>OZ012739.1:539362147-544204647 GCA_963859935.3 Lathyrus sativus | reverse complement strand
TATGGTCTTAGTTCGGTAAAAATTATGCCAAGATCAGGGTTCACTAATCCGTCCTAAACATATCCAACCAATCAAATATGTGAACATAGTTTTAACCACAGAATCATGTATCCTAGCAAAAACGTTCATTTCTAAAGTGATTTCGTGAATGTTATTGTTTCGACCGTTAAATGATCTCTCTAAATAATACTCAACAATAATCATTAAGATCAATACAAAGTGAATATCAACTTTCAAACCTATGTCTAGAGTTTGTATAGTTGATGGATGAAGAAATTAGGTCAAGACTTGAAAGGTTCATGTCTAAAGCAATCCAAACCATAAATATAACAAAATATAGCAAATAACTACATCTATATTGATAAAAGCCTTGTTCACATACAAAAGATCAAGAAGAATACATAAAATCAGAACTAGTTACCTCTAACCTTGACAAAAGAAGGGTTTTAGCCACCCATTTCCATGATATCTTGAGCAACAAGTTTCGAAAGAAGGTTGATTAACATTCGAGTTAAATAATCGAGATTGGATGGGAATCCAACTTCGTTTTGTGAAATATGGCTAAGAGATGATAAGAAATGGAGAAACCTAGGGCTTTTGCTCTGAAAAATCTCTAAAAAGAAAAGTACAAGAAAAAAGATATTTTTACAAAAAGTATCACATACTACTTATAGACATGTTGTTGAGCTGTCATGTTCGCACTGTGAACAAAATGTTCACCTAGTGAACAATACAAAATGGTAGTTGATGTGCCAGTGTATAGTGAAGACGCTCTTGAGCTATTTTCACATGTTCGTTGTGTAAAGAATCCTTCACATTGCGAAGGCTTCGCTGCAAACTTCGCACAGTGAATTCTTGTCCAAATACTTATTGCCTCAAGTCTAGGGGTGTTCGTTAGGCATTCGCTTCCTCTTTGCTATCTCCTTTGCACAACGAACTTAGGTCCCTTTTCTTTCTGGATGAAAAATACCATGTTTTTCAAGACCTTCGCTAGCAAGTTCGCTGTGCGAACTTGCTGATGTTTTTCTGGTAGATTCGCTAGCAAGTTCGATGTGTGTACTTGTTGATGTTTGCATGCTGACTTGGTTTCCTTGTCATAGTTTTTGTGTCTTACTCTTCAAATTTCCATGCCTAATTCCTGTACAATAGCACACAAATCAAAGCAAACAAGGTATTTTCACATAATGATGCAAATCAATAAAACAAGAATGATTCTAACACTTTCTCTACAAAAAGAATGAAAGATGCCCACATTTGATAGATAAAATAAGCAAAGTTTGGCATCTAACAACTCTCCGCAACTAGATCTTTGCTTGCCCTCAACAAGAGGGTTTGCTCAAGATTAAGATTCCCCCAAGAATGGATAAAATGGCTCAAACACAAGGAATGCACCCAGGCACTGGCTTCAAATGTTGAGAATCAAATAATGCACAAGAACTAAAGTCTTAAAGCAAATATCAAAACATGCATCAATCAACAACTATGTCTTTCTTGAATGAATCACCCTATCTCTCCTCTTCGAAAAAGGATTAAGAAATTACGCGTTTTCAACCGCGGGGACAATTTCACTCACCTGACAAATAATGCCAATATCAATCTAATTCATACAACATATAACAATCAAAAATGAAAATGCAAATGAAAATATGGAAGCAAGAAGATCACTAAGGTCTTTTAAGGTTGTAGCTTGGTCGGGTTTACAAACAAGGGACATTTCTAAGGCCATTGAAATGAAATTGCCGATGCAAAAGAGACATTTACTGTACACGTTATTTACACATTCCAACTTCACTCCATTTGTTTTTCAATTGCAAACCTTCCCAAATTTATTTCACAACTTATTCTTTCACTATTTTTCTTTTCCAAGCAAGCATTTGTTTTCTCTTTTTTATTTATATTCACATCATTTTTTCAATGTTTGCTTGAATTTTTCAAAAGTTGTAGCAACCTACCATACTTCTTTTTCATTCTCCCCAACTTAACTTTTACTCAATCCTCACGTGAATGTTCTTGGCTTTTTATGGCAAAGGGGACAATTAACACAAAATTCAAGGGTTCAAGAATTTTTTTTAGAATCTCACAAAAATTCAGAATGAGATTCACATTGTTTAGGCTCAAAAGGGTTAACGAATTCTCTCTGCTCACAGGTAAGTTGCATTTGGACATGGTTGTGCTCAATATAAACAAGTGCCCTGATCATTTCTATTGCTTCCACAAATTCACAATAATAGCAAGATAAAGCATGAATCAAACGAATCAACAAAGTCTATTAGAAATCCAACATTTAGTACACAATGGAGGCTTCCTCACAATTTGTGGTTTTTTAGTCCTAAGTGAAACATTCATTCAACAAGTTGCTAAAAGAGCAATTTTCATTTACAACAAGATTTAAATTCTTAAGCATTCTAAGATTCTAACCAAAGGTCGCCATGTACCTTGACATTATTCGCTTGATTAATATTATCATTATCATCCAAACTCTGATGAATCTTCACTGCATACTTCTTTTCAAAGAGAAACCAATCTAGAAGTTCAATTAAAACCCAACAAAAAGAAGACATTAAAAACCACTTGAAAAGAAAAGCAAAATTTTAAACATAAAGTTGACATTAATCAAACTCAAACAAAAATGTGCTTAGGTGTAAAAACACCTCAAAATAGTACATAAACCAAATCTGAAACAAAGTACGATAATACTAGAAAAAGTAATTATTTAAGCACAAAAATAATTCATTTTGAAGACCAAAGGAAGTTGCTCAATACCATGCTCACAAAATCGAAACAAAACAAAACCAGTCCTCATCAGACTCTGTGTTCTCCACACTCTCTGAACCGTCCTCCGCACTAGACTTGTCATCATCATCCTCCTCCTCATCATCATCTTCTACCTCAACACTGCCAACATCAGGGCCAGAAGCACCCGCCCCTCTCCAAATGTAGGCCTGACCTCAGGCCAACTCGCATGCTCCAAGAACTGCTCCCTAGTCACCATGTTGCGCTCGACGGAGGGATCTCGACACTGCAACTGGAGTACCTGCATAGATTCATGAATGTCAATCATGGCGTATTGAGTAGACGGCACCCAATCCCAATTATAGTTGCAGACAACCTGCTGTAACAAATCAAAATTCTGAGTGAATGCAACACTAGGGCCCTCAGTAGCCCCAGCATTCGAAGCAGCTGAACTTCCTTTTGCACCTTTTGGACATCAATATTTTTCCATATAACGGTCATCAATGGCAGCCGGGATCATCACTTGTCGACGCGAAGGTAGCCTCACCCTCGCATAGACACATAAAGCCATGGTGAGACAAGGAAAAGTGAGGGGACAATTCACTCTCGCACCAGCTCAACCCACTCTCTACCATGGATTGCATTTCATCAGCGATGATCCTAGCCATATCAATTTGAACATTTGTGAGAATAGAGTGAACTAAATGTGCCACTTGGATCAGCACGACAGAAGTATGTGATTTTGGTTTGATGTTAGTCAAAATCAACGACAACACCAACTGTGGTAAGGGGTTCATATCTTCCCTGTGGTATCGCCTTGGAACCCCAGATGGGTTCAATTCCACTGTCTTACCTTCCAACAATAAATCCTCGAAAATGGAATTAGTGTCCCTGGGAAGCCTTAGGTCTCGATGGTATTTATCAATCTCATTTTCACCCAAGTTCAATGGTCGTCTGAGTACTCGGTTGATGGTGTCTCGATCAAAGCTTACCGACCGACGCAATACTCTTGTAGTCCATGTGAACGGTTCATCATCATTTGGAAGAGCGTTGGCGTAAAACTCCCTTACTACTTCCGTGTTGTAGCTATCTGTCAGTGTTACCAACACGTCCCACCTTTTACTGTTAATGAGTGCAACGAAGGTCCGGTAGGATCCTTCCGGAGGAATGAGGAATCTCTTTTCTGACAAAACATTTCTATTTTCTAGAGCCACATAACGAGCAGCCTGCTTTGGTCCTACAAACTTGTCGCTATCGTACTGAATTGGTTGGGGGTGTGAGGTGTTGTCGACTCTTTGATGCCACTGCCCTAGATGCCATCTGAACAAACAACATAGGAGAAGAAAAACAACAACCAACATAAACAGATTAGTCGAACAACAGAACAAGAAGGTGAACAATGTCTCCTTCATAATAAAAGAAAACAAAAATATGCCATGTTCGCTAAACACTTCGCTGTGCGAAGGCCTGGCGAAAACTCGCCCCAGATTCGCACTGTGAAGAAGCTAGCGAAGGCTGTGAATTTTGAAATTCCACCCCTATTTGTGCTCCTCATGCTAGATAATTAAATTGAATTGCATACATTTCAGAGAAATCAATCTGGGTAACACTAGGGATGACTGTTTGAACATATGCAACCGATATTTTCATCAAATTGAACCTGCCCCAATCAACCCATTTGGTATGCTCTCTTCAAACTAACTCAACCCAAACAATAAAATAAATGAAAGAGATGGACAAGCCTGATTTGATGTAGCTTGAAGGAAGTTTCTTGGCAAAAATTAGGATTTCAAAATGAAAAATGCAAGGTGTATGTTTTTTCTTATGTGAGAGTGCAAGTGAAAAGAGTGCAAGAGAGAAGTGGAAAGACACTAAAATTAGTTCAGATTCAAAAGGCAGACTGGGCCCACATGGGTGGCCCAATGCATTTTAAAATAACACTAATGTGGCAGACCTGTTTCGCACTGCTCGCACTACGAGCTTTCCAGCGAACATGTTCGCTCAATTTTTCACCACAAGTTTCTACCACATCTTGAAAAACAAATTAAAATACAAGAAACATGAAATACTTACAATGTTGGGGTGCCTCCCAACAAGCACATTTTTTAACTTCGTTGGAGCTCGACGGTCCGATGCGATCACGGATCACAAAAGGTCCCAGAGGTGGTGTCCCGCTTGAAATCACCACCCAAGTAAATCTTCAATCTTTGGTCGTTTACTGTCCAATTATATTTGGTCTTCATGTCTTCAATAGTGATTGCCCCATAGCTCATAATATTGTGAATCCGAAATGGACCCGACCACTTAGACTTTAGCTTCCCTAGAAATAATCTCAACTTAGAATTGAAAAGTAACACCATATTTCCTTCCTCATACTTCTTGGTCACAATCTCCTTATCATGATAACCTTTGCTCGGCCTTTGTAAATTTTGTTGGATTCATACGCTTGTAGGTGTATTTCCTCCAACTCATGTAGCTGACTTTTTCTTTTGTCGCCACTCAAGTTTTGATCAAAATTTAGCAACTTTAATGCCCAAAAGGCTTTATGCTCCAACTCAACCAGTAGGTGACAGTTTTTTCCGTAGACCATTTTAAAAGGGGTGAGACCAATCGAAGCCTTGAAAGTTGTCCGATAGACCCACAAAGCATTGTCAAGCTTGCTTGACCAATCCTTCCTAAAGGTGGACACAATTTTTTCCAAAATCTTTTTAATTTCTCGGTTTGATACTTTGGCCTGTTTGTTAGCTTGCGGATGGTATGGTGTTGTAACTCTGTGTCGTACACCATACTGCTCCTAAGCTTTCGCTAACTTAGTGTTACAAAAGTGGGATCCTCCGTCACTTATTAACACTTTTGGAGTACCAAAGCGAGAAAAAATATTTTTTTTTTGAAAATTTTATCACGGTTTTCCCATCTGTCTTAGCGCTTGCTATGGCTTCAACCCACTTCGAGACATAGTCAACCGTAACAAGAATGTACTCATATCCAAAATACGGTGGGAATTGACCAACAAAATCAATGCCCTAACAATCGAAAACCTCGACTTCTAACATGATCTGCAGAGGAATTTCATTTTGTTGCAATATTCCACCAATCCTCTGACATTTATCACAACCTTTTATGTGCGCATGCACATCTTTGAATAAGGACGGCCAATAAAAGCCCGATTGGAGGACTTTTGCAGCCATTCTTGTTTTGTTAAAATGACCTCCATATGGAGAGTTGTGACAATTCATAAGGATGTATTTGGCTTCCTCCTGAGATACACATCTCCTTAAAATGTTGTCGACACCAAGTTTGAACAAATAAGGCTCATCCCACACAAAGTACTTGGCGTCAGACAAATTTGTTTTCTCTGGTGACTAGTTAGGCCTTCTGGCATCAATCCGGTGGCTTTGTGGTTACCCATTTCGGCAAACCAAAGTCTAACTATCACCATATACAAATTTTCATCAGGGAACTCTTCCCTCACCTCCTGCTCATGTTTCGTGACTTCATCACTCATAAGACGGGACAAGTGATCCGCTACCAAATTCTCAGATCCTTTTTTATCACGAATTTCTAGATCGAATTCTTGTAATAAAAGGATCCAACGAATTAGCCTTTACTTGGAATTTGACTTGGTTAGCAGATACTTGAACGCCGCATGATCGGTGTACACCACAACTTTGGACCCGATCAAATAAGACCTAAATTTTTCTAATGCGTACACTATTGCAAGCAATTCTTTTTCAGTTGTTGCATATTTTATTTGAGCATCGTTAAGAAATTTTCTCGCATAGTGTATCGCATGGGAAATTTTGGCTTTTCTTTGGCCCAACATTGCATCAACCGTATAATCACTCGCATCGCACATGAGTTCAAAATAATTTTTCCAGTTTGGTGCGACGATTATGGGTGCAGTGATTAGGCTTTGTTTTAAAGAATCAAAAGTTTCCGTACAAGACTCTTCAAAAAGAAAAGACTTATCTTTGTTAAGCAAGTTGCTCAATGGTTTCGCTATCTTTGCAAAGTCTTTGATGAATCTTCGATAGAATCCTGCATGACCCATAAAACTTTGGATTCCCTTCACGTTCAGAGGTCACCAACTTTGGAAGGTTCTATTTGAGATACGAACGCCATGTTCAAGCATGCATCTTTGAGATTTAATCTTGTAGCAACACCTTGAATTATGTCTCCGATCACTTTGTCGATAGGATGATCTCTATGAGTCCTCCATTCTTTTGGTAGATCGTTGACATTGGAATCTTGTTGAACGGGTCTATCTTGTTCTTTAATGATATTTTCAGAAGTATCTTCTTCGGGAATTTCTACAAATTCATCATCATTATCACAAAACACAATATCCTCCTTGGAGGGGTTAGATTCATCAAATTTGACATGCATAGACTCTTCAATAGTTAATGTTCTTTTATTGTAAATTCTAAAAGCTTTACTAGTAAGGGAATAACCAAGAAATATACCTTAATCTGATTTTTCATCAAACTTACCAAGGTTGTCTTTGTCGTTGTTCAAAACAAAACACTTACATCCGAATATGTGAAAGTAGGAAATATTTGGCTTTCTCCCTTTGAAAATTTCATATGGTGTTTTCTTGAGAATTGGCCTGATATTAACCTGGTTACTCACAAAACATGTTGTACTCACTGCATCTGCCCAAAAATACTTAGGAAGATTTGAATCACTTCACATTGTTCTTGCAAGTTCCACTAAGGACCGATTCTTTCTTTCCACGACACCATTTTGCTGTGGAGTTCTTGGTGAAGAGAAATTGTGTGAAATTCCATTTTCCTCGCAGAATTCATCAAATAAAGTATTTTGGAATTCTCCACCATGGTCGCTTCTTATGGAGACAATTGTTAGCGCTTTCTCATTTTGAATTTGTCTTGAAAACTTTTTAAATGCTATAAAAGCATCACTTTTCTGCACTAAAAAGTCCAACAAAATCTAGAATAATCATCAACAATAACTAAAGCGAAAACATTACTTCCGAAGCTTTTTGTTCTATATGGACCAAAAAGATCCATATGCAACAATTGTAGTGGCTTTATTGTAGACACCACATTTTTGGATATGAAAGTTGATTTAGTTTGTTTTCCTTTTTTACAAGTGTCACATAAGTTATCTTTGATAAATTTGATATTCGGCAATCCAATAACCAAGTCATGTTTGATCAATTTATTCAAGTGCTCCATATGGATGTGAGCAAACCTCTTATGCCATAACCATGATTCATTGTTGCTTGCCATGAGACACCTAACATTCAAAGATACGTTATCCAAGGAAATTAAAAATATATTATTAACTCTTTTACCTTTTAGCATAACTTCATGAGTAACTTCGTTTTCAATTAAACATTCATTTTTAGTGAAGTTTATTTTGAAACCTCGGTCACACAATTGGCTAATGCTAAGTAGACTATGCTTTAGACCTTCCACATATAAGACATCCTTTATAGTTGTTGAAGGCGGTGAACCAATGATGCCTACGCTAAGAATTCTTCCTTTGTTGTTGTCACCATAGGTAACAAATCCTTTGGCCTTAAGTGTTAGATGTGAAAATTTGCTTAGATCACCTGTCATGTGCCTAGAACACCCACTATCAAGATACCATTCATTTGAAGAGGTCTTCAAGCATACCTAAAAAAAGAGTTAAGTTTTATTAGGTACCCAAGTTGCCTTGGGTCCTTCAAAGTTAGTTCCTTTCTTAACCCATACATAATGGCCTTGAGCAACACTAAAATTTCTAATATAACATACATTTGGAGTATGTCCTTTTATACCACAATAAAAACATGTTGGCTCAAAATTGCTTTTATATATAGGAAAATAGGATTTCTTCTTATTGTTTCTATTCTTCTTGATATACTGATGAACCTTTTTATGATTGTCATTCTTTTCAATAGGAACTTGTTCTTTGGCTTTGACAAATATGGTCTTGTTAGAAGTTGGTTTAGAAAATTTGGAATAACCAATACCACTTTTATCGTTTGAAAATCTTTGATTCCTAAGAACATTTTCCAATCCAATTTGTCCTTTTTCATATCTTTCTAGGATCCTTTTTAATTGGACTATTTGAAAAGAAAAAGACTCACATTTAGTGCATGCAAAATTCTTAATAAGTTTTTCTTTTTCATCTCTAAAATTATTTTCCATTTTCTCAATTTTTTCTTCCAAAAATAATATTTGTTTCTTTTGAGATGGAATATTTTTATACATAATTTTGCACTCACTTAAAAGTTCATTAATTGCTCCTTGAGCATCATTATCAAAAATAGAGAAATCACTACTAACCTTATTGTCTTCATCATCGGAATGATGTGATGCCATCAATGCTAGATTTGCGCTTTGGTCACTATCGGAATCCGACGAAGAACTTATCTCATTGTCATCCCAAGCAATGTAGGCTTTCTTCTTGAAATCCTTCTTTCCTTTGTGATCATGATTCTTTGTGAGTTTAGGACATTCTGGTTTGATGTGGCATTTCTTTCCACATTCATAGCATGTAATATCTCCATTTGATGTTGATGTTTCTTTTTCCTTATTCTTTGAGAACTTCTTTCTTCTTGTATAACTTGAGTTTTTAATATTATTTTTTGCACCAAAATATTTTCCAAGTCTTTTTACAAGAAGAGTAAAGTTTTCATCTTCATCGGTGTTGTCTTCTTTCTCCACTTTTTTGAATTCAGCTTTTAAGGCAATGCTTTTGGATTTCTTTTCTTGAACTTCATGTTTCTCCAATCTTCCGAGTTCTATTTCATATTCTTGGAGTTTTCCGAATAAAGTAGCGAACGTCATTGTTGATAGGCTTTTCTTCTCGGAAATCACCGTCACTTTTGGTTTTCATTCTCTTGATAAGGACCTAAGCACTTTAAGATTAAGTTCATCATTGGTTAGTGTCTTACCAAGTGCATGTAAGTGATTTGTCAAATGCACGAATCTTTTCTACAGGTCTAAGATAGATTCTACTGGTTTCATTCTGAATAATTCGTACTCTTGACTTAAAGTGTTTAATCTAGATCTTTTGACTTCGGCGGTTCCTTCGTGAGTTTCAACAAGAGTGTCCCAAATTTGCTTGGCCGATGAACATGTTGAAATACGGAAGAAACCGTCCATTCCAAGTGCACTTTGTAATATGTTTATCGCCTTTTTGTCGTAGAGAACTTTCTTCTTATCATCATCATCCCATGATCCTTGCGGTTTTGATGAACAGACTCTGTTGACTACCGTTACCGGAAGAAATGGACCATTTTGGACAGCATCCCATATTTCACTTCCTTGTGCTTCTAGATGTGCTTTTATTCGAATTTTCCAAAAGTCGAAATATTCGCCACAGAACAATGGAGGCTTGTTGCTACTGCCACCATCTTTGAAAACAAGATTGTTACTTGCGGAAGCCATCTGGATCGGATAGGAACAGGTTACCTATAACCTGCTCTGATGCCAATTGTAAGTAGTAACTGCGCCTAAGAGGGGGGTGAATTAGGATCTTAAAAAATTATTAGCAATCTTGTTAAGGTTCCTTGGTTCTTTTTCTTGGTTGTTAAGTTAATGACGGAATGTAAAGGCAGAAAGAAAAAGAGACACAGGAAATTATAGTGGTTCCCTTCATACTCCGAAGGTACTCCTCTCCCCTTTCGACTCGAAAGAGTATTTCACTATAGTTCAGAATTTTGTAAGGCCTAATCACATCCAAAGTGATGCTTACTATCTAAACCTATAGGTAATCAAAGTGTTGAAGAACAATCTTTTTCAATACACTTCACTTGTTTCCAACAGTCCTTGATAACAAGGTAATACATAAAATGTTCTTGAGAAAATAATTGATGGAAAGTTGTTTATTAATCTTTAAGGTTGATCGTCTTCTTGAAACAAATTATACTCAGATAAGATATACAAGTGTTCTTTTATGAAAGAAAGTTGTGAGTGTGAAAGTTATTTTAATGGCTTCTTTCAAAATATGATTTGAACACTTAATGAAAATTCAAAAGGTTGAAGACAAAGAGTAATTTTGTTGATTTGTTTCTTGAAGGTTGTCTTTTATTTTGAAATTGAAATAAATTTATACTGGTGAAAAACCTTTCCAAAAAGGTGTGATCTTGGGACAGTAAAAAATAGGCAGTAAGGAAATATAGAACAATGCAATCCTCCATGAAAAGCTGCTATTTTTGGTTGTTGTTACAGTGTTAATCGGTTAACCAAATAGGTTAATTGGTTAACACCTTTCCAACATTAAAAATTATTTGAATTTTTCATGTGTTAATCGGTTAACCTTATAGGTTAATCGGTTAACACTATTATGAAGTCCCAAAAACATAATTTGAAATTGTGTTAATCGGTTAACCCCACAGGTTAATCGGTTAACACTGAAGGTTTTTGTAAAAATACTTGATTTTAAATAGGAAGAGTATTTTAAAAATGTTTTGAAAGTATTAGTGTAAGTGGTGTAGTGAAATGTGATTTTTTAAAGAACACTTGTATAAATTTTCTAAAGTAAAAAATGTTTATACCGTTCCTTGAATCACCATTATCACTTGTAGCTTGTAGACGAAGCCTTAATCTATAAAGCATATGTGATGATACTTTCTTGATCTTTGTTGATCTGGTTTGCTTGCTTGCGTCTCTTGCTTTTTGCGAAGAATTCAGAAGAAAGGTGATTCTGGTTTCATCTTCAATATATACCCCTATGGGTGTACTTCTGATTGTATCTTCAATATACCCCTACGGGTATATAGCATGAGTATCTTGCGTACCAAACTTGTATGAGTTGTCTTCATCAAAACATAAAGGCCTTGAAGCTTGCTTCTACAGGTAGAACCAAAACTTAACAACACTCTTTCTGAAAATGGTTTCAAATTAATCCCGAAGGATAAAAAGGTTTGATATTTTGTTTGTGTTTTTTATGAAGAAGTGAATTGAGTTAAGTTTGTAACTCATGTTGCACTAAAGACTATGACATAGGAACGAATGCGTCACGTATCGCCCCCAAACGGGACGTACACTAAACATTCTAGACAAGCGAGAGGAGACCCCTCACTCATCATTTCTCATGTGCTTAAGACTCGTAGCGTACAACACTTGTTATTCTTTATTAAGTGTCTTAAGACATTTGGAGATGAGAAGAGGAGACACAAACTCTAAGGGGAAACTAATCACCCTAATGTTGTCATGCTAAATGCTCCTAAGATTGGGATTGAAAGGGGAATCTATCCTAATGTTAGCATGCTTGGATTGAACACCTAATGTCTCCCCTACTCCCATCCTAAATGGAGGGACTAGGAATCCTAAAGGGATCATGGAAAAAGACCAAGAAAACACAAAGCAATTCAATCACAAAAGAAAAGAAATGCAAACATGAAAATGCAAAACAAAAGATGCGAGGATGAGATGAAACGAGAGAAGCGAACTCCTATAACCATTACCATCAATCATCAAAGAAAAGTGGGAGGAAAAAAGTGTGGGACAACAGCCACCACAAGCACATCTCAACCAAGCAATTCTTCAAACTTAAGCAAAACAAATGATCATCACTTTGAACAACATCCACAAAGTATGCATTCAAGTGGAAATCGAACAACGCGGGTCGAAGAATCAAGATTAAACCATCAAGAACAGCGACACATATCCAAAAGATCTCACTCAAATGCATCATATTGATCCATGAAGATTCAAAGTGAGAGAGCACCAAAACATGCTTGAAAAACAACAAAAATGGCATTCTGGTTCAGTGTTAATCGGTTAACACTATTGGTTAACCGATTAACCATTAAAAAAATTTGAAAATTCACACTGGTTAATCGATTAACCAGTTTGTACTGCAACTGGTTAACCAATTAACACTGTACTAGAAGCAGAAAAATAGCAGCTCAAAAGCACTTTTAGCAATTAATCCAATGTACAATCATCCAAATGATCATGTAATCAATCAAGCACGAAATTAAACCAGAAATCAGTGATCCAATCAACATGTAAACACAATCAAACAACAAGATCACAAATCACATGAATCAAAATCCACCAAAAATTAAAGATCTACATCAATTATGCAAAATAAGCTCAAAAACAAAATCGGATCTAGAATTCAAACCTACAAAGCAGAGATTTGCTTTGGTGAGTGTTGATTCAACTTCAAATAAGCAGATTCAAGCAAGAACTCCAGAGGTTCTTCAAGATCCAAGTGATTTCTTGTAGTAGAAGTGAAAATCCACAGAAATTAAGCTAAACCGATCCAAATAAGCTCTTCTAGATCCACTTCCAAAATCAGATCCACACTAGCACAAAAATTGAATGGAGAAATGGAGACAATAAGGATGAAGGATGAAGGTTTAGCTTTAGAACTCAATGATTCCAATGGAGAATCAAAGAAATCAAGTAAGAGCTCTAATGGACTTTTAGAGTGGAAAAAAGTTGAGAGCAAAATTCATGAGTGAGTGAATTCTGAAAATGAAAATGGAATTATGAGGATTGATTGTGTGAGGTTTGGAGCAAATTCATTTAAATATGCTCTAGGTTAGGAGTAGAATGAAGGTTTGGAGTTTGGTTATGAAAATTGGAATGGGAAATTAGAAGGAATTTGAATTGATTTTGAAAATTAACCAAAATTCAAAGTGGTTCTAGATCCTTCTTCTGGTGTAAAATCAAATTTACAAGTGATCAAAATGGACCCTAAAGTGGCTGCCTTTGAAAACTCACGCGCAGAGGCAAAATTTGCCTTGGTTAATCGGTTAACCAATTTGGTTAATCGATTAACACCTTTTGAAAATTTGAATTTGCCTGATTTTGCTTTGGTTAATCAGTTAACCATATTGATTAATCGTTAACACCTTAAAATTTTGAATTTTGGCGCCTTTTGGAGGGAAATCTACACATTTGCCCATTTTCGCTTGTTTTGAGTCCTGTCAAGCCTCTGAAACTTGCTCTTGGGTATCAAAAACTGTGAGAATGCTTGAGATAGCATGAACATTGCCTCCTGAGCTGAAAAGTTATCCTGCAAAAATAAAAAATAAAATCGACCACTCGATCGCTGGGCAAAATAAATGTCGGAGCTTCTGATGCTCGTTGTTCAGTCTTTTGCACTAGAAAGAGCCATGAGCCACATAAATACCTTGATCTGATGCCTCAAGAAAAAATGCTATGATATGCGAAAATGCAAAATGTAGAGAAACAAAATCCAGTTAAGCTTAAAACGGAAGGGCAAATTTTGGGGTGCTACACTATACAACTGCACCCTGGAGGAAATCATTCAAGTCACTTATGAAGAGTAATTTCCACTTGTTTTTTATTATGTCTAGTCCTACATTCTGCCTAAGACGTAGTGACTCGTTTTGTGGGGACGCCTTTTAATATTTTCAAACATTACCATGAGTAAAAGACGTCCTTTTTGTATTCAAATGTTTTGATCCCTATTTTTCATTTTTTGTTTTTACATTTTTTTATTAAAACAGAAAAATAGCAATGTGTTTGAGTTTGTTTTCATATCATAATAAGCATAAAACATCAATCATGCAGGTTGTACATCCCATATACCATCAATTCTGATTCGGCTATGGCTCAGTATGATTTCAACAATCCTATCTATCAAGCTGAAGAAGATACTGATGAAGATTGTGGCCTACCAGAGGAACTAGCCACACTTCTGAAGTAAGAGGAAAGGGTCATTTTACCTCATCAGGAAGACGTTGAAGTGATCAATCTGGATACTGAGGATGAAAAGAAGGAAGTCAGAATTGGGGTTGCATTGGAAGATGGTGTCAAGGGAATATTAGTAGAGATGTTTCGTAAGTACATGGATGTCTTCGCCTGGTCATACCAAGACATGCCTGAGTTGGATACTGGTATAGTAGTGCACCGGCTGCCTCTTCAAGAAGAATTTCCTCCAGTAAAATAGAAGTTGAGAAGGACGAGGCCTGAAATGGAAGTCAAGATCAAGGAAGAAGTTCAAAAGTAGTTGGATGATGGGTTTCTTGCTATCACCAATTACCCTCTGTGGGTCTCTAACATTGTTCTTGTGCCTAAGAAAGATGGAAAGGTCAGGATGTGTGTCGACTACTGAGATCTAAATAGAGCAAGCCCGAAAGACGATTTCTCGCTCCCCCACATTGATGTGTTGGTTGATAGCATTGCTTAGTATTCTGTGTTTTCCTTCATGGATGGCTTCTCTGGGTATAACCAAATCAAAATGGCCCTAGAGGACATGGAGAAGACTACTTTCATCATACCACGGGGGACATTTTGCTACAAAGTGATGCCCTTTGGATTGAAAAATGTTGGGGCAAGTTATCAGCGAGCAATGGTGACTCTATTTCATGATATGATTCATCATGAGATTAAAGTATATGTTGATGACATGATTGTGAAGTCACAGATGGAGGAAGGGCATCTGGTAAATCTTCTAAAGTTATTCGAAAGACTAAGGAAATTCAAGCTGAGATCGAATCCTAACAAATGCAATTTTGGGGTAAGATCTGGGAAGCTGCTAGGCTTCATTGTCATCGAGAGAGGAATTGAGATGGATCCTGCAAAGATAAAACCAATTCAAGAGATGCCTGAGCCAAGAACGGAGAAAGAGGTTTGTGGTTTCCTTGTTGAGAAATGATCGGGCGGTCATTTGGAATGAAAATTGTCAGAAGGATTTCGAAAAGATAAAAGAGTATTTTTAGGAGCCTCCAATATTGATGTCCCCAGTTACAGGAAGAACTTTGATTATATATTTAACGGTTCTTGAGAATTTGATGGGTTGTGTGCTCAGTCAATACGATGAGACAGGTAGGAAAGAGCATGCTATTGACTACCTGAGTAAGAAATTTACTGATTGTGAGTCGAGATACTCGATGCTAGAGAAAACATGTTGTGCACTTGCTTATGCAGCTAAGCGCTTAAGGCAATACATGTTGAACCATACAACCATGTTGATTTCGAAGATGGATCCAATCAAATATGTATTTGAGAAGCAAGCGATTTCTGGAAGAATAGCTAGATTGAAGATGGTTCTGACAGAGTATGGCATTCAATATGTTTCCCAAAAAGCCATTAAATGGAGTGTCTTGTCAGAATATCTTACTGAACAGACGATTGAGGATTATTAGTCAATGAAGTTTGAATTTCCTGATGAAGATATTATGTTTTTGAAGATGAAGGACTGCGATAAGTCTCTGCTTGACGAGGGTCCTGAGATTGGATCTTAGTGGAAATTGGTTTTCGATGGTGTTATTAACTCATATGACAAAGAAATCGGGGTAATAGTTACAACTCCTCACGGTTCTCATATATTGTTTACCGCCCAATTGATGTTTGCTTGCACAAATAATGAAGATGAGTATGAAGCGTGCATAATGGGTTTAAAAGAGGCCATCAATATGAGAATTAAGAATCTAGATGTGTATGGTTGTTCAACACTAGTCGTCAATCAAATCAAAGGAGAGTGGGAAACTCGCCATGCTAACTTGGTGCCTTACAAGAACTATGCAAGGAGATTGCTGCCTTTTTTTGATAGATTTGAGTTTCATCATGTACCTAGGGCAATATTATCAGATGACATGATGCCTTGGCAGCATTATCGTCGATGTATAAAGTGAGTTTCTGGAATGAAGCTCCAGCAATCACTATCATGCGTCTTGACAGACCAACTTTCGTGTTTGCAGTTGAAAAAGCGTCAGATGGAAAGCCCTGGTATTTTGACATCTGACATTTTCTCAAGACTCAAGAGTATCAACTTGGGGCATCAAGCAAAGACAAGAAGACTTTGAGGAGGCTTTCAGGAAACTTCTACTTGAACAAGGATGATGTGTTCTATAAGAGAAACTTTGATATGGTCTTGCAGCAGTGTGTTGATGAACACGAGGCAGGTCTGTTGATGGAAGAGGTTCACACAGGCTCTTTCGGTACTCATGCCGGTGGGCATGCGATGGCTAAAAAATTGCTAAGAGCTGGATATTATTGGATGACTATGGAGTCTGATTGTTTCAAATATGCTAGGAAATGCCATAAATGCCAGATTTATGCTGACAAGATGCATGTGCCTCTAAGCCCTCTGAACGTGTTGACATCTTCTTGGACTTTTGCAATGTGGGGAATCGATATGATTGGAAAGATAGATCTGACTACTTCTAATGGGCATCGTTTTATTCTAGTTGCCATCGATTACTTTATAAAGTGGGTAGAGGCAGCTTCCTTTGCCAATGTCACCAGGCAAGTGGTTTCTCTTTGCTTTACATGGTTATCATACTTCGGTGCATACATCGACAGGGGAAACTCCTTTCTCGCTAGTTTATGGTACGGAAGTAGTCCTACCAAAATAAGTTGATATCCCTTCTTTAAGAGTTTTGTATGATGTGAAACTCGACGAAGCTTAATGGGTTCATACCAGGTTGAATCAGCTATGTCTTATTGATGAGAAGAGATTGGCAGCCATCACCCATGGTCGGTTGTACTAGAGTAGAATGAAGAAAGCTTTTGATCAAAAGGTGCGTCCTTGGTGCTTCCAGATAGGGGATTTGGTTTTAAAAAAGGATCCTTCCTCCTTAAATAGATCGCAGAGGCAAATGAACTCCATACTATTAAGGTACATATATGGTAAGAAATCTTTTCTCTAATGAATCCTTTTTACTATCTACTATGGATGGTGAAGACTTTATGTCCCCTGTGAACGCAGACATAGTCAAAAAATATTTTGCTTAAAATAGACCCGCGGGACAGAAAAAGAAAGGTCCAGGCAAAAATGGGGCATCCCGGCGAACCATAAAAGGAGAAGGTTTTGGCAAAAATTAGGGATAAAAGAAAAAAAGTAAACCCACAAAGTTGAAAACCTGAAAAGGCGAATTCGGCAAAAATGGTTATCCCGGTGGATTGAAAACCCGCAAGGGCGATCCAGGAAAAAGTTAGGGATTTAGAAGCAAATGACTACGGTCTGCATTCAATATATGAACTCATCTTGACACATGGAGGTCCCAAAGGATAAGAATCAGTCCATTCAATCTCTTCAGAAGGCGGAGCATTGGTGAAACATTAAAGACCTATAGGTCATAGCCGAATCAACACATGGTGATTGTCTGTTTCCACATTATTGACATTTGTATATTTCTTATTGTACTTTTTGCGTAATTACATCTTTTCAGAAATTGCATCCAATTGTAACTTGCCTATTTATAGGCTTTTTCAATCAATAAAGTATTATTCATTCGAAAAGCTTTCCCTTTTCCTGGTTTTACTTTTACTATTTAGTTTGCACAAAAAAATGGCGTCTGATATTTTTGATAAACTTTACATGTGAAAACATTGAGGCTTTACGAATCATATTAAAAATAATAAATTTACTTCAATGATGTCATGGATGGTAACCGAAACAACCATTTTGCGTACAGGACATTCTATTTGTTTATTGATTGTTTACAGGATGACATGATCCTCTCCCCAATAGTGAAGTTCTAGTAGTATCTACAATACGTGGTGAATCCTTATTCCCCAATAGGAGTTTAGAGGTTTTGTTCCCCATCCAATTGAGTTTATACTCCCCGGCGAGTATTCAGAAGCTGACTACCTCAGACAAGGTATTGATATGCAGTCAGGTGTCCATCCTGCAGTAGAGATTTTGTATCCCCATAGAGCAATGTTATCAAATTAGAAGTATCTCACCGGTAATGAGGTGCACTTATCCTCAGCAGGGTAAGATTGGGCTTATTCCTCAGCAATAAACTAAGGGTGAAGGCTATTCCTCAACACGATCTACGTTATTGACTTCTCTCCCCAAGAAGAGATCAATGTTGATTCCCTCGACGAGTAAACCAACAATGGCTGATATCCTCAACAAAGTCCAATGGTCATTGGCATTTTTCAAAGTCATATTTGTGGGACGATCTCCAAGCAAATGTCATTCTCAATTCCCAATAGAGTGGAATTTTCAATGAAGGTTATATTCATGGAAGCCATTTGATGGGTCTTCCTCATTAGAGTTTGTTTGCCAATCTTCTTAGCACCTTCTCCCGGTGGTGTCCTTTTTACATATCATTTGCATTACATTCTCCTAAATGTGTGGCATTTCCATTTCGTATGGAGCATTACGTCATATTCAAACATATGCATCTGAAGCATAAACCGAGTTTGATATCTTTATGGTCAGACATCTCTCCAGCAGATAATGGTATAACTTAAGATCTCATTATCTTTATCCCTAACAAGAATCATTGATAGATGTGTTCATCTTACTTTTACTCCCTAGCAGAGTTTGTTTGTTTAAACCTCTCTTTCCCCCAGCGGAGTTTCCCTTTCAGGTCGTGAGTCGTTTGATTCTACTTTCTGTATACCCAATTTATCCTAGCTTTTGGTTGGTATCTTTTATTGGATGTTATCCCAACATTTGGTTGGTAGTCCACTATTGGTTGAATGTTATCCCAACTTTTGGTTGGTAGTCCTCTATTGTTCCCCTATGGAGTCGTTATCCCAACTTTTGATTGGTAGTCTTTGTTGTAGTAAGTTTGCCTTCGGTCGACATCCCTGTGATTCCAACTTTTGGTTGGTAACCTTTGTTTCTTTGTTGACGATTCCGACTCTTGGTTGGTAGTCTTCCTTTCTGTAAATCCTAACTTCTGGTTAGTAGCCTTTACTCCAAATTTTGTTTGGTGTCTTTTATTAGATGTTATCCCAACTTTTGGTTGGTAGTCCGCTGTTTGTTGGATGTTATCCCAACTTTTGGTTGGTATCTCTCTAGTATGCTCCCTTGCAAAGTCGTCATCCCAACTTTTGGTTGGTAGTCTTCATTTATGTATTTGGTCGGCGTTCTGGCGATCCTAACTTTTGGTCAGTATCCTTCATCCTAACTTTTGGTTGGTAATATTTTGGACAATCCCCACTTTTGGTTGGTGGTCTTCATTGTTTGTGTATTCGCCTTCGGTCGGTGTTTGGATGATCCTAACTTTTGATTAGTAGCCTTTTTCTTTTAACTTTTGGTTGTTACTCTCTGGTGATCCTAACTTTTGCTTAGTATCCATTATCACCTTTTTGATCAGTTACCACTTGCCATCCCAACTTTTGGTTGGTATCTTGTGTCCTTCGGTTATCCTAACTTTTGGTTTGTACCCGCTAATTTCAAGTCCACCTTCGGTTGACAATCTTTTAATGTGAACATTCCTGCAGATTGTAAATTTCTGGGTTCTTTTAGTATTCAATCACCTTTTACCTTGAATGTTTGAAAGTCATTTCTATCATCCCTTCAGGTCCAAGTTGTTTGAATATGAGCAGTTGTAGCACCCCAACATTTTCCTATCCCTTTTCTCATATATTGGCTTATGTTTCATATAATTTAGCATTAACATTTATGCATAACATGGGTCTTAGATAGGGGATCAAGGTATCTTGTTCAACACCCAAGAGGAGAGCTTCATCTTCAAAGCTTAAACAAAGGTACATGTTCAACTTGGTGGCAATCTCAAGTCACAAGGTCTTTATCATCATCAAGACATGTCTCACAACCATTGGAATCAAGGATCCAAACATTAATCACCTTCTCCTATCTTATGGATAACTGGTTAGGGTTTTGGTTCAAAGGAGATTTGCGGCTAGTTCCTTAGGAAATACATGATTATAAAGTTCAAAACACACCTTGATGGTCCTTTATATGGATTATATATCATCACAAGCCATCACAAGAGCTTCAATTAGTGGAAATGATCCTAGGTTTCATCTTGTCAACAAAAGTCAACTGTGATTCAATGGGGTCAAAATCTTGGATCTTAAGGTCAACCAAGATTATGCTAGGTGTTTTCAAGTTATTTCATATGTTTGGAACAAGTAAAGTCAATAGGAAACATAAAATCAGAAGATTAGTTAAACTAGGGTTTTGATGAAATATTTTCTAAGTGTAGAATACCCTAATTCTAGCCATTTTGAAACTACCATAACTTTCTCATCCTTGATCCAATGGAAGCAAACTTGTTATCAAATTAAAGAAGACATCATGAACTACAAATTTTTTGAAAGGAAGAAAGTTCAAAAGATCCATGGTTTGGGAGATATGGAGAGCTAAAGTTGAGAAAATGGAGGTTTTGTCATTTCAACACTTAGAAAATTTTCTAAGTATAGAAATTCAGCTTGAGGTACATGTTTTCAAACCTATATTACATGATGATACAAGTTTAAAATGACTTTTCCTTGAACATGAAAGTTCTAGGACATCCTCAAAGGTTTCTTTTGAGTACTAGAACTCTTTCATTGAATGTGTAGAACTCAAGTTATGTGTTTTTAAAGTCAAGGTGTCAATAATGTCAAAAGTTTCACAACTTAAAATTTTTCTAAGTTATCTTGGGCAGAATTTTAGACATGACTTACACTTCATTTTTCTCAAACTTCAAAGGCTTGTTTCACCTTTCCATCAACATGAAAATTATTCATTATGGTCTTAGCTTTGCATTGAATACAAGAACTCGCCATTTGAGCGAAAGTTCATCAAGATATTATGCTTCAAAGATGATTATGTGAATTTGGTTTTAATGCACTATTCTTGAACTTTTCTTGCATGAAACTTGGACATTTCTTGCAGCATGTTTTTCTACCAATTCACACACACATAATACCTCTTTTTTGCTCACAAAAGCATTACCTAAAAGAACCAAACAAATCATGTACCACTCATGCATACTTTTTCACCATATTACCATAATAAGAGAAATTGAAAACTTGCACAACAAGTGTGCTATCTC
This sequence comes from Lathyrus sativus, assembly GCA_963859935.3. Lineage (NCBI taxonomy): Eukaryota > Viridiplantae > Streptophyta > Magnoliopsida > Fabales > Fabaceae > Lathyrus > Lathyrus sativus. The sequence goes on along the minus strand of OZ012739.1, from coordinate 544,183,226 downwards.
CACCCTTACATTCTGATTTTTCTCCTCTTTCTTTTCCACTCACCAAGGACACAACAAAACCACCCCTTTCATGCCAAATTCGGATTCCACCTTACACCCACTCAAAATGGACAATTTTCAAACAACCTTATTTCTTTGGTTTGGGCCACAAATCACCTCAACCCATCATATAAATACCTCATAAACCCTATATGAGAGAAAAAAAGGCTTCATTTTTCAAATTTCTAGGGCAAAATTTTTATATTTCTCTAGTGAACATCTATTTTTGTTTTGAGTTTTTTACACAAGTTTTCTTACTTCTTTTGAGTTATCTATTAACATTGAGGTCTTTAGAGGAGGAATAAACAGTTTTTTATGCATGAATATGTGATTTTCATTTTTGGATGCACACTTTGTTGCTTGAGTTCATGGGGTATTGATGGTTGTTTTTAGTTTCTATTCACATATTTGAAACCTACACAAAAAATCCTTGAAAATGGTACTCATGTTGTCTTGATTTATTGAAGTGGAAATTTGTGCGCACTACTTTCATGGTTGTTTTTCTTGACCTTAGAGGTTTTTAAAGATTTTTTAATCGGATTTTTGGATTCTACGCAAAAAACAGTGGGGGAGGTGGTCTCAAAAACCGTCACCGGCGAATTCCACCATCGACGATGGCGGTCGGTGCTGTTCCGGTGAGCTCCACTGTGGCTCCGGCATGCTGCATGCATGGGAGAGGTGGTAGTCCGATCGGACCATCTCTTTGGAGAATATGAAGTTGTTTTATTGTTTTTTGTGTTTTGTCCTTTAGTAACTTAAAAGACCATGTCCAATTGATAAATATGACATATTAAATGTTACTACTTTTTTTTTTGTCACAATATTAATTAAACTTGAGCCTAGTCCCTTTTTACTTTCTACACCCCAGCTTTTTAGGCTCAATTTCATGGTCATTTCAGACTTGCTGCTACACCCCCTTTCTCTTATTCTTTTATTTATTTATTTTGTCTTCTTTTCTTTTGTTTGCATTTTATTTTAATTGATAAAAATATGATAAAATTTCACAAAAATATGATTGTTAATCTTTGATGTGTTATTTATTTTTTGACTTATTTTATTTTATTTTTCAATTAGTCCCACGAGCCTTAAGTATATGGCAAATGATGAGTAGGGAGTTTCTCCTCACTTGCCTAGAGTGTTTAGTGTATGCCCCTTGGGAGATATGCGATGCATTTGCTCCTGTATCATAGTCTTTAATGCAACGTGAATCTCAAACAAATTCAATTCACTTCTCTAAAACTCTTAAACCAAATTAAAACCTTTTTATCCTTCAGGATTTGTTTCAAAATCATTTTCAAAAAAGAGTACGTTACTTTTCCGTTCTACCGCAAACAGGCATTGACCCTAACTGCTAGAATGGGGACTTAACGCCGCCCATAAAAAACTCTTAATCAACCTGTGATCTAGTTTACCTGAACTACGTTTGCTCTGATTTCTCATACTAGATGAGGATACGTAGGCACAAGACGGCGATGTCTTGACGAGCAACCTTCCCCCCATCACCCGTAGTTTACCGAACTATGTTGACTCTGACTTTCCCATTGCACGAAGGAATACGTAGGTATAAGGCGGCGATGTCCCATCGAGTCTCCTTTTTCTTTTCTCTTTCCCATTTAACAGTAGCTTTTAGATAACACACCCTTTGATTACACAATAAGCGTGGATCCCGTTGAGTACAACGAACGTGAGGGGTGCTCATTTTGGTTATAGGTTAATTTTACAACTTCGCACACTTCAAATGGAACTTTCTCCAACATCAAACTTGCTTCAAATGAACTCAATTTCACCATTAAACAATCAATTTGTCATGGGTTGGCTTGTATGTGAAGGATGGTGAAGGAAATTTCATGGAAAAAGCCTTAAAAGCCATAAATTCAATCAAATTCATTTTGGACCATTTCCAATCATGTTTATGCATTTTTTGAGTCCCCGTAACCTACCAAATGAGATGCCAAAATCAAAAATAAAATTTGAGGCCATTTTCACATAGAAATTCAAAGTTTATTTAAGCTTAAGGCACACATCCAATTCACACCACAAGGTCTTTTCAAGGAACCATTTATATCCCTTTGATCATTCTATAACACAAGGAAGCTACCTGAATCAAATTGAAGGCCATTGGAGCCAAAGACAGTCGTGGATTTCAAGCTTCAAAATAAAATTTTGGACTTTCTCAATTGCCACAAACAGGCCACAATTAGGCCTCCAATCAATGCTAGATCCATTCCATATATTCTTCAGATGCTTCACAAGTGCTCAAAGTTGATTTTTAATGGAATTTGGAGCAGAATTCAGTTACACAAGTCAAGAGAAAAGTGGAAGAGTGAAGTCAAGATTTAAGCAATTTCAATCCAATTCAAGAGCACCAAGAGCTCCATTGAAGTTCAGGGAAACTTTCTGGGTGGTTTTGCACGAGTTTCATCAACAAATCAAGGCCCAACGGAGGCACTCCGTTAGGTATGTTATCCTTCACGATTTCTCTCTGATCATGCAATAATCACATGCCATTTTCATGGATTCTTGAACCCCTGCACTTATAGATCATTTCTGGTTTGGTTTGATTCATTTTCTTGATGTTTTGTGAAACAACCTCCATTCTTGTTAGCTTCGTATTCCCTTATTTATGGACCAAAAATTACAAAGAACCATAGATTCATGACCTGCGTGAGGAGAGGATTAGATTGGTGTAAGAAATCACGTGTTTTGATAGGGTTTTAATCCTTCTTGTCCGGCCAGGCTCACCAGAGAAGATGACCGGAGGTATTTTGACCACCGTCTGGTTTTGGTCCTCAGGCACCCACATGGATAGCCATATCACCTCTGACCTTTTGATTGCGTAATAATTAACGGTTGGGATTGAGTTCTGAACGTTTTTGACTCTTCGACTGTGCCACCTCAATAATTGAAACCGAGTGTTTTGCTCCTAGGCTGAGTTGTCTGATTCTTGGGCCTTTCCTTCTAACCACACCCCCCTCAAGCTTGGCCCATTGAATTGAACTAGGTTTAGTTGCTAATTACCACGCTCTATTTTCATTTTCTTTTTCTTTTCATTATTTTTCCATTTTGTAATCTGTTTGATTTTAATTCCATTAAAATGCTTCCAATTGAGATAAAAAATTCATCAAAATAGTTTTTACACATTGCAATATGTTAAATAATTTTAGGAAATTTTAGTTTTATTTTTGGACATTTTTTCAATTAAAAAAAGGGATTATTTCTTTGGAAGCATTTCAATTGAGTTAAATTCCATTCATTGTAGATTTTGATTTTATTTCTTGATGAAATCTTCATGTAATTGGCTGATTTTTCTTTTGCATAATAATGACATGTTGAGTGATTTTTGTGACATTTTTACCCCTGGGTTTATTATCAATTGGTTAGGGCTTTAGTGTGATTTTTAGGACCCTCGACTTACCCTTGCTTTTAGGGTATCCCTTTGAACTTGCCCTCTATTTGCATAGTTATGTTTGGACTTAGTCTCCATAGTTTTGACCCCTGGTTCCTAATACCTTAGGGGTCACCTAGAATTTTATTTGTAATTTTTTGGATATGTGTGCTCTTTTTAGTGTATTTTTAATTCTAGGTCACCCTTGTATAGTTTTCACCATAATACATGAAATAGTTTGTTTCTTAATTGAGTTTTGTGGAATGTTTGAGCCTCTAATTGTGGTGTATTCATATTATAGACATGATAAGGTGTTTGTATGTTGAATTTTAGGTCCTAACTTGGTTTTCAACTTATTCAAGTTCATGCATCATTTAGGCCTTTTCCTTTTAGGGTTTCATATGTACATATGTGAATGCTTCTCATCTCTTGTCATGAATTACTTGCAATCTTTTGTGCATTTCTTTTCGCTTACTTTGAGTAAATTCTATCTTTATCTCTCTTTCTCTCTCTCTCTCTCTCTCTCTCTCTGTCCTAGGACTTTTGGATCCTACTTATGGAAGCTTGGTCCCTCCTTTAGAGTAACTTAAGGTATGCCATAAGTGGTGAGCCTTTGAGGACCATTTATGTGATTTGTGTGCATATTGGATGTAGTATATTTGGTTGAGTTCCCTTGTGAGTTCCCTTGGTTCTCACTTGGCCTCCCATCATCTCATTCAATCATTTCCTTCTTTCCTTTTCATTTGGCATGATTTTGTGCATTAGGATTGAAGTATGCATGTTGTAAGCTTTCCTTTCTCTTCATTTCCTACTTGCATTAAAGGTTGAGATGAGCTTGTGGAGGTGTTCACCCCACACTATTTCCTCCCTTTGCTTGTGTGTTATTTTCCCTTTTTTGCATTCTCTACTTGCATTAATAAATTTTGAGATGTGCTTGTGGAGGTGTTCACCCCACACTACTTCCTCCCTTTGCTTGTGTGTTGCATTGCATATGCATTCATTCATTCCTATTTCATGACTTTATTTCATGTTGTTTCCTTCTTATCTTTTCATTACCATGCTCCCTTAGGACTTCCAATCTCCTTGTTTAAGGATGATTGTGATAGAAACTAGGTTTTAATCCATGTATGAGAACAATAGGTAGTTCCCTTTCAATCCTAACTATAGATGTACTTTGCATGCCAACTCTAGGGTTTGAGTCTAGTTCCTCTTAGTTGTGTCCTTTCTCTTTCTCATCTCAAAACAACTTTAAAATACTTAATAAAGGCTAATTAATATTGTATGTTACGAGCCTTAAGTACTTAGGAAATGGTGATTGAGGGGTTTCCTCTTAATGACCTAGAGTGTTTAGTGTATCACCCTTTGGGTGATGTGCGACGCATTCGCTCCTAGGTCATAGTCTTTAGTGCAATATGAATTACAAACAATTCAAAAACACTTCTCCCTAAAAGACTTCAAAAACAAATGATCAAACTCATTTTGTCCCTTTGGACCCTTTAACAATGGAAAAAATTTTCATAAACAAGAGTGTTGTTAACTCTTAGTTCTACCGCAAACAGGTAACGCCTAAGTCTCCAATGGTCGAGCTGCATACACCTAACTGCTAGAATTGCTTGTTAATCCTACTCGGGTAAAAACATTTGAACTAACCGGTGTTCTTATTTGCTCGAACTACGTTTGCTCTGATCTCTCATACCTGTTGAGAGTACGTAGGCACAAGACGACAATGTCTTGGCGAGAAACCTTTCCCCCCTTTCATCCATAGTTTCCCGAACTACGTTGACTCTGACTTTCCCATTGCACGAGGGAATACGTAGGCCCAGAGCGGTGATGCTCTGTCGAGTCCTTTTTCTTTTCTTTTGTCCTATACCTTTAGCGTAGATAGTTTCAATCACCCTTTAAGATAGACAACTAAGCGTGGATCCCGTCGAGTACGATGGACGTGGGGGGTGTTAATACCTTCCCCTTGCGTAACCGACTCCCGAATCTGAGATTTGGTTGAGATGACCAATTTTATTCCCTTTTCGCTAGGTTTTCCCTGATCATTTCTTTTCCCTCGTTGGGATAAATAACGAACGGTGGCGACTCTTCTGTCATTGTCGACACCTTTTTTTGTAGTAGCGACAGCTGGCGACTCTGCTGGGGACAGACATATCGCTTATGTGAGTTAATCCTAGCGCTTTTTCTTTGGGTGTTTTTATTTGTGTGTTGTATTTTGTATATTATTGTATTTACATTTCCGCACTATATTATTATCTGTTGTTGTTGTGTTGTTGGGTGATTGTTCCTTTGAGAGATAAGCTAACACCCAGGCTTGAGTACAAACATATCATTAGTAGTGGAAAGTAGTGGGGAGCATGCATGCTTTGCATGCACTAGTTCCCTATGAAATTCGTGCTCAGACGAGATTCTCTTTGATGATTTTATTTCCAGCCTTTTGGGCTTGAGGGGATTTTGGATCAGAGGGTTGTCGACTCTGGGGACTGATCATTTGTGATTCAGCTAAGTGAGGCCTCTTCGGGAGATGATAATGCCAAACCAGAAATGGTGAACGTGTCATCATTTCTTGAAAGTCTGTGACGGTGATGAACACATAGTGTTGTACCCCAAAATATGCCCAACCTTTTCTTTACTTGGCTTATGTTGCATTTCATGTTCTAGCACATTGCATTGCATAGCATTGTTCATTTAACAGGGGATCAAGAGAGGTGTGCCTAGCAAGAGAAGGTTGCCAAGGGTTTTAAGCCTAATCAAGAGGTCTACTCAAGAATGAATGCTCATCAAAGTCATCAAGAAGTGGTTAATGCTTTTTGAAAGAGTTGATGGATGTATGTGGATTATCTCCTAACTTGGAGGCCAATTGGAGATCATCAGAGGATTGTGAATTCATGATTATGGATATGGGATATTGAGGAAGCTCATTGAGTGCTTTGAGAGCCATTATGGAGCTTTTCCAAGTTGTTGTGTCAAGTGTAAAAAGCCATAGTCAAAAGTGTTGCATCTAGGGTTTTCATCTGGTCAACCCTAAGTCAATAGTGGATTTGAAGGAGATTAAGACTCAATTATAAGTCATGGCGATCATGGAATGTTGTGTTGAGGCATTTGAAATGTTATTCCAAGACCAAATCAAGAAGAATTCAAAGTGTGAGGAGTTACTAAATTAGGGTTCTCAATGTAAAATCCCATGTTTAGTGCTTAACTTCAAGACCACATATCTCAAGATACAAGTTTCATCTCATCTTGACTCCAACATGAGGCTTGTAGAGCATGTTATTAGCTTTCTTTTGAGTACTAGAAGTAATTCATATGATTTCTAGAACTCAAGTTATGATGCTGACAAGTTATGGGTCCTCAGATGAATGTGATTTTGGTCAACAAAAGTCAACCAACTTCCAAGACATTTTTGACCTAGAAGGATGTTTCTCCTGACTTTGACCCAAACATGAAAGTTGTTCCTTATGATTTTAGCTTTCTAAAAAGTCCTATAAGTCCTTCATCTGATTTGTAGAGCTCATGTTATGAAGCTTGCAAGGCAGAGGTATTTTGGGAAAGTAAGATTACAGGTCATTTTCATTATAGGTCCATTTCACAATCTTGCACACCTCAAATGAAGATCTTCCCAACATGAAACTTACTCCAAATGGTACCAATTTCATATTAAAACACTCACTTGTGAAGGATTTGGCTAGGGTTTGAAGATTGGTGTGAGACTTTTTCATGAAAAGGGCTTAAAAAGGAGAAATTGCAATTAATTGATTTTGGACCAAAACAAGGCATGTTTATACATTTTTTGAGTCACAAAGATGTAATAAACAAGATTCACACATTGGATTTCATTTTTGGTATCATTTGCATGTATGTTTCAATGGCAATTTCAAGTGGACTTTTGACAATCCAATCTCAACCATTTGATCAAACCAAAGGTTGAATACCATCCACATGATCAAATTAAGTTCCCAGTAAGCTTTTTGAATCAAAAACAAGGAGAATTGAGGTTGTTTCACAAGAGCAAGGAAAAGTGGAATTGGGAATTTTCAAAATTGACACAATTGAGCTGCAATTGGGCCACCATTACCTCATATATCCATCATATATAAAGTTCAAATGAATTTTGAGACTTCATTCATGCCATTTCGTGCCCTGAGAGCTCAAGAGCAGTTGGAGCAAGCAAGCAAAAATTGGAATTCGTGAATCATAATTGAGGAGTTTTCAAAGCAATTCAAGGTCAAATTCATCTTCCTCAAGCTTCCTTGAGTGGATCTGCAGAGTTTCATCAAGCTTCTTCAAGTGTAGAAGGCTCAGTGGAAGCACTCCACTAGGTAACCTTCAATTCAACTTTTTTCTCTATTTGTGATGCAATTGATTGTCATTTTTGCATGATAATGACCTAGGAGCTGTGTAGATTAATTCTAACTAAAATTGACTGGCATTGGTGATTATTTGTGATTTGAGCTCCAAACTGTTTGTCTTCGATTTGGCTTGATTATGGACTGAAATTAAAAATAAACCATGGATTCGTGTTCTATGTTGCATGAGGATGAATTTGGACTATTTGTTTGCTTGATTTGGTGAAGTTGATGTTCACCTGCATTTTGATCACGCCGGAGAAGATGACCGGAGCCGTCGTGCTCCGGCCACCTGCAACACTCCCTCTCTTTTCCATTTTAAAATATAGCCAGATCTACGTGTTTGTATGTGTTCCATTAGATCTGATGACTTTCTGATCCAACTGCTTGAAACACGCTTCACCGTGCATTATCACTTGATCACACACACACACACCTGATCCCATGAAGCGCAATGTTTCACTTAAAACGCGTTTGGACCTTGGGCTTCCTTTCTTTCCACAACTCCCCTCAGGCAAGCCCATGGATTTACACGTGATTTAATTGCTATTCATATCGTGCTTTTATTCTTTTTCTTTTTTATTTTCTTTTTATTTTATCTTGTTTTTGCTTAGAATTAATTCAAAATAAAATTCCCCAAAAATATTTTCTGGACAATTTGAAATGTCCTTTTATTTTTTTGGATTATTTTTCATTTAAAAAAGGAATTATTAATTGGAGATGTTTTATTTGACCTAATTCTTGACATGTCTTAGTTCTTATTTTGTTTTTGCATTTTCCTTTTGATCCAATGACTAAAAATTAATCCTCATATCCATGATGAGTTGATTGAATTTTAAGGACCATTTTTCCCCTGTTTGGTTGAGTTTTGGTTTGACTTTTGTTGCATTTCATTTGACCCTCGACAATCCTCCTTCACAATGGGACACCCTTGTGAATCAATTTCTTTGGTGATTTTGTGAAGTGACTTTGATTGTAATCTTTTGGCCTCTATTTTCCAGCATGTTTATGGACTTCTTGCATTTTATTTGGTTATTTTTGAATCATTTTCCTAATTTTGAGGTAACTTGCAAGTCAAGTTACCCCAAAGGGAGGTTCATACATACACATTGACCTAGTTTGCCTTGGAGATGACATTTTTGGATCCTTTGAGCCCTCAAATCCTTTTGATTCATGTTGCTAACATGTTAAGGTTGTTGCTTGCTCAAGTTAAGGTCATGACATTGTTAGAACACATATTGGTGTTTAATTATATCTCTATGTTTTGATGATAACACTAATATAATTTTGTATTAGGAATATATATACTCTAATTTTGTTCAAGTATTTTTGTTTCAGAATTTATTTTAAATACTCTGAAGGAAGCAAAAATGCATTTGAACATTCTCTATGCTATGCATCTGAAGCATCAGAAGCATGCCATCAGAAGATTCTGAAGCGCTGTCAGAAGAATTTGAAGCAGAACCATCAGAAGCATCTGAAGCGTAGCTGCAAGATTTGTATGGAAAGCTTAAAGCATTGTTTATCAATAGACTCTGAATGTACTGTTCGCTGCAAGTACAGAAGATCTGATCTTAAGACTTTGCTCTGAATAATTTACACGCTGAAGCACATCTGGCTGCAACACTCTGATCTAGCCAAAACTCTGATTACATCAAAGGCTCTGATTATTCAAGACTCTGATGTGAGTAACTGTGAGAAAGAAGCTTGCTGAAGAAGATTATTTTCAAAGATATATTCGTTGGCATTTCTCCCAACAACTCTTTCCTCTTCTGTGATAGACACAAGACCACAGGCAAAAAGGATTTCTCTGAACATTCTATTCCTAGGAAAGGTCAAGTCAGAAGAAGACAAAAGACCACAGCTACTTTACAGTAGACGGTCTCCCAAGTTGGCTACGTCTTGGATTTCTTTGGCTATATAAGAAAGACTTCAACAATATTCTCCTGTTGACGATATAGACGGAATTAACAATATTACAACATTTTGAACAATTATTCAAACTCTCTCAAGCTTTCATAAATCTATTTTCTTTTGATTGAATAGTTTATTTTGTTCATAAATCTTAAGTGTAAATCACAGTTGTGATACAGCTTTCTTAGAAGCAATTTTAAACACTTGTATTATTTACATTTGATTGTAAAAGGTTCCTTAAGAAGACCAAGTTGTGGTCAGAATTTCTTAAGAAGACTAAGACAGTTGTTCTTAGTGTTTTCACTGTAATCAGTTTGACTATAGTGGATTAAGTCCTTGTTGAGAAAGGCAAATCATCTTTGATAAGGTGGACTGGAGTAGTTGAGTTCAATGAACCAGGATAAAAATCTTGAGTTGTTTTATTGCCTTATAATTTTCCAAACCCTTATTCAACCTCCCTTCTAAGTATTTTTCCCACCTTCAGTTGATATCAAAGCTCCGGCTCTGTAGTGCTAATCACTTAATAGTGAAAGAGAAAAGATCCGTGGGAAAACTCTTACTATCTTTGGTTGAATCATTATGGCTAATGAAACCTCAACTTCAACATCTTACAACAAGTATGAAGAAAGAGTCAGCACAAAACCTCCAATGTTTGATGGAGAGAAATTTGACTATTGGAAAGATAGACTTGAAAGTTTCTTTCTTGGTTATGATGCTGATCTTTGGTACTTGGTTATTGATGGGTATGTTCATCCCACTGGTGGTGATGGCAAGAAGATTGATAGGAAATCAATGACTGAGGCTCAAAAGAAAGAGTTCAAAAATCATCACAAAGCTAGAACCATTCTTTTAAATGTTATATCTCATACTGAGTATAAGAAGATAACTAACAGAGAAACTTCTTATGATATGTTTGAGTCATTGAAGATGACCCATGAGGGGAACTCTCAAGTTAAAGAGACAAAAGCTCTAGCATTGATCCAAAAATATGAAGTCTTTAAAATGGAAGAAGTTGAATCTGTAGAAACCATGTTCTCCAGATTTCAGATACTCACAGCTGGACTAAAGGTTCTGGACAAAGGCTATTCAACTACTGATCACGTGAAGAAGATCATCAGAAGTTTACCTACCAGATGGAGACCTATGGTCACTGCTCTAAAGATGGCGAAGGATCTGAACAAGATCTCTCTGGAAGAACTGATCAGCTCCTTTAGGAGCCATGAGATTGAACTTGAGGAAGATGAACCTCAAAAGAAAGGTAAGTTTGTTCCCTTAAAATCTAACAAATCTGCTAAAGCGTTGCAGGTAATAGAGGAAAGCTCTGAAGAAGAAGATGAATTGTCCATGCTGTCTAGAAGAATAAACAAACTCTGGAAGCATAAAGGAAAGAAGTTCAGAAACTTTAGGAAGCCTGATCAAAGAAAAGAGTCTTCTGGACATAGAAGATCTGGCAAAAAGGAGGTTGTCTGTTATGAATGCAAAGAACCTGGGCACTACAAAAATGAATGCCCAAAACTTCTAAAAGAAAAGCCTAAAAGGAAGTTTAATAAGAAGAAGAAGGTTCTGATGGCAACCTGGGATGATTCAGATGAATCTGAATCCTCATCTGAATTAGAAGAGGAATGTGCCAACGTGGCACTGATGGCAGACATAGAAGATCAGGAGGAAGGAACATCAAGATCTGAATCAGAATCAAAATCTGATTCTGAAGAGGTATTTTCTGAACTCTCCAGAACTGAACTTGTTGAAAGTTTATCTAAAATGTTAGAAAACTAAAGTAAGATTAAACTTAAATACAAGAAGCTCAAACACAATCTTAAATTTGAGAATAATCTACTGAAGTCAGAAGTTGCTGAGCTCAAAGAAAATAATCTGAAAATGAAAAATGATTTTGAAATAGCTCAACAAGACTCTGATTCTGAAACTAAGCCTGAATGCAAAAATATTTTAGAAAGATATGACTATAGCTTTCAGAAATTTCTGGCTAAAAGCATATATAGAAGCAAGATGGCTTCAATGATCTATAGAGTTAGCAGAAATAACAGGAAAGGAATTGGATATGAATCTTCCTCTGGAAAGGATTTAAATCCAACACCTGTTGATAAACTTATCATCAAGAAGACTCCTTTATACTCTCATTTTAAGTTTGGTCATTTGAATGATATTAAACACACTCGTTCTGATCAGAACATTCATGTTTTTAAATCTAAAGCTAGTCAGAACAAATCTTTTGTTAAAAGACAAAAGTTCAGACGAACCTTTAAAACAACTAACCCAAAAGGATCCAAGAAGATCTGGGTACCTAAAAATAAAATAATCCCTGTTGCAGATGTTTTTAGCAGCAAGGTCAGGACGCCAGTCATGGTACCTGGACTCTGGATGCTCACGTCACATGACGGGAGAAAGGTCTATGTTCCAAAGCCTGGAGCTTAGATCTGGAGGAGACATGAAGTTTGGAGGGAACCAGAATGGCAAGATAATTGGCTCTGGTACTATTGGCAATGGTAACCTTCCTTCCATTTCTAATGTCTTACTTGTAGAAGGATTAAAACATAACTTATTATCCATAAGTCAATTAAGTGACAATGGTTATGACATAATCTTTAATCAAAAATGTTGCAAAGCTGTTAGTCAGAAAGATGGCTTAGTTCTCTTTAATGGAAAAAGGAAGAACAACATTTATAAAATAAATCTTTCAGAACTTAAGGTTTAAAACGTAAAATGTCTTATGTCTGTAAATGATGAGCAATGGGTCTGGCACAGAAGATTGGAACATATTAATATGAGACGTATATCTCAGATTAATAAACTCAATCTGGTCAGAGGACTTCCTAAGTTGAAGTTCAACTCAGATGCTTTTTGTGAAGCATGTCAGAAAGGTAAATTTTCCAAATCTACTTTCAAAAGCAAAAATGTTGTTTCAACCTCTAGGCCATTAGAGTTACTTCACATTGATCTGTTTGGACCAGTGAAAACTGCATCCATCAGAGGCAAGAAGTATGGACTGGTCATTATTGATGACTATAGTAGGTGGACATGGGTAAAATTCCTAAAACACAAGGATGAGTCACATACTGTGTTCTTTGATTTCTGCAAACAAGTCCAGAATGAAAAAGATTTCAAAATTGTTAAAGTCAGAAGTGATCATGGTGGAGAATTTGAAAATAAATCTTTTGAAAAATATTTTAAAGATAATGGCATTGCACATGATTTCTCATGCCCTAGAACTCCTCAACAGAACAGAGTTGTAGAGAGGAAAAATAGAACGTTGCAAGAAATGGCCAGAACCATGATCAATGAGACTAACATGGCAAAGCACATTTGGGCAGAAGCAATAAACACAGCGTGTTATATTCAGAACAGAGTGTCTGTAAGACCTCTTCTGGAGAAGACTCCTTATGAATTATGGAGGAATAGAAAGCCCAACATTTCTTATTTCTATCCTTTTGAATGCATATGCTTTATGTTAATTACTAAAGAAAATCTTAACAAGTTTGATTCCAAAGCTCAAAAGTGTTTCATGCTTGGATATTTTGAACGCTCTAAAGGCTACAGAGTATACAATACTAAGACACAGATTGTAGAGGAATCTATTCATGTTATATTTGATGATAAGCTTGGCAATCAAAAGCCAAAGCAGTTTGATAATTCTGCAGATAGAGAAATTATTCTTACAGACTCTGAAGAATCAGAAGCTGATAAAGATAAAGTGAAAGAACCAGAAGCTACGCCAGAGGCAACTCCCTTGGCAGCTCAGATGAATAATTTGAATATTTCTGAAGAACCAACAGTTAGAGGATCATCCATAATCAAATATTCACACCCAGAAGAAATGATCATTGGAAAGAAGGATAACCCCATCAGAATAAGGTCTTTCATCAGATCATCTGGAACGTCCTTGTTTGGTCTAGTTTCAGTAATTGTACCAACTTCTATAGACGAGGCTCTGCAAGACAATGATTGGATACTTGCTATGCAAGATGAGCTAAATCAATTTACAAGAAATGAAGTTTGGGATCTGGTTCCAAGACCAAAAGGATTCAATATTATTGGAACCAAATGGGTCTTCAGAAACAAACTCAATGAGTAAGGAGAAGTTATAAGAAACAAGGCAAGGCTGGTAGCTCAAGGGTATAGTCAGCAAGAAGGAATTGACTACACAGAGACTTATGCTCTTGTGGCCAGGTTAGAATCTATCTGCTTACTAATATCTTTTGCTGCACAAAATAACATCACTCTATATCAGATGGATGTTAAGAGTGCCTTCTTAAATGGGATTATAGAAGAAGAAGTTTATGTACACCAACCTCCTGGATTTGAAAATAATAAATTTCCAGAACATGTTTTCAAACTTAAGAAATCTCTATATGGTTTAAAACAAGCTCCCAGAGCTTGGTATGAGAGATTAAGTAATTTTCTTCTGGAGAAAAACTTTTTCAGAGGCAAAGTGGACACAACTCTTTTCTATAAACCATTTAAGAAAGATCTGTTAATTTGTCAAATATATGTGGATGATATTATATTTGGATCTACCAAAATTACGCTTGGAAAGGAGTTTGCTGAATGTATGCAGGCTGAATTTGAGATGAGCATGATGGGAGAACTCAGATTCTTTCTGGGAATTCAAGTAAATCAGACTCCAGATTGCACTTACGTTCATCAGACCAAATATGTAAAAGAACTTCTGAAGAAGTTCAACATGACTGATAGTAAGTTGGCAAAGACTCCAATGCATCCAACAAGCACTCTGGGTAAGGAAGAGGTAAGTAAGAAAGTAGATTAGAAACTCTACAGAGGTATGAGAGGCTCTCTTCTATACTTAACTGCTTCTAGACCTGACATTCTATTCAGTGTGTGCTTGTGTGCTAGATTCCAATCAGATCCTAGAAAATCACACTTAACAGCTGTTAAGAGGATTCTAAGGTATCTGAAAGGTACTACTAATGTGGGTTTGTGTTACAGAAAATCTGATGAATTTAAACTAGTTGGATTCTGTGATGCTGACTACGCTGGAGATAGAGTTGAAAGGAAGAGTACTTCTGGAAGCTGTCAGTTTCTGGGAAGAAATTTGATCTTCTGGTACAGCAAGAAGCAACCTACAATTGCTCTGTCAACTACAGAAGCAGAGTATATTGCTGCTGCTGGATGTAGCACACATATGCTCTGGATGAAGAGTCAACTAGAAGACTATCAGATCTTTGAGAGTAACATTTATATATTCTGTGACAATACTTCTGCTATATGTTTGTCTAAAAATCCAATTTTACACTCTAAGGCAAAACATATAGAAATTAAACATCATTTCATCAGAGACTATATTTAGAAGGGAATTTTGAGTTTAAACTTTGTTGATACAGACCATCAATGGGCTGATATCTTTACTAAACCCCTTGTTGAAGATAGGTTTACGTTTATTCTGAAAAATATTGGAATGGATTTCTGTCCAGAATAATATTTATCAGAAGTAAATTTCTCAGATGCAAAATGTTTAAAGCTCTGAAGTATTACATCTGATCATTATTTATTTCTTTAAATTATTATTTTTGTGTGTATCTGAACTAACAAGTCTCAGAGGATCTGAGTGTTGGTTAACGTTTCACTTCTCAAAGAGTTTTCAAAAGCACATGCAAGCAAACATGTGTCACTCTAAATCTGAAAAGATGGTGTGCACAATACTGAAAAGACATTTGAGGTACTATTTGAATAGTTGGTTTCTCGTTTTCCCCCCAATTGTCAGAGTCATTAATGCGTGAAATGATTATTTTTAATGACATTAATTGCTAAGTGTAAAGCGTGCTGAACATGTGAATTTTGTTGTGCCCTAATTGTCCTTATAAATACCACAATTCACAACTTTTCACACTTTTCACTCACAAACACTTGTATGCATTTCTGTCTTTTGCATTGCTTTCATCTCTCTCGCAAAATCAAAACTGCTCGTAACCCTAAAACTTCATCTCCAAAAATGGCTTCATCTTCATCAACATCAGCTCAATTACAGTCTACAATGGCAGCTATTTCATCGTCCAACATGGGGGATGTTCCTTTTAGAAATCCTGTTAGAACTACTCTCACTCCAGTTGAGTCGCTTGAAGTTTTGTGTGAATCTTTAGTGGATTTTGCTTCACTAACTGACAATGGATACAATCTTCGTTCCATCATTGATGCTTAAGGATGGACAAAGTACTTTGATAGACTTTTTGGACCTGTCTATCCTGTATTGGTCAAGGAGTTCTGGATTCATGCTTACGCTTACCCTAAGTTCATAGTGTCTTATGTTCTGGGCAAAGAGATTGTGATCACTGAAGATCTGATAAGGAAACTTATTGGATATGAAGAGACAGATGGTGTATTTCGTTTATCTGGACGTGTCAACATGAAGGATGTTTACTCTGAAGTGATGGTTTATGGAAACCCCTCTAACAGATTTAAAGACTTAAAGCCTAATTACAAAATCTGGGCTAAAATCTTCATGGGCTATATTCATCACAGGAAGTCTACAAACTCTCCTGATTATGTGAACAATGATCAACTTTATTTCATGTACTGCTTGAGTGAGAGCATCAAAGTGGATTTGCCTCACTTACTTTTTGCTCATCTGTGGAACCATATGAAACAGTCAAGGGAAGAAATGAATACTAAGGGTCAGAAGACCAGAAATTGGATACCTTGTGGAAGGTTAATCTCAGACATTCTGACAGAGAATGGTCTAGTGGCACATTTACATGAAGCTGGAATGAAATCAGAACTTACAACTATCCTTGGAAAAGTCATGAATGCTAAGAGTCTTCAGAGGCTCAAAGTTATTGATGAACTTACTTCTGCACCTGAGAAGTTGAATGCAGAAGAAATCAGCAAAAGAAGGATTATGGTAAAAGACATTCCAATCTTCTATGTTGAAGAACCTAAAGAAGTTCTGATCAAGTTTGTTGGTTCTTGTATGGAACAAGGCATTCTTCTTCCAGAAGGATTTTTCAACCGTGTTCCTATGCCAAACTTTTATAATGAACACAAGAGGCAGAGGACCCAGGCTCTAGAAGAAGAAGAAGCTGCAGGTACACCTCAGAAGAAGCAGAAAACTTCTGAAGAATCTCAGAAGAATCAGGACACTTCTGAAGAACCTCAGAAGAAGGAAATAACTTCTGAGGTACCTCAGAAGAAATAGAAAGTTTCTGAAGAATCTCAGAAGCAACAGAATACTTCTGAAGAACCTCAGAAGAAGAAAAGAAAAGAAATGTTTCTGGAGAAGCTCCTTCTGTTCCTGTCAAGTGCATTAAGATATCAGGTACTAAATCATATTTACCTTCTATTTCTGAAATTACAATTAATTCATCAACTTTTAGTTCTAATCCCCCACCAACTATCACTCAAACTCAAACTTCATCTGTACCACCTCCTACACCTTCAGAACTAATTCCAACTGTTTCTGAAATACCACAACCATACTCTGAACCACCACAACTAAAAATTCCAGAATCCACACCAAAACCATCTGAACAAATAACTTCTGATACACCACAACCAGAACAAGTTATGGAACCTACACCAGCACAACAACCAAATTCACCCATTCCAGATCCAATCCCACAATCTCAACCAGAACAACAACAACAACAACAACAACAACCAGAAATTCCCCAAACAGAAGAACACTCTACTTCTGATCCCACCCCAGTTCAACCCTCATATATTTCTGACAATGATGTTCTTGACGTCCAACCTTTGAATATCATGATTACCCTTTCTTCAACCTCATGTCATTCAACAGAATCAAGCCATTCCACTGAATCTGAACTTCACCCTGACATTCAAGCCATGATAACTCCTCCATCCTCTCCACAACCTGCACAAAAACAAACCTCTGAATTTGTTTTGTCTGATTCTTTCAAACCTTTACCTTCAGAACCCCTTCCTTCTGATTTAAAAATTAAAAACTTCTACACCAGAATAGAACCTTCTGAACCTACCGTTCCTTTTAAACCCATCTCTACATTAATTCTTCCCTCTGTCCTTCAAGAATACCTTAAACAACAACTTGACCTCATTCCATCTGAAATCATTTTGTCACCAAACACTGTTTTCAAACCTTATGATTCAACACCTTTTGATGTTGTTCCATCTACCAACAGAATTAAACAATACCTTTATTCCAGAAAACCCAAAATCACAACTCCGTCTGTTCCAACTTATCCTTGTCCATTATTCATTATTCCAACCTTTACCATTCCATCCCCATAAGAACAACCCAAACAACCTAAACCATCACCTCTGGAAGCCTATTTCAACCCTAAACCTAGGCTAAATGTTGATGCATTATTTGCTACTTTCGAAAAGGAAGTAAGGATGAGCTTAGATTCTGTTAAGAAGAGATGCTTATCCAGTATGAACTCAGATGACTCAGATGCTATCTGGAATAGTTTTATCTCCAGATTCAATATTGTAGCTTCTAATCTGAAGAGCGTTTGCTCTGATGATGCAAAGCGGAGATTTACTGAGTTTACCATAACTACACTATGGAATGTGCCTAGATCTCCTACATTGCTTATGGAAGATGCACCTCCTGCTTCTGAAGTGCCTATTCCTTTTGAATTTGTTGAAGAACCTACTTCTGAAGTCGTTCCTGAAGATAATCCGTTAGCTATGACATCTGTTAACCAAGAATCTGCATCTGCAATGATTGTTGACTCTGCTGTTATTCCTGCGTCTGGATCTGCTCCTTCCACTTCTTCTGAAGTCAAGAAAGAGAACCCAGACTTAGCTGACAAGATTGTTGTGCTAGAGGCTGGCCAATCAGAGATAAAGTCATGGATGGCTAAACAAGACCAGAAGACTGACAATATTCAGAAGTGGATGACAAAGCAAGAAGAATCCTCTTCAGAAATTACCAACCTTTTGAAGCAGTTGTTGTCTAAGCATTCTTAGTGCTATTTGTGTTTTATCTGATGTTTGTGCACTTGTCTGCATCTGTATCTGTTTATCTTTGTTATCTGGATATTTGACTATTTTGAATCTGAATGATGTTATCTTATCGTATCTTTTCTCTCTGATTCCTTTGTTTTGTCTTTAAATGGTTTTCTTTTTTATTATGACAAAAAGGGGGAGAAAATGAAATTCTGAATGTTCATATAAATAGTTACCTAAATGAAATTCAGACATGATAAATTTTATCTAACAATGAATTTTAGTGTTTCAGAACTCTAAAGTATCATCTGACAAAATTCACTTAAGTAACTCTGAGATCCCCAGATCTAGTTTTATTCAATCAGGCTCTAACTCTAAAACGTTCATCCTAATCAAGATCTAGTTCTGAAAAGAATACTCATGAAAAAAGGGAAGTTTTCTATTCTTTCTTAAGTATTCAATTAAGGGGGGGATTCATAATCTCAGGGGGAGTTATATTTATTTCCTTATTGAACAAAATTTTCCATGTTTTTGTCATCATAAAAAAGGGGGAGATTGTTAGAACACAGATTGGTGTTTAATTATATCTCTATGTTTTGATGATAACACTAATATAATTTTGTATTAGGAATATATATATACTCTAATTTTGTTCAAGTATTTTTGTTTCAGAATTTATTTTAAATACTCTGAAGGAAGCAAAAATGCATCTAAACGTTCTCTACGCTATGCAACTGAAGCATCAGAAGCATGTCATCAGAAGATTCTGAAGCGCTGTTAGGAGAATCTGAAGCAAAACCATCAGAAGCATCTGAAGCGTAGCTGCAAGATTTGTATGGAAAGCTTAAAGCATTATTTATCAGAAGACTCTGAATGTACTGTTCGCTGCAAGTACAAAAGATCTAATCTCAAGACTTTGCTCTGAATAATTTACACGCTGAAGCACATCTGGCTGCAACACTTTGATCTAGCCAAAACTCTGATTACATCAAAGGCTCTGATTATTCAAGACTCTGATGTGAGTAACTATGAGAAAGAAGCTTGCCGAAGAAGATTATTTTCAAAGATATATCCGTTGGCATTTCTCCCAACAACTCTTTCCTCTCCTGTGATAGACACAAGACCACGTGCAAAAAGGATTTCTCTGAACATTCTATTCCTAGGAAAGGTCAAGTCAGAAGAAGACAAAAGACCACAACTACTTTACAGTACACAGTCTCCCAAGTTGGCTACGTCTTGGATTTCTTTGGCTATATAAGAAAGACTTCAACAACATTCTCCTGTTGACGATATAGACAGAATTAACGATATTACAACATTCTGAACAATTATTCAAACTCTCTCAAGCTTTCATAAATCTATTTTCTTTTGATTGAATAGTTTATTTCGTTCATAAATCTTAAGTGTAAATCACAGTTGTGATACAACTTTCTTAGAAGCAATTTTAAACACTTGTATTATTTACATTTGATTGTAAAAGGTTCCTTAAGAAGACCAAGTTGTGGTCAGAATTTCTTAAGAAGGCTAAGACAGTTGTTCTTAGTGTTTTCACTGTAATCACTTTGACTATAGTGGATTAAGTCCTTGTTGGGAAAGGCAAATCATCTTTGATAAGGTGGACTGGAGTAGTTGAGTTCAACGAACCAAGATAAAAATCTTGAGTTGTTTTATTGCCTTATAATTTTCTAAACCCTTATTCAACCCCCCTTCTAAGTGTTTTTCCCACCTTCAGACATTGTGCTTTGCTTGTTGAATTATGCACTCTTTTGTAGGCTTTCCACTTGGTTTCCAAGTGTAGAATATGTTTAAGACTTAGGTCTTTCTCCATGCCTCTTCTTGTTTCCTTTTGTTTTCTTTTCCATATTTGGTTTATGCATCTTTTTCTTCATCTTTACCTCTATCCCATGACTTTATAGTCTCATTTAAGGTGGCTTAGTCCCTCCTTAGGAGGTACTTAAAGCATACCTAAAGTGATGAATCCTTGAGGACTTTTCTTTGTGTTTCTGTGCACTTTGTTTGTGATGCTTATGGTTGACTGCATATTATGAGTTCCTTGCTGTCCTCATAGAGCCTCCCATCCTCACTTTGTTTTAGGTCTTGTTTGCCTTCCATTTGTGTTTGGTTTTATGCATTATGGTTGATGTTGTTTGATTTAGGCCATTTCATCCCTTCTTTTGGTGCATTTGTGTGATTTTCATTTATACTTCTCCTTCTTCATTCTTCTTTTGCATTTCTCATATGCATGCTTGGTTGAGATGAGCTTGTGGAGGCTACTACCCCACACTACTTTCCTCCCATTTTCATTCTATGTGTGCATTCCATGTTTGCATGTTTGCATTTTCATGTTATTTCTTCTTCTTCTTCTTTTGTCTTCCTTCCCTTAGGATCTCTAATCTCTCTTGTTCAAGAGATGTTATGATAGACATTAGGTTCTTAACCATGCATGATAACATTAGATAACTCCCTTACCTCAATCTTAGGACCATCTTTGTATGACAACTTTTAGGTGAATTAGTCCCCCTTTAGTGTGTCCTTTCTCTTCTCATCTTCAAACACTCATAAAACACTTAATAAAGGTTAACGAATGTTGTACTTACGAGCCTTAAGTCTTCAATGGTCGAGTTGCATACACCAACTGTTAGAACTGATTGTTAACCCTACTCGGGTAAAACTTTTGAACCAGCCGGTATTCTTGTTAGCCCGAACTACGTTTGCTCTGATCTTTCATACCAGATGAAAGTACGTAGGCACGAGACGCGATGTCTCGGCGAGCAACCTTCCCCATCTTTCACCCGTAGTTAGCTGAACTACATTGACTCTAATTTCTTGTACCAGACGGGAATACGTAGGCACAGAGCGGCGACTCTTTGCCGATTCATCTTTTCTTTTCTTTTGTCCCTGAGACCTTTAGCTAGATAGTTTTAACACCCTTTTTAGATAGACAGCAAGTGTGGATCCCGTTGAGTACGACGGACGTGAGGGGTGCTCATACCTTCCCCTTGCGTAACCGACTCCCAAACCTAGGACTTGGTTGTGATGACCTCGTCTTTTCCCTTTTTCATTAGGTTTTCTCTGATCGTTTTCTTTCCCTCTTTTGGGATAAATAACGAACGGTGGCGACTCTTCTGTCTTTGCCGGCCTCTTTTTTGCAGTAGCGACAGTTGGCGACTCTGCTGGGGACAGGCATATCCCTTATGCGAGTCAATCCTAGCGCTTATTTGTTTTTCTTTTAGGTGTGTACATATGTGCTTTATCTTTATTTATTTCCACATTTTACTTTCCGCATTGTATCATTATTGTTGTGCTGAGGGGAGGGGAGGGAATGTTCCACTGAGAGATAAGCCAAAACCCAGGCTTTAGTATAAACCTAGTATTAGTTGTGGAGAGTAGTGGGGGGCCTGTTTGCTTAGCAGACACAGTTCCCCATGAAATTCGCGCTCAAACGAGATTCTCTTTGATGATTTCCTTTCCGATCCTTAGGATCTGACGGGATTTTGGATTTGAGGGTTGTCGACTCTGGGGACCGATCATTTGGGATTCAGCTAAGTGAGGCCGCTTTGGGAGATGATGATGCCAAACCAGAAATGGTGAACGTATCATCGTTTCTTGAAAGTCTGTGACTGCTGATGAACGCATAGGATGTCGAACCTTGTCAGTGGATAGGTCCATACCTGTGAGTGGGATTGGGTTGTGTAGGAAACCTTGGCTTTCAGATTACCTGGTTCTTTACAGTGTGAATCTGTGTTCTTGATACAAGGGGGTCCTAATGTCAGTGCTTGGTTCTTGCTAAAGTGGAGCGCTGGTTATTCTCGATCAATAGCACAACAATCTTGATCTCCTGTTTGTATGTGCATTTTCATTTGCATTTCATTAACATGTATTTGTGTTGTAGGTGCATATTTCCTCCCCAATTCTAGTGATCTTATTGCTTACTTCTTGACATGGAGCCTTTGAAGAGGACAGTTGCTTACAGGTTTCCGACCCCAGATGTTGGTTCATTACCGAGTTTGATTTCCATGGCGGACAAGAAGGTGATGAAATATTTCAGGCAGTCTTATGGCAGACTGGCGAGATGTGTCTGCAAGCCTTTAGTGCATGAGATCAGTGGTGTCTATACTCTTATACAGTTTTACAATGCTCAGCTGAGATGCTTCGTCTTTCCCGATTATGTTTTGGCCCCTACCATGGAGGAGTATTTTGAGTTGTTAGGTATTCATATTCTCGATCAGATGTCGTATGTCCATGTTGATGCTGAGCCTGATGTAGATAAGCTCGCTGCTGTATTGCATTTGGATTCTTCAGAGTTGAAGGGGAAGCTGGTTAAGAGGAGTGGTACTTATGGTTTTCTTTTTCCTTTTATGGTTGAGAAAGCTCAGCAGTTCGCCAAGGATGGGTGTTGGATTGGCGTCATTCTAGCTCTTTGCATTTATGGTATTGTACTGTTTCCTAACCTTTCAGACTTTGTAGATGTAGATGCTTTCTATTTGCTAGCTTTAGGGAATCTGGTACCCACACTTCTCGGAGATGTCTATCATTCTGTGCACCACAAGAATGAGAACCGAAGGGGAAATAATGTCTCTTGCTGCATTCCTTTGTTATACAGGTGGTTTTTTAGTCACATGCCCAAGACATGTCCGTTCGTTGCTACCGCTGGTACCTTAGAGTGGTCGGATAGGTTGATGGGTTTGTCTGTGGAGAACATCACTTTGTTTGACAGGGATATACTCGGTTCAGATATTATTTATAGTTGCAGCAGATTTCCTAACGTCCCTTTGGTCGGAAGGAAAGGATGCATCAATTATAATCCTTCTTTGTTGGTTAGACAGTTCGAATATGCACTGAGAGATCCTCCTAAAGAATAGGAGATACAGGAATCTCTGTATCTCTCTGGTTTATTGGAGGGCGATGCTTTAGTCAGATTAGAGCATGCTTGGAGTAGTATTCACAGGAGAGGGAAGGCAGCCTTGGGGAAGAGTAACAGTAGAGCTTATGACCCTTACTTGACCTGGATTCGTGAGTGGGCTACGAAGTTCTTGATGCCATTCCCTTCAGTGGAACCTTTGTATCCTCTCATGATTGAGGAGCCTACGACTGTGGATATCCAAAAGTATAATCAGTTATGGTTCGAAAAAGAAGAGTTGCAGAAAGCGAACGAAGAGTTAAAGAAGGATATTGCTTAGCTCCGAAGAGAGAAAAACGAAGCAACTTATTCTTTGAAGAAACAGACTGAATTGGTGAACAGGTTGGGTACGGACTTGACCATGCAGATTAGCGCCAGAGAACGGATGAGTCTAGATATGAATGATATCAGTAGTGTGCTTTCTACCAAGAAGAAGGATCTAGACAAGGCTTACTTAGAGATCTCTAAGTTTAGTACACTGTGGAATTCCATGCTCACCAATAACAAAGAGCGCGAGGACAAGCTGAAGCAGCAAATCTCCAGGTTGAAGATGCAGCTCAATGCCAAAGACAAGAAGATTGCAGCAGAGGCATCACTCAGACGTGATGGCGAGTATAGGTTGAGTGAAGCTGTTACAGAGTTGAAGGACTGTAGGTTGAGAGCTGATGCCAAAAGGTGCAAGCTTGATGCATGCTTTGGGGAAGGAGCTTGTGAGGACCACATTGAGAGTCTGCAGTCTACTGTTAGCTAGCGGGAGCTACTCATACAAGGTTTACTCACTAGACCAGACCATCCCGAAATGCAGGAGTTACTGGCAGATTTCCGGTCTCATCATCCAGCTTGACTGTCTTTATCTTTTCCTTTGTATCTTGTTGCTTATGCTTATTGCGCTGACCATCACCAGGCCTGTTGGTTGAGGTCCCTTTGTTTGTACTCAGTTGATGTTTGTACATTGCCTATTAGCCTGTGTTTATATATGAGGAGTTTCTATATGCTTGTCTATGTGGTTCTCCATTGTCTCTGTTTTCTTCCGGAAACTAGAATCGAGGGGGAAATTTCCCTGTTGCATATATACATGTCTGCATTTTGCATTTTTCGCATTACAGGTGCATCGGAACCTTAGTCTTATCTCTTGTGCTTCCACTAGTGTTTCAGGATTGCTGATAAGACGACTCACCAGTATGCAACCAGAGGAAATCAGAAGAGAATCATGGATCAGATGTAGGCAGAGATGCAAGAGATAAGAGATAGGATGGCTCAGTTCGTGGAGGTAATGCAGACAGTAGCTAATGGACAAGAACAACTCATGACCTTAGTGCAGCCCTTGATTGCACGAGTTGATAATGACAGTGTGTTGCATAGTGGAGCTGATACCAATCCTCCCCATGTTGAGACTCAGCATGTGGGTAATTTTGGGCCTACTTTGGTCATCCCTAATGCTGGAGGGAATGGCAATGGCAATGGTGCTGGTAATGGAACACAATTGGTGTTGGCAATGGAAACATTGAAACCAATGGCAATGTTGGTGGAGGCAATGGCCAGGCTGGAAATGGTAGCGTTTGAAATGTTGGTCTTGGTAACATGTAGGGGCTGGAAGCTAACGGTGCTATGCAGGGTAATCTGAATCAGCCGTGGATTGAAGACAGACAGGATGAGATCTTCTCAGTAAGGGATTTTGGTGGTGAAATGCCTTCTGAAGCTAATAGAAGATTCAAGTTGTTGGAAGACAAAATGAATAACTTTGAAAGTCAAAACTCTATGGGCCTTGACATGGCTAATCTGGGGTTGATTCCTGGTCTCAAAGTGCTGCTGAAGTTCAAAGTCCCTGACTTTGACAAGTATAAGGGTACTACATGTCTGCCTATTCAGACGACGAAAAGTTGTTAATGCACGTCTTTCAGGATAGCTTGTCTGGTCCTTCACTTGAGTGGTACATGGGCTTGGAGCCTATTAATATTCGTAGCTGGAAGGACTTAGCTGAGGCTTTTGTGAAACATTATCAATACAACAGCGACCTTGCTCCCAATAGGGTTCAGCTGCAAAATCTCTCCCAGAAAAACAATGAATGCTTCAAAGAATACTCCCAAAGGTGGCGCGAATTGGCTGCAAGAGTACAACCTCCAATGGTGGAGCATGAGCTGATTGACATGTTTGTCGCTACTTTACCTGGGGTATATTACGAGAAGCTCATCAGCAGTATGTCGGGTAGTTTCTCTGACTTAATAATTACTGGAGAAAGGGTCGAGAATCGTATAAAACTTGGAAAGATACATGCAGTGGAAGTGCCCTCAGCTGGAGGAGGAGGAAAGAAAGTGTTCGGTAACAAGAAGCGCAACGGCGAGACTAATGCAGTATCTAGTTCTCAGGGGAGAGGAAGAGGTCAAAACCAGTATCGTCAACAACAAGTCGCTAGCATTACGATTCCTGTACCACCATAACAACAACAACAACAACAACAGCATCCGCAACAGCAGAATCAACAGGGTTATAGAAGATACTCGGATCGGGCCAAGACAACAAATAGAATATTTGATACACCGCCAATGTCGTACTCTCAAATTCTTCAGATATTGTTACAATTGCAGTTAATACAAAAGAGTATTATGGCTCCTCTGACAGGTACGCCGCCACCGAGTTATGATGTGAATGCTAGTTGTGAGTTTCATTCCGGGGCACCTGGCGACACCATTGATAACTGCAAGGCATTCAAGCACAAGTTACAATATATAATAGATAGCAAAGCAGTAGACTTTTCTCATGACGCGCCTAATGTCGTGCAGAATCCTATGCCACACCATGGGTCGGCTAGGGTTAGTGCTATTCTGGTAGAGGAGAATTTAGACCTGATAACTGATGTAAATGAACTGAAGACGCCTTTGGCTTTTGTAAAGGATAAATTGCTAAAAAAGGGTGTGTTCCCGGGTTGTAACGAAGATTGCGTCGACTGTTTGAGCCATCCTGAGGGATATGATGATTTGAAAAGATGTATCCAAGGCATAATGGATGAGGGAACGTTGCAGTTTGACCGGACTGCTGAGAGGAAGCCTGTTGAAGTAATAGAGGAAGAGCAGGATGAAATCGCGACAATTTCGATCCCGTATAAGACCATTACTATTTCAACACCTCCTAGGCCGCCGACAGTCATTATCACTAAAGCAAGACCTGTGCCATACGAGAGTACCAAAGATATCCCGTGGAATTACGGAGCTGAGGTATATTGCAATGGACAGAAGGTAGAATTGAAGAGTACGCCCGTTGATTCGGTGGATAATCTGGTGGGAGCCGGAGGAATCACTCGAAGAGGAAGAGTCTTTTCATCGCCTGAGGTGGTGGCAGAAAAAGGTGATAAAGGGAAAGGTAAGATGGTGGAAGGAACTTCTAGGGCTGGCGAGAAGGAACTTTTGACGAAAGATGTGGAAGAGTTCATGAAGTTGATTCGTAAAAGTGACTACAAGATAGTCGATCACTTGCAGCAAACTCCTTCCAAGATTTTTATACTATCACAATTGTTATGTTTGGAGGCACATCAGAATGCGTTGTTGAGTATTTTAAATACTGCTTACGTGCCACAGGAAATATCGGTTAACCAACTCGAAGGGGTTATGGCGCACGTGAATGCATGGAATGGTCTCGGCTTTACGGATTTGGACTTGACGCCCAAGGGCAGAAACCACAATTTGGCATTGCACATTTCAATTGAGTGTCGGGGAGCAGTTATGTCACATGTCCTTGTTGATACAGGGTCATCTCTGAACGTACTTCCAAAGAAAGCACTAATGAAGATAGATCACCAGGGCCTTTATTGTACACCAAGTGATTTGGTTGTACGTGCTTTCGATGGAACCCGAATATCTGTTTTTGGGGAGATAACCTTGCCTATTCAAGTGGGCCCGGAGGTATTTGATGCGGTGTTCTATATTATGGACATACAGCCTGCCTACAGCTGTTTGTTGGGTCGTCCGTGGATTCATTCGGCTGGAGCGGTTACATCCATGTTGCATCAAAAGCTTAAGTATATGGTTGGCGGAAGTGTTGTAACAGTCTGTGGAGAGGAGGATATTATGATCAGTCATCTATCTTCTTTCAAATATGTTGAGGTAGATGGAGAAATTCATGAGACCCTATGTCAGACCTTCGAAGTTGTTCAGGTCAAGGACAAATCTCCAGTGCTGAGCAAAGCGTCGGAAGTGGCCATGTCATCATTTAAAGAAGCCCAAACAGTAGTGCAGATTGGGGCATCGCAAGGATGGGGGAAAGTTCTAAACATACCTCAGAAGCAAGACAAGTTTGGTATGGGGTACTACCCATCAACTTCGTCATCTTCGCAGAGCGCACCGCACTACAAGGGGCCCGTTAGATTTACCAGTGGGGGTGTTATCTTTGAGCAGATCAACGCCATCTCTGATGATGAAGCTGGGGACAGTAATTGCGATATGGATGCTTGGATAAAGCCGCACTCCAGGACAGAATCTGTGCAACTGGTCTATTGAGGAATTCATCCAAGTGACAACTGAATAGTAATACTTTGTTTTTCGATTATTGTATAACCCTATGTTCTACCCAGAGCATAGCGGTATTCTGTTTCAGGGCTTACTTGTTTATGTTTGAACATTATTTTGTCAATTAATCAAAGGGCGTTTTTCTCATTCAAATTTTGTGATCTTTGTCTTTCTTATTTTTGTTTTCAACAACAAAATGGCAATGTGGTTTTGTGCTTGTTTTTGCATATCATTTGAAGCATTTAACCATTTTTATTGCAGGATTCACATTGCAGATGACACCGATTCAGAACCTTCTATGACTCGCTTTGACTTTGATCACCCGTTATTTCAAGCTGAAGAATAGATTGATGAGGATGAAGACTTACCAGAAGAGCTAGATAGACTCTTGAAACAAGAAGAGAAGATCATTCTGCCTCATCAGGAAGAGATTGAGGTTATCAATTTTGGTTTTGAAGAAGTTGTCAGAAATGTCAGAATAGGGGTTGCGGTGCAGAGTGACATCAAGTAAAGACTGATCGAGATGCTTCGAGAGTATAGTGACATCTTTGCTTGGTCGTACGAAGACATGTCCGGGCTTGACACAAACATTGTGGTTCATCGCTTGCCGCTGCGTTAAGAGTGTCCGCCAGTCAAGCAGAAGCTTAGAAGGACAAGACCAAACATGGCTGTAAAAATCAAGGAGGAAGTCCAGAAGCAGTTGGACGCAGGATTTTTAGTCGTGACAACTTACCCTCCGTGGGTCGCCAACATTGTACCTATACCAAAGAAAGACGGTAAGGTACGAATGTGTGTTGATTATAGATATTTGAATAAGGCGAGCCCAAAGGATGGTTTCCCGCTCCCCCACATTAACGTGTTAGTTTACAATACTGCTCAGTTTTCCGTGTTTTCCTTCATGGACGGTTTTTCGGGCTATAATCAGATCAAAATGGCGCTGGAGGATATGGAGAAGACGACGTTTATCACGCCACGGGGGACATTTTGTTACAAGGTAATGCCTTTTGGGTTGGAAAACGCAGGGGCAACCTACCAACGGGCTATGGTGACTCTCCTTCATGATATGATTCATCATGAGATTAAAGTATATGTTAATGACATGATTTCGAAATCCCAAGCGGAGGAGGAGCATATGGTCAATTTGTTGAAGCTGTTTGAAAGGCTCAGGAAATTCAGGTTGAGGTTGAATCCAAATAAGTGCACTGTTGGGTTTGGTTCGGAAAGTTATTGGGGTTTATCGTCAATGAAAAAGGAATCAAGGTCGATCCTGCAAAAATAAAAGCTATACAAGATATGCCAGCGCCGAAAACAGAAAAATAGGTTCGTGGTTTCTTGGGGAGATTGAATTACATTGCTCGGTTCATATCTCATCTCACAACCATGTGTGAACCGATGTTCAAATTGTTGAAAAAAGATCAGGCGGTTGTCTGGAATGAAAATTGTCAAAAAGCATTTGATAAGATAAAAGAGTATTTGCAGGAACCTCTGATACTGATACCTCCAGTAGCTGGAAGACCATTGATAATGTACTTAACGGTTCTTGAGAACAGCATGGGTTGTGTTCTCGGTCAACATGACGAGACTGGAAGAAAAGAGCATGCGATTTACTATTTGAATAAAAAGTTCACAGACTGTGAGTCCCGTTACTCAATGCTTGAGAAAACATGTTGCGCACTCGCTTGGGCTGCCAAACGTTTAAGAGAGTACATGCTAAATCATACAACCATGCGGATTTCGAAGATGGATCCGATTAAATATGTCTTTAAAAAGCAAGCGCTTTCAGAAAGGATTGCAAGATGGCAGATGGTACTGACAAAGTATGATATCCAGTATTTTCCCAGAAAGCCATCAAGGGAAGTGTTTTATCAGAGTACCTTGCTGAGCAGCCGATCGATGATTATCAACCAATGAAATTTGAATTTCCTAACGAAGACATCAAGTTCTTAAAGATGAAAGACTATGATGAGCCGTTACATGATGAAGGTCCTGAGAAGGGTTCTCAATGGCAGATGATATTTGACAGCGCAGTTAACTCGTATGGTAGTGGAATTGGGGCAATTATCACGACTCCTCATGGATCTCATATCCCTTTCACTGCTAGGTTAACTTTTCCTTGCACCAACAATGAAGCCGAGTATGAAGTGTGCATCATGGGTCTGGAAGAAGCTATTGATCTGAGGATCAAGAATCTCGATGTATATGGCGATTCAGCGCTAGTTGTTAACCAGATCAAGGGAGAATGGGAAACTCGTCAGCCTAATCTAATTCCTTACATGAATTATGCAAGGAGGTCGTTACCTTTCTTTGATAGGGTGGAGTTTCACCATGTGCCACGAGCGGAGAATCAGATGGCAGACGCTCTGACAACACTGTATTCAATGTATAAAGTAAATTTTTGGAATGAAGCTCCAAGAATAGTTATCTCTCGCCTTGATAGGCCCGCTTTCATATTCGTCATTGAGGAGACTACTGATGGCAAGTCGTGGTTTTATGACATCCAGAATTTCCTTAAGAACCAAGAGTATCCGCCAGGGGCGTCGACCCGGGATAAGAAGACTCTAAGGAGATTGTCTGGCAACTTTTATCTGAACCAGGATGGTGTGCTTTATGTTGAAGCGGTAAAACAACAAGCAAAAATATTATTTTCGGAAGAATTTCCTCCGGGATTTATCGTCTCCACAGGGATCAGTGTGAGGGTGATCAGTGCATATTTATGCACATTCTCCTATATTTTTACTTAGGCATTTCTTTACTTTATTTTGCTTATTATTATATTTTATTATGTTTTCATATTTTATTTTATTTTTGATTTAATTTAATTTTCGCAACTATTTTTCAGCTTTAGCAGTCTGCACGGAAACGATCATAACTGGAGTTCCGGGAATCCGATTGAGGCGTTCTAAATATCGCCGGAAAGCTAAGAGAGAGAGCTACAACTTTCGTGTTGGAGTCGAAGTCAGATTCGGAGCTCAAAATTCCAGATTTCCGTTTCAAGTTACAGCATTAGAATTTTATTTTAGTTTTGATGTTTTGGGCCTGGGTTATATTTTTGACCCAGTTGGGTTTTGATCCATTATTTTCCTTTTTAAAGAGAAATCGTGTTACTGTTCACATTACCTACTATTCACGAGAAAAAAACCTTGAAGCTTTTACGAATCCTATGGAGAACTAATCCCTCTGAGTCGGTCTACCGTAATTCAGGTTCCAACACTTGAGATTATTATAATATTATTACTATTTGTTAATTCCGTTCAATAATTTTATGTTCTTGTATGCTTAATTCGATTGCATGATATTATTGATTTAATTTGGTTGATTGTATGGTCCTAGGCATAGACACGTTTACGTTTGCTTAATTCGTTTGTGTGTCTGAACAATCATGTTTGCTTAATTCATGAAGTTTTATCCCGTTTGCTTAATTCGGACATTAGGATCATAAATCTTACAAACATTTTTGCGCTTGCCATTGAGTTTGCATCCAGATAGGAATGACACTTAGAAGATCAATATTATAATAATCAATGATAGTAGGAACCGAATCGGTAGATTGACTTATTTCATAATCAATTTTCTTCATAACAACTTATTTCGAAAATTACTCTTGTTAATTACTCTTCCCTAATCGAACCAAAAACCCCCTTTTTATTTCATTACTGTAATTGGTTAATCACTACAAGAATCCTTGTGAGAACGATATTCCGAGTCACTGTCGTTGTACTGCATTTTTATAAAATTACTCGTTTTTGATCCGCGAGCGACCGCGGATCAAATTGGCGCCGTTGCCGGGGATTCTTGTTGATTTAGCCAATAATCTAGTTTTAGGTTTTGTTTATTTTAATTTTCTTCATTTTTGTGTATTTTCTTGCGTTTTCGCGTCCGGCCGTCCTGTTTCTCGTCAGACCAAAAAAAAAAAACAGATTTTGGGCAAATCGCCTTCTTTTTTAGATCTGTTTCGTGAACTTGAAGCAGAAAAATCGTACGATCAAAAGTCCTTAACTCTAGAAGAGTTATAGGAGTTGGCCCCCCGAATCGCCAATTCCTCGTTTTTCTATTTTTAATTAATTTTTTACTGTTTTCACTATCTCAAAAAAATCCAAAAAATTTTCCAAAATTCTGATTTGATCTAATTAGGTTAAATTTTGTGTTTTTAGATTTTTTCGATTTTATTTTAACCATCTTTCTTCTTTGAGTTTGATTCTGACCTATAGGGACATTGTGGGAATTATCGGATTTGTTGCTGCATTTGCAATCCTGGACATAATCTTTGATGCAATGAAACATCCCATGGAAGAACATTCAGTGTTTCAAATTGAGTTACTTTCTGACTTAGTAGACAATACACTTCCTGAGTTTTTATCTGATTTCCCGTCTTTACTAGACTATGATGATATTTTCTCCTGTGATGTGTGCACTAACACTAATGTTTGCTCTACTTGTGCCGAGATAAATGCTGCATTGCAGACTGATATTTTGCATGTGGATAAGGTTATCGATGAAATAGTTTGTGCGGTTGAGGCTCTGGACGTTCCTGCTGCCCCGACCATCCCATCTATTGAGCAGCCCCCTTCTTTAGAACTCAAACCTCTCTCAGAAAATCTCAAATATGCCTACTTAGACATAAATGATAAGCTTCCTATTATTATTTCAGCTAACCTTGATTTCAATCAAGAAAGTAGGCTTTTGCAGGTTTTAAAGAGGCACAAGAAGGAAATTGGATGGACTTTAGTTGACACTCGTAATTTTAGCCCATCCGCGAATGTGCGTAGGGTCTTAATTGAAGATGGAAGAAAGGCAGTGAGGCAGCCCCTTAATCCCTTGATTCTTGATGTTGTGGAAACGGAGACCACTTTCACATGCCCATTCGACACTTTTACTTATCGAAGATTCTTCTTTGATCCTGGAATAAAAGTCGAAGGCACTAATAAATATTTCAAGGTCAATGGATACTATGCAAAGTTACTTTATAACATCCCCACTTTGGGAGAGGAGCCTGTAGAAGATCTCTCTTTGGGAAAGGTTGCTTATATGATCACTTATCCACCTTGACTCATCGGGTGTGTTCTTTCCTTTCTCTCACTCTTATTTATATTTATGTTCTTTCATTGAGGACAATGTATGCTTTAAGTGTGGGGGAGGGAAACCTTTATTTTATTTGCTTATTTTACTATTTTGTTTTGGTTTGTTTTCAGTTATAATAATAAAATAAAATAAAAATTGCATCTTTTTGAAAGTTCTAGGCTAAAGACTAATTTGGAATTAGTTTGCAGAGACTTGGGAAAAATTCACAAGATCGGTATCGTCTTAACACTGTAAATCTCCTCATATGGAAATTGATTTGAATTCTTATTATGGTTTAGCCTTGAATTTCCATTCTCTGACAGCTCTTGAGTAGTTTATTTTAGCAGTCAGCACCATCTCATACACACTCTACGCAGAGAAGCCGATGAATATAAGTGAGTGATCAAATTGAAAAGAAAAAAAAAATAAAAAGAAGAAAAAAAGAAAAAGAAAAGAAAAGAAAAAGTTAAATTTTTTTTTACTCGTTAGTTGGTTCAGCGGTTTCAGGTGCTGAACTTGGTAGGACGGATTACGGTCCGATCCCCCGCAACTACAACTAAGTGAGCAAAGGGTTATGCCACGTAAGTACCAGAACCCAAAACAAAAAGGATCAGAGTCACTAACCGGTCGCCTTGCTATGAGTGTGTGGAGATAACGGACTTAATGTGATTGCGCCTGAATGAAAAAGAGCAAAAAGGAGGAAGAGTAAGTTAGGCTTCAGCATAATAACATGATTCGAGTTGATTTGTATATTCAGGAGGTTTATGTCTGCACAATTGTGGATTAGTATTCCTACGATATCCTTATTGTGTAAGATTAGTACCTATCGATGCAAACTTAACCGAAGAAGTCTTGTAGCCTGGAATGAGTTTCCTTTGTTTTATTTGAATTTAATTTTGCTCGGAGTGCAAAAGTTCAAGTCCGGGAGAATTTGATCAGTGCATATTTATGCACATTCTCCTATATTTTTACTTAGGCATTTCTTTACTTTATTTTGCTTATTATTATATTTTATTATGTTTTCATATTTTATTTTATTTTTGATTTAATTTAATTTTCGCAACTATTTTTCAGCTTTAGCAGTCTGCACGGAAACGATCATAACTGGAGTTCCGGGAATCCGATTGAGGCGTTCTAAATATCGCCGGAAAGCTAAGAGAGAGAGCTACAACTTTCGTGTTGGAGTCGAAGTCAGATTCGGAGCTCAAAATTCCAGATTTCCGTTTCAAGTTACAGCATTAGAATTTTATTTTAGTTTTGATGTTTTGGGCCTGGGTTATATTTTTGACCCAGTTGGGTTTTGATCCATTATTTTCCTTTTTAAAGAGAAATCGTGTTACTGTTCACATTACCTACTATTCACGAGAAAAAAACCTTGAAGCTTTTACGAATCCTATGGAAAACTAATCCCTCTGAGTCGGTCTACCGTAATTCAGGTTCCAACACTTGAGATTATTATAATATTATTACTATTTGTTAATTTCGTTCAATAATTTTATGTTCTTGTATGCTTAATTCGATTGCATGATATTATTGATTTAATTTGGTTGATTGTATGGTCCTAGGCATAGACACGTTTACGTTTGCTTAATTCGTTTGTGTGTCTGAACAATCATGTTTGCTTAATTCATGAAGTTTTATCCCGTTTGCTTAATTCGGACATTAGGATCATAAATCTTACAAACATTTTTGCGCTTGCCATTGAGTTTGCATCCAGATAGGAATGACACTTAGAAGATCAATATTATAATAATCAATGATAGTAGGAACCGAATCGGTAGAGTGACTTATTTCATAATCAATTTTCTTCATAACAACTTATTTCGAAAATTACTCTTGTTAATTACTCTTCCCTAATCGAACCAAAAACCCCCTTTTTATTTCATTACTGTAATTGGTTAATCACTACAAGAATCCTTGTGAGAACGATATTCCGAGTCACTGTCGCTGTACTGCATTTTTATAAAATTACTCGTTTTTGATCCGCGAGCGACCGCGGATCAGAGGGAAAGAATGTCGTTCGACAATCTATACGTCTCTAAGCTTGGGTTTGAATGGTTTGGGATAAAATTTCAAAAGGAAAAACATAAGACAAGACAATAAATACATTCTTAAGAAATGAGAAAACTCGTCAGGAGTTGTATTTCGTTCTACCCATCATGTACTAAAAAATATATGGATCAAATGCACGCAACCTAATTCGTTCGTCAATATCATCACGTATCACTCACAACAGAGTTTATCTCTAACACAAAGTCGAGAAATCAACCGTATAGTCTCATTGTTGATCTCTCACACAACTCGACAACACGGAGCATTAAGAATCGATACCCACGTGAATATTAGTCCTAAATCTATCTCTAGCATTTAGAATCTAACAGATGTTCGTCTTAGATCGAGTTTGAACCGTATATCTCTATAGCAATCCAAACCCATTAAGTAAAAAATCAAGATAACCATCGATAAAGAGTTGTAAAAGAGATTTTATACAAAGATCCATAAATATACATACAATCAAGATAAAATTACATACAAAACCCCAACAAATGAAAAATACATAGAGAGGAAGGAAGAAGAACACAAATCTCACGGTCTGTCAACTCCGATTGAAGTGGATTCGACTCCGGATCGTCAAGATGCACCCTCCAATGTTGTTTCTAAGATAAATCTACTCAAGAATGTGTTTGATGAAGTTGGGGTAAAAAGTTCCCAAACAACATACCCTAAAAAATGCTCACAAATTACTTAAATAGACAAAAAAAGGTCCCAGCATTCGCCTGGCGAAGTCCCGTTCGCCTGGCGAACCTATGCAACTTTTGCTACTGTCAAAATAGTGTTTTTCACGCGTTTTAGAACTTTCGGTTCGCCTGGCGAAGTCCCGTTCGCCTGGCGAACATGACAGCAAACCAGCACTTGTTTCGACCATAACTTCTGAACCGTAACTCTATTTTATGCGCAGTCGGAAGCATTGGAAAGCTTATTCAATACTCTATAAGATAATGACAAAATATTATTGCTTATATACCTACAAAAAATGAGAAAAAATCAATTAAACTCAATGAAATTTACGCGACACTCAATATATACACTATAATTTAAACTATACAACATATGCACAAAAGTTGAGGTTTATTGGTTGAATCAAGCCAATAAGTGCCAATTATTTACACTCTAAATCAATACATTTTAACACTTATCACTTTACCGAAGAAACTATGACTTGGTGTTGTTGAGATGTGTGGATGAAAAAGAAGCGAGTTTGCTTATGGAAGAGGTCCACGAGGGTACTTTTGGTACGCATGTCGGCGAACATGCCATGTCTCGAAAGTTATTACGAGCAGGGTATTATTGGCTGACGATGGAATCAGATTGTTTCAAATTTACGAAGAAATACCATACATGTCAGATTTATGCAAGCAAGATTCATGTGATGTTGTTTCCTTTAAACGTTATGGCGTCCCTGTGGCCTTTCTCCATGTGGGGCATTGATATGATTGGCAAGATTAAGCCAACTGCATTCAACGAACATTGTTTCATCCTGGTTGCCATTGATTACTTCACCAAATAGGTTTAAGCGACTTCATACGCTAATGTCACGAAGCAAGTGGTAGCCCGATTCATAAAGAAGGACATCATCTGTCGCTATGGAGTGCCTGAACGAATCATTACTGATAATGGTTCGAATCTGAATAATAAGATGATGAAGGAATTGTGCCAGAATTTCAAAATTGAACATCACAACTCATCTCCCTATCGGCCGAAGATGAACGGCGTTGTTGAAGCGGCCAATGAGAACATCAAGAAGATATTGCAGAAGATGGTTGTAACTTACAAGGATTGGCATGAGATGTTGCCCTTTGCTTTGCACGGTTATCGTACGACAGTACGCACATCAACCGGGGCAACTCTTTTCTCGCTGGTGTATGGTATGGAAGTTGTCCTACCATTAGAAGTCGAGATTCCTTCTTTAAGAGTTCTGGTGGATGTCAAGCTCGATGAGATAGAATGGGTAAAGAACAGATTGAATCAACTTAGCCTGATGGACGAGAAAAGGCTAGCGTCAATTGCCTTTGGTCGGTTGTATCAGATCCGGATGAAGAAAGCTTTTGATAAGAAGGTGCGCCCTCGAAGCTTTCAGACAGGCGATCTTGTGCTGAAAAAGATTCTCCCTCCACAATCAGATCACAGGGGCAAGTGGACTCCCAACTATGGAGGTCCATATGTCGTTCGAAAGGTTTTCTCTGGAGGAGCCTTGTTATTATCCACCATGGATGGTGAGGATTTTACATCCCCTGTGAACGCAGACGCAGTTAAAAGATACTTTGCTTAAAATGACCCGCTGGAAGGAAAAAGAAAATCCAGGCAAAAATGGGGCATCCCGGCGAACCATAAAAAGAATGGGTTGGGGCAAAAATTAGGGATAAAAATGAAAAGATGTAAACCCGCAAAGTTGAAAACCTAAAAAAGGCAACTTTGGCAAAAAAGGGTATCCCGGTGAATTGAAAACCCGAAAGGGTGATTCAGGCAAAAGTTAGGGATTTGAAAAGTAAATGACTGCGGTCTGCGTAAGAGTTTCATTGCTTAGTGGATTGGGAGGACCTGAGGGTCGTTTATCCGAATTAATCACTTTTGAAGAAAAAGCATCGGGAAAGCATTGAGGTCAGGCGAGTCATAGAGGTATCAACTCATGGTGTATGTCTGTGCCACATTGCCGACATTTTTATACACTTTTGTATTATCTTTTGTGCATATCTGTATGTTTTTGCGCAGTTTCCTCTTTCCAGGGGTTGCATCTGTTGTAAAACTTTGCCTATTTACAGGCCCATTTGTCAATAAACATATACTATTCAGTAAATCTTATTTGTGATGTTTTAACTTTTACTGTTTTGTTTGTGAAAAACGCCCGATGTTTTGATGAACTCACTTACATAAATTTGCAGGCCTTGGCCAATAATTGTTAAAACTTTGACTTAAGTGAACAACGTTATGGATGATGACCAAGATAGCCATGTTGTATAGGGTATCTTGTCTGTTTGTCTTTTGCAGGGTTGTTACCCTTGGGGCAAGTTTCTAGGAAGGTATGGATGGAATCCGTTTCTCCCCAACCAGAGTTGTTCCCCAGCAATTGAAGTCTGCATCTCTATCCAAGTAGAGTTTGTATGCAGTTAGTATGTGTGTTTATTCCTGGCGGTTGGTCGGTGTGCATTTAATCCCCTCGGAGTACAGGTACGTGTTTACTCCCCAACAACTCGAAATGCGGATATTTTGCCACTAAGAAGGTGTGGAGTTCTCCAGCAATATGGTTTATAGATGCTCAGCTCTCAGCAGTGTAGACTGAGGTCTCTGGCAGAGTTGATTCCCCTACATAGTCGTTGATCCCCCGGCAGGTAGGAGGTCATCCTAGCGTTTGTTTGTATTTCCTCAGCCAAATTTGTGTTCCCCAGGAGAGTTGTATCCTGGAAGGTCGTTCAAGACATTGATTTCCCATAGAATCCTTGATTCCACAACAGGTGAGACATGTTGTTTAACCTGGTTGTTCTATTTTCCCAGTGAGTTGTCTATTTCCTAGAAGATTGGTATTTCTGGAAAGCCATTCAGGTTGTTTTCCTCAGCAGATGTTGATTTGTCTCCCCAGCTGAGTGGATTGTCGTTCTTGTTAGAATATTCGTTATCCAGGAGATTTCCTTTTGCAGGAAGCCATCCAGGGCCCGTTTTTCCTCAATTTAAGTCCAATCGTTATTGGCACGTGTAAGCTACCCCCAACAGGGTTGTTTTATCTTCCCGGAAGGGTGGTTCCTGTATCCCTAGCATTTATTTTGCTGATTCGATTCTGTTGCATCTGTATGCGTACATAGCATATACCTAAAATGCACAGCATTTCCATTTCGTATGGAGCATTACGCCATTTTCAAACATATGCATTTTGAAACATAAGCCAGGTTGTTACCTCTTTGCTTTCAAGTGATGGTTATCCCAGCCAGGGCGGGTTTCAGACCCAACAAGCTTGGTGCATTTATTTCGCCCTCGGTTCTTGATTGTTCCCCAGTGGCGTCGCCGGACCTCAGTTTGTGATATTTCCATGTTCCAAGTCCGTATAGGTGTTCAGACCTTGGCAGAAGATTTGTGATAGATACGTTATCATGTGTCCCTCGCAAGAGTTTCTTGTTTAAGCTTCTCTCTTCCCCAACATAGTTGATGGTGAAATATTGTTCCTTGGTAGAGTCGTTTGTTTATACCTCTCCACGTTGGAGTTTTCTTTGCAAGTTGTGAATCGTTTAATTCTGTTGCCTGCTTTTTCTAGGGATTTAAGCATATTCCGAATTGTTGTGCTCGTTATTCCAACTTTTGGTTGGTAGTTTTCCTTTGTTGACTTTTATTCCAACTTTTGGTTGATAGTTTCGGATGATCATCCCAACTCTTGGTTGGTAGTCTTCTGTGGTGGAGTCAGCTTTGTTTAGCGTCCCCAACGATCCTAACTCTTGGTTAGTAGCTTGTGTTCCGACTTTTGGTCGATGTTGATCTTTCTTAGCGATCCTAACTCTTGGTTAGTAGCTTGTGTTCCGACTTTTGGTCGATGGTGATTTTATCTCCTACAGTTGTTATCCCAACTCTTGGTTGGTATCCTTTGGTTGTTATCCCAACTTTTGGTTGGTATGCTTTGTTTGGTTATCCCAACTCTTGGTTGGTATCCTTTGGTTGTTATCCCAACTCTTGGTTGGTATGCTTTGTTTGATTATCCCAACTCTTGGTTGGTATCCTTTGGTTGTTATCCCAACTCTTGGTTGGTATGCTTTATTTGGTTATCCCAACTCTTCGTTGGTATCCTTTGGCTGTTATCCCAACTCTTGGTTGGTATTCTTTGTTTGGTTATCCCAACTCTTGGTTGGTATCCTTGGTTTTTATCCCAACTCTTGGTTGGTATCCGTTGTTTGTTATCCCGACTTTTGGTTGGTATCTGTCGGATGTTATCCCAACTCTTGGTTGGTAATCCCCAGTTGGGTTCGAAGTTTTGCTAACGTTATTCCAACTCTTGGTTGGTATTCTTCCTTTTCTGGATTCGTTATTCCAACTCTTGGTTGGTATTCTTCCTTTTCTGGATTCGTTATTCCAACTCTTGGTTGGTAATCCTTTGGTGGTGGTATGTTTATTCCAACTTTTGGTTGGTAGTCCTCCTTCATTCCCCAGCGGAGTCGTTATCCCAACTTTTGGTTGGTGATTGGTGATTTGTCAGTTTTGTTTGATTCCAACTTTTGATTGATGAGGTTTTGTTGACGTTATTCCGACTTTTGGTTGGTAATCCTTTGGTAATGTTTTTCCTGCAAATTTGTTATTCCAACTCTTGGTTAGTAGCTTTGTTTGATTCCAACTTTTGGTTGGTAATCTTTGGTTTCTCTTGTGGACTTTTATCCCAACTTTTGGTTGGTAATATCCAGTTTGGTCGCCTTGCTGATGTTATTCCAACTCTTGGTTGGTAGTCTTTGTTGTCCGGTTGACGATTCCAACTTTTGGTTGGTAGTCTTGGTTTTGGGTGAATGATTCCATTTGGTAGTTTTCAACTATTAAGGTTTGGTACTTTTCCCCACATAGTTGTTTGGTTAAACTTCTCTCTTTCCCCAGTGAAGTATTTTTGTGATCAGAGTAGTTATCTCCGAAGATTCTTGTTTGCAGTTTTGTTTTCTGCGGTTGGCGAATTTCCGGGTTCTTTGGTATTCAACCGTCTTTTACCTCAATTGATTGAAAGTCGTTCGCTTTTTCACCCAGTCAAGTCCAAGTCATTTGAATAGGGGCAACTGTTATTGTAACACCCCCTTTCTATACCCCAAATAATCAAAGAAATCATTTAAGCACATAATAAAATTTCATCAAAGTAAAATTAAAACATGGTATAAAAGAGGTATGTCACATCATACACAAAATCGAAGCATACAACACCTGCTCTATAAAAGACATGTAACAGTGGGGTAGCTTTCTCCTTACACCCATATCTCAATATTTAGAATTAAAAACGGCAAATCTAAATATTGAATCACTTTAAACATGTAATCATATAAATACATATCATCCAGTTTGGTTCACCATATCATTCATGTTTACATAAACATTCATCAGCAGATACGTATTCAAACGTATCACAAAAGAATTCTATACAATCCTAACTACCCGGTGCTACATATCAGAGCTAACCGACCAAAAGAATGAAGCTATACTTCACAAAAGACCTCCAGCAAACCTAATCCGCAATGCCTCATAGAGCATTATAAAACAGCAGAAGCGTGAGAAATATTATCATAATAATCAATGCATATAATCATATATGTATACACAAGCACATAATACATATATTCCACATTTTCTCACCACAATTCATTATGATCATCATATACATCACAATATATGTATAAACAAATATGGATAATCACCAAGCATGTTTCATCAGACATACATCCAAAATCCTCAATTCAACAATTCATACACAACCACATTTTCATATAACAATGATATTTATGCCATGCAACTCAATGCAACTCATGCCATGTGGTACCAACACTTGTTATCATTTTTCGGTTTTTACATTTAAACCGGGTCCGTTCCCTATACCAATAACAAACAAAAGCCCATTCCCTAAGCTTTCACACCCCGCTCTAGGTTTGGGACAAGTCACTAGTCTCCACGAAACTAGCAAGCATTTCCTCTTGACCAAATGATGCGTATGCAATCAACAACCAAATGCACTTAATACCATTCTCGCATCTTAATCCCATGCATTCTCAAATAATTAATCACACAAGAATTATAACATGATTGCACACACAACACATCTCATAATAATCAAAGTATTCATACTTTCAACACCATCCATACATTTACCAAGCAATGCACACATATTCACAACATGTTCCCATGCATTCTTCACATACAATCGCATACTATCAATATGCATTCACAATATCGTGCCAAACGGC
Source organism: Lathyrus sativus (assembly GCA_963859935.3). Taxonomy (NCBI): domain Eukaryota; kingdom Viridiplantae; phylum Streptophyta; class Magnoliopsida; order Fabales; family Fabaceae; genus Lathyrus; species Lathyrus sativus. Next base: position 544,141,221 of record OZ012739.1, on the reverse strand, counting down.
AACGAATTCAATCACATTCATCATGCATTTTTAATTAATTTAAACAATGCATATAATTGTCAAAAGACCACACTTTCACAATCGATTCCACAATTCTAGGATTCACGCCATACGGCTACCCATAATATATCACACAATAACACACAAACTATTCATTTCAGATAAGGATTGAACACAATTGGACCAAATAATCAACATTGGATGGAAAACACATGGAAATAAAAATGTTGTCACACTCGCTGGCTTTCTCGCATAGCGAGTCCATGGAGAATACTCGCTACCAGTTCGCCTAGCGAACAAGCTCGCGAAGGCAAACAGAAGCTACTGGAAGGGTTCGCTGCTGGCTCGCCAGAGCCTCGCCTAGCGAACAACTCGCTACAATACTCGCTACCTGCGAAGAGGATCATTCCCATTCAGCCCAAGTCTGGGACCATTCGCTACTAGCTCGCCTAGCGAATGTTCGCTACCCTGCTCGCCTAGCGAGAGTGCTAGCGAGCGTCTGTGTCGCTTGCGCGAAAATAAGGTGCCGACATGACAGAAGAGTCGCCACCTTTCGTTATTTATCCCTCGGAGCGGGAAAGGAAACGATCGGAAAAACCTAACGAATAAGGGTAAGACAAGGTCATCGCAACCATTGTCTGGGTTCGGGAGTCGGTTACGCAAGGGGAAGGTATTAGCACCCCTCACGTCCGTCGTAATCGACGGGATCCACGCTTGTTTGTTTACTTGGACGGGTTGGTTATAATCTATCTACCTATCAAGGCTGGCTGAGAAAGAGAAGAAAAATGACTCGGCAAAGCGTCGCACTTTATGCCTACGTATTCTCATCAGAGAATGAGAAATCAGAGTCAACGTAGTTCGGCCTACGAAGGATTGTGGGAAAAGGTAGCTCGCCAAGACTTCGCCATCTTGTGCCTACGTACTCTCAACAGGCGTGAGAGATCAGAGCTCACGTAGTTCGGGAACCTACGGTTTATTTCCTGTTTACGAAAGAAGTGTTTTTTATTGTGTTTGCGATTTCAACCGCACTAGAGACTATGACCTGAGAGTGAATGCGTCGCATGTCACCCAAAGGGTACCATACTAAACATCCAGATTATGGAAAAGGAACTCTCCCACAATCCTTTCTCAGATAGCTTAAGGCTCGTAACGTACGAAAGAAATCATTCATGATTACTGTATCTTAAACTGTTTTGAGATGAGAAGAGAACAGGCCCAACTAGGAGGGAGACTATCAAGTCCTACTGTTATCATGCCATGGATTCATCCTATGGTTGAGGTTTGAACAGGGAACTCCTAGAAGTTGTCATGCATAGGTTTCAACCTAAAAGTCTATCATCAAATCCTTATCAAAGGAAATGAGAGTCCTAAGGGATCATGTCAATGATACACCAAAACAGACAAAGCATCAGCTTAACAGTAAAATGCATGCAATGCAAGTGAGGGAGGAAATGTGTGTGGGGCTTCAGCCTCCACAAGCTCATCTCAACCTCAAGCCAGTCATGAAATAACGGTAATCATACTGAAAAATAAACAACATGCTATCAAGCAATAAACAGTAAACTGCAATCATACAAATAAAATGAAATGAAATGCCATCCATGCTTGAGAAAGAAATTATCTACATCTAAGCTCTCCCTAATCCTAACCCTAAAAACAAAACCCTAATCTACCTCTAAGCAAAGCCCTAAAGCAAAACCCTACACAAGAGAAATCAATCCCAGTCTTCAAGCTTCAAAACAAGCTTACCAAAGAAAGGGAGCTAAGTAGGCAGACTCATAGTGCCCTCCTCAGGAAAGCACTAGGAGGCATTGTTTCCAAAATGTTGTTTAGACTCAAAATGGTATATTACATGACCTATTTTGGATTTGTAGATTGCTCATTCCATTTTCCAACTTGGATCCATTTAACTTATGTCTCATTTTTAGGTCATTTTCACCCATTCTTGTCAATTCTTGCTACAAGCTTTTCCAACAACTCATGACCACTTTTCTAGGCTTAAAATGTCATTTTGAACAACTTTGATGTTTTGAGTTTTTTCATTTGAGGCTTGGAAATAGGAGATATGGCCTTTGCTTAAAATGACCTATAATCACCAAATGACCAAAATACCCTTGTCTTGTCAAAGCCATAAGTTGAGTTCTACAAATCCTATCAAGGACTTCTAGTACTCTCTAGAAATCTAAGAAGATTCTCTTCAACATTCATGTTGACCAAGAGACCATAGGAATCATCCTACTAGGGAAAAAGTTGTCTGCAAGTTGGGTGACTTTCAAGGACCCAGATTCACACACCTCAGATGACCTGTAATTTGTCAAAACCATAACTTGAGCTCTGCAAATCCTATCAAGGACTTCTACCACTCAAATTAAAGCTAAGAACAAGCTATACGACATTCATGTTATGGGTAAGATGAGATGACAATCACATCTTGAGCTAAAAACTGCCTGGAAGATAGGGATCAAACTAGGGGATTTTACACTGTCAATCCTTAGAAACCCTAGCTTAAAACTTCTCAAACTCCTCAATCATGATGAGTTGGTCTAGGAATCATCATTATAACATCTCAATATATCCTTCCATGATCACATGGCCTTTGGATTAGGTCTCAACCCTCTCCAAAACATCAGCTGACCTAGGGTTGACCCAGTCAAAACCCTAATTCTACCATTCATGGTTGAATCTTCTGAATTCTTGCATAATGACCTCTCTGAGCTTCATGATGGCTTTCAAGACATCTCATAGGCTTTCTCAAAGCTTCAAGTCTATTCTTCAAAGTCTCAGAATCATCTGAGGAGCACCCACAACTCTCAAGTTATGAAGCACACAACCTTGGTTTCAACCAATTCCTCTGAGGATCTCTTGAACTTTCTGATGAAGGTATCAACCTTCAAACACTTGATGGATAAATAAATGTTGGTCAAATTTTGGGGTGCAACAGTCTGCGATGATCAAAACCCCAACTGTCCAAAATTCATCAGAAGCTCATAAATCACCCGATTCAATTCCAACGATAGTCTTAGCCTAACATTCTCGACTAATCTACACCATTTATTCTAGATTCTAACCGTTAAAACATCGGTTCTATCAATTAAACTCATTCCTGCCCTAGAATGGAGAAAAACATCCAACAGTCCAAACACACACATACATAATCATATACATTGGTAAGATAACAATACTTTACACCCTTACCTTGATTAAATCGATAGCAAAAAGTTGTTCTTGAGCTTTCCAAGCTTTTATCTCTTCTCCTTCTCTTTTCTCTTCTTCCTCTCTCTTTCTCTACTCTTTCCCTTATGTTTCTATCCTTCCCTTTTCTCTCCACTTTTCCTTATATGTTTTTCTATTCTATTTCCTTCCATCATATTTCTTCTCTCAAAATATCTACCAATAATTCCAATAAGTAAAACAATCCAATTAAATAAATTAATTAACATAAATAATTAATTAATAAAAATTGGACTGTTACAGTTGTACCCCAAAACTTGTCAAACCTTTTCTTTACTTGGCTTATATTTCATTTCATGTTCTAGCACATTGCATTGCATATAATTGTTCATTTAATAGGGGATCAAGAGAGGTGTGCCTAGAAAGAGAAGATTGCCAAGGGTTTTAAGCCTAATCAAGAGGTCTACTCAAGAATGAATGCTCATCAAAGTCATCAAGAAGTGGTCAATGCTTTTTGAAAGAGTTGATGGATGTATGTGGATTATCTCCTAACTTGGAGGCCAATTGGAGATCATAAGAGGATTGTGAATTCATGGTTATGGATATGGGATATTGAGGAAGCTAATTGAGTGTTTTGAGAGCCATTATGGAGCTTGTCCAAGTTGTTGTGTCATGTGTAAAAAGCCATAGTCAAAAGTGTTGCATCTAGGGTTTTCATCTGGTCAACCCTAAGTCAATAGTGGGTTTGAAGGAGATTAAGAATCAATTCTAAGTCATGGTGATTATTAAATGTTGTGTTGAGGCATTTGAAATGTTATTCCAAGATCAAATCAAGAAGAATTCAAAGTGTGAGGAGTTACTAAATTAGGGTTCTCAGTGTAAAATCCCATGTTTAGTGCTTAACTTCAAGACCACATATCTCAAGATACAAGTTTCATCTCATCTTGACTCCAACACGAGACTTGTAGAGCATGTTCTTATATTTCTTTTTAGTACTAGAAGTCATTCATCTGATTTCTAGAACTCAAGTTATGATGCTGATTCCTGCCAGAGAAAGAGATTCATCTTCTCTCCATGACATAGACTATCAGAGTTTCACATTCGCTGCGCCAGATTCTCAGAAGGTTGTTCCAAAGGTTAATGCTGAGGACCCACAGACTGCTGAATTTATGAGAAGATACCGTCTGTTGGATGAAAAGCTTGACGCCCTAATGAGTCAGAATACTCTCAACGTGAATGCTTCAAACATGTGTTTGGTGTCGGGCCTTGTGATGCCTCCGAAATTTAAGATACCAAATTTTGAGAAGTACAAAGGGGATAGTTGTCTGAAGCAACATTTGGTAATGTTCTGCAGAAGAATGACTTCGTATATCCATAATGACAAGCTTATGATTCACTGTTTCTAGGACAGTTTGAGCGGAGCATCGTCGAGTTTGTACATGCAGTTGGAAAGTAGTTACATCCGATCATGGTCAGATCTAGCCAATGCCTTCGTGAAGCAGTACAACTATAATCTTGACATGGCTTCCAACCGCATGCAGTTGCAAGAATTATCTCAGGCGAACAACGAATCCTTCAGAGATTATGTGCAGAGATGGAAAGAATTTGCAGCTCGCGTTCAACCACCACTTCTGGACAGAGAGTTGGTTGACATATTCTTGGGTACTTTGAAAGGCCATTACTTTGACAAGATGGTCGGTTGTGGACCGTCAAACTTTGCTGACTTGATGATAATGGGGGAACATGTTGAGAGCAGACTCAAGAACAAAAAGATTTGAGACATCCCTTATATCTCAGTTGATGAAAATGAATCAGTTGTCAGCTCTCAATAAGATTGGGAGAAAGGAAGTGATGTTATCCCGGAACATCCTGTACCTCAAATTCAGTTTTCAGACGCTTCGAGTGTTCAAAGTTAACGATCATATCATCATCAACCGCGTCAGCACGCTAGACGAAGACCAAGGAAGCCAGAGAGGCATTTTACTCAGTTGCCGGTATCGTACAGTCAGTTGTTGTTGGATTTCATCAGAGGTGGGTTGATAGTACCGAAGAAGATTAATCCAAAGATTCTTCTGTATCCGCTAGGTTTTGATGTCAACACCCGTTGTGAGTACCATGCTGGGGCACATGGGCATTCAACCGAAGACTGTAAGGTGCTTAGAAGCCAATTTCAGACTCTGCTGGACTCCAACAGGTTCTCAATCACGCCTCAGGGTATTCAAATTAACGATCTTCCTTCATCCAGCCAGGTGGGTGTATCAGTTCATGTTATGGAAGAATTAACCGAGAGCAGATGTTCAGAGGAGTATCAGACCGACTTCGACGAGCAATTCTGAAGGTGGTTGGTTCAGCAGCAGATCAAGTTTGGAAAGCCCGGTTCCCAAAAGCTGGCAATCTTTGTGTTTATCATGTCATTTCTTTGCATTTGTAGTTTCTTTTCTGTTAAAGTGCAAATTGCATTTGTAAAACTTGTTTGTTTTCGATTGATATTGATAATGAAATGAATATGCATGTTTTTGATTAAATCTATTCGTGTTCACTCTATGCTTTGGAATCCGAGGGAGGATGACAAAATTGAAAGACGCGTAAGTTTCCGAATGTACACTTTTGAATAAAAACATGCTGATAATGTACAAACATTGTTTCAAATTACTAAACACCAGAGATATAAGGATGATAATCCCTTGTCACCCCCTAGAGCCTAGTAGTAGGAGTTTCTTTCTGAAAATGAAAAGCCCTCAATCTTAACCTGGGGCAAGGTAGGTGTCAGTTAATTTGGCCGAGCATCCAAATTGTAAAAGGAGTGTTCCCGTTCGAGGGTCAATCACACCTCTAGAGGTCGTGCTTAAAAAGAAAAACCACAGTGGTTAAAACTCACCAATCAAGAGTGAAACAGTCATAATCCCTTTTCAAACAAGTCAGACAAGCCGGTGTCACATGATTTGTTCCAAAAAAAAAAGGAGAAAAGAAAAAGAATCAGAAGAAGAAGCCCACTAAGTTGAATCTTGCAAACAAGTGACTTAGGCAAAAATTAGGGTATCCCGCTGGACTTCAAAATCAAAGAAACTCAAAAGAGTTAGTCCAGGAAAAAATAGGGAAAATGATAAAAGCAAAAAACGAAAAGGATTACAAAAGAAAAATCCTCGAAAGAACAAGTCGTGTGACTCTAGGCGTCCAAAGACGAAAAGCGAGTGATTGTCACTCCAAAGAAATGTGTGGTTTCCTGAACCTTTACTCCTGTCATTCAACCTTAAGAGGTGAGCGCTCGTGTCGAATTATCTGAACGTAGGATTAGAGAACATCACAGAGAATGGGTGGGTTAAAATAAATTTTGAGCCTTACATCCCTTCTTTCGAACCCTGAACCTGACCACGTTACAACCTTCAAAAGTCCTAATTGAAGCAGGTTTGTTTTGAAAGCATACTTCAGTAAAGATCGCATCGAAACTAACTCCTAAAAAGGATTCCTCTTACCGCATTGGTATTAATGTTGACATTTTGAATAAGCAATTCATACACTATATGTCACAAATTTTTTCTAGTGAACGGACTTGCGAGTAAGCGCTTGACAACAGGAAAGTTTCCATAGTGGAAAGTTTGATCAGGATAGAATGGAGAATGCCCAGATACTCCGTTGAACTAGAGTAATCTATATCGAATGATCACGTCATGGGAGTCAGCCATCCAGAAGTCGGTTAATCCGAGGCAGTCAGGTCGAGATTCGATAAATCTCTCGAAGTTAGCTAGGGGTACTGCTCCACGAATCATTCAATCAGGGGCAAAGTCATTGCAAGACTGGGGCAGGCCACCCCAAGAGCACGAAGCTATTCTTTCCCAAAGGGAGATTAATATGAAGCACCCCTTCGAGGTTCAGAATGCGGTGCCAGTTCATATCCAACCATCGGGGTACAAAGATTCAGGTGTCATTTCGAGGAGGATTTTTACCGAAATCCCACAGGCTGGGGAAAATTGGAAATAGAAGGAATTGTTCCTCTCCGTATCGTCAGAGCTAATCAAAGCTATTCAAACAAGTTCGATCAACTTTCAAGTTCAAGACGAATGTCGGGAAGTCATGTTACTATTCCTCGACCCTTCAACCAAAAACCTTTAAATTCAGACAGGATATTTTTCAGCATCAGTCGTACCTGACCCTTCATAGATAACCTAAAGTCCAATTCCTATTGGCAACCACCGGGAAGCCCAATCCATATTGGCGCATCATTCCAAAATCCAATTCCTATTGGTACGCAGGAAGACTTCATTTGTTTTCTCCAGCAAAGTCCAATCATACTTGGCACATCCGATTATCCCCAGCGGAGTTGGCTTCGTCTTCAACATTTATTTTGCTGGAGCGGTTCTGTTGTATCCAGCTTTCCTCGGCAGCCCGAGCCTACATTTCATTTTCGCATATGGTTATCATATTTGTATCATCTTTGCATTTCATCCTCAAATGTGTAGCATTTCCATTTCATATGGAGCATTACGCCATAGAAAAATTCAAACATATGCATGCGGAGCATAAGCTAGTTCTTTGACAGCCTTCTGTGGCAGCTTGAATTACTCTTCAATCAATACAGGGGCATTTATCCAACAACTTTGTTCAGACAGTTCATCGATTTACTTTCTTTTGGATTCCAGATCGTACGCCATATTTTCTTTGTCCATCAGCCCGCTGATGATGACATCTCCAAGCAGATTTTCTTTGTCCGTCAGTCCTCTGATGACGACACCCTAACATATTCTTGTTGTCAATTCCTATTGACAATGTGTTTCCCCAACAGGTATTTTCTCTCCGTCTATCAGTAGGTGATGTGAGTTTCGGATTGGTTTTCTGCATGTCTAGCATTAGACGATGTGGATTTTGGATATGATCTTCTGCTTGTCTAACATTAGACGATGTGGATTTTGGATTTGGTTTTCTCTCCGTCTATCAATAGACGATGTGAGTTTCGGATATGGTTTTCTTTCCGTTTATTGGATGAGATGACATTTTAAGAGGGTTCTCTTGTTGTCAATTCCTATTAACGATATGGCTCTTTGAAGATGGTTTCCTTTCTGTCAGTCCCCATTGATGATGTGGCCCTTTGAAGATATTTTTCTCTCCATCAATTCCTATTGATGATGTGGCCCTTTGAAGATATTTTTCTTTCCTTCAGTTCCTATTGACGATGTGTTTCTTCGAACAAGTTTACTTACCGTCTATCTTTAGAAGATGTGCATTTTGGATATGGTTTACTTACCGTCTATCATTAGACGATGTGAACGTTGGATATATTTCTTTCTGTCTACCCTTAGACGATGTGAACGTTGTGGTGTCTTTCTGTCTACCTTTAGATGATGTGAGTATGATTTTTATTTCCTGTCTATCCTTAGACAATGTGAACTTCATATTGTTTCTTTCTATCTACCCTTAGACAATGTGAACATTGTGGTGTCTTTCTGTCTACCTTTAGACGATGTGAGTATGGTTTCTTCCTGTCTACTATTAGATAATGTGAAGCTATCACCTGCGTGTTGATCCGGCCTTTGGGTTTGATGCCTATGGCGTTACACGGAGGACTCGCGGTGAAGTCAGGTGTTCTTTATCAGATGATCAGTTAGTTTGTTTCCATTGTAACTGTATTCAGTTTTTCGGAGATTTTTACCCACAATCAGGTTTTGCAGTTTATTTCTGCGGTTAGCAAATTTCTGGATTTCTTTTGGTATTCAACCGTCTTTTACCTTGATTGTTTGAAAGTAGTTCGCTTCTCACCCAGTCAGGTCCAAGTCATTTGAATAGGGGCAGTTGTTGCATCCTAAAATTTGCCCAACCTTTTTCTTTACTTGGCTTTTGTTTCATTGCATTTTCATAGCATTAGCATTTTGCATATCATTATCCATTTATAGGGGATTAAGGGAGGTGTGCTTAGCAGGAGGAGATTACCAAAGTTTCTAAGCCTGAGAAAGAGGTTGTATTCAAGATATCAAGTGCTTATTATCATCAGAGGAAAGTCAAAGCTCGTTGAAGGAGTGGATGGTTAAGATTGATGTATCTCCTATCTTAGGGGTCAACTGAAAGTTATCCGAGGATTATGAGTCCATGGTTATGGATGGATAAGATTATGGAAGATCATTTAATGTCTTAAGGGTCATTGTGGAGCTTATCCAAGTCATTATACCAAGTGCAAGAAGCCACAGTCAAAAGTGGTGCAGTTAGGGTTTTCATCTGGTCAACCCTAAGTTAACTGTACAATTGAAGGAGATTAAGACTCAATTCCAAGTCTTTGTGATCATGGAATTTTATTTTGAGGCATCTAAGAAGTTATTCCAAGATCAAATAAAAAATAATCAAGAGTGTGAGAAGTTACTAAGCTAGGGTTTCTAAGCTTGTTAGTGTAAAATCCCATGTTTAGTGCCCAACTTCAAGACCACATATCTAAAAATACAAGTTTCATCTCATCTTAACTCCAACACAAGACTTGTATAGAACATTTCTAGATTTATTTTGAGTACTATAAATCATCCATTGGGTTTCTAGAACTCAAGTTATGATGCTGACAAGTTATGAGTCCTCATATGAATGTGATTTTGATCAACAAATGTCAACCAACTTCCAAGACATTTTTGACCTAGAAGTATGTTTCTTCTCACTTTGACCCAAACATGAAAGTTTTTCCTTGTGATCTTAGCTTTCCAAAACGTCCTAGAAGTCCTTCATCTGATTTGTAGAGCTCAAGATATGAAGCTTGCAAGGCATGGGTATTTTGGGAAACTTTGATTATAGGTCATTTTGGTTATAGGTCAATTTCACAACTCTGCACACTTCAAATGGAACTTTCTCCAACATCAAACTTGCTTCAAATGAACTCAATTTCACCATTAAACAATCAATTTGTCATGGTTTAGCTTGTATGTGAAGGATGGTGAAGGAAATTTCATGGAAAAAGCCTTAAAAGCCATAAATTCAATCAAATTCATTTTGGACCATTTCCAATCATGTTTATGCATTTTTTGAGTCCCCATAACCTACAAAATGAGATGCCAAAATCATAAATGAAATTTGAGGCCATTTTTACATAGAAATTCAAAGTTTCTTCAAGCTTAAGGCACATATCCAATTCACACCACAAGATCTTTTCAAGGAACCATTTCTATCCCTTTGATCATTCCATAACACAAGGAAGCTACCTGAATCAAATTGAAGGCCACTGGAGCCAAAGACAGTCGTGGATTTCAAGCTTCAAAATCAAATTTTGGACTTTCTCAATTGCCACAAACAGGCCACAATTGGGCCTCCAATCAATGCTAGATCCATTCCATATATTCTCCAGATGCTTCACAAGTGCTCGGTGTTGATTTTTGGTGGAATTTAGAGCAGAATTCAATTACACAAGTGAAGAGAAAAATGGAAGAGTGAAGTCAAGAATTAAGAAATTTCAATCCAATTCAAGAGCACCAAGAGCTCCATTGAAGTTCAGGGAAACTTTCTGGGTGGTTTTGCACGAGTTTCATCAACAAATCAAGGCCCAACAGAGGCACTCCATTAGGTAAGTTATCCTTCACGATTTCTCTCTGATCATGCAATAATCACATGCCATTTTCATGGATTCTTGAACCCTTGCACTTATAAATCATTTCTGGTTTGGTTTGATTCATTTTCTTGATGTTTTGTGAAACAACCTCCATTCTTGTTAGCTTCGTATTCCCTTATTTATGGACCAAAAATTACAAAGAACCATAGATTCATGACCTGTGTGAGGAGAGGATTAGATTGGTGTAAGAAATCACGTGTTTTGATAGGGTTTTAATCCTTCTTCTCCAGCCAGGCTCGCCGGAGAAGATGACCGGAGGTATTTTGACCACCATCTAGTTTTGGTCCTCAGGAGCCCACATGGATAACCACATCACCTCTGACCTTTTGACTGCGTAATGATCAACGGTTGGGATTGAGTTCTGAACGTTTTTTACTCTTTGACTGTGCCACCTCAATAATTGAAACGGAGCGTTTCGCTCCCAGACTGAGTTGTCTGATTCTTGGGCCTTTCCTTCTAACCACGCCACCTCAGGCTTGGCCCATTGAATTGAACTAGGTTTAGTTGCTAATTACCACGCTCTATTTTCATTTTCTTTTTCTTTTCATTATTTTTCCATTTTGTAATCTGTTTGATTTTAATTCCATTAAAATGCTTCCAATTGAGATAAAATTTCATAAAAATATTTTTTACACATTGCAAGATGTTAAATAATTATAGGAAATTTTAGTTTTATTTTTTGGACATTTTTTCAATTAAAAAAAGGGATTATTTCTTTGGAAGCATTTCAATTGAGTTAAATTACATTCATTGTAGATTTTTATTTTATTTCTTGATGAAATCTTCATGTAATTGGCTGATTTTTCTTTTGCATACTCATGACATGTTGAGTGATTTTTGTGACATTTTTACCCCTGGGTTTATTATCAATTGGTTAGGGCTTTAGTGTGATTTTTAGGACCCTCGATTTACCCTTGCTTTTAGGGTATCCTTTTGAACTTGTCCTCTGTTTGCATAGTTATGTTTGGAATTAGTCTCCATGGTTTTAACCCCTAGTTCCTAATGCCTTAGGGGTCACCTAGCATTTTATTTGGCATTTTTTGGATATGTTTGCTATTTTTAGTGTATTTTTCATTCTAGGTCACCCTTGTATGGTTTTCACCACAATACATGAAATAGTTTGTTTCTTAATTGAGTTTTGTGCAATGTTTGAGCCTCTAATTATGGTGTATTCATATTATAGACATGATAAGGTGTTTGTATGTTGAATTTTAGGTCCTAACTTTGTTTGCAACTTGTTCAAGTTCATGCATCATTTAGGCCTTTCCTTTTAGGGTTTCATGTATACATATGTGAATGATTCTCATCTCTTGTCATGAATCACTTGCAATCTTTTGTGCATTTCTTTACCCTTAATTTGAGTACATTCTATCTTCATCTCTCTCTCTGTCCTAGGACTTTAGGATCCTACTTATGGAAGCTTGTTCCCTCCTTTGGAGGAACTTAATGCATGCCATAAGTGGTGAGCCTTTGAGGACCATTTATGTGATTTGTGTGCATATTGGATGTAGTATGTTTGGTTGAGTGCCCTTGTGAGTTCCCTTGATCCTCACTTGGCCTCCCATCATCTCATTAAATCATTTCCTTCTTTCCTTTTCATTTGGCATGGCTTTGTGCATTAGGATTGAAGTATGTATGCTGTAAGCTTTCCTTTCTCTTCATTTCCTACTTGCATTAAAGGTTGAGATGAGCTTGTGGAGGTGTTCACCCCACACTATTTCCTCCCTTTACTTGTGTGTTATTTTCCCTTTTTTGCATTCTCTACTTGCATTAATAAAGGTTGAGATATGCTTGTGGAGGTGTTCACCCCACACTACTTCCTCCCTTTGCTTGTGTGTTGCATTGCATATGCATTCATTCATTCTTATTTCATGACTTTATTTCATGTTGTTTCCTTCTTCTCTTTTCATTACCATGCTCCCTTAGGACTTCCAATCTCCTTGTTTAAGGATGGTTGTGATAGACACTAGGTTTTAATCCATGTATGAGAATAATAGGTAGTTCCCTTTCAATCCTAACTATAGGTGTACTTTGCATGCCAACTCTAGGGTTTGAGTCTAGTTCCCCTTAGTTGTGTCCTTTCTCTTTCTCATCTCAAAACAACTTCAAAATACTTAATAAAGGCTAATGAATATTGTACGTTACGAGCCTTAAGTACTTAGGAAATGGTGATTTAGGGGTTTCCTCTTAATGGCCTAGAGTGTTTAGTGTATCACCCTTTGGGTGATGTGCGACGCATTCGCTCCTAGGCCATAGTCTTTAGTGCAATATGAATTAAAAACAATTCAAAAACACTTCTCCCTAAAAGACTTCAAAAACAAATGATCAAACTCATTTTGTCCCTTTGGACCCTTTAACAATGGAAAACATTTTCATAAACAAGAGTGTTGTTAACTCTTAGTTCTACCGCAAACAGGTAACGCCTAAGTCTCTAATGGTCGAGCTGCATACACCTAACTGCTAGAACTGCTTGTTAATCCTACTCGGGTAAAAACATTTGAACTAACCGGTGTTCTTATTTTCCCGAACTACGTTTGCTCTGATCTCTCATACCTGTTGAGAGTACGTAGGCACAAGACGACAATATCTTGGCGAGCAACCTTTCCCCCCTTTCATCCATAGTTTCCCGAACTACGTTGACTCTGACTTTCCCATTGCACGAGGGGATACATAGGCCCAGAACGGCGATGCTCTGTCGAGTCTATTTTCTTTTCTTTTATCCTAGACCTTTAGCGTAAATAGTTTCAATCACCCTTTAAGATAGACAACTAAGCGTGGATCTCATCGAGTACGACGGACGTGGGGGGTGCTAATACCTTCCCTTTGCGTAACCGACTCCCGAACCCGATATTTGGTTGCGATGACCAATCTTATTCCCTTTTCGGGTTTTCCCTGATCGTTTCCTTTCTCTCGTTGGGATAAATAACGAACGGTGGCAACTCTTCTGTCATTGCCGACACTTTTTTTCGCAGTAGCGACACTTGCTCGCATTCTAGGGTCCATTTGAAGTGTGTTCTTCTTTCAATAGTTTGTATAATGGTAGAGAAGGTTGGGCCAACTTTGATATGAACCTGTTGAAAACTATTAGCATTACATTAAGTCTCGTAACCTATTTCTTTGTGGTTGGTGCCATCATTTGGATAACTGATTCACATTTGTCTGGATTTGCCTATATATTTCTCTCAATCAAATAAAAACACAAAACATTTCCAGCTATGACTCTTAAGGTACACTTCTTCAAATTTAAACCTCATGTTGTATGGTCAAACTCTTTGGAACACACAATAGAGATGTTCATTGTGTAGTTCTTCTTTGTCAAACTTGATGATTAAATCGTCCATGTACATTTCCCACACTTTGTTGATATCTTCTTTGAAGACCTTGTTCATCATCCCCCAATACATCTCCCTTTCATTTTTCATGCTAAAATGCATTATGTTGTACTATTAGTTGGCTTGGTTGATCATGAAGGCTATTTTCTCCATATTTAGCTCATACATGGGAATTCAGTTGTATCTAGAATAAGCGTCCATGAACGATAAAAGCATATATATATATATATATATATATATATATATATATATATATATATATATATATATATATATATATATATATATATATATATATATATATATATATATATATATATATATATATATATATATATAGATAGATAGATAGATAAATAGATATATGTGTGTGTGAGTATGTGTGTGTGTGTGTGTGTGTGCACGCGCGCGTGTGCGTGTGTGAATTGTTCGTCGACTTGTATACATTTAAAAAATGGTATAAGTCTTTGGGGCATACTCTATTGAGATCTGTGTAATCAACATACATCCTTCACTTTCTCAAAGACTACTTTACCAACATGATGTTAGAAAGCCATTAAGAATATTTAAATTCAAAGATAAAGTTAACGTTGAGTAAACACTAAACATTTTTTTGGTTGCTTCAGCTTTCTCAGGTGATTGTTGCCTCCTACGTTGGGACACATGCTAGGAACAAGGATTAACATTTAACCGATGACATTCTTCACTTGAATCTGTTCCAATAACCATGTCGGGAGAAACTGTGAATATATCTACATTGGCCTTCAAGCACTCAACGAGCCCTTCACTTATCTAGTTGAAAAATTAATTCATATTCAAACTAATCGAGTTAGGTTATCATCGAGCTGGACAACTTCAAACTCTTTGTCGGGGCCGGTCTCAAGGTCTTCATCTTGCCCCCGGTTGATATTCTTAGCTTATAGTCCAGCAGAGTTTCGTCTTCCCGCACATTGAGATTGATTATGTTGGTTAGTTTGTTTGCATTTCCCTTCCTTAGTGTTGCCTCGTATATAAGATGAGTCCCACACATATCGACTTAAACGAAGATTGGTTTACCCACATCATTAAGGTGTTTCATCTTCAAATGAACTGGAGAGTTTACAGCGCCCAACGTTAATAGGAATGATCTTCCAAGAATGTTGATGTAGACGCTTTCATAAGGGATCACAAAAAAACTCATGTTTGCAATCCTCTTATCCTTCCATTTGCCCAAAGAAACTGGTAGATTTATTATTCCACATTGATGGGCTAAGGAGTCGTTGAATGATTGGCTATGGTGGTGGTTATAATCAGGGAAAATGTTGTGTTAGTTTTGTCCACCTTCTCGTGGTCTAAAAACCCTAACATTGGTTTATCTTTTAGTCACTTCTAGATCTTCATATTGCTCTATGACAGAGGTTCATTATCGTCAAGCTGCCTCTAGTTGACCGAATCGATGGCGACGATCAGGGATGACACGGTGTTAGAAGGATAAAAAGTACTATGAGAAACATGATCTAGGGATGCGTTCTTCATCTTAGCATGAGCGATACAACGATTGTGAGTTGAACCAAATGGATCTACTTGCAGAGACTCGCAAGAATCAAGAGTCGATTCCCGCATACGACAACATTTTTCTGGTGTGGACTAGAATTGTTTCATGAACGATGAAATATAACCTTGACAAAGTGGTGTAAACTTTTGGTATGACGGAGATAGGGTTGACCGATAAGTTTAACAATTCAACGCATAAGTCAACAAAAGAATGAAAAATAAAATGTGATAAGAATGAATTTGAATCACACGTATAAACCTTTTATATATGAAAATTAATTAAAGTGGCTCAAATATGGATCAGAGCTTAACATTCTTCTATTGAATTTTTGATCGAGCACATAAAAAAATTTAAATTACCAAAAAAATAATATAAATCCGAGCTTAAATAACTTTCTAAATACCCATAAAAAAATTCCTAAATATGTTATATTGATGATATAATCCTATAACTATTAGCTCTTAATCTATAAAGTGGAAAGTGGAGCCTGCCAAACATAAAAAGTAGAAAGGCTTGGATTAGCAAGTTGGCATTGATATATCCTTTTCTTTTCGTCCTTGATAGAAAGAAAGAGGGGCCATGCTTTAATGTGACCATGAGAGCACGTTGAGTTGTTCAGGTGTTAGTTATAACCATTTCCAAATTACATTTATAGTGATGCACATGCCTCTTGCTTTTTAGGTAGCTCATACTATTCCATGCTCCATTCCATCATCACCAAAATTTACTCTTACTTCCAAATTATTATCATTTTTATGGCTCACCTACTTTGTACACATCGTTTCAACTCATTGATTTGATGTATTAATTCGGTTTTCATCTGCTTTTTTAATATATAGAAACGGCCAATAAATAGCAAAAGAATTCCAAAAGTTAGGTGAGTGAGTGAGTGGGGAACTTTGAAAGTTTGATTAATTATTATTATAGCTAGTACCACAGTTATGCATGCAATATGTAAACAAATCATAACCAAATAAAATGACAAAAATATCCAATGATAAAGTTCATAACAAGGCAAAGTGTGAATGATAACTAATCCTCAAAATTTTCATATTAGATTGTGCAGGCGCAAGGTATAGTGACAGATGAATTTTTAAGTGTTGCTAAATCACGTGATTACTACACGTTATGTCAACATCATGGGACATTTCTCTTGTTTTTTGATAACAACTAGTTGAACGTGATTTTAGCTCATTTCTTTATCATTCTCCTAACACATTCGTCTTGGACTTTCCATCAAATACTCATCCCTTTGTTTTCTGGACGGTAAATTATTAAATAATGTTATATTGCCACAGTGCTTTACAACCAGTATTCCATATCCATACATTCTTCTCAGTGCTTTTACTTTTTCGTATATAGTAGTAGTTCTTTCTAGAATATCATTTATATACTATAGTATATATTAAAGAATTTATATTGTTTTTATATTGTAGTATATTAGTGTAATATGTGAAATGCTATATTAAGAGTACTGTTCATATGGTTTATTTATCATGTTTGTTCCTTAATATTTGGGAAAAGAAATAATGCGTGCCCACTTTTCAAGATTTGACAGAGATATGGAAACCATGTGATGTGAGTGAGTTTCATATTTATCCAAAAGAGAGTGAATGTTTTTGTTTTCTATTCTTTACTGGCTTTTGATATTTGACACATACAGAAAACAGATTAGTATTGAGTGGCTGTAGTTGTTTGGTCTTAGATTTCTTCATTGTGTTTCATTGAAGTTGTTGTTTTTGTTGTTGCTGAGTTCAGATCTGATAATAGACTGGTACACTTTGTGTGAAGAACATTGAGGTATGGATCTTGAACCTGGAAAGTGTTGGGACAGCTCAAAGGTTAGTAGTGTATTAACTTGAGAAGTTTGTAGAGATTTCATCTTTCTGATGTTTTGTTGAGTAAGTTGTGGGTAAAATTTGAATTTCAGAAGGGTTCTTGGAAGGCTATTATGGTATTGGCTTACCAAAGTCTTGGTGTTGTTTATGGAGACTTGAGTATTTCTCCATTGTATGTTTTTACAAGCACTTTTGCTGAGGATATTGAACATTCAGAGACTAATGAAGAGATTTATGGCACTCTTTCTTTTGTTTTCTGGACTCTTACATTGATTCCACTCTTCAAATATGTGTTTGTTGTTCTTAGAGCTGATGATAATGGAGAGGGTAAGTAATTTGAATTTTCTTTTCATCTTCCTTTTCATCTTTTATGATGATTTTCATGTGCGTATGGTTCTGCAGGTGGTACTTTTGCTCTCTATTCATTGATTTGTAGGCATGCTAAAGTGAGTCTTATACCAAATAGACAGCATGCTGATGAAGCACTTTCTTCATATAAGATGGAGGAGCCTCCAGAGAAAGATAATTCTAAAGTGAAGATTTTACTTGAGAAGTATAAGACTCTGCATACGGCTTTGCTGATTGTGGTTCTTCTTGGCACTTGTATGGTAATTGGGGATGGAGTGCTTACACCTGCCATTTCTGGTAACAATCCTATCCTCCTTGTTTCGCAATTTTTATAAATAGCTACTTGATTAGGTTCAACTGGTTGATGATTTTCAGTTAAGGTTGAATCGATCGGGAGTAATCTAGTTTGAATCGTACGTATTTGGAACAATATATGGCCGAACTCTGGATTACCAAGGCCAATTTCTTGAGAATCGGAGGGTTAAGAAAAAGAAAACATTGTTTTATAACTATTTTCATATCGATTTTTTGACTAGCTTTTCATTCATGTAGTTTTCTCAGCGGTATCCGGTCTTGAGGTATCCATCATGTCCAAGAAACACCATCAGTGTAAGTTTCACTTATAGCATTCTCAGGATTCTTCATTGTTTCATTGGTTTTTGAATTTCGAACCTATTGATTTGTGTTTGCAGATGCTGTGATTCCGATCACTTGCTTCATACTGGTGTGTTTGTTTGCACTTCAACACTATGGTACACATAAGGTGGGGTTCTTTTTTGCACCAATTGTGCTGACATGGTTACTGTGCATTAGCACACTTGGCTTCTATAATATATTCAAATGGAATCCTCATGTATATAAAGCTCTTTCGCCGTATTATATGTTCAAGTTCTTGAAAAAGACAAAGATAAGTGGATGGCTGTCTTTGGGTGGAATATTACTTTGCATAACAGGTAACATAAAGAATAATGTCTTGTGTTTTTTCTTATTTATCCTTTTAATCCCAAACATGTATCTATGTACAAATATGCATATTTTGCGCTGTTGGAAAACGCAAGTCTAATATATTCGAGGCATCTTTTGAGAAACCTCAGAGTCAAAACTATGATTTTATTAAGATATTAAGACATGGAATAAATTCTGTGAATATTTACTTTTGAACAAATTCTGGACTGCTCCTTTATCATATTATTTCCCTAAAAGTGTCAAATTTAATATACTTTCACTACGACAAAGTAAGATATTATGCCAGCCAATTGATGGTTTCGAGTTTTACATGTAGCATTGTAAAATTTACTTTATGGCGTACTTCTTATGTATAGACCTTATGAACAGGCTCAGAAGCTATGTTTGCTGATCTTGGTCATTTCAATTATATGGCCATTCAGGTTGGTTAAAATATTCTCATTTACTGTTTCCTATTTTCTGTTAATAGACCTAAGGAAAATGTCGCTTAAGTGTGAAAAGTTCTCGGTTTCTGCTTAACAATTTGTTGTATGCAGATTGCATTCACTTTTCTGGTATATCCTGCACTTATATTGGCATATATGGGTCAAGCTGCTTACTTGTCACAACATCATAATTCTGATCTCCAAATCAGCTACTACGTCTCGGTACCAGGTATTCATCGCCACAGATCACATTTATAAGAAATTACTAACTAGTAGTATACATAAGCATTACAAAAAATTTTGGCTGCAGAAAATGTGAGGTGGCCTGTGCTTATATTAGCTATTCTAGCTTCTGTTGTGGGGAGCCAGGCAATCATCAGCGGAACATTTTCAATCATAAACCAGAGTCAATCTCTCGGCTGCTTCCCACGAGTTAAGGTTGTTCATACATCCGACAAGATACATGGTCAGGTCTACATCCCAGAAATCAATTGGATGCTCATGATCCTCTGCATTGCTGTTACCATTGGGTTTAGAGACACAAAACACATGGGAAATGCGTCAGGTATGTTACAATTTATGCTTGATTGAATGACAAACCAGATAATCGTAATTATAGTGACACGTAAATTCAACATTTTTTTGATGCAGGGTTAGCAGTGATGACCGTGATGTTGGTAACAACGTGCCTAACTTCATTAGTTATTGTAGTTTGCTGGAATAAACCGCCGATTTTAGCCTTTTGTTTCCTATTGTTTTTTGGCTCCATTGAACTGCTATATTTCTCGGCTTCACTGACAAAGTTTCGCGAGGGTGCCTGGCTCCCAATCCTCCTCGCCCTCTTCCTAATGATTATAATGTTCCTTTGGCACTACGCAACGATCAAGAAATACGAATACGACCTTCACAACAAGGTCTCACTGGATTGGCTTCTAGCTTTAGGTCCAAGCTTAGGAATTGCTAGAGTCCCTGGAATAGGCCTTGTGTTCACTGATCTCACCACTGGCATTCCGGCTAACTTCTCCCGCTTTGTCACAAACCTCCCTGCATATCACCGCGTCCTTGTTTTCGTATGTGTAAAATCAGTACCAGTACCTCATGTCACCCCTGCAGAGAGATACCTTGTCGGCCGCGTAGGACCCGCTGCTCATCGATCATATAGATGTATAGTCAGATACGGATATCGCGATGTTCATCAGGACGTTGATTCATTCGAATCCGAACTAGTACAAAAGCTCTCTGATTTCATCCAATACGATTGGTATCGAACTCGTGCGAACAGCATGAGCATTGAAGACGACGGTTCACACTCAAACGAATCATCAAGTTACAGACTAACCGTAATCGGAACAACTAGTTTCTGCAGCCAACAAGGATACGAGAGTCAGCAGAGTGTCCAACCCGGGAGCGCGTCTGGATTCCCATCTGTACAAAGCGTGACAGACGTAATCGAGATGGAACCGATGGACGCAAACGAAAGACGAGTGAGGTTTGCTGTTGACAATGATCATGAAAGTGAGACAAGGTCTGAGGCTGGTGTGCAAATGCAGGAAGAGCTTGAAGATCTTTATGCTGCACAAGAAGCTGGTATTGCTTTCATTCTTGGACATTCTTATGTGAAAACAAAGCAAGGTTCATCACTGTTGAAGAAGTTGGCACTTAACTATGGATACAATTTCTTGAGAAGGAATTGTAGAGGACCTGATGTGGCACTTAAGGTTCCACCAGTTTCTTTGTTGGAAGTTGGGATGGTTTATATTGTGTAGAAAAACTAACATGTAATTAGGTATGTTTTTTGTTATTGTGTTTTTGCATGTAGAGAGTTATTGTTATAACTATATATATATATATAGGCTATAATGGCATAGTTATGTGCAGTGCACTTTTGTTAATGGGACTGTGAGATAATTATCAGTCAAAATCAACAAGCAATTGAATTTAAGATATAATGAAATTGCGTTTAGTTCAAGAAAAAGAAAAATTAGACGTTTACAAAACAGTTGAATATTAGTTAGTCAAATATTACTCAATCTACTTAGGTGAGGAAACTTTTAGACTCTATCGAGACTTAATGGAAATAGTTAAGAATGTTATTGTTAGAGTTATGCTGTGAGGAAATAGATTATCTATAGATTAGAGAAATGCAAAATATTGTGAGAGAATAAATTTAACATGATTGTTGGAATTACACAAAATTTATGAAAAATTCTGAATCAATTTTGATGAACAAAAATTAATTCTTTTGATCGATTATGCTTTTTATTCTTCACTCTTCATTCAAGTGAATCAATCACATTTTGACTGTAAGATGATTTCACTGCACAATGATTATTAAAGGAGAAAAGAAAAGATGAATTTAGGGAAGAAATGGAGATTATGGTTTTTTGGAGAAAAGGGGAAGAAGAAGAATTATGCAGAGAAACTCATCTGCTTTTTGCACTGATATTTTATTCAAATATGCAACTGCATTCACTTTAAGTATTTTACAATGTAAAATTCTGGCACCAGATATCAGATGTCGAGACAGATGTCACAACACCAGGATTAACAACAGCTTGATCAAACAAGTAAAGATGCAGAAAAATAAATGACAAAAATGTAAAAATAACACCAGAATTATTAACCCAGTTCGGTGCAACTCACTTATATTTGGGGGCTACCAAGCGAGCTAGAAAATCCACTATGATAATATTAATTCAAAGCTAAACTCTCCCGTTTACAACTTCTCGCTTAAACCCTATCTTGTGCAACTTCTACCTAGACACCATCTAGATATGAGATCCCCCTCTCACTTCCTAATCAGTCACAATCTCAGTGACAATTCAACAATAACAAACAATAGAAGTAGCACACTTCCAAGACAATACTTGATCTTGCTTAAAAGCTTCAATCAAGAATAATACACTTTTGCTTAAAAGTTTTAGAGTAGACAATAAACAATTAGTCAACCTGAATGCATCAGAAGATACATGAGTGACATACAATTAACAAGTACTAAACCCTAAAGATCAACCAAAACAACAACTAATTCTTATTTCCAAAATTCTACACGTTATGCTTTCTACATCAATAGGGTTTGTCTTCACTTTAAATAGCCTTCAGATCTAATGGATTTGGGCTCTTAAGGCGCATAAATAGCAGCAATCAGTTTTAACTTGCTGCAAATCAATTTGCACAATAATAGGAGTAAAATACAAACTTTCTTAAAAAGGCTCAAGAAACCTTTTTATGAGATCAAACAGAATCTGCCATAACAGAAATTCCCACAATATACTCCCATGAAAGTCGCCCACGTGTGCATCAGAACACACTCAAAAATCACACTCAAAAAATCAAAATAGTCATGTCCTAACTGTTAGTTATGTGATTGGCAGCAATTTTGATAAAACTTGGTGTTATCACAAGATGTCCTATATGATGTCTTGACATGTGATCTTAACATTCTGCAGGTGATTCTTTTTGTTGTTGCAGGGTTTACTTCATGATGTCAAGCTTGATGTTCTGACATATGTTTACAGTACATTCAGTCAGAATGTTATGTTTTGTCTGTTGCATTTTTTCTGCAATCTTTTGTGTGCCTTTGTTAAGTGATTGCTTGCGCAAATCAAGGCGTGACATTATTTGAAGCAAGTATATTCTGTTTCCTTTTGAAGAATGGTTTATTGTTATTTTGTGCAAAAAAATATGGAGAATAATTAGCTTTAATTATGGATTACTTTTGCCCAAGCCCATGAAGAATGGTTTCTATTTAAAGACGTGTTAACCCTACTTGCAAGGAAGAAAGAAGATTTTGAGAAAGCTGCGTTTTGTCTTTTGTTAGGGTTTGAGTCTTTTGTTAGTTATTTTCTTGTGAGCCATTTATTCGTCACTTTGATGTGTGAATTGGACTGAGTTCTTTGAATTGTAAGTTGTCCACTCTAAGCTTTTAAGCACGAATGCATTGTTCTTGATTGAAGCTTTTAAGCAAGATCAAGTGTTGTCCTTGAAGTGTGTCTTCTACTTTTTGATCTTCTGTTTTTATCACTGCATGTGATTGAGGGAGAGTGAGAGGTGTCTCATATCTGAGAGTTTCTTAGATAGAAGTTACACGAGTAGAGATTAAGTGCGGAGATTGTAAACTAGAGAGAGTTTGCTGAGAGTCTTCAAAGTAATTTTGTTTAGTGGATTTTCTTCTTGGCTTGGTAGCCTCCAAACATAGGTATGTTTGCACCGAACTGGGTTAACAATTGCTTGTGCCTCTTTACAATTGTTAACTGCATTTTATCTTGTTCATACATTGGTAATTGTTCAAATATTAGTGTAGTGACATCTCTTTCGACATCTCATATCTGATACCAAAATTTCAATTGGTATCAGAGCAGACATCCTGCTCTGGTTCTGGGTGAGATCTAGGAACGATACTTTCTAGTACTATGGACAAAGAGGAAGGATTTATGAACAGACCACATGTTCTAGATGAAAACAATTATGATTATTGGAAACCTCGCATGGTGGCCTTCTTGAAATCATTGGATAGTAAGGCTTGGAAAGCTGTCATAAAAGGATGGGAGCACCCTGTCACTGTTGGGAAAGATGGAAAAGCTACATCTGGCCTAAAGCCTAAGGAAGAATGGACTAAGGATGAGGATGAATTGACGCTTGGAAATTCTAAAGCCTTGAATGCCTTGTTCAATGGAATTGATAGAAATATATTCAGATTGGTGAAAATTGTGAAGTTTCCAAAGATGCTTGGGAGATACTCAAAACTACTCATGAAGATACTTCTAAGGTGAAGATGTCAAGACTTCAATTGCTAACTACCAAATTTGAAAACTTAAGGATGAAAGATGATGAAAGCATACATGATTTTCATATGAATATCCTTGAAATAGCCAATGCTTCAAGTGCCCTAGGTGAAAAGATGTCAGAAGAAAAGCTTGTAAGAAAGATTCTCAAGTCTCTTTCCAAGAGATTTGATATGAAAGTAACTGCCATAGAAGAAGCTCAAGACATCAGCAAGATGGGGGTGGATGAACTTATTGGATTTCTCTTAACCTTTGAAGTATGGATACATGACATATTTGATAAGAAAAATAGCATATCCTTTGTGTCCAATACTAAAGATGGAGAGGATGAATGTGATGTGGATACTGATGAAAGCTTATCCAATGTTATAGTGCTCCTTGGAAGACAGTGTAACAAGGTAATGAAGAGGATGGACATGAAGTCAATACCAAATGTCAATAACAACTCATATGACATCAACAGGTCTAATGATGTTGGTAGAAGAACAAGGTCTGGAGAAAAGTCCACTCAAAGCAAAGGGATTCAGTGCCATGGATGTGAAGTATTTTGTCACATTAGAGCTGAATGCCCTACTTACCTCAAGAAACAAAAGAAAAGCCTAGTTGTATCTTGGACTGATGAGGATTCTGAAAGTGATCTTGAAGAAGAATCTGTTAAACATGTGACTGCTTTGACTGGGAGGTATGTTTCTGATGAAGACTCTACGATGATGAATAAACCTTTGAAGAACTTGCAGCTTCTTACAAAGAGTTGTGTCTCAGAAGTGAAAAAGTATGTCATCAAGGAGAGAAGCAGAAGAAACTTATAATCAAACTGAAGGCTGAAAAGGAAGAGCATCTTAAAACTATCTCTGAGTTGAATGATAAAGTTACATTGTTGAGTTCTCAACTTGATCAAATGTCCAAGTCTGTCAGAATGCTGAACAGTGGAACTGACACTTTAGATGAAATCCTTCAGGTTGGAAAAAAGGCAGGAGACATGACTGGGATAGGGTTTGATGGAGAAAAGAAACCCTCTTCAGACTGTAGTCCATATTCACACCACATTCCTTCTAGGCCTAAGCGAAATATGTCACATCAGATGTCTCAATATCATGGCAGAGGACAACCCAACCACCCAAGAGGAAGATTCCAAATATGGAGATGTCATTACTGTGGACATTTTGGTCATATAAAGCCTTTCTGCTTCAGGCTATATGGATATCGTAAACCTGTTCCTCAACCTAGACCCAATCAAAACATTCCTTCTAATATGAAGCATTGGGTTCCTAGAGTTGCTGCTACCAGTTTGATAGCCCATATGTCTCTCAGAATCTCAGCTAAAGAGGATTGGTATTTTGACAGTGGGTGCTCCAGACACATGATAGGAATTAAAAATCTCTTAGTAGACATCAAATCGCATTCTACTAGCTATGTGACTTTTGGTGATGGAGCCAAGGTGAAATCAAGGGGGTTGGAAAGTTGAACTGCTCAGGAGTTCCAAACCTTGATAATGTGTTGCTGGTTAAAAGGTTGACTTCTAACTTGATTAGCATCAGTCAACTGTGTGATCAAGGATTCAATGTCAACTTCACTAAATCTGAATGCTTGGTTACTAATGAGAAGAGTAAAGTGATTATGAAGGGAGTCAGATCTAAGGACAACTACTATCTATGGGGTTCCTCAAGATTCTAGTTACACCTCCATATGTGCTCTAGCCAAAGAAGGTGAAGTGAAACTGTGGCACCAAAAACTTGGTCATTTACATCTAAAAGGGATAAAAAATATCATCTCTATGGAAGTTGTCATAGGAACTCCTAAGCTAAATATTGAAGAAGGAAAGGTATGTGGTGAATGCCAAATTGGAAAGCAAACTAGGATGTCACACCAGAAGATTAAACATCTCACTACTTCAAAAGTGTTGGAACTCCTTCACATGGACTTGATGGGACCTATGCAGGTAGAGAGTCTTGGTGGAAAGAAGTATGCTTATGTGGTGGTGGATGATTTTTCCATATATACTTGGGTGAATTTTATAAGAGAAAAATATGAATTGTTTGATGTGTTCAAAGATCTCTGTCAAAGAATTCAAGAAGAAGGAGGAAAGCTCATGATTGCTCAAATCTATGTTGACGATATTGTGTTTGGTGGGATGCCTGATGAGATGGTTCAACATTTTGTCCAGCAAATGCAGTCAGAATTTGAAATGAGCCTTGTTGGTGAATTAACCTATTTTCTTGGGTTGCAAGTTAAACAGATGGAAGATTCTATATTCCTATCTCAGAGTAAATATGCCAAGAATATAGTTAAGAAGTTTGGGATGGAGAATGTCAGTCACAAAATAACACCTGCTTCTACTCATCTTAAGTTGTCTAAAGATGAAAAGGGTGTAAATATGGATCAAAGTCTCTATAGAAGTATGATAGGAAGCTTGTTATATCTTACAACAAGCAGGCCTGACATTTATTTTGTTGTAGGTGTGTGTGTTAGATACCAAGCTGAACCCAACGTGAGTCAACGTGAGTCATATCAATCAAGTAAAAAGAATTCTGAAGTATGTTAATGGAATAAGTGAGTATGGAATGTTATACACTCATGGATCTGGTTATTTGTTATCTGGGTATTGTGATACTGATTGGGCTGGAAGTGCTGATGATAGGAAAAGCACATTAGGAAGTTGCTTCTTTTTGGGGAACAATCTTATATCATGGTTCAACAAGAAGCAAAATTGTGTCTCTCTGTCTACTGGTGAAGCTGAGTATATAGCAGCTGGAAGTAGCTGCTCTCAATTGGTGTGGATGAAACAAATGTTGGTTGAATATAATATCACACAAGATGTCATGATATTTTATTGTGACAATTTAAGTGTTGTAAACATCTCCAAAAATCCTATTCAACACAGTAGGACCACACATATTGATATTCGCCATCACATTATAAGGGAGCTTGTTGAAGACAAGATCATTGCCTTAGAACATGTTGCTACAGAGAAGCAGCTAGCTGACATCTTCACTAAGGCATTGGATGCTAGTCAATTTGAAATTTTAAGAGGAAAATTAGGGATTTGCATTTATGAGGATTTGTAGCAATTATTACTGAGTGGAAATATCATTCAAGAGGTTTTGTATTTTCCAAAAATAAAGTGTCTACAACTAATGCAATCAATTCAAAATACCTTAAAATATATTTTCACACGCTACCCTAACCTCATTTATCATTCCAACTGCTCTTTCATCTCCCATACTCTCGCAGAACTTTTGTGTGAACACCATCGTTCCATACACAAAATTCTCAAGATGTCTCAACAACATGGTTCAACTCCTTCCAAGTCTGCTAGGTCGGAAACAAAGACAACGACTCATCTTGTGAGCGTCTCATTTGATGATGTGATAGATGTGGCTCTGCTAGCCATGGTTCCCTATGACGACGCTGAGTTGACAACGCCCATAACCTCTCATGCAAGCGGTTCCAAACATGCTCCTATAGGTAACACTTCTAATACTCCTCTTGATTCATCCTCTGAAAATAGGACCAAAGAGGATAGTCTGTATGTTGATAGAGCCATTAGAAAGTTGATTACTAGGGTTTTATATGGAGGTCACAATGTTCCTGGGATTTCAACCCCACTTTCTCAAATGGATGTTATTCCCACTTCTGGTGCTAACCAAAGTGAGGAAAGAGATGTTGATTGTTCTCATTCTGAGAAGAACGCTGATACTGATAACCTGCACAAGTTGGCTAACTCTGTGCTTAAGGAAGGAAGGATTAAAGGTGATGCTGATATTGGTGCTGATATTTCTGATGAGGAGAACAAGACTGGTGGTTCTGATCAGAGTAAGAAAAGGACTAATGTCTCTGATGATGTTGTGGATCTTGGTAATTTTCCATCTGATGATGAATTGATTGTGAATGTGGCTCCTGGGATTGCCAAGAGGTTGAAGACAGGGAGAGACAAAGTTGTGATTGATAACTCTCCTTCTAGGAGTAGTAAGAAGAAGACCGTTGTTAGACCTCCTAAAACATGGAGCAAATTTACCACTACTTCTAAGAAGCAAAAGGTCAAGTATGATACTGATTCTGAAGAGAATGTTGAGGATGATTTCCAAGACATCATACCTGTCAGAAAGTCTGCCACCAAGAGACTAACTGACACAGTGCCCGATGCTCCTTTGGATAATGTTTCTTTCCACTCTATTGATAATGTGCCAAAGTGGAAGTATGTGTACCAAAGAAGAGTTACTCTTGAGAGAGAGTTAGGCAGGATGCTTTTGAGATAAAGGAGGTCATGGAGTTAATTTCTAATGCTGGGTTGATGAAGACTGTGGCTGGTTTTTCTGAGTGTTGTGATATGCTGGTCAAGGAGTTCATTGTGAACATCCCTGAGGACATTATTGACAGAAGAAACAAGGAGTTTAGTAAGGGTTTGTGAGGGGGAGATGTATTGAGTTTTCTGCTGATGTTATTAACAAGTATCTATGAAGGGGTGAGCCAGAAGGAAGTGATCTTGAGGTGACTGATAATCAAGTGTGCAAGGTGATTACTGCACACCAAATAACTGCATGGCCCTTGAAGGGAAAATTGTCTGCTGATCAACTGAGTGTTAAATATGTTATCCTTCATAGGATTGGAGCAGCAAAGTGGGTGCCTACTAATCATACTTCCACCATTGATGTTGGGTTAGGAAGGTTCATATTTGTTGTTGGTACAAAGGTGAAGTTTGACTATGGTAGCTACATTTTTTATCAGATTGTGAAGCATGCTACTACCAATGCTGTCAAATTGCCCATTGCATTTCCTTCACTGATTTGTAGGATCATTCTAAGCCAGTATCCTGGTATTCTCTCTAGTAATGATGTGGTTTGCAAAAGGGATTTTGTGTTGTCTCTCCATTATAAATTGTTTGCAGGAAGACATGTTCCAGACATTTCCTTGACATCTGTTGAGAAGACACCTTCTACCAAGACTGGGCTTATCTCAGAGTTGAAGGAAACTTGCAGAAATTTGGGGGAAGTCATTCGTGTAACTACTGCAAGGAAGCTAAAATTGGAAGCCTTGATTAGAAGTCTATAGCAGGCTAAAGGTAATGATGTTGAGGTTGCTGATGCAGATGAAGAGGAAGCTGGGGAGGATTCTACCTCTGATGAGAGGACTAGTGATATTGAGGGTCATGATTCTGGGTCTACTGCTAGTGATGAAGGTGACAGCTCTGGTTCTGAGGAAGAGAGTTGATGGTACTTGTTTATGGTGCTCTTTGGATTGTGTTTGTTTTTTTATTCTAGTTTTTCTTTTAGTACTTAATGTGTTTTGACTTGTATTTTTTTGTGGTTTCATTCTGCACTCTTGACACTATTGGCTTTGTATGCTTATTCTCTGCTAATGCGTTTCTCTTAGTGAGATATATTTAATTATGGCTAAAAAAGGGGAGAAGTAGTATGAGGGATGTTGTGTTGTTGCTGTTGTTTATGGGTCGAGGAGGAGTATTTTTTTCTGGTGTTGTGGTATGGTTCTCTGGAACTTTGGTTTGAGGGGGAGCTTTATTTTTCTTTAGCACATGTTAGGATTTTCTGTGTTTTTCTGCTGTTGTTGTGCT
Source organism: Lathyrus sativus (assembly GCA_963859935.3). Taxonomy (NCBI): domain Eukaryota; kingdom Viridiplantae; phylum Streptophyta; class Magnoliopsida; order Fabales; family Fabaceae; genus Lathyrus; species Lathyrus sativus. The sequence continues at coordinate 544,111,684 of OZ012739.1, read as the reverse complement.
CTCTGATGTGTTCTAGTAGCTCTTGTGATCAATTGGTTGTTTTAGCCAAATTTTGCCAAAGGGGGAGTTTGTTAGTTTTGTGATTGACAACAATTTTGGTAAAACTTGGTGTTATCACAAGATGTCCTATATGATGTCTTGACATGTGATCTTAACATTCTGCAGATGGTTTTTTTTGTTGTTACAGGGTTTAGTTCATGATGTCAAGTATGATGTCCTAACATATGTTTACAGAACATTCAGTCAGAATATTATGTTTTGTCTGTTGAGTTTTTTCTGCAATCTTTTGTGTGCCTTTGTTAAGTGATTGTTTGCGCAAATCAAGGCGTGACATTATTTGAAGCAAGTATATTCTGTTTCCTTTTGAAGAATGGTTTGTTGCTATTTTTGTGCAAAAAGATATGGAGAATAATTAACTTTAATTATGGATTACTTTTGCCCAAGCCCATGAAGAATGATTTCTATTTAAAGACGTGTTAACCCGACTTGCAAGGAAGAGAGAAGATTTTGAGAAAGTTGTGTTTTGTCTTTTGTTAGGGTTTGAGTCTTTTGTTAGTTGTTTTCTTGTGAGCCATTCATTCATCACTTTGATGTGTGAATTAGACTGAATTCTTTGAGTTGTAAGTTGTCCACTCTAAGCTTTTAAGCACAAGTGCATTGTTCTTGATTGGAGCTTTTAAGCAAGATCAAGTGTTATCCTTGAAGTGTGTCTTCTACTTTTTGATCTTTTGTTTTTATCATTGCATGTGATTGAGAGGGGGGTGAGAGGTGTCTCATATCTGAGAGTGTCTTAGATAGAAGTTACACGGGTAGAGATTAGGTGCGGAGATTGTAAACTAGAGAGAGTTTGTTGAGAGTCTTCAAACTAATTTTGTTTAGTGGATTTCCTTCCTGGCTTGGTAGCCCCCAGAGTAGGTGTGTTTGCACCGAACTGGGTTAACAATTGCGTGTGTCTCTTTAGAATTGTTAACTGCATTTTATCTTGTTCATACATTGGTAATTGTTCAGATATTAGTGTCGTGACATCTCTTTCGACATCTCATATCCGATACCAGAATTTCACTAACTTTATGGTATAACATGTCTTGAAACATGTCACAACGTCATGCAGAACATGATGTATGACTGTCATGGCAGAACATCTGGTTCAACATCTTGCTAACAACATGTTGTTTTACCAAAATGCAGTCAATCCAAAAAACACAGAACTTATAATCTCTCCTTTTGGCAAATTTTGGCTAAAACAACCTTAACACACATCAGAGGTACACACAGCGAAAACAAACAGCAGCAAAGAAACCCAAGCACAATGCTGACACACCAATAAAGAACACCAGACAGCACAGTGTCAAGACATCACAAAGCAATACAAACTACATGAGAACATGTAAGCTCTATACAAATTGCAACCTTGCAGCTATAGATCAGACAGGTACGTAACTCCCTCTGTCATACATAACTAGTACTCCTCCTGAAGGGGAAAACCCAAATAAAAAGAACACATGAACATGAACTTATGCAAGTTCATACCACAGAACCGAACTTCAAAAACAAGCACACTCCCCCTGAACACCACAACCAACTGTAGAGAATAATTCATTCTCCCAGACATAACAAATGGTTCCAACTGCAGCAGCAGCATGATAGATTATCATGCTCCCCCTAAATAGTTGCAGACAAGAAACGACAATGAAAAAATATTCTTCCTAAGCAGTAGTATAGACATGACATAAAGTCATGACATTTGATCTAACATCAACAAACAAATCAAAACACTTTACTCCCCCTTTTTAGCCATAAAACTGACAAACCAAGCAGTCATTCATCAAAGTAGAAGAAAGGTAGATCAAACTCATAAGTAACAACCTTCTACCAAGAAAACATACTAAGCACACTACTATACCAATAATCTAGACCATCTACATTTAGCATGTCTGTAGACTGATCCTTCTTCACATCACCACTCTCTTCTTTATCTTCTTTGTCAGACAGATCTTCCCCCTCTTCAGAGAATGCTATTATCATCAAAATCATCTATTTTTACTACCAACAAAATCATCTTCAGCCACATTGTCTTGGGATTTTTCAAGAGTCTCGCTATGAAAATTTTCTTGTGTGGTTCCAACAAGATGATCAGGTTAGGCCAAGGATTTCATGACATCTGGTATAACACCAGACTCAGGGTTAGTAACCAAGATCTTAGAGAGAGTCATATGAACACTTGTATCAATAGTGTTATTAACAACAAGTTTCAAATTAGAAGTATCAACGCCATTAGGTTTCCACTCCTTTCTATTCTTAATTATCACATGACTAGCCCTAGGTTGTGTTGGATAACCCTACAGTCTGTAACAGTAAGACTTTATATGACCATACTTACCATAATATTGACCTTTTCAAGGCTGGAACTTAGATTTAGCCTGAGTTTTTTGAAGTTTGGCAGGATGTTGCAACATTTGGTCAGACATCGTGAGCTCATGCTTTAATTCAGCAGGAACGAACTTTGTCACAAGGGTTTTTCTTTAATTATTTATAAACTGATAATTAAACCATATATCAGTAAATATTATTCATTCTTTCCCAACTTGAAGAATCTCATCGAAAACATCAGATCCATTGTTCAATATTCTCATAGATTTGGTCATGTTTTCAAGTTTATAAATTCAATATGGTTACCTCATCTTGAAGACCAAAGACAGTAGATAAAAGATTCTCTTTTTCAGCCTGCAGTTGAGCTATGATTCTCTTCTACGTTTCTCCTATCTTACACACCTTTTCACTTTTGAAACAAAGCTCTCTGTATGAAAATGACCAATTTATAAGAGACATTTTGATCACAGGAAATCTCCATCAGATTCATATCTGCCAGTGAGGGCTGCAACATGCTTAGCAGTTTCAACATCGGGTTCACTTTCAGAATCATCATCAAACCCAAAAATAGATATGCCATTCTTTTGTTTCTTGAGGTACGTGGGAGATTCTGATCTAATGTGAACAAAACCCTCACATCCATGACACCGACTACCTTTTCCTTGATTGGGCTTCTCATTTGTTCTTGCTTTTCTCTAAAAATCAATGTTCTTCCTGATGTTGAATGACATGTTATTGACATCTGGTCTTGACTTTCTATACATACTCTTCAGCACCTTATTGAATTGCATCTCAAGAAGCACAATATCATTAAACATTCCTTCATCAGTCTCCATGCTACATTGAACCTCTTCATCATTAGTGTTGGAGATAAAAGTTATGCTTTTGTTCTTCTTTTCAGATCTTTCATTAATAGCCAATTCAAAAGTTTGAAGTGACTCAACAAGCTCCAACACTTTCATGTTGCTGATGTCTTAGGCTTCTTAAATCGTTGTGACCTTCATGTCAAACTTCTTAGGCAACGACCTAAGAATATTTCTAACCAGCTTCTTCTCTAACATCTTCTCTCCCAAGGCACTAGATGTATTGGCAATATCAAGAATATTCATGTGAAAATCATGAATGGACTCGTCATCTTTCATTCTGAGATTCTCAAATTTGGTGGTGAGAAGTTGAAGTCTTGACGTTATTACTTTTAATGTGCCTTCATGAGTGATTCTAAGGATCTCCCATGCATCTTTGGCCACGGTACAGGTATTTATCAGCCTTGAAATATTTTTATCAACTCCATTGAATAAGGCATTCAAGGCTTTGGAGTTTCCAAGAGCAAGATCATCTTCTTCCTTAGACCAGTCCTTTTTTTGGCTTTAGTTCAGTTGTGTCCTTCCCATCTTTTCTCTTCACAACAAGGTGTTCCTAACCTTTGATAGTTGCTTTCCAGATTTTGCTATCCATAGATTTTAGAAAAGTCATCGTATGCGCCTTCCAATGATTATAGTTGGTGCCATCCAAAGTAGGCGGTCTATTGACAAATCCTAGTTCCATGTCTCTAATACCAGAAAGTATCTCCCTGGAGCTCACGCAAAACAAAATAGGGTGTCTACTCTGATGCCAATTGAAATTCTGGCACGCAGATACTAGATGTTGAGACAGATGTCATAACACCAGGATCAACAGCAGCTTGATCACACAAGTAAAGATGTAGAAATATAAATGACAGAAATGTAAAAATAACACCAGAATTGTTAACCTAGTTCAGTGTAACTCACATACATCTGGGGGCTACCAAGCTAGGAAGGAAATCTACTATGATAGTATTAGTTCAAATCCAAACTCTGATGTTTACAACTTCTTGCCTAATTCCTACCTTGTGAAACTTCTACCTAGACACCCTCTAGATATGAGATCCCCCTCACACTTCCTAATCAGTCATAATCACATTGACAATTCAACAACAACAAATAATAGAAGTAGCACATTTCCAAGACAATACTTAATCTTGCTTAAAAACTTCAATCAAGAACAATGCACTCTTGCTTAAAAGCTTTAGAATAGATAATGAACAATGAAGAATCAGTCAACCTTAATGCATTAGAAGATACATGAGTGTCATATAATTAACAAGCATTAAACCCTAAAGACCAACCAAAACAACGACTAATCCTTGTTCCCAAAATTCTACATGTTATGCTCTCTACATCAATAGGGTTTGTCTTAACTTTAAATAGCCTTCAGACCTAATGGACTTGGTCTCTTGAGACATATAAATAACAATTAGTTTTAACTCGCTGCAAATCAACCTGCACAAAATAGGAGTAAAACACAAACTTTCCTAAAAAGGCTTAAGGAACCTTTTTATGAGATCAAACTGAATCTGTCATAACAAAAATTTCCACAATATACTCTCATGAAAGTTGTCCATGTGTGCATCAGAACACACTCAAAAATCACACTAAAAATACTAAAATAATCATGCCCTAACTTTCTGGTATAACATGTCCTGGAACATGTCATAACATCATGTAGAATATGATGTCTGACTATCATGGCAGAACATCTGGTTCAACAACTTGCTAACAACATGTTGTTTTACCAAAATCCAACCATCCAAAAAAACACAAAACTTATACAATGATTGAGTACCTCCTTATTCATAGGGTGAGATTTCTTGTACACCAAACAATCTCCAACTAACATAACTAACTCAGCTAAAAAAGAAAAAGAAAGTTAAGTCTAAGCTCTGTCGAAGACACACTTTGTCTATATTTTGATAGCTTTACAATTTTACATATTATGCATTTCGACAACATGCTTCGACACAAGGAATTACATTCTCAACACACTACCTATTTCATTATGATCATCAATAACATTTTTTCTTCTTCATGCTTTGCAAACTTTGCATCATTTTCTTGATTCTTTTGTTTTTTAGGACAATCACTAGAATAATGTCCATACTTCTGACAATTGAAACACCGAATGCAACTTTTGTCAGGTTTTCTTCCACCACCTCATCCTCTACTAGCAGCACCACCTCTGTGGTTACTTTGGTATGGGAGACTTCTCTAGTTCGACGCATTTAGTTCTTGCTAGTTTCCTCTACCAATCGAATTATTGTAGCCTCATCTACCTTTTGTTGTCGAACCACTTCCTTTTTTCCTTTCTTTTCTCTTGTTGTTTGTGCTTGCAAAGCCACATAACTCTTTGACTTGCTTACAACTCTTTTATCCATTATTTGTTCATGATATATAAGCATCCCTTGAAGCTCTTCCTTTGTTATTTTTGACAAATATTTTGACTCTTCTATGCTACTACCATGTGGTAAAACTTTGGAGTTAATAACCTCAAGATCTTCGCAACAACGCATCTTGATGTCAATACTTCTCCATATACTTTGATTTGACTCACCAGTTTCGTAACCCTAGTGAAAAAATCATTTATGATTTCACTTTCTTCCATCTGAAGCAGTTCATACGTTCTTTTATGAGTTTGAAACCTCACCCCTTTCACCTTTTCAGCACCTCCAAACAACTTCTCCAAGATTTATCATGCTTCTTTCGTTGATTCAACACTGCTCAGCTTTTCAAAATTGTTCGGATTAACATATTGATGAATTATAAAGAGAGCTTTATAATTTTTCTTCTTCAATTTTTTGTGTGCATTCTTTTCTTCATCCTTCGTGTTTTCTACAAGCGATGTCATTCTCTCATTCACAAGATCCCAAAGATCTTGGGAGCATAAAACAATCTTCATTTGCTTGCACCAATTCTCACAATTATGATTCTTCAAAACTGGGAAACTCACCAAAAAATGCCTGTTCAGATGATTCATTGTGTTATGCTTCCCAAGAATCCCACAGCCAGTGGTCTAGATACCAAATGTTGGAATTACACCAAACCTATGAAGAATTATGAATCAATCTTGATGAACAAGAATAAACTCTTCTGATTAATTCTTCCTCTTATTCTTCACTTTTCACTAAAGTGAATCGTCTACACCTTGGTTGCAAGATAATTCGCCGCACAATGATTATTGAAGGAGAAAAGAAAAGATGAATTTGGGGAAGAAAGGGAGATTAGGGTTTTTGGAGAAAATGGGGAGAAAAAGAAGAATTATGCAGAGAAACTCCTCTACGTTTCACACTGAAAGTTTATTCAACTATGCAATTGCACTCACTTTCATTATTTTATAATGATTGGTTACCTCCCTATTTACAGGCTGAGATTGCTCGCACACCAAGAAATCTCCAACTAGCCTAACTAAATTAGCTAAAACAAACAAATAAAGCTAAGTCTAAGTTTTGTCAAAGACACACTTCTTATATGATGACACTCTATAATTGCATGTTTTTTGTTGAAAAAAAAAAACAAGTCGAAGATGATCAAATTTGATGAATAATAATGGCCAAAAGAACAGAGCAAAAATGACCAAGTATGAAGAATTGGGGACTTAGAGAAATTTAGCTGAAAAATGAGTAAAAGTGAGCAAACCACTAGAATAATTACACGCAGCATCATGCGCTATCGCGCACGATAAAAAAGAATAAATGTGGTATTACACGCCATCGCGCGTGTGGAAAAGCAGCCAACGCAGTATTGCGCGTGATGTTGTCTATTGCGTGTACGATGGGTCCATTTCTGGGAAATTCCAGACGCATTCTGGTACAATTTAAGGGCTATAAAAAGGTAGACTTTAGAAATTTTTAAGGCTTGTGCGATTGGAGACTTGAGAGTACGATTTACAACATCGGAGGTGAGTTTTGGAGCGCATTGGAGGTCAGATCTTCAAGGAATTCTTATGCAATCTTATTCTTATCAATTGGTATTGCAATTTTATCAGTATAAGTAGCTAAAAACTTTTAGGTTAGGTTTTGTCTGATGAACCTATTTAGAACCTGTTGAGACATATGTTTAATTTGATGTTGCATGAATTATCTTAGTTATATTTCTATTTAATTATTTCTTTCGCTTAAATTGCATTATTTGAGATACTCTGTTAATGTGATTATGGACGTATAAGAAATATTTCACCTTGGCCTATGCGCCTAATCTAGGGCAATTATCGTACTTACACCGGTTAAATTGAGATATGAGATCTTGAGTAGTGGCCTTAGAGTTAACGTATTGTATCATCGTCTGATTTCACTTACGCCGATTGATTAGGGATATGTGACCTCTAGTAGGAATTAGTGAGTTATACACCAAGGGATTTGGTATAGTGGTCTTGTTAACTCCCTGTGGAAATATAACGACACTTGATCTATGTAATGCATTATACATCAACAAGGGAGAAATAGGGGATTATAGACAAAACCTAACAATTTTCTGTAAATTGTCATAACACTTATTCTATTTTCAATTACAAACTTGAAAATCCCTTATTGTTACTTTTTATACTTAGACAACTATTGCTTTGTTAAATAGCAGATCATGTGGATTCAATACTTTTTTATTGCTGCGACACAATCAATACACTTGTTGAGAAGTTATCATTCTATATTTTAACAGTTTTACAATTCTACATATTGTGCATTTCGATAACATGCTTCAACACAAAAAATTACATTCTCAATAGTGATGTGTCAAGTAATTCAATAGTGGGAAAAATAAGGCATTACTTGTGTAATCACTCTAGCATGACTAAATTATATTGTCATCACTTGTTTTGTCATGTAAAATAGTATTTGCCTATAGTATACATTTAAATTTGTTATATACAGTTACTTACATAAATTTTTCAACGCATTTCACTGAATATAGTTCTCTTTTAGTGTAATTATTTGAAAAAATATAACTTTTTTTTATTATTTGTTTTAGTCATATTTATAAGAGAAAGTTTACTTTTTAGATTTATTGTATTTAGTTTATTATACCGTTTAGATACATTAATTATTTAATAAATTTTAAAAATAATTTTTTCTCTTATTAAAAAAACCAGAGATAATATAAAAGTAAAAAAGTGCTAAAATAATATTTTAAGCATCACAATTAGGTTAACACTCTAAAGCGACTACTTGAGAAACAATATAATGAAATATAGTAATAAAGATAAAATAAAAAAATACAAAAGAATATTGTGGGACTAGACAAAAACTCAAGGTATGATAACCTATATGTGTCATTAAAAACCTTATCAAGAAAAATTCAATAGGATAAAACTTTGATCAAGGGAAAAATAGTACATAGATAAGACAATGATTCAAACATAAATAACTAACTCAACAAAAACATATACCAATGTAAATCTAGCCTATTATGATTGAAATTATTTCAAATAGAACTACACAAACTATTCCACCAAGTGAAGTTAGTAATAGATAAATAATGTTCGTCAACTTATTAGCACAATAGTTTATCTATATGAAAAAATGAGTAACTTTAAAATGCATTTAATAAATAAGAAGCATGAAATTCATCCACCTGTTATGAAGAGTTTAGAGAATAACTTGGGCTTGCTTGAAAAACAAGGTAACAAGTTATGACTCTATTTCTAGCTCTGTTTCTAGCCTGCCAACTTTTATCAAAACCAATTTCAATGGTTAAAGTAGCACTCATCAACTCAACATGAAGATCAAATAAAATACTATATTTTAAGCATAACAATCTAAAAAATTAACTTATAGACTATAAACACACATCCACAGGTTGCAATGTTAGGATTACCATGAGCTGCTTCATATGAGTTACAACCTGTGGATGGTAAAGTTGATATGGTCCAAGCTATGGTCCAATGGTTTGTCTGATGGGAGCATTAAGTCGTGGACTAATCTTTGTGAACAATTATCATCGCATTTCACTGCTCAAAAAATACGGTCGGTGACTGAAGCTACTTTCGGCGAAATTGTTCGAGGTAAGAAGGAAATCATGCAATCTTACATTGAGTAGTTTACTCTAGTTGTCGTTGAAGTCGAAGGGGCTGAAGAAGGCCTTATGTGTTAAATCTTCGAAAATGGTCTTCTGAAGGACCGTCCCTTTAGGTTAAAGATAGGAAAGAAGAAGGTGAAAACCAATCAAGAAATATTGAGCATGACTAAGTCTTACATAATACTGGAAGAGAAACTAAAGACACGCTTCGACAACCTTGTCTCCATTGACACCAACTCTAGTCGCCCGACAAGGAAGGAGTCCTACCGACGGAAGGACGACTCTAAATGAGGTATGCAAGGACGGTACAAGTATACTCCTCTAATTGACATGCCTAGTTATGTTTACTTTCCATTTATATTAATTTTTTGGAATGTATAATCATTCTTCTTATGTACATGGAAACTCGTAATTACGAATGAAATATGACTTTTTCTAAAAATTTGTTTCTTTGTATGCATAGTAACACCGAATCTGGGGTACGTTTGACATAATCAAGGCTCGATACAAATAAAGTCAGAGACGCTTTGCACATATAACTACAACAATTAACTCCCCACCTAAAGTCAAGGGTGTTAGCAGATATGCTTTGCACATCCTACTACAGCAAACAATTCTCCACCTAAAGTCAGGGGTGGTGTTGGAGACACTTTGCACATCTGACTACAACAATCAATCCTCCACAAGCAATAATAGTCCACCCTCTCTGGCAGCTAGCTACTTCAAAGGTCGCGAAGGTTGCTTTTATCACATGTATCATGTCCTTTAATCTAGCCTTCTCATATAAAAAACTCCTCGTCAACCTTCAAAGCTTGAGCATAAACAATCATGACATTTTTCTCTTGTTTCATCAAAGGATTAATGTAGTCATGACCATAAATAATATATATGTAGTTCCATACTGGAACCAAAAATAGTTGAAGTAGGAGATGAGGAATCCTAAACCGGTGGTGTTGATCTTCGATACGACGGTGTTGGGGTGGATTTGCATGGTTAACACTCCAACACCCTAGTTAGTTCAGTATTCAATATGATTGTAATCAAAAGTGAATATCATAAAGTGTACATTGCCTTATGTGTAAATTAGATTTTATACCTTGGGTCAAATGGAGTGGATTTGGGTTAGATTAGGTCTTTGGCCGACCTAAAACAGTTGCCCTCAAAGCCTGTCGAGCACCAAAAGAGTTGGGAAGCCCTTAGTGGTTAAGGACGGCCTCCATAAATGTTGTTTGATGTGAATTGGAAGTGAAACGCTTGAAGTCAGTTGAAGTAGTGGGAAACCAACACATTAAATGTATTTTCATCACTAAAATGTTGCACTGCTTTCTTCTGACATGTGGGTTGACGTGACAAGCTAGGACATTACATTGCTTATAGTGGACTCGACTGCACTCGAGCTTGCTTGCATTTCCAAAGAGATATCCAGTTGTTGGTTATATAACTCATTTCCATCGTTGATATGGATTGTTCAACTATATATGCTTATAAATAGGGGGAGTTGAGCATTAAGGAAACTTTTCATAATTCTTGACATTCAAGTTCATTCATAGTCACACTTATTAGCAAACATCTTGCTTTATCCTTCCAGAAAGCGTTTCATCAGCGATTGTAGCTTATTGATCAAATTTCTACCTCTCTCTATTAATTCGTTCCATCGACCTTTCATAAACAGGTACCCTTTTCAACTCAAACTTTTACATTTCCTATTTTCTAGCTAAGATGAGTGATAGTCTTATCCACGTAGTGAGTGATTCTGAGAGAAATGTTTTTTCTACTATGGGAATGGCGGTATCCCCTATTTCTCACCTTCCTCCCCTTGCTCGTGATCACATAGACCATAAATTTATATCCTTAACTGACGATTCTGTTTATTTTGTTTCAGAAAGGGTATCTAGGAACTCCCTGGATGAGAGAGCTTATTCATTTGACTCTTTAGAGGCTCTCTTATCATATGACAATTAAAAGCCACAAACGGCGTCATATCCCGCTGAGGTCTTTATGCCCCTCTGGTTTTGATTAAGGCAGAAATACATGTTACTAAGTCGGGGAGAGAGCGTTCTAACGATTTTTCCAGGTCTAAAGAAAGACCAGTAATTGTGAACCCAACGAAGTTGAAATTAGAACCCATTTGGAGTACCATAGTATGCCAAATATAGTTTTTTTAGATCAAACCTGACATGCATTTTAAAGTTGATAAATTGTCCCAGAGAGGGTGACATTAATGGAACCCACCGATGTAGTCAAGTACGGCTAAGTAGATGCCGAACTGGTGGGTACCCTGTCCGTTATGAATATTGAAGCGGTCATAGATATTGTTGGTATCACAGTTGGCGATCCTCTAGATTGGTTGATTCTTCTCGTGGTTCTGGAAAAGAGAATATACAACGCTTTTGACGACTGCTTATTTCCACTTTATGAATGTCTATTTACCAAGATGGGATGATGGATGCCTTTCTCTGATTTTGAAGCGATCGTCCTGAAGCATTTGAAGGTTTCCCCTTCCCAACTTCATATAAGGCCTAGGCCTATATGATTTTGTTCCAATTTTGTGCATAGCATAAGTCTTAGAATCCTTCTCTTGGTCTATTCTTTGACCTGGTATATATGGTATGCACTTTTCAAGACGGCGTCCGAGACCAGACCTTATTACTTTCCACTCGGATGTTCCTTGGTTCAGACCTACATTCCTGGTTTCAAGGCCTTGGATATGAATAAGGGTTTGGCCTCGACAAAGTGCCTTCTTTCGGGCAAGGAATAAGAGAATTGATACTTATGCCATTGTGAGTGTGGTCGGCTGGCCGGAGAGGAAAGAGATCTTTGGTGAGGACAAAGTGTTGTAGTTTTTTGTTAACATGTGTGATTGCATCTTGCAAATAACATGGATCAATAGAATGTGATCTACGACCTTGCTAATGTCTCTTTCCTTCGTATACCTACCATTCTCCTGTCCCAACTTTTTCACACTCATGAGGAAGTTGTTATTGTATCGACGAAGGATATGTCCTTCGTCTAAAACCTTTCTAAGGTTGAGAATATGAAGCTCTTTTCTAGGTCACCTTCAACATGTATCAAACTTCTTCTTTATTCTATCTGGTTTCTGTTGGCATGCTGTCGCTACTGCGAAAATCGGCGTCGGCTGACAGAAGAGTCGCCACCGTGCGTTATTTATCCCAACGGAGGGAAAGGAAACGCTCGAAGTAAACCTCGCAAAAAAAACAGGGAAAGGTATGGTCATCGCAACCAAAACCTGGGTTCGGGAGTCGGTTACGCAAGGGGAAGGTATTAGCACCCCTCACGTCCGTCGTACTCGACGGGATCCACGCTTGCTTGGGTTGTCTAAAGGATGCAAAACAATCTATCTACGGCTGCTAAATCTAAACGGAAGGGAATTGACTCGATAGAGCGTCGCACTCTATGCCTACGTATTCTCAAGAGAGAAAGTCAGAGTCAACGTAGTTCGGGACTACAGGGAAATTGGCTCGCCAAGACCTCGCGTCTTGTGCCTACGTACTTCCACACTGCATGAAAGATCAGAGCTTTACGTAGTTCAGGCTAAATACGGCTAAACAAAACATTCTCACACAGCAGTGAGAAAATAAACTGGTTTCAAAGGTACGGGAACCTATGGGCAAAACTATGGTTTGGTCTCAAATGCACTCGGGCAAGAGAGAAAAAGGGTTACAATTAATCGTCAACGGGAAAGTCTCGATCGCACAGCAACGAGAGAACAAAGGTTAGTTGTTAGTGTGCTCGCTAGGATATCGCATCCTATGCCTACATATCCTCGTCTGGTACGAGGAATCAGAGCAGCTGTAGTTCGGCTACTTCGGGACCACAGCTCAAATCTCGTTTTATTAACATTCTGAAAAATGATTACAATGCTTGAATACTGAAAATAAATCTCCTAGGAAATACTATCCTGTCCTATCCTGAAAAATCGAATGGAAAATAGCCCCCTAACAAGTGGGCTTCTAAACTATCCTAAAATCGTAAAATAAACTCTATGAAAAACCATACTCTAAAAATATTATCTATACTAATATTTTTTCAATATTTCTCTTCCATTTTCTCTTTCAATATTTTTCCTCTCTTTTTTCTATTTCTTTTTTATTCAAAATATTTTTCATATTTTTCTGTATTTTTCTATATATTTTTCTATATATTTTTCTGTATCCAACATCTACCCTAAAAATAACCAATAAAATCCAGAAAAATCACAATAATTTCCCGAGGGAACAAAATAAGCACCGAACGACACATAACACTGCGAGAGCGCACCAAAATAGCCGGTAAACATAAACGGGCACCGAAATATCCCAAAAATACGATTCTACCTATCCAAACTGATAAAAGACACCTGAGACACGAGACGAGAGCTGTGATCCCAATAAAATCAAAACAAATGAAAAAATGCACTGTATGCAATATGCAGATGCGAATGCGATTATGCGTCGAAACCTCGAGCCAGATACGAGACCCGGTTGGTCAAATTTTGGGGTGCAACACATACAATATGTTTTTGTTGTTGATAATCCTTCCGAGGAGAGAGAATATTTGGAACGGAAAGTGTGATGCTATAGAGAAGTAACTCTTAGCTTTCCAAAAGAAGTTAGTTAACTTGTAGGAAAAAGTTAAGCTTGTCGAAGCTTTGCAAGAAGAGACAAAGATATATGGCTCTCCTTCAACCTTAGCTGCCTGGATCAGCGAGCTAGAGTCCTCCCTTGAGTCGGAGAAAAAACGACGTTAAGAAACTTTAAAGGTTGTTGCCAAGATGAATCGCAATGTGGAGGAGTATCGGAAGAAACTTCGGCTAGAAGCAGATGCCCATGTTGAGGCCTCAGAGGCTCTTGAGGGTGAGGTTGTCGATTTGAGGGAGAAGTTCCATGATTCTCTTCACTGATCTATACATGGCGCCTTTAGAGTCTGCGATCAAATTGTGAAACATGCAAAGGGATTTCGCCCTGAAGTTACTATTCTGGTTGAGGAGTTACACCCCTTTAAGGCTACTCTAGAGGGGGGTTATGCGGTGATCCAGGTGCTTCGACTCAGAGTGCTGAAGTTTGATCGTTTTTTTCTTCTTTTTATTGTTTTTCTTTTCTCTTATCATGTTGTTTCTTAACTATGACAATTAATATTTACATAAAATTATTTTTTTATCTCAATAAATTCTAATTGTTCCTAAATAAGTCTTTAGCAACTAATTTATCTCAATAAATTATGACTAATTGCAAGTTATTGCGGGGTTTGAGCTTACTCATTATGCCTGCAATTTAAATTTTGTTTGCTTCATAAACCATATAAACCAAAACAAAGTTTTCCTTAAATCCCATAAGGCCCAAAAGCGCTTATATAAATTGATTTAAGTCTGTTTTATCTTACTTAGAAATTAAGGATCCACATGAATTACATAATTACACGGCATTATGCTAGATTATAGAGATCCAATCATTTTAAGAGCTTCCCAAAGTGCCACATAGTCCACATTTTTAACCACAAAGTTTTGGTAGTGGCAACATTGCTATGGACAAAATTAACACCAACTTGTGGCTGCAATTTCATGCCGCAAACACAGAAAAAGAACAAAGCACACTCATCATACACACACATATAACACACAATACAAAAAACATAATTCAAATTCATTCAAGGAATCAAGCTGGTGATTACTCAAGAATCATAAATGGGTCTTGGGACTTTGCCATTGACCTCTCCTTATTACTCCACTTTCACTTCAAAATCAGGACCAGTACATAACAATACCAATAACTACAATAGAACCAGAAAATTCATAGTTTCAGCTAAACAAGAGAAGGAAGAAGATAAGAACAAGCAATCTTTCTTCACAAGTGTAACTGATGCTCTTGATTTTGCTCAACCGAGATCCGAACAAGATGCTCAGCTTATAGCAGATGCCAGAGACGCCACAAAATCCGGAGAAAAGATGAGCAAAGAACAGGTACATAATAAGATAATCAAATTTCTTCATCTTTTAACCTTTATGATTCTCCTTATATAAATTATTTATATTTATGATTCGTAATTAATGCAGTATGGTGCTCTAAGAAGGAAAATTGGTGGAACATATAAGGACTTTTTCAAGTCCTATGTTGAAGGTATAGCAATTGAATAACCAACAATTTTCATTTGATACAAAAATGTTTGGTTTAGAAATAAAACTGAAACGCTGTTGTTCTTGTTGTGCTGAGCAGTGGATGGGGCATATGTTGAAGAGGGTTGGGTAGACAAAACTTGCAAAGTGTGCAAGAAGGATACTAAGGGTGAAGCAAGACAAGTGGATAAGCTTGGAAGATATGTTCATGTAGCATGTGCAGAGAAGGCCAAAACTGGAAATTTCTTTACGAGATTGTTTTCTTTAGGATCATGATATGGTGTTGTAAGTTGTAGTGAACAAGAGACTTTTCTCATTGTTTGGTCAATACAAAGATTGAAAAATTATAGTATAGTTTTCCTCATTGGCTTAATGAATTTCTCTGATCTTAACCATTCTAGTTTTTATTTATTTTTATCGTAATATCATCATTGTTCGGTACGTTGTTTTGGGCTTTTGGAGCAAGCTCCTCTAGGCCTTTGTCCTAAATTATTAGGGAATTTCATAATTTATTTTATATATTATTGATATGAAAATATAAAAATATTTTCAAATTTCAAAGATACATCTCTGAACGTGACATGAGTACATAGAATTATGATTTAACATATCATAAGTATATAGAATTATGACTTAACGTTAAAAAACTCTGGAGATATATCTTCAAAAGTATTTAGGAGATGATTCTCCAGACACTATTATAGTTTAAATTGCATCAGAAAGTTTCTCATTCCTCATTTCTAAAAGAACATCAAATTTTCTCAATCTCTCTCAAAATTTTATTCCATCAATCAAGTCCAAAATCAAACAACCGAGATCAAAGGTTTTTCAATCAACTACAACAAAGACATCATCCAACATATTTAGACAAGTTTTTTGAGTTTTTATGTAAATGAATAGAAAATGATGATTTTATGTATAAAAAAAAAGAGAGTATAAATTGCATGAATAGTAGTTTATACATACTCTAATATATATTTGTTGGTTAAAAATAATGATCAAACCGTTATTTTTTGGGTTTGTATGTCTGCATTGCCGCCATTGAAGGACCTAGAGAGTTGTAGAAATTTCCGGAGATGCGTCTCTGAAATTTCTGAACGTTTGGATTCACATTACTCGGATATGCATCTCCATAAATTATCAGTCTGCTTTAATTTTTGTTGTTGCTTTTATTGATTATATGGTTGCTTGTACCAATTGCCTGATTTACTTACAAGCATTATGATTGATAGAGACGATACACTGAGACACAGGAGGGTTGCACAACATGCATCAGTGCAGAAAGAGAATAGTCAGGTTTTAGAGGCACATGTTCACTCTAGCCATGCAAAGGCATTTGCTTCTGAGTAGGGGTGGCAAAACGAGTTCGACCCGTTGGGTATACCCGTTTTGCCCGCACTTTAGTGTAGGGCAGACCAAGGGTTTAGGCTCTCACCCTTTATAGTGTTTCTCCCCCCCCCCCCCCTCCCCCGCCCCATTTTCTTCGTAGGCTTTTGCAGGGACAAGCATTTACATAAACTTTAATGTTTTTAAGGCTTAAAAGGTACAGCGCATGCAGGTTTTTCCCGCTCGCCCTCAATTTGTTGTGGGGGCGGACCTAGGTTTTAGCCCTACATCCTCAACTATGACTGCCTCGCCCCCCGTTTTTGTGGGGCGGGCCTAAATGGGTCAGACATGTCTGTTTGCCACCCCTACTTCAGGGGCTCTTGCTTCTCCATTTTCTTCTTTCCGTAGGAGACGGGTTTCACCTATCGACGCGTCATTCCTTCCACCCTCCCACGGGAGACAAGTTTCGCCTATTCAGACGCTAGAGGTACCCGAGTCATCGGTGGTACCTGAGGTACCAATGCCACCAACTACTGATGATGTTTCTGAACCAGTGCCACATATGGCTGCTGAGATTGTTGAGTTAGTGCCACATCTGGATGGTTAGGCTGCTGAGGATGATGAGTTAGAGCCACCTCAGACATTTGAAGGATGCTCTGTAAAGTTGTCACTATTGCCTGTGTACCCAAACCATAGACATATTTGGGACAAAGATGTAATATTAGTTGGATTCATTCTTTTTAATTTACGTTTATTATTATATTACAAGTTTTTGACATTGTTTTACTTTTTTGCAAGTTCTGTGATCCGCTGAAGTTTATTAACCAATGAAAGAAGATTACTGGCCTGCCTAAGCCGAACGCGGAGTGGTTTCAAGCAGCTTTGTCCCTATCTGGGATAAAGGACTTATGCATAATCGGTTGTATTACGGTCAACCACTGGATGTTCAATGTATTTGTGGAGAGATGACACACCGAGACCTCGTCATTTAATCTCGTGGTTGGTAAGATGTTTATCACACTAGACGATGTGTCGTGTTTGTTGCATCTTCCGGTCAGGAGGAAACTTATAGATCATGGGAGGATTAGCAGAGACGAGTGTTAGCTTGGATTTTTAACAAAGGAAAAACCTCAGCAAATAAGGGCAAAGCTGAAAAGTCTTGGTTCGTCCAAAATTTGGACTTAGTGAAATTTCCAGATGTTGCAAGAGACATTTCGACTAAGAAATATCATCGACCATGTAGTCCTTGCGACAAAGGAAAATTGGTCGACAAGGCAGTTATTTGGGTGCATAATGTCACATTCGAATATCAATAACGGCCTGAAGGTTTCCCTCTGAAGAGACACGTTGAGAACGCACAAGGACATGCTGCATGCAAAACTTCACATGATGAACTCTGAAGATAGAAACGTTTTGGAGTAGTTTTTTTATACTTGTATATATAGGAGTTCATTATGTTGAATTCAGGGGTATTCATTGTACTACTAAATCTCACTAAAAACTCAAAGTACCAATGTTTAGAGAAACAAGTAAATGGCTGGGAGAATGTAATAATAAGTGAATAACCAACTTTTAATCTTGCACCCAATATTTGTTCTTCCCCAAGATTCAAGAACTCGAAGGTCTAAACTCTAAATCTTTAGTGAGTTTTGATTTGTATCTAGAACTCTAGGGAATTTAATTTTTATTTTAATACTATGTGTAAACAATGTAATACTTTGGGAAAATAATGTAATTTTTTTTTTAAAAAGAAATAATATTACCCTTTGGTTTTCAAGATAAACCGAAATATAATATACGCTAGTTTAAAAAAAAATAAAAGTGTTGATGTTGGGGTTTGAACTCATATGCATATAACTTTACCTCTCATTTTTAGTTCCACCGAACTGATAAGTGGTGAGTTTTCATGTCGCCCTTCGTTACCTCGCTTCTTTAGCCGAGTCGGGGTATTATGCATTTCGCGTCCGAGGTAAAAATTATTTTTTTTGTAATAATGGAAGCCACGCTAAGGTCCCACTTTGTGGTCGACTTGTTATTTTTCTGGATAAAACCATCCACGGACTGCTGTTTCTCTACAATAGATTGGCATATTTGACTAAAGAAGGGTTCAAAGTCCAACATGAATGGAATTTTTGACTCAGGCAATTTTTAACTAGCAAGTTGCTTTAGTAACTTTATGATGTATGACTCTGGAGAGGAATCTTATTCAAGGATTTGAAAGAGGTTAGCCCTATGGGTATAAACCTTCAGTTATTCGACCAGAGGGTACTGAATCTTCATTAAGGCTACTATCAGCAACAAAATAACTTGAGGAGCGTTTGACAACACTCATGCCATGAATCTTTACAACCTTCTTAAAGCCTCAACAGGGTTCTATGTTTTAATAACAATGATCTTCTCTCGATTGAGGGAAACATTGAATGAAGATTTTTTGATAGGTTGGTGAGTGACGGTAGCATCCTCAAATGACGTGGTCGCACCCGGTTGTAATTTGGCATCTAAATTATCTGCTCCATTATTGTTTTCCTCCTTCAATTTAGGATCAATCCCCTCAAGGTTTTTATTATTTTTAGAATGTGTTTCCTCTGAGTCCCTAGAGCTCACAAAATCCCCAAATTCCTTTGAGATAGCATTTGTCTTATCCTTCTCATAAATTATTAGGCCTCCAGTCAAATCTTCATCATCTTCAAGATGATTGGAAGCATCATTTTTAGGGAGTGGTATAGGACTATTTTCTAGTTCAGAAACATCCAGGTGATCAACATCTTCGATCACCACATTTCTTTCTTGGCCTTAGGATCATGGTTCCCAATTGTAGTCAGATTCATGAATGAACTGGGAGGAGTATTCCATTCGAAGCCATATATGGTGGGAGTTTTGGGATATTTGACGACCAGAGGGTCTCCCTGAAAACAAGAAAGAAATTGGACTTGTTAAGATGGCTAAAAGAAGAAAAAAAAAGTAAGAGTGAATTTTCGTCGAGAAGTCCTCTACTTGCCAAGGTTCAAGTAAAAGAGTCACCATAATATATTTTCTCTAAAACAACATTTCCCACTAGTGTGGGGAGAAAGTTTGGTTGAATTTCAACATTACTCCTTTCGATAGGAACAAAATCTTTATCTTGAACTGCTGGCTTGGAAACAGTGCTAATACTCAAAAAGGAGATCTTTTTAAGTTTTCTCTTTTTCTTCTTAGCTGGCCTAGTTTCAATGTCGACAACAGTAGAAGGTTGGGGTGTATGAGTTCCCGGTGGATTGGTTTTTAAAGGCAATTTAATGTCATCTTCTTCTTCTATGATCTGAGTTTGATGAAAGAAGAAGGGAAATGATTCGAATAACATCATGGATGAGCCATAATTAAGAGGATATCATAAAATGCAGTCTCAAATCTGAGGATCTTTCAACACTTCAGTAGGTGTTTCCTTTTAAGTATTCTTTTATGGAAGTGGAACGATTGTAGTGGTTGCATGCTTCCGACCCTAGAAGAAGGATAGATAAGTCAAATAACTCGTAACTTTTTATAGTAGAAAAGAAAAAAAATTTGAAGGATACATGTGGTGCTACCTCCTCTTCGAAAATGACACCGATTTGTTGTTTTACTTTCCCTTTGGGGGCAGAAGTAGTTGAAATGGTTCCCCTTTTCTGACGCTGTGAAAATGATATATACAAACTTGCATTGCTTTGTTATCAAGTAAGAAAAATAAGAGTTGAGCTTGACATTACCTGTGACTCGGACCAATTTACCCACTGACAATAGTGTCATAAGGGATAACTGCAAAGAAAAGTAAGATGTGTAAGCAAAAGAGAAACAAAGTGTAATCCAACGGACATTTATACCTCACTATTAGCAATATCGCATAGAACTTCGACGTGATTGATGTTAACATGAAGGTTCCCTTGATGGTTGTGTACGTCAAACTTGGTCGAAACCACTCTCTAGGCATGTTTTTTGTATGAATTTTTGAAGTCATTTAAAGAACTTCCACAAATGAACCATTCTGGAAATGAATGTGAGAATGCCAAAGCCATGTCACATGAAGGTAAAGGTGGGAATTTTGGATTGTAGAGAAACAAAGCAAATAGATACCTATCTTCCACGTAGGAAGGGATCTTTAGCTTTGGTAGTTTTTCAACAAGTTTTTCCTTTAAAGCGGTTGCTGCCTCAAAGATGGTTTGATGAAGGTTGCGAGGATCATACACAGTCTCAAAGTAGCATTCGAAAGTGAGAATTTATTTAATGAACATGCTTGTACCTTTCTTAATTATTTTATGCAAAGGAAGGAAAATGTTGGTTAACTGTTTTTATTTGGTTATCACATCGACAAAATTGATGATGTAATAGTCTTTCCACCATGTGTCGAATTCCTGGGTGCAGTAAAAAGACATTTGAAACTTAAAGGGGGTAAGCTCCGAGAGATCCTCTGCTTTCTTGGCCAAAAGTGCAAAGTATGTCTCCTCGGTCATTACGACATCACTCAAACACAAGTCCTTTTTTCGTTGGAAGTAAGAGCTATGTTTAAATTCGCAATGGCCAAATCGTTGAGCCACGAGATTGAGTTAATACCCAAAAAAGCCTACTTGAGTCTTCTTAGAGGAGGTCCTGGTCGAAAGCAGCATTGGGGCGAGAAAGGCTTTCCAGATCTCGACAGATACATCTTGATGATCAAGATTATAAGGAGGAAATATCTCTGGAACCATGCAGGACCATAACGCCTATCCATGAAAAGGGGCCATATTTTAAGTGAAGCAATATATTTTTGCGAACATAATATAATACTCTATAAAGCTATCTTGTGTTGAAATGCCTTTGTCAACAAGGGTGAGTAAGACTAGTTGACTCGCTTTGATAGGCCACTCTTTAGGCTCTCCAGCGGATGAACAATTTTGTATACTAAATCCCAAAAAAGGCCTTTAGCAGCGTTTTTTTTTGCCTTTAGCAGCGCTGCTAAAGGTAAAGGCAGCGTTTTTTTAATGGAAAAAGCGCTGCTAAAGGCTCCCTTCAGCAACGCTTTTAGCAGCGCTTCTAAAGCGCTGCGTATTCCCCCTTCTCCTCTCTTCAGCAACGCTTTTAGCAGCGCTTTTTTCACCCTATAGCAGCGCTTTCCCCTCCCCCCTTTAACAGCGCTTTCTAAAGCGCTTTCTTTGACCCCCCCCCCTATAGCATCGCTTTTTTAAAGTGCTTTCTTAGACCCCCCTCCTTTTCCAACCTATAGCAGCGCTTTTTGTGCCTCTCTTTGCCCCCTTTAGCAGCGCTTTTTTTAAAAGCGCTGTCTATTCTTCATGATTTTAAAAAAAAAATTTAAATAATCACATTTTTTATATATTTTTCAATAAACCTGCTTATAACAATTACATTTCATGCTTATAATTCAAGCCTTTAATTCAACAGTTTGGCTTTATTTATGTGTATTCATCACTTTGCCCATAACCATTTTAATACACATAAACCTGCTTAAATATATTACAACATCACAAATACATTCAATTTACAACATCATAAATACATTCGATTTACAACATCACAAATACATTCAATTTACATATAATTACAAATTCGATAACTTTACAAATAAATACGTTATACAATTCTCAACTCAAGAATAAATTGACACCAGTCCTCCTTAATTTCTTCCAATCTTGCTTTCGAGTAAGTACCGCACTTGTATTCATCAAAGTACTACATAATATAACAGAACATGCGCGATTTAATTTTAAAACTAATTACTCAGATGAAATATCGGTTAATTATCAAAATGAATCATATAACTTATGAATTAATCCATACCATGATTGGAATCTCTATTTGTCCTGAAAGAATAGTTTCCTTCATAAAGCGCAATACAAAATATCCGCAGTCAATTCCATTGCGCTGACGAGGATACTGTAAATGGAAAAAACAAACGAGCATTTACCAGAATATATAGTTTAAATAGTTTTATCAAGTAGAACCACTATAACAGTCAAACATGGGAAAATATACCTCCACTCTGATCCAGCTGATGTTGTTAGCCTTACTTTTTGGCACTGCTGCATCTTTTTGTGCTCTGAATACTTATATAACTCTAACATAATATAAACGCATATTTAGAACAATGTCACATAATAAATAAAGATATATAACTATTCAGAACAATATATCTCATCACTTACGTATCAACCATGTTCTTCAGATCAGGATATTTTGTTGTATCGTCATCCAATGAATCTATATAATACACTATTTCTTTCATCGGATTAATCGCGACCAACAACCAGTATCCACTATAAAATAAGACAACAGTTTAGATGGAAATGTTATATAGATTAATGGAAAAAATCGAATAATTATAATAAATGAATTTAGAATAAAATCTAACCCATGACCAGTATTATATGGCAACAAGAACAACTTCTCTGTAGTCACGACTATAAATCTTTGGACCATGTAATCTTTGACTGTATCTGGTGTGTGTTCTATTGCCCGTGCGTTGATACAGCTAGCAGATAAGAATGTAAATATGGAAGTCAAATCATGTGGGACCAACAACTTGTCATACAGGAGCCTAAAAGAAAAACATAATCAACATTAGAATATTTAGTTAAATGAGTAAATTTTAAAATGTTCAATTATTTAATTAAAATGGATCGGAGTACCTGATATAGGAATGCATAACACCGACGCCCAATTCAGAATGTTGGAAAACCTGGTCAAAATCCTCCTTAGCAAGTGTTTCGGGATATTCAAAACCGAAAATACCTTCCTCCATAGGTATTTGACGGATGCCACCCTTAATCACATCTGTTGTTCCTAAATATGTTTCAAGGCACATCCTAAATCGAGGAACATATGCTTTTTTTTACTCGGTCTTTTTTTTGTTGGGCACCTTGGACGTTTCAGGCATCTTACCCTTGCTGACTTGTTGCAACTGCTGATCATGAACCTAAAAGTCATATATAAGTTCAGTAATTAATGTATAATAAGATAACCATGTAACTGTATTAGTACCTGTTTCTTTGATGCAGCTGAATCGGTATCCCGCACAATAATTCTATCATCTTTTGATTTGGATTCTGTAGGAGTCTAAGATCATCATGTAAATAAGAAAATATAAATGTAAGAATAACTTTCATCTATGGGTCGTTTTCACATTTGAATATTACAAGCTAGGTTCATAATGGTGTTCAACATACCTCATCATCTATGTGAATGAGATTTGTCGGCCATGCAACATACGCTCCTATTGCGTCTCCCACCACTGTTGCGTCTGAAACTTCATCTGATATAGGCAATAACACACCTCCCTCTAACGCAATATCAACCGATACTTTTAAAAATCCAGGAGGGAGCGGTTTATGGTGAAGTAATTCTCCCACATTGTTATGCACCTTTCCCTTGCCAACCAAGCGATAAGTCGGTGACGATAAATATAGCCGACAAGGTGAAATGCCCTAAACAAATAATGATGCCGATTAATGTGTCAATTAAGAAAATTGTGCTAAATTAAATTCAATGTAATATATACAATTACCTCTGGAAGCTTCTGCGGAAAACCGATACTATCTTTTTCACTAGCATCTTTACCCTCTGGACCGCGCCTTTTCGACATGTATCTTTCTTTGTCCTTCTGTAATTCCCGAATCCGGGCTTTCAATTCCTCCAACGTATCCATCACTTCTTTATTGGTAGGATTTTTTTTCGTTGGCTTCTTATACAACTGTGATGGAGTGACGCCAAATCCCTTACCCCTCACACGCCCAGAATATTCAGGGATATTTAACACCCGACTCAGTATACTCCTGCAATCCTCGTCCTCAGCTGGAGTTATACTCTGGGATAACGTCTCCTGAAATATAGATAAAAGCATATATAAATATATTATACACTTTTGATCATTTACTGACAAAACTAATGTTGTACTTACACATCGTTCAAACACTTGTTGAACTTCTTCCTGAATGACTCCATCTCTTCCCACACGGGCAGCCTTCCACACAACATGGTCCGGAAGAGATGTCGCATCACTTTTCTCCTCTTCTATCTGTACATTAAGACAGATAATAAACCATTCATATCCTATTATATATACTTACTAATTTTGGTAACTATATCATATTAAAGCATTTATATGTACTTACTATTTTTTGTTCTAAGCGTGCATATCCCAAACGCCCTTTTTTGTATGGATACGCGGTTTTTGATGCTCGTTGCCGATTAACGCCACTCACAACCTGAAAAAACAAGTTTAAGTCATATCAGAACTCTTGTGGAAGAAGTATATATACTATACATTATTCATGATAAATTGTACTTACTAAAAATTCTTTGGTTCTTCGCTTCGCAACAAATGTCTCCCATTCTTCTTCCGAATTCAGATCAGTGTACTTCTTTGGACGCTCTGAGTCAACAAAGTTTCCATCAGAATCTTTGAGAAACTTGTTGGTTAAAAACACTCTGAATCCCCTCAGTCGTTTACCGGCCAATTGAAGACAATATTTTCTTCTACAATCATCAATATTAAAAGATCTCTGCAAACAAATACACATACATATAACATGTTAGTATAATTAATTTAAAGATGTAAACGTCAATATAATTAAAAATAATCAAGTATCATACCTGTATATCACTCCAAATGTTGTCTTTAGCCGGTTGTAGCGACTGAATTCTCCAATTATCGCAAGTAATCGGAATTTGCGAACGTACAAGTGCTCCAATGTAACTTGTCAGCATCGCACCGTTAGGCTCAACTAATTGATCTCTTTCATTCCAATGCACATCATACTTAACACCCTTATCTCTCGCACGGATGATTTTTTTTATAATCGTTATTCCTCTTTTGATATCGCCTTCAATGTCTTTTGTTGTTTCATTTCCATCATGTGATGTTTCCTCATTGTTGGCCATAATACCTGTAATTCAGAAAAACCAAAGTATCAAATGAATGACATGCAAATATGTAAATAAGAAATATGTACATAAGAAATGTATAAATAAGAGAAACACATACATAATTTTATTGAATGACATAATATGTAATTGTATTGCATGATAGAAATATGTAATTTTATTCAATGAGACAATATGTAATTTAACAAGTACCTTTGTCACTAAGATCTCTTTCTTTTCTTAGTTGGAACGTGGTTTACTTGTCTCTTAACAACACGGACGGATGGATTAATCCAAATTCCCTCGTTATGATCATTTCTAATATATGATTCGTTCACTCTAATATTCTCATTTGGATCATCTATAATATAAGATTCCTTCTCAACATCAACATCCCCATTGTCTCCAATGTTATCATCCATTACTTTGTTGGAAAAAAGAACTATAGACCATTTCGTACTTGTCGGATCAGTGACATAGAACACTTGTTTAGCTTACGTGGCTAGAATAAAAGGCTCATCTTTGTACCCCCACCTTATTAAGATCCACTTGCAAAAATCCTGACTTATCCATTCGTATGCCACTATTATTTTCAACCCACTTGCATCCAAAGATAGGAATCTGAAACTTTTCATAATCAAACACCCAAATGCGCTCGATAACACCAAAATACGACAGATTCACATATTTGGGGTTTAAGTCCTTCACACTTGAAATGTGCATTGCTTCGGCAAGCATGGTGACACCACTATTTTGCATTGTACTCTTATCATCTTGTTCTTTGGTATAAAATGTGTATCCATTAATTGCATATGCGTTATAAGAAAACACATGCAAACTTGGACCATATGTTAAACATCTCAACCTTTCTGTTATTGAAGCGGGATCAGAATAAAACTTTGAAAAAATATGATCATTGAACCATGTTATAAAACTTCGATTGTGCTCACGTACTATCCAATTTTCATTTCAATTCAGATTTAAACATCGGAGAACGTCCTTGTGCATTTCAACATACGGCTCAACCTCAATGTCATTGTGCAGAACATACAAATGCACTTCCGTTCATCCCTTGAAACTGTCACAAATTTATTTCTAATTAACTGTTTACCTACTATTTTTCAACAACATTAGATTTTGGGAGGCCAATGGATTGAACGTTGGATAAATATTCAGTACAAAACTCAATAGCTTCTTCAACAATGTATCGTTCAACAATACATCCCTTTGGTCGGCTTCGGTTTTTCACATACCCTTTCAATATTTTCATATAACATTCAACAGGGTACATCCATCTCATATAAGTTGGTCCACACAATTATGTCTCTTTCACAAGATGGACAACTAGATGTACCATTATGTCAAAAAAATGATGGAGGAAAATATATTTCAAGCTCACACAAAGTAATAAATATTTCTTTTTGCAATGATGGTAAGATCGCAGGATCGATCACCTTACTACAAATTGACCTGAAGAAAAAACACAATTTAGTTATTGCGCCTCTCACTTTTTCTGGCAAAATAGAACGTATACCTATTGGTAGAAAGTGTTCCATTATAACATGGCAATCGTGTGTCTTTAAACTCTTTAACTTGAGGTCTTTCATAGAAACAAGTCTTCTAATATCTGAAGAGTATCCTTCTGGAACTTTAACTTCACTCAGAAACTTACACAATATCTTTTTCTCATTTCTAGATAAAGTATAAGCAGCAGGTGGTAGATATGTGTGATTTCCTTTCTTCAAGGGTCTTAATTCATTTCTTATTCCCATTGCTACCAAGTCCTTTCTTGCTTTAAGGTCATCCTTAGACTTTCCTTGTATATTGAGTAACGTACCAATAACACTTTCAAATACACTTTTTTCAATATGCATAACATCAAGAAAATGTCTTACATACAACGACTTCCAATACGGAAACTTGAACAAAATTGACCTCTTCTCCCACCCACGTGTGACAATAGTATGTGCAAAAGGCTTGCCAAACTGAGTACTCACATCTTTCACCTTTTCAAAAATTTGTTCGCCGGTCAATGTAGGTGGAGCTCTACATTGTTCTGAATTTCCATTGAATGCTTTTCTCCACCCACGGTAGTGATGACTATAATTTAAGAATCTACAATGACCAAGAAAGACATTCTTTTGACCAAATTCCAACTGCATCCAATCTGTGTTTTCTTTACAGATAGGACACGCACATTGACCTTTAATGCTATACCCCGATAGATTTCCGTATGCTGGAAAATCATTAATTGTGCCAAACAACATCGCCCTCAAATTGAAACTTTCTTTCCTATATCCATCATAAACTTCCACACTGTTCTCTCACAAACTCTTTAAGTCTTCAATTAAAGGTGTCAGGTATACGTCTATGTCATTCCCTAGTTGTTTAGGGCCAGAAAGTAACATAGATAACATCATGTACTTATGCTTCATACATAGCCATGGAGGTAGGTTATAAATCATAATAATTACAAGTCAGGTGGAATGTGAGATACTCTGCAGACCATGCGGATTCATTCCATCAGTCGATAATGCCAAGCGAAGGTTTCTAGCTTCTTCTCCAAAATCAGGATAATCATTATCAATTTTCATCCACTGTGGTGAATCTGCCGGATGTCGATACTTCCCGTCTATAATTCTATCATCTCCATGCCAAGTCAAGTGTTTTGCGTCTGTTTCACTATGAAACATGCGTCTGAATCTCGGAATTATAGGAAATACCATAAGACTTTTGTTGGTGACAACTTTTTCTTATACCGAGATACACCGCATTTAGGACACTCATTTAATGATGCATATTCATTTCGAAACAAAATGCAATCATTTGGACAAGCATGTATCTTATCATAGCTCATGCCAATAGAGCATAACATTTTTTTAGCTTCATAGGTTCGATTGAGAAGAACATTATCCTCCGAAAGCATCTCTTGAATTAGGGTTAACAACTCTGTGAAACTTTTATCCGACCATCCATTACCCACCTTTAAGTTGTACAACTTTAATACCGCGAACAATCTTGTGAAAGTAATGCAACCTTTATACAACGGTTTCTCTGCATCGCTTACCAACCTCTCAAACATCTTGGGACAATCTTGAAGATCTTCTTCAAGTGCTTCTGCAATCTCTTCGACTAGATCACAATCATATGTATCCCTGCCATTGTCCTTTGAAGCACAGGTTGTATTATTCTGGGGTTCAACATTCTCGTTACTTATCTCACCATGTAATGTCCAACATGTGTAACTTCGATCAATTTCATGTCTCAATAAATGAGATTCCAACTGAACAGCGTCAATTCGACGCCCATAACATCAACCTAAGCAAGGACATGCGATCCTACTAGGGTCTTTGGTGTGTTCAACAGCAAACTTAACGAATTTCGATACCCCATTCTCGTACTCTTTTGACAATCGACTAGCAGACATCCATTTTTTATCCATACTAATTGAGTAGTCTAAACTAAACTATGAAAGTTAAACAAAAACAGAGAATACCTGTAAAGAAATCACTAACTTCTAAGAAAGCTACACAGTAGGATGCTTGGAAACGATCACAACCTTGCTCTTCACAGGTAACCCCTATAACAGACAAAATATAATTTTTTTTTAAAATCATATTAATAATTAACCAAAACAAAAATACTAGATAATCCACCAAAACAAATCATATTAAAACGTTTAACATGGGTCTCTCACTTCCTTTTTTGATTGTACTCATTCTCCATCGTAAGTACTGGATATAGTTATACAGTGACATGAATAGTAAAAAAACTACATTGAATTTTTGGTATGACGGCGAGGAGCGGAGTTACAATGTTATCACTTAAACGTTGAAGTTATTGAAAGAATCAAAGTGATATAAAAGAAAGGATGAATTTGAATAAGTAAGAATAATTTTTAGTATGAATAATCAAGGGATATATTGGCAACCGACTATGCAAACAACCAACAGTCGTTCAATTGATCTGAACGGTGGATGGTGCATCAAAAGATAGAATAATCTACTTAAGTCCAACTCATTTATACACATCTCTAAATAATTAAAAGTAAATATAGATCTTTGATACTTTATCAAATACTCTTAGGTGTTGATCTCTACTTTCAACATAAAAACTAACAAGAATAACCAATGACTCTTTAAGGAAAATCTGTTGTTTTGGTTTGGCAGAGAAATAATTCTTCTAGAAACAGTGCGGAAAATATGATAAAGAAAATAATTAACCAAAACAAAATACATAAACTATCTGAATTTATCAGTTGAATCAAAATATATAAACACCAAACAGTTCCCAGGGCAATTCATTGGTTTCAATCCAAACTCTTGTTTGTCAATCTAAAACATACAAAATACATAACATGCAATGCATACAGAAGTTTTTATACAATAACAATGGTGAAAAGATAAGTAAAAAAGAAAACAAGAGTAAAACTTCAAATACCGTAACAATGGCGGAAATGCAATGCAGACGGACGGAGGCTGTCGTAAACGGATGGTGAACGGCGGCGAAATGCAACGGAGGAAGCTGTCGTTAACGGACGGTAAACGGAGGCGAAATGCAACGGAGGAGGGCGACGGTCGGATTGGGTAGGGCAACGTTAACGTTCGCCAGAGGAGAAGAAGGAAAGAAATATGATGAGTACTGTTCTAATTCTTTTAAAAATTCTTGTGGCTATTTTAAATTTAATTCTATCTAAACCTACAGCAGCGCTTTTTAATGGCTTTAGCAGCGCTTCAGGAAAGCGCTCTCAAATGTGTGCCTTAGCAATGACAAATAGCAGCACTTTACAGAAAAAGCGCTCTCGTAGGTAGGCAATTTTGTTTCTTATGTACCACCTACAGCAGCGCTTTAGAAAAGCGCTTTCATATGACACCCCTTTAGCAGCGCTTATTAAAAAGCGTTGTCTTTGGTAGGCAATTTTTTTTCTTCTTTTTTTAATGACACTGTAGCAATGGTTTTTTAGCAGCGCTTATCAAAAAGCGTTGTCTTTGGTAGGCAATTTTTTTTCTTTTTTTTAATGACTCTTTAGCAGCGCTTTTTTAAAAAGCGTTGTCTTTGTATGCGCTGCTAAAAGTCAACTCTGGCGTATGGAGCTTTTGGTGCAAGCTCCTCTAGGCCTTTGTCCTAAATTATTAGGGAATTTCATAATTTATTTTATATATTATTGATATGAAAATATAAAAATATTTTCAAATTTTAAAGATGTATCTCTAAACGTGTCATGAGTACATAGAATTATGATTTAACATATCATAAGTATATAGAATTATGACTTAACGTTAAAAAACTCTGGAGATATATCTTCAAAAGTATTTAGGAGATGCTTCTCCGGACAATATTATAGTTTAAATTGCATCAGAAAATTTCTCATTCCTCATTTCTAAAAGAACATCAAATTTTCTCAACCTCTCTCAAAATTTTATTCCATCAATCAAGTTCAAAATCAAAAACCAAGCTCAAAGGTTTTTCAATCAACATCAACTACAACAAAGACATCATCCAACATATTTAGACAAAATTTTTGAGTTTTCATGTAAATGAATAGAAAATGATGATTTTATGTAAAAAAATGAGTATAAATTGCATGAATGGTAGTTTATACATACTCGAAAACATATTTGTTGGTTGAAAATAATGATCAAACCATTATTTTTTGGGTTTGTATGTCTGCATTGCCGCCATTGAAGGACCCAGAGAGTTGTAGAAATTTCTGGAGATGCGTCTCTGAAATTTCTGAACGTTTGGATTCACATTACTCGGATATGCATCTCCATAAATTATCAGTCTGCTTTAATTTTTTGTTGTTGCTTTTATTGATTATATGGTTGCTTGTACCAATTGCCTGATTTACTTACAAGCATTATGATTGATAGAGACGATACATTGAGACACGGAAGGGTTGCACAACATGCATCAGTGCAGAAAGAGAATAGTCAGGTTTTAGAGGCACATGTTCACTCTGGCCATGCAAAGGCATCTACTTCTGAGTAGGGGTGGCAAAACGAGTTCGACCCGTTGGGTATACCCGTTTTGCCCGCACTTTAGTGTAAGGCGGACCAAGGGTTTAGGCTCTCACCCTTTATAGTGTTTCCCCCCCCCCCTCCCCATTTTCTTCGTAGGATTTTGCAGGGACAAGCATTTACATAAACTTTTATGTTTTTAAGGCTTAAAAGGTACAGCATGCAGGTTTTTCCCGTTCGCCTTCACTTTGTTGTGGGGGCGGACCTAGGTTTTAGCCCTACATCCTCAACTATGACTGCCTCGCCCCCCGTTTTTGTGGGGCGGGCCTAAATGGGGCAGACATGTCTGTTTGCCACCCCTACATCAGGGGCTCTTGCTTCTCCGTTTTTTTCTTCCCGTAGGAGACAGGTTTCACCTATCGACGCATCATTCCTTCCACCCTCCCACGGGCGACAGGTTTCACCTATTCAGACGCTAGAGGTACCCGAGTCATCGGTGGTACCTTAGGTACCAATGCCACCACCTACTGATGATGTTTATGAACCAGTGCCACATATGGCTTCTGAGATTGTTGAGTTAGTGCCATATCTGGATGGTTAGGCTGCTGAGGATGATGAGTTAGAGCCACCTCACACATTTGAAGGATGCTCTGTAAAGTAGTCATTATTGCCTGTGTACCCAAACCATAGACATATTTGGGACAAAGATGTAATATTAGTTGGATTCATTCTTTTTAATTTATGTTTATTATTATATTACAAGTTTTTGATATTGTTTTATTTTTTTGCAAGTTCTGTGATCCCTGAAGTTTATTAACCAGTGAAAGAAGATTACTGGCCTGCTTAAGCCGAACGCGGAGTGGTTTCAAGCAGCTTTGTCCCTATCTGGGATAAAGGACTTATGCATAATCGGTTGTATTACGGTCAACCACTGGATGTTCAATGTATTTGTGGAGAGATGACACACCGAGACCTCGTCATTTAATCTCCTGGTTGGTAAGATGTTTATCACACTCGACGATGTGTCGTGTTTGTTGCATCTTCCGGTCAGGGGGAAACTTATAGATCATGGGAGGATTAGCAGAGACGAGTCCAAAATTTGGACTTAGTGAAATTTCCAGATGTTGCAAGAGACATTTCGACTAAGAAATATCATCGACCATATAGTCCTTGCGACAAAGGAAAATTGGTCGACAAGGCAGTTATTTGGGTGCGTAATGTCACATTCGAATATCAATAACGACCTGAAGGTTTCACTCTGAAGAGACACGTTGAGAACGCACAAGGACATGTTGCATGCAAAACTTCACATGATGAACTCTGAAGATAGAAACGTTAGGAGTAGTTTTTTTATACTTGTATATATAGGAGTTTATTATATTGAATTCAGGGATGTTCATTGTACTACTAAATCTCACTAAAAACTCAAAGTACCAATGTTTAGAGAAACAAGCGAATGGCTGGGAGAATGTAATAATAAGTGAATAACCAACTTTTAACCTTGCACCCAATATTTGTTCTTCCCCAAGATTCAAGAACTCGAAGATCTAAACTCTAAATCTTTAGGGAGTTTTCATTTGTATCTAGAACTTTAGGGAATTTAATTTTTATTTTAATACTCTGTGTAAACAATGTAATACTTTGGGAAAACAATGTAATTTTTTTTTTTAAAAAGAAATAATATTACCCTTTGGTTTTCAAGATAAACCGAAATATAATATACGCTAGTTTAATAAAAATAAAAGTGTTGATGTTGGGGTTTGAACTCATGTGCATATAACTTTACCTCTCATTTTTATTTCCACCGAGCTGATAAGTGGTGAGTTTTCATGTCGCCCTTCGTTACCTCGCTTCTTTAGCCGAGTCGGGGTATTATGCATTTTGCGTCTGAGGTAAAACTTATTTTTTTGTAATAATGGAAGCCACGCTAAGGTCCCACTTTGTGGTCGACTTGTTATTTTTCTGGATAAGACCATCCACGAACTGTTGTTTCTCTACAATAGATTGGCATATTTGACAAAAGAAGGGTTCTAAGTCCAACATGAATGGAATTTTTGACTCAGGCAATTTTTAACTACCAAGTTGCTTTAGTAACTTTATGATGTACGACTCTGGAGAGGAATCTTATTCAAGGATTTGAAAGAGGTTATCCCTAAGGGCATAAACCTTCAGCTATTCAACCAGAGGGCACTGAATCTTCATTAAGGCTATTATCAGCAACAAAATAACTTGAGGAGTGTTTGACAACACTCATGCCATGAATCTTTACAACCTTCTTAAAGCCTCAACAGGGTTCTATGTTTTAATAACAATGATATTCTCTCGATTGAGGGAAATGTTGAATGAAGATTCTTTGATAGGTTGGTGAGTGACGGTAGCATCCTCAAACGACGTGGTCGCACCTGATTGTAATTTGGCATCTAAATTATCTGCTCCATTATTGTTTTCCTCCTTCAATTCAGGATCAATCCCCTCGAGGTTTTTATTATTTTTAGAATGTGTTTCCTCTGAGTCTCTAGAGCTCACAAAATCCCCAAATTCCTTTGAGATAGCGTTTGCCTTATCCTTCTCATAAATTATTAGGCCTCCAGTCAAATCTTCATCGTCTTCAAGATGATTTGAAGCATCATTTTTAGGGAGTGGTATAGGACTATTTTCTAGTTCAGAAACATCCAGGTGATCAACATCTTCAATCATCACATTTCTTTCTTGGCATTAGGATCATGGTTCCCAATTGTAGTCAGATTCATGAATGAACTGGGAGGAGTATTCCATTCGAAGCCATATATGGTGGGAGTTTTGGGATATTTGACGACCAGAGGGTCTCCCTGAAAACAAGAAAGAAATTGGACTTGTTAAGATGGCTAAAAGAAGAAAAAAAAGTAAGAGTGAATTTTCGTCGAGAAGTCCTCTACTTGCCAAGGTTCAAGTAAAAGAGTCACCATAATATATTTTCTCTAAGACAACATTTCCCACTAGTGTGGGGAGAAAGTTTGGTTGAATTTCAACATTACTCCTTTCGATAGGAACAAAATCTTTATCTTGAACTGTTGGCTTGGAAACAGTGCTAAAACTCAAAAAGGAGATCTTTTTAAGTTTTCTCTTTTTCTTCTCAACTGGCCTAGTTTCAATGTCGACAACAGTAGAAGGTTGGGGTGTATGAGTTCCCGGTGGATTGGTTTTTAAAGGCAATTTAACTTCATCTTCTTCTTCTATGATCTGAGTTTGATGAAATAAGAAGGGAAATGAGTCGAATAACATCATGGATGAGCCATAATTAAGAGGATATCATAAAATGCAATCTCAAATCTTAGGATCTTTCAACACTTCAGTAGGTGTTTCCTTTGAAGTATTCTTTTATGGCAGTGGAACGATCGTAGTGGTTGCATGCTTCCGACCCTAGAAGAATGATAGATAAGTCAAATAACTCGTAACTTTTTATAGTAGAAAAGAAAAAAAAATTGAAGGATACATGCGGTGCTACCTCCTCTTCGAAAATGACACAGATTTGTTGTTTTAATTTCCCTTTGGGGGCAGAAGTAGTTGAAATGGTTCCGCTTTTCTGACCCTGTGAAAATGATATATAAAAACTTGCATTGCTTTATTATCAAGTAAGAAAATAAGAGTTGAGCTTGACATTACCCGCGACTCGGACCAATTTACCCACTAACAATAGTGTCATAAGGGTTCTTCTTGACAGGGATAACTACAAAGAAAAGTAAGATGTGTAAGCAAAAGAGAAACAAAGTGTAATCCAACGGACATTTATGCCTACTATTAGCAATATCGCATAGAACTTCGACGTGATTGATGTTAACATGAAGGTTCCCTCGATGGTTGTGTATGTCAAACTTGGTCGAAACCACTCTCTAGGCATGTTTTTTGTATGAATTTTTGAAGTCATTTAATGAACTTCCACAAATGAACCATTCTGGAAATGAATGTGAGAATGCCAAAGCCATGTCACATGAAGGTAAAGGAGGGAATTTTGGCTTGTAGAAAAACAAAGCAAATAGATACTTATCTTCCACGTAGGAAGGGATCTTTAGCTTTGGTAATTTTTCAACAAGTTTTTCCTTTAAAGCGGTTGCTGCCTCAAAGATGGTTCGATGAAGGTTGCGAGGATCATACACAGTCTCAAAGTAGCATTGGAAAGTGAGAATTTCTTTAATGAACATGCTTGTACCTTTCTTAATTATTTTATGCAAATGAAGGAAAATGTTGGTTAACTGTTTTTATTTGGTTATCACATCGAAAAAATTGATGATGTAATAGTCTTTCCACCATGTGTCGAATTCCTGTGTGCAGTAAAAAGACATTTGAAACTTGAAGGGGGTAAGCTCCAAGAGATCCTCTCCTTTCTTGGCCAAAAGTGCAAAGTATGTCTCCTCGGTCACTACGACATCACTCAAACACAAGTCCTTTTTTTGTTGGAAGTAAGAGCTATGTTTAAATTCGCAATGGCCAAACCGTTGAGCCACGAGATTGAGTTAATACCCAAAAAAGCCTACTTGAGTCTTCTTAGAGGAGGTCCTGGTCGAAAGCAGCATTGGGGCGAGAAAGGCTTTCCAGATATCGACAGATACATCTTGATGATCAAGATTGCAAGAAGGAAATATCTCTGGAACCATGCAGGACCATAACGCCTATCCATGAAAAGGGGCCATATTTTTAGTGAAGCAATATATTTTTGCAAACATAATATAATACTCTGTAAAGCTATCTTGTATTGAAATGCCTTTGTCAACAAGGGTGAGTAAGACTAGTCGACTCGCTTTGATAGGCCACTCTTTAGGCTCTCTAGCGGATGAACAATTTTGTATGCTATCAAGGAGGGCTCGAAGGTGGAATTTAACTAGAGTTGAAGAAGCCAGAAAAGGCATGCCAGCAGAAGAGTAACCGTAGGATTCTTGGTCATATTAAACAATTCCACGACGTGGGATACTAAGCTTAAGTACTCAAAAGTGTAGCCAAAATTAATTACCTGAGGCAGACGTGACATAAGATTTTGCTAATTGTAGAGAACTCGATCAGAAAGTACAGTGGGATAGGCACAAAGAACGGAAGGCCACATGCTATTCATTAGAAACATCGATGGTGGTTTTGTCGAAGTGACCAACAATGGAATTGGTGAAGCTAGCTCGTGTCATCCGTGTTGAAAAAAGGGTCAAATATTTCGCTTGCCAGTCGAATACCAATAATGGCAACCACGTCGAAAATTATTTGGGTGAGCATACCACAATGCAATTTGAAGGTATTCGTCTAATCCTCCCAAAAGTAAAGTGCAACTAGTAGCATATTATGGTTATATGGGGGACCTACTCTAGATATCTAAATCAGGTCGAAAAGACCTTTATCCTTCCAAAATTGTCCTTTTTTAGACTCGACCTTATTTAACCGATTAATATAAATCTACTGGTTGGTATAAGGGGCAAAGTGAAACACACGAATAGTCATATAGCTAAAGTCTAAGGTTTCTTCCATTCCTGCTAAAGGATGGGTCCGATGGTAACAAGGAAAAAATTCGCTAACCCTGGCCACATTGGTGTTTATATTCGGAAAGGGACCACAAAAAGCATGAGTAATCTCAGCAATAGTAAAAGGAATCAGTACCCGCGACTTCCAAATGAATGCTTTCTCTTCTTGAAAAGTAGGTTCAGGGAACATAAAGTTGGTTCCCAATAAGAGTGGGATTGGTGATGGACGCACCAACATGGATCTCTGGTTTGAGGATGATTAGCAAGCCATTTATGTTGAAGGATCTGAGTTCTTTTGACAAAAAGAAGAATTAAGAGTTATGTGGAAGATGGAAAAAAAGGAGAGAAAAATGTTGAGAAGTAAGGAAGAAGTTATTTATAGCTTCAGAAAAGAGAAACAATTCAATTTAGTTTTTTAGGAAAAAATAAATAAAAGCAAACTTTTGTACATGTGTCCACTAAGACTAAATGGAGTTGGCAGTTGGATCTCCAAGCATGGTCTACGATTTCCTAGAAACTCAAAGTCGTTATGGCTAGTTTTAACCTACATATCTCGAAAAGACGTTGTAGGGAGTAGCCATGATGAAGATGACATCACAACACGACTTCGAACAATGTCAGAACTTCATAAAGGTCACATGTTTCTTTCAACAAAGAAATTAAAAGTGACTTTTTTAGGGTGCAATTTGTTAGCCTAGAAATTCCAAAGAGGATTCAACAAGAAAAAAGTTGGAATTTCTCCAAATGTAGGGTTTGATAACGTTGCTTTTCGACTAAAATATTTGTCTTAGATGCAGTCAGAGTCGGAGAGTTTAGGGACTTAGAAAAATTCCAATAAAGTTCAAATAAGATGTGATGTTCGACCGGCCAAAGGGCTCGATTGAGAATGAGTTCAAAATTCAAATGGAATAACTACTCTTTGGTCTTATCCAAATCGACAAAGACACGTGGAGATTAAATCAATGGGCAATTACATTCAACATCAACGTGGAAGATAAAGGATTGTTTGAACGTTGGAAGGCAGTTAGTTTATAGCATTATAAATAGAAATTCTAACATTAAGATCAGGGTGTGTCGCTACTGCGAAAAACAACCGGCGGAATAGAAGAGTCGCCACTTTCGTTATTTATCCTGAAGAGAGGGAAAGGAAACGATCGCAAAAACCTAAAGAAAGAGGGAAAGACAAGGTCATTGCAATCATGTATGGGTTCAGGAGTCGGTTACGCAAGGGGAAGGTATGAGCACCCCTCACGTCTGTCGTACTCGATGAGATCCACGCTTGGGTTGTCTAGTCTATGGGTGACAAAACAATCTATCTACAACTGTTAAAGCTAAACGGAAAGAAAGGACTCGATAGAGCATCGCGCTCTATGCCTACGTATTCCCTCGTGCAATGGGAAAGTCAGAGTCAACGTAGTTCGGGAAACTATGGGGGGAGATTGTTCGCCAAGACATCGCGTCTCGTGCCTACGTATCCTCATATGGCATGAGAAATCAAAGCAAAACGTAGTTCAGGCTAACTACGGGTAAACAAGGGTGTTCTCGATCACACAGGGGTGAGAGAAAGGTTGACGATACTAGCGTGTGCATTCTAGCAGTTAGGTGTATGTTGCTCGACCATTAGAGACTTAGGCGTTACCTGTTTGCAGTAGAATGGACGTAGTATGTCGGGGTTTTAAGGTACAAGAACCTATGGGAACTAGAACTACGGTCTGGTCTCAATTGTGCTAGGGCAAGATAAAGGGAAGATTAGTCATCAACAGGAAAGTCTCGATCGCACGGAAGCGAGAGAACAAAGAAGTTAGTTGTTAGTGTGCTCGTTAGGATATCGCATCCTATGCCTACATATTCTCGTCTGGTACGAGAAATCAGAGCAGCTGTAGTTCAGCTAACTACGGGAAAAAGGGAAAAGTGCTCGCTAGGATTATCGCAATCCTATGCCCACGTACTCTCAACAGGAATGAGAGATCAGAGCAGCTGTAGTTCGGCCAACTACGGAAAACAGTCTCGATTGCACGGGGGCAAGAGAAGGGAACTCAATCGCCAAAACGCGAGAGAAAAGGGAAGGTCGCAATCGCCAGGACGCGAGAGAAAATGTTCGAAACGAGACGCACACGCCAAATCCTAAACGTAGGAGCGAGTGCGTCGCATATCGTCCTAAGGACGTATACTAAACACTCTAGGCAATTGAGAGGTGGCCACTCAATCACCATTTCTCACGTGTCTAACGATCTCACAACACTCGGCGGTTGAAAAGAAAGAGATGAAAGAAGTGAAATAAAAACAATGTTACCGAACGGAGTGGTTCCGTTGACCCTTGACTTTTGCGTGCAAGCTCCATTTCCAAGCTCTACTATTTTATCCTTGATAATGATACTTTGAACTAGAACCAATGTGACGCTGAACCGTCATAATTCGACTTATAAAAGAAGTCGAACCCCAAGAGGTAGCGTATTGATATTCGTGTCAAAGACAAGATAGAGAAATGATATTGAGAATCATTCTCCAATTGAATCATGTCACACGGCCAGCACAACAAAAAAGCAAAATAAAAACAGAAGAAGAAGAAAAGATGAGGAGAGAAAAAGTTGTCTCGGATCCTACATCATCCATCAACAAGTTGATTTATAATGGTTTACGGAGGTCTCGTCATCAACCTACAAAACAAGCAAAATGAGATAACAAGTCCAATAACAAATGAGAAATAAGTATTCAACTTCTAAAATTGAAATAAAGTTTCTAAAAGAAAAATAAATTCTAAAAAAGAAACATTAAAAGAAATTGAATATGAAAAAGAATATAAAAACTTTATATATTTATAATATATACATAATATTCTAGAAGAAAATAAACAAATAAAATATTATAAGAAAATAATAAAGTATTAACATGTATTCAAAATAA
This sequence comes from Lathyrus sativus, assembly GCA_963859935.3. Classification (NCBI taxonomy): domain Eukaryota; kingdom Viridiplantae; phylum Streptophyta; class Magnoliopsida; order Fabales; family Fabaceae; genus Lathyrus; species Lathyrus sativus. The sequence goes on along the minus strand of OZ012739.1, from coordinate 544,071,810 downwards.
AATAATATACATAAATTTAAATACATATATTATAATATCAAAAGCATTACAAAAAAAACCAAAAGAAATAGAAACGGGGGGGGGGGGGGGGGGGGTGTCAACAAAGAAAAACAGGGGTATAGCAGTCTGAAAATGGTTGGGCTTAAGGCTTGAAGCCCAACTCAAACAAACAGCAGCTGATGGGGCGCAAGAGCAAAATGGGGTGTACAAGGAGTCCACACAGTTGGGCTTCACGGCCCAACAATCCACACACATTAATAATAAATAAAAAAACAGGATAATAAAAAATCGGGTGTGATAACGAAAGCAGGGGGCGTATGGACTGAAAATCAGTTGGGCCGAAACCCACTAACCCAACTCAAGAGGGGTCCACGATGACCTTCGTCTTCCTCACTTTGTTTTGGGAAAAGCGAAACCCTAGTCGCCGTTTACGCAACTCTATCCTCCCTCTTCGACTCAGCCTTCCCATCTTCCTATGTTCAAAACGACCCTCAACTTAGAAAAAGAAAACCATTCCCTCTTCACGTTTTTCTCCGTCAGCATCAACTTCTTCTGTCAAAATAAACAAAACACACATCTGAAGTAAATACTGGTAAAGACTGAAGTCCGTGTGGAGGTGGTTGTTGATGATTCTTCAGATGATGTATGAAGGCGTATGAAGAGGATCCGAAAATATGTGAAGATGTTGACTCGTTGATGGTTGAAGATCTGGAAAACACATGGTGATTGATGTTTGTTGAGACTTTGAATCGAAGAAGGTTGAAGGTGTTCTTGAAGGATCTGAAGTTGCATGTTATGGATTCAGAGTTTGAAGGAACTGGTTCACAGATCTGGAAATGGTTTTGGGTCCGGAGATGCTGTTGGTGCGTTCATTCACGAAGATCTTTGAACAGATCTAGAAAGTTGTTCATGAGGGTGAAGATAAGGGTTCCGATCTAGGTTTAACCTCGGAGGGTTTGAAGTTTGTTGACGATCTTGAATCCGCATGTTGCGATGAAAGATTAGCTGATGGTTTGATGTTGTTTGAGACTGATCGGAGGTGGATATGATGAGATCTGGAGATGAGATGGTCGGTGAGGGTTGAACTGGAGAAGATGAACATTCAAGGTGTTATGAATGTTCTGGAAAATTGTTTGAGTATGATGAATATGGATGAAGAAATTGGAAAAATAATACGAACATTTGAAGATGCTTGATGAATTTTTGGGTAAATCGGATGAACATGATGAACGGATGAACTTGTTGTGTTTCTGGAAAATTAAATCGTTGAACATGATGAAGGTTGTGATTAGATCTGGTGATAAAATATGAACGTATAAAGTTGCTGGAAAACGGATGAAGAACATATGAACATTGCTGGAAAATCTGGATGAATGTGGTATGAACACATGCAGTTTCTGGCGAGATAGATGATTTTCCCGGTGGGTTTTCCGGTGAGATGGGCTGAGTTTGATTTTGCCGGTGAAGCACTCTAGGGTTTGCATGTCCTTGGAAAATGTGTCAACCATTAATGGCACTATTTAAAGCACTGACAAGTGTCAGCCTACACTGTATTGGGCCTGCGAAAACTACCAAGTGGCCCTGCAAACATTATGATTAATCTGACACAATTAAAGCTGTAATTAATTAATTAAATTGAAAAATAACTGCAGATTAACTAAAGCTAAATCTAATGAAATTCTAATTAAAGCTAAACCGAAAATTAAAAGCTAATAAAGACAAAGCTGATTAACTAAAACAAAAATTAACACTAATTAACTCAAATTAAACTAATTAATTCAATTAAACTAATATTCTAATTAAATCCTAAATTAAAGAATTAATAAAATCTAAAAGTAAAAATAAAACTCAATATATTCTAAAAACAATTAAATATTCTAGAAACAAAATTAAAAAAATAGAAAAAACTAATTAATTTATTAAAACTAGATATAAAATCTAAAATAAATCTAAAAAACTATTTAAAAAACTCTAGAAAAAAGAAATTAAATTCAAAAATTATCTAAAAATTATGCCGAAAATAGGAAACAAATCTAGAAAATAAAATAAAATCAGTGAACGATAAAATGCGAGAATGCGACAAAAAATAAACAGTAATAAAGCCGGATACCGAAATACCACCGAAACCAACATCGTAGATTAAATCACCGGGCAGAGCGCAAATTCCGAAATAGATCTTCGTATCCGAAACGGTTTGAAATGTCTGAAACACGAGGAAAAGGGATGTAATCCTGATTAAATCAATCCGGCTGCAAAAATGCACAATATGCGGTATGCGGATACAAATACAAAATGAATCGAAACATAAGCCAAATACAAGAAACAGTTTGTCAAATTTTGGGGTGCAACAGGGTGACAAAAACATTGTCAACTTCAATAACACTCAAAGTATATGCACATTAAGAGAAACTATTTTCCTAAAGAAAATGTATTTGTCAACCATTTTACGTTTATTCAAATACACTTTTTCTACATTTAGATTTCTTTACTGTTTGTTTACTTTTTAACATTCAAATGCTAAATTTAACCCAATCAAAAATCAGTCTATCAGACATATCGCATGAGTTTATTTTATTGAAAACACCCAACAGTACATAAGAAATTCATCAAAAATGAACACATACTTCCTTTTCTTAAAAACTTAACGTAAACTTGCCTTAGGATTTAATAGTTTGGTCCTTCAAGTAATTAACTCAAAACTAAGTGATTGTTTACCAAGAACACCAATGAACAATGTGACAATCCACTTAACCGTTAACATAATTGTTAAGTAGTTTCTTATCCTTTCTTAGATAACACAAACTTGAATTTCCTTTTTTTCCTTCATATTTTAACATCAGATGGAAATATTGGAGTTGTTGAAGTTTACATCAAATTTGGCATTAGTCTTAATGTTTGCATGACCATGTTGACACTATATGGAAAAATCACATATTTTAGTCTTTAATGGTTAAAAGGAATAGGTCTCAACGCTTGTATGACCTTTCAGAACAACTATGGTTGTTAGTAAAAAACATGAAAGATAAGTCGTTTCCACATACATTGCCAATGTTATAACATATGACTCGAATTCGCGATGGAGATGGAAGATCGATGGAGGATGATATGTTTTTTTGCATGACTTCCAATCATAGGTCATTGGGGGAAATGACCAATTTTCGTCGTAGGTCTTGGTAGAAGAATGACCAAACCCATTATACGACCTAATGAAATAAAAGACAATTTCCTCATAGTTTATTGTGAAAGAATGACCATATTCGTCTTAAGCTCTAGTGGAAGAAAGATCAACCATGTCATTGTTCCTCATGGAAGAAGGACCAGATAACTCCTAGGTCATGGTGGAAGAAGAATAAATTTTGTCATCGGTTATAATGAAGAAGGATCATATTTGTTGTAGGTCGTGGTGGAAGAAGGACGTGCAAAGTACTTGTAAATACTTTGTCATTCAAGTTAGTGACATCCTTAAGTGGGGTGATTTTAGGTAAAAATAATAATGTGTACATGAATATAAGGCTTTCGTTATGCTTTTGTAGCAAGGTCCCGAGGTTTTCAAGAACCTAGAACCTTATGTTTGCTTTGGGTGTCTCAGAGAACAAATGTTAGGGGATCATACAGGTCCCTTTCATCTGATAGTCTACAAGGTCTTTGCCAGTCTTGATTAGGTGTGCATTTGAGGCATGTTCATCTACAAGGCCACCAAACATATTAGAACTTGGTTGAACCATTTCTTTGCATTTTAAGCTCTACTCTTATCCTCTTTGTATATGTATCTTGTAGGATACCTATCTATTGGGCCATATACTCAACTACCTGTCTCTTAGACCGCTTATGAAGTTAGTCATCCATCGTAGTAAGGCTTAGGCGGCATGTTTTACCACATGTGGGGCTTTTATCTAATTATGCCAATTTTCACCCTTTGGACTACATATCTCATAGATCACCTATTATCTTGGTTACTTGTCTCTTAGGTCACCCATCTGTTGGGTCTTACATTATACTAAGACTTAAGTGACATTAGGAATGGAAAAACGGATCAGGTATGTCATGCCTGGTCCGTTCAACACACCAGTTTTTGTGGGCGGGGCATATGTTTTTGGGGTTGGTGCCTTAAGTTGGCTTGTCGTGCCTAACCCGCCTAAAAATGGGGCGAGAGTGGGCCAGGCCAGGTTTTGCCCGCAAAATTATTGTTACAACTTTTTTTTACTTATAATAAAATTTGGGCAGTACTTTAATGAGCCCAATCCACAAATTCCCCCTTTTTATTAGAAAAAAACTAAACGTTCCCTATTCTTATATAAATATAATCTCATTCCATCCTTCTAAAACTAGGTTTCTTTCTATTTGCTTCATCTGTCTCTACTCGTATCCCTCCGCTCCATCACCGTTATATTCGATCATCCAAGCCACTACTTTTGTTTTGTTCTTCTTCTTCTCTCTCTCTCCACACACACACACACACACATTTAAGGTAAGATTCAACTTATTCTTTATATTTCAACGATTTAATCTCTTATAAGACATTTTTTTCAAGGATAAATGTTCACTTAAATGTAAAATCTTGATCTTAAAGCATGTTTTATATACTAGAATCAATTTTGTACCAATTTCCACGTGTATGATCCTAAGATGAATGAAAATCATCATGACATAGTTTTTATGGTAACTATTAAAGGTGTATATTATTGTTTGGATGATAATGGCACATGAAATAAAAAATCAACCTAATATGTCTGTTAAATTGTCTTCTTATTGAGGTGATACACTTATTATGATGCAAGATTTGAATTTATTGTCATTTCATGTAGTTTCTTTTTATTTTTACATCGGTGATTTCTTACTTTTGATATACATGATTGAAAAGTATTGCAATTTGTTAAGTGGTTTTATTTTTTATATATGAAGGACTAAAGGATGCATGTGAAAATATATTGAATGGTTAAGTTTAATCCATAGTCCTATGGAACATAAGTTCATTGCAATAAAAAATAATAAATCAACGTATGTACACTTTTAAGTCATCTATTTTATACTATAAACTTCTTACATACGTACAGACTTTAAGTATACATCAAAACAAAAGTAAAATATAATTTATTTGTGTACAAAATATAGCCCTTGTAAATTGCTTCGCTGCGGACCAAAAATGGAAGAGTTGCGGAAGCTGTATCAGAAGAGAGCTTCTGACACGATGGAGTGATGAGTGTACTTGCAAGGTTAATACTCTGACGCTCAAGTCACTATGTGAATAATGAGAGAATATTCATATTGTTGTTACCTGAAATGACATTGTTTCTTATATATAAGGGAGAGGAATAACTGCCTTACTATCTTTCAGGCGTGAAAAACAGAGGACTGTTAAATGTACTTAGACTATGAATGTTCTGCAACTAGACACATGATATTCTGGTGGTCAGAAACATATTTTATAAGTCGTTGGAGTGATGACAGACATATTTACAACCAAAGTGCTTCGCCTCTGACCAAACTAACATACATGACCTTTTTGAGGGAGATTTACTCGGCCCAAAATATAAATAGAACTTATTCTTGTATAATAATAATAGTAATAATAACAATAAATAATAATAATAATATGTTATAGAGGAAGGTTATCAAATGGCGGGAAGGATCGGTCTAAGAAGATTTGGCGGGAAACAGAAAACCTACAAAGCTGCTGCACAGAACTTAACCGCTACTAACTCCGATTTCCATTTCCATATTCCACTCTCAACTCACAACTCACCGATTCACAATGGTTGGTCCACAGTACGACTTACTGGCGAACCCACTCGGCGTCGTCAGATCCACCTTCGACACCGCCATAGCCTCCGGTTCCGACCCCACTTCTCTAAACGGCCGCGACTGGGGCGCCATCAATCTCTTCCGCCACTTTCTCTCCGACCAATCACAACTCTCTCAGGTAACATCCACTTTCTTCTCTTCCAACATTAAACCCTAATTATTTACTCTTGATTAAACCCTATGATCTATTAGGTTCCGCTGCTCACCCCAGCTACAATCAACTACGTCAAGCCCAATACTCTTGTTCGATTCCGTGGGATGATTCAGGATATGCTGGGAAATGAATTTTATGTTGGCACTTTTAAGGTAGTTTTTTTTCTTTCTTTTTTATCTTTGTTGTTTGAATTGCTTGCTTAATTGGAGATTGATTTCGGGTATGTGAATGTATATTGAAGGATGGTTCCGTGTGGAGGACTAACAAGTTTTCGGATTTTTCTCAATATCCTATTCCTTTGGGTTCCTCTGTTGATAAGCAGATCTGGGAACGTCGATTGCTTTACTGTGTTCCGGTGAGCTTTTGATTTGTTGTTGCTCTCTCGATTTCTAGGTTTTTTTCCCAAGGTTTAATATTTATTTATGCATAGATTCCGGGACTAAGTCCGTGGGCGGATTCTACACCAAAAACAGTTGCCAATCTATCTATGGATCGTACATCAGATCAAAGAGAAAAACGGAGGAGAGGAGATGCCGAGTCATCTGATATGCATGTATTTTCTTGCTCACCCTGATATTCATATTTTTTTTGTGTGTGCATAAATTGGGAGTTTATTATTCAACTTTCTTACTGACTGTTGATTTATAGGTTGAGAATGATGCCGTTGTTGAGGGCTCTCCGAACAGTAAAAGAATGGTAGGGACAACTCTCATCCAACTTCAATTATATGTTGTGAATTTGATTGATAGGATAGAATCATCCAAGAATTATTTTTTAAATATATTGTTTAGAGTTCTTAGAAATGATGTTAATTTTTCAATTTCGGTTTACAGACTTTTGATCCCATAAGACGCTCAAATCATCAATATTCTATTTAGTTTACAAGTTATGATTTTTGAACTCACAAGCAGTTTATTTAGTATTCTATTCAGTTTACAAGTTCTGTTTAATCTATTCACGAGCAGTTTATTTAGTATTCTATTCAGTTTGCATCTTGAGTGTTATGATTTATACTGAATAACTGACTGATAATATATTTAGTGGTATTTATACTGAATAACTGACTGATAATATATTTAGTTGATTAATGTTTTGTAACTACTTCCATCATCCGTGTATTGTAGTAGTTACCTATTTCAGTTTGATAATTGGTTCAACCTTTTATTTTTGTTTTTTTTTTAAGAATTGGTCTTATTATTTCTTTTACAGAGAGAAGGTGAACACCCTTCCCCTGCCTCTCAATCTCAGGGTGCTGTACCTGAGATTGCTGGCTCATGTACAAGTTTAATGCCTGGTCTCAATGGTAGTTGTATCGTTAAGGTAAGATTTATTGTCTTCAGGTTTTAGAATGTTATGATACATGAGATTAACTTTTTTTATTCAATGTCATTGAATTTTATCATAACTATTTCCTCATTTACCTCTGGTACCATGCCAGATATATGATACACCAGAGTCCGAACTGAGACTGAATGATGTTTTTGAGTTTGTGGGTATCCTTACATCTGATCTAGAGCTTCAGGACGACAGTGAAGATAGGGATTTATTGAATGAATTTAGTGAAGATCCCTTGCATAATTTCCCACCTAACAAGGTGTGTATATATACCTAGAGAGTACTTGGTCAATGAGAATAGTAAGAGGCTTCCATGAGGCTTTTCCAATTGAATTTGCCTTAAAAGAAGTTTAAATATGCAGATGTATATTGTTCCCACGTCCTCTCAGTATCTGGTTTATAAATCTTAACATGCTTGTTTGCAATTTTCTCTCCTATGTTGCAGGTACCACAGCTTCATTGTCTTATTCACAGGAAACTTTCGATTCTGGACTTCCTTCAGAATACACCTATTATAGAGGTACAAACCCAAATGGATTTATTAAATGCTTTATGTTTTGCAATTATCATCTTGAATTGGGACAGTTCTTAATTTAAAAACACCTAATGCATGTGGTTGATCTCACAGCCAAAACCTGACTTGGTCAAAGGTATCAGGGAGTCTTTGATAAAACATCTCTCAGCTGTTCTAGGCAATGATGACGTCGCTGCTCATTTCATGTTGTTACATCTCCTATCCAAGGTATGCAGTTCTCAATAGATCATCCCCTTATATCTTTTCAAGCATTGTAAATGATTTGGTACACCATCACAGTTCCTTCCCCCTCCATTCTTGATAGTGTTTCTATTAGGATTAATTTGCTTTTGACCAGGTGCAAGCCAGGGTAGATGCTCTTGCTGTTGGAAAGTTTTCAGTAAATTTTACCTGTTTTAGCAAAGAAATTGCGTCTATATTCGGAAAGCAACTAAGCTTTGCCATCAAAAACCTTGTGCCTTTCACACATTGCATACCCCTTACAGTGGAATACTTGAACACTGCTTCTCTTGCTCCGAAAAAGAATTATGATAAAAATAGGTATGTGTTCATATTTGATAATCTTTCTGATCATGGACTTCTTACTAGTATAGATAAATTTACAAGTTTTATTGTCAATGCTCCAGATTAGAAACTGGAGTCTTGCAACTAGCTGAAGGTTCGCATTTGATTGTTGATGAGACACAATTAGAAGCTGGAACTCTAAATTCTGTAGGTGTAGAGAATGCCAGTTTACTGAAAAATTTAATGGAGAATCAAAAGGTAATCTTATTTCACGGCCACGTGTTCTATTATTCTGTGAATTTTCATTCCCGAGACAAATTTCTCTGCACTATGAATATTGTTTCTTGTTAAAAAAACACCATTTTTCCATTCTATTGATTGCTTGTATCTATTTTCAAAGATGACGAAACACTATTTTTCCTTTCTATTGATTGCTTGTATCTATTTTCAAAGATGACGATGACACCCTCGGTATGCATTTCAGGTGGATTATGATTTCAAGTACTATAAAATGGAAATGGCAACTGATGTCCAGCTGCTAGTTTTGTCTGAGGGGAAATCAAATATCTTGCCAGCTGATGTAATTGTACCTATCCGACCTTCTGCAACCAATTGCTCAGAATCTGTGTCAACAGAAACTTTGGAAGCTTGGAGGTGGTATTTGGGTACTGTTAGACAATTGCCACACTGTATGGAATCAGGAATGGAAAAGGTATGAATGGTGGTAATAACAGTTTCATTAAACAAAGGTTCTTTAGGATAAAACTAAACCAGTTAAATATTTTGGGTTAGCTATCAGCCCTACTCTTAGAATAAAACTCAGGCACTTATATGTGACAAAATATTAGTGAACTGAAATCTCAAAGTTGAACAGAAGTGGCATTTTAGATTTGGTTTTTACACTATCCACTGCAATCTACAAGTATCTTAGCTGAAAACATGCACATGATTCACAATTAGTATTCAGATATTTACAATAGATTCCAGGGCAATAATTCCATCATTATTATTTTGAAACATAATTTTTCCTAACCAAGACATTTCAAGCATTCTTAATCTTTTTGATGAGATCATATAATAAGCCTTTTTCCTGTTATGGGTGTTTCCAGATGGTAGAAAGTGATTTAGTTGACGCAATACAAGCAGATAGGAGCTTGAGTATCCAAGATTTTAGCAGGTATAGTGAGTGACTAATAACTATACATGTATTGTAGTATTTTGCTCGTAGCATGCCTTTACCTATTTTTTATCTGAACAGGTGGTTAACAATGGGCCGCCTCATGTCCTTGAGCTATGGTGAGACCAGCATGTCACTAGAACATTGGCAAATGACCAAGGAATTGGAGAGACTCCGCAGAGAGAGGTTAAAGTGAAATACTGATTGGATGTACACAAGTTTCTCAATACAAGGTTACTATTGACACCTTAATTTCTGTTGTAAATTCATGGAAATGGATGCTAATCCTATTTCGCAATATGAAGTTATGAATGAGAGTTACAAAAAATCAAATAGTTGGTTCCATAAGTTTTGCTTTTGGTAAAAAAGCAATATGATGCCATTTCAATTTCAGATAGTCATTAAAAAATGAGTTTCTGGTTCCGTTGCTATTAAAGTCGAGGGACAGCCCTTTCCTACATGTCATCATGGGGCAAATATATTCATTTTCCTCATGCAGCTTTCACGATTATATTCTATCAAAGTTGTTTTTTGGTGATAAAAGATAAAAATCCTACTATGAAAGCAGTTTATTGAGGGTGTAATCAAGAACTTTCTATTTTAACTGTCGCCTTTATAATTCTTATACTTTTTATATTGAAGCCTATCTCAAATGCTGACTGAAGTCCAAACTAGCTTAATACAGTAGTATTTTAGCTGTTTGTTAGTAGTTAAATTTTATTTTATTATTGATTTGTTATATCAGTTGTAAACTAAGATACTAATACAGTAGTATTTTAGCTGTTTGTTAGTAGTTAAATTTTATTTTATTATTGATTTGTTATATCAGTTGTAAACTAAGATACCAATCTTTCCCTTTTTAATATATGTGAACCTAACTTCTCAAGGTAACAAACCATTAATCAGAGTCTTTCTCGCCCAACATGAATATAATCAACAAGATTCCCTCTAATTATTTTTAGCAAATTTTAGTTCTCCAAATATTTTTAAGAATACACCTAATTTCCAAGTTAAAATGGAAAATTTATAATTTCTATCACCCTTTTTCTCCATCATTGCCGAAGATCCTGATTTGGAAAATAGTCATTAATAAAGATTCTACGGTTTACAATTGCATAAAAGATAAGTATCTTTCTAATTCTTCCATCAAAGAAGCTAGAGGGGAGATAAAAGAAGACTCTTGGCTGAAACAAAGTTGGTTTAAAGTCGGGTTAGGAACCTACCCTATGACAACTATAGAATTCTTCAAATTTCCTTTGAGACTCAGGATGGACAGTAAAGATGCAAATTACACGTTCAAGGTTGGGTATCACTAAAAACTCTTTGCTATCACATTATTAATAATGCTAATCTAGTAAGCTTCTCATTACTCATAGCCGATCTAAGTTTGTCATTAGGAACCATCCCTAGTTAAGAGTTGGGTTTCTTTCTCGTCCCCATGTATTTAAAGTTTGTCATTAGGAACCATCCCTAGTTAAGAGTTGGGTTCCTTTCTCGTCCCCATGTATTTATTGGGTTCCTGTTTCTGTCCCCATGTATTATTTTGGTTCTGAGTGGATGTCTCTTGGGTTCTTCTGTTTACGCTCTTAGAGTGACTAGTTTTTAAGGAAAGGGTGCGCCACACATAAATGCGTTTAGCCTAGTATGGTTCTGTTTCACAAAGAAAATTTATGCCATATTGCTGAGGATTATATTTGTGCGTACAAAATTTCGTTAGGTAAAATATCTACTTATTTAATTTTTGAAGAGCCTAGAAATACTTATCTTGCACGTTGAGAGGATTGAAACATGTCTCTTTGACAATCAACATTAGGAGGTCCACATATGATCGTCCGATGATCGGTTTTACCTTTTATGGGATACGAGTTAGCAAACTTTGTTTCTATATGAGTTTCTTCTCTCTACATTGAGTTATGAGGATCGGCTCTTACAAGTTTTCGTAACTAGTGTTTTGCTTGGGATCACAGGCCAAAATCATGGCATCGATGTGAGTTGTGTGGATTCTTTGGCGACATGTGTGCCTAGGCCTTGATATTTAGTCGTTGTATGTGTCATCTCAACTTGCCCAACAATATCAATAGTATGATCAGAAAACCCAAAGGAGGAGTTCTCTGATATGAGGTTGGGAGTGAAATGAGCTATAGATGCAATTTCTTAGCGATTTGACGTTGGACCAATTGAGCTTTGATAGTGGAATTTTTAGAGAATTAGGAGTCGATTCTCATAGACGACACCATTGTTTTATCTTGGAACCAGAACCGTGTTTAATTGATGATGATAGACTCCAAGGCTGTTGTGCTTATCTCCGATACAATGGCGCGGGGGTGGATCTGCAAGGTTAACACTCTAACGCCCAAGTCAGTTGACTCCACGATGAGTGAAGTGAAATTATGAGATCAAAAAAGCGTACCTTGAATCTCACGTGTGTTGATTATATACGTCGGATAGTTTCTTATTGGGTTTCTATGGTTGGGCCAAATATATGGATCTCACAAGTATTTGGTCTTTGAACGACCCATAACAAGTATTGCCTTTAAGGAAAACAACTTTGACCACCTTAGACCTATGAGAAACAACTCTAATAATCAGAGCAGAATCATCTTCAGTAATCGAACAAACAATAATATGAATCATCAAAAAGACAAAAGGGAAAAATAAAAATTACCCATGAGGATGACATGAATAAGAGGAAATATACGTTCTGAAAAACTACAAAAAAAACCACACCAACATTCAAAAGAGGTACTAGAGCTATGATAAAAAAAGAAGAGAACAATAAACTTGAAAAACCAAACAATCACCTTAAATGATTGTAAACTTGACATTAAGTGGAGCTGGATCTAGTACTAGTAAATCTCAACATGTCCTCAATAAAGTGGTTATTAATGAAATAAATAATAATAAGTGGTCATTGTTTAGAAAAAACAACATACATGAAATCAGTTGCAAGCATAATAATGGGGAGAACAGAAAGAGAAACGATAACATGGAGAATATACTTCGGAACACATAAGATATGCACAATGTGGTGAATGAAAATCCTAATATGAAACAAAGTTATCCTAGTCATAGTAAAGAGAAAATTCATATCAGATCAAATAACAATTATAAAGAAGATATCAAAAACCATGAGGATACTCACACAAGTAGGAAAGCCACAAAAGCTTACAAATGAAGAGATATTAATGCTGATCATTAAGCTAAGTTGGATGATCATTGCAAACCTAGCAAAATATATCCAAAGAACAAAGAAGATAGTCGAAATACTATCAACAGGAAATATCAGATGAACATGCAAGAAGTAAAAAGGAATAGTGATACAAATAAAAGCAAAGATAATAATCAGGAGCATACCATCATTAGAGAAGAAACCAATAAGTCTCAAAACTACGAATAAATGCACAAAGGAAAAGGCACTATTATATGCAATCACATGCATGAAGTTTCTCAGGCGAGGAATGGAGAAATAACTAAGGATACTCACAAGGACAGAAATTCGAAAGACAAAAACCCAAAAAAATCCTTTAAATGTCAAGTTGATTGCAGAAGCAAAGCTGAAACTTGAAAAACAAACATCTTGTAAGGACATGCAAGACAATAATGAACAAAAATACTATAAGCTTAATAGATACTTACAAAAGGAAAGGATGTTAGAATTATAACAAAGAAGACAATGAAGTTCTTGCTCAAAATCCTAGAGCTCATGAGATGAACCACAACGGTGATGAAGACCTCTATAACAACGGTGATGAACCACAACTATTCTATCTTGGAACATATGATTGAAATAATTTTTGTTGATTATATATGTTGAAGACCTCATATATGGAGACCTCATATGTGATTATATACGGTGATGAAGACCTCATATGTGTTGATTATATATGTTGAATAATTTTTGTTGGGCTTTGTATGATTGAAATGGATATATGGATCTCACCCGCATTGAGCCTTTAATCGGCCCAAAATAGTTGCCCCCAAAGTTTGTCCAGTGTTTTATCAGTCGAGAAGTCTTTCAAAGCTGCGATTGACATCTCGTTACCAAAATTAACCACAGGGAGAAGTGGGAATGCCATTGGACAGTTTGCAGAATCAATGGGGAACAAGCGCATTAAATGTATTTCCCATCATTGAAACTTTTCATCAATATTTCAGGCACTTAGCTTTAAGCTCGCAGGTTGGGGCATGACTCTCTTCTCTAGGGAATTCGAGTGCACTTGAGTTCGCTTGTGTTCTCAAGATGAAGTCTGGTTGTTGATTTCTTAACTTTACATTTTCTAATTGATCTGACCCGCTGCTTGTTGTAACACCCTTCTAAACCCAACGAATAATTTAACATATAAATCAGAGTAAAACACCAAGAAAGGTGTCACATGCATCATAAAAACATCAATATGGATCGACCTGCTCTGTAACACGGGTTTTCAAATCATTTATAACAGTTATTTCATCAATATACTCAATGAACATTTTCAACCATCGCAGCGGAAATCTTAGTCTCAAAACATCTTTATTTTAAAATACTTCAAAGAAAACTTCCTCGTACTCCGTCATTCAACGTCATGACTCAAAACACTTAAACAATTAAAGACAACTTCTTAACTTCATTATTAGTTAAAAAATAAAGAACATATTGTTCCACTCAAACGTTTCCGACCCCGATGTTACATATTAGAGCAAGACATCTCCTAATCAAGTGAAATGACTCCAAAGCTAAGTCTCCACACATCTACGAGCTAATCTTGATCACTTGCGCGTTACCCACGTGGAGGAAACATTCAAACATGCAAGGTGAGTAATCACAAATCATTACAAAAAATATAAGAAGTAAATATAGTAGTTACAACAACAATTATCAATAAGTCATATATATTAATCATACATCACACACATACTCACATTGTGTCTTCATTTAATCATTCACAACATCCATATATAATCAATCAATCATCATCACCAAAATATCACTTATGTCACAACATCATCAAATATCATTCAAATCATAATTATGCAATGTCACTTAACATGTAATGCATCGACACTGACTCATGCATGTGGTACCAATACTTTGATGAACACATGGTCATCTCCCTCCAAATATCCCCACCATAGGATCGATTACCACTTGGAACCAGAGCACATCATAAAACACACTCAATCCACACAATGGGATTGAGGCCACCACTGGACCGAAGTCTTAACATCGTCAGTGGACCAAAGTCCTAACATCGTCACTGGACAAACGTCCTAACACATGCCATGGATGTATGATGCATAACCCAACAATAATTCGAACACAACAAGTCAATTGCATCATAATTCATGTAATAATCATAATAACATCCTTCACATAGCATGTGTGCACATCAAACATGCTTAAATGTTAACTTCATTCAACACATCACATAATCTTCATCAAATAATCATCATCACATATAATTTATACATAAGGTTATCATACACGCCATCAAACTTCACTACAAGTAACATTTATCACATCACCTCAACATCCAAGTCATCATAACTAATTCCACAACAACATCATTACTATCATTAGACATAAAACAACACCAATTATTAATTACACAAAACCTTTTCATATATTTCATAAAATGACATAACTCGACAGTACGAAACAACCGTCCACGCATCAAATAGTTGGAATTATGGTACTAAAAATATTTTTAAGAGAAAGTATGTTAAACCAGCTTTCCAACCATCCAAACCACGCATCAATCAGACACTCACAACCCGAGTTATTAATTTTCAAAGTTTTAGAAATAAATCTGTCCTAGTCTGCTCGCCTGAGGCTCGCTCGGGGAATCAGGGGCGAAAATACCTCTCCCATACATTTTTCAGGAGCACCTCTTTTTCACCCTCTTTTCACCTCTACTCTCGCTCGGCGCTGATGAGGCGAAGTTGCTTCGCCAGATGACGTAGGATGCTCGCCCAACGAAACTGTCATAACAACAACTTCTCAGTTGCGATTCTGCATCAGTTCAGATCCCAAATTCCTTCCGATTCCAATACGAACTCAGTCCAAAGTACACATGATTCAACATGTTTTCATCATACAACAACCACATATACTACCACTCATTTACTATACCAATTCATAGCATTATCACATCAATACTTCACCAATTTCATCATAAATTCATCACGAAACCCCAAACAACCTACATACATCTAAAACCTATATCAATTATAATGATAAGCAATACTCCCCATACTTTAAATTTTCCTAGCAATTGATTCTTCCTCTTTGAATTCTACAATAATTCCCTCAAGCCCTAGCCTTTCTCCTTTCTCCGTTGCTCTAAAAACACGATCATAAAGAATGAAACACTTTCCCCCTAATTTCCTTGTGTAACCCTTATACCCCTAATATGTCTTTCCCAACTTGCCCTCATTAATCCTCATGAATATTATCCATTTGCCCTTATCCTCTCCACACCATATATTATCTCTATTTTAATATTAAAACAATTCTAAATAATTAAAACTAATTATCTAAAATATAAATAATCCTCATATTCATCTTAATTCGTTCTACCCCACAACACATCATATTCCACAAAACACCATATATTCACAAGGAATATTCACAAAAACTCATCATAATCAATTAAATAAATAATCTAATTATTTTGGGGTGTTACACTCGTTTTCTCCTATATAAGGTTTTTTTTTTTATTTATTTAAAAACTTTTTGGGAGAATTTTTTTTTCCATTCTTGAGAGTCATCTTCCCTTTTGCGAGAGTAATTTCCTTTCTTTCCATGACCCTTTACTTGAGCGTTTGTCTTCTTTGGAACTGAGCTGTCTTATTCTGCATTTAACCTCTACACTCTTCTCCAAATTACATTCTCTCTAAGTACCATTTTACCCTGAGTTTATTTCCTCGTACATAGTCTTTGTTTTTGCTATGACTCATGTAAATGAACGTTCTGTAAATCTGTTTAGTGATTATGTAAATAGTGGATCCTCTCATTTAGTTAAAACAAAAAAACATTTGCTAGTTCAAACTCTCACCTTTCTGTTAATAACCGCTCCACCCCAGGCATTATAAATGTGTCTGATAGTTTCGAGTACGAAATGTTCTATATCGATTCTCTTGATAGTGAAACTTCTCTTGATCAATATTCCTTCGATGCTCTCCTTTTTTATGACAATGCTACAAGTGATCGCCCTGTCAATTATGCGACGGCTCCTTTTGCAACCATAAAGGATTCAAATTTCCTTGATTTTAATTCGCAAGAGGCGAAAATTGTTGTCTTGAACAGGGAATAAGCTCGAACTTTCATCAGAACATACAATTTAATCTTGGGTCGGGATCCAAGTGATACCGAGATTAGAGATCATCTTGCGCGAGGGACCCGATCTGCTGGTGTTGATTAGCTCAGGCCATCAGATATATTTTGGGCTAACAAGATACCTCTAAGGAGTATTGACCTTGTGGAACCGGTTGATGCAAACAAGTATATCTAGGTGGATTCTGAAATACTAGGAACCCCCTCTACTTTAGATAGTCATGAAATTGTGAGAAAGACTAATATAGAAGTAGGTCGTGCCTATGATTTCTTGGTTCCCCCCTGTCGAATAAGGAAAAAGGATATGTGGCAGGTTTGGGGAGCACTCTATTACTTTATATGAATTCTCGTTCACTCAGATAAATTTGTGATTACCTTTGTCCGAGTTTGAAGTGGAGATGTTGAAGTTCGTAACGATTACCCCCTTACAGCTTCATCTCAGCACCTGTGCTTTGATAAGGGCGTTCAAACTAGGGGTGGCAAAATGGATGGATTGGATGGATGTGGATTGGATTGTTAATGGATGGATTAAAACAATCCATTAGTCCATTAACAATCCACTAAAATTTTCTTAAAATTATCAAATCCAATCCATCCATTAAGAATAAAATCCATCCAATCTATCCATTAACATATTTTTAATGGATGAATATCCATCCATCCAACTTTTTATTTTTATTTTGTAAGAATAAATAAATTTTTTTATTTTTAAAATTCGATTTTATTTTATTTTTGAAAAATTCATTTTTTTGTATTTAAAAAAAATTATGAAGTCGGTTTTTTGTATTTTTTGTATTTTAAAAAATTCGGTCTTTTTTTCGGGATTTTTTTTATTAAAAAAATTGTTTTTTTCTTTAAAAAACCATTTTTTTAAAAAATCGACTTTTTTTCGAAAAACAAATCAGTTTTTTATTTTGAAAAAAAAACAGTTTTTTTTTTCAGAAAAAAAATCGATCTTTTTTTTTGTTGAAAAAATTACAATTTTTTTATTGAAAAAAACATTTTTTTTTCTTTTAAAAAATCTATTTTTAATTATTTTTAAAAAAATAATATAACAAAAATAAAAATAATCCATTGGATTCTTAAAATATGTTGGATGGATTGAATTCATCCATGCATATAAATGGATGGATTTAATCCAATCCATTAACTTATTTTTCATGTGGTGGATGGATTGGATGGATTTTTTGATGGATGGATTTGATGGATTTTGTCTTAATGGATCCTATTGCCACCTCTAGTTCAAACTCTAGGATGATTATCAATTTTGGAAGCCCTAATATTGGTCATTTTCCATATTTTTACCATGCTACATACTTCACAGAATACTATCCGGGATCAAAGGCTCATTTCACTAGACCAGGAAGTTTCATGGTTTGACATTTGGGCCAAGTAGTGAGATGAGTTTTAAGATCATTTCATGTTGGTTAAGCCTTGCACTATGGGTGCTCACTACACCTTTTGTGAAGTTCCTAATGGGATTCCTCTCTCTGTCGGGTTCCAAGGTTTAACCCATAATACTTGTAGAGATAGGTTCCAGAAGTATTGGGCTTGAGTTCACTTTAAACTTGAGCCTCACGAGTACACAGTCCTCTTTGGATTATCTTACCCTCGAAGAGATTAAGATGAAGAAATATTTGATGCTCTCTATGAGGGTCTCAGTCATGAAGAGGGGTTTTTCCCTTCCGATGTAAAACCCTTCATGCAGAGGAAGCTGTAAATCGACACCAGTGCTATTGTGTGAGTGACAAATAGTCTTGAAAGAAAGGAGATTTTTGGTGAGGATAGAGAGTTATCCCCTTACCTACTTTCAATAACATGGGATATTTTGGTATTTAGAGATAAAATGAATTACTTGAAGAAGGTTTTTGATATTGCTAAAGAACAGGAGGTTATAACTACCACCACCATTTCTTCAGCCTGTGCCCTCACTTCTTGTCCAGTTGTTCCTAGAGTATCTATTGCAACTAAAATCCTCCAACTTTCCTCTAGTCAGAACTAACATTCACATCGGATTGTTGTTGTAGGTGTTGAAAACTGGGCCTCGTATCCACCTATCAATAACAAGAGGGACTGGGTCTGGGATCAAAGTTCTCTTATAGATGAAGATTTGGTCTAATGGGCCTGACTGTCCAGGGGTGCTTCTTCCAAGTCACCTACATCTATACTTAAGCTATCAACCATCCTACTACCCCGTATTACATGTAATTATCTAGAAGAACTTGCTTCAATCTTTGAGGAAGATCTTGCATACCTCTAGAACCTTTTTGAGCAAAAAATATGAAACTCTTTTCTGAGGCTATTTTCCATACGTACCGAACAACATCTCTATTCTCCCTAGTTGCTACAGGCTGGAGTGATGTTCTATCCTTGAGTAACCCCTCCAAGTAAAGAGATACCTGGGAATGTGAGGTGGCTGAGCACGAGAGATCCCAACTCAAAAATAAATTAATGGGTCTTCAGGAAGAGGTAGAGAAACTAAAGTCTCTTCAAGAGGAAGAAAAATTCATGGGTCCCCGACTTTTCTTGTTTCCAAGAATGCAAAGCTTCAATCCTCTCTAGATGCATAGAGACAATTATGAGAGGATGCTACCACCTCCACTACTATAATGATTCTCGTAAAAACAAGGATGTGAAGGCGCTTTAAGAGGAGAAATAATCTCGGGAAAAGTAACAAGATGTTTATGAGGACAATTGACTAACTTGAGGAAATATGTTAATGAAACACTTGACCAAACTCTCAAAAAGGTGTATGGTGACTCTAACCAAGCAGTCGATTAACTATAGGCACTTCGTCCAAGTGTTCAGGTTCTTGGCTCGCAACTTGACTCAAATAATATGCTCTGAGATGGAGCTTTGGTGAAGGACAAAGGTGTTCAGCCTCAAGGTGGAGATGCATGTTTTTTCTTTATAACTTATATTGAGCATTGTGCTCTGATGCTTACTTGTAACATGTATGAACAAAAATATTTATTTATCTACCTTAATTTGTCCGGTATTTTAAGGTTCATCGTATTTTGTTTAAATATCTTTATGGTCTTCCTGCTATACTAGATGAATCATTCTCGACTTTGTCTCTTAGCTTTAAGTAAGCTTGTGGTTTATGCCCTTGTTAGGATTGAAATAAGGACTTACACCATTTGTATTATTTTGTCTGGGAAAAAAGCTATGATCACCTTAGACCCATGAGGAATACTTCTAATTAGAACTGTTCTGGCTTGGGCCCTGGGCCGACCACGCGGGCCCAGCCCAATAATGTTCCACCAGACCCTATCCAGTCCGAGTACCGCGTCGGGCACGAGGTCCCCGACGAGCCAGAAAGGCCTTCCTGCGAGGAAGGCCTACCCCAACTACGACGGGCTGGAGACTCCCCGCTCAAAGAACTCTACCCTCCGCGGGCAAAACCTGCCTCCCGCGGGCAGAGCCCACCCTCTTGTCGGGCAGGACATCGTGTCCTTCACACGTTCTCTACGTGCTCCCCTCCGCGGGGACACGTCATCAACCAACTGCCCACCTCCGAAAGAGCAGGTCAAACCCACGTTCCGGAGACCACGGGACAGTTGGACTAGGGCGAAGACCACGTTCTGGTCTTCACTACGCCACGTAAGCCCTAACAGTCACCTGGATTGGGCCTGGCAATCCAGCCCAACACAAGTGACCGTTGGCCCAGCGCTGGGGTCTCTATAAATACCCTCTTTCCCAAGAGGGTCAGGTAATTCACTTCTTACCCCCTTTCTGTACTTTGCTCTCACTATGCCCAATTCCTTACTTTGGCATTATAGTGTCTTGCATGTACACCCCCTTCTCCTCCTCATCATCGGTGAACAGGTAGCAGTCCAATAGCGTGTGGCCAGCCCGTGATCCCCTTCTGATCAGGTCAGATCAGTGGCGCCGTCTGTAGGGACAGAAACTTCCCCGTTACTCCGACCAGAGAACCAAAGTTTCACCAGCACTCCACGGTCATGGACATCCCACACCGCGATGATACCGTTCACGATTTCGTCCCCAACCCCCGCCGCAAACGGGGGAAAACAAACGGAGACGTCCCGCCCAGCGGAGACCGACGAGAGGGACGGCTAGACTGCCTCCCCATCGTCCGCGGAACTAGCACACCAGGCCGTCCACCGGCCCTAGAGCCCAGCAGCGTTCCAACCAGTTCCCATCCCGGCTGGCGCGGACCCAACGGTGGCCGCCCTCTTCGCGGCCATCAACCAGACAAACCAGCTACTGTTTCAGCAGAACGCACGAATTGGAGCGCTGGAGCGGGAGGTCCCCCCCAAGGTCCCCTCTGCGGGAAGACCAGAATGAGGGTTCGAGGAGTCCCTCGCCTCAACCCAGAAATCGACGACCTCGGCTGGAGAGGCCCTGAACGAAAGTAGTACGGGAGCGCACCAGATCCCCGACGAGACAAGTTCGCAGGAGACGACAGAACACGGCGGCAATCCCGACCAGGCATCCGCGCGTCGAACCCCCGGTCAGAAGGCCGAGGACCCGAAACCAGGTGCCTATCCTAAATGACCCATCCCCACCTCGGTCACCCGCTCTCAGCGACAAAGATGACTACAGGACTCCCTTGTCCTGGGAAATCATGGCCGCCCCCATCCCCCACGGTATGGAGAAGCCCCCGACGCTCTCGACGTACGACGGTACCTCCGACCCGAATGATCAACTAGAAGACATCGAGGCCATGCTCGATTACCGAAACATCTGAGGAGCTATCAAGTGCAGGTTATTCCCGACGACCCTAAGGAAAGGCGCCATGATATGGTACAAAAGTCTGGAGCCCGAATCGATTACGTCGTGGAGGATCCTGAAGGACCTGTTTTCAAAACACTTCACGGCGTCCCGACGCCACCCGAAGACAAAAGCCGCCCTCAGCGCGATAATCCAAGCCCCCGACGAGCCTCTCCGAAAGTACATTGAAAGATTCACACGGGAAGAAGTGCAGGTAACGACGTCAGACGAGATGAAGCGTTACCTAATGGAGCAGGGTCTACGTCGCGACTCCAAGTTCTACGAGGCCGTGGCTATACACCGACCAGCTTCCCTGCAGGATTTCCTCGACAGAGCCGCGCATTATATCCGGTTTGAGGAAACCCAAGCAGCCAACTCCGCACGAGACACCTGAGACAGGGAGGCCCCCCGCGAGCACCGAGATGACGGAGCCTCAAGCCAGCGACGGGGAGGTGACCGCCGTCGGGAAGACCGCCCCCGCGAGCAACGCGAACAGCGTGGCCCCACCGGCCGATTCACGGAGTACACGGTCTTAGTCGCTTCCCGCGAGCGCATACTGGCCGAGTGCGCCAAAATTGAATTTGCCCAGGGAGGCGTCCGCTTCCCCAGGTCGACGCCCCCCAAACCCAATGTGGACAAGTTGAAATACTGCTGATTCTACAAGAGCCACAGGTACGTGACGAAAGACTGCATCCATCTCAAGGACGCGATCGAAATCCTGCTTAAGGACGACCACCTGAAGAGGTACACCCGGGAGGGCGAGACCCCGAGGCAAGAAGCCCCCGAGGCCAAGAAAGTAGAAGAGCTCCCCTCTTCCGACGGCGACAACGGACTCCAGGTCGCACTGTGCGTCGGCCGCCTTGAGGACTGGTTCACAGACAGAGAATTCGACCTCCCCGACGGCCCCGACCTACCCGACGAGCCAGTACGACCAACCAGTCGGTGGGAATACTTTGCTAGAGCCATGGTCATCTCGGGCGGCGCCACAAGGAACCTGTCCATAGGATCGGTGAAAAGAAAATTCGACGAGCTTATCACAAGCAACTCCGGTAAGATGAGCACGCTCGAAAAATTTCGCTGACGATCCAATCCGATCACATTCTACCTCGAGGAACTCCCCGGGGGCTCCCCCAACTCCAACATCCCCCTGCTGATACGGGCGCGGATGGCGAACTTCGACGTCAGACGCATCCTCGTCGACGGAGGCAGCTCGGTGGACACCATGTACACCCACCTCTTCACGACCCTCCAACTCGACGAGTCCAACCTGTCCCCTTACGTAGGCTCCGACCTTCAGGGGTTCAACGGGACGACGACGAGACCTTGGGGGTACGTGGAGCTGAAAGTCACTTTCGGGGAAGAGGAAACGGCCAGGGAGATCAACATCTGTTTCTTAGTCATCGAGTGCCCGTCCCTCTACAACTGCATCCTGGGCAGAACAACGATAGCAGAACTCACCGCGGTGCCTTCCACCGTCCGCCTAAAGATGAAGTACTACACGAAGCGGGGGGCCGTCGTGACCCTGAATGGGGACATCGAGGCCGCCCGAAGGTGCTTCGAGGCTGCACTAAAGGGTTTGGACACCATCGCTCCAGCAACTAAGAAGGCGACCCTAACCGTGGCGCCAAAGAGCGAACCAAAGGAACTCGTCGGATCCGTGGACCTCAACAGCCGCTTCACCGAAGAGCACGATCATGAAATAAGGACCAACGAAGCCAACCAGTCCAATGGGAAGCCCACCCACCCGACACGCCCCATCCCAGATGGTGAATTCGAGATCGTCACACTCGGGGAGGACAAGAACAGAACCGTGAAGATCGGCGTCGGACTCCCAGACTTAGCGAAAAGACAGCTACAGGTCTGCCTCCGCGAGAACGCCAGCCTCTTCGCCTGGAGCGCCGCAGAAATGCCAGGACTCGACCCCGAGGTCGCCTGCCATCAGCTGTCCATTAGCCCGACCGCGAAGGCCGTAGTTCAACGTAGGCATAGACAGTCCCCCGAAAAATCGGCGGAGGCTGAAAAAGCTGTAAAAGACCTCTTAGTGGCGCATTTTTATTTCGGAAGCCCGGTATTCAACCTGGCTGTCCAACGTTGTACTCGTTAAAAAGAATAATGGAAAATGACGCATGTGTGTTGACTATACAGATCTCAACCGGGCATGTCCTAAGGATGCCTACCCTCTCCCCAACATCGACAAACTCGTCGATAACTCCGCGGGCTTCAAGCTCCTGTCCTTCATGGACGCATACTCGGGATACAACCATATCCCGATGGCCGAGCACGACAAACAGAGCACGGACTTCATGACGGCGTCGAGCAACTATTACTACAACGTAATACCCTTTGGCCTAAAGAACGCCGGCGCCACGTACCAACGAATGATGAACAACGTCTTCCGGGGAAAAATCGGCGACATGCTCGAAGTCTACATGGACGACATGATCGTCAAGTCCTGCACGGAGGTCGACCACACAACCCATCTCAGAAAGGTCTTCGACACAGCGAGGAACTGTCGAATGCGCTTCAACCCGGAGAAATGCACCTTCGGCGTTCGCGCAAGGAAATTCCTAGGCTACTATCTAACCGGAGAAACGCCACGTAAGCCCTAGCAGTCACCTGGGTTGGGCCTGACAATCCAATCCAACACAAGTGACCGTTGGCCCAGCGCTGGGGTCTCTATAAATACCCTCTTTCCCAAGAGGGTCAGGTAATTCACTTCTTACCCCCTTTATGTACTTTGCTCTCACTCTGCCCAATTCCTTACTTTGGCATCAGAGTGTCTTGCAGGTACACCCCCTTCTCCTCCTCATCACCGGTGAACAGGTAGCAGTCCAATAGCGTGTGGCCAACCCGTGATCCCCTTCTGATCAGGTCAGATCAAGAACCATCTTCAGTAATCAAATAAACAACAATATGAATCATCAAAAAGACAAAGGGAAAAATGAAAATTACCCATGAGGATGGCATGAATAAGAGGAAATATACATCCAGAAAAACTACAAAACAACCACACCAACATTCAAAAGAGGTACTGCAACTATGAATAAAAAAGAAGAGAATAATAAACTTGAAAACCAAATTGTCACATTAAATGATTGTAAACTTGATATTAAGAGGAGCTGGATCTAGTCCTAGTAAATCTAAACATGTCCTCAATAAAGTGGTTAGTAATGAAATATATAATACTAAGTGATCATGGTTTATAAAAAACAACATACATGACATCTGTTTTAAGCATAATAATGAGAAAAACAGAAAGAGAAAGGATAATATGTACAATGTGGTGAATGAAAATCCTAATACGAAATAAAGTTATTCT
Organism: Lathyrus sativus; assembly: GCA_963859935.3. Classification (NCBI taxonomy): domain Eukaryota; kingdom Viridiplantae; phylum Streptophyta; class Magnoliopsida; order Fabales; family Fabaceae; genus Lathyrus; species Lathyrus sativus. Next base: position 544,046,938 of record OZ012739.1, on the reverse strand, counting down.
AGTCATAGTAAAGAGAAAGTTCATATCAGATCAAATAACAACTATAAATAAGATATCAAAAACCACGAGGATACTCACACAAGTAGGAAAGCCATAAAAGCTTCAAGATGAAGAGATATTAATGTTGATCATTAGGCTAAGTTGGAGGATCATTGCAAACCTAAAAAATTATATCCAAAGAACAAAGAAGTTAGTTGAAATACTACTAACAAGAAATATCAGATGAACATGCAAGAAGTAAAAAAGAATAGTGATACAAATAAAAGCAAAGATAATAATGAGGAGCATACCATCATTAGAGAAGAAATCAATAAGTCTCAAAACTACAAATAGACGCACAAAGGAAACAACACAATGAGATGCAATCACATGCATGAAGTTGCTCAGATGAGGAATAGAGAAATAACTAGGGATACTCACAATGATAGAAATAAGAAAGACAAAAACCCAAAAAATCCTCTAAATGTCAAGTTGATTGCAGAAGTGAAGCTGAAACTTGAAAAAAAAAAACAGCTTGTAAGGACATGCGAGACAATAATGAACAAAAATACTATAAGCTCAATAGATACTTTCAAAAGGGAATGATGTTAGAAAAATTATGAAGAAGACAATGAAGTACCTGCTCAAAATCCTAGAGCTCATGAGATGAACCACAACGGTGATGAAGACCTCTATAACAATAGATTCATTATCCATACTAACGCAAAATTAGCAAAGTAGGTAGAGAAGGGAGAAGAGATGTTGTCAGACACACACAGTAGTAGTATGTTATTATTTTGTTGTATTTCTATACTCTCTATTTTATTTTTATGATTTTATTACATTTTGGATCTCAATTGTATAATATTTTCTACATATATTAGTATATCATTTTCGACACATCCAATATTAGTCTCTTATTATTTTGTATGTCTATTTTTTATTCGATATCGTGCTTCATACTTCATCTAAAAATAAATACACAATTTATAGCAAAAAACAATCTGTTCTGATACTCTTCGAAGATGTATCTCTGAAATATTACCAGACATGCATCTCCGAAATAATTCAAATGTAAATGACTATTGAGTGACAAATTTTGAATGTTTAAAATTATTTCGGAGATATATCTATGAAATATGTCAACGTTTATTCAGAAATAGATTCGTCCGGATATGTATCTCTGAAATCAGATATGTGGAAATTCACATGGTACATTAAAAATATCTAGAGTGCAATAAGAAATCTCTCAAGATAATAGGGTGCCTATAACCTAATAAAAAAAGTCATTAACATAAACCCGCACAACCAAAGTCCGTATTTTGAACATTTTTAAAAATTTATAATATACTTCCTTTGCATAAAAAAAAAGGAAAAAAAACAACTTAGAACAAATACTAAGATGAGCGTGCGGAGAAATATCGATTGATGTATTAAAATCAGAAAAATCTCAAATTATGTGTGAATGTTAGTATTCACATTTTGCATTGAAATGTTTCACAAAATCTGTTTTATAAAATAATTAAAACTTTTATATTTTAAAATACAATGATGATTTTTTAAATTGTGAAAAATTTCAATTGAATATTATCCAACTTTATTGCACGCCTTATTCATTTCTTTATTTGTAAATTCTAATTGAATCTATGTGTTTGCATTCCTTAAATTTTTTGATTGAATCCTACATAATTTTTATAATAAAATTTTTTTATTATGTTTTTTTATTTATTTTAAATTTCAATTCAATACACCCCTTTAATATTCTTTTATTAACAAGTTGTCAAAGTTAGTTAGTTTATTAATGTAATAATGTATTTGGGCTCGTTTTATTCTTCTCATCTCTTATGGTTGGCCCTTATCATAGAGTGATGTGATTGGACAGAACATCTAGTATTTGGATTTTGGAAAGAATTAAAAGATCATTATAGTCAACAGAACATATATTGTATATTCAAATATCAATTTTTACAAATTATAATAAGCTCTTATTATTTATCTATGATAGACTTGAATTATTCTATTCTATCCCCTAATAAAAATTATTTAACAAAAAAAACAGACCTTAACTTATTTCTTTTTCACACGCTTAACAAACACATGACAAGTAAATTGAGAAAAACTTAATCAAACAACCAAAAAGCTCTGAAACAGATTAGAAACTAAAATTCATCATGAAATTAATATGATAAATTTCCCAAACTGGTTTTATACCATAGTTGGGATCAAATATACAACAACTATATATTATATATTAGGCCTAACTAGCGGGTGCCATATATGCCACCACAGCATTACTAACTCCTCCTAATCTACCTCTTTTCCCCCTCACACTTTCCATCTAAAACAAAGGAAACAATGCAATGCAATATATTACACACACACCACAAGTTTTTTTTTTAAACTTCAAATTAATGAAACTTATGTTTCTAGAATTGTGCCCCTGTAAATGTCTGTCCAAATTGCCAATTACTAGGCACAACGTTGTTGCTAGTGACAACCCTGCCATCACTTGTAGTAACCTGGAAAGAAAGGCTTTGACCGTTAAGGTAATTGTTGCTTTGCCAATTTTGCCCCCAGTTTCTTGACATGGTTTGCCACCCTGTTTTTGATCCTTTGATGGATACAGAATGAACATCTCCAGCTCCACCCACATTTGTTACCAAAACTAAGTTGAAGTATGAGTGTCCATTGATTGTGAACCTGATTCCTCCTTTCTTCACACAGGGGACTCTGTTTTAAGACCACAAAAATCTCATATTAGCACATGCTAGTACCTAAAAACTATGTACTAGTGATACTTCAAATTGAAGACGAGTCTGGTGTCTACGTATCAGTGTCAGAGTCTTTTATTTACTATTTTACAGTTAAAATTACAAGGAAACATGGTTGACTTTATTTTCTAGGGTCTATCTATTTACCTTCTGAAGGAAATAGGAACAATTCCAGCTTTGTATTGAGCAATTTGCAGGAAAGCAGGCTCAGCAAGATCAAAGTGCTGAAGAGGAGGGTTACACCATCCACCATTGGAATTAGACTCTGCAAAGTTTGGTGGACAAAAGTTTGTTGCAGTTACCAATATGCTTCCAGGAAGACACCATTTAGGGTCATTGTCACATCTCATCTCATAGCAAGACCCACAGCTCAATCCATTGTTAAATAGAGCAGTGCTTAGTGCAGCAGTGTTGGTTCCATAGCCTTGACTATACAAATTTCCATAACCACAAGCCCCTCCTGCAATTTTTTCAAAATCTCATTAAAAAAAATCAACCTAAAATAAAATAATATTTCAAACGAATCGAAACGACAAAAACTGAACAACACTGATATAAGATAAGATAGTTAAACTTACCCATTGTGCCGGAAGCATCTCCACCACCATAAAATGTGGCATGAGCACTTTCCCATCCACCTCCATAATCAGCAAAAGTGCCTTTAAGGCATAAGCTAAGAAGAAAGAAAGGAATAAAAATGAATGAGGTTGCTAGAAAAGCCATTGTGAGTACGCTAGTACTTGTTAGTGGTTTTGAGATAGGAGAAGTAGCTTTTATTATTTGGTTGTGCTTAATGCATTATCTAAGGTTTGGTTTGGTTTATATAGGAAAGTGAAGCATAGGTTGGGGAGAGTAAAGAGTGAGATATGGCCATATGGGGTCTTGTGTTAGAATTTCTTAGGGTCTAAAGAGAGAGAGAAAACAACAAAAAAGTTATACATATGTGCACATGGAAATGTTTCGGTTACACTACCAACTGCTTAATCTACGGTCCCACTTGGCACATGCAATTCTCAACTGTTTGCATCTTTTTTATTTTTTTTTATTTTTTCAAGTGGTTGTTACGTATGAAAATGTGTATTTCTTCTTAATTAGGTTCCCTGAAATTACGGCTTACATAAAATAAATGGACACTAATTTTGGGTTATCTAACCGGCCCTCTATGCATATACGTCCAACTTGGTGTGCACCAAACAAAGTAGACTTAAAGGCATTCATTTCTTGCAAATTGTGTAGATGCGAAGAAAAAGTTACAAAAGATAGATTTATGAATTTCTTGATAGAATCTGGTACCACAATAAATATTTTTGTGGGCTAGTAGTATTATAAAGTAATTAAACAAAATAAAATACTATTAATTTGAATCTCATTATAATTAAAAAGCAACCTATATTAAAATTGTTCTGATTATTAATCGAAAAACAATACTATACTAAGTCGTTTAGTAATATTTATCATGAACCTATAAATATAATATTTTTAAATACAATTATTATAGCAAAATGATCGTATTACTCTATTCTATTTTATTAGAAAGAATCATAAAATTAACACGAAAAATATTTTTTCTTCATTTCATTTGTATAAGAAAAATTATGATTATAATTCATATTGGACATTTAGAAATAATTTCTATTTCATTAATACAAGAGGATGTAAAACTATTTGGGTATCTAATGTTAAAAAATTAACTTGTGATCCAAGGTATTTGACAACTCAAAATAGTATCTTAATATTGATTGTTCAAATTATACGACCAAAATAAAAATATTTTTTCATCTTTTATTTCTAAAAAATGATTTTGTTCTTACGAAGACAACAAAGATAAAATTGTTGCTTCTAAGACTATTGATAATAGTCTTAATTCTATTTTTGAACTATTTTGATTGTTGAAAGTTTATAATACAATTTACTTAGTATTAAATAATTATGTGACAAAGGTAATAAAGTATGATTTAATCTTTTATATTTAAGGTCATTAAAACATAAATTTTTTTTTTTCCTTCAATTCATTTTTTTCAATATTATAAAAAGACCATCATGAATATAGAAAGTAGCATTCGATGAAACTAACCATATTTTTGTAGTAGACATATAAAATTTTGTTTGTGTATGTATTATAAGAACAAACTTTTTAGAAGATAAAGAGAAAATTAAGGAAGAATAATCTCAAAAAATTGAACAATCTCAAAATATCGTCATCTTGATAAATAACATAAGAAATATCTCAAAAACGGAAAAACATTTTTAAACAAATAAACTAAGATGTAGAAGGTCAACAAAAACTTCCGCTTAATGAAATAGTTTCAAAATTAGACGCTGCCAGTATGAGGGAGAACTATGGTTTTATGTCCTTTTTAAATGCGCATCTATATGCTTATTTTTCCTGTTTTTATCAAGTAACTAATCTCTTTTACATACAAATAGTTTCTAACTATTTCTTTTTTTTATGTGATTATTTGTTTTCAAGTTTTTTGGTAATGTCAAACCGAAAGAAATATATTCTAAGGGGAATAAAATATATTCTCTTTAATCTATGAAGGAAAGTTAACAAATCCAAATTTTTCATCTTAAACTTTTTGGTTTACCACCTCCCTGAAAGATGCATTTCCATCGTCTAAAAGGGAGGGATCATGGTTCGATGTGTTGTGTAGGTTATGATGTTATGTAGTTTTGATGATGGCAAAATAAAAAGTTAAAATAATCATGAACATCATTAATATAGAAGTTATCAAAAAGCTAAAATAAGAAGGTTTCGGTGCTGAGGTTGAAAATAGTAAAATGAAAAAATTAATATCGAATATAATTGAAGTTGTGAAAGTTCACATGATCTCGTGCTATAATTTTTACTTACTTATTTTTGATAAAAAAAAATTGTATAATTAAGCAATAGTAGCTCTTAAGGTACTAAGACAATGCACACACACTAAAACATTTTTTAAAACTTCATATATTTCAAAACCCTTCTAAAAATTGTTTCAAGCCTCTTACTAATCAATTAGGAAGCATTCTAACCAATTAGAAAAGTAAAATCTTGCTCTCTAATCAATTAGTACTTGTATCTAATCGATCGTGGAGCAAACTCGCCACCTAATCTCTTAGGAACCCTTTTAGCCGATTAAGAAGTGAACTTGACTAAATTATTTTCATATTTATTAGGTCTAATCGGTTAACATTGTAGACTATATAAAGGAGTCTTGTGCACTATTCAAATGTATGAAAATATAGTTTTATACTATTATTTCTCACTCATTCTCTTAATATAAATTGTTTTTATAGAATTGTAATTATCTTAGTGATGAGAAAGAATTAAAATAGAATCATGTAATTTCGTTGCTTAAATCAGATGTATTGTAATTGTAATTCAAGAGCTTAATTATCTTATAACATTGTAAGTGGTATAAGATTGCAAGCAAAACCTGAGTGTAAACTGGATGTAAGAAGGTTTGTAGGCCGATCCTGATGAAATTTTTTAAATTGTTATTGAAAATCTGAAGGGAAAATTTTCCGAGAATAGATTAAACCATGTGGTTTAAGGACAAAACACTATAAATCCTATTATGATATCTATAATTCTTCTCTTTTATATTTGTTTAATTTATCTTCCACGCTTAGTCTCCCACTTCATCTTATTTCTTAAAATTGATCAAACTTAAAATCAATATTTTGCGGGTTTTTTCTCTTTTTTTTCAAAAACTATACAACACAATTCACCTCCCTCTTGTATTTTAAGTCACCTAATCAATACATTAGTCTTGTGTATTAAACATGAATATAAATAACATATTTCGTTTAAGTTTAGAAGCACACTTCACATTGTATAGAAGAAATTCATGGTTATCAAACATCTTTAAACAAATATAATTGATACATTGGAGATTACAAGCCTTATCATTTCTGAGACGAACAACTTCACGAACGACTCCACATTCTTTTAGCTCTAGGGTTTCAATGTATCCATTTCTCTAACACATGTGATAAGAGCATTCACCATCAATAACTCAATTATTTTCAATTTTCTAACTAACCACCACCAACGCACTCACATTTTTATAAACCTTATCTAAAGCATCTGCAATCTAGATGATATTTTTATTGGTATCTTTGTCTTTGTCTGAACAATCCTGATAGGTCTTAAGATAATTGATAAACTTATACTTCAACTTGTTAACACCCTTTAACTTAGATTTTGATCTATATTTCTTTCCTTTATTGTGACCCTTTACTTTCATTTCCCCCCTTTGAAATATTCAAACTTTCACCGACATTCAATTCTTTCATTTTATTACACTGATTAATTCTAATAATTAATTGAACCTCCACTAAGATGATAGTACATTCTTAACCATTAACCATAAATAGAACATCCTTAAAATATTTAAAACTTTGTTCTCATCATCATACTTCACCTTAATAATTTGCAAATTTCAATAACATTTTTTAAATATGATAATTTCTTCACAATGGACTTTGACTTCACCATTCTAAATGAGTAGAATTATTATTTCAAGTACAACTTATAATCCAATAATTTGATCATATACAACTACAAATGAGTGATCTTTCTTATTAGTAGCATAACTTAGAAAAAAAAATTCTTAAATTTTAAATTTTATTTATACATTTAGTAAATGTTGACTTAGGTTCACCTTTTGCCTAAAAAAATGCTAGTAATATCGTAGCCCATTTTGAATTAATTATCATCTTCCACATTGAATGAGCCAATCTAAGTTGTAGTATAGCTTTATTTTATGACTGCTAGAATCCATTGTCCAGTCCCTTTCTGCACATAATCACAGATACACAGAACCCTTTCTGTGTTCTACTTGCTTCTTCTTCTTGTGTACGAAAACGACGAAACAGTTACACTATTAAATTCGTATGCAGAAGATTATTTAATACTCGAAAGAATCACAAAGCACATAGTAGACTTTATTTTTAAAACCAATACTGATTTAAAAAAAGAGAGAAATACAAATTCTCTTTTGTCTCTTTGTTTTGCTTGCATAACTCTTTTAATCATGGCATATAATTAAATTAGTATTAGTTAATTAGTCAGTTCAGTTGATTAGTACTTTGAAAGGATCCTATATTATATTTTTGTCGGTTACTATGACAAATTATATTCTAATAAGCAGATTATATTAGTGTGTGAATGTCTCTATAAATCAAAATATATTATCTATGCTTATTTGTACGGTAAAACTAGTAAGTTTTGTTGCGTCACTCTTCGTAGAACACAAAAAACTTTGGCAGTTAATATTAAGCTTTAATTTCTTGTAAATATACTTTTTTTTTAACCTTTTAAAGCGGAAAATTTTGCATGAAATTTTGTGGCTAAGTGGCAAGTACTCCTCATTTTAAGTATTTCTTAAATGTTTACGGAAGCTTAAATAAGAATGTTAAAAATTTAATCAATATGTTAAAATTCTTATTTAACCTATTAAAAAATTTCATAAAAGTCTAAAATATATGAGGTAGTGTTAATCGGTTTTGGCTCTTAATAAAGTTATACTTATACACGTCTTAAGAAAAAATTATTGCCTGTACTACTTTTTATGATAAAACATAATGTATCATTACTAATATTAGTTAGTTGAATAGTTATTATGTGAAGTATAACCCGTAAGTTCAACGTTGATTATTGATGTCTAAATTTTAGATATGTAAGAATTATTGTTCATATACCCCATCTTTCTTAAAATAATCTTTTATAATAATAAGTGTCTTATTTTAATTTATAGATAATATTAATGATTTTATCGAAAATATGAAGAATATTCAGTGTTCAACAACACGTCGTGAGCTTTAAGTTCACCAATGGTAGAGAAGAGGAGGGAGTATACCTACAAGACACTCTAATGCCAAAGTGAAGTTCAGAGGAAAAAGAGAGAGCAAATATAAAAAGTAAGTATGAATTAGAATACCTGACCCCTTGTGAAGGAGGATATTTATAATGTGCCTCCAGTACTGGGATAACGGTTGACTGCTTTGGGCTAGACCGCAAGGCCCACAACAAATGACTACCAGGATCCTGAAGTAGGTGTTATACCCCAAAATTTACCCTTAGATTGTTAGGTTCATTTCGCATTCCATCTCATTCCACATCGCGTTTTAATTAACCGCTAACCGGTTTTGTTCAGTCTGTTGGTTTTTGCATGAAAATCACACTGTGTGCGATTTAATTGGTGAAGGGCAAAAGAGGTCATTAATGTGCAGTCTGCATTCAATTTATGAAACAAAGTCGTCGTCATGGATTCCTCAAACGATTAGGGTTTCAATCTCCGAGTCGTGCAATTCTTATTTGAGGATGAGCTGAATTTTACGACAATATTGACGTCGGGTTTCTCGTGACATAGTACATTTTATTCAGGAGCCGAGATTCAGTCGTCATTTGGATTTCAGAAATGTTGTTTGATTCATAAACCATATGGAGCTGAGTGCGTTGCAATACAAGTGGATCCGGGTTAAATCGATGCTAGAATGTGTTTTGAAGAATTTATTCTACCAGACACACGTTTTTCTGCTTGCTGCTAGTTAACAGTCGATTTCAAAGGAACAGTGGAATTTCGGTTTGCGGTGAATTTATAATGAATATCTGTGGGTTTGATCATGGTTATCATTCGAGTTGATTCAGGTTACAGAGTTAGATTATACGAGATACAATTTGAATTTTAAATGTGGAGGACAATTTCGTTTCGCCGTTTAAATGGATGATTTCTCTGGTTATCCGTTCAAGACCATTTTCACCAATTTTATTATCGAATATAAGTTAATCGTCAAGGGTTAGTTTTGAACTCGGAAGTTGCGTTGGATGTATCTAATTTCAAGTATCGTGCATAATGGTTAATTTGCCGAATTTTAAAGTGGAAATGTCAGGTATTCGAAGGATATAAGAATTGAATGTAATAGGAAAATAAGAGCATTTTTATTGAATTTATTTTCAATTTTTGTACAACTTTCGATTACATCATATTCGAAATTACAAAGTAAATCCTAAATGATCCTAAAATTCTTAATTTTTCTAAGAGATCTTCACGTCCGAATTTTCGATCTTCGAATTGCAAAACAAATGGTGTTAGAAAAATATTCAATTGGTTAGAATTAATTTTATCCGAAAAATGGTTTTTTTAGTTGTTGTGATACCCTCAGGAATTTGTCATCATCGGGTATGTCGGGAGGGCAACAACAACAAGGTTGCCGCCAGCTCCCGCTTTCACTTTCCGACCTCGGCAAATTCGGCAACATCTGTTCAAAGTTTTTTTGGGAGAGAGAGAAAAAGTGCTTTTGGAAAAAGTGATTATTTGAAAAAATGATTTTTCTGTTTCAGCCAAACAAGATTTAGGAAAATCCAGCAAATCCATAACCCCAAGTATGGATATCCAAATCCATAAAAAAAATCCATAACCCCAAAAGGATATGGATATCCAATCACCAAATCCATATCCAGAAACCCAAAAATAATGTGAAATGGATATCCAGTTCAACCAACAACAACATTTCCGCAAGCTCATGGCAACCAAACAAGATCAAACACAAAACTCTCCATGAAAAACGCAGCCCCTCCGTTTCAAAATCAAACTCTCAGCCAATCGTAAAATTCATAACAACAAAACCATGAATCCTGAAAAACAGCAACAAAGGCATGAAAATTGTAACAATAATATCATGGACCCAGGCCCATAAAATTAAAACCAGAATATATAAACATAAACATAAATTCATCAGAAGAGGAGGAGAAAGAGATTTAGAAAAACCCAGCAAATCAACGGCGGCGAAGAACTCGAAGAACGCCATCTCAAAACGAACAACGCAAACCCATTCGTGGCAACCTAAACTCGGTTGGACTCAGAGAGACGACCTCGGCGCCGTCCCGTCCTCATCGTCCCCGTCAAGCAACAATCCACAAATCAGCAACCAAAACATCATCTTCGCATGCGTCAAAACTTAATCCGCAAAGCCAGCCGCTTCAAACCCCAAAAGAGGGTGAGCAGCTTACTCTAACAGGATTTTTTTTCCACAGGTAGAAGAAGCAGGTTCGGAAGAAAATGGAAGAAAAATAAAGTAAGAAGAAAAGCTTCAAAGAACTCAACAATGGAGGGCGCCGCTCGCGGGTAGGAGAAGAGAGAAGGGTTCCAAAAACCCTAGCTGTTCAACAACACAAATGGCCCTCCCCTTTTATTTCGTATTCTTTTATTTTTTTTATATTTTTTTTTTATAATTTTATAATTTAGTTTAATTAAAAATTAAAACCATTTTGTTTAATTAAAACATTTTAAAATTAAAGCTTTTTTAATTAATTAAAACATTTCTTAAAATTAAAATCAATTTTCTTAAAATTAAAACATCTCTTAAAATTAACTAGAAACATTTTAAAATTTAATTAGAAACATTTCTTTAAAGTTTAACATTTATAAATTGAAAAACCATTTTTTTGAAAAATAAGATTTTTGTTAATAAATTAAAATTTATCATAATTAAAAATTAATTTTTTAAATTCAAACTCTTTTTGTAAATCCCTCAATTAATCTTAAAACCTTTTCTTAAAATTGTCTAACATTTCGCTTTCCGTTTCGAATTTAACCTTGCCGTTTATTTTCGTATAATATTTATGTCGTTACTCTCATAGTTCTCAGTTGTACAATCTATTGATCCTTTACTTTTCACATTTTTATTTTTTGGTTGTAATTTATGTGAGGCAATCGTCGCTTGTGTTCCATTATTATTCTTGCAATTTCCTGTATTTTCATACTGCCGCTTCATTAATTTGTTCATTGCATTACTTACCGCATAGTCCCCCCGAAGGAATAGGTCTAACCGTTTGACCGCCGCGTCAATAGTATTTACCTTTTTTTTCTTTCACCGTTCTAACCCTAATTGCATAGGCGTCCCGCCGTGGACCAAATTACCCTTTACCCTAGCATTAGGATAAGGAGTCGCCGCACTCCATATTAGGTTTCCCGCCGTGGAATACCTCTTTTACCCTTTTCAACTCAATTCAATTACAATGTAGAAATAGGAGTCGCCGCACTCCACGTACGCGCTTCCTTAAAAATGCTTATTCCCCATTGAAACCTTGACCACAGTTAAGAAGTTTCAATTCTTCCCTTTCGAGGGGAATTACGATTACTCTAATTCCATCCCCTACCTTGGATACGTAGGCACAAGATGCGAATCTTAGCGAGTAAACTTAGGACTAACCCTTAGGTCTTTCTTTTCATCTTTTAACCCTTAGCTTTACCCTTAAGCAAATAATTTTAGCAAAATAGAAACATTAAAACAAGAGGTTCCTGTAGAGTACTACAGAAGTTTAGGGTGCTAATACCTTTCCTAAGCTTAACCAACCCCTGAACCCTAAATCTCTTCCCGCATTGTGTTTACAATGCAAATTAGGTTTTTCCTTTCTTTAACCTTTCCTTCGGATAAATCAAAGACCAGTTGTGAATCAAATATGTGATTCAAATTAATTAATAATTTGATATCCTATTCTCACCGCAACAGTAGGGAAGACCCGCACGTGGTCTTTGTCTTGGGTCAAATGTCCCACGAACTCCGGGGAGTGAAAGACCTGTTCTCTTGAACGAGGATTTAGCTGGTGATGTGTGCCTGCATGGGGTGCACATGGAGAGCGTGTGGGGAAACGCGTGGAAGCGTGGCCTCCAACGACTATGGAAGATTGAGCCTATGCATTGGGCCCTCCTCGGCGCTTGGCTGGTTTGAGCTGTGCCCGGCGGTGGGGCAGTCCCGAACCCAGTGCAGAACAATTAAATTATAAGTTACTTTTCTAAATGTTTAATTTGTTGTTGATTAGTTATTTTAGTTAGATATATTTATTATGTGTTTGCTAGAATGTATTGTTTTTGAAACCTATGGATGACATTATTAGTTTTTGAATAAATGAATATTATTGAACTCCTTTATCTTTCCCCGTGTTTATGTTATTTTTACATATGAAGTTTGTGGTAGTTGTGGCAATGAAGTTCATAATTTAACATGGTATTAAGAGTAAGTGATAACTTTGATCACCTATTCACTTCCTTTGTCACTCGTCATTTTTTATTGGCTCGGCAGATTTTTTTTATTCCTTCACTCTTTGGTAAAAACCTACCATTCTTCTTCATTTTATATCCCTAAAATTTTTTATGCTCTGAATTTCACAATTCATTTCATTTCCTCTAAATGTCTTAAATAAGGGAACCTTAACCCGAGGGCGATCGATACATCTGAGCTATATGATCGTCTCTACATGCTTACCTCTCCTTCCATTTCCAATAACACCACTTCTAGAATTAGTAATAATATTGATAAGAATAGTTCTAACAATTGTATCCACAATGTTAATAACTATAACCTATGGTAGAACCACCTAAGTCACCTCTCTAATGACACAATTATTAAAATCAATAAAAAAAATTCCCCTTTGCATCCTACTACTAAACCTTTTTCTATTTGTGATACTTATTTTATGCTAAAGAAAAAAGGCTACCTTTTCATAACAACACTAAAACTTATGTATCTTGTTTTGATATAGATAGTTCGCATGAATATTTGGGGTCCAATTTCAAGCCAATCCATGTTAGGCCAAAAATACTTCCCAATAATTGTTGACGACCACATCAGATTTTATTGGATTTATTTAATGAAACTTAAACCTAAAACACCCACTTTAACTCAATCTTTTATTCAACATGTTAAAACCCAATTTCATCAAACTATTAGGACAATCATATATGATAATGGTCCATAATTTAACATGATTTTTTTTTCAATTTCATTTACCTATTTTTTTTGGGCTCATGCCCTCTCTCATGTTGTTTTTATTATCAATAGACTTCCTTTCAAGTTTTTAAAATCACAAACTTCTTTCACCCCTTACATATCTCTTTACTTGAATACTCTACCATCGAGATCTATGGATGTTTAGTTTTTGCATCTAGCCCTAAATACAATAGAACCAAGCTAAACCCTAGATCTCATAAGTGTCTTTATATAGGTAATAAAAGATAGTGTAAATGGGCATATCTTTTATGACCTAAAAACTATAATTTTCTTTTTATGGATACCATTTTTTAAAACTCCCCTCCATTCCCCATCATAAACCATAATACCATTCACACACCTTCTCATATTAATAACAACACCAGTCACATTAGTATATACTATCTTGAATCTAGTAAATCCAATCCTTCCCAACATAATACAACTATTCTCGCTGTCACTTCCACTTCCATGCCCAACAATAACCCCAACACTAGTAATCCAACTGTAAATTATACTCACATATCCACCAATAATCCCACCATCAGTACTCTCATTCATGTTCCCATTGATCATGTCATTCCCTATTGGGACCATAAACGATACCTTCCAACAAATAAAGACTGAGAAACAGAGTTCTTGGATGAACAATGAAACAGTTAGAATAAAGAGAGAAAGAAGAAAGGATAAAGAAGAAAGAAGGAAGAAGGATTCTTGGGCAAACTATTTACTATTCACTTTGTCATTTAGGGTTTATAAATGAATAACACAATTGGCCTTACTCAACAACCTGAGTGATCTAGCCTATTTATAGACTAACACAAGACCCAATTTGACTTAAAAAATCGACACTACATATTAGAACAAACTTCGACTATAATATGTAACCCTTCGATATTAGCATGCAAACCATCTCCAACTTCATGCTTATCTCCTGTTGAAACAAATGAAAGCTATCCCTCGATAGAGCTAGAGTTCGATCCAAAATCTCACAAATCTCCACCTTGGATCTAACTCTACAAGCAGGGAATAAACAAGCTTTCATCATGCAGCTTTATCAACTGCATACAGTGGAAAAACTTGTAACTTGGCAATGTCATGGTGATCATATCAGCAACATTGTCATCAGTCAAAACCTTCAGCACCTGGACTTCACCACGCTCGATTATCTCTCTGATGAAGTGCAACCTTATATCGATGTGCTTTGTTCGCTCATGATAGGCTGATTTTTTTGACAGGTGTATTGCACTTTGACTATCACATTTAACAGTGATACTTCGACCTTGAAGTTTCAGCTCCTTTACAAAACCTTCAAGCCACAATGCTTCTTTCACAACTTCAGTGAGGGCAATATATTTTGCTTTAGTGGTTGATAAGGCAACAACTTTCTAAAGTGTTGCTTTTCAACTGATTGATGTGCCAAACATAGTGAACACATATCTAGAAATAGACTTTATGGAAACCATACAACCTATATAATTAGAGTCGACAAATCCGTCAATTTCGACTTGCTATCATCACCACAGGCTCCACCATAAATCAGGACTAAACTCAGAGATCCATTTATGTACCTGAAAATCCACTTTAAAGCTTGCCAGTGCGCCTTTCCAGGATTGGCCATATACCTGCTTACAAGGTTCACTCCATACGCTATGTCTGGCCTCATACAGACCATAAAATACATCAAAGAGCCCATTATACTAGCATATGGAATGCTACTCATATAGATTATTTCAGCTTCAGTACTCGGACTTTGAGTAGTACTAAGCTTAAATTGAGGATTGTTTCATATAGATTATACTAGCCATGAACTTGTCAAATCTCATGTTCTACTGATGAGGAGATTGTTTCATGCCATATAAAGACCTATTCAGCTTGAACACACAATCTTCCTTATCTTTTTCTGCATACCCTTCAGGTTGACGCATCCGGATCGTTTCGTCTAGGTCACCATACAAAAATGTTATCATCACATCCATTTGCTCAAGTTCCAGGTCGAACTTTGCCACCATGGCTAACAATATTTTAATCGATCTATGCTTTACAACATGCGAGAACACATCATTGAAGTTGACACCTTCTTTCCGAGTGAACCCCCTAGCAACCAATCTTGCCGTAAAGCGCTTTGACATCACTCATTTAATTCCTTCCCTGACCTTAAAAATCTACTTACAACTGACTAACCTTGCTCCTACATGTTTCTCAATCAGTTCCCAACTGTTATTATCATGAAGAGATTTCATCTCGTCATCCATGGCTTTTTGCCAATCAGTCTTATTTCGACTCCTCATAGCTTCCTTGTAATCTCTTGGTTCTTCCTCAAGTACCTCACTTGCATAGATTAAGGAAAAAGCTATAAGATTTGCATAACCAAGTCTCTGAGGTGGCTTGGCGACTCTTCTCGACCTATCTTTTTCCAGTAGGTAGTCATGGACAGTTTCCTCAGTATCTTCAACATATTGCTCTTCTTCTTCAACTTCATCTGGGTTATGCACTTCAGCATCACTATGCTCTATCTCAACAAGAATCTCTACCTATTCCAGCTCCTCAACAGAGATTTCTGCACTTCGACTAGTATCACCAGTTTTCTTGAACACCATATCGACTTCATTGAAAACTACATCACAAATTTTGATACATCTTATGTGACCTGGTTCTGGGCACCAGAAGCTATAACCCTTGACTCCCTCAGGATATCTAAGGAACATGCATCTCATAGCTCTAGGTTCGACATTGTTTTGCCTAATGTAAGCATAGGATAAATAACCAAATAGTCTCAGTTTGTCGAGATCTGGTCGTTAAACTGACCAAACTTCTTCAAGTGTCTTCATTCCCAGGGCAGTTGAGAGACATCTATTTATCATATAAGTTGTTGTCGAAATAGCCTCCGCCCAAAACACCTTCTTCAATCCAGTACTAACCAACATGCATCTAATCCTTTCAAGGATTGTTCGATTGAATCTCTTAGCTAAGCCATTTCGTTGAGGAATGCTTGCTACAGTTTTATGCCTTGAAATCCCAGACTCAACACAGTGACTATCAAACGCTTTTTTGCAGAACTCAAAGCCATTGTCAGTTCTCAATCTCTTAACCTTTCTGCTAGTTTGAGTTTCGACTATAACTTTCCAACTTTTGAAATTCTCACAAGTTTCATCCTTCATCTTCTGATTAAAAATACCTTGCACCTGAATGTGAAGGATTCCTTGCAGGCCCCCAAAGATCAACATGATTGTAATTAAGGGATCCATGTGTTCTTTGTTTACCCTTGTTAAACTTCACCCTACCGGATTTTCCAAATACACAAGGTTAACAAAACTCCAACTTCTTGATGTTGTCACCACCTAGCAGGTTCTGTTTCCGCAATTCCACCAGGCCTCTTTCGTTGACATAGCCCAATCTCATGTGCCATAATTATGTCTTCAACATAGGTTTCATGGATGCAAAATCTGCCGAACCACTTACAACCTCAGCCTCAAGGGTATACAAGCCTTGTTTCGTCACGCCTCTCAAGACTACCTTCGACCCCTTCATGACTTTCAGGATACCTTGCTCTCCTTTGAAGACATATCCTTTCTTGTCGAATTCACCAGGAGAATTCAAATTTCTCTTAAGGTCAGGTCCATACTTAACCCTAGTCAATAGCCTTATTGACTCATCATGGAGCTTGAATCTTACAGATCCAATACCTGAAATCTTGCAAGCTTTATTGTTTCCCAGCAACATTAATCCACCATCTTGATCATATAATTCTTCAAACACATCCTTGTTTGGAGTCATATGCCAAATACATCATGAATCCATAATCCACTCTTTGCAAGAGTTGTTGCTCAACACCATAAGGACATCAGATGATTCATAATCGTCTTATAAAATAGCTCCATTGCGATTGTCCTTACCTCCGTGATTATTTAGGTGCTCAGGGCATATCTTTCTTGTGTGACCCTCCTTCTTACAGTGATAACACTTAATCCCATAAATATCACCACCATAAGACTTCTGTTGAGTTTTACCTTTCTTCTTCTCAAACCTACCATCTCTCTTCGAGGATTTCCCATTCATAAACAACCCTTCACCAACTGATGATGATGGTTTATGCTCCTTTCTTTCGTTCAAATCCTTCGAATACAAGGCTGCTTGAACTTATTCAAAGTTAAGAGAATCTCTTCCATGCAAGAGGGTTTCTTTGAAGTGAGCATACGACTTAGGTAAAGAAAACAACAATAACAATGCTTGATCTTCATCATTGATGGTAACATCAATATTTTCAAGATCAAGAATCAGCTTGCTGAATGTATCCAACTGCTTCGTCAATGCTTTATCTCCATTTGTCTTGAATGAATACAAATCTTGCTTCAAGTACAAATAATTCACCAGGGACTTTGTCATATACAATCCTTTGAGTTTCATCCAAACACCAGCTGTTGTCGTCTCTTTTGAAACCTGGCTGAGAACCTTATCACAAAGAATCAGAATAATTGCATTGTGGGCTTTCTCGATCATCGTTGTCTTTTTCTTCTCCGTTAATGCAACATCCATGGAATCTTCTCCCTTTGACGCTTCTAGCAAACCCTATTGAACAAGAATGACTCGCATCTTCAAACACCATAAATCGAAGTCATTAACTTCGGTGAACTTCTCAATTTCAAAACTTGTTGACAGAATCTTCTCCATGCTCACCGCACCAGTTTGTTGTGACCATAAACGATATCTTTCAACAAATAAAGATTGAGAAATAGAGTTCTTGGGTGAACAATGAAACAGTTAGAATAAAGAGAGAAAGAAGAAATGATAAAGAAGAAAGAAGGAAGAAGGATTCTTGGGCGAACTGTTTACTATTCACTTTCTCATTTAGGGTTTACAAATGATTACAAATGAATAACACAATTGGCCTCACTTAATAACCTGAGCGATCTAGCCTATTTATATACTAACTAGCTAACTTACATTACAAGCTAACTAAATAGTTGGATCCATAACACAAGACCCAATTCGAAATAACAATTCGACAATATATATTAGAACTAACTTTAACTACAATATGTAACCCTTCGATATCAGCATGTGAACCCCCTTTGACTTCATGCTTGTCTCCTGTTGAAACACATGAAAGCTATACCTCGACAGATCTAGAGTTCGGTCCAAAATCTCACATTCTCATTCCTCAATTTTGGTTGAAAATAAAAGGAAATAAATACCTTTTTTGGTCCTTCAGCTATACCTCGGGGTCCATTTTAGTCCCTTAATTTTAAAAAGTTTCAAGTTGATCCTTTAGTTGTTCAAATAGTGTCACGCTCATCCTTTATGTTTGCCCCGTTAGTCAAAGCCAACATTAGTGAATAAGTGGCGCGCACCTGTAGTTGATGTGGAATTTTTCTGCCATGTGGAATATAAGGTCCAAAAAATAATCCCAAATGGCTAAAAAACCAAGGGAATTTTTGTATAATCATGATGAAAAAGAGGGCACTTTTGGCTTTTTCACTTGTCTTCTCTACCACCAAAGTTTTGTAACACAAAGCTGCTCTACCATCAAAAAATCTATAAACCTTAATAATTGTTAAAAATCCAGATTTTCAAATCTGTAAACCTTAATAATCTTAATAATCCAGATTTCCTGATGAATCGTTTACATTGAAGATGAATCAACATTAAAAATTCAAATCTACAATAATCCATATTTCAATTTTGAGAAATCTCTTATTTGGGGAAAATATTCCAAATTTTGGCAAGACTATGAATCGTTTCGGGGAAGTTATGAATTTTTCGACGATAATTTTTAGGCGAACTTAGCATGACTATTTCTAAGTTGTTTCCTCCAAAAATATTATTTTAATTTTCTAAATGATATGATACTGATACTATTGCGATTGATGCTGCATATATTTTGAATCCTATACTCCTAAGTTCCATGTGTAGGCGTTCATTATTAGATCCTTTATTTGCCTTCCCTCGGATTCTACCTAGGCTTGTATGTTTTGTGATGTTAAAGTTCCTGTTGAAATTATTCAGGACGACGTAATGTGTTGTGAGGTGCCATCCAATCTTCTTGAAAAGGTTACTTTGTGCATTACTCTTTCATTGGAAGAAGGAAATACATATATAAAAAAAGAACAGGGTGGAGAATCTAAGCTTGTCTTAATATTGGAAATTGATAGGTTATAATGATCATGCCCACATGTAATAAAATTGTTCGTGTGTCAGAAATTATTGAGCAGGCTTCATTAATCATATTGAAGGTTTATATAAAATTGGTGCATTGTTTATTGCTCAAGCAACATATGTTTTTAGCCTGCAATATATTTTTGGATGAGTATTTAAAATTGCTACATGGCCAACCATATAATACAAGTTAAGAGAAAGAGAGGCAGAGGATTATGCAGAATTTCCACTCAGATCTGGGTATGAAAAAGCTGAAAGATCTGGGTACGAATATGAGGCTTGAGGTATTTGTTTGAGGCTTTGAATAGTGGCATTAGTGTGTTCAAATCTGGGTATGAAAAAACTGAAAGACCTGGGTATGAATGTGAGCCTGGGAGTGCATGATTTCGAAATATAAGGAGGAAGAGAATGGAAGGAAGAATATGAAATATATATTCCACGTCAAATGCCACGTATACCAAAACAAACGTTTGTTTCAGCCAAATGGACGAAAAGGACTTTGTGACACTATTTGAACAATTAAAGACTCAACTTGAAACTTTTAAAAATTAAGGGACCAAAATGAATCCCGAGGTAAAGTTAAAGAACCAAAAAGAGTATTTTTCCAAAGTAAAATCATATGAAAAATCAAAATTTGAAAATATTTTGCAAAACAAACATATAAATATGCACCAGAATAAAAAGATAGACAAAAAGCCAAAGGAAAAACAATAAAATAAAGATATAAGGAGAATATATATATATATATATATATATATATATATATATATATATATATATATATATATATATATATATATATATATATATATATATATATATATATATATATATATATATATATATATATATATATATATATATATATATATATATATATATATATATATATATATATATATATATATAGAGAGAGAGAGAGAGAGAGAGAGAGAGAGAGAGAGAGAGAGAGAGAGAGAGAGAGAGAGAGAGAATTTCATTTTTTTATATGAAATAAAATGATAGATAAACTCTCTATTTATATACCAAATTGTGGTTTAAATTTAAAAAATAATCCATGGGCAAAATGCATGCTATAATCAATTAGTCCAATTGATTATTAACCATAATAATTGATTTGGTGATTAGGTCTAGTCAATTATTCAGTTGGAAAAGTCTTAAAATCAATCATACACTCCCATAGTTAATTGTCTAGGCCTTAAAACATTTTCATGTAGTTTAATTAATATAAAGAGAGAATTATCAAGGATTTGTTTTTGTGTGTGTGTGTGTTTTTGCATAGTATTTCTAGAAGTACCCTTCTGCCTTTATAACGCACTGGTAACTCAGACGGACACGACCAAACAATTTCACACTTCCTCTCTTTCACAACTTCGAAGCTTTAGACTTGACATCATTATATTTGATTTTAAAATCACGCGTGAATCTTGAATCTTCTAGATTAATGAAGTTTGATATATCTTCAAGCTGAATACCATAATATGAGAGTTAAGAGATTAAATCACTCGTGAACCTCACAACATAAGTCGTCACTTGAATTTTATTTGAATTCAAAGTGTTAACTTCAAAGAGATGACTTAAACTTCACGAGAAACTTCAGAAGGATATATTGATTCAAAATGATACCTAGATAAAAGATACTAAGCATTCACCCCTTTTGAATCACTGATACTTGGCATTTAGTGTCGGTATTGCTAGTAGATTCATGGAGAGACCGAAAGTGTCACACTTGACAGCAATTAAGAGAATCCTTAGATACATTAAAGAAACTCTTGGTTGTGGAATTCTTTTTCCCGCATTGGATACAGACCAAAAATGTGATTTACTTGGTTTCACCGATTCCAATTGGTGTGGGGATAAGGATGATATAAAGTCAACGACTGGATACATCTTTATGTTTGGTAGGAAACCAATCTCTTGGTGTTCGAAGAAGGAACCAGTGGTAGCACTCTCGTCGTGTGAGGCCGAGTATATTGCGGCTTCATTGTGTGCATGTTAAGCTATGTGACTCATGAATCTATTGAAGGAGTTTGGTAGTAATAAGGGTGAGGCTGTTACACTTCTGATTGATAATGTTTCTGCAATCAACCTTGCAAAGAAACCGATTGCACACGGAAGAAGCAAGCACATAGAGATGCAGTTTCATTATTTGAGGGAGTTAGTGAGTGAAGGCAAGTTACAATTGGGATATTGTCGAAACAAAGACCAAGTTGCAGATTTGTTGACCAAGGGGATAAAAAATGAGGTGTTCAAAAGGTTGAAGAAAAGCTTTAGCATGCTGGATTTGGAACAACTGAAATGAGGTGGTGTGTTTGAAAACAAATATTTTAACATTTCAGTTGTGGTAACCGGTTACGGGTTTTGGTGTAATCGGTTACGGAGTGTTAAAAAGGCCTGGGTGTGTAAGTATCGGGCTCGTAACCAATTACGAGATTTAGCGTAATCGGTTACAGAGGTGTTTTTTTCTGTTTTTTCAGTTTTCTGTTTGTATCAGCTTATTTGACTAAGTTGTTTTTGTTGTATCTCATTGTTTATGTGTACTTTCCATATAAAAGGCCTTGTAAGCTCCCACAATATGGTAAATATCAATTATTCTTCTCACTCTCAATTACTCTCTCTCAATTCTCTCTCAATCTCTTAACTTCATCTTCTCCATTAATTCATCATTATAGTTTGTGTATGTTCTAACAATACACCTCATCTGTCTTAAAATAATCTCTTATAATAAGTGTCTTATTTTAATTTATAGATGATGTTAAATTATAAGTTAATTTTCTAAATATTTATTTTGCTATTGGTTAGTTATTTTATTTAGATATCTTTACTATGTGTTTGCTAGAATGTCTTTGTTTTTGAAATTGATGGTTGACATATTATTTTTTGAATAAATGAATATCATTGAACTCCTTTATCTTTCTCGGTGTTTATGTTATTTTTACATATGAATTTTGTGGTAGTTATGGCAATGAATTTCATAATTTAACTTGGTATCAAGAGAAGTGATAAATTTGATCACCTATTCACTTCCTTTGTCACGCGTCATTTTTTATTGGCTCGATAGACTTTTTTTATTCCTTCAATCTTTAGTAAGACCGAAACCAATCATTCTTCTTCATTTTACATCCCTAAAATTGCTTATGCTCTGAATTTCACAATTCATTTCATTTCCTCTAAATGTCTTAAACAAGGGAACCTTACCCCGAGGGCGATCGATACATCTGAGCTATATGATCGTCTCTACATGCTTACCTCTCCTTCCATTTCCAATAACACCACTTCTAGAATTAGTAATAATATTGATAAGAATAGTTTTAACAATTGTATCCACGATGTTAATAACTATAACCTATGGTAGAACCACCTAAGTCACCTCTCTAATGACACAATTACTCAAATCGATAAAACGTTTCTCCATTGCATCCTACTTTTAAACCTTTTTCTATTTGTGATACTTATTTTATGCTAAACAAAAAAAGGCTACCTTTTCATAACAACACTAAAACTTATGTATCTTGTTTTGATATAGATAGTTCACATGAACATTTGGGGTCCAATTTCAAACCAATCCATGTTAGGCCAAAAATCCTTCCCAATAATTGTTGATGACCACATCAAATTTTATTGGATTTATTTAATAAAACTTAAACCTAAAACACCCATTTTAGCTCAATATTTTATTCAATATGTTAAAGCCCAATTTCCTCAAACTATTAGGACAATTATATATGATAATGGCACATAATTTAACATGAAATCTTTTTACCTAAAACATGGGATGCAATATCAAACTACTTGTCCTAACACACCCTAGCAAAATGAGATTGTAGAAAGAAAACATCAACATATTTTAAGTGTTACTCATGCTCTTTTTTTATACCAATTCTATTTACCTATTTTTTTTGGGATCATACCCTCTCTCATGTTGTTTTTATTATCAATAGACTTCCTTCCAAGTTTTTAAAATCGCAAACTTCTTTCACCATTTTACATATCTCCTTACTTGACTACTCTACCATCGAGGTCTATGGATGTTTAGTTTTTGCATCTAGCCCTAAATATAGTAGAACCAAGCTAGACCCTAGATCTCATAAGTGTCTCTATATAGGTAACAAAGGATAGTGTAAATAAGCATATCTTTTATGACCTAAAAACTATATTTTTCATTTTATGGATACCATTTTTTAAAAATTCTCTCCATTCCCCATCACATACCATAATACCATTCATACACCTTCTTATATTAATAACAACATTAGTCATATTAGTTTATACTATCTTGAATTAGTCAATCCAATCTTTCCTAACATAACATAATTATTCCCACTGTCACTTCCACTTCCATGCCCAACAATAACCCTAACACTAGTAATCTAATTGTAAATTATACTCACATATCCACCAATAACCCCACCATCAGTACTCTCATTCATTTTCCCATTAATCATGCCATTCACATTCCTCAACCTATTATAAATACAGCAGGATATCTCAACTTCCAATACCTCTAGGAATTTCATTGTACCCTCATTCAAGGGAAACTATGAACCATTCCCTCACTTTAGGTGACAATTCCTATCCTTTCTCTAAGTATATATCTTATAATAATTTATCTCCAAATTATATAAATTTTAACTTAACACTTCCACTTCCATGCCAAACAATAATCATAACACCATTAATCCAAATGTAGCTTTTAATCACACATCCACCAATAACCCCACCACCAGTACTTTCATTCATGTGGCCATTATGTTGGTCATGTTACTCCATAAACAAGAGGGGGAAGGTGAATTGTGGAGGTGTACGTGAAAAAATTTGGTTGAAAATAAAAGGAAAATTACCTTTTTTGGTCCTTCAACTATACATCGGGGGTCCATTTTAGTCTCTTAATTTTAAAAAGTTTCAAGTTGATCCTTTAATTGTTCAAATAGTGTCACATTCATTCTTTCTGTTTGCCCTATTAGTCAAAGTCAACATTAATGTATAAGTGGTGCACACCTGTAACTGATGTGGAACTTTTCTGCCATGTGGAATATAAGGTCCAAAAAATAATCCCAAATGGCTAAAAATCAAGGGAATTTTTGTATAATCATGATAAAAAAGAGGGCACTTTTGGATTTTCCACTTGTCTTCTCTACCACCAAATTTTTACAACATAGAGTTGCTCTACCACCAAAAAATCTGTAAACCTTAATAATTGTTTAAAATCCAGATTTTTAAATCTGTAAACCTTAATAATCTTAATAATCCAGATTTTATGATGAATCGCTTACATTGAAGATGAATCTACAATAAAAATCAAAATCTATAATAATCCAGATTTCAATTTTGAGAAATCTCTGATTTGGGAAAAAAATTCCAGATTCGGACAAGACTCTGAATCGTTTTGGGGAAGTTATGAATTTTTCGATGATAACTTTTAGGCGAGCTTAGCATGACTATTTCTAAGTTGTTTCCTCCAAAAGTATTATTTTAATTTTCTGGATGATATGATACAGATACTATTGCCATTGATGTTGCATATAAATTTGAATCATATACTCTTATACTACTAAGTTCCATGTGTAGGCGTTCATTATTAGATCCTTTCTCTGGCTTCCCTCAGATTCTACCTGGGCTTGTATGTTTGGTGATGTTGAAGTTCCTGTTGAAATTATTCAAGATGGCGTAATGTATTGTGAGGTGCCATCCAATCTTCTTAGAAATGTTACTTTGTGCATTACTTTTTTATTGGGAGAAGGAAATACATATATTAAAACAAGAACAGGGTGGAGAATCTAAGCTTATCTTATTATTGGAAATTGATAGGTTATAATGATCATGCCCACATGTAATAAAATTCTTTGCGTGTCAGAAATTATTAAGCAGGCTTCATTAATCATATTGAAGTTTATATAAAATTGGTGCATCATTTATTGCTCAAGAAACAAATGTTTATAGCCTGCAATATATTCTTGGATGAGTATTTAAAATTTCTACATGGCCAACCATATAATACAAGTTAAGAGAAAGAGGGGCAAAGGATTATGCAGCATTTTCACTCAGATCTGGGTATGAAAAAACTGAAAGATCTAGGCACGAGTATGAGGCTTAAGGTATTTTTTTGAGGCTTTGAGCAGTGACATTAGTGTGTTCAGATATGGGTATGAAAAAACTAAAGACTTGGGTATGAATGTAAGCCTAGGAGTACGTGACTTTGAAAGAGAAGGAGGAAGAGGATGGAAGGAAGAAGATGAAATATATATTCCATGTCAACTGCAACGTATACCGAAACAAACGTCTGTTTCAGCCAAATGGACAGAAAAGACTTTTGTTACACTATTTGAACAATTAAAGACTCAACTTGGAAAATTTTAAAATTGAGGGACCAAAATGGACACCAAGGTAAATTTAAAGAACCAAAAAGGGTATTTTTCCAAAATAAAATCATATGAAAAATCATATTTTGAAAATATTTAATAAAACAAACAGGTAAATATGCACCAGAATAAAAAGATAGACATAAAACCAAAGGAAAGATAATAAAATAAAGATATAAGGAGGATATATATATATATATATATATATATATATATATATATATATATATATATATATATATATATATATATATATATATATATATATATATATATATATATATATATATATATATATATATGAAACCGATTAAAAATATATAGTAATAAAATGATAGATAAACTCTCTATTTATATAATAAATTGTGGTTTAAATTTAAAAAATAATCCATGGGCGAAATGCATGCTATAATCGATTAGGCCAATTGATTATTAACCATAATAATTGATTTGGTGATTAGGTGTAGTCGATTATTCAGTTGGAAAAATCTTACAATCAATCATACACTCCCATAATTAACTGTCTAGGCCTTAAAACATTTTCATGTAGTTTAATTAAAATAAAGAGAGAATTATCGGAGATTTGTTAGTGTGTGTGTGGTTTTACCATAGTATTTCCAGAAGTATCTTTGTGCCTTTATAACACACTGGTAACTCAGACGGACACGACCAGACAAAATTTCACACTTCCTCTCTATCACAACTCCGAAGCTTCATGTCTTGGCATCATTATATTTGATTTTAAAACCACACATGAACCTTGAATCTTCTAGATTGATGAAGTTTGATATATCCTCAAGCTGAATACCATAATCTGAGAGTTAAGAGATTAAACCACTCTTGAACCTTACAACATAATTCTTCACTTGAATTTTTTTTGAATTCAAAGTGTTAACTTCAAAGAGATGACTTGAACTTCACAAGCAGCTTCATAAAGATAGATTAATTCAAAAGGATAACTAGATAAAAGATGTTGAGCATCTTTGACTGCTTGAGTTATCTTCAACGAATAAAGATTTCACTAGATATTGTTTGATACCAGGTGTTGTCTTCATCAAAACAAAATAACTAATCACTTGATTGAAGCTTTGCTATCAACAAATGTCACACACCTTGGATCACCTTAACAATACCTGCCAGCAATTAGATCCACATTCACCCCTTTTTGATGATGAAACACATCTCTTAGGAAGGTAGTAAGAGTGAAAGAAAACAAATAAAATATGAAATGGTTAAAATCCTCCTTACATGAGTAGAGGTTATACTTTACTCCCCCTGAGAGTATACTTCTCCCCCTTTGGCATAGTAAAAAAGGTTGGAAAAAAGATGCTAGAAAGTAATGATAAACATGAAAACACGTAATTCACAAACATGATTTACTAACAGAGGGATACAATATTTTTTGAAAGATAATCTGAAGTATAAAAAGCAGGAGAATGCGAAAATTTAAACACACTAAGTTGATAAACCTTAACACATAAGTGTGACTACTCGTTGTCATTGCTATCATTCATAACTATGGATTTTTCCTTTTGATTTCTGATCTGACCTGATCAGAAGCGGATCACTGGATGGCCACGCTCCGTTAGACTGCTTCCTGTTCACCGGTGGGGAGGATGATGAGGGGGTGTACCTGCAAGGCACTCCGATGCCAAAGTGAGAAAATGGGCAGAGTGACAGCAAATACAGAAATTGGGCAAGATGTGAGTTACCTGACCCTCTTGAGGAAGAGGGTATTTATAGAGAGACCCCAGCGCTGGGCCAACGGTCATTTGAGGTGGGCTGGATGACCAGGCCCAATTCAAATGACTGCTAGGGCTTACGTGGCGTAGTGAAGACCAGGACGTGGTCTTCGCCCTAGTCCAACTGCTCCTAGATCTCCGGAAAGTGGGTTTGACCTGCTCTTTCGGAGGTGGGCAGTTGGTTGACGACGTGTCTCCGCGGAGGGGAGCACGCGGAGAACGTGTGGAAGGCACGTTGTGCTGCCCGACGGGATGGGCACAGGTTCTGCCCACGGGATGGGCACCTGCCTGACGGGAGGAGGTTCTGCCCTGACGGGATGGGCACAGGTTCTGCCCGACAGGATGGGCACATGTTCTGCCCGTCAAGATGGGCACAGGTTCTGCCCACGGGATGGGCACCTGCCTGACGGGAGGAGGTTCTGCCCTGACGGGATGGGCACATGTTCTGCCCGACAGGATGGGCACAGGTTTTGCCCGTCAGGATGGGCACAGGTTCTGCCCACGGGATGGGCACCTGCCTGACGAGAGGAGGTTCTGCCCTGACGGGATGGGCACAGGTTCTACCCGTCAGGATGGGCACAGGTTCTGCCCACGGGATGGGCACCTTCCTGACGGGAGGAGGTTCTGCCCTGACGGGATGGGCACAGGTTCTGCCCGACAGGATGGGCACAGGTTCTGCCCGTCAGAATGGGCACAGGTTCTGCCCACGGGATGGGCACCTGCCTGACGGGAGGAGGTTCTGCCCATGGGTCCCTGCTCATCAGTGTGGTCCAATTGGGCCCAACCTCAGTGGGATTTTGGGCCTTCTCGATTGTGGGCTAAGCCTCGGCCCAGTCCAGAACAGGAGCCCCCCAAGTCGTAGTTCGCTGTCAGGAGAGCTATGACTTAAGTAGAGAATAGCGTTGCGCGCGCTGATATGTCAAGCAGGATGTGAGAATGTCGTCGATCGTATCGATCATCTGGGAAGGGCGAAATTGCAGTCGCTCGACATCCAAAAAATTCTGCTCGTCACCTTCGATCGTTTCTGCTCGATATCCGGGGTCGTGCCCGTTTAGTATAACGTTTTGACTTCTGGGCTTGTGCCCCTTTTATGGAATTCTTGTCTTCCTTTTGAAGTTTTGTGTGCGTGCATGATTGTTATGCTTTTTCGCTAAGTGTTGGCTCGTTTTGCCGAGCTCCATTATGATGTGAATGTTTATTGTTTTGTGGGGGACCTTTGCTCGGTGCGTGTTGCCCGGTAGTGTGGGGAACTATCCGGATGCCCGGGGTAGCTTCCTGGGCGGACAAGAGTTAGGTCACGGTTGTGATCTATCCTGTAGGCTTGAACATCCCATCGCGAGCTGGGCGTTCGGCCGATTATGATACTGCGGCGGCGACTCTCGATCGAGGGGGTGCCGTCGAGCGGGCTATTCTCTTTTTGTTCGGGGAGGTATAGTGCCCGCTAAGGTAAGGTCGGTGAGGTGTGGCCGTATCAGTCCACCCTCTTGTTCGCGCGGGTTGTCCCTCGCGGGCAGTGTTGTTTAACTGTAGTATTTTTTTTAGCTTTTCAGCGTTCCATGGTCGAGCTATATGGTCCCGTGTAAGTTTTCAAGGTAGTAGGTTTTCGAAGGGAGGACAAGGCTGGATGGAAGCCAGGGTCCTGCCCGGCAGAGTCTTCT
Source organism: Lathyrus sativus (assembly GCA_963859935.3). Lineage (NCBI taxonomy): Eukaryota > Viridiplantae > Streptophyta > Magnoliopsida > Fabales > Fabaceae > Lathyrus > Lathyrus sativus. Next base: position 544,017,515 of record OZ012739.1, on the reverse strand, counting down.
GCCCGACGAAAGAGAGGACAAAGAATGGCTGGTGGGCAGCCAGGGTCCTGCCCATCGGAGTCTTCTGCTCGGTGAAAGGAGGACAAAGACTGGCTAGTGGGCAGCCAGGGTCCTGCCCATCGGAGTCTTCTGCTCGACGAAAGGAGGACAAAGATTGGCTGGTGGGCAGCCAGGGTCCTGCCCATCGGAGTCTTCTGCTCGACGAAAGGAGGACAAAGATTGGCTGGTGGGCAGCCAGGGTCCTGCCCATCGGAGTCTTCTGCTCGACGAAAGGAGGACAAAGATTGGCTGGTGGGCATCCAGGGTCCTGCCCATCGGAGTCTTCTGCTCGACGAAGGGAGGACAAAGACTGGCTGGTGGGCAGCCAGGGTTCTGCCCATCGGAGTCTTCTGTTCGACAAAGGAGAGGACAAAGACTGGCTGGTGGGCAGCCAGGTCCTGCCCATCAGAGTCTTCTGCTCGACGAAGGAAGGACAAAGACTGGCTGGTGGGCATCCAGGTCCTGGCCATCGGAGTCTTCTGCTCGACGAAAGGAGGACAAAGACTGGCTGGTGGGCAGCCAGGGTCCTGCCCATCGGAGTCTTCTGCTCGGCGAAAGGAGGACAAAGACTGGCTGGTGGGCAGCCAGGGTCCTGCCCATCGGAGTCTTCTGTTCGACGAAAGGAGGACAAAGATTGGCTGGTGGGCAGCCAGGGTCCTGCCTATCGGAGTCTTCTGCTCGACGAAAGGAGGACAAAGATTGGCTGGTGGGCAGCCAGGGTCCTGCCCATCGGAGTCTTCTGCTCGACGGGAGGACAAAGATTGGCTGGTGGGCATCCAGGGTCCTGCCCAACGGAGTCTTCTGCTCGACAAAGGAGAGGACAAAGACTGGCTGGTGGGCAGCCAGGTCTTGCCCATCAGAGTCTTCTGCTCGACGAAGGAAGGACAAAGACTGGCTGGTAGGCATCCAGGTCCTGCCCATCAGAGTCTTCTGCTCGACGAAAGGAGGACAAAGACTGGCTGGTGGGCAGCTAGGGTCCTACCCATCGGAGTCTTCTGCTCGGTGAAAGGAGGACAAAGACTGGCTGGTGGGCAGCCAGGGTCCTGCCCATCAGAGTCTTCTGCTCGACGAAAGGAGGACAAAGGTTGGCTGGTGGGCAGCCAGGGTCCTGCCCATCGGAGTCTTCTGCTCGACGAAAGGAGGACAAAGATTGGCTGGTGGGCAGCCAGGGTCCTGCCCATCAGGGTCTTCTGCTCGACGAAGGGAGGACAAAGACTGGCTGGTGGGCAGCCAGGTCCTGCCCATCGGAGTCTTCTGCTCGACGAAGGGAGGACAAAGACTGGCTGGTGGGCAGCCAGGGTCCTGCCCATCGGAGTCTTCTGCTCGACGAAGGGAGGACAAAGACTGGCTGGTGGGCAGCCAGGTCCTGCCCATCGGAGTCTTCTGCTCGACGAAGGGAGGACAAAGACTGGCTGGTGGGCAGCCAGGTCCTGCCCATCGGAGTCTTCTGCTCGACGAAAGGAGGACAAAGACTAGCTGGTGGGCAGCCAGGTCTTGCCCATCGGAGTCTTCTGCTCGACGAAGGGAGGACAAAGACTGGCTGGAGGGCAGCCAGGTCCTGCACATCAGAGTCTTCTGCTCGACGAAGGGAGGACAATTGTGAACAGCGTCGCCATGGCGGAGGGCACTCGTGATCTTGAAGTTTTGAGAGATGAAGCTTTGGTTCTCTGCTCGGAGGAACGGGGGAGCTTAGTTTCCCACAGACGGCGCCACTGATCTGACCTGATCAGAAGGGGATCACTGGATGGCCACGCTCCGTTAGGCTGCTTCCTGTTCACCGGTGGGGAGGATGAGGAGGGGGTGTACCTGCAAGGCACTCCGATGCCAAAGTGAGAAAATGGGCAGAGTGACAACAAATACAGAAATTGGGCAAGATGTGAGTTACCTGACCCTCTTGAGGAAGAGGGTATTTATAGAGAGACCCCAGCGCTGGGCCAACGGTCATTTGAGGTGGGCTGGATGACCAGGCCCAATTCAAATGACTGCTAGGGCTTACGTGGCGTAGTGAAGACCAGGACGTGGTCTTCGCCCTAGTCCAACTGCTCCTAGATCTCCGGAAAGTGGGTTTGACCTGCTCTTTCGGAGGTGGGCACAGGTTCTGCTCATCTTTCCGGAGATCTAGGAGCAGTTGGACTAGGGCGAAGACCACGTCCTGGTCTTCACTACGCCACGTAAGCCCTAGCAGTCATTTGAATTGGGCCTGGTCATCCAGCCCACCTCAAATGACCGTTGGCCCAGCGCTGGGGTCTCTCTATAAATACCCTCTTCCTCAAGAGGGTCAGGTAACTCACATCTTGCCCAATTTCTGTATTTGCTGCCACTCTGCCCATTTTCTCACTTTGGCATCGGAGTGCCTTGCAGGTACACCCCCTCCTCATCCTCCCCACCGGTGAACAGGAAGCAGCCTAACGGAGCGTGGCCATCCAGTGATCCCCTTCTGATCAGGTCAGATCAGTTTGAGAGGGAAACGACTTCCTTGAATATCTTTTACACAACAAATACATTTTCTTGAGATCACATGAGGATGACATTCATAACTCCTTCATTCATTGTAAAATGAATGTCTGTAACTTCCTCTTCTATGAAATCATTCCTTGATCATTCTCGAACAAGTCGAACCTTCATTTTGCTAAGGCATGTTGAGTTGATATGATAATGGATTAAGTCAAAATTTTCTTCTGAAAGATCCACTCTTTCTCTAGCTAGAATCTTAGTAATAAAACTTTCTTAAGGTAGCCCAACTGAGTGATTCTGCTTGCAAAAAAATATGTGGTTGAACATTACTTCTATTCAATTTGTTAAATGATGTTTTGTTAATAACCACATGAGAACAATGTCTTCTTTTAACATAACTTCAAGATTTCATTTTCTGAGAAGAATAATTCGAGTAAGCATATAATGTGCAACTCGACATTTAGACTTCAAGAACTTAGTTTTAAGAGGAATATTATTTTTCTCCATTGGATATTCCACAAACTCTATTATAGAAGTATTTAGACTGAACCTCTTGAATATTGAAGGTCCATCATAGTTGTAGGATATACCACAATAGGATAGCTCAAACAACTTTCAAAATTCTCTCGTGTTGATGCTGATTTCAACCCCTTTTACCTGAGTTGTGAGAGTCTGACCTTTAATTTGGAGATTTGAATAAAATTATCTAACAAGCCTTGGAAGCATTCAATCATGGATCTTGGTAAAGAATTCTATAATTAATCATATACTAAGATTTTCATAGGGTCACTACTCTTTTAGAAATGTTGGTTCCTTACAGGTTGGTCGAATTACATTCCTTTTGGATAAATCTTTTGCGCTTTTTAAAGAATCCTTTTAAGGGAGCTTGAATGAAGGGAGACCTTGACAATGCCTTCAAGCACATAGATCCACACATTTATCGTGGCATTACCATTCCCAAACCTATCATAAAATCCATTAGGATATCCAAACCCCCATAACTCTAGAACTTTCATTGTGTCATCATTCAAGGGTCAACTATTGATCATTTCCTCACTCCAGGTAATAATTCCTATCATTTTTCTAAGTATATATCTTATAATAATTTATCTCCTAATTATAGAATTTTAACTTAACTTTATCTTCTGTCATTGAACTTAACTCCCATTCTACTGTTATAATTGATCCCAATTGGAAAAAGGTAGTAGCCTTTGAATTAAAAGCCTTCATTTACAATAACACTTGGAAACATACTTCCCTTTCCCTTAATAAGAAGGCTTCATGTAGTATGTGAATTAAAATTCCAAAATTCGATCAAGGATCTTGGTAAAGAATTCTCTAATAATACTTTCATAGGTTCGACATTCTCTTAAGAACGTTGATTCCATACAGGTTGGTCGAATTACATTCCAGTTGGATAAATCTTTTACATTTTTTAAAGAGAATGCTTCTAAGGGAGACTTGAACGAAAGAAGACCATGACAATACCTTCAAGCATATAGATCTACACATTTATCCTTCCATTCCCAAACCTATCATAAAACCCATCGGAATATCCAAACCCCCATAACTCTCGGATTTTCATTGTGCCATCATTCAAGGGTCAACTATTGATTATTTTCTCACTTCAGATAACAATTCCTATCTTTTTTCTAAGTATATATTTTATAATAATTTATCTCATAATTATAGAATTATTAACTTAACTTTATCTTTGATCACCGAACCTAACACCCATTATGCTGCTATAATTGACCCCAACTAGAAAAATACTGTAGACTTAGAATTAAAAGCCTTCATTGATAATAATACTTAGGAAATTACTTCCCTTTCCCCTAATAAAAAGGTTACACGTAATAAGTTAATTAAAAATGCAACATTCGACCAGAGATCTTGGTAAAGAAATCTCTGGTTGATCCTCTACCAAGATTTTCATAGGGTCAGTATTCTATCAGAAACATTGGTCCCATAGAGGTTGGTGTAATTATAAGCTTACCACTACCATTATTAATTTAGGCTTCACCCAATTCACATATGACTATTTCTTGTTCATAGAAAAACATAACTTATCTTTCACAGTTATTCTAGTATATGTGGATAATCTTATTGTTACATGCACTAGCATATCTGACATCAATAACATCAAATTTGACTTGAACAGTAAATCCAACATCAAGGATCTAAGAGACCTAAAATACTTCCTTAGTTTGGAATTTGCAAGGTGTTCCCAAGACATCTCTTTATGCCAGTGAAAGCACCGTTTGGATCTATTGCATGATACAAAATTGTTGGCAACCAATCATGTCTCTACTCTAATGGATCCAAGTATCAACTTACACACTAATCTAACCAACTTACACTGATCCAACATAGTTCAGTCGATTGATAGGTGAGTTAATTTATTTAACACATTCGAGATCGTATATATGTTATTTGTGTGCATCCTGAGCCAATTTCTATCCAAGCTACAACAACACACTTCCAAGTAGCACTTCTATTTTCAAATACCTCAAAAGTGAATTCTAACTATTAAGCTATTTAAAAAAAAAATATTCTTGAATTAATTTTTTTTAAAAATAAAAACTTGATGATTAACAAAAGAAATGACATTAATCTTTTTATTAACAGGTGCCAAGTGAGCACGTGGTAACGTTAAATCAAATGACTTGAAAATGTTAACAAACATAAATCATTGATATTAAGAAAAACTTAGTGAAGGGACATGATCGAAGACGTTTAAACAATAAACAATAAACAAAGAGAATAAGAGTGGTTGAATATTTTTTGTTGAGTGAAACAAAGTTTTCAAGCAACATTTATGACATATACTTGTTTTTATATGCACATAAACATATAGTAATGAAATTAATATTTAGAAAAGCATTTGACGGTGTTGTAGACAAAAGTAGAGAGCAGATCTGATATTGGCCCTACCATGTTAGAGGCACATGCACGTCCCGTTCTTTACGCTCCATTTTATTCAACCGTCGTTTTCAGAATAAATAAGTAAATCAAATTTGGATATTCTTAAAGAAAAACTAGCCTGCAGTTTAATCTAATTTCGATTATGACTTTTGTATTAATTTCACCTTTTGACAAGTAAAGGTAGTTTCCATAGCAATGCAGTAAAAGCTAATGATAGAAAAACAATGCGATATGAGTCAAGATTTACGTCTTCACCACAAAGCGAAACATCCCAAGTGGGAAATTGCCTAAAACATGTACAAGTTTTGAATAGAATCACAAAACAATGATCATGTCCAAAATGGAAACAATTAAGTTGTTTGGCCAAGCATTTATGACCATGTATGCAACATTCCACCTTTTCTTTAATGATTCTATATTAATAAATGTTAAAGAAAAGGAGAAAATTGTGGCAACAAATAATTGTAGAAATTCAAATAATCCATGAAGGGAATGGTTGAACAACAATAGAAATAAGATCCACATAAATGGATAAGTATATTAAATCCATATGGTTTTTGTCTTGGGGACCATATAATATGAAAGTGGGTTTCACAAGGTGTGTCCCTTAGAAAATGAAACCCTGGAATATGGATTGAAGTTGAACCATTAACAAGAACTGTGAGGGGTCACTTTCTTGTGGTGGTTAAATGCAATGGTCATATGTAGAACATAAATTAAGTGTTGGAAAGAGGTAGTTTTCTGCATGGCTTAAACTGCTTATGTATTGAAACATGTTCCAAACCCTACCATGTGGGTTTTAATAGGGTGCTGTGGGGGCTGTGGCATAGTAGGTCATATGTAACCGTTTTTAAGGGTGACAAATTGGGTACATCTTATGAGTTTGGTGCCCATTCTGTCTTTTGAATTTATTTCTCACCATGCTTTGTTTCCATCTTGTCATATTAACTTTTGCATGCTTTGTTTCTATCTTGTCATATTAACTTTTGCAAAAATGAATTATAAAAAATTTGAGTTTGACTTACTGACACATAAAATTCGTAAAAACAGACCTTAATGATCAAAGTACGTTTATAAATATATCTTTCAACAAAAATAAATTAAGAGTTTAACTTATAATTTTTCGATAATTTTTAGATGTAAATGTGTTTAACCTGGACGAATATTTCCGTTGTCGCCTATTATTAACGGAATCAATTGAGAGAATTTTACCAATTGATTAATAGCCGAATCAACGTATGAGAACTTTGTAAACCTCTTTGGGTCACTTTTATAATCAACCTATGATAATTTGTAAATCTCTTTGGGTCACTTTTATTTATTCATAAAATAAAATCTAATGCATTAGGTATGAAATTATCATATGGTATTGTTAAACATCTCATTTTTTTTTGTTAGGCCTGCAATTCTTGTGTTTAAGGCAGCATTTGTTTTGCTTGTTGATACGTCAAAAGAATTTAGAGACTATTATTGGTTGGAAAAAAGACGCATAAATTTTAAGTATCAAATTATAATTTATTTAAAAATTCAATGACCTAATTTAGATGAGCACACGCGTCCCCACCAAAGCTAAAACCATTAGATCGATGTGTCCACAACATGTCTAAGATCACACTAAATTCATCTATTGGATCTATTGGATGATAAGTGTGAAATGGTCCATCGAACCTTTTTTATTTTAAGAATCTAATAAATTGTTTTTTCTTTTGTTTTTTTTTTTAAATAAATAAATCAAATGAACTTTTTATCTACCACGATTGGATATAGAAGGAAAGATTTGATTCTAAGGATGATAATTGTTAGGATTTGGATAGAGTATTATAATACTCATTCTCATATTTGCAGTTGAAAAAAATCTTTATACTCGAGTTTATATCCATTTGGATATCAATATTGACATCCGTATTCGTACCCTATAAAAATGTAAGTGTCCGTATCCGTATCTGTTATCCGCATTTTTAATAAAAATAAATATATCAAGTATAAAATATCATATTATTATATTATTTTAAGTTTTTTAAAAAATAAAAACTTTTTAAAAAATTTATTGTTAAATTATGAAATAAATGATCACTTATATTAAATATGTAATAGTTTAAAATTGATGTTTTTTTTTTAAATTTATAAACATTTATTATTATATAATATTATAAGTTAAAATGTATAAATGTATATTGTGCAGGTATAGGGCGGGGTGGGTACTAAGATGCACATATCCGCACCAATTCTCGCTTATTTAAGTGGATAATTACTCGAACTCGTACTCATACCCATTTTTGCGGGTTTTTACTCTATCCATTGTGGTAATTTTGTGGGTACCCACTAGTTAGGAATGAGTCAAATTGACATCCCTGCTTGATTCTCACAATAATACAAACAAAGTTCACTTCATGTTGGGAGAGGTGCTCATATTTAGGCTCTGTTTGATACACTCGGTTTTTTAACCTATAGCTTGTAAATTCATATTTATTTTTAAGAACATAATTTTTAATTTTTAATTTTTTTATAAACTTATAATTAATTTTTATTAAATATGTACCGATTAAAAGTACAAGTGTGCGTGTTCCTCCTGCAAGAGAAGAGAGATTCAAAGGCTTTAGTAAGTGTATAACAATCAATCGTGGTTATAGCCTGCCCACGATGGCGAGAAGTCTGTATGATGGTGTTTTATAGTGGTTTTAGGACTTCTGCTCACGTGAGGGTAGAGGCTCTGGAGATGAATGATATGCTTAGGCGTAAGTGTATGAGGTGGATGATTAGTAGGAGTTATGATTTGTATGGATTAAGATCTCCCTTTCTTCCCTTGAGGGATAAGTATTTATAGAGGTCTCTAGAGCTTAGGATTCTCTTAGAAAGTGTCACCGTCCTTACAGGAAATGGTGAATCGTTGAATCTCTATTTTCAAGGCAGCGTTGATAAATTAATGGTCCTGACTTCTCTCTGTTCAAGAAACGTCTTATTCCATGTTTCCCATGACTGAGTGATAAGAATACCCTAGGGAAAGGCGATACCTTACCTGAGGTGACATATTATCATCACATTTCCAAGGGCGTCATATAGTCATCACCCTAGGCAGGTTCTCTTACAAATATAGCACTAAATAGTCCCTCAAACACGGGGTCTTTTGATAGAGGAAAAAATGTTTTTTTAGATCGATGCTCGTGGGAGTATCCTGAGGACCTGAACTTCTTGAGGACATTCCCCCTCAGGTGAGGTTTTGATTATCTTTTTGAGATCAAAATGCCCAAGAGAATTTATACACGGTATGAGTGTTGAGACTGCAAGTCCTTCAGGTGAGGCATTTGAACTCTCGAGTAGAACTTCTATCGAGCCCTCAAGTAAGACTTATGATCAAGTCTCTTAGGTTGGATATTGATTACGCCTCTTAAATGTTATTCATTTGTATGACCCCACAACATATTAAAGGTAAGCATTTTAATTCTAATGAAATGTTCAGTATGCAAACAAGTTACTTGAGGACAAACAACAAATTAAGTTTAGGATTGTGATGACAGTCGTCATTACGTGATTTTTACGAGAAAAATCGGATGAAATCAGAAGATTAACAAGCAAAAGTCATGCCAAAGTGTAAAAAATTGAGTAAAAATTTACCACAAGGAAGGAATAAAGACTTAGTGAAAATATTGAAGAAAAAGTGAAGAAAACAAAGCTTTGCCCTATGGAATTCTCGCGCGCGTGATGTTGACATTATGGGCGCGATGAAGAAGTATCATGGCGCGATGACGCACTTTTGCTGACACACAGTAATTTCTATTTAAAGACCTTTTTTCTAACTTTTTGAGAGGTTCTGAATCCAGGAGATAAAGTGATGTCTATGAATATACCAGAGGAAAATTTTGAGAGCATTGAAGTCATTGAAGAGTTATTCTTCCATAGATTTTGATGATGTAGACTTATCAACTCATGATACTTATTAATCTATCAATGAGTGATTAAGTTTCTCCATATTAGGTCTTTTTGAGATGAACCTTATTATTACTCCGTTGAATCATATGTTTGTTTGAGATTTTTCTGAACACTTTTATTATTATTATTATTATTATTATTATTATTATTATTATTATTATTATTATTATTATTATTATTATTATTATTATTATTATTATTATTATTATTATTATTATTATTATTATTATTATCATCTTATTTAATTGTTGAGTTTGATGTTTTTTTGTTCATTTACGAGCGCACAAATTGATATTCGATATGTAGGGATTTTTTACTGTTAGTCTACGAATCTGGCCTAGGGCAATTATTCAACTTAGTAATTAACTAATAATATGTAATTATAAGTTGTTGCTTTTGAAATAATGCACGAAGAACACATAAGTTAACTCTGAATTGGCCTAAAAAATTAGAGAATAATTGTGTAAGTTAGTGAGTTGTATACAAAGAAATTGGATGCAATGGTCTTATTAGTTTACAATAAGATAATAATTTAATTGCAATTAAATAAATACAGAATTCATCTACAGATAAAATAAGGGGAATCAATATATATGCCTAATCGTTATTCTCGTTTTGAATTTCATTCTCTTAGTTTTCTCATTCTTGGAACCATATAAAATCAACCCCTCAAGTTGTTATTATTTTAATTGCACATAATTACTTTTTAAATTACAATCCTCGTGGAGATAATATTTATAATTATTACTTGAACACTTTCATTAAAATTGCTAAAAATTCATCATAGGACCAAGCGAGCTTTCACACTTTCACTATTACTGACTTCAAGATCCTCTGCTTGATTCAACGATTGATTATCACTTCAACTATATCTTTGAATTATGTGATTGATGAGACTTGGAATATCTTCTTCTTGATCAGATGTCATCATCAGAACTTAGTGGATAACTGATATCAATTTCCCCTTTGATTGTTCTCACAAAGAACTCTCAACATCCAAAAGATGTTTGAATTATAATGTTGTTTTCGTTAGAAGCTTATGGATTGGTGTTATTAGTTGTCATCATCAAAACCAATTGACGGTTATATCTGCAAGCACACAAATATACACAATGTAGGACATAAATTTGATTGCATAATATTTCCATAGTGTAACATCAATAAGATTTCCATTATATTCAAATTAATAAAAACTATAGTTACAAAGTTCACATATAATGACATTAACTACCTTAAAAACCATAAAAGCGAGATACAAATACCTTTCATCATTTAACGCAATGTTGACATGCACATTTCTTCCAATTCTAGCAGGGTGGGTCTTGAAAACTTCATGGAGAACTCCAATGACATCTTCAGACATGTGAATTTGGTTAAAGGGATGATATAAAATAGGTTCTATTATTGAAATGAAAATAATGCATACAATACAATATAAGTAGTCTAATTGGAATTTGCCACCAATAAACTCCACAATGAGCTTGAATTTGTACTTGTTTGGAGGGATTTCTAGTATTTCTGTCTTAGTGACTATAATACCACCAATGATTATGATTTTTAGAGGGTTTACATAAACCTTCAAAGGAATATCATTATCCAGGGGATCATTGTTGTAATAAGTGTATGTTTGACGTTCTACAATCTCGAGCTTCCAATCTTCGAATTCTCGACGGCGTGTAATTACATTTGTTCACCCTAAATGTGTCAATGACTATTAAAGTTAAATTTGGAAATAATAAATTTTTTTAAAATATATACATAGTACATTTTTACCTTTGAATCTTGAATAACAATTTCGACATGTTGTTGATCACTGCGCTCTTTGATAATCCAAAAATTAATAACATGTATATCAATCTTTCATACTTGCTCCCTTTTTTTAAATCATTAATGAAACCTCGGGTCGTGACATTTTAGTAAAAATTATCTGCATATTCAGTAGTGGTGCATTAGAGATAAAAACATGATTTTCCACGTAAGAATGATATTTAAAGATAACTCAAATAAAATTTTATATTAGATGCAACACTGATGACATAAAAGTCCCTTCCAGAAAAGTTTCATGGGTTCTAAAGTTTTATTTGATATTAGATGCAATTGAGAAAAATATCATTTTACATGTTATGAATGTTAAAAAAACTATTTTTGTTACAATGTGCTACAAATAATGATAAAAAATTCCATCACTCCCATAAAAAACGAAGAAACAAACTTTTCATAACTTATTTAGAGATAATATAGATAAATTTTTATATTAGATTCAATAGAGAAATATCAAATTTCCTTTCAGCAAACTTCTAAGGGATTAAAAGTCTTATTTGGACTATTGATGCAATAGCTAAAATATATTATTTGATGTGTAATGAATATTTAAAAGACTATTTATGTTGCATGGCACTACAAATAATGGATAGAAATTCCTTCATTTTCTAAAAACAAAGAAACCACATTTTCATAACTTACTCAATTTGAAAAAGGTTTCAGATGTTACAAAGGTTGAAAACAAAGAATGACATGATGCAAGGCTTTAAAAAACGCTATGAAGCAGAAAACTGAAAACGGAAATCGTAAGCACCATGTAACCAATAACTTCAAAACCAATATAAGCATAAAGGTGAAAAGATTTAGGGATCTTTTTCATCGTGATACTTTCAATTTTTCTGCAGAAAACAAATAATAGATTAATTAAGTTGAGGTTTTCTAAGCTAAACCAATAACTATGTTTTTACCATTTTTGGACCTGCAATTTTGTTGAAAAGTTATCAAATAATCGAAATATTTTTCTCGCGAAACATTTTTCTCAAACTCGTGCAATTTAAAAAACAACTAGTAAAACCAACTACATAGTATAATAATAATAATAATAACAAGAAAAATAAAATAGCAAGAACACTAGATTTTTAATGTGGAAAACCTACCTCAAAGTGAAAGAATAAAAACTACGAGACCTAGTCCAGTAAAACCTTCTACAATATAAATAATGGGTATAAAAAAGTCTTCCTAGAAACACTAGGGAATAACAGTCTTCAACGGTAAACAATAAACACAATATCTCCACTCATAGTGCTAGCTGATTCGAATGAAGAGAGAGAGAGAGAGAGAGAGAGAGAGAGAGAGAGAGAGAGAGAGAGAGAGAGAGAGAGAGAGAGAGAGAGAGAGAGAGAGAGAGAGAGAGAGAGAGAGAGAGAGAGAGAGAGAGAGAGAGAGAGAGAGAGAGAGAAAGATGTTTTAAGTTTGAGAAAACTAGAGTTTCTAAAACAAATTTTGGTCAAGTCACTCTACTTCAACACAAGAGTTCTATTTATAGAACCACTTACGTGGGTTGCAAGATGAACAAGATCACTTAAGCATATTGTATATTATAGTGTATTGTATTGCACTTAAACACAATGTGCCTTACAATGTACCATGTTTCTCAAATTAACAGAAGTACATTGCAAGATTGTACCATCGAATAAGTTTCACTATTTATTTAATATTTCATCAATATATTAAATTTTGTGTAACCTTAATTAGAATCAAATCTTTACGAGTTTCTCATAAATTTGTTTATGAAAATATGATTTGGATCATGTGGATTCTTGACTGAGATCATGAGCAAGTATTTAAAACTGGATTTCGCTTTTTGAAACGTTATTCGAATTACAACCATACTTGATTTGAATCACATCAATTTTTAATTTAGATTATGGGTTGATTTTATTCCAACCATGAGTGAGTTGTGCCATTTTGAAAACCGTTATGGATCCTTGATATGAATCATGGTCGAGTGTGATTATATCACATGACTCGAATCCCAGAACATAAATATGAGTTTTTCACCTACTTGATTCACTTTCTCTCTCTCTCTCTCTCTCTCTCTCTCTCTCTCTCTCTATATATATATATATATATATATATATATATATATATATATATATATATATATATATATATATATATATATATATATATATATATATATATATATATATATATATATATATATATATATATATATACACACACACACACACAATTTCTTTATGATCAAAAAACACACAAGGTGGTTAACAAAGAAAACAATAAGGATTTGTTACAAACTGTTATTCTTTCCTTTCTCTTAGAACAAGATTACAAGTATACAATAATAACAAAATAACCTCTCTCACTTGAATTAGGATTTTACTTCCGATTTTTCCTTATGCCAAGATGGGAGACTAGCATGCTATTTATAAGAAAATTTGCACACTAACCTAATGGACTTTTTAACAATTACCCATTACAAGCTAACTTAGGGTACAAGTTAACTTAAACAATTGGGCTTACAAGCAATACCTAATTCAACATGGTAACAAACCTAGCAATATTGACTAATGCATGTTAGAATAAACTTCGACTACAACACGCATTACTCGCGACAGCAGCATACGAACAGACTTCGACCTCATGCTTAATTCCTGTCGAACCAAAAGCCACCATTCGACCATACTAGAGTTCGATCCAATATCTCACAAATCTTCACCTTGGATCTAACTGTATAACATCAAGAAACTAACTTTCTTCATGCAGCTTTATCAACTGCATATAGTGGAAAAACTTGCAACTAGGCAACGTCTTGGTGATCATATCAGCAACATTATGATCTATCAAAACCTTCAGCACTTGGACTTCTCCACGCTTGATTACCCCTCTGACGAAATGCAGCCTCACATAAATGTGCTTGGTTCACTCATGATAGGCTGAATTCTTTGACATGTGTATTGCACTTTGACTATCACATTTAATAGTGATAACTCAACCTTGAAGTTTCAGCTCCTTTGCAAAACCTTCAAGCCACAATGCTTCCTTCACAACTTCAGTTAAGGCGATATATTCTGCTTCAGTGGTTGATAAGGCAACAACTTTCTAAAGTGTATCTTTCCAACTAACTGTTGTCCCAAACATAGTAAACACATATCCAGAAATAGATTTTTTTGGAATCCATACAACCTGTATAATCAGAGTTGACATATCCTTCAGTTGCTACTTTACTATCTTTACCCAATGCTCCACCATAAATTAGGACTCTATAAAGAGACTCATTTATGTACCTTAGAATCCACTTCAATGCTTACCAGTGAGCCTTTCTAGGATTAGCCATGTACCTGCTTACAAGACTTACTGCATATGCTATGTCGGGTCTTGTACATACCATAACATACATCAAAGAACCCACTATATTAGCATATGGAATTCTATTCATATAAGTTCTTCCGACATCAGTACTAAGATACTTATCTATACTTAGCTTGAATTGAGCGTTTATCGGAGTCACAACAGGCTTTGAATTCGACATACTAAACTTTTCGAGAATCTTCCGTAGGTATACCTCTTGAGATAAGCATAATTTCGACTGATTTCTATCTCTTCGGATGTCAATCCTAAGAATCCTAGACGCAACTCCCAGATCCTTCATGTCGAACTCCTTATTAAGTTCAGCCTTCACCCTCATTACATCTTCGACATTGTTGCTTGCTATTAGAATATCATCAATATAGAGCAACAAAATAACAAATGAATTACCATGTCGAAATCTGAAGTAAACACAGTGGTCGAACTGACTTCTAATGAAACTTATGCGTGCCATGAACTTGTCGAATCTCATATTCCACTGTCGAGGAGATTGTTTCAGTCCTATAAAGGTCTATTCAGTTTGAACACATAATCTTCCTTACCTTTTTCAACATATCCTTCAGGTTGCATCATAAGGATTGTTTCATCTAGATCACCATACAAGAACGCAGTTTTTACATCCATCCATTCTAGTTCAAGGTCGAACTGGGCCACCATGGCAAGTAACATTCGAATGGATCTGTGCTTCACAACAGGAGAGAACACATCATTAAAGTCGAAACCTTCTTTCTGAGTGAACCCCCTAGCGACCAATCTTGCCTTGTATCTCTTTGACGTCACTCCTTCGATCCTTTCCTTAACTTTGAAAGTCCATTTACAACTGACTAACCTGGCTCCAGTAGGTTTCTTAATCAGTTCCCAGGTATTGTTATCATGAAGAGATTTCATCTCATAATCCATTGCCTTCAACCATTCAGTCTTCTTTCGACTCCTCATAACTTCCTTATAGTCTCTAGGTTCTTCGTTTATAACCTCACTTGTAGAGATTAAGGCATAAGCTATAAGATTTGCATACCCAAGTCTCTGAGGTGGCTTAATGACTCTCCTCGACCTGTCTCTTGCTAGCAGGTAGTCATTATCAGTCTCCTCATATTCGACAACATCTTCGGTGTCTTCTTCGACTTCATCTGGGATACGCAATTCAACATTAACATGTTCCACCTCAACAGGAACCTCTCCCTGTTCCAGCTCTTCGTCAGCATCATCAGCTTTCTTGAAATCCTTCTCTGCTTCATTGAAAACTACATATCGACTAGTGATACACCTCATGTGACCTGGCTCTAGGCACCATAACCTATAAGCTTTGACTCCTTTAGGGTATCCCATGAACATGCATTTCAGAGCTCTAGGTTCGACCTTGTCTTGCCTAATTGAGAATAGGCCATGCAGCCAAATACTCTTAGTCTTTCGAGACTAGGTGGATGTCCCGACCAAACTTCTTCAAGTGTTTTCATTCCCAAGGCAGCCGAGGGACATCTATTTATCAGATAGGCTGCTGTCGAAACAGCCTCCGCCCAGAACACCTTCTTCAATCCAGCACTAACCAACATGCATCTAACCCTTTCAAGAGTTGCTCGATTGAATCTCTCAGCTAAGCCGTTTTGTTGAGAAGTACATGTTATAGTCTTATGCCTTGCAATCCCAGACTCAGTACATAGTAACTGTCGAACATTTTGTTGCAGAACTCAAGACCATTGTCGGTTCTCAGCCTCTTAACCTTTTTGCCAGTTTGAGTTTCGACTAGAATATTCCAACTTTTGAAATTCTCAAAAGTTTCATCCTTCGCCTTCTGGATGAATACCTATAGCTTTCTGGAATAGTCATCAACAATGGATAGAAAATACCTTGCACCTGAGTGTGAAGGATTCCTTGCAGGGCCCCAAAGATCAGCATGAATGTAATCCAGAGATCCATGTGTTCTTTACTTGCCTTTGTTAAACTTTGCCCTACAGGATTTACCAAATATACAAGATTCACAAAACTCCAACTTTTTGAATTTGTTACCTCATAGCAGGTTCTACTTTCCCAATTCGACCAGGCCTCTTTCGCTGAAATGGCCCAATCTCATGTGCCATAATTCTGTCTTCGACACAGGTTTCATGGATGCAATATTTGTCAAATCACTTACAGCCTCAAAGGTATACAAACCTTGTTTCTTCACGCCTCTCAAGACTTCCTTCGACCTCTTCATGACTCTTAGGATACTTTCTCTCCTTGAAAAACATGTCCCTTCCTGTCGAATTCACCAAGAGAAATCAAATTTCTCTTTAAATCAGGTACATACCTGACTTCAGTCAATAACCTTATTGACTCATCATGGAGCTTGAATCTTACAGATCCAACACCTGCAATTTTGCAAGATTTGTTGTTTCCCAACAACACCAATCCACCATCTTGATCACATAGCTCCTCGAACAATTCTCTGTTTGGAGTCATGTGCCAAGTGCAACTTGAATCCATAATGCATTCTTTTCTTGAGTCGCCACTTGAAACCACAAGAACATCAGATGAGTCGAAGTCATCTTGAATAATGGCTATGTTGCCATTACCTCCATGATCTTTCAGATATTCAGGATACACCTTTCTTGTATGACCCTCCTTCTTACAGTGATAACATCGAATACTAGATGTTTCGCCACTATAAGACTTATGTTGACTTTTACCTTTCTTCTTGTCGAACTTACCATCCTTTCGCAAGAATTTTCCCTTAACGGCCAAACCTTCGCCCACCGTCGAAGTTCTATGCTCCTTTCGTTCATTCAAGTCCTTAGAATACAAGGCTGATTGAACTTCTTCAAAGCTCGGGGACTCTCTTCCATACAAGAGAGTTTCTTTGAAGTGAGCATGTGTTCTGGGCAAAGCACATAACAACAATAGTGTTTGATCTTCATCATCGATCTTCACATCAATATTTTCAAGATTAAGAATCAGCTTGTTGAACATTCTAACTACTCAGCCAACACTCTGTCTTCATTCATCCTGAATGGATACAAAGCTTGCTTCAGGTAGAGTCGATTCACCAGAGATTTGGTCATGTACAAACTTTCAAGTTTCACCCATAATCTCGATGTTGTAGTCTCCTTTGATACCTACCAAAGAACCATATCGCCAAGGCTCAACAATATTGCACTGTGGGCTTTCTCAATCATGTCCGTCTTTTCTTTTACCGTTAACGCAACGTCCATGGCTGCTTCTCTCTTCAACGCTTCCAAACAACTTTGCTGAACCAGTAGGGCTTTCATCTGCAAGCGCCACAGACCGAAGTTGTTCACTCTAGTGAACTTTTCAATCTCATATTTTGTTGAAGGCATCTTCTCCATGCTCACCGCACTAATTTGTTGTGAATCAGATGTCTTGAAACAAAATATAAACAGTTTCTTTATGATCAAGAAACACACAAAGGTTAGGGTTAAAAAAGAAAACAAGGTAAAACAACAAGGATTGGTTACAAACTGTTATTCTTTCCTTTCTCTTAGAACAAGATTAAAATATACAAGAATAACAAAATAACCTCTCTCGCTTGAATTAGGATTTTATCTTCCTATTTTTCCTTATGCCAAGATGAGAGACTAACATGCTATTTATAAGAAAATTTCCACACTAACCTAATGGGTTTTTAACAATTACCCATTACAAGCTAACTTAGGGTACAAGCTAACTTAAACAATTGGTTTTACAAGCAAGACCCAATTCAACATGCTAACAAACCTAGCAATATTGACTAATGCATGTTAGAACAAACTTCGACTACAACACGCATTACTCGCGACAGCAACATGCAAGCATACTTCGACCCCATGCTTAATTTCTGTCAAACCAGAACCTACCCTTCGACCATACTAGAGTTCGATCCAATATCTCACACACACACACACACACACACACACACACACACACACACACACACACACACACACACACACACACACATATATATATATATATATATATATATATATATATATATATATATATATATATATATATATATATATATATATATATATATATATAAAGTATTTAAAGAACACTTGTTTTATTTGATGTGTGTTTCTTGTATGCAGGTTCTAATACTTGTAAATATTATATACATAATCTGATATATAAAGGCACACTTCTAAAAAGCTGAATTGCTAACTTCTGGTGATGCAGAATCTGAAGAACACTTGCTACGTAATGTCCGATGTAGACTCTGAAGCTGAAGGTCTCAACATCAGAAAAAGTAACATAATTGTCTCTACACTTGGTGAATTTAAATTAGCTTCTGGTATCGTTCAGATTTGGTGATAGAGCTGAAGTTGTCCATACTGCATAAAGCAAGCTGCATTGTCAAATCAGTTTGTCAGCTGGAGTCTGAGTTCACAAGGCTTAAGGAAGGTTGACATGCTTTATCGACATCCTTTCTAATGGGTCTATAGTACATGATCTTCTTGAAGACACAACGGTTAAACATGTTACACAATGGATCAAGATCTTTTGGTGTATCTATCTTCATCTGCTCTTGTACTATGGAGTAAAGCAAAGACACTGATCAAGTTATCTCATCCAACGACTAGTCTACTACAACTGAATCTTTAACAAGGATTAACCGGAAGATGGTGTAGCAAGATCAATAATTATCAACTCAATAGTTTATGCAGATTTTATGTTGTAGGTTGTTATTGTAAAACCCTTAATATTTCTTATACATTGAATATCTTAGTAATCTTAAGAGCTTTAGGTTTTTGTTAATGGTGATTTCCCGTACCTTTAATATTAGTATCAAGTACACATTGTTCTCTATTCTGTTGAACTTGTTTAGCAGTTTAGAATAAATCTCTCGCCAAGATGCTTGAGCCATGTAAGTCTCTTACTATGTGCTTGAGCATTGAAAGTCTTAATCAAGTATATTGATTGAGCATAAGTTTTGTATCATTGGGATACAAGCAAGGAAGTCTCTCTCAAAGATGCTTGAGCCATATAAGTCTCATGCTATGTGCATGAGCAACGAAAGACTTAATCAATTGGATTGATTAAGCAGAAGTCTTGTGTTGAGGGGATGCAAGCAAGAAGTCTTGGGCCAGCGTGGCTTGAGCAGGTTGGCTCGATTCATAAAATTAGGAGCAGTAAGTCTTGAATCTGAGGTGTTTAAGAAATGAGGCTCGTTTCATGGGATTTAAAGCAGAAGTCTTGAGTCTATAGGACATAAGAAGGAAGTCTCAGACCTAGGGTCTGAGCAGTGTAAAAGTCTTATGCAGAATGCATAAGCAATTGTAATCATGATTTGGTTATAGTGAAAAGCTCTTGTGAAGTAAGGGGGATGGACTACTCTCAGTTGGAGGGGAACCTATATAAATCTTTATGTCTTCTATTTTTATTTATTTTCTTCTGTTAACATTGATGATAAGTATAAACAGAATCTGAACACCAGTTCAGATTCTGAACTCTGATCAGATGCAAAATTAAAAGAAATGGAAAACACAATTCAACCCCCTTTTTGTGTACTTTTCTCACATTCACAACAAACAATCATCCACACAACATAGTCATGCAATACCACAATTCCTCAACCAAATTACTCAACCAACACACACATACACACAATTGCAACAATTCACATCAATTAATTACAACATAGAGATAAAAGGTAATTAAAGCATATAGAGATATACCCCACCCACATATTTGTTAGAACACAGATTGGTTCTTAATAATTACTCTTTGTTTTGATGATAACTGTTAGGAAATTTATATTTAAGAATTATATACTCTAAAATTTGTTTGAGAGTTTTATTGTAGATTAATATTATATCAACTCTCTAGAAGCAAATCTGCCTTGAATACAAGAAGTTATTCTGACTTTGAAGCGTCAGATGCACCTTACAGAAGAATCTGTTTGCTCCTTACAGAAGATCCTGAGCGTAGTCTCCAGAAGGATCTGAAGCAAGAAGCTCCAGAACATTCTGAGTTAGAAGCATCTGAAGATAGTCAGAAGCATCTGAAGATAATCAGAAGCATCTGAAGCTGAAGCATCAGAAGTATAGAAGAATATTGATTGAAGAGTTTCTCAAAGCATTAGTCTACAGAAGTTTCTGAAAGTACCTATGCTGCCTTGTACTGAAGTTCTGTGTCAAAATGCTCTGATGATCAACACGCTAGAAGCACACACGCTGCAGAAGACTCTGATACAACATAGTTCTGGATTTCATTAGAAAACTCTGATCCATTCAGACTCTGAAGAACTTGCTGAAACTGAAGAAGTGTTTTCAAGAATGTATCCGTTGGAACTATTCAACGTCTCTTTCCTTATTTGTGCTAGACACACTTACACAGACAAAAAGGATTTATCTGTGCCATCTATTTCAAGGAAAGGTCAGTGCATGTGAAGACAAAAAGGCTCAGACCTTTTTCTCTCTTTTCAATGTTCAGCTTGCATGATTCAGCTGCCTATAAAAGGAGATCTTCACTTCATTCTTCAGTGCTACTCTCTTGCTGAAAAGAAATCATAATATTCAATAAGCTCTCATTCTTATTCTTCATAGAATCTCATTGTATTTAAACTTAAGAGAAAAATCACTGTTGTGATTATAGCTTTATAGAAGCATTAAAAACTCTTGTATTTAATTTACATTGATTGTAAAGGATATTCCTTAAGAGGATTCAGTTATAATCAGTAGCTCTTGAGAAGACTAAGAACTGTTGTTCTTAGGTGTTACTATTGTAATCAGTTTGATTTAATAGTGGATTAAGTCCTTGTTGAGAAAGGCAAGTCACTCTGGAAGGGTGGACTGGAGTAGTTGTTTAACGAACCAGGATAAAAATAATTGTGTGATTATTTTTCAAGTATTAATTTTCCATACTTATTCAATCCCCCCCTTTCTAAGTATTATCTCACCTTCAGTTGGCATAAGAGCTCCGATTCTGAGTGTGCTACCACTTAACAAGTGTCAGTAAAGATCCAGAGAGATATACTTTGATCTATATATTTATTTGTTATCATGGCTGATAATTCAATGTCAAATATCAACAATAAATATGAAGAGAGGGATAGGATCAGTACCAAACCTCCAATGTTTGATGGAGAAAAATTTGACTATTGGAAAGATAGAATAAAAAGTTTTTTTCTTGGGTATGATGCTGATCTTTGGGATTTGGTCATTGATGGATATGAACATCCTACTGATGAGGATGGCAAAAAGATTGATAGAAAATCAATGACTGAAGTGCAGAAAAGAGATTTCAAGAATCACCACAAAGCCAAAACTATATTGCTTAATGCAATCTCTCATACTGAGTATGAGAAGATTACTAACAGAGATACTGCTCATGACATGTTTGAGTCACTCAAAATGACCCATGAGGGAAATTCTCAAGTTAAGGAGACAAAAGCTCTGGCTCTGATCCAGAAGTATGAGGCTTTCAAAATGGAAGACTCAGAATCTGTTGAAGCCATGTTCTCCAGATTCCAGATACTCACTGCTGGGCTGAAAGTTCTGGACAAGGGATATTCCACGTCAGATCATGTAAAGAAAATCATCAGAAGTCTGCCCATCAGATGGAGACCAATGGTGACTGCCCTGAAGATGGCCAAAGATCTGAACAAGATCTCTCTAGAAGAACTCATCAGTTCATTGAGGAGCCATGAGATTGAGCTGGAGGAAGATGAACCCCAGAAGAAAGATAAAGGTAAATCCATAGCTTTAAAATCTAACAAAACTGCTAAAGCTTTGCAGGTCATTTAAGAAAGCTCTGAAGAATCTTCTTCTGGAGAAGAAGATGAGTTGTCCATGCTGTCCAGAAGGATTAACAAACTCTGGAAGCACAAGGGAAAGAAGTTTAACAACTTCAGAAGATCTGATAACAGAAAGGAATCTTCTAGTCACAGAAGATCTGCCAAGAAAGAAGTGGTGTGCTATGAGTGCAAAGAACCTGGGCACTACAAGAATGACTGCCCCAAACTTCTGAAGGAAAAACCTAAGAAGAAGTTCAACAAGAAGAAGAAGGTTCTGATGGCAACATGGGATGACTCAGATGAGTGTGAGTCATCTTCTGAATCAGAAGAAGAATGTGCAAACGTTGCACTGATGGCCAGGACAGAGGATCAAGAGGAAGGTACCTCTGGATATGAATCAGAATCTGAATCTGATGATGATGCAGAAGAGGTAATGGCTAAACTTACCAAAGAAGAACTCATTAAAGTTTTAACAGAAGTTCTTAAAAGTTATAACAACATCAAACTCAAATACAAGAAGCTGAAAAGCAATCTTGAATCTGAGATTGATCTTCTGAAAACAGAACTTGTTGAGCAGAAAGAAATAAATTTAAAAATCAAAAATGACTTTGATAGAACTCAACAAGAATCTGATTCTGAAACTAAGTCTTGTGAAAATATTTTAGAAAAATATGACTCTAGTTTTCAGAGGTTTCTCACTAAGAGCATAGACAGAAGCAAGATGGCTTCCATGATCTATGGTGTTAGTGGAAACAACAGAAGAGGCATTGGATATGAGTCTTCATCTGGAAGCAATCCAAAACCTGTTGACAAACTTTTCATCAGGAAGACACCTCTGTACTCTCAATTCAAATTTGGTCACTTGAATGACATTAAACACACAAGCTCTGAGAAGAGTACTTAT
This sequence comes from Lathyrus sativus, assembly GCA_963859935.3. Lineage (NCBI taxonomy): Eukaryota > Viridiplantae > Streptophyta > Magnoliopsida > Fabales > Fabaceae > Lathyrus > Lathyrus sativus. The sequence goes on along the minus strand of OZ012739.1, from coordinate 543,994,401 downwards.
GTGTTTAAACCAAAGGCAAGTCAGAATAAACATTATGTTGCAAAACAGAAGTTTAGACAAACCTGCAAACCAACTAACTCCAAAGGACCCAAGAAGATCTGGGTACCTAAAAACAAAATAATTCCTGTTGCAGATGTTCTTAGCAGCAAAGTCAGGACACCAATCATGGTACCTGGACTCTGGATGCTCACGACACATGACAGGAGAAAGGTCTATGTTCCAAAGCCTGGAACTTAGATCTGGAGGGGACGTGAAGTTTGGAGGGAACCAGAAGGGCAAGATCATTGGATCTGGCACTATTGGAAATGGTAAACTTCCCTCTATTACTAATGTTCTATTAGTTGAAGGATTGAAACATAATCTATTGTCCATAAGTCAATTAAGTGACAATGGTTATGATATAATCTTTAATCAAAAATGTTGCAAAGCTGTATGTCAAAAGGATGGTTCTATCCTATTCAGTGGAAAGAGGAAACACAACATTTATAAAATTAACCTTTCAGAACTAAAAGTTCAAAATGTAAAATGCCTCTTATCTGTGAATGATGAGCAATGGGTCTGGCATAGAAGATTGGGGCATATTAATATGAGACGTATATCTCAGATTAATAAACTCAATCTGGTCAGAGGACTTCCTAAGTTGAAGTTCAACTCAGATGCTCTGTGTGAAGCATGTCAAAGAGGTAAATTTTCAAAATCTCATTTTAAATCAAAAAATGTTGTTTCTACCTCCAGACCATTGGAATTACTTCACATTGATCTGTTTGGACCAGTGAAAACTGCATCCATCAGAGGCAAGAAGTATGGGTTAGTCATTGTAGATGACTACAGCAGATGGACATGGGTAAAGTTTCTAAAACACAAGGATGAGTCTCATTCTGTGTTCTTTGACTTCTGCAATCAAGTCCAAACTGAAAAAGATTCCAAAATTATTAAAGTCAGAAGTGATCATGGTGGAGAATTTGAAAATAAACATTTTGAAAAATATTTTTCTGAAAAAGGCATTGCACATGATTTCTCCTGCCCTAGAACTCCACAACAAAATGGAGTTGTAGAGAGGAAAAATAGAACATTGCAAGAGATGGCCAGAACCATGATCAATGAGACAAATCTGGCAAAACATTTTTGGGCAGAAGCAATTAACACAACTTGTTATATTCAGAACAGAGTGTCTGTAAGACCTCTTCTGGAAAAGACTCCCTATGAATTGTGGAGAAACAGAAAGCCTAACATTTCTTATTTTCATCCTTTTGGATGTATTTGTTATATGCTTAATACTAAAGATAATCTGAACAAGTTTGATTCCAAAGCACAGAAGTGTTTCATGCTTGGTTATTCTGAACGCTCTAAAGGCTACAGAGTATTCAATATTGAAACACAGATTGTTGAAGAATCTATTCATGTTAGATTTGATGATAAGCTTGGCTCTGAAAAGCCAAAGCAGCTTGAAAGTTCTGCAGATAGAGAAGTGATTCTCACAGACTCTGAAGCCTCAGAGGAAGAAAAGGCAAAGATCAAAGAATCTGAAGCAACCCCAGATGCTACACTTTTGACCTCCCAACTAGACAACCTGCATATTTTTGAAAGACCAACTGTCAGAGGATCTTCTTCCAGAATCAAAGCTTCTCATCCAGAAGATGTGATAATTGGAAAGAAAGATGATCCAATAAGGACAAGATCATTTCTCAGAACTTCTGAATCTTCTTTATTTGGCTTAGTGTCAATAATAGAACCAACATCTGTAGAAAATGTTAGAACACAGATTGGTTCTTAATAATTACTCTTTGTTTTGATGATAACTGTTAGGAAATTTATATTTAAGAATTATATACTCTAAAATTTGTTTGAGAGTTTTACTGCAGATTAATTTTAATATTAACTCTCTAGAAGCAAATATGCCTTGAATACAAGAAGCTATTCTGACTCTGAAGTGCCAGATGCACCTTACAGAAGAATCTGCTTGCTCCTTACAGAAGATCCTGAGCGTAGTCTCCAGAAGGATCTGAAGCAAGAAGCTCCAGAACATTCTGAGTCAGAAGCATCTGAAGATAGTCAGAAGCATCTGAAGATAATCAGAAGCATCTGAAGCTGAAGCATCAGAAGTATAGAAGAATATTGATTGAAGAGTTTCTCAAAACATTGATCTACAGAAGTTTCTGAAAGTACTTACGCTGCCAAGTACTGAAGTTCTGTGTCAAGATGCTCTGATGATCAACACACTAGAAGCACACACGCTGCAGAAGACTCTGATACAGCATAGTTCTGAATCTCATCAGAAGACTCTGATCCATTCAGACTCTGAAGAACTTGCTGAAACTGAAGAAGTGTTTTCAAGAATATATCCGTTGGATCTATTCAATGTCTCTTTCCTTATTTGTGCTAGACACACTTACACAGACAAAAAGGATTTATCTGTGCCATCTATTTCAAGGAAAAGTCAGTGCATGTGAAGACAAAAAGGCTCAGACCTTTTGGACTCTCTTTTCAACGTGCATGATTCAGCTGCCTATAAAAGGAGTTCCTCACTTCATTCTTCAGTTACACATTCTTGCTGAAAAGAAATTACAATATTCTATAAGCTCTCATTCTTATTCTTCATAGAATCTCATTGTACTTAAAACTTAAGAGAAAAATCACTGTTGTGATTATAGCTTTATAGAAGCATTAAAAACTCTTGTATTTAATTTACATTGTTTGTAAAGGATATTCCTTAAGAGGATTCAGTGTGAATCAATAGCTCTTGAGAAGACTAAGAACTGTAGTTCTTAGGTGATACTATTGTAATCAGTTTGATTTAATAGTGGATTAAGTCCTTGTTGAGAAAGGCAAATCACTCTGGAAGGGTGGACTGGAGTAGTTGTTTAACGAACCAGGATAAAAATAATTGTGTGATTATTTTCAAGTATTAATTTTCCATACTTATTCAACCCCCCCTTCTAAGTATTATCTCACCTTCAGTTGGCATCAGAGCTCCGGTTCTGAGTGTGCTATCACTTAACAGTGTCAGTAAAGATCCAGAGGAGATATACTTTGATCTATATATTTATTTGTTATCATGGCTGATAATTCAATGTCAAATATCAACAATAAATATGAAGAGAGGGATAGGATCAGTACCAAACCTCCAATGTTTGATGGAGAAAAATTTGACTATTGGAAAGATAGAATAGAGAGTTTTTTTCTTGGGTATGATGCTGATCTTTGGGATTTGGTCATTGATGGATATGAACATCCTACTGGTGAGGATGGCATAAAGATTGATAGAAAATCAATGACTGAAGTGCAGAAAAGAGACTTCAAGAATCACCACAAAGCCAGAACTATATTGCTTAATGCAATCTCTCATACTGAGTATGAGAAGATTACTAACAGAGATACTGATCATGACATGTTTGAATCACTCAAAATGACTCATGAGGGAAACTCTCAGGTTAAAGAGACAAAGGCTCTGGCGCTCATACAGAAGTATGAGGCATTTAAAATGGAAGATTCTGAAAATGTAGAAACTATGTTTTCTAGATTTCAGATTCTTACAGTTGGTCTGAAAGTTCTGGACAAGGGCTACTCAACGTCAGATCATGTCAAGAAAATCATCAGAAGTCTTCCCACCAGATGGAGACCAATGGTGACTGCTTTGAAGATGGCAAAAGATCTGAACAAGATCTCTTTAGAAGAACTTATCAGTTCTTTGAGAAGCCATGAAATTGAGCTGGAGGAAGATGAACCCCAGAAGAAAGATAAAGGTAAATCCATAGCTTTAAAATCTAACAAAACTGCTAAAGCTTTGCAGGTTATTCAAGAAAGCTCTGAAGAATCTTCTTCTGAAGAAGAAGATGAGTTGTCCATGCTGTCCAGAAGGATTAACAAACTCTGGAAGCACAAGGGAAAGAAGTTTAACAACTTCAGAAGATCTGACAACAGAAAGGAATCTTCTAGTCACAAAAGATCTGCCAAGAAAGAAGTGGTGTGCTATGAGTGCAAAGAACCTGGGCACTACAAGAATGACTGCCCTAAACTTCTGAAAGAAAAACCTAAGAAGAAGTTCAACAAGAAGAAGAAGGTTCTGATGGCAACATGGGATGACTCAGATGAGTGTGAGTCATCTTCTGAATCAGAAGAAGAATGTGCAAATGTTGCACTGATGGCCAGGACAGAGGATCAAGAGGAAAGTACCTCTGGATATGAATCAGAATCAGAATCTGATGATGATGCAGAAGAGGTAATGGCTAAAATTACCAAAGAAGAACTCATTAAAGTTTTAACAGAAGTTCTTAAAAGTTACAACAACATCAAACTCAAATACAAGAAGCTGAAAAGCAATCTTGAATCTGAGATTGATCTTCTGCAAACAGAACTTGTTGAGCAGAAAGAAATAAATTTAAAAATCAAAAATGACTTTGATAGAACTCAACAAGAATCTGATTCTGAAACTAAGTCTTGTGAAAATATTTTAGAAAAATATGACTCTAGTTTTCAGAGGTTTCTCACTAAGAGCATAGACAGAAGCAAGATGGCTTCCATGATCTATGGTGTTAGTGGAAACAACAGAAGAGGCATTGGATATGAGTCTTCATCTGGAAGCAATCCAAAACCTGTTGACAAACTTTTCATCAGGAAGACACCTCTGTACTCTCAATTCAAATTTGGTCACCTGAATGACATGAAACACACAAGCTCTAAGAAGAGTACTTATGTGTTTAAACCAAAGGCAAGTCAGAATAAACATTATGTTGCAAAACAGAAGTTTAGACAAACCTGCAAACCAACTAACCCCAAAGGACCCAAGAAGATCTGGGTACCTAAAGACAAAATAATTCCTGTTGCAGATGTTCTTAGCAGCAAAGTCAGGACACCAATCATGGTACCTGGACTCTGGATGCTCACGACACATGACAGAAGAAAGGTCTATGTTCCAAAGCCTGGAACTTAGATCTGGAGGGGACGTGAAGTTTGGAGGGAACCAGAAGGGCAAGATCATTGGATCTGGCACTATTGGAAATGGTAAGCTTCCCTCTATTACTAATGTTCTGTTAGTTGAAGGATTGAAACATAATCTATTGTCCATAAGTCAATTAAGTGACAATGGTTATGATATAATCTTTAATCAAAAATGTTGCAAAGTTGTATGTCAAAAGGATGGCTCTATCCTATTCAGTGGAAAGAGGAAACACAACATTTATAAAATTAACCTTTAAGAACTTAAAGTTCAAAATGTAAAATGCCTCTTATCTGTGAATGATGAGCAATGGGTCTGACATAGAAGATTGGGGCATATTAATATGAGACGTATATCTCAGATTAATAAACTCAATCTGGTCAGAGGACTTCCTAAGTTGAAGTTCAACTCAGATGCTCTGTGTGAAGCATGTCAAAGAGGTAAATTTTCAAAATCTCATTTTAAATCAAAAAATGTTGTGTCTACCTCCAGACCATTGGAATTACTTCACATTGATCTGTTTGGACCAGTGAAAACTGCATCCATCAGAGGCAAGAAGTATGGGTTAGTCATTGTAGATGACTACAACAGATGGACATGGGTAAAGTTTCTAAAACACAAGGATGAGTCTCATTCTGTGTTCTTTGACTTCTGCAATCAAGTCCAGACTGAAAAAGATTCCAAAATTATTAAAGTCAGAAGTGATCATGGTGGAGAATTTGAAAATAAACATTTTGAAAAATATTTTTCTGAAAAAGGCATTGCACATGATTTCTCCTGCCCTAGAACTCCACAACAAAATGGAGTTGTAGAGAGGAAAAATAGAACATTGCAAGAAATGGCCAGAACCATGATCAATGAGACAAATCTGGCAAAACATTTTTGGGCAGAAGCAATTAACACAGCTTGTTATATTCAGAACAGAGTGTCTGTAAGACCTCTTCTGGAAAAGACTCCCTATGAATTGTGGAGAAACAGAAAGCCTAACATTTCTTATTTTCATCCTTTTGGATGTATTTGTTATATGCTTAATACTAAAGATAATCTGAACAAGTTTGATTCCAAAGCACAGAAGTGTTTCATGCTTGGTTATTCTGAACGCTCTAAAGGCTACAGAGTATTCAATACTGAAACACAGATTGTTGAAGAATTTATTCATGTTAGATTTGATGATAAGCTTGGCTCTGAAAAGCCAAAGCAGTTTGAAAGTTCTGCAGATAGAGAAGTGATCCTCACAGACTCTGAAGGCTCAGAGGCAGAAAAGGCAAAAATCAAAGAATCTGAAGCAACCCCAGATGCTACACTTTTGACTTCCCAACTAAACAACTTGCATATTTCTGAAAGACCAACTGTCAGAGGATCTTCTTCCAGAATCAAATCATCTCATCCAGAAGATGTGATTATTGGAAAGAAAGATGATCCAATAAGGACAAGATCATTTCTTAGAACTTCTGAATCTTCTTTATTTGGCTTAGTGTCAATAATAGAACCAACATCTGTAGATGAGGCTCTGGAAGATAAAGAATGGATTATAGCTATGCAAGAAGAGCTGAATCATTTCACCAGAAATGAAGTTTGGGATCTGGTTCCTAGACCTAAAGGATTCAATATTATTGGAACAAAATGGGTCTTCAGAAATAAGCTGAATGAAAGGGGAGAAGTAGAAAGGAACAAGGCAAGACTGGTTGCTCAAGGATACAATCAGCAAGAAGGTATTGATTACACTGAGACATATGCTCCAGTGGCAAGGTTAGAATCTATACGCCTTCTTATTTCTTTTGCTGCACAGAATAACATCACTCTGTATCAGATGGATGTTAAAAGTGCTTTTCTTAATGGTATTATAGAAGAAGAAGTATGTGTCCACCAACCTCCTGGTTTTGAAAGTGAAAACTTTCCAAATCATGTTTTCAAATTAAAGAAATCACTTTATGGATTAAAACAAGCTCCCAGAGCTTGGTATGAGAGGTTGAGCAACTTCCTTCTGAAGAAAAATTTTATCAGAGGAAAAGTGGATACAACTTTATTCTGTAAAACTGTTAAGAAAGATCTGTTGATTTGTCAAATTTATGTAAATGACATTATTTTTGGATCAACAAATATTACGCTTAGAAAGGAGTTTGCTAAATGTATGCAGGAAGAATTTGAAATGAGCATGATGGGAGAATTGAGATTCTTCTTGGGAATCCAAGTCAATCAGACTCTAGAGTGCACCTACATACATCAAACCAAATATGTTAAAGAGCTTCTGAAGAAGTTCAACATGGTTGATAGAAAAATGGCAAAGACTCCAATGCATCCTACAAGCACTCTAGGTAAGGAAGAGGTAAGTAGGAAGGTAGATCAAAAACTCTACAGAGGTATGATAGGATCTCTTCTATACTTGACTGCTTCTAGACCAGATATTCTGTTTAGTGTTTGCTTATGTGCTAGATTCCAATCAGATCCTAGAGAATCACACTTAACAGCTGTTAAGAGGATTCTAAGGTATCTGAAAGGTACTGCTAACATGGGTTTGTGTTACAGAAGATCTGATGAATTTTCATTAGTTGGATTCTGTGATGCTGACTATGCTGGAGACAGAGTTGAACGTAAAAGCACTTCTGGAAGCTGTCAGTTTCTTGGAAGTCATCTGATCTCATGGTACAGCAAGAAGCAACCTACCATTGCACTATCAACTACAGAGGCAGAATACATTGCTGCTGCTGGATGTTGTACTCAGATGCTCTGGATGAAGAGTCAATTAGAAGATTATCAAATCTATGAGAGTAATCTTTCTATCTTTTGTGATAATACTTCTGCTATATGTTTGTCAAAAAATCCAATCTTGCATTCTAAGGCAAAACATATAGAAATTAAACATCACTTCATCAGAGACTATGTTCAGAAGGGTGTAATTAATTTAGCTTTTGTTGATACAGATCATCAATGGGCTGATATTTTCACAAAACCCCTTGCTGAAGATAGATTTAAGTTCATTCTGAAAAATATTTGTATGGATTTTTGTCCAGAGTAATATTTACCAGAGGCAACCTCTCAGATGCAAAATGTTTAATGATATGAAGTATTTCTTCTGTTCATTTATTCTATTCTGATTATTATTTCTGATTTGAAAATCTGAACTAACCATCTTTAGAAGATCTGAACGTAGCTAACGTTTCATTTCTTGAGAGAATTCAGAACAGCATGCAAGCAAACACGTGTCCCACAAAATCTGATGAGGTGGCGTGTGCACAACTGAAAAGACGTTTGAGGTGAAATTTGAATAGTAAATATCTTGGTTTTCCCCCCAAATCTGTCAGAAGCATTTATTATTTTAAATGATTTTATTCTCTTCATTTAATGCTGCTCAAACGTGCGTTGTTTCTGTCTTTTGGTGTGCCTATGTGATTAGTATAAATACCTGCTGTGTATTCACTTTCACACTTTTCACTCTCAGAATTTATATGCATTTTCATCTTTTGTTCTCTCTTCACAAAAACTCAAAACCTAAGTGTTCTAAAAAGCATTCTTCAATGGCGTCTTCTTCATCAACAACTGCTCAGTTTCAATCAACAATGGCTGCTGTAACTTCAGATAATCTAGGTGCTGCTCCATATATTCCTCCACAGAGAACTCTTCTCACACCTGTTGATAAGTTAGAAGTGTTGTGTGAATCCATGGTTGAATTTGATTCACTGGCTGACAATGGGTTTGATTTTCGCTCCATTGTTAGAGCTCAAGGTTGGGTGAAATACTTTGATAGACTATTTGGACCAGTTTACCCTCTGCTTGTTAAGGAATTCTAGATTCATGCATCTGTGTATCCCAAGTTTATCTTATCATCTGTACTGGGAAAGGAGATCATTATCACAGAGGATCTGATTAGAAGACTGATTGGTTATGAAGAAACAGATGGTGTTTCACATCTGCCAGCTGGGCGTGTTGATATGGATGAAGTTTATGAGGAGGTTATGACTGCTGGACAAGCCTCTAACAGATTCAAAGATCTGAAGCCAGATTACAAGATCTGGGCCAAGATATTCGTGGGATGCATACATCACAGAAAGTCAACAAATTCCCCAGATTATGTCAACAATGAACAGATCTATTTTATGTACTGCCTTAGTCAGAGTAATAAGGTAGATCTTCCTTACTTATTGTTCATGCATCTGTGGAATCACATCAATGCATCTAGAGAATCTGTGAAGGAAAAAGGCCAGAAGATCAGGACTTGGATACCTTTTGGAAGGTTGCTATCAGATCTTCTCACTGAAAATGGTTTAGTGGCTGCTCTGTATGATGCTGGCGTTACAGAGGAACTAGAGTTCATTATGGGAAAGCCTCTGAACGCTAAAAGCCTTCTGAGACTCAAGATTGTAGATGAACTGACTACTGCTCCAAAGAGATTAAATATGTCTGATCTGAATAAAAGAGTTCCAGTATCAGATTTTCCTCTATTCTTTGCTGAGGAACCTAGACACATTGTTCTGATGTATATAGAGGAATGCAAAAGGGAAGGAGTGTCTGTTCCAGCCAATGTATTTCAACTTGTCAAGCAACCACTGCCAGATGCAGGAGAAGAAGAAGAAGCAGAAGTTCCACTTCAAAGGAAAAGATCTCAGCCTGTAGCAGAATCTGAACCTGTCCAGAAGAAGGCTAAGATTGCTGAGAAACCAAAGGATCTTCTGAAGAGAAAGGACTCTGGAGAAGCTGCCTCTGTCTCTGCTAAGAGGATTAAACTCAAAGGTACTAAAGCTTTTGTTACTTCTAAAAATGTTGTTATAAATGATTCATCTATTAAGTCTGTTCCCAAACCCCCTGTCACTCAAACAACATCTGTTGCTGCCCCCAGTTCTGTCTCACCTCAGAATCAACCTACTGCTTCTGTATCAAAACCACCTCAACCCAAACTACATATAAAACACTTCACTCCACGTCCTTCACCAACAGTTCCATCACCAACTGTTCCTCAACCAACAGAACCACAACAATTAGAACCACAACCAACAGAACCACAACCATCAGAACTACCACAAAATTCTGATAAACAAAACTCTGCTCAACCACAAATAGAAACTCAACCAATAACTTCTGATCATCCAGAAAAACAAACCACAGAAGATCAACCAGAAAAAGACTCTGTCATTCCACCATCACCAATTCCATCTTCTGAACCTGTAGCAACTGTTACTTCTGAACCCTCTAAAGTAACTTCTGCTCCTGTTTCATCTGAACCACCCACTCAACAATCTGATACCCCTTCAGAACCATCTCATATCCCTGAGACAGAAGTTCTTGATATCACTCCATTAAAAACAGTGTTTCAAGTTTCTTCTACCTCTTGTACACCTGAAACATCTTCAAATTCATCTGAATCAGAAATTCATCCTGATTTTCTGATTAATCCATCTGACAAATACCCTGTTCATGAACCTGAACCTGAATCAACCTTACCTACCATAACTACCATTCCAGAACCTATGCCTCCACCTGCACCTTCATCTGAGATGATTCTTCCTACTTCTAATCCATCATCATCTGGAATATCTTGTGCCCAAGTGTCCTCTCTGTATCATAATTTATCTTATGGTTTCAAACTGAAAGATTTTTATGATAGAGTTGAGCCTTCTGAACCCTTGAAACCTCTGAAACCTAAACTCAAACCAACCCTTCCATCTGTAATCCTTTCATATATTAAATCTATGGAAAATGAAGGATCCTTAGCCCCCATCTCTGCTACATCTGGTAAAGCTGCTGTTTCAGCTCTGCATTCTGCATCTGATAACACAGTTGCATCTGATAAATCATCAAACTCTGCTTTCGTACCATACTCCAATGCATTCTTTGATGTTGTTTACCCACGCACAAGACCTCAACCAAATCTGCTTAATGCTTTAAACAGATCCCTTCCTCAGAAACCAGAAATTCCATTCTTTCCATATGTTCCCCCTCCTCTGATTTCCATTCCAAAATCATTGATACCACCAACTCCAAAACCTAAACAGATGACTCTGGAAACCTTGCTTAAACCACCACCCAGACTTAATATTGAACATTTATTTCAAACGTTTTTGCAAGAAATACAGATGTCTTTAGGTACTGTTCAGAAAAGATGTTCTGAAACTATGGATGCAAATGAGACTGACATCATCTGGAAAGGATTTCTCAATAGATTCAACACTGTGGCTTCTAATCTGAAGAACATCTGTTCTGATGATGCAAAGCTCAGAGCTGAAAGAACTCAATTCTGGATTGTAAACAAGACTGAACCTCTGCTGTGTTTGGATGCTCCTCCACCTCCTCCTCCACCAGAACCAACTGCCACTGCATTAACTATGACTCTGGTAGAACCCTCTTCAGGATCTCCAGAACATATGGCAATTGACTCTGCTCAGGATACAGAACCTCCATCATCAGAGATAAAGACAGAAAATCCAGATTTGGGAAACAAGATTGCTGCTCTGGAAGCTGGTCAATCGGAAATAAGATCTTGGATGGCGAAGCAAGACAAGAAATCTGAGGACATGTCAGAATGGATGTCTAAACAAGATGAGAAGAATGAGACAATAACTAAGTTCATGTCAAAGCAAGAGCAATCACAATCTGAGATCACAGACCTATTGAAGATGCTTTTGTCTAAATACACTTAGATTTTTTTCTCATGTTTGTGCATCTGTTGTTTTTGCATCTGAATGTTTTTGTTATATCTTCTGATGTACTTTTGCTCTGTTATGATTGAATGAAACAGTTTGTTATTCTCCATTGAATTATCTGCTATTGTTCTTTTTAATTGTCTTTATTAAAAGTTTTTTACTTTTTGCTTATGACAAAAAAGGGGGAGAAAATAAAGATCTGAACTATTTAATATAATTTCACTAGAATGAATCTTCAGACATATCTATTCTTTCTAATATCTAAATTGACTATTTCAGAACTTTTGATAAGAACACTCTATAAAAGAATCTCTGAGTCTCTCAGATCATTTATCTTTTTATCAAACTCTGAATCTTATATCTGCAAGATAGTTTGACCCTTGATTATTACAAGATCTGACTCTGAACATTTCTCAGATAAAAAGGGAAGTTTCTATTCCTTTTTCATATTTAACTCAGGGGGAGATTCATCATCTCAGGGGGAGTTATAATTCTTTATGTTCAATTAAATAAAATTTCTGTTACTTTTTGTCATCATCAAAAAGGGGGAGATTGTTAGAACACAGATTGGTTCTTAATAATTACTCTTTGTTTTGATGATAACAGTTAGGAAATTTATATTTAAGAATTATATACTCTAAAATTTGTTTGAGAGTTTTACTGCAGATTAATTTTAATATTAACTCTCTAGAAGCAAATCTGCCTTGAATACAAGAAGCTATTCTGACTCTGAAGCGCCAGATGCACCTTACAGAAGAATCTGCTTGCTCCTTACAGAAGATCCTGAGCGTAGTCTCCAGAAGGATCTGAAGCAAGAAGCTCCAGAACATTCTGAGTCAGAAGCATCTGAAGATAGTCAGAAGCATCTGAAGATAATCAGAAGCATCTGAAGCTGAAGCATCAGAAGTATAGAAGAATATTGATTGAAGAGTTTCTCAAAGCATTGATCTACAGAAGTTTCTGAAAGTACTTACGCTGCCAAGTACTGAAGTTCTGTGTCAAGATGCTCTGATGATCAACACGCTAGAAGCACACACGCTGCAGAAGACTCTGATACAGCATAGTTCTGAATCTCATCAGAAGACTCTGATCCATTCAGATTTTGAAGAACTTGCTGAAACTGAAGAAGTGTTTTCAAGAATATATCCGTTGGATCTATTCAACGTCTCTTTCCTTATTTGTGCTAGACACACTTACACAGACAAAAAGGATTTATCTGTGCCATCTATTTCAAGGAAAAGTCAGTGCATGTGAAGACAAAAAGGCTCAGACCTTTTGGACTCTCTTTTCAACGTGCATGATTCAGCTGCCTATAAAAGGAGTTCCTCACTTCATTCTTCAGTTACACATTCTTGCTGAAAAGAAATTACAATATTCTATAAGCTCTCATTCTTATTCTTCATAGAATCTCATTGTACTTAAAACTTAAGAGAAAAATCACTGTTGTGATTATAGCTTTATAGAAGCATTAAAAACTCTTGTATTTAATTTACATTGTTTGTAAAGGATATTCCTTAAGAGGATTCAGTGTGAATCAGTAGCTCTTGAGAAGACCTAGAACTGTAGTTCTTAGGTGATACTATTGTAATCAGTTTGATTTAATAGTGGATTAAGTCCTTGTTGAGAAAGGCAAATCACTCTGGAAGGGTGGACTGAAGTAGTTGTTTAACGAACCAGGATAAAAATAATTGTGTGATTATTTTCAAGTATTAATTTTCCATACTTATTCAACCCCCCTTCTAAGTATTATCTCACCTTCAGATGAGGCTCTGGAAGATAATGAATGGATTATAGCTATGCAAGAAGAGCTGAATCAATTCACCAGAAATGAAGTTTGGGATCTGGTTCCTAGACCTAAAGGATTCAATATTATTGGAACAAAATGGGTCTTCAGAAATAAGCTGAATGAAAAGGGAGAAGTAGAAAGGAATAAGGCAAGGCTGGTTGCTCAAGGATACAGTCAGCAAGAAGGTATTGATTACACTGAGACATATGCTCCAGTGGCAAGGTTAGAATCTATATGCCTTCTTATTTCTTTTGCTGCACAGAATAACATCACTCTGTATCAGATGGATGTTAAAAGTGCTTTTCTTAATGGAATTATAGAAGAAGAAGTATATGTCCACCAACCTCCTGGTTTTGAAAGTGAAAACTTTCCAGATCATGTTTTCAAATTAAAGAAATCCCTTTATGGATTAAAACAAGCTCCCAGAGCTTGGTATGAGAGGTTGAGCAACTTCCTTCTGAAGAAAAATTTTATCAGAGGAAAAGTGGATACAACTTTATTCTGTAAAACTGTTAAGAAAGATCTGTTGATTTGTCAAATTTATGTAGATGACATTATTTTTGGATCAACAAATATTACGCTTGGAAAGGAGTTTGCTAAATGTATGCAGGAAGAATTTGAAATGAGCATGATGGGAGAATTGAGATTCTTCTTGGGAATCCAAGTCAACCAGACTCCAAAGTGCACCTACATACATCAAATCAAATATGTTAAAGAGCTTCTGAAGAAGTTCAACATGGTTGATAGCAAAATGGCAAAGACTCCAATGCATCCTACAAGCACTCTAGGTAAGGAAGAGGTAAGTAAGAAGGTAGATCAAAAACTCTACAGAGGTATGATAGGATCTCTTCTATACTTGACTGCTTCTAGACCAGATATTCTGTTTAGTGTCTGCTTATGTGCTAGATTCCAATCAGATCCTAGAGAATCACACTTAACAGCTGTTAAGAGGATTCTAAGGTATCTGAAAGGTACTGCTAACATGGGTTTGTGTTACAGAAGATCTAATGAATTTTCATTAGTTGGATTCTGTGATGCTGACTATGCTGGAGACAGAGTTGAACGTAAAAGCACTTCTGGAAGCTATCAGTTTCTTGGAAGTCATCTGATCTCATGGTACAGCAAGAAGCAACCTACCATTGCACTATCAACTACAGAGGCAGAATACATTGCTGTTGCTGGATGTTGTACTCAGATGCTCTGGATGAAGAGTCAATTAGAAGATTATCAAATCTATGAGAGTAATCTTTCTATCTTTTGTGATAATACTTCTGCTATATGTTTGTCAAAAAATCCAATCTTGCATTCTAAGGCAAAACATATAGAAATTAAACATCACTTCATCAGAGACTATGTTCAGAAGGGTGTAATTAATTTAGCTTTTGTTAATACAGATCATCAATGGGCTGATATTTTCACAAAACCCCTTGCTGAAGATAGATTTAAGTTCATTCTGAAAAATATTTGTATGGATTTTTGTCCAGAGTAATATTTATCAGAGGCAACCTCTTAGATGCAAAATGTTTAATGATTTGAAGTATTTCTTCTGTTCATTTATTCTATTCTGATTATTATTTCTGATGTGAAAATATGAACTAACCATCTTTAGAAGATCTGAACGTGGCTAACGTTTCATTTCTTGAGAGAATTCAGAACAGCATGCAAGCAAACACGTGTCCCACTAAATCTGAAGAGGTGGCGTGTGGACAACTGAAAAGACGTTTGAGGTGAAATTTGAATAGTAAATATCTTGGTTTTCCCCCCAAAATCTGTCAGAAGCATTTATTATTTGAAATGATTTTATTCTTCTCATTTAATGCTGCTCAAACGTGCGTTATTTCTGTCTCTTGGTGTGCCTATGTGATTAGTATAAATACTTGATGTGTATTCACTTTCACACTTTTCACTCTCAGAATTTATATGCATTTTCATCTTCTGTTCTCTCTGCATAAAAACTCAAAACCTAAGTGTTCTAAAAAGCATTCTTCAATGGCGTCTTCTTCATCAACAACTGCACAGTTTCAATCAACAATGGCTGCTGTGACTTCAGATAACCTAGGTGCTGCTCCATATACTCCTCCACAAAGAACTCTTATCACACCAGTTGATAAACTAGAAGTATTGTGTGAATCTATGGTGGAATTTGATTCTTTGGCTGACAATGGGTTTGATTTTCGCTCCATTGTTAGAGCTCAAGGCTGGGTAAAATATTTTGATAGATTGTTTGGACCAGTTTACCCTCTACTTGTTAAGGAATTCTGGATTCATGCATCTGTGTATCCAAAGTTTATTCTATCATCTGTGCTGGGAAAGGAAATCATCATCACAGAGGATCTGATTAGAAGACTGATTGGTTATGAAGAAACAGATGGTGTTTCACATCTGCCAGCTGGGCGTGTTGATATGGATGAAGTTTATGAGGAGGTTATGACTGCTGGACAAGCCTCTAACAGATTCAAAGATCTGAAGCCTGATTACAAGATCTGGGCCAAGATCTTCATGGGATGCATACATCATAGAAAGTCAACAAACTCTCCAGATTATGTCAACAATGAACAGATCTATTTTATGTACTGCCTTGGTCAGAGTAATAAGGTAGATCTTCCTTACTTATTGTTCATGCATCTGTGGAATCACATCAATGCATCTAGAGAATCTGTGAAGGAAAAAGGCCAGAAGATCAGGACTTGGATACCTTTTGGAAGGTTACTATCAGATCTTCTCACTGAAAATGGTTTAGTGGCTGCTCTGTATTATGCTGGTGTTACAGAAGAACTAGAGTTCATTATGGGAAAGCCTCTGGACGCTAAAAGCCTTCTGAGACTCAAGATTGTAGATGAACTTACTACTGCTCCAAAGAGGTTAAATATGTCTGATCTGAATAAAAGGGTTCCAGTATCATACTTTCCTCTATTCTTTGCTGAAGAACCTAGACACATTGTTCTGATGTATATAGAGGAATGCAAAAGGGAAGGAGTGCCTGTTCCAGCCAATGTATTTCAACTTGTCAAGCAACCACTGCCAGATGCAGGAGAAGAAGAAGAAGAAGTTCCACTCCAAAGGAAAAGATCTCAGCCTGTAGCAGAATCTGAACCTGTCCAGAAGAAGGCTAAGATTGCTGAGAAACCAAAGGATCTTCTGAAGAGAAAGGACTCTGGAGAAGCTGCCTCTGCATCTGCTAAGAGGATTAAACTCAAAGGTACTAAAGCTTCTGTTACTTCTAAAAATGTTGTTATTAATGATTCATCTATTAAGTCTGTACCCAAACCCCCTGTCACTCAAACAACATCTGTTGCTGCCCCTAGTTCTGTCTCACCTCAGAAACAACCAACTGCCTCTGTATCAAAACCACCTCAACCTAAACTACACATCAAACACTTCACTCCACGTCCATCACCAACTATTCCACAACCAACAGAATCACAACCAACAGAACAACAATCAGCAGAACCACAACAAACAGAACCACAACCATCAGAAATATCACAAAATTCTGATAAACAAACCTCTGCACAACCACAAACAGAAAATCATCCAGAAAAACAAACCACAGAAGATCAACCACAAAAAGACTCTGTTATTCAACCATCAACAATTCCATCTTCTGAACCTGTAGCACCTGTTACTTCTGAACCCTCTAAAGTAACTTCTGCTCCTGTTTCATCTGAACCACCATCTCAACAACCTGATATTCCTTCAGAACCATCTCATATCCCTGAGACAGAAGTTCTTGACATCACTCCATTAAAAACAGTGTTTCAAGTTTCTTCTACCTCTTGTACACCTGAAACATCTTCCAATTCATCTGAATCAGAAATTCATCCTGATTTTCTGATTAATCCATCTCAAAAATATCCTGTCCTTGACCCTGAACCTGAATCAACCTTACTTGCTAAATCTACCATTCCAGACCATATGCCTCAACCAGCAACATCATCTGAGATGATTGTTCCCTCTACCAATCCATCATCATCTGGAATATCTTGTGCCCAAGTGTCTTCTCTTTATCATAATTTATCTTATGGTTTCAAACTAAAAGATTTTTATGATAGAGTTGAGCCTTCTGAACCTTTGGAACCTCTGAAACCAAAGCTCACTCAGGCCCTTCCATCTGTAATCCTTTCATATATTCAATCTATGAACAATGAAGGATCATTAGCCACCATATCTGCTACATCTGGTAAAGCTGATGTTTCAGCTCTGCATCCTGCATCTGATAACACAGTTGCATCTGATAAGCCATCAAACTCTGCATTCGTACCATACTCCAATGCATCTTTTGACATTGTTTACCCACGCACAAGACCTCAACCAACTCTGCTCAATGCATTAAACAGATCTTTACCTCAAAAACCAGAAATTCCATTCTTTCCATATGTTCCCCCTCCTCTGATTTCCATCTCAAAATCACTGATACCACCAACTCCCACACCTAAACAGATGACTCTGGAAACCTTGCTTAAACCACCACCCAGACTTAATATTGATCATTTATTTCAAACGTTTTTGCAAGAAATACAGATGTCTTTAGGTACTGTTCAGAAGAGATGCTCTGAAACTATGGATGCAAATGAGACTGACATCATCTGGAAAGGTTTTGTCAAGAGATTCAACACAGTAGCTTCAAATCTGAAGAACATCTGTTCTGATGATGCAAAGCTCAGAGCTGAAAGAACTCAATTCTGGATTGTAAACAAGACTGAACCTCTGCTTTGTTTGGATGCTCCTCCACCTCCTCCTCCACCAGAACCAACTGCCACTACACTAACTATGACTCTGGTAGAACCCTCTTCAGGATCTCCAGAACATATGGCAATTGACTCTGTTCAGGATACAGAACCTCCATCATCAGAGATAAAGACAGAAAATCCAGATTTGGGAAACAAGATTGCTGCTCTGGAAGCTGGTCAATCTGAAATAAGATCTTGGATGGCGAAGCAAGACAAGAAATCTGAGGACATGTCAGAGTGGATGTCTAAACAAGATGAGAAGAATGAGACAATAACTAAGTTCATGTCAAAGCAAGAGCAATCACAATCTGATATCACAGACCTATTGAAGATGCTTTTGTCAAAACACTCTTAGATTTTTTTCCTCATATTTGTGCATCTGTTGTTTTTGCATCTGAATGTTATTGTTATATCTTCTGATATTTTCCTATGTACCTTTGCTTTGTTATGATTAAATGAATCAGTTTGTTGTTCTCCTTTGAATTATCTGTTCTTGTTCCTTTTATTTGTCTTTATTAAAAGTTTTTTACTTTTTGCTTATGACAAAAAAGGGGGAGAAAATAAAGATCTGAACTATTTAATATAATTTCACTAGAATGAATCTTCAGACATATCTACTCTTTCTAATATCTAAATTGACTATTTCAGAACTTTTGATAAGAACACTCTATAAAAGAATCTCTGAGTTTCTCAGATCATTTATATTTTATCAAACTCTGAATCTCATATCTGCAAGATAGTCTGACCCTTGATTATTACAAAGACAAACAAGATCTGACTCTGAAGATTACTCAAGATAAAAAGGGAAGTTTCTATTCCTTTTTCATATTTAACTCAGGGGGAGATTCATCATCTCAGGGGGAGTTATAATTCTTATGTTCAATTAAGTAAAATTTCTGATACTTTTTGTCATCATCAAAAAGGGGGAGATTGTTAGAACACAGATTGGTTCTTAATAATTACTCTTTGTTTTGATGATAACTGTTAGGAAATTTATATTTAAGAATTATATACTCTAAAATTTGTTTGAGAGTTTTATTGCAGATTAATATTATATCAACTCTCTAGAAGCAAATCTGCCTTGAATACAAGAAGTTATTCTGACTTTGAAGCGTCAGATGCACCTTACAGAAGAATCTGTTTGCTCCTTACAGAAGATTCTGAGCGTAGTCTCCAGAAGGATCTGAAGCAAGAAGCTCCAGAACATTCTGAGTCAGAAGCATCTGAAGATAGTCAGAAGCATCTGAAGATAATTAGAAGCATCTGAAGCTGAAGCATCAGAAGTATAGAAGAATATTGATTGAAGAGTTTCTCAAAGCATTAGTCTATAGAAGTTTCTGAAAGTACCTATGCTGCCTTGTACTGAAGTTCTGTGTCAAAATGCTCTGATGATCAACACGCTAGAAGCACACACGCTGCAGAAGACTCTGATACAACATAGTTCTGGATTTCATTAGAAAACTCTGATCCATTCAGACTCTGAAGAACTTGTTGAAACTGAAGAAGTGTTTTCAAGAATGTATCTGTTGGAACTATTCAACGTCTCTTTCCTTATTTGTGCTAGACACACTTACACAGACAAAAAGGATTTATCTGTGCCATCTATTTCAAGGAAAGGTCAATGCATGTGAAGACAAAAAGGCTCAGACCTTTTTGACTCTCTTTTCAATGTTCAGCTTGCATGATTCAGCTGCCTATAAAAGGAGATCTTCACTTCATTCTTCAGTGCCACTCTCTTGCTGAAAAGAAATCATAATATTCAATAAGCTCTCATTCTTATTCTTCATAGAATCTCATTGTATTTAAACTTAAGAGAAAAATCACTGTTGTGATTATAGCTTTATAGAAGCATTAAAAACTCTTGTATTTAATTTACATTGATTGTAAAGGATATTCCTTAAGAGGATTCAGTTATAATCAGTAGCTCTTGAGAAGACTAAGAACTGTTGTTCTTAGGTGTTACTATTGTAATCAGTTTGATTTAATAGTGGATTAAGTCCTTGTTGAGAAAGGCAAATCACTCTGGAAGGGTGGACTGGAGTAGTTGTTTAACGAACCAGGATAAAAATAATTGTGTGATTATTTTTCAAGTATTAATTTTCCATACTTATTCAATCCCCCCCTTTCTAAGTATTATCTCACCTTCAATATTATCTTGTCAAACCCTATATAAACGGAATTCCCACCCTTACCTTGGTATTACTAGCAATGAGTTCTCTTCTACCTCTAACAATGTAGATCTCCATTGCCCTAGCTTTCCTTCTTCTGTTTCTCCCTTTTCTCCAAAACACGTATCTGACAGTTTTCCACTCTAATCCTTTTTTTTAGTTTAATATAATCTTAATATCATTATAACTTATTTCCACTAATTGAAATAATAATAATATTAATAAATTTCACCAAATATTTATTTTAAATAATTTTCACCTATTATTTATTTAAATAAATATTAACAAAATCAATTAATTAGTTTTACTCTCACCGCCCCCAATCTCTAGAATTTTGCCCACCACATCCCAACCCTTAAATTCTAATTTATAAGGTTATCAACCCTACACAAAAGGGTCCTCTAACACACCAAAACCTCAACAACATCCAATAATACATAATTTAATTACGAAAAATAAATAAAATAAATTGGAATGTTACACAATCATACTTGATTCGAATTACAACTAGTTTTGATTCAGATCATGGGTTGATTTTATTCTAATCATGAGTGAGTTGGGCCATTTTGAAAACCGTTATGGATCCTTGATGTGAATCATGGTCGAGTGTGATTATATCACATGACTCGAATCACAGAACATAAATATGAGTTTTCACCTACTTGATTCAATTCAATTCAATTCAATTCTCTCTCTCTCTCTCTCTCTCTCTCTCTCTCTCACACACACACACACACACACACACACACACACACATACACACACACACACACACACACACACACATACACACACACATACACACACACACACATGCACACACGCTTGCTCGCTCGCTCACTCACTCATTCATTCACTCACACACACACACACACACACACACACACACACACACACACACACACTTGATTCAAATTGTTTGTTATATCATTGACTCGAATCAAATGTCTTTTTAACAATGTTTTTTTTTGCCTCATCTCTAACTCATATATTAATATTTTATTTCTTGGTTTTTTAAAATAACCTTTGAGAACATTTATTGTTCATCATTTGCACATTCGATTCTCTCTAAAGGAAACATTGAAGAAAAACTCTTTTAGAGTCAATATCTTGAGTGAGAATCTTTTGTTTGTGTGAGATTTTCTCAAACACTATCTTCTACCTCAAACATAAAACAACGTTGACGAGTATGTGTGTTGCTCGACTATAGGAGAGAGTGTGAGTTCTTGATGTAAGGGATTCACTAAAGGTTCTACTGATTTTCTAAATGTTTGTTAAAATAAAAAATTAGGTTTTTGGATTTCTAGCGAGTGATTTCCATTGAAGAAAAATAAGAAGTCTTCTTAAAAAAGGACTTGGAGTTTCTAGCATCATTCATCAATATAAATACTCAGACAAGGTAATCCCGGTAGAATCGAATAGAGATTATTGCTGAAAAAGAGCTTAGAATGCTTGTGACCTGTGAAGGTGATTCAACTCAAGATTGTGAATCTTGCAGATTTTGGAAGCCTTGTGAGTTGTGTGCAACTGAAGAAAAATCAAGAATTAGAACTGAATAGCTTAGTGAATAAGTATAAGCATTTCATCATTTTGTATTTGATTGTCATCTTTACTAAAGGAAACTATAAAATTTTATAGTGGAAGACTACATTCAAATATTTAATGGTTTACCAACAAATACTAAATTAAGTGTCACATGAGAAAAAAGGCATTGACCCAATATAAATATGATGTATTATCTCTCTATCTCTTTCTCTCTTTTTTTATATAGATTTTGTTGGTAGTTTATTGTTTTTGTAGTTTGTAAGTTTTAAGTTCTTTTTTTGTTCATGGAGATCTAGATCTAGTCCTCTAAATTCATATTTCTACGGGTTATAATGAAGAATTATAATATTAGTATGTTTAATCAGCTAATTATATTCAAATTTCTCTATTTGAATCTAAACAGATTAGTTATTTGTTAATTCATCGGTGACTTGCATTCCTTAGAATTTTACTATACATTTATCTAGTTGCGTAATTTCTAAAAACACTTTTTAAACATTTGATTCCACTCTAAACTCTGTTTTGAAAAATATTTTTAAAAAAAAAAATGTCTATTCAAAAACTATTTTAGACCATTATACGCCCATATGTATCAAAAGACTTCATATCTAAGGTCTATAATGGTTTCATGTCAAATTGTGATATATGAATCATAGTGGTTTCATGTCAAAGGGGGATATAGAGTCCGTTTGTTTTAGTTTTTTTTTTTAAAGTAATTTTTATAGTGTTACATATTTCTTTGCTAAAAAAATTTTAAAATATTTTTTAATAAAAGTTTTAAATAAAAAGTTAATTTAAATAGTTATTCTTAAAATTTAATTTAATGTATTTCATCATTTTACTATAGTTTTTTTTATATATATAAATTATGATTTTGACTATGTTTTAATCTTTAATAATGTGTATTTATGTTATATGATGTCAAAATTAGTCTTAGTTTATAAAAGAACGATTTTTTTTTAATATTTTAAAAACTTTTTTTTAAAAATCATTTTTTAAAAATACAATTTTTTTTAAAATTAAAACAAACGACCCACTATAATATTTTATGTAGTATTATTATAGTGGGTCAATCCAATATAAATATTATTTGTAATATATAGGGACGACAATTATATCCATCTCTAGTGGGTATCCGCAAAATTTACCCACAACGAGTAAGGAAAAAATCTGCAAAATGGGTACGGACACAGACAGAGGCAATTATTCACTAAAATAAGCGACTATAAATGCGGGTACGGGTATCTTAGTACCCAGTCCGCTCCATATCCACCTGATACATATTTATATATTTTTATTGTTATTATTATGTAAATATGTTAATCTAACAATTTTATTAATTACATCACTATTAAATTTCTACGCATTTCAATATAAATGTTTGTTTATTTCTTAACCCAACAATAACGTCGTCAATTTTTTAAAATATTATTAAAAAATTAAAATGACATGATAAATTATAATTGATCGATAATTTTTTTATTAAAATATGGATACAAGCATACGAGTCTACATACTCATAGGGTACGGGTTATGAGTATGGGTACTTAGGTACCCATAGGTTACGGGTGAAGGTAGAAACGTTGGTGCCCACTATCATACCCCAATTTTGTCCGAACATTTTAAATTCATTTGATACATGTCCATTTGTTAAGTTTTGCATTTTTTTTAGCCATATGCACTTTTTAAAGTCATCATAATCATGCATAGATGCATATATAGAAAAAAGTCAACATAAAATCAACATTTTACATGTTGAAGAAATTGACTAAAAATATATTTTTTAATATGCATTTAAAAAAAATCATAATCATTTGATTTATCATCAAAATATTCATTTAAATTTTATTAACTATTTTTATGCATCAATATTTCTAGAAGGTCCAAAATATCTCTCATTTATTACATCATTATTTCATGCATATATTACATCACTATCCACTATTTAATTAAATAAGTTTCTAGAAGTCACTCACCACTCTTTGTATAATCCATAAACTATCCTTTTTAGAGCCTATAAATAAAGCCCTTCTCATTCACAAATCATTCACTAAACTAAGGCAAAACTCTCTTTATTTTTCTCCTCATTATTCTTTCAAGTCATTTCTTTCTTTTTATTGAGTATGTAGACTCGTATGCTTGTTCTTCCTTTAATTCTATTGCATTTTATTTTTGCTTTATTTACTTAGCACTATAATCATCACCATTTTGCATGGAAACTCAATTGATTTTAAATCAAGAGTTGAAAAGTGTTCTTGAACTTCCATAAGCAAAAGTGATATGTTGTTGTTTAATGGCTCTCATGTTTGTTCTTTACTTTCTAGTACATTTTTACTCTTACTTCATTTATTTAATACCTTAATCGTCATCATTTTGCATGGAAACACAATTGATTTTAAATCTAGAGTTGAAAAGTGTTCTTGAACCTTCATAAGCAAAAGCAATTTGTTGTTGTTTAATTTTCGTTTATTTAGTTTTTCTTTGCATTATTATTCTTGTTTCACTTAATTAGTATCTTAATCACCCATATTTTGTATGGAAACTCCATTGATTCAAAATCAAGAGTTTAAAGTGTTCTTGAACCTTCATGAAAAAAAAGGGTAAAATGCAAATTGATGTTTGTTTTACATAAATAATACATCCAATAGCTTACCAACATAATCCGGAGCATGAATCCATGATTCGCTTGTCACGAGGGTGGATAAAATGATCAAATCAAGCAATATATGTTATTGTATTTTTGTTAATTTTTGAATTTTTGTTGTTTATTTGCTGATTTTGAATATACCATATTTGTTAGATCAAGTAGATAATTTTTCAATATTTATTTGTTTAATTTTGTGAAAAATTGAAAAGGTTATGGTGTTTTTAAGTTTTTATTGTAACACTTTTCCTTCATTTTTGTTGCTACGGGAATAGTAGGCAAATGTGGGTTTGGAGAAGATGAAGTCTCCCACTCCCCCTAATTGTTCAATGCATCCCTGTGGGATCCCCTCATTTGGACCTAGAACATTTTTCTGGTTACACCCCTAACTTTCATCTTGTTTTTGTCTTTAGTATATTTTTTATTTATTTGTTTTATTATTATTAATTTATTTACTTATTATTGTTTTTTCTTCTATTTCCTTTAGTTTTTTTTTAATTCTTTTACCTCTTGTATAGATATTGTGTCCCCCTCCCTTTTATTATTTCTTTTATCTTATTTATTTATTTTTTTATTGTTTTTTTTCGTATTTTTAGTTGATGCATAATTATTAATCCAAAAAGATAAAATGACCCTTAAAATTAACCTTTCAAAAAATACTAAAATTAAAGGTGTTTGATCAACATCAAGTACATTTTTCAAAATCAAACTAAAATCTTTCTAAACCGAAATCAATCTCTTAACATCCATTAACCTTCATAAATAAAATAAATTAACTCATTCCACAATCATTTTCAAAATCAACTTGGTTGACACCAAACATTTTTTTCTTTAATAAGTACCTGATCATATCATTTCAAACAATTTCAAACCTTTCTTTTCAAAACATTTCCACTATCCCACTTTTCTCAAATCAAATTATTTTAAAACTCTCTTTCAAACCATTTTGTAATTAACTTCAAACACTTGATCCAACGTCAGGTTTTCCGTTAAAATCTTTTCACAATAAATATCGATTGAAAAAGATTGGGGTGGAAACAATTTTCCTACTTTTTTCAAATGTTTATGTGATGGCCGCACTTAGTCTACCATTTGAACACTTGTCAATCTCTTTAAAATACTCTAAGATAAACGATTTAAGTATTTTTTTTATGGGTGAAAAAGATGGGGGTGAAAACAATTTTCCTCACTCTTCCCAAGTATTCGTGTGATGGTCGCACATAGCTTACCGTTTGAATACTTGTCTCCCGTTAAATAAACATGACTTGATTCGTCAAACAAATTTCACAATTAATCGATTGAAAAAGATTGAGGTGGAAGCTTTTCCTCTCTTTTCCCGAATATTCATGTGATGGCCACACTTAGCCTACCGTTTGAATATTCGTCAATCACCTAAAATATTCAAACAAATCAAACCTAACTTTTCTCACCCCGGTGCGATTGAAACCTTATTAAACATAATTACTTGCTCTCGTGCGATTCATAACTAAATTTTTTTCATACAAGGATATTTTTTAGTTTGTTCTAATACGCTTGCAGACTAGTGCTTAAGCCGATATAAATACTTATCCATTAAAAAACACAAACCAATAAATTGTAGTCTCCGAACTACAAATGCTCTTATTTCTTTATTGCATTATGAGTATACGTAGGCACGAGATTGCGAGATCTTGACGAGCACCCTAATAAAAAACCTCACATTCTTCACTTTTGAGGTTTCCGTTCTTTTCGCTTTTTAATCCTTTCATTCGAAGAAAACAATTAACATAAGTTAACATTCAAGTTGCAAATCTAACTAAGAGGTTCTCGTTAAGTATAACAGACGTGAGGGGTGCTAATACATTCCCTTTATGTAATCGACTCCCAAACCCGAATATGGTTGCGATGATCATTATTTTATTTTTATAGGTTTTATCAATATTTTCCTTTTTCTTCATTCGGATAAATAAAGTTTGGTGGCGACTCTGTTCGAATTAATTTTTCCGTGACCATCGCGAAGGATCGTATTTTTTAAGGTACGACAGATGGCAACTTCACTAGGAATATATGCTCCAAGCTAGAGAGAGTCAAGCTTAACTTAGTTCAATTTGCAATTAAATGTTAACATTGTTTATTTGCTTGCTTCTGTTTCTTTACCCTTTACGGTTTTTGACATTTGGTTTTTATGTATTACAAAGGATGTTTCGATTGCTATGTATACTTTGTGAGATGGACTTTTTACCCGAGTCTTGAGAAAAGTACTAAGATATGATGTTGGCTGCATAGTGTTGGCATGTTGGACTCACTTGTCTTATTGGGGTAACACGAGAACCACACTTAGAGTAAATCCTCATAAGGGTATTGTCGACTAGCAAGAAATTTCGCTAAAGGGCAATATTCTTTTGTTGGGTCTGTGACTCTAAGGACCTTTTAGAACCCGAGACATTATTGGTTGTGTAGTGTTGGTCTGTCGGACTCACTTGTCTTGTTTGGGTAACACGAGAACCACACTTAGACGAGGACCTCTTGAAGGTATTGTCAACTAGCAAGCAATTTTGCTAAAGGGTAATATTTTTTTTAGAGTGACCTATGACTCTTAGGACCTTACAAACCTAGATTTACCCTAACCTTTGTGAGAAATTTATTAAATTCATACTTGGGTCCATGTATCTAGCATGCTTTGCATTTTTTTGGAACTTGGCATACACTAAAAAATGCATGAAACGAAAAAACATTTTCATATACATCTATGCATTCACATTTTATTACATGTTTTTGCATTCATTTTTGCATACATTCAAGTTGTCAAGAAGCTCATGTTCGTCCATTCTCATCTTCAGATTTATTGAGTTATCGTCAAGATGATTCCTCCACACAAGTACGGAACTAGAGTCAACGTCAAAAGAAGAATGTTTGATCAAGAGTAACACAACGAAAGAGTTAGGGAAGATATTGATGAGTTGAAAAGCAGTGTGAGAAAGATCATGGAAATGTTGCAAGCCTTGACTACTAAGGAAGCTCAACCTTAAAGGACTGTCATCTCTAAAGTCAATAATTTCGTTGTTGACCTTATGCCACCTCTGAGACTAGGGATGGCAACGGGGCGGGTCGGGGGCGGGTTTTACTATACCCGCACCCGCACCGCCTCCATGTAACGCACCCGCCCCCGCCCCCAAACCCAACCGGGGGTAAAAATTTACCGCCCATACCCGCCCCCAGTAGAGAACGGGTGCACCCGCACCCGCCCCCACACGAAAAAAAATTAATTTCTTTTTAATTGCAATAAAAATTAATAATTTAATTAAAAAATTGATTATTTTAATAAATTAATTATTTATTTAATTAAAATTTTAATTAGTAAATAAATATTATTTTAATTAGTTTAATTATTTTAATTACAATAAAGGTATTAATAATTTAATTAAAAATATAATTAATAAATGAATATTAAAATAAGTAAAATAAGAGAATTAAACTAATATGCATTATTCGGGGGCGGGGCGGGGCCGGGTGCCGGCGGGTCTTAGTGTCTCCCCGCACTCGCACCCGTAATTAAAAGTCGGGTTTTCCCCGCACCCGCACCCGTACCCACTCAAATCGGGTTTTCCCCGCTAATTTCGAGGGGGGGGGGGGGTCCGGGTTTTTTTGCCATCCCTATCTGAGACCAACTTCTACTTGGCCAGAATTTGGATTACCATTGAATTACTCTCTACCCTTTGAAAATACTACAAGGGTTGACCCATTTATGCTACCAATATTCCAAGCTACAGTAACCACTGAACCTCCATCTGTTGTGCATACTGTTGCCCAAACTGCTTAAGAAAATCCTTCCTTTGTGTACCATGTTACTGGTACCCAATCTAAAAGTCAGGGAGAAGTTGGATATATTTACGAAGTCAGAGAGCAATGCCAGAATCTGGAGAAGAGGTTAAGATTTGTGGAAGTAAATGATGTCTTTGGTGCTTCCACAATGGACATGTGCTTAGTTTCTAACTTAGTTATGCTTGGAAAATTCAAAACTCCTAAATTTGAAAAGTGCAAGGGGTACACCTTTCCAAAGAGCCACTTGGTGATGTACTACCGTAAGATGGCTGCTTATACCAACAATGACAAATTGTCCGTTCACTGTTTTCAAGACAGCTTGAGTGGAGCTTCAATGAAATGATATATGGGACTTGAAAAGAGTCGTATCCAAAGTTGGAAAGACTTGGTCGACGCTTTCTTAACGCAATATAAGTAAAATATGGACATGGCACCATATCTCCGTCAATCTGAACGCATGTGGTTTAATCGTCTCAGTGAATATTTGCTTAGAGAGGCATATACAAATAACTCCATTTATCCTTGTATTTTTATAAAAAGATCAGAAAAAGAATTTGCAATGATAGTTGTCTATGTGGATGACATAAATAGTATTGAAACTTCTGAAGAGCTTCCAAAAGCTAAGAATTATTTAAAGGAAGAGTTTGAGATGAAGGACCTAGGAAAGACAAACTTATGTATAGGTTTACAAATTGAGCATTTGAACAAAGGAACATTTGCACATCAATAAGGATATATATAAAAACAATGTTAAAAGGCTTCTATATGGACAAATGTCACCCATTTTCTACTTCAACGGTTGTTAGATCATTAGATGCGGAGAAAAATCCTTTCAGACCTTAAGAAAAGGATGAAGAATTACTTGATACTAAAGTACCATATCTCAGTGCAATTTGAGCACTAATGTACCTTGCAATTATACATGTCTTGTTATATCATTTAATTTCAATCTATTAGCAAGATACAGTTCTTCATCTACATAAAGACATTGAAATGGGTTCAAGCATATACTTCGTTACCTTAGAGGTACAATAAACAAGGGTTTGTTTTATACCAAAGTATCCAAATTCAAATTAATAGGTTATGCAGATGCAGGTTACTTGTCTGATCCTCATAATGGTAGACCACAAACATGTTATTTGTTTACATGTGGTGGTACAATTATTTCATGGAGATTTTTGAAACAAACCATAACAGCAACTTCATCTAATCATGCAGAACTTTTAGCATTACATGAGACAAGTCGAGAATGTGTTTGGTTGAGATCCTTAATTCAACACATACAAAATACTTGTGGTTTGTCTTCTAAAAAGTTAAATACAACGACCGTATATGAAGGTAATACTGCATGCATCGCTCAATTGAAAGATGGTTACATTAAAGGAGACCGAACAAAACACATTTTTTCAAAGTTCTTTTTCACTCATGATCTTCAAAAGGGCGGTGACATAAACGTCCAACAAATCTGCTCATGTGATAGTCTTGCAAACCTTTTCAAAAAGTCACTCCTAAGTAGAACTTTTAACCAAGTAGTACAAAAGACTGGTCTTCAAAGTCGAAGAAACAGTCGTTCAGATGAGGAGGAGAAATTAATTTAAATTAAAAGGATATTGTACTCTTTTTCCTTCACTAGATTTTTTCCCACTGAATTTTTTCTAGTTAGGCTTTAAAGAGGCATATCCAAAACAAACATCCAAGGGGAAGTATTATGAATAATGGATGATTTGCCTCTCAAATAACTTCATTCCTTATTTATAACAATTTGTATTTATTACATTGTCTATATGATGTCCTGTAAATATGACCACACTCATTGTATACGGTTACACAAATGAAATAAGAAAAGAAACAATTCTCCTGTTTCTCTCTAAACGTTTATCTTCTTTCTCTTTATTTTATAACAAAAAGAATATATTATTATTATTATTTAATCTAGTACAACTATTAAATTCTAACAAAATTATTTGACTCTAAAATATATAGCAACATGATAGTCATGAGTGTGTCGTTATCAAAGTTAAGCTATTGAGTGTAGTATAGTATCGTGGTTGTTGTACTATTTTATATGGGAATTTCTTATCCCATCATATGGGGTGGAAAAACCCCCTCTGAGAAACCCAAAATGCCCCTCAGATTTTGGAGTTACATCTTCGGATGCATCTTGAAACGTTAAATGAACCGGAGATGCATCTCTGTAACATTTTAAAACATACACCATGTGTTGCGGTGAGAATCGTGATATCAAGCTATTGAATTAACTTGAATCTTTAATTCTTAGAATTCACAACCAGACTTTAATTTATCCAAAGGAAAGGTCTAAAGAAAGAAAAACCCTTTTCGCGATGTAACAACAACGCTAAGAGATTCGGGGATCGGGGGTTGGTTATGCATAGGGTAGGTATTTCACATCCTAAACATCTGTAGTACTCTACAGGAACCTTTTGTTTGCTTGTATGCTAAGTTTGCTAAGTGTTTGCTATGGATTGAGATTGGGTAAAAGGTGTAGGTTAAGACCTAAAGATATACACACTAAGTTTGCTCACAAAGGCATCGCGTCCTCTGCCTACGTATCCTAACTAGGATAGAATCAGAGCAATCGTAGTTCACCTTACTAAGTTTGAAGAACACTTGATTAAAATCTAGGTTCAGAGGGGAACAAACATGACAATGCTTGTGTAGAGTTTTAGGAAACTCTCTAGATCTAAGTTGAACACTCAAAAAAGGGGAGTAATAAATCATGACGATGATTCTTACATAGAGTTAACAAACTCTATCCTAAATTCTAGTTGAAAGAGCACTCCTAACGAGGGTAGGCTTTTTAGACTTAAGCAAAGTCTAATGGACAGGTTCCACTTAACTAAGTGTATGAATGACTTAACAAAGTCGAGGGAGAGATGAGTTGTCTATGACTCAAGGGTCAACGGAAAGATTTTCCTTTGGAAGGATAGAAGGGGAGACAACTTGGATGAGAACTAAAGAGTTCCATCACTTGGGGAAAACTTAAAATTAACAAAGCAATAAGTATTAAACAGGATGAATACGAGAAACATGATTACAACCAAGCATGTTACAACAAGCAAGTGCGCCAAAATAGGAGGAAAATAGATAAATTCATGGTGACAACCAAAAAAGGACAAAGCCTTAACATGTTAACAAACACAGGAATTAATCACAAACAAATCTTACAAGATAAAATCAAGCATAGTTTAAGAGAAATTCAACAAGATGCAAGGTAACGACCCTAAAAATGAACTAACTTTTAAGTAGGCAAAGACATTACACTCATGAACAAATTTGAAATATTCTTTCATTAAATGAAACCAGACAATATTTCGAGCATTTTGCAAAAAGAATGGATTGAAAATAGTAAAATATGAGCAAGTTATGAATTTTTGATTTTTCATGAAGAAATAAAGAAATAACAAATGATAAAAATAAAAGAAGTGTCATGACAAGGATTGAACCCACGCCTTTATGTTTACAAACACAAGGCATTACCACTCAGGCACTAGGCACGCGCATTAAAGGGGTGGAAAGGAAGAAGAAAATAATTAAAACCAAGAAAAACATGAAAATGCCAAAAAAAAAAGTCCCATATAGGGATCGAGCTTAGGACACAAGGAAGGAAGGGCATAAGGGGCGCATGAGACAACCACTGGGGTGGCGATACATCCAAGTATTTAGCCACCCCAAATAATACAAAAGGCTTCTTTTGCAATATTTCTGGGCCAGGCTTCAAGCAAAATAGATGGGGGCGGATTGGTATCAAACTTTCTCAAAAAGACCTCAATTTTTACAAACTTAGAGTCTAAATTACTCAGAATTGAACAAGGAATGTGATGGTATCATTAGATTTTCAAAATCAAGCATACACAGGGAGATTTGATGGAAAATGCAACATGGCAATTGAAATGCATAATGGAAATCATAGCATGAATTGAGTAAGTTCAGGTCAAGCAAGCTTCACATACAAACTCCACATGTGTCAACAGACATCTCTACACTCAAAAACCAAACATAAATCAAGTAAGAACAGAAAAAGGTTCATTATTGCAACTATGGCATGAATGTGAGCAGGCTGTCAAAGATGCAGATGGAAGGTTCAGTTCATACAGTTATCACATACAGGCTTTAAATCATGTTAGCTAGCTGGCTCTAGGATTCATGGATTAATCAATCATTGTTCAAACAGAAACTGGTATAGTGTGTGCAGCTGTGGTAATGCAAAAGCTGTTGAATTGATGATGCATCATGGTAGTGAAAGATCAATCCAGGTAGAATCAAGTCATGTAACCAATACACACACATTACAAACATAATAGCAGATGATGTTATGCTTAAAACTCAGCCACATCTCTCTCAAAACAGAATCTGGTATGTTGATGGCAAGTATATATGAAAATGTAGTGTTGTTTGGAAAATGAAAAATGATTTTGAATGCAACATGGTACATGGTATGAACAAGTCAGTTTCAGATCACACAAACATCACATACCAACCCTAAACATGCTAACTAGCTTCAAAGATCAATGAGAAACATATGAAAACAGGATTTGGCATGTTGTTGCAAACACACAGTTGAGAGTGTAAAACTGTTTTGAAAATGTAGGACAGGCTTGAACATGCTAAAACCACACACAAATTACAATCATGTTATCTAATGGTTCTAGGCCTAAAGATTAATCAAAAGCAGCTTAGCAAGAAATTGGTATGCTCATGGAAAATGCAGGGCTGTTGAAAATGGAAAGCAAGTTAATGATGCAGCTAGGTACAGGTTAGGTGATAACAATCATCCATATTCCAAGACAACAAAGATTCAACATGTTAGGGCATGATTCATGGTGAGTACAAAAACCTCAATAACAAATTCCACATCAAGATTCAAACAGCTTCATTTCAAATAGGACATTTTGAAAAAAATCTTGACAAATGCTAGATAATCCAATACAGTAGCAGCAACTTAAAACAACAAAGCAGTGGAACTGACAAGCTTTCTTTCAAATAGCTTTGGCATCCAAAAAACATGATTTCAATATCACACATACCAAAACTTACATACTTCAACAATCTAACAGAAACACTAGAAACTACATTGCCCTAGTGGCAACCTCAATCAGTTGACAAACCTAAAGGAACAAACCTAGACAGAAACAAAACAGTTGCAAATCAACAAATCCAAGTTTCATGTTAAAACTCCTAAGGCTACTCTTGTGGACAGTTTTCTCAAAAACAGGTGGAACAATATATAAAGCACAATCTTGATAGAATATCATCAACACATTACTTTATAAGCATCATACTCTAACAAAAGCAAGGATATTGCAACAAAGACAAACTCTTGACAAAGATCATTTTTGGGACAGCATGAACATTATTTTCAAAACAGAACTCAATCAATCCCTACAACTATAAAACATGACATGTGATGCATAATGAGGAGGCTTAGCATTACATACCTCTTGTAGACCTTCTTGAGCAAGCTTAATAGCAGAGAAACCCAGAGATCCTCTATTGGCACCAGTTTTGAAGTTTACTTCCTCTTGAAGCAATAAGTAACTTTTGGGACAGTTTGAGTAAACAAACTTCCAGCTGGTTTTTGAGCTTTTAGACAGTTAAAACAAGATGGATATGAGGTGTTGGGGGTGTTGAAGTGGTAGGAATGGACTTAGGTAGTGACTTGGCTCTCAAAATGCATAAAAGTCAAAATATGGAGGTATGAAGGTTGACTTTTAGATTGATGGATTTTTTAAGGAGAGTAATGATGAGAACAGTTTCAAATGGTCATTTTAAGGGTGTGTATGTGGTCTTTGAAGTGTTTTGGTGTTTGGAACAAGAAATGGCATGAAAAGTGCAAAATGGTGGATTTTGGTGATTTTGAGAAGTTATGCACTTTCAAGCAAGGAAGGAAATGAGATAGCTATGAGTTTATGTGTATTCTTGATAGCTATGGTGTGGTTTTGAGAGTGTGAATAAGTCTCTATTTATAGGCCATGAGAAGCTTGGGGCAGATTTGGTTTTTTCACTTTTGGAGGGAGATTTTGAAGAAAATATAGCCAAGGTCATGTGGCAGGTTTTCTCATCAGTTTTTGGGCTCAATGCAGGGAAAAATATCAAGTGAAATGAGGGGGATGAGGTGATTGAAGTGAGGCTAGCTGAGTAGGGAACTGCAGCTGCAACCTTCACTCAAAAAGTTTATCTTTCTTCTTGTTTATTTGAATATTATATTGCAACTTGCTTGCAACTTGCTCCTTTCTTCAATTTCTGTCATTTCTCCTTCATTTTCATTCATCTAAGCCTTATATTATCAGAATGAAACATAATCCAATGGCTGAGGATGGTCCAAGTTGTTGAAAATTTGATTTGGGAAAAAGTTGAAATGGTGACTCAAGTGTTAAAACACCATCTTGTTAAATTCATAACTCTCAGCTCATAAGGGATATGGAGGAGTTCTACCACATTTTAGAAAGCCCACATGTATCTCTACAACTTTCATGTTTTCATGAGTTTCAGATTCCCAAAGGAACTTGGCCAAATGACCTCTCAAAGTTGTTGAAAAACAAGCCTAAAAGTGAAATTTTTCTAAGTTATTTTTCCCTCTTGTAATGAATTTGGTCATAACTCCAAATCTATGCATTTTCTGATCATGGACCACTTTGGGACTTTTGTAGGACTCGTCAAGAAATTTCCAATGAGATTTGAACCAACTCAATTGGATGTGTGGTTAAGGAGTTATGGTCTTGCCCCTTTCAAAATCCTAATTCCTGACTTTTGCGATTACTCCTCAACCCTTGATCCAATGGTCATGAAATTTTATGGGTAGGTGCAATATGTCATTAGGAATATTTTTTATTCACATCTTGAGGTCAAATTCCTTATGAGTGAAGAGTTGACTTTTCAGTCAACCGAACGATCGATTGGTGACTACCGAGTCGACGGTTGATGCTCCGCGTCCTTTGAAGCCTTGAAACTCTTTGAATAGACTTTACCAAACCATATGAACACTATGGACCATGATCCCACCATTGAAACACCTTTTAAATCAAAAGTCAAACCACAATTGACTTTTTCTGCTCGAAAACCCTAACCGGGCATCCTGAAATGCACTATTCTCAATCCTTGGGTGACAACCTCAAATTGGATTCCTGCTTAATCCAATGGAATATGTTTGATGATGTGGAGACCCAATTCAAGGAGAACCAATCCAAAACGTTGACTGATTAACCCTCGAAACCTTGATTTCAGCTGTATGGAACCCTGATTCCTGTATCTTAACAAAGACAAGCTTGAAACAGGTTAAGGTTAGATAATCAAATGAGTATGATCCTAAAATGATGATGAAGATCTAAGGGGTCAAAAATTGGGGTATGGCACCATGCATCCTATTCAGAAGACATTTTACACGTTTATTGTTTTAGAGATGCATCTCCATTTATTTTACGGAGATACATCTTTGTAACCTATCAGAACAATGCATGTTATATTTTATTCAGATGAATATTTCTAAACATTATGTACCATGTTATGTGACGAGATTTAAACCATGCAATCGATATGCAAAAAATGACGTATATAAATCCAAATGATCTAAAACTGACATATAATAAAGTCGAAATACACGATAAAGTAGCATGAAGTAAAAATAAAATAAAATTCATAATGAATCCAAACTACAACTACTATATACTACTGCACTACTATGTATGTCAAACTACATCTGCTCTGCCTCGTTGGACTACATCTGCTCTGCCTCTTATGGCACCTCTGGCTATTCGGGATCCTCGACCTTCAATACCCATGTCCTTCGACGTTGTCTCCAGTACATCAATGCCCCTCGTGCCTCCGTTATGATGGCATCTATGACCTACCTTATATAAGACCCATCTGGGAAGATACCTCTGTCAATGCTTGTATGCGCAATCTCCACTATGCAATGACATCTAGGCAAGACATCCTCAACATGATCTAACTGTGCCTGCTCCTTCTCTAGTATCTCCTGATAAGTCAGCCTTGGTGAATCTCATTATGTAGCATGCACCATATACGGAAGTGACACCCTGAAGAACCACCTGATGTACCCATTGACGTAGCTCTAGTCGCTCTAAACTATGGTACTCTGTGCCTCTTCCGGTACCATATGACTCTCATAATCATCAAACATAATATTCATCTGTCTACGTATTAAAGCAGGAAGAGAAAAGACAACAGGGTGTCTGAGAATGATCTGAGTGTAGCTAAACTGTTGCATCACGCACTCGGGCAACTGATAAGTAGTGAAACATGATTTGCAAGCCAACCATCCCGAGTATAACATTATCTCGTCAACTGGCTGCGTCTCAGAGTGATTGACATAGCTATTGAAGTGCATGTCCTCAGCAACTAAGGAGTCAAAATACATTCTAAAGTAGGGCAAATGCAGTAGCACACGACATATCCTCAGTGTTAGTCGATACACTTGTTTAGCTGGAGATGCGCGGGAAGTGCTAGAGGACCCAAACCTAAAATGTTTGGAACACACAAATCACCAGTAAGGGCGTCACAAAGATGCAATGAAAATGACACAAAGATTAAAAGACCAATAAATATTATCGTCAGTAGTGTGATGTTGCATGTGACCTGCTTCGTCTTCCACTTACATCCCTCTGATAACTTCGAGTGCAAGTAAGCCAAACAAGTGCCCCCTCTCCCTAAGTTGTACTCATGGATCCGCTCGAAGTCCTCGAAGCACCGTAGGTAGACGAGATATGTATAAGTGGTATTTTGTCCACAAAAATCGCAGTGTCAACCAAATATAGCAGGTATGCTCTCATAACATATGCTCTATGGAGCCCTACCTACTCGTCATCCCCTTTAGCCTGTTGTTCTCTAAGGAGCTCATATGTATATACCTTTTTTAGAAATTCAAACCTAGCATGAGCCCTTCTGGTTCTCTCCAGCTCTGATATCGCAGCCTCTAGGTCAACTCCCAGATAATCTACCATCAACTCGAGTGCCTCGTCTTTGCTAATCCTCTCATGATTTAGAAGTTTTCCCCTAAACAGAAGATGTAGCAAACACGACACATCGTCGACTGTGATAGATATCTCACCAAGCAGGAGATGAAATAACGAGGTCTCGATGTGTCATCTCTCCATGAACGCATTAAGCATCCTTTGGGTTGACCGTAATATAATCGATCATGCACAAGTCCTTCATCCGAGATTGGGACAAAGCTGTCTGAAATCACTTCTCATTCGGCTGAGGCAAGCTAGCAATCTTTCGCCCATGGTTAATAATCTTCAGTGGATCACGATCCTGTAGAAAAATAAATCAATGTTAGAAACAATTAAATTAAAATAAACGTAAATTAACAAAATTGTAATATATTATTAACGTAAATTAAAAAGAATGAATCCAACTAATGTTACCTCTTCGTCTTAGAAATGTCTAACAGTATGGTATGGGTACATAAGGAGTAGTGAAAACTCTATAGAACCTCCTCCAAATGGCTCTGGCTCAGCATCCTCAGCAACCTCACCATCCGGAGGTGGGAATGGCTCACCAGTATAAGTAGTAAAAGGTGGCACTGACTTAGAAGCATCATCTGTCGGTGGTGGTACTGGTGCCTCCGGTACCACCGGTGACTCGGTTGCATCTCCAGAAGTTTCTGCAACACCTCAGGTGCGTCAATGGCGGCAATGCATATATGCAAACACAAGATATAATGGTTTGATCATCATTTTCAGCCAACAAACATGTTCTAAACTATGTCTAAAGTATCATTCATGCAATTTCTACTCATTTTTTTACCTTAATCATCAATTTCTACTAATTTAAACAAAAACTTTAAAACTTTTCAAAACATCAAAAAACTTATAAGTTTAGAGTTTACCTCACACTTTCATGATGTCTCTGATGCACTTGATGTTGATTGAAGAATCTCTAAGTTTTGTTGTTTGATTTGGGAGTTGATTGATGGAAAACACTTTGATCGAGTTTAAGCAAATTGTTTTTTTTTTTTTAAATGAGAAAAGAGAAGGGTCCTGACACGATTTAAATTCTAATACTTTTCGAAAATCCATCTCCAAAATAAATTTAAAAATATATTTTCAAAATATTTTAACATTAAATTAGACTTAAATAC
Source organism: Lathyrus sativus (assembly GCA_963859935.3). Classification (NCBI taxonomy): domain Eukaryota; kingdom Viridiplantae; phylum Streptophyta; class Magnoliopsida; order Fabales; family Fabaceae; genus Lathyrus; species Lathyrus sativus. The sequence continues at coordinate 543,956,036 of OZ012739.1, read as the reverse complement.
GTCCGAAGGTACAACTCCAAAATCTAATTTAGTATTTTCATGTGGTGTTACCTACGTAATATGTAATATATAAGTTGTATTAAAAAATTCCCTTTAATTTTGTTTACAAATTTGCTTGTGCAACACATCTTGCCTTACTATGGTTGAACCACTCAAGATGCTTTTAAAAGTTTTTAAAAATTCAATCTCCGTAATACATGGAATTGTGTATAGTTTTTTTTTTAAGGATTAGTGTATAGTTGGATTAAAGAAGTTGTTGAAGGATTAGGTGGAGGTTGTTATTAACTGAAGCTGAAAATAGGTGTGGAGTCAGGAATGTCAGTATAGAAACGATTTTCATCATCTTAAACGAAAGAAATTAAACTTGTGTATTTTTCCTAATTGGAATGGTAGTGAACATTACCTATTTTTTATCTTTGACAATGACAATCCAGAACAACGGTAATTAACTAAGTGAAAATGTTAAAATTCAAGTTATTAGGCAGGCAATTCAAGTTATTAGGGGGGCAAACTTTGCTTTGTTAATTGTTTGGCAATTTCAGCACAGACCAGGATGCCACTCTGAATTCAATATTATTTTTACTAATGCTGTTTCTAATATTCTCTTCTCTTCTTTAGATAAATTAACGTGGAACCTACTGAATCATTCAAACATGCTTCGTATTTGGTACTAAAAAATGCTTATTTTGGCAATAAAACATGTGTTAAAAATGTAAATAATTTAAAAAGTGCATTTTTCCTGCTTTAAAGAATAGTGCTAGCTAATCATTATCTAAAGTTCTACAACAAACATCACCCTTTGATCACTTGCTACTTATGACAGCATGTAGCTTTACTGTTTCCCTTTGATTTACAAAGGTTGAAGCATTACTTAATAGCTCTGATCATTCTATACTCCCTTCATAATCTTGCTAACATATGTCTATAGACTAGCATAACAACTATTGTCAACAACTATCAAACATATTTTTCACTTTTTTCCTTCAAAATACAGATAATACCACCAATCTAGAATCACTAGTAGCAATTATTATTTGGTCTAGATGAGAAAATAGATCATGTCATGCTTTTTCCTTGTATCAGCTGATGGGTTTTGGGTTTTGAATAAATCTAACACTATACAGTGCAACTTTTACCTGCAATCTTATTTGATAAGGTAATACAAAAATTGCCCGAGAAAATAAAAGCTTAATGAAAAGGGAAGGAAAATGGCAAAAGAAAGGATAAAAGAGGAGATAGCACCAAGTGCTTGCCATTTATTTCCTGCCTAAAAGATTAGGCCAACTAGTAAAGTACATGGAGACTCGTTCAAATTACTTCAGAAAACTGTCAGGACAGTTAAACAGCGAAGTGCCGGTTAGATTTTGTATGCACAAAAACTAAACTCAATGGTCTCTCCATGGCATACCATGTCCATATGTATGAACAGAAGTTAATGACAAAAGGTTCTTTTGTGCTATACATGGTAGAAATGAGAACTGGTACAAAGACCTGTTAGTCTGTGCCCAATGCAGAAATGAGTACAAGGATTGAGAAATATTATTAAATAGATGTCATTTAGTATAGAAAAATTTATGAAAAGCTCTTGAGAAAAAAATCACATCAATAAAGTATTGTACAACAATGACCAGAATGGATCATATACTAATCAATCATGCTTCAATCTCCATTAATTAATTTCAATTCTAACAGAAAAATAGAGAAAATAAAGAGAGATAAAAAAAAAAGCTACTTGAAGATGCTTGTTTCACTTTATTTTGGAGAAATATTTTTGTTTAAAAAAAATCTCAAAAACCAGTGAAATGAAGTACTTTTTTCAATATAAGCTAATCCACTTACACCCTCAATCAAATAAATAATTGAATATAAAAACAAAAAATCAATACCTTTGGGTCTCACTCATGTCAATCTATGAACAACCCAAAAAATAGGGTGGTGACATGTTAGTAAAATTTGCATCAAAAAGCGTTGTTGGTTTTATTAACAGAAATGGAGGGACCATCAGGCATCAGAACATGAGAAACCCCCCTGTGGCCAATGTCCAGCCCCTGAAACTGGCCGATAGAATCACTTGACAGCAATTCTGACAAATCATATGAAGTGGGTAGATCAAACTGAGGCTGGTGAGGAGAGGATATGTTAGATGAGAGTGAATGATGAAACTGCTGCATTTGCATGGCCCGAAGTTCGTTCTGACCATGTTGTGGCTGGTGCAGGAAGGGTGAAGCTTGAGAATATGAAAGTTGATGCATTCCCAAACCATATGTATCAGCATGGGTTGTTACCTCTCCAGTAGCAACCTTCAGCCTATCAACTTCATTCTTCAACGCTTCATTTAGAGCTGTACATTTTATTTTATTAGAACATTTTTAAAACTGGAGGTCTGAGTCATGTAAATGAGTTGTATGCAACTGCATATAAACTGAAATTTAAACAAAACAGAAACACTACTTGTAGGTTATTGATCATGTGCAATGATTTGAAAACTGGACTAGTCATCAAAGTAGTGGAGGTTTGATTCATGGTTGATGAGTTTAACTCAGTAGTTGAGGTAGTGATAAATGAAGATGATTTTCAATATTAAATAATATATTAAGTGATAAATTGAAGTTTATAAGATATCAACAACAACAGCAGCAGCCAAGCTTTATTCCACTAAGTGGAGTCAACTACATGGATCAACTTTTGCTATAAAACTCTATCCAAGACCATACTTCTATCCAAATTGTTAATCTCGAGATCTTCCTTAATAACTTCTCTTATAATTTTTCTAGGTCTTCCTCTTCCTCTAGTTGTTTGTCTTATCTCCATCGGATTTACGCTACAATTCAAATCGTTAATCTCAAGATCTTTCTAAATAACTTATCTTATAGTCTTTTTAGGTATTCCTCTTCCTCTAGTTGTTTGACTTCTCTACATCTGATTTACTTCTCTCTACATGCTCAAACCATTTAAGTCTATTTCCCACCATCTTCTCTACTATACTATAGGCGTTATCCTAACACTCTAATATTTTCATTTCTAACCCTATCCTCTCTAGTCTTACCACACCATCAAACGCAACATCCTCATCTCTGCTACACTTCCTTTATTCTTGTGTCATAATTTTTTGATGATTTCATTAATTAGGGCTAAACTAAGTTATTGGGCTTTCATGTTATACTGAAACAAAACAACAACCAAAACCAGCAAAAGAATTAGCATAAAGTAACATATATCGAAGCTTAACATGGATAGCAAAAAAACAAGATGAAAAATGGAAATATTTTTTTGCATATTAGCATGGCTTAGACGTACCATCACATAACTTGGCTTGTTGCTCCATGCCTTGTAACCTAAGCTTCAACTCGGTATTTTCACTAGACAGACCACTTGTATCTCTCTGAAAAAAAAAGTATCAGAATGCATAAGCCTCACAATCACAAAGCATAATGGCTTAAACCACTAATGTAAAGAATTTAACAAACTGGAAACCAAGTTCAATTAAAGGAAATAAGAGCATGCTCCAATGTAATCGGCCAAGAAGATCTAGTTACGCAACAAACGTATATGCAACAAAAAAATACAATAAATTGTTACTATAAATGTATAGTTATGCGCATCATCAACATCACAATTAGCACACTTTTTGTGGTTCGATTATAATTTATAGCCGGTTAAAATTGAAATAACTAAGCCTAACAATAGTTTTGTTCAACGCAGAAAATGATAAGAACCTGAAAAAGATTTAATTGAGCAGAAAGTGTTGTTGCTTCGGTTTGAAGAGTATGAATTTTTCTCTCAAGCTCAACAACATAACACGCTTTCCTCTCTTTCGAACGTGCAGCAGATTGACGATTGGCCAGAATCCTGCATCAAAATTCACGATCTATAAACGACTTCGTTTCAATACGAAAACCAGATCGGAAACTGTATTGATAGAGACAATTGTGCGTTAGGTTATTGAAAGAAGGACCTCTTGGCTCGTTTGGGATCAACGGTCCACAATTGGGCGAGTTTATCAGGGGACATAGCCTTCTTAGATTCGATTCCTTCTGATAACATGGAAGAAGATGTATCGGCGGAGTTGCTACGGCGGTGACCGGGCCTGCCGGTATCTGCATTGGCAGGAGGAGAATTGAGTTTGGATCCGGAATTGTCGGAATCAATGTAGGAAGAAAGGAGATCGTCGTGTGGTTGTGGATCTTGGAAATGGAGCGGAGAGGCGTCGAAATCGAAGGGATCCATTTCAAGGTCGAAGTCGTCGGGGATTCGGAAATGTACCTCCGATTGAGATCGACGGTGGAACGGAGACGACATCGTTGTGTTGTTGTTGTTTGCGATCCGGTTTGAACCCGGTTTTCTTCTTCTCTCCTCCCCGCTCACTCTCACGCCCGCGGTTCTCTTCTCTCCTTTCAATAACGTCACAAACGAACGATTGATTATTAGTATTACTAATGAAGTCTCCCGCAACATAGTAACATGATTATTACTACCATTTTTGTTTCATTATTTCTGCTATTTTTCTTTATCTCTAGATTTAGTTTTATAAGAAAAAAGTTTTAGTTAATTTATTGGTATTTGGTACAAACAAAAAACGTTTTTCCCATAAAAAGGGTTATTTTCTTATATAAGTAAGTTTATCTATATTTATTAGTATGTATAAAATAAATATGTTTTCTTCTTTTAATTATACATTTTATTTATTGTTGTATTTGTGATTTTATTTTGTTTACCATATTAATAAAAATAATAGTGTAATGTTAATAATATTAAGGGGACTAGGATGAACAGTACCCGTTCACATCACATCTTGTTTTGATATTAAGTAGGTTAATTGTCCTCTAGATCATATCTTCCAATTTTAGCTTAATTGCTGTACGAATAAAAAATACACATATGTAATTTCAACCAAGTCCTAGTTTAAATATTATAAATGATATTTTGATATTTATCTTTATACTATATCTTATATACTATCTCTAAATATTGGTACATAATTTAGTTAACAAATAAGAATAATTTGATCAATATAAACTAAGTGTTATGATTAACTATAAAAAAAGGTTTCTATTTCAGATTCATAATTCCTTTCTCTCTCATCAACTCATCGCCTCTCTCACACCAAGTTTTTCTCCTATCAACAAATAAATTCATAACGACGTTCTTCCTTTTTGAACAAACAAATTTGTGGCGCCTTCTTCCTTTCTCAACCCGACATCAACGTTCTTCCTCTCTCAACAAACAAATTTGCAACAATGCTCTTTCTCTCTCAATTTATGAATTTGCATCACATTCTTCCTCTTAATAGAACACAACGTAGTACAGAAAACTCTTATCTCTCAACAAAATTAGATGTTTTTCCATTGTTTTGCGTTCTGTCCGCTTCCCACTAATATTTGGAATTGAAGTGTTGAAGGACACAATGTTAAACTCTGATATATTGCTGACATTTGTTTTAAGTCTTGAAATTTTCTTTTATTTTTAAACTTAATGTGTTTTTTCATTTTAGTTTGTTTTAAGAAATTTTCTTTATTTTTGTACTAATTTTAATTTTCAATTTGGTTTGTTTTGTTATCAGCATGAATTCTTTATTGCTTAAACATAATTTGTTAGATACTAAGAAAGTGTGGAAAAAAAGACTACGATGAATTTGTATATCAATAATATTTTGTTTAGAATTTGAAGTTGGATTGTAGTGTAGAATTTGAAAAAATATGTTGTTGTGCAGAATGTGGCTCAATTTATTGACAATTTATGGGTCTATTTTGTTTATGTGCACACTGACTGTGTGTGAAGGAAACTAATATATGTTATTTATACGTAGAAAAATGTTATCTTGACACCCTTTCTTACACCCCATACATATATCGTATGCACTCTTCACCGTATTTATACGATAAACAGTGTTTTTTTATTAAAATAATATATTTTTTTAAAATATTTTTTTTTTTAAAAAAATATTTATTTTTAAATTTTATTTTATAACACAAATATAAGATTACCCATTAACCAACTTCACAGTTGCATTAACCACAAAAATCTACATTATTAACCAATTATTTTACCTATAATTTATTAACCACTTTCACTAATTCATTAACCAATAAAATACATACCATTAATCATGTTCTGAGCATTTTTTTCATATATTTATAAACAGTAAATTGGGTGTAAGGTGTAAGAAAGGGTGTAGGAATAGCAAACCTGTTATATGTATGTGTATGTAATGTTGATTTTTATGATGTGTGTGTTTGTATTAATCAAATTCTAAGCAATATTAATCAAAATTTTGAACTGCATTAATCAACTTTGATTTACTAATTTTGATTTGCCTTAATGTATGAGTCTATATTAACCAAAATTTAAACATCATTAACCAAGTTTCTACATTGCATTAACCAATTTTATGTGGTTTGATGTCTGAATATATATTTATCAAACTTTAAATGCCATTAACCAACTTCTTACACTACATCAACCAACTTTATCTTTACCAATTTTTCTGTATTTTAATGTCTGAGTGTATTTTAGCCAAATTTTAAATGTCATTAACCAATTTATTACACTACATTAATCAATTTTGTTTTACAAGTTTTCTCTATTTTGATGTATGAATCTATACTAACCAAATTCTAAACCCCATTAGCTAACTTCTTGCACTGAATTAACATTGTTTTATCAAATTTTTTTGACAATGTGATAACAAGAAAAAAGTAAAGAGAGAGAAAAAATTGCATAAAAAAATTTGGTTCCACCGAATATGTATACAAAAAGAGAGAGAATATGGTATGACAATTTTTTTTTAAATTATAAATAAACAGGAGAGATGCGGTGTAATGTATGTTTGTAGTGTCAACATAGCAAATATGTTTAAATATATGTGTGTAAATTGTTCGTCTATTATTTCTCGTCTCTTTCCTCTTTTATAGCTCTCTAATGATGGATAATGTTTATTGTTATGATGACAATTAATATAACTTTATAACAACTTTGACGACTATTGATTACTCTTCATTGCTAGTGTTTCATCAAGGCTATTAACTTATCAACTCTTCAAGTACTTACTATAACTATTATTTATGACCATGGATAAGTCACTGATACCATTCTCATACTTAGTCACATTCTTGTACCGGTCATGAGATCGACTAACCCGCCTTCCACAAGTTTCCTGGTTATCCTGTTCTTTCCTCTAAAAATCATTTTCGGCCTTTGTCTATGTATCTTAGAGCTCGGCCATCACAAATGGATTAATAAAAGCCGGTATAGACATACTGGTACCAATCTCCCAAGTATAAGACTTGTAGAAGTGTAGTGTTTTCACACGAAAACTAGACATATCATAGTCGGTATAAACACACGGTACACAATCCTCCAAGCACGAGGCCTGTAGGGGCGAAGTGTTTTAGCTATATGCCTTCTACTGATTTCAATTGACTTGAGTGGATATTGAAATATGCTTTGTATTCCATTTACTCTAATGCAATGATTACAACTCTTGGAAACACATGCCTTTAAAGACTAGGGTTTCAGACCTTATTGACTAGTGTATGTAATGAAACATATGACCTGTCAGCCATTTATTTTCCTATTTAAATTTTTTTTCACTATTCCTTTCTCTCTTCCTTTATCTTTCACTTTTTCTTCTCCAAAATTCTAGTAAAAAACTCTTTTTGTGTTAACTCTGCCATTTTTTTCTCATGCTCAAGTATTTTCCTTTTAGTGTGTTATCTTTTTTTATTAATCTACGTATGATTTTTATTAGAGGATATGATTCCACTAGCAAGTTGGTTGAATTGAAATCAGTTTTTGAGCAATAAGGTTTATGAACTTGTTGTTTGAAAAACACAGAATGAGGCGATGTTAAAATAGATTAGAAGTTTGTAGAAGAGAACATGTTAGAAAGTTATGAGATTTTATCTAGTGATAATAACAATGTCAGTGGTGCTAATTTAATGTCTTCTTCCTCAGGATCAACAAAGTTTCTCATTTCAATCACCACTTTAGGAATTGCAGCTTTCTGTGACGAAGTGTCAAGTGTTAGTTCACTTTATAAAGACAATAAGTGGATCCAAACTTTTCAGGTTGGATTATATTTTTCCAACACATGCAACGAATTCGACATGATTTTATAATGTTGTTTGGATGGTGAAAAAATATGCATGCTATGGTCAAAATGGGTGGGTAATGAATACTTTTATTTCAATACCAAGGTAATAGCCGACTTTAGGGTCGATATATGATTCATCCTTTTTCAGGAGGAGCTCTTAGAGGTTTTAAAAGTTTCTCCCTCTCAATTTCATGATGTGCCTGTTAAGGACGTTGGTCATCTATTGTGGTGATTAATTGTCATCACCTCTAATTGCTTGCCGATGTAGGAAATGTTAACTTCAAGTATGCTTTCTTTTCTTTCCAACTAGTGTCGTGTCTCGGTTACGCTTTAGGACCTTGTGTATTCGTCGAGATCTAGACAGGTCGGCACATTTCGCCATAAGTTTATCATAGACGTTGTGGTATTTCATCTTTAGAGTGACCATGAAGGCCATGGTGGCGAGCGTCGCAGGAAAGGGTCTGTCCAGAATGCATTTGTAAACGCCTTTGCATGGGACTACCAAGAACTGGAGGTCTACCATCCTAGTGTCTTTCTCTTTTCATAGAGTAAGCATAAACTCTATATTTCCCTAGGGATGGGTCATTGTATTGTTGAATACCTATATATTTTAATCCAAGTTGCTCATAGAGTATTATGTACATGATATCGCATGAGCTTCCTCGTAAATAAGGATTCTTAACACGTCAAAGTTAGTCATAGTTTTCGTTATCACCATAGGAAATTTTTTGATTGAAATACCAGTCACTTTCTCGCTATCCTTGAATTGGAAAATGAGTTTTTCTATTTTCCATTCGAGGACTGTTCCTCCCATTTACTATTTTCCATCAATTTGGAAATCCTTCATTTGATTGTCCCCTTGGATGAGTTCTTTGGTCGGGGAGGCCCCGTGTGATGTACACTATAGATTGACGTTTTCCTCTTCAATTTTCTTCTCCTTCATCACTAGTATCCTTCATTCCTTTGGTCTCAATCGCATATTTGATTGCTTTCTTGGGGGATGCCTTCTCTCGGCGAAGGGGTCGCTTCTTTCTTGGTGATTCATCTCGCCTATTGTATTATTTCTTTCTTCCATGATCATCATTCTGACCATTCTTTTGGATATACTAGATTAGAATTCCCTTTTTAATTAACTTCCCAGTTGTGTATTTCAAGTGCATGCACTCATCCATATTGTGTCTTGGCACTTGTGAAAATGATAGAACCTTGTCTTATCGGTCATAGTCGTTTTCTTTACTATGTAAGAGTTTCTTGTCATGAATTCCTTGAAGCCAGTGTTAGCACACTCTTGCAAAATCTTTTCTCACGACGTGTTTAGAGGATTGTAAGATGAGAAACTGGCCAGCGACTCTCGGTTTCCTTCGTTCGAACATTGGTTATGGTCCCTCTTTTCCAATCAGTTATTCGTTGTGTTCCTTAATCCTAAACCCTTTTTCTATTTCCTCTTCATAGTTAATATAGAGCTAGGAACTAGTTAGGAGGTCATTCAAGCTTCTGACCATTTTTAGTCCTAACTTTTCGCAAAACATATGACATGTCTTCTAGCCTTTCTTGAATATCCAACATTTCAGTCTATCTTTCATTCCTGCTAACTTTACGACTACCTTGGTGAATCGGTCTATGTATTCCTTTAGGGTTTTTGTTTCCTTTGTTGAATTTCGCCAAGGACGATTATTGTCATGGGTTTCCATTTCAAAGAAGTGATTTGGGAGATAAAGGAATCACAAAGTTCTTTACAAGAGTTTATGCAATTGTCACTAGGTCTTTAAACCACGTCATGACGACTCCTTTAAGGGTCAGAACGAACAATTTACACTCCAACACACCATGAGCATGGTGATAATCAAGCATAATATCCACGTGTTTTATGTGCTCATCTGGATCTTCAGTTCTATTGTAGTTGTCTAGCTTTAGAGGTTTTACAAGCGACTTTTGGATTTGGTTGTCAAGGATATGCTTGAAGAGGGTTCATAAAAAATTTATATCTCGTCATCCTATATGTATACACTTCTAGTACAGTGCACTGGTGATTGGTGTGGATATTGTGCTCTCGAGGTAGTATGGTGTCATACCCCAAATTTGTTCTACTTGTATATTACCTTCATTTGTACTTCCATCCACTAACCATATTCAGAAAATCCAAAAAGTATGTCACTTTCACTTATTGTTCAAGCTCAAGGTTGTGCAAGATTGAATTCAAAGTTATCAAGGCAAGTGTTGAGTGAAGTTAGTGGTTTTGATCTAATTTGTTTGGTCAGGCAAGGGTTGTTTCATAATCTGCACAAGTTAGGTGATGTGGGTCTGAGCTTTAAGTTATGGTTTTTAGACTAATTCAAGGCATCTGTGGGTGAGAAAAATTATTAGGTTGTGATAGGTCGAGTGTCTCAATGATTGAGAATTATCAGTGACTAGTTCGTTATTAGAATTGAGTTTCGAGGTTTAAGGAGCCGATTTATAGTTTCCGAAGGGCTATTCACCCATATCCTTTTTTTATAATAGCTATCCATTTTTAAATCATATTTTTTCCATTTCAACTTCACATTTTTATCCAATTCAATTCATACCCATTTATCAATAAATCGTTTTCTACCAAGATCTGCTTATTCTATTTAGCCCATTTTTAGTCTCTTTTTTCTCATCATCATTTACTTCAAAGACTCTAAAAGATAAAGCCCATTATCATTTTATACAAAAACATTACAAAAAAGAGTCCATATTACACATTAAGTCTCATGACATATCTTTTTGTATTACATGTCCATGTTAAAAAATTCATAAACTAAAGCCCACATTGCAATTTCATACAAGAACCACCAGACATGAAAAATTATTAATACACAAGCAATACATGCCTTCATTCCACAACAAGTTGCTACGAAAAAGGTCACTTTCTCAACCTGCAAGATGTACGAAACAGTGACTCACACACATAGCGTAACACCAACCCCACGAGACTCCAAACGCAAGCTGCAATCCATCTTTCACAAGCCTTCACGCCACAATACCCAGCTGATACGTGCATCAACACTATACAATACAATCCACGTCATTTTCCTAAAACGACTCCACATGAGATACACAACATTCCAAATCTGTGAAACAACATGAATATGCAAAATATCCAAAACGGCCAAGCAACATCAAGCATGAATTTCACAAACAAATATCACTTCAAAATCCCATTTTACCCTTTTCAATTCCTATAAATGGACCCTCAATTCTTCACTCTTTCGGAAGCTTTTGATAGCCACCCTTACGCTGCAAAAATCTATCTGACCCTCTTCTTCTTCTTCAACCTAATCTTAACAAACAACAAAACTTTCTTCTGAACCTCCATTCTTCCTCAGACCTTCATCCATCCTTCATAAACCTTCAACCTTCAATCAAATCCTTCAATTCAAAACTCTTCAACCAACCACCAACAAAACCAAAGCAGAAAGCGGAAGAGATGCAATAGATGAGTGATTGAGAAACCAAGTAAATACAAACCAAACGAACCTGAACGTACCAAAGTAAAATTGAAACCCAAACTGTGTGTGACGAGTGTGAGACGAAGGGGTTACGAACAAAAAGGAATTGTCGGCATAAGATTTGTTCTTGATCAAAGAAGAAAGGTTGGAGATGACTCCTCTCATAACGTGATTTACCTGGTTGCTATACCTTGGACTTTTTTTATTTTCTAATTCGTTTTTTCACTTTAAAGAAGAGGATCATAAGTGTGTTGATCCTGTTGTGTTGTTTTTTCTTTTTTTGAAACCCTTCTTTGTGGCCTTTTGGGCGCATGGGCTTTTCAATCTAGATAGATTCACGTGTTTCCATATAAACATTGATTATTGGTCAATAAAGTCTTTAGATTCATAAACATTGATTATTGAGATTATTAATCTTCATTATTTCAAATTTGTAGAAAATTATCATCGAAATCATTTTCTATACTTTGGGATCGTGATAGGTTACCTTCGATTAATTAACATGAGTTTGTGATTAAGACGAGACCGTCCCCTTTTTTCTTTTCTCCATCTTTTTTTAGCACGGATATCAACTTGCACGATCTCCTATAGTTTGATCTTTATCATAGATCGAGCTACGACGATTTAACGCTACATTTCGTCCCGATTCAATTCACAATCAACTAACAACTTTAATTTCCGTTAATATATTCTTGTTTTAATTTCAGTCATTATATCTTGATTATATTATCTTGTGCATATACTTGTTAATATCATCTTAATTATACTATTGTGAATATTATATTTATTATATTGTTATATATCTTGCTATATTATTCACATTGTTCATATTCATATCATATTCATATCTTATTCATATTCTTTAAAAACACTTAACAATTATCGAAACCATAAAATCCTAAATTAGTGGACTGTTGGTTACTTTTTCGATCAACGGAATTTGGACTTTATCAAAAACCCTAACTTGGAGCTTTTGTTTGATTCTTGCTCAAGAATTAGTTTAGAACACTTCGCACACACACGACTTCCTCTCGGGCTACTTGACAATGAACCCTTTTATTTCGTGTAATCTCGTGTAACTTATATGTACCCCTCTCCTATTCTGATGTACGCATTCGTATTTTGCTTTGATTATGGTTTATCTTCTATGAGCATCCTTAGGGACTAGTGTAGACTAAACCGTTTTTAAACTAATTCTCGATTCGTCATCGAGCCATTTTCAAACACCCCTCGTAAGTCGAGTGCTCGTACGCATTCTCCATCAATCTATCGCACACACTTTCACATTTCATCGTGGTTTCATTATTAGGAGCATCCTCAGGGACTATTATCATTTCTTGCAACCTAACCCTCGATTCGTCATCGAGTCGGTTTCATTTTCAACCAAATCCTCGACTTGTCGTCAAGCCATTTTCAAACCAACTTCCATTCCACCAAGGTTTTACACGTAAATACAATTAAAACCTTGATCCAACGTCAAGTGGATTTTCTCAATAAACTATCAAAACAATTAACAACTATCGAAACTCTTTTCAAGGTGACAAAGAGGGGGATTGAGCCTTTCATCTCTCTTCAGTTGTTTGGATGCGAGTTATCTTACTCGTGTGTGAGCAATTGGCGCCTCTAAAACCTTTCCAACTCGACAGCATTCAAACCATCTTCTAACCACTCATTACTCAAACACTATTCAAACACAACTTCTTTTCAAGATGAAAAAGAGAGAGAGTCACACCTTTGACTCACTCTCCCGATTACTTGGGTCCGATGAACGTTTTTTAAGCTTCGAGTAATCATCATCCGAAACAAACTTCAACACGTTAACTCCATCTTTTCGTGGTCGTCTCCACGAACTACAGAGACTCTGATTCTTCATTCTCGTTTGAGTGTAAGATACGCAGGCACAAGATTGCAATGATCTTGGCGAGCTACCTTCTATTCATCTTCCGTTTCCCCTTATCCTTTTCTGTATTCGAACTACGAAAGCTCTAATTTCTCGTTCTCGTCCAAATGAGCATACGTAGGCACAAGGGCCCCAATCCTTTCCGAGCACCCTATCCTTAAACCACTCATTTCCCCTAACACCGTTATCCTTTTATCGTATCGTTTCGCATTTATCATTGAGAAGAAAACAAGAAAGTTTAGATAACGCCCATCGTAAATCGTACTAAGAGGTTCTCGTTGAGTACAACGAACGTGAGGGGTGTTAATACCTTCCCCTTGTGTAATTGACTCCCGAATCCGGAACATTGGTTGCAATGACCGTGTTCTTGTTTTTCTTTCAAAAGGGTTTCTCGATATTTTTCTTTCCCATCTCTTTGGGATAAATAAAGTTCGGTGGCGACTCTGTCAAACCGCATTCCGGGCCTTTAGCGCGAGGATTGTATGTTCGAATGATTTTTTGAGGTGCGACATATGGCTACCGTCTCTTCTTCTGAAATCATGTGGAGGAGATATGTATTCTCGATACTAGAGATATTATAGCAACCTACGACCTTCCTGACATGGAGATGCACTATCAACGAGGATCGGTTGTGGCGTGGCTCTACAATTGTCATGCAACGGTGCTTCACACGGGGAATGGTCTTTAGGATGAGTGTATTGTATGTTTTCTTTAATCTTGAGGTATCTTTCATCCAAAAAATGTGAGTTTTGTTGCTTTACCAAGTTGTAGACGTTGTTGAGCATTTCACTCGCCTAAGTTGGCTGAGTTGTTGGAGAATTTGGAACATATTTTGTCCAGAGATCAGTGATTACGGTGGATGTTGTTTGAAGGTTTGACCTTATAAAAATTGCTGAGAAGACGAAAAAGTAGAAAGGATCTGAAAATGTGCTTTGGCTGATAGTTGGAGGAACTGGATTTTAAAGAGCTGAAATGGAAAGAGAAGTTACTAAAACTAAATCTACTTCTATTGTTAGAGGAGGTGGACTACGAGATTATTTTGGATGGCTAGTCGAGTGGACATAGAAGTTGTCATGGTTTGCGTGAAATCCACCGAACACCATAGTAGAAAGAAGATTGGTTGAAACAAATGAGCAGTGACAAAATGGTGGGTCTTCACTATAATTCGAGGGAATCAATAGTCAATTCTCATTGATGATGCAAGTGTTTTATGGTAGAATGAGAAAAAAGAGGTGTTGTGAGACTAGAGTTAGCTCTTCTAGTGCGACAACGAGAATGTTAGGTACGACGAAGCGAGGAGGATCTATAAATTTAGCATTTTAATGTCCAAATCAATGAAGTCAAAGAGATATAGTTCTAAAATGATAGTGAGATAATACTTGTGAATAACACATGATATGACTCATATATAATAGCGGTTAAAATTGCTTCTTCTAACCCGACTTGCAATGCAAAGTTGAATGATGTATTAATAGTTGAGATGAGGTGTCCCTCTTTTGCCGAGAACACAACCATTCCTCCAATTAAGTACTCATTTAAAAGACTGCAAGACGTATTTGATCTCATCAAAATAGCTATTGGAGAAAGAAATTGACAAAATGCCACAAATGTAGCCTAACATGAGCACTGGACTGAGGCTTCCACTGTGCCACGACTCACTATAATTCCTAACATATAAGCATGTGGGTTGGGGCCCTCAAGTCAGTAACACACCCATGTTACTCACAGCAGGCCATAATTATATGTTTCACCTATTCTTATGTTAACAAATAACCGTATAGTATAGGTTGCATTAAACTTTGATTCTTAACACTGTAGTTGATGTTGCTTGCTTGTTTCTCCCAACCCTATCCCAATTTCGTGTAAAATCTTTCAGTTATATTCCATCTCTTTCCTTCCTCACAATTGTAGATATAAACTGAAACTCGTGGACCCTTTTATTTTCCATGGAGTGGACCTTACCCTACATTTGGGGTTAGGCAAATGATCCATGAACCATGATCCATGATGTGCCACGTGTATACAAACCTCATTCTAAATTTGCAATAAACATCATCCTTACCTTAACTAAACGTTACCTTTTCTTTTATAGAAGTAATTGAAAAATAAGACAATTCAATTTCTACACTAATTTTGTGGTATAATAATATTGCACAGGCTCTAACTAAAAATAAAATTGTTGAGAAAGGATTAGTTCTCAACTTTACATTTATGGTTGAGTGGAGGAGTGGGGGAAGGATTTGGTGCTGAGAATAAGTGCTTCTTTAATTAAGCTGTTTTTCATTAGGTGGGATCAGGTGCAATAATTTCTTCCCTACTCTAAATTCATGTCACTTACTATCAATACTATACTATCTCACTTCAATAATACATGAAAGGAGACAACAAAGTAGTTGTCCTGCTTTCATTTCCAAACATAAATATCTTTGTCATGTTTTCCTATGAAATTTCTTAAAACCACAAAACACTTCAACCCAAACCACATCTTATCTGCCACAAGAATTCTGAGTTTTGCTATTCAAAATAGTACTACCAACCTCAACTTCGCTACACTGCTAAGTTACTCTTTTAAACGTAGAATCCACAATGGCGATCCGTCTACATCTACGCCTTAACCGTCTTTTACTCGACGCGGATTCATCTTCAACAAGTGACATGAATAGGCCAAGAGAAACTTTCACAGCCACAGGTGATTCAAATTTCGATACCAACATGGTGTTTATCTTAGCAGCTTTACTTTGTGCACTTATTTTTGCATTAGGACTTAACTCAATTGTAAGGTGTGCTCTAAGATGTAGTCACAGATATGCTTTCGAGACACCAGATGAAACCGTAGCTCGTTTAGCTTCAAAGGGTTTGAAGAAGAGTGCTTTGCGTAAGATCCCTATAGCTGTTTATGGATCAGGAGGTAGTTGTAGTGCTAGTACTAGTTTTGCAGCTACGGATTGTCCGATTTGTCTTGGAGAGTTTGTGGATGGAGAGAAAGTTCGAGTGCTGCCGAAATGTAACCATGGATTTCATGTAAGGTGTGTAGATAGATGGCTGCTTTCACACTCCTCTTGTCCTACTTGTAGACAGTCTTTGATTGAGTATCCAAATCCAGCTAGTTCTGATGGTTCATCTGTAGTTGTGAATGTTGTTGCTGTGGCTGCAGGAACCACAAACCAACGGCCTTAAATCAACCTCCGTCGTATTGACTTGATATTGTGTAGAATCACGATTAAATGTAATAGGCTTAATTGCGACTTTGATATACTTGCAGAGATATCAAAAACCTAGAACGTGTTCCCGGACCTTTTTCGGAAATCCTGGTTTGTAGCCTTGAAGGAATAACATGAAATTTTTTGAATGTTTGTTGTCTGTAAATAGATTGAAAGGATTATCGGGGTGACATTTTGAATAACTAGATGAAACTTGGTTAAATTTCAGAACTAAATTAAGTAGTAAATTGTGTATTTTAACTATTTTTGACGACTATGTTACATTGTTGTCATATTTGATCTAATGTGAGACTTTTAACATATTCTGTTACATTGTTGTCATATCTGATCTAATGTAAGGCTCTTAACATATTCTGGTGACACTGGTTATAACTTTGTAATGCTTTTCTTTATTCTTTCATAGATACTATTTTCTCTTGTCAATTAAGTAAAGCTAAATTCTGATGCTTTCTTGAAGGGAAGTATGAGTACAAGAGCATATAAAACACCATGTAGTCATGATTGTTACTTTGTTCACATAATGGAATCTCAATGTTTCTTCATCTGCTGTAGCTAAATATCATTTGTGGGTTCCTTAGGCCCACAGTATAGGGAAAAGTTCAATCCAGCAGCACTACCTGTGATTGTGAATATGAACCAAGTAATGAGAACACTGAGGATAGCTTGCCGGCTGCAGCTTGAATTTGACATTTTTTAGGCATTATTCCAAATGGACCACTGATTATCAATGTTGCATATTTTCCTCTTTTATTTTGCTCTTCTTTGTTTTTTTATTCATAATCACTAGTTGCATAAAAACTAAGCATGTGAGAGAGATATGAGCATGCAGGCTAGGGTGGCCGGAATGTGAAGAAATATGGAGTTTGAAATGTGGACAATAGGACATACAGTGTCACCTGCTTGAGAAAAACAAAGAAAACAAAAACACAACACGGTTTGAAGTTTTTCATCTTTAGCTTTTTGCCTTTTAGAACTATATTTTGAGAGTTAAATGACCTTGTTGAGCTAATGTTAGGATTATACCCTTATAATGAAGTAAATATTGTGTGAATTCATTACAATACTCAAGAGAAATCATTTTCAATATTGTTTGGCAGGTATTCTTATACCTCAAAGTTCATTTTAGAAAAGGAACTCAAAATAGGTTGATTATAAATTACTATTTATCATTCTATGTCATTGAACTATTTTAGTAAATAATGTTTGGATATTGTTAAGACCGGCCCAATTCAGCCAAGAGCTCTACATTTACTGATACACATTGATACACATGTGGACATTCACTTATGGACACCGCATAGAAGCACGACCTCCTTCATTTCGATCATTGATCACATTCAACAATTTTTTGCACATCACGCCGAACAATTTAAGAACGACTCTAATAATCTCCTTTATATAAGCATGATTCTGAGTCACACCTAAGTATTATTTTCTTCAAACTCGCAATAGTTCTATCTTTCTCAAATAGTAGTTTGAGCATTGTAGTGCTAACATTTTGCAAGTATCTTTTTTGTTTGTTGTAAGACCATAACCACAGTACAAGAAGCTTCTACGTTGTGGTCATCTTCATCTTTTTTATCTATATTCTTGATTCCAATACGAAATAGTGGCCCAACTTGTGGGAATCGTTATTTGGTTCTCAAAAATTCTCCATAGAAATTCTATAATCTTCACATTTGCACCGCCAGAACAGTTTTTTGTTATAGTTCTGATCTCCCTAACTATTGTAATCACTCTTCATGTTACCTTCTTCAATGTCCGAATCAAAAGTAACTCACAATCGCAACGCAAGTCTGAATGTCTGATCAACAATTCACTTTCTCTAAGACCATGCATCACCATTTCCCACTCTTGCAAATGAAGTTCCTTTACAGCATCAAGATCTTCAAGCTTTGATTGTAATACCTCAAATGATTTTTCAAGATTCTCAACAGATTCTTACGTTCTAGCATCATTTACCACCTCTTCCTTTTCAATTTTTAAGAATAGAACCTTCACGTGACTTTCAAGAGTCACAAGCTTCATTAGGAGTACCAGAAGTAAAAGAACTGATGGTTAGAACAAGTTTTGGTTATGCATCTGACTTTTAGTTTCGATGATAGCAATACATTATTTCTTAGAGAACAACTTTGTACACTAATGGTTTTGTGTTTAGTGTGTAACTTTTGCTTTAACAGATTCTGAATTTGAAGTTTTGATGTGTGACATCATCAGACTCTGAAATTAACACACTCTGACTCTAAAGAGATACAAGTGCTTTAAAAGATGTTGTCAAGTTCTAGAAAGCTCTTAGATAACGGTTCTGAAGAACGTTTGTGCTAAACCTTCTGATTGTGACTCTGATTGAAAAGCCTTTGAAGGATTGTCTACCTTCAATATTCTGCGCTCAAGTTCTGAAAATTCTAAAGAACAAGATCTAAAGACTCTAAATACCGGGTTCACTACTATGGAAAATCCATATCACAACGGTTGGAAATGATATATCATCACACAGGTCCAACCGTTGTGATGTAAGGTGTGATTGTATGTATGATAATTTCAACCACGGGTGTGCGACCGTGATTATATCAATGTAGCGTGTTACCTACCACAACGGTTTCTTTAAACAATCGTTGTGGTATATTAAAATGCAACATATTTAACAATGGTTGATCTAGACAACCGTTGTTAAATATAGCCATGAGTTTATTATAAATTATGTGGAATGTTTATTTCGCCAATGCTCACTAAACATATAACCTTCCAATTTGCACTAAAACATTATAATATGACAAATTAAGTTATATTAGAAGAATAAGTTCACGTTCAATACTTGACAAAGGTTCTTCAACTCCTTATCTGTATTTTGTTCTTTGACAGTAAGAACTTGGTTTAATGATCCTACTTCTTCAATAACCCCTACCTTCACCTCTAATTTTTTTTTTTTGAAAAATATTATTTACTTTGCAAACAAAATTAGAGGTGGAGAGAGGGGGGTGGTTGAAGATCTACAATCAGTAAACCAAGTTCTAACGGTCAAAGAACAACACACAGTTAACAATATGAAGAATACTTGTCAAGAATTGAACGTGTACTTGTTTTCTAATACAATTTTATCTATCTTATCATAATTTTCTAATGCAGTTTGGGAAGTTATATATTCGGTAAGGGGTTGGAAAAACACTCAAACCACATAATATATAATAAATCATCTTTTAAACAGACATTAACAATAACATTCATCAACAACAAACAATAACCAACAAACATGATACAACAAACATATCAAGGCATAAAATGCTTCAGAAACATACCATACATGTTAAGTCCCATAATGACATGTCAACAATGAAATAAGGATGAAGATAAATTTATACATGCAAACTTATGTATATTTTGAATGAATGTCATTCTGGATCTTTTACACAAGTTTGTTAGGCTAAATTTATCTTTGTCCTCTTTATTGTAGTAAGCATCCATGCCTACAAGATGAAAAAAGAAGAAAGTTCAAACATTATGAAACAAGCTATTGAAACAGATTTTGAAAAAAAAACCTACAGAGAAAAATATGTAAATACTCATTGGCTAAGATTTGTTCTTATGCTTTTGTTTTGTGGTTTCCATATGAGAGAGACAGGTGACAGAGTTGTTAGGATTTTGTTTTGAGAGACGAGTGAAAGAGTTGTTAGAGTTTTGTTTTGAGAGAGACGATTGTTATGTACTGAAGCGATAGATGATTTCGCTTATATATAAATAAATATCACATTCTATCACTGTTGAAAATAAAAATTGTGGTGATATACATGGTCAATAATATTTTTTATCATGAAAAGTGGCTAATTGTTGGTGATGATATTCAAACCATTTTACTCAGTGTAGTTTTCACTACGTTTGCTATATTTGACCGATGTGACATGTCATCTAGTAAATAAAAAAATATGTGCCCATAATTAATCTATTACCACAACTAACATTATGACCTCGTAATATTGGTGGTTAAGAAAAACTTATTTTGTCAGAATCTGAAGACCAAAAGACTAAGGTTCCGAAGATTCTCTCGACTCGTCTCTTGATCCTTCTAAGCGTGCTTCAATATTATTTTATCAGAAACCTCTGAAGATTAGAAGATAAGATCAAAAGATTTTGCGTCAGGAAAATAGCACACAATACAAGATCATCCTCGCCTTCACTAACCTGATTTTGTGGGCTAAGGACAATACGTTTGTACCATTTTGCCTCTCATTTGCAAATCGTTATGAAAGAGATAGTTGCATTATGCTATTCCAATTCTACCCTCCAATGGATCTTTTAGTTGCCTATATAAAGGAGACTTGAAGATTGAAAGGTGTTGCTAGTTGTTATTGCATCGCTCACACTATTGAACATACAAACTTTGCTGAAGTAAATATTATTTTCTGTATATTTTCTTTGTAAACACACAAAGAGTTTTTGCTCGTTATTTGTGTGATATTTTCATTGTATTAACTTGTGCTAATATGCTTTCTAAGAAGCACTCTTTGTAAATAAAATTTGTAAATCTCAATCTTGTTTTAGTGGTTTTCTTGAGTGACTAGGGTTTAGTTAGATATACTCGAGAAGACATAGACGATTTGTCTTTGTGGTGTCTGTAGTCAGTTTCGCTTATAGTGGATTAAGTCCTTATTGAGAAGGAAAAATCACCTTGGTAGGGTGTACTGGAGGTAGTTTCGTTAACAACGAACCAACATATAAATAACTTGTTCTTTTTGTTACCTGTTGTGTTGGTTTTGAAAAAGCATTTATTTTAGAAACCTAATTCAAACCCCAATTTCTTGTGTTTTTCGCCATATTCAATTGGCATTAGAGCTCCGGTTCTGGTTTTGATAAGATTATCAAACATTTAACAGTGTCAGATAAAGATCTAGTGTGAAACACAATGGTTGTGTTTCTATAAGAACAAGTTTTGGTTCTACCTCTGGCCTTTAAGTTTTGATGATAACTGCACAAGTTATCTAAAGGAACAATTTTGTATGATATGGTTTTTGTCTAGTATGTGGTTGTTGCCAATATGATTTTGATTCTCATGAGAAGATGTGTGATGTTATCAAACTCTATTATCAACACTCTGGAAGAAAAACACACACACACACACACACACACACACACACACACACACACACACACACACACACACACACACACACACACACACACACACACACACACACACACACACACACATATATATATATATATATATATATATATATATATATATATATATATATATATATATATATATATATATATATATATATATATATATATATATATATATATATATATATATACACACACACATGTACAAGATAAAGTCAAGATTCATAAATACTTCTAATGCAACGGTTCTAAGGAACGTTAGTAATGAAGTTACTAATTGATACTTTATAAGTTAACCTATAAGGATTTACAAGAAATCTGATTTACATTGATACAGTTCTAAAGTTTCCAAAGACATGGTTCTGGTGAACAAAGCTCTGAAGATTCTGAAGACATCATTTTTAAAGATCAAGTTCTGAAGAGTTTCTGAAGACAAGGTTCTGAATAAACGAAGTGCTGAAGACTCTGAAGACAAAAGTGTGCTTAATGAAATTTGAAGATGAGGTTCTGATAGAAAAAGTTTTAAAGACTCTGAAGATAATGCTTCTAAGAAATCAAAGGCCGAAGATTCTTATGATCAGATTCTGTTGAACAAAGATCTGAGATTCTAAAGACTACGGTTCTGAAGATTATATAAAAAAAGACTCTTTTACAATACGCTTCATCAAGTTAATATCTGAAGCCTCTGAAGATGCTAGAAGACTGAATATAAGAATGGCTTTTAAGATGAATATAATAGTACTAAAACTCTGTTACCTCCACCTCGAAAAGGCGGCGCAGGAGCAGCTTTTTGTACAACGATGTCGACAATTCCTTCACTTGAACGTTGGGATATTGCTGTTGGAATATGTTTCCAAGAATATCCTTCAACGGATCTATTCTCTCAAGCTCTATAAATTGAAGATCAAGAAGCTTGAAGAATTGTTGATTTTGCACATAATAGATAACGAGTTGCTGATGATAGCACGCTACTATGCAAAGCCAAAGTGCTGAAGAAAATGTTATAAGCTGAAGCTTAAATGAAGAATGCTTAATGAAGATGAAGCTGAAGCAAATAATTGAAGTGCATGCAACGATACAACATGCTGAAGCCATGTGAAACTAGTCAAATGAAATATTAATAAGTGAAGCATAATAACTTAGTTGATCTTGATGGTTAAATGGAAGAAGTATTATATGCTCAAGAAGGAGTTAATTAAAAGAAGCTAAAAGCTCATGAAAAGAAGTCTTAGTGCTCATCAAGAAAGCTTCTAAGTAATACATAACTAATGTTTTATAATCTCTCAGAGATTAATTCTTTAAATATTTTTATGTATTTGTTAGCTCCCAAATTCGACACTGCGTCGGGTTGCTAAATATTAGGACATAATTAATGTTTTAGTAGATGGAGTAAAGAGGCTTCGACAGCCTCTAAGAAATCTTTTAGCTAAAATGGTCAAAAGTAACTTAGAAAATTTGAGAAAAAGGTTTAAGTTATGAAGCTGTTTTCGACCGTGGACCAAGAGGGTTTCGACCGAGTTTCTTCAAAGCGTGCTTCGTCGTTTGAAATTTAAACTTTGGAGGGAACAGTTTTGTTCATGAGACACGTGGCGAGTTATGGAGCAGAAAGTTACATGCAATGAACACTTGTTAGATCGAGAAGATACTAGGAAGTTATTAGCAGTTAATTATTATCATTATAAATAGGAGTTTGTTAGACAGATTTCTGTGTGTTTTACCATTTGTACAAAGTAACTCCAATCAAATTTACTCAAAGTAACCGAGTGTGAGAAAAGAGTATTTTACGGAGAATGTACGTTATGTAAAATCACCAACTTTTCAATAAAGTCTTTACATTTTCAGCAACATTTACATTTCCTCTGTCGAACCACTTATGCAAGTGTTATCTTTTGCCTTTACCTTCCTCGCATCCTTTACTGCATTTCTTCTCTTCCTTTAAAGCTCTTTTATTTTCTTCGACAAAGCCTTTTACACATTCCTTTTACAGCATTCCCTTTAAAGTTTTTGCCTTTAACTATTCAGTCAAAACCTTTTTATTCAAAGCACAGTTACCAATCCCGTAAAACAAACACTTTAAATATAATCCTAAAAAGAAGATCATTTAGCACATGTCCTAGGATCAATCTGATCGATCCTGTGAGTCACCAAAGTCAAATTTGGAAGATCAGCGGTTGTTTTCCGATTTTCAAGGGAAACAAATTGGCACGCCCAGTGGGACAAGTGCTAAACAAATCAATGATTTAGGACTAAAATATTTTGTTTTTTGCAAGTCTTAGTAATCTTCGTAGAAAGTGCATTATTGTTACTAAGAAGTGGTAGAATTACCGCTACTGACGAAGAAAGACGAACAATCCTTAGGAACTTGGCAATGGAAACGAACCAGCCAAATAATCCTAACCCGCCAGTTGACGGTTCTGGCGAAGGAACCAGTAACAACATGGTGCCACCGTCTGTACCATCGACAGGAGAGCAAGTAGCGCCTCCCATAAGGCCAGAACAAACTTTTGCCCCAGTAGGACCTGGGGCAACGATAAATAGGCCTTATACCCAACCGGTGTTAGAGTGTATTGGGCCGCAAGTGTCGAACCCTCAGACTCCGGTAGCGGGACCGTCAGTGTCTAGACAGATTGTTCCTTATGGTCTTTCGCAGTTGTCAAGGAATCCCCCTTATGGGATGCCAACGACTGTGATGCAGGGGCTGCAGAATGCACCCCCAATATTTTCATAAAACACAATGGCTTCGCCGTTGCAAGGATCAGGCCCTGGTTCAAACATTGGTCGAAACCCTCAAAATCTAAGTTTAGGGTATTCGACTCAAGGTCCCAATCTAACCAATACATCTGTTGCCTGTCTGAGGCAGCAGATGGATGAGAGTAATTTACAAATGGTTCAAACCCTCTCTCAGACCATGGGCGAGATTTTCCAACCGTTAATTCGAGACACAACTCACGCTAACCAACAGTTGGCGACACAGTTAACTCGTTTGACTGAATTTATAGGGGTACCTCCGTTAGAAAGGAACCAAGCCCCTATGGAGAATACTCCACAACAAATTCCAAGAGTGGCGCCAGAAGCCAATTTAGAGAATCAAGGAGAATTAGATCCCTATGTTGTCGAAACTCCCAGAGTCCAGGTCGAGAGAAACCCCGAAATAGTGATGGTGAATCGAAACCAGGATGTGGACAATGTGGTCCAGCAAGTACGACGCAACAACCTTGCAGTCGAAAATAACCTGGCCACGATGGTAGAAAGAATCATGACGCGTAATGGCCTAAACACTGGGTTCACTAGGCCAAATTATACTTCGCCAATAGTTGACTACATCCTTCGAGCGGAACTACCCCCTAGGACCAAGGTACCTAAATTCACTAAGTTTTTAGGGGATACGACGGAATCTACTGTCGAACACGTAGCACGCTACATAATTGAGGCTGGAGAGATAGCAAATGACGAAAGCCTTAGGATAAAATACTTCCCCAGTTCTCTCACAAAGAATGCCTTCACGTGGTTCACCACTTTACCACCAAGCACGATATGTAACCGGACCCAGTTAGAACGTCTTTTTCATGAACAGTTTTACATGGGCCAAACGAAAACTAGTTTGAAAGAGTTGGCCAGTGTAAAGCGTAAGTTTTCAGAGCCAATCGAAGAGTACCTCAATAGGTTTCGACTGCTCAAGGCAAGGTGTTTTACACAGGTTCCTGAACATGAGTTGGTCGAAATGGCTGCAGGAGGTTTAGATTACTCTATTAGGAAGAAATTAGACACACAGTATCTGAGGGATATGGCTCAATTAGCCGACAGAGTCCAACAGCTAGAAAGGCTGAAAGACGAAAAGGCGAGATTTAACAAAGGCAAGAAAGTGGCTTTTGTCGAACTCAACAAAAGTAGCGAAGGGGTTTGCGAAGAATCCCCCTATTTCGAAGAGAGCGAAGTAGATCTTGCTGAATTAAAACAGGGTCCTCCATATTCTTGTCGAGTACTAGCCCCTCCACAAGGAAAGGGCATTGTCGAATCATAAAAGAATGATAGGTTCCCTAAGAAAACTTACACTTTCGACATCACGAAATGTGATGAAATCTTCGACTTGCTAGTAAAAGATGGGCAGATGATAGTGCCGCCTGGTGCTAAAACTCCGCCTTTAGAGCAACGGAAAAAGAGAGGTTTTTGTAAGTACCATAATTTTTTGGGTCATAAAACATCTCAATGTTTCCTTTTCAGGGATCTCGTCCAGAATGCGATACAGGAGGGACGCTTGAAGTTTGGGGATAAAGCAAAAGGCCAGATGAAGGTGGATGCTGATCCGCTGCAATTGGCTGACGCTCTTTATGCTGAACCCATGGAAGCAAACATGATAGATGCTACTGAGGGCATCAAATTTTCGGTTAATATGATGGAGGTTACTGAAGACCTCATTTCAGCATCTGTGATGGGGAAATTCATCATGGGGTTCAGTACGGATGGGGTTGCAGCAGGAATCAAGGAGGACACTGGTCGAAGCGACAACGACTCAAGTCCAGATGCTCAAAACCATCTAAGTTACGCCTTGGTAACCAAAGAAACAGCTGACCATTTCGTTAGAATGGACCAGGCCACTGAGGGCTTGGAAAGAATGGAGCTGTCTGGGGCAGTCTAAGTTAACATGGTCGATATCAACCCATCGGAGACCATGGAGGAAAATGAATCAAAACACCATGAGGGATGCAGCAGGTTGGCGTACCCAGAGACGGAAGAGTCAATCGTTGGGTTCTTACATCGATGTAAAGACAGTGGATCAAGCGTGATGTTGTGCCCTAGGTGCAGCGCTATTTTCGATAAAAAAGC
Organism: Lathyrus sativus; assembly: GCA_963859935.3. Classification (NCBI taxonomy): domain Eukaryota; kingdom Viridiplantae; phylum Streptophyta; class Magnoliopsida; order Fabales; family Fabaceae; genus Lathyrus; species Lathyrus sativus. The sequence goes on along the minus strand of OZ012739.1, from coordinate 543,929,408 downwards.
AGCAGAGAAGCTAGAAGGAGAACGTCGACTTCGTCAGAACAGAGGTGGCAACGGTTTCGACCAACGGAGAAGCTACCATAGGAGGAAAGAAGACAAACGATCTGAACCTCGAATAAGGCCACCAAGTGCTAGGCCCGCCAGTTTCAAACCTATTGTCGACTCCGCTGATGAAAAGTGGAGAAAGCCTAATGAGGAGAGGGTGCAAGGGCAGCAAAGGTGGAAGAACTTTGAAGTGAATAAAGGATCTTCGATCTCCTATATCAAGGAGTATCAATCCTCAAAAACGCCGCATGTGTCTGAGAACTACAAGGGGAAGAATCCCATGACTAGGTCCCAATGGAGAAGGGAACAGCGAAGAAGAAAGGCTCTTAGGGACGAAATGGAGATGAGCCAGAAAAAAGATGGTTTGAACCTTCCCGCGAAAGAGGGACAGCAGTCGAAGACAGCTGAGAAGCTACCAGTTGGGCGAAGGCTGTTTTCGCCTAAACAGGATAAACCAGCGGAAGGGGACGAAGACATGACTGACAACTTTGACTCTGACTCCAACGACTCTCTGAACCTGGTTGTCAACGTGGTGTCAGTGATGCCCCGTGAGTTCGACAGAGCCTCAGAGGTCGAAGAACCAAGCGCAGATGCGGAATGGGAAATGGTCGCACATAAACCTGTATGCTATTACGTGATGAACAACGGCTGTGTCGAGGAGCAAAACGCTTTCTTCGAACGGCCTACTGAAGAAATGAGAACCCATCTGAAACCATTGTATATTACAGCAAAGGTGGAGAATATCCCCATTAACAAAATACTGGTGGATTGCGGCGCTACTGTAAACCTGATGCCGCATTCTTTATGGATCAAAATAGGAAAGCATGACGCTGATACAAAGCCACACAATATGGTTTTGTTGAATTATGAAGGAAAAGTAGGAACCACTAGCGGTGTGATTCAGGTGGACGTAACCGTCAGAACAATTACAAGACCAACGGTGTTTATGGTGGTCGAAACCACGACCAACTACAATCTATTGCTTGGCCGAGAATGGATACATGGCATTGGCGCAGTACCATCATCGATGCATCAAAGGATTGCCATCTGGAGGCCAGATGGCATAGTGGAAAATATTGAAGCTGATCAAGGATACTTTAGGGTGCCAAGAAGGCAAGTGGATCAGTTCCAATTCGACAAGCACTTGGCCAGCATATGCCCTTGTGCTCCAGCGTACTTTGAGTTCGCACCAAATGACGAGGTGTATTACTCACTATACCTCCACCCTGTCGACGGTTTTCGTTGGGATAGGGAAGTGCCTGGAGAAAGACTCTCATACTTGGGGGCAGCTCCAGTTGACCCCACTGGGTGGGGAAGTGAGTTTGATGACTGAAGCAGCGGTGCTGCAGAGAATTTCGGCCTATGTGGCTGAAACCAAATTACAAACGGCCTTAACGGCCGCCCATGACAAAGTGGCTGAAGAAGCTACTAAGATGCAGCGGGAGAGCCAGAGGCTCGACGCCATCTATGATGACGAACCTCTAGGGTTCGAAAGAGATCCTTTGGGGAACGACATCAAAATGCTCGCGCAGGATCCATTGGAGGAAATTGATTTAGGGGAGGGACCAATCAGGAGGCCAACGCACATTAGTGCTAACCTCGACCCTCAACTGAAGATCGAAGTCATCCAGTTGCTCCGGGAGTATAAAGATTGTTTCGCATGGGACTATGACGAAATGCCTGGGTTGCAACGCGATTTGGTGGAACATAAACTGCCAATAAAGCCTGGAAAAAAGCCAGTCAAACAAGGCCCAAGGCGTTTTGCTCCAGAGATCATGTCGAAGATCAAGGAGGAGATCGAACGGCTCCTTCGTTGCAGATTCATTCGCACAACAAGGTATGTTGAATGGCTGGCCAATATTGTCCCAGTCATCAAGAAGAATGGGTCCCTAAGAGTGTGCATTGATTTTAGAGATTTGAATTCAGCCACTCCCAAAGACGAGTATTCGATGCCAGTGGCAGAAATGCTAGTCGATTCAGCTGCTGGCCATGAATACCTTAGCATGTTGGATGGTTATTCTGGATATAATCAGATTTTTATCGCAGAAGATGACGTTCCCAAAATAGCATTTCGATGCCCAGGGGCTTTAGGCACTTACGAATGGGTAGTAATGTCATTTGGTCTAAAGAATGTTGGGGCAACGTATCAGTGAGCGATGAATTCTATATTCCATGATTTCATTGAATCTTTTATGCAAATATACATTGATGATATTGTGGTGAAATCTATTTCAGGAAAAAGCCATCTGGAACATCTGCGACGGTCGTTCGCCAGAATGAGGAAATTCGGCCTCAAAATGAATCCGTTGAAGTGCGCGTTTTGCGTGCAGGCGGGAGATTTTTTGGGTTTCGTTGTCCATAAGAAGGGAATCGAAATCAACCAGAACAAGACGAAGGCTATCTTGGAAACAAAAGCGCCTTCAAACAAAAAGGAGTTGCAGTCACTGCTGGGGAAGATAAACTTTCTAAGAAGGTTCATATCCAACTTAAGCGGCAAGACTCAAGCCTTCTCACCTTTGCTTCGAATTACTAAAGATAGATTCGAGTGGGGCAAAGAGCAGCAGGAAGCCTTCGACAAGATTAAAGACTACTTGACTCACCCCTTAATCCTTTCGCCTCCATGTCGAATCAAGGGTATGCGATTGTACATAGCAGCGTCAGATAGAACTTTAGGGAGCATGTTGGCTCAAGAGGATGAGAATGGCGCCGAAAGGGCTATTTACTACCTTAGTAAAGTTTTAAATGATGCAGAGACTAGATATAGTGAAATTGAAAAGCTATGTCTATGTTTATATTTCTCATGTACAAATTTAAAGCAATATATTAAACCAGTAGATGTTTATGTTTCTTCGCACTTTGATGTTATTAAACACATGTTATCAAAGCCTATTTTGCACAGTCGAATTGGAAAATGGGCACTGGCATTAACAGAGTATTCTTTGACTTATAGACCGTTAAAAGCAGTTAAAGGGCAAATAGTGGCAGACTTTATCGTCGACCACTCTATAAACGAAAATGCCCTAAATGTAGTCGAAGTGGAACCATGGAAGTTGTATTTCAATGGATCTAGCCACAAACATGGCACCGGTATAGGTTTGTTGATTATTTCGCCAGATAAAATTCCAACGAAATTCAAGTATAAAGTCGAAGGATTGTGTTCTAACAATGAAGCTGAATACGAGGCTTTAATAGCCGGACTTGAAATTTTGTTAGAATTGGGGGGCAACCCAGGTTGAAATAATGGGCGACTCGGAATTAGTGATAAAACAATTGACGAAGGAGTACAAATGTGTCAAAGAAAATCTCATTATGTACTTCGTAGCGGCCAATAGGCTGCTTAAAAAATTCAAAATGTCAACTATTCGACATATCCCACGAATACAGAACCAAGTGGCCAACGACCTAGCACAAATTGCCTCAGGGTATAGGATCTCGAAGGAAGAATTGCAGGAGGTAATCGAGGCTAGAGGTAAGGTAGTATCGGTGGGCCTGAAGCCATCAGATTTAGAGGCTACATAGTTTGGATATATGGATGAAGAGACTTTTGAGGTCCTTGCCATCGAAGGATTGACGGATGATGACTGGAGAAAGCCTTTAGTCGAATATCTCCAAAACCCATCAATAACCTCGGATCGAAAGATAAAGTATCAAGCATTGAGCTATGTGGTGATGGGCAATGAGTTGCTAAAAAAGACTCCAGAAGGAGTTCTGTTGAAATGTCTAAGTGAAGCGGAGGCATATTTGGCTTTATCAACGATCCATGGTGGGGCGTGCGACGCGCACCAAGTTGTCCATAAAATGAAATGGCTTTTGTTTCGACAGGGTTTTTACTGGCCTACAATGTTGAAAGATTGTATTGAGTTTGTAAAAGGGTGCCAGGAATGCCAAATTCATGCAGGCATACGACATGTTCCAGCGAGTGAATTACACTCCATAATCAAACCATGGCCCTTTAGAGGTTGGGCCTTGGACCTAATTGGAGAAATTCGACCAGCGTCTTCGAAGAATCAAAAGTATATTTTGGTGGAGATAGATTACTTTACCAAATGGGTCGAAGCAGCGCCCTTACCCAAAGTGGATCAGGAAGATGTCATTGAATTCATACAGAAAAATATCATCTTTAGGTTTGGGCTGCCAAAGACAATAACTACGGATCAAGGGTCGATCTTCACAGGAAGAAAGATGCAGGACTTTGCCAGAGAAATGGGTTTCAAGCTTTTGACCTCGACGCCTTACTATGTGCAGGCCAACGGGCAAGTTGAAGCAGCAAATAAGGTAGTCATCGGCATGATAAAGAAGCAAGTAGGCACTAAGCTAAAAAATTGGCACAAAGTATTAAACCAAGTACTATGGGCGTGTCGAACTTCACCCAAGGAAGCAACCAACACTACCCCATATCGTTTGACCTTTGGGCACGATGCGATATTGCCAGTCGAGATCCATATACAGTCGATCAGAGTCCAGAGACAACATGAAATCCCCAGAGAAGTCTATTGGGACATGATGCTTGATGAAGTGGTGGATTTGGACGAAGAAAGACTAAAAGCTCTAGAATTGTTGAGGAGGCAAAAGAAAAGAGTGGAGAAGTCTTATAACAAGAGGGTTAAAGCAAAAAACTTTGTTGTTGGAGATTTAGTGTGGAGAGTCATTCTGCCTATGGATCGAAAGGCCAAGACGTTGGGCAAATGGTCCCCAAAGTGGGAATGGCCCTTCCAAGTGTCGAAGGTTTTCTTCAACGGGGCCTACGAGGTAGAAGAATTGGCCGAAGATAAGAGGATATTAAAAGTTAATGGTAAGTACTTGAAAAAGTACAGGCCTATGTTGCAAGAAGTTAAAGTAACAAGAGAATAACAGAAATATATGAGGCAAAGCCACCAATGGCATTAATGGTTGCCAAAATGGCGCGTTAACTTACAATAACAACAATGGCTTTAAGGGCCAGTCAAAATACAGTCTATTACAAAATCAATAAATTAGAAAGGAAGATTGTCTTTCATTTTGAAGTAAGTCGCCCGCTGAGAATCCAGCCGCTTTTGACACAAGGTCTTTTCATTGGTTAGCCTGGCAACTTCTTCCTCCAAGTTTCGAGCCTCTTCTGCGAAAGTGATGGCGTGATTAAGTTCAGCATTGAGGACCGAATTGTCCTTAGAGGATAATTGTGAAATCTTTTTTTCTTCTTTCTTGATTTTGTTTTGGAGCTTTTTGATCTTTCGTTTCCAGCAAACAATGGTCTTCTTACCTAAAGCAATCTCTAGTTGGTCTCTTTTCTTCTCTTCCTCCAGCTCTTCGACCTTTTGCTCTAATTCTGCTGCACTGGTCCAAGCGTCTGCTTCACATCCAGATTTTGTGGAAATGTCACTTTCAAGTTGAGGCAGCAGAGTGAGGTCTTTGTAGACCTGGTCGATTAGAACTCCCACTTCTCGAATAACGTTAGCAGCTTCAGGGGATATGGATTCAAGATTTGCTTGTTGGAGAAGCGCTTTCAGAGATAGATGGGTAACGGAGTCCATTTGCAGCAAGGAAAAGAGATCACCTTTGAAAATTTTGGCCTTAATCTTCGCCAAAATATCATTTAAGGGTTTACTAGAAATTGGACTTTCGGAAGTCGAGGCGCTGAGGGTCTTGTTGAAAGCTCTACCTCGATGACTCAGCAGCAGTTTTATGTATCGACAAGGCTCATTTTCTTTCATTGCAGCCAGTTCTGCCTCAGAGAGATTTGCATCACTTAGAGGCGGCATGGTGGTTTTCCCTGGTGGAGCCTCGACCTGAGTAGTTTGAGCAGTGTCGACAGAAGCAGCTTTTTCGACAGTCCTTTTTGTGATTGTTTCCTCCTGTTGAGGGGCGGTTGTTGTTGGTTTTTCAACCAGTGGGGTTTCTTTTTCTTCACCATCTGGCTCACCTAGCTCAGATTGGTGCATCGCTTTGTTCTCAGGAGTGTTAGCTTCGTTGGGGGCATTGTTGTTGTCAGTAGCCTTTGGTTGATCATCAGGAGAACTTGTCATGGTTGCAGGATTATTGGTTTCAGGATTGCAGTTTTCTGCTAACACCGTTGTCTCAGGGGCTTTTTCCTCTTCATGATCAGACCCATCGGTATGCGATTGTTGAGTAGTGGTTTTTTGAGGTGAAGGGACTGCACAAGGTTCAGGCTTGTTAATCTCGCCAAGAGAACTTATACCAGAATCCAAGTCAGAGTTTGGGATATAAGTAGGCTCACCTTGGCTATTTAAAGGATAGACAGGTGGTGGAGAGTTAGATGGCGAAGGCCTTGAAGCTTCTATAGTAACCTGAAATTAGAAAGAGGAACTTTACAAGACGCCAGATGAAAAAGACAAACGCTTGATATAGAAAGGCCAGAGATTCTTTCACAATACCTTCGTGGCTTCTTCAGCCGGACTAGAGTTATCACTCTCTATAGGAACGGCAGAAGAATTTGGATCATTGGTGGTGGGAGCTTGGACAGGTGATGCAGGAGGCGTGTTATGTTTTTGATTTTTGGCGGTAGACGGAGGAGATTCGACGGTCTCCAACCCATGAGTTACCTTTCGTTTTCTCTTCAGAGGGAGTTCTTCACGAGGAGATTCGTCATCGTCGGAGTCTATGATGACTTGGGCCGCAACTTTTCTTCTCTTTTGAGGGGTTGGAGGTTTGCGGCTAACCTGGAAAAAACGAAGTAGTCAGCACAAGACAGAAAATCTTTAGGTGAATAAGAGCATGTAAGAATTTACCTTTGAACTTTCGACTTTTCCTTCTGTCTTGTTGGTCGGTGCATTTCTTTTGGGAGCAGCTGCGAGGAAATAAATATAGAAGATATAGGTTAGTAACATGGCAGCTCTGTGAGAGGAAGCCAAATAGAAGGGAGATGACCTTCAAGAATTTCGGTTTCGATATGAACATCTTCGATACTGACATGAAGGTGTCCTCTAAAGGTATCAAGTGTATGTTTAGTCGGAACCACCCGCTGTGCCTTAGGCTTCGAGTGCTGTCGAAGTATTTTTATACTATCCTCACAGATAAACCAGTCTAGAAATGGAGGGGCAAGGGCCACGCCAAAATCAGCAGTTGGTAATCGAGGGATCTTTGGGGGAAAGAGTTTAAAAGCAACCTCATATCGTCTATCATAAGGAATAGATGAGGGGATTTTTAGGGTCTCCATTCGTTTAGAAAAATTTTCTTTTAAAGTGACAGCAGCCTCGCGGATGGTTCGACTAACATCATTTGGTCGATAGGCAGTTTCAAAGTACTTCTGGAAAGCTTGTATCTCTTTGATATGAGTAGACATACCTTTCTTGACCTTTTCCTGCACATCAACAAAAGCCTGGTCAATCAAGCGTGAAAAACTTGAAACATCAAGAAAATTGTTGGAATAATGGTTGGACCACCAGGCATAAAACTCTGGGGTACAGAGGTGGGAAGGTTCGAAGTAGATGTGAGTGAAATGTGTCTTATGGGCATGACGGGCTATTTGAGTCGAACACTCAAGTGAATTGAAGATGGTCGAAAGAAGGATGACATGGGATTTCTTATCATACAGGCACTTAGGTAATGATTGAATTAACCCAAATTGCCTCGATACTAAGTTAGGCTGATAAGCGACTAACGTGGCTTGTCCTTTGACAAGGTTGAGCCTATGAACAATTAAACGCGGCATCAAGAATCGCTCCCATATCAGGTTTGATTCTGCTTCTTGCTTTTTTGAAATTGCAGGAAATGTTCTAATGAACCATTCAGGGCCATGCGTCCTATGAGCAAAAGGAGCCATCTTGGGTGTAAATTCATGCCTTTTGGAGAACAGATGGACAAAGCCGGTGAAGTTGCTACGGAGGCTTCGACCTTCCTCACTTGGTGTTAACTGAACTAAGCGTGGCCATTTGGCCCGGCGTTCAGATACCTGGGCTTCGTTGACTTCTCCTTTGAAGGGAAGGCTATGTTCGAAGGTAGCGTTCAACCATAATTGAAGTAGCCAAAATGGCCCCGCCATTATAAAAGGGCCATAGGTTTTTGGATCCCTTAGTTTGTCTGCGCCTTCTCCCAAAGCCTCATATAGGCTAGCTAGTATCATTTCACTGAGGCATATGTCCCTTTTAAGGTGTAACTGATTCGCCAGAGTAAGGTACTTCCTCGCCACCTGCAAGGATTTGGTACAGAAAATACAACGAGACAACCACATGGCCAGGAAGGCTATGTGTTCCTCATCTTCGACTTCGTCGGTGTCTTTATTGTGATAGCGATTGATGAAGGGTGTGTAGGTATGTTTTGTGCTGCCAAAACCGATAGTGTCCCGTGCATCGAATTCAGGGTTGTAGGCCAAACCGCATGGCCTTAATCTGACGATGGCAGCCATGTCGAAAAGCGTGGGGGTCACCATGCCACAAGGGAGATGGAACGTATGGTGAGTATTGTCCCAGAAGTATAAAGAGGCGGCCAGCATTAACGGACAGTAGGGTGGCCCAACCTTCGACAATATAATTAGGTCATAAATGCCTATTTCTTTCCAATGCTGTACTTTTACTTTCTCTATTTTCGCTAACCAGTTGAGGTAAAGTTCAGAATCTTTAAAATATGGTGTAACCCTAAACAGTTTGGCTCCATCATGCAGATATTTTAGGTCCATATTGTAAACAAGTTTATCTGGGCTATCAGAAGGGACTTTGTTGATATCTTTTTGCCCTAAAGGTTTGGTTTTCCTATAAGAAGGGAAAAAGTCACTCAAGGTAGAGTAATCGAGGTTTGGGGGTGATAATGGGCCAGACATGGCCAAAGGTTTTCCAGTCACATCAACGGGGATGATTACCTGGGATTCATAAATGTGGCGTTTCTCTTCTGCTAACGGCTCCCTGATGAGCTGTTGGTTCTTCATAGTTTTTGGTCCACTCAGAGTCGCGAAGGGTGGAAGTGCGGACGAAGAAGATGATCTTCTGGTTTGGACTTTCTTTTGTTGATCAGCCATTGTTGAAAGTTTCCGGAAGAAAAGGAAGGATTTTTCTTGTGTTGGAAAAATGTTTTTTTTCCAGCAAAGAGGAGGAGAGTGAAGGTTTGCAAAGAGTAGAAAGTTTTATGAAAAAACTCTTGGTGATTTTATAAGTGTTCTGAAAGCTAAGAGTATTTTGGTACGTGGCTGAAGTTAGTGGGCCACATGTGTGACCTAGTGGGAAAAGTAAGGGACGGTTGTAACCTACAGCCCTAGGCGCTAAAAGGGTGATGATGATTTCTGAATTTTGCGAGTTCCAAGAAACCTGCCATGATGATGATGACGTGAGAAGCGTGCAAAGTGGCGTGGGTTTTGAGACAAATATTTCTCTTTCTTCCGTTTTATCTTCCAAAGAATAAGAGGCGGACCAAATGATATGATGACGTCGAAAAGATGGTGTCGAATAAGACAATATAAAAAAAATGTCCTTTTCTTGTAATAAGGTCGAAAAGAACATTCTTTGGGGGCAATTTGTTAGCTCCCAAATTCGACACTGCGTCGGGTTGCTAAATATTAGGACATAATTAATGTTTTAGTAGATGGAGTAAAGAGGCTTCGACAGCCTCTAAGGAATCTTTTAGCTAAAATGGTCAAAAGTAACTTAGAAAATTTGAGAAAAAGGTTTAAGTTATGAAGCTGTTTTCGACCGTGGACCAAGAGGGTTTCGACCGAGTTTCTTCAAAGCGTGCTTCGTTGTTTGAAATTTAAACTTTGGAGGGAACGGTTTTGTTCATGAGACACGTGGCGAGTTATGGAGCAGAAAGTTACATGCAATGGACACTTGTTAGATCGAGAGGATACTAGGAAGTTATTAGCAGTTAATTATTATCATTATAAATAGGAGTTTGTTAGATAGATTTCTGTGTTTTTTACCATTTGTACAAAGTAACTCCAATCAAATTTACTCAAAGTACCCGAGTGTGAGAAAAGAGTATTCTACGGAGAATGTACGTTATGTAAAATCACCAACTTTTCAATAAAGTCTTTACATTTTCAGCAATATTTACATTTCCTCTGTCGAACCACTTATGCAAGTGTTATCTTTTGCCTTTACCTTCCTCGCATCCTTTACTGCATTTCTTCTCTTCCTTTAAAGCTCTTTTATTTTCTTCGACAAAGCCTTTTACACATTCCTTTTACAGCATTCCCTTTAAAGTTTTTACCTTTAACTATTCAGTCAAAACCTTTTTATTCAAAGCACAGTTACCAATCCCGTAAAACAAACACTTTAAATCTAATCCTAAAAAGAAGATCATTTAGCACATGTCCTAGGATCAACCTGATCGATCCTGTGAGTCAAAGTCAAATTTGGAAGATCAATGGTTGTTTTCCGATTTTCAAGGGAAACAGTATTAGAAAGAAAGGAGTTGTTGCTCATATCTTGCTTAGAAACACTTAGGTGTTCATGTACTTCATTTTTGTAATCAGCTTGTAAGAAGCATATTAGTGCAAAAAGAAAATCCTTTAAAAATGTGTTGTTCCTTGAGCGGTTGAGTGCAAACCAGAATGCTTGAGATGACTAAGTGTGTTTCTAATAGCTTAGTGAATGATGTTCCTTGAGCGGTCGAGTGATGACCAGAATGCTTGAGAGGGCCAAGTTGTTGTTGAAGGCTTTGAGGTTGATTCCTTGAGAGGCGAATAAATGTCGGTATTCTCAAGAAGACAATGGAAGGTATCCATAGTGGTTGTAATAATTGATGATTATTGGATTAAGTACTTGTGATAAGGCGAAATCACCTTGAGGGGTGGGTTGGAGTAATTTCGTTAACAGTGAATCAGGATAAAAATAATTGTGTCATTTATTTTTATTGTCATTGTTATATTTATTCTTCTAATTCTGCAAAAGGGGACAAAATATGAAACACAATACAAACCCCCTCTTTCTTGTGTTTCTCAACCTTCAGCTCCACCACTAGTTGCTCAAACAAATGATAGAGATCATTACAATGCTAAACCTCTAGTTTTATGAAAATAACGGGTCTTATGAAATTTATTTATATTATCAAGTGTTATGTCGCATTAATGAATTTTATTAGATATTATATGATGTATTATTTGTATCATCCAATTTGTAGGTTAGATATGAGTATAATTGTATTGAATTGCATTATAATTTATTTTAAACTGAAAAAATACACTACAAGAAAATTAGAGTTTTACGACACAAAAATTGCGACAGGTACTTGATAACCGTCGTAACTCTAATATAGAGACGTGTTTCACGATAGTATACACCTACTGCCCTTACATTTGTAAAAGATTATTTAATATTACGTCTGTTATCATTAAGCCGTCCTACAAATAAGTTCACGGTTGTCTCAAGAACCGCCCTAAATTTTATGTTACAATGGTAGAACAACTGTCACCCCCTAAATCCAGTAACACAAACTATAACCAATGGCGGATCCAGAATTATTTGTTTGTGGGGACTAAAAATTAATCTATGGATTTTGAATAAATAAATGACTAAAAATTAAAATACATAAAAATTAAAATATTATATATTCTCAAAATAAAACATTAATTTTAAAAACAATTTTTTATAGTAAAAATTAAATTCAAAATATCAAAAGTTTACTATATATTAAAATTTTATAAACTCAAAATTTTAGAAATAATTTTTATAGTAAAAATTAAACATAAAATTAAGCTATATATACTCTTAATATTATAAAATAAAAAATAAACAAAATAATTCAATAACATCCATTTATTAATGAGAAATAAAAAAAAACAATTAAAATAAAACTGTATATGTCGACTGTGAATCTACCGTCGTTACGTGTTCAAAATTTTCAAAAACTTCACCCTCAGATTCCCTCACAACCGCGACGGTGATATCCACCCGTCGTCATCTAAAATATAATTTATTCCCTTTTTATGTGTCTTTTTTCCTTCTTTTTCAGAAATCTCCGCTCACACCCTTGGAGAAAGAAGGAAACAGTTCTGTATTTTCAGCCACTCTCAACGTCATTGCGAATCACCGTCAAAGCAACCACCATCAATTTGAATCTTAACAGGTTTGTCTTCTCAAACCCTAAATTACTTTTCAAACCTTGAATCAGATCCATGTTTGGATTTTACTCTACATTTTGTATTCAATTGGTTTGGATTTTAAGCATTATGTGTTTGATTTCTCTGTTTGAGAGTTAAATTTGAGTAAAAAAATGGATTATTCATCTGTGTGGACATGTTATGTCGAGTTTCTTGATGCTGAAGGATTGCGTTTGCAAATTCTGGTATAGAACCTTTATTTGAAACATTGTATATTGTTAATTCAATGGTTTTGTCCTGAGTTGGTGTCAGGCTCGGTTTTGTTTTCGATGATCGTGTCTGGCTGCGGCGGTTGCTTTCTCTATTGTGCTTGTTGTTTGATTTGGAGTCCTTGGCTTGTTTAGGAGTTTAAACTTATAGCTTGATTTTTGATACATTGTTTATAATTCAGAACAGACTTCAAAATATACTTGTAATTTAAATCAAAATATTGGGTTGTATTATTTTAGACTAGATCTTCTATAGAATTTTTTTTAGAAAGATTTCAACTACATCACATAGTTGTAATTCACAAGCCAAAATAGTCTTTACAAATTCATAAAACTTCCTCAATTCATCTCATCATTTAATTTATATTGGTCTTTTGAGAGTCATATTTCTGCAACATACACGTCCTTAAATTCATAACTGCAACTCACTCATACAGGGTTGTGTTATTTTATACTAGATCTTCTTTCTTATTTTTTTTAGAAAGATATATTTGTTCATAGTAGCCAAATTAGTGCAGAGATAGATATGTGGTAAAGTGAGAATCATTGATTTCAACTACATCACAGTGTTGTAATTCACAAGTCAAAATAGTCTTAACAAATTCATATAACTTCCTTAATTCATCTCATCATTTAACTGAATTAAGCAGGTGATGTAGTTGATTTCAACTTAATTCATATTACCTTCGAATGAAGCAGGTTGAAGAGATGCTCAGGTACCAAGAATCTCCCTAAATCCTTTTTCTTCCTTTGCTCTGCAATTCCGACTTTCTTCTGCGTGCTTCTTCTTCTTTCACCTTGTTTCTTCCTTCCTATTTTGTAGCAGAGGGGTTGTGAGGCACGAGAGAGTTTGTGGAGTTTCTTGAATTGTTGTGGCTTGTATGTAGCAGAGGGGTTGTGAGGCACGAAAGAGTTTGTGAAATTTCTTAATTAGTTGTAGTGAGGTTGAAACTGGAAGATGAATATGAGTGGTGGTGATTTCGAAGGTTGAAGATGGTTAACACATAACATTTATGTGTTTGTGAATGATGAAGTGAGAATGAAGAGTGAGGTGAGATTCTTTGAGAATGAATTGTGAGATTGCAGAAAAATGAGTGAGTTGTAGAAAAATAGCCTTGAATTGTTCTGTTTCCTGAGTTGGTAGTTGTGAACTCAAGTTTTGAATCTTAGTTTCAACAAAAATAGGTGTTAGAAGTTGGTATCTTGAAATTAACTACTTATGTGCAACAAGATGTTGATACGGCCTCAGAGATAACCAAGCGAAGGAAAAACGCCAACATCAGACAAGAATCTGGAATGAAAGAGTGCAGCCAAAGAAGAGTCCTGCAACCCACTTTGATTCAGAAAGTTGTTGTAACACACAGACAGTCTGGGGAAGAGCTCTACAACCCAAAAACCTAGACTTAGGGTCTTATCTACACCTCTAGAACAATTAGAAAAACTTAGAACTTTGCCAACAGCTTCTTTTCGCTTCTGTCGCTTTGTATATAAGGTGGTACTGTGTTGCCACTTTTTTTGAGATTGGATCTCGGTTTTGGAGCAGTGTTTCATTTTGTAGGCTTAAGCTAATATTGTTTTTGCGTAGGGTTTGTTTTGATATGTAGTGTGTTTCGGTGCTGTGTAAGAGTAGCCTCAGTTGTGTTAATGTTGCTTTTTTGATGTAGCGTTTGTCTATTGTTCATAGAGTTGTAGGTGTTCTTGTTTTAGTTTTGCTGATGTGAATCTGTTTTTTGTTGGATAGTGTTTCAGGTGGTTCTCGTGTGATAGTGGATATGTTTTGTGTCATTTAAATATAGAACAAGATAAGGACACTGTAAATATTTTAAAATACAAATAAATCTTTTAAAATAAAATTGCAAATAAGAAATTACCACGAATGAAGTAGTGTAAGGATTGGGGTCATCAGCCTCATTAGTATGATTGTAGAAAACATCTAAAATAACTTATATATGAATAATATTTATCGCAAGAAATATACAAATCTTGAAATGATTTAAAATAAGACAGAATCAGGTGACCGAAATATTAAGCATGCTTCCACAAAGTTGTTACAATGAAATACTGCTATCATTACCTCTGTGTTAGAAGAATGCAAGAGGGCGATGAAATATTATTATCATTACCTCTATGTTAGCAGAATCCAACTAATATTTACTTGTTATCACGAGCCTGATAGATTATTTAATGGAAAAAAAACATGTTTAACATGACTTCAAGAGGGCGATGCTAACTCTAGATTATTTCAAGGTGTGCTGATTTGTAAGAATCATAACAATTATATTCTTAATATCCAAGGTAACGATGTTCGAGAGGAATGAATGGAAGGAATTTTCATTTCAGTGTTTAGTCATTTTACTTCTACTATGACCCTAAGTCATTTTCATTTCAGTGTTTAGTCATTTCAGTTTTAAAGATAGGAATGGAAGGAATTTTCATTTCAGTGTTTATTCATTTCAATTATATTCTTATTCATTTGATTAATCTTTACATATGAAGATAGGAGTGGCAAAGTGGAAGAATGATGAATGGAAGACACTACTATTAATCATTTTCTGTTCGTTGTCATTTTCTGTTTTGTGAAAAGTGTTGTAGGTTGTTAAAAAATCACTACAAACATGAGAAACATTGCCCATATTACTATTAATCTTTAGGTTGCAGCATCATATTTGGCAGTGTAGTGGAAGGTGCATTAGGAAAAATCTATTTAAGTGCCACATCGATTTGTGTTAAATTGGTTCTTTTGTTGCCGTTTGTACAGGACGCAGCTTTTTTATGGTCGTTAAATTTTATTCTGCTTGTAGAGTTGTGTAGTTTTTAGTTAAAGTGTTTCCTGATCATTTCCCTATTGTAGTTAGGAGTTGGTTTATTTGTTTGGCTATTTTGGTATGTTGTTGTTGCAGAAGTTTTCTGTTGCAGGATTTTGTATTGTATGTTTGGCTATTTTGGTATGTTGCGGTATTTTGTTGGTCTTCTGTTTAGCTGCTTTGTAATGGAGCAAAGTTATGTTTTTGGGGCGTTAGGGGATGTTAGTGTGGTAGATTTGCAACCTTTAATTAAAATTGGTGGTATGCTATAGTAACATTGTTGCTATTGGTGTACAAAGCCGACCCTTTATCGGAGCAGCCAGTTCTGTCAAAAACAAAACGATGCACCACAATCCACGGTCCACCATAAGTTTACGGCAACTTCGAAGACACAGCAAAACAACTTTGTCATGGTGATAGGTACCGTCGCAATTAGTTGTCATCAATTTTATGTTTGCAGATAGATGATCAAATGCCTTTATTTCAGTTTATGGCATAAGCTAGTTACACACTATGTTTTACAGTCTAAAGGCCTCATTTTAGTTGCAATTAGTTGTCAAGTCCAAAGACCTCATTTTACACACGATTGCTCTTTTGTGAGGGTCTCCTTTTAGTTACCGTAGGAACATCAGCTAGTTACACCTTTCAGTTATGTGATCCTAAATGTGTCTATCCTTGATTGATTTTGGAAATATTTTTGTCTGTGTTGGTGATTATGGATATTCATGCAGTATAACATATTTTTGTTCATTGTTGACTACATAATGTTTGTGTAGTCAGGAAACACGAAGCCTTAAACTTTAAGGTTTATGATAGAATATGAATCAAACTTTAAGGTTTATGATAGAATATGCATCGTTTGACTTGACAGACTTTATTATAAACCATTTTTCTTAGAATGTCCTAGGTAACACGTTATGAATAACGCAAATTTTCTTACAATGTCAATTTTCTATATGAGCTTGTTAATTCTAAACAAGATGATGATGTTATTGTCACAACATTAGTTTATGTATTTATTTTTCTTCAATACTTACATTAATATCCTGTTTAAAATTAAATGTATGTCTTGGGTTCATTTTGGTTAGTTTGTGATTATGAGGCTAGAGTGTAACTTTTGTCTTTCAATGGCATCTGACTCTTTTGATGTAAATATTTGTATTTAGAGGTGTTTGCTTTTTTTTTTATAGGATTTTCTATGAACTTTACTGTTGTACCTACCTATGTCTATTTTTTGAAGAAATAGATAAGTCATGGATTACTAATCCACAATCATCGATTGCATATCAGCAAAGGATAAAAGAATTTATTGATTTTGCATTTAAAGGTGCAAAAGAAAATGACGTAGTAATATGCCCTTGAAAACACTGCAGTTTCAAAAAATCAAAGAGTATGAGTGACATGTTCGGCCATTTAATATGGTCATCATTCATGCAAAGGTACACCATGTGGATTCATCATGGAGAGTCCTTTGTGTTGCACCCTAAAATTTGCTCAACCTACTTCACTTGGTTTATGTTTCAATTGCATTAGCATTTGCATATTAGGTCATGTACATAATTAATTCATCTGCATAGCATAGCATGGGCAAGCCATCCAGCAAGGGATCAAATGCAATTCTTATCTCTATGGGCATATCAAGAGATTCTTATTCAAATTCAATCTCATCCAAGTCATCAGAAAGAAATTGAAATCTAAGAAGTCAGTGGATCAAGCAGTGGATCTATCTCCTATCTTGAGGGTATTTGAAGATCATCAAAGAAGTTGTGAGTCATGAATTGAGGCCATGGAGGGTATATAGACATCATGGAGGATATAGAGGGTCATTTTGAAAGTGATACAAGTCATTGATGTGATTGCAAGAGCTGTAGTTGAAGACAGTCAACTAGGGTTTCATCTGGGTCAACCCTAGGTCAACCCTAGGTCAAATGCTTGGTTGAAGGTCATCAAGGTCTATTTGAAAGATGTGGGGTTCATCATTTGACATGTAGATATGGATGTGGTGTTGTGCCAAGGAGAAATCAAGAGAAATCAAGAAGAAGAGGAGTTTCTAAATTAGGGTTTCTGTGTAAAATCCCCTGATTTAGGTCAAACTTCCAAGCAAGATAATTCAAAATGCAAGCTTCAAATGGATCCTTGGCCAACATGAAACTTTTAGAGGATCTCAAGAACTTTAATTTTAGTGGTGGAAGACATCAAGGAGATTTATAGAACTCAAGTTATGGTCCTTGCAAGTTACAGGTCATCTGAGGACACTGAAATTTGTCTATGAAAGTCACTTGGCTTCCAAGCAACTTTTGCCCCTCAAGGAGCTTTCAAATGGATTTCTGTCCAACATGAAAGTTGTTCCTCATGATCTTAGCTTTCTAGAAAGGTATGGTATGCCTTCATCTGATTTGTGGAACTCTACTTATGACTTTGGCAAGCAAAGGGTATTTTGGTCATTTGGAAATTACAGGTCATTTCAAGCATATGCCTAAAACTCATAATTGCAAGTCTCAAATGAAAAAATGTTCAACATCAAAGTTGTTCCAAATGATGTTTTGAGTCTAGAAAAGTGGTCATGGAAGTTTGAAAATGGGTGTAGCTCATATTTGCAAAAATGACCTAATTAAGGCATGATTTAAGTTCATTAAAGAGCCATTTTTGGGAATTTTTCATTACATGTCCAAATGGGATGAAATTATAGGTCATTTTGATGGGAAATAATGTTTTGAGAACAATGGCAATATTATATTTTTGAGCTTAGTTCAAAATTTGAAAGTTATCATGGCTTGTTTGTGATTAAAGTAACATATCCAAAATTCACAAGGGATTTGTGTGCAAGAAACTTCCAGCAACTTCTAGATGCTTCCACACTCATCTATATAAACCCTAGAGCTGATCCATGAAGGGGTTGTACTTCATTTTGATCCAAAACACATAGTTTCACTCTCTCTTGCATCTTTGCAAATTCATTCAAACTCTCTCAATTCTTCATCATTCTGCAAAATTATTGATCCTACCATACTCCATATTCATCATAGATCACACTGCTAGCAAGATCTGGTTGAATTGAAGCCATAATTGTGTGCTACGAATTTCACTTTCAAATTTCAAGAAGAGTTGGTTATGGCAATTTAAGGTGTTTAAGCAAGAACAAGTGCATACAGAATCAAGATCCTGGTCTATTGATTGCTATTGGAGCATTGCTGAACTTGAAGTGGAGATTTCATCCATCTGTTTTCAACTTTACACCAGGTTGGTATTTCTATCGAATTGGCATGAATTAGGTAGTATGATAGAGAATTGTTAGGTTAAAATTGGTTAGGGTAGTTAGATGATTGATTATGGAGCTTTAGGCATGTTTTCATGGAGGTTGACATTTGAGCATACCAATTGTTTCGATCTAGAACTAGAAGAATAGGGAGTGTTAATTCATGTGGATTGGCTTAGAGTAATCAGTGATGTGTGGTGGTTATTCTAGTACCAAGAAATTGGCAAAACAAGAAGTTGAAAGTTGGAGTATTGTTGAAGAGTGTGCTACCGGGTTTGGTTTTTTAGGGCATATTAGTGATAACTATTGGCATGGTTGTATTCTACGTAGAAATTGGAGCAAGTTTGCTTTTTATAGAATGTATTTTCATTGAGAAACGAAGGAGAACGGATGAATGGAAGATAGCTGCATTAAGCTTTGCGTTCATGGCTTCACACAAACCCTAGCTGCACGAAGGTTGAAGATGAGCCAGCACACATTGGATCTTCCATGGACTTTTGACTGGCAATGTAATCTGACGGCTCAGGTCTAATTGAGATTAGGAGGGAAAGTCTGGATGGAATGAAACTCAGCGTTTCATTTAAACGTTGCATGGGCCTTACACAAATTCATATTCGTACCCCCACTTTGCCAGGCCCAACGAATTGAACTGCTCTTTGCTACTATTCGCACCGCATTTCTTTTATTTTACTAGCCTTTACTGATTTGTTTTTTTTGTTAACATTGAGCCTAATACCATTTGCTACTCACACCCCAGAGCAAGGCCCAACCGCGTTTTACCCTTAAAATCACTGCTATTTGCACCACGCGGTTTCTTATTTTCCTTTATTTTTCTGATTTGCTTTTATTTTAATTTTGGGCCTAGTCACTTTGCTGTTGACACCCCTGGTTTCTGGGCCCATTGGGTATTGAACTGGGCGAAGCTGCTACTTGCACCCCCTGGCTTCCATTTAATTTTGTTTTAATTCATTTTTGTTTTGCATTTTATAAAATCCATATAAAATAGAAAAATAGGAATTTTGACATGAGAGTTTTTGCAATAGTTTAATATGGACTTGAAGAAAATTAAAATGATTAAAAAATATTAGTTTAGCTATTTTTTCTATTTTTGCTTATATTTTACATTTTAATTGATTTTAAATAGATATAGTTTGTATATAGTTTTTGTAGAATTTCTTTTAGGTACTTCCCATGATCTTTTTAGGTCACTCTTTTTAGTATAACTAGATATGGATATTAGGTGCCCCCTTGATTTTTATACCAATTTTTTAGGATTTATTTTAGGTATTTTAGTTAGAAGATATTAGGCTAATCATTTAGGGTTGTGAATATAATATAGGTATAACAAAACAAGTTTCTTTTGGGTTTTCTTTAGGACAAATTAAATGATGGGACTATAGGGGTATTATGGGTAAGTGATAGCTCCCTTAGAAAATGCTAGGAATTCCCCTATTATATTAATGCTATTAGTATATTTTCTGTAATTGATTGATTGTGTGGTGTGCCCTCTCTAGGGTTATTTGTTTGACTGTGTGGGGTATTGGGCCTGCTTGGGGTTTGGGTTTGAGCTGAAGACTTTGCTGATGAAGCCCATTGAAGACAAGGAATGAAGATCAATTTCCAGAGTTGATGAAGAGTATATCTTGCTGGCAGCTGTTGAAGGTTATAGGATCTAGGAGTTAGGTAGAGCTCTAGAATAGCAACTTGATTCACAAACATGGAAGGTCTTGTTTGCCTCCATCCCTCTCTATGATGCAGAGTCTCTCTAAGACACTCACCCCCTTCCTTTGGAAGGCTTGGTAGCAGTGTCTAAGAGATAGAACTCTTAAGAGAAACATTCTACATGTTGTTAACAGTCTGTTTGCCACCTTTGATGGTCAACTAACTGTTTAACATTCCAGTTCATCCTCTTAACTGTTCCTCATCTTGGAGAGTGAGACTTGAAGAAAAGCACTGAAGGATTGAAGATAGAGACCTTGCTTGAAGGCTGTAAAGATGAAGACTGATGCTTGCTTGAAGCCTGTAGATGGTTGAAGATGACTTGAAGACAGATGTTGATGAAGACTGCTGTTTGCTGTTTATTTTTGCTGTTTATAATTTTTGATGTATTGTTTGAATTTCCCTGACTGTATTGTTTGCCATTTAATCTGTTAGGTTGAAAGCGAATTTTGGTTCGCTTTTGCCTGTTATTTTCTAGGTTCGAGGTTGAGTGGGACTCCCTTGCCTCACTTGTATTGCTGCATCCATGCATTTTACTGCTTTATTGTATATATGCTATTGTTTCTGTTTCCGTCTATTCCCTTAGGATCTCTGTTTCTCTCTGTGCAAGAGAGGAACATGATAGACATTAGGTCTTAACCCATGCATGATAACACTAGGTTAGTTTGATTCCCTTTTCAACCGTAAGATAGAGTTCTGTCTCTTCTTTCTCAAAACAAACAGAAAAACACCAATAAATCTTTCAAACACAATAAAAGACACTTCTTCCGTAAAAGAATGTGAACTCATCAAAACGTCATTTTTGTCCGCTTGGACCAGTAATCAGAAAAACCCTTTTTTAGAAGGAGATAAAAGCAATCAAGACAGACTTGTGTCGTACGTGGCCCGAACTACGTTTGCTCTGATCTTTCATGCTGTATGAAAGTACGTAGGCATAGGATGCGATATCCTAGCGAGCAACCTTCCCCTCCTTTCCCGTAGGTAGGCGAACTACGTTGACTCTGATTTCTCGTTCCAGACGAGAATACGTAGGCATAAAGTGCGACACTTTGCCGAGTCATTTTATTTTCTTTTAACCCCAGACCTGTAGAGTAGATAGAATAACAATCTTTTCGACCGAAAACAAGCGTGGATCCCGTCGAGTACGACGGACGTGAGGGGTGCTAATACCTTCCCCTTGCATAACCGACTCCCGAATCCAGGATTTGGTTGCGATGACCATTCCTTTCCCGTCTTTGCGGTAGGTTTACCTCGAGCGTTTCCTTTCCCTCCTTTGGGATAAATAACGCACGGTGGCGACTCTTCTGTTCAGCCGGCGCCGATTTTCGCAGTAGCGACAGCTGGCGACTCTGCTGGGGATCCAACGTCCCCTGGCTGCTAAGGACTGCGATAGTTCCTTATGCATTTGGGATCCAACGTCCCTTAAGCGAGTCAATCCTAACGCTTGTTTTCCCGTCGAGGATTTTGTATGGATTTACTTCTTCTGTCATTTACTTTCAGCATTATATTATTGTTATTATTGTTGTATTGGGGTTGTGACAGGTGTTCTATGATTGAGAGATAAGCCGGACCTGGGCTTGAGTGCACTTAGAATTAGAGTGGAAAGTAGTGGGCGCGCACATGCTTTGCATGTCCTAGTGTCCTGCGAAATCCACACTCAGACGAGGTTCTTCTGGTTGGCCTCCTGTCCTACCCTTTGGGTGGCTCGGGTTGCTGGTTAGTTGGATTGTCGACTCTGGGAACCGATCATTTGGAAGTTGGCTAAGTGAGGCCTCTTCAGGATTTGATGATGTCACTCCTTCTGGGAATCGTATCATCAACCCTGAAAGTCTGTGACGCCGACGACCGCATAGGATGCCATACCATTGTCAGTATTAGGACAACTACCTGTGAGAGGGTTTGGGGGCTATGCAGGTAACTAGACCTCTAGATACTGGTTTATTCTTGATTTGAGATTCAGGATACTTATGGACAGTTATTGGGGTCTGTCAGAGACCAGGCTGGAGTGATTATTGGGTCTGAGGCTTGATTGGAGCTTATGTATGAGGTCTGTCAGAGACCAAGTTGGAGTAATTATTGGGTTGGAGGCTTGATTGGAGCTTATGTATGAGGGTTGTCTGAGACCGTGGTTTGAAGAATATTGGAGGGTCTGTTGGAAACCTTGCTCTTGATGTGGTTCAGGCTTCTCAGCCATGGCATTTGGTCCCTGTTGCATTTTATGTGCATTGCATTGTTTGCATAACCATTATCATTGCATCCCATTAACGCGTGTCTGTGCTGCAGGTGCATTTGCATATTCCCTGGTTCTAGTGTCCGGACTTCTGATTATTGATCATGGTTGGTTTGAGGATGACAGTTGCCTACAAGTTACCTATCCCTGATATTACTCCCCTCCTGGGTTTGATTTCTCTTGCTGATGAGGATGTCCGGAGAAGCTTCAGGCAAAGTTACGGAAGGCTGTTGAGATTGGTTCGCAAACCAACTGATAATGAACTGAATGGGCTGTATGCATTGATGCAATTCTATGACCCTGGATTTATATGGTGTGTATGGATGAGGATCCAACTAGGGTCTTGTACCAGGTCAGGCTTATTGTGGATGAATCAAGACATCTAACTATACTGAAGCAAGTATTTTATGGTTGAGAATCATCACACAAAAAAAAACAAATCATTTTTTCAAATAAGGTTCAGTGCATATTCAAGTCTTGATTATGTGCATTCTTATGCTTGTTACTAATCCAATGGGAAGTTAAGTTTGTTGTCCAGTTCAAGGATCCAATGGTAATCTGGTTTAAAATGGAGATATAGGAAGAATTATTATTTCAATTTCTAGGTTACGGTCATGTCTCAAAAAGATTTTAGGCTATATTTCAAGATTATTTTCAAATGAATCAAGTGATTCAAATCATGGTTAAAGGATTTGTTTCAAGCATCATCTTGATTGGTTTCAAAGTTTTATAAGCCATGATTTAAGTTGCTTCAAGATTGGTTATGAGTTTATTAAGGTGTGATCCAAATTTTCAAGAGCAGTGCAAAAAATGAGTCAAAATTTCTAAGAATAATTGGAAGTTTCCAAGTCAAGTTCTTAAGTCATGCCATGTTTGGGTTTTCAAGTCATGTTTATCGCAAGCCATAAATATAAGTTTTCAAGCCATAAATATAAGTTTTCAAGCCAAGAGATTGCAAGCTATGAATAATTTGTTCCAAGTTATTTTGAGCCAAATTCATTTTTGAGTGAAACCATGAATGGCTTCAAACTAGGAGTAAGCTATGCTACATCCATGATTGGATTTGCTTCAAAGTTATGCTTGAATTGTTACAAACCGTGTGAGCTTTATGCTAAGGCCATGCATAATTATAACAACAACATTCTAATAACTCTATACAAACATAATTCTCGTTGTTCTAAACCAGAACCATTCAAGTTCCCAAGTGTTGATCCAAACAATCAGTAAAAGTAAAATACCATTCATGGATTCAAAAAATACAAAACAAAGACAATTACACAAACTATGTGGGAGAATACATGTGATTCAAGGGCTTTATACAAGCTTTTTCTCGGTGGATTCATAACATCCATCATGCTTCAAGCCACATGCACCGTACGAACTATCTGCAACATCCACACCTGCACTCAAGCCACAAAACTCTCCAAAATAGTACAACTTTGAGATCAA
Source organism: Lathyrus sativus (assembly GCA_963859935.3). NCBI lineage: Eukaryota > Viridiplantae > Streptophyta > Magnoliopsida > Fabales > Fabaceae > Lathyrus > Lathyrus sativus. Next base: position 543,905,677 of record OZ012739.1, on the reverse strand, counting down.
TTGAGAGAGAGAGAGAGAGAGAAAGTCGACTTTGAGATGGAAGTGAAGCAAGAGAGAAGGTTGCTATGAATTGATTTGAGTCGATGGTTGTTTCATTGTTTTACTCTTTTTTTTTTAAAATTCCATGGCTTATGTCTTCATTGCGTTTGGTTTTGTAAGGAACGGAAAAGAGGATGATAATGTCGTTCTCGTTGATTTGGTGTATCTGATGCCATTATGTCTTGATTCATTTGGCCTTGTGGGTTGGGCTTAAGGACGTTTGGAATCCATCACCATCCTTTGTTGGAAATTTTACTAAATACCCCTACAATTATATTCATACTCCTACATTAAAATTTTTTGAACTAAAATACTCTCGTATAAAAATTTATAATTTTTTTTATTTGTTCACCGGAAGACTTTATAATTTTTTTCTTTTGTTTACCGGAAGACTTTTTGGAAGTCTTCCGGTTCACATTTTTTTTTCACCAGGAGACTTTTTGCCAGTCTTCCGGTTCATATTTTTTTTCGTTTGTTCACCGGAAGACTTTTTAGAAGTCTTCCGGTTCTTTTTTTTTTAATTTTTAAATTTTTAAATAAATTATTGACATTATGTGTCATTTTTCTCTCTTCCATTCATCTTTTATTTTATATTAAAAGTTCATTACTGAACATCAATTCATTTTTTTCTTGTTTAATAAATTCAAATTTTTGCCTTAAATATATAGTTTTCATATACTGATAATTTAAATTAGAATAAAAGTATTATTAATAAAATAGTTGAGACAAGTGAGTAAAAAACAAATAGATCATAACCTTTTTCATTATTTGCTTGTTGTGACTATATTATTATTATTATTATCGATAGTTATTTTTATGTAATAAAATAAAAATGAATCTGAACTATTAAATTTTAAAATAAATTATTTACATTATGTGTTTGTTTTTTCCTTTATCATTTATTTTATATTAAAAAATTTATTATTGGACATCAATTCATATTTTGTTTGCTCAATGAATTCAGATTTTTTCCTTAAATATATAGTTTTCAAATACTGATAATTTAAAGAATGATTAGTATATGTTTCGGTCAATGTTTGAATCCAGAAACTTAAAATAATTCTTTGATATTGAAATAAATAAAATTAAATGACTAAGAACTATAATTGTACATTATATATTCTACTTTTGATTTGAATTCATGAATAGAATTGAAAAATCAACGTTAAAATAATTAAAAATATTATAATATTTGACAATATTATATAAATGTTAATTTTAATTTTTAATAAATTATATGATAGGATAGTAAATAAAAAAAATTATAATTGACAATATTAAAAAAAAACATGGACTGGAAGACTTTTTGAAAGTCTTTCGGTGAACAAACCAAAAAAATGTGAACCGGAAGACTTCCAAAAAGTCTTCTGGTGAACAAATGAAAAAAATTATAAATTTTTATATGAGGATATTTTGGTCCAAAAAATATTAATGTAGGAGTATGAGTATAATTGTAGGGGTATGGGGTAAAATTTCTTCCTTTGTTTTGTTAAATAAAACTATAACCTTTTTGGTTGTGTGTGGACTAGGCTTAAATCTCGTTTTGGTTCATAATTCGTTGCCTCCAATTTGTTTTCTAACACCACAGTCTTGTTTCTTTTAGTTTATGTTATGGGTCGTGAGCTTAATAGTCCGTTTTGCTTTTTTTCTTTATTTTTGGCCAGCCGTGTTTTCTTGTGTATGATGGGCCAAGCCCATATTATTCTACACCACCCTTATCATTATTTCTCAAATCTTTTTTGTAATTCTTTTTTATTCTTTGACATTTAGTTTACTTCCTTAAAAGTATTTCAATATACTTATTTGATAATGCGATAATTTATTCTTGGTTGATGATTTCATGTTTATAATTTCCGTTCACTCTAATTTTATTTTTGATTCTCATCTCAATTTTGATTTTATTTTGATTTTCTATTCGATTCAAATAGTGGTCCATGAAGTGTTTATCTAGTCATGAATGTTGATTTATTGAGGTTGTTAACCTTCATTCTTTCAAATCTGTAGTGAATGATCATCGAGATCATCTTCTATATTTTGGGATCGTGATAGGTTACCTTCGATTAATCAATAAAAGTTTGTGATTAAGACGAGACGGTCACCTTTTCTTTTTGTGTGGCATAATTACTTTGGAAAATGATCCTCAATATCATTTCTCCATCGTGTTTTAGCACAAATATCAACTTGCGCGACCTCCTATAGTTTGATCTTCGTCATAGATCGAGTTGAGATGGTTTAATGCTACATTTCGACCTAATTCATTCAAAGACGCCTAACAACTAATTTTAATTTCCGTCAATATATTCTTGTTTTACAATTTCAGTCAATATATCTTGATTTTATTATCATTATTCATATACTTGCTAATATTATCTTGATTATACTATTGTGAATATTATCTTTATTATATTATTATATATCTTGCCATTTTATTCATATCATCATATCATATTCATATTGTTCATATCTTGTTCACATTATTCGAAAACATATTAACAATTATCGAAACCTAAAAGCCTAAATTGGTGGACTGTGGTTACTTTTCCGAGCAACGAAACATGAATTGTATGTAGAAACGCTAACTTGAAGCTTTTGTCTGACTCTTGCTCAAGGCTTACTTTAAGACACCTCGCACACACACAGCTTCCTTTTGGGCTACCTTATAATGAACCCTTTTATTTTGTGCAATCCTGTGTAACATACACGTACCACACTCCCATTTCGATGTATACATTCGTATTTGCTTTGATTGTGGTTTGTCTTCTAGGGGCACCCCTAGGGACTAGTGTAGACTAAACCATTTTCAAACTAATTCTCGATTCTTCATCGAGCCATTTTCAAACACCCATTGTAAGTAGATTTCTTGTAAGCATTCGTCATCAACCTATCGCACACACTTGCACATTTCATCATGGTTTCGTTATTAGGAGCACCCCTAAGGACTAGTATTGATTCTCACATCTTTTCAACCAAACCCTCGACTCGTCGTTGAGCTATTTTCAAATCAACCTCTTTTCAATCTTCGTTGCACGTGAAATACAATCAAACCCTTGATCCAACATCAAGTGGTATTTTATTCAAACTCATAAGTAGAGCATCTTTTGCCTCGCCATCAATCTCTTTTCTCAACTGTAGCGGTGAGAATCGAATATCAAGCTATTAGTTAACTTGAATCACAAATCATGAAGTTTTCACCACCAAGCTTTGATTTATCCACAGGAAAGGGTAAAAATCAAGGAAAACTCTAAGTGCGCTATGTAACAACATAACTAAGAGATCTAAGGTTCGAGGGTTGGTTATACCTAGGAAAGGTGTTAGCATCCTAAGTATTTGTAATACTCTACAGGAACCTCTTGTCAGTATTTGTGTTATGCTAAAGTGTGATTACTAAGGGAACTATGCTAAAGTAAAGATCTAAAGTATATATAAAGTATGTACAAAGTATGCTCTCCAAGACATCGCATCCCGTGCCTACGTATCCTAACGGATATGGAATCAGAGCAACCGTAGTTCCCCTCTAAGGGGTGAGGAACTCTTGATTGTGGTTAAGGTTCCTGGGGGAAAGTAAATCTCTATGGTGAGACACCTACATAGAGTGTGGCGACTCTAAACTAAGGTTAAGTTATCAAGGAAGGGAATGTCCACGACGGGACAACTAAATAGAGCACGACGACTCCAAGTCCTATGACAAAGGTAAACATGGAAAATATCCATGGCAGGACACTCACATAAAGTACGGTGACTCTAATCCTAAGGTTAGGATTGAAGGGAAAGACCTAAGGTTAGACTAAGTATGATGTGACAGACAACAAGGGAAATCCTTTCCTTTGGAATTATAAATAAGTGCCCAATAACAATAAGGAGTAAATGATGAAGCTTTAAGCATACAAGATAACCCTCATGAACGAATGGTAATGAGCTCAAAATAAAGAACAAGAGACGTTCAAAACAAGGATCAAAAGTCACTAGATCAAGCAAAAAGAAATTAAATAATTGGTCATAAAAGTTAGGAACTAAAAAAAGTAGTGAAAATTAAAATAAAAAATAGATCCTAAATAACTACATTCTAAATATTAATTTGAAATGATTAATGGATAAGAGAATATTTTTGAGTTTTAATATTTGATAAGTAAACTAGTTAAACTATAAAAAAAATTAATCCTAACCAATATATGAACTTAATGTATAAAATTTTAAAATAAATTTTAAAACAAAATAATAAAATTAAAAAAAATATTTTAAAAGAAAATATAAAACAAAGTCAAAAGATATTCTAAAAATATAAAACAACATTATAATATATTTGATTTAGTAGAAGAAAATAATATATTACAATACATTCTAAAAAAAAAGAGGCTAAGAGTAATGTAATTAGTAATAATTAAATGGGACTTAGAGCATCTTTAATGCAAGTTTTTAATAGTTAAATTTTTTATAGTTAACGATGATTATAAAAAATTTGAATTGGAATGACTATGATATGACATTTAATTCACTAACTTTTAGTTTTCGACAATTTTATAACTAACGTGTGCTATTTATTTTGAAACATATAATATTATTATTTATATTATTAAAGTCTTGTAATTTTTTGAAATAATTACAATTAAAAATAATTATAATTAAAAAAATATAAAATATTGGGTCAAGTTTTAGTTTTTTAAAGTAAAAACAACTCAAATCAACTATAAATTTTTTAAATCCTACAAATCACTTTGCACCCACAAAAAATATCTTAGTTTACCCACTTAAAATACTCCCACTAAAGATGCTCTTAGATCAAATGTTACAAATTCATAAGCAATAAAATATTCGATTTAGTAAAACAAAATAATAAATTAAATCTTATTAATAGAAATGGATAGCAATGAAACAAATGATATAAATTATTTTAAAACCAAAATATGCACTATGCTCAACTCAAACGAAAACTTGATTTACTTTGAACCAAAAGAAACCTTGTTTATTGTCTCAAAAGGATTTCAGACCATATTTCAAGTTTATTTTCAAATGAATCAAGTGATTCAAATCACGGTTAAAGGATTTGTTTCAAGCATCATCTTGATTGGTTTCAAAGTTTTATAAGCCATGATTTAAGTTGCTTCAAGATTGGTTATGAGTTTATTAAGGTGTGATCCAAATTTTCAAGAACAGTGCAAAAAATGAGTCAAAATTTCTAAGAATAATTGGAAGTTTCCAAGTCAAGCTCTTAAGCCATACCATGTTTGGGTTTTTAAGTCATGTTTATCACAAGCCATAAATATAAGTTTCCAAGCCAAGAGATTGCAAGCTATGAATAATTTGTTCCAAGTTATTTTGAGTCAAATTTCATTTTTGAGTGAAACCATGAAGGGCTTCAAACTAGGAGCAAGATATGCTACAACCATGATTGGATTTGCTTCAAAGTTATGCTTGAATTGTTACAAACCGTGTGAGATTTATGCTAAGGCCATGCATAATTATAACAAAAACACTGTAATAACTCTAGTCCTTGTATGATTTAGTGTGTGGTTTTAATCAATTATCTTGACTATGTCATTGCTCATATCTTATGCTCATGGTATGATTACACTTTATTGATCTTTGTTTCTCACGTACTCATTCAAATTATTTTTAAAATAATTCTCGACTTAATATCGAGTCCTTTTTCACCCTTTTTAGCCGATTGCCATGTGTGTCGCCATCGACCGCACATTCATATTTGCACACAATCATAACTTACTCTTGTACTTTCTTACAATGAGACTTATTCGTCTAATCAACCCTAATTAGTCGTCTAAAAGACTAACCCACTTTTCTAGTTCACACGTGATTTAATTTCATTATTTTATCATTTTTATGCTTCATCCACTTGTGTATGCTTGTTCGTTTGGTTTGTGCATTTATCGTTCGTTCTTATCCCCATTCAAAAAGATGTACCCTCATCCTCATAAGGTGTAAAATAGTTTTATCGCATTCCTTTATTTTGTTTATACTTTGTCATTACACGAAATCAAAACCCTCAAGCACTCTTGATCTATATATCAAGCCCTACCCACTCTTTTTAAGTCGATTTCCTTGTGCATCACTATCAACCTTACCCAATACCCATTAGGACCTCCTTTCCAGTTAGTTCAAACCCTTACACTATTTTTAATGCAAATTCAAACCTCGATCAACATCGAGCATTTTCATCTAAGTCAAATTAATCTACTTAATAATACTTAAAACTTATTTCATTAAAAAATGAAAAGGGAGTTACTCTCGAGCCTTCGATTCTTCTCCTCAATTGTTTAGGTACTAGGAGTCTTCCTTACTATTCAAACAATTGTCTTTTCTAAAAGACTTTCAATCCGATTCAAACTCTCACAATTACTTAAACGAAAGGGAAAAGTCTCGAGCCTTCTATTCTCTTCTCGAGTACTTGGATACAAGGAGCCTTCCTTGGCCATTTAAGCACCCGTCGTTCTTTAAAATACTAAACCGTTACTTAAACATTATTTCTTTAAAGGTGAAAAGGGAGATAGTCTCGAGCCTTTGATTCTTCTCCTTGGTTGTTTGGGTACTAGGAGTCTTCCTTACTATTTAAATAATTGTCATCTCTAAAATGAACCAACAACTCGTAGTCCCACAAACTGCAAACACTTTGATTATTAATTTCTTCAAATGAAGATACATAGGCACAAGAGCCCCAATTCTTGGCGAGCACCCTAATAAAAAATCCATTCATTTCTCCTTAGGAAACAAAACTCTTTTCACTTACCTTTCACATTATTTGCTTAGAAGAAAACAAATAACCTTAGCTAACACTCGATCACAAATCAGACTAAAAGGTTCCCGTTGAGTACAACAGACGTGAGGGGTGCTAATACATTCCTCTTGCATAATCAATTTTTGAACCTAGAATTTGGTTGTGATGACCATGTTCTTATCTTGAAGGTTCTATCGATAATATCCTATTCCTTCATTGAAATGAAAAAAAATTTGGTGGCGACTCTGTTTGAACTATTTTTCGCGACCATTCGCGAAGGATCATATTTTTCGAGGTACGAAGGCCATGAACCTCTTTAACACTGCACAACACCTTCCTCATTATCATGCAAGTTCTTAATTATGTGTTATGTGGATTGACTGTTGACTTATTAATGTTTTGATTCCTTTCCTTTGCAGGCAGTGATGGGTTATTTTAGAGTTCTTGTGCTCTTATTTCATGAACCTTGTTCAAATTTTGATAAAAAAAACATGAAGATCGTTCAATTATCTTGGTTATGTATTTAGACTACTATTAACTTGCATTTAGATATTGAAGGTTCAAGACAATGTTAGTACGGTTAAGTTGTTGATGGTGAATACTCCTTTTGAATGTGAAGAATATATAATATAGTTTTTACACTAACCAAGATATTGAATTTGGAATTTGATAATAGTAGTTTATAGTTCTCACGCGTATATTTTTCTTAGCTATATGTATGTATATTTTATCAATGTGTTGCTGGATAATCTACTACTACTAAATTAAAAATTTATTAAAGATTTTAGTATCACTGAGAAGATCATAATATAATTTTATTAAGACCTACAACCAACAAAAACTGGCCTGCCCAAACATTTATTAAGACCATAAAACTTCAGCGTACTTGTGTGAAAGACTGGATCGATGGAGATGAATCTCCCATAAAGCTCAAACATGTTGAAATTCTGCTTACACACAGACTTGATGTTATACCTGATGTTATAACATCAACTGTAACATGGAACACTTAACAGGATATTTGCAGTAAATAAAAACAGTAAAGAACATGCATCAATTGTTCACCCAGTTCAGTGTCAACAACACTTACATCTGGGGGCTACCAAGCCACGGAGGAAATTCACTATTAGCATTATCAATTCAGAGTTAAACCTCTAGTTTACACTCCTCACTTAATCACTACCCAATGACACTTCAGCCTAAAGACACTCTAGACCTGAGTATACCCACTCACTCCCCTACTATCACAAACCAGTGATAACAGTTACAATTGCAAAACAGTTTTGAAGAACCACTTCAAAACACAACACCCTGATCTTTGCTTCACAACTTTGATCAAGAACACATCACTCTTGCTTCACAGCTTTGAGTGTTAAAACAGCCTAGGACCTACCTAATCAAGACAATTATGCAAAAGCTTAATTGCTTAAATTACAAGAATTCCTAAGACACAATGGAAACGTGAAGTACAAATAACTTCACTCACAATGGACTCTTACTCACACACTACTAGTCTTAAAATTATGTAAGAGCTGGTCTTTAAGGATTCCTCCTTCTGCTTTTATAGCAGTTGCAAAGTCCTTGGGCCTGTGCGCTTTTTCTAGGTTTTCATGCTAAACCTAGCCTTTAATAATTCTGCACGCCTGCCTCATTTAATTAGGGACATTTTAGTACTCTTAAAGCATCTAAAATTTTTCCTGATTCCCAGCTTGAGCATCTGGTTCTTCTCCTGATTTCCAGCCATCAGAAAAACAAACTCTGCGCTTGATGTCATACGATGCATGCTGTGACATCCAGCTGTGACATCCATCTTAACTATTAAAATAGCTAAGTAAACTTTACCTACATATTCCATAATTAGTATGCTCTAATCTCAGTCATTACCTGCATATATACTAATATAATTTGCCACAAAATATAGCCAATCAAGAGCACTTACAAACTCCCCATTTGGCAAATTTTTGGCTAAAACCCCTTGGTCTGAAACCAGAGATTTACACACAACAGAAGACTTAAAACTTTACCTATCCTGCAGGCAAGTTTTTGGTCTCACACTCAGTAAGCTCTCAGCTCACCAGCTCAAACTGCTCACACACATCTGCTAGTTGTCATTACAGATGTTACACAATCAGAGTAACTTTCTGGGTTACTCCCCCTCATCCTGATGCACTTATCAGTTGAGTTACAACCTGCCTAACTTGCAGTCATATACTCTGAGTACCTTACACGGTTACTCCCCCTCAAACTAATGCTCAAATTAGTTGAGTTACAATCTGCATAACTAGCAGTAACAATCACTTACCAACATCCAACCTGTTTGGATGTTACAACATCAGGAATGACATCCTGAGTTTTCACACATTACTAAGCCTAACATTCTCTTGTTAGCTCAGCCTTCAACAGTCTCACTTAATTGTGGACTGATCAATGCTACTCCCCCTGCAGGGATGCACTACGCTCACAATCTTCTCACCTTGGCAGATACACACACAATTTGCTCATCCTGGCAGATACACACACAATCTGCTCATCCTGGCAGATACACACACATCTAGCATACAATCCTAATTAGTTCTATTCAATAATCAGAATTCAGAAATCTACATATGCTAGCACACAAACACAACAGGTACACCATAAATCTGAACAACCAAATTAGAACCTGCAACAATTATCATTCAAAGCAACCACAATGAGCCAACTTGCTCAGTCTTCACCTGCTGACCATCATATATGTAAATACATATGCACTCAATTTTGCAGCATTAGCTGCTATCTGCAGGACCCTGTACTTCCACCTGTTTATCTCTCATAATCTCTCCCCCTTTTTAGCCACAAATTAAGACCTAACTAGTCAAATAGAACAGATCAAAATAGTGTAGTAATGCATTGTTCAGAGATACACATTTGTTCTAACAGACTTCAGGGAAATTCTAACCAAAATATGTTACTAACATTTGAACCTAGTCTTCGTAATCAGCTTAGCATCCATCCACCTAAGCTCCACTGCAGTCTCTCAGCTCATCATTCTTCCTCCTCAGATGCAGAACTGGAGTCAATGTTATTAACACTAGTTGAGACATTCTCATCAGACTATCCACCAGACCTCCTCTCACCATCCAACTTAGCTGAGTTGCTTTCAAGACTTTGAATAAAGGCTTCCAGCTTGGCCATCCTAGTAATAGATGTACTAATGGTTTCCCCCAAATCCCTACAGGTTTTCTTTAATTCAGCAATGATCATCTCTTTAGAGATGTTGTCTTTTTCATCCTTAGTGAATTTCATGTCAGGAACATGCCTTCCTTCAAAGAGCTTATAGTGCAGAGACAGTGGAGATTCCCTCTTGCTTTCAGTATCACCTGGATTAAGAATCTCAGGATTTTGATTCAGAATGATCTCACAGATGAGAGATGGAAACGCAATAGGTAGCTTGATAGCACTGGTTGTGGAGTGCTTCACAATTTGCTCAAAGATGTATAACCCAAAGTCATAATTAATCTTAGTACCTATGGCATGGATAAATTTGCCAAGCCCGATCGTGATGTTGGATGTATGATTGGTAGGAACCCAATTTGTCGACCCAATCTTATGGAAAATGGCATATTTGACACTGAGAAGTGCTGCAGACAACTTTCCTTTGGAAGGCCATGTAGTAACTTGATTAGCAGTGATGATCTTGCAGACTTCATCATCTGAAGTGATCAGTTCTGTTCCACCATTAATTGCTCTTCCCAGACATCTCTTTATCACCTCAGGAGAGAATTGTACACACTTTCCTCTGACAAATACCTGCATGAACTCTTTGCTTCTTCGGTTTGTGATTGACTCAGGTATGTTTACGATGAATTCCTTTGCCAGTCCTTCATAGCATTTGGATAACCCAGAGACTGTTTTGAACAGTCCAACTTTGATGATGAGTTCCATCACCTCCCTGATCTCTAGTGCATCCTTTCCTAGTTCTCTCTCAAGGGCTATTCTTCTTTGATAGACATACCTCCACTTGGTAACACTATGAATGAAGTGGAAGGAGATGTTGTCAAGAGGTGCATTTGGCATGGGTTTCACAGTCTTCTTACCCAATGATTTTCTCCTGTTGAAAATGTCAAGGACATCTTTTACAGCTTCTTTCTCAGACTCAGCATTAGTGCCTTTCTTCTTCTTGGATGCAGCTGATGGTTTGGATGATTCTTCAGGAGCCCTTTTTCTCTGACTTCTGGGAGAGCTCCTCTCAACCTCACCTTTATTTTTCTTGTTCCTTAGTTTCCTGCTTATTCCGGGAACAACATTCTTGATGACTTCTGAAATTCTGCTTGCACACAAACCTGATGTTATACCTGATGTTATAACATCGACTATAACATGGAACACTTGATAGAATAATTGCAGTAAATAAAAACACTAAAGAACACAACAATTGTTCACCCAGTTCAGTGTCAACAACACTTACATCTGGGGGCTACCAAGCCAGGGAGGAAATCCACTATTAGCAGTATCAATTTAGAGTTAAACCTCCAGTTTACACTCCTCACTTAATCACTACCCAATGACACTTCAGTCTAAAGACACTCTAGACCTGAGTATTCCCACTCACTCCCCTACAATCACAAACCAGTGATATTGATTACATTGCAAAACAGTTTTGAAGAATCACTTCAAAACACAACACCTTGATCTTTACTTCACAGCTTGGATCAAGTACACATCACTTTTGCTTCACAGCTTCGAGTGTTAAACACAGCCTAGGACCTACCTAATCAAGACAATTATGCAAAAGCTCAATTGCTTGAATTACAAGAATTCCTAAGACACAATGGAAACGTGAAGTACAAACCACTTCACTCACAATGGACTCTTACTCACACACTGCTGGTCTTCAAATTATGTAAGAGCTGCACTTTAAGGATTCATCCTTCTGCTTTTATAGCAGGTGCACAATCCTTGGGCCTGGGTGCTTTTACTAGGGTTTAATGCTAAACCTAGCCTTCAATAATTGTGCATGCCTACCTCATTTAATCAGGGACATTTTAGTATTCTTAAATCTTCTAAAATGTTTCCTGATTCCCAGCTTGAGTATCTGTTTCTTTTCCGGATTTCTAGCTATCAGAAAAACAGATTCTGCGCTTGATGTCATACGATGCATGCTGTGACATCCAACTTAACTATTAAAATAACTAAGTAAACTTACCCTGCACATTCCATAATTAGTATGTTCTAATATCAGTCATTACCTGCATACATACTAATATGATTTGCCACAAAATGTAGCCAATCAAGAGCACTTACAAACTCCCCCTTTGGCAAATTTTTGGTTAAAACCCCTTGGTCTGAAACCAGAGATTTACACACAGCAGAAGACTTAAACCTTTACCTATCAGCAGGCCAGTTGTTGGATTCACACTCAGTAAGCTCTCAGTTTACCAGCTCAAGCTGCTCACACACATCTGCTAGTTGTCACTACAGATGTTACACAATCAGAGTAACTTTCTGTGTTACTCCCCCTCAACCTGATGTACTTATCAGTTGATCTACAATCTGCCTAACTTGCAGTCATATACTCTGAGTATCTTATATGGTTACTCCCCCTCAAACTAATGCTTAACTTAGTTGAGTTACAATCTGCATAACTAGTAGTCACAGTTACTCACCAACATCCAGCCTGTTTGGATGTTACAACATCAGGAATGACATCCTGAGTTTTCATACAGTACTAAGCCTAACACTCTCTTGTTAGCTCAGCCTTCAACAGTCACACTTTGCTTGTGGACTGATTAATGCTACTCCGCTGCAGGGATGCACTACACTTACAATCTGCTCCACTTGCAGATACACACACAGTCTGCCCTATCTTGGCAGCTACACAGCACAATCTACTCACTTTGACAGATACACACACATCTAGCATACAATCCTAATTAGTTTTAGCCAATAATTAGAATTCAACAAATCTACATATGCTAGCACACACAGATACATCGGGATTTCCATACATAGCACAAATTCAGAACACACAAATCAGAGCCTGCAACAGTTATCACTAACCACAATGAGCCAACAAGCTCAATCTTCACCTGCTCTTCCACCTGCCTGACCATTACATATTGCTCATATGTATTCAATATCACAACATTAGCTGCAGGACCTGTTATACTCTTACTCTCTCATAATCTCTCCCCCTTTTTAGCCACAAATTAAGACCAAACTACTCAATTAGTTAAGATTAAATATTGTAGCATTACATAGTCAAAAAAACATTTTCCACAGAGCTTCACAAGTTCTTACACTAGATCAAAGAGAAAAAAACTCATACACACAGTCTAGTGTAACCCCTAGAGCTATAGTACTATACTCTTCTGCTTCAGAGCTCGCCATGCCTTCTGAGGAGTCTTGTTCTTCTGTCTCATCCTTAGCTTCTGACTCTCCTTTCCCACTGCTCTCCTCAAACTGTTCTTCAGCTGATTTTCCTTCATTTTCTGATTCAGCCATGTCCTGATCTACATCATCTTGTGTCTCCTCCTCTTGCTCAAGAGTTCTGAGCAAGCTCTCCAGCTTCACCTTTCTTGCATCCAGCTCTTTGCAGGTGTCTTTAATCATAGCAATTATCTCAGTTCTGCTAGATCTTGAGGTTCTTTTGGAGGTGTCCTCTACAGGGACAACAATGTCAGCCACACGAGATCCTTGAAATAGCTTGTAGCTGAAGGACAGTGGCGTTTCTCTTTTGCAGACTACATCATTTTTCTTGAGAATGTTGGGGTGCTGAGCACAGATTATCCCACATATGAGGGAGGGAAAAGCAATTAGACCTTTGACACTATAGCTTCCAGCTTGCTTCATGGTTTGCTCTTGGATGTATGCCCCATAGTTTAACTGAGCTTTGGTCCCTACAGCAAATAGAAACCTTCCAAGTATGATGGCCACAGTGGTCTTGTGGTTTGTTGGCACCCAGTTAGCAGCCCCAATCTTATGCAACATAGCATACTTAACACTGAGTTTGTTGGAGACAAGCTTTCCTTTGGAGGGCCACTTTCTGACTTGCTTGGCTGTGATTTCCTGGCACACTTGATGGTCTGAAGCTTGGACTTCAGTCATCCCTTTATTTGTTATTCCCAAGAATTTGTTGATAGTTGCAGCTGTAAACTTCACACACTTCCCTCTTACATATACCTTCCCATATTCACTAGACTTTTTTTCACCACTATCTCCTGACAGATTAACCATGAATTCCTTTACCAGCATTTCATAGCATTGAGGCAGCTGAGTCACAGTTTAATCAATCCAGCCTTGCTAATCAGTGCCATAACCTCCTTATTTTCAAGCACATTCTTAGCAAGCTCCCTTTCAACATCTAGCCTTTTGTGATAGACATACTTCCATTTGTTTGCACTAGAAGAAAGGTGGAAAGAAATGTTTTCAATAGGAACCTCGGGTATGCTAGCAGCCAGCTTACTTGTAGGAGGTTTTGGTTTGTTCTGAATGTCATTAACATCCACAGCAACATCATAGTCAAAGTCTGATTCTGTCCTGGATTTAGCCTTTTTCTTCTTGATCACCACACCACTCCTGCCCTTAGGAGGTCCATACTTAGGTCTTTTAGTACCCTTCTTCTTTGGAGATGCTTCTGCTTCAACACCTTTCATAGTCTCTTTTTGTTTGGGGGTATTTTAATCAGCTACCTCTTTACCCTTTCGTGACATTAGCCTCTTGGCTATTCCTGGATTCATCTTGACAATAGGATCATTATCAGAGTATTCTTCCAAGTCAACTATGTCAGCCTTTTTGGTTTTATGAGAGCACCCCTCAGTGGTTTGCCCCTTCTTCCCTTCTACCCTGTCTCCTGATGTAGGATTTATGGATGTTGTAACATCCTGCATGATGTTTCCTTGTTTAAGAGATTTTGGTTCAGATTCCCTTGTAGGTATATTCAGAGCCTCTGTCACCATTCCTGTTATCTTGAGATGCCTTTGTCTGGCTTCCTCGTTTTCTAGAACCCTTGATTCCGTAGAAGATGGATCTTGAGTCTCGTCAGGAATTCTAGGTCTTCTTGCATGTAGCTTCCTGGGTTTTCTTACCAACACTCCTTCTGGAGTCATCATGTTTAGAGGATCTATCTCTAAGATTTCGTTGGGTTCAGGTTCAGCATTGCTTGAGGTTCCCATGGGGTTAGGGTTTGTGTGCTGAGACATGTTGATCGTTTTTTATTGTAGAAAGGTAGTCGTTCTTTGTTTAGAAATGTACTTTTGGAAGCTGAAGAGATTATGCTGGCACCAAGGGTGTAAATTGTATGTTTTATACTTGATGGTGGGGTACGCTTGCCCACTAGGAGGGAATTTGTCTTTTTGATTTTTTCTTAAAGGTTTTAATTCCAAGACATACTTCCCACTTATAGCTAACTACTATAACTTATCACAAGGATCAAGTCTCCACTGATCCTTCCTGCCTCGATCTTTCTTGACAGCCCTTGATCCTTTATCAGCATAGCCTTCACATTTGACTGATCCATTACATATTATATCCCTGATAGTTTTCCTTTCCCTCTTAGCAACACCTATCTTAATGAAGCCTTGGACGTCACAGACTGATGTCATAACATCCGGAGTGACATCTCTTTATTTTTGCCTATTAGCCTCCATGGACTTCATTAGTTTCCAGTACAGCTTATCTATCTTACCTTGTTGACCACTCATTGAGAGTCTTCTCTGTCTTGGTCTCTCACCTAGCAAGCCTTTTAGGATGAGCTTGCTAGCTTCCTTGACTATGATCTTACTTACCTTTTGTTGATTTCTGTTCTTAATCATCCTAGGCTGCTCCTTTCCATTTATCAAATCTGTTTGGTTACTTCTAGCCTCCCATATGTAGCAATGATTCTTGGACCTTTGCCCTCTCATTACCTTCTTACCTTCATTGTTGACAACCATGCACATACCTTTTGAGAAATGCACTTTCAAACCTTGATCACATAATTGACTTATGCTTATAAGGTTCACATTCAGTCCCTCCACCAGCAATACATCTCTCAGACTTGAATTACCATTGCTGCTTAGTTGTCCAACCCCTGTAATTTCTCCTTTAGCTCCTCCTCCAAAGGTCACATGACTTGAAGAGTAAGGTTTGAGATTTGTCAAATATTGCTTAATTCCAGTCATATGTCTGGAGCAGCCACTGTCAAAATACCAATCCTCTTTAGTTGGTATTCTTAGGAAAGTGCTAGTTGTTAAAGCCACAGTCTTTACAGTCCATTGAACTTGTTGTTTATGCACTTCCTTCTTCCTTGGCTTGGCTTGATGCTTCCTCTATTACTGGTTGCTATTCTGCTGATGCTTTCTTTGATGCATCCTTTGTCCATGTTTGATATGTTGCTGCCTCTTCCCATATTTACCCTGGTTAGCAACTTTTTGGCTAGGAAATCCATGCAACCAGAAGCATGCAACCATAATGTGACCAAGCTTACCACAATGATAGAACCTATGCCCTTGGAACTGTCTCTTGACTTGGTTCCAGTTTTTGGGGGGTGGATGTTGTAACATCGGTTGTGACATCCTTTTCAGCTTCTGAATATCAGGTTGTAGCTTCTTGAGTTTTAGCATAGGGTTTTGTTTTTCATTAAACCCCAGTCCAGATCTATCTTGTGGGCTCTGACCACTTCAAAGGATCTCCTCTAGAGTGTCAGTTCCAGGATTGAGCATCCTTATATTTTTGGACACTTGGTCCAAAATAGATTTTAGAATACTGACTTCACTTTCAAGTGATTCTATAGTGCTAAGGTGCTCCTTCTTTTCAGATTCCAACTCTTTGATGAATTTCTTTTGCAGCTCCCCCTGTTTGAACATATCAGAATGTTTGGTGTGCAATTTCTGATATGAATTTGCAAGCTCCTCAAATGTCATGTCTTCTTCACTTGAGTAATCATCAAAGATGCACACACTGTTGAGAACAGTCACATTCTTTGTTGTCTCACTATCTGACTCACTTTCTGAGTCTTCATTAGACCAACATACAGTTAAACTCTTCCCTTTTTTCTTGAGGTATGTGGGACATTCTCTTCTCACATGACCATATCCTTCACACTCATGACATTGTATGCCTTTGCTAGGACCAGTGGTGTCTTCAGCTTTCTCCTTGCCACTATCAAAGGATCTGCTTTTATCATAGGATTTGGATTTCTGATCTATCCTTTTGATCAGTTTGCTGAATTGTTTTTCAAGCAATGTTATTGCCTCTGGCAGATCCTCTTCCTTTTCCCCAATTTTCTCTTCTGCCTTCTCTGCAGTGCTAGATACAAGAGCAATGCCTTTGTTCTTCTTCTCCATTGCTTGGTCATTTAGTCTCATCTCAAATATTTGAAGGGAACCAATGAGTTCATCTACCTTCATGTGACATATATCTTGAGCTTCCTCAATGGCAGTCACTTTCATTGCAAACCTCTTAGGTAGGGATCTGAGAATTTTTCTTACCAGCTTCTCTTCAGACATCTTCTCACCTAAGGCTCCTGAACTGTTTGCAAGCTCTAGCATATTCATGTAGAATTCATGAATTGTTTCATCCTCTTTCATCTTCAGTCCTTCAAATTTAGTGGTTAGCATTTGAAGTCTAGACATTTTCACTTTGGAGGTTCCCTCATGAGTAGTCCTGAGAGTATCCCAAACTTCTTTAGCTAGTTCACAATGGTGTACTAACCTGAAAATGTTCTTATCTACGCCATTGAATAGGGCATTCAAGGCTTTAGAATTCCCAAGAGCTAGAGCTTCTTGCTTCTTATTCCAGTTCTCTTCAGGGATCATTACTGAAGCTCCATCTTTGTCAGTTGTCCTTGGATGTTCCCAACTTGAGTTCACAGCCCTCCATGCCTTAATGTTTATTGACCTCAAGAATGTAATCATTCTTGGTTTCCAATAGTCATAATTAGATCCATCCAAAATTGGTGGTTTATTTGTGAACCCTATATCCTTGTCCATTATACCAGAGTTTATCTTCCCTAGATCTCACCCAGATTTAAACAGGCAGGGTGCCTGCTCTGATGCCAATTCAAATTCTGCTTGCACACAGACCTGATGTTATACCTAATGTTATAACATCAACTGTAACATGGAACACTTAATAGGATATTTGCAGTAAATAAAAATAGTAAAGAACACACATCAATTGTTCACCCAGTTTAGTGTCAACAACACTTACATATGGGGGCTACCAAGCCAGGGAGGAAATTCACTATTAGCAGTATCAATTCAGAGTTAAACCTCTAGTTTACACTCCTCACTTAATCACTACCCAATGACACTTCAGCCTAAAGACACTCTAGACCTGAGTATTCCCATTCACTCCCTTACAATTACAAACCAGTGATATTGATTACAATTGCAAAACAGTTTTGAATAATCACTTCAAAACACAACCCATTGATCTTTACTTCACATCTTGGATCAAGTACACATCACTCTTGCTTCACAGCTTTGAGTGTTAAACACAGCCTAGGACCTACCTAATCAAGACAATTATGCAAAAGCTCAATTGCTTGAATTACAAGAATTCCTAAGACACAATGGAAACGTGACGTACAAACCACTTCACTCACAATGGACTCTTACTCACACACTGCTGGTCTTCAAATTATGTAAGAGCTGCACTTTAAGGATTCCTCCTTCTGCTTTTATAGCAGGTGCACAATCCTTGGGCCTGGGAGCTTTTACTAGGGTTTAATGCTAAACCTAGCCTTCAATAATTCTGCACGCCTGCCTCATTTAATCAGGGACATTTTAGTATTCTTAAATCTTCTAAAATGTTTCCTGATTCCCAGCTTGAGCATCTGTTTCTTTTCCTGATTTCTAGCTATCAGAAAAACAGATTCTGCGCTTGATGTCATACGATGCATGTTATGACATCCAGCTGTGACATCCAACTTAACTATTAAAATAGCTAAGTAAACTTACCCTGCATATTTCATAATTAGTATGTTCTAATATCAGTCATTACCTGCATACATACTAATATGATTTGCCATAAAATGTAGCCAATCAAGAGCACTTACAACTTCATCATCAGATGAAACATCTATAACATGTTCATCTTTACTAGAAGCTTCACTCATCCTTTCTTCATTGTCATCACTTTTGGTTTCACTATCTTGTTGATCATTTCCCTGATTTTCTTCCTGTATCGCATAGTCTGCCAGAGTTTCTAGTTTTTCTGTGTTAGGGTTCACCTTACCAGAGGGAAATTTGGAGATGTCCTCATGTTCATCATTTGATGGACCAACCCTAGCCAGCGGAATGGTGATTCCAGGTACATTGTGTCCTTCATGAAGAATTCTTGAAACTATTTCATCGACAGATATATTATCATAGTTGTCCATGAAGGATTCGGAGTTTGTACCTTGTTTGTTTGCATGCACAGGTGCTGATACCTTGGCCCTTTTAACCATTTCAAGAGGCAGAATATCCATGATATCTTCCAGTGACATGCCCCTTTGATGCGCAGCTACATGATTGGTAGATGTGGGAATTGGTTGCTGAGACATAGTTGTTGAATTGACTGAAGAAGGTTTTCTATGATGAAGGAAGACAAAGTATGGGAAGAACCAAGTAGCAGAAGGGTTTCCTTGTGAGAAGGGATGGAATTCAATATTTTGACCAATCAGAGTATCTCTGATTTTCAAAATATAATTCCCTTTTAGTTGCTAATCTTTCAAATTAAGATCAATATTTAATTGATCTTGAGATATTTTTACTTGAGTGGTCTTGATCTTCCTCGTACCCTTGATGTCACAGAGCAAAGTTATAACATCAGGAGTGACATTCCTCTTTTTCTACAGAGTAACTTCCATTGATCTCATCAGGTTCCAGTACAACCTATCTATCTTACTTTGATGGTTATTCTTAGAGTGTCCCTTTTGCCTGTCACATGCATAGCTACCTGTTCTCCTTTCTGATAGACCTTTTGGAATGATTTTTCTAGATTTCTTGACTATGATTTTTCTTACCTTTTGTTGGTTTCTGATTTTAATCATCCCAGTTTGTTCCTTCTTTTCTCCATTGACCAATCCTGGTTTGTTAGTCCTGGACTCCCATAGGTAACAGTGATTATTTGATCTTTGTCCTCTCCTTACCTCCTTACCTTCATTGTTGACAACCATGCACATGCCTTTTGAGAAATGCACTTCTAATCCTTGATCACATAATTGACTTATGCTTATGAGGTTCACATTCAGTCCCTCCACCAGCAATACATCTCTCAACCTTGGAGTATTTTTGCTGTTTAGTTGTCCAACTCCTGCAATCTCTCCATTATCTCCTTCTCCAAAGGTTACATGACTTGAAGAATAAGGTTTGAGATCTGTCAGATACTCCTTAATTCCAGTCATATGTATGGAGCATCCACTATCAAAGTACCAATACTCTTTAGTTGGTACTCTTAGGGAAGTGTTAGCTGTTAAAGCCACAGTCTTTACAGCCCATTGTACTTGTTGGTGCTTCCTCCAGTACTGGTTGCCATTCTACTGGTGATTTCTTTGACCATGGTTTTTTCTTTGGCCATTGTTAGCATGATGTAGTCTTTGATAGTGATGCATCCTTTGGCCATGGTTGATATGTTGCTGCCTCTTCCCATACTTACCCTGTTTAGCAACCTTTGGGCTAGGAAATCCATGCAACCAGAAGCATACAACCATAATGTGACAAAGTTTACCACAATGATAGCACATATGCCCTTGGAACTGTCTTTTGACCTGGTTCCAGTTTTTGAGGGGTGGATGTTGTGACATTGGTCGTGACATCCTCTTCAGCTCCTGAATCTCAGGTTGAAGCTTCTTGAGTTTCAGTACAGGATTTTGTCTTTCAATAAAACCCAGTCCAAATCTATCTTGTGAGTTCTGACCACTTTGAAGGATCTCCTCTAGAGTGTCAGTTCCAGGATTGAGCATCCTTATATTTTTAGACATTTGGTCCAAACTAGATTTTAGAACACTGACCTTACTTTCAAGTGACTCTATAGTGCTAAGGTGCTCCTTCTTTTCAGATTCCAACTCTTTGATGAGTCTCTTCTGCTGTTCTCCCTGCTTGAACAGATCAGAATGTTTGATATGTAGTTTCTGATATAAGGTTGCAAGCTCCTCAAATGTCATGTCTTCTTCACTTGAGTCATCATCAGAGATGCACACACTGTTGAGAACAATTACATTCTTTGCTGCCTCACTATGTGACTCACTTTATGAGTCTTCATCAGACCAAGAGACAGTTAGACTCTTCCCCTTTTTCTTGAGGTATGTGGGACATTCTCTTCTCACATGACCATATCCTTCACACTCATGACATTGTATGCCTTTGCTTGGGCCAGTGGTGTCTTCAGCTTTTTCCTTGCCACTATCAGAGGATCTGCTTTTGTCATAGGGTTTTGATTTCTGATCTATCCTTTTGATCAGCTTGCTGAATTGCTTTCCAAGCAATGCTATTGCCTCTGACAAGTCCTCTTCTTTTTCCCCATTTTTCTCTTCTGCCTTCTCTGCAGTGCTAGAAACAAGAGCAATGATTTTATTCTTCTTCTCCACTGCTTGGTCATTTAGTCCCATCTCAAAGGTTTGAAGGGAACCAATGAGTTCATCTACCTCCATGTGACATATATCTTGAGCTTCCTCAATGGCAGTCACTTCCATTGCAAACCTCTTAGGTAGGGATCTGAGAATTTTTCTTACCAGCTTCTCTTCGGACATCTTCTCACCTAAGGCTCCTAAACTGTTTGCAAGCTCTAGCACATTCATGTAGAATTCATAAATTGTTTCATCCTCTTTCATCTTCAGTCCTTCAAATTCAGTGGTTAGCATTTGAATTCTAGACATTTTCACTTTGGAGGTTCCCTCATGGGTAGTCCCGAGAGTATCTCAAACCTCTTTAGCTAGTTCACAATGGTGTACCAACCTGAAAATGTTCTTATCTATGCCATTGAATAGGGCATTCAAGGCTTTAGAATTCCCAAGAGCTAGAGCCTCTTGCTCCTTATTCCAGTTCTCTTCAGGGATCAATACTGAAGCTCTATCTTTGTCAGTTGTCCTTGGATGTTCCCATTCTGAGTTCACAACCCTCCATGCCTTGATGTCTATTAACCTCAAGAATGCAATCATTCTTGGTTTCCAATAGTCATAATTAGATCCATCCAGAATTGGTGGTCTATTTGTGAACCCTATGTCCTTGTCCATTAGCAGAGTTTATCTTTCCTAGATCTCACCCAGATTTAAACAGGAAGGGTGTCTGCTCTGATGCCAATTGAAATTCTGCTTGCACACAGACTTGATGTTATACCTGATGTTATAACATCAACTGTAACATGGAACACTTAATAGGATATTTGCAGTAAATAAAAACAGTAAAGAACACACATCAATTGTTCACCCAGTTCAGTGTCAACAACACTTACATATGGGGGCTACCAAGTCAGGGAGGAAATTCACTATTAGCAGTATCAATTCAGAGTTAAACCTCTAGTTTACACTCCTCACTTAATCACTACCCAATGACACTTCAGCCTAAAGACACTCTAGACCTGAGTATACCCACTCACTCCCCTACTATCACAAACCAGTGATAACAGTTATAATTGCAAAACAGTTTTGAAGAACCACTTTAAAACACAACACCCTGATCTTTGCTTCACAGCTTTGATCAAGAACACATCACTTTTGCTTCACAACTTTGAGTGTTAAAACAGCCTAGGACCTACCTAATCAAGACAATTATGCAAAAGCTTAATTGCTTGAATTACAAGAATTCCTAAGACACAATGGAAACGTGAAGTACAAATAACTTCACTCACAATGGACTCTTACTCACACACTACTAGTCTTCAAATTATGTAAGAGCTGGTCTTTAAGGATTCATCCTTCTGCTTTTATAGCAGTTGCAAAGTCCTTGGGCCTGGGCGCTTTTTCTAGGTTTTCATGCTAAACCTAGCCTTTAATAATTCTACACGCCTACCTCATTTAATCAGGGACATTTTAGTACTCTTAAAGCATCTAAAATGTTTCCTGATTCCCAGCTTGAGCATCTGGTTCTTCTCCTGATTTCCAACCATCAGAAAAACAAACTCTGCGCTTGATGTCATACGATGCATGCTGTGACATCCAGCTGTGACATCCATCTTAACTATTAAAATAGCTAAGTAAACTTGCCATGCACATTCCATAATTAGTATGCTCTAATCTCAGTCATTACCTGCATACATACTAATATGATTTGCCATAAAATGTATCCAATCAAGAGCACTTACACATGTATTGCACTTAAAATTAAGAATATGTTAAATGGGAAATTGTTACTGCTTCTGTCATGTCAAAACTCCACAAACACCAAAAAAGGACATATACGCATCACACTGGGCTGATTAGATCTGTAACTGGATTTTCAAAATGCTATGATGTTTTAGTGAAAGAGTTTGTGGTGAATGTTCCATCTGAGTATGCTGACAGGAAGATTAAAGACTTCAGAAAAGTGTTTGTTAGAGGAAAGTGTGTGGTGTTCTTTCCCACTATAATCAATAGGTACTTGGGAAAAAGTGAAGATCCTTAAGCTGAGCTTGAAGAATCAGATAACCAGATTTGCAAGGAAATAACTGCAAATCAAGTTAAGCATTAGCCTAGGAAAGGAAAGCTATCTGTTGGGAAACTTAGTGTCAAATATGAAATTCTGCAAAGAATAGGAGCTGCTAATTAAGTGCCTACCAACCATACTTCAACTATCTCAACTGGATTAGGAAGGTTTATCTATGCTGTTGGAACCAAAACTAGTTTTAACTATGGTGCCTACATGTTTTATCAAACCTTAAAACATGTTGGAACTTGTGTTGTGAAATTACAATAGCCTTTCCATCTCTTATCTATGGCATTACTTTAAATCAGCATCCTGGTATCCTAACTGGTGCTGATATTGTTTTCAAAAGGGAATCATTTTTGTCTCTCCATTATAAACTGTTTGTAGGAACACATATCCCATACATTGTTCTGACATCTGCTAAGGATTTCCCATACATCTAAATCAAAATACAACCATCTATCTAAAATTGACTCTTCCATGATTGTATCAACCCTACCTCTATAAAAAAAAGCTTCAATTCTATCTAAACAATTCGCTCAAAATCAATTTTTGGCACCTTAGAAACAAATACACACTTCCTTGTCAAATTACATAGGTATTGCGTTGATGGTTGTTAGATGACCACAAATGGATGTTGTATAAATTATGAATGATTTAATTCTTTACTTATTTTATAAACTTAATTCATGTTTGAGTTGTTTATACTGTTGATTTCGAATATATTACCCTTTTTTATCTTGTGAAATTTTCTCATATGTAAATGTACAGATGCGATCAGTATTGCAGAAGCTAGATGTTATGTTCCAGATGGAGCTATGATATAACAAGAGTAGAGGTGAGAATATGTCAGACCAACTAACAGGAGCCTATGACCTAGCCAACACAGGCCAAGGTTAGGCCAAACTTTTTTTAAATAGAAAAGACTTAGGGTTTTTCATAAGCATATTTAGTTAAATAGGCCAATCCATATGCAATAAAAAAAAACTTTAAGCCTATTAGGCCGGCCTATTTTAATAAATATAAATAAATATATTATTTTTTATATTTAATTTTGTATTTTATATTAAAATACAAAAATAAAGTTTAGTTATCTTGAAGAACTTGTGAAAATAAGTTAAAAAAAACTTTATGAATAATTGTCATAAGTTGTTTTCACAAGTTTTCCTAAATAAATAATTTCACAACTTATACTTCTATGTAAGTTCAAATAAGTCTATGTAAATAAAATTTAGTTTCATTGTAATTTTGATTCTCTAGTATATTTAAACATTAATTGAATTGCCAATTTACATATGTTCAAATGATATAGGTTTTTTAAGTAGGCTAATAAGCTAATCAGGTCTTCAAAAAGGTCAGTTTTAGGCTGAAAAATGAACCTCTGATAGGCTATAAGTCAGACTTAGCCTTTTATTATTTTAGCAGGCTAGACTCAGGCATGACAAAACCTAGTTTGATCCAACATATTTCCACCCCTAAAAAAGAGTCTTAAAATTGCTAAAATTATTTCGGCTTTGCTATTTATGAGAACCTCTTTAATAAATAATTTATATTTATTTTATGGTAATGCTAACTTGTGCTCCAAGGGCACAAGCTAAGAGATAAATATAGTAAAAATTTATTGAAATTTTTGTTTTAAATTTAATGCAAATTTATAATATAATAGTTTTATTACTTTTTTCAATACGAATATTTTATTTATGAGTTTTTTAACATATGTTCCAAGGGAACAAATTAGCATTACCTTTATTTTATTAATATTTTTTAATCTTAAGACTTATCCTAATCATGTTATCCTGTACTTTTATAAATAACCCCACTTGAAATTTTACTTACCAATATTTTCCAATTTCAATATCGATTAATTTGCTATATCAGAGTGGTCAGTATGGGGGATTTTGATTTTGTCATTGACCGCCTCTTGCTGTCAAAACTGAATTATATAAATTTCTTCAGTTAAAAAAAGTTAGTTGAGCAAATGCTTTTAGATGCTACACCACATTATTTGAAAGAAGTTAAGGCTTTTAGGCTTTTTATGGTATGGTTTAGACAGAAAATTGTATGAATTGTCACTCGAAATGAACCATTTCAGTTTGCTCAAAATTCAACTGAACCAAAACTATTAGTTTGATGTATTGGTTCAGAATTTCAAATTGTACCAAACTATAAGAAAAATTATTGGTTAGGGATGCATCTTGGGTATGAGAATTTCATAATCAAATATTTGGTTTCTTCACAAATTTTACTAAGTCTTTGTTTTTGCATTGTATTGACCTTTTACTCAATTCTTCACACTTTTACATGAATTTTGGTCATTATTCTTCCGAATTCATCCAAATTTCGTCATAAAATTAACGTAATGATGTATGCCATGAAAATCCTAAATTTGAATTGTTGTTTGTCCTCAAGTAACCTATCACCATACTAAACATTTCATCCAAATTAAAATGCTCACCCTTATCAATGAATGTCACCTTTTTCTGATCAACACTTCAATTCTCTGCTTTGATCTAATCAACTCAGAAAAGTTATTTTAACATACGAACACTCAACCTATCTCTCATCTCACAATTATGCATTCAATTTGACAGGATAATCATTCAATCAACCGTTGATTAGATAGGTTTAGTGTCAAAATATGCATTCAATCTGACAGGGTAATCACTCAATCAATAGTTGATTAAATAGGTCGAGTGTCAAATTATGTACTCAATTTGACAGGGTAATAACTCAATCAAAATACAAGAGCATTTAACAATGATGAATTTGAAAATTTTCTAATCGAATCAATCAAAGTCATATTTAAACACATACTTTGAGGTCTTTTATAAGTTGTAATATGGAATGTGTCAGGGTAGGATGATTTCGGATAATAGGCTTAAACCTTTGGAGTTAGGTACCTAGTTTTTTATTTTATTTTATCGAATTCTTTCCATCTCAGTCTTTCATAATGCACTTGGTAGTAGAAAATTGCATATTATTGGTCCTGTTTTTCACAAATTTTTGTTTGAAGAAGCTATTTTACTTCTTAATTTTTATTTCATTTTATTTCTTTTTGACCAATTTCTCTAGTACCCCAACCCCAAATTTATTCTTTTACATCAACAAGTAAAACATTTTTTTTTTCTTTCTAACTCCAAGAAGGGTGGAAAGAATTTATCTTTCAAGTCAATGACTTTATAATATGGTTATGTCACCAAGAGAAATGTTTTAGACTCAAAGTGTTTAAAGAACAAATATTATTATATTGAAACAGGATGGCTTAAAAATATTTAGAGTTTTCACAAACAACCATCTCAATGTGTATTTATCATATCAACAGACTCAAAATTAGAAAGATTACTAATTCTAGAAAGTGACTAATGCATGGATACTCTCATAAGAAGGAAATAGTGGAAATTATTTGGCTCAAACCTTAGAAGCCGAGTTATCTGGAGATTGAGTACAAGTATTTAGTTTCCCTTTTCTTTATCAACCTTCAATCTGCAAGGGAAATTCACTGTTGATCTCTTTCATTTTTTTGGGTGACTTTTTCTTTTTCTTTTTCATGATGGCACTAGTAAGTTAGCAAATTAAAAATTGAAATAAAAACAGAAACAAACAAGTTTATTAATTTCAAACAAAGAAAAATACAAAGGGAAGAGTTTCAAAAGATCTAGGTAGTACTCTTATTTGGATCATAGTAAAAAAGCGGAAATAAAAACAAAAACTGAAATTGTTGATTCTGTCTAGCCCATAGAGTCCTAATTTCAAACCTTTTCTTGTGTTGGATGAGATGGGATTCTTCACACGGTGCTTTTGTTGATTGGCATCATTGGACTGATCTTCACATCATCAAGTTGGGCCCACACTCCACCTGACATGCATAGTTCATTACCAACACACAAATGTCCACAAGTTATTTGTGGAGTGTCATCCATATATTTGATGTTGTCTGCAACCAACAATCCAACATCAATTGGTTTATTGTTTAATATATCCATTAGATCATGCCACCCTCTTTATAATGAACTCAATTTGGTTGGAAGTGGCCTCTAAGGTTTGGACAATAAAGGATGCCCAAGCTCTTAGAATATAGTGTATATCTTTACTGTGCACTCTCAACATCATCCTTTGAACAATTACCCATCTAGACTTAGGATGACAAAATTCAGCCAACATTCTCTCCCCTATACTCTTGCTCAAAGTATTTCTTCTCATATTTTGAACATAACACCTATGAGGATTTTAAAGATAAAGAAAATAATTAATTCTAGCAGGGTTATATTTAATGCATTTACCTCTCACATATGATGTATAATCTTTGAATTAACAGTGAGCGACATTGGCATAAAACTTGAGCCCTATAGATTGGTTGACCTTTTTTATTAAGCTATTGAATCAGGACAATCTTCTTGATTCTAACAGAGTAACCAACTTCTTATAACATTCCAAATTTTCAACCTCAAAAGCTCTTACATTGACTATATTGTAGTTTTGGATTGTATTCCATTTTTCTTGGTGCTTTTCAAAGGCAAATAAATAAGTAGAAAAGGTTGGGGTGTTAAGTGCAAGTGGGTTGGAGGATGAAACGGCTTGAGTTTGGCCGATTCTCCTTGGTTTCATATGGATAAGATCAATAATAAGAAATAATAACACGAAAAATTCAAAGAAAGATAGTAGAATTTTAGTAGAAGAGAAGAGAGTATAGGACTGTACATATGAAATTTCCAAAAGTGGCAATTTAAAGGTTTTGGAAATGTTGTATCACGCACGATGCATGCTATTTCGTCGTGATGGCCAATGGTATGCTCCAACGACTCTCTGGCAATGTATCTTTAACGGCTATATTGCGTACGCATTAGGTTGCATTGTGTCACGATGAAGATTATCGTGGCCATAATGCACGTACGTTGATTCGAGTAGCCATTTTTCCTTCTCTTCAATTTTCTTATTTTTTTCTCTTTTCCACTTCTTTCTTATATTTTTCTTTGGCATCATTTTCTCCTTCTTCAACAACAAACTACACAGGAAACACACTTTAATGAATAAATGAAAATTAATTGCATACAAATTTAAATTGCGAGAAAATTAAAATGATGGGTTGCCTCCTATTGCAGTGAGAAGGATATCAAGCTATTTCTTAAATTGAATCACAAATCATGAAGTTCACCACTGAGTTTTGATTTATCCAAAGAAAAGGTAAAGATCGAAAGAAAACCCTAAGTACACTACGTAACAACGAAGCTAAGAGATCTAAGGTTCGGGGGTTGGTTATACCTAGGAAATGTGTTAGCATCCTAAGTATCTGTAGTACTCTACAGGAATCTCTTATAAATATTTGTGTTATGTTATTGTTTGCTTGCTAAGGAAATTGGTGCTAAGTTAGAGACCTAGAGTATATGCACTAAGTATGCTCGCCAAGACGTTGTATCTCGTGCCTACGTATTCTAACTAGTATGGAATCAGAGCAATCGTAGTTCACCTAACTAGGGAGGAAGAACACTTGACTATGGTCAAGGTTCAAAGGGGAATAAATATTCATAACTATGATACTTGCATAGAGTTAACAAACTCTCTAAGTCTAAGTTGAAGGTCTTAACTAGGGTTAACTTTAACAAAAGTCAAAGAGGGGAAGTGAGTACACATCACAATGGTACCCACATAGAGTTTACGAACTCTAACTTAAATCTAAGTTATAAAAAAATGGCTCTTACAAGGCCAAGAATGAAAAGTAAGTGTCTATAATAATAACACTTACATAAAGTTAAAAAGCCTTACCCTAAAGTTAGGTCAAAGAGGGAAGAAAGGTTCTAACTAGGCCAAAGGAAAAAATGAGATAAGCAAACTTGTAACAACAAGTGTTGGAATGATAAACTTTAAGATAAAGATGATAACAATCACGGTATCAAAGCCAAAAGATTCAAATGTGATAAAAAATCAAGAGGGGCAACAACTACATCATATCATGATCAACATACCAAAATGATCAAGAACAAAGTCAAACACACACCAAAACAACAAGCATACTTGCTACACAAAGACAAGTGAAAAGGATGGTTCAACATAGAAGTTACAACTCAAACAAACCAAATGGGCAGTAGCATACATATCCCATAAAGCTCATATTCAACATTAAGATGTCAATATAAACACCAAAAAGAACCACGTTTAAGCATGAATAAAGCCATATACAATAGGCAAACCAAAACAACATGAAATGAATCAAACAAAACAAAATATGCATAGATAAACAAATGAGCAAGCAATAACACTTTTGAATCATGAAGTCAGAAGTTAAACATGCTTTTCAAACCACATATAAACACATATTCAACCAAGACTAACACCCCAAATAAGCATGCCTAAAACTAGGTCAAAGTAAGCATAATATCATGGACAAAATATCATCAACTTGGCATAGCATTCAAAAATAGAAAAATGATCAAATAAATTCTAAATCAATGCTCAAACACAAGTTTATACACTCAAGTGTGTGCATGCAAATATTGTTACAAGGAAGGCACAAGAACAAAACAAAACCAATCAATAAGATAGGATATCACAAGAGTCGAGCATCAATCGAGGACCACAAACAAACAAATGAAAACCATGTCAAATAATATCAACCAAGGTCAGCAAGCACATTCAAATCACTCTTATCCATAATCAGTTTCATAGAGCATAAGTCCACTCTCATAAATAATATGATATCATCAGCAAAGCAAATGTTGATAATTTTTAATTTCTCGCATTTAGGGTGGAAACTAAAACTCGGGATCTTACTTAGGCTTTGCAGGCTTCTATGAAGGTATTCCATGATAAGAAAAAACAAGAGAGGGGAGATGGAATCTCTTTGTCTTAACCCTCTTTTAGCTTTAAGGATTCTAAAAGGGACACCGCTGATAAAAAAAACCTATAAGAGATGGTCGTTACACGTGCTAAGATCCATTGGATGAATTTTTGAGGAAAACCTAGCTCTGAAGTGATGTGATTGAGGGAAGTCCACTCCATCGTATCATATGCTTTTTGAATATCCATTTGAACCATGCACCTGGGAGAGATGTTTTTCCTGTCATACCCTCGGACCAACTCCTGCGCCATCATGATGTTATCATGAATAATTCTACCTTGGATAAAAGCATATTGGTTATCATCCATGATAGTACCAATCACTTCACCAAGTCTTGTTGTAAGCATTTTAGATATGATCTTATAAATAATGCAACAATAGCATATCAGTATCATATCTTTAATAGTTTTTACTTCAGGGGTCTTGGTATTAAAGTAACGAGAGAGCAGTTGACTTCCATATGCATATTACACGTCTCAAAGAATTCCATGATTGCCTCAGTTACATCTTTCTAAACAATTTGCTAGGATGATTTGAAAAATTAAGCATTCAAGCCATAAATACCTGGAGCCTTAGTGTCTCATATAATAGACAAACCTGTCCAAATTTCCTTCTCCTCAATTGGTCAAACGAGCATCTTGGCTAAATTTACTATTAATGTTTTTCCATTTCTAATTTC
The DNA here is from genome assembly GCA_963859935.3 of Lathyrus sativus. Classification (NCBI taxonomy): domain Eukaryota; kingdom Viridiplantae; phylum Streptophyta; class Magnoliopsida; order Fabales; family Fabaceae; genus Lathyrus; species Lathyrus sativus. The sequence goes on along the minus strand of OZ012739.1, from coordinate 543,874,835 downwards.
TGGAATATCAATAGCTTTTAATTAAGCGGCATTTGTGCCCACTAGCTCCGTATAGAAGTTAAATATCTCTGATTTAATAGCCTTTGGATTACTAAGAAGCTCTCATTCCAACGAGGTTAGCGTGTAAATCCCCTTCTGATAATTCCTATATTTCACAGATGCATGAAAGAAAGAGTTGTTACCATCTCCTAATTTGAGCCAGTTGATTTTGGATTTCTGCATAAGGATACCTTCCTCGACTTGATTAAGGTGAACTATATAATCAATGTAATATTTAACTTTGTCAATGGCAAGAAGGTCAAATAAATTCTTTTGAAGGTTTTTTTGAGCTTGAATGAGATCTTGCCCGACCTGCTTGATTTGCACCTGGATATTTATAACTTTATTTATTTAGAGGTCTCAATATAAGTTTAAGTCTACTCAACTTTGTCCACAACCTGTGCATCACATTACCTGCTATATTCTGCTGCCAACCACTCTCAAGTAACTAAGCATATGAAGCATCTTGATTAGTAACGTTAATGAACTTGAAAAGTGTTTTCCTCATGGCATGCTGCTGCTGATTCAATTTTACTATTAACGGTGCATGGTCAAATATATTTGGCGCCAGAACTTCGACAATCGCATATTGAAATTTCTGGAACCAATCCACATTTCCAATCACTCTGTCTATTTTTGAATATCATATCCAAAGTTTGTTTATTCGACCATGTGAAATGACACCCTCGAGTGCTGGCTTCGTAAATACCCGTAGTTTACATCATGTCAACAAGATCATTGTATTCTGCCTCTGTCACATTGTTCCCTCCAATTTGATCATGGCCATTTAGAACGTTATTAAAGTCACCCATAACTATCCCATGGAGTGTTCATACCTCTCCCCAAGGTTTCAAGTTCTTTCCACATTAATTTATATTTCTCAATTTGATTGAAAGCATAAATTACCGTAACAATATACATAAGAGAATGATCTAAACTATATATTGCAGCATGAATAAATTGTTCTGCAATATTCAAACTTTCGAGAATCATTTCACTCGGTTTACACATGAGCTATATTCTTCCATTTTCATGATGGTTGTAGTTATCTTCATAATTCCATGTTAGGCCAAATTTCTTTCTTATTCTATCCGCATTCTTTTTCTTGACTCGTGTTTCCAACAATGCAATGACAAGAACATGAAATTCCGAGAGATAGGAGCCAATCTCTCGATGTTGTGCTTCCTTGTTAAGGCCCCTAACATTCCATGTGATGATCATGAGACCTTTTCATTCTTCCCTGTTGGACATTCTCCAATCCTAAAGGGAGTAAATCTATTTTGATAATACTTGGGTGATGTATTCTTTGGTGTACCAACACTTGTTGTTTCGCTCTGTCCACTCTACTTGAGTTAATCATTGTCCATATCCCATTGTTTATGCTCTCTATATTTTCATTTTGGATATTCTCCTCCACTGTGCTCGATGTACTTTCAGTTGTGATAGTCTTCTCCACCACCGAGTTTACTATTTTCCTTGCATGTTCAGTAGCTCCATGTGGACCACGCGCTGTCTTGTTCAGTTCCACATTAGGTTTTGTGCCACAGGTTTCCACATCTTCAAGGTTGCAAGTTTTATCTTTTGTTGTTCAGAGCACTCATGCTCTTTCTCAAACATAAAAAATATTAACTATTAACAAAATTAATACAACTAGAACCACCAAAAGTATTTTATTGTAACCAGAGTTAATATTAGATAGTATTTTATAATTATCCGTACATTTTTGTTTGTATTTGGCATTTATTTTGTTGAGTAGGATTGTAAAATCTTTGGAAACTTTTTAACTTGACACCCGTAATTAGTGTTTTTACTATAATACCATTTGTGTTTTTTTTACGTTTTAAAAAAAATAGTATGTTTTATGGATTTGTGGAAATTTTTTGAGTTTTTACGAGAGTTTTGCAAAGTTTTATGAATTTTTATCGGATTTTGTAAGGGAACTATGAGTTTGTATATGATGTATGGAGAATCTCTTGAGTTTTTATTAGATTTTTTTAGGGATCTATGAGTTTTTTATTGGATTCATGGAGAATCTCTTAGATTTTTATCGAATTTTTAAAAATTTATCAAATTTAAACTATCAAATTCGCAAATATACAATCGGAATTTAAAAAAATGTATGAGTTTTTATTAAATTTTTGACAAAGTGTATGAGATTTTAAAAAAAATTTATAGATTTTTTAAAGATACTTTCAGATTAAAATTTTCTATATAAGTTAGTTGAATATCATTTTACCATTAATGTGATTTTGCATTCTATTTTTAATAATAATTATAATAGATATAACAATTTAAAATTGTCAAAAAGATACGTTAAATAGTTCAAAAGAATAAATTTAATATAGAAAAAAACTACATAAAACTTTATTAGTTTAGTCCCACATCGATATTACTAACATTGAAGAGCGGAGGATTTGGTTATAAATATTAAGTGTAACAAGTCATTAAGGTTTAGCTAATTGCGAAATGGAACAAACACGGCGGCTACGACTCCGGTTTCGCATTGAAAGGAGAGAGGACAGGATTAGTGACCTGCCGAACTCACTTCTGGAACATATCGTCTCATTCCTTCCGACAAAAGATGCGATTGCCACCAGCGTCCTTTCAAAACGTTGGAAACCAATCTGGCGGTCACAAATCATCATCTACTTGGATGACAGTCCCTTTCCAGACACTTTCTCCTTTCACCAATTCTTCAATTCCTTCATCACCATGAGAGATAACACTCTACCCATCCTCTCATTGCACCTTAAATGTCGCCGCCGCCGCTTACACTACAACTACGATTTTGTTTATGCTGCAATTACAGAAGGGATAGAAACCCTAATCATCGATCTCCTCCAGCCAACCACACTCCCCTCTATAGTTCTAAGCACAAAAACCTTGTCGGTTTTGAAATTGAGGAGGATAAATCTGAACGAAGACTTTCAATCTGTTGATCTTCCCTCGCTCAAAGTCCTTCACTTGGAATATGTCATTTTCAAATTTATTCCGTATCTCCATAAAATTCTATCTGGCTGTCCCATTCTACAGGAGTTGGAATGCAAGGATTTAAGAATGGAGATGCTTACTAAGATGCCTCCTTTAGGTATTGCAATATCTAATTTGGTCAGAGCCAGTGTTACCCGTAAAACTTTTGTTGGGCTAGAGTGGCTTCATAATGTGGAGCATCTCCACATGTATATGGTATGTATCAATTTATGCAGCACACGACACCCTCTCCATAAAATAAATAAGTTTAATTGCTATGATCTTTTTTCAAATGATTAATGTTGGCTTGTGTTCGGGGATGTTTGTACTTGATATTTCACTAGTTCAGATTTATCTGTTTAATTGTTTCATACCAACATCTTTGTAACTCAACGCAGGACAGGATGCCACCTACTATACGCGGCGTGTTTCACAATTTAACTCACCTTGAGCTTATATTTGAAGATCGGCTATATGCGGATTACACGTGGACATGGCTCAAAAATCTGCTTCAAAATACCCCTAACCTTCAAACTCTTATAATTCATAACCTCTATATGGTAAAACTTTTTTTTTTAGTTCTATTTCTATATGTTTTAAAAAACTTATATTTTATATCATTCAGGTCTATGGAGATGTACGATGTCTCTCTATTAAAGAATGGAGCGATTCAGAAATTGTTCCAGAATGCCTTTTATCTCATCTTACAACATGCTCACTTAAAAATTACAGATTCATCAATTCTGAACTTCAATTTGCAAAATATATAATGCAGAATTCAAGACTACTAAACACCATCACAATTCAGACTGCCAAGGATATCTTCATAGACACAGATACAAAACTTCAAGTGTCAATAGAATTATCTTCATGCCCAAGGATTTCACCCACATCTAAACTTTTTTTTATTTGAATGATTTGTAAACCTTTTACTTATTGGAATGATTTTATTTCAGTCACATGTTGTCGTCTTCAAATTTGTCTTACTCTGTGTATAGTTTTTATTTTGTATCTCCATCCACTAATTATTATTCAGAAAAAAATCAGAAAAATATATGTTGCTTCTATTCAAAGGTCCAACAGGATATCACAAAAAAATACAAAAAATATATGTTGCTTCTATTCAAAGGTCCAAACACAGGGTATCACAAATTTGGATTGGTTAAAATGAGATTCAATTGAGGCTTTCGGGACAAGTGTGTATGTAGTGTTGATTAAGGATTGATTGGTTTTGACTAAATGCAAGTCAGACAATGGTTTGTTCATGATCAAGGTGCTAAGTCGTTCGAAATTTAGGTTAATTCAAAAACCTCATTTAATTCAGGGACTTACTTATTAATTCATTCAGAGTGCGGAATTGACTCGTGTTTGACTTTGATGCCTCATTTTTAAATAAGAATTCAAAGGGGTGGATATTTGATTCATGAGATTTTTGAACTAAACATGTGATCAAACATGATTCAAATCAAAAGTGGGTCCACGTTTGGGCGTTTATTTTTCAAAGATCGATTTTAAAAAAAAATTATTCAAGTGTTCAAGATTATAGTGAGGATTCTAAGACATTCACTTTCTAAATTATAGGGAGATTCAATCAAGTCCTGGACATTTTTCATGAAGCGATTTTGGTTTGAGAATCAAGTAAGGGTGTAGATTTAAATTTCAAGTCATGGCCAAGATTTCTCAAGATCAAGGGTGATATGTGGAGGGTGCAAATAATCAAATGTATTTTTGAATTACATTTCCTGCTTGCAAAAATAATCAATTTGGCATGTCTCACAAGATTAACATTATTCCATAAATTAAAAAGCAGAATTCCGCAAACAAAGTAGAAAAAGTTCTAATTAGTACAAAATGACAACAAAGAACATAGATTCACACGATTACACAACCCAAAGTTTTCTTCACTTGGACAATTCCTCAGAGAGATTGGTAGCCAAAGATGTAATGGTTGAAGGAGATATTGCCCTTGAACCAGCAAGATACCATTTCTGAATAGTCTCAACAACATTGGCATTCTCTACTACATACTTTGAATCTTCTTTCCCCTCCAAAGATACCACAATCTGTACAACAAACAATCATGTCATCGGTTAGTTATATGCAATACTCTCTCGATTCCTTATTATAAGTAAATTTTGACTTTTTAGATCCATTGAATAATGTATCTGCTACATTACCTCAGCAGTTGAAGAATTTGCAGGGAAATGATATGTGATGACTGAATATTTCTTGAAGTACTTGGACTGGAAAAATTCAATAGTTTTTTCCAAAGCTTCTTCTTCTTCATCCTCATATTTGTCATCAGCTGCCAAACGGTCCCTCACAGCAGTCTCAATCTGAACACCATATTGTGCACCCTTAATCTCCTTAATCACCACAAGCCTAATTACCTTCTCCACAGGAGCTGCACATTTACACATTCAATTTCATCACTAATTAACATTGTTCAATATCAAAAAGTCTTAGTAACCTAATTGATTCTTAACTAACTTTGTCTCTAATGGGTGGGGATTGTCGGGTGGTCCAATAGAATATCCACCGGATCTTAAATTAAATCAGATTGTTAGATACCATTTTAAAAAAATGTGGTTGAACCTAAATCCTCTCTACAAAACTACAAAACCGGCTTTTATAGGTGAAGATCGTCACCTCTTATAAACACATGTTGAGACTAAATATATATTATTTGATGCGAGACTCTTAATAATGATAATGGTGGATTAAAAAGGGGTTCAGAACTTACCAGATATGAGAGTATCAAAGAAGTCATCATTATCTTCCAATTCCTTGGCAGATTTCCCTTTCCATTGTTGCAAATGGTTAACTACTTCAGATTCTAAATAAACCCCAATTGCATAGAATTTCACTTGGAGAAAATGGATCTCCATGTCAGTAATCCCTGATCAAAAAAGGAAATCAAGTTATATCCACTTCCAATAACTGATATTGAACAAAAATCTACATATCCAAGATCAAGAACCTTACCATGACCAAGGAGAGAAAGAGGCTTGGTAGTAGTGATCTTGGAAGGGTAAGAGATTTCATCAACCAAAACTGTTTCAGTAGCCACTGAAACAAAACAATTAATCAATAATTAGAACAATAAACAAGAATTAATCAAGCAACATATTAGATTAACTGAGAGAGAGGTAGCTCCTCTTACTAGTTATTGTCTAAAGAAAGCACAGTTGTGATGAGAGGGTTTGAAAGAGAGAAACTTAGAATGAGGTGTAAGAATGGTAGAGTGGTTTTATAAGGTTGTTTGTTAGAGACACTTAGAAATAAAATTAAGGTGGTGGTAGGTAGGTAGATCGAGTTGACATAGTTTGTGACTTTCTCAAACTGTAAAAATGTTTATGCTGTTACAAACAACCTAAACTTCTCCTACCTAATAATAATCTCTTGAAACTAATGAATATGTTTAATTTTTCATATAAATGTGGTTGATGTTGGCATGTGGTTTGATTTGAAGTCAATTTCGTTGTCTTGAACTCATTGGAATTTCTTCGGTTGGTGGCACGAGCGCCACCGTTCATTCTATGAGCAGGACCTAGTTTACTACCTACCCCATCTTTATCAATAATGTATAGTACTACTATTTTTATTTCTAGCTCAATTTTGTATTCTTCTGCCACATTTGCATTAAATATGAGTCTCTTAAATTATTTGTCAAACACTTTATTTTGTAAAATTCTTACCGACTAGTATTATGTTCTTTAAAACTAAACTTTATATCAAAAAAATTTAGAAGGAACATTTAATATTTTCAAACACAAACTAGTAAGTTACTCATGCAAGTTCTTTAACATGCCCTTAATTTAAAACTTACACTCAATTTATGTATTGAGCATAACACATTTTCAAGAAATCTCATTTTAAAACATGCATTCCTGAAACTATCTTATACCTTTCCACGCACGTATTTGATATCATTATAACATGTTAGACTGATAACGCGAAATCATATCGTTTATTTGACTTAATTTACATGCATTTATTTGTAACTATCCACTCACTTCCCACTACTGGAAGTTACTCCCACTCCCTCCATAACTCACCCATGATCTCTGGAAGTTGAAGAGTGAATTATCTCCTATAAATAGGCCTTAGATTCACAGTTTTAGGGGAACCTTCGATGTATCGAAGTGCTGCCAAAATTCCCATTGAAGCCAATTTTACTTTCCTGCATTATTTTCCATTTCTTTTCCTTTTATTTCATTTGTATCGCTTTATTTGTTCCTGTACCTTTTAATTCTCGCCAAAGTAGAATCCTGCCGACATTGTGGAGGACTACTCAAGGATTCGAGATCAGTACGATTTACAGGTTTTTATTAATTGAATTATTATTTTATTTCTGTCGTATGCATGTTATATTATTCTGTTGCCATTGTTTATTTATGTTTGCATTAATTGTCATGTCTAGCTAAATTAGTTCTATCGGTATGTAACCGAATTAGTAGGACAGGATTCGATAGTAACCGGTACCTTCCTTTTTTATAAACAACCTTTCTGGCCGTAGTTTTTAATCAAAATTCTAAATAAACCTTTGTCACGACAGTGAGAAGCTATTTACGGTGGTTTTGCCACGACAGTGGGAAACCATATTAAGGTACGAACCAACAAGCGACAGCTGAGGCTAGAACCAGATAGTAAAAACTAGGCATTGATTTTAGACACAGCGAAAGCGCTTTAAAAGAAATTAGAATCTATTTGTCTACAAAAAGTAGTTTTAACCCCGAATGGGACAGCGAAAGCGTACATTCGACCCTTAGAATTATGACCCGAGTCAACAACCATCGTGAGGCGAAGGTCTTTAAACGAGTAAGTTCTCCTGAAAAGTGTTTGCAATAGACAAAAAGGCACCGGTAACTTTCCGAATTCCCGATAGCTAAAGCGTTACATACCGATATTCCTTTACCGCATTTCTTTAAACCAAAAATCCTTATTTCTTGTGCATTTAATTTCATCCGCATTTAACTTTCCAAATTCCATTAGCCTTAGCTTTACGCCGTAGCAATAGATAACGGTAGATTGACATTGGTCTCTGTGGGTTCGACAATCTTTTATATTACTTCGATATTTCCGTGCACTTGCGGACGCATCAAGTTTTTGGTGCCGTTGCCGGGGACCAACAATCAATATTGTGATTCCGTTGTTGCATAGTGTAGACTAAGGCACTCTTATCTAAATCATTATGTATAACCCATATTTCCCTTATATCTACCACCCCCAATATTTCGAGGAACCACAAGATCTGTTTAAATCGGACCTCGAAATATTATTAGAAGATTTCAATACGACGCATTCTCACCCAAATTCCCTTTACGATGACGACTCCCAATGTTTTGAGGAAACGCAAGATTTCGATACATCCAACCTTGAACTATTACTAGAAGAATTCGAAGAGACGTTTACTCATTCTAGGATAGAATCTATGATGGAGCGCTTTGTGGAGACACAAACTCTCCAAAATGAAGATTTTAGAAAACAACATCTCCAAATTGATGAAGACCTTAAGCAGATGAGCATTATAGTCGATTCCCTCGCGACTCACAACAAGGCTTTGGAGACTCAAACCTCTTTGCTTACACAAACATCTCTAGGACCCTTCCTTGAGAGCCATGTGAATGTTGTAACCACTAGTAATGAAGAACAAATAGAAGATCCTGGGGAGAGTGATGATGAGTCTGAGGAGAGTTTTGGTGAGACAAGCATAATTATTGAGAAAAATCCACCGACACCACCCGAAAGGGAGGTTGTCGAAGAGGTAGAGAAAGAAGTAACCATTGTTGCTCCCCCTCCCTATACCCCGCCTAATTCTTTCTCACAATTGGTTGTGGAAGCTAAGGTAAACTCCTAATCCAAAACATATGTAGAGGTATTGGAAAATATCCACACTAATGCACCTTTGTCTAAGGTCTTTCATAACAAAAGAAAATTCAAGGACCATGAAACTAGGGTTATCATTACTGTTAAAAGGGTAAGATTAAATTTTGAGGTGGTGGATGAAATAACTAAGCCCAAATTTGAAAAACTAATACTTAAGATAGATCCAGAACCACCACCACAAGTTCAAAACAATGAACCACCCTATAGAAGAAAGAAAAGAAAAGGTGAGGGATATGAGAGATGGCTTGATAAGTGGCCATGGAAACCGAAGACCATTCAAAGTTTGATCAAGGAACCATTCTCGAAAGAACCACCATGAGTACTTGCACTCCTTGGCCGTCGAGCTATCGACGTTAAACAAAGCGTTTTGTGGGAGGCAACCCACAAAGTCTTTATTTTAATTTGTTTGTTTAAATTTGCAGAAAATAAAGAAATGTATCGCTTGCTACTCTTTAGCTATATCTAAGCGAAAACTCTCTAGATGACGATCTGAGAAGATGAGCTATGCCCACGGACATTCCTACGAGTGTCGCTGCTGGTGGGAACACTGATGATGAATACTTCCTCTTGACGCGAGCAACATGATGAGCTGGTTCGAGAATTACACAAACAAAGGTATCTCGAAATGCCCGTCGCTGAAGTAGAAGTGATCAACAAAGACAAGGATAGCAAGAGCAGTAGCATTCATACAGGTTCTATCTCTCCTTTTCCACCTTTTACTAAAACATTGAGGACAATATTCGGTTTAAGTGTGGGGGAGGAACTCTATTGTTTTACATTTTATTTCATGCTTCTAGGAATTTTATCTATTTTTAACATTATGTCAAAGTCTTTGCATGTGCTGTCGAGTCTTTATGCGTGGTTTTCGCTTGTTATTCAATTTCCCCAAAATTTCAAAATTTCAAAATTTTAAAATTCTAACCTCCAACAAATTTTTGCTTCGATTCATGACATGGTTCTCTGAAAGTATATAGGCTGTCCAGGCTATGTTAGAAAAACGTGGGAAAGTTTTGATAAAATTGATACCGTCCTGACACCCTTAACCCCCTAAATATGTAAAATCAATTTGAGTACCCATTATGCCGAAGCCTTAAAGCTCCAAGTTCTTGTAGTAATCCCTAAGTAGTTTATTTAAGCAGTCAGCATCATCCTAAACACACTAAGTAAGAAACTGATTCAAATAAGTGTATGATCTCTAGTGTAAAATGAGAAATAAAGAAAGAGAAAAAAAATTATGAAGAAAAAGACATGTTCCTTCTAAGTTAGGTGCTCCTCACCCGAGCACTTAGCTTAACGGTACAAACTCTTTAAGTTCAATTGATGCTTAAGCATATTTGCAGAGAAAAAAATGAAATAGCATCGAGATCATAGTCACTAACAGGTTTACTTGCCATGAATGTGTATGGATAACGGGCTTAATGTGATTGCACTATAATGAAATGGGGTGAAAGAGAGCATGAGATATAGGTTGAGTTATAATGGCATGATTCCGATTGGTTTGCATAAGTAGAGAGTTTTTGAAGTTGTGTCGTTACGGTATCCTTGGTATTGATATTTAGTACCTATCGATCTAACATTAGCCTAGCAGCCAAATATGATTAGAGTCTCACTGTGTCTTTATTTCAAATTATATTTATTTCTTTTTAACGTGTTGGCTAATTGCTTGAGGACAAGCAATGGTTTAAGTGTGGGGGTGTTTGATAACGCGAAATCATATCGTTTATTTGGCTTGATTTACATGCATTTATTTGTGACTATTATTAATTTATCTTGATTTACGTTCTATTATATGATTAATTTACTTTGTTTTGCAGATTGGGGAGAATTTGGATTAAAGAAAGAAAAGAAGAAGAAATGGAAGGAAAAGAGAGAAGAAAACCAGAAAAAATGGATTTTGCTGATATGACGGTCATCACAGGTCCATTACGACCGTCATGCGTATGACGACCGTCACATTTCATGACGACCGTCACACAGACAAAATATCAGTACATTCAAATCATAAGCAGCCACGATAAATCTCAACTTAATTTCTTCCTACACTTTCTCCACTCACTTCCCACTACTGGAAGTTACTCTCACTCCCTCCATAACTCACCCATGATCTCTGGAAGTTGAAAAGTGAATTATCTTCTATAAATAGGCCTTAGATTCACAATTTTAGGGGGAACCTTCGATGTATCGAAGTGCTGCCAAAATTCCCATTGAAGCCAATTTTACTTTCCTGCATTATTTTCCATTTATTTTCCTTTTATTTCATTTGTATCGCTTTATTTGTTCCTGTACCTTTTAATTCTCGCCAAAGTAGAATTCTGCCGATATTGTGGAGGACTACTCAAGGATTCGAGATCAGTATGATTTACAGGTTTTTATTAATTGAATTATTATTTTATTTCTGTCAGTATGCATGTTATATTATTCTGCTGCCATTGTTTATTTATGTTTGCATTAATTATCATGTCTAGCTAAATTAGTTCTATCGGTATGTAACCGAATTAGTAGGACAGGATTCGATAGTAACCGGTACCTTCCTTTTTTATAAACAACCTTTCTGGCCGTAGTTTTTAATCAAAATTCTAAATAAACCTTTGTCACGACAGTGAGAAGCTATTTACGGTGGTTTTGCCACGACAGTGGGAAACCATATTAAGGTACGAACCAACAAGCGACAGCTGAGGCTAGAACCAGATAGTAAAAACTAGGCATTGATTTTAGACACAGCGAAAGCGCTTTAAAAGAAATTAGAATCTATTTGTCTACAAAAAGTAGTTTTAACCCCGAATGGGACAACGAAAGCGTACATTCGGCCCTTAGAATTATGACCCGAGTCAACAACCATCGTGAGGCGAAGGTCTTTAAACGAGTAAGTTCTCCTGAAAAGTGTTTGCAATAGACAAAAAGGCACCAGTAACCTGCCGAATTCCCGATAGCTAAAGCGTTACATACCGATATTCCTTTACCGCATTTCTTTAAACCAAAAATCCTTATTTCTTGTGCATTTAATTTCATCCGCATTTAACTTTCCAAATTCCATTAGCCTTAGCTTTACGCCGTAGCAATAGATAACGGTAGATTGACATTGGTCTCTGTGGGTTCGAAAATCTTTTATATTACTTCGATATTTCTGTGCACTTGCGGACGCATCATAGACCCCTTACAACAGTTAGCATCATTCTTAAGTAATACAATTCACCTGATTTTGGAAGAACTAAAATAAGCCTACCAATAGTATGACTCTTTTTACGTGGTCTCCAACGTCTGTAACTTTTATCATAGACAAACTTAAAAATAAATTGAGAATAAGTCAAATTGTTTGCCTCTGGATAAGTCTTATTTTCTTCCATCCATGAAGTAAATGTTAGGAAGATCCTAAAGTCCCACATTGGTTGGAGATAGAGCATTGAAATACTTTATATAAAGTGACACCCCTCACCTTACCAACCGGTTTTGTAAGGTTGTGCTAGGTCAAACTCTAGTATGTTATCAGAGCCTATCGATCGGACCTTGGGCAGCCCAGCGTTTAAATCCACGCACCAAGCCCAAAAAGAGTACGCTGGGCGTGAGGGGATGTGTTAGGAAGATCCTAAAGTCCCGTAAGATTGTGTTAGGCCAAACTCTAATAGTAAACATCGATTTCTTGACACTTGGTTTGTCGAGTACATCATTTATCATCTCATGATCAGTACAGTAAACAAAATTTTCCCCCTCAAGATGGTAAAACAATCTCTAGGTAATGAAAATCGCCTCCAACATGCTTCACTTGATGGCATGTATCTACAATCAAGATATTGCTTTACTTCATCAAAAAATTTATGCACAATAGTACCGTCAAATTACACAATTCCATGTTTATGTGTCCTTGAAATTTTTTCAACCAAATTTGATTATAAGGGACTACATACCTGTTATCCAAGATAGCATGATTTTTCATTATTGTATTATCATTTTATCTTCTCCTATATACAGGGTATCCATCCTGATCGACATTGGTAGTATGGTGAAATTTTTTGGAAAAGAACTTAGAGCACTTATCATTTTTCATGCAAGGCAATGACTTGTTTGCTAACCACATGGACCATACATCATGTGGGTTTTGACCAAATGATACAAACCCTTATCCGCTTCTTCATCTAGTATCTCAGCTGAAATTATTTTGTTTATATCATCCCCTGTTGGATACTTACATGACAGATGTAAGAACAACAAAATATGTATACGTGGTTAACCACACTTTTAAAATTTGATGGTGTAAAGATCTAAAATAGATGTTGAATCAAAACATTAAACGAAATACAACAAAGAAATAGAAATGCTTATACAAATAAGATTAAAAAATGTATGAAACACAATTCTTTGAATTACATCCAATCCCCTTGCCTAAAAGATGTTTCTTTGTTAGATCAGATAACAACTCATCAAATTTTATTTTGAAGACTCTTGAGATGATATCATGACAGTCTTTTGACTGTAAGTTAATCTTCGAAAAAAGTCTTTGAATTTCATACCAGTTTAGGTTGCAAGTAAATGTGATAAAGAAATCAGGAAACTCAATCTGACTACAAATTTCCATTCCATCTAAATATAGTTGTTCCATGAACCTCATACTACCAATGTAATTGGAGGGTAGAACTATTATCTTACCTTTAGTTGATCCTTCAATGTCAACTGTTTCTCTTAGGCAACTGATATCTTGTCAAAATAATATCATAAAGATGTTGTCATAATAGCACATTATGTGAAGATAATGTCATAACAACACATTATGACATTAGCTGCACATATCTTTATTTTACTATTCTTAGCATCAGTTTATATGGAAATGATTTAATATTAGGCAACTATATTTAGAATGATTAGATATTGTATTCAACCATATACTTGTATATATATATCAGATCAAGAATCAATGAAAAGCATTCCATTACAAACTAATATTTGTTATGGTATCAGAGCTGCAATACATAATAGAAACAAAGCTAGTTTGAATCATGTTGGATACCGAAGACTCTGCAGCTTCAGCAAACAGCAAAAGCACAAAGACAGTCAACAATGGCGATGAAGTTGTCATCAGAAAAACCATCTCCCCTTATGATATCACTTCCAACGACAATCCTGGAAGTTTGATAACTCATGTGCAATTAAAGGGAGAAAACTACGATGAATGGGCTCGTTCACTCAGAACAGCTCTTCGAGCACGAAAGAAATTCGGTTTTATCGATGGAACTATTGGCAAACCCGACGACGGATCTTCAGATCTTGAAGATTGGTGGACAAACAACTCATTATTGGTGTCTTGGATCATGAATACCATTGAACCTTCGATGTGATCGACCATGTCGCACATGGAGGTAGCTATGGATCTTTGGAACGACATCCAAGAGCGGTTTTCCATTGTGAATGGATCACGTGTTCAACAACTCAAAGTTGAACTAGTTGAATGCAAGCAGAAAGGTTTGACCATTGTGACATACTATGGAAAACTGAAAAAATCGTGGGAAGAATTAGTGAACTATGATCAGATTCTGACATGCAAGTGCGGACCGTTTACGTGCAATATCAGCAATAAAATTACAAAGAAACATGAGGAGGAGAAAGCTCACCAATTTCTCATGGGATTGGATGATACTGTCTACGGGACAGTCTGATCTAATCTTCTTGCCCAGGATCCTCTACCTACACTAAACAAAGTGTACGCAACACTGGTGCAAGAGGAACGACTATGCACAATAACTCGTGTGACAGAAGAACATGGTGAAGCAATGGCATTTGCAGTACACTCAAACTTCAAACACAAGGAGAAAGGAAGATTATGCAATCACTGCAATCAAACTGGGCATGATTCAGAAGGTTATTTTCAACTCATAGGATATCCTGAATGGTGGGGAGATTGACCACGTGGACCAATGAAGGGGTCTGGACGCAGGAAACCAGAACGATCTAATAAAAGAAATCGAGGAGGTACCGCTAAGGCTCACATAACACAAGCAAAAGCGGCAACAAAAGAGATCACTACTGAAGTTCCAGAGGCTGATTTCGGCCTTACTAGTGATCAATTGCAAACACTAGCTAGCCTTTTAAACAATGTCAAATTAGGTTCAACTGAGAAGCTCAATGGTAAGTGTTACTTCTTGCCATGGATTATTGATACAGGTGTTTCACACCATATGACTGGTCAATTGGACTGCCTAACCAATATACACAACATCTTTGAGTGCTCTATTGGACTCCCAAACGGTGAAGAGACAATGGCCACCAAAGAAGGAAATGTGGTGCTCAATGAAAGGCTGCAACTAAAAAATGTCCTATATGTGCCTAGTTTGCAGTGCAATCTTATTTCGGTGTCACAACTATTGAAAAATTATAATTACAGTGTCCTATTTTCTGACAAGTCATGTCTTCTACAGGACCCCACTTTGAGGATGCCGATTGGAGCGGGTGAACAAAGAGAGGGGATATACTATCTTAGAGGGGTTGTCAAGGCGACTGCAATGAAGACTAATGAAGAGGTTTCTTTGGATTTGTTGCATCAAAGACTAGGACATGCATCTTTGAAAGTTCTGCAAACGCTTCCAAACGTTAGCCCCGGTAGCAAAAATAATTTATATATTCAGACTTGTGACATATGCCTTAGAGCAAAACAGTCACGAGCCAATTTTCCTATTAGTGAAAATAAAGCAGCCACTCGTTTTCATTTAATTCATTGTGATTTATGGGGGCCTTATCGAAATGATACTTTTTGCGGTGCTATATATTTTTTAACTATTGTTGACGATTTCTCGAGAGCAGTGTGGATTTATCTTCTTGTTGATAAAACTAAAGTCTCTAGATATCTTTATCAATTTTTAGCAATGGTTGAACGACAATTTAGTACACATGTAAAGATAATTCGAAGCGATAATGGAACTGAATTTACTTGTATGAAACCAACTTTTCATGATCGTGGTATTATTCATGAAGCTTCATGTGTTGGAACACCACAACAAAATGGAAGAGTAGAGCGTAAGCATAGGCACATTCTTAGTGTAGAGGGAATCAAATGGCATGCTACCAGCTGTTCCAATTGTATCTCATATTGAATCCTCTTCACCTGAGTCTCATGACATACCACCAGCTGTTGAAATCAATGAAGAACCGCCTACTACTGATACAATCGAAAATTTGGGACGTGGCCGTCGTGTCAAGATTCCTTCTACCAAGCTGCAAGACTTTGTGACCAATACCATCTCTAAGATAAGCCCCTCAAACTGTTCCATCGCTCCGTCACGTCCTTCAGGTACACCCTATCCCTTATCCGAATATGTGAATTATGCTAACTTTTCACCACAGCACAGACATTTTTTAGCCGATGTTTCTGCAGCCATAGAACCACAAAGCTTTGCTGAAGCTGTCAAAGATATCCGATGGCGAAATGCCATGCAGCTTGAAATTGAGGCTCTTGAAAATAATGGGACTTGGACAATAGAAACACTTCCTCCAAACAAAAAGGCTATCGGCAGTAAATGGGTGTATTGAATTAAATATCACTCAGATGAAACTATTGAACGCTATAAGGCAAGGCTCGTTATTATGGGGAACAACCAAGTTGAGGGGTTGAATTATCATGAAACCTTTGCTCCAGTTGTGAAAATGGTAACTGTGAGAACGTTTCTCGCTGTTGCTACTGCAAAACATTGGGAACTTCATCAAATGGACGTTCATAACGCTTTTTTACATGGTGAGCTTGACAAAGAAGTGTATATGAAATTACCCCCTGGTTTCAAGACATCTACTCCAAATCAGGTGCGTCGCTTGCGGAAATCTCTATACGGCTTGAAACAGGCACATCGGTGTTGGTTTACCAAACTAAAAAAACGCACTTCAACGGTATGGTTTCACACAGTCCTACTCTGATTACTCTCTTTTTACTCTACATCGTGATTGTGTTGAGTTGTATGTGTTAGTTTACGTGGATGACCTTATCATTTTGGGAAACAACAACAAAGCAATTGAGTCATTCAAATCCTACTTGAGCACATGCTTTCATATGAAAGATCTTGGCCCTTTAAAATATTTTCTTGGCATTGAGGTGGCTCGCAATTCCAAAGGAATTTTCTTGTGCCAATGAAAATATACACCTGACATCATCACTGAAGCTGGATTGTTAGGTGCTAAGCCTGTTGGTTTTCCCTTAGATCAAAAACACCATCTTCCCTTGGCCATTGGAACTCCACTTTCCAATTCGGATCACTATCGAAGACTAGTAGGTCGTTTGGTCTACTTAACTGTCACTAGACCTGAACTTTCTTACTCGGTTCATATTTTGGCTCAATTCATGCAAAAACCCTTAGAAGAACACTTGAATGCAGCCCTTCGTGTTATTCGTTATCTCAAGGGAAATTTCGGCCAAGGTATTCTTCTTCAAGTTGATTGTGATCTTCAAATTAACGCCTGGTGTGACTTGGATTGGGCAGGTTGCCCTTTGACAAGGCGCTCTCTTACTGGATGAATAGTTTTTCTTGGGAACTCGCCTATCTCTTGGAAAACCAAAAAGCAACAGGTTGTCTCTCGTTCGTCTGCTGAGGCAGAATATCGTTCCATGGCTACTACGACATGTGAACTCAAATGGTTGAAAGCACTTTTACTCTCCCTTGGCATCTCTCAATCTCGCCTCATGAAGATACATTGTGATAGTCAGTCGACATTGCATATAGTTGCCAATCCAGTTTTCCATGAGCGCACAAAACACATCGAAGTTGACTGTCATTTTTTACGCGATGAACTCCTCAACGACAACATTTCAACTCACCATGTGTCCACAAATATTCAACTTGCTGATATATTTACTAAAGCATTGGGAAAACAACAATTTGATTACTTTCTAAACAAGTTAGGCATCCACAATTTGCATGCTCCAACTTGAGGGGGAATCTTAGGCAACTGATATCTTGCCAAAATAATATCATGAAGATGCTGTCATAACAGCACATTATGTGAAGATAATGTCATAACATCACATTATGACATTAGCTGCACATATCTTCATTTTACTATTCTTAGCATCAGTTTATATGGAAATGGTTTAATATTACGCAACTATATTTAGAATGATTAGATATTGTATTCAACCCTATACTTGTATATATATCAGATCAAGAATCAATGAAAAGCATTCCATTACAAACTAATATTTGTTAGTTTCTTCATATTCATTCAAATTAGAATACTTAGAAACTCTAAGCTTTTTTTTATTCTTGCGAATAAAACTCAGTCTTTTTGGTTCCATTATAGTAAATACACCAACTAAAAATTATTTAAACAACCGCCTTGAGCACAACAAAGTTTTAGGTTCATTTATTCTTGTTTGAATTCTAAATGTAAGTCATTCTCTAATGGTAAGGTTATTCCTCTTGGTTACCTTTTTTTTCATTTGTTTCTCTATGAAGCACACCCTTTATAAAACCATCTTCCCCTTTTGGAAACAAAAGTGAATATTGATATGCCATATAACTTGGATGAAAATGACTAATTTTTTTCAATCTACCACTCTGTCTTTCAAGTATAAGATATGTTTTATCCCCTTGTATCAAAGCCACCAACAATAAGTGCAGATACCTTTGAAACTGTTGGTTGGTTGTAAATTCGTCCATCCGTGGATTTTTCAGAAATTAACTTTAACTTCAGATCAGGAAATTCACAATGTTTTAATCTTTTGGCTGCCATTCAAAAAGACTCTGCATATGGTTTGACATCATCCAACATTGATTTTAATTTTTTAAGTGTTAGGCGGAATATTAGAGTTGTTGTTTCATGTAGGAACAAACTTTTATTATAATAACACAAATCAAGGTTAAATCATTATAAAACTTATGATAATATAATGGATTTTTAATAATTGTTTTATAGTTAAGTAGAATAATAATACGTACCCAAGTCCTTGTATCATATTACCAATTTTATTGTCGGTGTCGTGTATGTATAGTTGAGCAAACTTTGATGAATGTCCATGCAAATGCAACATGCTTCCAATTCTATGGCTAGCTTTTCCTTGAATTCTTATGTTAGGATGTCCTCTTCCTATTTGATTGTTATTAATTTTCATTCCAGGCGATGTGAATGCAAACATGTCGTATAATTTATAGTGCTTTTGATAATTTTGAATGTTTGGTTCATTGTTGTTAAATAACAGTTGTTGAAGTAATACCTGAAGTTACACGTTTTAACAATGTCAATCGATTAACACCTGCTGTTAATCAATTAACACAATCAAACTTTCAGTTTTTTAAACATTTTTCAATGGTTAATTGATTAACATCTGTTGTTAATCGATTAACACTGCTCCAGCAGCTCTGTTTTTGTGATTTTTCTTGATTGTTTGCATGTCGTTTCACGTCGAATCATCGCGGATTGATACGATGCATTAGGGGTGAAATATTCTGGATATTTTGTTGTTGTTCTTGATTATTTAATCGAGATTTCTTCGACATTCGCATGGTTCCCACTTGGATGCACACTTATGTGTTATTGTTCATAGTGATGCTTCTCTTGTTGCATTCTTGCATTGTGTTTGCATTTCATTTACATGCTAGAGGTCGAGACACGCTTGTGGCGGCTGCTGCCCCGCACTACTTTTCCTCCCTCTCTTCATTCTAAGTGTGCATCTTGTGCTTGCATGTTTGCATTTTCATGTTGCTTGTTCTTTCTTCTTCTTTTGTCTTTCTTCCCTTAGGATCTCTAACCTCTCTTGTTCAAGAGAGGTTATGATTAGACATTAGGCTTCTAGCCATGCATGACAACATTCGGTAGATGTTTCCCTTTTGTATCCCAACTTTAGGTGCATTTTGTATGATAACTATTAGGTTTGAGTTAGTCTCCTTTTAGTGTGTCTCTTTCTCTTCTCATCTTCAAACTTCTTAAAACACTTAATAAAGAATAACATGTGTTGTATGATACGAGTCTTAAGCTACTTGGGGAATGGTGATTGAGTGGTTTCCTCTCAATTACCTAGAGTGTTTAGTGTACATCCTTAGGATGTTATGCGACGCATTCGTTCCTAAGTCACAAGTCTTTAGTGCAACATGAGTTACAAATCAAACTCAATACACTTCTTCTCTAAAAGACTTCAAAAAAAAACACTTCAAACCTTTTTGTCCCTTGGGACCCTTAACTTTGGAAAACCATTTTCATAACAAGAGTGTTGTTAACTTTTAGTTCTATCGTAAACGGTAACGCCTAAGTCTCCAATGGTCGAGCTGCATACACCAACTGCTAGAACTGTCTGTTAACCCTACTCGGGTAAAACTTTTGAACCAACAGGTATTCTTGTTAGCCCGAACTATGTTCACTCTGATTTCTCATATCAGATGAGAATACGTAGACACAAGACGCGATGTCTTGGCGAGCAACCTTTCCCCCTTCTTTTAGCCATAATTTTTCGAACTACGTTGACTCTGACTTTCCCATTGCACGAGGGAATACATAGGCATAGAGCGACGATGCTCTATCGAGTCTCTTTTCTTTTCTTTTGTCCCTATGGCCTTTAGCGTAGATAGTTTAACACCCTTTTAGATAGACAACAAGCGTGGATCCTATCGAGTACAACGGACGTAAGGGGTGCTCATACCTTCCCCTTGCGTAACCGACTCCCGAACCCGAGATTTGGTTGCGATGACCGATCTTATCCCTTTTCGCTAGGTTTTCCCCTGATCCTTTCCTTTCCCTCCTTTGGGATAAATAATGATAGGTGGCAACTCTTCTGTCTTTGCAGGCACCTTTTTTTGCAGTAGCGACAGCTGGCGACTCTGTTGGGGACAGACATATCCCCTATGCGAGTCAATCCTAGAGCTTGTTTGTTTTTCTTTTGGGTGTGTATATATGTGTTTTATCTTTATTTACTTCCGCATATCATTATTGCTTTGCTGTGGGGAAGGAAGTTCCATTGAGAGATAAGCCAAAACCAAGGCTTGAGTACATACCTAACATTAGTAGTGGAGATTAGTGGGTGGACCCGTTTGCGTAGCAGACACAGTTCCCTATGAAATTCACGCTCAGACGAGATCCTTTTTGATGACTTCTTTTCCGGTCCTTAGGATCTGAAGGGATTTTGGATTTGAGGGTTGTCGACTCTGGGGACCGATCATTTGGGATTCAGCTAAGTGGGGCCTCTTCGGGAGATGATGATGAAAAACCAGAAATGGTGAACGTATCATCGTTTCTTGAAAGTCTGTGACGCTGATGAACGCATAGGATGCCGAACCTTATTAGTGGATAGGTCCATACCTGTAAGAGGGATTGGGTTGTGCAGGAAACCATGGCTTTCAGACTACCCGGTTCTTTACAGTGTGAATTTGTGTTCTTGGTACAAAGGGATCCTAATGTCAGTGATTTATTCAGTGCTAAAGCGGAGTGCTGGTTCTTCTCGATTAACAGCATAACAGTCTTGATCCCCTGTTTGCATATGCATTTCATTAACATGTATTTATGCTGTAGGTGCATATTTCCCTCTCGATTCTAGTGGTCTTATTCTTTGTTCCTTGACATAGAGCCCTTGAAGAGAACAATTGCTTACAGGTTTCCTACCCCAGATGTTAGTTCTTTGAGGAGCTTGATTGCCATGGTTGATGGGAAGGTGATGGAAGACTTTAGATAGGCTTATGGGAGACTGGCCAAATATGTTTGCAAACCTTCATCCTATGAGATCAGTGGTGTCTATACTCTTCTGCAGTTCTATGACGCTCAGCTAAGATGCTTTGTCTTTCTAGATTTTATCCTGGCACCTACATTAGAGGAGTATTCTGAGATGTTAGGGATACCTATTCTTGATCAGATGTCGTTCTTCCATATTGATGCTAAGCCTGATCTGGCTAAGCTTGCTGCTATATTACATTTGGATGCTTCAGAGTTGGAGGGGAAGGTGGTTCAGAGGAGTGGGACATATGGTTTTCTTTTGCCTTTTCTAGTTGAGAAAGCTCAGAAGTTTGCCAAGAATGGGTGTTGGATTGTGTTTAGCGCCATTCTAGCTCTTTGCATCTATGGTATTGTGTTGTTTCCGAATCTTCCAGACTTTGTAGATGTGAATGCTTTCTATTTGCTAGCCTCAGGGAATCCGATACCCACACTTCTAGGAGATGTTTATCATTCTGTTCACCATAAGAATGAAAACAGAAGGGGAAAGAATGTATCTTGCTGCGTCCCTTTGTTATACAGGTGGTTGATGAGTCACATGCCCAAGACCGGTCCGTTTGTTGCTATCGCTGGTACTGCAGAGTGGTCAGATAGGCTGATGGGGTTGTCGGCAGAAAACATTACTTGGTTTGACAGGGATTTGCTCGGCACAGATATTATTTATAGTTGCTGGGGATTTCCTAACGTCCCTTTGGTCGGAAGGAAAGGGTGCGTCAACTATAACCCTTCTTTGTTGGCCCGACAGTTTGGATATGCATTGAGAGACGCTCCTAAGGAAGAGGAGATACAGGAATCTCTGTATCTTACCAGTTTGCTGGAGGGTGATGCTTTAGTCAGACTTTAGCATGCTTGGAGTAGCATTCATAGGAGAGGGAAAGCAGCCTTGGGAAAGAGTAAAAGACGGGCGTATGATCCTTACTTGGCTTGGATTCATGAGAGGGCTACGAAGTTCTTGATGCCATTACCTCCAGTTGAGCCATTGTATCCTCTCATGATTGAGGAACCTACCATTATGGATATTCAGAAGTATAATCAGTTATGGGCTGAAAAAGAAGAGTTGCGGAAAGCGAATGAGGAGTGGGAGAAAGAGATTGCTCAGCTCCGAAGTGAGAAGAATGAAGCAACTTATTCTTTGAAGAAACAGACTGAACTGGTGAACAGGTTGGGTACGGACTTGAACAAGCAGACTAGTACCAAAGAGCGGATGGGTCTAGATATGAATGTTGTTAGTAGTGTGCTTGCTACTAAAAAACAGGACTTGGATAGAGCTTATATCATGATTTCCAAGTTTGAGGCTCAGTGGAATGCAACGCTCACCAACAACAAAGAGCACGAAGATGGTTTGAAGTTACAGATCAGCAAGCTGAAGGCTCATCTCAGAGCAAAGGACGAGAAGATTTCAGATGAAGCTTTGCTCAGACTGATAACACGAAATCATATAGATATTTTCATGCATAATTCAACTAAAGTCTAACCGTTTTCGATCCGATTTCGGGTTATTTCCATGTATTTGTCTGATGTTTTTGCAGGTATTCAACGATCACGTCTAAACAAGGCAACATGAAGAAAAGAAGCAATCCCAGATGAAATATGGACGAAAAAGGAGTGAAAACACAATGAAAAGCGCAGCAGACAGTTTTTGCTGATGTGACGACCGTCACAGATGCATGACGACCGTCACACGGGTGACGACCGTCACACCTTATGACGACCGTCATGCAGGCAAAAACGCCCCACTCAGATTACACGTCAAAAGAGCAGTTCCAATTCCCATTAAATGGTCCACTACTCCCTAAATTATCTTCCTCAAGGTCCATCATCCTCAGAGGTAACCGTTGGGATTCCACTTCTATAAAAAGGGAAGCAGGGGACTTCAAAAAGGGAGCTGCATTCATACCACGAAGTGCTGCCAAATTTAATTTCCAGAGCAAATTTACTTTCAGTTATTATTTGTATCCATTTCTCCAGTTTTATTTGTATCCCTTTCCTTTATTTCCCTGCCATTTTCCTCATTCCCATTTCCGCTCTTCTGTAATTGTTACTGCACTGTACGATCGAATTGGAACTAAAGACAGAATCCTGCCAACATCTGTGGAGGATCTGCCCAAAGGCCAATTGGCATTATTTACAGGTTTTCATTTTGATCGACTTCTATTTTATCATAATGCAATTTATTATTTATTATTATTATTTATGTTTTGCTTTTCCAAATTCCATGTCTAGCTAAACTTAGGTAATCGATATGTAGTAATAATTCGAATGGGATTTGATAACTCTTGTTTGAAAACTTTCTTTTCACAAAAATAACTTATGGTCTAAGTGTTTAAAATTGATTTACGAAATAAACTTCGTCGCGAAAGCGAGAACTTATTTTAAAGTAGTTTTGCCACGAAAGTGGGAAATTAATTAAGATACGAACCAACAAGCGAAAGCTGCGGTAAGGTCAGATAGTAAACACTAGGCATTTGTTTTAATAACAGCGAAAGCACTTTAAAACGAATTAGAACTTAGAGATTTCCAAAAGTAATTTTAACCCCGAACGGAATACGAAAGTGTACGTTAGGCCCTTAGGATTATGATTAGCGTCAATAACCATTGTGAGACGAGAGTCTTCAAATCTCCATTTTCTGCTTAAATGAACTGTGAAAACTATTTCATACACCAGTAACTTATCAAATCCCTGAAGAACACAATTACTACGTATCGATTCAATTAATTAAAATCTAAATAGTAATCTTAGTTTCCCCTTTTAGTGACAATCTTATTCCCTTAAAACATATTCTACCTAGCTAAACATAGTAACTCCCGAGAACACTAGTTTGATTACGAGTCCCTGTGGGATCGATATCTTTTATTACTACGCGATAGACTGTGCACTTGCAGTTAGTTGTATTAGACATAGAAAGTCGCGATCAAGTTTTTGGCGCCGTTGTCGGGGACCCGTTTAGTCAATAGTGTAACCTTCTGTTACGCCGTATAGACTAGGTAAACAATTTTCATTTTTCCTTTACTAGTGCTGTCGATTGTATGCCAAGTGATCGCCCACAAAGCGATATGTTGAAACCCTCAGTCGCAGAACTAGAACGCTTCTTACATCTAAGAAGCCGAATCATTGAGTACCAACTCAAACATAACATTCCTGATCCTCTCACTCCCATTCCCAAATCAGAAGAAGAAGAACCAACGATGGCTGAAGGACCTCCGAACAAACCGCTGAAGGCGTACGCTACACCATCGCAGATGGAGCCTAGAAGTAGCATTGCTGCCCCAGCTATTACCCGAAATGATTTTGAGCTGAAACCATCATTGTTGTCGGCTGTACAACAAAACCAATTCTCAGGAAACGCAACTGAGGATCCGAACGAACATCTAACGAAGTTTGTACAATACGCAGACACAGTGAAAGCAAATGGAGTAACTCCAGACGCGATAAGACTTCGTCTTTTCCCATTCTCTCTTAGAGACAGAGCGTGGACATGGTTACAATCGTTACCATCCAACTCCGTTACGACGTGGGAGCAATTGAAGAACGTCTTCTTAGCGAGATATTTTCCACCAAGCAAAACTGCTATGCTTAGAGCTCAAATCAACGGATTTCGACAGAAAGATACTGAATCTCTTTACGAAGCATGGGAACGATTCAAAGATATGATGAGAACATGTCCTCACCACGGTCTAGAAGACTGGGTGACAATCCATACTTTCTATAATGGGCTTCTATACAATACTAGATTGACAATAGACGCTGCCGCGGGCGGTGCACTTATGGATAAGCCATACGATGAAGCCTATCAATTAATAGAAAACATGTCACAAAACCATTGCCAATGGGGAGGTGAACGCACTCCAAATGAGAAAACCTCAGCGAAAGGTGGGATGTACGAAATCAGCAGCCTTGAAAAGTTCAATGCTAAAGTAGATGCTCTAGCACAGAAGATTGATAGTCTGACCGTTAACCCCACTGCAACAGTCGCTGCAGTAACTCCAAATTGCGAGTTATGCGGAAGTACCACTCATAATGCACCCGAATGCCCATTGCTAGCCGGAATCCCGCCAGACCAGGTAAATTATGCTCAAGAAAATCCCTACGCAAATACCTACAACCCAGGTTGGCGAAATCATCCAAACTTTTCTTACAAAAGCGAAAATGCATTGCAAATGCCTACTGCTCCGCAAGGATATCAAAAACCAGCTGCTCAGAATGCACCTAGGAAATCAAACCTCGAAATGATGATGGAAAAGTTCATAGCTACTCAAGCTCAAACGAACAAAGAGTTCCTGAATCAAAACATACACACTAACGAGCAAATTAAACAGTTGACAGGAAAAGTAGACGCTTTAGCCACCCACAACAAAATGTTAGAAACTCAGATATCACAAGTGGCTCAACAGCAAGCATCTGATGCCGCACCTGCTGGCACATTTCCTGGACAACCCGAACAAAATCCCAAAGGCCAAGCAAATGCTGTGATACTAAGAAGTGGAAAAGAATTGGACGAACCGATCGATCCGAGGACCGAAAACTCAGCCATGCAACAGAAACCAACTGAACAAGCAGAAAAGGAATCTGAGTTAGAGAAGAAGGAGGACAACGAGAAGGAGGATACCGCAAGTGAAAAAACTCAAGCACCTCCAGCGCCATATAAACCACCTATCCCTTATCCGCAAAGACTAATAAACTCTAAAACTTCAGGACAGTTTAAGAAATTTGTAGAGCTCCTTAAACAGTTGAATATTACTATTCCTTTTACAGAAGCGATAACTCAAATGTCGTCATACGCCAAATTTCTCAAAGAGATCCTGTCAAATAAGAGAAAGATCGAGGATAACGAAACAGTTACACTTACTGAAGAGTGTAGCGCTATTATTCAAAACCGCATGCCTCCTAAATTAAAAGACCCAGGTAGTTTCTCCATACCCTGCGTCATAGGAAAGTTCGTAATAGACAAAGCTCTATGCGATTTAGGAGCCAGTATCAGTGTTATGCCCTTATCTATATGCAAAAAGCTGAATATGGGAGACCTCAGGCCAACCAAAATGTCCGTACAATTAGCTGACAGATCAGTAAAATACCCCGTCGGAATACTGGAAAACGTTCCAGTACGCATAGGACAATTCTACATTCCAACCGACTTCATAATCATGGACATCAAGGAGGACACTGTAACCCCAATTATCCTAGGAAGACCGTTCCTAGCTACAGCCGGAGCGATTATAGACGTGAAGAAAGGAAGGCTAACATTCGAAGTAGGAGAAGAAAAGATAGAGTTCATTCTCACCAAGTTCCTACAAGCACCAGTAATAGACGATACCTGCTATTTAGTAGACGAAATTGACGAATGCATAAGAGAACTTGAAAATGAGGAGACCACGTATTCAGAAATAATAAAGATTCAAATACCCGACATTTCTGCAGACGACAATTGGCGTAAACCATATAAAGACGACAGCCTAAGCGAAAGCTTAGCACTGACACCAAACCATATGCCAGGTCCGAAGAACCCATCTTTAGAACTTAAAACACTACCCAAAAACCTTAGATATGAATTTCTAGACGATGAACTAAAAAGACCAATGATAGTCAACACCGACTTAGGACAACCAGAAACCGAAAAATTATTAGAAGTCCTAAAGAAGTACCCCACCGCGTTAGGCTATAACATAAGCGATTTAAAAGGTATAAGCCCTTCGATCTGTATGCATCGAATTACAATAGAGGAAGATTCTAAAACCTCTCGAGAGCATCAGAGAAGACTAAACCCCATCCTGAGCACTGTAGTCAGAGATGAAGTAAAGAAATTACTAGATGCAGGAATCATCTATCCGATCTCCGATAGTGAATGGGTTAGCCCAGTTCATGTCGTACCAAAGAAAGGAGGAGTCACAGTAGTTAAAAACGAAAAAGGCGAATCGATAACAAAAAGAGTCGTGACTGGAAGTAGGATGTGTATTGATTATAGGAAGCTTAACAAGGCTACACGCAAAGATCACTTCCCGTTACCCTTCATAGATCAAATGTTGGAAAGATTAGCCAAACATTCGTATTTCTGCTATCTAGATGGTTACTCAGGATTCTTCCAAATTCCCATCCATCCTGATGACCAAGAAAAGACTACATTCACCTGTCCTTACGGTACTTTTGCTTACTGCCGAATGCTGTTCGGACTCTGTAACGCTCCAGCAACCTTCCAAAGATGCATGATGGCAATCTTCGCAGATTTCATAGACGACATTATGGAAGTGTTTATGGACGATTTCTAGGTATGTGGACAAAGTTTCGAAGGATGCTTACAAAACTTAGAAATGGTACTAGAACGTTGCGTAAAAGTAAACCTCGTCCTAAATTGGGAGAAATGCCATTTTATGGTCCGACAAGGAATAGTTCTAGGACATGTCATATCAGATAGAGGGGTTGAGGTAGACAAAGCTAAAATAGAGATTATAAAAGATCTCCAACCTCCAAAATCCGTACGAGAAATACGGAGTTTTCTAGGACACGCCGGTTTCTACAAAAGATTTATAAAAGATTTCTCGAAAATCACAAAACCTTTGACCGGCCTGTTAATGAAAGATGCTGAGTTCGTCTTCGACGACGACTGTTTAAAAGCATTCGAAACATTGAAATCAGCCCTTATCACCACACCAATCATGCAACCACCAGATTGGAGACTACCGTTTGAAATCATGTGCGACGCGAGTGATTACGCTGTAGGCGCAGTTCTAGGACAAAGGAAGGACAAGAAGCTCCATGCCATCTACTATGCCAGTAGAACCTTAGATCCTGCCCAAATGAACTACGCTACCACAGAAAAGGAACTTCTAGCAGTTATATTTGCACTTGACAAATTCCGTTCTTACTTAGTAGGAGCAAAAATTATCATATACACAGACCACGCTGCCATAAGGTACCTAATAAGCAAAAAGGATGCCAAACCAAGACTATTGAGATGGATCCTGTTATTACAAGAGTTTGACTTAGAAATCAAAGATAAGAAAGGAACCGAGAACGTTGTTGCGGATCACTTATCCCGAATAGAAGGCATCAGACACGAACCAGTACCGATAAATGACGATTTCCCGTACGAACGTCTGATAGCCAAATTAGAAAGTGACATACCCAACTCAATCTCGGAAGATCCAGAATTCGAAAAAGTCGTAGAAGCCGTCTATGCCCAAGTCACATTACCTTGGTATGCTGACATCGTTAATTACCTCGCTGCGGGCATGCTTCCACCAGATCTTACTTATCAGCAAAAGAAGAAATTCTTCCACGATTTGAAACACTATTATTGGGACGAACCCCTACTCTTCAAGAGAGGGGCCGACAACATATATCGTCGCTGCGTCCTAGAGGAAGAAATAGAAAATATTATTTCCCAATGCCACTCAACACCATATGGTGGTCATGCTAGTACATCCAAGACGTGCGCTAAGATTCTCCAAGCCGGCTTATTCTGGCCTAATCTCTGGAAAGACGTTCACATCGCTGTGCAAAAGTGTGATAGATGCCAACGAACTAGCAACATCTCACGACGCGATGAAATGCCTCAGAAAGGAATCTTAGAGGTAGAAGTCTTCGACGTCTGGGGAATAGATTTCATGGGACCTTTCCCACCTTCTTTTGGAAATAACTACATACTCGCCGCTGTCGATTACGTGTCTAAATGGATAGAAGCCATAGCTGCTCCAACAAATGACGCACGAGTAGTAATCAAACTCTTCAAGAACACAATCTTTCCTAGATTCGGTGTACCCAAACTCGTCATTAGTGACGGAGGATCTCACTTCATATCACGAATATTCGATAAACTTCTTTCTAGATATGGAGTCAGGCACCGAGTAGCTACACCTTATCATCCGCAAACTAGCGGACAAGTAGAGGTCTCAAACAGAGAAATAAAACAGATCTTGGAAAAGACTGTCGCTACCTCGAGAAAAGATTGGTCATCAAAGCTACAAGAAGCTTTATGGGCTTATAGGACCGCATTTAAGACACCAATAGGTACTACCCCCTATAAATTAGTTTACGGTAAATCCTGCCATCTCCCTGTAGAGTTAGAGCACAAGGCCTTCTGGGCCATTAAGATACTCAACTTCAACTACACCGAGGCAGGAGAAAAGCGAATCTTGAACTTACACGAGTTGGAAGAACTTCGATTAGACGCTTACGAAAATGCCCGTATCTACAAAGAACGAACTAAAAAGTGGCATGATAAACGTTCAATCAGGAAACAATTCAGTGTGGGAGACATCGTATTGCTTTTTAATTCACGATTAAAACTCTTCCCAGGAAAACTAAAATCTAGGTGGTTTGGACCCTATGAAGTGACTAAAGTACTTCAGAGTGGAGCTGTTGAAATTACCGACAAGACAAATGCACCGTTTATCGTAAACGGGCAACGTCGAAAACATTATAATAAGAACGACAACAGTCCCCAAATTAGCAATATAACATTGCTTGAGCTTCCGGCTCAAACACCAGAATAGCTTCTCACCAAGCTATCGTCAGGCTTTAGACGTTAAAAACAGCGCTTACTGGGAGGCAACCCAAATTTCCCTCGTCATTGCATTTCATTTTTCCTTAAAAATTCTACCTTGAAAAATCCAACAAAAATCCTAAAATTACTACTATTTTCTACTTTCGTTCATTTTCGTACTTTTATTTTCATTTTATTTTTCCTTTTTTTTTGTCTTTTGTTTCTACCACTTTTCGTTTCTAAAAATCCTGACTTCAATTTCTTGTTTCAAACTTTTCAGGATTTTTAAAGTCTTCAAAACATTCCTTCTGTTTTCCCCGAATTACCTGCGAATATGGCTGAGTACGATTTCACAAAGGTTCACTTCAGAGGACTCGCTCAAAAGGCAAGATTTGCAGCACTGACCGAAAGAGAATTCGCCTTAACGCTGTATTATGACAAGGCTACTATGGATAAACTAGGGATCACAGATAGCATTCAATACCTGTTCAATCAACTGGGTTGGGAGAACACTGCTCTGAAAACACGCTTCGCTACCTACAAAGATCTTACCTATGAATTCCTTAGTTCCTTCAGATATACACCCAACTATGGTTTTGGATCCAGCACAGAGTTGATTACTTTCCGATTGTTTGGAATGGACCAAACCCACAGCAGGATGTCACTAGCTAACCTCCTAGGATTCCCTAGCGGACCGCATGTGTTCATCAGTGCAGAAGATGACGATATTGATTTGCAACTCGAGCACTTCTGGGGTAGAATCACAGGCGACTATCACCCTGAACCAGACAGAATGTACAATGATGACATTCATAACCCAGCCTTTAGATACTTCCATAAGATACTAGCTCACACCTTGTTTGGAAAAGAAGAAAATATTACCACAGTGTCTAAGGAAGAGTTATTCATCATGTTCTGTGCTTCTCAGGGACGGACAGTAAACGCAGTGCCTTTCACGATGAGATCCTTCAAACGCCTCACGCTGGAACCTCAGACACCTATTCTTATAGGAGGACTAGTAACAATGATTGCCCACGAGCTTGGCCTTAAATTCCATTTAAATGCCAGCACTCGTTTTGGTACCATCAGACCCATGAACATACAATTCTGCTTTAACAGGCGCATCTTAGGAACTATGGGACCTGGACCATACGAGTACCTTATTAACGAAAAACCAGTACAGCTATTCACACTGCCTGATCATCTGATGACAAGCATCCACAACAAGGATAACTGGCTCTATGAATTAGATGAGCCTATGGGACCTCCTTCACCATAGTCAACACCCCAGGACTATATGTATGACAGTGACCACATCTCTGAGGCACACGACTACATGTACTATGAGGACGCCGCCTCTGAAACTGAAGTAGATCCTATGACCCCTCCACACTACAATACTTATCCTGAGCCTATCCCTGAGGAAACAACCGACAAAATGGATACCGTGTTACTCAGATTGGACGACGTTGATAAAGCTCTGACTAATGTAAAAGCTGATATCGCAGGCATGCACAGTGACCTGGTAGGCTTCATGGATCTAGTCTGCGACCAACTCGATTACTATTCACAGAAATTCGAGGAATTGAAGGCCCGAAAAGATTAGTTATTAGCTCGTAGCAGTAGTCTCAGTTTAGTCTAGTCTAGTTTAGTTTAATTTACTCATTTGGAATTTTCACATTGTTCGTTTCATTATGTACTACATACAATTGTTTCCATTTTATGTTATTTCAATTCTAGTTTTGTTCAATTATTTTGTTTTCGCATTATTTATTGATTGTTGGCTGTTATATTACATCACCGTAGCAATACTACGCTTTAAAATCACCACGAGTACGCCCTCAGAGCAAAATTCTGCGTTCTGCAGATTTTGCTGCTGTGACGACCGTCACAGCCCCATGACGAGTGTCACACGGGTGACGACCGTCACGCAGCCCAGAACTGCAATCTGATATAACAGGGGTCGTGTTCCCTTCCACTCCCCCCATTATCACTTTCAAACTTCCAAAATTCATACCCCACTACGATTTCGTCCTCCCCAATTGAACTATAAACCTCAACTCCAAATTCAACCTCCAAACCACCGTTCTGTCACATTTCCCTCTCTGCCGAAAAACCCCAAAACCTCCGAAACCTCTCCATCTTCAACAATGGCCGAAAACGCAGATATCAGCAACATTTCCTTCCATGAGGGCGAGTTAGGCGAGAGACAATGAGCACAATACACTGCATTTCATCAGAGGTCGCTCCAGCCAACTCACTACCCGCACCTTCCATCACTTACGGAGCTCGGACTCCTCGAAGGTGTAACCTGGATGCTTCAACGAGCAGGCATCTGGAACCTCTGCTCCAACCCCCAGCTGACCTACGAACAGCTCACCCTTGAGTTCTTGAGTTTGTTCTCATACATCACCAGCAGCGGCGAACTCAACCAGCACTCAGGTGCCGCTTGCTTCCGGATGTTTGGCGTTAACTATCAGATGCACCAAAACCAGATTGCCGGCATCCTACAGCTACCCCGCGGCGACAACGCTCATCGCCGCATCACTGATCAGTTCCAGCACGAAGCCTTCGCACTGTGGTATCAGTTGACCGGCCTAAATGCCGATGGTTGGGACTCCCTACACGCCACTCACATCCATAACCCCGCCATCAGGTACTTTCACAGGGTGTTGAGCAACACCATCTTCGCCAGAGACAGCAACCACAAAGTGAACTCCAAGGAGCTCTTCTTTCTGCATTGCGTCTTCAACAATGAACCCGTCAACGCTGCCCCGTTTTTGCTGGCTCACATTCAGGCCAACTGCAACCGTGGCTCGAAGCCATTCTACTTTGGCAGGATTGTCACGGCGATTGCACTTGGGCTGAACCTTGGCGACCGCCTCCAACACCTCTAGTCCATCCCCTCGGTGTTCCTTGACACCGACCACTGCAGGGCCTTCCATCTCATCCGCTCCCGAGCTGACGGGAAATATCATCCGGTTGTGCGTGGCAAGACAGTTTGAAGCATCATCCTTCCGTCCCGCACCCGCATCCATCCAGAGGACTGTACCAACTGGTTGTTCGACCACGCTGCCCCTCCTGCTGCCGCTGTTCCTACTCAGGACCCCACTCATGATTCCGAAGATGAAATCCAAGCTGAGTTGGACAGGTCCGAGCAGCCAGAGGCATCGCAGCCTCCTCCTCCAGTAGGTACATCATCCCGCCGCCGCCGTCACCATCCCGTGCCCAACTACACCGAAGAGGACCTCCGTCGCTCCCTAGATCAGCAGGCACAGATACTCACGATGCTGCAGCAGCAGAACCAGCGAGCTGACCAGTTCGAAGCTTGGCACCGGACTCAAATGCAACAACTTCACACCGGCCAAGCTACGATCACTGAGAGCCTAGCGAATCTGACCCTGCAGGTCGAAGGACTCCGAGACACGGTCTACTACACCGGAGCCATGAGCTATGAGGATAGAGTTGCCCTTGCTAGAGCCAGAGGACTCCAGCGTGGACGTGACAGGCCCCGGGACTAGATTTTTATTTTTTTTCCTTCATTGTTTACTATATTTCAGTTCTTTGTATTTTCATTTTCAGTTGTATCTCCCTCTCGCATGCTTCAAGTATCAGTGAGGACACTGATCGAGATAGTGTGGGAGCGGAGCCTTATTTCCACTGTATTTTGAACTTCCCTTATTTCCTGTATTTCCATTTCACTGCACTTTGAATTTTAGTAAGTTCTATTTTTACACTTTCTATTTCTAGCAAATAAAGCTCGTCTATATAATTTTCACGTTACGCAAACAATCCCCACATTATTCAACGTAACAAAAACTTTCATTTGTTCCTCAAAAGCAAAAGCATCACGAGAATGCACCTGAATTCAAACCGAGTTTTGAAACTCCGAGGAAACGACAGTTCTAACAAAACCAGTATCGTCCAGACACCTTAGATCTCTAGTTTATGCGAGTCGGTTTCACCACCTACGTGTACCAAAGTCTCAAGTGTCTACGCAAACTCAACCCCAAGTAGTTTATACTAGCAGTCAGCACCATCCTAAAAACACTTCTAAGCGAGCGACCGATGCAAATAAGTGTATGATCTCCAAAAAGATGAAAAATCATGAAAAGAGAGCTAAAAAGGCCCAAGAATATAAGATATGTTTCCTTCTAAGTTAGGTGCTCCTCACCCGAGCATTTAGCCCAACGGCACGAAAAATCCATTGAAAAATCAATGACACCAAATTATGATCAATGAAGAAGATCAAAAACAAAAACAAGATCATATTCACTAACAGGTCGACTTGCCATGAGAGTGTGCGGACAACGGGCTTAATGTGATTGCGCTAGAACAAACAGGGTGAACTTGCCACGAGAACCTTGACACCAAGATACGGTAGCATGACTGAGACCTATTTGCAATAAAAGGGAGACCTCCGGAGACTTGTAGTCCAGTGTCGTCGTGATACTCGTCTTGTTCCTACCAAGAATCCCGGTTTTTCCAAACTCTGCGAACGAAGAAGCAGCCTCGTGCTTGCCGACTTTTTCACGTTTTACTTGAGGACAAGCAAAGATTCAAGCTTAGGGGAGTTTGATAACACGAAATCATATAGATATTTTCATGCATAATTCAACTAAAGTCTAACCGTTTTCGATCCGATTTCGGGTTATTTCCATGTATTTGTCTGATGTTTTTGCAGGTATTCAACGATCACGTCTAAACAAGGCAACATGAAGAAAAGAAGCAATCCCAGATGAAATATGGACGAAAAAGGAGTGAAAACACAATGAAAAGCGCAGCAGACAGTTTTTGCTGATGTGACGACCGTCACAGATGCATGACGACCGTCACACGGGTGACGACCGTCACACCTTGTGACGACCGTCATGCAGGCAAAAACGCCCCACTCAGATTACACGTCAAAAGAGCAATTCCAATTCCCATTAAATGGTCCACTACTCCCTAAATTATCTGCCTCAAGGTCCATCATCCTCAGAGGTAACCGTTGGGATTCCACTTCTATAAAAAGGGAAGCAGGGGACTTCAAAAAGGGAGCTGCATTCATACCACGAAGTGCTGCCAAATTTAATTTCCAGAGCAAATTTACTTTCAGTTATTATTTGTATCCATTTCTCCAGTTTTATTTGTATCCCTTTCCTTTATTTCCCTGCCATTTTCCTCATTCCTATTTTCGCTCTTCTGTAATTGTTACTGCACTGTACGGTCGAATTGGAACTAAAGACAGAATCCTGCCAACATCTGTGGAGGATCTGCCCAAAGGCCAATTGGCATTATTTACAGGTTTTCATTTTGATCGACTTCTATTTTATCATAATGCAATTTATTATTTATTATTATTATTATTTATGTTTTGCTTTTCCAAATTCCATGTCTAGCTAAACTTAGGTAATCGATATGTAGTAATAATTCGAATGGGATTTGATAACTCTTGTTTGAAAACTTTCTTTTCACAAAAATAACTTATGGTCTAAGTGTTTAAAATTGATTTACGAAATAAACTTCGTCGTGAAAGCGAGAACTTATTTTAAAGTAGTTTTGCCACGAAAGTGGGAAATTAATTAAGATACGAACCAACAAGCGAAAGCTGCGGTAAGGTCAGATAGTAAACACTAGGCATTTGTTTTAATAACAGCGAAAGCACTTTAAAACGAATTAGAACTTAGAGATTTCCAAAAAGTAATTTTAACCCCGAACGGAATACGAAAGTGTACGTTAGGCCCTTAGGATTATGATTAGCGTCAATAACCATTGTGAGACGAGAGTCTTCAAATCTCCATTTTCTGCTTAAATGAACTGTGAAAACTATTTCATACACCAGTAACTTATCAAATCCCTGAAGAACACAATTACTACGTATCGATTCAATTAATTAAAATCTAAATTGTAATCTTAGTTTCCCCTTTTAGTGACAATCTTATTCCCTTAAAACATATTCTACCTAGCTAAACATAGTAACTCCCGAGAACACTAGTTTGATTACGAGTCCCTGTGGGATCGATATCTTTTATTACTACGTGATAGACTGTGCACTTGCAGTTAGTTGTATTAGACATAGAAAGTCGCGATCACAGACGACATAGTGATTGTAAACTGCATGAAGCGCTTGCAACCTTGGAGGATTTCAGAGCCAGGTTTGATGCTAAGAGATGCAGGCTTGATGCATGTTTTGGGAGAGGAGCTTGTGAGGATCATGCTAAGGGGTTACAGTCTACCATTAGCCAGTGGGAGCTACTCATACAGGGTTTACTTACCAGACCAGATCATCCTGAGACACAGAGGTTGCTTGAGGATTTCCAGTCTCGTCGTCCAGCTTAATTATCTTTATCTTTCCCTTTGTATCTTGTTGCTTATGCTTGTTGTATTGACCATCACCAGACCTGTTGGTTGAGGTCATTTCTAATTGTACTCAGTTGATGTTTGTACATTGCCTGTTGGCCTGTGTTTATATATGAGGAGTTTCTATTCTATGTTGTCTATGGGGTTCTCCATTGTCATTGTGTTATATATGAGGAATTTCCCTGTTGCATACATACATGTTTTGCATTTAGCATTTTTCGCATTGCAGGTGCATCAGAACTGTACTCTTATTTCCTGTGCTTCCACTAGTGTGTTTCAGGATTGCTGATAAGACAACTCACTGGTATGCAACTAGAGGAAATCAGAAAAAGGTAATGGAGCAAATGCAAACAGAGATGCAGGAGATGAGGGACCGGATGACCCAATTCATGGAGATAATGCAAGGAGTGGCTTAGGGCCAGGAACAACTCAGGACTGTAGTGCAACCTTTGATTGCACGAATGGATAGTGATAGTGTGTTGCATGGTGTGACTGATACCAATCCTCCCCATGTTAAGACTCTTTGAGTTGACCACTCTGTACATATCCCTAATGCTGGAGGGAATGGGAATACGGGGAATACTGGGGGAAATGAGAATGTTTTTGGAACCAATGGTAATGGTGGTGGAGAGAATGGTAATATTGGTAATAATAACGCTCATCATGGTAATGATAATCTGAACCTGCCTTGGAATGAGGATCGACAGGAGGATATCTTCTCAGTGAGGGACATGGGAGCTGAGATGTTGGATGAGGCTAGTAGAAGATTAAAGCTGTTGGAAGACAAGATAAAGAATTATGAAAATCAGAATTTCATGGGCCTAGACATGGCTAACCTAGGGCTGATCCCTGATTTGAAAGTACCTCTAAAGTTCAAAGTGCCTGACTTTGACAAATATAAGGGAACCACCTGCCCGAGGGTCCACTTGCGCTCCTACTACAAGAAGATGTCCGCCTATTCGGACGATGAAAAACTGTTAATGCACTTCTTTCAGGACAGCTTGTCTGGTCCTTCACTTGAATGGTACATGGGGCTGGAGCCTGTCAATGTCTGTAGCTGGAAGGACCTGGCAGAAGCTTTCGTAAAGCACTATCAGTATAATAGCGACCTTGCTCCAAACAGGGTCCAATTGCAAAATCTCTCCCAGAAAAACAACGAGTGCTTCAAAGAGTACGCCCAGAGATGGCGGGAGCTTGGTGCCAGGGTGCAGCCGCCTATGGTAGAACGTGAGCTAATTGACATGTTTTTCGCCACTTTTCTTGGAGTATACTACGAGAAGCTAATAAGTAGTATGTCAGGTAGCTTCTCAGATTTGATAATTACTGGAGAAAGGGTGGAGAATGGTATAAAGCTCAAAAAGATTCATGCAGGTGAAGTGCCCTCAGCTGGAGGAGGAGGAAAGAAAGTATTCGGTAACAAGAAGCGCGAAGGCGAAACTAACTTAGTGGCCGGTTCCTGGGGAAGAGGTAGAGGTCAGCAGTAGAATCAGTATCGTCAGCAACAGGTTGCTAGCATTACAATTCC
Source organism: Lathyrus sativus (assembly GCA_963859935.3). Lineage (NCBI taxonomy): Eukaryota > Viridiplantae > Streptophyta > Magnoliopsida > Fabales > Fabaceae > Lathyrus > Lathyrus sativus. The sequence goes on along the minus strand of OZ012739.1, from coordinate 543,836,933 downwards.
TGTACCACAGCAACAACCTCAACAGCAACAACAACGGCAGTAACCACCGCAACAAAACCAACAAGGTTATAGAAGATACCCGAATCGGGTCAAGACAACAAATAGAATATTTGATACACCGCCGATGCCATATGCCCAAATGCTTCAGGCATTGTTACAGTTGCAGTTGGTCCAAAAGAGGACTTTAGCTCCTCTGACAGGTACGCCTCCACCCTGTTATGATGCGAACGCTCATTGCGAATTCCATTCCGGGGCACCTGGTCACACTATTGATAACTGCAAGGCATTCAAGTACAAGTTACAGGATCTAATAGATAGCAAAGCAATAGACTTTTCTCACGACGCGCCTAATGTTGTGAATCACCCTTTGCCAAACCATGGGCCGGCTAGGGTTGGTACTATTCTGGTAGAGGAGAATCTAGACCTGATAACTGATGTGAATGAGCTGAAGACGCCATTGAAGTTTGTGAAGGATAAATTGTTAAGCGGGGTGTATTCCCGGGTTATACTGAAGATTGTGCAGACTGTTTGAGCCATCCTGAGGGATGCAGTGATTTGAAAAAGTGTATTCAAAGCATGATGAATGAGGGAACATTGCAGTTTGACCGGACTGTTGAGAAGAATCCTGTTGAGGTAGTAGATGAGGAACATGGTAAGATCGCAACAATTTCAATCCCGTATAAGACTGTTACTATCTTAGCGCCTCCTAGGCCACCGACAGTTGTCTTTACTAAAGCGTGTCCTGTTCCATACAAAAGCACCAAAGCTATTCCATGGAACTACGAAGCCGAGGTATTTTGTAATTGACAGAAGGTAGAATTGAAGAGTTTGCCCGAGCATTCAGTTGATAATCTTGTAGGAGCAGGGGGTATTACTCGAAGCGGCAGAATCTTTTCAACGCCCGAAGTGGTGGCTGAAAAAGCCGACAAAGGAAAAGGTAAGATGGTAGAAGAAACTTCTCAGGCTGGCAAGAAGGAATCTTTGGTAAAAGATATGGAAGAGTTCATGAGGCTGATACAAAAAAGTGACTACAAGATAGTCGATCACCTACAACAAACTCCTTCCAAAATTTCTATATTGTCGCTGTTGCTATGTTCGGAAGCGTATAGGAATGCGTTGTTGAAGATTTTGAATACCGCTTACGTGCCTCAAGAAATATCGGTAAATCAACTCGAAGGGGTTGTGGTGCATGTAAACGCGGGGAATGGTCTTGGTTTTACGGATTTAGATCTAACGCCGAAATGCAGGAACCACAATAATGCATTACACATTTCAATAGAATGCTGGGGAACGGTCATGTCCCATGTGCTTGTGGACACAGGGTCATCCTTGAACGTTCTTCCCAAGAAAGCACTGATGAAGCTTGATACTACGGGGCTGATCTGTACTCCTAGTTATCTGGTAGTAAGAGCTTTCGACGGAACACGTCGGTCGGTATTTGGCGAAGTGACGTTGCCCATTTAGGTGGGGCCGGAGATTTTTGATGTTGTTTTCTATATCATGGATATCCAACCAGCCTATAGTTGCTTGTTAGGCTGACCTTGGATCCATTCTGCTGGAGCAGTAACCTCTACGCTACATCAAAAGCTGAAATATGTTGTAGCTGGCAGCATTGTCACTGTATGTGGAGAGGAGGACATAATGATCAGTCAGCTGTCTTCTTTCAAGTATGTTGAGATAGACAGAGAAATTCACGAAACCTTGTGTCAGGCCTTCGAAGTTGTTCAGGTCAAGGACAAATCTCCGGTTGTGAGCAAAGAGCCAGAGGCGGCTATGTCATCTTTTAAGCAGGCCCAGGTAGTGGTACAGACTGGGGCATCGCAAGGATGGGGAGAAGTGTTGGATATACCTCAGAAGCAGGACAAGTTTGGTCTGGGTTACCACCCATCATCTCCACAGAGCGCACCGCGATACAAGGGGCCTGTCAGGTTTACCAGTGGAGGTGTTATCTTCGAGCAGATCAACGTCATCTTCGATGATGAAGCTGGGGACAGTGATTGTGATATGGATGCTTGGATCCAGCCTTGCACTCTAGGACAAAATCTATGCAAATGGTCCATCGAGGAATTTGTCCAAGTTACAACTGAACAATAATGCTTTGTTTTCTCAGTTATTGTATAACCCTGTGTTCTACCCAGAGCATAACGGTATTTTGTTTCAGGGCTTACTTGTTTATGTTTGAACATTGTTTTATTAATTAATCAAAGGGCATTTTTCTCATTCAAATTTTGTGATCCTTGTCTTTCTTATTTTTTTTTTAACAATAAAATGGCAATGTGATTTTGTGTTTGTTTTGCATATCATTTGAAACATTTAACCATTATCATTGCAGGATCCATATTACAGATGACACCGATTCAGAACCTTCTGTGACTCGCTTCAACTTTGACAACCCAGTATTTCAAGCTGAAGAAGAGATTGATGAGGATGAAGACTTGCCAGAAGAGTTAGCTAGACTCTTGAGACAAGAAGAGAAGATCATTCTGCCTCATCAGGAAGAGATTGAGGTCATCAATTTGGGATCTGAAGAAGTTGTCAGAAATGTCAAAATATGGACTGTGTTGCAGAGTGACATCAAGCAAAGACTAATTGAGATGCTTCGAGAGTATAGTGACATCTTTTCTTGGTCGTACGAGGATATGCCTGGACTTGATACTGACATCGTGGTTCATCGCTTACCGTTGCGCGAAGAGTGTCCGTCGGTCAAGCTGAAGCTCAGAAGGACGAGACCAGACATGGCTGTTAAAATCAAAGGAAAAGTCCAGAAGCAATTGGATGCAGGATTTTTAGTCGTGACAACTTACCCTCCGTGGGTCGCCAACATCGTATAAGTACCAAAGAATGACGGTAAGGTACGAATGTGTGTTGATTACAGAGATTTGAACAGCGAGCCCAAAGGATGATTTCCCGCTCCCTCATATTGACGTGTTAGTTGACAATACTACTCAGTATTCTGTGTTTTCCTTCATGAACGGTTTTTCAGGCTATAATCAGATCAAAATGGCACCGGAGGATATGGAGAAAACAACGTTTATCACGCCGTGGGGGACGTTCTGTTACAAGGTGATGCCTTTTGGGTTGAAAAATACAGGGGCAACCTACTAGCGGGCAATGGTGACTCTCTTTCATGATATGATTCATCATGAGATTGAAGTATATGTTGATGACATGATTGCGAAGTCCCAAACGAAGGAGGAGCATCTGGTCAATTTGTTAAAGCTGTTTGAAAGGATTAGGAAATTCAGGTTGAGGTTGAATCCAAATAAGTGCACTTTTGGAGTTCGGTCCGGAAAGTTATTAGGGTTTATCGTCAATGAAAAAGGAATCGAGGTCGATCCTGCAAAATTAAAGTTATACAAGAAATGCCAGCGCCGAAAACAGAAAAAGAGGTTCATGGTTTCTTGGGGAGATTGAACTACATTACTCGGTTCATATCTCATCTCACAGCCGCGTGTGAACCAATGTTCAAATTGCTAAAGAAAGATCAGGCGGTCGTCTGGAATGAAAATTGTCAAAAAGCATTCGATAAGATAAAAGAGTATTTGCAGGAGCCTCCGATACTGATACCCCCAGTCGCTGGAAGACCATTAATCATGTATTTAATGGTTCTTGAGAATAGTATGGGTTGTATTCTCAGTCAACACGACGAGACTGGAAGAAAAGAGCATGCGATTTACTATATGAGTAAAAAATTCACAGACTGTGAGTCTCGTTACTCAGTGCTTGAGAAAACGTGTTACGCACTTGCTTGGGCTGCCAAACGTTTAAGACAGTACATGCTTAATCATACAACCGTGCTAATTTCGAAGATGGATCCGATTAAATATATCTTTGAAAAGCAAGCACTTTCAGGAAGGATTGCCAGGTGGCAGATGGTACTGACAGAGTATGATATCCAGTTTGTTTCCCAGAAAGCCATCAAGGGAAATGTTCTGTCAGAATACCTTGCTGAGCAACCGATTGATGATTATCAACTGATGAAGTTTGAATTTCCTGATGAAGACATCATGTTCATAAAGATGAAAAATTGCGATGAGCCATTACCCGATGAAGGTCCGGAGAAGGGTTCTCAATGGCAAATGACATTTGACGACGCAATTAACTCGTACGGTAGTGGAATTGGGGAAATTATCACAACTCCTCATGGATCAAATATCCCTTTCACTGCCAGGTTAACTTTTCCTTGCACTAACAATGAAGCCAAGTACGAAGCATGCATCATGGGTCTGGAAGAAGCTATTGATCTGAGGATCAAGAATCTCGATGTATATGGCGATTCAGCGCTAGTGATTAACCAGATCAAAAGAGAACGAGAAACTCGTCAGCCTAATTTGATTCCTTACAAGTATTATGCTAGAAGGTTGTTACCCTTCTTTGACAGGGTAGAGTTTCACCATGTGCCGTGAGCAGAGAATCAGATGGCGGATGCTTTGGCAACGCTATCTTCAATGTATAAGGTGAATTTTTGGAATGAAGCACCGAGAATAGTCATTTCTCGCCTTGATAGGCCCGCTTTCGTATTTGCCATTGAGGAAGTTGTTGATGGCAAACCGTGGTTTTATGACATCCAGAATTTCCTTAAGAACCAAGAGTATCTGCCAGGGGCGTCGACCCGGGATAAGAAGACTCTAAAGAGATTGTCTGGAAACTTTTATTTGAATCAGGATGGTGTGCTCTACAGGAGAAACCATGATTTGGTGTTGTTGAGATGCATGGACGAAAAAGAAGCAAGCTTGCTTATGGAGGAAGTCCACGAGGGTACTTTTGGTACGCATGCCGGCGGACATGCCATGACTCGGAAGATACTACGAGTAGGGTATTATTGGCTAATAATGGAGTCAGATTGTTTTAAATTCACGAAGAAATGCCATAAATTCCATATTTATGCAGATAAAATTCATGTGCCGCCGAGCCCGTTGAATGTTATGTCATCCCCGTGGCCGTTCTCCATGTGGGGCATCGATATGATCGGAAAGACCGAGCCCACGGAATCCAATGGACATCGTTTCATCCTGGTAGCCATTGATTACTTCACTAAGTGGGTAGAAGCGGCTTCATATGCTAATGTCACGAAGCAAGTCGTAGCCCGATTCATAAAGAAGGACATCATCTGTCGCTATGGAATTCCCGAGTGGATCATTACTGACAATGGTCTGAATATGAACAACAAGATGATGAAGGAGTTATGCCAGAACTTCAAAATCGAACATCACAACTCATCTCCCTATTGGCCAAAGATGAATGGCACTGTTGAAGCGGCCAACAAGAACATCAAGAGGATAGTGCAAAAGATGGTTGTTACTTATAAGGATTGGCATGAGATGTTGCCCTTTGCTTTGCACGGTTATCGTATGATGGTACACACATCAATCGGGGCAAATCCTTTCTCATTAGTATATGGTATGGAAGTTGTCCTACCATTAGAAGTCGAGATTCCTTCTTTGAGAGTTCTGGTCGATGTCAAGCTCGATGAGGCAAAATGGATAAAGAATAGGTTGAATCAGCTTAGCTTAATGGATGAGAAGAGGTTAGCATATATTGCATACTGTCAGTTGTAGCAGAGCTGGATGAAGAAAGCTTTCGACAAGAAGGTGCACTCTCGAAGCTTTCAGACGGGCGATCTTGTGTTGAAAAAGATTCTCCCACCACAATCGGATCACAGGGGCAAATGGACTCTCAACTATGAAGGTCCATATGTCGTGCGAAAGGTCTTATCCGGAGGAGCCTTGTTATTGTCCATCATGTACGGTGAGGATTTCACATCCCCTGTGAATGCAGATGCAGTTAAAAAATACTTTGCTTAAAATGACCCGCTGGAAAGAAAAAAGAATATCCAGGCAAAAATGGGGCATCCCGATGAACCATAAAAAGAAAGGGGTTCGGTCAAAAATTAGGGATAAAAATGAAAAGATGTAAACCCGCAAAGTTGAAAACTTGAAAAGGAAGCTTTGGCAAAAATGGGTATCCCGGTGAATTGAAAACCCGCAAGGGCGATTCAGGCAAAAGTTAGGGATTGAAAAGCACATGACTGCGGTTTGCGTTTGAGTTTCATTAATTAGTAGATTGGGAGGACCCGAGGGCCGTTTATCCAAATCAATCTCTTCTGAAGACAAAGCATCGGGAAAGCTTTGAAGTCAGGCGAGTCATAGAGGGATCAGCTCATGGTGTATGTCTGTGCCACATTGCCGACATTTTTTTATACACTTTTGTGTTACTTTTGTGCCTATCTATATATTTTTGCGCAACTTCCTCTTTCCAGGGGTTTGCATCCGTTGTAAAACTTTGCCTATTTACAGGCCATTTGTCAATAAACATAATATTCAATACTTGATATGTGTGCTTTGTTTTAACTTTTGATGTTTTTGTTTGTGAAAAACGCCTGATGTTTCAATAAACTTGTGCATTCATAAACTCGCAGGCCTTGGCCAATAATTGTTAAAACTTTGAATTAACTGAACAACGTTACGGTTGATGACCAAGATAGCCCTGTTGTATAGGATGTCTTGTCTGTTTCGTCTTTTGCAGGGTTGTTACCCTTGGGGCAATTTTCTAGGAAGGTATGGTTAGAATTCGTTTCTCCCCGGCCAGAATTGTTCCCAGCTATTGAGAATGGCATCTCTATCCCAATAGAGTTATATGTAGGTATTGTGTATGCTTGTTCCTGACGGTAGTTAGTGTATATTTAATCCCCTCAGAGTACATGTTAATGCTTACTCCCCAGCGAGTCAAGGTGCGGATGTCTTTCCACTAAGTAAGTGTGGAACTTTCCCAGCAGTTGTTTGTAAATGCTCAACTTTTGGCAGACTGAGGTCTCCGGCAGAGTTAATTCCCATATAGGGTCTTCGTTTCCTCGGCGGGTAAAAGGCGATCTCGGCGGTTGATTGTCTTTCCTCAGCCGAGTTTTTTGTTCCCCAGGAGAGTTGTATCTGGGAAGGTCGTTCAGGGTATTGGTTTCCCAGCAGAATCTTTGATTCCCTAGCAGGTGAGACAGGTTGTTCAACCTGGTTGTTTTATTTTCCCGGTGAGTTGTCTATTCCCCAGAAGGTTGGCACTTTGGGAAGCCGTTCAGGGCGTTTTCCTCAGCGCTTGCTAGCTTGTATCTTTAGCTGTTTGGGTTTTCGTTCTTGTTAGAACATTGTTATCCAGGAAATTTTCTTTTGCAAGAAGCCGTTCAGGGCCCGTTTCCTCAGCTAAAGTCCAATCATTATTGGCACGTGTAACTTATCTCCAGCAGGATGGTTTCTGAAGCTCTAGCATTTATTTTGCTGATTTGGTTTCGTTGCATCTGCATGCGTGCATAACATCTACCTAAAACGCGTAGCATTTCCATTTCGCATAGAGCATTACACCATTTTCAAACATGTGCATCTGAAGCATAAGCCAAGTTTGTTGCCTTGGAGGCCGATAATCTTTTCCAGCAGAAGCTGTTTGATTCAGGAGATTTTTGTACTATCCCCAGCAGGGTGGATCTTTGGGCTGGTTGTGTTTTTGGGTTGTTCCCGGCTAGTCATTTGGTTAAAATTCTTTCTTTTCCTCAACTGAGTCAACTGAGGTGAATGCCTTTGTTTTTCCCAGGTAAGTCGTTTGTGAACGTTTTCTTCTCTGGTCGAGCTTGTTGTTTGGACGTCTTCCCCAACAGAGTTGTTGGTGAACTAATGTTCCTTGGCAGAGTCGTTTGTTTATACCTCTCCCCGTTGGAGCTTTCTTTGCAAGTTGGGAGTCGGTTGATTCTGTTGACTGCTTATTCTAGGGATTTATTCCAACTTTTGGTCGGTACCCCCCAGCGTATTCTGAATTGTTGTGTTCGTTATCCTAACTTTTGGTTAGTAACCGTTTATTCCAACTCTTGGTTGGTAGTTTGGATGTTATCCCAACTTTTGGTTGGTAGTCCCCGTTTTCCTCAACAGAGTCGGACATTTCAACTTTTGGTTGATAACCTTTGTTGTGGTCAGTTCGCTTTCGTTTAGCGTTTCCGACAATCTTGACTTTTGGTTAGTAGCCATTTATTTCAACTTTTGGTTGGTAATCTCGAATGATCATCCCAACTCTTGGTTGGTAGTCTTCTGTATTGGAGCCAGCTTTGTTTAGCGTCCCTAGCGATCCTAACTCTTGGTTAGTAGCTTGTGTTCCGAATTTTGGTCGATGTTGATCTTTCTTAGCGATCATAACTTTTAGTTAGTAGCTTGTTTTCTGACTTTTGGTCAATGGTGATTTTATCCCCTGCAGTTGTTATCCCAACTCTTGGTTGGTATCCTTTGGCCGTTATCCCAACTTTTGGTTGGTTTGATTTGGTTGTTATCCCAACTCTTGGTTGGTATCCTTTGGCCATTATCCCAACTCTTGGTTGGTATCCTTTGGCTGTTATCCCAACTTTTGGTTGGTTTGCTTTGGTTGTTATCCCAACTCTTGGTTGGTATCCTTTGGCCGTTATCCCAACTCTTGGTTGGTACCCTTTGGCTGTTATCCCAACTTTTGGTTGGTTTTCTTTGGTTGTTATCCCAACTCTTGGTTGGTATCCTTTGGCCGTTATCCCAACTCTTGGTTGGTACCCTTTGGTTGTTATTCCAACTTTTGGTTGGTTTGCTTTGGTTGTTATCCCAACTCTTGGTTGGTATCCTTTGGCTGTTATCCCAACTTTTGGTTGGTTTGCTTTGGTTGTTATCTCAACTCTTGGTTGGTATCCTTTGGCCGTTATCCCAACTCTTGGTTGGTATCCTTTAGCTGTTATCCCAACTTTTGGTTGGTTTGCTTTGGTTGTTATCCAAACTCTTGGTTGGTATCCTTTAGCTGTTATCCCAACTCTTGGGTGGTACCCTTTGGCTGTTATCCCAACTTTTGGTTGGTTTGCTTTGGTTGTTATCCCAACTCTTGGTTGGTATCCTTTGGCTGTTATCCCAACTTTTGTTTGGTTTGCTTTGGTTGTTATCCCAACTTTTGGTTGGTTTGCTTTGTTTGTTGTTCCAACTCTTGGTTGGTATCTATTGGATTTTATCCCAACTTTTGGTTGGTAGTCCTCCTTTGTTGATGTTATTCCAACTTTTGGTTGGTAGTATGTCGCTTGTTGGTTTGTATCCCTAGCTGAGTTCAAAGTTTTGCTAACGTTATTCCAACTTTTGGTTGGTAGTCTTCCTTTCCTGGATTTGTTATTCCAACATTTGGTTGGTAATCCTTTGGTGGTGGTATGTTTATTCCAACTTTTGGTTGGTAGTCCTCCTCCATTCCCCGGGGGAGTCGTTATCCCAACTTTTGGTTGGTAATGGGTGACTTGTCAGATTTGTTTGATTCCAACTTTTGGTTGGTGAGGTTTTGTTGACGTTGTTCCAACTTTTGGTTGGTAATCTTTGGTTTCTCTTGTGAAGTCTTTTCCCAACTTTTGGTTGGTAATATCCAGTTTGGTTGCCTTGCTGATGTTTTTCCAACTTTTGGTTGGTAATCTCCGTTTTCCTGTTGACGATTCCAACTTTTGGTTGGTAGTCTTGGTTTTGGGTGGATGATTCCATTTGGTAGTTTTCAACTATTAAGGTTTGGTACTTTTTCCCGCAAAATTTGCCTTTGGTCGATGTCCTGGTGATTCTAACTTTTGGTTAGCAACCTTGTTCTTCAGCTTTTGGGTTGGAGGTTTTTCCTTGTGAATTAGAAGCGATTCCAACTTTTGGTTGGTAGCTTGTGGGTGGTTTTGTTTCATCTGATGGTTTCAACTTTTGGTTGACATCTTGGGTTTAACTTTATTCGGTATTACGGTGATCCCAACTCTTGGTTGGTAGTGTTTGATTTATATCCCCTAGAGAATGAACACTTATCCCATCTTTTGAATGTTATCCTTTGATTATAATCTTTTGGTGGATGCTTGTTCCCCACAGAGTTGTTTGGTTAAGCTTCTCTTTTCCCTAGCGAAGTATTTTCGTGATCGGAGCAGTTACCTCCAGAGATTCTTGTGCAGTTTATTTCTGCGGTTGGCAAATTTCTGAGTTCTTTGGTATTCAACAGTCCTTTACCTTGATTGTCTGAAAGTCGTTCGCTTTTCACCCATTCAGGTCCAAGTCTTTTGAATAGGGGCAGCTGTTGTACCCCAAAATTTGACCAAACTTTTCTTTACCGGGCTTTTATTTCATTTACGCATTTTACATTGCATAACATTCGTTCTTGAGGCAGGGGATCAAGGTCTTCCTGTTGGTTCAAGGCTCATTTCAGTGCAAGAGACTAAACAGCGAGTGTCGAAGACGTCGGCACATATTTTGCCCAACGGTCGAGCGACTGATTTTATTGTTTTGCAGGATATTTGCAACTCAGAAGCAGCATTCAAGCTCATCCCAGACATTTCCATGATCATGATATTCAAGGACACATTTCAAAAGCTAAATAGAGCTCTAAACAGTAAGAAACGGGCAAACGGGAAAGTTTCCCTCTAAAAGGCGCCAAATTCAAAATTTTGAAGGTGTTAATCGATTAACCAAGTCAGAATAGGCCAGATTTAAAACTTTAACAGTGTTAATCGATTAACACCTGTTGTTAATCGATTAACACCTGCAGATTTTGCTCTACACGTGAATTTTCAAAGAGGCTGTTTTGGGGTCCAATTTTGGTCACTTTGAAGCCCAATTTTACACTTGCGAATGATCTAGAACCTTGCAATTTTTAGATTTCCCTCCAAATGCCCAAACCAAATTCCAAACCTTGATTTTCCAAACCAAATTCAAAACTTTGCTTTGGATCCAAACCAAGAGGGTATTCATTTAATTTACTCTGAACCTCACACATCTAATCCTCATAATTCACTCTCATTTTCAGAATTGATCTCAATTCTCTATCAAATTCTCTCAACTTTCCAAATTCCAAAACCCTCACTCAAAGCTCTTCTCATTGAGATCATTGATTCTTCATTGGAATCCTTGATTTCTAAGAGTTAAACCTTCATTCATTCTCTCCATTGAATTCATTTCCTCATCCAATTTTCGTGCACAATCAGATATGTATTTGGAAGTGATTTTAGAAGTGATTATTTGGCTCATTTTGGTTTGTTCTTGGTGGATCTACACTTCTACTACAAGAATTAGTGTGGATCTTGAAGAATTCTGATTTTCTTTGCTTAGATCTACACATTTACAGTTGAATCAACACTAACCGAATCAAGTCTCTGATTCGTAGGTTGGATTTCCGATTCGCTTTTAATTTTTGAGCTTATTTGCATGATCATGTTAATATTCATATTAGATTGATTTTGATCCATATGATTGTTGAATTAGTTGTGTTGATCTGTTTACATGTTGTGTGAATCATGATTTGCTGGTTTGATTTCGTGACTAAGTGATTATGCGATCATCCAGTTGATCTGATAAGTGCTTAATTGTTGAAAAGTGCTTTTTTGTTGCTGTTTTTCTGTTGTTGGAGCAGTGTTAATCGATTAATACCTGATGTTAATCGATTAACCAAGTCAAACTGTCAAATTTTCACACCTTTTAACAGTGTTAAACGATTAACACCTGCTGTTAATCGATTAACACAATCAAACTTTCAGTTTTTCAAACATTTTTCAATGGTTAATCGATTAACACCTGTTGTTAATCGATTAACACTGCTCCAACAACTCTGTTTTTGTGATTTTTCTTGATTGTTTACATGCCGTTTCACGTCGAATCATCACGGATTGATACGATGCATTAGGGGTGAAATATTCCAGATATTTTGTTGTTGTTCTTGATTATTTAATCGAGATTTCTTCGACATTCGCATGGTTCCCACTTGGATGCACACTTATGTGTTGTTGTTCATAGTGATGCTTCTCTTGTTACATTCTTGCATTGTGTTTGCATTTCATTTACATGCTAGAGGTCGAGACGCGCTTGTGGCGGCTGCTTCCCCGCACTACTTTTCCTCCCTCTCTTCATTCTAAGTGTGCATCTTGTGCTTGCATGTTTGCATTTTCATGTTGCTTGTTCTTTCTTCTTCTTTTGTCTTTCTTCCCTTAGGATCTCTAACCTCTCTTGTTCAAGAGAGGTTATGATTAAACATTAGGCTTCTAGCCATGCATGACAACATTAGGTAGATGTTCTTGTTAGCCCGAACTACGTTCGCTCTGATTTCTCATACCAGATGAGAATACGTAGGCACAATACGCGATGTCTTGGCGAGCAACCTTTCCCCCTTCTTTAGTCGTAGTTTTCTGAACTACGTTGACTCTGACTTTCCCATTGCACGAGGGAATACGTAGGCATAGAGCGACGATGCTCTATCGAGTCTCTTTTCTTTTCTTTTGTCCATGTGGCCTTTAGCGTAGATAGTTTAACACCCTTTTAGATAGACAACAAGCGTGGATCTCGTCGAGTACGACGGACGTGAGGGGTGCTCATACCTTCCCCTAGCGTAACCGACTCCCGAACCCGAGATTTGCTTGCGATGGCCGATCTTATCCCTTTTCGCTAGGTTTTCCCCTGATTGTTTCCTTTCCCTCCTTTAGGATAAATAACGATATGTGGCGACTCTTCTGTCTTTTCCGATACCTTTTTTCGCAGTAGCGACAAGCTCATTGAGATAAGGTTGCACCCGAGCTTGAACATTAGTTGGTGCGAAAGTTGGAACCACCTTAGGAGGCTCGGAAACCAAAGGCACAGTTTGTTGAACATTTTGCATGATAGGAATAGTTTGTTGAACTGATGTAACAATAGGAATAGCTTGCTGAGCTGATGTAACAACAAGAGGAGGTACAAAACCGGGTGGTAAACCATAAGGAAATGCATTCTCAACAGTAACAACCGGTGGAGGCTTTGCAACAACAACGACAATCTCAGAGACCACAGTAGGCTGAGTATCCATCTTTGCACTGATAACCTGGAGCAACTCCATAATCGTTCCTACATTCCCTCGAAGATCTGCGAGTTCGTTGTTGACGCGATCCATTTCTCGAACTTGGTCTTCCATCCTCTTTCGAGCTCTAGCTCTAGTGTAGTATTGGTGCAGAGAACTCAGGGTGACGAAACTGGAAGGCGAGAGAACCGAGTATGAGAAACCGGGAGACACATGGAATGCAAAAATATGATGCTAAGATGCGAATGAAATGATTTCATGGAATTCAAATATTTACGAATATTGCGGAATACAAAAAAAAAGGAAAATTTTATTTATTGGAAAAGGGATTACAAATCAATATTCTTAAAAGAAAGTCTTAACAACAGCTAAATAAAAGCTAATGAAAACCCTAAGGAAGCATTATCCACAACTTCGGCGAGTAGGCGGAGAAAGCACCTCTTCATTCTTCGACTGAAGTTGTCTTTGAAGTTCGTCATACTCACTGACCATCACATGGTATTTGTTCTTCCATGCTTCTGCCTCATGTTGTGACTTCTTCAAGGCGATACTCAAGGTTTCAGCTTCGGTCATGAAAATCAAGACAGGTTCCTCTCTTAGAGGTAAAGGGTCTTGGCGAGGATAAGGCATCTTCAATTTGATAGCTTTTTCTCGGACCCAGTGAAGATATGGCTCCATAGATACACAATTCGGCCTTCCCAGACTTTCTCGACCTTTCCTACGTAAGTACTGCCAGGAAGATACAATCTGATCTTGAAGTTCTTTGTTGTCTTTGAAGAAGATTTTCTCCACATGAATACTTTTAGGAGGTTCCTTCAAGGGATACCCTAACTGTCGGCGAGCTAGGACTAGGTTGTAGTTGATTCCTCCATTAAAACCAAGTAAAGGTACGTTGGCGAAGTCTCCACAACTGTCAATAATTAGTATTCCATCATACCCGCGGTTATACCAATCAATGTCCGAGTGTGTTAGCGCCATAACCCTTGATGACCAAAGTCCCTTGTCAAGATTCAAAAAGGAAGTAGACTTGGGTAAGTGCGAAATAAACCACTTGTATAATAGGGGCACACAACAAGTAATCATCCCTCCACCATGAAAGTTTTGGAGATGCACAAAATGGTAAGTGTTACCCAATAAAATTGGTACTGGATTGTTCTTCATGAAGATCTTAATGGCGTTGAGGTCAATGAATCCCTCAAAACTTGGGAAAAGCGACACTCTATAAATAAGTAAAGCGAGGATTGCATCAAATGTAGGCATACTCAAACGATCGGCACAGTGTTGGGCTTTCTTGATCAAGAAGTCCGTAGACAAACTGAAAGTCCCACCTTTGGTAATCATGTTGCCTTTGATGTCAGACGCCTTTAGATAAAGGGCTTTAGCAATGTTTTGTTCTTTAGGGTCCCTCTCCAATAAAGGGAAAGGTGAGTCCTCCAGAATAGGTAAGCCAACTAAATAAGAGTACTCTTCTAAGATAGGCAATAACTGATAGTCCGGAAAGGTAAAGCAGTGATAATATGGACCATAGAACTGTAGCAAAGTAGAAAGAAGTCCCTCCTTCACTTGGATTCTTAATAAAGACAAAAGCCTTCCATATTTGTTTCTGAACCCCTCCCGATCCTTGACCAAAGCTCCTAACGTCTTTAGGTCATCCAACTTAGGATTCTTAAAAGAATATTTCACAGTATTTCTCCTATTGTAATCCATGGTATCCTGCAATGTTCATAAATAAAGTTTGAATTCCATGAAATGTAATGCAATGTGATGCTTTATGGATGCAATGCACATGTACAAAGTCCTAGGTTAAAGGAACAACGAATGGAGTTAAGGTCTACCCATCCCCATAAGGTATGTACTAAGGTTAGTTGTTCCTGCAGAACAAAGGTTCTAAAAGGGTGCCCAAAGTCATCAGTCCATCTTTCGGATATTATCAATTTCCCGATTGACTCGGTGGTTAATAATATTCTCAAGAGAACCTCTTTTGAGTGTAGTATCGCGTAGCAACTATTTTGGAACTACTCCCTCATAGTTCTCGCACTACGTCCTAAATAAGGCCAAAGTGGTGTTTAAGGTACTATGCCCCACTATCAATGGCTCCCATAGAAAATAGTAAGTGTTTTCACGATTACTCGTTCAACAGAACTATTTTCAAAAGGGCCTCAACTGAGCGGTGATTCTCAAGTCAGCTTGGTCGGGATTCACTCCCTATAAGCCTCGTCAAATATATCACCTTCCTATAATAGTCTCACTTAAGTCCGGGTGTAGGACTTATCTCACAACAAAGATATCCCAAGCAAGATACAAGATACAAGATATATATATATATATATATATATATATATATATATATATATATATATATATATATATATATATATATATATATATATATATATATATATATATATATATATATATATATATATATATATATATATATATATATATATATATATATATATATATATATATATATATATATATATATATATATATATATATATATATATATATATATATATATATATATATATATAGACACACACACACACACACAAATAAACATATAGTTAAGTAAATGGCATACAATAAACCAAATAGGGGTAACCCTCAAAATTTAGGAGATAGTCCCCAGTGAAGTCGTCATTTGCTGTTGCGGTGGAAATACGATATCAAACTATTAATTAGCTTGAATCACATTTTTAATTCACAATCGATCTTTGATTTATCCGAAGGAAAAGGTCAAATGAAGGAAAGCCTATTTTTTCATCGTAAACAATTCGGGAAGAGACCTAGGTAAGGGGTTGGTTAAGCTTAGGGAAGGTACTAGCACCCTAAACTTTTGTAGTACTCTACAGGAACCTTTTGTTTAATGTATGTTTTTTATTTATTATCTGCTTGAAATATGTACTGAGCTAAGGATAGAGTTACCTAAAAGACCTAAGGGTTAGTCCTAAGTTTACTCTCCAAGACTCACATCTTATGTCTACGTATCCGAGATAGGGGATGGAATCAGAGTAATCGTAGTTCCCCTCGAAAGGGAGGTTAGAAACTTCTTGACTGTGGTCAAGGTTTCAATGGGAGTAAACATTTCTTAAGGAACCGCTTACGTGGAGTCTTGAGACTCCTATTTCTACGTTGAAATTGTTAATTGAAATTAGGGTTAAATTAGGGATTCCTCGGCGGGAAGCCTTAAACAGAGTACGTCGACTCTTTGACCTAATGCTAGGGTAAATGACATTTTTGTCCACGGCGGGACACCTAGGCTAATTAGAGTTTTGAAACATTCAAAGGGTAAGACTATTGACTCGGCGGTCAAACTGTTAGACCTAATCCTTCGGAAGGGATTTAACGGTAAATTAATGCGCAGGATGAATTATTACATGGGAGAATTAAAGCATGAAGAAAAGTGAAAGGAGTAAAAGAAAAACAATGCGACAATAGCCTCGCGTAAATTACAACCATGAAAGTATAAAATAAAGACGACATAACGTGCGACGATGGCCTCGCATAATTACAATTGAAAATCGACAATACGAGCAAATGGAATATTAATAAGCTGAAACAAACGATGATGAGGGTTAGACAAACAGTGAAACAACTACATCAAAAGTTTTATTTTTTGGAATTTTATTTAAAGGGAAAAATTAATTGTTGTATTTAAAAGGAGAAATCATTTACCATTTATCTATTTTTTACTAAAAATTGTGTTTTAATTTTATGAAAGAAATTTGTTTTAACTTTAAGGTTTTTGATTAAAAGAAAGTTAGTTTTAATTTTTGTAAAAATGTTTTAATTTTTATGTTAAAAGAAAATGTTTTAATTTTTAAAGCTTAAAAAATGTTTTTTGTTCTTTTTAATTAAAAAATGTTTTGATTTTGGCATTAAATTCAATAACAACTCTAATTAAAATTAAAATTATTCTAAGTTTTATTTAAAATGATTCCCCTTTTTTAAGATGATTTTTGGTTTTAAAGTATTTTTACGTTTTGGGTTTAATTTTATTAAAAAAATGACTGAATAATTATAACAAGAAAAATTATGTTAATTAATGTTATTATTAATAGTAAAACAATAAAATAATAACTTAAAAAATTAATAAAACTAAAAAAAAGAAAAAGAAAGCAAAAAAGGGAACATAACAAAAGGGGTGGGGAGGACTGATTCGGTTCATTTTAAACCTTTAGGGTTTCATTTGAGACCCTCTTCATCTTCTTTCACTTGAGGCGCCGGCGACAACCATTAATGGCTTCTCTGAAGCTTCTCCAATTTGCTTCTTTAGTCTTGCATGCAATCGATTTTCTTCTATTTCTGAAACACAAACAAAGATTAGTAAATACGATAAAAAAGAAATCTTTCTCACCCAAAGATGAACAATGATATTGCCGATCTGAGTTCACATGGTGGTAGCGAGTCTCTAAACAAGCTCACGGCCGCCGCTCCGTAGTGCGTTGGCTTCGCTGTGATGCTCGATTGCTTTGAAACTTCTTTCTCTTCTTACTCTCTCTGGGGTGATGATGACGGAGCTGATGCTTCTCTGAACCCCCTTTTGTTGCGCCGTTCTTTGTTCGTTTTCGCTTGGGATCTTTTCGGATCCCCTTTTGGGGACTTTGATGCTATTGATGTTCTTTTGCCTCCCCCTGTGAAAATGGTGATGATGCATGTTTTATGCCATATTTGTGGGCCTGGATTGTGATTGTTTTTCTGCCTTTGTCGCATGTTTTTCAGGATTCATAGCTTGGCTGATTTACGGTTGGGTTGCGATTCTGAAGGAGCTTTGTTTGAGATTTTGTTTGATGAGTTTGACTGGGCTTTTGATTTGATTTACGGTTGAGTTGTTTGAACGGATTGTAATATTGTTGTTCATATTTTTCAGGAAAGTTGGTTTGATCCGTGGGCTTCGTGATATTTGTGAAAAAGTTGTTTATGCTGTTTGGCTGAAAATCCAATTTTGTGAAATAAGCGTTTTTCAAATAAGTGCTTTTCCAATAAGCACATTTGAAAATCACTTTTCTGGAAGCGCTTTTTCTTTAATCACTTTTCCTCTCTCTATTGGTTGTCTTAAGAACAGAAGTTGCCTGAACTTAGCCGAAGTCGCAAAATAAGTCGGGAGTCGGCTTCGGAATAATTTGTTGCCCTCCCGACACGCCCGACGATGAGAATGCTCTGAGGATGTCAGATAAAAACTAACCGAGTAAATTGCCGTTTGTTTTGCTTATTTTTGCATGTTCGAAAGAAAAATCGAAAAAGTCGAAGACTCGGGAGAAGGACTTAGGAAATTAGACATTTAGAAATTTTTTAGAAAAATTGTAATTTATTATTTTTGTAAAGAATTAAGATCATTAATAAAATTCTTTATTTATATATTAATTTTTGTAAAGAATTAATATTAATAAAAATTATTTATTTTAAACTATTGTAAAACATTATTATTATTATTATTATTATTTGTTTTTTTATATGCAAAATGAAAACTGTTATTAAAATGTAACAAAATTGTTATTTAAAAACGGAAATGAGACCAACATCAAAAATTACATTAAAAAAATAAAATGGAAATAATATTTAAAATAAAACAAGGTTATGAAATGAAAATAAATATTAAAATAATGAAATGAATTGTTTTAAAATAAATAGTTTTAAAATGAAATGAAAATAAAATTAAGGAATGAAAATTGATTTAAAATAAACCGAAAATAAAATGAAATACAATTGACTTAAAATGAAAATGAAAATAAAATGAAATTTCATACTTTTCTAATAATTCCTAATTCCTCCAATTTATCCGACTAATCCCGTCTTCGACATAACTTTCGACCAATCTTTCCGACAACCTAAACGAACCACTTTATCAGAATAAATCCAATCCGTCGATTAAACTCAAAATGAACATATTCTTCTGCTAACTTCAATCCAATAGCTTGAATCGATTTAACTTTGAACAGCTCAAATCCTTCCACGATTAAACTTTCCCATTAACCCCCTCAGCCTCGATTCATATTAACAGTATCAAACGGCTCAAATTTCCTGACTACAACTCAAAGTTCGTAATTGACAACTTGCTACAAACAAATGACCATTTTACCCTTTATAAACTAAAGAGCGCACAAATGCGATTTTTCCTGCAAAACTCAACCAACTACACCAACCTGTTAGTGACTGGTTAAATTCAATGTCAAAATGCAATGGAATGCCAGATGAAACGACAAATCTTAGGGCAAAATTTGGGGTATTACACTGCCATTGTCCTTTGAAGCATAGGTCGTATTATCCCCCGGTTCGACATTCTCGTTACTTATCTCACCATGTAATGTCCAACATGTATAACTTTGATCAATTCCATGTCTCATTAAATGAGATTCCATCTGAACTGCGTCACTCTGACGCCCATAACAACAGCCTAAGCAAGAACATGTGATCCTACTGGGGCCTTTGGCGTGTTCAACAGCAAACTTAACGAATTTTGATACCCCATTCTCGTACTCTTTTGACAATTGATTAGAAGACATCCATTTTTATCCATACTAATTAAGTAGGCTAAACTAAACTAAGAAAGCTAAACAAAAACATCGAATACCTGTAGTACCTGTAGAGAAATCACCAACTTCTAAAACTACACAGTAGGATTCTTGGAAACGATTACAATCTTGCTCTACACAGGTAACCCCTATAACAGACAAAATTAATAACATCATCAACATTAAATAGTTCTTGGAAACGACCAAAATTAACAGACATAAATAATTCATTTAATTTCATCAACAACAATAACATCAACAACAATAATTCATTTACTTTAATTCAAGTTTCCATCAACAACAATAACATTAACATATATACAAAATTAATTCATTTGTTTCCATCAATAATATCAACAACAATATCATTAGAATCAACACTAACAACAACAACATTAACATTATTTTTTTCATCAACAACAACATTCCATTTTAACATCAACAACAACACTAACACTAACAACAACCCTAATAACAACAATAATATGTATGAGAGTTGGAAGTTGGTTGAGTTCTAACTAACTCTAACTAACTCTGACCAAATCCAAATTGTAAATGACCGGTAGCTTAATAAACTAAGAAATTAGGCTAATGGATTCGAAAAATAATACTTGTAACAATAACCTATATAAAGTCACTTGTAAATCACTTCAACAATTTCAATGCAATTCCATTTTTTCTTTATTGATCAAAAGCTAATACACATATACAAAATTTATCCTTTTTAATACATTTATGCAAATAAAATATCATATAATGTTATCAGCAACACAAATAAATAGTAATAAACAAAAAAAAAGTGTTGGTGAATAGACTTACCTGGAGAAATAATAAACTTGCAGAATGAACCAACAACGGAAACTCAGAGAATGAATCTAGCAACGGGTGGGTGTTTCTTAGAAACACGAGAAGGTTCTAGATACAGATGTATGGAGAAGAACTTGTTCCTTACTATTGTAAAGTACCTGGAGAATTTGGAAAGAAGAGGAAACAAAGAAAAATTGAAAACCTAAAGCTCGTTTACAATTGCTATATAGAAATAAAATGTAATAAGAAACTGTGAAAATGTTAACTGTATGAAACAAATAACAACATTGCGAGATTGGTTCGAAGCAAACCTGTAAATTTCGTACAGAATGGGTGGAAGACGAAGACAGACCGTCAAAACGAACGGACGGAGGCGGAAATGGAAGACGGCGACAAAAGAAATGAAAGACGGCGACGACGGAGGAGGTCGACCAGAAGAAATGGAAGACGACGACGGAAGAAATGGAAGGTATTCATTGTTTCTGTTTCTGGGTTGCGAGCGTAACAAAAACCATGCACGACTGTTTCTGTTTATGAATTTTCTAGGTTTTTTTTTTAATTTATGTCACTTAAACCTACAACAGCGCTTTTGAATTGTCTTTAGCAGCGCTTTATAAAAGCGCTTTCTAAGGCCTGTAAAGGCAGGACCTATAGCAGCGCTTTTATAAAACCGTTGTCTTTTATACCACCTATAAGGGCGCTTTTCTAAAAGCGCTTTCTTAGAATGACCCCTTTAGCAGGGCTTTTTGAAAGCGCTCTCGTAGGTGACCCTATAGCAGCGCTTTCTAAAAGCGCTTTCGTAGGGCCTACTTTTAGCAGCGCTTTCTAAAAGCGCTTTCGTAGGGCCTACTTTTAGCAGCGCTTTTTATAAAGCGCTTTCTATTGTTAACAATAACCACCACCTTTAGCAGCACTTTTCTAAAAGCCTTGTCTAAAGTCTACTATTTTTTTTCTTTTTTTTTTCCCTGAATCTTTAGTAGCGCTTTTTTAAAAAGCGCTGTCTTTTTATGCGCTGCCAAAAATCATTTCTGTAGTAGTGATTTAAATAAAATTAAAAAATATATATATCATTATTATAAATAGGCACAACTTTAATTTTGATTCAAATTCTATTATATACAGAAAAAAATAATATTGTTATAAACAGGCACAAATCAATTTTGATTCAAATCTTTTTATATACGAAAAAAATACTATTGTTATCAACGGGCACAACTTTAATTTTGATTCAAATTTTTTTTATATACGAAAAAAATATTATTGTTATAAACTGGCACAACTTTAATTTTGATTCAAATTTTTTTATATACGAAAAAAATACTAATGTTATAAACGGACACAATATTAATTTTGATTCATATTTTTTTATATATAAAAAAAATATTGTTATAAATGGGAGCAACTTTAATTTTGATTAAAAAAATTTATATACAAACAAAATACTATTGTTATAAATAGACACAACTTTAATTTTGATTCAAATTTTTTTTATATACGAAAATAACACTATTGTTATAAACAGCCACAACATTAATTTTGATTCAAATTTTTTTTATATACTAAAAAAGTACTATTGTTATAAACGGGCACAACTTTACTTTTTATTAAAAAAAATTATATACGAAAAAAATATTATTGTTATAAACGGGCATAACTTTACTTTTAATTCAAATTTTTATATATATAAAAAAATACTATTGTTATAAACGGGCACAATTTTACTTTTGATTTAAATTTTTTAAATAATAAAAAATTATTATTGTCATAAATGGGCACACCTTTAATTTTGATTCAAATATTTTTATATACAAAAAAATAATATTATTATAAACGAGCACAACTTTACTTTTAATTCAAATTTTTTTTATATACAAAAAAATATAATATTATTAAAAACGGGCACAACTTTATTTTTGATTCAAATTTTTTTATATATGAAAAAAAATATTATTATAAACAAACCCAACTTTATTTTTGATTCTAATTTTTTTATATACGAAAATAACTTTACTGTTCATTCAATTTTTTTTGTATAAATAATATCAAAACAAAACTAATATATATATATATATATATATATATATATATATATATATATATATATATATATATATATATATATATATATATATATATATATATATATATATATATATATATATATATATATATATATATATATATATATATATATATAATACATTGGTGATTAAAATGTTTTTATACACAAAAATAATTACTATTGTTATAAATAAGATCAACCTTTTTATTGGTTCAAATATTGAATAATAAAAATTTATCGACCATTATATTCTCTCTTATAACATAATTGTCTTATTTGTTAAAAAAATCTAAACGATTAATTCATCTAATACAAGTTGCATCTTCTACCGTATTTCAATAATTTTTCTTAACTTGCAAACAAATGCACGCCCAAAACCGTATTTCAGCCATTTCTTAACTATTGTTAAGTATATATCACCATTCACCACTTATAGTGTGAAGTGAATACCATCAATTTTAACAAATAATATTAATATTTAACACAATTAATTCTTAATTTTATTTAATTTTAATCTAACTTTAGTTTCATTTGTTTTTGGTCTACCTATTAATTAATATATATTTTTTAATATTTTTAATCATCATTGCATTATTTAAATTTATATTAATAATTAATTTAATTCCTTCTTTTATACAACACATTTTCTTATCCTTGCCAATATAAAATTTTAATTTTAAGCAATATGTATTTTATAATTTTATCATTTTTTAGTTTGATTAACAATTAGGCATAACATAAAATTATATATATGAAAAGGAAGACATGTGGCATTTTATAAAAAAATACATGAAAATAGGCAACGCATTAATTAGCAAAGAGTAAAAAAAATCTCAAATCTCACTTCTCTCACTCGACGCTTCCTTCTTCCCCCTCACTTCCTTTATTTTCAATCTTCTTAATTTTCTCATACACTAAAGCAAACCCAATTCTTTTCAATTTACATAACCCTCTTCTTTCAAAACAAACACAACATCCAACTATAATAACATCCATCATTACATATGGAAAATAAGATATAAAGAAGTGTTACCGAATTCGATTACGGCAGCGGCAGGCGAAAAGGACGGTGGCTACAAGTGGTTGTGCGGACAGAAGGAATGGTGACGCAATATGGCTTGCAATAACACCTTTTAATATGAACACAAAACCTTCATCAACCTGTAAAACTTAAAATATAAGTTGAACAAGTTATTTTATATTGTTAGTCAATTTAAATTAAAATTACTAGTAGTGGAAGAAGTGAAAACGCACCTGATTAATTTATATCATATTTGTTCTTTACAAGAAAAACAATTTTAAATAAATAGTTTATAGAGATTAAGAAACTTACACCACAACAATGACAACAAGTTCATGAACACCTCTTGCACATCGTTCAACCAAATTGATAGTGTTGTTAATGTACCATCTTCAGACATCCTACAAGTCAATCAAACTTTAGTTTTACATAATTCAATAAAAATTGAAATGCATAAAATAATAATATTTTGGAGCCTAAGAAAATAGACTTCTCAACTTTCAATTTCAAAAATTAATCCCCTGAAAATTGATAAAGGTTTTGGTAAATATACTTCATACAAAATGTAAGGTTTCTTAAAATCCACGTAAAGAAGCTTTGAATAGTTAGAAAAAAGATGTAGCCACAATTGTTCAGAAAGAGAATGATGTTGCAAAGAGTGTTCATTCAAATTTTAGGGTTATGAAATTTATTGGAGGGAGAGGTTTTTCGCTTTGGTATAGAAGGGGAAATTTCCGAAGAAAACAGTAAAACATAAGGAGACAGAAGTTGAAGCGTACCGTATTTTTAGTTTTTATGAAATTTGCAAATTATTTATTGAAAGTTAATGAATTGCTTTGTTTAGATTTTTCGGTCTAACCCTTTATTTGGAATTTTTCATTTAAATAACCTATTTATTTAATCTATCTACTATCGACCCTTCAAAATTCAATTGCATGCCTTTACTGTTTTGCCTTTACACTAAAAATTATTTGCACTATTAAAAGGACATTTTTGTAACTAACAAATGATACAAATAATACATTGCAAACTCTTTTCTAATCTGTCATGTGTCGTTCATCTTTTGGCTATTTTAAAAAAGCAGATTTTTCCCCATTCCCACACAAGAACACTCTCTCTCAGAATTCAAAGCTCTTTTCATTTTCCACACTTTGTTGTCTCTCTCCTGTTTTCTCTCACTTCTCTTCCTTATCAAACCCTACTCTGTCGCCTTGCCTCATTTTGTCTCTTCTTTTATCACTGTAATCTCTTATTCTCTCTCATTCGTTGCAGTATTTTTAAGTTCTTGTCTCCACAACAAACTCCAGCGCGGCGAGGTCATCGCCCAACCGCAACATTTTCAGACAGGTTAGTGCTTTCTCCGACAATAGACATACATTTCAACAACTTCGTTTTTTTTGTATCCTCGACTACCATTTTGTGAATCTTTTTATTTACAAACTTCTGAAGTTGTTTTCAGTCCATAGTATGAAGTTTGTTTTCTGTTCATATAATAAACTCGTGATTTATATACCTTGTAACTCAGTTTTCTTTGCAAGTAGTTTTCCTGTTTCTTCAATTTCATTCATTCACTTTTTAAAAACATGTCTATAATCTCAGATCTCATCAACCTTGATTTTAACAAAATCATAATGGATTTTAACGATTTAATAATACTAGCGCAATTTCGTTTTTCAGATGGATATTAAGCATAAGGAGCCGTGTTAGAGTCACGTTTCAAGTCATGAAAGCAGTAGAGAATATCAAAACCTTAACTAAAGAAGCTAAGGGATTTTTATTCTCTGTAGAAGAAGAAAAAACAAAGTTTGCATATCATGTGTTTGAGAAAATTACTATGGTTGGAAGAGAAAATGAGAAGAAGAAGATTATAGATCAACTACTCAAGTCGAAGAATTATGTTATTGTAATTGTTGGTGGTTCAGGAATTGGGAAAAAAAACTTGCACGTTTCACTTGTAAGGATGGACAAGTCAAATCTCATTTGACTTTTCATCGATTTGGATTGATTCTCATCACGAAACCTTTGATGTTTCAGCTACTATCTCCGGTAAACAATTGGGTTTACTTGTGCTTGATGGTTTCCAAATTAAGATTAAGCTTGATCTTGAAAAGTTGCAACATAAATTAATCGACTTTGGGGGTGTCGGTTCTGCTATACTCATCACTCCATGTCGCAAACAAGATTGTTGGGTTTGCTTCTAGGTTTGGAAATCTGATGTTTGTTTTAGAAAATAGATTTTTGTTTTTGTTTTTGTTGGGATTGTAGTCTATTGATTGATTTTTATAATATGGTTCTATGTAACAGAGTGGACATGGTCTTGCTAACGACAGTCCCAAGCCATTTAATCCAAATGCGAGTTTTGTTACACATGTACACCTTCTGCTGCATACTATTATGGAGGTAAGGTAAGTTGTTATGACTTGAGTGAATTAAAACTGATTTCTTCGTTATTTGAAACCTAATTAGTATTTGGTTTATCTTATGATGTTTCAATTTTGTGATCGAACCAATATCTATTGTTTTATTTAAATCATATTTATTGTTTTATTGAATTCAAACCTTAGAGATTAGTTTGTTGAACTTTTGGCTGTTCTTTTTGTTAATATTTTGTATGACAGGTGAATCAACTTGTAAAACAAACTTTTATTTTATAGATTTCTTAATCAATGCTTACATATCTTTATTTTATTTTTATTTGTATTTACAACACTAATATAACACATTGATCCTGGACGCATCTAAAGGCCTTGTTGCAAGGAGAGCTTTTTTCTTAGTTACTATGCTCACCATATTTTTGGATATGTCTTCTTGAGTTGGAGCATCTTCACGGTGCTGGCTATGTGATGCTATTTGACATGCTAGCTAACATGGATTAGCATGATGAAGCTGCATGTTTAGGAAAAGCAATAGACATTATTGCTATACAAAAGCCTTCCGGCTTGAGCTATGTGGACCTGAATGGAACTCTTCACAAGATGATATAGTGGATGGAATTGGTTGCTTTATGGATGTCTATTGTTGTCCATTAAAAAAACAAGGTATGTATTGTTTCTAAATGTGAATTATATATGTTTTCCTCATTAGCTATATGAATTATATGTGAATTTTTTTTTCACTTAAATTTATAAATGTACTATATATGTTTTTCTTACTAAATTTATTTTCTTACTAACTACTATTGTTTTAGATCCTATAGTTATGGATTGTAGTATGTTACTTAAGTTGTTTAAATTTGTATCGGTCGTGTTCTTAAGTAGGAGATTCAATTTAAATGACCATCATATGATTGGTGTTGATAAAAGATTAGGAACAAGAACTTAGTTGTGTGTTATTCCTCAAATGGATGATACCCTTTTATGTATTTCTCCAGTTTGCTGTTAATGGAATAGTCCTTTCATGAAAAAAAAACTATCTTTGTTTATGTCAAGGTACTTAATATAAAACAAAGTACATAATTTTTATTTTTCTTTTTAAAATATAACTTCTTTGATTTCTACTAGCTATTTTAATTCTTCACAAATTATAATACTCATTTTGTTGCAGGTAAACATGTATTGTTGTCATATTCACTTTTGCACTCAGATTTGTGTTGAACAATTTATTTGTGCAACTTTTTGAGGTATTTTTGTTTATATAGTTTCAATTAAACAATTTAATCAAGATAGTCAAACAATTTGATTGTATTATGTAAATAGCGTATAAATATTTTATTAGAGTTAATTGTTGATTCCTTATTTTGAAGCCTTTGGTTGATGAAATTCATTATATTTTATGACATGGATGCCTTTTGTCTATGACATTCATTATATTTTATGACATTGAGCTCTTTCAATTAGATAGTATTTAATATACAACAGATTAGAGTAAACACATGGACTGAAATGTTTTAGTATACAATTGATTTATGCTTTTAACGAAATGTTTCAGTCCATAGATTAAAGTATGTTTTTATACAACTAATATACAATTAAGCTCTTTTATGTTTTCTACTACATGTTTTAGCACCAAATATGAGTTGGTTTATCTAATTTATTTATGCTTTAAACTAAGCACAGGGTCTGAAATATTATTAAAAATAAAGTTTACATGATTGTTTGGTCCTCATAATATGATGTTTTGTTTCTGCAAAAACTGGTATGTATAAGTTTATTATCTGCTACAGCAAGCAATAACTCTATGTTCTGTTATGAATGATTTTTCTGTCCAAATTCATGTTTTCAAGTGATGTTTCATGTCCTATGTTTTATTATTTTCTGTAAAAAAATCATGTTTAATAATAATGTTTTCGACTGACGTTTAAGCTTTTTTTGAATAAGCTTTTTACAATATCCTTTATGTGTATTTACAGTCAAGCCTAACTCAGTCTTCCAGAACTTATTTGTGTTAACTCTCTATTGTGAAATGAGCGTCAACTCAATATTTTAAACTTAGACAAAATGAGGTTGAACTGTCATTGATATTTCTTATGCTTTTTGATGTGTTCTCATTCTCTATCATTACGTTATTTCTCTATCATTTGTGTTGTGTTTTTTCAATGTTGGGCGAATGCATTTAAAAGTGTTTTTTTTCCATAGCATTATGTCAGCCATGTATCTAACACCACAATATTTTTCCACAAGTGAAACACATGAAGAAGGAGTGATATGGAACAACATTTGTAATGTTAACTATTTTTTGATTGTATTTCAATATATTTTATAATGTTCCACATCAATTGAATGTGGAAACACTTCTATATCATTATCTACGTATTATAGACTGAATTAATCAATTCTATTACATTATAGTGTTATAATTTAAGATTTCCATTACTATGCTTATTTTTGGATCAATTCTACTATAGACTGAACGGACCTTTAAGTTTTCCATCATTGTGCTTATTTTGTACTATAAATCTTAGATTAATAGATCAATATTATAGGCTGTTAATGAAATTAATTAAACAGGAATAACTCAAAATATGTCTTTTCTGCTTCTGCAATGTGCATTTCTAATGTAAATATCAACTTTGCTTTCTTATGTAAAATAAAATTTGTTTATGCTATCTGATGTTAAAATTTGCATCTGCTATGTGAATATAATTATTAGCTTATATAAGTATCCACTTCTCTTCCGTGTCTGCATTTCAAATATAAACAAAATAGTTATCTGCAAATTTTGATATTGTTACCATACTTTCCATATGTCTATTCGGGTAATTTAATGCAAGTACTGTTCAATGTCACATTAATGTGTTGCATGCATGCTGGCTTTCTATTTTATAACTAGAAAAACGTCTTTCTTCCATTTCAAATACAAAATAGGTTGCCTACTTTCAACATATATCACCTCCAATTTTCTAGGATGACCATAACTAACTTTACAACTAGGACCGTTTCCAATTTTTAACTCATCGACCTTTCTATCCCGCCTGTCTTTTTAGTGAATCTTGATTACCTGCTTCTCCATTTTATTTAGAACTAAACTATTTAAATCCAACTATTTTAAAAAATTATTAGTTACGGTAAAAAGTGCTTTTATTACTATTACTAAATGCTGTAAAAAAAGTAAAAAAAAAATTGGTTTATTGTTGAATTTTGTTGATTTTTGTAACATTATAATCTTTGCAATGATCCAACTTTACATGCTGTAACTATTTTCATGATGTTGTAAATGTTGTGAAAACATGTTATGAATTTAATTTACAATCTCAAGTGAACATGTAATGCAATTTCATTAACTTACTGATGTTCAACTATGATTGTTACCTTCCATTTTGAATGAATCTACGGTGATTGTTAGTGCAACAAAATGTTGTCGACTCACAAGTTTAGAAAACCTAAGCATCGAATGTCGTATTATTGCTGCACCTAACGACAATGTCTATTAATCTTTTACAACTCTGTCTTGATATCAAGTTAATGTCAATGTGCATATGTAAGCATGTGTTGTCAATTGGCATTGTGTAACTAAAACATATAGTTACATTTATAGAATTGATCTATACTATGACACATTAAAAATCAGTTGAAAATTGAATTTTTAACTCTTGAATTTTGTTACAATACTTACGTACTGTATTGCATATTGTTATAGTATACATAAAATATCATTGCTATTGAATCACATTGCCTTTGTCATTAACATTTTTATCAATGAATCACAATGCCATTGCTTTTCAAGTTATGGGTGGGGTTTTATCACAATAATAAAAAGAATTCATAAGTTACATGTTATAGGTATTCTGTCATGGAACTATTTAATATTT
This sequence comes from Lathyrus sativus, assembly GCA_963859935.3. Classification (NCBI taxonomy): domain Eukaryota; kingdom Viridiplantae; phylum Streptophyta; class Magnoliopsida; order Fabales; family Fabaceae; genus Lathyrus; species Lathyrus sativus. Next base: position 543,807,477 of record OZ012739.1, on the reverse strand, counting down.
TTCACACCATATTGCAATTGTTACTCTGTTAGTAGTTTTTCGCACCATATTGGCAACTTTTATTCTAACTTACTTTTACTTTCTTGAAAGTTCATATATTGTTCTAATTGTATATCATGAAGTTGTTTCCTTTTGGATATTGTTTTGATAATATATTAGTACTTTTTATTATATCTTCTCTAAACTTATTAGTGGATAAATAATTTTTCCATTATTTATTGTATTCATCATATTGCATATCAAACAAGATTGTTAGACAAAGTTTTATCTACCTGTGCGGATGCACGGGTATTTAACTAGTTTAAATACAAAAATAACATGTTTTTTAAATTAATTATCAAAATGACGTAGTTTCATATGGGGAAGAATGCTGTCGCCATATCATTTGAAGGATATGCTTTAAGTTAAAGTTAATGCGTCATTGATTTGGAGCATACACAGAGTTATAGCCAAATCAAACGGCGCATACACCTTATCAGAACTTTTGCCCTAATTTTTGGAGTTCATGCGCCATCTCATATGGTGTATCATCCTTTAACTTTTTTTTTTATAACTTTTTTGTTTTAATAAAAAAAAGGTAAATATATGAGGAAAAAGTTTATAAAAAAACAACTAAGAAATAATTATAAATATTATAAAAATACATTAAATTTTACAAGAAATGAAAAAAAATCAATGATCGACCCGATCAAAATGTTCCCCGATTCCACATCTCGGCGCATTAGCGTGCCTCTAAGGTCTACTTTGATTTTGTTGAGGTGTTTGTGGTCTTTGCGTATTGTCTTGCGGAAAAGGTATTTGTTGAGAGGATCCCGACATCTTTGATAAATTTTTAATCATTTGTCCCCTATGGTCGGGGGGTTGGTGCCAACGGCGCTTTCGTAATTCAGTTTCATGCCCATGCTTTCGAAGTTAGGACGTAGTGGTTGGGTTGTGTGCGAACGGTATGGTTGGCCGAATTGGTACATTGAATCGTTTCAGAAACGATGCAATGGCTAATGTGGGGTAAGGTAGTCAAATAGTGGTTGGGTTTTTTGGTGGTAGGACGATTGTGTGTTCATTTGTGAGGGGCTATGGTGGGCTGGGGTGGAGTCAAAAGAGTCATCAGGGATCAAGTCAAAGTGTGGTCCACCATTGATTTTCAAAGGCTATTCATCAAAGCATGATCTCTAATCTCAAAGCATAGGGTCTCAAGCATCATTCGACTTCATTTGATCAAAGATATTTCAAAGTTTGATAGCTTGTTTCTCAAGAAACTTCAAAAGTTCATGTGTTTATTTCCATGCATTCATCAACAAGTTTTCTCAAGTCATTGTAAGTTTAACCAAAATAAATTCAAGAATACATTATTTTTAGTTCATACGTGCATCAATGTGCCTTAAAATGCAAGAAAATATCAAAGGTTGCAAGATCATTCAAAGTGATTTGACCTAAAAAGTCAACATTTCAAGTCCAAGTTCAAAATATCACAACTCACTCATTTTTCAACATTTTCGAGTGCTTCCTTGGAAAAATTAATCTTCTTGACATCCTCTATAACTTCTCTTTACAAGTCAAGAGCTAATTATGCTTTGAAGATCATCAAAAGTTTGGAAACATTATAGGTCACTTTGTGGACTTAGTAAAATTTGACCTAAATTCAAGTGTTATTTTCCTAACTTCCAAAGATCATAACTCTCTCAATTTTTAACTTTTTTGGATGATTCTTTTTTCCAACCAACATATTTGATGCCTTCTACAAGTTTGTTTCAAGGATCAAAGGCTAATTATGCTTGGAAGGTCATGAAAAGTTTGAAGACATTATCGGTCATTTTGGACTTAGAATATTTTTAACCTTTAATTATAGGTCATGGTGCCAACTTTACTAGCTCATAACGTTTTTCTCAAGTATCTAAATGGAACCTTTCTTTGCATTTCACTCTATGTTATGATATGATCATTTTGTAAAAAGAATGAGTATCAAAGGTCAAGTGTACATATTTTCCCAATGGTTTGAAGTTGACCCTATGGAATTAAATTTTGGACATGACTAGTTTTGGAAACTCAGTTAATTCTTCAATTGAGTCAATATTTGCACGTGTTTAGGGCTAGATGATGTTAAGTGATGTACAAATATGCAAACTCACCTGAAATCAAGAAGAATGAGCTACATTTTGAATGCTTTTTGTATCGGGGAAATTTGTGAGTATAAGTTATTGATTAACTTAACTCAAAATGCAAGAGTCATCACCGCACTTTTATTTTATTCAAAAGGAAAGGAAAAAAGTAAACAAAACCTAAACAAGTTCTAAAACATGAACAAACAGAGAATGTGTAAGGGGGTTGATTGCTAAGGAAAGGTGTTAGCACCCAAAATGTTTGTAGTACTCTATAGAAACTCTTTGAAATATCTACGCTTTTTGGTTTGAAAATGTTTGTTTGAAATAGATTGGGGAGAGGAGAAGAGAATTATTTTTTAATATTTTTATGTTTTGAGAGACTTATCGCCTCATGCCTACGTACCTACAAAGTGCTATATAAGATCAAAACCTTGTAGTTCATGGTACAAATAACAAAAATTGGTTTGTTTTGATTGATTTTTAAATATAAAGACAATTCGTCATTTTGAGGAGAAAACTACGACTAGTCACCCACAAGTACAAAACAACATTTGCATCACCTAAAGATGGAGGATTTTTCTTGGATTAAAATCAATAAGTCTATCACTCAACATTTAAGTGGAAAATGTCAATATCTTAAATACTATGGGGAATAGGAGAGTTACATCTCAACTATGAAAGTGACTCATATCTAAACTTTTGAAAAGTTTTAAACGAAAAAAATGCATAAAGGCACAAAAGGTTTGAGTGAGTTTTTGTATTTTTTATGTCTTTTTGAAAAGGTCAAAGTATGATTAACATTAACGGTATCATCCAATTTACACTACCTACCATACCTAAACTACGCAAAGCATAATCATTGACATACCTAGTTAGATTTACCACACGTCTGAAAAGCTTGACATACCTCTCTTTCTGTTTCTCCCCATCTTCACCTTCTCTAAATGTAATTCCCATGTAATTTACTTCTGACCATGTTGCTCTTACTGCCCTTGGAGGCATGGTGGGGAGTTTTGAAAATGATAGTGGGTTTTGGAAAGGAATATGGGAAATTGAGAAAATGGAAGACAAATGTACTTGTGAATAAGTGTTTATAAGTCGATTAATGGTAGTGGGTGGAAGTTTGAAGGTTATGGGATAGAGAGAATGTGGAAAGTTAAGAGAGTAATTGCATGTAGTGGATTTGGAAGAAAGAAGTTCAAAAATCGTGTGAGAAATGGTTTAAAATGTGTTTCTGCCACTGATATGTTAATGACGAACGCCATTAGGTCTGTGGCGAACGCCGTGGACTTTAAAGTGCATGTTTCAAATACTATGCTAATGGCGAACACCATTAGCCTTGTGCTGAAGGCCATACTTTGGACACATGATTTTTAGAATATGAAGGTGGCCTTAGCAAGGCCAATTAAAATTTTAAATTTTAAAAAAAAGAAGACAAAAAATAAAATAAATAAATAAATAAATAGAATGAACAATAAAGCAAGAATAAAAAATGAATAATTAAAGAAAACTGAAAATTGCATTACAAAAGATGAAAAACTGTGGGTTTTCTCCCACACAACGCTATGTTTTACGTCAATAGCTCGACAAAAATTCAAAAATTAACTGCTAAAATCAAAGAAATTGTGGAAATCCTGAATTAGTATGCGGGAAATCCTAAACTTAGAAAAACATGAAAAATATTTTCCTTCCCCCACACTTAAACAAAGCAGTGTCCTCAATATTCAATTGTAGGGTATGAATGCAATAAGATTCAAGGAAAGATCAGCCACTTCGTTGGATATTAGGCTCAAAGAGTCTTCTGATGGAATGTGCCTCTTGATAGATGTAGTCAAACTGCTCGTTTGACATGTCATCCCTAAGGGTAGCAACTTCAGTCTGAAGGGTGTCTATTGTAGTAATGTGGTCCATGAGAGGTGTGGTGTGGGAAGAAGATGCAAGTGAAGTAACATCAGAGAGAGGATTAGAGTGGTACTCATATGCTTGAGGGGTCTCATGTGGTGTAGGTGACTCGTTCTGACCTTCTAAGTCATACAACCAGTTATCTCTATTGTGCACACCGGTCCTCTTATGATTAGGCAGGGTGAAATGGTGTACCACTTGGTTGTCTATCAATAATTCAAACATATTCGGCCCTAGGTTTTGTTGGAAAAGGTGGTTGAAACAAAAGACTATATTCATTGGTCAGATACCTCCTGAAGGGGTTATGTGTGATAATGGTGTTCTAAGACCAATGGCCGCAACTATCATGCTAACGAGACTACCTATTAGGATGGATTATTGGGTAGCATGTGAAATCTTATCTAGGCTAGCGAGCATAAAGGTCGCGACATTAATAGGCCTAGATTGGAAGACACAAAATATAATAAATAGTTCATCCCTATACACAATGGTAGTGTTTTCCTCTTTCCTAAAACGTGTATAAGCCATGGTCATATGTAAGTACCTAATGAATGGGTTGTGGATACTGTTGGGGTTCATGGAATTTGATTCTGGATGGTAGTCTCCATAAATGCTACCCCAAAAATAGTCAAGTTCGATATCCATATAAGAGGTCAGCATTCTTATGGTGTGTGAAGCGGTAAGTATACCCAAATAACTTAAAAGTGTCTAATCCTCTATTGAACCCTAGCCCTCTGTTAGGATCATAGAAAAAGTTACTCAAAACTCAAAGGTTAGCTTACACTAAGTACAATATCTTCTCTGCACAACAAAACTATCCAAACCAATTTGGCTAAGCATAAAATGAACACTCTCCCTAATTCCTAGGGTGTTCATGGTAGAGCCATATGGATACATAGTTAGTTTCATCTCCCTCTAAAATAAGACTTCATAATGCCGCCTCTGAGTTGCGTTTTTGAAAGCAATTTCCATATAATCTATGTTTTCCATCTCTAGAGTTAGTAAAAAAGTTAGCTTTCGTAGTAGCCTAAAAAATAGACATGAGCAAAGTTAGTACTGATTAAAATATAACATATACCGCTTATTATATTGGGGAAAATAAGATCCTAAAACTAGTGGGTTGCCTCCCATGCAGGGCTTCATTTAATGTCGATAGCTCGACACTTTCTGAATAAAACTATTCTTGGGGAAGAGCGGGCAACTCTTCTAATTTGCAATTGGTGTAGTAATCTTTGTTTTCTACATTATGATAATGTTTGAGTCGCTTCTCGTTTATAACACTTTGATAACCTCAAAATGTCTGAAACATCTAGAACGGAGTTTGCCTAGAAATAGTTTAAGTCGGGAGTTGAAGAGAAGGACTAGTTCACCTTCACTGAACTCTCACCGTGTTATGCATTTATTATGCCACTTTTTAGTTCTCTCTTTATAAACTTGGGTGTTCTCGCAGGCATCTAACCTCAGTTCTTCTAGTTCATGGAGATCTAGAGCTCTCTTTTCTCCTGCAACCTTATAGTTCATGTTAAGGGTCTTAATGGCCTAATAAGCTTTATAATCAAGTTCAGCCGACAGGTGGCATGATTTACCATAAACTAGCTTAAATAAAGTGGTTCTTATTGGGGTTTTGTAGGCCGTTTGATAGGCCCATAAAGCCTCATTAAGTTTGGAAGACCAATCTTTCCTAGAAGTTGCAACCGTTTTCTCTAATATTTTCTTAATTTCCCTACTTAAAATATTAACTTGCCCACTCGTTTGTGGATGGTAGGGTGTTGATATTCAGTTTCGGACTCCATATTTGAGTAACAACCTTTCAAAGATATTTGAAATAAAATGAGAGTCGTTATCACTAATGACGAGCCTCGGCACACCGAACCTAGAAAAAATGGTTTTCATAAAAAGTTTGATCATGACTCGTGTATCGTTTGCAGGAGAGGCAACAAACTCAATCCATTTTGATATGTAATCAACAACAACGGGTATGCATTTGTTACTGACCAAAGATGGGAAAGGAACCATAAAGTCAATACCCCACACATCAAAAACTTCTACTTTTAAGATACCTTTTTGAGGCATCTTGTTGCGTCTAGAAATATTTATGGTGTGTTGCCACTAATAGCAATTGATAACCACTGTGTGGACATCTTTCCATAAGTTAGGCCAAAATAGACCAGATTGTAAGATTTTTTCGCAGGTCTCTGACGTGCTTGCATGCCCTTCATAGGGTGCAGCATGGCAATGTGATATGATATTGACTACCTCCTCTTCGAAGACACGACGACGAAAAATACCACCAACACCTCTTTTGAAAAGGAGGGGCTCATCCCAATGATAATGTTTTAAATCGTGGAAAAACTTTTTCTTCGGTTGCTAAGTTAATTTTGGTAGAAGCACTCTTGCTGTTAGGTAGTTGACAAAGTCAGTGTACCACGACACAACCGATTTAGTAAAGTCTGCTTCCACGACTTCTTTATTTTCAATGTTAGGATTCATTTAAGAATATCCAGATGTATATGTTAAGTTATTTTCTAACTGGGCTACAAGTCGATCGTAGGGAAAGTCATTATTGATGGGCAGTTGCTTAGCTTTTATATTCCTAAGTCTAGAAAGGTGATCAGATGCAACATTTACATTTCCATTTTATATTTGATCTCTAACTCGAACTCCTGTAGTAGCAAGATCCAACTCAAGAGTCTCGGTTTGGCGTCCTTTTTGCTTAATAGGTACCTAATAGCGGTGTGGTCAATATAGACAATTATTTTAGCTTCTACCAAGTAAGAACAAAATTTATCTAATGCGAACACAACAATTAGGAGTTCCTTTTCTATTATGGCATAGTTCATTTTTGCTTCATCTAAGGTTTTGCTTGCATAATAAATCACATGAAGCTTTTTGTCTTTTCGTTGTCCTAAGACTGTACCTACGACATAGTCACTAACAACACACATCATCTCAAAGGGTCTGCTCCAATCAGGTGGTTGCATGATAGGTGCATAAATCAGAGCATATTTTAATAGTTGGAACACCTCTAAGAGTTTTCATCAAAGATGAATTCAGCGTCTTTCATTCAGCGTGTCCTAAGAAACTATGTATTTCTCTGACGATTTTCGGAGGTTGAAGGTTTTCAATAACTTCTATCTTAGCCTTATCAACTTCAATCCCCTTTTCGAACACTATGTGTCCAAGCATGATTCCTTGTCGAACCATGAAATGACATTTTTCCGAATTAAGCACGAGGTTAACTTTTACACATCTTTCAAGTACCATCTTTAAGTTTGCTAGACACCCTTCAAAACTTTACCCGCAAACCGTAAAATCATCCATGAATACTTCTATGATGTCGTCCATAAAATTTGCGAAGATTATCATCATGCATCTTTGAAATGTTTCTGGAGCGTTATATAGTTTGAATGACATTCGTCGGTAAGCGTATGTGCCATAAGGACATGTGAAAGTGGTATGTTCTTGGTTATCAGGATGAATAGGAATTTGGAAGAATCCTGAGTAACCGTCTAAATAACAGGAATGAAAATGTTTGGCCAGTCGTTCGAGCATCTGGTCGATAAAAGGTTAGGGAAATATATATATATATATATATATATATATATATATATATATATATATATATATATATATATATATATATATATATATATATATATATATATATATATATATATATATATATATATATATATATATATATATATATATATATATATATATATATATATATATATATATATATATATATATATATATATATATATATATATATATATATATATATATATATATATATATATATATATATATATATATATATATATATATATATATATATATATATATATATATATATATATATATATATATATATATATGAGCGACCTTATTTAATTTTCTATAGTCTATACACATCCTTCATCTAGTATCAACATGTTTTGCTACTTGTTCTCCTTTCTCATTTGTAACTACAGTAACACCTCATTTCTTTGGTACGACATGTACTAGGTTGAGCCAGTTACTATCAGATATTGGGTATATAATTCCTGCTTCTAATAGCTTTTGTACCTCTCTCTTGACTACATCACTCATTATGGGGTTGATTGTCCTCTGGTGTTCTCTAGAGGTTTTGCAATCCTCCTCTAGCATAATGTGATGCATGCACACATAGGGACTAATTGCTTTTAGGTCTGAGATGTTATAGCCTGTAGATTTAGGGTATTTCCTTAAGACATGTAATAATTTATCATTTTGTATCTATCCTAAGTCTGCGTTGACTATTACTGGGCGTTCAAGCTTTTCATCAAAGAATTCATACCTCATATTTTTTGGTAGTATTTTAAGTTCTATAGAAGATTTCTTCAAGCAATGCATATGATCTAACGTAAGTGTAAGACATTCACTTAGATTTTCATCCACATATGGCTTTCGCCATTCATCATCTTCAAATATAGGAGGTGCTGGAATCTTTAGTACTTCAGTATACTTAGGTGGTTCCATCGAATGTATAAGTTTTCTTGGAAAACTTATCATTCTTTTCTGATTCAGTAGGGTTCTTCCCATTCGAAGGTGTTAAAACATTGCAAGAATAGGGTGAACCTTTTTTCAATTCAATGAGATCTACTTCATTCTCATCGAAACTCATAGGCCCACTGTAAGGTCCTTCGTCATCTTCATTGAATTCGACATAGGCTATTTGTTGCGGTGAGAATAGGATATCAAATTATTAATTAATTTGAATCACATCTTAAGTTCACAACTGATCTTTGATTTATCCGAAGGAAAAGGTCAAAGGAAAGAAAACCTAATTTTGCATCGTAAACACAATGCAGGGAGAGCTCTAGGTAAGGGGCTGGTTAAGCTTAAGAAAGGTATTAGCACCCTAAACTTCTGTAGTACTCTACAGGAACCTTTTGTTTATCGTTTACTATTTACTTTTTTTGGTCTGCTTGAGATATATTGCTAAGGGTTAAGAGTGACAGAAATACCTAAGGGTTAGTTCTAAGTTTACTCGCCAAGATTCACATCTTGTGCCTACGTATCCGAGGTAGGGAATGGAATCAGAGTAATCGTAGTTCCCCTCGAAAGGGAGGTTAGAAACGTTTTGATTGTGGTCAAGGTTTCGATGGGGAATAAGTGTTCATAGGGAAACGCTTACGTGGAGTGCGGCGACTCCAATCTCTACGTTGAAATGGTTAATTTGAAATTAGGTTTAACTAAGTATTCCACGGAAGGAAACCCTAAAACAGAGTACGTCGACTCCTTGACTTAATGCTAGGGTAAATGGCATTTTCGTCCACGGCGGGACGCCTAGGCACATTAGGGTTTTGAAACATTCAAAGGGTAAGGCTATTGACTCGGCGGTCAAACTGTTAGACCTAATCCTTCGGAGGGTTTTAACGGCAAATCACGCAAATGATAACTTATATGGTATAATTGAAATATGAGAAAGCATAAAACGGTAAAAAGCACGAAGTGTAACACCCCCTTCTATACCCCAAATAAATGCATATAAAACAATTAAGCACATACAAATTATCAGAGTAAAAAAAAAGTTTTATAATGAGGTATAAAAGAAGAATGCCACAATTTCACCAATAAAACACTTTCACATTTTTCTCCATAAGATATGTAACATTTTCAAAATTAAGTGGAAGATCAAATCATTTAATCGTTTTCAAAACATTAATTCAAATGCACATAAGTCATCCAGATTAATGCATCGTATCAGTTAGATTACAAAACCACATCAGCTGATACATCGCAAGGTATCACAAAAGAATGACTATACTAGTCTAACTACCCGATGTTACATATCAGAGCAGCCGACTCAAAAGAATGAAGACTAACTTCACAAAAGGACTCCAGCATCCTAATCTGCAATGCCTCATAGAGCATTATAAAACAGCAGAAGGGTGAGAAATATAACCATAATAATCAAAGCATAAGATTATATATATATAGGTAATCATATAACACATATTCACATTTCTCACCACACTTCATTCTCTTAGTCATATATATTTACCACACATATATAGACAAACATGGATATTCACAAAGCATTCCCACATTATGCATACTCTTACAATTTCCACAATCTCATCATTCACACATAAGCATCCCTTCATGCATATGTCATATATCAATGTGACTCAACAGCTCAATGCAACTCATGCAATGCGGTACCGACTCTCGTTATCTTTTTTCGGTTTTCACTCTAAACCGGGTCCACCCTTCTAGACCGATAACAACCAAGCCCGTCCCCTAGGCTTCAAACCCACCCTTCTACGTTTGGGACAAGCCACTAGTTTCCACGAAACTAACAGACATTTCCTCTTGACTGAATGATGCATGTACAATCAACCAATCACAATAAATGCACTTAAGACCGTTCCCGCGTCTTAATCCCATGCATTCGAATAATTCACCCCTTCGAGAATTTCATCATGATTGCACATACAACATATATCAAACATTTATCAATGTATTCATTTCACACATCATCATCATCATACTTAACAACAATGCACACATACCACATATGTTCCCATGCATTTCCACAACAATCGCATATAAATATGCACTCGCAATTCATTAAACAATACACATACATTCATCAATGTATTCACATGTATTTCTATTTATCACAATTAATGCGCATCGCATATCAACTAGGATTCACGCCCGGAGGCTACCCACACCATACATCATCACAATAGATCATATCTATATCATATCATAAGAATATCAATCTATGTGAAACCCCCAAACTATCACCACATGAGCAACACAGCAAAAGAGAAATGCTGTCAAATTCGCCTTCATTCGCCTGGCGAACCCTCGCAGCGAACCTTCGTCTGGCCTTCGCCTGGCGAACTCTCTTAGCGAACACTCGCTAGGCTTCGCCTGGCGAGACTTCCCAGCGAGCCCAAGTCAGTAGCTACTGACTTCATTCGCCACCATTCGCCAGCACCTTCGCTGGGCGAACCTTCGCTATCCACCTTCGCTCGGCGAACTCACCAGCGAAGTCCACTGGGATTTAATCATAATTATTCGCCAGCATCCGCTAGGCTTCGCCTGGCGAAGCTTCGCCTTCGCTCGCCTGGCGAGAGCCAGCGAACCTGCGCAGAACAGAACCCTATTCTGTTCCTCCTTCATCAATCCATCATCAACCAAACCTCAAACATCCAAATCAGTACAAATAACATCAATACATGTTACCCGACTATTCTACGGCACTATTGCTCAGTTTCAACCGATTAAATCATCAATCTACCGATTAATCCAACATTTGCCCTAATTGGAAAGTGATGAAAACTCTACCAAAACCCCAACCCAACATACATAACATCATGCAATGATCAAATAGAAACATTTCTCACCCTTACCTCGATTAATCGGAGCTTTGATGTTGGTTCTTGATGATTTCCACTTTTCCTCTTCTTCTCCTCTCTTTCTCTTCTTTCTTCTTTCTTTCCTCTTTCTTTCCAAATATTTTCTATCTTTCTTTTCTCTTCTTTCTCTCTTATATATTTCCTTTATTTTCCTTCCTTCCAATTTCCTTCTCAATTCTCTATTAATTCCAACATTAAATAAAATCCCACTAAATCAATTAATTATTTAATGAAATTTGGGTTGTTACACGAAGCGACGATCACTCGCATAAATTACAACCATAACAAAATATACAGAAAATAACGCGATGATATCCTCGCGTAATTACAACCATAAAAATTGAAATATGAAATACAATCAGGAAATAGTGAGTAGAGACAAACGGGAATTTAAAGACTGTCAGATGCAAAGTGAAACAACTAGATTCCAAATTCTTTATTTTTTGAATTTTTAGTTAGACCTTAGATTGAATCTGCTAGCAAATTAGGTTAGAATCATTTTTAGCTTTTAATGTTTTAAAATGAAAATTACTATTCATTTATTTACAAAATTACTTTTAATTTAACTTTTGAAATGATTTTATTATGTCCTTCTTGAGGTGAGTTTTTAAAAATGAATTTTATTTTGAAAATTTATTAATCTTAGAAAAGTTTTTAAGTTTTGATGCAAGGGTTTGAAAAAAATTCTTTTTTTAAAAAAGGTTTTTTAAATTAGGTGTTTTTTTTAAAAGGATAAAAAAATAAGTTAATAATTATAAAAACAGAGTTTTAATTTTTTATATTAACTAAGTTTAAACACTACTTTATACATATCATTACAAAATAATAAAGTGAAATAAAATAAAAAAACAAAATGAAAATAAAAGAAAAACAAAACAAATAAGAGGGGTGGGGGCGGAAAACTTGTTGCCTCTTCACCATTAGGGTTTGACAAACCCTTTTCTCTCCTTCTTCTTCAAACGGCGGCGGTACCCTTTCCATCCTCCATGGATGATCTTCAGAGTTTTTCACTTTTTCGTCTGGCTCTTTTGCATGGCCACTCCCCTTCTTCCTCTTTCTTAGTTACTTGAAACACAACAAAGAAGGGTGAGATCAATTTGATTCTTACCGGATGATGATCCGTTTTGACGATGATGAATCTCTGCGTCTGGTGGATGATAATGAATCTGTTTTGGGTTTTTGAATCCTTTTGCCCAAAAACCCCCTCTTCTTCTTTTTGATGCCTCTACGGATGGTGATGATGATGAGCTTTTCATCTTTTTTGAACCTCCAAAAACTCCTCTGTCCTTCTTGTTCAGATGATGCACGATGATTTCTTTTGGGTTATGGTTCCTCCCTCCTCGATCGTTAGCATTTTTTCTTTTCGTTTGATGGTGAATGGGTTTTATATTTTCTTTGATGAGAATGTGGGTCTGGGTTCTGTTGTTGTGACGAATTCCATGGCTATTTTAACGACTGATTTGTTGTTCACATTTGCTTTTGGTTGCAGCTTGTTTTGGGAAATTCGTAGCTGGTTGTTGCGTTTTTCTTGCGGAAATGTGGTTGCTGATGAATTTTTTTAGGGATTTGGTTTTGATTTTGTTATTTTGTTGCGTGGCTGATAATTGTTGCTGGAAACTCGGTTTGACTTGTTGGCTATGAGTTTGTTGTTGCTGCATGGAAAAGTTGCTTGATCCATGGGCTTTGAGAATTTTGGGAACTTACTGTTTATGTTGTGTTTGGGAAAATCACTTTTTGCAAGAAAAGTGCTTTTCCCAAAAGCACTTTTCAAGAATCACTTTTTCGCGAATAATCACTTTTTCTCTTTCTCTCTGTTGGATAACTTGAACAGGTTATTGCCGATCTAAAGCCGAAGTTGAGAAATCGAGTCGGGAGCTGGGGACGGAGCATTCTGTTACCCTTCTGACGTACCCGGTGATGACACTTGATCTGAGGGTATCGGAGTCCGAAAAAAAAAACAAATTTCTAACCTTAACATTTTCACTGTTTGTTAATTTCTTTTGCAGATTCGGAGGAATAAAATCGGGACGCGGAAAATTGGACTTGAAGGATAGTTTAGTAATTTAGGAATTTAGGAAAAAAATGTAATTTAATTCCTTTTGTAATTTCATTCGAAATAAATAAATAAAAATAGAATTCAATATACAAATTCAATCTCCTTTTATTTTCCGATCGCATTCCACCACTTGAACTAAACCGACTAATTCAACCGATTAAACTTAACTAATCACATTTAACAAATTAAATTTAACCGATTAAATTTCTCCAATTAAACTCGTCCAATTGACATCATCCGCTTAAATCCATACAAACCGAATCAACTGATTCAAATTACCTCAACCAAATTCGCCCGATTAATTTTCCCAATAATTCCTCTGCTTAAACTTAAACGGATAAATCCACTTAATTCACTTGACCCGACTAAATTTCCAAATAAACTTAAACAATTAAATTCTTTTAATTAAATTGAATTGATCAATCTTCTCCAGATAAATTTGATCGAATAAGCTTGCTCGACTGCATCCGTGCTAACAATTCATCTGACTTCATTTCCCCGACTACGTTCATATGGTCCACCTCATTCAGATAGATCAACCTGACTAACTCCCAACGATTCAAACTTGTCTAATTAAAATCCACCTGACCTAATTCCTCTCATTGAATTCAACCAATTTAAAAGTCAACTGCTCGGATTTATCAAGTGAATTCAGCTAATGAAACTTGTTCGATTACCACAACGTTTGATCATTAACCACTGATCTCAACCAACCTCTTGCAAGTCAATTCGTATCTGATCTTAAAAGTGAATATGGCCTTGACCAAATAAGCAGAGCAACCCAATTTAACCGATAAAACGAAACTGCCTTCCGTATTAGAACTTCAGATTGAGTTTCAACTAAATAAATCACAGGACTCGGAGATGGAAATCCTAATCACTTGAGGAACCCCTGATGACGGATCAAGCTCATGAATTTTCGCCAGACTTCCAGTTAATAACCATTTTGCCCTTCACCACCTGAATTGCGCACAATGGGATTTTTCCTACAAAATCAATACACTACACAAACCTGTTAGTGATTAATTAAGTGCAATGCAAAAGTGAAATGGAATGCAAAATGAACCGACTAATCTAAGGGAAAATTTTGGGGCATTAAAGTTGCCCCTATTTAAATAGCTTCACCGGATGATTTGAGCGACGTAGCTCGAGAAATCATGGCGAAAGGGATTTAAATATAGATAACTGAAAATTTTTCCCTTAGATGCAGTGATATGCAATGTTATGGACCAAACAAAACGAACTATAATGCTGACAATACCATGAATCTAGTATGATACATGTGATGGAAATGATAAATGCAATTACGTAGACGACACGATGACACCAGGGACAGATGCAACGAACGAACCCCTGGGGAATACGATGCACTGGGGAAATAGCACGACACAGGGAAATATAAAGTGACAGTCAACTAGCGCGAGCACGACCAATTGTCACTTTTAGAAGGGAATGGTAAGGACATGATCCTCAATGGAGATGGCACCGGTAAGATGACCTCCACTGGGGAATATCTACGAGTAATTGTTCAACAAGTTCAGGCGTGACCGGCTGATACTCTAGGATAAAAGGTAAAACTGGATCTGCACAATTGTAGGATCAAGTAAACAGAATTTTGGAGCATTGAGCAAAGAAATACATCCGAGCTTCTGGAAGCTCTCCTCGTGACAGGATCGAACAGAATATTCGGGAATCCGTAGAAAATATACAGGGTACAACTGGTTGTATACCAAAATAAATGGACTTTAATTGGAAATGCCCTGATAAGCTTCTCGGGAGAGAACTGTCACTTATCATTGGAAGGGACTTACCTGCCAAAATGGATAAGCTCTCAAATAAAGAGACAGTTGCTTATCTGTGAATAATAGATGAATTGATTGATAAGCTCCACCGGAGGGACTGTCACTAATCTGATAAAATAAGCTTCCATGATTGAAACATGATTCAGCTTCTTCTTTTACTAAAGGATAAAATGAACTTCTTCATACTTCAAGATTTGTGCTCTCCTGAATATGATTCAGTTCCTTCTTTTACTAAAGGATAAAATGAACTTCTTCATACTTCAAGATATGTGCTCTCCTGAATATGATTCAGTTCCTTCTTTTATTAAAGGATAAAATGAACTTCTTCATACTTCAAGATATGTGCTCTCCTGAATATGATTCAGTTCCTTCTTTTACTAAAGGATAAAATGAACTTCTTCATACTTCAAGATCTGTGCTCTCTTGAATATGATTCAGTTCCTTCTTTTACTAAAGGATTAAATAAACTTCTTCATACTTCAAGATTTATTCTCTCCTGAATATGATTCAGTTCCTTCTTTTACTAAAGGATAAAATGAACTTCTTCATACTTCAAGATCTGTGCTCTCCTGAATATGATTAAGTTCAAACCTCCCCATTCTTCAAGACAAAAGGAAATGGAAACCAGCTTCTCGATGGAGATGGCCACTTGCTGCTCCTTGTGATGGAGATAGGATAAGCTTCTCAGACGAAAAATACTGCTTATTTACAAGAGTCGCAAGGATAAGCTTCTCGGATGAGCATTGCTTGTAGAGGTTGTGAAATGTAATCTGTAAAGTTGTAATGAAGATTGTACTAAAGATTGTAATGAAGGTTGTACTGAAGGTTGTAATGAAGGTTGTACTGTAACAAAAATTGTAATATAACAATAATTATAATGTAATGATAAGCTTCTCGACAGAGAACGATCGCAGAACGGGTTTGAAAGATGTAATAATGATATAATCATAGGCTTCTCAGGTGAGAACAGTCGCATACCGCGGTTATAATGATAGGCTTCTCAAGCGAGAACTGTCGCAAATCTGCAAAGGATTGTAAAGGCTCTTCTTGAATGATAGTGCAAAATAAGTACACATTCAAGTAGGTTCGGCGATCGACGGGACTGAAGTTCGATCTAGAGTTGGGCTAGAAAGAACTGTCAAACAAGACTCCATTGAGGAAATGAACTCGAATGAGGACTACTTTATCCTAGCGTGGAAAGGTAACAGAAATAACCATCGTCCACGAGGGTTGAATTCTCTGGGGAACATGGAACAAATAAGTATTTTATGCCTAGGGTTGACGATCTACTTGGAAAGAATAGACAAAACCTGTTACTTGGCGGTAATGACGAAGGACAACAAGGATAGCGATCATGCAAATGCTAACACATATGTCATTGTGTATGAAATGAAATGAGTATGCAATGCTGACAAAACAGGCGGGAGGAGACACAGGATGAAATAAACACCTCGATGGGGACACCCAGCGACCTCTGCAATAGTACATCTATCGGAGGATAGGAAAAGTTGATGGTAGAACCAAACATGGCTTCGAAGTTCTACCTTCTCTGGGGAGAAAATAATCCACTTGGGGATATAATATCACGACTTCCACATGAGGATACGATACAACCTCACTGGAGAGTACAATGTCATGACTTCACTTGGATGGATTGCTATCATGAATCATAGTCAGCTAAAGACAATCTTAGGATCAAAGACTTTCGGGGATAAAATAAATATATGTGGCATGGGGAAGACGTGGAGCTAGGCAGCTTCATGGAGATAATCTAGCAACTTCCTGGGAATAGTACCTCAACTTCCTGGGGATAAGGTACATCCGTCTGGGGATAAAATATATCAAACTTCCCTGGGGAGAATTCACCAGACTTACTGTGGAGAATTCACCAGACATTCTTGGGAAAGTAACTTGACTTCTTGGAGAGAACAGTGATCTCTTGGGGATAATTTCCTGAGGAAAGTGAGGCAATTTCACTGAGGAACAGATGATTTCGCTGAGAGTTTCTTCAAGAACATGGATCACTTGGAAAATACCAGGGAGATCTCTGCAGTCTTGGGAGTCACTGAAGATTACCGGGTTAATCCAGAATGTCGTCAGCTTAAAGTTTCGCTAGGGACTAGATCAATAAAAAGTTCTTATGGAAGCATGAGACTTACCGGGGAACGAAGAGATCCTTCAAAGATTTCCACAAGTCAAAGCAACTTTCATTTTCAAATGCATTTCCGAGAAAATAGTTTTAAAGTTTTGAAAAACACGTTTCACGTTCAAAATGTTATTAACAAAAGCGATTTGCATAACAGAAAATGAAAATAGAGATAAAGTGAAGAAGGAAATTGAATAGCAAAAGGTTTATTTTATTAATGAATGATAGCTTGCTAAAGGCATAGCTCCATAGAAAATTACAATTTGAAATTGGCAATATGGGAAAGGTTACATTGAATCCAACGACTTACTGATCCTAATGACTAAGACTTCCACAAATCCTGCTTCTGACAAGAGCGATTGGAATAGGAATGAACGTCCATAAAAATGTATATGCAATGCTAGGTGTCATCCGATGCAGTGAAATGCCTTTGTCCCTAACTTTTGCCTGGACCGCCCTTTCGGGTTTTCAATCCACCGGGACGCTCATTTTTGCATAAGCCACCCTTTCGGGTTTTCAACTTAGCGAGCTGCATATTTTTTTGTTTTTCCTTTTAGGCATAATATTTTCGGACTATGTAATACCCCAAATTTTACCCCGAGATTATTAGGTTCATTTAACACACCTTTTATCTCGCCTAGTAACTAAAATGTCACAGAAATAATTTCTCGGATTTACAGACAAACCGGTCAAACTGAATCTCAATTATGCGTAAAAATTGGTGGACAAAAAATTTAAAAGTTGAGCTTGCAGACGTCAATTATATTACGTTTCGCGTAGTTTAATCCGGCGTGTTCGTTTTAATTTTTCAACCATTTTTCGTTGCATTTTGATCAGTTTGAGCGTTTTAAGGGGTCAAAAATTATTTTAAAATCTGACAAAACGGTGTATTTTTTTGAGTCGTATATTTTGCGCTGATTATTTTAGTGTAATCGGTTTATTTTTTCGAGCACTTGGACGTCCGGCTTTTATTTATTTGGGGTCCAGCTATTTTTATATTTGTCTAAATAGTTAGAATAAATAAATAAATAGAATTATTAGTTTTAATTTTATTTTAATTATTTAAATTCTATTTAGTTATAACTAAAATTAATTTCTGTTGGGCTTTAAAATGGGCATTAGGTTAGAGTTAACCCTAATTTGATACCTATATAAATATAAGTTGTATTTGAGAAAGGGAGAGTTCAATAAAAAGATCAGAAAGGGGTTTTGCTTCAAAAGAACATCATCATCATCATCATGAACGTCTAGAAGAGAAAACCTAGAAAGTCATTTCTGAATGCGCAAGCTGCAAAGCCTCAGTGTTCAACATCATCGGCCAATAACAATCACCATCGCTCCTCATAGTCACGACTTGGGTAAGAAAAGGACCCATTTACTAATTTGCATGTATTCATTTCTTTTTGTTTCAGAAAAATAGAAGGAAAGGTGGTATGAACATGGAAGAAAGCAAGAGGACAAAGAGAACGATTTTTGGAATACCCATATGGGTCATGCGTCGTCGCTGGCTTCAACGGAAGAAGAAGACCAAAAGGGAAAATCCTAAATGGGTTTCGGCCAAACCCCCTTCCCTTTTTACATCATTCAATTTTGCTCTTTTTATCTTAGTATTATTATTATGTTATTATTATTATCATGTGATTATTATTATTATTATTATTATTATTATTATTATTATTATTATTATTATTATTATTATTATTATTATTATTATTATTATTATTATTATTATTATTATGTTATATTATTTGATTTTAAGTGTATAATTATGCTAGTTAAATTGATATACTTTTTTTCTTTCTTTAAAACCTTTCTTTAAGCTTAATAACATTTTTAATAAAAATTATTTTTTAACATTAAGACATATTATTAGGATTAAAACCTTTCATTAAACATTAAGTTTTTTTAAAAATTCAAATCATTTTGTTCTAAAATTAAAACCACTCTTTTAGTTAAAATATTTTAAAAATTGAAATGCATCTTTCTAATTAAAATATTTTAGAATTAAAACCAAATTTTTTAATTAATTAAAAAAAATTAAATTAACTTTTAAAACCCCTTTTTCTTTTCAAAAATTAAAAGTAAATTATTTATTTATTTATTTATTTAATAAGTCTAAATATAATTTTTTTAAACATATTTTTAACCTAAACTTCTGACTTTCGCTAGCTGTCACTTAAAATTAAAAAATAAAAAAATTCCTAACCGTTCCTGTTAATTGTTCATCTAACTTTAATCGTCTCTCGTTGGGCTTTGATTACTAATATTGTTATTTTCTGTATTCAATTTTTTTGGTTGTAATTATGCGAGGATATCGTTGCTTTCTATTCCATCGTTATTTTTGCTTTTTTTGTTGTAATTTATGCGAGTACATCGTCGCAGTGCATGTCCTTTACTATTTTCGCACTCTTTCATATTTTTCATACAGCCGCTCAATCATTTTCATTATTTTATTTACCGTTAAACCTTCCGAAGGATTAGGTCCAGTAGTTTGACCGCCGAGTCAATAACCCTAAACCTTGACCATTTCAAAACCCTAACTGTCTAGGTGTCTCGCCGTGGACTTAAATACCCTTTACCCTAGCATTAGGTCAAGGAGTCGCCACACTCTATTTTAGGGTTTTCTGCCGTGGAATGCCTCTCAACCCTAATTTCAATTCAAACTTTTTCAATGTAGAAATAGGAGTCGCCGCACTCCATGTAAGCGCTTCCCTATGAACACTTATTCCCCATTGAAACCTTGACCACAGTCAAGACGTTTCTAACCTCCCTTTCAAGGAGAACTACGATTACTCTGATTCCATCCCCTACCACGGATACGTAGGCACAAGATGCAAGTCTTGGCGAGTAAACTTAGGACTAACCCTTAGGTCTCTTTGTCACTCTTAACCCTTAGCTCAGTATATGCCTTAAGCAGATAATAAAGTAAAATGGCAAATTATAAACAAAAGGTTCCTGTATAATACTACATAAGTTTAGGGTGCTAGTACCTTCCCTAAGCTTAACCAACCCCTTACCTAGGTCTCTCCCCGCATTGTTTACGATGCAAAAATAGGTTTTCCTTCATTTGACCTTTTCCTTCGAATAAATCAAAGATCGGTTGTGAACTAAAGATGTGATTAAAGCTAATCAATAGTTTGATATCATATTCTCACCGCAATAGAAAATGGCGACTTCACTGGGGACCCTCCTAACTTTTAAGGGTTACCCCTACTTTGCTTATTGTATGCCTTTACTTTATTATTTGTTGTTTGTATGTATATACTCATTGAACCTTGCTTGGGGATATCTGTTATTGTGAGATAAGTCCTACACCCGGACTTGAGTGACATTATTATAGGAAGGTGATATATTCAACGAGACTTATAGGGAGTGAGTCCCGACCAAGCTGACTTGAGAATCACCGCTCAGTTGAGACCCTTTTAAAAATGGTTCGGTTGAACGAGTATAGTCGTGAAAACCCTTACTATTTTTGGCTAGGAGTCTACGTTATTGGGGACCGTAGTACCTTAACACCACTTTGGCCTTATCTAGGACGTAGTGCGAGAACTATGAGGGAGTAGTCCTAAAATAGTTGCTACACGATACTACACTCAAAAGAGGTTATCTTGAGAATATTATCAACCACTGAGTCAGTCGGAAAATTGATAATATCCGAAAGATGGACTGATGACTTTGGGCACCTCTTTAGAACCTTGTTCTGCAGGTACAACTACCCTATAGTACATACCTTTTGGGGATGGGTAGACCTTAACTCCATTCATTGTTCCTCTAACCTAGGACCTTTGTGTGTATTTGTGCATTGCATCCATAAAGCATCATATCACTCATAGTTTCAAGGAATTCAACGGTCCTTTGCAAATTCAAAAAGTCTTACATTTTGAAGTCTAAAACATTTTCCAGATTTTCTTAGAAAACATTTGCAATCGACCATTGAAGTTCTTGAAACCATTGCATTGTAGCATCATGTCTTGCATATCATATGTCGGTCTGTAACTCATGTCCAGTTGTCTTTACCTTCTAGTGCTTCTTTGAGTCGTCAAGCTGATTCCTCGACACATATATCATACTAGAGCTAACTATAGACGCCAGATGTCAGAACAAGAGGAACATAATGCGGAAATCCGAACGGAGATCGATGAGTTGAAAGCAGGCATGACCAGGCTTAACGAGATGCTTCAAGTGCTGATTTCCAGAGGAGAGCCACCTCAGAGGACTGTCATTTAGGAAGTTTCAAGTGCTGATCCACCTCTTGTTCAAGTGCCACCATCTACTTGGCCCGAATTTGGTTTACCTCCTAAATACTCTCCAACTATTGCATCGGCTGCTACAATTGGTCAGACTGTCAGACCGTTTTTTCAAGCTACCGTCCTTACCTAGACTAGACCTGTGGTCCACACTGTTAACCAGACTGTCCAAGTTCCCTTTGAGAATCCTCCCTATGAGTACAATGCTATCGGTGCTCAAGGGGGAGACCAGGAAGATTTTGTTGAGCCTGAGATTATTCGTGAATAGTTTCAGATCATAAATAAGAGACTCCAAGATGTTGAGGGTACTGATTTCTTCAACGTAGATGCCGACAATATGTGCCTAGTTTCTGGTCTTGTTCTACCTGCCAAATTCAAGACTCTTGAGTTTGTGAAGTATCAAGGTCACTCATGTCCAAGAGCTCATATAGTCATGTACTTCCAAAATATGGAAGCTTACACCAACAATCAGAAGTTGATCATCCATTGCTTTCAGGATAGTTTGAGTGGTGCTTCTCTCAAATGGTATATGAACTTAGAGCATAATAGCGTCCACTACTTCCAGGATCTCGCCAACATTTTTATGAAGTAATACAAATACAATTTAGACATGGCTCCCGATCTTCGTCAACTCCAAAGTATGTCTCAGAGGGAAAAAGAGTCGTTCAAGGAATACACTCAGCGCTGGAGAGAGTTAGCTTCCCAAGTTGAACCCCCTATAGTAGAGAAGGAACTGACAGGAATGTTCATGGATACTTTGTCCCCTTTCTATTGGGAAAAGATGATTGGGAGTTGAAGGTGAGAAAATACTTAGAAGGGGGGGTTGAATAAGTATGACAGAAAATAAGCAAAGATAAAAACTCAAGTATTTTTATCCTGGTTCGTTGAACTCAACTACTCCAGTCCACCCTTTTCAAGAGTGATTTGCCTTTCTCAACAAGGACTTAATCCACTATTCAAATCAACTGATTACAAATAGCAACACCTAAGAACAACTGTTCTTAGTCTTCTCAAGAGCTACTGATCTAACCTAGATCCTCTTAAGGAAAACTTCTTTTACAAATTAATGTAATACAATGTAAGAGTAATAAATTGCTTCTATGAAAGCTATAAACACAACTGTGTTATTTCTCTAAGTTTAGAACAATGTATGAACAGCAAAGAATATGAGAGCTTTTGCGTGAGAGTGTTCTTGCAATGAATTCGTCAATTTCGTCACTTGAAGAATGGGCTATGATATCCTTTATATAGCCACTTGAATATTGGAGAGAATATTTTACCGTTGGAGAAGATATTTCCAATATCAAATAGTACTGTCCTTTGTACTATTGCAGCAGAGAGACGGCGCACAAAATGTGGGTGTAGCAATTGTCTGCTGAGCTGTGATTTTACCATATCAGGAATGTATCAGAGGAATAATCTTCTTGCAGAGAATTTTGTCTATCCCAATTAAGGAAAGATTTGCTGGCATATTCCAACGGATATATTAAAATAATCTTCTTCAAATAATTCTTCAGATAGTTCAGATCAACAATCAATATCAGAGTCTTCAGTCTTCAGAATCTTCTGGAAACTTCAGAGACTAAGATGTTCTTCAGATGTTGATGAATCAGAGTCTGGTGCAGCTGTGTGCTTGAAGCGTAACATGCTTTTAGATCAGAGTCTTCGCTCAGATCAGAGTCTTCTTTCATTCAGAGTCTCTTCACTCAGAGTCTTCTCTCATTCAGATTCTTGATAATATAAGCAGCGCGTTGTATCTTCAGAATCTTGATGACTAAGCTCTTATACTTCAGATTCTTCAAATCTTCAGATGCTCTTGAGCCATTCAGAATTTATTGTTCACATCAAATTTGCTCTTTAAGATTAAAATCTTTTGTGCCTGTAGAAAACAGTTTAGAACAAATTTAGAGAGTATAATTCTTGTATACAAATTATCATTAATGTTATCATCAAAACATAGAGATATTACTAAGACACAATCTGTGCTCTTACAATCTCCCCCTTTTTGATGATGACAAAACATGAGCAATTTGTTCAATAAAAGTATGAATTAAAATTACTCCCCCTGAGATTAACAATCTCCCCCTGAAATGAATACTCTAATGGAATTAGATACTTCCCTTTCTGAGTACATTTCAGATTCAGAGCCTGATTACATTTCAGATTCAGAGTCTGATTGAAGCCTGGTTGACATCCTGATTGAAGCCTGGTTGACATATGTTTGACTTCTAGAGTCAAAGCTTGATGCCATATTAAAGCTTGACGCCAAACTTGATGCCAGATGAACAACTTCAGAACACTTGGTTGTTTATCTTGCCATTTCCTGTCTTGAGTTATCTTTTAGATCATAGTACTCAAGGTTAGATATCAGAGTCTGGTCTACTCAGATTTAGCTATTTTTGATCAGGTTCTGAAAAGATAGATCTCAGGAAAAACTTCAATGAAATTTGTCAGAGTCTGGTTGAATTCAAAGAATGTTAGTAACATGTCTGACTTAGTTCAGATAATTGCTTATAGATTTGAACAATCAGATTCTATTTTGTTTCTCCCCCTTTTTGTCATAATCAAAAAGAATTTTAAAAGACAGTAAAGATGCAGAAGAAACACATATCCAGATAAGCAAAAAGATCATTGTCATTAAGTCAAAACATCCAGATTCAGATAGAAGCATACAAAACATATCAGAAGAAAATCAAAACAAAGCAAAACATGAAAAACTTGTGCAAAACATCAAGAAGGTTTAGCAGATGAGGCTTGTTGAGAAGCAATGAGGTGCAGCAGTGCTGTAATCCTTTCTGAATTTTCATCTTGCTTAGCCATCCAAGTTTTCATTTCTTCATTTGTTTTCTTTTGATCAACCATAAAATCCTTAAGTTCTTTGACATCCTTCTGAAGATCTGTAGATTCTGAAACAGTAGATTCTGAAACAATCTGAGTGACATCAGGTGCAGGAATTTCTGGAGGTGGAGGAGCTTCTAGAAGAAGAATAGGAGGAGGGTTTCTCTTAATCCGTTTTTGATAAGCAGCAAGCCTTACTTTTGACAATCTAAGACATTGAGTCCTGATTTTCAAAGCCTCCCTATTCAGTCTGTAAAGATATTTCTTCCATACAGCATTAGCAGCCTCTTTGTCCATAGTAGTCATGCAAACATCCATAATGTCAGCAAAGTCTGAGACATTATCCTTATCAAAATCTCTTAACAGAGTATAAACACTTAATCCCAATTCTGCTTCATCAGGGATTCTGGGTTAGGTTGGTTGTGTTTGTGGTGTTTGTTTAGAAGGTTGAGGTTGTGAAGATGGATGTTCAGATGTTTGTGGTTCAGAAGTTTGATGATTGATTTGTGGTTCAGATGTTGGTTGGTTGATTTGTGGTTCAGATGTTGAGGGAATTGGTTGGGTTTCTGTTGGTTGTGGAGTGTTTTGGATTTCAAGAGGTTGTGGAGTGAGAGTTTGAGTTGGGGAGTTTTGTGGAGAAGGTGGATGTTCAGAAGTTGGAGATTTAAATAGCTGTTTCCAAACACTCTCAGAACGAGGTTGTTTGAGATCATTCAAGCATTCATTAATGTAACCAGATGATTCATCATCAGATGATGTATCAGAGTGGTTAGATTTCTCAGAAGTTGAAGATAAAATGATAGAACGGTTTAAGGGTGTGACATCTAATATCTCATTAGGATTTATGAAGTGTTCAGGTTGTTCAGAGTGTTCAGGGTGAACATCCTCTGGAATGGTAGATTCTGGAATAGTGTTTTGAGGTTGTGGTGTATGAGTCTCAGATGGTCTAGATCTTTTAAAAATAAGGGGTGAGTCAGATGGTGTGGGGGTAGCAGAATGATGAACAGGATTAGAATCAGTGTTAAATACCTGTTTCAGAGTATCTCTAATTTCTTCAAAAGTTGCTGCAGGAGGATTTGGTTGAACCTTCTTCAGCTTTTTCCTTTTCTTCTTCTTTTCAGCATCTGAATGCTTCCTTTTCTTCTGATGACCTTCACTATCCATTTTTCTCTTACGTCTTCTTTCCCTTGTCAAATCAGGAAGAACTTGGCCTTCCTTCTGCACAAGATTGGCAGGAATCTCAACACCATCTCTTATGCAGCGAGCAACATACTCAGCAATAAGTTCTCTAGGTTCATCTGAGGTGAATAAAGGAAAATCCTCAACAGGAATCCTTCTTCCCCTAACTTCTTCAGAGTTAGTTTTCCTTGGTTTCTCAGATAAATCTTCAACCAGTTTCATCCTTCTCAGAGTTAAACCGTTTATTTCAGAGCCAATGATAAAATTCAGATCTTCTGTCAACCCAGCTTCTTGCAGATGCGCCACAAGTTGGTTTTCTATCAGAATATCTGAAATCAGCCTTCCCATAGGGATCCATGTTCTGACTTTTCCAGTTTTATCTCTGGCTGTTTCCCTTGTTTCCTTGACGTGAGACACCAGATGATTAAACAACAGATATGGAAGATCAATCTGAATGTTTTGGTGTAAACAATACATGAAGTAAAGTTGTTCAGCATTAACATAATCAGATGAGTTTGAAGAGGGTCTGTGAAAGATGGTGTTCATGAAAATCTTAGCCCATATCTTGTAAGTGGGTTTCAAGAACTTAACCTTCTTACAAGGTTCACCAGTAGTGCAGATTTCTTGACAAACATCTTTCAGATCTTCACGCGCAGAAGACAGAGAGGTTACTCCATCAGTTGCCTTAAAACCTATGAGTTTCCTGATCAGATTTTCAGTGATAACAATCTTTTTCCCCAGCACAGAGGAGTGAATGAACTTTGGAGTAGCAAATGCATGGATCCAAAACTCCTTCACTAACTTTGGATACACAGGACCCATAAGCCTGTCAAAGTAACCGTCCCAGCCTTGTGCTTTGATTGAAGAAATCAGATCAAACCCATTTTCAGCAAGATCTTCTAAATCCACGAAACTTTCACAGAGCACTTCTAGTGAATCAACAGGAGTTAGGAGAGTGCGTACTGGTTCTATGACAGTGGTAGCATCTTTGGTAGTAACAGCTTTTGAAGTAGATGCCATTGTTGACGATGATGAAGAAGATGAAGGTTTCTGGGTTCTTTTAGGGTTTGCAAAGAGAGAGAACAACAAACAAAAGCGCATATGTGTTTGAGAATGTGAAAAGTGTGAATGTGTTAAGAGAGTGGTTTAAATAGACAAATAAAACACGCATGGGAAACACAACAGGTACACATAGGACACATACGCACGTTTGCATTAAATGAAAAGTAATCATTTTTAATTATGATATGACATTTGGGGGAAGATCAAGACAGATTGAGATTTTCAAAGCAATACCTTAAACGACATAATCAGTAGGTGTACTCCATCTTTTCAGATTCTGAGTGACACGTGTTTGCTTGCATGTGATTCTATAACTCTTAAGAAATGAAACGTTTTCAACTTTCAGATCCTCTGAGATGGTCAGTATAGAGTTTCACACAAAAAATAATAATTCACAGATAAATTAAACAAGCAAGACAGATGAAATACTTCAGAGTGTTAAACACTTAGCATCTGAGAAGTTGACTCTGAGAAATATTACTCTGGACAAAAATCCATACAAATATTTTTCAGAATAAACTTAAACCTATCTTCAGCAAGGGGTTTTGTGAAAATATCTGCCCATTGATGATCTGTATCAACAAAGGCTAAATTTATTACACCCTTCTGAACATAGTCTCTGATGAAATGATGTTTAATCTCTATATGTTTGGCCTTAGAGTGTAAAATTGGATTTTTGGATAAACATATAGCAGAAGTATTATCACAGAAGATAGAAAGATTACTCTCATAGATTTGATAATCTTCTAGTTGACTCTTCATCCAGAGCATCTGAGTGGAACATCCAGCAGCAGCAATGTATTCTGCCTCTGTGGTTGATAGTGCAATTATTGGTTGCTTCTTGCTGTACCACGAGATCAGATGACTTCCAAGAAACTGACAGCTTCCAGAAGTACTTTTGCGCTCAACTCTATCTCCAGCATAGTCAGCATCACAGAATCCAACTAGTGAATATTCGTCAGATCTTCTGTAACACAAACCAACATTAGCAGTACCTTTCAGATACCTTAGAATCCTCTTAACAGCAGTTAAGTGTGATTCTCTAGGATCTGATTGGAATCTAGCACATAAACAAACACTAAACAGAATGTCTGGTCTAGAAGCAGTCAAATAAAGAAGAGATCCTATCATACCTCTGTAGAGTTTCTGATCTACCTTCTTACTTACCTCTTCCTTACCTAGAGTGCTTGTAGGATGCATTGGAGTCTTTGCCATTTTGCTATCCAGCATGTTAAACTTTTTCAGAAGCTCTTTAACATACTTGGTCTGATGTATGTAGGTGCACTCTGGAGTCTGATTTACTTGGATTCCCAGAAAGAATCTCAGTTCTCCCATCATGCTCATCTCAAATTCTTCCTGCATACATTTAGCAAACTCCTTTCCAAGCATAATATTTGTTGATCCAAAAATAATATCATCTACATAAATTTGACAAATCAACAAATCTTTCTTAATGGTTTTACAAAATAGTGTGGTATCCACTTTTCCTCTGATGAAATTTTTCTTCAGAAGAAAATTACTCAACCTCTCATACCAAGCTCTGGGAGCTTGTTTTAGTACATAAAGAGATTTTTTCAGTTTGTAAACATGATCTGGAAAATTTTCATTTTCAAAACCAGGAGGTTGGTGGACATACACTTCCTCTTCTATAATTCCATTAAGAAAAGCACTTTTAACATCCATCTGATAAAGAGTGATGTTATGTTGTGCAGCAAATGAAATAAGCAAGCGTATAGACTCTAACCTTGCAACAGGAGCATATGTTTCTGTGTAGTCTATGCCTTCTTGTTGACTGTAGCCTTGAGCAACCAGTCTTGCTTTGTTCCTTTCAACTTCTCCTTTTTCATTAAGTTTATTTCTGAAAACCCATTTTGTTCCAATGACATTTAAACCTTTAGGTCTTGGAACCAGATCCCAGACTTCATTCCTTGTGAATTGATTCAGCTCCTCTTGCATAGCTAAAATCCATTCATTATCTTCCAGAGCCTCATCAACAGATGTTGGTTCTATAATTGACACTAAGCCACAGAAGGAAGATTCAGAAGTTCTGAGAAATGCTCTTGTCCTTATTGGATCATCTTTCTTTCCAATTATCACATCCTCTGGATGAGAAGCTTTCATTTTGGAAGAAGATCCTCTGACTGTTGGTCTTTCAGAAATATGCAGATTGTCAAGTTGGGAAGTTAGAGGCGTAGCATCTGGGTTTGCTTCAGAGTCTTTGTCTTCAGTCTTGTCTGCCTCTGAGCCTTCAGAGTCTGTGAGAATAACTTCTCTATCTGCAGAACTTTCAACTTGCTTTGGCTTTTCAGAGCCAAGCTTATCATCAAATCTAACATGAATAGATTCTTCCACAATCTGTGTTTCAGTATTGAATACTCTGTAGCCTTTAGAGCGTTCAGAATAACCAAGCATGAAACACTTCTGTGCTTTGGAATCAAACTTGTTCAGATGATCTTTAGTGTTAAGCATATAACAAATACATCCAAATGGATGAAAATAAGCAATGTTGGGCTTTCTGTTTCTCCACAATTCATAGGGAGTCTTTTCCAGAAGAGGTCTTACAGACACTCTGTTCTGAATATAACATGCTGTATTTATTGCTTCTGCCCAAAAGTATTTTGCCAGATTTGTCTCGTTGATCATGGTTCTGGCCATTTCTTGCAATGTTCTATTTTTCCTCTCTACAACTCCATTTTGTTGTGGAGTTCTAGGACAGGAGAAATCATGTGCAATTCCTTTTTCAGAAAAATATTTTTCAAAATATTTGTTTTCAAATTCGCCACCATGATCACTTCTGACTTTAATAATTTTGCATTCTTTTTCAGTCTGGACTTGATTGCAGAAGTCAATGAACACAGAATGAGACTCATCCTTGTGTTTTAGAAACTTTAGCCATGTCCATCTGCTGTAGTCATCAACAATGACTAACCCATACTTCTTGCCTCTGATGGATGCAGTTTTCACTGGTCCAAACAGATCAATATGAAGTAATTCCAATGGTCTAGAAGTGGAAACAACATTTTTTGGTTTAAAATGAGATTTTGAAAATTTACCCTTTTGACATGCGCCACACAGAGCATCTGAATTGAACTTCAGATTAGGGAGTCCTCTGACCAGATTGAGTTTATTAATTTGAGATATACGTCTCATATTAATATGTCCCAATCTTCTATGCCAGACCCATTGCTCATCATTCACAGATAAAAGGCATTTTACATTTTGAACTTTAAGTTCTGAAAGGTTAATTTTGTAAATGTTGTTTTTCCTCTTTCCACTGAATAGGGTTGAGCCATTCTTTTGACACACAGCTTTGCAACATTTTTGATTAAAGATGATATCATAACCATTGTCACTTAATTGACTTATGGACAATAGATTATGTTTCAATCCTTCAACTAACAGAACATTAGAAATAGAGGGTAGGTTACCATTACCTATTGTACCAGAGCCAATGATCTTGCCTTTCTGGTTCCCTCCAAATTTCACGTCCCCTCCAGATCTAAGTTCCAGGCTTTGGAACATAGACCTTTCGCCCGTCATATGTCGTGAGCATCCAGAGTCCAGGTACCATGATTGGTGTCTGGATTTTGCTGCTAAGAACATCTGCAACAGGTATTATCTTACTTTTAGGTACCCAGATCTTTTTGGGTCCTTTGGGGTTAGATGTTCTGTGGTTTTGCCTAAACTTCTGTTTTTCAACATAGTGTTTATTCTGGCTAGCCCTTGGCTTAAACACATAAGTACTCTTTTCAGAGCTTGTATGTTTAATATCATTCAGATGACCAAACTTGAAATGAGAATACAGAGGAGTCTTCTTGATGAAGAGTTTATCAACAGATTTTGGATTGCTTCCAGAGGAGGATTCACATCCAATGCCTCTTCTGTTGTTCCCACTAACACCATAGATCATAGAAGCCATTTTGCTTCTGTCTATGCTTTTAGTGAGGAATCTTCTAAAACTGGATTCATATTTTTCTAAAATATTTTCACTTGACTCTGTTTCAGTATCAGATTCTTGTTGAGTTGTTTCTAAATCATTTTTGAGTTTTAAATTTATTTCTTTCTGCTCAACAAGTTCTGTTCTCAGAAGATCAATCTCAGATTCAAGATTGCTTTTCAGCTTCTTGTATTTGAGTTTAATCTTGCTGTAGCTTTCCAACATGTCAGATAAACTTTCAACAAGTTCAGCTCTGGAGAGTTCAGAAAATACCTCTTCAGAGTCAGAGTCTGATTCTGACTCAGATTCAGATGATGATGTTCCTTCATCTTGATCATTTGTGTTGGCCATCAGTGCAACATTTGCACATTCTTCCTCAGATTCAGAAGATGATTCAGATTCATCTGAGTCATCCCATGTAGCCATCAGAACCTTTTTCTTTTTATCAAACTTCCTTTTGGGTTTTTCCTTTTGAAGTTTGGGACATTCACTCTTGTAGTGTCCAGGTTCTTTACATTCAAAGCAAGTGACCTCTTTCTTGCCAGATCTTCTGTGTCCAGAAGATTCTCTCTTTTGATCAGATCTTCTGAAGTTGTTGAACTTCTTCCCTTTGTGCTTCCAGAGTTTGTTGATCCTTCTGGACAGCATAGATAGTTCATCTTCTTCTTCAGAAGAAGATTCCTCAGAGCTTTCTTCATTAACCTGCAAAGCTTTAACAGATTTGTTAGATTTAAAAGCTAAAGATTTACCTTTATCTTTCTTCTGGGGTTCATCTTCCTCCAGCTCAATCTCATGACTTCTCAAAGAACTGATGAGTTCTTCTAATGAGATTTTGTTCAGATCCTTGGCCAGCTTCAATGCAGTCACCATAGGTCTCCATCTGGTAGGAAGACTTCTGATGATCTTCTTGACATGATCAGATGTTGAGTAGCCCTTGTCCAGAACTTTCAACCCAGCTGTTAGAATCTGAAATCTGGAAAACATAGTCTCAATGTTCTCAGATTCTTCCATTTTGAACGCTTCATACTTCTGTATCAGCGCCAGAGCCTTTGTTTCTTTCACCTGAGAATTTCCCTCATGAGTCATTTTGAGAGACTCAAACATATCATGAGCAGTGTCTCTGTTGGTAATCTTCTCATACTCTGTATGAGAGATTGCATTAAGAAGTATGGTTCTGGCTTTGTGATGATTCTTGAATTCTTTCTTCTGCTCCTCAGTCATTGATTTTCTATCAATCTTTTTGCCATCCTTAGTAGGATGTTCATATCCATCAATGACTAAATCCCAGAGATCAGCATCATACCCCAAGAAAAAACTTTCAAGTCTATCTTTCCAATAATCAAATTTTTCTCCATCAAACATTGGAGGTTTGGTGCTGATTCTGTCTCCTTCATATTTGTTGCTTGATGTAGGAATATCACCCATATTAGCAACCAAATAAATAACAGAGTATTCTTCTCACTGGATCTTTATCTGTCACGGTTAAGTGAATGCACACTCAGAACCGGAGCTCTGATGCCAACTGAAGGTGAGAAAATACTTAGAAGGGGGGGTTGAATAAGTATGACAGAAAATAAGCAAAGATAAAAACTCAAGTATTTTTATCCTGGTTCGTTGAACTCAACTACTCCAGTCCACCCTTTTCAAGAGTGATTTGCCTTTCTCAACAAGGACTTAATCCACTATTCAAATCAACTGATTACAAATAGCAACACCTAAGAACAACTGTTCTTAGTCTTCTCAAGAGCTACTGATCTAACCTAGATCCTCTTAAGGA
The DNA here is from genome assembly GCA_963859935.3 of Lathyrus sativus. Lineage (NCBI taxonomy): Eukaryota > Viridiplantae > Streptophyta > Magnoliopsida > Fabales > Fabaceae > Lathyrus > Lathyrus sativus. Next base: position 543,775,032 of record OZ012739.1, on the reverse strand, counting down.
AAACTTCTTTTACAAATTAATGTAATACAATGTAAGAGTAATAAATTGCTTCTATGAAAGCTATAAACACAACTGTGTTATTTCTCTAAGTTTAGAACAATGTATGAACAGCAAAGAATATGAGAGCTTTTGCGTGAGAGTGTTCTTGCAATGAATTCGTCAATTTCGTCACTTGAAGAATGGGCTATGATATCCTTTATATAGCCACTTGAATATTGGAGAGAATATTTTACCGTTGGAGAAGATATTTCCAATATCAAATAGTACTGTCCTTTGTACTATTGCAGCAGAGAGACGGCGCACAAAATGTGGGTGTAGCAATTGTCTGCTGAGCTGTGATTTTACCATATCAGGAATGTATCAGAGGAATAATCTTCTTGCAGAGAATTTTGTCTATCCCAATTAAGGAAAGATTTGCTGGCATATTCCAACGGATATATTAAAATAATCTTCTTCAAATAATTCTTCAGATAGTTCAGATCAACAATCAATATCAGAGTCTTCAGTCTTCAGAATCTTCTGGAAACTTCAGAGACTAAGATGTTCTTCAGATGTTGATGAATCAGAGTCTGGTGCAGCTGTGTGCTTGAAGCGTAACATGCTTTTAGATCAGAGTCTTCGCTCAGATCAGAGTCTTCTTTCATTCAGAGTCTCTTCACTCAGAGTCTTCTCTCATTCAGATTCTTGATAATATAAGCAGCGCGTTGTATCTTCAGAATCTTGATGACTAAGCTCTTATACTTCAGATTCTTCAAATCTTCAGATGCTCTTGAGCCATTCAGAATTTATTGTTCACATCAAATTTGCTCTTTAAGATTAAAATCTTTTGTGCCTGTAGAAAACAGTTTAGAACAAATTTAGAGAGTATAATTCTTGTATACAAATTATCATTAATGTTATCATCAAAACATAGAGATATTACTAAGACACAATCTGTGCTCTTACAGGAGTGTCTCTTCAAGCTTTACAGATATGGTGACTATGAGCCAAAGGTTAGAAGAAGGTTTGAAAATTGGTAAGGTGTCCAAAGCTGCCGAATCTTCTAGTGGGGCAAAGAAATCTTATGGGAATTTCCAAAAGAGGAAAGAAGATCAGACCAATGTTGTCATGACTGAATCAAGGAAGTCTCGCCATGGACTTCAACCTGTTGATAATCATGTTGTTGCTCCACAGCCAACTCAAACTCCTCAACATCCAGTTATTAGACAAGACCAGTATCGAAATAGGAATCAATTTGATCCTATTCCCATGACTTATACAGAACTTTATCCTTACCTGGTTCAACAAGGGCCGATAACTACAAGGGCTTTACCACCTCCTCCTAATCCTCCTCCAGCTGGATTCAAGGCTGATTTCCAGTGCGATTTTCATGAGGGTGCCATAGGCTATGACTTGGAGCATTGTTTTGCATTGAAAGCTAAAGTGCGTGAGTTGATTAGGGATGGGATACTTGATTTTTTGGATAAGCCTCCAAATGTCCAGAAAAATCTGCTGCCAGTGCATCTAAAGTGAAGCTTCGGCCTGACCCCAGCGGATTGATTTTCATAAACGTCAGTGTTTCAGACAGGACGACTCCTCTTTGTACTGATTTAGTCACTAGACTTTTGTTTCTCGTTGTTTGTACTTTCCTTATTTTAGTAGTTGTTTTCCTTCAAATCATGTTTGTACTTTTATATTAATGAACTAAGGATTACAACGTTTGATTTAATTCCTTTTATCTATTATTTGCATCTTTACGCTTTGTCTTTCAAATATTTACTCCTTGTCCAAATTTTTTATATGTGTCGCTACTGCGGAAAAAGGTGCTGACAAAGACAGAAGAGTCTCCACCTATCGTTATTTATCCCAAAGGAGGGAAAGGAAACGATCAGGAGAAACCTAGAGAAAAGGGATAATACCGGTCATCGCAACCAAATCTCGGGTTCGGGAGTCGGTTACGCAAGGGGAAGGTATTAGCACCCCTCACGTCCGTTGTACTCAACGGGATCCATGCTTGTTTGTTTATCTAAAGGGTTGTTTATCTATCTAGCTAAGAGGTCTGGGATAAAAGAAAAGAAAGGAAAAAGGACTCGACAGAGCGTCGCTGCTCTGGGCCTACGTATTCCCTTGTGCAATGGGAAAGTCAGAGTCAACGTAGTTCAGCTAACTACGGGTGAAAAGGGAAGGTTGCTCGCCAAGACGCCGCGTATTGTGCCTATGCACTCTCAACAGGTATGAGAGATCAGAGCTTACGTAGTTCGGGATAAAAACAGAACACAAGTTTGTTCATGAGTTTTATCTGAGTAAGGTTAAACTACAGTTCCAACAGTTAGGGACAACGCCTGTTTGTGGTAGAACCGAAGCTTAACAGAACTCTTTTGTATGAAAAGATTTTCCTGATTAAAGAATCCCATCGGGCAAAAGGAAGTTTGATGTTTGTGTTTTGAAGTCTTTTATGAGAAGTGTTTTGAATGAATGTTAGTAATTCATATCGCACTAGAGACTATGATTTATGAGTGAATGCATCGCATGTCACCCAAAGGGTGCCACACTAAACATCCTGATTATTGAAAGGAAGCCCTCCAATAACCATTCCTAAGTAGCTTAAGGCTCATAACGTACAATACTCATTAGCCTTTATTATGTATTTTGATTTTGTTTGAAGATGAGAAGAGAGAAAGGACTCTATGGGGACTAAGAAAAACCCTACTGTTATCCTGCAAGATGGTCCTAAGGTTGAGTTTAACAGGGGAATTCTATCCTATTTGTTATCATGCAAAGGATTAGATCCTAGTGTCTATCATCACCATCCTTAAACAAAGATGTGAGAGTTCCTAAGGGGACATGGCAAAGGAAAGAGAAACAAAGCCATCAAGCAGATGGAATATAAAAATTAATCCACATGCAATGCAACAATACAAGCAAGGGAGGACACCTCAACCTTCAATGCAATCAAGCAAACACAGAGGAAAAGTAAACACACAAGCAAAGTGAGGACACCTCAACCTTTAATGCAAACATGAACCTAAGACAGAATAACTATACATGCACTTCTACCCTAATGCACCAAAGCAAACAATATGAAGAGGATAGAATAAACAAGAGGGGAAAACAAAAGGAGAACCAAAGTCATCAGGTTCAATGTGTATCAACACAAGAGTCCATAAAGGTTCATCCTCATATGGAATTCCTTTAGTTCTACCAAAGGAAGAAACAGGCTCTCATAAGAGAGATCCTAAGATCAAAGGACAGATAGGAAGGAAAAAAGAGAAGCACAGTGAGAACCAAAGGAACTCACCATGTTCAATGTGTATCAACACAAGAGTCCACAAAGGTTCCACCTCCTATGGAATGCCTTTAGTTCTACCAAAGGAAGAATCATGCTCTCACAAGAGGGACCCTTTGATTTAGGACAAAGGAAGAAAGAGGAGAATGAGGATGGAAAGCACAGTGAGGACCAAAGGAACTCACCATGTTCAATGTGTATCAACACAAGAGTCCACAAAGGTTCAACCTCCTATGGAATGCCTTTAGTTCTACCAAAGGAAGAACCAGGCTCTCACAATAGGGATCCTTTGATTGAGGACAAAGGAAGAATGAGAAGAAGCAAAGTGAGGACCAAAGGAACTCACCATGTTCAATGTGTATCAACACAAGAGTCCACAAAGGTTCAACCTCCTATGGAATGCCTTTAGTTCTACCAAAGGAACAACCACGCTCTCACAAGAGGGATCCTTTGATTAAGGACAAAGGAAGAAAGAGGAGAATGAGGATGGAAAGCATAGTGAAGACCAAAGGAACTCACCATGTTCAAACCAAACTCATCACATTCAAAGAGTCCTCAATGGCTCAACTTCTTTATGGAATGCCTTTATCTCTTTCAAGGGGAGAGCTAGGCTCTCACAATAAGGATCCTAATATTGAAGGACATGAGGATTAGGAGAAGGAGAGGTGGAAAAAGAATCATGTAAAGGTGGAAGTCATTCAAGGATATTCACTTGAAAAGGTTAAAGGGAAGTCCTAAAGGAAGCCTAGGTTAGGAGCAAGTTAGGAACATGACATGGGATTGAGAATTCACATACAAGTTCCTTACGATGTATAGGATATGAACATGGAAGAGTTAGATGCACAAGCATTGTAAAAAGATCAAACAAAATGCAAACTAGGCAAAAGATAGAGTTGAAACTACACAAGGATAGGTTAGAATGTAAAATCTACCAAAAATAGTAAAATGAACCTAAAAATTCTAAGAATATTCCTAGTAGACCCCTTTGGTATTAGGAACCAGGGGTAAAAATTTGGGAAGAAAACTCTAAGCCTAGGTATGCCAACAGGGGGAAAAGGCTTATGGTAGCCTATAAACAAGGCAAAAAGAAAGGGTTCTAAAGGATCTACCTAAACCCTACACAAAAGGTATCTAAAATTAATGATAAAAATACCATAATATCAATAAAGGTATCAAGAATAAGCACAAAAAATTCCATGAATTTATTTGGTGTTTTGATTAAGAAAGAAAAATCAAGAAGGAGATGGTATGCAATTTTCAATTATAAAAAACACATTAAAATAAAATGCAAAATTAAATTGAAAAATGAATGAAAAATAAATTCAAAAAATATGGAAAATTATAGTACATGTCAAAGTATCTATAACAATTTTTTTCATGATTTTTAGAGTTATCAAACATTTTTAAAGAATTAAAATGAAAGCAGAATTAAAAAAGAAATAAAAGAAAAGAAATAGAAATTGGAAAATAGTTGGTGCAAAAAATAATCCAACAACGTGCAATTTGGTTGGGCTCAGACTTAGGGGGTGCAAACAGCATTTAGGCCCAGGTCAATTTGACTTCAGTCAACTACACAAGACTCAATCACAACCCTACGTTCAAATTACCAGTCAAGCATCCTATGGCTGCAAAGGAGACACGCGTGCTTCAACATTACTCCATAAAACGTAATTAAATCATAGCCTTCCAATCTAAAGACCAGTCAAGCATCTAATGGTTGGGATGAAAGCCACTGAAACGCACCGTTTCATTAAAAGGGAAGTCAATCCCTAAGAACCAATTGTGGCTACTGGATGAGTACTAAGTCAAGCAATCCTAGGGATAAAACAATGCCACGCAAGCAAATGAAACCTAGTACAAAATAACAATCAATCATGGCCACACGATCAAGTCCAAGTCCAAGGTTCAGCGTGGATCCAAGGGATGTGATGAATCCACGAATGCATCAATGTTTGAATATGAAAAATAGAGGGAAGAACCAGACGGTGGCCGGATTCCCTCCGGTCATCTTCTCCTTTCGCTATGCCACTGTAGCAGGTTTACAAACCTTCATGAAACTAAAAAATTCTTGCACTAATCAATTCGCCTTGCTTCATACAAAATGATGCCATAATTCTTTTGACCTAAATATCTCTAAATCAGCCTAACCGAATCCATGAAGTTTTCATGTCACTTCAAGAATTGCCACAATCATGCATAAAACTTATCCAGAATCAATCTACCAAGTGCCAGGATCACAATCATATGAAAATGGCATGCTAATTCTTCCTAATCAGAGAGGAAAGTTGAAAGATGGATTACCTAGTGGAGAGCTTCCACTGAGCCTTCAAATGCTATGGATTCTTGATGAATTTGATCCAGAAATGATCAATGATCCTTCCTAAAGTTGTTAGAATGAGAAATTTGGATTGAAACTTCAAGAAACTGAAAATACGATTTCCACTTCTGTCTCACTTTTTCCAACTAATTTCTAATTGTTTTTGGCTCCAAATTCTGTTGTGAATGATTGTACATGATCCTCAGATTATATACTTTGGATATGGATGAGTTTTGAGGCCAATTGCAGCCTGTACAAGCCCAATTGAAATCCAATTTTTCTTGCCTTGAAGCTTCATGAATCGTGCCAAAACAGAGCTGGAAAATGCCTTAAGCTTGTTCATTCATGTTTCTTATGCTGTGGGTGATCCAATGGTGGAGATTACTTCCTTGTTTTAATCCTATGAATTTGATTATGTAACTTAAACTTGAAGTTACATGCGAAATGTCATGGCTTTGGACCCCAAATTGCAATTCTGAAAATGCCATTGTGTTTATAATGTATTTTGTACACAAAATATGCATAAACTTGGATCAAATTGGTCCAATATGAATTGATTTGATTTTTTGTACTTTTAATGCCTTTTCCATGGAAATTTCTTCATCAAATCTTCAATCCAAGCCAAATCCATGATACCTTGATGTTTGGTTGAGCAAATGACCCCATTTGGAGCAACTTTCAAGTTGGAAAGATTTCCATTTGAGTTATGCAAAGTGGTGAAATTGACCTATAACAAAAAGTGACCTATAATCAAAGTTTCCCAAAATACCCCTGCCTTGCAAGCTTCATATCTTGAGCTCTACAAATCATAATGAGGACTTATAGGAATTTTTGAAAATCTAAGATTATGAGGAATAACTTTCATGTTTGGGTCAAGGATAGGTGAGACATCCTTCTAGGTCAAAAATGGCATGGAAGTTGGTTGGCTTTCAAGGACCAAAATCACATTCATCTGATGACCTGTAACTTGTCTGTTTCATATCTTGAGTTCTAGAAATCCAATATGGGACTTCTAGTACTCAAAACAAATATAAGAACACGCTATACAAGTTTCATGTTGGAGTCAAGAAGAGATGATACTTTCATCTTGAGTTTTGTGGTCTTGAAGTTAGGCACTAAACAGGGGATTTTACACTATCAAGCTTAGAAACCCTAGCTTAGCAACTTCTCACACTCTTGAGTATTGATGAATTTATCTTGGAACAATCTCTTAGGTGTCTCAACACAACATTCCATGATCATAAAGACTTGGAATTGAGCCTCAAACTCCTTTAATTCAACTGTTGACTTAGGGTTGACCAGATGAAAACCCTAATTGCACCACCCTTGGTTGTGGCTTCTTGTTCTTGGTTAATGACTTGCACAAACTCCATGACAACTCTCAAGAAATCCCATGAGCTCTCTCAATAGCTTCTATTCATAACCATGACCTTGTAGTCTCTTGATGACTTGCAATGACCCCTAGGATAGGAGATAAGCACACTTGGATCCACCCACTTCTTCAAGGATCTTTGATTTCTTTTGGTGACTTGATGAGGATGATAACTTGAATGAAGCTTCCTGAATAGCCTTAGAAACTTTGGTAGCCCTTTTTAGATAGGCACATTCCTTGACCCCCTGCACAAATGACAATGCAATGCATATGCTAATGCTATGATGAATGCAATGAAACATAAGCTAGGTAAAGAAAAAGGTTAGGCAAATTTTGGGGTGAAACAATATGCAAAGATTGGAGGGAGGACGACGAAAACGTTATACCCATAACTGCTGTCAGTATGCTTTCAATCAAAACTTTGTTGACGATGTAAGGCATTGTTTCAACTCCCAAACACTAGAGAAATAAGGAAGTTATTCCCTTGTCACCCCCTTTGAGCTTAGAAGTTGGAGTGTCTTTCTTTACTAAAAACCCACAATCTTAACCTGGGGCATGGGTAGTTGTCAATTAACTTGGTTGTGTTCCTGTAATACACCTTTCATTCACAAATTTTCCTCCGCACACAATAAGTAAGTGTCGGAGATGTTTTCCAATCAAAAAGTCGATGATGGTTCGCCGTAATCATTAAAGTCAAGCAGTCACTTTCTTTCAAAATAAATAAATAAATAAATAAAAGCCCGCTAAGTCAAAATCTATGAAGGAGACTTAGGCAAAACTGGGGCATCCCGCTGACTGTAATCTTCACAAGAAACAACTCAGGCAAAATTTAGGGATAATACAACGAGGAGTTTTTAATCTTTACCCTGAAAATCCTCAAAACGACCAATTGTCATATGGAAGTAGTGGTTGCCTTTTTAGTGGTCCCTTGACTTCTAAACCATCATTGCTACCATCAGTGCAATTCCTAACTTATAGGAAATTGAATGCATAATATGAGTTAACTGAGCATTGGACTGAAGATTATCACGAAGACTGGGTGGGTACAAATAAATTTTGAGCCTTTATCCTTCATTTCTTAAACCGTGAACCAGGCCACGTTACAACTCTTAAAAGACCTAATTGAAGCAAGGTTATTTTGAAAGCATACTATGACAGGGTTGCGTAAGCTGACTCCTAAAGATTTTTGTGAATCATTTATTTTGGCGGTACACTTTTGTTTTAAAACTTTGAGCGTCTTGAAGCTCTGTGTTCTGACCAACGACTCACTTATTTTTCATCTTTCAAAAATAATTTTGATTTCAAAAGTTGCATGAACTTTGCATTACCATGTTTGTATGAATATTTTTGTTTGCAAACTGACTTTCCTTTAAGGGATTTTCAAACAATGAGAAACTTGGTCAGTGATCCTATCAGGGGCAAGTTCCTTTTACATCCTGTCTAAGGATCAATTCAAGATTTGGTCAAAGCATGGTCTTCTCAGAGTTGGTTTATCCAAATGATTTTTTAGACTCATACTGGGGCAGAGCTTCCGAGGGTACAGTAAAACAATCATCTTCACGAATTAGACAAACTGAAGTAATTATCAGTTCCTCTACAACAGACAGTTCAATCTGGCGCAATTTACTTGAAGAATCCCCAAGCAGCTCTCTTCATCCTTCCTACATGGACTATTAACTTGATACGGTTTAGCAGAATGGTAGTGATATATGGGTTGAGGAATCGGTTCTTCAATCTTGTCATTTCACCAAAAGAGTCGAGCCTTGTCGTCGACATCTGCATTTGAATTTAATCACATATCATAGCATAATTCATATACATCTACATATCATGAGTGTTTCATCCTCATTTGAATTCCTTCCGAGGTCGTGTTTTATCCACGTCTTACCTTGTGGTCAAAGTCCAACTCACTTGACATTTATCAAATAAGTTTGTGTCGTGTCTATCTGATGTTCTACCAGATATGACATTTCTTATCCGATGTTCTTCCGGGTTAATTTCTCTTTCTGATGGTTTTCCAAATTGAGTAGTTGTTCTGATGTTCTTCTAGAACTTATCTGACGGTTTTCCAGATATTCCTTTTGATTCTAATGGTTTTCCAGAATCTATCTGATGTTTTTCCGGATTTATTTCTCTCTCTGATGGTTGTCCAGATTGAGTCTTTGTTCTGATGTTCTTCAAGAACTTATCTGATGGTTTTCCATATATTCCTTCAATTCTGATGGTTTCCCAGAATCTATCCGATATTTTTCTGGATATGTTTCTCCTTTTGATGTTTTTTTGGACTGAGTTTGGTTCTGACGTTCTTCTAGAACTCCTTTGTTGCTTATCTGATGTTCTTCTGGATATGTCTTCAAACTCTTCCCGTACATTTAATGCTTTCTTAAAATTTTTCGGATATATCTTCAGAGACTTGTCTTCATCTCAGGCTCTTATAGATGTTTTCGTTCTATCTCTGGATGTAGCCCAGAGTTTATTCGATGTTTTTCCGAGTATCTCTGGTGTGTTTCAGAATTCATTCGATGTTCTTCTGAATGTCCCTGAAATTTGTTTCTTTGTCCCAGAGTTCATTCGATGTTTTTTCCGAGTGTCTTTGGTGTGCTTCAGAGTTCATTCGATGTTCTTTCGGATGTTTCTGATGTCTTTTTCTCTCTGTATATTTCCCAACAATTCTTGAAGATCCCGCTCGATCTCTTCGTTTAAAGGAATGTCCTGAAAACTCCATCACTTGTCATTTACCTGATCCTACCGTCGTGTGGATCCTATGTTACCTTGTCATCCTAGAGTGCCAGCCGGCCATGCCTAAATCTGTTGCACGGTTACTCTTGGATATTCCCCAGTGGAGGCCATCTTGCTGTTTCTCTCTCCATTAAGGATCCCATTCTTACTGTTCCTTCTAAAGTGATAATCGATCGTGCTCGCGCCAGTTGGCCATCACTTTAGAATTCCCATTGTTGGATTGTCGTCCCAGTGCATCATTTTCCCCAGTATGGTTTGGTCGTCGTGTCTGCCCTGTAATAGATTCATGGCATTGTCCATTTTATTCCGTTTCCGTTTTGTCCACAGTATTGCATATCACTGCATCTAAGGGCAAAATTTTCGGTTATTGGTATTTAAATCTCTCCACCATGATTTCTCGAGCCTCCGTCGCTCATATCATCCGATGAAGCTATTTAAATAGGGGCAACTGTAATACCCCAAAATTTGCCCCGAGATTATTAGGTTCATTTAGCACGCATTTAATCTCGCCTAGTGACTAAAATGTCACAGAAATAATTTCTCAGATTTACAGACAAACCGGTCAAACTGAATCTTAATTATGCGTAAAAATTGGTGGACAGAAAATTTAAAAGTTGACCTTGCAGACGTCAATTATATTACATTTCGCGTAGTTTAATCCGGCGTGTTCGTTTTGATTTTTCGACCATTTTTCATCGCATTTTGATCAGTTTGAGCGTTTTAAGGTGTCAAAAATTATTTTAAAATCTGACAAAACGGTGTATTTTTTCGAGTCGTATATTTTGCGCTGATTATTTTAGTGTACTCGGTTTATTTTTTCGAACACTTGGACGTCCAGCTTTTATTTATTTGGGGTCCAGTTATTTTTACATTTTTGTCTAAATAGTTAGAATAAATATATAAATAGAATTATTAGTTTTAATTTTATTTTAATTATTTAAATTCTATTTAGTTATAACTAAAATTAATTTAAGTTGGGCTTTAAAATGGGCATTAGGTTAGAGTTAACCCTAATTTGATACCTATATAAACATAAGTTGTATTTGAGAAAGGGAGAGTTCAACAGAAGAAGATTAGAAAGGGGTTTTGCTTCAAAAGAACATCATCATCATCATGAACGTCTAGAAGAGAAAACCCAGAAAACCATTTCTGAATCCGCGAGCTGCAAAGCCTCAGTGTTCAACATCATCGGCCAATAACAATCATCATCGCTCCCTATAGTCACGATTTGGGTGAGAAAAGGATCCACTTACTAATTTGCATGTATTCATTTCTTTTTGTTTCAGAAAAATAGAAGGAAAGGCGGTATGAACATGGAATACCCATATGGGTTATGCGCTGCCACTGGCTTCAAGGGAAGAAGAAGACCAAAAGGGAAAACCCTAAATGGGTTTCGGCCAAACCCCCTTCCCTTTTTACGTCATTCAGTTTTGCTCCTTTTATCTTAGTATTACTATTATGTTATTATTATTATCATGTGATTATTATTATTATGTTATATTATTTGATTTTAAGTGTATAAATTCAAATCATTTTGTTCTAAAATTAAAACCACTCTTTTAGTTAAAATATTTTTAAAATTGAAATGCATCTTTCTAATTAAAACCAATTTCTCTAATTAATCAAAAAAAATTTTAAAATTAACTTTTAAAACCCATTTTTCTTTTCAAAAATTAAAAGTAAATTATTTATTTATTTAATAAGTCTAACCTTTTTTAAACAAATATAACCTTTTTTTTATACATATTTTTAACCCAAACTTCTGACTTTCGTTAGCTGTCACTTAAATTCAAAAATAAAAAAATTCCTAACTGTTCCTGTTAATTGCTCATCTAACTTTCATCGTCTCTCGTTGGGATTTGATTACTAATCTTGTTATTTTCCGTATTCATTTTTTTTTTATTGTAATTATGCGAGGATATTGTCGCTTTCTATTCCGTCGTTATTTTTGCATTTTTTGTTGTTGTAATTTATGCGAGTATATTGTCGCAGTGCATGTCCTTTAATGTTTTTGCACTATTTCATATTTTTCATACAGCCGCTCAATCATTTTCATTATTTTATTTACCGTTAAACCTTTCGAAGGGTTAGGTCCAGTAGTTTGACCGCCGAGTCAATAACCCTAAACCTTGACCATTTCAAAACCCTAATTTTCTAGGTGTCCCGTCGTGGACTTAAATACCATTTATCCTAGCATTAGGTCAAGGAGTCGCCGCACTCCATTTTAGGGTTTCCCGTCGTGGAATGCCTCTTAACCCTAATTTCAATTCAAACTTTTTCAATGTAGAAATAGGAGTCGCCGCACTCCACGTAAGCGCTTCCCTATGAACGCTTATTCCCCATTGAAACCTTGACCACAATCAAGACGTTTCTAACCTCCCTTTCGAGGGAAACTATGATTACTCTGATTCCATCCCCTACCGCGGATACGTAGGCACAAGATGCGGGTCTTGGCGAGTAAACTTAGGACTAACCCTTAGGTCTCTTTGTCACTCTTAACCCTTAGCTCAGTATATGCCTTAAGCAGATAATAAAGTAAAATGGAAAACTATAAACAAAAGGTTCCTGTAGAGTACTACAGAAGTTTAGGGTGCTAGTACATTCCCTAAGCTTAACCAACCCCTTACCCAGGTCTCTCCCCGCATTGTTTACGATGCAAAAATAGGTTTTCCTTCATTTGACCTTTTCCTTCGGATAAATCAAAGATCTTTTGTGAACTAAAGATGTGATTCAAGCTAATCAATAGTTTGATATCCTATTCTCACCGCAACAGACTGCATCGGAGTTCACAGGATGGGCGAGCTCTTCACCGTCCATTGTCGTAAGAATTAGCGATCCTCCGGAGAAGACTGTCTTAACAACAAATGGCCATTCATAGTTGGCAAGATCTTTTTTAGTATGAGTTCTCCTTAGCAGAACTCACGGATTCAGACTTTCTTGTTGAAGGCTCTCTTCACCCGATTCTGATATAACTGCCCGTGGCACATAACTGCCAGGCACTTCTCGTCGATGAGATTCAGCTGGTCATATTTGTCTTGAACCCAATCGACTTCATCTAGCTTGGCTTCCATCAACACCCTTAAGGAAGGTAACTCAACTTCGATGGGGTGAACGGTGTCCGTTCCATACACCGGTGAGAAAGGGGTTGCCCCTGTTGATGTTTGAATAGTAGTCCTATATCCGTGCAAAGCAAACAGTAACGTTTCATCAGCTTCATTCATCTTAGGACGATACAGAGAAGAATTATGATGTGAAATCTTGAAACTGTCGCAACAACTCCTTCATAGTCTTATTGTTTATATTGGTACCATTTTCAGTTATGATCCGACTTAGAAATCCATACCGGCAAATAATTTCTTTCCTGATGAAGCGAGCCACTACTTGCTTGGTCACATTAGCATAGTGTCGCTACTCGAAAAATACGCAACGACGGGGAGGCGAAAATAAAGAACAGAAGAGTCACCACCGAACTTTATTTATCCCATGAGGGTAAAGGAAAATATCGAGAAAACCTTAAGAAAGAAAATGGATAAGATGGTCTCGCGACCAAAAACGGGTTCGGGAGCCGGTTATGCAAAGGGAAGGTATTAGCACCCTTCGCATCCATCGTATTCGATGGGAACCATTTGTTTGTCGATGTGTGATTATATTTGCTTAAAGATTATGTATTAAAAGAGTGTTCCAAAAGATAGAGAGAGAGGGTTAGAAATTGGGGAAATAGAGGTAACGAAGGAAAAGAGAGGAACAACAGACTCGGTAGGACTTCGCGGTCCTAGGCCTACATATTCTCAACAGATATGAGAAAATCAGAGTCAACATAGTTAGGGGAACTACAGATATGGGGGATTGTGTTTGCCAAGACGTCGTTGTCTTGTGCCTACGTATCCTCATCTGGTATGAGAAATCAGAACAGCCGTAGTTCGGCTACGGTTTGTTGATGTTTTTATGGATGATACTATCGTGCGCATTCTAGCAGTTAGATGTATTGTTGCTCGTGTTGCACCCCAAAATTTGACCAACAATTATTTATTCATTGAGTGTTTGAAAATGGATGCCTTCATCAGAAAGTTCAAGAGATCCCCAGAGAAGTGGTTTGAAACCAGGGTTGTGTGCTTCATAGCTTGAGAGTTATATGTGCCCCTCAGATGATTCTGAGACTTTGAGAATGAGCTTGATGACTTGAGAAAGCTTATGAGATGTCTTGATAGCCATCATGAAGCCCAGAGAAGTCATTGTGCAAGAATTCAGAAGATTCAACCATGAATGGTAGAATTAGGGTTTTGACTGGGTCAACCCTAGATCAGCTGAAGATTTGGAGAAGGTTGAGACCCAATCCAAGGGCCATGAGATCATGGAATGATGCATAGAGATGTTATAAAGATGATTCCTAGACCAACTCATCATGATTGAGGAGTTTGAGAAGTTTCAAGTCAGGGTTTCCAAGGATTGTCAGTGAAAAAACCCTAATTTGATCCCCATCTTCCAGGCAGTTTTAGCTCTAGATGTGATTGATATCTCATCCTCCCCACAACATGAATGTTGTAGAGCTTGTTCTTAGATTTAATTTGAGTGGTGGAAGTCCTTGATAGGAGTTACAGAGCTCAAGTTATGGTTTTGACAAATTACAGGTCAGCAGAGGTGTGTGAATCCGGGTCCTTGAAAGTCACCCAACTTGCAGATAACTTTTGCCCTAGTAGGATGATTCCTATGGTTTCTTGGTCAACATGAATGTTGAAGAGGATCTTCTTAGCTTTAATTTGAGTGGTAGAAGTCCTTGATAGGATTTGTGGAACTCAACTTATGGTTTGAACAAGGCAGGGGTATTTTGGTCATTTGTCAGTTATAGGTCATTTTAGCCAATGCCTAAAACTCCTATTTCCAAGCCTCAAATGGAAAAACTCAAAACATGAAAGTTGCTCAAAATGTGATTTTAAGTCTAGAAAGAAGGTCACAAATTGTTGGAAAAGCTCGTAGCATGAGATTACATGATTGGTCAAAAATGAACTAAAAATGGCTTATAACTTTGAAAAGTTGAAATTGAAAAGTGATTTGGAAGATCCACAAATCCAAAATAGGTCATCCAATATATCATTTTGATTGGAAAAACCATTTTGAGAACATTGGTTTAGCTAGAATTTTCATTTGAGGTCTAAAAATGGGTGATGCTTTGAAAAGTCATTACTTGCATAAGAAGGCAATGTTGAAAAACCCTACATAAGCCAAAAATAAACTTGTTTTTCACTCATCCACATTCAATAACTCATGCAAGGAGAATTTGGCACAGAATGGCAAGGCATAACATGTGAGATATGAGATAACCAACTTGTCACCACATGAGAATTTCAAGAAGTTTCCATCACATTCTAGATGAATCTAGAAACATCCAAAGATCATTATAAAGAGAATGCCATGAAGAGTGATCGAGGTTGGTGATAGAGAGCATTTTCAGAGGGGAGAGAGAGGGAGAGATAGCCATTGAAGCAATTTTTTCAAGTTCAAGCAACTCAAGAATTCTTCCACCACAAGCCTTCTCTTTCACAACAAGTGCAAACAGAAACTTGTACATCCTCAGAGGATCTCATTGAAGCCATTTCAAGCCTTGAAACCATCTCCACGAGCATCTACCACTTCTCTTTGACAGGTTGGTTTTTCTCTATGATTCCCCTAATTTATGCACTTTTCAGTAGTTTCCTAGGTATATAATTGATGCATTAGGTTAGTTGATGTAACCCTAAGAGTTAGAGCAAGATTTGTGAGGTTTCACACCAGAGCCATGGTTCTTTAATCTTCAATAACTGGCTGTTTAATGAGTTTTAGGTAACACGAATTAGGTTAGAATGACCAGGATAACATCAAGAACAAGATTGCAGCTTTAGTTTTGAGTTTAATTAGGGTTGATCTCAGAGAAAAATTTTGAACCATGGTCTTGATGCCTTCTGTTAGAATTATCTAGGGCGAGTTATGGAAAGGTGAGCGCATGGCTGCGTTCTAGGCATTTGGTAGAGCATCTTTCGTTTTTGAATCTTGTTGAATCATGGCGTGTGGAGAGAGATAGAGGAGCTCGAAGATTTGAGTGCATGGGAGAGGGTTCTGAAAACCCTAGGTCTCATCTGGGACGATGAAGGAGAGCCCTTGGATCCTCTCCAGAGTTTGACAAATTCATCTAATCCAACGGCCATGCGCGAGTCTGAGAGTTGGAGGGAAGATTTAAAATGAGTGAAACGCGGCGTTTCACTTAAAGCCAGCGTTCTGGGCTTATGTGCTATCCCCACCCCCCTTCTTTGCTGGCCCATTTATTTTTAACTGGCGCCTATTGCTTGTCACACCCCCCCTCCCTTTAATTCATTTAATTATTTTATTTTCTTCTTTTATTTTTCTGTTTTGTTTAATTCATTAAAAATAGATAAAAAATGATTTTTGACTTCTTCTTTTTTCTATGATTAGATGAAAATGTGTAGAAAATTATAAAAATAAAAATAGGATTTTATTTTTTAGTCTAGTATTTTTAATAGATTTTCCAAATAAATAGCTTTTAAATAGTCTTAATTTGGTATTTGATTTTGTAGGAATTATTTTAGGACCTTCCCTTAGGGTTTTTAATCCATTCTTTTTTATGGAATTAGATGATGAATCATAGTTCCCCATAGGTTTTTTTCTAGAATTTTAGAATTAAATTTTGATTAGTTTAATTAGGGTAGATGTAGGGTATCCTAATTAGGGTTTAAGTTGTGTTTAGGTGAAGAATCCCTTTCTTTGATTGAGTTTTATCTTGATTTTTAGGTAGAGGCCTATGTAGATGTTATGAGTAGGTGTTGAGGATCCTTGTGAATAATTGTTAGATTTTTCCCCATTGGTTTAGTATTTTTAGGTATTTGCTGAAGTTGCCTATTGATTTTGTCTCCCCTGTGGTTATCTGTCCATCTCTGGGGTTCATTGTGGGGAATTTGTTGTGGGGATTGTGTTGCCCTGAAGATCTTGATGGAGAGCATCATGAAGAGAAGATTGTAGATCAAGACTCAGAGACCCAGAGCTTGGCTTATTCCCTGTCTGTGAGGTTTGAGATCCTGAAGTTTGAAGGAAGTTCATGGTACTTTCCTGAGGAAGGCACTATGAATGACTTTCATTCTTTCTTCTCACCTCTTTCTTAAGTATCCAATGATGTTGGAGCCAACTTGTGAGTTTAATTTCTCCTGAGGAGGAATGTAAACTGATCACATGTTGTTGAGCCACATGGGATACAACTTCCTAAGTGGAAGCCTCCTAGTACTTTCCTGAGGAAGGTCCTATGGGTCTATTCACTTAGTTCCATTAGTTTATCTAGGATTTCTCAAGTATCCAATGATGTTGGAGCCAACTTGTGAGTTTGATTTCTCCTGAGGAGGAATGTAAACTGATCACTTGTTGTTGAGCCACATGGGATATAATTCCTAAGTGGAAGCCTCCTAGTACTTTCCTGAGGAAGGTCCTATGGGTCTATTCACTTAGTTCCACTAGTTCAGATAGGATTTCCTAAATGTCCAGTGATGTTGGAGCCTGCTTGTGAGTTTAGTTTCTCCTGAGGAGGAATATAAACTGATCACAGTGGTTGAGCCACATAGGGTATGACTCCTGAGTATACACCTCCTAGTGTTCTCCTGAGGAAGACACTATGAGTCTGATTGCTTAGCTCCCTTTCTTTGGTAAGCTTGTTCTGAAGCTTGAAGACTGGGATTGATTTCTTCTGGTTAGGTTTTGCTTTAGGGCTTTGCTTAGATTTGATTAGATTCTGTGTTAGGGTTAGGATTAGAGAGTAGATGATTCTTTCTTTCTCAAGTGTGTTTTATTTGCCTGATGGCACTTCATTTCCTTTATCTGTTCATTGCTTGATAGCATGTTGTTTATCTTCAGTATGATTACTGTTATTTCATGACTGGCTTGAGGTCGAGACGAGCTTGTGGAGGCTGAAGCCCCACACACATTTCCTCCCTCACTTGCATTGCATGCATTTTACTGTTAAAGCTGATGTTTTTGTCTGTTTTGATGTATCATTGACATGATCCCTTAGGACTCTCATTTCTTCTGATGAGGATTTGATGATAGACTTTTAGGTTGAAACCTATGCATGACAACATCTAGGAGTTCCCTGTTCAAACCTCAACCCTAGGATGAATCCATGGCATGATAACAGTAGGACTTGATAGCCTCCCTCCTAGTTGAGCCATTTTTCCCCGTAGTTAGCCGAACTACGTTTGCTCTGATCTTTCATACCAGATGAAAGTACGTAGGCATAGGATGCGACGTCCTAGCGAGCAACCTTTCCCCCGTAACCCCGTAGTTAGCCGAACTACGTTGACTCTGATTTCTCGTTCCAGACGGGAATACGTAGGCATAAAGCGCGACGCTTTGCCGAGTCGTTTTTTCTTTTCTTTTTTCAGCCAGCCTTGACAGGTAGATAGATTATAACCAACCCGTCCAAGTAAACAAACAAGCGAGGATCCCGTCGAGTACGACGGACGTGAGGGGTGCTAATACCTTCCCCTTGCGTAACCGACTCCCGAACCCAGACAATGGTTGCGATGACCTTGTCTTACCCTTTTTCGTCAGGTTTTTTCCGATCGTTTCCTTTCCCGCTCTGAGGGATAAATAACGAAAGGTGGCGACTCTTCTGTTTTGCCGGCACCTTATTTTCGCGCAAGCGACAGCTGGCGACTCTGCTGGGGAGAATGACATCTAGGGACTTTTCCCATCCCTTATGCTGGGACCGTTTCCCATCCCCTACGCGAGTCAATCCTATCGTTTGTGTGCTTGCTTGTTGGGTTGCGTTTATTTATCGCATTTTTACTTCTCGCACTTTACTTCCCGCATTTTATTTCCCGCATTTTATTTTCAGTTTGATATGATTATCTGTGCTGCTGTGGGAGAGGGATGTTACTGTGAGTGAAAAGCCGGACCTGGGCTTGAGTACACGCCTAGATATAGTTGCGGAGAAGTAGTAGACGAACCTGTCTGCTGAGCAGGCACAGTTCCCTACAAAAATCTGCGCTCAGACGAGATTCTTGCAGAGGTGCTCCTTTCCGGTCCTGAGGATCTGAGGGGAGTCCAGACGTGAGGATTGTCGACTCTGGGGACCGATCATTTGGAAGTCAGCTAAGAGAGGCCTCTTCATGACTTGACGATGCCACTCCTTCTGGGAATCGTATTGTCACTCATGAAAGTCTGTGACGCTGACGACCGCATAGGATGCCGTACCTTTGTCCGTGGATTAGGTCCATCATACCTGTGAGTGGGGTTGGGATATTGCAGGAAACTTTGACCTCCAGACTACCTGGTTTTCTTGACAGTGAATCAGTTATGTTGGGTTCTCAGTTGCAGATATGTTCTTGATAGAGCAAGAGTTTGATCAGAGGATTTTATCATCAGGTGTTTGTCTGTTCTTGATAGAGCAGGCTTTGATCAGTGTATTATTATCAGAAGTTTGTTCTTGATGGAGCAGATTTTTGAGTGAGGTCTGAAGATCTCGTCAGCAGTTGTTATTTGTTCTTGATGGAGCAGATTTTTGAGTGAGGTCTGAAGATCTCATCAGCAGTTGTTATTTGTTCTTGATGGAGCAGATTTTTGAGTGAGGTCTGAAGATCTCATCAGCAGTTGTTATTTGTTCTTGATGGAACAGATTTTGAGTGGGGTTTGAAGATCTCATCAGCAGCTGTGCATTTGTTCTTGATAGGGCAAATTTCTGATTTGGGGTCTGAAGACTTCATCAGCAGACGTTTTCTGATCATGCATCCCGGGTCCTTATTATCAGGCACTTATTCTTGTCAGAGCAGAATGTTGATCTCGATCCTATCAGATGATTGTTCTCAGCAGATCAGATCAGTGGTTTTACACCGGGGTTTCCTTCTCATCAGTGACTGTTGATACCGAATCTCCACAGCAGCCACCCGGATATATTGTTGCATCCCTGCATTTTGCATTAGCTCGCATATTCATGTTTGCATTCCATTAGCATGTGTCTGTGCTACAGGCACGTTTCGTACCCTGAGTCTGGTGCCCCGAGCAATATGAGATATTTTCTTCCATGAATGGATCCAGTCTTATCACTGCATTAACACTATGTTGGCACGTAGACACCAGAATCAGGGGTGATCTCCTGAACGTACGGACACCCATAATTCATCTTGCATGGCAGAAGCCGGGGCTTGTCTTCTAACCCTTGTGTTTGCAGGTTTGACTCAGAATCGAGCAACTCGAACTAATGGAGCAGGTACAAGCGGAACTGGGGAAAATCCAAAGCCAGCTGGGGCAGGTCATAAATGACATACAGGCAGTGCGTCTGGACCAGCAAGTACTCAGAGAGGAGAATCAGCAGCTGCAGAATCAGTTGAGCTTTCTCATGGGAGTGGTGAGAAGTATGCTAAAGAAGGAGAGTGGTCAAGCACCCAAAGAGGAGACCAAAGTGCTTCCCCCATTGCCGTTATTGCCACCTGTGCTGAAGCCAAGTGGACTTCATAGATCCTCTACACAGCATGAAGCTCGAGGCCTGTCTCGTCAGCAACCGCGCCAGGCATCTCAGAATAACCCTGAAGGTTATGGTCAAAAGAAGAAGCTACTTGATAGAGCTGTGGACCCCATACCTGTGAGTTATGCCCAACTGTTGCCTCTGTTGGTTCAGAACCGTGTTCTCAAGCTTCGGACCTCGGATCCACCAGGTGACATGTCACCAGACGTTGATCTCAGCATACGTTGTGATTTCCACTCAGGAGCACCAGGGCACCATGTTGAAACATGTAAGGCTCTCCGGAATAAGATTCAAGACCTTATTGACTCGAGGACCATTAGGCTTGTGTCGGGCGGCATAAGAGCATCGGGAAAGTTCATCCCTTACCCTGCGGAAGAGGTGGATGATTCCACTCCTTTGCCCGAAGCTGAGAAAGATCTCGAATACGTCCCACGACCTTTGGTGACGGCATCGCCTCGCTCGCAGTTCCTACCTGGATCAAGTTCAAGGACGCAAGCGCCTAAACGAGAGACCGTCGCCATTCAGAAACGACGACCTCTTGCTCCTGGGCGGAAGGAATACCAGCACCAGGATCACAAGAGACCTCGCAACCACGTGGAACGAAGGAATGCTTCTTCCCATCCAGTGCCTGTGCCGTATAGCCAGATTCTTCCACAGTTGATTCAGAAGTCTTTGGTGGAACCGAAAGCTCTCAAGCCCGTGCCAGAGCCTTACCCTCCAGGGTACAATCCTCATGTTCAGTGCGGTTACCATGGTGGATCTCCGGGGCATTCAACTGAAGATTGCAAGGCTTTCCAGGCGAAAGTGCAGCAATTAATCGACCAAGGGTGTATTTCCTTTCCAGGTGGAGTTTTGGTTGTACGTGACAACTTCTCAGCTGTCTGAGCTCGCAGATTCAGAGGGTTATTTCCAGAAGCCAGTGATCCAGACAGGCAGACGTCCTCAACATTGGCAGTCCTCGGACTTTTTTACCATTTGCATTTGTAGTTTCTTTCCTGTTAGTTGCTACTTGCTGTTAAACATTGTATGTTTCGAATGGTAATATTAATAAAGTGACTATGCATTTTTCTGAATTAGTTATGTCGTTGTCACTCATTTACTGCATTGCACTGACACTTGCATTTTATTTACTCCGATTTCTTACTATGATTAGCAATGAGCGGAGGGAGGATGATGAAACTGAATACTCATAACCGATGATCGTATTGCTTTCAGATAAAACCTTGCCGATGACGTACAAGGCATTGTTTCAAATCCCCTAAACACCGGAGAGATAAGGAAGAGAATCCTTTGTTAACCACTTCGAGCCGAGAAGTAGGAGTTTTCTTCAGACTTTTTAACCCTCACATCTTAACCCGGGGTAGGGTAGTTGTCAGTTAGCTTGATCGAGCGTTCAAGTCTTATAGAGGAGTGTTGTCCTTCGAGGACCAATCACATCATATTCCTCTCCAGAGGTCGTACCTCATCAACCACAATGGTTAAACCTCACCAATCAGGAGTGAGACAGTTACAATCCTTTCGGAGCAATCAAGACAACCAGTGTCGCACGACCTTGTTCCAAGAAAAAGAAAAGAAATAAGAAAGCCCGCTAAGTAAAAAAGAGAAGCTAGAAAGCAAATACTTAGGCAAAAATCAGGGCATCCCGCTGGACTTCAAAAGAAAAAAATCGAAAAGAACTCAAAAGGAGTCAGTCCAGGCAAAAATTAGGGAATCAAAACAAAAGAATGAAAAAGAAAGGATTATAAAAAAGGAAAAATCCTCGAACAAGGACGAAGTCGTGTAGACACAGACGCCAAAAACGAAAGAGGAGTAACTGTCACTCCGAAACACCTTGTGAATTCTTTAACCAGTTGTTCCCAATGTTCAACATACCTCTCGAAGAGGCGAGCGCTCGATGCTAAGTTAACCGGACTTTAGGATCGGAGAACATCACGTAGAAGGGGTGGGTACAAATCATAATTTGAGCCAAATATCCCTTGTTTCACGAACCGTGAACCCGACCACGATACAGCCCTTAAAAGACCTAATTGAGGCAGGGTTTATTCTGAGAGCGCATTACGATAAGGTTGAGTAACCTGACTCCTTCATGATTTGCTAATCATATCCTTATTGCATTTTTCACTGACCACGTAAGCACTACGTTTGAACTTTGTTTCATTCGTCACTCACAATCATATGCACGTAAATGAGTGACAGTACAACATTTTTTCGAAATTTGCATGAACACTGCATTAAAATTACTATTCGTGAATAAACAATTTTAGTTGCAGGTTAGTAGCTGATACGAAGGATCTTCAGCAGGGAATAGTCAATCAGGACTGAATCGTCAGAGGTCTGGGTCAGAATGGTATGCTGTGAAACCCTGTGAATCTGGGGCAATGACTTCCTGTGAGGTTAGAATCGGTTTGTCTGAGGACAAGTCCCGGAGCATCAGTTGATTATGGGGCAGTTTATGCAAGAAGTGGTTGATCGGAAGTGAATCTTCTCGAGACCCAATCAGGGGCAGTTACCCAGAATTCTCGCGATTTAAGGGCAGATCCCTCTAGTGTTCGATCAGAGTATGTTGAGTCGCTCATCGCTCGTTCAGGGGCAAACTACTTTAGAGGTATTGAAGCCGACCATGCTGAGAGTTGATTAGTTGAGGATGAATCCTCCCGTTGTGCAGATGCTGGGGCAAGCCCTCTGAAGATTGTCTTGTTGCCAGTTGTTTTCGGCTCAGAATGAATTATTCCCAAAGGTCGGATTGGGGCAAGTTGAATTGCGCTGGGGCAAATTGTTCAAATGAGTTTGTTCACCCTAGAAAGAATCGAGTATCGGGGAATCGTGTCATTACCCTGCCAAAACCTGAGTCTTCTGAAGAAGCCTTGCGGTCATTGGGCTGTCATCCTACAGCATAACCTGTTACTTGGCTCCATGATTGGTAGCCTGTATTCCCTGTGTCGACGGTGTTGAATCAGGATCGTTTCTCAGCAGAGATGTACAGTTTGAGGTTGTTCCCCCCGTACAGTTTGAGATTGCAGCAGATCGAGATGGCGTTTATCCCTCATCAGATTAGGGTCAAGATTGCCCTCAGTAGACCAGGATTGATATCCCCGAAGCAGGGCGAGCCCTCCTTCTCCAGCAGAGTTCAGTAGTCTCTCCTCCGCAGAATCTGAACGCAAGATGGTGAGCATTGATATGTCTTCCCCAGGTAGAGATGATTCTCTTCCCCAAGCAGACGCATCCTGAAGGAATGTCACCTCATCAGCTGAGTCAAGCACCGAAGAATGGTGTCTTCCCCAGCCCCGGGTCACAAGTGCAGATTTCATAGAAGTGTTCTGGTGCCGAAGCTCGTGTTTCCCCAGTAAAGTCTCCAGCGGAATTAAGATTCCCCACCAGAGTTAGGCTCTCTCCTGAAGTTGGATGATTCCCTCTTCCCCAGTGGAGTATTGGGACAGCTGAAGTTGTTTCCCTGCAGAGTTGTGCTCTCCCCCGTAGAGTCAGATGATTCTTTCTGCCCCAGTGGAATCAAATTCCCCACCAGAGTCGTACTCTCCAATGAAATAGAATGATTTCTCTCCCCGGCTGAGTCCGCAGAAAAGCAGAATCCTTGGAAATTGATCAGATCATGATCAATTTTTC
Source organism: Lathyrus sativus (assembly GCA_963859935.3). NCBI lineage: Eukaryota > Viridiplantae > Streptophyta > Magnoliopsida > Fabales > Fabaceae > Lathyrus > Lathyrus sativus. The sequence continues at coordinate 543,751,223 of OZ012739.1, read as the reverse complement.
CCAGCAGAGCGTGGGGCAACTAATGTTGTGTTTCCCCAGAGTCGTACTCTATCCAGCAAAGCAGAATGATTTCTCCTTCCTCAGCCGAGTTTGCAGATGTCCAAGAGATCCGAATCCTTGGAAGTTGATCAGATCATGATTGGTCTTTCCCCAGCGGAGTGTGGAGCAGCTGAAGTTGTGTCCCCACAGAGTGATTGTCCCCAGAAGAGTTAGCCGAGACGGCCGCGCAGTTCATTCTCGCGATTGATATCAGCAGACCCAAGTTCTCGTAGAGCTTCGTCCCCTGCAGAAACCAGCTGAAGTTGTTTTCCCTGCAGCAGTTCGCGGAAGATCAATTCCCCAGACAGAGCCTGATTGATATTGGCGTGTTCACGTTCCACTCAGCAGGATGATTCCTCTACCTGAGTGGTTCTTTCTCCTTGACAGAAGGATTTCCTCCTCCCAGCATTTATTTTGCGGACGGGATCGCATCATTGTGCATGACTGCATAGCATTTAGAATTGCATAGCATTGTACAGGATTGCATAGCATTTAGCATAAAACGCATAGCATTCCCACCGTGTGGGGCATGGCGCAGAAGCATATGCATCATAAGCATGATCCAGGTTACTATCATTCTTGCCTTACAGGTGTTCCACCAAGAGACCAGTCGCTCAGGACGATTCTTGGTGTTCTCCCCAGCAAGGTTGTTTTCTTAGATGATTCTAAAGACCCCGGTGTAATCCCCACGGTCGCTCGCTCGCTCAAGATGACTTTTGAGATCCCCAGCGAAGTCTTCAGTTCGAGATGATTCTCAAATCCCTCAGCAGGGCCATTTGCTTAAGACAATTCTTAAGACCCCAGTACAGCTTCCCGAGTGGTTCGCCTAGTATGATACTTGAGCTCCCCAATAGCACCTCCAGCAAGAGTTGCCCAGGAAGATTCCTGGAATACCCAGCAGAATAAAAGTCTCCAGAAAGGTTATCAGTTCAGGATGATTCTTGGAGGTGCCCGACGGATTTGTTCAAGATGATTCTTGAAAACCCCTAGCAGCATGATATGTCTGCTCCAACCGTGATGTCTAATCTGAAGATTGACTTCGTAAACGCCTGAAGGCGATATCAGAATGTTCTTGTGGATTCGGATTTCCGTGTTGATGAATCAACGTGTGTCTGAAGACAAAGTTCAAAAGTTTGTAGACGCAGCTTTTGTATTCAAGGTGATTCGTGTTGGCCTGAAGACCAAGTCAGTTGTCCTGAGGTGATGATTGATTGCGATCAAGTGGATAGTGTTTCTTCTGACTGAAGTCGAAGATGTTTCTCCAGCTAAAGCGGAGTTTGCCTGAAGGCAAAGTGCTTGAATTCCCGTAGAGTCATGAATGGCTCAGGATACCATTTCTTTGACTGAAGTCACAGATTTCCCAAGCTGAAGCGAAGGTGCCTAAGGGCAAGGTTATCCCCCAAGGTCATGAATGACCTAAGATTCATTTTTCGGACTGAAGGCCGAAGTATATCCCTGACTGAAGTCACGGATGCTCCATAACAGAGGCGGAGTTGCCTGAAGGCAGATCCATGTATCCTTGAAGGCCAAGGACCATTTCTTTAGACCGAAGTCGAAGATACCTCCTGCAGAGTTGCCGACGGGCAAAGTTTATATCCTTGAAAGCCAAGGGTGTTTTTCTAGCTGAAGCTGGAATGGCCAGGGGCCAGGGTTCCATCTATTTTTAGAAATACTTAAAATTTTTTTTTTTTTTCTAGCTGAAGCTGGAAGTGGCCAGGGGCCAAGGTTTTGAATATATTTAATATTGAAGGTCTACGGCGGGCAGTGTGCAGCAGTATTCCGATGTTCGTTATGGTTCTGAGGGTGAACCCCAGATCAGAGCGTGCTTGGTTAAGTCTCTCATTCCCAGCGGAGTAGTTTCAAATATGCAAGTGTACCTTTTGTTCCATTTACCAGGGGTGAACCCCAGGTCAGATTTGTTCAGGGTTGCATTTTTGTCCGGCGGCGAGGTCAGATTATGTTTGTTCGACGGCGAGGTTGGATATGTGTTCGACGGCGAGGTTGAATGTTTGTTTGACGGCGAGGTCAGGCTCTTTAAATCCCCAGTAGAGATGATGTTTGTACGACGGCAATGTCGAGTGTCTCTCAGAGCGATGTTTGTTTCCGGCGGTGATGTCAGATTTAGTTCTCCAGCGGCGATGCGGGGTATTCTGTCAGATGTGTTTCTCCAGCGGCGATGTTGGGTGTTGTGGTTGTCTGAAGGCAATATCAGAAGAATTTAATGTGGGTAACTGACGGTGACGTCAGATCGATATTTCTCCAGCTAGTTGTCGTGCGGCTAGTGTTGCAGTATTCAAAGATTTGTTCCCCGCAGAGTACCGTGTGCTCGGGCAGTTGGCAAATTTTCGGGTTTACCGATATTCAACCGTCTCGTACCTTGGTTGGTTGAGAGTCGTTCGCTTCTCACCCAGTCAGGTTCAAGCCGTTTGAATAGGGGCAGCTGTTGCACCCCAAAATTTGACCAACAATTATTTATTCATTGAGTGTTTGAAAATGGATGCCTTCATCAGAAAGTTCAAGAGATCCCCAGAGAAGTGGTTTGAAACCAGGGTTGTGTGCTTCATAGCTTGAGAGTTATATGTGCCCCTCAGATGATTCTGAGACTTTGAGAATGAGCTTGATGACTTGAGAAAGCTTATGAGATGTCTTGATAGCCATCATGAAGCCCAGAGAAGTCATTGTGCAAGAATTCAGAAGATTCAACCATGAATGGTAGAATTAGGGTTTTGACTGGGTCAACCCTAGATCAGCTGAAGATTTGGAGAAGGTTGAGACCCAATCCAAGGGCCATGAGATCATGGAATGATGCATAGAGATGTTATAAAGATGATTCCTAGACCAACTCATCATGATTGAGGAGTTTGAGAAGTTTCAAGTCAGGGTTTCCAAGGATTGTCAGTGAAAAAACCCTAATTTGATCCCCATCTTCCAGGCAGTTTTAGCTCTAGATGTGATTGATATCTCATCCTCCCCACAACATGAATGTTGTAGAGCTTGTTCTTAGCTTTAATTTGAGTGGTGGAAGTCCTTGATAGGAGTTACAGAGCTCAAGTTATGGTTTTGACAAATTACAGGTCAGCAGAGGTGTGTGAATCCGGGTCCTTGAAAGTCACCCAACTTGCAGATAACCTTTGCCCTAGTAGGATGATTCCTATGGTTTCTTGGTCAACATGAATGTTGAAGAGGATCTTCTTAGCTTTAATTTGAGTGGTAGAAGTCCTTGATAGGATTTGTGGAACTCAACTTATGGTTTGAACAAGGCAGGGGTATTTTGGTCATTTGTCAGTTATAGGTCATTTTAGTCAATGCCTAAAACTCCTATTTCCAAGCCTCAAATGGAAAAACTCAAAACATGAAAGTTGCTCAAAATGTGATTTTAAGTCTAGAAAGAAGGTCACAAATTGTTGGAAAAGCTCGTAGCATGAGATTACATGATTGGTCAAAAATGAACTAAAAATGGCTTATAACTTTGAAAAGTTGAAATTGAAAAGTGATTTGGAAGATCCACAAATCCAAAATAGGTCATCCAATATATCATTTTGATTGGAAAAACCATTTTGAGAACATTGGTTTAGCTAGAATTTTCATTTGAGGTCTAAAAATGGGTGATGCTTTGAAAAGTCATTACTTGCATAAGAAGGCAATGTTGAAAAACCCTACATAAGCCAAAAATAAACTTGTTTTTCACTCATCCACATTCAATAACTCATGCAAGGAGAATTTGGCACAGAATGGCAAGGCATAACATGTGAGATATGAGATAACCAACTTGTCACCACATGAGAATTTCAAGAAGTTTCCATCACATTCTAGATGAATCTAGAAACATCCAAAGATCATTATAAAGAGAATGCCATGAAGAGTGATCGAGGTTGGTGATAGAGAGCATTTTCAGAGGGGAGAGAGAGGGAGAGATAGCCATTGAAGCAATTTCTTCAAGTTCAAGCAACTCAAGAATTCTTCCACCACAAGCCTTCTCTTTCACAACAAGTGCAAACAGAAACTTGTACATCCTCAGAGGATCTCATTGAAGCCATTTCAAGCCTTGAAACCATCTCCACGAGCATCTACCACTTCTCTTTGACAGGTTGGTTTTTCTCTATGATTCCCCTAATTTATGCACTTTTCAGTAGTTTCCTAGGTATATAATTGATGCATTAGGTTAGTTGATGTAACCCTAAGAGTTAGAGCAAGATTTGTGAGGTTTCACACCAGAGCCATGGTTCTTTAATCTTCAATAACTGGCTGTTTAATGAGTTTTAGGTAACACGAATTAGGTTAGAATGACCAGGATAACATCAAGAACAAGATTGCAGCTTTAGTTTTGAGTTTAATTAGGGTTGATCTCAGAGAAAAATTTTGAACCATGGTCTTGATGCCTTCTGTTAGAATTATCTAGGGCGAGTTATGGAAAGGTGAGCGCATGGCTGCGTTCTAGGCATTTGGTAGAGCATCTTTCGTTTTTGAATCTTGTTGAATCATGGCGTGTGGAGAGAGATAGAGGAGCTCGAAGATTTGAGTGCATGGGAGAGGGTTCTGAAAACCCTAGGTCTCATCTGGGACGATGAAGGAGAGCCCTTGGATCCTCTCCAGAGTTTGACAAATTCATCTAATCCAACGGCCATGCGCGAGTCTGAGAGTTGGAGGGAAGATTTAAAATGAGTGAAACGCGGCGTTTCACTTAAAGCCAGCATTCTGGGCTTATGTGCTATCCCCACCCCCCTTCTTTGCTGGCCCATTTATTTTTAACTGGCGCCTATTGCTTGTCACACCCCCCTCCCTTTAATTCATTTAATTATTTTATTTTCTTCTTTTATTTTTCTGTTTTGTTTAATTCATTAAAAATAGATAAAAAATGATTTTTGACTTCTTCTTTTTTCTATGATTAGATGAAAATGTGTAGAAAATTATAAAAATAAAAATAGGATTTTATTTTTTAGTCTAGTATTTTTAATAGATTTTCCAAATAAATAGCTTTTAAATAGTCTTAATTTGGTATTTGATTTTGTAGGAATTATTTTAGGACCTTCCCTTAGGGTTTTTAATCCATTCTTTTTTATGCAATTAGATGATGAATCATAGTTCCCCATAGGATTTTTTCTAGAATTTTAGAATTAAATTTTGATTAGTTTAATTAGGGTAGATGTAGGGTATCCTAATTAGGGTTTAAGTTGTGTTTAGGTGAAGAATCCCTTTCTTTGATTGAGTTTTATCTTGATTTTTAGGTAGAGGCCTATGTAGATGTTATGAGTAGGTGTTGAGGACCCTTGTGAATAATTGTTAGATTTTTCCCCATTGGTTTAGTATTTTTAGGTATTTGCTGAAGTTGCCTATTGATTTTGTCTCCCCTGTGGTTATCTGTCCATCTCTGGGGTTCATTGTGGGGAATTTGTTGTGGGGATTGTGTTGCCCTGAAGATCTTGATGGAGAGCATCATGAAGAGAAGATTGTAGATCAAGACTCAGAGACCCAGAGCTTGGCTTATTCCCTGTCTGTGAGGTTTGAGATCCTGAAGTTTGAAGGAAGTTCATGGTACTTTCCTGAGGAAGGCACTATGAATGACTTTCATTCTTTCTTCTCACCTCTTTCTTAAGTATCCAATGATGTTGGAGCCAACTTGTGAGTTTAATTTCTCCTGAGGAGGAATGTAAACTGATCACATGTTGTTGAGCCACATGGGATACAACTTCCTAAGTGGAAGCCTCCTAGTACTTTCCTGAGGAAGGTCCTATGGGTCTATTCACTTAGTTCCATTAGTTTATCTAGGATTTCTCAAGTATCCAATGATGTTGGAGCCAACTTGTGAGTTTGATTTCTCCTGAGGAGGAATGTAAACTGATCACTTGTTGTTGAGCCACATGGGATATAATTCCTAAGTGGAAGCCTCCTAGTACTTTCCTGAGGAAGGTCCTATGGGTCTATTCACTTAGTTCCACTAGTTCAGATAGGATTTCCTAAATGTCCAGTGATGTTGGAGCCTGCTTGTGAGTTTAGTTTCTCCTGAGGAGGAATATAAACTGATCACAGTGGTTGAGCCACATAGGGTATGACTCCTGAGTATACACCTCCTAGTGTTCTCCTGAGGAAGACACTATGAGTCTGATTGCTTAGCTCCCTTTCTTTGGTAAGCTTGTTCTGAAGCTTGAAGACTGGGATTGATTTCTTCTGGTTAGGTTTTGCTTTAGGGCTTTGCTTAGATTTGATTAGATTCTGTGTTAGGGTTAGGATTAGAGAGTAGATGATTCTTTCTTTCTCAAGTGTGTTTTGTTTACCTGATGGCACTTCATTTCCTTTATCTGTTCATTGCTTGATAGCATGTTGTTTATCTTCAGTATGATTACTGTTATTTCATGACTGGCTTGAGGTCGAGACGAGCTTGTGGAGGCTGAAGCCCCACACACATTTCCTCCCTCACTTGCATTGCATGCATTTTACTGTTAAAGCTGATGTTTTTGTCTGTTTTGATGTATCATTGACATGATCCCTTAGGACTCTCATTTCTTCTGATGAGGATTTGATGATAGACTTTTAGGTTGAAACCTATGCATGACAACATCTAGGAGTTCCCTGTTCAAACCTCAACCCTAGGATGAATCCATGGCATGATAACAGTAGGACTTGATAGCCTCCCTCCTAGTTGAGCCATTTTTCCCCGTAGTTAGCCGAACTACGTTTGCTCTGATCTTTCATACCAGATGAAAGTACGTAGGCATAGGATGCGACGTCCTAGCGAGCAACCTTTCCCCCGTAACCCCGTAGTTAGCCGAACTACGTTGACTCTGATTTCTCGTTCCAGACGGGAATACGTAGGCATAAAGCGCGACGCTTTGCCGAGTCATTTTTTCTTTTCTTTTTTCAGCCAGCCTTGACAGGTAGATAGATTATAACCAACCCGTCCAAGTAAACAAACAAGCGAGGATCCCGTCGAGTACGACGGACGTGAGGGGTGCTAATACCTTCCCCTTGCGTAACCGACTCCCGAACCCAGACAATGGTTGCGATGACCTTGTCTTACCCTTTTTCGTCAGGTTTTTTCCGATCGTTTCCTTTCCCGCTCTGAGGGATAAATAACGAAAGGTGGCGACTCTTCTGTTTTGCCGGCACCTTATTTTCGCGCAAGCGACAGCTCGCTCGTTGGAGACTTAGGCGTTACCTGTTTGTGGTAGAATGGACGTAACATATCCTCTTTAAAAGATTAGTTTTCGCCATACGAGGCAAGATGTCACATTTGATTTTTGAGGTTGTTTTTTAAGGGCGAGATAGGTCCTCGGATAGTAACCCCTATGAGTAGTACCCAATTTGTTATCTCAAACTTTTTGTTATGAAAATGGTGTGGTGAATGTAGCGTCTTAGTATTAAAAGACGAGTGTCGAGACCACACACACTACAGTTAGTATCCTGACATTCAAAGAGGAAGAAGTCTACACTCAATCCTCTCTGTTTAATTCAACATAAAGAGAACTTCATTATCTTATTAAAGATGTTTTTTGGTTTAGAATGGTAAGTGCTTTGCGACAGAGAACCCTACGGTAAATGTCACCACTCGGGATAGGAGAAGGCCTACGCCTAACCACTCCACGACCATTCAAGTTTTGTTGTGAAAATAGTTTGAAAATGCACTCGGTGCGGGGCCGAGGTTTTAGGTGAGAAAGGTTTCGAAAGAAGCTGTGGAAAGAGATAGGTGGTGGATAAAGTCACATCTTAGCATTGAAAGACGAGTATCGAGACCACCCACACTACAATGAATATCCCAATACTCTGAGAGGAAGAAGTTTACACTTAATCCTTTCTCTTTAGTTCAATACAAAGAGAATTTGATTTACTGAAAGCGTTTTAAAGATGCACTCGGTACGGGGCCGGGGTTTTTAGGAGGAAAGGTTTGAAAATGTACAAACGTCTTCGTATTGAAAGACGAGTATCAAAACCACCCACACTACAGTGAGCATCTCAGCACTCGGAGAGGAAGAAGTCTACACTTAATCCTCTCTTTTTAATTCAATACGAGGAAAAATTATGTTCTCTGAGAGTGTTTTAAAATGAGCTAAAAAGCCCAAGATCAAAAGAGAAATAAAATTATTAAAAAAATGATGAAAAATAAATTAGCACATCAAAAATATAAAGATGTGATTTTTTTAATGATTTTCAAAGCTATCTTTTAAATAAATAAAATAGAAAAAGAAAAGAAATTAAATTAAATTAACAAGGTCTTGGGGTTCCAGGCTGAAAACTAAACCAATCCAACAACTAATACATATGTGAAAAATAATGGAAAAAGAAAAAGAAATGATAAACATGAAAAATAAATGATTTGGAGCAAAAATGCCCCCAACCGGGGTCGAAGTCAGGTCTTGAACATGGCATGGCTAAGCTTTTAACAACTGGGGTGGCGATACATCCATTGTATAACGCCACCCCATTTGAATATATACCTGAATAGGCGTGTTTTCTGGGCAACAATGCAAGTCAACTCAAATGGAAAACTCAAAAACGTTTTGATTCTTAAATCCTCAAATGTTAATCATTTTCAATGAAATAAAAGTCAAACATGCTTGGATTTTTATGAGGATCATAAAGGTATCAATCAAATTTGGAAAATTACTCCCTCAACCCAAAACACGATAGAACAAAGCTAAATATCATTTTGAAGTGCATTTTGAAGAACAAAGATAAAACTAGCTATAATCCTATGCAAATAAAGGGCCTGCTCACATTTAAAAGCAAAACTTATGATGAATTTCGATGGAACAACCCAGTTGCTCAACAAAAACACAACATTGATGTTGAACTGCAAAGGGTGAAAATTTTTCTCTAGAAAACCTTGCATCCAGACCAAGTTAAGACAAACAACTTAACAAAGCACAAATAATGTTCATTAAACAAGTTGCCAAAGATTATGAACTCCAATCACACCTTGCAATGATTGGAAATGGACACTTAATTATATTAGAGGTTAACAAACCTCTAAAAAATGTGCTAACAGAATTAAAATACATCATTGAATCCACAACAGCTTGACAGAATTATGAACCTATGCAGAATGTTTCTCAACCCAAAAATTTAACCAACATGCAATGAGTTTGATCTATAAGAATTGAAAGGCCAAGGGAAGTTCTGATGATAATTTCAGGCTGACAAACCCCCCAACAAATGGTAGACAATGAGCATAGTATCAAATCAAAATGTCAACAAAATCTGAAGTTCAACCTATCATGAATCTATAAAATCCTATATATAGTCACAACTCTCTCTTCAACAGAGCCACCAGCAGAGAAAACCTACTGAAACTTGTCAGTCTAGCCTCAACTAGCCTACCTAAAACAACTCTTACTAAACTAACTGGTTAAAAAGCATCATAGGTCACACTAGACTCCTTCAACCAGCCAACAACATGCCTCTCATGACAGCCCCAAAACAAACCTATCCAAAGAGCAGGAACTGAATACAATAGCCATTCAAAAATTCACAACAGTGCTAAATGGTCTATGTCACACTAAACTCAAACACTCATCAAACACAAAAAGGAAAATTCAAACCCACTCTAGTGTGAGTAATGAACCTAAACAGCCATCAATTCAAATCAAACATGCTGGCAGCTGCTTGATGTGAACTAAACATGACAGTGCATCAAAACTGTTATAACTGGTTGTTTCACAACTTCACAAAACCTCAAAACTTATAAACCAAACCATCTTAACCAAAACATAACTGACATCCAAACTCTTCATAAGTAAACACACACTCCAGCATAATGCAATATCAACTCACAGTAGTATAAGTGGTAAGTTCACCTCAAATCAGATAAGTCATACCATCATGACAATGTTCAACTCAAATAATAACTTCAATGATAGCTTACAGATGCATGGCATAAACTAGCAGATCCAGTCCTTACTTAAACTCATGAACAGCCTACCTCAAACAATGTCAAACTTAAGAAACTAGAAACCAAGGGCCAAATGACCTGAGTATGAGCAGCAGGCTCAGCAAGCAATGAGTTGACCAAATCTTACTTCAAAAAAGTAGCTTTAAGTCCAGCCAATGGCAAAGGATAAGCCTAAGGCTAAAGGAAAACCTTAGTGCAAGACCTATGACAGTAAGCTCTTCTTAACACACAAATACAACCCCTTTGGCATAACCATAACAAACAACTAAGCAACAACCCTAAAGCAAGATTATAATGACAGCCTAATCCAAACAAAACAGCAATTGGTGGTGATACAAAACTTCAACAGCCACAAACAGAAGTTGACAAACTCATCTTTCAAAATAAAAAAATCTTGGCAGTAAAGTATATGAGTTCAAAAACCAACACCAAACCTCAATATGCCATAAACTTCAACAGTCTAGTAATAACACAAACAATGTCCCTAGTGACAGTCACACATAAATAGCCTAAACAAAATCTGAATCACCAACTAAACCTGACAGCACAGTTGTGACCACCAACATGCCAAAGTTTAAATCAATCAAAAATTAAACCAAAACACATTTCACATGATGTTATATCCACATGACAACAAGCATAAACAAACCAATCACAAAACATAGTTCAAACAAAAACAGAGGCAAAACTGACATAAAAGTGTCAAATATCAACCAAACACCTCAGTGCATATTCCTCATGATAACATCTTGCAAAAATCAACACAACAAGATTGTACCTTCCAAAACCACAGACTGGTCATCATAATATACATCAATCATTTTTAAGGAAAGTCAACCAAACACCAAGAACACAAACACACTCAAACATGCTTTAATGATATCTATGCATATGAAACATAGAGCTTAGAAATAAATTACCTCTTGAAGACTTCCCAAAGTAAGCTAGCAGCAAGTTATCCCTCTTTTGAGCTAAGTTTGATGTTTCTTCCCCTCTTGAAGCAACGGTTGATTTTTTAGAGAAGTTTGAGAGAAAATATCAGAAGCTCTTCTTCTGATTTTTACACAAAGTGGTGGATAGGGTTTCTTCTCAACTGCTCTATTGCTTAAATATGCAGTGAAAACAAGATTGGAGGGGTTTTACCATGGTGAAAGATCAATGGACATATTTGCATTTCTATGGTAATTTTTGAATCAATGGTGGATGTAGAAATTGCACAGCAGCTGCTGCTAGGGTTATGCATCAGTAGCTTTCTTGATCAGCTTGCAATAACATGGAGAAGGCATTGGGTTGTGGCAGATTTTGACTTGTACATTGTTTAGGCAAAGTTATTTGAAAATGAGCAAAATGACAAAATGGATGTTTGGCTGGTTTTGGCAAAGTTTGGGAGCAACAAACACAACCTCTCATTCGCATGGAAGAGGAATAGGTGTTGCACCCTAAAATTTGCCTAACCTTTTTCTTACTTGGCTTTTGTTTAATTGCATTAGCATATCATTGGTCTAGCATTTGCATAGCATAACATTATTCATTTATCAGGGGATCAAGTGTGGTTTATATCAGGAGGAGCCTATCTAGAGGTCTAATTCAAGCTTGAGAGGGCACCAAGGTCATCAGAAAGTGGGTTGTGTTCTTGAGAAGTATGGATGTTGGTATGTGGTTCATCTCCTAACTTGGGGGGCCAATTGAAGACCATCAGTGGGTTGTGAAGCCTTGATCATGGATAGGATATGTGGATAGAGCACATGGAGTGCCTTGAGGGTCATGGTGGAGCTCAGTCAAGTCATTTTGCTAAGTGTGAAGAGCCATAGTTGAGGGTGTTGCAATTAGGGTTTTCATCTGGTCAACCATAAGTCAATTGTGCTATTAAAGGAGATTAAGACTCATTTCTAAGTCTTTGTGATCACAGAAGGGTGTTGAGATACATGAGGTGTTATTCCAAGATCAACTCAAGAAGAATTCAAAGTGTGAGGAGTTGCTAAAGTAGGGTTCTCAGGGTAAAATCCCATATTTAGTGCCTAACTTCAAGACCACTTATCTCAATATACAAGTTTCATCTCAATTTTTGACCAACATGGAACTTGTATATCATGTTCTTAGCTTTAATTTGAGTACTAGAAGTCCTTGATCGGATTTATAGAACTCAAGTTATGATCCAGACAAGTTATAGGTCATCAGATGAATGTGAAATTTATCTATGAAAGTCCACCAACTTCCAAGGCCCTTTTGACCTAGAAGGATGTTTCTCCTCAACTTTTGGCCAACATGAAAGTTGTAGGTGTTGGTCTCAGCTTTCCAAATTGTACTAGAAGTCTTTCACCTGATTTGTAGAACTCAAGTTATGAGGTTTACAAGTCAGGGGTATTTTGGGAAAGTAAGATTACAAGTCATTTTCATTATAGGTTGAATTCACCACTTTGCACACTTCAAATGGAAATCTTGCCAACTTGAAATTTTCTCCAAATGGGATTATTTGATCAACCAAACCTCAAGGGATCATTGACATAGCTTGGAAATGAGAATGTATGGAGAAAATTTCATGAAAAGAAGTTGGAAAAGGCCTAGTTTGGATTTAACGCCAATTAAACCAAAGCATGTCATATTTGTGCATTTTTTGAGTGCAAATAATGTTTTAAGAACATTGGAAATATCAGAAATCAAATGTGAAGTCATTTGCTATGCCAATTTCATGGTTTCTTCATCTTTAAGCAACATGATGGAAATCCACCGTAGATTCGTTTCCAAGGGCTCAATCTCAGCCACACATATGTAACTGATATGAATCCTCTTGCAAGTTGTTTTGGCTCTGTTTTCACCATTTCCATAAAGCTTCAAACTCAAAAATGTGAATTTTGGATTGGACTCTTTTGGGTTCCCATTGGGCTGAAAATCATTCAATATCCATTGGATATAACATTTCAATCATTCCTAACAGAAAATAACTGATTTTGGAGGTAGTTACAATAGAAATTCATGGAGAAAAAGTGGTGAAATTTTGATTTTTGAATTTGGAGTTTTACACATTTTCAAGCAAGATTAAGCATTGTAGAAGCTTATATGATGATTATGGAATGATTCTTGACACTTTTCATTAGGCTTCAACAAAATCTCAAGCCACCATTGAAGCTCCAAACAAGGTTCTAATTTTTCATCCATGCTCTCTATTTGTGTTGAATTTAGGCTCCATTTCACATAATTATAATCCTTAGGATGTGTTGAAGCTTTTAGGATTAGTTTGGTTAGGTTCCATGAAACTTCAAGAATTGACACCCTAGGTTGTAGTTTGATTTTCTCTCTTGTTAGTGGATGAAAATGGAAAAGAATTTGATATTCATGATGTAGGAAGTGAGACGAAGAGATTAGTATCATCAATTGGGAGTTTTGAGAAAATTGATTTTCTTGAGTGATTCTTGGAGGTTTATAAATTCTGAGTTTTAATGGATGGAAGTGAAAATAAATTACATAGTTGGATTCTACACGAAAAATCATGTAGTTTTGGTTAAAGAAAATCGAATTTTGGTGAAGAAATGAGGAAGTGCCATTTTTGGTGAAAGGTTGAAGATGACCGGAACGCAGTCCGGCCACCGTCCGCCGCCGCGGGAGAATTTTCTCCGTTCCATTTTTTCAAATCGCCAGGTGGAATTTAGACCGTCCAATCGCGCAGATGTTAGACCTGGTACGCGCATCGTGTGGCCACGATTGGAGTCCGCGTTTGGCCTCTCTCCTTGACGTTAAAATGTTGCGTTTTATCCTTCTAGCAGCTGGGCTTAAGTGAGCATTCGCTGTTCACACCCCCACACGCAGGCCCACTTGGATATTGCACGTGAACCACGTACTTCCTACACCCCTGGCCCATTCCCATGTGAATAAAAAGTTGACACCCAATCTTCCCATTGACCCTTAGTAACTAGGTTGACACCCTTATAGGTTTATTTTTAAGTCTCTAGAATACCATTAAGTTCCCTTAGGATGACTTCTTTTAGAGCTAAAACATTTAAGGTTTCTTTAGAGCTTTTGGTGATGATTCTTTCCCTTATGTGATTTCTTCCATGGGATTTACCCTACCCTCTTTTCTCCAAGTCTTGAAGAGGAGCCCTCCTGGGAGAGCCTAATCCTTCCTTTGGTTGGATTCGGTTCATTCCTCAGGAGGTTGAGCCTTGAATTGGCATTCCCCAGTATAGTACATTCCTTTGGTTTGTACTATCTTTCTCCCTCAAGTCTTGATGAGGATCCCTCCTGGGAGGGCCTAATCCTTCCTTTGGTTGGATTCTGTGTATTCCTCAGGAGGTTGAGCCTTGGATTAACATTCTTGGCATGGTATATTCCCTTGGCTTATATACTGTCATCCATCTCAAAGTCCTTTTCTTAGGATCCCTCTTGGGAGAGCCTAATCCTTCCCTTGGTTGGATTCTGTGCATTCCTCAACAGGTTGAGCCTGAGATGGACATTCTGTGTTGATACATTATAACCAGTTACCTTATATTGATATCCAGAACTAATACCCAGTTTTCTGTCCTATTGACATAGGATCCCTCTTGGGAGAGCCTAATCCTTCCTTTGGTTGGATTCTGTGCATTCCTCAAGAGGTTAAGCCCATGATGGACTCTGGCGTTGATACACTTCCAACCTGATGTAGCCTGGGATGAATTCCCTATTTCTCACTTTGGTTTCTCTCCCTTGTTTGATTTGCTTGATGCATTAGAATAGGTTCATGTTTAGAATATTTTAGGTTAGGATAGTTGCATGACTGCATTGAGAGGTTGAGTGGGTCTCCCTCTGCTTGCTTGCATTAAAGGTTGAGCCTGTCTCCCTTTGCTTATGTGTTTCCCCTGTGCATCTCTGTTTGCATCCCGTGTTTGCATTAGAAGTTGAGGCTTCCTCCTTCTGCTTGTACTGTTGCATCGCATCTGCATCCAGTTACTTTATGTTTCACCTGCTAGACAACTGTGTTTCTTTCCCCTCGTTTCCTATAGTTAGCTGAACTACAGCTGCTCTGATTTCTCGTACCAGACGAGAATATGTAGGCATAAGATGTGATATCCTAGCGAGCACACTAATAACTAACTTCTCTATTCTCTCGCTTCTGTGCGACCGAGACTTTTCCGCTGACAACTGATGTTCCCTTTCTCTTGCCCTAGCGCAATCGAGACCAGAACGTAGTTCTAGTTCCCATAGGTTCCCATACCTCTAAACCCGACATACTACGTCCGTTCTACCGCAAATAGGTAACGCCTAAGTCTCCAATGGTCGAGCAGCATACACCTAACTGCTAGAATGCATACGCTAGTATCGTCAATCCTTTCTCTCACCCCTGTGTGATCGAGAATACCCCGGTTACCTGTAGTTAGCCTGAACTACGTTGGCTCTGATCTTTCACGCCGTGTGAAAGTACGAGGCACGAGATGCGATATCTCGGCGAGCAAATCCCCCAGTAGTTTCCCGAACTACGTTGACTCTAACTTTCCCATTGCACGAGGGAATACGTAGGCATAGAGCGCGATGCTCTATCGAGTCAGTTCTTTCCGTTTAACCTTAGAAGTCATAGGTAGATTGTTTTTCACCCGTAGATAAACACAACAAGCATGGATCCAATCGAGTACGATGGACGTGAGGGGTGCTTATACCTTCCCCTTGCGTAACCGACACCTGAATCCAGACACGGTTGCGATGACCTTGTCTTATACCTTTTCGTCAGGTTTTTCCGATCGTTTCCTTTCCCTTTCTGTGGGATAAATAATGAAAGGTGGCGACTCTTCTGTTTTGCCGGCACCTTATTTTCGCGGTAGCGACAGTTGGCGACTCTGCTGGGGACTCTGGTTCCCTATGCGAGTCAATCCTAGCGCTTGTTTTTTTATCTCTTTGGGTTTTGTACATACCTGTTGTACCTTTAGCTTTATTTTCCCGCATTTTATTTTCAGCATTATATTATATCATTATTATGCTGTTGTGGGAGGGACTGATTCGGATGAGTGAGAAGCCAGACCCAGGCTTGAGAAAGCACATAGTATTAGAGTGGATTAGTGGTGGATGTGCTTGTTTTGCTTGCATCAGTTCCCATGTAATCCACACTCAGACGAGGTTCTCTTTGATGACTTCCCATCGGTCCTTTGGACCCGAGGGGATTTTGGATCTGAGGATTGTCGACTCTGGGGACCGATCATTTGGGATTCAGCTAAGTCAGGCTGCTTCAAGAGATGATGATGCCACACCTTCCTGGGTATCGTATCATCGTTTCTTGAAAGTCTGTGACGCTGATGAACGCATAGGATGCCATACCTGGTCCGGGATTAGGTCCATACTTGTGAGGGGGGTCGGGTTATTGCAGGAAACCCTAACCTTCAGACAACCTGGTTTTCTTGACAGTGAATCAGTATTGTTGGTATCTGAGGGTTCTTATCATCAGAGATATGTTTGCTCTCGACAGTGCATAATTATTGGTCCTCTTCAGGGTTTTATTATCAGAGCAGAATTATGGTCCTCATTAGTGGGTTCCTATCAAAGCGATGTTATGTGCTTGTCAAGCCAGAGCCTTGGTCTCCTCAGCAGCACAATCTTGATCCCCTGTTGCATGATTGCATCTTGCATTTTTGCATAATCATTTGCATATCATTAACGTGTGTCTGTGTTGCAGGTGCATATACTATCCCCCGGTTCCAGTATTCTTGCCCTTTGTTTGCTAGCATGGGATCATTGAAGAAGAATGTGGCTTACAAGCTCCCTACCCCAGATGTTACTTTGCTGCTTAGTTTGGTTTGGGGGAGAAATCTCCCTAAAGCACAGACACATATTTGTATTTTGCATGAATCATTTTCATAAAAGATACCTTGAGCTGTTTTCCTAACCCTTTGTTGATGCAGGTTTCAGGATAGCCGATCAGCGAATTCATCGATACTCTACAAGAGGTAATTGCAAGAAAGTTATGGATCAAATGCAACCTGAGATGCAGGAGATGCGCGACAGGATGACGCAGTTCATGCAGGTTATGGAAACTGTGGCCAAGGGCCAAGAGCAGCTTCAGACTCTGGTGCAGCCTCTGATTGCACGGGTTGACAGTCATGGTGTGCTACATGGTGGGGTTGCTACTAATCCTTCTTAAGTCGGGACTCCTCGAGCGGGTGATGCTGTACCGGTGGTCGTTCTCAATACTAATGAGAACGGTAATGGAGTTGGGAATGGGAATGTAACTGGTAATGGTAACGGACATGCGGAAATCAACAGAAATGTTGGAGCTGGAAATGCTGGTTTTGGTGTTGGTGCTGGAAACACTGGTGTAGGTATTGGTGTCGGCAATGATGGTTTTGGCGGTGCCAATGTAGGCTATGGCAATCAGGGCTTTGGCAACATAGGTTTTGGCAACGCAAGCAACAACGGTGTTGGGATGAGTGCCTACAACGCTGGTTTTGGGTCGGGTGTCGCTAATCAGGGCTTTGGTGATGTGGGGTATGGTCCCAGGTTTAATCAGAGTGGCTTTGGTCCTAATGCTGCTTACGCTGGGTATGATAATGAGGATCCTCATTGGGGCGAGGATCGTCAAGAAGATGCTTTCCCTCTGCTGGGCATGGGTCTCGAGATGCCCACAGAAAATGACTGAAGGTTCAAGCTGTTGGAGGAACAAGTGAGAGGTCTATCCAATTAGAATTCCATGGGGTTAGACATGGCTAATATGGGGTTGGTTCCTGGCTTGAGGGTGCCGCTCAAGTTCAAAGCACCTACTTTTGACAAGTATAAGGGGGATACCTGCCCAAGAGTTCATGTACGGTCTTATTATCGGAGAATGTCTGCTTATTCTAATGATGAAAAGATGCTGATGCATTTCTTCCAGGATAGCTTGTCTGGACCGTCGCTTGAATGGTACATGGGGTTAGAGCCCACCCAGATCAGTAGTTGGAAAGAGTTGGCGGAAGCCTTTGTAAGGCATTACTAGTATAACAACGACCTTGCTCCCAACAGGGTCCAACTTCAAAATCTTTCTCAAAAGAACGGCAAGAGCTTTAAAGAGTACGCCCAGAGGTGGCGTGCGCTTGCAGCGAGGGTGCAGCCACCCATGGTAGAGCGTGAGTTGATGGATCTCTTTGTGGGCATTTTCTCTGGTATGTATTATGACAAGCTTCTCAGTTGTACGATGGGTAGTTTTTCTGATATGATACTCTTGGGAGAACGTATAGAGAACGTCGTCAAGATCGGTAAGATTCAAGCAGGAGAACCAACCTCAGCTGGAGGTGGTAAAAAGGTTTTTGGGAATAAGAAGCAGGGGGTGCTAATTCAGTATACAGCTCCCGAGGAAGAGGTAGAGGTCGGAACCAATACCATCAGCAACAGATTGCTAGTGTGATAATTCCCGTACCTCAACAACAACAACAACAGTCGTAGCAGCCGCAGAGACAGTAGCATCTTGCTCAGCAAAGAATTCAGGATAGGGATAGGGCCGTGAGAAGAGTATTTGATGCTCCCCCAATGCCGTATGCTCAGCTTCTTCAGACTTTACTACAACTGCAGCTTGTTGAGAAAAGGACGTTAGCTCCGCCGAAGGGCACACCTCCTTTTGGTTATGATGCCAATGCACATTTTGAATTCCACTCTGGGGCACCCGGTCACAGCATAGAGAATTGTCATGCACTCGAGCACAAGGTACAAGACTTGATCGATAGCAAGGCAATCAACTTCTCCGATGATGTCCCTAACGTGGTACAGAATCCTCTGCCAAACCACGGGCAAGATGGAAGCGGCTGAGTCGCCAACAAGTCAAGATACAAGGAGCCCAGTTCTCAGAAGCTGGCAATCTGCACTTTTTCATGTCATTTCTTTACATTTGTAGTTTCTTTCCTGTTTAATTGCAAATTTCGTTTGAAAGCTTGTTGTTTTCAATTGATATTGATAATGAAATAAATATGCATGTTTTGAATTAATCCATTCGTGTTCACTCTATTGCTATCTTTTATTTCAAACGCTTGTTTAAGTGGAATCCAGGGAGGATGACGAAATCCAACAGTGCGTAAGCTTCCGATGCTATGCTTTTGAATAAAAAACCTGTTGATGATGTACAGGCATTGTTTCAAATTCCAAACACCGGAGATATAAGGAAGATAATCCCTTGTTAACCCCTTTGACCTTAGTTGTAGGAGTTTCTTTCTGAAAACAAAAAACCCTTAATATTAACCCGGGGCAGGGTAGGTGTCAGTTGATTTGACCAAGCGTTTAAATTACAAAAGGAGTGTCCGTTCGAGGATAGGTCACACCTATATAGGTCGTACCTAAAAACCACAATGGTTAAGCCTGGTCAATCAGGAGTGAAACAATCACAATCTCTTTTCAAACAAGTCAGACAAGCCGGTGTCCCGCGACTCGTTCAAGAAAAAAAAAAGAATCGAAAAGAAAATCCCGCTAAGTCGAATCTTGAAAGCAAGCGACTTAGGCAAAAATTAGGTTACCCCACTGGACTTCAAAATTGCAGAAACTCTAAAGAGTTAGTCCAGGCAAAAGTTAGGGGAAAGAAAAAAACGAAAAGCGAAAAGGGATTGCGAAAGAAAAATCCTCAAACAAGAACGAAATCGTGGGGCTCCGGACGCCAAAAGACGAAAAGGGAGCGATTGTCACTTCGAAAAGTGTAATTTCTTGAACTGTCACTCAACCTTTGACAGGAGAACGCCAAGGTCGAATTAGCTGAACGTAGGATCGGAGAACATCACGGAGAATGGGTGGGTTAAAATGAATTTTGAGCCTTTATCTTTTCTTTCATAAACCGTGAACCTGACCACATTACAACCTTTAAAAGTCCTAATTGAAATAGGTTCGTTTTGAAAGCATACTTCGGTAAAGATCGCATTGGATATGACTCCTAGAAAGGATTCTTCTTACAGCGTTGTATTGATTTTGACATATTGATGAATGATTCATACATTTTATGTCATAAAATTTTTTCCAGTGAACAGATTGGATTTTGAAAACTGCCATATGCATTGCATTTGATATGTCTTTTATGCAAAACAACGTGTTTTACTAGCGAGTAAGCGCTTGACAGCGGGAAAGTTTCCACGATGGAAAGATTTGATCAAGACAGAATGCAGGACGCCAGAGTATCTCGACGAACTGGGGCAAGCTATGTCAAATGATTGCGGTATGGGAGTCAGCCATCCAGAAATCAGGTAATCCGGGGCAATCAGGTCGAGATTTGATAAATCTCTCGCAGCCAAAGGTACTACTCCCCACAGATCAGCCCATGAGGGGCAATGTCATGACAAGACTGGGGCATGTCACCCCGAGAGCGCCAAAGCTATCCTTATCCTGAAGGCGATTAACTTGAA
This sequence comes from Lathyrus sativus, assembly GCA_963859935.3. Classification (NCBI taxonomy): domain Eukaryota; kingdom Viridiplantae; phylum Streptophyta; class Magnoliopsida; order Fabales; family Fabaceae; genus Lathyrus; species Lathyrus sativus. Next base: position 543,731,000 of record OZ012739.1, on the reverse strand, counting down.
GCACCTCCGTGAGGTTCGAAATGCTGAAGTCGTTCGTATCAAACCACCAGCGTACAAAGATCTCAGGTTTCCTTTTGAAAGGATATGACGAAGATCCCGCAGGCTGGGGCAAAAGCTGAAAGCGAAGAACCGTTCCTCTCCATATCCGCAGAGTTTGTCAAAAGTTGTTATAGATTCTGAGGTAAGCCTTTTCGAGTTCGTGTCATGGCATGTTTTTCCAAGCAGGATGACTCCTTCTTCCCCAGCAGGTTTGGTCGTGTTTCCCCATAGAATCTGAACATGGGACTGTGAGCATTGATGTGTCTCCCCGAACGGAGATAGGTTCTCCCAACCAGAAGCAAATAGGCAAGGGATCGGGTTTCCCCAGCCGGAGTCCCTTAACGTAGGAGCATGTTCTATGTGAAACTTATTCCTCCCCAGCAGATGGAATTTGCATTTTTATCCCCGAAAGAGTTAGATGCAGGCTAGTAAGCAGTAAGGCAGGTATGTGCATTCCCAGCAGTTGGTCATGTGCACATTTAATCCATAGTGAAGTCCTCACAGAGTATAACCAGGTTGTCAGTGGTTTGAAAGGCTATTCCCCATGCAGGATTGTTCTTTCTGTTCTCCAGCAGGTTGTCTTTCCTCCAATAGGTTGTTCATCCTCTGCAGAGTTCGTAACTCCGGATTTTTTGGGCTATCCCCCAGCAGGGTTGTTGTTTCTTCCCCCAGCGGAAGTTTGGTTTCGTTCCTCCAGCATTTATTTTGCTGGAGCGCCTCTTTGCATTTGCATTTGCATCGTGCATAGCATCTACCCAAACGCGTAGCATTTCCATTTCGTATGGAGCATTACGCCATTTTCAAACATATGCATTTTAAAACATAAGCCAGGTTGGTTACCTCTTTGTTTTCAGGTGTTTTTCCTTGCAGGTAATTGGAATTCTTGTTCATGATGGTTTTCGGATGTTCAAGTTCTTGGCATGATATGTGTAATGATAACGTTCGTCCTATCATGTGTGCTTTTATCAGAGTTACTGGGTTAAGTTTCCCTTCTTCCCCAACAGAGTTTTCCTCAGATTGCTATTACGTCAGCGCTAAAAGATTTCAGGGTTTAGATCGTTGAAGTCGTTACTTGTTGTCAAAGTAAATGTCTGGCAGTTGACGTTAGAATTTCCCCAGTAGAGTTTTCCTCGAATTGCTGTTACGTTAGCGTTAAAAAATCTCATGGATTAAACCTTTGGAGTTGTTACCCGTGTTGACGGAGATGTTACCCGTGTTGATGGAGATGTTACCCGTGTTGATGAAGATGTTACCCGTTTTGACGGAGATGTTACCCGTGTTGACGGAGATTTTACCCGTGTTGACGGAGATTTTGTTACCCGTGTTGGCGGAGATGTTACCCGTGTTGACGGAGATGTTACCCGTGTTGATGGAGTTGTTACCCGTGTTGACGGAGATGTTACCCGTGTTGACGGAGATGTTACCCGTGTTGACGGAGATTTTACCCGTGTTGACGGAGATTTTGTTACCCGTGTTGGCAGAGATTTTTACTCGTGTTGACAGAGATTTTACCCGTGTTGACGGAGATTTTGTTACCCGTGTTGACAGAGATTTTACCCGTGTTGACGGAGATTTTTTTTACCCGTGTTGACGGAGATTTTGTTACCCGTGTTGACGGAGATTTTTTTTACCCGTGTTGACAGAGTGGGTCCCGTGGAGTTGTTCGTTCAAGTATTCAGAGGCCAGATTAGCACTTTTATTTAGTGCCTCGCCTGTTTCTTCGGAAAAAAGATGTCAAGTTCGCGCTTTACGTAGTGCTTTGTTCGTCCCTTCGGAGATAGAAAGTCAAGGATGGTATGTTGATGCGGTCATGTGGCTCGGTGCCCGCTTATTGTGGCGTATCTTTGAAGTTTGATTGTTATTGATCTAGTGTGTTGGTTCAACGCCTGTGGTGTCACACAGGTGGTTGATGGTGAAGTCAGGTTCTGTATCAGATGATTGATCAGTTTGTTGCTGTGAAAACCGGATTTAATTTTCTGGATATTTTTCCCTAAGCAATCGTGGCAGGTTATTTCTTTGGTTAGCAAATTTCTGGATTCTTTGGTATTCAACCGTCTTTTACCTTGATTGTCTAAAAGTCGTTCGCTTTTCATCCAGTCAGGTCCAAGTCGCTTGAATAGGGGCAGCTGTTGCACCCCAAAATTTGCCTAACCTTTTTCTTACTTGGCTTTTATTTAATTGCATTAGCATATCATTGGTCTAGCATTTGCATACCATAGCATTATTCATTTAGCAGGGGATCAAGTGTGGTTTATATCAGGAGGAGCCTATCTAGAGGTCTTATTCAAGCTTGAAAGGGCACCAAGGTCATCAGAAAGTGGGTTGTGTTCTTGAGAAGTATGAATTTTGGTATGTGGTTCATCTCCTAACTTGGGGGGCCAATTGAAGACCATCAGTGGGTTGTGAAGCCTTGATCATGGATAGGATATGTGGATAGAGCTCATGGAGTGCCTTGAGGGTCATGGTGGAGCTCATCCAAGTCATTTTTCTAAGTGTGAAGAGCCACAGTTGAGGGTGTTGCAATTAGGGTTTTCATCTGGTCAACCCTAAGTCAACTGTGCTATTAATGGAGATTAATACTCATTCCTAAGTCTTTGCGATCACAGAAGGGTGTTAAGATACATGAGGTGTTATTCCAAGATCAATTCAAGAAGAATTCAAAGTGTGAGGAGTTGCTAAAGTAGGGTTCTCAGGGTAAAATCCCCTATTTAGTGCCTAACTTCAAGACCACTTATCTCAAGATACAAGTTTCATCTCAACTTTTGACCAACATGGAACTTGTAGATCATGTTCTTATCTTTAATTTGAGTACTAGAAGTCCTTGATCGGATTTATAGAACTCAAGTTATGATCCAGACAAGTTATAGGTCATCAGATGAATGTGAAATTTATCTATGAAAGTCCATTAACTTCTAAGGCACTTTTGACCTATAAGGATGTTTCTCCTTAACTTTTGGACAACATGAAAGTTGTAGGTCTTGGTCTCAGATTTCCAAATTGTATTAGAAGTCTTTCACTTGATTTGTTGAACTCAAGTTATGAGGTTTACAAGTCAGGGGTATTTTGGGAATGTAAGATTACATGTCATTTTCATTATAGGTTGAGTTCACCACTTTACACACTTCAAATGGAAATCTTGCCAACTTGAAAGTTGCTCCAAATATAATTATTTGGTCAACCGAACCTCAAGGGATCATTGACATAGCTTGGAAATGAGAATGTATAGAGAAAATTTCATGAAAAGAAGTTGGAAAAGGCCTAGTTTGGATTTAATGCCAATTAAACCAAAGCATGTCATATTTGTGCATTTTTTAGTGCAAATAGTGTTTTAAGGACATTGGAAAAATCAGAAATCCAATTTGAAGTCATTTGCTATGCCAATTTCATGGTTTCTTCATATTTAAGCAACATGATAGAAATCCACCGTAGATTCGTTTCCAAGGGCTCAATCTCAGCCACACGTATTCCTTGCATCATAAGTAACTGATATGAATCCTCTTGCAAGTTGTTTTGGCTCTATTTTCACCATTTCCATAAAGCTACTAACTCAAAAATGTGAATTTTGGATTGGACACTTATGGGCTCCCATTTGGCTGAAAATCATTCAAGATCCATTGAATATAACATTTCAATCATTCCTAACAGAAAATAACTGATTTTGGAGGTAGTTACAACTGAAATTCATGGAGAAAAAGTGGTGAAAAATTGATTTTCGAATTTGGAGTTTTACACATTTTCAAGCAAGATTAAGCATTGTAGAATCTTCTATGATGATTATGGAATGATTTTGGACACTTTTCGTGAAGCTTCAACAACATCTCAAGCCACCATTGAAGCTCCAAACAAGGTTCTAATTTTTCATCCATGCTCCCTATTTGTGTTGAATTTAGGCTCCATTTTCACATAATTATAATCCTTAGGATGTGTAGAAGCTTTTAGGATTAGTTTGGTTAGGTTCCATGAAACTTCAAGAATTGACACCCTAGGTTATAGTTTGATTTTCTCTCTTGTTAGTGGATGAAAATGGAAAAGAATTTGATAATCATGATGTAGGAAGTGAGAGGAAGAGATTAGTATCATCAATTGGGAGTTTTGAGAAAATTGATTTTCTTGAGTGATTCTTGGAGGTTTATAAATTCTGAGTTTTAATGGATGAAAGTGAAAACAAATTGCATATTTTGATTCTACACGAAAAATCATGCAGTTTTGGTTAAAGAAAATCGAATTTTGGTGAAGAAATGAGGAAGTGCCATTTTTGGTGAAAGGTTGAAGATGACCGGAACGCAGTCCGGCCACCGTCCGCCGCCGCGGGAGAATTTCCTCCGTTCCATTTTTTCAAATCGCCAGGTGGAATTTAGACCGTCCGATCGCACAGATGATGGACTTGGTACACGCATCGTGTGGCCACGATTGGAGTCCATGTTTGGCCTCTCTCCTTGACGTTAAAACGCTGCGTTTTATCCTTCTAGCAGCTGGGCTTAAGTGAGCATTCGCTGTTCACACCCCCACGTGCAGGCCCACTTGGATATTGCACGTGAACCACGTACTTCCTACACCCCTGGCCCATTCCCATGTGAATAAAAAGCTGAGTTTTTTAACTCTGCTGGGCTCTCCGTGTACACGCTATCTGCACCCCTACACGCGACCCAAACATGAATTAACACATGAGAACAATACTAGTTACACCCCCTTGTTTAGTTAGTTTTTAATTTCATTTCTTTTGTTTTTATAAATGCTTGTTTGGTTTTAATTCATAAAAAATAGCAATTGAGCTCAATAAATCTTGAATTAAATCATGTAGATGCTTTAACATGTTTAGAGTTTTTTCATATTTTTTAATTTCAGTTTTAGTGCATTTTCCAATTAATTGCATATTATCCATTTTTATGTGTTTTTAATAGTTGAGATATTACATGATGTGCTTCATGATTTTATTTCTATTTCAATAATTCATATTAGCCTCTGATTTTTTGTATGGTGAATTTTGACACATGAGATAATATTGTACTATTTTTATTGCATTTTTTATATTGCATTTGAATAGGTTTTGAGATGGATTTTTATAGCCAGCCCCATTTGATTCCCCATAGCATACATCTTGGTTTAGCTTCTGGTTAGTATACTTAGACTCATATTTTTGACCTGAAACTTTAACCATAGACCCCTAACCTATTTAGGATCATCTAGGAATTTTATCAAGATTTTAGGACCTGATTTCCTATTTTTCCCATATTTTACTTTCTGACTAAAGTTTGTGTGTTCATGATTGCACCTTCTCATAGTTTGGCCTAATAATTGAACTTTTAGCCAACTTTAAGCACCCAATCTTCCCATTGACCCTTAGTACCTAGGTTGACACCCTTATAGGTTTATTTTCAAGTCTCTAGAATACCATTAAGTTCCCTTAGGATGACTTCTTTTAGAGCTAAAACATTTAAGGTTTCTTTAGAGCTTTTGGTGATGATTCTTTCCCTTATGTGATTTCTTCCATGGGCTTTGCCCTACCCTCTTTTCTCCAAGTCTTGAAGAGGAGACCTCCTGGGAGAGTCTAATCCTTCCTTTGGTTGGATTCTATGCATTCCTCAGGAGGTTGAGCCTTGAATTGACATTCCCCAGTATAGTACATTCCTTTGGTTTGTACTATCTTTCTCCCTCAAGTATTGATGAGGATCCCTCTTGGGAGAGCCTAATCCATCCTTTGGTTGGATTCTATGCATTCCTCAGGAGGTTGAGCCTTGGATTGACATTCTTGGCATGGTATATTCCCTTGGTTTATATACTGTCATCCATCTCAAAGTCCTTTTCTTAGGATCCCTCTTGGGAGAGCCTAATCCTTCCCTAGATTGGATTCTGTGCATTCCTCAACAGTTTGAGCCTGAGATGGACATTCTGTGCTGATACACTATAACCAATTACCTTAGATTGATATCCAGAACTAATACTCAATTTTCTGTCTTATTGACATAGGATCCCTCTTGGGAGAGCCTAATCCTTCCTTTGGTTGGATTATGTGCATTCCTCAAGAGGTTGAGCCCATGATGGACTCTGGCGTTGATACACTTCCAACCTGATGTAGCCTGGGATGACTTCCCTGTTTCTCACTTTGGTTTCTCTCCCTTGTTTGATTTGCTTGATGCATTAGAATAGGTTCATGTTTAGAATATTTTAGGTTAGGATAGTTGCATGACTGCATTGAGAGGTTGAGTGGGTCTCCCTCTGCTTGCTTGCATTAAAGGTTGAGCATGTCTCCTTTTTCTTATGTGTTTCCCCTGTGCATCTCTGTTTGCATCCCGTGTTTGCATTAGAAGTTGAGGTTTCCTCCTTCTGCTTGTATTGTTGCATCACATCTGCATCCAGTTACTTTATGTTTCACCTGCTAGACAGTTGTGTTTCTTTCCCCTCGTTTCCTGTAGTTAGCTAAACTACAACTGCTCTAATTTCTCATACCAGACGAGAATATGTAGGCATAGGATGCGATATCCTAGCGAGCACACTAATAACTAACTTCTCTATCCTCTCGCTTCTGTGCCACCGAGACTTTTCCGCTGACAACTGTTGTTCCCTTTCTCTTGCCCTAGCGCAATCGAGACCAGACCGTAGTTCTAGTTCCCGTAGGTTCCCATACCTCTAAACCCGACATACTACATCCGTTCTACCGCAAACAGGTAACGCCTAAGTCTCCAATGGTCGAGCAGCATGCACCTAACTGCTAGAATGTGTACGCTAGTATCGTCAATCCTTTCTCTCACCCCTGTGTGATCGAGAATACCCCGGTTACCCATAGTTAGCCCGAACTAAGTTGGATCTGATCTTTCACACCGTGTGAAAGTACGTAGGCACGAGATGCGATATCTCGGCGAGCAAATCCCCCCGTAGTTTCCCGAACTACATTGACTCTAACTTTCCCATTGCACGAGGGAATACGTAGGCATAGAGCGCGATGCTCTATCGAGTCAGTTCTTTCCGTTTAACCTTAGAAGTCATGAGTAGATTGTTTTTCACCCATAGATAAACATAACAAGCATGGATCCCATCGAGTACGATGGACGTGAGGGATGCTAATACCTTCCCCTTGCGTAATCGACACCAGAATCCAGACACGGTTGCGATGACCTTGTCTTATACCTTTTCGTCAGGTTTTTCCGATCGTTTCCTTTCCCTTTCTGTGGGATAAATAACGAAAGGTGGCGACTCTTCTATTTTGCCGGCACCTTATTTTCGCGGTAGCGACAATAGGGTTGATAAACAAACAAATCAGAAAGACACATATTTCATCCCTTGAAAGAAAAGAGTTCAACACACCAACTTTGAGCCATGATAACTTTGTGCACACAAATCCAATTGTTTAGATCTTGTGTTCAAATGAAAGAGGGCATGAAGTAGAACAAATTTCATGTTGGAGTCATCTTGATTTGAGGATTGGATGACTATGAAAAATGGTGTTGAAAATCATACCATGCAAAATGTCCAGAAATAACTTAGAAAAAATTCTAAGTTATGAATTTGGCTTATTTTTTCTTCAACTTTGCACATCCATAACTTGAGCTTCATAAATCATATTGAGGAATTCTTGGACTTTTTGGAAAGCTTGGAAAAAACTCTAAAACTTTTATTTGGGACAAAGTTTCATTTAACTTCAAGAAAGTGATGAAAATTGGCTTGCAAAATGGTGCAAAAATCTGTCCAAACTTAACAGTTTTGAAATTATTGAAATCCCCAACTTTGATTGATCATAACTTGAGCTCCAAGTATCATATGAAGGACTTCTAGGACTTTTTGGAAAGATTGAAATACAAGGAACAACTTTTATTTTTGATCCAAGTTCATTTGAAACCTTTATCATGAAGAAAAATGGCTTTGAAGATGGTTGTTCCAAACATAAAACTTTCCATAAATAGAAAGTTCTAAAACCCTAATTTCCTTAAAATGGCAACTTTCAACAATTCTTGATTGTTCATGATTCCCTTGAATTTTCTTGATCAAATTCCATCCATTGGTCATATTGAGCTTAAGAATCATGATCTTGACCTTAAAAAGTCAGGAGTTGATTTTTTCACTACACAGTTAACTTTTTCCCCAAATCTCCTGATTTTTTATTGACTGATCAATTAAAACCCTTCTGATTAAAATTGATGATCAATATGCCTTCCTCGAACACCTTAGGACATATGTAAGACCATGGAAACAAGTCTTTCTCCCAAAAACAAATTTATCCTAATTAAAAAATGAAACCTTAATTCCACCCTCTCTGCCTAGGTATTGCCTAGATAGACTAGGTGACCATTTCCACTCCACCATGACCCCTGAGGCACTCAACAAACTCCCACCTCATGCTCACACCCATGATAAGATCCCATAGAACCTTTGACAACCCTCTGGTGGTTCTTTGACAATGTCTTTGCTTGAACTTGAAGCCAATAAAGACCCTCCTCTTGGATGGTACACAAGCAAACACTTGATCCCCTGTAAGAACTATGTTATGAAAATGCAAGATGCTAAAATCAATGAAACATAAGCCAAAGCGTTGGAAGCAACTTCTTAAACATAGAATAACTGTTGGCAGCAACTTCTACCCATTTGGTGAAATAGTCAATAGCGACTAGAATAAACCAGTGACCGTTGGAAGCTTTCGGCTCAATTTCCCCAATCATGTCAATGCCCCAAATTGATAAAGGTCATGGTGAAGTTAGAACATTCAACGGTGTAGGAGGTACATGCAGCTTGTCAGCATAGATTTGGCATTTGTGACATTTCTTGGCATATTGGATGCATTCTGATTCCATAGTTAACTAGTAATATCCAGCCCTTAACATCTTCTTAGACATAGCATAACCGTTGGCATGAGTCCCGTAGGTTCCTTCGTGAATCTTTTGAAGTAACATGTCTGTTTCGCGTCTGTCGACACACCTGAGCAAAACCGTGTCGTAGTTTCTTTTGTATAGCACGTCATTGCCGATGAAGAATCTGGATGCCAGTCTTCTCAAAGTCTTCTTGTCAAGACCAGTAGCACCATCGGGATACTCTTGCTTGAGCAAGTAATTCTTAATATCATGAAACCAAGGCTTTTCGTCTATCTCATCTTCTCCAACCACCTGACATTAAGTCGGCTCAGCCTTGCATTCAATTCGAATGAGGGGTGCTTCGTTAACAAATATGATTTTCCATATGGATGCTAACATGGCTAAGGCATCGACCATATGATTCTCAGATCTCGGAACATGTTCTAACTTGATTTCATCGAAGTACTTAATCAAGTCGACGAAGTAGGATCTGCAAGGGATTAACTTCTCATGCTTCGTCTCCCATTTACCTTTTACCTGATAAATAACCAAAGTTGAATCTCCACTTACTTTGAGAAGTTTGATTCGGAGGTTAATAGCTGCTTCAAGGCCAAGAATGCATGCTTCATATTCTGCGATATCATTTGTACATTCAAAGTCTAACCTTGCTGTAAATGGAGTAAAGCCACCTTTCAGATTCATCAAAACGGCGCATATACCATACCCACTGTAGTTTGAAGAACCATCAAATATCATCCTCCACCAGAGACCCGGTTCGGGACCTTCATCGGGACCTGGCTCTTTGCAATCTTTCTTTATCAACAGGATGTCTTTGTCAGGAAAGTCGAATTTAAGAGGCTCATAATCTTTGACTGGTTGGTCTGCAAGATAGTCTGACAATATACTTCCTTTGATAGATTTTTGTGGTACGTACTGGATGTCATATTCGGATAACAACATGTGCCAACGGGAAAGTCTTCCAGTCTGAGCAGGCTTTTCGAAAATGTACTTTATCGAATCCATCTTTGAAATCAACAACGTGGTATGACAAATCATGTATTGCCTGAGACGCCTGGCAGCCCATGCTAGCGCACAACAAGTCTTCTCCAAGAGGGAATATATGTTTTCACAATCGGTAAACTTCTTGTTTAGGTAGTATATGGCGTGTTCCTTTCTTCCAGTCTCATTGTGTTGCCCAAGTATGCAACCCATGGAATTCTCAAGAACGGTAAGATACATTAATATTGGCCTTCCCGAAACAGGAGGAATCAAGGTAGAAGGCACTTGTAAATAATCCTTGATTTTTTTGAAGGCTTGCTGACAAGCATAATTCTAATCAACAGTACTACCCTTACAGAGCAACTTGAATATTGGTTCACAAGTAGCAGTCAAGTTAGAGATAAACCTAGAGATATAGTTCAGACGCCCGAGAAAACCTATGACTTGTATTTCCTTCCGCGGAGCAGGCATATCTTGAATGAATCTAACTTTATCGGGATCTACTTCGATTCCTTGCTGACTGGCGATAAAACCCAGTAGTTTGCCGGATTTGACACCAAAAGTACACTTAGCAGGATTCAACTTCAATTGGTACTTTCTGAGTCGTTCGAACAACTTCACCAAGTGATCCAAATGTTTTTCTTCATTCTGAGATTTGGCAATCATATCATCCACATAAACTTCAATCTCTTTGTGCATCAGGTCATGAAAGAGAGTCGTCATGGCGCGCTGATAGGTTGCCCCTGCGTTCTTCAAACTGAAGGGCATAACTTTGTAACAGAAGGTTCCCCAAGGGGTAATAAATGTAGTCTTTTCTCGATCTTCTAGATCCATCTTGATCTGATTGTAACCGGAGAAACCGTCCATAAATGAGAACACCACAAAACTAGCTGTATTGTCGACAGGTGTATCAATATGTCGCAGAGGAAAATCATCCTTTGGACTTGCTTTGTTCAAATCCCTGTAATCTGCACACATTCTGACTTTATCGTCCTTCTTAGGTACTGGAACAATGTTGGCAACCCAATTCGGATACTTCGTAACTACAAGGAAACCTGTATCCAACTGCTTTTTAACCTCATCTCGAATCTTCAAAGACACGTCGGGTCTGGTTCTTCGAAGTTTTTGCTTGATAGGCGGACAATCGGGATTGAGCGGCAACTTGTGACCAACAATATATGTGTCTAACCCGGGTATATCTTGATACGACCATGAAAACACATCAACATATTCCTTCAGCAACTCGATCAATCTCTGCTTGACTTCAACCCCAAATATTGCACCAACCTTGACCTCTTTCTTGTCTTCATTTATGCCAAGATTAATCAAATCTACCTGCTCTTTGTGCGGTTGAAGTTCTATATACTCATACTCAACCAATTTTGTCAGTTTGGTGGGTACTTCAGAATCTTCTTCACCCTCATCTTCAGCTTGATAAATGGGTGAATCCCAGTCAGGAGAGACAATAGAGTCATTGGATTCAACAAGGTTTGTAATGTCACTGCATGTTGAAAGGCTTATTTTATTAAATGTTCAATGAAAATGCGAGAGAAATGAAAATATATTTTAGTTTGTTTTGAAAAGACTGCTAATTTCATTTTAAAAGGTGAAAATGAAACATGCAAGTGAAACAAAGTGGAATGGGAACAAAATGCATTTATTAATAACTATTTGAAATGAAAGGTGGCTCTACAAAGTGATCCAATAGCCTTGGGCAGAGCTATGGATTTGAAAACACAAATGAAAAATTAAATTACTTTGACAATGGAAAAATAACAGGAATCTCTATAGCCTCCCAGTTGCTCAATGATGCATCACTCGTGAACACCAGGTTGCCCAGGTCTTCATCTTCATCACCGTTGCTGATGGCATTAACTTGAAAACCTCCGCTGATGAACACCTCTTGGATAACCTTCGAATGTCCTTTGACAGATGTAGAAGCTTTATCATGAGTTAGTCTGTAACCCAACCTGTGGCGATCAGTCTTAGTCTTGATGTTGATTACCTATCCCCAACCTTCAGGAATACCCCTGTCGATTGTTGATTTGGTACTCTTCAAGGATGCAAAGGATGGATTACTCTGACCTTCCACAGTCTCTTCGACTTCCACTAAAACAACATTGGCGATCTCAAGTGCTTGGAAAGAAGTTTCTAAAGCGTCTTCATCAGCCTCAATATAACGGAACGGCGATAAATTACTAACCATGAAATCTTCCTCACCATGTATAATCACCAGCTTGTCATTGACCACGAACTTCATCTTTTGATGCAAAGTAGAAGTTATTGCCCCAGCGGCATGAATCTAAGGTCTTCCAAGTAGACAGCTATCATTGGGATTGATGTTCATGATTTGGAAAGTGATATTGAAAACATGTGGACCAATCAGAATCGGAAGCTCGACTTCTCCAATCACCGATCTGCGCGAACCATCAAAAGTCTTGACAATTAAAGAAGTAGGCTTCACCATGGTTTCTTTATAAGCCAACTTGCTAAGAACTCTCTTGGGTAATATGTTCAAGGATGAACCAGTGTCCACAAGCACTCTTGCCAAGTTATCCTTCTGACACTTCACGGATATGTGTAAAGCATGATTGTGGTTCAGACCCTCTCTCGATAATTCTTCATTGCTCAAGCTGAGAGTATTACAGGCGGTAATGTTAGCAATTACACTATCAAACTAGCCAGTAGTGATATCTTGAGCAATACGAGCTTGGGTCAAGACCTTCTGCAGAGCAGCTCTATGCACAGGTGAATTCAATAACAAAGACAAGATAGAAATCTTTGAAGGAGTCTGGTGAAGCTGGTCGATAACTTTATAATCACTCTTCTTGATGATTCTCAAGAATTCAGCATCCTCATCATTGGTAACAGCCTTTTTACCTTTATCTCTAGTAGGCATAGCAGAAGTAGTAGTTGTCTCCTTAGGCGGAGCCTCATCAAAATGGGGAGTATAGACACGACCACTGCGAGTCATCCTGCTTGCCCCAGCTATGTTGGTCACAATTTCACCATCAATCTTTACTTCTTCCCTCGAAATGACCTTCCCGGATTCTTTGTCAATCGCGGTTACGTCGTACTTCCAAGGTACAACTTTGGGATCACTGAGTGGAAATGGACTCGACTTCTGAATGATCAACGGTTTAGGCTGACCCACTGTTGGAGTAACAGGTTGCGGCATACTGAACACCGGCATGGCGGAGCTTGCCCCTGGAAAATTAAACACTGGCATCCTACCCCTTGGTTCGGGAAGGTTGAAGATAGGCTCAATTGTGGCAACTTCCTCCTTCTTTGACTTGTTAACTACTTATAGAAAACCATCGTTAATCAATTTTTGGACGTCTTTCTGAACCATAATACAACCCTTAGCACATTCTTCACAACTTGCACAGTCAGTATGAGAAACAAATACTAGACCTGCTTCAAACAGCTTTGAATGGAACGCCTTAAGAAGAGTCTTGATCTGGGCTACATTAAGAATAAAATTCTCGTCAAACGAGTCATCAACAACATTAATAGCCCCATGGGTAGGCAGAGGGTTGCTTTTAACGTTGGGCGGCAGATCATTGAAAGACAAAATCTTCTTTTCCATCAGATCCCTGACAATGTTTTTCAGAGCATAACAGTTTTCCAAATCGTGGTCGGGCGCACCCTCATGAAATAAACAATGAGTGGCGGTGTTGTAGCTGGCTGACAAAGGATTGGGCAGTGGACCCAAAGCGCGAGTAGTAATCAAACCTCGTTGCAATAAGAAAAGATACAACTCGATGAACCTCATTGGAATCGGCGAACAAGGCTTGTATTATCTCCTATTCGGAGCATTTTGACGGGGTGCCTGATTCCTCGGTTGTTGATTTGTAGGAGCGTTGGGTGCTGGCTGATGGCTAGGTGGAGGTTGTTGATAAACAGGAGGCTGGTAAACAGGAGCCTGCTGCATAGGCTGATAAACGGGAGCTTGTGGAGCTTGTTGGTTAAAAGATGGTGCGACAACAGCTACATACGGAGGTGGAGCATACTGGACCGGATAACCCTGTGATTGAGCATACTGTGGTGGATGTTGATACTGCCTATTTCTTCTCTTATCTGAAGATACAACATGGGTATCTACTTCCTTCTTTTTCTGAGAATTGAAAGAAGACTTCTTAGCTTGGTCCTTTGAGCTTGAATTGCCAGAACCACTCGACATCTTTCCACTCTTCATAGCCAATTCAACTTTTACCCCAACAACAACAATATCATCAAAATTCATAGTCACACTACCCACCATCCTCTCATAGAATTCGGGACGAACAGTGTCAACAAACCAATCAGCTAATTCCTTATCAGTCAACGGAGGCTCGACTTGAGAAGCAATCTCCCTCCATCTCTGAGCATATTCTTTAAAGGTCTTGGAACTCTTCTGAGTCATACTCAATAGTTGTCTCCTGTCGAGAGCCAAGTCCATGTTGTACTTATAGTGTTTAATAAAAGCATCAGATAAATCCTAAAAAGACTTGATGCGAGACTGGTCTAAAGTCAAATACCACTTTGATGAAGCACCCTTCAGACTGTCTTGGAAACAGTGAATCATCAATTTATCATTATCCACATGGGCAGCCATCCTACGGTAGTACATTATCAAATGGCTTTTAGGACAAGTAATACCCTCATAGCAGTCGAAATTCGGAGTTTTGAATTTTGGTGGAATAACCAGACTGGAAACCAAATAGACATCTCTAGCAGCAGCACCAAAGATCTGGTCCCCTTCCATCTTTCTCAATCTTTTATCAATGGTAACAACTTCCTCACGAAGCCTATCACGTGGCTGGTACCCTTCATCATTGTCGTCCAAAATTTCATAAACGGGCTCATTGAGATAAGGTTGCACCCGAGCATGAACATTAGCTGGTGTGAAAGTAGGAACCACTCGAGGAGGCTCATAAGTTAAAGGCACGGCTTGTTGAACATTTTGCACACTAGGAATGGCTTGCTGAGCTGATGTAACAATAGGAGGGGGTAGAAAAATGGGTGGCAAACCATAAGGATATGCATTCTCAACAGTAACAACCGGTGGAGGTTCTACAATAGTAGCGGTAATCTCAGAGACCACAGTAGACTGAGTATCCATCTTTGCATTGATAACCTAGAGCAACTCCATAATCTGTCCTACCCTTCCTCGAAGATCTCCGAGTGCGTTGTTGACGCGATCCATCTCTTGAGCTTGGTTTTCCATCCTTTTTTGAGCTTGATCTCTAGTGTTGTATTGATGCAGAGAACTCAGGGTGACAAAACTGGAAGGCGAGAGAACCGATAATGAGAAACTGGGAGACGCATGTAATGCAAAAATATGATGCTAAAATGCCGAATGCAAATGGAATGATTTCATGGAATTCAAATATTTACGAACATTGCTGGATAAAGAAATTTTTATTAATTTGAAAAATGGATTACAAATAATATTCTTAAAAGAAAGTGTTAACAAAAAAAAGCTAAATAAAAGCTAATAAAAGCCCTAAGGAATCGTTGTCCACAACTTCAACGAGTAGGCGGAGAGTCGGAGGAAAATAAATCCCCGTAGAGTCTTCTCTTTTTGTAGGAAAGCACCTCTTCATTCTTGGCCTGAAGCTGCTTTTGAAGATTGGCATTCTCACTGACAACAACCTGATATTTGTTCTTCCAGGTTTCTGCTTCATGTTGTGTTTTTTCTTAAAGCGATCTTCAACGTCTCAGCTTCGTACATGAAAACTAAAGTAGGTTTCCTTCGCGGAGGTAAAGGATCTTGACGAGGATAAGGCATCTTCAACTTGATGGCTCTTTCTCGGACCCAATGAAGGTATGGTTCCATGGATACACAATTAGGTTTTCCCAAGCTTTCTCTACCTTTCTTATGCAGATGACTCCAAGCAGAAACAATTTGATCTTGTAGTGCTTTGTAGTCTTTGAAAAAGATTTTCTCCACATGAACACTTTTAGGTGGTTCCTTCAATGGATATCCTAGCTGTCAGCGAGCGAGAATTGGGTTTTAGATAATTCCTCCATTAAAACCAAGTAAGGGTACGTTAGCGAAGTCTCCACAACCATCAATAATCAATATCCCATCATACATACGGTTATACCAATCAATATCTGAGTGAGTTAGAGCCATATTTCTTTGTGACTAGCATCCTTTAGTGAGATCCTAAAATGGACCAAACTTAGGCAAGTGCGAAATAAACCACTTGTACAATAGAGGTACACAACATGTAATCATTCCCCCACCATGAAAGTTTCGGAGATGTATGGAATGATAGGTGTTACCCAATAAGGTCGGTACTGGATTGCTCTTTATGAAGATCTTGATGGCATTGAGGTCAACAAAGCCTTCCAAACTACGGAAAAGTAACACTCCATAGATGCTTAAGGCGAGGATTTCCTTAAATGTAGGCATACTCAAATGATCGGCATAATATTAGGATTTCTTGATTAAGAAACTTGTAGGCAACCCTAACGTCTCACCTTTGCGAGTCATATTATCCTTAATGTCAGATGCCTTCAAATATATAGATCTAGCAATGTCTTGCTCTTTAGGGTCTTTCTCCAAGAAAGGGAAGGGAGATCCGTCTAGAATAGTTAACCCCACCAACTGAGAATACTCTTCCAAAGTAGGCAATAGCTGATAATATGGGAATGTGAAGCAATGATAATTTGGATCATAGAACTGTAGCAAAACCAAAAGAAGTTTGTCGTTCACTTGAAATCCGAATAACGATAACAACCTTCCATATTTGTTTCGGAATCCGTCTTGATCTTGGATTAAAGCTCCCAACTTCCTTAGGTCATCTAGCTTAAGACTTTTAAAATAATATTTCAAAGTGTTTTTTCTACTGTAATCCATGGTATCCCTGCAATATTCATAAATAAAATTTGAATTCCAAGAAATGTAATGCAATGTGATGCTTTATGGAGGCAATGCACATATACAAAGTCCTAGGTTAGAGGAATAATGAATGGAGTTAAGGTCTACCCATCCCCATAGGGTATGTATTAAGGTTAGTTGTACCTGCAGAACAAGGTTTTAAAGAAGTGCCCAAAGTCATCAGTCCATCTTTCGGATATTATCAATTTTCTGACTGACTCGGTGGTTAATAATATTCTCAAGAGAACCTCTTTTGAGTGTAGCATCGCGTAGCAACTATTTTTGGACTACTCCCTCATAGTTCCCGCACTACGTCCTATATAAGGCCAAGGTGGTGCTAAGGTACTACGGTCCCCAATATCATGGACTCCTAGCCGAAAGTAGTAAGGGTTTTCACGACTATACTCGTTCAACCGAACTATTTTGCGGGAGGGTCTCAATTGAGCAGTGATTCTCAAGTCAGCTTGGTCGGGACTCACTCCCTATAAGCCTCGTCGAATATATCACCTTCCTATAATAATGTCACTCAAATCCGGGTGTAGGACTTATCTCACAATAACAGATATCCCCAAGCAAGGTTCAATATGAACATATATACAGACAGATAATAAAATAAATGGCATACAATAAGCAAAATAGGGGTAACCCTTAAAATTAGGAGTCCCCAGTGAAGTCGTCATTTTCTGTTGCGGTGAGAATAGGATATCAAATTATTAACTAATTTGAATCACATCTTTAGTTCACAACCGATCTTTGATTTATCCGAAGGAAAAGGTCAAAGGAAAGAAAACCTAATTTTGCATCGTAAACATAATGCGGGGAGAGCTCTAGGTAAGGGGCTGGTTAAGCTTAGGAAAGGTATTAGCACCCTAAACATCTGTAGTACTCTACAGGAACCTTTTGTTTATTATTTGCTATTTACTTTTTTTTGTCTGCTTGAGATATATTGCTAAGGGTTAAGAGTGACAGAAAGACCTAAGGGTTAGTCCTAAGTTTACTCGCCAAGATTCGCATCTTGTGCCTACGTATCTGAGGTAGGAAATGGAATCAGAGTAATCGTAGTTCCCCTCGAAAGGGAAGTTAGAAACGTCTTGACTGTGGTCAAGGTTTCAATGGGGAATAAGCGTTCATAGGGAAACACTTACTTGGAGTGCGGCGACTCCAATCTCTACGTTGAAATGGTTAATTTGAAATTAGGGTTAACTAAGTATTCCACGGCGGGAAACCCTAAAACGGAGTACGACGACTCGACCTAATGCTAGGGTAAAGGGAATTTTCGTCCACGGTGGGACGCCTAGCCACATTAGGGTTTTGAAACATTCAAAGGGTAAGGCTATCGACTCGGCGGTCAAACTGTTAGACCTAATCCTTCGGAGGGTTTTAACGGCAAATCACGCAAATGACAACATATATGGTATAATTGAAATATGAGAAAGCGTAAAATGGTAAAAAGCACGAAGCGGGGGTCACTCGCATAAATTACAACCATAACAAAATATACGGAAAATAACGCGACGATAGCCTCGCATAATTACAACCATACAAATTGAAATATGAAATACAATCACGAAATAGTGAGCAAAGACAAACGGGAATTTAAAGACTGTCAGATGCAAAGTGAAACGGCTAGATTCCGAATTCTTTATTTTTTGAATTTTTAGTTAGACCTGAGATTGGAACTGTTATCAAATTAGGTTAGAATCATTTTTAGCTTTTAATGTTTTAAAATAAAAATTACTATTCATTTATTTACAAAATTACTTTTAATTTAATTTTTGAAATGATTTTATTAAGTCCTTCTTGAGGTGAGTTTTTAAAAATGAATTTTATTTTGAAAAAGTTTTAATCTTAGAAATTTTTTTAAGTTTTGATGCAAGGGTTTGAAAAAAAAAATCTTTTTTTAAAAAAAGGTTTTTTTAATTAGGTGTTTTTTTAAAAGGATAAATATTTAAATTCTTAATTATAAAAACAGAGTTTTAGTTTTTTATATTAACTAAGTTTAAACACTACTTTATACATATCATTACAAAAAAATAAAGTGAAATAAAATAAAAAACAAAATGAAAATAAAAGAAAAACAAAACAAATAAGAGGGGTGGGGCGGACAACATGTTGCCTCTTCACCATTAGGGTTTGACAAACCCTTTTCTCTCCTTCTTCTTCAAACAGCGGCGATACTCTTTCCATCCTCCATGGATGTCCTTCGGAGTTTTTCACTTCTTCGTCTGGCTCTTTTGCATGGTCACTCCCCTTCTTCCTCTTTCTTAGTTACCTGAAACACAACAAAGAAGGGTGAGATAAATTTGATTTTTACCGGATGATGATCCGTTTTGACGATGATGAATCTATACGTCTGGTGGATGATGATGAATCCCTTTTGGGTTTCCAATCCTTTTGCCCCAAAACCCCCTCTTCTTCTTTCTGATGCCTCCGCGGATGGTGATGATGATGAGACCGTTAGTGTTTTTTCTTTTCGTTTGATAGTGAATGGGTTTTATATTTTCTTTGATGAGAATGTGGGTCTGGGTTCTGTTGTTGTGACGAATTCCATGGCTATTTTAACGGCTGACTTGTTGTTCGCATTTGCTTTTCGTTGCATCTTGTTCTAGGAAATTCGTAGCTGGTTGTTGCGTTTTTCTTGCGGAAATGTGGTTGCTGATGAATTTTTTTAGGGATTTGGTTTTGATTTTGTTATTATGTTGCATGGCTAATAATTGTTGTTGGAAACTCGGTTTGACTTGTTGGTGTCACACCCTAATTTTTTACCACAAGATTCCACCTCCTCGTGCTCTTCTTGCTGTTTTTTTACTTACTTTAGTACGCATATTCATTATGACTAACTAGTGTGTGCAGCTACAGTAATTCCAAGTGGAGATGGCTTTCACGCTCACTAGATATGTCAAGGGCGTAGGTCATGTCTCGAGGAAGCAAAGATTCGGATCGATTTTATATTTAAGGGTCATCTTGGACTTGGCAAAATTATTAAGAGGATTCTAAGACAGGTTATGACACAAAATAGGGAGTCACGATCAAGGCGAGTTGCGTGTTTTTGGATTACTCAAAATCAGGTTTCATCAATTTGAATACGAATTCAGGATGCACAAGCATGCCATCAAACCAATTTGAATAATAAATAAGGTCTCAGTTACACGAAGATGAAGGATCAAGAGCGTTTTCATTGGCAAGACCGTGATTTCTTTTTTTAAGCGCATACCATTGAGAGAGCCTCCACGCAGGGGAAACTGCCTTCTTTATAAAAGTGCATGACTAAAGGGATATGAATGTAATCACTGCAGTTCACAATTTCTCGTACAAAATTCAAAGGATATAGAATCCTTCACATTCTTACAAAGGACATAATTATTGAACTAAGTCGAAGTTCACATTTCTTCATATCAACATTGATTTTCAAATGTTTGTTACAAAATCCTATTAGCCTTAAGCTATTTCGTAAATCCTACACAGCTCAAAACCAAGTTCCTAACTTCCTACAGGCTATTGAACGAACTTCTCCCAGCATCAATCTTCAAACACACCAGCTACAGGAGGCCTGAATAGTATACTACCGCCTGCTGGCATCATCAGCGACAATCTTGCCTTAGTTCGCCCAGCATAATCATCCAGTATTGCGCCTGCAAAATACAAGAATGAATCAATAACCGCACCTAAAAGCAAAGGTCAAGAAAAGAGATAGATAGATTGATTCTCAGCCCTCAGTTTAGCTCATCATTGGGCATACGGTTCGAGCAGCCGGAACGGCGACAGCTGAAGCCGTCACCGACTTCCTACTGAACATCAAACAACGTAAAGACAAATTTTTTCGTAGGCAACAAAGTTTGTGCAAACACCAACCCTTCCCACTTCCCTCAGGGCTCAGACACGAGGTCGTCATCGCCGCCTTAAACCTTTCTCGGCAACGGCATAATAACTGACAGCTGCTGAACTACTAGCGACATCCTGAAAGAAGAAGACAAACGGTTGCAGATATCAGTTGCAAACAATAGCAGTTGCAAACAATAGCAGCGCAACAAACAATGTCAATTGCAAGCAAGCATCCACAACAGCAGCATAATATTAACAATATCAGTTCAACATCTGCAACAACATCAATAGCAGTGCATCAGACAACATCAACAGCAGTATAATTATTAACCATTGCAAAGATAATGTGAGGTCTAAGAGTTGAGAATCAAGGCAACTCATCCCTTAGTTCAACTCATCATCGGGCAAGGAGGTTAGAGCGGCCAAAAGAGTAATGGAGACCGCCACCAACTTCCTATCTAGCTCCAAAAAACGCAAGCAACAGAGGAAACTTAAATAACAAAAATCAAAACAAAGGCAACCGTAGTCTTGTCAGGCTCAGACTAAGCGTCATCATTGCCGGTTACAACACCTTTCTCAGCAAGCATTAGATAAGGCAGCCTCTGAACTTAGAAGTAGAGCACGTTCCTTCAAGAAGAGAAGGAAAACATTAACGTGGTTTCAGAACACATCACAAAGCCCCAACAATAATCATCCATCGCGGCTAGTTTCTTTTTTCAGAAATGCAACAAGAGAAGCGATTTGCAAAGTCAACAAGTGGATATCACAAAACGAAAGAGGAAAATTTGAAACTTCCCTAATCAGAGCCAACACTCTCTTGACAAGATCAGACGAAAGAAGAAGGAAGTAAAGGTTTGTATCCCTAAATCATCCAGAAATCCGACAAGAATCACCCGAATAGGAAGGTTTTAAAGGACAACATCAATGGAGGCCCACGAGTCTCACTTATAAAAGGACCAACGAAGACTCACAAAAACACGGATTCTGCCATCACGAAAGAAGAGAAATCTTACAAAAGCTCCGATTGTCCTTGAAATTCATCATTGTCGGTCGAAAGAAGGAGACTCGCGAAACACACCATAGCCTCACCACCACCTTCCTCAAGTCGCCGACGCCTTTTATTCTTGGGTAAAATTTCCTCTTCGAATCCCCTTTGCATGTTTGATTGTCGATTGTTTTGCAGGTGGACAACGAACTCGTAGAACGGAGGGAGATAAAGTCGGTAAATGATGGAACCGGAGGAATGATCGGCAAAAGGAGGAAGAAGTATCGAGAGGAACGAGAGAGAGAGAGAGAGAGAGAGAGAGAGAGAGAGAGAGAGAGAGAGAGAGTGATAGATCGAAGAAGGGAAACGGCGGATAGGAAGGGGGCCACTTTGGGGCTTTAGGGTTTCTGTTTCTTTTGTTTCTTTTGTTTTGTTTTATGTTGTAATCACATAAAACACACACACACACATGCTCATGATGCACCCTCTTACGCAACCACACGATCTCCAATGGATCCTATCACATGGCCAACAGCACGCGGGCGCACCATAACACCATGCACTTGCACCCATACGATCCATGCCATTAGTAATCACTTAATCAGCTTTTTATTAAAATAAATCAACCCTAATCCTTTTCTTTTTTATAAAAATTTAACTAAGTTTTTTATTTGGTTAATTAGTCAAGTATTTAATCAGATTTTCTCTAATCATCCTGTTATAACTAAATAATTTCTTTTCTAAATAAATAATGATTTTATACCTAAATAACTTTACAAATAAATAATAATAAACACCTTTTTATATGACTCTTAACTTTTAATAAATAAATTATATATCCACTTTATGCTAAAAAAAACTAACTTTTAAAATAAATAGTAATAACAACTTCTCTTATGATGACTAGAAATCTATTATATTTAATAAGCTTTTTTTCTCAAATTTATATTCATCAGAATATTTTCTACCTAATCATTATTTCAAATCTAAAATAAACTTTCACTAAATTCGTAGAATTAACTTATACCTAAATCAACCTTGTTCTATTTCATTAATTCTATAAAATAATTAACTCTTCCTAAAAGCCGATCCTAAACTTCTCATAAAATCATTTCTCCTAAAATCAATCAACACCGTAATCAATCGTGCACGCTTACACTTACGCTCTGATTCTATGCACGCATTCACATATTCACTCACTTGTACACTTCAGCGCTTTCATGCCTGTGTATGCCTTTATTTTCCATAATCTATCATTACCGCAATTTACTTTTACCGCATTGCATAAACGTCCTAAGGAAGAACCTGCGTGTAACGTAAAACTTATGCGTATGCATCTCATTTGCATCATAATCCCCATTGATCCTTGATCCCATTCAAGTTGATCTCTTAAGTTTAGATCCTACCCCATAAGGAGGACCTTTGTCTTTTATTTTTTACAACTTAGACGAAAACAATTCAACTCAATTCAAATTATTCAAACGTATTAGAGAATAAAATGTCAATCATCTTAAGCGAGATAAAACTTCTACCCCATAACGATACAATTCCTACGAAGTTGTGGCGGCTAAGTTAAGTAATCTCCCTTAAAATGACAACTCGTCTTTTCTCCTAGAACCAATCAATCAACTACATTTATCCCGTAGGAACTTTGACCACAGTCAAAGAACTCCTCAAACCCTTTAGGGGAACTACAATTACTCTGATTCCATTTCCGTCAGGATATGTAGGCACAAGATGCGACGTCTTGGCGAGTATACTTAAAAATAAACCACTAGGTTTTTCATCCTTAAGCATATAACCCATCACAATAAACAACGTAAAACAAGAGGTTCCTGTAGAGTACTACAGAAACATAGGATGTTAGCACCTTCCCTAAGTTTAACCAACCCTCGAACCTAAAACTCTCTTAGCTTTTGCATTTGCATTGCATTGTGAGTAATTCGATCTTTTTCCCTTCCTTTGGACAAATAAAAGACCGCTGGTAAACTAAATGAATTAAGATTCAAATTAATTAATAATTTGACATCCAAATTTCACCGCGACAGAAATGGCGACTTCACTGGGGAAATCCTCAGTGGGTTTCCCTAACTTGTTTTATTTTGCTTGTTTAATGTTATATATTTGCTTATCTGTTTATGTGTATAATTGCTCTTGTTTATTATTTTGGGTTGATATCTTTGAGTGGTGAGACAAAGTCCTACACTCGGACTTGAGAGAAATTATGATAGAAAGGTGATATATTCGACGAGGCATATAGGGAGTGAGTCCCGACCAAGTCGACTCGAGAATCACTGCTCAGTTAAGACCCTTTTGAAAATGGTTCGGTTGAACGAGTCTAGTCGTGAAAACTTTTACTATTTTCGATTGGAGTCCATGATGTTGAGGATCGTAGTTACCTTTAACCCCACTTTGGCCTTTATTAGGATGTAGTGCAAGGACTATAAGGGAGTACTCCCAAAATAGTTGCTACGCGATGCTACACTCAAAAGAAGTTCTCTTGAGAATATTATTAACCACTGAGTCAGTCGGGAAATATATAATATCCGAAAGATGGACTGATGACTTTGGGAACCCTCTTAGAACCTTGTTCTGCAGGTACAATCAACCTTTAGTCCATACCTTTGGGAATGGGTATACCCTTTGGCTCCATGCTCGTTGCAAACCTAGCGTCTCCTTTGTTTGTTTACCTTTGTGTCCTTATGTGTTTACTTGTGTTTTTTGCATTCATAAAGCATCATACTGCATTGGACTTCATGGGATTCACCTTTGTTTATGAACATTGTAGGGCACTATGGATTCCAACCGAAGAAATACTTTAAAATATACTTTTAAGAGTCCCAAATTAGATGATCTAAGGAAGTTAGGAGCTTTGATCGAATATCAAGTAAAATTCAAGAGCAAATATGGGAAGCTACTACCCTTATTGAGTCGTGAAGTGAACGAGAATATCCTTTCTGCCTTGCTACAATTCTATGACCCGTTTTATCATTGTTTTACCTTCCCAGGCTATCAGCTACTGCCTACCCTAGAAGAATACTCTTATTTATTTAGTCTACCTATCTTAGAAGAATCTCCATTCCCTTTCTTGGAAAGCAACCCTAAGGAGCAAGACATCGCTAAGGCCTTCCGTCTAAAAGTATCTGACATCAAAAACAACATGGTTACCAAGGGTGGGACTTTTGGTCTAACTACTGATTTCCTAATTGGGAAAGCCTGATACTACGCTGATTACACAAACAAGAATCCTTTTGAAACAATCTTTGCCCTACTTGTTTATGGAGTGTTTCTATTCCCAAGTTTTGAAGGGTTCGTCGACCTCAATGCCCTCAAGATTTTCATGAAGAAAAATCTGGTTCCCACTTTATTGGCTAACACTTATCATATTGTGCATCTCCGAAACTTTCATGGTGGAGGGATAATTACCTGTTGTGTGCCCTTATTGTACAAGTGGTTTATTTCACACTTGCCCAAGTATGTTTCCTTTTGGCATCTTAATAGCGGGCGTTGGTCGGAAAGAATTATGGCTTTAACTCATTCAGACATCGATTGGTACAGCCGTCAGTATGATGGGATTCTAATCATTGATAGTTGCGGAGATTTTTCTAATATACCATTACTTGGATTTGGTGGAAGGATCAGTTACAACCCTATTTTAGCTCGTCGACAGTTGGGATATCCGTTGAAGGAACCACCTAAGAGTGTTCAAATGTGTCACGGTGAAATTTGGATCTCAAGCTATTGATGAGCTTGAATCTTATTCATTTGCAACCGAACTTTGATTTGTCCAAAGGAAGGGATAAAGATCGAAATACCCACAATGCAATGCAATGAAAAGGTAAGAGAGTTATAGGTTCGGGGGTTGGTTAAACTTAGGGAAGGTGCTAGCATCCTAAGTTTCTGTAGTACTCTACAAGAACCTCTTGTTTTATGTTTGTTTTATTGCTAAGGTTTATCTGCTTAAGGATGAGAGACCTAGGGGTTTATTTCTAAGTATACTCGATAAGATATCGCATCTTATGCCTACATATCCTTACGGGAGTGGAATCAGAGTATCTGTAGTTCCCCTAAAGGGTTTGAGGAGTTCTTTGACTGTGGTCAAAGTTACTACGGGATAAGGTAGTTGATTGATTGATTTTAGGAGAAAAGATGAGTTGTCATTTTAAGGGAGATTACCTGATTTAACCACCACAATTTTGTAGGAAAATAGTCTTTGCATCGTCTTAAGAGAAGGGCTCAAGCACTCGGAATTTAATCGACAAGTATGTCACTATCTCTCTTAAGGCAAAGTCCCCACAGATTGATTGAATTGTTATAGGGTAGGAGTTTTATCTCACTTAAGATGATTAACATCTTATTCTCTAATGTGTTTGAATAATTGTTTGATCGAATTGATTTGTTTGTCTAAGTTGTAAAGATAAAAGGTCCTCCTTATGGGGTAGAATCTAAACTTAGAAGATCGACCTAAATGGGATCAAGGATCAATGGGGAGTATGATGCAAATGATATGCATACGCACAAGTGCTTAAGTTATGTGCAGGTTCTTCCCTTGGGCGCAATGCAATAAAATAAAATAAATTGCAGTAAAAGTAAATTGCAGAAAATAAAGACGATAAAATAAAACCATCAACAAACGCATGAAAGCGCTAAAGTGTGTGAATTGTGGGTGAAAAGTGAATGTGTGAACGATGGATGATTGATTTTAAGCGACATTGGTTAATTTTAATTGGGATTGATTTATGAGAAAATGTTTGGATTGATTTTAAGAGGAATGATTCTGGGCGAGATTTAGCTTTAGTGAAATTTGAATTAATTAAGTTCTTCTAGATAGAAATGATCTTAAATAAATAAATTACTTATTGAATAAAAGGGTTATTGGTTATTAAAAAGAAGTTTCATTATTTTATTAATGAGATTTTTATTAAATAAAAGGTTATTATTGTTACCAAGTGAATATGCCTTTAAACTTGTGAAAATGGTTTTCTCATTATATAAAATTGTTTTTAAATTAAGTTACTAAAAATGTTGTTATTATTAAAATTTGAGTTACTTTAGAAAAAAAAAGGCTTTTGAATAGTTATATTATTATAATAACAGGTATTAAGTTGGAAAAAAAAGTTAATTAAAAAAAGTTTAAAAAAGTTAATTAAATAAAAGGGTTGATTATTATTTAAATGAGAGGATTAATGGGTTTAATGAGTGGTTGACGGATGACTTAGTGAATAATTGGGAGATTAAGGAGGACAGATTAGGTGTGGTGCATTGCGGGTACAAAGGGTGCATCGTGGATGTGCGACGTGGGTCGTATGATGTGTGAGATGCGTGGATGGACGGCGAGATCTGTGAGGTGCACGGGAATGTCATGGGTGTGTGCACATGTGATTCACATTATTACAAATCAACAGGAAAAAAAAAAGCAAAACCCTAAATCCCCCCTTTCCCTCTTCTCCTGCGCCGTCGATTCTTCTCCCCTTCCTCATCTCTCTTCATTCTTCCATTGCTCCTTTGTTCTCATTTCCTGAAAACAAAATCAAAATAACAGATTAATCATTAGTCCACACTCACGCTTCGAGATGCTTCGCAGGCTTCAACGGCGGATGGAGGACCGTGATTTGTGATAGGGATCTTGAAGGCGCATCCGATGCCGGATTTGCGACGATGAAGGAGATTTCCGGCGAAGCGAGAGTTTCACGGATGGTGGATGAAATTGGATATGGCTGATTCGCAGGCTCAACAGCGACACCTAGAGAGGGTGGTCGAAGGGGCAGTTCGTGACAGCTTTGCGGAAGCGACGAAGGTTTTAAGGAGATAAGCTTCCTCTTCTTCGAACTTAGGGTTTGATTAGGGGTTTCTATGGATGTTGAATATTGTCTTTCTGTTAGGGTTTGGGTTTCTGAGAATGGCTCCCCATTGATCTCAAACTCTTCTCCCTTTATAGTAAAACTTGGATTTCCAAATGAATACCGTTATGAATACCTTCTTAATCTGTCTAAACATATTGGAAATCTGTTTTGGAAGGAAGTTAAATGCTGTTTGATTGTGCTGATAAATGTTTTGATTCACTCTCTTGAACTCTTTCCCAATTCATCTTGATATGTCGTAGAATTGTTTTCAAAGCCCTCCCCTTTTGGATTCAAATTGTGATTACGTATAATTCTCTGTCTCAAACTTGCCATAAATGGTAAATGACATTTAAACATTGTCCTTGTTGTAAAGCAGACGAAAATGATTATTTGCTTATGTTTTGGACACGTTATTTATGATTCTTGTACCCTGTAATGAGTGCTTTGCATGTCTTGACATGGCTTTGCATGCTTTTGCGAGTGAAAACGAATGGATTTCTTCAAGACAACCATTTATTGCATCAATTATTCAAAATAACAAGTTCTACAAGCCAAACATGCTTTTATAAATCAAAGAAATGAAATACACATAAGTAAACAGAATGAAAAGCCAGACAAGTCTTTTCTCTTGGATTATATAGAATGAAGAGGCTTGCATAATCATCTGATATGTCGCCTTCAGATTCATCTTCAGGCACTATATTGATATGAACTTCCCGAATAACCTTGGATCATGTTCGCGGAGGACGAACCATGCTGAGGTGGGGGATTATCTTGCACATAAGGAATGAAACCCTTAAAGGATAAAATTCCGCACTTAACCAACCTTTGAACGTCTGCTTTCAAACCGTAACAGTTCTCAATATCGTGGCAAAATTTGTAAGCTTTGTACCAATACGGAAGTTTCTTGGGTACCTTAGGTGGAGCTCTCGTCTGGACGTGACCCTTTTGAATCAAAGTTGGGAACAAGTTAGCGTATGTCATCGGGATGGGATCAAAGTCTATTCTTTTGTGTACACGACTCTGATCGTTGAATGGCTGATTTTGTTGATTTTGTTGATGATGTGGTTGATAAGCCGGAGCGTTGACTGCAGGTGATACCGCAGCAACCGGATGTGACGACGGATACCCTCTCTTGGATCGTCCCTGCTGCACAACACTTGCCTCGTGTTCTCTCTTTTTCATAAAACCACTCCCATACTTTTGAGCATTGTTAGGAGCACTTCCTTCCTTGACTAACCTTCCTTCACGAACCCCCTCTTCCAAGCGCATTCCCATGTTTACCATTTCTATGAAGTCACTGGGTGCACTTGCTACCATTTTCTCATAAAAGAATGGACCGAGAGTCTTCAGAAAAATCTTGGTCATTTCCTTTTCTTCTAATGGCGGTATGACTTGGGCGGCTAACTTGCGCCAACGCTGAGCATATTCCTTGAAATTCTCTTTGTCTTTCTGGGTCATGGCCCTCAACTGATCACGGTCAGGAGCCATGTCCATGTTATATTTGTATTGCCTAATGAAGGCTCCACCCAGATCATTGAAAGTTCGAATCTTCGCACTATCTAATCCCATATACCACCTGAGTGCAGTGCCTATTAAACTATCTCGGAAATAATGAACGAGCAATTGATCATTGTCAGTTTGTGCAGACATTTTTCTAGCATACATGGTAATGTGACTCTGAGGGCAAGTATTTCCTTTGTACTTCTCAAAATAAGGGACCTTAAATTTCGGCGGAACCTAGACATTTGGGACCAAACATAAGTCGGAAGCGCTCTTTCCAAACAAATCCTTTCCACGAAGAGCTTTCAATTCTTTCTGAATCTTAGAAAACTGATCCTGAAATCCATCCTTCCTTTCTTCAAAACCCACAGTTTTGCTGGGAATCCTATGGAGAATTGGTTCGTCTAGGACATATGGAGTAGTATTCATTTGTGGAGGCGTTGTAGTCATCACAGCAGTTACAGGAATGGTTTGGACAGTGGTTATGGCAGGGACCTCAGGAACAGGTGGGCGATAACCGGCCGGAGTAAAATAAGGAGGCATTCCCCACGGGAAACCGGGCGGCATGCTGTAGGTCACTTCAGCAACAGTAGACACCACTAGGATCAGTGTTGATACTACTTCGGAGATAACAATCCTTGGAACATCCTGATTATTAAGCGCATACTGGTTGGACAGAGCTTCAACTAAACCATTCAACCTTTCCAAATTTTCCTTCAGGCTTGCAACTTCGTCACGGAGCACCCTGTTCTCTTGTTCAAGCTGATCCATCTTTTGATGTCGACTGGATCGAGTGTTGTATTGGTGATTCAGCTTGTCTGTGAAGATGAAGCAAGAGTGATATGTCGAGTGTTTTGACAAATGTTGGTTGAGTTTGAAATTTGTGAGAAGTCTTGGATGAAATACCATAATGGCGTTTGACTTCAAGGCATTTGAAAAGTGTAACTTCAGTTGTTGCCTCTTTTAACTAAGCGCTCAAAAATGAATTCCTTCAAACTTAACATGCATTAACCTTTGATGAATAGAACCGTTAAGAGCTTTGATCCATCTCGGACGAGTTTGCACAAAAGAAACGTTTAGACCCACACTTCGAATTCAACTTCAAATCTTTGGTCCACAATACCTATTCTTAGAAATTCAATCCATAAGTCTTTGCCTATAAAGGAAACGTCCTGAAAAACTTTAATGATGAATAGAGTTGAAGTGCATAGGGACTTGGAGAAATCCTACTATAGTAAGTCCATTGTTGACCAATATGGGCTCTTGTACAAAAGATAAGCATTCCTCATTACACAACCTTTTAGTAATGATGTGAAAAAACCCAACCATCTCTTCGTTAACCGCCTCAGGATAGCACGACCCTTTTAATTAAGAAGCAAAAAAGAGGGAGCCTTAAATGTTCACAACCCTTTTAAATCAGAATTCACAGGTTGCGTATTAATGGTGCTTGATTTTGAGAATCTGTAGTTGAGAAACTGCATATGCGCAAACCGGTTAGTCATAATAAACATGTACACAAAAGTATAAAGATAGAAAAAAATAAAACAAGGAGGTGGAATCTTAAGGCCAAAAATTAGGGTGTGACAGATGCCCCTATTTAAGTTACTTCTATCCGGAGATATGGAGATTGAAATCTTCGTCTCGACGAGATAGGAGGAACTTAAATACAAACATTGCACGAATTTTTGGCCCTAAGGAGCCACCGAATGCAGATGATATGCAATGATATGAAATGCAAGACGGGGGGTCCTGCGAGGAAGTGATGCCACAGGGGAATAAATGGACACGACACACGAGAAGAACAGACTCAACAAAGCAAGACTCCACGAGGAAAGATGACAACCAGCATTGGGGGATCTCCCAAAATAAAGATAAGATATAATAACAATACCAAGAGTACAATAATTTGATCAATGGCGAGGAACTTAAAAGTGAAGGATAACCTAATACCAACGTGTGCTAGCCTAAGCAAAGGTATTCGGTTGAAACATAGAAACGCATATTACCTACTATCAATTAAATGATAGCCTAAGCACAGGCAACACAAAGGAAATATGGCCTACTACCAAACATGGTAGCCTAGGCAAAGGTATCTGACCAAAAAAGATGGTGTATTACCTATTATCAAACGTATGATAGCCTAAGAAAAAGTACTAACCCAAAAGGAGAGATCACCTACTACCAAACATATGGCAGCCTAAGAAAAGGTGTCTGACCAAAAAGATGGTGTATTACCTACTATCAAACGTATGATAGCCTAAGCAGAGGTAATAACCCAAAGGAGGAAAGATTACCTACTACCAAACGTATGGCAGCCTAAGAAAAGGTATCTGACCAAAAGAATATGGTGTATTACCTACTATCAAACGTATGATAGCCTAAGCAGAGGTAATAACCCAAAGGAGGAAAGATTACCTACTACCAAACATATGGCAGCCTAAGAAAAGGTATCTGACCAAAAGAAACGGTATATTACTTACCATCAAACGTATGATAGCCTAAGCAAAAGTAATAGCCAAAACAAGGGGTATTACCTACTGTCAAAATATCTGACAGCCTAAGAAAAGGTAATAACCTGAAAAGGAGAGATCACCTACTACCAAACATATGGCAGCCTAAGGAAAAGTGTCTGACCCAAAAGATGTGTGTTACCTACTATCAAACATATGATAGCCTAAGCAAAGGTAACACAAAAGATGTCGAGATCACCTACTACCCAATATGGTAGCCTAAGCCAAGGTGTCTGACCAAAAAAAAATCAAAATGTACTAGAGATTGTAAACCTTCAACGGGGATCTCCAAAAGAGATGTAAGCCGGTTGATCAGCAAAATATGTCTTCTCAAATAAAGAGACAATTGTAATAAGCTTCACCAAACTTCTCGGGAGAGATGCCATTTGATGGAAATAAACTTGTGTACTTCTCTGGGGAATACATTCCTGAGGAGCGTCTCTGGTAGTTGTAAAAGTATGAATCATTGAAGTGCGAATTCTCAAATAAAGAGAATACATCTGTAAAGTCTTCGACAAAACCTCTCTGGCGGACTTCAGAAGAGATGCCATTTGACGAGTAGGTAACCTTGATAAACCCAATGAGGGTGGACAAATTGTCTTGAAGTGACTGTCATATGTTGTTTTGAATGAAATCCTGATCAAAACGAGTTTCTCAAATAAAGAGGTTGCTTGTAATTCAGATATAATTTGTTGAGGAAATCTGATAATACCGTTGGAGAAAATATATGTCTTTATAAAGGCTCTTCTTGGGGAGTGAAGTGCAAAATAACGCACGCTTAATCCATATTCAAAAGTTGGAGATGTCCACAATGCGATTGTTAGGGACCGAAGTTCACTTTAGGAAATAACTGAAGAGAAACTGTCAAGCAAGACTAGACCATTGAGGTGTGAACTTGAATGGGATGTACTAAAACAACCGTCTTCCACAAGGATCAAACTCAGTGGAGAATTAGAAATATTGCGCTCTTTCTGCCTAGGGCTGACAACTCTACTTGAAGGAGAAGACACACCCAGTCACTTGGGGATAACACGACCAAAGTGACAGAACAAATAAACACAAAGATGCACAAAGGTATATGCTATGCTATCTATCTATATGTTATGCGGATGCTAACAAAACCAAACAAAGATGAACAGACATCCCAGGCGGAAGGCACTCAAACCAAATCTTCACAAATCAAACATTGCTTGGAGAATGTACACTTGCTTTTAGAATTCCTTCCGGGGAACCAATATCGGACCAATCTTCACAGACATAAGTGTCACTATGGATAGGTGGAGAACCATATATGGGATCACAGTCCTGCTTCGGGGCTTTAAAACTTCTCAGGGGAATAGAAAGTATTCTGCCATCTTGATCTTACTGAAGAATTTGCCAAAGTAATCTCAATGATCTTGGTTATCATGTTGAAGATGAGAATAAAGATCTACTGGGAACGGATCCATCTCTTAATTGGAGGAACCTCGTGGATAAAATAAATATCCACTTCCCTGGGGAGATTCATGCTGGAGTTGTAGACGGAGATACCCGACCTGGAGTTTCATAGGGGATAAAATAAATATTCCCTTCAAAGGGGGAAACCTGGGTTAACAAAGCTGTTGAATATGTTGGAGTCGACACTTCGTGAGGATGAAATAAACATCCACTTTGCTGGAGAGGTGAAGCTAATCAGCTCACTGGGAATTCTCAGGTCACCAACTGGAGTTTTCTTGCATTGAAAATATTCGTTACAGAATTGTCACAACCCTCTTCGACTCTCAAGTGCCCCAAGTCACACGGTTCATGAGAAAAAAGTCATTTCGAGAGGATTTTACAGAAAACATGACATCCAAATGCCGCACTATTTTCAAACTCTTGAAGAGATTCGCCGAATCTCGATGTAACTGCCCCTGATTGACGGTATAACCGAGTCTTCAATCTTGTGCTATAGATGGATTCAAACTTGTATTAGTGAGAAACCTGGACACAACTTGCCCCAGGTCCATAGAGTCTTCAAATTTTAATCGGTGATGTCGTCACATAATCTTTCTAAGATATCAAGCAAATATAGCAAGTCAGAAATGTTGATTTCGAAACTGTTAATGCAACACGTATGTTTGTCTTGAAGTTTAATTTCTTTTTTTTTAAAAAGGAATATCACAATGACTGGTGACCGAAATCACTAGTTAGGATATAAATTAAATTCATTTATAAGGCCAATACTACATTTGAGCATAGCTCATAGGAGTCAAGAAACGATATCTCATCGAGTATGCTTTCGAGATAAACCTTACTTCAATTAGGACTTTTGAGGGTTGTATCTGGGTTTAGCTTCCGATTTGAAGAGCAAGGGAATAAGAGGCTAAAATATATTTGTGCCCACCCAAATTTTGAAAGATGCTCATTTTTGATGCCCTGCCCCAAGTTAAAAACGAGGTTTTGATTTAGGAAAGACAGATTCTTCATCCAGGTTCGAAAGGTTAAATATTTCTGGTGTTTAGGAGGTTTGAAACAGGAATACCTAACATCATCAGTAGGGTTTTTATTCAAAAGCATACAGTGCGAGATCCTGCGTTTTACTTCATCATCCTCCATCCAATTATTCACTAAAGTGAAAAGAAAATCGGATAAAGCTGGCATCATAAAATTATGAAAAACATTTTGCGAGTGAAAACGAATGGATTTCTTCAAGACAACCATTTATTGCATCAATTATTCAAAATAACAAATTCTACAAGCCAAACATGCTTTTATAAATCAAAGAAATGAAATACACATAAGTAAACAGAATGAAAAGCCAGACAAGTCTTTTCTCTTGGATTGTATGGAATGAAGAGGCTTGCAGAATCGTCTGATATGTCGCCTTCAGATTCATCTTCAGGCACTATATTGATATGAGCTTCCCGAATAACCTTGGATCATGTTCGCGGAGGACGAACCATCCTGAGGTGGGGGATTATCTTGCACATAAGGAATGAAACCCTTAAAGGATAAAATTCCGCACTTAACCAACCTTTGAACTTCTGCTTTCAAACCGTAATAGTTCTCAATATCGTGGCCTGGAGCACCTTGATGGTATGGGCAAAATTTGTCAGCTTTGTACTAATACGGAAGTTTCTTGGGTACCTTAGGTGGAGCTCTCGTCTGGACGTGACCCTTTTGAATCAAAGTTGGGAACAAGTTAACGTATGTCATCGGGATGGGATCAAAGTCTATTCTTTTGTGTACACGACTCTGATCGTCGAATGGCTGATTTTGCTGATTTTGTTGATTTTTTTGATGTTATGGTTGATAAGCCGAAGTGTTGACCGCAGGTGATACCGTAGCAACCTGATGTGACGGCGGATACCCTCTCTTGGATGGTCCC
The DNA here is from genome assembly GCA_963859935.3 of Lathyrus sativus. NCBI lineage: Eukaryota > Viridiplantae > Streptophyta > Magnoliopsida > Fabales > Fabaceae > Lathyrus > Lathyrus sativus. The sequence continues at coordinate 543,696,299 of OZ012739.1, read as the reverse complement.
TGCTGCACAACACTTGCCTCGTGTTCTCTCTTTTTCACAAAACCACTCCCATACTTTTGAGCATTATTAGGAGCACTTCTTCCTTGACTAACCTTCCTTCACGAACCCCCTCTTCCAAGCGCATTCCCATGTTTACCATTTCTGTGAAGTCACTTGGTGCACTTGCTACCATTTTCTCATAAAAGAATGGACCGAGAGTCTTCAGAAAAATCTTGGTCATTTCCTTTTCTTCTAATGGCGGTATGACTTGGGCGGCTAACTCGCGCCAATGCTGAGCATATTCCTTGAAATTCTCTTTGTCTTTCTGGGCCATGGCCCTCAACTGATCACGGTCAGGAGCCGTGTCCATGTTATATTTGTATTGCCTAATGAAGGCTCCACCCAGATCATTGAAAGTTCGAATCTTCGCACTATCTAATCCCATATACCACCTGAGCGCAGTGCCTGTTAAACTATCTTGGAAATAATGAACGAGCAATTGATCATTGTCAGTTTGTGCAGACATTTTTCTAGCATACATGATAATATGACTCTGAGGGCAAGTATTTCCTTTGTACTTCTCAAAATCAGGGACCTTAAATTTCGGCAGAACCTAGACATTTGGGACCAAACATAAGTCGAAAGCGCTCTTTCCAAATAAATCCTTTCCACGAAGAGCTTTCAATTCTTTCTGAATCTCAGAAAACTGATCCTGAAATCCATCCATCCTTTCTTCAAAACCCACAGTTTCGTTGGGTGTCCTATGGATAATTGGTTCGTCTAGGACATATGGAGTAGTATTCATTTGCAGAGGCGCTGTAGTCATCACAACAGTTGCAGGAATGGTTTGGACAGTGGTTATGGCAGGGACCTCAGGAACAGGTGGGCGATAACCGGAAGGAGTAAAATAAGGAGGCATTCCCCACGGGAAACCTGGCGGCATGCTGTAGGTCACTTCAGCAACAATAGACACAATTGGGATCAGTGTTGATACTACTTCGGAGATAACAGTCCTTGGAACATCCTGATTGTTAAGTGCAGACTGGTTGGACAGAGCTTCAACTAAACCATTCAACCTTTCCAAATTTTCCTTCAAGCTTGCGACTTCGTCACGGAGCACCCTGTTCTCTTGTTCAAGCTGATCCATCTTTTGACGTCGACTGGCTCGAGTGTTGTATTGGTGATTTAGCTTGTCTGTGAAGATGAAGCAAGAGTGAGACCCCCCCCCCCCCCCCCGAAATGCAAAGGATGCTATGCCGATGCAAAATGCAAGAATGCAAAACGAAAGGTTTCATGGAACTCAAGTATTTATAAACGTCACAGAGTACCCAAAGAAAACTCGTTTATTATTTTTTGATATCGATTAAAAATAAACATTATTATAAGAGTCCTGACCCAATAGCTAAATAAAAGCTAATAAAGTCCTAAGGAAGTCCTTCATCGTGCTTGTTGATTTGCTGTTCTATCTGGACTTTCTTGAATATAAGTGGTTCACGGTCAACTTCTAAGGAATATTCTGATAGAAGAAAATAAATCCTCCATCATTCTTCTTTTCTTTCCTGGAAAGGAAGGAAGGAATCCCTCGTTCATTTGGATCTTCAATATTGATGAAAGTCTTTTGAACTTCTGTTGATCTTTAATAATAATGGAAGCCTCTTGTATTTGTCTTTAGAGTTTTCTTGATTCTTCAATCAAAGCCCTTAACTTTCTTAGGTCATCCAAGTTAGGACTCTTAAAAGAACATTTCGAATTATTTTCTTTTGTAATCCCTATTGGTTCTATAATGTTTATAAATAAACTCGGGATTCCATGAAACTAATGCAATATGATGCTTTATGAATGCAACAAACACAGGTAAGCACATAGAGACATAAAGATAAACAAACAAAAGGGGGACCCTAGGTTTGCAACGAGCATGGAGCCAAAGGGTGTACCCATTCCCAAAGGATGTGGACTAAAGGTTGATTGTACCTGCAAAACAAGGTTCTAAAGAGGTGGCCCAAGTCATTAGTCCATCTTTCGGATATTATCAACTTCCCAATTACTCGGTGATTAATAATATTCTCAAGAGAACTTCTTTTGAGTGTAGCATCGCGTAGCACTACTTCGGGAGTACTCCCTCATAGTCTCGCGCTACATCCTAATAAAGGCCAAAGTGGGGTTAAGGTAACTATGGTCCTCAGTATCATGGACTCCAATCGAAAATAGTAAAAGTTTTCACGATTACTCGTTCAACCGAACCATTTTCGAAAGGGTCTCAACTGAGCGGGATTCTCGAGTCAGCTTGGTCGGGATTCGACTCCCTTTAAGCCTCGTCGAATATATCACCATCCTATCTTAAGTTCACTCAAGTCCAGGTGTAGGACTTTGTCTCACCACTCAAAGGTATCAACCCAAAAGCAATAGATAAACAATTATACAAATAAACAGATAATCAAACATAACGATAAGCAAGTAAAATAAACAAGTTAGGGAAACCCACTGAGATTCCCCAGTGAAGTCGCCATTTCTGTCGCGGTGAAATTTGGATCTCAAGCTATTGATGAGCTTGAATCTTATTCATTTGCAACCGAACTTTGATTTGTCCAAAGGAAGGGATAAAGATCGAAATACCCACAATGCAATGCAATGCAAAGGTTAGAGAGTTATAGGTTCGGGGGCTGGTTAAACTTAGGGAAGGTGCTAGCATCCTAAGTTTCTGTAGTACTCTACATGAACCTCTTGTTTTATGTTTGTTTTATTGGTAAGGTTTATCTGCTTAAGGATGAGAGACCTAGGAGTTTATTTCTAAGTATACTCGATAAGATATCGCATCTTATGCCTACATATCCTTACGGGAGTGGAATCAGAGCATCTGTAGTTCCCCTAAAGGGTTTGACGAGTTCTTTGACTGTTGTCAAAGTTCCTACGGGATAAGGTAGTTGATTGATTGATTTTAGGAGAAAAGATGAGTTGTCATTTTAAGGGAGATTACCTGATTTAACCACCACAATTTTGTAGGAAAATAGTCTTTGCATCGTCTTAAGAGAAGGGCTCAAGCACTCGGAATTTAATCGACAAGTATGCCACTATCTCTCTTAAGGCAAAGTCCCCACGAATTGATTGAATTGTTATGGGGTAAGAGTTTCATCTCGCTTAAGATGATTAACATCTTATTCTCTAATGTGTTTGAATAATTGTTTGATCAAATTGATTTGTTTGTCTAAGCTGTAAAGATAAAAGGTCCTCCTTATGGGGTAGGATCTAAACTTAGAAGATCGACTTGAATGGGATCAAGGATCAATAGGGAGTAAGATGCAAATGATATGCATACGCATAAGTGCTTAAGTTATGCGTAGGTTCTTCCCTTGGACGCAATGCAATGCAATAAAATAAATTGCGGTAAAAGTAAATTGCGGAAAATAAAGACGATAAAATAAAACCATAAACAAACGCATGAAAGCGCTAAAGTGTGTGAATTGTGAGTGAAAAGTGAAAAGTGAACGATGGATGATTGATTTTAAGCGACATTGGTTAATTTTAATTGGGATTGATTAATGAGAAAATGGTTGGATTGATTTTAAGAGGATTGATTCTAGGCGAGATTTAGTTTTAGTGAAATTTGAATTAATTAAGTTCTTCTAGATAGAAATGATCTTAAATAAATAAATTACTTATTGAATAAAAGGGTTATTGGTTATTAAAAAGAAGTTTCATTATTTTATTAATGAGATTTTTATTAAATAAAAGGTTATTATTGTTACCAAGTGAATATGCCTTTAAACTTGTGAAAATGGTTTTCTCATTATATAAAATTGTTTTTAAATTAAGTTACTAAAAATATTGTTATTATTAAAATTTGAGTTACTTTAGAAAAAAAAAAAGGCTTTTGAATAGTTATATTATTATAATAACAGGTATTAAGTTGGAAAAAAAAAGTTAATTAAAATTTTTTTAAAAAAGTTAATTAAATAAAAGGATTGATTATTATTTAAATGAGAGGATTAATGGGTTTAATGAGTGGTTGACGGATGACTTAGTGAATAATTGGGAGATTAAGGAGGACAAATTAGGTGTGGTGCAGTGCAGGTACAAAGGGTGCATCGTGGATGTGCGACGTGGGCCGTATGATGTGTGAGATGCGTGGATGGACGGTGAGATGCGTGAGGTGCACAGGAATGTTGTTGGTGTGTGCACATGTGATTCACATTATTACAAATCAACAGGAAAAAAAAAGGAAAAACCCTAAATTCCCCATTTCCCTCTTCTCCTGCGCCGTCGATTCTTCTCCCCTTCCTCATCTCTCTTCATTCTTCCATTTCTCCTTCGTTCTTATTTCCTGAAAACAAAATCAAAATAACAGATTAATCATTAGTCCACACTCACGCTTCAAGATGCTTCGCAGGCTTCAACGGCGGATGGAAGACCGTGATTTGCGCTATGGATCTTGAAGGCGCATCTGATGCCAGATTTGCGATGATGAAGGAGATTTCCGACGAAGCGAGAGTTTCGCGGATGGTGGATGAGATTGGCTATGGCTGATTCGCGGGCTCAACGGTGACGCCTAGAGAGGGTGGTCGAAGAGGGCAGTTCGTGACAGCTTTGCGGAAGCGACGAAGGTTTTAAGAAGATAAGCTTCCTCTTCTTCGAACTTAAGGTTTGATTAGGGGTTTCCATGGATGTTGAATATTGTCTTTCTGTTAGGGTTTGGGTTTCTGAGAATGGCTCCCCATTGATCTCAAACTCTTCTCCCTTTATAGTCAAACTTGGATTTCGAAATGAATACCGTTATGAATACCTTCTTAATTTGTCTAAACATGTTAGAAATCTGTTTTAGAAGGAAGTTAAATGTTGTTTGATTGTGCTGATAAATGTTTTGATTCACTTTCTTGAACTCTTTCCCAATTCATCTTGATATGTCGTAGAATTGTTTTCAAAGCCCTCCCCTTTTGGATTCAAAATGTGATTACGTGTAATTCTCTGTCTCAAACTTGACATAAATGGTAAATGACATTTAAACATTTTCCTTGTTGCAAAGCAGACGAAAATGATAATTTCTTATGTTTTGGACACGTTATTTATGATTCTTGTACCCTGTAATGAGTGTTTTGCTTGTCTTGACATGGCTTATGGATTAGACTGATTATTAATGGTTTTCTAATTGAAGAAGTTCCATTCCTTGTATGTTCATAACCGATCATCATTTTGAAAGTGCAGGTGTAGATTGGACGACGAGCTACGTGACTGGATTTGGCGATGGACAATTAAGATATGGGTAGTGCAACTGAAGCACATGTCGCTCAAGATTTCACTTTGTTCTGTGGTAATACATTCTTGCGGAAGGGAGAGATCTGCGTTACTGTGATTAAATACAGTGTCTTGCTTCTTGAAAAAATCTAATACCCTGTACCTGATCTGTAGGACCAGTTACTACAAGTCTAAGCTTGCTTGTCTTGATCGTAATCTCGTAACAACCTTCTTGTCCTGCGTTCACAACCAGAATTGACGGAAGGCGTCCTGCTTTTGGCGAAATGAGAGGTATATGTGACTTCTGCTGCTATGATGTTTCTCCCATTCTGCTTACTGATTTCTTATGGAGTGTATGTGAATTTTGGTGTGTTTATATTTCTGGATCATGAATACTATGATGCTCTGATATAAAGCTCTTGGAGGTTTTCTTTTTGTGTGAACTCCTGCCTCTGTACTCGTGTTGTCATGGCCTTTTTATAGATACTTCCCTTAGATCCCCCTCTCTTATGATGAAATTACCTCTGTTAAATTGGTTTGAAAACATGGCCATGAGCTATAAAGAATCCTTGCCTTCAAGACTTTGTCAAGCATGTCTTAAATCCGCGTCGAAGTTCACAAACATCTGTTGTTTCAATATGGCCATATTTCATGCCAAATAAAGTATTCTTTGATCATTGCCTTCGATATTTGAATCGCACCTTTGTCGTGGAGATTGTATTGTCGCATTATTAACTTTATCCAATTCTGTTGGCAGGTTTGGAATGCGGGAGAGTTCGTTTCTCTAAACTGGAGAGTGATACGGAGCGAAACATCATTGTCACAAATGGAGGTAAATTTATTAGTCAATCTTGTTTGTAAAACTCATTTCCAGCACTCTCGGTAAGCACCTGCAGCTTATCTGGTCTCACCCTTTGCCGTGCTAATGCATTTTGGCAGGGATACCCTACCAGAACATGATTCGTGTCGCGACTTTCTTCAGAAGCGGGGCACGAAGGTCCTGTCTACTGCTATGTCAGAGGTTTTAACTTAGCTTGCCTCCTTGTTCAATATCTTTGGATGTGCTCTGAACGGTTTAACCGTCTTGGATACTAAAAGTATTTCCTAAATAGAATGCAATCCCTCACTTATGGTTGCTCTTCTTTGTTTCAAGATCAAAAGCTGGAAGGTTTGATTGTTGGTTGCATCGAGAAGGTTATGAATATGATAGGCTGCCATGGTTAGGGATCCCCGGCGAGTGGTCATAGCATTGGACGGTAACCGTCGTAATGGTGTCTACTGCTTGCAACTGAACAATAATCCCTCGCTGTTTCTGTTGCAGGAAAGAAGAAAAGATGGATTCTCGCTGCTTCAAAGCTTGGGTACGTGACCCAGTAGGACCGGTACTGCAGCGAGGTGTCACTGATGTTTAATACAAGAGAGGTGAGTCCATAATCATCTTCCTTGATGCGTCTCTAATCTCCACTCTAATCTAACTCTTCTTTATTATTGCTTTAACTCAGACTCCATCTTTGAGCATCATGCCCATATGCCAGAGTTGCAAGCCAAAGCCAAGAGAGCGGCAGCTAGGATGTGGTGTCCATAGAGTTCATATTACCCTCACTTAGGTCACGCGGATGGTAGAAAGCATATGCAGTTGAATAAAATCAAATTTCTTAAGTACCATAAAGTTCAATCTCTCTACTTCTTGAAATAAAAAGTAATGTAATTACCAATCATTGTGACCTTGGTAGCATCGTGTATGTACTCTTAATAATGGTAATAAATTTGGATGTAATATGATATATCGAGTGTTTTGACAACTGTTGGTTGAGTTTGAAATTTGTGAGAAGTCTTGGATGAAATACCATAATGACGTTTGACTTCAAGGCATTTGAAAAGTGTAACTTCAGTTGTTGCCTCTTTTAACTAAGCGCTCAAAAATGAATTCCTTCAAACTTAACATACATTAACCTTTGATGAATAGAACCGTTAAGAGCTTTGATCCATCTCAGACGAGTTTGCACAAAAGAAACGTTTAGACCCACACTTCGAATTCAACTTCAAATCTTTGGTCCACAATACCTATTCTTAGAAATTCAATCCATAAGTCTTTGCCTATAAAGGAAACGTCCTGAAAAACTTCAATGATGAATAGAGTTGAAGTGCATAGGGACTTGGCGAAATCCTACTATAATAAGTCCATTGTTGACCAATATGGGCTCTTGTACAAAAGATAAGCAATCCTCATTACACAACCTTTTAGTAATGATGTGAACAAACCCAACCATCTCTTCATTAACCGCCTCGGGATAACACGAACCTCTTTAATTAAGGAGCAAAAAAGAGGGAGCCTTAAATGTTCACGACCCTTTTAAATCAGAATTCACAGGTTGCATATTAATGGTGCTTAATTTTGAGAATTTGTAGTTGAGAAACCGCATCTGCGCAAACCGGTTAGTCATAATAAACATGTACACAAAAGTATAAAGATAGAAAAAAATAAAACAAGAAGGTGGAATCTTAAGGTCAAAAATTAGGGTGTGACAAAATGGAGAGTATTTTCTTCAAGGACAATAAGGAACTCCAAGAGAATGTTGTGGATGCTTGGAAGCATTTGCATAAGAAGGGTATAGATAGTTTGGGAAAGGCTAATTGCGTATCTTTGGAACCGTATCTTCAATGGGTCAGAAACAGAGAAATCAACTTGAAGATGCCCTATTCTCGTCAAGATCCCATACCTCAGAGATAAGAACCTACTTATATTTTAATGTCTGATGCTGAGAAGTTAGAGGTCGCTTTGAGAAAGTCGCAGCAGGAGTCAGAGTCATGGAACAACAAGTATCAAGTGGTTATCGCAGAGAACGCTGAACTTCAGAGGCAACTACAGTCGAAGGATGAAGAATTACTCCCTTACAAGAAGAGGGAAGTTCTAGAGGATTTATTTTCCTCCGACCCTCAATATACCCTTTGGAGGTTGATTATGGATAATCTTACCCGCGAGAAGACCCAACTGGAAGAGCGGATCAAGCGGCTGAGTTCGAACTTCCTTAGGACTTTTATTAGCTTTTATTTAGCTATTTATTTGGGACTCTTTAAAGAATAATTATTTGTAATCCCTTTTAAAAATTAATAAACGTTTTTCTTTTCTCCACAGTATTCATAAATATTGGAATTCCATGAAGTTCTTGCACCTGCATTCTGCATTTTGTATAGCATCTTACATTTTAGCATGTGCATGTGTCTCTTCTCCACTGCGTCCTCATTTCCGCCTTTCTGTCTTTGCATCACCAGCTGACGTATCGACCATTTGACCAAGCTCGAAGTACGTACTAAAGGATAGTAAAGAGAACAAAGATATGGATCGCATGGCTGGTTTTAGAGTAAGGACTAATCCGATATTTGATTGTTCCTCCGACGAATTTGCTCAACAAGTGGGTGCTCCTACCCAACTTCAGCCTGTGCAAGGAGATTCTCAGTTTCCGCGGTGTATACCGAATCTTCAGAGTACTCATGCTGAGAAGAAAGTGGACGACCCTAGAGTTATAACAATGGAGAAAGGATTCTGTAATCTCAAAGAGCAATTGACGATGGTGAAAAGAGCCGATACATCTGGTCTCAAAACTCATAACCTATGTCTAGTTCCGGGAGTAATTATTCCTCCAAAGTTCAAGATGCCTGTCTTTGAAGTATACAAGGGTATTAGTTGTCCGAGATGCCATTTGACGATGTTTTGTCGAAAGATGACTGCTTACATTGACAATGACAAACTGATGATTCACTGCTTTCAAGAAAGCTTATATGAGGCATCCTTGATATGGTATATGAAGCTACAAAATAGCCACGTTCAGTCTTGGGAAGACTTAACCATTGCGTTTGTGAAACAATACAACTACAATTTGGATAAAGCTCTAGACAGTAATCACTTGGCGAGCAAGAGTAAGAATAACAACGAATCTTTCAAGGAATATGCGCAACAATGGGAAGAATCAGCAGCTCAAGTTCATCTGTCGCTTCAGGAGAGAGGATTAACTAAGGCATTTCTAGATCCAGCTCCGATACCTTATCCTCAACATCGGTATGAAACGTCCGCTCAGCACGAACAACGACTATCTCCTAAGCAAAAGTTGGCCTCTCCAGATCGACAGCAGAATCGACGGGTTCGGAGACGGTTTGGTAATCAGAAGATACTTCTGGATATTCCGAAAGAAGGAATTCGTTGGTTTAATCCCATCCCTATAACGTACGCTGATTTGTTCCCGGTCTTGATCCACAAAGGTCACATCCAGACAAGAGCTCCACCTGAGGTGCCCAAGAAACTTCCGTACTGGTACAAAGCTAACAAATCCTTCCCATACCATCAAGGTGCTCCGGGGCACGATATTGAGAGTTGCTACGGTCTGAAGGCAGACATTCAAAGGTTGGTTAAGTGCGGAATCTTATCCTTCAGAGATTCTAATCCTAACATGCAGGATAATCCTTTACCTCAGCATGGTTTGTCCTCCACGAACATGATCCAAGTTTATTTGGGAAACTCATATCAATATAGTGTCTGAAGGCTACATATCAGACGATTCTGTAAGCCTCTCCATTCCGTACAAAGGCGTAATAAAATCCAAGAGAAGGGCTTGTCTGGCTTTTCACTTTGTTTGCTTATGTGTGTTTCACTTCTTTGATTAAAAGCATAATTAGCATGTAAGAACTTGTTATTCTGAATTAATGCAATAAAATGTTTGTCTTGAAGAAATCCATTTGTATTCACTCAAATAGTTTTTTTTCAATTTATAATACCGACTTTACCTCTTGCTCTGATAGGGAATTGGGAGGAGGAGGATGAAGTAAAACGCAGGGTCTCTCGTTTTATGCTTTTAAATAAATACCCTACTGATGATGTGAGGTATTGTTTCAACCTCCTAAACACCAGAAATATTTAAACTCCCTTAAACCTAGATGAAGAATTTGTCTTTCCCAAATCAAAACCTCATTTTAACCTGGGGCAGGGTATCATAAAAAAAATGAGCATCTTTCAAAAATCGGGTGGGCACAAATATATTTTAGCCTTTTATTCCTTTTGCTTTACAAATCATAAACTAAGCCCAGATACAACTCTCAAAAGTCCTAATTGAAGTAAGGTTTATCTCGAAAGCATACACGATGAGATAACGTTTCATGACTCCTGTGAGCTATGCTCAATTTGGGCGTTGGCATTATAAATTTAAATTTAAATCCTAACTAGTGATTTTTTCATAAGTTATTGCGATATCTCTTTTCAAAACTTCGAGACAAACATGCGTGCTGCATTAACAGTTTCTGAATTAACATTTCTGGCTTGCTAAATTTGTTTGATATCCTATAAAGTTTACATATAGACATTGATGATGAAATTTGAAGACTCTGCTAACCTAAGGCCAGTTGTTTCCAAGTAGTTTGATCTATACAAGTTTAGCTTCACCTAAAGCAAGTTTGAAGACTCAGTTATACCATTAATCAGGGGCAGTCACGTCGAGATTCGACGAATCTCTAAAAGAGTTTGAAGACATTGAAGCATTTCAGACGCCATGTTTTCTGTAAAATCCTCTTGAGAACGTTTTTCTTATGAACCATGTGACTTGGGGCATTTGAGAATTGATATTATTGTATAATACTTTTTGTTCAGGAGGCGACTACCATTACACAACTCGTCAATATTTCATCATAACTCCCCGATGGATCCTTTCAATGCAAAAAAAAATCTCAATGGACCTTCATAAACTTCACATTTCCGATAAAGTGGGTGCTATTTGACTCCTCAATAGATCTTTTTTTACGACGCGGGATTCTCCAGCGGAGCGGATGTTTATTTCATCCTTACTGAAGCTCAACTCCGACGTGTTCAACAACTATGATGACCCAGATTTCCCCATTGAAGTGGATATTTATTTTATCCCCTGTGGAACCTCAGTTCGGGCATCTCCATCTACAACTCTAGCAAAAATCTCTCCAGTCAAGCGGATATTTATTTTACCCATGAAGTTCTCCGATTATGAGTTTGATCCACTCCTAGTAGATCTTTATCCTCATTTTCAATAGGATAACTGAGATTCATCCTAACGAATCCTTCAAGTAAGATCAAGATGTTATATCCCCGAGTGGAATGTTTTATTCCCTAGAAAAGATCTGAAGACTGGAAGCAGGATTGTGATCCCATATCTAGTTTTCCATCTATCCCCAGTGATGCTTCTATTTTCGAAGATTGGTCGGATGTTTGCTTCGAGATGTTTATTTCATCTCCAGTTGCCTCTGTTCGTTCATTTTGTCAGCATAAGCATACGCATAGCATATAGATAGATGGAGTGGCATGTGCATTTTGCATCTTTGTGTTTGTTTGTTTTGTCACATTGGTCGTGTTTATCCCCAAGTGACTGTGTGTGTCTTCTCTCTCAAAGTAGAGTCGTCAACCCTAAGCAAAAAAAGCGCAATATTTCTAATTCCCCACTAATTTCAATCCTTGTGGAAGACGGTTGTTTTAGTACATTCCCAATTGAGTTCATACCTCAATGGTCGAGTCTTGCTTGACAGTTTCTCTTCAGTTATTTTTTGGATTAAAATTCGGTCCCTGACGATCACACTTTTCGGGTATCCCTAATTTTTGAACATGGATTAAGCGTGCATTTATTTTGAACTTGGCTCCCCATAAAGGGTCTTTATGAGGATCATCATTGAAGACGAGATGCTTCTCCGGCATTGTTACAAGATCTCCTCAGCAATTTACACCTAGACTACAAGCGACCTCTTTATTTGAGCAACTCGTTTCGATCAGGTTTTTCATCAAAGATGACAAATGGCAGTCTCCTCAAGATAGTTTGTCCACCCCCCAATGGGTTTATCAAGGTTATCAACTCATCAAATGGTATCTCTTTGAGAATCCGTCAGAGGAGCTTGCCGAAGACATTACAGATACTTCTCTTTATTTGAGAATCCACAGAGTATTTTACCACTACAACAAGGATACTCCTCAGGAATGTATTCCCCCAGTGAGTTCACTACACAAGATTAATTCCATCAAATAGCATCACTTCCGAAGATCCCTGATGAAGCTTTATAATCTCCAATACATTATGGATTACCGCTAAAGTTCTACAATCTACAATGATATTTTAATCCCCTGTGAGGATGCTCTCACGAGTTTTCGTCATTTCGGGTAGGAACTGAGACTCGTTCATGGCACTCAGACCATGAGGCATGGGGAGGTTTATTTCAAGGAACTGAGACCCGTTCATGGCACCCAAACCATGAGGCGTGAGGAGGTTTATTTCAAGGAACTGAGACCCGTTCATGGCACCTAGACCATGAGGCGTGGGGAGGTTTATTTCAAGGAACTGAGACCCGTTCATGGCACCCAGAACATGAGGCGTGGGGAGGTTTATTTCAGGGAACTGAGACCCGTTCATGGCATCCAGACCATGAGGCTTGGGGAGGTTATTTCAAGAAACAAAGACCTGTTCATGGCATCCAGACCATGAGGCGTGGGGAGGTTTACACGGTTTACTATCTCTCAAGTGGTTTATTTCAAAAAAAAAAAAAGCTGAACTATGTTCTGGTTATTACTTTTGCCAGGGCTATCACATTTCGGTAGTAAAATTGTCCCTTGAATACAAGTTTCTCACCTGTTATCTGAGTCGCCATTTTTGCTTGGCGGTATGTGCTACATATTTCTGTTGTTGGAGATTCACCAGCGGTGACTTGTTTGTCTCATCCCTGGTGAGGTCAGATCCTTCCTCAAGGAGCCTCCCTTTGTTGGGCCTTTTCTTTGGGTGTCGTGTCTAGTTTTCCCCCTGTGACATCTTTTCCTCACAGAACTCTCTGTTTTGCATTTCATATCATTGCATATCGTTTGCATTCGGTGGCTTCTTAGGGTCAAAAATTCGTGCAATGTTTGTATTTAATTCCCTCCTATCTCGTCGAGACAAAGATTTCAATCTCCATATCTCCGAGTAGAAGAAACTTAAATAAGGGCATGATAACACGAAATCATATATATTTTTTGATGCATAATTCAACTAAAGTTTAACCGTTTTCGATCCGATTTCGGGTTATTTCCGTGTTATTTGTCTGATGTTTTGCAGGTATTCAACGATCACGTCTAAACAAGGCAACATGAAGAAAAAAAGCAATCTCAGATGAATTATGGACGAAAAAAGAGTGAAAACATCATAAAAAGCGCAGAAGGCTGTTTTTGCTGATGTGACGACCGTCACAGCTCCATGACGACCGTCACACGGGTGACGACCGTCACACCTTGTGACGACCGTCATGCAGGCAAAAACGCCCCACTTCAATTACACGTTAAAGAAACAGTTCCAAGTCCCAAATAGTGGACCACTACTCCCTGAATTATCTGCCTCAAAGTCCACTCTCTCCAGCAGTAACCGTTAGAATTCCATCTCTATAAAAGGGGAAGAAGGGGACCTCAGAAGGGAGCCGCATTCATACAACGAAGTGCTGCCAAATTTATTTCCAGAGCATACCTTTCCAGTTTAATATTCTTATTTGTTTCTCTTTACTTTTCCTGTACTCCATTTTCATTCTTCTGTAATTTCTACTTTTATTGTACGATCAATTTGGCATAAAGACCAGAATCCTGCCAACATCTGTGGAGGATCTGCCCAAAGGCCAATTGGAATATTTACAGGTTTCTCATTTCAATCGTAATTCCATTTTTATTATAATGCAAATTATTATTTATTGTTTTTATTTATGTTTTATCTTTCCCAAATCCATGTCTAGCTAAACTTAGGTAATCGATATGTAGTAATAATTCGAAAGGGATTTGACAACAACTGTTGGAAAACTTTCTTTTCAAAAAAGTAATTTATGGTCTGAGTGTTTAAAATTGATTTACTGAATAAACTTCGTCGCGAAAGCGAGAACTTATTTAAAAGTAGTTTTGCCACGAAAGTGGGAAATTAATTAAGATACGAACCAACAAGCGAAAGCTGCGGTAAGATCAGATAGTAAACACTAGTCATTCATTTTAATAACAGCGAAAGCACTTTAAAATGAATTAGAACTTAGAGATTTCCAAAAAATAATTTTAACCCCGAATGGGATACGAAAGTGTACGTTTGGCCCTTAGAATTATGATTAGCGTCAATAACCATCGTGAGGCGAGAGTCTTTAAATCACCATTTTCTGCTTAAGTAAACTTTGAAAACTATTTCATACACCGGTAACTTGTCAAATCCCTGAAGAACAAAATTACTGCATATCGATTCGATCAATTATAATCTAAGTAGCATTCTTAGTTCTCTTTTAGTGACAATCTTATTCCCTTAAACATATTCTACCTAGCTAAACATAGTAACTCCCGAGAACACTAGTTTGATTACGAGTCCCTGTGGGATCGATATCTATTATTACTACGCGATAGACTGTGCACTTGCAGTTAGGTTGTATTAGACATAGAAAGTCGCGCTCAAGTTTTTGGCGCCGTTGCCGAGGACCCGTTTAGTCAATAGTGTAACCTTCTGTTACGCCGTATAGACTAGGTTAACTATTTTCATTTTTCCTTTACTAGTGTTGTCGATTGTATGCCAAGTAATCGCTCACAAGGCGATATCTTGAAACCTTCAGTCGCAGAACTAGAACGCTTCTTACATTTAAGAAGCCGAATCATTGAGTACCAACTCAAACATAACATTCCCGATCCTCTCACTCCCATTCCCAAATCCGAAGAAGAATCAAACATGGCTGAAGGACCTCCAAACAAACCGCTGAAGGCATACGCTACACCCTCTCAGATGGAGCCTAGAAGTAGCATTGCTGCCCCAGCTATTACCCGAAATGATTTTGAGCTGAAACCTTCATTGCTGTCAGCTGTACAACAAAACCAATTCTCAGGAAACGCAACTGAGGATCCGAACGAACATCTAACGAAGTTTGTACAATACGCAGACACAGTGAAAGCAAATGGAGTAACTCCAGACGCGATAAGACTTCGTATTTTCCCATTCTCTCTTAGAGACAGAGCGTGGACATGGTTACAATCTTTATCATCCAACTCCGTTACGACGTGGGAACAATTGAAGAACGTCTTCTTGGCAAGATATTTTCCGCCAAGCAAAACTGCTATGCTTAGAGCTCAAATCAACGGATTTCGACAAAAAGATACTAAATCTCTTTACGAAGCATGGGAACGATTCAAAGATATGATGAGAACATGTCCTCACCACGGTCTAGAAGACTGGGTGACAATCCATACTTTCTATAATGGGCTTCTATACAATACTAGATTGACAATAGACGCTGTCGCGGGCGGTGCACTTATGGATAAGCCATACGATGAAGCCTATCAATTAATTGAAAACATGTCACAAAACCATTGCCAATGGGGAGGTGAACGCACTCCAACAGAGAAAACCACAGCGAAAGGTGTGATGTACGAGATCAGCAGCCTTGAAAAGTTCAACGCTAAAGTAGATGCTCTAGCACAGAAGATTGATAGTCTGACCGTTAACCCCACTGCAACTGTCGCTGCCGTAACTCCAAATTGCGAGTTATGCGGAAACACCACTCATAATGCCCCCGAATGCCCATTGCTAGCCGGAATCCCACCAGACCAGGTATATTATGCTCAAGGAAATCCTTACGCAAATACCTATAACCCAGGTTGGCGAAATCATCCAAACTTTTCTTACAAAAGCGAAAATGCATTGCAAATGCCTACTGCTCCACCAGGATATCAGAAACCAGCTGCTGCTCAGAATGCACCTAGGAAATCCAACCTCGAATTGATGATGGAAAAATTCATAGCTACTCAAGCTCAAACAAACAAAGAATTCTTGAATCAAAACATACACACCAGCGAGCAAATTAAACAGTTGACAGGAAAAGTAGACGCTTTAGCCACCCACAACAAAATGTTAGAAACACAGATATCACAAGTGGCTCAACAACAAGCCTCTGCTGCCGCACCTGCTGGCACATTTCCTAGACAACCCGAACAGAATCCAAAAGGCCAAGCAAATGCTGTAATACTAAGAAGTGGAAAAGAATTGGACGAACCGATCGATCCGAGGACCGAAAACTCAGCCATGCAACAAAAACCAACTGAACAAGCAGAAAAGGAATCTGAGTTAGAGAAGAAGGAAGACAACGAGAAGGAGGATACCGCAAGTGAAAAAACTCAAGCACCTCCAGCGCCATATAAACCACCTATCCCTTATCCTCAAAGATTAATAAACTCCAAAACTTCAGGACAATTTAAGAAATTTGTAGAGCTCCTTAAACAGCTGAGTATTACTATTCCTTTTACAGAAGCGATAACTCAAATGCCGTCATACGCTAAATTTCTCAAAGAAATCCTGTCGAATAAGAGAAAGATCGAGGATAACGAAACAGTTACACTTACTGCAGAGTGTAGCGCCATTATCCAAAATCGCATGCCTCCTAAATTAAAAGACCCAGGAAGTTTCTCCATACCCTGCATCATAGGAAAGTTCGTAATAGACAAAGCTCTATGCGATTTAGGAGCCAGTATCAGTGTTATGCCTTTATCTATATGCAAAAAGCTGAATATGGGAGACCTCAGACCAACCAAAATGTCCGTTCAATTAGCTGACCGATCAGTAAAATACCCCGTCGGAATACTGGAAAACATTCCAGTACGCATAGGACAATTCTACATTCCAACCGACTTCATAATCATGGACATCAAGGAAGATACTGTAACCCCAATTATTCTAGGAAGACCGTTCCTAGCTACAGCCGGAGCTATTATAGACGTGAAGAAAGGAAGGGTAACATTCGAAGTAGGAGAAGAAAGGATAGAGTTCATTCTCACCAAGTTCTTACAAGCACCAGCCATAGACGATACCTGCTATTTAGTAGATGAAATTGACGAATGCATAAGAGAACTTGAAAATGAAGAGACCACGTATTCAGAAATAATAAAGATTCAAATACCTGATATTTCTGAAGACGACGATTGGCGTAAATCGTATAAAGACGACAGCCTAAGCGAAAGCTTAGCACTGACCCCAAACCACATGCCAGGTCCAAAGAACCCATCTTTAGAACTCAAAACACTACCCAAAAACCTTAGATATGAATTTCTAGACGATGAACTAAAAAGACCAGTGATAGTCAACGCCGACTTAGGACAACCAGAAACCGAAAAGCTATTAGAAGTCCTAAAGAAGTACCCCACCGCGTTAGGCTATAACATAAGCGATCTAAAAGGTATAAGCCCTTCGATCTGTATGCATCGAATTACAATAGAGGAAGACTCTAAAACCTCTCGAGAGCATCAGAGAAGACTGAACCCCATCCTGAGCACTGTAGTCAGAGATGAAGTAATGAAATTGCTAGATGCATGAATCATCTATCCGATCTCCGATAGTGAATGGGTCAGCCCAGTTCATGTCGTACCAAAGAAAGGAGGAGTCACAGTAGTTAAAAACGAAAAAGGCGAATCAATAACAAAAAGAGTCGTGACTGGAAGCAGGATGTGCATTGATTATAGGAAGCTTAACAAGGCCACACACAAAGATCATTTCCCGTTACCCTTCATAGACCAAATGTTGGAAAGATTAGCCAAACATTCATATTTCTGCTATCTAGATGGTTATTCAGGATTCTTCCAAATTCCCATTCACCCTGATGACCAAGAAAAGACTACATTCACCTGTCCTTATGGCACTTTTGCTTACCGCCGAATGTCGTTTGGACTCTGTAATGCTCCAGCAACCTTCCAAAGATGCATGATGGCAATCTTTGCAGATTTCATAGACGATGTCATGGAAGTGTTTATGGACGATTTCTCGGTATGTGGACAAAGTTTCGAAGGATGCCTACAAAACTTAGAAATGGTATTAGAACGATGTGTAAAAGTGAACCTCGTCCTAAATTGGGAAAAATGTCATTTTATGGTCCGACAAGGAATAGTTCTAGGACATGTCATATCAGATAAAGGAATTGAGGTAGACAAAGCTAAAATAGAGATTATAAAAGATCTCCAACCTCCAAAATCCGTACGAGAAATACGGAGTTTTCTAGGACATGCCGGTTTCTACAGAAGATTTATAAAAGATTTTTCGAAAATCACAAAACCTCTGACCGGCCTGTTGATGAAAGATGTTGAGTTCGTCTTCGATGACAACTGTCTAAAAGCATTCGAAACATTAAAATCAGCCCTTATCATCGCACCAATCATGCAACCACCCGATTGGCGATTACCGTTCAAAATCATGTGCGATGCGAGTGATTATGCCGTAGGCGCAGTTCTAGGACAAAGGAAAGACAAGAAACTCCATGCCATCTACTATGCCAGTAGAACCTTAGATCCTGCCCAAATGAACTACGCTACCACAGAAAAGGAACTTCTAGCAGTTATATTTGCGCTTGACAAATTCTGTTCTTACTTAGTAGGAGCAATAATTATCATATACACAGACCACGCTGCCATAAGGTACCTAATAAGCAAAAAGGATGCCAAACCAAGACTATTAAGATGGATCCTGTTATTACAAGAGTTTGACTTAGAAATCAAAGATAAAAAAGGAACCGAGAACGTTGTTGCAGATCACTTATCCCGAATAGAAGGCATCAGACACGAACCAGTACCGATAAATGATGATTTCCCGTACGAACGTCTGATAGCCAAATTAGAAAGTGACATACCCAACTCAATCTCGGAAGATCCAGAATTCGAAAAAGCCGTAGAAGCCGTCTATGCCCAAGTCACATTACCCTAGTATGCTGATATCGTGAATTACCTCGCTGCAGGCATGCTTCCACCGGATCTCACTTATCAGCAAAAGAAGAAATTCTTCCACGATCTGAAACACTACTATTGGGACGAACCTCTACTCTTCAAGAGAGGGGCCGACAACATATATCGTCGCTGTGTCCCAGAGGAAGAAGTAGAAAATATCATTTCCCAATGCCATTCAGCACCATATGGTGGTCATGCTAGTACATCCAAGACGTGCGCTAAGATTCTCCAAGCCGGCTTATTCTGGCCTAACCTCTGGAAAGACGTGCACATCGCTGTGCTAAAATGTGATCGATGCCAACGAACCGGCAACATCTCACGACGCGATGAAATGCCTCATAAAGGAATCTTAGAGGTAGAAATCTTTGACGTATGGGGAATAGATTTCATGGGACCTTTCCCACCTTCTTTTGGTAATAATTACATACTCGTCGCTGTAGACTACGTGTCTAAATGGATAGAAGCCATTGCTGCTCCAACAAACGATGTACGAGTAGTAATCAAACTCTTCAAAAACACAATATTTCCTAGATTCGGTGTACCCCGACTCGTCATTAGTGACGGCGGATCTCACTTCATATCGCGAATATTCGATAAACTTCTCTCTAAATATGGAGTCCGACACCGAGTAGCTACACCTTGTCATCCGCAAACTAGCGGACAAGTAGAGGTCTCGAACAGAGAAATAAAACAGATATTGGAAAAGACTGTCGCTACCTCAAGGAAAGATTGGTCGTCAAAGCTACAAGAAGCTTTATGGGCTTATAGGAACGCTTTTAAGACACCAATAGGTACTACCCCCTACAAATTAGTTTACGGTAAATCCTGCCATCTCCCTGTAGAATTAGAGCATAAGGCCTTCTGGGCCATTAAGACACTCAATTTCAACTACACCGAGGC
Organism: Lathyrus sativus; assembly: GCA_963859935.3. Taxonomy (NCBI): domain Eukaryota; kingdom Viridiplantae; phylum Streptophyta; class Magnoliopsida; order Fabales; family Fabaceae; genus Lathyrus; species Lathyrus sativus. The sequence goes on along the minus strand of OZ012739.1, from coordinate 543,676,462 downwards.
AGGAGAAAAGCGAATCTTGAACTTACACGAATTGGAAGAACTTCGACTAGACGCTTACGAAAATGCCCGTATCTATAAAGAACGAACTAAAAAGTGGCATGATAAACGTTCAGTCAGGAAACAATTCAGTGTGGGAGACATCGTATTGCTATTTAATTCAAGATTAAAACTCTTCCCAGGTAAACTAAAATCTAGGTGGTCTGGACCTTATGAAGTGACTAAAGTACTTCAGAGTGGAGTTGTTGAAATTACCGATAAGACGAATGCACCGTTTATTGTAAACGGGCAACGTCTAAAACATTATAACAAGAACGACAACAGCCTTCAAGTCAGCAATATGACACTGCTTGAGCTTCCAGCTCAAACACCCGAATAGCTTGTCACCAAGCTATCGTCAGGCTTTAGACGTTAAAAACAGCGCTTACTGGGAGGCAACCCAATTTCCCTTGTTATTGTATTTCAATTTTTCTTTAAAATTTTACTTTGAAAATCCAACAAAAATTCTAAAATTATAATTATTATTACTTTCTACTTTCATTTGTTTTCATATTTTTATTCTATTTTTCTCTTTTGTCTTTTGTTTCTACCGCTTTTTGTTTTAAAAATCCTGACTTCAAACTCATGTTTTAAACTTTTCAAGATTTTTAAAGTCTTCAAAACATTCCTTCTGTTTTCTCCGAATTACCTGCGAGTATGGCCGAGTACGACTTCACAAAGGTTCACTTTCGAGGACTAGCTCAAAAGGCAAGATTTGCAGCACTAGCTGAAAGAGAATTCGCCTTAACGTTGTATTATGATAAGTCTACCATGGATAAACTAGGAATCACGGATAGCATTCAATACCTGTTCAACCAACTGGGTTGGGAGAACACTGCTTTGAATTCCTTAGTTCTTTCAGATACATACCCAACTATGGCTTTGGATCCAACACAGAGCTGATTACCTTCCGATTGTTTGGAATGGACCAAACCCATAGCCGGATGTCACTAGCTAACCTCCTAGGATTTCCTAGCGGACCGCATGTGTTCATCAGTGCAGAAGATGACGATATTGATTTTCAACTCGACCAATTCTGGGGTAGAATCACAGGCGACTATCACCCTGAACCAGACAAAATGTATAATGATGATATCCATAACCCAGCCTTCAGATACTTCCATAAGATACTAGCTCACACCCTGTTTGGGAAAGAAGAAAATATTACTACAGTATCTAAAGAGGAGTTATTCATCATGTTCTGTGCTTCTCAGGGACGTATAGTAAATGCAGTGCCTTTCATGATGAGATCTTTCAAACGCCTCACGCAGGAACCACAGACACCTATTCTTATAGGAGGCCTCGTGACAATGATTGCCCACGAGCTTGGCCTTAGATTCCACTTAAATGCAAGCACTCGTTTTGGCACTATCCGACCCATGAACATACAATTCTGCTTTAACAGGCGCATTTTAGGAACTATGGGACCTGGACTGTATGAGTACCTCATTAACGAAAAACTAGTACAGCTATTCACACTGCCTAATCATTAGATGACAAGTATCCACAACAAGGACAACTGGCTTTATGAACTGGACGAGCCTATGGGACCTCCTTCACCGTAGTCAACACCACAGAACTATATGTATGACAGTGACCACATCTCTGAGGCACACGACTATATGTACTATGAGGATGCTGTATCCGAAACTGAAGTAGACCCTATGACCCCTCCGCACTACAACACCTATCCTGAGCCTATCCCTGAGGAGACCACCGACAAAATAGATACTGTTCTACTACGATTGGACAATGTTGATGCAGCTCTGACTACTATAAAAGATGACATCGCAAGCATACACAGCGAACTGGTAGTCTTAATGGACTTAGTCTGTGACCAGCTCAACTACTACGCACGGAAGTTCGATGAGTTGAAGACACGAAAAGACTAGATACTAGTTTTAGCAGTAGATTCAGTTTAGTTTGGTTTAGTTTAGTTTCGTTTAATCATTTGGAATTTTCACATTGTTAATTTCTTTATGTATTACACACAATCATTTCAATTTCATGTTATTTCAATCATAGTCTTTATTTAATTATTCTATTTTTATGTTACTCTTTGTTTGTTGGCTGTTATAACACATTGTCGTATCATTACTAGGCCTAAAAGTCACTGCAAGAACGCCCTCAGAGCAAAATTCTGCGTTCTGCAGATTTTGCTGCTGTGACGACCGTCACAGGACCCTGACGAGCGTCACGCGGGTGACGATCGTCACACATACGTGACGACCGTCACGAGCCCAGAACTGCTATCTGATATAACAGGGCTGCGTTTTCTCTCCCACTACCCTCATTTCAACTTCCAATCATCAAAACTCCTCCCCCACTACGAATTTTCGTTCTCCCCACATTGCACCATATATTTCAACTCCAATCTCAACCTCCAACCACACTTCTGTCAGTTCTTCCCACTCTGCAGAAAAACCCCAATCTTCAGAACCCTCTCAATCTTCCAACAATGGCAAGAAATGCAGAAACCCCAGATATCAGCAACATCATCTTCAGTGAAGGTGACTTAGGCGAGAGACAGCGAGCAAACTACATCGCATTTCATCAGAGGTCGCTCCAGCCGACTCATTATCCACACATTCCATCGCTTACGGAGCTCGGACTCCTTGAAGGCGTAACTTGGATGCTTCAGAGAGCAGGCATCTGGAATCTCTGCACCAACCCACTGCCAACATACGAACAACTCACTCTCGAGTTCTTGAGTTCGTTCACTTACGTCACAAGCAGCGGCGACCTCAACCAACATTCCGGTGCCGCATGTTTCCGGATGTTCGGCACAAACTATCAGGTGAACCAAAACCAGATTGCCTCCATCCTACAGCTTCCTCGAGGCGACAATTCTCATCGCCGCCTCACCGATCAGTTCCAGCACGAAGCTTTCGCACTGTGGTACCAGTTGACCAGCATCAATGCCGATGGTTGGGACTCTCTGCACACCACACATATCCATAACCCAACCATCCGGTACTTTCACAGAGCATTGAGCAACACAATTTTCGCCAGAGACAACAATCATAAGGTGAACTCGAAAGAGCTCTTCTTCCTCCATTGCGTCTTCAAAAACGAGCCAGTCAACGCCGCTCTGTTTCTGCTGGCTCACATTCAGGCCAACTGCAACCGTGGCTCGAAGCCATTCTACTTTGGCGGGATTGTCACTGCCATTGCACTTGGGCTGAACCTTGGCGACCACCTCCAGCACCTCCGTTCCATCCCCTCGGTGTTCCTTGACACCGACCATTGCAGAGCCTCCCACCTTATCCGCTCTAGAGCCGACGGCAGGTACCATCCGGTAGTGCGTGGCAAGACCGTCCGAAGCATCATCCTTCCATCATGCACCCGCACACACCCGGAGGATCGTACCAACTGGTTATTTGACCTCACTGCCCCTCCTGCTGCCGTTGTTCCTACTCAGGACCACACCCAAGGTTCTGACGATGAAATCCAAGCTGAGTTGGACAGGTCCGAGCAGCCAGAGGCATCGCAGCCTCCTCCTTATGAAGGTACATCCTCTCGCCGCCGCCGCCATCATCTCGTGCCCGACTACACAGAAGAGGACCTCCGCCGCTCTCTAGACCAGCAGGTACAGATACTCGCGATGCTGCAGCAGCAAAATCAGCGAGCTGACCAGTTCGAAGCTTGGCACCGGACTCAAATGCAACAACTTCAAACCGGCCAAGCTACCATTATTGAGAGCTTGGCGAATCTGACTTTGCAGGTCGAAGGACTCCGGGACACCGTCTACCACACAGGAGCTATGAGTTATGAGGACAGAGTAGCCCTTGCCAGAGCCCGAGGACGCCAGCGCGGACGTGACAGAGGCAGCGGACGTGATTAGTTTTCCATTTTTCCTTATTTGTTTACTATATTTCCAGTTTATTTGTACTTTCATTCCAGTTGTATATCCCTCTCACATGCTTCAAAATCAGTGGGGACACTGATTGAGATAGTGTGGGAGCGGAGCCTTTATTTCCATTTCACTGTTATTTCCATTCCACTGTACTTTGAATTTCATAATTTCTATTTAAACATTTTCTATTTTTAGCAAATAAAGCTCGTTTATATATCCTTTTTCCGTTACGCAAATCGTATATATATTTTGATGCATAATTCAACTAAAGTTTAACCGTTTTCGATCCGATTTTGGGTTATTTCCGTGTTATTTGTCTGATGTTTTGCAGGTATTCAATGATCACGTCTAAACAAGGCAACATGAAGAAAAGAAGCAATCTCAGATGAATTATGGACGAAAAAAGAGTGAAAACATCATAAAAAGCGCAGAAGGCTGTTTTTGCTGATGTGACGACCGTCACAGCTCCATGACGACCGTCACACGGGTGACGACCGTCACACCTTGTGACGACCGTCATGCAGGCAAAAACGCCCCACTTCAATTACACGTTAAAGAAACAGTTCCAAGTCCCAAATAGTGGACCACTACTCCCTGAATTATCTGCCTCAAAGTCCACTCTCTCCAACAGTAACCGTTAGAATTTCATCTCTATAAAAGGGGAAGAAGGGGACCTCAGAAGGGAGCCGCATTCATACAACGAAGTGCTGCCAAATTTATTTCCAGAGCATACCTTTCCAGTTTAATATTCTTATTTGTTTCTCTTTACTTTTCCTGTACTCCATTTTCATTCTTCTGTAATTTCTACTTTTATTGTACGATCAATTTGGCATAAAGACCAGAATCCTGCCAACATCTGTGGAGGATCTGCCCAAAGGCCAATTGGAATATTTACAGGTTTCTCATTTCAATCGTAATTCCATTTTTATTATAATGCAAATTATTATTTATTGTTTTTATTTATGTTTTATCTTTCCCAAATCCATTTCTAGCTAAACTTAGGTAATCGATATGTAGTAATAATTCAAAAGGGGTTTGACAACAACTGTTGGAAAACTTTCTTTTCAAAAAAGTAATTTATGGTCTGAGTGTTTAAAATTGATTTACTGAATAAACTTCGTTGCGAAAGCGAGAACTTATTTAAAAGTAGTTTTGCCACGAAAGTGGGAAATTAATTAAGATACGAACCAACAAGCGAAAGCTGCGGTAAGATCAGATAGTAAACACTAGTCATTCATTTTAATAACAGCGAAAGCACTTTAAAATGAATTAGAACTTAGAGATTTCCAAAAAATAATTTTAACCCCGAATGGGATACGAAAGTGTACGTTTGGCCCTTAGAATTATGATTAGCGTCAATAACCATCGTGAGGCGAGAGTCTTTAAATCACCATTTTCTGCTTAAGTAAACTTTGAAAACTATTTCATACACCGGTAACTTGTCAAATCCCTGAAGAACAAAATTACTGCATATCGATTCGGTCAATTATAATCTAAGTAGCATTCTTAGTTCCCTTTTAGTGACAATCTTATTCCCTTAAACATATTCTACCTAGCTAAACATAGTAACTCCTGAGAACACTAGTTTGATTACGAGTCCCTGTGGGATCGATATCTATTATTACTACGCGATAGACTGTGCACTTGCAGTTAGGTTGTATTAGACATAGAAAGTCGCGATCAGGGCATCTGTCACACCCTAATTTTTGACCACAAGATTCCACCTCCTCGTGCTCTTCTTGCTGTTTTTTTACATACTTTTGTACGCATATTCATTATGACTAACTAGTATGCGCAGCTACAGTAATTTTAAGTGGATATGGCTTTCACGCTCACTAGATATGTCAAGGGTGTAGGTCATGTCTCGAGGAAGCAAAGATTTGGATCGATTTTATATTTAAGGGTCATCTTGGACTTGGCAAAATTATTAAGAGGATTCTAAGACAGGTTATGACACAAAATAGGGAGTCACGATCAAGGCGAGTTGCGTGTTTTTGGATTACTCAAAATCAGGTTTCATCAATTTGAATATGAATTCAGGATGCACAAGCATGCCATCAAACCAATTTGAATAATAAATAAGGTCTCGGTTACACGAAGATGAAGGATCAAGAGCGTTTTCGTTGGCAAGACCGTGCTTTCTTTTTTTTAAGCGCATACCATTGAGCGAGCCTCCACGCAGGGGAAACTGCCTTCTTTATAAAAGTGCATGACTAAAGGGATATGAATGTAATCATTGCAGTTCGCAGTTTCTCGTACAAAATTCAGAGGATATAAAATCCTTCACATTCTTATAAAGGACATAGTTATTGAACTAAGTCGAAGTTCACATTTCTTCATATCAGCATTGATTTTCAAATGTTTGTTACAAAATCCTATTAGCCTCAAGCTATTACGTAAATCCTACACAACTCAAAACCAGGTTCCTAACTTCCTACAGGCTATTGAATGAACTTCTCCCAACAGCAGTCTTCAAACACACCAGCTACAGGAGGCCTGAATAGTATACTACCGCCTGCCGGCATTATCAGCGACAATCTTGCCTTAGTTCGCCCAGCATAATCATCCAGTACTGCGCCTGCAAAATACAAGAATGAATCAATAACCTCACCTAAAAGCAAAGGTCAAGAAAAGAGATAGATTGATTGATTCTCAGCCTTCAGTTTAGCTCATCATTGGGCATAAGGTTCGAGCAGCCGGAAGGGCGACAACCGAAGTTATCACCGACTTCCTACTGAACATCAAACAATGTAAAGACAAATTTTTTCGTAGGCAACAAAGTTTGTGCAGACAGCAGCCCTTCCCACTTCCCTGAGGGCTAAGACACGAGGTCGTCATCGTCGCTTTAAACCTTTCTCGGCAACGGCATAATAACCGGCAGCTGCTGAACTACTAGCGACATCCTGAAAGAAGAAGAGAAACAACTGCAAATATCAGTTGCAAACAATAGCAGTTGCAAACAATAGCAGCGCAGGAAACAATGTCAATTGCAAGCAAGCATCCACAACAGCAGTGTAATATCAACAATATCAGTTCAACATCTGCAACAATATCAATAGTAGTGCATCAGACAACATCAACAGCAGTACAACTATTAACCATTGCAAAGATAATGTGAGGTCTAAGAGTTGAGAATCAAGGCAACTCAGCCCTGAGTTCAACTCATCATCGGGCAAGGAGGTTCGAGCGGCCAAAAGGGCAACGGAGACCGCCACCAACTTCCTATCTAGCTCCGAATAACACAAGCAACAGAGGAAAATTAAACAACAGAAATCAAAACGAAGACAACCGTAGTCTCGTCAGGCTCAGACTAAGCGTCATCGTTTCCGGTTACAACACCTTTCTCAGCAAGCATCAGATAAGGCAACCTCTGAACTCAGAAGTAGAGCACGTCCCTGCAAGAAGAGAAGGAAAACATTAACTTGGTTTCAGAACACATCACAAAGCGCCAACAACAATCAGCCATCGCGACTAGTTTCTTTTTTCAGCAATGCAACAAGAGAAGCGATTTGCAAAGTCAACAAGTGGATATCACAAAATGAAAGATGAAAATTTGAAACTTCCCTGATCAGAGCCAACACTCTCTTGACAAGATCAGACGAAAGAAGAAGGAAGTAAATGTTTGTCTCCCCAAATCATCCAGCAATCCGACAAGAATCACCCGAATAGGAAGGTTTTAAAGGACAACATCAATGGAGGCCCACGAGTCTCACTTATAAAAGGACCAACGAAGGCTCACAAAAACAAGGATTCTGCTATCACGAAAGAAGAGAAATCTCACAAAAGCTCTGATCGTCCTCGAAATTCATCATTGTCGATCGAAAGAAGGAGACTCGCGGATCACACCATAGCCTCACCACCACCTTCCTCAAGCCGCCGACACCTTTTATTCTTGGGTAAAATTTCCTCTTCGAATCCCTTTTGCGTGTTTGATTATCGATTGTTTTGCAGGTGGACAATGAACTCGTAGAACAGAGGGAGATAAAATCGGGAAATGATGGAACCGGAGGAATGATCGGCGAAAGGAGGAATAAGTATCGAGAGGAACAAGAGAGAGAGAGAGAGAGTGTGATGGATCGAAGAAGGGCAACGATGGATAGGAAGGGGGTCACTTTGAGGCTTTAGGGTTTCTATTTCTTTTGTTTATTTTGTTTTGTTTTATATTGTAATCATATACAGCATACACACACATGCTCACGATGCACCCTCTCACGCAACCACAATATCTCCATTAGATCCTATCACACGGCCAACAGCATGCGGGCGCACCATAACACCATGCGCTTGCATCCATACGATCCACGCCATTAGTAATCACTTAATCAACTTTTTATTAAAATAAATCAATCCTAATCCTTTTCTTTTTTATAAAAATTTAACTAAGTTTTTTATTTGGTTAATTAATCAACTATTTAATCAGATTTTCTCTAATCATCCTGTTATAACTAAATAATTTCTTTTCTAAATAAATAATGATTTTATACCTAAATAAATTTAGAAATAAATAATAATAAACACCTTTTTATATGACTCTTACCTTTTAATAAATAAATTATATATCCACTTTATGCTAAAAAAAATAACTTTTAAAATAAATAGTAATAACAACTTCTTTTATGATGACTAGAAATCCATTATATTTAATAAACTTTTTTTCTCAAATTTATATTCATTAGAATATTTTCTACCTAATCATTATTTCAAATCTAAAGTAAACTTTCACTAAATTCGTAGAATTAACTTATACCTAAATCAACCTTGTTCTATTTCATTAATTCTATAAAATAATTAACTCTTCCTAAAAGCCAATCCTAAACTTCTCATAAAATCATTTCTCCTAAAATCAATCAACATCGTAACCAGTCGTGCACGCTTACACTTACGCTCCGATTCTATGCACGCATTCACATATTCACTCACTTGTACACTTCAGCACTTTCATGCGTGTGTATGCCTTTATTTTCCGCAATATATCATTACCGCAATTTACTTTTACCGCATTGCATAAACGTCCAAAGGAAGAACCTGCGCGTAACGTAAAACTTGCGCGTATGCATCTCATTTGTATCATAATCCCCATTGATCCTTGATCCCATTCAAGTTGACCTCTTAAGTTTAGATCCTACCCCATAAGGATGACCTTTGTCTTTTAATTTTTACAACTTAGACGAAAACAATTCAACTCAATTCAAATTATTCAAACGTATTAGAGAATAAGATGTCAATCATCTTAAGCAAGATAAAACTTCTACCCCATAACGATACAATTCCTAAGAAGTTGTGGCGGCTAAGTTAAGTAATCTCCCTTAAAATGACAACTTGTCTTTTCTCCTAGAACCAATCAATCAACTACAATTATCTCGTAGGAGCTTTGACCACAGTCAAATAACTCCTCAAACCCTTTAGGGGAACCACAATTACTCTGATTCCATTCCTGTCAGGATATGTAGGCACAAGATGCGACGTCTTGGCGAGTATACTTAAAAATAAACCACTAGGTCTTTCATCCTTAAGCATACAACCCATAGCAATAAACAACGTAAAACAAAAGGTTCCTGTAGAGTACCACAGAAACTTAGGATGTTGGCACCTTCCCTAAGTTTAACCAACCCCCGAACCTAAAAATCTCTTAGCTTTTGCATTTGCATTGCATTATGGGTAATTCAATCTTTTTCCCTTCCTTTGGACAAATAAAAGACCGGTGGTGAACTAAATGAATTAAGATTCAAATTAATTAATAATTTGACATCCAAATTTCACCGCGACAGAAATGTCGACTTCACTGGGGAACCCTGATGACGGCTCAAGCTCATGAATTGTCGCCAGATTGCCAGTTAATGACCATTTTGCCCTTCACCGCCTGAATTGCGCACAAAGGGATTTTTCCTGCAAAATCAACAAACTACACAAACCTGTTAGTGATTAATTAAATGCAATGCAAAAGTGAAATGGAATGCGGAATGAACAGACTAATCTAAGGGAAAATTTTGCGGTATTACATTATTCTTTTATTCTTATTTACTATAACCTTTTCTTCTCTCGAACATTCTAACTGTCGAACCCCATCGGCCAACTGGGCCATATCCCTTCGGTATTGAGTATCTAATTTCTTCCTAATGGAATAATCTAGGCCACCAGCATCCATTTCGACTAACGCGTGTTATGGTATTTGTGTGAAACACCTTGCTTTGAGAAGTCGAAACCTATTCAAATAATCATATATTGGCTTGGTAAGCTTTCATTTTATACTGGCCAATTCCTTCAAACTAATCTTTGTTTGTCCCATGTAGAATTGTTCATGGAATAAATGTTCTAACTGGGCCCAATTATGAATTGAATTTAGAGGTATGGTTGTGAACCAAGTGAAAGCGTTTTTTTGTAAGAGAATTTGGAAAATACTTGACCCTAAGATTCTCATCATTCGAAATGTCTCCTGCTTCTATCAAATACCTAGCCACATGTTTGACAGAAGACTCAGTAGTATCCCAAAAAAAACTTAGTAAACTTAGGAACCTTTGTTCTTGGGGGTAAATCTGACTGAAGGATGTACTCAAATAATGGTGATGTATAATTTGGCCGTTGAATGCCAAAATTTACTTTGTTACGTGCCATGATTCTTTTGACCATGGCAGCCAAATTATTGTCTGCTGCTAGGTTGTTACGTCGAACTTTTTGTACAATGTTTTCATAATCCTGGTTTCTTATTTACCAAAACTACCTTTGGTTCTTCTTCTATATGAACTTGTGGTTGATTCCTAGTGTAACACCTTTTTCTACCCCACAAAGGATATGATAAAAATAACACAGATATCAGAGTAAATTATTAAATTTCACAAAAGCCACCAAAAGGGCGTAAATTTCCCAAAGTCATCAAAATAGGTCAAGGCTCCGTAAACAACAGGTTTCCCCAAAATACATCAAATCGCACAAAGCAGCGGAACTCAAAGGCATAAATCAAGGTTTTCCTCATCAGGGAAAATAAGCAAAATAACTCAATAGTATATAGTTTAACTCAAAGAACCCAACCCGATGTTACATATCAGAGCAAGACCCTCTAAGTTAACCGAAAAGGCTAATGACTCTAAACTTCAAAAATACTCCTCAACGGCGTCCACGACTAAAACTGGTCATCTGCACGTTACTCACGTGGAGGTAACATTTAAACAGGCAGGGTGAGTAAAACAATTCATAATAATCAATGTATAATAATCAACATATAAATGGCATCATAATCATATTCAACACGTTCATATCCTTCAATATGGCTCAAAGGCCACAACGTCATAATTCATACAAAAAGACCCATAGATGCAATGCAACAAGACTCAATGCATGTGGTACCAATCATCACAGCTCGATGGACATTGGGTCATTAACCCTCCATAGATCCCCATCAATAGGATCGATTCTACTAGAGAACCGGAGCACATCAAAATACTTTACATCCACACAATGGGATTGAAGCCAAAGTAATCGAGGTCCTGAACCGAAGTCCAGATGCACATGAATGCATGATGCACACGTCACAAATCATCCTCATAATAACAGCATAGGTGCATCATCATTCATCATCATATCTCATGTCATCATATAATTCATCAAAATCATGGTAATATCATCATAATACATCATAGAAATCATCATGTCATCATGTACACATCACATAAAACTCATTGTCATACTCATCTCAATTCATCACAGAAATCACAGAATTAAACATCAAGGCATCACTGCACATGATCAACATTCACAAAACTCTGCTACGTTCGTTGGCATGTTCGCTAGGCGAGTCTGGGGGGAGTTTCTTCACTAGGCGAAGCATTCTTCGCTAGGCGAGTCTGGGAACAACATGGTTCGCTAGGCGAAGCTTTCTTCGCTAGGGAACTGTGCGATGACAGCAAATTCTGCTACACACCAAAACCTAAAACCACCCAAAGGCCCATACGATTCATTATCCCAATGCTCCTAAAACATCCCTACATCATCCCTAAGGTCCTACGGGATAAAGGCATAAAACCTACGGTTTATTAGGCCAATCATGTAACATATTCACGCCCTTAATCATAATTTATCCTTCAATTACATCCTAAGGCATTAGAGTTACTCAATATCCAATATTTCTATCCCTTCAGGGTCAGACATATAACAATTCAAAGTTTAGGCCACGAAGGCCAAAGATCACTATTTCTCATATCTATGCTTAAAACCCTTAAACCTTAAATCATCTAGAGTTACATTGAAAGGCACACATGGAAAATCATGAAAAGCTATACTCCACATACCTTAGTCGATTCAAAGCCTTCACGATTATCTCCAAGAATCTTCTGCCTCAAATCTTCTCCTCAGAGCTCTGGCCATAATACTTTTCACGGTTACCAAATGAATCTAATTCCCTTCAGAATTCTGTTTTGTCAAACCTAGTCTTGGGCCTCACAATTTGGGTTTTCCCCCTATTACCCTTACTAACTTCTCCAAATGTCCAAATTACCCTTATTTCACTTATATTCATTTTAATTAATAATAATACTAATAAATTAATATTATATACTATTAATCAAATAAATAACCCAAAAATACACACTTTCTCAATAATCCACAAAACCACCGAAAAATCATCGAAACATGAATATTCTCAATTAAATAAATTAATTAAAATATTCCAATTAAATTTGGGGTGTTACACCTAGGTGGTTCGACTCTAGGTCGTTCAACCATTCCTTGGTTGTTTTGATTTGCTTGTGGTATATTTCTCGAATTTTGTTGAATTTGGTTAATGGTGGTGTCTTCTTTGAAGGCTACCCCTTAGTTTTCTATCATATACTCCCTTGGTGGTTGTCGAGGGGGATTTGGTACACCAAAGAATTCTACAAGGCGCGTCATTTGCGCTGCTAACTGTTGATTAGGTTGGGTAGTATTCTGAATAAATGGTTGGTAAATTTCCCCCATAGTTTGAGACATCATTTGATAGTTACTTTCGTTCATATGTTGTCTCAAATAACATGCAGAATTGGTTGTCAAACTTGGCATCTGGGCTGAATACCCTATTCCTAAATTTTGACTATTTCGACCCATATTTACCCTAGAGCCAGATCCCTGTAATGGCGAAGTCATTACGGGTTCTGTATATAATGGAGGGGTGTTTTGTACGTTTGCCATCATCGAAGTTGGAATTTCATAGGGTGCGTCTCGAGGAAAAGACATTGAAAACCCAGGGGGAGGGATGTCTCTGAATGTTGAAACCCCTATCGGCGATGGGGTCTACGAAGGACCCATTGGCCCAATATAAGTCAAAATAGGTTGCGTATGGGAAATCAAATATGTGGGTTTTGAACTTACCATAAATGGTATTGCTTCAAAGACAGGCGTTGAGACCGTTGGTCCTCCTGTCGAATATCCTATGGGTTATTTTATATTGTTATTCGGTATATCCTAAGGAATATTTGGCTGGTTTGAATTTGTCGTCATTCTCCTCTTATATCTCCTTCTTGTTCTATCTTCGTTAGTGGTGACTACATTACCACTTCTTAATAACATACAATAAAGTTTTTTTCAAATAAAAAGTTGACCACAAAACTAATAAATTTTTTTCAAAAAAAATTTTTGAAACAATTTTTATGATCACTTAGCACCATCCCACTGGGCGTGCCAATTTGTTCGCCGTGAAAATTAGCGAACAACCGTTGGTCATACAAATAGAAAAAAGATTTGTTTTACTTGCATGATTGACCACACAAATTCTAGGACATGTGCTAATTGATCTTAAATAAAGTTTATAAAAATTATGAACACTTCGACAGAGTTCATGATAAAGCAACTTATCTCAAATGTAAATGAATTCAGGTGACAAGAAGTAAAATCGAAGTACTGGTAAATGGTGAAGACAAGAACTTGCATAAAGAAATAATAAATTATTAAAGAAAGAGATTTATTAAATTGCATTGAAATGAAAAGCTGGTGTTACATCAACATACATTCTTACAAACGCGTTTATCTCAATACACAGGTACTTGGAGTATACTGAAGAATTTGTACACAATTGAACACACACAAATCAACACTGAAACCTGCTATTTATAATAATAAAAATAACTGCCATTAACGGCTAGCAAACGAAATCGAGACAAGTGTCGCTATGCATGCCTTCGAATCCTAGAAGCGTTCCACGTGTCTCCTTTAAGGAATAGATGAAAATATACTTTCCTTCTTTTATTTGAATTCAAATGATCTTGTCAAAATACCCTTAGTAACACCTCTGTCGAATCAAATTTTCCAACTGTTGAGAAACATCTCTAAGTCCGTAACATAGATTCTCCTGGCGAAAGGACGCCTTTGACTACCATTCCAAAATATAGCTTCAGTCGAAATAATTAAATTTCTTCAGGAACTTCATTTCTTAATTTTAATTCCATTAAGGCGTCGAAATTAAGAGCCAACAGTAGGGCCTATGGAAAGCATGCAACTTTCTATCAACCGCAAAGAGGATGATCATCTGGCGTTTCCAGGCAGCTACCACTGCGTCATCAGCGGATGTTGCATTGGGAAAGGGTCTAAGGGCATCAGCTTCAGAGAGAACAAACGCAATAGGGTTGTTTCCGGTAGTATGAGTGGTGGAAATGGTTGAAGAAGCCATTGAAAGGGAAGGTCAAAGAAATTTTTAGGACAAGAGTTTGCAGGAAAGAAGAATCGTGAGAGAAGTTGAAAATAGAAAACTAAAAATGGAAAGAGTTTATTTATAGGCAAGCTGGCATGCAGTTGAAAAGACAAGGGGCAGTTTCAATTCCAGTGTAAGTGGGAGTAGTTTAAAACTCATAATGTTGGGATGCAACCGGGCATGATTATCCTTCTTGGAAATTATGGCGCAGAAATACGCCATTATCACGTCAGACTTTGGATGACGTGTGGCCGACTCGATAGAAAAATAATGATGGTGTTGTTGGGTCATTACCAAGACGCGGTCGAAATCTCATAGAACCAAAACGCCAAGTTTCTCAGTCGACAAAATGCTCAGTCAAAACTGGGTTTTGAGGGGGCATTTTGTTGGTTGGAAGTTTCGACTAAGGAAAGGCGACATAGAGATTGGCTTGTGGGTCGACAAGCTGGGAAAGGTGGTAAAGGAAACGATGTGAATCGACGCTAGTAGAGGGAGTTTTGTGAGTCGACTCAAGCCTATTCCTTCGAAGATGTCGACTGAGGGGCAAGGAAGCCAACACAAAGTAGAAGAACGTTTGAGCGGGAAGAAAATTTGAAAAGCTGAGAACGTGGGAAGTTACAGAAGTGGCACCACCAAGATCAACATAGCAGTTATTTTATTTTCCTATTTAAGGCAATACTCGTGTTCATTTTAAAGGAGGCATTTTGTAACATTGTAATGGAAAAACACTCTGAGTACCAAGCGTTAAGAGAAAAGAGTTTCATTCCTGTAAAATTTATGATCGAGTCCACATTTCTTTTTAATAACAATTTATATCACCAACTTTAAAGATTTCTTGTCTTTTGTTATTGTCTTTTCTTGTTTAGCCATTTGTCTTTATTTAAGTCCACACAGTCATTCTCAAATTTGTCTTCAACCTATTCTAAACAACATCATTCCAACATTATCTCATACACTCGATCGGTACGTTCTGAGACTTATTTAACAGATCCCACAAGTAAACATGCGTTAAAATATCAGAGATTGTTCGCGCGAAAACTGTGTGCGAACAAGTATTTATTTAAGGCGATAGAAAAAAATTATAGAAATACAAACAAAATAAAATAATAAGTTCAAAGATATATCTTTATTAATTATTAATATATATTAGTAAATAATTTCAAATTTGCTCATCATCATCCAAATTCAAATTCAAATATATCTAATTTCTCTATTTAATTCCAAATGCCAAAAGAATGATTGTGAAGCTGCATTTAAGCGACATTTATATCTCCAGCATTTTAAATATGGCAAAAATGCCAATGTGGAGTTTGTATTCTTACGTGTCATCCACTTAGCAATGTATTGGCCAATCTTTACGAGAAGCGAACGTTCTGAGTGTGCTAGCCTTCGTAATCCATGCATTTTCATGTGCAATCCTCTTATTCCTTTTCTTAAGTCACGTATCCACCACGTCTCCAATCACCTATACTCCGCACGCCAAGTGTTTGATAAATTGTCTGAACCAAAATTCCCGTGTGCTGTCCAATTATTTTGTTGGCATTTTAAGGCATTGGAACTAGTCATACCAAGTAGTGATATAAATCAATTGATAGCGTGACTAGCATGGTAATTCTCTGTACTCATTGTCAATTTCCATAGGCTAGACGCATATCCGGTTTTCTAGTAACGGTTCATTATAGACGATAATTTTTCCATGGCCGCTTCCGCAAATTAAACAATTTTTTAAAACCAATTTTATTGGTATGCCGACTGATTTTTTTAATAAGGGATCTATTCAACCCCCCCCTATTATAGATCCGCACCATCGTCTAACAAGTGGTATCAGGAGCACCGGTTAACTCTGTGCTTCAAGTATAACTTTGTAGAAAATGGCTAACGAACCTAAAGGGGCCTATAATAGAGCTTCTATTTTTAACGGGGAAAATTACAGTTACTGGAAAGACTGTATGCGGGTGGACATTAATTTTATCGATAGAAAAGTGTGGAATGGTATTCTTAACGGTCCAATTTAAATAATTATGACCGATGAGAATAATGTGATTGTGCCTAAGCCCGAAGCACAATGGACTGATGATGATGAGAAGAAATATAATTACGATTGGAAAGGCAAAAACATTTTTATCTCCTCATTAGGAGTTGATGAATATTATAGGGTTTCTCATTGTTTAATGGCAAAAGTCATGTGGGACTCATTGCAAGTTGCCCACGAGGGAACCAATGATGTTAAGCTAGCGAGAATCAATATGCTAACACAAGAGTTCAATCTCTTTTACATGGAGCAAGGGGAAACCATTGTGGACATGCAAAAGAGATTCACTCATCTTATCAATAGATTGTATTCACTAGGTAGGCCATTTGCCAATAATGTTGCTACTAACAAAATTTTGAGATGTCTTAACAGGGAATGACAACCAAAAGTAACCGCCATCAAAGAAGCTAACAATCTCACAATTTTGGATCTCACAACATTGTTTGGAAAGCTACAAGAGCACGAACAAGTGCTTCTAAGCCTAGAGCAACATGAAAAGAAGGAAAATAAGGATAAAACAAAAAATACTGAAAAAAAGTCTATTGCTCTCAAGACTTCATGCTCAAGGTCTCAATCTAAGGAGCATAGTGATTACACTTTGAGTGACGACGAAGAGGATGACAAGAGTGAGGACATGAGGCTATTTATAAAGCGTTACAATCGCTATGTTAAAAAGAACGACAACACTTCGAGAAAAATCTTGTCAACTTCCGGAAACAGTCTAGGTACTCTAGAAATGATGACACTGAGGGAAACAAGACAAGAGGGTCATGTTACACTTGCGGAAAGACCGGACACTACAAACTGGATTGTCCCTTGAACAAAAAGGGCAAAGAAAAGGAAACTAATAGATCACATAAGAAGCAATCTAAGTCGAGGAGAGCGTATATAGCTTGGGAAAAGCGATAGCGATTCCTCCGAAGATGAAAGCTCAAGTGATGAAGATGAATCCGTAAATCTTTGTCTTTCCGCCCATCAAAAGAACAAAAAGAAACAGGTACAACATGCCAAATATGAAAATTCCTCTAAAATGTCTCATTTTGAATTACAAAATGTTTTTAATACCTTTCATTGTAAAGCAAAACAAGACTTTAAAAGGCTTGCCTCAAATAACCAAATATTTGCTCACCTAGAGCACAAGATTTGGGAGTCCGAAAAGAAACTTGAGGCACTCAAAGCTTCCATAGTGGAGAGTACAAAAGCAGGTTGTGAGGATCTAAGAAGTAGAATTGTTAACTTTGGGTGTGACACTTGTTACATTTGACAAAATGAAGTTAGAAACCTAAATTCCAAACTTAACAAGGCTCTAGAGTCCAAAATCACTTTTGTCATCGATAAATCTAATTTTAGAAAGAGTATGGTTAATCCATATTGTTGCGGTGGAAATAGGATATCAAACTATTAATTAGCTTGAATCACATTTTTAATTCACAGCCGATCTTTGATTTATCCGAAGGAAAATGTCAAATGAAGGAAAACCTATTTTTGCATCGTAAACACAATGCGAGGAGAGATCTAGGTAAGGGGTTGGTTAAGCTTAGGGAAGGTATTAGCACCCTAAACTTCTGTAGTACTCTACAAGAAAACCTTTTGTTTAAAGTATGATTTTCATTTTTATTATCTGCTTTAAGGGTATATATTGAGCTAAGGGATAGAGTGACCTAAAAGACCTAAGGGTTAGTCCTAAGTTTACTCGCCAAGACTCGCATCTTGTGCCTACGTATCTGAAGTAGGGGATGGAATCAGAGTATCGTAGTTCCCCTTGAAAGGGAGGTTAGAAACTTCTTGACTGTGGTCAAGGTTTCAAGGGGGAGTAAGCATTCATAGGGAAGCGCTTATGAAGAGTTCATAAACTCCTATTTCTAGGTTGAATTTGTAAATTTGAAATCAGGGTTAAATTAGAGATTCCACAGCGGGAAACCCTAAACAGAGTACGGCGACTCTTTGACCTAATGATAGGATAAAGGGTATTTTCGTACACGGCGGGACACCTAGGCTATTAGGGTTTTGAAACGGTCAAGGGTTATGGCTATTGACTCGGTGGTCAAACGGCTAGACCTAATCCTTCGGAGGTACATAACAGTAAATGATGCAAATGGAGAATTATTACATGGCGGAGTTAAAGTACGAAAATAAAGAAAACAGTAAACGAAAGCATCGCGACAATCACTCGTGTAAATTGCAAATCCCAAAAAATGCAAGAATAAACTGCGACAATGACATCGCATAATTACAACTGAAAAATTGAAATACGATAAAAAATCAATGGACTAGCAGGCAGAGACGCATAGGGATTAACTGAAATTCGGACGGAAAATTAAACAGGAAAGTTAGACATTTTTATATTTTGAGTTTTTATTAAAGAGTTAGGTGCGGAATTATAGTTATTTTAGATAAGATAAAAAATCTTAAGATTAAATTGTAAAAAAACATTTTACTCTTAAGTTTTGTTTTCTTAAAAAAAAGAGTTTAAAAAAAACAGAGTTTTAAATTTAACGGAACAAAAAAAAAGTTATTTTAATTTTTATTTACAAAATGTTCTAATTAAAAAAATTTATTTTTAAAAAATGTTTTAATTTTTAAAACAAAAGAAAAATATTTCACTTATACCAGATTTAATTTTTTTACAAAAGAAGAAAAAGTTTTGATTAAAACAAAAAGGAGGTGTTTTTTACATGGAAATCAGTTTTGGTGTTACTATTGTTCATTATCTCCTATAACACTTGGTTTTTGTATTTAGCATTGCTTGGGCTCTGCTTGGCTTTTTCACATTGCATCTGTTATAAATACAAATAAAATAAAATAATAAATTTTTAATAAATTCAAAGATATATTTTTATTAATTATTAATATAAATTAGTAAATAATTTCAAATTTGCTCATGGTCATCCAAATTCAAATTCAAATATATCTAATTTCTCTATTTTGTTACTCCTAAAATCTAGTAGTACAGTTGTACACGTAAAAGTCTCCAAGCATGCAGTTGCTTAAATGCCGCTTCACAATCATTCTTTTAGCATTTGGAATTAAATAAAACAGGGGGACATCCAATAATTGCGAGAGCATGCTTATATTTATATCTCCAGCATTTTAAATATGGCAAAAATGCCAACGTGGAGTTTGTATTCTTACGTGTCATCCACTTAGCAATGTATTGGCCAATCTTTACGAGAAGCCAACGTTCTGAGTGTGCTAGCCTTCGTAATCCATGCATTTTCACGTGCAATCCTCTTATTCCTTTTCTTAAGTCATGTATCCACCACGTCTCCAATCACCTATGCTCGTCCTTTAATACATCTCCACTTCATTCTCATCTACACCGTTCATTGTAATCACATTTTGCAATCTAAACTCCAGCATAAAAATATGATGCGACTAACAAGCAAAGGAATTTAAAATTATTGCCACGTAGGAAATTGAGTCAGTATCCACGTCATCTTTGAAGCGTGATAAATAAAACGAATTGCTCTATTTATTCTCCGCCATTACTTTTGAACGCGTCCACACTTAAACAACCATCTTTCTCAATTTCTCTCTCTTATGTTCTCTGTGTTCTACTCCTTCTCTTTCACATTCTTCTACCTTTACGTGATTACAAAATAATTGATTAATCAAACCGAAGTTTCTTCGCAAATTCACTTACCTGCTCCCGTTTTCTCATTCTCTTCTTCCTCTGAGTGTTGTTCTAGGTTTTCTCCGGCCATCCTCCATGGCGACGTCGTCTATGCGCATTGCCTGTGGCGGAAACAACCGTTTCACCGCCGGGGTCGGTATTCATAAGAGGTGTGATATCTGTTCTGTCGGGATTGGTGATTGGACTCGATCAACGGTGAGGAAGGGGAGGATCTCGGCGGTGGCGACGGCGAGCGGACATGAGAATGGTTTGATTATGGAACAAAAGAGGAAGCGTGGGGGAGGAAAGAGCGACGCTGTTCAGGCTCAGGAGAGGCTTGATCGGTGGATGAGAGAATCGGTGGTGGATATTGTGAAGAATTTGAAGGACGCACCGTTGCTGGTACAGGTTTATTCAAAGAGGAAAGGCGAAACAGTGACGATAGCGACGGAGAAGGCGGTTATGGAGGAGGATTGGGAGGTGGTGAAGGAGAGATGGGAGGCGGGAGAGAGTCCGATGCCGGATGGAGTTATATTCGTGGAGGAGTTAGGTGAAGATGAGGCGGCGGAGGAAGACGGTGGAAGGGGATTGCAAGAAAGGACAACGAAGGTGTGGGGGATAGTGGTTCAAGGGAAAGGTGTTGGGTGTGGGCCGGTTTGTTATTTGCTGAAAACGAGCCGGGTCGGAGCAGGACCCGGTTCGGGAATGAGTGTTTTCTCGACCCACTTTTGTTTGGTTAGAGTGAAGAGTTTCAGAGAAACTGCACAGTCTCAACTTAAAAATAGTTGGCTTTTACAGAGTCAATGGCTTCAATGATGCATTTTATAGATATTGTACAGTTGTGTATGCAATTTTTTCAATTGCTACCATTATTAGTTGATTACTGTGTATCAAGGGTGTGGATCTTGTATAGGGATAAACCATTTATCATTAACGACTAATTCGATTGACTAATTCAATTGATTAATTGATCAAACTTTGAAATGACCACTTGTTTCTGAGGAACATTAAGGGATCCAATTCATTACTTAAATGACCACTTGTTTCTGAGGAACATTAAGGGATCCAATTCATTACTTCTCAGTTAGTCGGAGATTGTATCACTTTACTAGTAGTAGTATTGAACCTGTGATATTGTTCCTATTAATTACTGATTTTCTTCTTGGAGATTTTTATTTAATTAATTGTATTTCTTTTTATATTTATTAAATAATTTATTTATTTAGTTTTTGTATCATATAAGATACAACAAAATTATCTTTTATTAAAAAAACAAAGAGGGTTTATAACTCGAGAAAAATTGATAAAATTCAATATTTCAATTAGAAGTCGTTTTATAAGACTGGAAGTATTGAAAATTCAATTTTGCAACTAGAACTCGTGTTACTTGTGCATTATCTCCCGGTTCCTGATTGTATGAGTGAGTCAATTTGATGTTTGAATTTAGTTTCTTTTCATCAAGAAAGAAACAAAGAATTCCCCTTAGTTTCTTAAAAAAGTAATAATATATTCATTGTTCTAATGTGGCAGGCCGTATATTTATTTATAAAGAAAATAAAATTAAATGAATCAGTTTTTCATTTTTCAAGATGAAAATCATAGTTTCCCTTTAGTGTTTGTCTAATTATTAAAATGTGGTCATTGTTTCGGAATTTGAAGAGAAAATGTTTTAAGGATGCTAAAATTGGTCAATGACAAGCTTTTTTTTGATTGGTCAGTTTTTTAGTTTGAATGGTTTTAAGCGGTTTTGACTCTAATTTTTGATTTTATCGTTTAAAATTCGTTTTGATTTTTAAAACATTGATACGGAGACACGAAAAGAAAATAAGCAAAAATATTATCTAGGTGGTTTAAATTATTTTAAAGTATTAAAGTTAATAAATTGCAAATTCATATACCATTTAAATTGGTTTTTCATTCTTATCACGAATATGCAATCAAATTTACTAAACAAGTTATAGTTCATGAGAATCAGAGAAAAAAGTGGACAAATACATAATGAAAAATCGTTTGATTCGACCAAAATACACAATCAAATGTAAATTTAATTACATATTCATGATTAACGCGAAAAACCAGTTCAAATGATATATGAGTTTGTAATTTATTATAAAAAGTCAACGACGCAAACATTACTTAACATAAATGTCCGCTATGAATATGTGATTACTAAATAAATTCAAAATTGTTTTTTCTCAACTTTTCAACGAGTACGTGAGAGTTAGGGAAAATGGTTCTTTCTCATAAATTTTACAAGTAAGACCAAGACCGACCTTATTAAGAATATCTTATCTATCAGATATTAGAGAGATGAGTTAGTAATACATACAGAATTAGTTGGGCGTTTGAAGCTACAATCGAGTGACTTAATGTCGAGCTAGCCCTATTTTTCTAACGACCCTTTCATAACTCTTTTAGGATAATCATACCATGGGTTGCTTTTTCCATGGTCCAATAAGTTATCTCAATCCATAATCCTTTAAACATGGATGCACCATGATCTCTTCGAAAACTAGGGAGGCGAGTCTTTCCACATTGCTTTTGGAGTTGTTCTAGACCGGTTGAGAGTCCAATCATGCATAGGCCAAATAATGATAATTCAAGGTATATAGCTAGTACATGTAAGATTAATCCACTGTCTCACGTGGGTCAAAAACGAGTTAAAGACAAAATGCAGTAAACGGAAACGACACTCAGACGTCGTATCGCAAGGACTCTTGAAACTATTATTAACCAACTAAATAAACGATTTAGAGGTTGTTTTGGATTATATTTCGATTACGAAAATAAGTCAAAAAGTGATTACATCTACGATTAAAGAGTTAATCTACTAATTCGATTCCTACCTATCATCGTGTTAGCTCACAAATTCAACGCCTCATATATAGATTAAAATATTTAAATAAAATATTAAGGTCTTTTGAAATGAAAATGTTTTCGAGCAAGGAGACCTTCAAGTGGAAATTCAAGTGTTTTGAGACCTAGAGAAATTTCCAAACATTGAGGAAAACGGCCTTCGACCGAGACATTGGCTGAAGATTGGTGAAGTTTTGAAATTCAAATAATGGAGGGAGTAGCTATGTATTCTCATGACTAAGAAGGACAAGTGGCGTTCATTTAGCAAGTAACTACATGCACTATGACATTTGTCGGAAGCTGATGACTTCAGGAGGTTATTGGTAGTTATTTTTACTATTATAAATAAGATTTTTAGACATAGAATTCAGTGTGTTGTAATTTACTATTTGTATAAGTCACTCCTAAATTTTCTCAAAGTATCAGAGTGTAGAGAAACGAGTTCAAGGAGATTGTACGTTATGTAAACACACCATCCTTACTTTCAATGAAGTTTAATTTACTTGTTTAACTTTGCAAAGCTTTCCTTTACTTTTCCTCAATCTACCCCTTATATGCATTTTTACCTTATTTTTTCCAAACTCTTTTCTAAGATCTCTATTGCCCTTCCTCTAATCCTCTATTTCTTTTCTTTAGTCGAACAAATGCTTTTATGATTAAAGTCCTTTTACTGAAACATTGTCAAAGTGTATAAGTAAGATAGACTAGTTCAAAACATAACTTTTAACACATGTCCTAGGATCAATCTGATCAATCATGTGAGTCACCAAAGTTAGATTTGGAAGATCAGCGGCTGTTTTCCATTTTTCAAGGAAAATAATATGGCACGCCCAGTGGGACAGTGCTAAAGATTTTTTCTTAGTTTTGCAAAAAGTTCGCAAAGCTGCAGTTTATTCGTCTTTCGTAAAAAAAAATTGTTATATGTTACTGAGAAGTGACAAAATCGCCGCTATAAACGAAAAAAAAAACAATAAGAAAGTACATTAAGGACATGTCGACAGATGCAAATCAGCCAAATAACCCAAATCCTCAAGGAGATGGTTCTAACCTTCAGCCTAACACCATTAGTCCTCACGAAGGATTGAGAAATAACGTGGTTCCACCCTCAATACCTTCGACTGGAGAGCAAATAGTACCTCCTGCGAGATTGGAACCAGTACCATCATTATTGGGGCCTAGGTCAACAAGCGTAAGGACTTACACCCAGCCAGTGTTGGAATATATTAGACCTCAAGCGTCGAATCCCCAAACTCCGCCAAGAGGAAATTCGACGTCCAGACAGTTTATCCCTCTAGGATTTTCACAACTATTACCAAGAAACCCTCCATATGGAATGCCAAAAACTGTGATACAAGGTCTCCATAATACTCCCCCAATACTCTCAGATAATGCAATGGCTTCGCCATTATAAGGATCAGGGTCTGTGGTGAATATTAATCGAAACCCCCCAAAGTTTAGGCTTGGGATATTCCATGCAGAGCCCCAATCTGACCAACACTTCGGTAGCGTGTTTGAGACAGCAAATAGTTGGCTCAAAGGAAAGGTGTTGGGTGTGGGCCGGTTTGTTATTTGCTGAAAACGAGCCGGGTCGGAGCAGGACCCGGTTCGAGAATGAGTGTTTTCTCGACCCACTTTTGTTTGGTTAGAGTGAAGAGTTTCAGAGAAACTGCACAGTCTCAACTTAAAAATAGTTGACTTTTACAGAGTCAATGGCTTCAATGATGCATTTTATAGATATTGTACAGTTGTGTATGCAATTTTTTCAATTGCTACCATTACTAGTTGATTATTGTGTATCAAGGGTGTGGATCTTGTATAGGGATAAAGCATTTATCATTAGCAACTAATTCGATTGATTAATTGATCAAACTTTGAAATGACCACTTGTTTCTTAGGAACATTAAGGGATCCAATTCATTACTTCTCCGTTCGTCGTAGATTGTATCACTTTACTAGTAGTATTGAACCTGTGATATTGTTCCTATTTTACTACTGGTTTCCTCCCTGGGGATTTTTATTTAATTAATTGTATTTCTTTTTAAATTTATTACATTATTTATTTATTTAGTTTATATGTAGTTTATTAAATTTCTTTTTCATTTTCAACGTGAGATGAAAATCATAGTTTCCCCTTAGTTTTTGTCTAATTATTAAAATGTGGTCATTGTTTCGGAATTTGAAGAGAAAATGTTTTAAGTAAGGATGCTAATATATTAGATATTTTTAATTTTTTTAATAGAAGATGCTAAAATTGGTCAATGACAATAAAATTGATTTTGGTTTTTTTAGTTTGAATGGTTTTGAGCGGTTTTGATTCACTTGCAGTTTATAAGGTTTATTTGATCAAAGTCGCCTCTAATTCCTGATCTTATAGCTTGAATTAGAGGATTCGTTTTTTATTTTTAAAACATTGATACAGAGACAATAAGCAAAAATATTATCTAAGTAGTTTAAATTATTTTAAAATATTAATTCACTTTTAATATATTATAAACTTATATACCATTTAAATTGTTTTTTTTTTATGCTGAACACGAATATGCAATCAAATTTTTTAAACAAATTACAGTTCATGAGAATCAGGGGAAAACAAATGGACAAATACATAATGAAAAATCGTTTGATTCGACCAAAATACACCATCAAACATAAATTTAATTACATATTCATGATTAGCGCGAAAAACCAGTTCAAATGATATATGAGTTTGCAATTTATTATAACGGAGATTTTTAAAAAGGTCAACGACACAAACATTATTTAACATAAATAACCAAAACGTTACAAAAATATTAATTTGATATTTTAAAATAACTTAAAGGAATAAAACAATAATTTTGTCAAAAAAAAAATTCAGAATTTAATCTTATTACAGGTAATTAATTCTTGTAAATTAGATATTTTTTAAATTATTTTTGCACATCTCTTTCTAATATAATTGATTAATCCAATATAAATTAATCGTTTTTTTCCGTTTGATTTGGTTTGAATTTTACCATTAAAATATATAATTTCAATTCAAACCAATTCATATAATTTTGATCAGTTTGAGCAACATATTTATTTTTTTAAAACTGAACAAAGTTGCCCTGCAAAATCCATATGTTACTCTATCTTTCTAGATGATTAGACTAGTTGTGTTTTAAATTTCTTATATGTTTTATTTATTATAATTTGTTAGTAGTATTTTGTATTTTAAAATGTATGCTTTTTTTTGTTGTTATTTTGTATTTTAAAATTGGATTTATTTCAAATTTGTTGTACGTTTAGGTGGTAATTATTAGAAAATTTGTCTACTATGAATATGTGATTACTAAATAAATTCAGAATTGTTTTTTCTCAACTTTTCAAAGTACGTGAAAGTTAGGGAAAATGCTTCTTTCTCATAAATTTTACAAGTAAGACCAAGACCGACCTTTTTAAGAACATCTCATCTATCAGATATTAGAGAGATGGGTTAGTAATACATACAGAATAAGTTAGGCGATTGAATCTACAATCGAGTGACTTAATGTCGTGCTAGCCCTATTTTTCTAACGACCCTTTCATAACTCTTAGGATAATCAGACCATGGGTTGCTTTTTCCATGGTCCAATAAGTTATCTCAATCCATAATCCTTTAAACATGGATGCACGGTGATCTCTTCGAAAACTAGGGAGGCGAGTCTTTCACATTGCTTTTGGAGCTGTTCTAGACCGGTTGAGAGTCCAATTATGCATAGGCCCAATAATGACAATTCAAGGAATATAGCTAGTACATGTAAGATTGATCCACTATCGCACGTGGGTCAAAAACGAGTTAAAGACAAAATGCAGTAAACAATTCAACAACTTAATTTAAACTTATTCAAACCATTAGAGAATAAGATGTTAGTCATCTTGACAATCGAGATAAATACTATCATTAATGAACTTTTACATTTACTTTTCTCGTTTCTCTTTTTTGAATTAGACAAAAGTCTTCAATTCCAATAAGCTTCTAGTAATTGTAAACATAATGGAACAATAATAAAGAAAAAAAAAATACTATTTCACACAAATATCATAGATAATGTTTCCTCAGCGCTTTTTTAGTGGAGATAATTTATTTTTTTAAATTAAATAATTAATATTATTTAATTTACAAACTAACCAAATACATTAATTATTTAATAAATTTAAAATCTGAATTGTCTCTTGTATAAAAAAACAGAGATAATAATAATAATATATTATTATTATTATTATTATTATTATTATTATTATTATTATTATTATTATTATTATTATTATTATTATTTAATAAACCAGAAGAATAAAAAAATAATCATTTAGATTATAAATATTGTAGAAAGATAAAATAACAGAAGAAATATATGGGTTGTTACAAAATAATTGCGGTTGCAACTAATACACGATTACATATTGATGACATTACTTGCTAAAAAGGTACAATAAAAAAATTGATCTGACCTGATCAGGAGGGATCACGGACTGGCCACGCTTCGCCGGACGGTTATCTGTTCGCCGAGGTAAGAACGAGGAGGGGGTGTACCTGCAAAGCACTCCGACGCCCAAGTAAGAAGTTGGACAGAGAGGAAGCAATAGTACAGAAAAGGGGGCAAGAAGAGTTACCTGACCCTCTTGAAGAAGAGGGTATTTATAGAGAGACCCCAGCGCTGGGCCAACGGTCATTCGAGGTGGGCCAGACGACCAGGCCCAACCCTAATGACTGCTAGGGCTTACGTGGCGTAGTGAAGACCAGGACGTGGTCTTCGCCCTAGTTCAACCGCTCCTAGGTCTCCGGAAAGTGGGTTTGACCTGCTCTTTCGGAGGTGGGCGGTTGGCCGATGACGTGTCCCCGCGGAGGGGAGCACGTGGAGAACGTGCGCCGAGCACGTTATTCTCCCGCGGAGGGAGCCCGGGTAGTCTCGCTCGTCTGGTGAGACGGACGACGAAGGGGATGCGGCGTGATGGCTTGTGCCCGGCGGACGGTCCTGCTCGTCCGAAGGGGCGTGTGCCAGGTGTGCTCAGTTCGCCTGTTGGGCCGTATTTGGTATTGGGCCTGCCGAGGTGAGGCCCACACCGGAACAGGAGCCCCCCAAGTCGAAGCTCTGGGGAAGAGCGAGGACTTAAGGTCGTCATGTCTGGAGCGGGGGACTCGTGCGAAGGGCTCCGGTCGTCGGTAGAACGGGGAGGAGGCAGATGGAGAGACGCGACTGTCAGGCTGCTTCCACGTGTCTTGCGTTGAGCGGTCGTAGGGGCGGCTAACCTATGTCATTAATGAGCCTAGGGTCGCTTCGAGTCTCGCGCCGGGTTATAAATATGGCGGTCCCCGCTCATTCTGCTACTTTTCTCCCTGTTGATCTTTCATCGTCTCTGCCCGTCCGCCGTTCGCCGCCGATCAACGCCGTGCCATTCGCTTTTTCTTCCGTCCGCCGCCGTTACAAGTGAGTTCCTCTTCTCCCTCTCTTTTATTTTCGTCGTCTAACTGGGACGTGTGGTCGGGGCGCGATGAGCGCCCCGAGGAGGGATGCGAGTTCCGCCGCGTCTGGCGAGTTTTCCGATGAATGCCCCGGGGACGGTAGGCTAGTTCCGATGAATGCCCCGGGGACGGGAGCTTTTTCTGATGAATGCCCCGAGGACGGGGGCTTTTCTCCGATGAATGCCCCGAGGACGGGGGCTTTTCTCCGATGAATGCCCCGAGGACGGGGGCTTTTTCTGATGACTGCTCCGGGGAGAAGTATCTTCTCCGACGGCCGCCCCGAAGGGCTGAGGGGTCGTTCTTCGATCCCCGAGGAGGGTAGGCGGGGAGCGAATGTCTGCTCGCCGCCCCTCGGCCTTTGTCGCCCTTTCACTTGACTTGCGGTGGAAGGGTGGATTTGATCCTGGCTATCGAATTCACCGAGGTCCTCTGCTTTCAGGTGTAGATGTCGGCTCTGGTGCCGGGGATAATGGTTGAAGATGATGAACCCGAGGTTCCGGAGTATGACGACGGGCGCGTCTCCTTGCCCGAGGAGTGGGCGGCCGAGGAGCCACTTACCATCCCTTCTTGTTTTGTGGTCGACCCGTCCGACGTGTATGCCACGGTCGAGGACACGCCGCTAGGAGAAACGCAACACTGGCAGGTGTATCGCCCGAAAGCGCACCATCGGATCTGTTCGCGCTATGGGCGGAAGATGTTCCCGATGTATGAATTTTATTTTAAAGAAGCTCGGCTCCGGTTGCCGTTCTCTGCCTTCCATCTGGGGATTTTTGACTGGCTGCGTCTTGCCCCGTCTCAGCTGCACCCGAACGCTCTGGCTTTCATCCGGGCTTTCGAGGTGGTGTGTTTCTACCTCTCGGTGGAGCCGACGGTGCCGTTGTTCTTTCGCATCTTTCATTTGCAGCGGCAGACGGTGCGAGGTCGTCACGGATGGGTCTCTTTCAAACAATCGACCAAAATTTTTAAAGCGTACAGTGATTCTGTCAAAGACTTCAAGGGTCGGTTCTACCTCGTCAAACCGATCACGCAGCACGGCTCGGACACTCTCTTTGACGAGGGCGAGCGCACGGTAGATGGCCAGTGGTTCCGAGCGTGGCTTCCCAAGATACATCTGCTGTGGACCTCGGAGCATTTCAGTCGAGGGACGGATAGGTATATCGTCCGGGCGGGAACCCTCGAGGAGAAGGACATGGCCGCTTATCTGAAAATAATTGCCTTTGTGCGGTCACTTCCCCCGTCGAAGCTGGTGACGCCCGACGGTCGGTACATCCTCGATGCCCAGGGGAACGTACGCACTAAAAAGCGTTTGATAAATACTAAGACTTTGCTCGGCTGTGCGACCGGGGCGGCCGCTCTAGATTATCTAGGTAGGGATGTTTCGTTTTCCCTCGTTGTCGGGGTTTTTGATCGTCGCTAACCTATTTCTTTGTTTTTGCAGCGAACATGTCTACTGTCGACGAGCGGGTGAAGCAGTTGCGTGCTGCCAGGAGTGCCGGGGTCCCGAGGACGAGGGTGAGTCAGCTGGTCAGTCAGGAGGTCGCGACGCAGGGGGGCCAAACTTCGTCCCCGTCGCCTCAAGAGAGCCAATCCCCTGTGTCCCAAGGAGTGTCGAAGAGGCAGAGGTCCGAGGAGCCTCGGGTGGTGGATCTGACGGTCGGCGCCGTCGAGGAAGGTTATGTCGTCCCTCCCTGCCACCAGCACCCGGGGTATTTTCATGGTGCCCGTTCCCCCACCGTTTCCGCCGGGGAGGTGAAGGCTGTTCGCCAGGCTGATCGGGAGGCCCGTCGGCGTGTCCTGGCTGAGGACTTGGCCGCGATGATGCGGACGTTTACGACGGCTCTCGTGCTGAACGAGGAGGGCTGCTCTGCTGCTGAGCTGTCCAAACTGCAAGGGGATCTCACCTTTACGCAGTCGCGGTTGGCCAAGCTCACTGAGGAGTTGGAGAAGAGCCAGAAGGACGTTGCCGAGGAGCGGAAACGAGCAGAGGGTGCTGAGGGGAAGGTGAGTTCGCTGGAAGAGAAGCTGGGGATGGCGACGGCCGAGGTGCAGGCGCTGAAGGTTCGTACTGAGGTTCTGGACAGCGCTGTTCGTCCGGCCGAGGACGAGACTGAGGGGGATCGGCGTTTAATCACCCGTGCTGACTTGATCGCCCGTATCCGGGTGTTGGAGAGTGATTGTCTGGAAGCCGTCGAGGTCGGGTTCAAGAATGCGGTCGAGCAGATTCAGGTCGCCAACCCTGGTGTCGAGCTGGTCGTGGACGGGATAGGGCCGTACCACGAGATCGTTGATGGAAGGGTGATCGATCCTTATTTCGTTATCCCCGACGAGGAAACCGTGGCTGCTGACCGAGCTGATGAGGAAGTGTAGGTTGCTGGGCCTGCGTGCTCGTTGTTTTGTGGCCTGCGTGCCGGTGTTTATCTTTTGCTTTGGGCCTGCGTGCTCGTTTTTGTACTATTGACTACTGGGCTGGTGCCCGCTTTTGTTAAATATATTTATCATGGATTTTCTAAGTGTGCGCTCATTGTTTGCATGTTGTTTTATGCTCGTTTTTCGTATTTGTTCGAATGCCTTTGATGTGTATGACATTTCTTGTAGATTTTCTAAGTGTTCGCTCGGTGTGTTTAGCTCGACAATTTGTTACCGGTAGTGTAGGGGACTGGCCGGTTTGGCCGGGGATGTAGCCGGGCCTTTTCGGGGGTAGTTTTTCCCGGGGCGTGGACGGCCCATCGCGAGCTGGGTGTCCTGCCTGTTTTGGTACGGCGACGAGGAGCCTCGGTCGAGGTATTCCCTGCCGAGCAAGGCCTTCTGCCCGCGCACACGAGAGGCAGGGCTTGCTTTCTTTGCTTTCTTTGGTCGTTGGTGGACGCGGGGGTGTGCGGTGGTACCATGTCGCCCCCCCAGTGGCCGGGACGATTGGTCGTCGCGGGCAATGTGTTAACTGTAGTACCGCTTAAGCTTCGCGGCGTTCCATGGTCGAGCTAATTGTTCACCGTGCAGGTTTTCGAGGTAATAGGCCCCGTGTTCCGTTTTGTCCCGGACTCGGTATGGGCCTTCCCAGTTCGCCGCCAGTTTGCCCTCGTGGGAGTCCTTTTGATTTCTGCGTAGAACTAAGTCTCCAGTTTGAAAATCGCGTTTTATGACTTTGTGGTTATGGCGAAGTGCTACTTGTTGCTTCAGCCGGGCTTCCCGGAGGGCTGCTCCTGCGCGGATTTCTTCGACGAGGTCGAGCTCTTCTCGGAGGGAGCCGTCGTTGTCGTCGGTGTCTAGGGGAGCTTCCGTTCGTCTGGACGGTTCGCGGATTTCGACCGGTATTACGGCCTCGGTTCCGTACGTGAGGCGAAATGGGGTCTCCCCTGTAGTTGAGTGAGGAGTAGTACGGTATGCCCAGAGGACGCTGTGGAGTTCTTCGACCCATGCTCGTTTGGCGTCTCCGAGGCGTCGTCTGAGTCCTCTGAGTATAACTCTGTTTGCCGACTCCGCCTGGCCGTTCGTCTGAGGGTGTTCGACCGAGGCGAAGTGATGTTTGGTCCCGAGGTTGGTGACGAAGTCGCGGAAGTTTTTGTCTGTAAATTGTGTACCGTTGTCGGTGACGATGGCGAGTGGTACCCCGAACCTGGCGAGGATGTTGCGTTTGTAGAATCGGAGAATGTTGTGGGCGGTGATTTTGGCCAGAGCTTCAGCCTCGACCCACTTGGTGAAGTAGTCGACTCCCACGATGAGGTACTTGTTCTGGTATGAACCGAGGGGGAAGGGTCCGAGGATATCCAGCCCCCACCAGGCGAATGGCCACGGAGATGAGAGGGACGTGAGGTCGGTTGGCGGGGCCAGGTGCATGTCTCCGTGTCGTTGACACTTATCGCACCGTTTGACATGTTCTTTCGCGTCGGACTGCATTGACGGCCAGTAGTAGCCCGCGCGTAGGGCCTTGCGCGCTAGGGATCTGCCCCCGAGGTGCTGCGCGTTGATACCTTCGTGGATTTCTTCTAGAACGGCCGTACTCTGGGATTTGTCTATGCATTTGAGGAGTGGGATTGCGAAGCCTCGGCGGTACAGTCGTCCCTCGAGGAGGACGTACGAGCAGGCCCGTCGTTTCGTTGCGTTGGCCTCGCTAGAGCTGGTCGGCAGACGGCCGGTGCTGAGATAGGTGTGGAGGGGGGTCATCCAGCAGTCCGCGTCTCCAATGGCGTTGATGTCGAGGGGTGTGGTGGTCGGGCTGGTACTTGGTTGGGACAAGATTTCTTGAATGACCGATTTGTGACCGCCTCGTTTCTTGGTGCTTGCTAGTTTGGAGAGGATGTCGGCGCGGGTGTTCTGCTCCCGAGGAACGTGTTGAATTTCTGCTGAGTCGAACCCTCTTAGTTTGTCACTGATGAGCGCGAGGTATCCGGCGAGGGTGTCGTTTTTTGCTTGGTATTCACCTCGGACTTGCGAAGCGACCAGCTGGGAATCCGTGTAGATTCGGATGTCCCTGGCTCCCAGGTCGGATGCTAGGCGAAGGCCGGCGAGAAATGCTTCGTATTCGGCTTGGTTGTTGGTCGTTGGGAAAGCTAGCGTGAGGGAGACTTCGATGACCGTACCCTCGTCGTTGTCGAGGACGATGCCGGCGCCGCTCCCCGTAGAGTTGGAGGAGCCGTCCACAAAGATGGTCCAGAGGTGGTTCCTGGTGGTCGGGTCGGGGGGCGTGGTCATCTCGGCTACGAAGTCAGCCAACGCTTGAGCCTTGATGGCGTGCCGGCTCTCGTATGTGATGTCGAACTCGGAGAGCTCTAACGACCATTTCAGCATGCGCCCAGCCATGTCTGGGCGGCCGAGTAGCTGGCGGAGGGGTTGGTCGGTGCGGAGCACGATGGTGTGTGCTAGAAAATAATGCCGGAGTCGGCGTGCCGCTGTTACGAGGGCCAGGGCGACTTTCTCGATCAGCTGGTATCGGGCCTCCGGGCCGTGGAGGGCTTTACTAGTAAAATAAATGGGCTTTTGTCCTTCCCCGGCTTCGCTCACGAGGACGGCGCTGACGGCTTCGTTAGAGACGGCCAGATATAAGTACAGGGTTTCGCCCGTCGCGGGGCGCGTCAGTACTGGTGGTTCGGAGAGGACGCGTTTGAGGTGGCGAAGGGCTCTCTCACATTCGTCCGTCCATTCGAACTTGGTCTCCTTCCTGAGCAGTTTGAAGAACGGGAGGGCGTGTTGGGCCGATCTCGCGATGAATCGTGAGAGGGAGGCTAGTACGCCGTTGAGGGACTGGATGGCACGCTTCGTGGTCGGCGTGGTTATATTGGAGAAGGCGTGGCACTTGTCCGGGTTGGCTTCGATCCCCCGTTCGGTCAAGTAGTAGCCGAGGAATTTACCGGCGCAGACGCCGAAAGTGCATTTCTCCGGGTTAAAGCGCATGCGACATGATCTCGCGGTCTTGAAGACCTTCTGGAGATGTGCCGCATGGTCGTCTTCCGCGCCGGATTTGACGATCATGTCGTCCATATAGACTTCGAGCATGTCCCCGATCTCCTCGTGGAAGACGCGGTTCATCATCCGTTGGTACGTGGCCCCGGCGTTTTTGAGGCCGAAAGGCATTACGTTGTAATAGTAATTGCCCGATGCTGTCATGAAGGCCGTGGCCTGTTTGTCGTGTTCGGCCATCGGGATCTGATTGTATCCCGAGTATGCGTCCATGAAGGACAAGAGTTTGAAGCCCGCCGAGTTGTCGACGAGCTTGTCGATGTTGGGGAGGGGGTAGGCGTCCTTAGGACATGCCCGGTTGAGGTCAGTGTAGTCAACATACATGCGCCATTATTCTTTTTAACAAGTACAACGTTGGACAGCCAGGTGGAATACCGGGCTTCCGAAATAAAATTTGCCTCTAAGAGGTCTTTTACAGCTTGTTCGGCTGCTGCCGATTTTTCTGGAGACTGGCGGCGACGGCGTTGCACCACGGCCTTTGCGGTCGGGCTGATGGACAGCTGGTGGCAGGCGACCTCAGGGTCGAGTCCCGGCATTTCCGCGGCGCTCCAGGCGAAGAGGTCGGCATTCTCGCGGAGGCAGGCTTGGAGCTGTCGTTTCGCGAGGTCGGGGAGTCCTGCGCCTACCCTTACGGTTCTGGTCGTGTCGTCCCCGAGGGGAATGAGCTCGAAATCGCCATCCGGGATGGGGCGCGCTGGATGCTCGTTGGCCGCGTCAGTCTTTTTATTGTCGAGCTCGTCGGTGAAGCGACTGTCGAGCTCAACTGATCCGACCAGCTCTGTTGGCTTGTCCTTTGGCGTAGCGCTCGGTGCTTTCTTTTTGGTCGGTGGAGCGATGGAGTCGAAGCCTTTCAGCGCGGCTTCAAAACACCTTCGGGCAGCTTCGATGTCGCCGTTGAGGGTGACCACGGCTCCCCTTCTCGTGTAATATTTCATCTTCAGGTGGGCGGTGGAGGGTACCGCGGTGAGTTCTGCTATCGTTGTCCTGCCCAGGATGCAGTTATACAGGGACGGGCATTCGATGACTAAGAAGCGGATGCTGATGTCTCTGGCCGTTTCCTCTTCCCCAAAGGTGACTTTCAGTTCCACGTATCCCCAGGGTCTTGTCGTCGTCCCGTTGAACCCCTGGAGGTCGGAGCCTACGTAGGGGGAGAGGTTGGACTCGTTGAGCTGGAGAGTTGTGAACAAATGTGAGTACATTATGTCAACCGAGCTCCCTCCGTCGACGAGGAGGCGCCTGACGTCGAAGTTTGCCATACGTGCGCGTATGAGCAAGGGTATGTTGGAATTGGGAGATCCCCCGGGTAGTTCCTCGAGGTAGAACGTGATCGGGTTGGAGCGGCCTCGGAATCTGTCGAGCGTGCTCATCTTGCCGGAGTTGCCCGCGATGAGTTCGTCGAATTTCCTTTTCACAGATCCTATGGACAGACTCCTCGTGGCGCCATCAGAGATGACCATGGCTCTGGGGAAGTATTCCCATCGGCTGGTTGGTCGGATTGGCTCGCCGACTAAGCTGGGTGCTTCGGGGATGCCGAGTCCTCTGCTTGCGAACCAGTCCTCGGGGCGGCTGACGCACAGCGCGACCTGGAGTCTCTCACCGTCTTCTGGGCAGGGGAGCTCCTCGATTTTCTTTGCCTCCGGGGCCTCCGATCTGGGTGGTTCACCTCCCCGGGTGTATCGCTTTAAGTGCCCATCTTTGATTAGGATTTCGATCGCATCTTTGAGATGGATGCAGTCTTCCGTTACATGCCCGTGGGTCCTGTGGAACCGGCAGTACTTTGACTTGTCCACGTTGGGTTTGGGCGGCGTTGGTCGTGGAAAACGGACACCTCCCTGCACAAACTCGGTTTTAGCGCATTCGGCCAGTATGCGTTCGCGGGAAGCGACCAAGGCGGTGTACTCGGTGAACCTTCCTGCCGGGCCGCGCGACTCGCGCTGTTCGCGGGGTTCGCGGTGGCGGTCATCCCGACGGCGGTCCCCTCCTCGCCGGTGGCTCGAAGCTCCGTCGTCTCGGTGCCCGCGGGGGGCTTCTCTGTCTCGGGTGTCGCGGGCGGAGTTGGCCGCTTGTGTTTCCTCGAACCGGATGTAGTGGGCGGCCCTGTCGAGGAAGTCTTGGAGGGACGTGGGCCGGTGTATGCCCACGGCCTCGTAGAATTTGGAGTCATGGCGCAGGCCTTGCTCCATTAAGTAGCGTTTCATTTCGTCGGAAGTCGTCACCTGTACGGCTTCCCGAGTAAATCTTTCGATGTATTTCCGGAGGGGTTCGTCGGGGCCTTGGATGATCGCCCCGAGGACTGCTTCCGTCTTCGGGTGACGCCGGGACGCTGTGAAGTGTTTGGAGAATAGGTCCTTCAAGACCCTCCACGATGTAACTGATTCGGGCTCCAGGCTTTTGTACCAGGTCATAGCGCCTTTCCTCAGAGTCGTCGGGAAGAGTCTGCATTTGATAGCTCCCCGGACATTGCGGTAGTCGAGCATGGCCTCGATGTCTTCCAGATGATCGTCCGGGTCGGAGGTGCCGTCGTACGTTG
Source organism: Lathyrus sativus (assembly GCA_963859935.3). NCBI lineage: Eukaryota > Viridiplantae > Streptophyta > Magnoliopsida > Fabales > Fabaceae > Lathyrus > Lathyrus sativus. Next base: position 543,639,970 of record OZ012739.1, on the reverse strand, counting down.
ACAGCGTCGGTGGCTTCTCCATTCCTTGGGGTATAGGGGCCGCCATGATCTCCCGGGATAGTGGGGTGCGGTAGTCATCCTCGTCGCTGTGCGCCGGGGATCTCAGGGGGGATGAGCCGATCGCGGTGTGTCCCGGGTTTCGGGCCCTCGATCTCCGGCCTGTGCTCCCGCCTCGGGTTTCCTCGGTTGGGGTCGCCGCGGCGTTCTGGTTCCTCCCGCGACCGTGTCTTGCCGGGGATCTGGTGCGCTCCCGTGTCGCTTGGGGGCGGCGTCTCTCCAACCGCGGTCGGCGGTTCCTGGGTCGAGGTGAGGGGCTCCTCGAACCTCCGTTCTGGTCTTCCCGCTGGGGGTACCTCGGGGAGCCGCCGCGTTCCAACGCTCCAATTCTAGCGTTCTGTTGGGACAGCAGCTGGTTCGTCTGGTTGATGGCTGCAAAGAGGGCGGCTACCGTGGGGTCCGCTCCCGCCGGGATGGGAACGGGGTGGAACGCCGGCGGGCTCGGGGGGCGATGGTCGGCATGCAGGGGCCTTTCCTCGGACGATGGTGAGGCAGTTTGCCCGTCTCTTTCTTCGGCTTCATTCAGGCGCGCCGTTCCTACCTGCTTCCCGTTGGTGGCAGTGTTGAGCGCGAGATCGTGCGGAGTGTCATCGCGGCGTGGGCTGGCCATGACCGTGGAGGTTTGGTGAAACTTTTGGTTTTTCTGCTCGGAGTAACGGGGAAGTTTCCGTTCCCACAGACGGCGCCACTGATCTGACCTGATCAGGAGGGATCACGGACTGGCCACGCTTCGCCGGACGGTTATCTGTTCGCCGAGGTAAGAACGAGGAGGGGGTGTACCTGCAAAGCACTCCGACGCCCAAGTAAGAAGTTGGACAGAGAGGAAGCAATAGTACAGAAAAGGGGGCAAGAAGAGTTACCTGACCCTCTTGAAGAAGAGGGTATTTATAGAGAGACCCCAGCGCTGGGCCAACGGTCATTCGAGGTGGGCCAGACGACCAGGCCCAACCCTAATGACTGCTAGGGCTTACGTGGCGTAGTGAAGACCAGGACGTGGTCTTCGCCCTAGTTCAACCGCTCCTAGGTCTCCGGAAAGTGGGTTTGACCTGCTCTTTCGGAGGTGGGCGGTTGGCCGATGACGTGTCCCCGCGGAGGGGAGCACGTGGAGAACGTGCGCCGAGCACGTTATTCTCCCGCGGAGGGAGCCCGGGTAGTCTCGCTCGTCTGGTGAGACGGACGACGAAGGGGATGCGGCGTGATGGCTTGTGCCCGGCGGACGGTCCTGCTCGTCCGAAGGGGCGTGTGCCAAGTGTGCTCAGTTCGCCTGTTGGGCCGTATTTGGTATTGGGCCTGCCGAGGTGAGGCCCACACCGGAACAAAAATAGATGTGTCTTTGTAGGGTTGAGATTTAGGGTTATGGTTAGGGTCGTCTTTGAGGGCGTGCAAGGCGACCTATAGCACATAATTTTATTTATTTTATTAAATCCCATTATCTAGTCCATAATTTCTAAATAACCACAAGTCTTCCTATTCTCTATTATTATATTAATATTAATAAAATTATTATTTTAATTTACTAACACTCTAAACAATAACACAATAAATCACAAAGCATATCAAATATTCAAATAAAAATATAATATAATTTCTAGGGTGTTACACCAGACTGAGAGGAATTTGGTGACTCTTGGCGTCGTGTCGAAAATGATATTAAAATAAATGAGAAGGATAAGTTTATCATAGTGAGAGGGTGAGATGCATCCTCCATGGCCATAACTGGAGAGGATGGTGCTCCTCGCTTCCTTGTGTGTTAGACTGAGGATCTAGTGACCATCACTTGCTTTAAATTTGATTACGATATCATCACTGAGAGGGATATGGTTACTTTTCGGGATGACTTATATGTCACGAGCTCTAGGAAAATAATATAGCTAAACTGGGGGATGATAGCAAGATCTATGAGTATCTGCATAAGTTATTATTATAGTTGTTTCAAGTTCAGGATTTGTTACTCTCCTCATTACTTATCGCCTTTTCTCATCATTTTCAAAAAAGATGCCACCCATTTTGATTTCTAAGAGGAAAACTTTCTTGGTCAAGAAGAAGGATGGATGTAATGAATAATGGATCAACTTTCCAAAAAGTCACTCGAGCGGTCTAACTACAAAAGGTAGTAAGGGGCGCTGAAGGGAACACTATTATTGAGACTCGTTCTCTTAAAAACATGAGCTTATAGGGGCATGAAGTTAGTTATTATTTGACTCCCAATAAGAAGGGCAAGGTCGCTATCAACCTTAAAGACGAAAAAGAGACCAAGCAACGTGCGGGGTCACCAATTTCTGGTAACCTTCCCAAAAAATTGTCATTCTCGCTTTCGAACGATCAATTTGGTGCACGAAAATGCGCTAAAGCCTGAATCCTCTTCCATGAAGACTTTCCTAACGACTTCAAAGTTACCAGTCAGATGGGAACTCAGAAGATGTCCAACATGGTGGAAAACTACATGCTAAAGGGTTTGATGATATAGTAAGTAATCATTGAGACTCACGCCTAAGCGGATAAGCGAGTAGGAAGTTTTCAAGTTAACTTGACTTCCAAAAAGGAGGCGTTGACTCAAGCAAGAGTCACTAAAATGTTTGGCTAAGGAGTGAGATGGGATGGAACATTCAAAGGTGAAGCTCAAATAATCCCTTAAGAAAGTATATGAGGAAGCCAACAAGCTTGCCTTGTCAGAGAACAACTTGAAATAATCTCCTAAGGCCGCCCTTCTCTCCAAGAAGATGTCTAATGATGATCTGTCTGCCTGAAAGGATGAGCTGATGGATACTTTTGACCATTATTTTGAGCAGGCCAAAGAGCAAGTTTCATTACTCTATCATGAGTTAGATCTAAGTTAGTAGACTTATTCAAAATGGCTTGGGACTGCTAACTTACAAGTGAAAAAAACAGGGTGAGAATTCTGGTCGGCCGAAGAATGATATGCAAAATGATGCAGAGATGTTTATGATATGCAATGCAAAATGCCACAAACACAGAATCACAACTTCCACAAATTCTGAACAATTGTTGCACTGTTGACTGAATAAATTCAGAACTCTGCTCTGACAAGAAAATACCAGAATACTGGGTGGTTGAAGGTCAAAGTTTCCTGCAAAAACCATCCCTCTCACAGGTAGGACCTAGTCTCTAACAAGGTACGTCATCCTATGTAGGTCGTCAATATCACAGACTCTCAAATTGAGAAACGATGATACGTTCACCATTTCTGGTTTGGCATTATGGTCAAACGAGGAGGCCTCAACTGACTCCCCAATGAACGGTCTCTAGAGTCGTTAATTTTCAGATCCAACATCCCTTCAACTGTCTGAGACGTACAGGACAGGATGTCTTCAAAGAAAACCTCGTTTGAACGCAGATTTCATGAGGGCTATTGCATGCCAAACATCTAAGCCCGCACTACTCTTCAAACTAATGCTAGATGTGTACTCAAGCCTGGGTATTGGGCTTATCTCTTAATGGAGCACCCGCCCAACAACATAGCAGCAGAACAATAATAATAAATAGTGGAAAATAAAATGTACATGCAACAATGTACAAATACAACATATATACACATAAATAAACACCCACAAAATAAAAGCAAACAAGCGCTAGGATTGACTCGCATAGGGAAACAGGTCCCCAGCAGATTCGCAGCTGTCGCAACTGCGAAAAAGGGCTGGCGAAAACAAACGTAAGAGTCGCCACCGAATGTTATTTATCCCAAAGAACGGGAAAGGAAATGATCAAAGAAAACCTGAAGAAACGGGAAAGACAAGGTCATCGCAACCAAATCTTGGGTTCAAGAGTCGGTTACGCAAGGGGAAGGTATGAGCACCCCTCACGTCCGTTGTACTCAACGGGATCCACTCTTGTTGTCTAATCAATGAGTGAAAACTATCTAAAAGCTACTACTAACGGGGGTGAAGAGAAAGAATAGACTCGATAGGACATCACCGCCATATGCCTACATATTCTCTTGTGCAATGGGAAAATCAGAGTCAACGTAGTTCGGGAAACTACGGGTGATGAGGGAAGGTTTTGTGAGTGACGCTAAGCTTTCATTCCAGCAGTTAGGGACAATGCCTGTTTGTGGTAGAACGGAAAAGTAACGTACTCCAGGGAAAGGGTGGAAAAGAAAGAAGAGTGCTCGCCAAGACATCGTCATCTTATGCATATGTATTCTTATCTGGTATGAGAAATTAGAGCAGCCGTAGTTCGACTAACTACGGAATAGGGTGGAAGTTCTGGTAGATGATGCTAGCGTACGCATTCTAACAGTTTAGCTGTATTGTTGCTCGCTCATTAGATACTTAGGTGTTACTTGTTTGCGGTAGAATGTACGTAGCATGTCCTTTTCGGAGAAAGGGTCTCAATCGCACGGGTGCGAGAGAAAAGGTTCCTAGGTCTGGAATTCCTAAATGGAAATGAATTGGCTTGGTTTGGGACGCGTACTGCGCAAAATCCTAAGACGTAGGAGCGAATGCGTCGCATATCGCCCAAAGGGCATACGCTAAACACTCTAGACAAGTGAAGATAGACCTCCCCACTTATCATTTCCTACGTACCTAACACTTGCGGCTCACAACACTTATCGTGGTACTAAGGCTTTGGATTAAGGTTCAACGATGTTAATGAATCGAATCGGGACAAAATGTGACGCTAAACCGTCGTAGCTCGACTTATGAGGGAAGTCGAACTATAGGAGGCCGCATAATTGATATTCGTGCTACGGACAAGATAGAGAAATGATATTGAGGATCATTCTTCGATTTAATCATGTTGCGCGGACCAACAAGTGGAATCTCATCTTAATCTCAAACATTATGTCGATTAATCGAAGGTAGCCTATCGCGATCTCAAAGTAAAAAAAAGACCCAAATGATCATTTTCTATAGATTTAAAATCGGGAAGGTTATCGACTTTGATAGACCGACGCTTATAAATAAAAGACTTCATAGATCGAGGAGATCTTAAATAAAAACCGAAATGAAGAAGAAATGAGGAGAGAAAGAAGGTGGTCTCGGATCCAACATTATTTATCAATAGTTTGACTAGTAACGGTTTACAGAAGTCTCGTCATCGACCAAAAAGCGATAAAAATGAAATAAAACACATAAAATCGAAAAATGAAAATAAAGTTTGGTCTCAAATCTATCGTTTTTTATCAATAATTTGACAGAAAAACTTAGAGGTCTCTTTATCGACAAAAAAATGATAAAAGTGAAATAAAATGAATAAGAACGCATAAAATCGGAAAAAAAGAAAATGGAAAGAAAGTTTGGTCTCAAATCTATCGTTTTCATCAATAATATGATTGAAAAACTTAGAGGTCTCTTCATCGACCAAAAAGCGACGAAAATAAATAAAGATGAATAAAAGTCGAAAATGAAAACGACATAAAAACTTGGTATTAACTGTCCAAGATACTATATTACAATAATATTATAAAAAATTTCAACTATGAAATCCTTCAACTAAAAATTCTCAATGATATTTTTTCATGACCTTACATGATGTGAGGAATAAAACTACCCCCAAATATATATGTCACCTCCTCTAGAATCTTATATCATAGTCCACAAAATAAACGCTCCATGCGAACAATACTTGGCATCATGGTGACAACTCAAAATTTCTCTCCAGAATCGAGTAAACTTCAGTAAAAGAAGTTACCTTGAAATCTGGTTTGAAATCAACATTAGCATACTCGGGAGAATCATACCTTCGAGTTTGATCAAGCAGACATGTATATGCTTTTGCTCGCCCCCACAAGCCACATCATCTTTAAGACTATCCCCAACCATTATTACTTCATTAGGTTGAAATTCCCAAAGAGAACAAATATGCAGTAATGGAGCTGGATCGGGTTTATAAGGCCGAAATTCCCTGCTTAATGCCGGAGAAAATGTAATCCCAAAGCATTGGTGGAACAAATCAACAGCAGACTGCATATTCCATGTGATCAATCCCCTTCTCATTTTCTTCGAATCAAGAACATTACAAAGCTCAGCAGCACTGAGCATGATTTGAAGTTTATCGAGAGCCAGTCGTTCGAAACGGGCGATGGTATCATAGGCTTGGCGTTCAAGATGTCGATTCCGACAGGGTTTGAGGCTTTGATGCGGTGATACTCGTCGTCGCCAATGACGGCTTTGTACATGGAGATGAAATCGATTACGAGGACGGTGAGTGTACCATCCATGTAAAAAAACGACGCCTCTAAGGCGCATTTTGGTGGCAGAGTGTGACATTCGGGGGAAGAGGAGAAAAACCTTTGTGAAAGAGAGCAATGGCATCTATCAAGTAGACTATAGTATAATGGTTGTGTATTGGATGAAGATGGATTTTCAGATTTGAGGGATAAATGGAGGTTTGAGGTAGTGTTGGAGAAGTATGGTGGTGTTGAAGTGGAAGAAAGGCGAAGGGGTCTGTGGGGATTTCGCGAGAGGGAAGAGGATGGAATGGAGTTCGCGGCGCGACTTAGGGTTTTTGTCCGATGAAGAAGGTGAGCAATGAGAGAGGGGCGACCATCTAGGGTTCTCCATCGAAGAAGGCAATGAATAGTAGAGTATATACTGAAAAAATGACACATATTCTGTCCTTTGCTGCTGTTTTTTCATTTTAATTTTAACTAATCAACAATAACGTGTACTATTAATCCTATAATAAAACTGAACTAGTCCTAATTTAATGCTACCCTAAATATAATTAATTAATTTAAACTAATTAAATTTTATTTCTAATTAAAAAGCTAATTCTAATAAAAAAATCTATGCTAATTTAATTTCCTAATAAAAACCTATCTAATTGTGTAAATAAAATTCTAACTCTAAAATCAATTAATTATAATTCTAATCTAAATTAACAATAATTAATTCTAATTCCTAACTAAATCTAATCTAATTAATTAATCTAAATTAATATTAATTAATTATAATTCCTAATTAAATTCGAAATCCTATTTTAATCTAATTAAACTAAATTAATTCTAATTTCTCAGTCAAAACTCTATTCTAATTCTAATTCTTAATAAAATTCTAAGTCTTAATCTATTCTAATATTAAAATCTAAAATCTAAACTCTAATAAAAAAATCTAAATCCTAAATATAATTCTATTTTCTAAAATCTAAATAAAAACTTAATATTATATTATATTAACAAAATATAAAATGAAATATAAAGCAAAAATAAAATAAAATCATAAAATGCCACGAAAATAAAAACGAACCAAATGACCGAACACCGAAACGCCACAAAATTATCAGCACGACCTAAACCACCAGGAAGAGAAAAACCTTTCACCCGATTTCGAAATGGAACTCATCACTTGAACTGTTTTAAACCGTCTAAAATGCGAACAAAGCGGTTGTAATTTCGATAAATCCAATATGGCTGATAACATGGACAGTATGCGAGAAATGATCGATCTAGATGATATGCAGATAAATGCGAAGTAAAAGTCAGTCAAAGTTAGAAAAAGCGAGGGCAAATTTTGGGGTGCAACATTATGTACCAGTGATTTATCCAGTTAATGGAGAATCTCTTTGGACAAAAACAAATGATGTTGACCTGCAACCACCCCCCGTAAAAAGGCAGCTTGGTAAACCCAAGAAGAAAAGGAACAAGGAGGTCGGGGATCAAATGAGAAATGAGACACAACTCAAAAGAGTAAAATTTGGTATCAAATACAGTCAGTGTCATAAGGGTGGTCACAATAAGGTCACTTGCGAGCTGCCTACAACTGTTGTTACTTAAACTCAGGCAACTCCAACCGCTGTTACTTCAACTCAAGCATCCCTAGCTACTACCTCAAGTCAACCAACCTCAGCTACCACCTCAAGTCAACCAACCCTAGTTGCTACGTCAACTCAACCATCACTGCCTGCTGCTTCAAGTTAGCCAACAACAACTGTATTTTCATCTCATCCAACACCCGATGAAGGTTCAACTCACCGACCACCCAAAAAGAAAAAAAGACTTCAAAAAGGCCTTAAACCAGTTTTGAGCCAACCCTAATAGTTATGTTGATCTTTGGTGTGTACTAGTTATGCCACATGTGGCCTATTTTGTAGTTCATGACTTATGGCTTATGCCTCTTTGTGGTTTTCTACTGCTATAACATATGGCCTACAATGCCTGATTTGTAGTTTATGACTTATGCCTTATAGTGTCACTTTTGTTATGACTTATAATGCAACTATTGTTATGACCAATGACTTATAATATAACTTTTGTTATCACTTAATATATAAATTGAAAAAGTTATATTATAAGTCACAAGTCATAATAATAGTTGCATTATAAGTCATAACAAAAGTGGCACTATAAGGCATAAGTCATAAACTACAAAATAGGCATTGTAGGTCATATGTTATAGCAGCAGAAAACCACAAAGAGGCATAAGCCATAAGTCGTAAACTACAAAATAGGCCACATGTGACATAACTAGTTTATTAGGAATAAATTATATCATAGAAATCAATTGAAAAAATTTATGAGGTTATCCTTCTATCACACCAAAACTTGGAATAAAGAGATTATTAATATTAGGAGTTTATTAATGGTAGGATTATGAAAGCTTTTTTAATTCAGTTGGTTTCAAGGTTTCAGGAGGTTTTATCAGACCCTGGGTTTTGGTTAGTAGTGGGTTTTGTCTTAGTCTTTACTTAATTTTTGGTTTTTTTTTTTAGAGATTTGTTATATAGACACCAAAATTATACACCTATAATTTACACGCAAATAACATTTTTTTATAGTATATATATTATTGATCTGACCTGATCAGGAGGGATCACGGACTGGCCACGCTTCGCCGGACGGTTATCTGTTCGCCGAGGTAAGAACGAGGAGGGGGTGTACCTGCAAAGCACTCCGACGCCCAAGTAAGAAGTTGGACAGAGAGGAAGCAATAGTACAGAAAAGGGGGCAAGAAGAGTTACCTGACCCTCTTGAAGAAGAGGGTATTTATAGAGAGACCCCAGCGCTGGGCCAACGGTCATTCGAGGTGGGCCAGACGACCAGGCCCAACCCTAATGACTGCTAGGGCTTACGTGGCGTAGTGAAGACCAGGACGTGGTCTTCGCCCTAGTTCAACCGCTCCTAGGTCTCCGGAAAGTGGGTTTGACCTGCTCTTTCGGAGGTGGGCGGTTGGCCGATGACGTGTCCCCGCGGAGGGGAGCACGTGGAGAACGTGCGCCGAGCACGTTATTCTCCCGCGGAGGGAGCCCGGGTAGTCTCGCTCGTCTGGTGAGACGGACGACGAAGGGGATGCGGCGTGATGGCTTGTGCCCGGCGGACGGTCCTGCTCGTCCGAAGGGGCGTGTGCCAGGTGTGCTCAGTTCGCCTGTTGGGCCGTATTTGGTATTGGGCCTGCCGAGGTGAGGCCCACACCGGAACAGGAGCCCCCCAAGTCGAAGCTCTGGGGAAGAGCGAGGACTTAAGGTCGTCATGTCTGGAGCGGGGGACTCGTGCGAAGGGCTCCGGTCGTCGGTAGAACGGGGAGGAGGCAGATGGAGAGACGCGACTGTCAGGCTGCTTCCACGTGTCTTGCGTTGAGCGGTCGTAGGGGCGGCTAACCTATGTCATTAATGAGCCTAGGGTCGCTTCGAGTCTCGCGCCGGGTTATAAATATGGCGGTCCCCGCTCATTCTGCTACTTTTCTCCCTGTTGATCTTTCATCGTCTCTGCCCGTCCGCCGTTCGCCGCCGATCAACGCCGTGCCATTCGCTTTTTCTTCCGTCCGCCGCCGTTACAAGTGAGTTCCTCTTCTCCCTCTCTTTTATTTTCGTCGTCTAACTGGGACGTGTGGTCGGGGCGCGATGAGCGCCCCGAGGAGGGATGCGAGTTCCGCCGCGTCTGGCGAGTTTTCCGATGAATGCCCCGGGGACGGTAGGCTAGTTCCGATGAATGCCCCGGGGACGGGAGCTTTTTCTGATGAATGCCCCGAGGACGGGGGCTTTTCTCCGATGAATGCCCCGAGGACGGGGGCTTTTCTCCGATGAATGCCCCGAGGACGGGGGCTTTTTCTGATGACTGCCCCGGGGAGAAGTATCTTCTCCGACGGCCGCCCCGAAGGGCTGAGGGGTCGTTCTTCGATCCCCGAGGAGGGTAGGCGGGGAGCGAATGTCTGCTCGCCGCCCCTCGGCCTTTGTCGCCCTTTCACTTGACTTGCGGTGGAAGGGTGGATTTGATCCTGGCTATCGAATTCACCGAGGTCCTCTGCTTTCAGGTGTAGATGTCGGCTCTGGTGCCGGGGATAATGGTTGAAGATGATGAACCCGAGGTTCCGGAGTATGACGACGGGCGCGTCTCCTTGCCCGAGGAGTGGGCGGCCGAGGAGCCACTTACCATCCCTTCTTGTTTTGTGGTCGACCCGTCCGACGTGTATGCCACGGTCGAGGACACGCCGCTAGGAGAAACGCAACACTGGCAGGTGTATCGCCCGAAAGCGCACCATCGGATCTGTTCGCGCTATGGGCGGAAGATGTTCCCGATGTATGAATTTTATTTTAAAGAAGCTCGGCTCCGGTTGCCGTTCTCTGCCTTCCATCTGGGGATTTTTGACTGGCTGCGTCTTGCCCCGTCTCAGCTGCACCCGAACGCTCTGGCTTTCATCCGGGCTTTCGAGGTGGTGTGTTTCTACCTCTCGGTGGAGCCGACGGTGCCGTTGTTCTTTCGCATCTTTCATTTGCAGCGGCAGACGGTGCGAGGTCGTCACGGATGGGTCTCTTTCAAACAATCGACCAAAATTTTTAAAGCGTACAGTGATTCTGTCAAAGACTTCAAGGGTCGGTTCTACCTCGTCAAACCGATCACGCAGCACGGCTCGGACACTCTCTTTGACGAGGGCGAGCGCACGGTAGATGGCCAGTGGTTCCGAGCGTGGCTTCCCAAGATACATCTGCTGTGGACCTCGGAGCATTTCAGTCGAGGGACGGATAGGTATATCGTCCGGGCGGGAACCCTCGAGGAGAAGGACATGGCCGCTTATCTGAAAATAATTGCCTTTGTGCGGTCACTTCCCCCGTCGAAGCTGGTGACGCCCGACGGTCGGTACATCCTCGATGCCCAGGGGAACGTACGCACTAAAAAGCGTTTGATAAATACTAAGACTTTGCTCGGCTGTGCGACCGGGGCGGCCGCTCTAGATTATCTAGGTAGGGATGTTTCGTTTTCCCTCGTTGTCGGGGTTTTTGATCGTCGCTAACCTATTTCTTTGTTTTTGCAGCGAACATGTCTACTGTCGACGAGCGGGTGAAGCAGTTGCGTGCTGCCAGGAGTGCCGGGGTCCCGAGGACGAGGGTGAGTCAGCTGGTCAGTCAGGAGGTCGCGACGCAGGGGGGCCAAACTTCGTCCCCGTCGCCTCAAGAGAGCCAATCCCCTGTGTCCCAAGGAGTGTCGAAGAGGCAGAGGTCCGAGGAGCCTCGGGTGGTGGATCTGACGGTCGGCGCCGTCGAGGAAGGTTATGTCGTCCCTCCCTGCCACCAGCACCCGGGGTATTTTCATGGTGCCCGTTCCCCCACCGTTTCCGCCGGGGAGGTGAAGGCTGTTCGCCAGGCTGATCGGGAGGCCCGTCGGCGTGTCCTGGCTGAGGACTTGGCCGCGATGATGCGGACGTTTACGACGGCTCTCGTGCTGAACGAGGAGGGCTGCTCTGCTGCTGAGCTGTCCAAACTGCAAGGGGATCTCACCTTTACGCAGTCGCGGTTGGCCAAGCTCACTGAGGAGTTGGAGAAGAGCCAGAAGGACGTTGCCGAGGAGCGGAAACGAGCAGAGGGTGCTGAGGGGAAGGTGAGTTCGCTGGAAGAGAAGCTGGGGATGGCGACGGCCGAGGTGCAGGCGCTGAAGGTTCGTACTGAGGTTCTGGACAGCGCTGTTCGTCCGGCCGAGGACGAGACTGAGGGGGATCGGCGTTTAATCACCCGTGCTGACTTGATCGCCCGTATCCGGGTGTTGGAGAGTGATTGTCTGGAAGCCGTCGAGGTCGGGTTCAAGAATGCGGTCGAGCAGATTCAGGTCGCCAACCCTGGTGTCGAGCTGGTCGTGGACGGGATAGGGCCGTACCACGAGATCGTTGATGGAAGGGTGATCGATCCTTATTTCGTTATCCCCGACGAGGAAACCGTGGCTGCTGACCGAGTAGGTTGCTGGGCCTGCGTGCTCGTTGTTTTGTGGCCTGCGTGCCGGTGTTTATCTTTTGCTTTGGGCCTGCGTGCTCGTTTTTGTACTATTGACTACTGGGCTGGTGCCCGCTTTTGTTAAATATATTTATCATGGATTTTCTAAGTGTGCGCTCATTGTTTGCATGTTGTTTTATGCTCGTTTTTCGTATTTGTTCGAATGCCTTTGATGTGTATGACATTTCTTGTAGATTTTCTAAGTGTTCGCTCGGTGTGTTTAGCTCGACAATTTGTTACCGGTAGTGTAGGGGACTGGCCGGTTTGGCCGGGGATGTAGCCGGGCCTTTTCGGGGGTAGTTTTTCCCGGGGCGTGGACGGCCCATCGCGAGCTGGGTGTCCTGCCTGTTTTGGTACGGCGACGAGGAGCCTCGGTCGAGGTATTCCCTGCCGAGCAAGGCCTTCTGCCCGCGCACACGAGAGGCAGGGCTTGCTTTCTTTGCTTTCTTTGGTCGTTGGTGGACGCGGGGGTGTGCGGTGGTACCATGTCGCCCCCCCAGTGGCCGGGACGATTGGTCGTCGCGGGCAATGTGTTAACTGTAGTACCGCTTAAGCTTCGCGGCGTTCCATGGTCGAGCTAATTGTTCACCGTGCAGGTTTTCGAGGTAATAGGCCCCGTGTTCCGTTTTGTCCCGGACTCGGTATGGGCCTTCCCAGTTCGCCGCCAGTTTGCCCTCGTGGGAGTCCTTTTGATTTCTGCGTAGAACTAAGTCTCCAGTTTGAAAATCGCGTTTTATGACTTTGTGGTTATGGCGAAGTGCTACTTGTTGCTTCAGCCGGGCTTCCCGGAGGGCTGCTCCTGCGCGGATTTCTTCGACGAGGTCGAGCTCTTCTCGGAGGGAGCCGTCGTTGTCGTCGGTGTCTAGGGGAGCTTCCGTTCGTCTGGACGGTTCGCGGATTTCGACCGGTATTACGGCCTCGGTTCCGTACGTGAGGCGAAATGGGGTCTCCCCTGTAGTTGAGTGAGGAGTAGTACGGTATGCCCAGAGGACGCTGTGGAGTTCTTCGACCCATGCTCGTTTGGCGTCTCCGAGGCGTCGTCTGAGTCCTCTGAGTATAACTCTGTTTGCCGACTCCGCCTGGCCGTTCGTCTGAGGGTGTTCGACCGAGGCGAAGTGATGTTTGGTCCCGAGGTTGGTGACGAAGTCGCGGAAGTTTTTGTCTGTAAATTGTGTACCGTTGTCGGTGACGATGGCGAGTGGTACCCCGAACCTGGCGAGGATGTTGCGTTTGTAGAATCGGAGAATGTTGTGGGCGGTGATTTTGGCCAGAGCTTCAGCCTCGACCCACTTGGTGAAGTAGTCGACTCCCACGATGAGGTACTTGTTCTGGTATGAACCGAGGGGGAAGGGTCCGAGGATATCCAGCCCCCACCAGGCGAATGGCCACGGAGATGAGAGGGACGTGAGGTCGGTTGGCGGGGCCAGGTGCATGTCTCCGTGTCGTTGACACTTATCGCACCGTTTGACATGTTCTTTCGCGTCGGACTGCATTGACGGCCAGTAGTAGCCCGCGCGTAGGGCCTTGCGCGCTAGGGATCTGCCCCCGAGGTGCTGCGCGTTGATACCTTCGTGGATTTCTTCTAGAACGGCCGTACTCTGGGATTTGTCTATGCATTTGAGGAGTGGGATTGCGAAGCCTCGGCGGTACAGTCGTCCCTCGAGGAGGACGTACGAGCAGGCCCGTCGTTTCGTTGCGTTGGCCTCGCTAGAGCTGGTCGGCAGACGGCCGGTGCTGAGATAGGTGTGGAGGGGGGTCATCCAGCAGTCCGCGTCTCCAATGGCGTTGATGTCGAGGGGTGTGGTGGTCGGGCTGGTACTTGGTTGGGACAAGATTTCTTGAATGACCGATTTGTGACCGCCTCGTTTCTTGGTGCTTGCTAGTTTGGAGAGGATGTCGGCGCGGGTGTTCTGCTCCCGAGGAACGTGTTGAATTTCTGCTGAGTCGAACCCTCTTAGTTTGTCACTGATGAGCGCGAGGTATCCGGCGAGGGTGTCGTTTTTTGCTTGGTATTCACCTCGGACTTGCGAAGCGACCAGCTGGGAATCCGTGTAGATTCGGATGTCCCTGGCTCCCAGGTCGGATGCTAGGCGAAGGCCGGCGAGAAATGCTTCGTATTCGGCTTGGTTGTTGGTCGTTGGGAAAGCTAGCGTGAGGGAGACTTCGATGACCGTACCCTCGTCGTTGTCGAGGACGATGCCGGCGCCGCTCCCCGTAGAGTTGGAGGAGCCGTCCACAAAGATGGTCCAGAGGTGGTTCCTGGTGGTCGGGTCGGGGGGCGTGGTCATCTCGGCTACGAAGTCAGCCAACGCTTGAGCCTTGATGGCGTGCCGGCTCTCGTATGTGATGTCGAACTCGGAGAGCTCTAACGACCATTTCAGCATGCGCCCAGCCATGTCTGGGCGGCCGAGTAGCTGGCGGAGGGGTTGGTCGGTGCGGAGCACGATGGTGTGTGCTAGAAAATAATGCCGGAGTCGGCGTGCCGCTGTTACGAGGGCCAGGGCGACTTTCTCGATCAGCTGGTATCGGGCCTCCGGGCCGTGGAGGGCTTTACTAGTAAAATAAATGGGCTTTTGTCCTTCCCCGGCTTCGCTCACGAGGACGGCGCTGACGGCTTCGTTAGAGACGGCCAGATATAAGTACAGGGTTTCGCCCGTCGCGGGGCGCGTCAGTACTGGTGGTTCGGAGAGGACGCGTTTGAGGTGGCGAAGGGCTCTCTCACATTCGTCCGTCCATTCGAACTTGGTCTCCTTCCTGAGCAGTTTGAAGAACGGGAGGGCGTGTTGGGCCGATCTCGCGATGAATCGTGAGAGGGAGGCTAGTACGCCGTTGAGGGACTGGATGGCACGCTTCGTGGTCGGCGTGGTTATATTGGAGAAGGCGTGGCACTTGTCCGGGTTGGCTTCGATCCCCCGTTCGGTCAAGTAGTAGCCGAGGAATTTACCGGCGCAGACGCCGAAAGTGCATTTCTCCGGGTTAAAGCGCATGCGACATGATCTCGCGGTCTTGAAGACCTTCTGGAGATGTGCCGCATGGTCGTCTTCCGCGCCGGATTTGACGATCATGTCGTCCATATAGACTTCGAGCATGTCCCCGATCTCCTCGTGGAAGACGCGGTTCATCATCCGTTGGTACGTGGCCCCGGCGTTTTTGAGGCCGAAAGGCATTACGTTGTAATAGTAATTGCCCGATGCTGTCATGAAGGCCGTGGCCTGTTTGTCGTGTTCGGCCATCGGGATCTGATTGTATCCCGAGTATGCGTCCATGAAGGACAAGAGTTTGAAGCCCGCCGAGTTGTCGACGAGCTTGTCGATGTTGGGGAGGGGGTAGGCGTCCTTAGGACATGCCCGGTTGAGGTCAGTGTAGTCAACACACATGCGCCATTTTCCATTATTCTTTTTAACAAGTACAACGTTGGACAGCCAGGTGGAATACCGGGCTTCCGAAATAAAATTTGCCTCTAAGAGGTCTTTTACAGCTTGTTCGGCTGCTGCCGATTTTTCTGGAGACTGGCGGCGACGGCGTTGCACCACGGCCTTTGCGGTCGGGCTGATGGACAGCTGGTGGCAGGCGACCTCAGGGTCGAGTCCCGGCATTTCCGCGGCGCTCCAGGCGAAGAGGTCGGCATTCTCGCGGAGGCAGGCTTGGAGCTGTCGTTTCGCGAGGTCGGGGAGTCCTGCGCCTACCCTTACGGTTCTGGTCGTGTCGTCCCCGAGGGGAATGAGCTCGAAATCGCCATCCGGGATGGGGCGCGCTGGATGCTCGTTGGCCGCGTCAGTCTTTTTATTGTCGAGCTCGTCGGTGAAGCGACTGTCGAGCTCAACTGATCCGACCAGCTCTGTTGGCTTGTCCTTTGGCGTAGCGCTCGGTGCTTTCTTTTTGGTCGGTGGAGCGATGGAGTCGAAGCCTTTCAGCGCGGCTTCAAAACACCTTCGGGCAGCTTCGATGTCGCCGTTGAGGGTGACCACGGCTCCCCTTCTCGTGTAATATTTCATCTTCAGGTGGGCGGTGGAGGGTACCGCGGTGAGTTCTGCTATCGTTGTCCTGCCCAGGATGCAGTTATACAGGGACGGGCATTCGATGACTAAGAAGCGGATGCTGATGTCTCTGGCCGTTTCCTCTTCCCCAAAGGTGACTTTCAGTTCCACGTATCCCCAGGGTCTTGTCGTCGTCCCGTTGAACCCCTGGAGGTCGGAGCCTACGTAGGGGGAGAGGTTGGACTCGTTGAGCTGGAGAGTTGTGAACAAATGTGAGTACATTATGTCAACCGAGCTCCCTCCGTCGACGAGGAGGCGCCTGACGTCGAAGTTTGCCATACGTGCGCGTATGAGCAAGGGTATGTTGGAATTGGGAGATCCCCCGGGTAGTTCCTCGAGGTAGAACGTGATCGGGTTGGAGCGGCCTCGGAATCTGTCGAGCGTGCTCATCTTGCCGGAGTTGCCCGCGATGAGTTCGTCGAATTTCCTTTTCACAGATCCTATGGACAGACTCCTCGTAGCGCCATCAGAGATGACCATGGCTCTGGGGAAGTATTCCCATCGGCTGGTTGGTCGGATTGGCTCGCCGACTAAGCTGGGTGCTTCGGGGATGCCGAGTCCTCTGCTTGCGAACCAGTCCTCGGGGCGGCTGACGCACAGCGCGACCTGGAGTCTCTCACCGTCTTCTGGGCAGGGGAGCTCCTCGATTTTCTTTGCCTCCGGGGCCTCCGATCTGGGTGGTTCACCTCCCCGGGTGTATCGCTTTAAGTGCCCATCTTTGATTAGGATTTCGATCGCATCTTTGAGATGGATGCAGTCTTCCGTTACATGCCCGTGGGTCCTGTGGAACCGGCAGTACTTTGACTTGTCCACGTTGGGTTTGGGCGGCGTTGGTCGTGGAAAACGGACACCTCCCTGCACAAACTCGGTTTTAGCGCATTCGGCCAGTATGCGTTCGCGGGAAGCGACCAAGGCGGTGTACTCGGTGAACCTTCCTGCCGGGCCGCGCGACTCGCGCTGTTCGCGGGGTTCGCGGTGGCGGTCATCCCGACGGCGGTCCCCTCCTCGCCGGTGGCTCGAAGCTCCGTCGTCTCGGTGCCCGCGGGGGGCTTCTCTGTCTCGGGTGTCGCGGGCGGAGTTGGCCGCTTGTGTTTCCTCGAACCGGATGTAGTGGGCGGCCCTGTCGAGGAAGTCTTGGAGGGACGTGGGCCGGTGTATGCCCACGGCCTCGTAGAATTTGGAGTCATGGCGCAGGCCTTGCTCCATTAAGTAGCGTTTCATTTCGTCGGAAGTCGTCACCTGTACGGCTTCCCGAGTAAATCTTTCGATGTATTTCCGGAGGGGTTCGTCGGGGCCTTGGATGATCGCCCCGAGGACTGCTTCCGTCTTCGGGTGACGCCGGGACGCTGTGAAGTGTTTGGAGAATAGGTCCTTCAAGACCCTCCACGATGTAACTGATTCGGGCTCCAGGCTTTTGTACCAGGTCATAGCGCCTTTCCTCAGAGTCGTCGGGAAGAGTCTGCATTTGATAGCTCCCCGGACATTGCGGTAGTCGAGCATGGCCTCGATGTCTTCCAGATGATCGTCCGGGTCGGAGGTGCCGTCGTACGTTGACAGCGTCGGTGGCTTCTCCATTCCTTGGGGTATAGGGGCCGCCATGATCTCCCGGGATAGTGGGGTGCGGTAGTCATCCTCGTCGCTGTGCGCCGGGGATCTCAGGGGGGATGAGCCGATCGCGGTGTGTCCCGGGTTTCGGGCCCTCGATCTCCGGCCTGTGCTCCCGCCTCGGGTTTCCTCGGTTGGGGTCGCCGCGGCGTTCTGGTTCCTCCCGCGACCGTGTCTTGCCGGGGATCTGGTGCGCTCCCGTGTCGCTTGGGGGCGGCGTCTCTCCAACCGCGGTCGGCGGTTCCTGGGTCGAGGTGAGGGGCTCCTCGAACCTCCGTTCTGGTCTTCCCGCTGGGGGTACCTCGGGGAGCCGCCGCGTTCCAACGCTCCAATTCTAGCGTTCTGTTGGGACAGCAGCTGGTTCGTCTGGTTGATGGCTGCAAAGAGGGCGGCTACCGTGGGGTCCGCTCCCGCCGGGATGGGAACGGGGTGGAACGCCGGCGGGCTCGGGGGGCGATGGTCGGCATGCAGGGGCCTTTCCTCGGACGATGGTGAGGCAGTTTGCCCGTCTCTTTCTTCGGCTTCATTCAGGCGCGCCGTTCCTACCTGCTTCCCGTTGGTGGCAGTGTTGAGCGCGAGATCGTGCGGAGTGTCATCGCGGCGTGGGCTGGCCATGACCGTGGAGGTTTGGTGAAACTTTTGGTTTTTCTGCTCGGAGTAACGGGGAAGTTTCCGTTCCCACAGACGGCGCCACTGATCTGACCTGATCAGGAGGGATCACGGACTGGCCACGCTTCGCCGGACGGTTATCTGTTCGCCGAGGTAAGAACGAGGAGGGGGTGTAC
The DNA here is from genome assembly GCA_963859935.3 of Lathyrus sativus. NCBI lineage: Eukaryota > Viridiplantae > Streptophyta > Magnoliopsida > Fabales > Fabaceae > Lathyrus > Lathyrus sativus. The sequence continues at coordinate 543,621,327 of OZ012739.1, read as the reverse complement.
CTGCAAAGCACTCCGACGCCCAAGTAAGAAGTTGGACAGAGAGGAAGCAATAGTACAGAAAAGGGGGCAAGAAGAGTTACCTGACCCTCTTGAAGAAGAGGGTATTTATAGAGAGACCCCAGCGCTGGGCCAACGGTCATTCGAGGTGGGCCAGACGACCAGGCCCAACCCTAATGACTGCTAGGGCTTACGTGGCGTAGTGAAGACCAGGACGTGGTCTTCGCCCTAGTTCAACCGCTCCTAGGTCTCCGGAAAGTGGGTTTGACCTGCTCTTTCGGAGGTGGGCGGTTGGCCGATGACGTGTCCCCGCGGAGGGGAGCACGTGGAGAACGTGCGCCGAGCACGTTATTCTCCCGCGGAGGGAGCCCGGGTAGTCTCGCTCGTCTGGTGAGACGGACGACGAAGGGGATGCGGCGTGATGGCTTGTGCCCGGCGGACGGTCCTGCTCGTCCGAAGGGGCGTGTGCCAGGTGTGCTCAGTTCGCCTGTTGGGCCGTATTTGGTATTGGGCCTGCCGAGGTGAGGCCCACACCGGAACAATTATATATGTTAAACATGGTATAACTATATCATTTCTATTTTTTTATATGGAAAACTATTTTGGTGTTACTGTTGTTCATTATCTTAGATAACTGTTACAGCTTGTACTATTTTAAATATATTTTGGCTTTTGAAAAAAAAGTTAGTACTAGTTTCGTCCTTTGTAAGCTAACAGAAAAATATGTTTCAAAATTTAATTCCATTCACTCTTTTGGTTGTGAAAGGTTGATTAAGAAATGTTTTCCAACATTACTAACACATTACTTAAAAAGATTATTTAATTGGTGTGAGTTGTTGATAGCAAATTTTTAAAAAGAGAATGTAATTACATATGAAAAATAATTTGGAAAAGGAAAATATATTAGAAACAAAAAAAAAAGCGTGTTTCTTAAAATAAAATTAAAAACTATACAGCGCGTTTTTTTTCTTAACTTGTTGCGTGTGAGGCTCGTGGAGAAAGAGAAATCCACGTTCCCGCACAACATAACCTCGTGCCAGTCGGATGCAAATCCCATTATAATCTAAACCAACATAATCTCATGCACTCCCGTATTAAAATTTTTTCCACCTCAGCAAACCATCGATAAATCAACGGTCTAGATCCACTTCGGGTCTTACCCCAATAAAATTCAACCGCACAGAATAAAACCTGTTTGAATACTACTCTCCCAAAGCAAAGGTCGATGCCATCCCAACAAGCAAAGGAATTTAAAATTATTGCCACGTAGGAAATTGAGTCAGTATCCACGTCATCTTTGAAGCGTGATAAATAAAACGAATTGCTCTATTTATTCTCCGCCGTTACTTTTGAACGCGTCATCACTTAAACAACCATCTTTCTCAATTTCTCTCTCTTATGTTCTCTGTGTTCTACTCCTTCTCTTTCACATTCTTCTTCCTTTACGTGATTACAAAATAATTGATTAATCAAACCGAAGTTTCTTCGCAAATTCACTTACCTGTTCCCGTTTTCTCATTCTCTTCTTCCTCTGAGTGTTGTTCTAGGTTTTCTCCGGCCATCCTCCATGGCGACGTCGTCTATGCGCATTGCCTGTGGCGGAAACAACCGTTTCACCGCCGGGGTCGGTATTCATAAAAGGTGTGATATCTGTTCTGTCGGGATTGGTGATTGGACTCGATCAACGGTGAGGAAGGGGAGGATCTCGGCGGTGGCGACGGCGAGCGGACATGAGAATGGTTTGATTATGGAACAAAAGAGGAAGCGTGGGGGAGGAAAGAGCGACGCTGTTCAGGCTCAGGAGAGGCTTGATCGGTGGATGAGAGAATCGGTGGTGGATATTGTGAAGAATTTGAAGGACGCACCGTTGCTGGTACAGGTTTATTCAAAGAGGAAAAGCGAAACAGTGACGATAGCGACGGAGAAGGCGGTTATGGAGGAGGATTGGGAGGTGGTGAAGGAGAGATGGGAGGCGGGAGAGAGTCCGATGCCGGATGGAGTTATATTCGTGGAGGAGTTAGGTGAAGATGAGGCGGCGGAGGAAGACGGTGGAAGGGGATTGCAAGAAAGGACAACGAAGGTGTGGGGGATAGTGGTTCAAGGGAAAGGTGTTGGGTGTGGGCCGGTTTGTTATTTGCTGAAAACGAGCCGGGTCGGAGCAGGACCCGGTTCGGGAATGAGTGTTTTCTCGACCCACTTTTGTTTGGTTAGAGTGAAGAGTTTCAGAGAAACTGCACAGTCTCAACTTAAAAATAGTTGGCTTTTACAGAGTCAATGGCTTCAATGATGCATTTTATAGATATTGTACAGTTGTGTATGCAATTTTTTCAATTGCTACCATTATTAGTTGATTACTGTGTATCAAGGGTGTGGATCTTGTATAGGGATAAAGCATTTATCATTAACGACTAATTCTATTGACTAATTCGATTGATTAATTGATCAAACTTTGAAATGACCACTTGTTTCTGAGGAACATTAAGGGATCCAATTCATTACTTAAATGACCACTTGTTTCTGAGGAACATTAAGGGATCCAATTCATTACTTATCAGTTAGTCGGAGATTGTATCACTTTACTAGTAGTATTGAACCTGTGATAATGTTCCTATTAAAAAAACATAGTTTCCCGGTTAGACACCAAGACTCATATTCCCGGAGATACAACAAAATTATCTTTTATTAAAAAAACAAAGAGGGTTTATAACTCGAGAAAAATTGATAAAATTCAATATTTCAATTAGAAGTCGTTTTATAAGACTGGAAGTATTGAAAATTCAATTTTGCAACTAGAACTCGTGTTACTTGTGCATTATCTCCCGGTTCCTGATTGTATGAGTGAGTCAATTTGATGTTTGAATTTAGTTTCTTTTCATCAAGAAAGAAACAAAGAATTCCCCTTAGTTTCTTAAAAAAGTAATAATATATTCATTGTTCTAATGTGGCAGGCCGTATATTTATTTATAAAGAAAATAAAATTAAATGAATCAGTTTTTCATTTTTCAAGATGAAAATCATAGTTTCCCTTTAGTGTTTGTCTAATTATTAAAATGTGGTCATTGTTTCGGAATTTGAAGAGAAAATGTTTTAAGGATGCTAAAATTGGTCAATGACAAGCTTTTTTTTGATTGGTCAGTTTTTTTAGTTTGAATGGTTTTAAGCGGTTTTGACTCTAATTTCTGATTTTATCGTTTAAAATTCGTTTTGATTTTTAAAACATTGATACGGAGACACGAAAAGAAAATAAGCAAAAATATTATCTAGGTGGTTTAAATTATTTTAAAGTATTAAAGTTAATAAATTGCAAATTTATATACCATTTAAATTGGTTTTTCATTCTTATCACGAATATGCAATCAAATTTACTAAACAAGTTATAGTTCATGAGAATCAGAGAAAAAAGTGGACAAATACATAATGAAAAATCGTTTGATTCGACCAAAATACACAATCAAATGCAAATTTAATTACATATTCATGATTAACGCGAAAAACCAGTTCAAATGATATATGAGTTTGTAATTTATTATAAAAAGTCAACGACGCAAACATTACTTAACATAAATGTCCGCTATGAATATGTGATTACTAAATAAATTCAAAATTGTTTTTTCTCAACTTTTCAACGAGTACGTGAGAGTTAGGGAAAATGGTTCTTTCTCATAAATTTTACAAGTAAGACCAAGACCGACCTTATTAAGAATATCTTATCTATCAGATATTAGAGAGATGAGTTAGTAATACATACAGAATTAGTTGGGCGTTTGAAGCTACAATCGAGTGACTTAATGTCGAGCTAGCCCTATTTTTCTAACGACCCTTTCATAACTCTTTTAGGATAATCATACCATGGGTTGCTTTTTCCATGGTCCAATAAGTTATCTCAATCCATAATCCTTTAAACATGGATGCACCATGATCTCTTCGAAAACTAGGGAGGCGAGTCTTTCCACATTGCTTTTGGAGTTGTTCTAGACCGGTTGAGAGTCCAATCATGCATAGGCCAAATAATGATAATTCAAGGTATATAGCTAGTACATGTAAGATTAATCCATTGTCTCACGTGGGTCAAAAACGAGTTAAAGACAAAATGCAGTAAACGGAAACGACACTCAGACGTCGTATCGCAAGGACTCTTGAAACTATTATTAACCAACTAAATAAACGATTTAGAGGTTGTTTTGGATTACATTTCGATTACGAAAATAAGTCAAAAAGTGATTACATCTACGATTAAAGAGTTAATCTACTAATTCGATTCCTACCTATCATCGTGTTAGCTCACAAATTCAACGCCTCATATATAGATTAAAATATTTAAATAAAATATTAAGGTCTTTTGAAATGAAAAAGTTTTCGAGCAAGGAGACCTTCAAGTGGAAATTCAAGTGTTTTGAGACCTAGAGAAATTTCCAAACATTGAGGAAAACGGCCTTCGACCGAGACATTGGCTGAAGATTGGTGAAGTTTTGAAATTCAAATAATGGAGGGAGTAGCTATGCTTTCTTATGACTAAGAAGGACAAGTGGCGTTCATTTAGCAAGTAACTGCATGCACTATGACATTTGTCGGAAGCTGATGACTTCAGGAGGTTATTGGTAGTTATTTTTACTATTATAAATAAGATTTTTAGACATAGAATTCAGTGTGTTGTAATTTACTATTTGTATAAGTCACTCCTAAATTTTCTCAAAGTATCAGAGTGTAGAGAAACGAGTTCAAGGAGATTGTACGTTATGTAAACACACCATCCTTACTTTCAATGAAGTTTAATTTACTTGTTTAACTTTACAAAGCTTTCCTTTACTTTTCCTCAATCTACCCCTTATATGCATTTTTACCTTATTTTTTCCAAACTCTTTTCTAAGATCTCTATTGCCCTTCCTCTAATCCTCTATTTCTTTTCTTTAGTCGAACAAATGCTTTTATGATTAAAGTCCTTTTACTGAAACACTGTCAAAGTGTATAAGTAAGATAGACTAGTTCAAAACATAACTTTTAACACATGTCCTAGGATCAATCTGATCAATCATGTGAGTCACCAAAGTTAGATTTGGAAGATCAGCGGCTGTTTTCCATTTTTCAAGGAAAATAATATGGCACACCCAGTGGGACAGTGCTAAAGATTTTTTCTTAGTTTTGCAAAAAGTTCGCAAAGCTGCAGTTTATTCGTCTTTCGTAAAAAAAAAATTGTTATATGTTACTGAGAAGTGGCAAAATCGCCGCTATAAACGAAAAAAAAAAACAATAAGAAAGTACATTAAGGACATGTCGACAGATGCAAATCAGCCAAATAACCCAAATCCTCAAGGAGATGGTTCTAACCTTCAGCCTAACACCATTAGTCCTCACGAAGGATTGAGAAATAACGTGGTTCCACCCTCAATACCTTCGACTGGAGAGCAAATAGTACCTCCTGCGAGATTGGAACCAGTACCATCATTATTGGGGCCTAGGTCAACAAGCGTAAGGACTTACACCCAGCCAGTGTTGGAATATATTAGACCTCAAGCGTCGAATCCCCAAACTCCGCCAAGAGGAAATTCGACGTCCAGACAGTTTATCCCTCTAGGATTTTCACAACTATTACCAAGAAACCCTCCATATGGAATGCCAAAAACTGTGATACAAGGTATCCATAATACTCCCCCAATACTCTCAGATAATGCAATGGCTTCGCCATTATAAGGATCAGGGTCTGTGGTGAATATTAATCGAAACCCCCCAAAGTTTAGGCTTGGGATATTCCATGCAGAGCCCCAATCTGACCAACACTTCGGTAGCGTGTTTGAGACAGCAAATAGTTGGCTCAAGGGAAAGGTGTTGGGTGTGGGCCGGTTTGTTATTTGCTGAAAACGAGCCGGGTCGGAGCAGGACCCGGTTCGAGAATGAGTGTTTTCTCGACCCACTTTTGTTTGGTTAGAGTGAAGAGTTTCAGAGAAACTGCACAGTCTCAACTTAAAAATAGTTTACTTTTACAGAGTCAATGGCTTCAATGATGCATTTTATAGATATTGTACAGTTGTGTATGCAATTTTTTCAATTGCTACCATTACTAGTTGACACAACTGGCTGAATTCATAGGTGTACCACCCACTGTTAGGAATACAACCACTATGGAAAATATTCCACGATAGGACTTAGGAAACCTACCTGAGCCCTATTTAGAGAATCAAGGGAGGGTCGAACTTCACAGGCTCGAACCACCAAGGGATCAAATACCAATCCCAGGGGAAAGGGACCCAGGAGTAATCATAGTAAATCAAAACCAAGATGCGGACGATGTTGTCCAACAGGTTTGACGTAACAACATAGCTATCAATAACAACTTAGCGGCCATGGTCGAAAGAATAATGGCCCGAAATGGGGTAAACACTGGTTTCACTAGGCCAAATTACATGTCACCAATAGTGGACTATATTCTCCAGGCAGAATTACCTCCTAGGACGAGGGCGCCTAAATTCACCAAATTCTCAAGGGACATGACGGAATCTACTGTCGAACATGTGGCTCGTTATATAATCGAAGCTGGAGAAATAGATAATGATGAGAGCCTTAGGATAAAATACTTCCCTAGTTTTCTCACTAAAAATTCCTTTACCTGGTTTACTACCTTACCCCCTAACTCGGTTTGTAATTGGATCCAGTTGGAGCGTTTGTTCCATGAACAGTTCTATGTGGGGCGAACCAAGATCAACCTAAAGGAACTGGCTAGCGTGAAACGTAAGTTTTCTGAGCCAATAGAGGAATACCTGAATAAGTTCCAACTACTCAAAGCTAGATGTTTCACTCAAGTACCTGAACACGAGTTAGTCGAAATGGCCGGGGGGCCTTGACTACTCCATTAGAAAGAAATTGGACACCCAGTACCTGAGGGATATGGCCCAACTAGCCGATAGGGTTCGACAGCTAGAGCGTCTTAAAGACGGAAAAACCAAATTCAATAAAAGCAAGAAAGTAGCTTATGTCGAATATAACAAAAACATCGAAGGTGTATGTGAGGACCCATTATACTTTGACAAAAATGAAGTAGATGTTGCTGAGTTAAAACAAGGACCTCCTTACGCTTGTAAGGTATTGGCTCCCCCACTTGGAAATTTTTTTGTCGAATCTGAAAAGAACGACAAATTCCCAAAGAAAACATATACTTTCGATATTACGAAATGTGATGAAATTTTTGATTTGTTAGTTAAGGATGGGCAAATGATAGTACCACCTAGTGCTAAAATGCCATCTTTATAGCAAAGGAAAAAGAGAGGATTTTGTAAATACCATAAATTTTTGGGTCATAAAACATCTCAATGTTTTCTTTTCAGGGATTTGGTTCAAAATGCCATCCAAGAAGGAAGACTGAAGTTTGGGGAGAAAGCCAACAGCCGGATGAAAGTTGACACAAACCCTCTACAAGTAGTGGACGCTCACTACGCGGAGCCAACAAAGACACATGTGGTCGAAGCTACTAACGACTATGATTTCTCAATCAATATGGTAGAGATTATAGAAGATTTTGTTGCTGGAGCTATAATGGCCAACATCACTATGGGATTTGGACAAGAAACTGGTTGAAGGAGGTTGCTGATGGCCTTGACCAGGGTGTTGATGATTCAAGTCAAAAAGACACAGAGAGTTCAAGCCTGGTAATGGTGACCAGAGAAACTGCTGATAGTTTCATTAAGATGGACCAGGCCACTGAAGGCCTGGAGCTGGACCTAGGTAAGCTCAATCTAGGGGAGGACGCCGACGTGAATATGGTGGAAATAATGCCACATGAGATCATGGGGGATAATGAGTTAAGTTGTCAGGAAGAACACAACAAATTGGCCTATCTAGGACATGACGAGTCCATCGTCAAATTCCTCCACCGTTGCCAAAAAAGGGATCCAGTGTCATGTTGTATCCTAGATGTAGTGTCATCTTCAACATGAAGGCTGCCAAGAAACTCGAAGGGGCATGTAAATCAAAACAGAAGTGGGAGAGACCTAGTTTCGACCCTCGAGGAAGTATCCCAAGAAGGCCTCAACCTAACATTAGGGCCCCAGGGGCCAGGCCTGCTAGCTTTAAGCCATTCTCCGAGATTTCTAACGAAAAATGGGTGAAACCTAATGAGGACAGACAAAAGGGACAGCAGAAATGGAAAAATGTCGAGGTTAATCGAGGATCCTCAGTTACCTATCGAAAGGAATTCAAATCCTCCAAGACTGCACACATCTTTGAAAACTACAAAGGGAAAAATCCCAAGTCACGATCTCAATGGAGAAAAGAGCAGCACAGAAGGAAAACCCTTAGGGAGAGCTTAGTGAGAAATCAGGCAGCATCCAACACTAATTCCCTTACTGAAAATAAAGGGGCCCAGTCGAAGACTATTGAAAAAATTTCTGTGAGACGAAGGCTATTCCCTTCCCAAGAAGTGGGACATAAAAAACCAGTCGAAGATGATGACGAAATGACTGACAATTTCGACTCTGATGACTCTCTAAACATCCTGGTTAATGTAGTGTCAGTAATGCCTAGGGATTTCGACAGAATCTCAGAGGTCGAAAATATGGATACCTATATTGAAGCAGAAATGACGGCACATAAACCTGTGTGTTACTATGTTGTGAACAATGGCTGCATGGAGGAGGAAAATGCTTTTTCGAGCGGCCCACAGAAGCAATGAAGAACCACTTGAAACCCCTCTATATCACAGGAAAGGTGGAAAATGTGGCAGTAAATAAGATTCTGGTGGACTGCGGCGCAACGGTGAACTTGATGCCGCATTTTTTGCTAAACAAAATTGGCAAATACGACACCGATACAAAGCCACATAACATGGTCTTGTCGAATTACGAAGGCAAAATTGGCTCGACAATGAGGGTGATACAGGTGGGGTTAAAGGTTGGAACAATAACAAGACCTACCATTTTCATGGTGGTGGAAACGAAGGCCAATTATAATCTGTTGTTAGGACGAGAGTGGATTCATGGCATTGATGCAGTTCCATCTTCAATGCACCAGCGAATTGTTATTTGGAGGCCAGACGACATTGTAGAAAACATTGAAGCCTACCAAGGGTACTTCAGAGCACCCAAAAACCATGTCGATCAGAGGGAGTTCGAAAAACATTTGGCTAGCATGGGCCCATGTGCCCCAGCAGATTTTAAATTTGTCCTAGACAAGGAAACATTCTGCTGATTTTATTTACACCCTGTCGACGGTTTTTGTTGGGATAAAGAGGTTCCAGGGGAGAGACTCCCATACCTTGGCAAACTTCCAGTGCACCCCATAGGTTGGGGAAGCGAATTTAGTGGCAATGACTGAGTTCGAAGCACTACAAAGAATTTAGGCCTATGTGGATGAAACTAAACTTTAGGTGGCCTTGGAGGCTGCCAATAACCAGATGGTTGAAGAGGCCAAGTTAGAATATTTTCAAGAAGGTCCTGACAAGGACTTTGACCTAGAACCACCTGACAAGATTCAGCACGAAGAGCAAGGCCAGAGGCTTGATGCCATCTATGATGAAGAGCCTCTGGGATTCGAAAAGGACCCACTAGTGAATGATGTCAAGATGCTAGCCCATGACCCATTGGAGGAGGTTGATCTAGGGGAATGGGCGGTCAAAAGACCAACATATGTAAGTGCCAACCTTGACCCTCAACCTAAGGTTGAAACCATTCAATTACTGCAAGAGTATAAAGACTGTTTCGCTTGGGATTATGATGAGATTCATGGTTTGAAGAGGGAATTGGTCGAGCAAAAGCTGCCAATCAAACCTGGGAAGAAACCAATCAAACAAAACCCAAGGCGTTTCGCCTCAGGAATTCTCTCGAGAATAAAAGAGGAAGTCGAAAGACTCCTTCGACACATGTTCATTCGCACCGCCAGGTATGTCGAATGGTTAGCTAATATTGTCCCAGTTGTTAAGAAAAATGGGTCTTTAAGAGTTTGCATAGACTTTAGGTATCTAAACTCAGGAACTCCTAAAGATGAGTACTCCATGCCTGTAGCAGATGCTAGTCGATTCTGCCGTAGGACATGAGTACCTTAGTATGCTGGATGGATACTCTGGATATAATCAGATTTTCATTGCAGAAGATGATGTTCCTAAAACAGTGTTTCGTTGTCCTGAGGCCTTAGTCACCTACAAATGGGTAGTAATTCCTTTTGGCCTAAAAATGTTGGGGCAACATATCAACGGGCAATGAATTCAATTTTCCATGATTATATAGAGACTTTCATGCAGATATATATTGATGACATTGTGGTTAAGTCGATTTTAGGAAAATAACATGTGGACCATCTTCGACAGTCCTTTATAAGGATGAGGAAATATGGTTTTAAGATGAACTCTCTAAAATGTGCATTTTGTGTGCAGGCTGGGGATTTTTTAGGTTTCGTGGTCCACAAAAAGGGGATCAAAATCAACCAAAACAAGACCAAAGCTATCATGGAATCGAAAGCGCCATCGACTAAGAAGGAGCTGCAATCACTACTAGGTAAAATAAAATTCTTAAGAAGGTTTATATCAAACCTAAGCGGAAAAACGCAGGCCTTCTCACCATTTCTTTGATTCAATAAAGAAGGGTTCAAATGGGGGAAGGATCAGCAGGAGGCTTTTGACAAAATCAAAGAGTACCTAAGCCATTCTCTGGTGCTTTCTCCACCTTGCAGGAACAAGATCATGAGGTTATACATAGCAGCATCAGACAAGACTTTAGGGAGCATGTTAGCTCAAGAGGATGAGAATGACGTCGAAAGAGCCATTTACTACCTCAGTAGAGTTTTGAATGATGCAGAAACTAGATATAACATGATAGAAAAGTTATGTCTATGTTTGTATTTCTCTTGTACGAAACTGAAGCAATATATAAAACCAGTTGATGTATATGTCTCTTCGCATTTTGATATTAGCAAACACATGTTAGCTAAACCTATTTTGCATAGTAGAATAGGAAAGTGGGCACTAGCATTAACTGAGTATTCTGTAACTTATAAACCTTTGAAGGCGGTTAAAGGACAAATAGTGGCAGACTTTATTGTCGACCACTCCATACATAAAAACGTTTTAAATTATGTCGAACTAGAACCCTAAAAGTTATACTTCGACGACTCCAGCCATAAAAATGGGACAAACATTGGTTTGTTGATTATTTCGCCTGATAAAATTCCAACAAAATTTAAATACAAAGTCGAAGGGCTTTGCTCCAATAATGAGGTTGAATTTGAGGCCTTGATAGCAGGACTTGATATTTTGTTAGAATTGGGGGCAACCCGAGTCGAAATAATGGGAGACTCAGAGTTGGTGATAAATCAAATAACAAAGGAATACAAATGTGTTAAAAAAACCTCATATGTACTTTGTAATAGCTAACAAGTTACTCAAAAAATTCGAAGTATCAACCATTTGACATATACCACGACTAAAAAAATCAAGCAGCGAATGACTTGGCACAAATCGCCTCTGGATATAGGGTTTCGAAAGAAAACCTACAAGAAGTAATCGAAGCTAGAGGTAAGGTCGTATTTGTTGGCCTACGTCCGTCAGATTTAGAAGCAACAAAGTTTGGCTATGCTGACGAAGAAAATTTCGAAATTTTCATGGTAGAAGGGTTGACAGATAAAGATTAAAGGAAACCTTTGGTTGAATACCTTCGAAGTCCATCAACGTCTACAGAACGAAAAATTAAGTATCAAGCTCTAAGTTACGTTCTTCTAGGAACGAACTGTTCAAAAAAAACCTCTAAGGGGGTCTTGCTTAAATGCCTTAGTGAATCCGAGATATATTTGGCCCTATCAACAGTCCATAGTGGGACGTGTGGGACACACCAAGTAGGCCACTAGATGAAATGGTTATTATTTCGTCAAGGTATGTATTGGCCTACTATGTTAAAGGATTGCGTCGAATTCGCCAAGGGCTGCCAGGAGTGTCAGGTCCATGCTGGCATACAGCATGTTCCAGCAAGCGAACTACACTCTATAGTTAAGCCTTGGCCTTTCAGAGGATGGGCCTTGGACTTGATCGGAGAAATTCGACCAACGTTCTCCAAAAACCAGAAGTATATTTTGGTAGGAATAGACTACTTTACGAAATGGATCAAAGCGATACCTCTACCAAAAATAGATCAAGAGGATGTCATCGATTTTATTCAGAAGTATATCATTTACAGGTTTGGAGTGCCAGAGACAATTACAACAGATCAGGGGTCAGCGTTTACTGGTCGAAAGATGCAGGAATTCTCTAAAGAGATGGGATTCAAACTCCTAACCTCGACACCTTATTATGCCCAAGCGAATGGTCAAGTTGAGGCAGCGAATAAAGTAGTGATTGGGTTGACAAAAAAACAGGTGGGGAAGAAACCAAAAAATTGGCATAAAACATTGGACCAAATCCTCTGGGCATGTCGAACATCCCCCAAAGAAGCAACCAACAACACCCCTTATCGACTAACTTTTGGCCATGATGCAGTGTTACTTGTCGAGATCTACATACAGTCAGTGAGGATTCAGAGACATCATGAAATCTCTCGTGAGATTTATTGGGACATGATGCTTGATAAGTTAGTGGATCTAGATGAAGAAATACTTAAGGCTCTAGAACTCTTGAGAAGACAGAAGAGGAGAGTAGAGAAGTCGTATAACAAAAAGGTTAAGGCTAAGACCTTTTTAGCTGAAGATTTAGTTTGGAGAGTGATCTTACCTATGGATCGAAAGGTTAGGTCTTTGGGCAAGTGGTCCCCAAAGTGGGAGGGCCCGTTCTGAGTCACGAAAGTATTCTTCAATAGAGCATACGAAGTAGAAGAATTAAATGAAGATAGAAGAATCTTAAAAGTAAATGGTAAGTATTTGAAAAAATACAAACCTATGCTTCAAGAAGTTAAAATATCAACAAAATAATTTAAGAGACAAAGTAAAGCCATAAATGGTATTCATATAAGGCCAAAATGGCTCAAGACATTACAAGATTAAATAAAAAACTATGGCTCCCGAGGGCCAGGAAAAGAAAAAGCATTACAAAAGGTTATAATAAACTAAAAAGGGAGATTTTCTTTCATCTTCAAGTATCTCGACTTTTGGAGTTCGAGGTGCTTTTGACACAAGTTCTTGTCAGATTCTAGTTTGGCAACCTCTGCTTCCAATTGTCGAGCCTCCTTAGCAAAAGTAATGGCGTGGTTGAGCTTTATTGAAAGACTGAAGTCATCGAAAGAACTCCACATTCATCTTTTTAGCCTTCGATATCCTGTTTCGAAGCTTCTTAATCTTTCTCTCCCAGAAAGAGATGTTCTTTTCATTGGTAGCAATCTTCAGCTTCACTATTTTACCTTCAGATTCAGCAGCGGCGGTCCAAGCAGCAGCCTCACTACTAGCTTTAGTCGAGATAGCTTTCTCAATCTGAGGTAGCAGTCTGAGGTCACCATAAACTTGGTCGATCAGGGTGCCAACTTCCAGGATGATAGTGGCAGATTCAGGGGAGATGGAATGAATGTCCATTTGCTGAAGAAGAGTTTTCAGAGAAAGATGGGTAACTTGGTCCATTTGCAAAATGGAAAAAGACCCCTCTTGAAAATTTTCCCTTTGACCTTCTCGAGGATGCTTTATGTTGGTCTGCTCGAGGCTTGATCCTCAGAAGTTGAAGTGATAGGGGCCTTGCTAGAGGAACTGCCTCGTTTACCAAGAAGAATCTTGACATACTGTTGAGGGTTGGTGAGTTTCAAGGCGTTAAGTTCTGCACTGGTAAGACTGGCCTCACCTCTGGTGGGCACTGTTTCGCTTTCCTTAACCACAACAATGGTTGGAGTAACAGTCACATCAATAGGGGAAGCTTCGCCGACTGGGTTTCCCTCAAGCTTCTCTTCCTCACTTTGGCCATCACCGGCTTGGTCTTCTTCCATTTCATCACTAGAACCATCCAATTCTGATTAGTGCATAGTTTCATCCTCGACGACGTCTTTATCCCTTGATGCCTCAGTATCATCGACAACAATGGTTTGGTCCAAAGGGGAGTTACTGGTGTCATCTAGAGTTGTATCTTCCTCCATGGGAGTATCTTTTGCATCTACTACCTCCAGAGTCTGTGGCGCATTATCTTCTTCATGATCAGACCCATCAGTTTGGGACTGTTGAGTAGCTATTTTGGTGGGTGAAAGAGGAGCTGTTACAACTTCAGGTTTGTTAAGTAGGCTCACCTTGGCTATTTAAAATGATGGCTGGAGAAGGAGACTTGGTTGAGGGAGGTTTCGAACCACCAGCACCAGCCTAGATGAAGAGGAACCAGATATGAGAAATAAGAACAAGGCATAAAACAAACCAGGACTTCAAGAGGGATTAAGACATAACATTTACCTTCGTGCCCTCATCAGTATGACTAGAGTTGTCGCTCTCGAAGGGGACTATGGTTGGAATCGAGGCACCCTCAATAGGAGCCTCAACATGATCACGAATAGGGGAAGTCAGCTTCAAAGTCTTAGCCGTCAAAGGTTCAGATGAGGTGCCAACAACATCTGTTCCTTAGCTGATCCTCCACCTCTTCTTCATTTGTAATTCGTCAGAAGGAGATTCGTCATCATCCTCTTAGTCAATAATAATTTGGGCAGAAGCCTTTTTAAGTTTCTTTTGGGGTGTGGGTGGCTTGCGAGTTACCTAAAGACATTAAGAAATGTTAGAGACAACCAAGAGAGAGAAGAGTCAAACTAACAAAGGCATGTAAAAGTTACCTTATGGCCTTCGACCTTTGCTTCAACTCTTGGTGGGGGAGAAATCCTTTTAGGGGAAACTGTAAAACAAATTCATGTTTCTACCAGTTAGTAACAATAAAGTTCAATTAAAAGAGTCCAAAATCGAAAGGTGATGACCTTCAAGGATTTCAGATTCGATGCAAACATCTTCGATACTGACATGAAGGTGCCCTTTGAAACTATCAAGCATGTGTTTAGTCGGAACCATCCACTGAGCTTTCGATTTCGACTGCTGTCGAAGGATTTTTATTGAATCACCACAAATGAACCAATCTGGAAATGGAGGGGCAAAAGCCACTCCAAAGTCAGCTGTTGGAAATTGAGGAATCTTTGGTGGGAATAAAGCAAAGGCTACCTCATAGCGTTTCTCACGAGGAACGTATGAAAGGATTTTTAAATTCTCCATTTTCTTTGAAATTTTTTCCTTTAAGGTGACAACGGCCTCATGGATGGTTCGACTAACATCATCTGGTCGATAGGCGGTTTCAAAGTACTTCTGGAAGGCTTGAATCTCTTTGATGTGAGTAGAGGTACCTTTCTTGATCTTCTCCTGCACATCAGTAAAAGCTTGGTCAATTAAGCGAACAAAGCTTGAAACATCAAGAAATTCTGCGGCGTAGTGCCTGGACCACCAGTTATAGAATTTTTGAGAGTAGAGATAAGAAGGTTCAAAATAAATAGGTGTCAAAAGGGACTTGTGAGCATGGCGAGCCAAGTATGTCGAACACTCAACAAGGTTGAAGGCGGTATGAGGAAGGATAACATGGGCATTTTTTTCATACAAGCATTTAGGCAATGTCTGAATTAAGCCAAATTGTCGTGACACTAGGTTGGGCTGATAGGCTATCAAAGCTGCTTGACCTCTAAGAAGGTTGAGTTCATGAACTATTAGTCGAGGTGTCAGAAATCTTTCCCAGACAAGATTCAACTCCTCTTCGTGCTTCTTAAATGAAGGAGGAAAAGGTCTGGTAAACCAATCAGGACCATACTTCCTCTATGCAAATGGAGCCATCCTCGGGGTAAACTCATGATGTTTAGGAACATCTGGATGAAGCCAGAAAGATTGGCTATGAGTGTATGACCTTCTTCGCTGGGAGTAAGTTGGACCAATCGAGTCCATTCGACTCGTCTTTCTGTAATGGCAAAATCCTTTTTGTCAACTTCTCCTTTATTGGGGAGGCTGGTTTCGAAAGTAGCATTGAGCCACAATTGAACTAACCAGAAAGGACCTGATAATAACAAGTTCCCACGACTTTCTTTGTCCTTTAACCTGCCAGCACCTTAACTTAAGGATTCGTATAGAGTGGCCAGGATCATCTCACTCAGACAAATGCCTCAATTCAGATGCAGTTGGTTTGCCAATGTAAGGTATTTCCTCGCCACCTGTAAAGATTTGGTATAAAAAATGCAGCGAGATAGCCACATGGCCAGAAAAGCTATATGTTCTTCATCATCGACTGTGGTTGTTTCTTTGTTGTGGTAGTGGTTAGTAAAAAGAGTATAGGCATGTTTGGTGTTGGAGAATCCTATAGAATCCTGACAATCTACTTCAGGATCATATACCAACCCATAGGGTTTTAGCCCTGTGATAATAGCTAGGTCGAAGAGGGTTAGCGTTATCATCCTACACGGGAGATGGAAGGTATAATGAATACTATCCCAGAAGTATAATGAGAAGGCTAGCACGAGAGACAATAAGTTGGGCCGACCTTAGACATCATGATTAAATCATAGATGTCAGTCTCCTTCCAGTCGTTTGTGTCGCTACTCGAAAAATACGCAACGACGGGGGAGGCGAAAAGGAAGGATAGAAGAGTCACCACCGAACTTTATTTATCCCATGAGGGGAAAGGAAAATATCGAGAAAACATAAAGAGAATAATGGATAAGATGGTCTCGCAACCAAGAACGGGTTCGAAAGCCGGTTATGCGAAGGGAAGGTATTAGCACCCCTCGCATCCATCATACTCGATGGGAACCATTTGTTTGTCGATGTGTGAAGATATTTGCTAAAATTTATGCTATAAAAGAGTGTTCCAAGGGGTAAAGAGAAGGGTTAGAAATTGGGGAAAGAGAGGTAACAGAGGAAGAAGAGAGAAAAAACAGACTCGGTAGGACTTTGTGGTCCTAGGCCTACGTATTCTCAACGGATATGAGAAAGGCAGAGTCGACGTAGTTCGGGGCTACAGATATAAGGGGGAATGTGCTCGTCAAGGATTGTGGCCCTTGTGCCTATGTATCTTTACTTGAAAGAAGTAAAGAATTAGAGCAGTCGTAGTTCGACCTATGGTTTGTTGATGAGTTTTGGTAGACGTTGCTATCGTGCACATTCTAGCAGTTTAGGTGTATTGTTGCTCGCTCATTGGAGACTTAGGCGTTACCTGTTTGCGGTAGAACAAACGTAGCATGCCTTTCTGGGAAAGGGTGGAAAAGAGAAAATGGGTGCTAGCCAAGACATCGCCCTCTTGTGCCTATGTATTCTCATCTGGCATGAGAAATCAGAGCAAAGTAGTTTGTGCTACTACGGGTAACTGGTGTGTTTGTGGATGATGTTATCATGCGCATTCTAGGAGTTTAGGTGTATTGTTGGTCGCTCGTTGGAGACTTAGGCGTTACTTGTTTGCGGTAGAACGGACGTAACATATCATTTTTGAAAGGAGGTTTTCGCTATATGAGGCAAGATGTCACGTTTGATTGGTGAGATTGTTTTTTAGGGGGAGAGATAGGTCCTCGAATAGTAACCCCTACAGATAATACCCAATTCTTTATCTCAAAGTTTCTGTTATGAAAATGGTGTGGCGAACGTAGTGTCTTCGTATTGAAAGACGAGTATCAAAACCACACACACTACAGTGAGTATCCTGATACTCGAAGAGGAAGAAGTCTACACTCAATCCTCTCTCTTTAATTCAACACAAAGAGAACTTCGTTCTCTTATTAAAGTGTTTTTGGTTTTGAATGGTAAGTGCTTTGCGACAAAGAACCCTACGATAAACATCAGCACTCAGGATAGGAGAAGGCCTACGCCTAACCACTCCACGACCATTCAAGTTTTTGTTATGAAAATGATTTGAAAATGCACTCGGTACGAGACCGAGGTTTTAGGTGAGAAAGTTACGGAGGGAAGTTGAAAAGATGTGGTGGTGAATAGAGTCGCGTCTTTGTATTGAAAGACGAGTATCTAGACCACCCACACTACAATGAATATCCTGATACTCGGAGAGGAAGAAGTATACACTCAATCCTCTCTCTTTAGTTCAATACAAAGAGAAATCGGTTTATTATTGAAAGTGCACTCGGTACGGGACCGAGGTTTTTAGGAGGAAAGGTTTTGAAAATGTACTTGGTGTGGAGCCGAGGTTTTGAAAATGTACTTGGTGCGGAGCCGAGGTTTTTTAGGAGAGGAAATGGATGGAAAGCGTCTTCGTATTGAAAGACGAGTATCAAAACCACCCACACTACAGTGAGTATCTCGACACTCAAAGAGGAAGAAGTCTACACTTAATCCTCTCTCTTTAATTCAATACAAAGAGAATTTTATATACAAGATGGTTTGAGAATGTTTTCGAATTGAATTGGGACAATGTAACGCTAAACCGTCTTAGCTCGACTTATAAGGGAAGCCAAACTATAAGAGGTCGCATATTAATTTTCATGCTAAGGACAAGATAGAGAAACGATATTGAGGATCGTTCTCCAATTGAATCATGTCGCATGGACCAAAAACAGTGGGATCTCGTCTTGTGGATACAAGACTTAATCGATCACAGAAAGTCAAAATAAAACCGAGAGATGAAAAGAAATGAGGAGAGAAAGAAGGTGGTCTCGAATCCAACATTATCCATCAATATTTTGACTAATAACGATTTACAGAGGTGTCTTCATCGACCAAGAAAAGCGACAAATGAAATAAAGTCGGAATAAGAAAGAAGAGAGAAAGTCGAGAAAACTCAAACCTCGTCTTAATCACAAACTTCAAGTTAATTTAATCGAAGGGGACCTCTCGCGATCCCAAAGTAAGAAAAATGACCCAAATGGTCATTCTCCTTAGATTTGAAATAACGAAGGTTTCAACATCCTCGAATATCAACGTTTGACGAATCGAAGACTTCATCGGTTCGAAAATAAAAATTGTAATAAAAACGCGAAGTGGGAAAAGAGGTGGGTCTCAGATCCAACGATACTTATCAATATATTGACTTAATAATCTATTTATAGAACTTTCATCATTGACCACAAAAGAGACAAATGAAATAAAGTCGGAATAAGAAAGGAGAAAGAAAAGTCGGTCTCGGATCCTTTGTTTCACGTCAATAATTTGACGACTAAACGGTGGTGATCTCGTCATCGACCTAAACGGATAAAAATGGGACAAAATGTCCAATAATAAAAGAGAAATAAAATTCAACTTTTGAAAAGTTATAAATTCTAATATAAATTGAAATGAAATTCAAACTTAGGAAATAATATATATATATATATATATATATATATATATATATATATATATATATATATATATATATATATATATATATATATATATATATATATATATATATATATATATATATATATATATATATATATATATATATATATATATATATATATATATATATATATATATATATAACCCTAAATATACTAATATTATAAAAACTATTTTCTACATAATCAAAAATATAAAACAAAAACTATTCTAAATAATCAAATAAAACAAAAATAGCAATAAAAATGAAAAAATGCTATGGAAAACAGGCGAGCACCGAAATGCGCCGATATTATCGACATGGATTGAATTATCAAGAGGAGAGCGACGTTCGCTCGATTTTGACACTGAACTTCTCGTTTGAATTGATTTGAATTGCCTGAAACGCAAACAAAGCGGCTAAAATTCTGATAAATTCAATCCGGCTGATAACACGGGCAAAATACGAAAAATGATATGCAAATGAAAACGAAACAAAAGCCAGTCAATGTCGGAAAACCAGTGGGCAAATTTTAGGGTGCAACAGTTGCCCCTATTCAATCGACTTGGACCTGAAGGGATGAAAAGAAATCGCTTTCAGACATTCATGGTAGAAGGTGATTGAATACAAAAGAACCCGGAAATTTGCAGTCTGTCGGGATGTATGCAATTGAAGCTCGGTTATACGTCGTCGGAAAGAACACCACATCCAAAGATCACATCGTCTAATGATAGACGAGAAGCAAACCATATCGAAAAACGCACTTCGCCTAATGATAGACAGGAAGAAACATCATATCTGAAATCACATCGTCTAACGATAGACAGGAAGGAATATCGTATCTGAAGTCACATCGTCTAATGATAGACAGGAAGGAACATCGTATCAAAAACTTACGTTGTCTAATGATAGACGGGAAGTAATACCATATTTGAAGTCACATAGTCTAATGATAGACAGGAAGGAACATCTCTGGAATCACATCGTCTAATGATAGACAGGAAGAAAATCATCTCCGAAAGTTCACATCGTCTAATGCTAGACAGGAAGAAAACCATACCCAAAAGTTCACATCGTCTGATGATAGATGGCGAGAAAACCATATCCAAAACACTCACATTGTCTGATGATAGACGGAGAGAAATACATATCCAAAACACTCACATCGTCTAATGATAGACGGAGAGAAATACCATATCCAAAACTTAAGTCGTCTAATGATAGACGGTAAGTAATATCATATCTGAAGAACCATATCATCTAATGATAGACGGAGAGAAAACATCATATCCAAAAATCACATCGTCTAATGATAGACGGAGAGAAAACCATATCCGAAGAATCACATCGTTTAATGATAGACAGAAAGAAAACCTGCTGGGGATGTCATCATTAGAGGGTTGATGGACCAAGCATAACCGACGTATACGATCTGAAACCCGAAAGAAAGTAAACCGATGAGCTGTCTGAACAAAGTTGTTAGAGTTACGCCACTGTCTTGATTGAAGAGTTGATTCAGGTTGCCACGGAAGGCTAACAAAAACTGGCTTATGCTTCGCATGCATATATTTGAAATTTTGGCGTAATGCTCCATACGAAATGGAAATTCTACGCATTTGAGGATGAGATGCAAAAAAATGATGCAAATATGATAACTATATGCAGATGCAGATGTAGGCTCGGGTTGCTGGGGAAAGTTGAAAGTGCCAAGAATCACTCCAGCAAAATAAATACTGAAGAGACGAAGCCAACTCCGCTGGGGGATAACTGGATGTGCCAAGTACGATTGGACTTTTGCTGGGGAAGACAGGTGAAGGGTTACGACTTCCCGACATTCATTTTGAACCTGAAGATTGACTGCACCTGCTTGAATAGCTCTGAGTAGCTCTGAAGATATCAAGAGGAAAAGTTCCTTTATTTCCAAACTTGCCTCAGCCTGTGGATTTTATGTATAAATTCTCCTCGAAAGGAGATCTGAAAGCTTTGTACCCTGCTGGTTTAATATAAACTGCCTCAACATCATGAAACTCGGAGAAGTGCTTCAGATTAACTGCCTTCTGGGTAAGGATAATATATGTGCTCTTGGGGTGACCTGCCCCAGCCTTGAAGTGATTTACCCCTGATTGGATGATTTGTAGAGAAGTTCCTCTGGCTAACTTCGAGAGATTTATCAAATCTCGACCTGATTGCCCCAGATTAATTGCATCTTAGGATGGATGACTCCCTTTGTGATCATTTGATATGGCTTGCCCCTGCTCAACAGAGTATTCAGGCGTTCTGCATCTTACCGATCAAACTTTCCACTCTAGGAACTCTCCTAATGTCAACTGCTTACTTGCGAGTAAAACAAATTGTTTTGCAAAAGATAATATTAATGCAATGTATATGACAGTTTTGAAATCCAAGTCTGTTCACTGGAAAAAAAGTTGTAACACAGTGAATGAATCATTTATCAGAATGTCAATATCAATTCCCACAAGGTAAGAAGAATACTTTTAGGAGTCAGTTTCGACGTGATCTTTACCAAAGTATACTTTCGAAACAAATCTGCTTCAATTAGGTCTTTTGAAGGTTGTAACGTGGTCAGGTTCACGGTTTGAAAGAAAGGATATAAGGCTCAAAGTTCTGTTTAACCCACCCACTCTCCTTGATGTTCTTCAGTCCTATATTTAGCTAATTCGACCTAAGCGCTCACCTTTCAAAGGTTGAATGACAGGAGTGATGGTTCGGGAAACCACAAGTTTCGAAGTGACAGTCACTCGCTTTTCGTCTTTGGTGCCTGGAGTCACACGACTTGTTCTTTGTTGTTTTTTCTTATTTCCCTATTTTTGCCTGGACTGACTCTTTGGAGTACATCTTCTGATTCCAAAGTCCAGCGGGATGCCCTAATTTTTTCCTAAGTCACTTGTTTTCAAGTTATCGACTTAGCAGGCTTTTTTCTTTCTTTTCTTTTCTTTTGATTCTTTTTTTTTAATAAATCACGTGACACCAGCTTGTCTGACTTGTTTGAAGAATTGTGACTGTCTCACACCTTGGTCGGTAAGAGATAACCACTATGGTTTTTAGGTACGACCTCTATAGGTGTGATTGATCCTCGAACGGGAACACTCCTTCTGCAATTTGGACGCTCGGTCAAATTAACTGACACCTACCCTGCCCCAGGTTAAGATTGATGGTTTTTTCGTTTTCAGAAAGGAACTCCTACTACTAGGCTCAAAGGGGTTGACAAGAGATTATCATCCTTATATCTCTGGTGTTTAGGAATTTGAAACAAATGCCTGTACATCGTCAGCAGATGTTTATTTCAAAAGCATACAATCAGAAGCTTTGTGTCTTTCAATTTCGTCATCCTCCCTCGAATTCCGCTTAAACAAGCGTTTGACATCAATAAAAAGCATTGAGTGAACACAAATAGATTTAATCAAAACATGCATTTTAAATCATTATCATTATCAATTGAAAACAAACAAGTTCTACAGATAAGATTTTCGAATAAGTTCGCACTTAAACAGAAAAGAAACTACAAATGCAAAGAAATAACATAATAAAAGATATTGCCAGCTTCGGGGAACTGGGCTTTCAAGTCTTGACTTGCTGCTGAACCATCCATCTTTAGAATTTCTCGTCGAAGTCATCCTGATAGTCTTCTAAACACCCGCTCTCGGTGAATCCCTCCATAACATTAGCTGCCGAACCCATATGATTAGACGAAGGAGGATCGTTGATCTGGATACCCTGAGGTGTGACAGAGAACATGTTGGAGTCAAGCAGAGTTTGAATCTTGCTTCTAAGCACCTTACAGTCTTCCGTTGAATGCCCCTGTGCCCCAACATGGTACTCACAACAGGCGTTGACATCAGAACCTGGCGGATGTGGATGAATCTCTGGATCAATCTTTTTCAACACTATCAATCCACCTCTGATTAAGTCTGGCAATATCTGGCTGTATGACAACGACAACTGAGTGAAATGCCTCTTTAGCTTCCTTGGTCTTCGTCGGGCATGCTGATGCGGCTGATGGCTGTATGAATGTTGACTCTGTAGGGGAGCAGATATCTGATACACAGACCTAACAGGTTACTGACTCTGAATACTCGAAACGTCTGAAAACTGAATCTGAGGTAATGGAGATTCCGGGATAGCATCATTTTCTTTCTCCCAATCCTCTTGAGAACTGACAATTGATTCGCCTTCATCAACTGAGATATAAGGGATGTCTCGAATCTTTTCGTTCTTGATTCCGCTCTCAATACGTTCTCCCATTATCATCAAGTCAGAAAAGTTTAATGCCCCACTACCAATCATATTATCAAAGTAATGGCCTTTCAAAGTACCCATGAATATGTCAACCAATTCTGTATCCAGAAGTGGTGGTTGAACATGAGAAGCTAATTCTCTCCATCTCTGCACATATGCTCTGAAAGATTCATTGTCCGCTTGAGATAATTCCTGCAACTACATGCGGCTGGGATTCATGTCGAGATTGTAGTTGTACTGCTTCACAAAGGCATTGGCTAAATCTGACCATGAACGGATGCAACCACTCTCCATCTGTATATACCAACCCAACGATGCCCCACTCAGACTTTCCTGGAAACAGTGAATCATAAGCTTGTCATTATGAACATGCGAGGTCATTCTTCTGCAAAACATCACTAAATGCTGCTTCGGACAACTATCCCCCTTGTACTTCTCAAAATTTGGCGTCTTGAACTTCGGAGGCGTCACAAGGCCTAGCACCAAACACATGCTCGAAGCATTCAGATTAAGAGTATCTTGACTCATTAGGGCATCAAGATTTTCAGCCAACAGACGATATCTTCTCATAAACTTAACAGTCTGTGTGTTCTTAGGATTAATCTTCGAAACAACCCTTTGAGAATTTGGCACAGAGAATGTGAAATTATGATAATCTGAGTCATGAAGAGAAGACGAATCTCTATCTTTGACAATGGTATGCTCTTCAATAGGAATCTTCACAGGCTGAGCTTGAGCAACATTGTTCACTGGAGTCCTCTGAATATTGTTCTCTCCTCTAGTCATAGCCGTCATAGCTTCCACAAGCTGATCTAGCTGATTCTTCATCAATTCAAACTCTGCCCTTGTAACAACCAAATTCTGCTCTCCTGAGTTCATGACCCTTTCAGAAGCTAGCTCAAATCCAATGCGAATGTCGGGAAATCAACTGCGGATTGTGAACAGAGGATGGGTAAGGTCTTGGTATCTGGGAAGAAAATGAAAAATGATGTAGATATGTTTATGCAAATGCAACGCAATGAGTGCACACGAGAACAGATCCATATCAAGTATTAAAGGCACGGATCCTGCAAGACAACACAAAAGGTATCTCTCCCCTCGAGTGGGTAATCTACTGGTTTAGAAGAGGGTATCCCAAAGGCTTTTAAACAAAGTTCCATGCACTAACCCTCAAAGGTTTTCCATCATAACGACTACTCGTAAGACGGTAATCCCTTCAAAGGATGAACACAAAGTTATGTTTTAGGAACCTTCGGAATAAGGTTCTATAAAAGGTCCTCAAAATCACGGATTCCACGTCAGAAGTAAAGACTCCGTTACGACCACACGTAAGATATAATCATTCCAACGGTATCTTATCTGAGCGGTGGAATTTGATCCAACTCAACGAGTCCTACGTCTCGCAAATCAGAAAGAAACCACCTCCTAATCTTAGTGTATATTAGAAAGCTCGGGAAGAAAGCTTTATCCTCACAAACCAACCCCATAAACCCAACAGGTTAGAAAGGAACACAACAATAAAATAAATAGTAACAGCAAATAAAGAACAAATGCGACAAACAAACTAGGTTTGGCTGTATTCCCCAGTGATGTCGCCAGCTGTCGCTACTCGAAAAATACGCAACGACAGGGGAGGCGAAAATAAAGGACAGAAGATTCGCCACCAAACTTTATTTATCCCATGAGGGGAAAGGAAAATATTGAGAAAACCTAAAGAGAAGAACAGATAAGATGGTCTCGCGACCAAGAACGGGTTCAGAAGCCGATTATGTGAAGGGAAGGTATTAACACCCCTCGCATCCATCGTACTCGATGGGAACCATTTGTTTGTCGATGTGTAAATGTATTTGCTAAAAGTTATACTATAAAAGAGTGTTCCAAGGGGTAAAGAGAAGGGTTAGAAATTAGGGAAAGAGAGGTAACAGAGGAAGAAGAGAGAAAGAACAGACTCGGTAGGACTTCGCGGTCCTAGGCCTACGTATTCTTAACGAATATGAGAAAGTCATAGTCAACGTAGTTTGGGGCTACGGATATAGGGGGAATGTGCTCGTCAAGGATTGTTGCCCTTGTGCCTACGTTGTTAGAACACAGATAGGTTCTTAATATATCTCAATGTTTTGATGATAGCATTAATGAAATTTTGTATGAAGAATATATATACTCTAATTTTGTTCAAGTGTTTTTTGTTTCAGATATCAAATATATATTCCTCTGAAGACAAAAAAAAACTCCTCTGAACATTAATTAACGCTAAGCTCTGAGTGTAAAAGCGCAGCTCCAAAAGACTCTAAAGTGAAGCTACAGAAGACTCTGAAGCGCTACCTACAGAAGACTCTGAGCGCAGAGTATACAGATTCAGAATATTCAGAAGACTCTGTGAGAACTAACGCTGCAAGTACAGAGGCTTTGAGAATCAAGTCAACTCTGATCAAACATTCACGCTAAGCACTTTGCTGCATAACTCTGGAATAGAGTGACTCTGATAAAGAAGAATATGGAACACCATCAAAGGATCTGATGCAAGATTTATTTCATATCTATTTATTTGAAAAGATGTTGTTCAAAGAAAGATTCGTTGCCAAACCCAATGTCTACCAGCGACACTATTCCTCATTCGTGTATGGCACAGGAATTCAGACAAAAAGGATATGTCTGGACATTCCTCTTCTGTGAAGGAAAAGTCAAAGAAGACAAAAAGCAACAGCTGCACGTTCTTTGAGAAATGGATGTGAAGTACTATTTAAGAAAGTCTTCAACATCATTTCAAGATTGACGGAATACAAAACAATCAAAGAACAATACTCAAACAACTTTCTTCAACAAACATACTTGTTTTATTTGTTCTTCATTTTGTGTAAAAATCACTGTTGTGATAATAGCTTTTTAGAAGCACTTAAACACATTGTATTTCATCGTTGTAAAAGTTTCTTGAGAAACCAAGTTGTGGTCAGGATTCTTGAGAAGACTAAGACAATTTGTCTTAGTGATATCACTGTAATCATTTTTGATTAGTGGATTAAGTCCTTGTTTGAGAAAGGCAAAATCACCTTGGCCGGGTGGACTGGAGTAGTTTGAGTTCAAACGAACCAGGATAAAAATAACTTGTTATTTTCTATTGTCATATTTGTTTTTTGAAACCTTTATTCAACCCCCCTTCTAAGTGTTTTCCTACCTTCAGTTGGCATCAGAGCTCCAACTCTGAAGTGCTATCACTTAACAGTGACAGAGAAAGATCCAATTGGGAAAACTCTTGATTTATCATCTTTGATATATTATGGCTGAATATTCAGACAACAAATATGATGATAAAGATAGAATCAACACAAATCCTCCCATGTTTGATGGAGAGAAATTTTATTATTGGAAGGATAGAATAGAGAGTTTCTTTCTAGGCTATGATGCTGATCTATGGGATTTGGTCATTGATGGATACATTCACCCCACTGATGGTGAAAGCAAAAAGATTGATAGAAAGTCAATGACAGATCAACAGAAGAAGGAATTCAGAAATCATCACAAGGCTAGAACAATTCTATTAACTATTATATCTCATACTGAGTATGAGAAAATCACAAATAGAGAAACAATGTTTGACATGTTTGAGTCATTAAAGATGACACATGAAGGAAACTCTCAGGTGAAAGAGACAAAGGCTCTTGGGCTTATTCATAAGTATGAAGCCTTCAAGATGGAGGAAGAAGAATCTGTGGAAACCATGTTTTCAAGATTCCAAATTCTGACTGCTGGATTGAAGGTTCTTGACAAAAGATACTCCACTTTTGATCATGTGAAGAAGATCATCAGAAGTCTACCAAAGAGGTGGAGACCTATGGTCACAGCGCTGAAGCTCTCAAAGGATCTGAACAAGATCACTCTGGAGGAACTCATCATTTCCTTAAGAAGTCACGAGATAGAGCTGGAAGAAGACGAGCCTCAGAAGAAAGGTAAGTCTATTGCTTTGAAATCAAATAAAAAATCTGACGCTAAAGCTTTTCAGGTACTTGAGGAAAACTCTGGAGAATCTTCCTTAGATGAAGATGAACTGTCTTTACTTTCCAGAAGGATAAATCAACTCTGGAAGCATAAGCAAAAGAAGTTCAGAAACTTCAAAAGACCAGAACAACGTGGAGAATCTTCTGGACACAAAAGATCTGGAAAGAAAGAAGTAGTGTGCTATGAGTGCAAGGAGCCAGGACACTACAAAAATGAATGTCCCAAACTTCAGAAGGATAAACCCAGAAAGAAGTTTGAGAAAAAGAAGAAAGTCCTGATGGCCATGTGGGATAACTCAGATGCTTCTGAAGCCTCATCAGAATCTAAGGACGAATGTGCAAATATGGAACTAATGGCTGACGTGGAAGAGCACGAAGAAACATCTGAATCTGGATCAGAATCAGATTCATAAGAGGTATTTTTTGATTTTACCAGAGCTGAGCTAATTGAAAGCTTATCTGAGATGTTTGAAAACTATAGTAAGATCAGACTCAAATACAAGAAGCTTCAGAGCTGTCTTGCATCTGAGACTGATAAGATGAGATCAGAAATTGCTGAGCTAAAAGAAAACAATTTTCAAATAAAAATTGAATTAGAAAAAGCTCAACAAAAGTCCGAATCAGATACTATGTCTTGCTCTAAAAACATTTTAGAAGAGTACGACCATAGTTTTCAGAGGCTCCTGTCCAGAGGTTTAGACAGAAGCAAAATGGCTTATATGATCTATGGTGTAAGCAGGAACAACATAAAAGGAATTGGATATGAATCACCCTCTGGGAAGGATTTAAATCCAAAACCTTTTGATAAGCTGATCATCAATTATAATCCTCTATACACTCATTTTAAATATGGTCACCTAAATGACATAAAGCACACACGTACGGATCAGAACACAAAATTTTTTGTTAAACCAAAACTTTGTCAGAACATAAAGGTTTTTAAGGGACAGAAGTTCAGGCAGAACTTTAGATCAACTAACCCCAGAGGACCCAAAAAGATATGGGTACCTAAGGATAAAATAATCTTTGTTGCAGACGTCCTTAGCAGTAAAGTTAAGACACCAGTTATGGTACCTGAACTCTGGCTGCTCACGACATATGACGGGAAGAAGGTCTATGTTCCAAAGCCTGAAACTTAAATCTGGAGGAGATGTGAAGTTTAGAGGAAACCAAAAGGGAAAAATCATTGGCTCTGGAACAATTGGTAATGGTAACCTTCCTTCTATCTCTAATGTTCTGCTTGTTGAAGGATTAACACATAACTTATTGTCCATAAGTCAATTAAGTGACAATGGTTATGATATAATCTTCAATCAAAAATGTTATAAAGTTGTTAGTCAGAAAGATGGTTCAATCCTCTTTAATGGTAAGAGAAAGAACAACATTTATAAGATAAAACTTTTTGAATTGAAAAATCAAAATGTTAAATGCCTTATGTCTGTTATTGATGAGCAATGGGTCTGGCATAGAAGATTGGGTCATGTTAGCATGAGACGTATATCTCAGATTAACAAGCTCAATCTGGTCAGAGGACTTCCTAAGTTGAAGTTCAACTCAAATGCTCTTTGTGAAGCATGTCAGAAAGGAAAAATTTCAAAATCTTCTTTCAAATCTAAAAATGTTGTTTCTACCTCTAGACCATTAGAGCTACTTCATATTGATCTGTTTGGACCAGTGAAAACTGCATCCATCCGAGGCAAGAAGTATGGACTAGTCATCGTTGATGACTACAGTAGATGGACATGGGTAAAATTCCTAAAACACAAGGATGAGTCTCATTCTGTATTCTTTGACTTCTACAATCAAGTCCAAAATGAAAAGAATTTTAATATTATCAAAGTCGGAAGTGATCATGGTGGTGAATTTGAAAATAAATTTTTTGAAAAATATTTTAAAGAAAATGGCATTGCACATGATTTCTCTTGTCCTAGAACTCCTCAACAGAATGGAGTTGTAGAACGAAAGAACAGAACATTGCAAGAAATGGCCAG
Organism: Lathyrus sativus; assembly: GCA_963859935.3. Lineage (NCBI taxonomy): Eukaryota > Viridiplantae > Streptophyta > Magnoliopsida > Fabales > Fabaceae > Lathyrus > Lathyrus sativus. The sequence goes on along the minus strand of OZ012739.1, from coordinate 543,591,907 downwards.
AACCATGATCAATGAGACTAATATGGCTAAACACTTTTGGGCAGAAGCAATAAATACAACATGTTATATTCAGAACAGAGTGTCTGTAAGACCTCTTCCGGAAAAGACTCCTTATGAATTGTGGAGGAATAGAAAGCCCAACATTTCTTATTTTCATCCTTTTGGATGTGTTTGTTTTATTCTGAATACTAAGGATAATCTGACCAAGTTTGACTCTAAAGCACATAAGTGTTTTATGATTGGATATTCTAAATGTTCTAAAGGCTACAGAGTATACAATACTAAGACACAGATTATGGAAGAATCAATTCATGTCATATTTGATGATAAGCTTGGCAATCAAAAGCCAAAGCAGTCTAAAATTTCTGCAGATAGAGAAGTTCTTCTCACAGATTCTGAAGAACCGGAGGCAGACAAAGTTAAAGCAAAAGAACTAAAAGCTACTTTAGATGATACTCCACTAGCTGCTCATCCGGACAACTTAACCATTTCTGAAGAACCGACTATTAAAGGATCCTCTAGAATCAAATATTCTCATCCTGAGGAAATGATTGTTGGAAAGAAGGATGATCCCATCAGAACAAGATCCTTTATTAAATCATCTGGAACATCATTGTTTGATTTGGTGTCAATTATTGAACCTACCTTTGTGGGTGAAGCTCTGCAAGACAATGATTGGATACTTGTTATGCAAGAGGAGCTGAATCAATTCACAAGGAATGATGTATGGGATCTGGTTCCAAGACCAAAAGGATTTAATATTATTTGAACGAAATGGGTCTACAGAAATAAGTTGAATGAGCAAGGAGAAGTAATCAGAAACAAAGCTAGACTGGTTGCTCAAGGCTACAGTCAGCAAGAAGGTATTAATTACACAGAGACATATGCTCTTGTGGCAAAGTTAGAATCTATATGTTTGCTTATTTCTTTTGTTGCACAGAATAACATCACTCTTTATTAGATGCATGTTAAAAGTGCATTCTTAAATGGCTTAATAGAAGAGGAAGTTTATGTTCATCAACCTCCTGGATTTGAAAATGAAAAATTTCTAGAACATGTTTTTAAATTAAAAAAATCACTCTATGGCCTAAAACAAGCTCCCAAAGCTTGGTATGAGAGGCTGAGTAATTTTCTTCTGAAAAATAATTTTATCAGAGGAAAGGTTGATACTACTCTCTTCCATAAATCAATTAAGAAAGACATTTTAATCTGTCATATTTATGTAGATGATATTATTTTTGTGACAACAAATATTACACTTGGAAAGGAGTTTGTTGAGTCTATGCAGGCAGAATTTGAGATGAGCATGATGGGAGAACTAAAATTCTTTCTGGGAATTCAAGTTAATCAGACTCCAGAATACACCTACATACATCAGACGAAGTATGTGAAGGAGCTTCTGAAGAAGTTTAGCATGACAAAATGTAAGTCAGCCAAGACTTCTATGCATCCAACTAGCACTATGGGAAAAGAAGAGGTAAGTAAAAAGGTAGATCAGAAGCTCTACAGAGGTATGATTGGCTCTCTTATATATTTGACTGCTTCTAGACCTAATATTATCTTCAGTGTTTGTCTATGTGCTAGATTCCAATAAGATCCTAGAGAATCTCACTTAACAGCTGTTAAGAGAATTCTAAGGTATCTGAAAGGTACAACTAATGTGGGTTTGTGTTACAGAAGATCTGATGAATTTAAATTAGTTGGCTTCTGTGATGCTGATTATGTTAGAGACAGAGTTGAACATAAAAGTACTTCTGGAAGCTGTCAGTTTCTGGGAGGCAATCTGATCTCTTGGTACAGCAAGAAGCAACCCACAATAGCACTTTCAACTACAGAAGCATAATATATTGTTGTTGCTGGTTGTAGTACTCAGATGCTCTGGATGAAAAGTCAGCTGGAAGACTATCAGATATATGAGAGTAACATATCTATCTTTTGTGATAATACTTTTGCTATTTGCCTATCTAAAAATCCTATTTTACATTCTAAGAAAAAGCATATAGAAATTAAACATCATTTCATCAGAGACTATATTCATAAGGGAATTTTAAGTTTAAATTTTGTTGATACAGACCATCAATGGGCTGATATTTTTACAAAACCCCTTGCTGAAGATAGATTTAAATTTATTCTGAAAAATATTAGTATGGATTTTTGTCCAGAATAAAATTATTATTCAGAAGCAAATTTATTCAGATGAAAAGTGATTAATGTCTATACTCTGAAGTATTACATCTAATTATTTATTGTTAGTTACTTTATTTATTTTGTGAAACTCTGAGCTAACAAGCTTCAGAGGATCTGAACGCTAGCTAACGTTTCATTTCCTAAAGAGCTTCAGAGATACTTCAATATCAAACACGTGTCACTTGAAATCTGAAAAGGTGGAGTGTACAAAGTGAGGCGCCGTTTGAGGTACTGTTTGAATTATTACAATTCTCTTTTTCCCCCCACTTTTGTCATATCACATTAAATGCTTGAAATCATTATTTTTTATTGATTTATGTTTTAATAAATGTGATTAATTGCTAAATATGTTTGCATTTTGTGTGCCCTAATTTATCTCTTTATATTCCACGATCTCACACTTTTCACACTTTCACTCTCTCTCTCTCTCTCTCTCTCTCTCTCTCTCTCTCTCTCTCTCTCTCTCAAACACTATATGCATTTTGGCCTTCTCCATTATTTTCTCTTCTCTGCTAAACCTAATAGAAGATCAGTTTATCTCACAAGTTCTGGTATGGAAAATTCATCATCTTCTTCTCAAAAGTTAGCTTCAACAATGGCTGGGGTATCTACATCAGAAATGGGTACTGTTACTTACAAAGAACCTGAGAGAACTCTTCTTACACCTGTTGATAAATTAGAAGTTCTTTGTGAATTCATGGTGGATTTTGAATGCATTGCGAAGAACGGTTTTGATCTTCGTCCAACAGTCAGTTCTCAAGGTTGGGTCAAGTATTTTGATAGGCTGATTGGTCCAGTTTTTCCTCATTTGGTTAAGGAATTCTTGATACATGCAAAGGTTTACCCAAAGTTCATCTCCTCGTCTGTTTTAGGAAAAGACATCATAATCACTGAGGATATGATTCGTAAACTGATAGGGTATGAAGAAGTAGATGGTGTTACTCATCTTCCTGCAGGACGCATAGACATGGATGAAGTCTACAGTGAAGTTTTCACTTCTGGGCTGCCTTCAAGCAAGATCAAGGATCTGAAGATGCACTACGAGATCTGGGCAAAGATCTTTCTGGGTTGCATTCACCATAGAAAAGCTTCTAACTCTCCAGACTACATCAATGCAGAGCAGCTATACTTTCTGTACTGTTTGGGAAACAATATCAAGGTGGATCTGCCACATTTGCTGTTTGCTTATCTGTGGAACCACGTTAACATGTCCAGAGAATCTGTTCGTAACAAGCACCAGAAGGTCAGAAATTAGATCCCAATGGGAAGATTGATCTCTGATGTACTCACTGATAATGGATTAGTTGCTCATCTGAAAAAGGCTGGTCAGACAGAAGAATTGGAAAAAAATTCTGGGAAAGCCTCTGGATGGGAAAAGTCTGCAAAGAATGAAGCTGGTAGAGGAACTTCAATCTGAACCAGTGAATATTGATTCAGCTGCTGTGCACAGAAGAAGAGTTCCAGTGGATGATTTTCCAATTTTCACTGCAGAAGAGCCCAAGGAAGCTCTGTATCATTACATTGCTTCTTGTCTGGCAGATGGAACGCCTATGCCACCGGATCTGCTGAAACGAGCAAATGAACCTGCTCCAGAACTGATTACAAAGAAAAGAAGAAAGAATAGCAAGGTTTCAGAAGAAGTTTCGACACGATCTAAGAGGAAAGCCTCTGAAGATGGTTTTTTTGAGAAGTCCCTCAAGCGTCTTAAGAAATCAGGTAAACCCTCTGATTTATCTCCAATTTTGGAAAAGGTAACAGAAATTCCAACGTTTAACCCTCCTCCTCCTTATGACCCTATTCCTACTCCCTCTCCTCCACACATCACTTCTGAACACTTTTCATCTGAAAATGTTCACCCATATGTTCCCTCTCCTCAACCACAACCACAAACTTCTAAATCACAACCCTCATAGCATGTTCATGCTTCTGATGTCCAACCAGGCTCTGATGCCTCTCCCCACTCACAACATCACACCACCTCTATTCACACCCCATATGAACTAAACCAAGAAACCACTTCTATTCACCCTACCTTTCCACTTAATCAAGAACCACATATGAACCTCATACCACATCTGTACCATCCACACTTTCTTTCAACATCCATCAGCAAACTAACTCTGCCAAAATCCCCTCATCAAACCAACCAGAAATTCCAAACCCCAACCCCTCTGAACCTGAAGTTGTTAACACCACTTCTGAACCTAATCCATCTGAACCTCACCCCTTTGCACCTAACCATTCTGAAACTGAACCTGACATACTTGATGTCACACCTCTCATGGTCGTTCACCTTATTTCATATGGTTCATCTGATTCATTTGAATCCTCTTCTGAATTAGATGCTACATCACCTTCTCACAATTCCCCAAACCATCCCTCTCAACCTTCATCTTCTGATCCCTCTTTCTCTGAGACCCTTAGGAAATCCTTCTTAGAGGCCTTCCTTAAACCTAAACCTAGACCAGATGTTGGAACTCTGTTATCCAATTTTGAAACGGAGATACAGTTATGGTTGTCTGCAATAAGGGAGAAGTGCCTTCACAACATGAATCCTAATGAGTCTGAAGAGATTTGGAATGCTTTCAAAAGGAGATTCAATTCTGTGGCTAAGAATCTTAAGGATACTTGCTCTGGAGATGCAACATAAAGATTTTTTGAAGCCTTGAGACGTGCTCAGCTGAGTGTCAGAAGAACTCTAACTCCGTATTTGGAAAATACACCTCCTGTAGTTGTGCGTTCTTCTCTTGACAAATCTGATGCAATTCAGACTGGTGAGAGTTCTCAGATTGAAGAAGTTATTCCAGAGGCTCTTGTTACTGAAGAAACTCTTGTCTCTGATCATCCTTCTATTATGATCTTAGAGAATGCATTTGATTAAGTGGTTTTAGAGAATGCATCATCAGAATTTAAGAAAGACTCTAAGGATGTCCAAGACAAGTCTGCTAAGCCAGAACCTTCTAACAGTGAGATTAAGGAATGGATGGTAAAGCAATAAAAGACTACAGAAGAGATCAAAGAATGGATGGTTAAGCAAAAGGAATCTACTTCTGAGATCAAGACTTGGATGGCAAAGCAAGAAGCACAAACTTCTGAGATAACTGAGCTTATGAAGATTATAGCTTCTCGTTCAACTTAATTGTTTTGTTTGTGCACATCTATGTTTTTTTGCTTGTTTCTCTTCTGAGTTGTTTTTAATGAATACATCTGATTATTTTTCTTCTTCCTATCTGTTATATTTGTTTTCTTGCTCTGATATTTTTGTCTTAAATGATTTTCTGAAAATCACTTTTTGATATGACAAAAAGGGGGAGAAAATTGAAATTTTGATAGTTCACATAAACAGATACTAAATGGCAACTCAGACATTTTAAAATATATCTAATCATATATTAAGTGTTTCAGAGCTATAACTATTCATCTGACAAATTTCATAGAAGTAACTCTAAACAATCTCTGAGAGTCTACAAGATTGCTCTGACTCTGGAAAGAATACAAGTGCTGAAAGGGAAGTATTTATTTTTCTAGCAGTATTCATTTCAGGGGGAGATATATATTTTTCTTTGTTTTGAACAAAATTTCGTATAGTTTTTGTCATCATCAAAAAGGGGGAGATTGTTAGAACACAGATTGGTTCTTAATATATCTCAATATTTTGATGATAACATTAATGCAATTTTGTATGAAGAATAAATATACTCTAATTTTGTTCAAGTGTTTTTTGTTTTAGATATCAAATATATATTCCTCTGAAGACAAAAAGAACTCCTCTGAACATTAATTAACGCTAATCTCTGAGCGTAGAAGCGCAACTCCAGAAGACTCTGAGTGCAGAGTATAAAGATTCAGAATATTCAGAAGACTCTATGCCAACTAACACTACAAGTACAGAGGCTCTGAGAATCAAGTCAACTCTGATCAAACATTCACGCTAAGCACTTTGCTGCATAACTCTGGAATAGAGTGACTCTGATAAAGAAGAATATGGAACACCATCAGAGGATCTGATGCAAGATTTATTTCATATCTGTTCATTTGAAAAGATGTTGTTCAAAGAAAGATTTGTTTCCAAACCCAATGTCTACCAACGACACTATTCCTCATTCGTGTATGGCACAGGAATTCAGACAAAAAGGATATGTCTGAACATTCCTCTTATGTGAAGGAAAATTCAAAGAAGACAAAAGGCAACTGCTGCACGTTCTTTGAGAAATGGATGTGAAGTACTATTTAAGAAAGTATTCAACATTATTTCAAGATTGACGGAATACAAAACAATCAAAGAACAATACTCAAACAACTTTCTTCAACAAACATACTTGTTTTATTTGTTCTTCATTTTGTGTACAAATCACTGTTGTGATAATATCTTTTTAGAAGCACTTAAACACATTGTATTTCATCATTGTAAAAGTTCCTTGAGAGACCAAGTTGTGGTCAGGATTCTTGAGAAGACTAAGACAGTTTGTCTTAGTGATATCACTTTAATAATTTTTGATTAATGGATTAAGTCCTTGTTTGAGAAAGGCAAAATCACCTTGGCCGGGTGGACTGGAGTAGTTTGAGTTCAAAAGAACCAGGATAAAAATAAATTGTTATTTTCTATTGTCATAGTTGCTTTTTGAAACCCTTATTCAACCCCTCTTCTAAGTGTTTTCCTACCTTCATAAGTATCTTTACTTGAACGAAGTAAAGAATCAGAGCAACCGTAGTTTGGCCTACAGTTTGTTGATGAGTTTTGGTAGACAATGCTATCGTGCGCATTCTAGCAGTTTAAGTGTATTTCTGCTCGCTCGTTGGAGACTTAGGCGTTACCTTTTTGCGGTAGAACGAACGTAGCACGCCTTTCTGGGAAAGGGTGGAAAAGAGAAAAGGGGTGCTCGCCAAGACATCGCCGTCTTGTGCCTACGTATTCTCATCTGCCATGAGAAATCAGAGCAACGTAGTTCGTGTTACTACGGGTAACTGGTGTATTTGTGGATGATGTTAACGTGCGTATTCTAGCAGTTTAGGTGTATTGATGCCCGCTCGTTGGAGACTTAGGCGTTACCTGTTTGCGGTAGAACGGACGTAACATATCCTTTTTGAAAGGAGGTTTTCGCCATACGAGGCAAGATGTCACGTTTGATTGGTTAGATAGTTTTTTAGGGGGCGAGATAGGTCCTCGGATAGTAACCTCTACGGGTAGTACCCAATTCTTTGTCTCAAAGTTTCTGTTATGAAAATGGTGTGGTGAATGTAGCGTCTTCGTATTGAAAGACGAGTATCTAAACCACATACACTACAGTGAGTATCCTGATACTCGGAGAGGAAGAAGTCTACACTCAATCCTCTCTCTTAAATTCAACACAAAGAGAACTTCGTTCTCTTATTAAAGTATTTTTGGTTTTGAATGGTAAGTGCTTTGCGACAGAGAACCCTACGGTAAACGTCAACACTAGGGATAAGAGAAGGTGTAACAGCCCAATTTCGGTTTAACTAATTAATTTAGTTATTGGAATTATTTTAATTATGGGATAGTGTGATAATATGTTAAGTCTACATATTATGCTATTTTATCATTTGTAGAGTTTTGGAAAGTTTAGTGGGAAATATTTCGGACAGTCTCAATTAATGGTTAAGTGGATGGTTTATGGAAATTGATTGGAATAATAGGTGTATTGGAGGAAATAGAATGGAAAGAAATATAAAGAATAGAAATAGAAAGAAAAGATATAAGAGAAAAAGAGGAAAGAAAAGAGAAGGAGAGAAAGAAAGGGAGAAGAAGGAAAAAGGAAGAGAAAAGAGAAGAAGAAGAGGAAAAGAGTGGAATCATCAAGAGCAACTAAAAGCTTCGATTAATCCAAGGTAAGGGTGTGAAATCTTACTATCTTAATCAATATGTTTGGTTATGTATGTGTATGGTTGATTGGTTAGAGTTTTGGAGAGTTTTCCATAAGCTTCCATTTTAGGTCGAAATTGATTCGATCGGTAGAAGCCGAGTTTTAATGATTGAAAATGAGAATAAGTGGTAGAATTTAGTCGAGGAATGTTGGACTAAGGCTACTAGAAACAAGCTGGGATTTATCGGTGGATTTCATCGGGTGTTTGGATTCTGAACAGTGGGAGAAAGTTCAGTCCGCAGACGCTCGCTAGCAGCTCGCTAGGCGAGCAGGTCGCGAGTGTTCGCTAGCATCTCGCTAGGCGAGTGCGTAGCAAATGGTCCCAGACTTGGGACATTGGTGTTTTGGTCTCCTTCGCTGGCAGCGAATGGAGTAGCGAATGACTCGCTGGGGGTTCGCTGTGGCGAACGAGGTAGCGAACGAAGTCTGTAGGTTCTGTTCTTGCTCGCTAGCAGTTAGCTAGGCGAGAAGGTGGCGAACATTCGCTAGCAGCTCGCTAGGCGAGCGTGTAGCAAACGTAGCAGGATGAATTTTCCCTGTCGCGTGGTGCCGTCGTGGCTTGGGGTTTCGGTTGCGATCGACCCTTCTTTGATTTAATAGATTATATGCTGGTTTGTGATGTGCTGTGGGTAGCCGTAAGGCGTGAATCCTAGTGTATGAATGTGATTTTGAATCGTGGCCTTTGGGCAAATTATGCATTGTTTAGAATTGAATAAAAATGCATGGCAATTGTGATGAATGATGAATATAATACACATTGTGAGTGCATGATAATTGTACGTGTTGATGTATGAAGAATGCATGATAATATATTTGTGAATATGTATGCATTTGTGTTATTTGATCCCGTGTAGGATCTGCAGAACCTCGCTTGATGCGATGGTTATATTTGATCCCGTGTAGGATCTGCAGAACCTCGCTTGATGTGATGGTTATATTTGATCCCGTGTAGGATCTGCAGAACCTCGCTTGATGCGATGGTTATATTTGATCCCGTGTAGGATCTGCAGAACCTCGCTTGATGCGATGGTTATATTTGATCCCGTGTAGGATCTGCAGAACCTCGCTTGATGCGATGGTTATATTTGATCCCGTGTAGAATCTGCAGAACCTCGCTTGATGCGATGGTTATATTTGATCCCGTGTAGGATCTGCAGAACCTCGCTTGATGTGATGGTTATATTTGATCCCGTGTAGGATCTGCAGAACCTCGCTTGATGCGATGGTTATATTTGATCCCGTGTAGGATCTGCAGAACCTCGTGTGCCCATGTGGGGTGTGAGCGATGGTTATATTTGATCCCTTGGAGGATTTGCAGAACCTTGCTTGATGCGACGGTTATATAGTGATTCCTAGGAAAATCTGATGAGTTATAGTGTAACCGTATAAGTGCGAGAGGAGTGAGTTCTAAGAGAATCTGACGGATGAATGAGTCGGTACCGTGGTTGTAGCTGCATAGGGTCGAGGTGTCGGTCTCTATGAGTGCATTATCATCTTCATATGATGAATTGAAAATAATGCATTGAGAATGTATTAGTGTATGTATATATATATATATATATATATATATATATATATATATATATATATATATATATATATATATATATATATATATATATATATATATATATATATATATATATATATATATATATATATATATATATATATATATATATTGCGTCTGGTAAATATGAGAATGAGGTCGATGTATATGTAGAGAGATTCTACTCACTAGGGTAGAACGGCGATGCGTCGTTCCTAGTGAGGTAGTTACCGGGGTAGAATGGCCGAGACTTTGTTCCCGGTAGAGCATAAGCGACGTACCCATAGTCCGGAAAGAGGATTGAGGGTAGTGAATGAGTCTTATATGGATCGCATGGTATGATCGCGATTGTCATATGTAAATATGCCTATGTGCAGGAATTGATGAGATGCGTTAGCAAATAAATAAATGTGAAAGATATTGACCGATGAATAGACGGTTAAGTGTGAGCGATTATGTCTATGTGTATTTGATGCAGTGAGAATCTATGGTTATGCATTGTAGTGAATAAGTATGAGGTATAGGCATTCGGTACTTGTACATTTATATATATATATATATATATATATATATATATATATATATATATATATATATATATATATATATATATATATATATATATATATATATATATATATATATATATATATATATATATATATATATATATATATATATATATATATATATATATATATATATATATATATATATATATATATATATATATATATATATATATATATATATATATATATATATATATATATATATATATATATATATATATATATATATATCTTATGCCTTGATTATTATGATAATGTTTCTCACCCCTCTGTTGTTTTATAATGCCCTACGAGGCATTGCAGATTAGGATTCGCTGGAGGTTTCCTTTGGAGTATAGTTCCTTTCCCTCGTGTCGGTCGCTCTGATATGTAACTTTGGGTAGATAGGCTTGTAGAATATCTTAATGATGTTTTGTTTGTATGTGAATGAAGTTGTGAACAACCAGATGACATGTAATTACGTTTTGTCATGTCTTAAGTGAATATATATATATGTTTTAGTCTTTCGCTTTAAGAGAAAACGTGAATATGTAATTTCGAAGAATCATGCGCTTATTTTTAGTTGAGATTTACCCCTTTTTAGTTAATTCTTTTTAAACATTAATATTCATGTGGTCGTTTCGTGAGTATTGTGACGCACTTCTTTTATACCTTAATGTAAATACACTCTGATGAAAATAAAAACACTTGTATTCGTGACTATATGATTTGATATGTGATTATTTTGGGGTATAGAAAGGGGGCGTTACAGAAGGCCTACACCTAACCACTCCACGACCATTCAAGTTTTTGTTATGAAAATGATTTGAAAATGCACTCGGTACGGGACTGAGGTTTTAGGTGAGAAAGTTGCAGAGGGAAGTTGAAAAGATATGGTGGTGAATAGAGTCGCGTCTTCGTATTGAAAGGCGAGCATCGAGACCACCCATACTACAGTGAATATCCTGATACTCGAAGAGGAATAAGTCTACAATCAATCCTCTCTCTTTAGTTCAATTCAAAGAGAAATCAGTTTATTATTGAAAGTGCACTCGGTACGGGACCGAGGTTTTTAGGAGAAAAGGTTTTGAAAATGTACTCGGTGCGGAGCTGAGGTTTTTTAGGAGAGGAAGTGGACGGAAAGCGTCTTCGTATTGAAAGACGAGTATAAAAACCACCCACACTACAGTGAGTATCTCGACACTCGAAGAGGAGGAAGTCTACACTTAATCCTCTCTCTTTAATTCAATACAAAGAGAATTTTATTTACAAGATGGTTTGAGAATGTTTTCAAATTGAATCGGGACAATGTAACACTAAACCGTCTTAGCTCGACTTATAAGGGAAGCCAAACTATAAGAGGTTGCATATTGATTTTCGTACTAATGAAAAGATAGAGAAACGATATTGAGGATCGTTCTCCAACTGAATCATGTCACACGGACCAAAAACAGTGGGATCTCGTCTTGCGGATACAAGACTTCATCGATCACAGAAAGTCAAAATAAAATCGAGAGATGAAAAGAAATGACGAGAGAAAGAAGGTGGTCTCGGATCCAACATTATCCATCAATATTTTCTAATAACGAGTTACGAAGGTGTCGTCATCGACCAAGAAAAGCGACAAATGAAATAAAGTCGGAATAAGAAAGAAGAGAGAAAGTCGAGAAAACTCAAACCTCGTCTCAATCGCAAACTTTAAGTTAATTTAATCGAAGGGAACCTCTCGCGATCCGACAGTAAGAAAAATGACCCAAATGGTCATTCTCCTTAGATTTGAAATAACGAAGGTTTCAACATCCTCAAAAATCAACGTTTGACAAATCGGAGACATCATCAGTTCGAAAATAAAAATTGTAATAAAAACGCGAAGTGGGAAAAGAGGTGGGTCTTGGATCCAACGGTACTTATCAATATATTGACTTAGTAATCGATTTACAGAACTTTCGTCATCGACCACAAAAGCGACAAATGAAATAAAGTCGGAATAAGAAAGGAGAAAGAAAAATCAGTCTCGGATCCTTTGTTTCACGTCAATAATTTCACGGCTAAACGGTGGTGATTTCGTCATCGACCTAAACGGATGAAAATGGGACAAAATGTACAATAATAAAAGAGAAATAAAATTCAACTTCCGAAAAATTATAAATTCTAATATAAATTGAAATGAAATTCAAACTTAGGAAATTATATATATATATATATATATATATATATATATATATATATATATATATATATATATATATATATATATATATATATATATATATATATATATATATATATATATATATATATATATATATATATATATAACCCTAAATATACTAATATTATAAAAACTATATATAAAATAAAATAAAGTTATAAACAAAATATATATAAAATTCTAAAAGAAGTATATACAAACTAAAATATAATATAATAACAATTTCAAAAACTACATATAAAATATAAATATATACAACCAAACTATTAGATAGTAATATATATATATATATATATATATATATATATATATATATATATATATATATATATATATATATATATATATATATATATATATATATATATATATATATATATATATATATATATATATATATATATATATATATATATATATATATATATATATATATATATATATATATATATATATATATATATATATATATATATATATATATATATATATATATATATAAAATAGCCAAAATAGTTTATCAAAAATGATTTACAAAATACATAATTAGAAAGAAACAGAAGGGGTTTGTAAAGAAACAAGGGGGGGGGGGGGGGAGTGGGGGGCAGTCCAGATAGAGATGTGGGCTCCAAGGCCCAAACTAAAGTCAGCACAACAATAGAAAAATAAAATTAAAATAAAAAAGAAAAATCAACAAAAATCAAAAGTGAAAACCCACTTCACTCGTCACTCTCGCTCTCTCTCAGCTCCTCTGTTTTGCTTCACACTCAGTTCAACCTCTCTTTGTTCACGTCTCTCTCTCGCTTCTTTCATTCGACTTGTTTCAATTTCTCCTCTTTTACTCTTTCTGTACTAGATCTGCTCTATGTGTTTATGTTGGTCTTGTTTCAGGTTTACCGCTTGAAGAAAGGGTTTGAAGTTGAATGGTGATTTGGGGGTTTTTAACGGTGGAGAAGAACGGTTGTGGTTAGGATGGAGAAAAACGTTTCGAGAGTTGTTGATGAAGGTTGGATACGAAAGTTATGGGTGAAGATTTGGTGAATGATTGGAGAAGGTGAGTTGGAGAGTGTCAGTTGTGGTATATTGACGGAAGTGATGGAGGGTGGTGCGTTGGGTAAGGTTTTGGGAAGAAAGAGTTTGTGTGAGGTAAATCTAGGCTCAGATGGTGGATCATTCTGGGTTGCGGTTTGGTGTTTGGAGTTTCTGGGTGGTGGAGGTTCGATTGACGGTGCTGGGTTTGTGTTGTTGGTATCGCATCAATTTAACAGTTGGTGCGTTCACATCTGATTTCCGTGTTGTTCTTTTTTTCGTTTTCCAGGTTGAAGATGGATGTTGATTTGTGTGAGGGATGAACGTTGGAATCTGGGTGTGATAAAGCTGCGTTGATGATTCATCAATGGTGGTTCTGGGTAAACTTCTGTTGAAGTAGATGAACTGGGTTTGTTCATGGTGCTGAAGCTTGGAGGTTGGAGGCGCAGGGTTCTACGGTTGTTGACCTAGAGATTAGGGTTTGGAGGCTGTCTAGTTTTTTTGGGGTCTGAAGGTTGAAGGCAATGAATAGGACTATATAGTCCTGATTGGCGACACATGGCACTGATTAAGACCAAATGATTAATTAAAAGCTGACTAATGACTGATTATTACTGATAAAAACGTGATTAATGTTGATAAGTGACACGGTTAGTAAAATGTTGCTGATAATTAAAGTTGACTCAAAAAATAATTAAAATCCTAATTATTATAAACTATCCTAATAGCTAATTAATTAAACAAAACTAATAATAAATAATTCTAATCTAATTAACTAATAAACTAATAATAATTATTCTAACTTAATTCTAAATATTTAAATAAAAATCTATAGAAACAACATTTAATAAGAAAAACTCTATTTTAATAAAAAGCTATTTCTAAACTATTAATATTAAAAATATATTTAATAAAAAAACTAATAAAAATAAAACCTATTCTAAAATCAATAAAAACTAACAAATAAAATTTATATTAAAAATAATATCTATCCAAATTATATTAAAAATTCTATTTAAACTATTTTCTACATAATCAAAAATATAAAACAAAACCTATTCTAAATAATTAAATAAAACAAAAATAGCAATAAAAATGCGAAAATGCTATGGAAAACAGGCGAGCACTGAAATGCGCTGATATTATCGACATGGATTGAATTATCAAGAGGAGAGCGACTTTCGCTCGATTTTGACACTGAACTTCTCGTTTGAATTGATTTGAATCGCCTGAAACGCGAGCAGAGCGACTAAAATCTTGATAAATTCAATCCGGTTGATAACACGGGCAAAATGCGAAAAATGATATGCAGATGAAAACGAAACAAAAGCCAGACAAAGTCAGAAAACCAGTGGGCAAATTTTAGGGTGCAACAGTTTGCTTTGACTTTTTCCATCTTCGTCAGCCAGTTCAAGTAAAGATCATAATCTTTGAAGTAGGGAGTGACTCTGAACAACCTGGATCCGTTGTTAAGGTATTTAAGGTCTATATTATAAAGGGATAGGCTATCTGGACCTTCAATAGGGACTTTTCTAGAATCTTTTTGCCCTAGGGGTTTGGTCTTACGGTAAGAAGGGAAAAAATCACTAAAGTTGGAATAGTTGAGGCCCAATGGAGATAATGGACCAGACAGAGCCAAGGATTTACCTGCAACAGTAACAGGAATCATTACTTGAGATTCATATATGTGTCTCTTCTCTTCTAGTAGGGGTTTGGGGATGAACTGTTGGTTCTTCACTATTTTGGACCCACTCAGTGTGGTGAAGGGAGGAAGGAGCGTCGCAGCTAATTTCCCTTTAACTTGAGACTTCTTCTTTTGAGCTTGGGTGGTAGCCATGGATGATGCCATTATTGAAGTTTGGGGAAGAAATGGGTTTTGGAAAAGTTAGAAGCTGTTTGAAAAATACGTCAGTATTTGTTGAAGAGTGGAAAAGTTGGAAATGATTTCTAGGGAACTATTTATAAGGTGTTTAGAAGTAAATCAAAGGTCTTTTCTTTCATCATTAATGGCTATAGATAGTGGGTCACGTGGTGTCCCAAGATGAGAGATGGGGGCGGTGGCAGTTACTACCTAGACCCATGATTGCCTTAGGCCCTAAAAAGATGAGTGGTAATCCTATTACTGTTGAGAGCGGCTCTAAGGGTAGTGTTTCTCCTTTTTGCAAAAGGGGAACAAATTATGAATCACGTTCCTTCCCCTATGTAAGTGGGGTATTGAATCAGGAATCATCATCTTGAGTGATGCTTAGAAGATGTAAGAGTCGTCTAGAGAATCTCTGTCATTTGAAGCTCTCTCCGTGAATACTCCAAAATCTCTGTTCCCTGTGACATCCGACTGTGGTAAAAACCTTTACATGGGAATGATGCCTCATTTTATGACTAAGGTGAAAATAGAGGCTTCCCGTCAAAGGAGGGAACGTGTTGGTCGTTTCGTCCAAACATATCAAAATTCATCTGATCATGATCCTAGTGACGCTTAATTTTCCCATCACATAGAGTGTGAATGCCGGTAAGATACTGTGTCCTGAATCAATATGGGTGATCATCATAGAGCTGATGTATAAGCCTGCAAGGGTATTTTATTAATAGAGTTGGCCAATGCAAGTAGGTACCATTGGGTAGCTACTAAAATAGTCAAGATTCTATCCGTTATGAACATTATCAAGGTCGTAACTCAGGTCGATATCACGGTTGGCAATTTCCCAGATTGGCCAGTTTTTTCAGTATGGCTAGATGATAACGCATGCAACTATTTGTAGGGTTGCTTGGTTCCCTTATACGAGTGTCTCTTCACCCGATTGAGAATATGTTTTCCCTTATCTGACTTTGAGGTGGCCATGATGAACCATCTAAAAGTTTCCCCCTCGCAAATTTATCCTGGAGCCTGGCCTTTCATGGTGGTGTTCTAGCTTTGTGTTGAGTACAAATCTTAGAAACCATCATTGGGGATCTTTCTAGACCTCTTTTGTGTGGCTCGTATTTCACTGGATGATGCTCGATATCAAGGATTAATAATCTTCCTTCGTTCCCAAGCACCTTGGTTCAACTTTTTCTCTTATGTGGGGACTTTCTGAAGTGTATATTAATGGTGAAACCTATCACATATGAGGTGCATATGGCCTTCTTCACGTCTTCGAATCTGGTGGGAGCACCCGTTCTTGCAGAGGTAGCTTTTAAAAATATTGGTCCATAACTCATTTCTTCCGACCTAACCCTTCTTATCATTTTGGGCTTCTAAGGAAGTGAACATGAAAGAGTATTTATATGTATGGTATAAAGGACTTGGATATAAAAAAGGGTTTGTTTCCAGCGAAGTACTTTCTTTTTAATAAAATAGAAGATGAATAGATACCCACGCGATCATTATTTCCTTTGAATTCTGAGAGACAACAACTCTTTGGTGAGGATGAGGATTCGGGCCCTCCCTTTTTTTAGCCGTGCAAATTGTGCTTTATAGCATGAATCGATAGAGTTAATTGTGGAAAGCTTTGGTTTTTGGGAATGATCATGGTCTTACTATTGGCTTATCTATCTCAGAGCCTACATCACTTGTTATTGCTTCTACTTCTATTTCAGAGGCTTGGATTTCTGATGTGGTGATTGCCCTAGGGTAACCAAAACTATTGTCTTGGTTCTGACTCCTTTTATGGGTCATTTGGCTACTATCACAGTTTATTTATCTTCTTTGGAACCTTCACCTTCTTTTTCCTTTTCCAAGAGGATTCGGGGTAATAGTCTATCCACTCTTGTTGAAGAAGGTTCTCCCAAAAAAGTTTGCTTGTCTGAGGGTGGTGAGCAGGATGTTAGAACAAGATTTGGTTCTGCATCTAGATATTTAATTTTTGATGATAACAAGGTAGAATTTATGTGAGAACAATTTTGGTACCTTAACATTTTTTTATTGTGTAGCTTTAAGAACCAGTTCTGATTCTAAAGATATGACGTGCAACATCATCAGTTTCTGAACTTTTGCGTTCCAAAAGTCATTTCCATGCTGATTCAATCTTAAGAAGCTTATCAGAAGGCGCTATGTTGCTGCTGAAGTAATATCTTTGTCTTTTCTTTTGGATGTGACTTTAACCATCAAGCTTCTGAAGAATGGCAAGCTTATGAAGTTTCTGTTGCTAAGCTGAAGATTCTGAAGATTCTCAAGTTAGACGTTAACGCTATTAAAAGGTTCTGACTAAAGATTCTGAAGGTTATAACCCCAACTATGTATTTATTTACTTTCATGTTTCATCAAATCTCTACCATAAGCCTATGAATATGATGATAAGGATAAAAATATATATGATCAAAATAGTCAATGGTACAAATTGAAAATATTCCATCCACTACCTGATATTGTGGGTTAAAGGATTATACTATTCTTCACACCTATCACTATTCCGCGTGTGGACGGATGCAATTCTCGTATTCCTAATTTACCCTGCAATTCTCGTATTCTTCACACCTATCACTATTCCGATAGTTGTCAATTTTACAAGACTGTTTCTATGTGAAAAGCTCTCAACTTTGTGCATACTTTTCTTTAAGTGTTTGTATTTCATTTGTGTAAATATGCTTGTATAAAAGCGACTTATAAATGCACATTCTTTATTCAAACTTGTTGTTTGTATTTCCTTAAGGGACCAATTAGGTCACAATCCTTGAGAAGACATTGACTATTTGTCTTTGTGATCTATTAGTCACCAGCTATTGCTAGTGCATTTGTAATCAGTTGATTATAATGGATTAAGTCCTTATGTATAAGGCGAAATCACCTTGGCGGGTGGATTGGATTAGCTTTGAGTTTCAAGCGAACCAGTATAAAAATCCTTGTGTCTCTTTCATTGTTCAATCTTTTAATTGTTGAGTTTTTGAGTTGGTAAAAAGCTTTTGTTTTTAAAGCCCAATTTAACCCCCCCCCCCCATTTCTTGTGTTTTTCGCACCTTCAATTGGAATCAGATTTCTGGTTTTGATTGTGATAAAAGTTTTATCAACACTTCACCATGTTCAGTACTAATCTAGTTTGTGTAAGAAACAATCGCTGATGTTGCTCCTGTTGTTAACAATGAGAAAGATCACTACAACGCTAAACCACCAGTCTTTGATGGTGAGAATTTGATTATTGGAAAGATAGAATTGAAAGTTTCTTTCTTGGTTATGATGTAGATCCTTGGGATATTGTAGTTGATGGCTACATTCACCCAGTTGATTATGCGGGTAACAAAGTGGCATGAAGTGCTATGACAGATCAACAGAAGAAGGATTACAAGAATCATCATAAGGCTATAATTATATTTCTTAATGATATCTCTTATACTGAGTATGAGAAGATAACAAACATAGATACTACTAAGTTTATTTTTTATTCTCTAAGGATGACTCGTGAAGGGATTGCCCAAGTAAAAGAGACAAAGGCTTTGGCCTTAATCCAGAAGTACGAGGCATTTAGAATGGAAGATGATGAAACCGTTGAGACTATGTTCTCAAGATTTCAGATGCTTGTTGTAAGACTCAAGGTTCTGGATAAAGGAGACTCTGCTGTTAACCATGCCAAGAAAATCATCAGAAGTCTCCTAAAGAAATGAAGACCTATGGTAACTACCTTAAAGCTATCTAAAGATTTAAACAATATTAGTTTTAAAGAACTTTTTAGTTCTTTAAGAAGTCATGAGATAGAGCTTGAGGGAGATGAGCCTCATAAGCGGGGTAAATCGGGCGCCTTGAAGTCCAAACCAGAGAAGGCAAAGGATTATCAAGATGAGGAAGAATCAGAAGATTCTGATGAAGACTAAAAAGATGATGATGAGTTGTTGCTGATTTCTAACAGAGTTAACAGACTCTAGAGGCATAGGAAAAATGGTAAAGGGAAGTTTAGAAGAGCCAGAAGAACTGTTGTTCGTTCTGATTCTTCGTCTAGACAGAAGAAACAAGGTTCTGGAAAAAAAGGTTATTTTCTATGAGTGCAAGGAGCCAGGTCAGTACAAGAATGAGTAACCTAAGCTCAAGAAGGACAAGAAGCCTAATAACAAGTTTTCTAAAGGAAAGAAGGGGCTCATGGCTACATGTGATGACTCAGATTCAGAAGAGGAACAAGCCAGCATTACATTAATGGCAACTACAGCTGATCCTGAAAGTTCCAAAGAACCAGAAACCAAGGGGCTGTTAGAGTCAGAATCATAATCAGACTCTTATTCTGAAAAGGTATTTTCTAAACTATCTCGTTTTGATTTAGAGTCATGTCTCTTTAAAATGATGGAAAAGTACCAAAGTTTTAAAAGTAAATACAAGGACCTTAAACAAGTCCAATTAGTTGCTTCTGAAAATCGTAGTAAGCTTGAAAGGGATATTTCTTCTCTAAATGAAAATATTGTTTCTTTAGAAAGTAACAACTCTATTTTGAAAAGAAAATTTTCAAAACTAGAGGAAGAAATAATTTTAGAAGCTTCTGGTACTGATTGTGTCAGATCATTCCAATACTTTCTAGCTAAAAGCATAGGTAGAAGAAAAACGGCTTCCATGGTCTATGGAGTAAGAAAAAATGGCAAGAAAGGTTTAGGTTGTACAGAAACCTCAAAACCTGACGAAAGTCAAAAGGTAAAACCAAAACCTCTCTATGAGCATTTTGTTCCTGCTGGCACTGAGCTTGATTGTTCTGAGCTTGAACAGAAACCTTCATAGACACAAAATTCCACTTGATTATCCTGCTACACAGAAACCCAATGCTGTGAGAAAATCTGAGAAAAATAAAAAAAGAGGACCCAAAAAGTGAGTACCTAACTATCAGATCATTTATGTTGCAGACATCCCCAATCATGGTACCTGGACAGTGGATGCTCGCGACACATGATAGGTAGAAGGCATATATTCCATGATTTGGAACTTAAGCCTGGAGGCTTCATTGGTTTTGGAGGAAACTAAAAAGGAAAGATCATTGGCTCTGGAACTATTGGTAATGGTAAACTCCCTTCTATTACTGATGTTCTTTTAGTTGATAGTTTAATGTATAACTTATTATCTATCAGTCAGCTTAGTGATAATGGTTTTGATATCATTTGTATTCAAAAGTCATGTAATGTTGTTATTTAGAAAGATGACACAATCCTTTTTATGGAAAGAGGAAAAATAATATTTATAAGATTAGACTTTCTGATCTTAAGGACCAGAATGTTGAATGCTTAATGTCTATTAACGAAGAGCAATGAGTATGACATAGACGTTTGAACCATGTTAGCATGAGGATTTCTCAGCTAAATAAGCTTGAATTAGTCAGAGGCTTACCTAACCTGAAGTTTGCTTCAAATGCTCTTTGTGAAGCATGTCAAAAAGGCAAATTTTCCAAAACTTCCTCCAAAGCGAAAAATGTCGTTTCCACCACCAAACTGTTAGAGCTTTTGCATATTGATGTGTTTGGTCCAATGAAAACAACCTCTATCAGTGGTACGAAGTATAGATTGGTCATTGTTGATGACTATAGTCGTTGGACATGGGTAAAGTTCTTTACATACAAGGATGAGTCACATTATATGTTCTCTACTTTCTGCTCACAAGTGCAAACACAGAAGGGTTGCAAAATAGTCAAAGTCAGAAGTGATCATGGTGGAAAATTTTAGAATAAGCACTTTGAGAATCTTTTTGATTCTTATGGTATTTCCCGTGATTTCTCATGTCCTAGAAATCCACAATATAATAGGATTGTAGAAAGGAAGAATATGACTTTGCAAGAAATGGCTTGTACCACGATTCAAGAAACTGACATGGCTAAGCATTTGTGGGTAATGCAGTTAACACAACTTGTTATATTCATAACATGATTTATGTTAGATCGATTCTGGGTAAGACTCCTTATAAACTGTGGAAGAATAGAAAGCCCCACATTTCTTATTTCCATCCTTTTGGTTGTGTTTGTTTTATGTTGAACACTAAGGAGAATCTTGGCAAGTTTGATTCTAAAGCATAAAAATATATGTTGTTAGGATATTCTAAGTGCTCAAAAGGCTACAAAATCTATAACACTGAAACAAGAATTATTGGGAAATCAATTCATGTTAGATTCAATGGTAAGCTTGACCCTGAAAAGTCAAAGATAGTTGAGAAACTTACAGATTTGAAAATAACCTTCTCAGAATCCAAGAGCAAAGATTCTGAAGACAAAGACTTAGAAGGAAAAGACAATGATGTTGAAGAAAAAGACTTAGAAGAGATTCAACTATAAGTAATTATTGTAGGTCCATCTCATCAGAGTAAGAGTAAACAAAGAATTTATAGTTTTGAATAATTGATTCTGGGAGATAAAGACGCACCAGTCAGAACCCGATCTTCATTCAAACCTTCTGAAGAAACTCTTATGGATTTGGTATCTTTGATAGAGCCAACATCTATTGATAAAGTTCTTCTGAATAATGAGTGGATTCTGGCTATGCAAGAAGAACTGAATCAATTCACCAAAAACGATATTTGGGATCTTGTTTAGAAACCAAAAGGTGTCCATGTTATTGAAACTAGACGGGTGTTCAAAAACAAGCTCAATGAGAAAGTTGATATCACCAGAAACTAGGCGCGACTAGTAGCACAAGGTTATAGTCAACAAGAAGGGATAGGCTATATAGAAATCCTTGCATCAGTTTCCAGGTTAGAATCTATTCGTCTTTTAGTTTCTTTTACAGTCAATCATAACATCAGTCTCTATCATATGGATGTTAAGAGTGTGTTCTTAAATGGATACATTTCTGAAGAAGTGTATGTGCCCCAACCCCCTGGCTTTGAGTGTAACACCCCCAAATTTATTAGAATATTTATTTAAATATGAATATTCGTATTTTTGGTGATTTGCGGTGGTTGGTATGAAGTATTAAGAATTGTGGATTTTGGGTTATTTATTTAAATAATAGTATATAATATGAATATATTGGTATTATTATTAATTTAAATAAATATAAGTGAATTAAGGGCAAAATGGACATTTGAGGAGGAGTTAGTGAGGGTGAAGTTGGAAAGCCCAATTTTAAGGCTCAAAGTTAGGTTTAACAAAAAGGAATTTTGAGGGAATTGGGATTCATTCCTGTTAGACCGTGAGAAGGGGAGAAATAAATGCCAAAGATCTGAGGAAGAGGATTGAGGCAAAAGTTTCGCAAGGTTTCCAAGAATCAAAGAGAAAGGCTTAGAGTCGGTAATTAAGGTATATGAAGTATTGCCTTCATTGTTTTCAATATATGATTCAATGTATTTAAAGTTGATTTAAGGGTTTAGGAGGTTTTTGAGTTCAAGGAAATTAGGCCTTCGTGGCCAAAATCTGTTGTTGAGGTTTTAACTGTATATGGTAATTAATTATGAGAACTCTAATAAGTATGGGAAAATCGTAAGGATTTTATGGGAATTTCTAATAAGTTTAATGAGTTTGAGGGATTTGAACTGATGGTCTGATAGGTTTGAGGCTGATTTGAGATAAGGAAAATTAGGCCTTCGTAGCCAAAATCTGTTGTTGAGGTTTTAACCATATAGGATAATTGATTGTGAGGACTTTAATGATTGTGGGGGTATTTGAAAGAAATTATGAGAGTTTGAGGCGTAAATATGATACAGGATTGAACCTATATCCATTAATTTTAAAGGTTTTAAGCATAATCTTAAAACGATAATTAGATGGTTTAATTGTGTTAAAATTGTAAATTTACTTGAGATAATTAAAGTATTGGATGAGTTATAATTTTTTAAGAGTTTGGGTTTTTACGGAATCGAATTTGGAGGTCCGAAAGGCCTCAAACGGTGAAAACGCAGAAAATTCTGCATGATGTCTGTCACGACTGTTCATATTTTCGGTCAAAATTGTTTTGGACGTAACTTTTGATCCGTAAGTCCGTTTTAGTCCCTGTTTGAATTCTTAGAAAGATAACTAACATGGATATAATATGGTATAGATGATAAAATTGGTTGTTCAATATTTTTATATCTAATATGTTTGGGAAGTCAATTGTGTGTATGTTCTATTAATAAATTGTTGCACTGTTTGCTGCCAGTTGTGAAATTATTAGTGGATAATTTATCGAGTACTTGTGTGTATGCTTGTGCAGTGCTATTTTGATGCTTTGATGCTGTGATTTTCTTGATGAATTACCAGGAGTATGACTGTGATTCCTATGTGATTAATACATGATTGTATGATAATTCCTATGAGTAATGATGACCAATTATGATGTTGATTCCATGAGCTTTCATGATTATATGATGACATGATTATTATGATGATTTTGATGAATGATGATGCACCTAATGAGATTATTATGTGGATTGTATTGACGTGTGCATCATGCATTCATATGCATTCCAGACTTAGGTATAGGACCTTGATTCTTGTGGCTTCAGTCCCATTGTGCGGATGTGAAGTATTTTGTTGTGCTCCAGTTCTTGTGTAGAATCGATCCTACTGTTGTGGATCTATGGAGGGTTGATGGCCCAATGTCCATCGAATTTTGTTGATTGGTACCACATGCATGAGTCTTGTTGCATTTGCATTTATGTGACAATTTGGTGTAATTTATAATGTTGTGACCTTTGATGTTCCTTAATGATTATGATGATGTTGAATATGAAAGTGATGCTATTTTATATATTGATTCCTATATTAATTATTATAAATCATTTT
The DNA here is from genome assembly GCA_963859935.3 of Lathyrus sativus. Taxonomy (NCBI): domain Eukaryota; kingdom Viridiplantae; phylum Streptophyta; class Magnoliopsida; order Fabales; family Fabaceae; genus Lathyrus; species Lathyrus sativus. The sequence goes on along the minus strand of OZ012739.1, from coordinate 543,567,869 downwards.
ACTCACCCTGCCTATTCGAATGTTGCCTCCACATGGGTAACGTGCATATGACCAGGTTTAGCTGTGGATGTCGTTGAGGACTTTTTGAAGTTTTGGGTCGTTGGCCATTGTGGTTGACTTAGAGGGTCTTGCTCTGATAGTGTAACATCGGGTTGAGGTCTTTTGATTCAAATTATATTTTATTGAGTTTTTTTTATGTTGATTTCCTTGCGGAGAAAGGAAAACTTTGGATTTGCCTTTTTGAGTTTCGCTGCCATTTGAGCACTTTTGAGTAATTTTGAGAAAACACGTTGCTTACGGAGCATTGACCTTGATTTGAAAATTTTATTGAGGAATGTACGCCCTTTGAGATGATTTTATTGCGTTTCAATATTTTACTCTGATTCATTCAATTATTTTACCATAATATTCGTGGGGTAGAAAAGGGTGTTACATTGAGAGTTCTTAAAACTATGATTTTCTTTTCAAATTTAAAAAGTCATTATATGGTATGAAATAAGCTCCTAGAGCTTAGTATGAAAGACTAAGTAACTTCCTTGTGGAAAATAATTTCACCAAATGGAAAGTGGACACAATACTCTTTTGCAAAACCTTTAAGAATGATATTCTAGTTGTGCAAATTTATGTTGATGTTATTATATTTGGTTCTGCTAATGCTTTATTGTGTAAGGATTTTGCTAAGTTAATGCATGCATAATTCAAAATGAGTCTAATGGGAGAGCTCAAGTTCTTTCTAGAGATTCAAATTGATCAACATTCGGAAGGAATGTAGATTCACCAAAGCAAGTATACAAGAGAGAGTTTGAAGAAGTTTAACTTGTCAGAATGTAACCTAGCAAAGACTACAATGCATCCCACATGCATTCTAAAGAAAGAAGAGGTAAGCGGTAAGGTGTATCAGAAGTTACTCATAGGTATGATAGGTCCTCTCCTCAATCTAACTGCTTCTAGACCTAATATTTTATTCAGTGTTTGTTTGTGTGCTCGCATCCAGTTAGATCATAGGGAGACTCACTTAGTTGTTGTTAAAAGACTCTTTAGGTATCTAAAAGGTATTACTAATCTTGATTTATTTTATAGAAAATCAAGTGATTACAAATTAGTAGGCTATTGTGATGCTGACTATGCTGGAGACAGAATAGAAAGGAAAAGTACTTCTAGAATCTGTCAATTTTTGGGAGAAAATATGATCTTGTGGTCCAACAAGAGACAATCAACAATTGAGCTTTGAACAGCTGAATCTGAGTATATCACAGCTTCTGGATGTAGCACTCAAATACTATGAATGAAAAGTCAGCTGGAAGATTATTAGGTCTTCGAGAGTAACATTCCTATCTTCTGTGATAATACTTCTACTATTTATTTAACAAAGAATTCTATCTTGCATTCTAGGGCTAACCATATTGAGATTAAACATCATTTCTTACGAGACTATGTTCAGAAGGGTATTTTCATTCAAAATTTATTTACATAGACCATTAGTGGGTTGATATCTTCCCAAAACCCCTTACCGAGGATAAATTCATTTTCATTATGAAAAATCTATTTATGAAATCTTGTCCAGAATGAAAAGATGTTATCAGAATCTTTTGTTTCCAAAATTCTTGATTAAGATTTTGAAGTTATCTTATTGTGTTATTGTTTGGTTGATTCTGAAACATGAGCTTTTTTAAGTGAGAAAGTTTTATGAATCAGAAAGGTTCTGATCAGAAGAAAATCCTATTGATTTTCCTTTTGGATTTTGGACAGTTACAACATTAATGGTTGCCTTTTTTTTTTATAACGTGTGGTTTTTAGTGGAGACAGCTGTCCCATTTCCCGGGCATGCGTATTGATGATGTGACACATTGGGTTTGGTAATTGCTTGGAACGAGGTTAAATCCCTACGTGTTCCCCTTTTATCTTCATTTTACCTTTTTGTAATTATTATATTTATGGTAATTATTGTTGAAATGTTTATTTAAACCCGCCTCACTCGCATTTCACACTACGCTAACATTACTCTCACATTTTTCTCTCTTTCAAACCTAAAATATTCCTTTGCATCTATTTATCTCCTTCATCTGCTCCTTCAACTCTCAACTGTCTACATGTTAGATTTATACTAAAGGGGGTTTTAAAAATTGTCTCCATAGGGATTATAGTGATATCGCTTTCCGTTCTACAGTTATGATGTTTTAAGTAGGGTTTTCAAAGTTTGTTTGTTTTGGATCATAAGTTTGTCACAATTTTAGTAGCAAAGATTAAATTCTAAAATATGTTTGTTTAACAAGACATATCAAATATAAATTTCATCAACCTAACTTGTATATATTCGATTAATCAAGCATGTGAATTCATTTCCTATTAATATAATCATGTATCCTCTCAATATCGTCTATGTCTAGAGCGGTGTCGTGAATATTATTATATTTGTCATTAGATGATGTCTCATGCTAATAACAAATACAATAATGTTTAAGATCAACACAAAGCAAATATCAACTCACAAATCTATGTCTAGAGTTTGTTTATTGATAGATGAATATTTAGATCCAAGTTTGTAAAATCCATGTCTAGAGTGATACAATTTATAAAATATATCATTAAGAACAAAAACATTCAACATATATTAATCATCCACTTGTTCGCATACAAATAGATCAAAAAAAATACATAAAATCTAAGATAGACTACTGATAACGCGAAATCGTATATATATAATGACTTACATTTTAACTAATTTATGACTGGTTTCACTCTGATTTCGAGTTTTTCCACGTTATTTGTCTAGTATTTTGCAGGTATTCAAAGTTCATGTTCAAATGGAACAAGATGAAGAAAACAAGCAATTATAGATGAAAACCAGATGAAAAACAGATCAAAAACAGCAAATACGGATTTTGTTGATATGACAGTCGTCACATCTCCATTACGACCGTCATATGTGTTACGACCGTCACAACCCATGACGACCGTCATGCAGACAAAAAGTGCAGAATACGTGCACGTGCTGTAAGTGCCTTCAAAGACCAAAAAGAGTGGTCCACTAGCTCCTACTTTCTCTGACATCAATCCCACTTCCTAAAGCAACTAACCGTTGGAAATTCCATCTATAAAAGGAGGAAGCTGAGACCAGAAAAGGGAGCTGCATTCAAGACACGAAGTGCTACCAAATTATTTTCAGAGCGAATTTGAGTTTCAGAATTTCTTATTGTTTCCTTTTTCTTTCCTTTCCTTGCAATTTGTGTTTTACTTTTCAATTATATTCTGTACGAGTGATTGGTACCAAGACTAAATCCTGCCGACATTGTGGAGGATTTCCCAAAGGCCAATTGAATTATTTACAAGTTCTTATTATAATCGTTAATTGAATTTTATTTTCCATTATGATGCATGTTTATATATTCTACCATTGTTGACGTGTTCTTAGTTTATATTCCATGTCCGGCTAAATTAAAGTAATCGGTATGTAATAGGTAGTCAGATGGGATTCGATAATAACCGGTGTATTCTTCCCTTTTCAAACTTATTTCTGGCTTGAGTTTTTAAATCGATTTTTCTAAATAAATGTTCGTCACGACAGCGAGAACTTATTTAAAAGTAGTTTTGCCATGACAGTGGGAAATTCATAGAGGTACGAACCAACAAGCGACAGCTGAGGTTGGGACCAGATAGTAAAAACCAAGCATTCGTTTTAAAAACAGCGACAGTGCTTTAAAAAGGATTAGAGCTTAATGGTTTTCAAAAAGTAATTTTAACCACGAACGGAATAGCGACAACATACGTTCCGCCTTAGAGTTGCAACTAGCGTCAACAACCATCGTGAGACAAAGGTCTTTAAAACGTCATTTTCTTCTTAAACTAATTTTGAAAACACCCAAAACACCGGTGACTTGTCGAATCCTTGAAGAACCAACATATTGCATACCGATTCACGCATTTATACCTTAAGTAACGTTTTTAGTTCCCCTTTATTATACACACTTATTTTGCTTTTATTCCCTTAAAACCATACCGACCTAGATAAACATAGTAACACCCGAGAATACTAGCTTGACTACGAGTCCCAGTGGGATCGATATCTTATATTACTACGCGATAGACTGTGCACTTGCAGTTAGTTCAGTTAGACATAGAAAGTCGCGACCAAGTTTTTGGCGCTGTTGTCGGGGACCCGTTTAGTCAATAATGTAATCCTTTATTACATAGTATAGACTAGGTTAACTATTCTCTCTCCCTCTACTCGTTCTTCGGTTGTATGCCAAGTACTCGCTCACAAGGCGACATCTTACAACCTACAATCGCTGAACTAGAGCGCTTCTTACACTTAAGAAGGCGCATCCTCGAATATCAACGAAAACACAATATTCCTGATCTTCTAACTCATACTCTTGTTGAAGAATCGAAGATGGCTGAAGGAGCTCAGAACAAGCTGCTGAAGGACTACGCTACCTCATCTCAGTTGGAGCCTCGAAGTAGCATTGTTGCTCCCGCTATCAATCAGAACGATTTTGAGCTGAAACCGTCATTGCTGTCAGCTGTACAATAACATCAATTCTCAGGAAATGCAACTGAGGATCCGAATGAACACTTAATGAAGTTTGTGCAATACGTGGACACAGTGAAGGCAAATGGAGTGACTCCAGATGCAATAAGACTTCGTCTTTTTCCTTTATCTCTTAGGGATAGAGCTTGAACTTGGTTACAATCCCTACCATCCAACTCCGTTACAACGTGGGAACAGTTGAAGAACATTTTCTTAGCAAGATACTTTCCGCCAAGCAAAACTGCTATGCTTAGAGCTCAAATCAACGGATTTCGACAGAAAGATGCTGAATCTCTCTATGAAGCATGGGAAAGGTTTAAGGATATGATGAGAGCATGTCCTCACCACGGTTTAGAAGACTGGGTGACGATCCATACTTTCTATAATGGGCTTCTATATAACACCAGATTAACAGTAGACGCCGCCGCAGGTGGTGCACTTATGGATAAGCCATACGATGAAGCCTATCAACTTATCGAAAACATGTCTCAGAACCACTGCCAATGGGGAGGTGAAAGAAATCCATCAGAGAAACCCGCTGCGAAAGGTGGGATGTACGAGATCAACAATCTAGAAAAGTTCAACGCTAAAGTGGATGCTCTAGCACAAAAAATTGACAGTCTGACTGTAACACCACCTGCAACCGTAGCTGCTGTAACTCCAAATTGCGAGTTATGTGGAATCGCCACTCATAATGCGCCCGAGTGCCCATTATTGGCAGGAATTCCACCAGACCAAGTAAATTATGCTCAAGGTAACCCTTACGCAAATACTTACAACCCAGGATGGAGGAACCACCCAAACTTTTCTTACAAAAGCGATAATGCCCTGCAAGCGCCGACTGCTCCGCCAGGATATCAGAAACCAGCCGCAGCTGCCCAGACTGCCCCTAGGAAATCAAATCTCGAAATGATGATGGAAAAATTCATAGCTACTCAAGTTCAAACAAATAAAGAATTCCTGAATCAAAACATACACACTAGCGAGCAGATTAAACAGCTGACCGGAAAAGTAGACGCTTTAGCCACCCATCATAAAATGCTTGAAACGCAGATATCACAAGTGGCTCAACAACAAGCCTCTGCAGCCGCACCAGCTGGGACATTTCTAGGTCATCCAAAACCTAATCCGAAAGGTCATGCAAACGCTGTAATATTGAGAAGTGGAAAAGAATTGGAAGGCCCAACAGATCCTAGGCATGAAGACTCAGCCATGCATCAGAAATATGATAAACCAACAGAAAAGGAGTCTGAAACCGAAAAGAAGGAAGGTGACGAGCAAGAGGCCGCCAAAGATGAAAACTCATATGTGCCTCCACCGCCATATAAACCACCAATTCATTATCCTCAAAGACTTATAAATTCCAAAACTTCAGGATAATTTAAGAAATTCGTTGAACTTCTGAAACAACTAAATATCACTATTCCTTTCACAGAAGCGATAACTCAAATGCCGTCATACACTAAGTTTCTTAAAGAAATCTTGTCCAACAAAAGGAAAATCGAGGATAACGAAATAGTTACACTTAATGCCGAATGTAGCGCAATCATTCAAAATAACATGCCTCCTAAACTAAAAGACCCAGGTAGTTTCTCCATACCATGCGTCATAGGAAAGTTCGTCATAGACAAAGCTTTATGCGATCTAGGAGCCAGTATAAGTGTTATGCCCCTATCTATATGCAAAAAGCTGAACATGGGAGAACTAAGACCAACTAAAATGTCCGTGCAGTTGGCTGACCGATCAGTCAAATATCCCGTCGGTGTGCTGGAAAACGTTCCAGTACGCATAGGCCAATTCTATATTCCAACCGACTTCATAATCATGGACATCAAAGAAGACTCTGTTACCCCAATTATCCTAGGAAGACCGTTCCTAGCAACAGCCGGAGCTATCATAGACGTAAAGAAAGGAAGGATAACATTCGAAGTAGGAGAAGAAGAGATAGAGTTCATCCTTACTAAGTTCTTGAAGGTACCAGCCATAAATGACACATGCTATATAGTAGATGTCATTGACGAATGCATACGAGAACTGGAGAAGGAAGAAACTAAATATTCTGAAATCATGAAGATCCAAATCCCTGCTATTCATGAAGATGACAACTGGCGTGCGCCATACAAGGATGATAGTCTGAGCGAGATCTTAGCACTAACTCCAAATCACATGCCAGGTCCGAAAAACCTAGCTTTAGAACTTAAAGAACTAGCAAAAACCCTTAGGTACGAATTCTTAGACACAGAATTCAAAACACCAGTAATAGTCAACGCAAATTTAGGACAGTCATAAACTGAGCAATTGCTAGAAGTCCTAAGAAAATACCCAACTGTGTTAGGCTATAAGATAAGTGATCTTAAAGGCATAAGTCCTTCCATCTGTATGCATCGTATCATGCTAGAGGAAAAATGAAAAACTTCAAGAGAACATCAGAGAAGGATAAATCCGATCTTAAGCACTGTAGTCAAAGACGAGGTGAAAAAGTTACTAGACGCAGGAATCATATACCCGATCTCTGACAGCCAATGGGTCAGCCCAGTGCACGTAGTGCCAAAGAAAGGAGGCGTTACTGTAGTGAAGAATGCCAAAGGTGAATCGATAACCCAAAGAGTTGTGACTGGAAGCAGGATGTGTATCGATTACAGAAAACTGAATAAGGCGACTCGGAAAGATCACTTCCCTTTACCTTTTATAGACCAGATGTTGGAAAGACTAGCGAAACATTCGTACTTCTTCTATCTAGATGGTTATTCGGGATTCTTTCAAATTCCTATTCACCCCGATGACCAAGAAAAGACAACATTCACCTGTCCTTATGGCACTTTTGCTTATCGCCGAATGCCGTTCGGACTATGCAACGCTCCAGAACCTTCCAAAGATGCATGATGGCAATCTTTGCGGATTACATAGACGACATCATGGAAGTGTTCATGGATGACTTCTCTGTATGCAGAAAAAGTTTTGAAAGTTGCTTGTCAAATTTAGAAATGGTACTCAAAAGATGCGTTAAAGTGAACCTTGTTCTCAATTGGGAGAAATGCCATTTCATGGTCCGACAAGGCATCATTTTAGGACACGTCATATCTGAAAAAGGGATTGAGGTTGACAAAGCTAAAATAGAGATCATAAAGGATCTTCAACCTCCGAAAACAATACGAGAAATACGAAGTTTTTTAGGACACGCTGGATTCTACCGAAGATTCATAAAGGATTTCTCGAAAATCACAAAACCTCTGACAGGTTTGTTGATGAAAGATGTCAAGTTCGTTTTCGACAAAGAATGCTTGGAAGCACTCGAAACTCTAAAGACAGCACTCATTACCGCATTAATTATGCAACCCCCAGATTGGCGACTACCATTCGAAATCATGTGCGATGCGAGTGATTATGTTGTAGGCGCAGTTCTAGGACAAAGGAAGGACAAGAAGCTTCACGCAATCTACTACGCCAGTAGAACTTTAGACCCTGCCCAAATGAACTACGCCACAACGGAGAAGGAACTTCTAGCAGTTGTGTTTGCACTTGACAAATTCCGTTCCTACTTGGTAGGAGCCAAAATAATCATATACACATATCACGCTGCCATTAGGTACCTAATAAGCAAAAAGGATGTCAAACCAAGATTATTGAGATGGATCCTATTATTACAAGAGTTCGACTTAGAAATTAAAGATAAGAAAGGAACCGAGAACGTAGTTGCAGATCACTTATCCCGAATAGAGGGCATTAAACAAGAGTCAGTGCCTATCAATGACGATTTTCCTTACGAACGTATGATAGCCAAATTGGAAAGCGACATGTCCAACTTAACCTCGGAAGAACCAGAACTTGAAAAAGTCGTGGAAGCTGTCTATGCCCAAGTCGCTTTGCCTTGGTATGCCAACATTGTTAACCACTTAGTCGCAGGTGTGCTTCCACCGGACCTAACTTATCAACAAAAGAAGAAATTCTTCCACGACTTAAAGCATTATTATTGGGACGAACCTCTACTCTTCAAACGAGGCGCCGACAACATATACCGTCGCTCTGTCCCAGAGGAAGAAATAGAAGACATCATTTCCTAATGCCATTCAGCACCTTATGGTGGTCATGCTAGTACTTCAAAGCCGTGCGCTAAAATTCTACAATCTGGCCTATTTTGGCCCAGCCTCTGGAAGGATGTCCATATCGCTGTACTCAAATGCGACCGGTGCCAACATCTCACGACGTGATGAAATACCTCAGAAAGGAATTTTCGAAGTAGAAATCTTTGACGTATGGGGAATAGACTTCATGGGACCTTTCCCGTCTTCTTTTGGAAACAAATATATACTTGTCGCTGTCGACTATGTATCTAAATGGATAGAGGTCGTTGCCGCTCCAACAAATGACGCGCGAGTAGTCGTTAAACTCTTTAGAAACACAACATTTCCTAGATTCGGTGTGCCCAGACTCGTCATTAGTGACGGTGGTTCGCACTTCATATCGCGAATCTTTGACAAACTCCTCTCTAAATATGGAGTCAAACACCACGTAGCTACACCGTATCATCCGCAAACTAGTGGACAAGTGGAGGTTTCGAACAGATAAATAAAACAAATATTGGAAAAGACTGTCGCAACCTCCAGGAAAGATTGGTCATCAAAACTGAACGAAGCTTTATGGGCCTATAGGACCGCTTTTAAGACGCCAATAGGTACCACACCATTTAAATTGGTTTACAGAAAATCATGTCACCTGCCAGTGGAATTAGAGCATAAAGCCTTTTGGGCTATTAAGACGCTGAACTTCAACTACACTGAGGCAGGGGAGAAACGAATCTTGAATCTTCATGAATTAGAAGAACTCAGGTTGGACGCATATGAGAATGCCCATATCTACAAAGAAAGAACCAAGAAATGGCATGATAAACGTTCAATCTGGAAACAATTCAGTGTGGGAGACGTCGTGCTCCTATTCAACTCAAGATTGAAACTTTTCCCTGGAAAATTAAAATCTAGATGGTCTGGACCTTTTGAGGTAACCAAAATCCTTAAAAGTGGAGCTGTTGAAATCAACGATAAAACCAATGCACCGTTTATAGTAAACGGACAACGTTTAAAGCATTATAATCAAAACGAAAACAGCCACCACGTGAGCAGTGTGCAATTGCTCGAGCTTCCCGCTCAAACCCCCGAATAGCTTGTCACCAAGCTATCGTCAGACTTTTGACATTAAAAACAACGCTGATTGGGAGGCAACCCAATTTTCCCGTTTTCCCCTTCTAAATTTATTGAAACTATGTTTTCATTTTAATTTATAATTTCCATAAAATTCTATTTTCTTATTTTCTACTATTTCCTTTACTTTATTTTTCTTTCTTTTATCACCTTTTGCTTCTTAAAAATCTAATCTGAGTAAATGTGATTTCAACTTTTCCAGGATTTTAAAGCCGTCCTACCTTTCTCCCATTTTTATCTGACTAACTTCCGAGTATGGCTGACATCAACGTTACGACCGTTGTATTTAGAGGACTAGCTCACAAGGCCAGATTTGAGGCACTGACTCAGAGAGGCATCGCTTCGACTCTGTACTACGATAGATCCACCATGGATAAGCTAGGAATCCAGGATAGCATTCAATATCTATTTAACCAATTAGGCTGGGAGCAAACTGCTCTAAAGACCCGATTTGCTACCTACCGCGAACTCACGTTCGAATTCCTTAGCTCCTTAAGCTACTTACCTGAATATGGCTATGGATCCACCAAAGAGCTGATAACCTTTAGAATGTTTGGAATGGACCACACCCACAACCGTACTTCGTTAGCTAACATCCTAGGATTCCCTAGCGGACCTTATGTGTTTACCAACACTGAAGAGGATTTTGATATCAAGTTAGAACAATTCTGGGGTACCATCACATGTAACTATCACCCTGAACCTAATGACATGTACAATAACGAGATACATAATCCAGCACTCCGTTACTTTCATAGGATTTTAGCCCATACCCTCTTTGGGAAGGAGGAAAACATTACTACAGTTTCTAAGGAAGAGTTGTTCATCCTTTTCTGTGCTTCACAAGGCCGCCCTGTCAATGTTGTACCTTTTATGATGAGGTCATTCACACGCCTTAATCAGGAACCACATTCACCCATCTTAATAGGAGGCTTAGTCACCATGATTGCCCACGAAATTGGCCTAAGGTACCACCTGAACGGAGCCATCCGTTTTGGCACCATCAGACCAATGGACATTCAATTTTGCTTCAACAGACGTATCTTAGGTAACTTAGGACCAGGAGCCTACAAATACCTTATCGCTGATCGACCTATCCACCTTTTCACATTGCCTAACCATGAGCTGATGAGTATCCACAACAGAAACAATTGGCTTTATGAATTGGACGAGCCTATGGGACCTCCATCACCTCAATCCACACCCTAGGCCTACATGTACGACAGCGACCACATATCAGAAGCACATGACTATATGTACTACAAAGATTATGTGTCCGAAGTGGAGACAGATCCTGATACCCCTCCTAATTACCATAACTTTCCTGATCCTACTCCTGAACAACGCACAGACAAGTTGGACAATGTTCTGAAAACTATGGACGAATTCAAGCTGGAATTAACCACTGTAAAAGATGAACTAACGCAACTTCACATGGATGTCATTACTTTTATGGACGTAGTTAGCGACCAGTTTGATGACATTATTCAGCAGATCAACAAATTGAAGCAACCAAAGGATTGATGTTTTAGTTTTTTTTTTTAGTTTAGTTTACTGCATTTCGCGTTATTTCCCGTTTTTAAATTCCGCATTTGTTTCTTTTACTATTGTACTACATTAAAAAGTATTTCAACTAATGTTATTTCATTTTCGTCTCGTTATTACTTTAATCTTGGTTATTCCGTTAATTTCCTTTTTACCTGATCTCTTATACTGTGATATCACACAAATTGCCATTTAAAACTGTGAAAAACGCCCATATGCAAAATTCTGCAATTCTGCAGAATTTGCTGATGTGACGGTCGTCACACATCCCTGACGGTCGTCACGCGTATTACGACCGTAACAATCCCTGACGGTCGTCACGCGAACAGAACCCAAATTCTGTCAAAACAGGGGTTACGAACCTTTTCCCCTCCATTCTCTTAACTTCCCACTCTCACACATTCAAACCCCACTACAACTTTCCAAATCCCTTATTAATCTACCACCATTTCAACTTCCATTTCACCCCTATAAATTCACCTTTGCATTTCCCTGATTCTCCATCCACAGAACCTATCTATTTTCCCTCTCTGAACCTCTCACGAAAATGGCAAGGCAAAACCGTGAAATCCCCAATCTGAGCAACATCCTCTTCAGAGAAGGCGAGTCCGGAGAACGGAAAAGGACCAATTACATGGCTTTCCATTAACGGTCGCTTCAACCGACCCGCTATGCTCACATTGAGTCTTTAACAGAACTCAGAATTCTGGATGGTGTCACCTGGATCCTGCAGAGGGTCGGCATTTGGAATCTCTGCACAAACCCTCAACCTACCTACAAGCAACTCACATTGGAGTTCCTTAGTTCCTTCGCATACGTGACTTCACCCTGCGATACAAATCAGCTTACCGGCGCCGCTTGCTTCCGCATGTTCGGCACCGAATACCAAATCAACCAGAATCGGATCGTCGACATGCTGCAGTTTCCTCACGGTGACGACGCTCATCGCCGCCCCTCCGATCAGTTCTACCATGAAGTCTTCACTCTTTGGAACCAACTGACCGACACCACAGCTGACAGTTGGGAGACTCTGAATGCAACCCACATCCACAATCCAACCATCAGATACTTTCATCGGGTGTTGAGCAACACTATCTTCGCTCGTGATAGTAACCATAAAGTCAATTCGAAGGAGCGGTTCTTTCTCTGTTGCGTGTTTGCTTCGGAACCCATTGACGCCGCACCGTTCCTCTTGGCTCACATTCAAGCCAACTGCAACCGCGGCTCAAAACCGTTCTATTTTGGTGGCATAATAACTTCCATCACCTTAGGCCTCAGCCTTGGCAACCACCTCCAGAACATTCGCCAGATGCCTCCTATTTTTCTCGACACCGACCATTGTCGTGCTTCTCACCTAATCAGATCCCGAGCAGATGGCAAATATCATCCGATAGTGCGAGGCCGCACTATCCAAAGCATTATCATGCCCTCTTGCACCCGAATGCATCCTCAGGATAGAGCCAACTGGCTCTTTGATCCGACTGCCCCTGTTGCCCCAACTCAAGAAAATGCCCAAGGGCCCATGGATGAAGTTCAAGAAGAGTTAGACAGAGCTGACCATGCTGAATCATCACAACCACCTCCTGTCGAGGGTCCCTCCTCACGTCGCCGCCGCCGTCCTGAAGCCGATTTTACAAACGCGAATCTCCTCCGCTCCATCGAACAACAGAATCAGATGATGATTATGATGGAACAACAAAACTGACGGGCTGAACAGTTCGAAGCTTGGCAGAGAGAACAACTTGGTCAAATGAGGACCTCCATGCAGCAGATCCAAGATGGCCAAGCCAGCCTGATCGACGACATGGCCAATCGCACTGTGCGAGTCGACGGCCTCCGAGACTACATATACCACACAGGAGCTTTGAACCTCGACGCACACGACGGAAGAGCCAGAGGTAGAGGTAGAGACATAGGCAGAGGAAGGGACTAGTAGTATTTTTCATTTCTTGTATTTTGTTTTTCTTTCCATTGTACTTTCCCTTCCGCATTTTTTTCAAATCAGTGAGGATACTGATTGAGATAGTGTGGGAGCGGAGCGTTATTTCCCTATTTCCCTGTTATTTCCTATTCCGCTTATACTTTCATTCAAATTTTCAATTTAAAGTATTTTAATTTTGGCAAATAAAGCTCATTTATATATCTCTCTTCGTCACGTGAACTCCCCGCGCTTTATTCGACATATACAAAAACTTTTATCCTCCTCAAAGCATCACGTGATACGCCAAAGCTTAACCAAGTTTGGAATTCCCAAGAAGAAAATTCTAACAAAGCCACTACCGCCCTGACACCTTAGACCTCTAGTTTATGCGAGTCAGTTTCATTACTTACTTGTACCAAAGCCTCAAGTTTCAACTCAAACGGAGCCCGCAGTAGTTTATACGAGCAGTTAGCACCATCCTAAACACTTCTAAGTAAGAAACCAATGCAAATAAGTGCGTGATCTCTATTATGAAATGAAAAATCATGAAAAAAAAGAAAAGCCATATAGCCTGAATATAGAGACATGTTCCTTCTAAGTTAGGTGCTCCTCACCCGAGCACTTAGCCCAACGATACAAAACTCTTAAAAATCAATAGCAGAATAAGCATATGTGCGAAGAAAAATTGAATTAGCAAAGAGATCATAGTCACTAACAGGTTTACTTGCCATGAACGTGTATGGACAACAGGCTTAATGTGATTGTGCCAGAACGAAACCGGGTAAAGCTTGTTGCAAGAAACTTGACGTCGAGCTGCAGTAGCATGATTGGGACTGGCTTGCATAAAAGAGAGGCCTTCGAAGACTTACAGTTCAGTGTCATCGCCGTATACGTTTTGTTTCCATTGGACTCCCGGTCTCCTAACTTGACATCTGAGAAGTCTTTTCGAAAGAAGAGCGTGCTGCGTGCTTGCTAAATTTTTATATTTTTCCTACCTTTACTTAAGGACAAGCAAAGATTCAAGTTTAGGGGAGTTTGATAACGCGAAATTGTATATATATAATGACTTACATTTTAACTAATCTATGACTGGTTTCACTCCAATTTCGAGTTTTTCCACGTTATTTGTCTAGTATTTTGCAGGTATTCAAAGTTCATGTTCAAATGGAACAAGATGAAGAAAACAAGCAATTATAGATGAAAACCAGATGAAAAATAGATCAAAAATAGCAAATACGGATTTTGCTGATATGACGGTCGTCACATCTCCATTACGACCGTCATACGTGTTACGACCGTCACAACCCATGACGACCGTCATGCACACAAAAAGTGCAGAATATGTGCACGTGCTGTAAGTGCCTTCAAAGACCAAAAAGAGTGGACCACTAGCTCCTACTTTCTCTGACATCAATCCCATTTCCTGAAGCAACTAACCGTTGGAAATTCCATCTATAAAAGGAGGAAGCTGAGACCAGAAAACGGAGCTGCATTGAAGACACGAAGTGCTGCCAAATTATTTTTCAGAGCGAATTTGAGTTTCAGAATTTCTTATTGTTTCCTTTTTATTTCCTTTCCCTGCAATTGTGTTTTAATTTTCAATTCTATTCTGTACGAGTGATTGATACCAAGACTAAATCCTGCCGACATTGTGGAGGATTTCCCAAAGGCCAATTGAATTATTTACAAGTTCTTATTATAATTATTAATTGAATTTTATTTTCCATTATGATGCATGTTTATATATTCTACCATTATTTACGTGTTCTTAGTTTATATTCCATGTCCGGCTAAATTAAAGTAATCGGTATGTAATAGGTAGTCAGATGGGATTCGATAATAACCGGTGTATTCTTCCCTTTTCAAACTTATTTCTGGCTTGAGTTTTTAAATCGATTTTTCTAAATAAATGTTCATCGCGACAGCGAGAACTTATTTAAAAGTAGTTTTGCCACGACAGTGGGAAATTTATAGAGGTACGAACCAACAAGCGACAGCTGAGGTTGGGACCAGATAGTAAAAACCAAGCATTCGTTTTAAAAACAGCGACAACGCTTTAAAAAGGATTAGAGCTTAATGGTTTTCAAAAAGTAATTTTAACCGCGAACGGAATAGCGACAGGATACGTTCCGCCTTAAAGTTGTGACTAGCGTCAACAACCATCGTGAGACAAAGGTCTTTAAACTTTCACTTTCTTCTTAAACTATTTTTGAAAACACCCAAAACACCGATGACTTGTCGAATCCTTGAAGAACCAACATATTGCATACCGATTCACGCATTTATACCTTAAGTAACGTTTTTAGTCCCCTTTATTATACACACTTATTTTGCTTTTATTCCCTTAAAACCATACCGACCTAGCTAAACATAGTAACACCCGAGAATACTAGCTTGACTACGAGTCCCTGTGGGATCGATATCTTATATTACTACGCGATAGACTATGCACTTGCAGTTAGTTCAGTTAGACATAGAAAGTCGCGACCAACTACAACTACCTATGATACAAAGGATTTAGCTACCCATAACCATGGTAGCTTGATTCACAAGAGAAGGCAGAAGACGAATGTGCATGCAAGATGAAGAATCGATCTTAGGGTTTCACTTCTAAAATATCACTCCTTGATGAAGAAATTAATAAGTTAGGGTTTTTTTTCTCCTAAGAAAATGTTACTATCTCAGAAAAATGATGTTATGAGGTTATGATCCCCAAAAAGCAAGAAAAGGTACATAAATATCTAAATAAAATCTATCTCACTCACACTCTAAGCTCCCTGTTCACACTGTGAACTTTACTTATAGGCACATGAAGTTCCTCTGAACAATTAAACCTCCCCTAAGAATTCTTTGACTTTGCACTGTGAAGCTCCTATTCGCACTACGAACTTCTTCGCCCAGGCCTCGTACTGCTATCAGTGACGGGTTTAGCTACTGCCATAAAAAATTCCTAGCTCGTTTGAGTTTGCAATGCGAGCTCGCTTGCACTTCGCTACTTGCTCGCACTGCGAATTTTCTGGATTCTTCATTATTTCCTTGGTTTCCTTGTCCATTAATTTGTGCCTTTTGCTTAGATGATTAATCCTAATTCCTACATAATATCACACATATCAAGGCATCCAAAGGTAAAATCAATTTTGTTGAAGAATCAAAGAGATCATAGATTAAATCAATTAAAACTTAAGAAATGAGTTGATAAATGCCAAGAATAATGGTTCATTTTAAGACATATTTGGCATTCAACAAACTCTCCCGAACTAGATTTTTGCTTGTCCTCATGCAAAGTATACCCCTCATGAAAACAGGAGGATTTGCTCAAGCGTATATTTCAACCAAGAAAATATTTATGGTTCAAATTCAACATAAGAATGCACATAAATAATGATTACTACTTTCTATAATCAAAAAATGATGAAGAATTTAGTTCTTAAACAAATCCCATGCAATGTTTAAATAACAACTAAACCCTTATACTTGAATCACTCTAACGCTCATCTTCAATTAATGGATGAAGGAAATTATGTGTTTGCAACCGCGAGACAATTACACTCAACTGAACAATAATGCTAACACAATTTAATTCATGCATTCATCAATCAATCAAATCAGAAATTATGGAGGCAAAAGATCACTAAGGGCTTTTAAGGTTGTAGTTTGACTAGGTTCACAACAAAGGGTCATTTCTAAAGACCATTAAACCAAAGTTGCACATCAAAAAAGACATTCACTATACAATGTATTTACATATTACAACTTCGTTCACCAATCCCTTTTATTTGTTGCTCAACTTTTTCAAACTTCCTTTTGCACAATTATTTACATTCTCTATTTGTTTTTCTTCTTTCAAACAAGCATGCTTTTTTTCTTTCTTTTTCAAATTCATATTCACAATTTTTCTTTACTTGTTTGAAGTTTTTTTCAAAATTTTGAGCAACCTACCATTCTTATTTCATTCTCCAAAACTTAAATACAATCAAACCTCAAGTGAATGTTCCTTTCTTTTTATGGCAAGGAAATCAATTTAGAACAAAGTTCAAAGGTTTCAAGAATTTTTTTTAGAATCTCATAAAATTCAATGATGAACTAAACTTTCAAATTATGTAGATAAACCAAGTTTATCACTAAATGGGATCTAATCTATTAGGCTTAAAGGGGTTAACAAATTCCCACTACTCAAGAGTAAGTTACTTTTGGATATGGTTGTGCTCAATATAAACAAATACCTTGATCCTTTCCAATACTTCCACAAAATCATAATAATCAAAAGATTAAGCATGAATCAAATGAATTAAACAAAGTTATCAGTTATCCAAGCATTTAGTGAACAATGGAGGTTTAACACAATTTGTGGCTTTTGGACCTAAGTGACTCAAGCATTCAAATAAGTTGTAAAATGAAACAAGAATACAAATTTATATAAAACACAAAATTCTTAATCATTCTACTATTATAGAAAGTGGTAACCATGTACCTTGCATGCATTCATCATATTACAAATCATATCATCAACATCCTATCTTGGTAGAATCTTCATTGGATACTTTTTTTTGTTGCAAAAGAGCAACCAATCTAGAAGTCCTCATCATTCATCATCAAGGAAGAAGCATAACAAATAACAGCCATAAAATAAACTAAAATTGAACATTCATAAACTGAAGAATTCAACTCATAAGACAACTGTCATGGTGTAAAACACCAACAAAAGTACCCAAAAGTGGTACATAATACATCATCAAAATAATCCAACTAACATGGATAGTGTACAACAACAAAATAAAATACAATAATATAAAAATAAAGCAATGATCAAAAGCTTAACACAAAACTTCACTTTTTCGAATACAAGGAAGTAAGCTTAAGATCATGCTCAAAAACAACAACGGACTAATATGCATCAGTATCATACTTCTTCTCCTCAGCATCACCATCACCATCCTCGTCCTCAGCTTCTTCAGTGTCAGCTACACCACCCACTTTCTCTCTAGAAAATGGTCTGGCCTCAGACCAACCAGCATGTGCTAGGAACTGCTCCCTAGACATGATAGAGTGGCAAACTGTGGGCTCGCGGTACTGTAACTGCATAAGATGCATAGAATCATGAATAAAAATCATAGCTTGCTGGGTAGCTTGCATCCAGTCCCAATTATAGTAACAAATTTCCCTCTGATTCGGGTTAAAGCCCTGGAAGCTTGCATCCCTGGAACTAGAACATGTACTTGCACCTGCAACTTGTGTAGTTCTACCTCTTTAACCCTTTGGATTTCAGTTCTTGGAGACATAAACATCATCAATAGGAGCATTCAAAGTAATGTGACAAAGGGATAGTAATCGTGCATGCCCTTACACAAATAAAAACATGATAAGGCAAGGAAAACCAATGGGAAATTAGCTCTAGCCCCAGGTTTTATGCCACTCTCGATCACCACCCATATATTATTTGCAATGATGCGTGCTATATCAATACATGTGTCAATCAGGATGATATGCACCTAATATTCTATGTCAATTGGAACAGCGGAGGAATGAATCATTTGCTTTATATTATGTAAAACCAAGAGTACCACCAGTTGTGCCAAAGCACGCATGTCCTCTCTGTTGTAACGGATTGGAACCCTAGATGGGTTCAACTGAACAAAATTTCTTTCCCTCAACAAGGCTCAAATCATCTCACCCACATTCCTATATAACCTCGAATCTCTATGGTACTTATCAATCTCTTCAGCCCCAAGAGCAAGATGTTTACCCAACACCTCATTAATAATGTCCCTATCAAATATAATCTCCCTTCTATTCACCTGTGTGGTCCAAGTGAAAACCTCATCGTCATCCGAGAGGGTGTTTGCGTAGAACTCCCTCACCACATCCATATTGAAGCTATCAATAGACTGAAACAACTTGTCCTACTTCTTGCTATGCTACACTAAAGCTGATGCATGGAAAGGACCCTCAGGTTATTGCAAAAGCTCTTCTCAGAATGAATCTTTCTCTTTTCAAGGTTGATATGCCTTGATGCCTGCTTCTGACCCCTAAAGTGATCTGTGTCGTAAGCATGTTGTTGTGGTTGACGAGAGCTGGAGCCTCCGGTGGTATTTTGTCTTTTAGAAGTTGTTACATTTGTTTTAGGAGCCATATACACTATACAATACCAAACTAACAACAATATGACAAAACATTAGCAAGCAAGGAAAAGTAGGAAAAGGAATCCAATTAAACATGAAACAAGAAAACATAAAAAATAGTTGTTGTCTTGTTCGCCTTGAGTTCACACTGCAAACTGAAAGCAGGCTTGCACTGCAAGCTCAAGGAAACCCCTGTGAAATTTTGAAATTTTTTTCAGGTTCCCTGCTACAACAAAAATGCATTTCAATTAAGCATTAGTTCATGTTTTCAAGGTTTCTATAGCATCTCAACAATCAATTAACAAACAATTTCCACAAAACATGTTGCATGCAATCCAAAGCTTTTTAATAGTAAATCAAAAATAAATTTCTAAGCTTAAAATTTACTTTTCATCACAAACATAAGTATCTCAACACAACCAATCAAATTTACTCATTCAAATCATTGCATGCCTAGAAGTTATTTTCAAAAGAATTTCTCATAAACACTAACCACAATGTTTCTTAAAGCACAAAGAAATTGAAATGGAAATTCAAACCTGGAACAAAGTAATGAGAAAATGGAATTGAAAGTTCGGAACTTGAAAATTTGACTTCTAAACTTGGTACGGTTGGGAATGAAAAGGAGAAGTGTTTGTGCTTTTGTTTGAAGTGTGAGAGAGACAAAAGTGTTTAGAAGTGTAAAGAGTGTGAGGGAAAGTTGGGAATACCCCACTAAATCTGAACAAAAGTTATTGGGCCTACACACAAATGGCCCACCACACAAAAACAAAACTAAAAACAAAAGTGATGTGGCAGAAAAGTGTAATTTTGTCCAGACTCACATAGTTCACACTGCGAACTCCAAGCGAACACTCGCCCAGGTTCGCACTGCGAACTTAAGGCGAATATGACACAATTGCTAAAATTATGGTTTTGTTGGCAAGCTCCACCACAAAACTTGCTTACATTACACTAACAAAAAGATTGCAATAAATATGAAAGAATACTTACAATTTTGGAGTGCGTCCTAACTAGCGCTTTGTTTAACGTCGTTTGAGCTCAACAGTTTAAAGATGAAACCACATAACTCACAAAGAAGCTTTTAGAAAATGGATCAAACTCTCCACACGCGAAGGTCTTTAACCATTGTCATTACCAGTTTTTCTTTCATATTTTCCCATAAATGAAAAATCCCAACAAGATCTCATCATTGCCTACTTAGCCTTTTCATCTTCTTTTTTTCATATGATAAACATCTTCATAATGCCTTCATTAACATCAATCAACATTTTTACGGTTCTCATAAAGGGTCGACCA
This sequence comes from Lathyrus sativus, assembly GCA_963859935.3. Taxonomy (NCBI): domain Eukaryota; kingdom Viridiplantae; phylum Streptophyta; class Magnoliopsida; order Fabales; family Fabaceae; genus Lathyrus; species Lathyrus sativus. Next base: position 543,547,262 of record OZ012739.1, on the reverse strand, counting down.
ATAATTATAAGTGTATCCTCGTACTCCTCCATATTCATGACAACAAAATCAACTGGAAACAATAACTTATCAACTTTTAATAACACATCCTCCACAACACCATGAGGACGAGTTCTTGACTTATCTGCCAATTGCAAAGTCATATTCGTTGATTTTATTTCCTTGTTTTTAAGTCTTTTTACCACGAACGGCAGAATCAAGTTTATTATAGCACCTATATCAAACAAAGCTTTACAATTGAAATCATTACCTATAGTTATAGGTAAAGCCACTCTTCCTAAATCACCTTCTTTCCGTGGAAGAACACTTTTGATGATAGCGCTACAATTAACATTAAGCGGAATGGTTTCTTTTTCCGTAAATATCTTCTTTTTTGTGAGTATGTCTTTCATGAATTTGACATACTTGGACATTTGTTCAAGAGCTTCTAAAAATGTAATGTTTATTTGCAAACGGCTAAAAATATCTAAAAACCTAGTGTAATGCCTCTCATTATCTTTGTTTGTATGAGCATGCAGATATGGTAACTTTTTTATTGGAATGTCACTTACACGCTCCTTCACTTTTCTACTCTTCTTTATCTCTTCTCTTATTTTCTTTTCAACTTCTTCAACTAAAACATCCTCCACATTTTTTTCAACTTCCTCCTCAACAATTTCATTTTTTTCCCAACTACAACCTCCTCTTCCACAAATTTCTCACCAATTCCCATATCAATCTCCCTACCACTCTAGTAAAGATATCTTTTCAATGCTCTTTAGGATTCACTTGAGTGTTATGCGAAAAAGGCCCATTGGGTTGGTCGGCTAATTTCTTAGACAATTGCCCAATTTGTGCCTCAAGATTCCTAATAGAAGCATCGGTGTTCTTTTGATTGGAAATTGACATTTGCATAAATTGAGTGAATGTGTCTTCCAATTTTAAAGTTCCACCGTGAGGTTGTGGAGGTTGAGTGTAGTTTTGGTATTGGTTTTAATGATTTTAAGTGTCAGCATCTTGCCTCCATCCTTGTTGATAACCTTGGTTATTACCTCTTGGTTGGTAATCTTGGTTGCCTTGTTGATACGGAGGTTGTCTCGGTTGATAGCTTTGATTTAGATGTTGGTTTCCCATGTAATTCGCTTCCTTTACAACTGGAGGACAATACCCGGTAGGATGGTCTCCCTTGCATAATTAATAACTTGCAACTTGTTGATTCTTTTTGGGAACTTCACGTATATCCTTGATTTTTTATGGAAGTTTTGACATTTGTTGTGTCAACAAATCCACTTGTTGTGTAGGAAACTTGTTTTGCACAAGAATAGCATAATTAGTATCTAATTCAAGCACTTTTGGATTCCTTTGAAGTGTAAAACAGTTATGTTGACCTTGATGGTCATTGAGTGTCATCCTATCAATGATAGCAATTGTGTCCTCCGCACTTTTTGACATTAAAGATCCACTCGAGGTAGCATCTAACAGATTTTTGTGAATCGGTTGGAGTCCATTCCAAAATATATGTGTTGCACCCCAAAATTTGCCTAACCTTTTTCTTACTTGGTTTATGTTTCATTGCATTAGCATTGCATTGATCTAACATTTGCATAGCATAGCGTTGTTCATTTAGCAGGGGATCAAGTATGGTTTATATCAAGAGGAGCCTATCTAGAGGTATTATTCAAGCTTGAGAGGTCACCAAAGTCATCAGGAAGAGGGTTGTGTTCTTGAGAAGTTCAGATGCTTGTATAGGGTTCATCTCCTAACCTAAGGGCCAATTGAAGACCATCAGTGGATTGTGAAGCCTTGATCATGGATAGAGTATGGATAGGGCTCATGGAGTTCCTTGAGGGTCATGAGAGAGCTCAGTCAAGTGTTTATGCCAAGTATGAAGAGCCACAGTTGAGGGTGTTGCAATTAGGGTTTTTGCCTGGTCAACCTTGAGTCAACTGTGCAATTGAAGGGGATCAAAACCTATTTCTAAGTCTTTGTGATCAAGGAAAGTTGTGTTGAGATACATGAGGTGATATTCCAAGATCAATCCAAGAAAAGTTCAAAGTGTGAGGAGCTGCTAAACTAGGGTTCTCAGGGTAAAATCCCCTATTTAGTGCCTGACTTCAAGACCACTTATCTCAAGATACAAGTTTCATCTCCACTTTTGGCCAACATGAAACTTGTAGAGCATGCTATTAGCTTTAATTTTAGTACTAGAAGTCCTCCATTGTATTTATAGAACTCAAGTTATGATCCAGACAAGTTGCAGGTCATCAGATGAATGTGAAATTTGTCTGCAAAAGTCAACCAACCTCCAAGGAATTTTTGACCTAGAAGGATGTTTTTCCTTAACTTTTGGCCAACATGAAAGTTTTAGGTCTTGATCTTAGCTTTCCAAATTGTACTAGAAGTATTCCATCTGATTTGTATAACTCAAGTTATGAGGTTTACAAGTCAGGGGTATTTTGGGTATTTGGAATTACAGGTCATTTTGAATCATGGGTCCATTTCACTATCTTGCAAGCTTCAAATGGAGTTTTGTTCAACACCAAAGTTGCTCAAAATGATATTTTTAGTCAAACCATGACCCAAGAAACCATTGATATGGATTAGAGCAAGCATTGGTTGAAGGAATTTCTCAAAAAGGCCATTTTAATGAATTAAAAAGGAAAATTTTAAAACAATTGTAATTTGAATGTTTTCATGCCAAATTGGTGCTCATTTTGATGGGAAAATAAGTTCTAAACACTTTGGCATTGTTAGAATTTTGAGTTGAGACTCATATCATGGCTCTTTGGTAGATTACTTCATGATGAAGGTACAAATCAAACATCCACCTTAGATTAAAATCAAGGCTGCAAACCAATTCATTTACACTCCATGACTCTCAAGTAAGTGAACTGAAGTGGATTGAGAGCAAGAACAGAGCCAATTCGTGCATACTGTCGCTACTGCGAAAATCGGCGCCGGCTGAACAGAAGAGTCGCCACCGTGCGTTATTTATCCCACGGGAGGGAAAGGAAACGCTCGAGGTAAACCTATCGCAAAACGGGGAAAGGAATGGTCATCGCAACCAAAACCTGGATTCGGGAGTCGGTTACGCAAGGGGAAGGTATTAGCACCCCTCACGTCCGTCGTACTCGACGGGATCCACGCTTGTTTTCGGGTATGGATTATTATTCTATCTACTCTACAGGTTAAGGGGTTAAAAGAAAATAAAAGGACTCGGCAAAGTATCGCACTTTATGCCTACGTATTCCCGTCTAGAACGAGAAATCAGAGTCAACGTAGTTCACCTACCTACGGGGAAGGAGGGGAAGGTTGCTCGCTAGGATATCGCATCCTATGCCTACGTACTTCCACACAGCATGGAGGATCAGAGCAAACGTAGTTCGGGCCACGTACGACACAAGCTTGTCTTGATTGATTTTATTCCTTCTGAAAAAGGTTTTTCTGATTAGCAGTCCAAGCGGACAAAAATGACGTCTTGATGAGTTCACATTCTTTTACGGAAGAAGTGTCTTTTATTGTATTTGAAATTTTATTGTGTTTTCTTGTTTGTTTTGAGAAAGAAGAGATAGAACTCTAACCTATGGTTGCGAAGGGAATCAAACTAACCTAATGTTATCATGCATGGGTTAAGACCTAGTGTCTATCATGCTCCTCTCTTGCACAGAGAGAAACAGAGATCCTAAGGGAATAGACGGAAATAGAAACAATAGCAGATATATACAGTAAAACAGTAAAATGCATGGATGCAGCAATACAAGCGAGGCAAGGGAGTCCCACTCAACCTCGAACCTGGAAAACAATAGGCAAAAGTGAACAGACTTCACTTTCAACCCAACAGGGTAAACAGCAAACAATACAGTCCAGAAAACCAATCAATACATCAGAAATGAATTACAGCAGAAAATTAAACAGCATCAGCAGCTCTGAAACAACATCTGACTTCAAGTCATCTCCAAACAGCTACAAGCTTCAGCAAGCATCAATCTCTATCTCCACAGTCTTCAAGCAAGGGCTTTGGTCATCAGTCTTCAGTCTACAAGGGCTTTTCTTCAAGTCCTATCCTCCAAGCTGAGGGATCAATCACAAGAGTGAATTGGGTGTTAAGCACTTAGTTGACCACCAAGGGTGGCAAACCAACTGCTACTAACACATAAGATATTTTCTCTCAAGAGTTCTATCCCTTAGACAGTAGCACCAAGCCTTCCAAAGGAAGGGGGTGAGTGTCTTAGGGAGACTCTGCATCACAGAGAAGAATGGGGGCAGTCAAGGCCTTCCATGTTTGAGAATCAAGCTTTCTAATCTAGAGCTCTGCCTAGCTCCTAAACCCTAATCTCCTCAACATCTGCTAGCAGGAACCTCCTCATCCACTCTGGAAGTTGGTCTTCAAGCTCTGGATCTCCAATGGCTTCATCACCACAAGTCTTCAGCTCCCCTAATCCCCAAACAATCCCAATACCCAAACAGACAAACAATAATCCCCAGAGGGCACACCAAACCCATCAATCAAATACAGACAGTATCATACCAATAGCAGTAGGGGAATCCTAGTGACTTCTAAGGGATCTAATAACTACCCATAGTCCCTATAGTCCCATAGCTAAAGTATTCAATCTCTAAGTCCTAAGGGAAATGAATCTATTCACCTATGTTGTCAATTAAACCCTAATTTTGTTCATGTTATTCAAACCTAAACCAATCACCTAAAATTAATTCCTAAAAATATGAACTAAATTGTATATACAAGTTGAATGCCTAAACTAAACAACCTAAAAAGAATGGATTACAAATGTTAAAGCAACTATTAGAACCAAAATTAACAAATTCATGTATGAAATGAAACACCTAAAATAGGCATTTATTTGGAAAATGTGGGAAAAATATCAAATAAAAAATAAAATGCCATTTTTATTTTTTATAATTTTCTAGACAGAATTATTGACCTATAGGAAAAACGAGAATCAAAAAATATTAATTTTTCATTTTTATATGATTTTTTAAAGATGCAAAAATATTAAAGGAAATTAAAATACACAAAATAGAAGTTAAATGAGAGGGGTGAGAATAGCATCTGCGCCCTAGTTGTAATATCCAGGTGGGCCAGAAGATGGGGTGCGAATAGAACAAGGCGTAAGGCCCAACGCGCTTCAGAAATGAATTGGAAAAAATGCCAGAAAAATACTAAACCTTCGGTGCCAATAGCAATACAAACATGCTAAGATCATTGGGCCTATCCAAAAGGGGGTGTGGATAGTCATCTGAACTTAAGCCCATGCTGATGCAATTAGTGAAACGCATTGTTTCACATTTCTGATTTCCCTCCGTTTCTGAGTTGAATCCTGGCTGTGTGATTAGACGAAAGAGTCAACAATTGGGGACCATCGGACGGCTGGGAGGTTGTCTTCAACCTCCAGCTAGGGTTTCCTCCCAAACCAGCTTTCATGCGTGATATTTCCACCTCCTCGTTCTCTTTACTCACTCCATGAAATAACACGATCCAAAGACCAAAAGAACTCCCCTCCTCACCCTCTATACAGCCATGGTGTTAGATTTTGCTAAAACTTCTCCAATAGCCAAACCCGATAGCTATAAGTTTAGGGCACCACTGATTTTCACTGATACGTATGCTGAAGATTCTTGATAAAACCTATACTAATGCGTTCTATAGCTCATGGTGATTATCCTAAACCTAATCTCCAGTATCATAGCACTCTAACATGTGAGTTCTTGATCACTAACCAGAAACTGCCATGGAAACAACCTTCAAGAACAACCCTTAAACTACTCATGAATCATCCCCTAATGGTCTCTATCACATCTATCCTAACCATTCCATCTAATACCACCTAGAAGAAGAGATATAGATTGAAATGCATACCTTGCAATGTTGATGAAATAGTGGTGGAATTGTACCCTTCAAGACTTGTTGACCTCCAATATTGATCTCCAATGGATGCTGATTCTTCTGTTTGCAATGGTTGTGGCTCAAACTTCTTGAATCACCTTATCCCCTTCTTCATGCAAGTTGGAGTGAAAACTTGGATCACACAAACCAGCCACGAGTTTCTCTCAATTTTCTTTGCCAATTACTCTATGATAATGGTGGATGATGATGATAACAGAAATTGAGATGATTAATGAAGTTTCAATGGAGTTTGAAGAGAAAATGCAAATGGGAGTGAAGAAATCAAAGTAGGGTTTGCAAGCTCAAAGAATCACCAACCCATGCACAAATGGCTTCATTTCCTTATATAGAGGATGATTAACAGAATGAGAAGCTTCTAGATTGGTCCTAGAGGGATCTAGAAACTTGTGGAAATTTCATGAACTTATCATTTGATGGTACTTTGAATCATCTCATATCATGCTTGCACCTTTGGTAAACTTGTGTCAAAATCTCCTTTCATGAGATATTAGGAGTGTATGTATGAAAAACCAAGCTTTTCCTTGCCTTGTGTTAAGTTTTACCATGTTGCCTTATGATGCAAGAAACAAATTTACAAAGGAAGTCCAATTTTTAAGCCTAAACTCAAAAATGTGGCTGAACCAATGTCTTTAAAATGATGTTGGGAATCAATTTGGTATATTGGATGACCCATATTGGATTTGTAGATCTCTCAAACCATTTTCCAACTTGAACTTTTTCAAGTTATATGCCTTTTTTAAGTCATTTTTCACCAACTTTTATCAAGTCTTGTTCTATGCATTTCCAAACTTCCATGACTTCTTTTATTGACTTAAAATGGCATTTTGAGCAACTTTGATGTTGGGAAGTTTTTCATTTGAAGCTCCCTTGTATGAGTTTTAGTCATAGGCTAAGAATGACCTGTAATCCTCAGATGACCAAAATACCCTTTGCTTGCCAAGACCATAAGTAGAGTTACACAAATCATATGAAGGGATACTATACCATTATAGAAATCTAAGACAATGAGGAATAACTCTTATGTTGACCAGAAATTAATTTGAAATCTCCTTGAGGGGTAAAAATTGCTTGGAAGTCAAGTCACTTTCACAGACAGAATTTCAGATACCTCAAATGACCTGTAACTTGCAAGGACCATAACTTGAGTTATATAAATCTCCTTAGTGTCTTCAACCACTCAAATTAAAGGTATTGAGATCCTCTACAAGTTCCATGTTGGCCAAGGATCCATTTGAAGCTTGCATTTTGACTTATCTTGCTTGGAAATTTGGCCTAAACTAGGGGATTTTACATAGAAACCCTAATTTAGAAACTCCTCTTCTCCTTGATTTCTCTTGAATTCTTCTTGGCATATCATCATATCTTTATTCTTCATGTCAAATGATGAACCCCACATCTCTCCAATAGCCTTTAATGCCTTTTAATCAGTCAATTGACCTAGAGTTGACCCAGGGTTAACCCAGATGAAACCCTAGTTGACTGTCTTCATCCACAACTCTTGTGATCATATCAATGACGTGTCTCCTTCTCCAAATGACTTTCTAAGTCTCCCATGATGTCCACATACTCTCCATACTCAGCCCACAACTCACACTTTCCTTATTGACCCCCAGATACATTCAGTTAGGAGGTAGATGAACTGCTTGATCCATTGACTTGATAGCTTCCCAATTCTTTCTGATGACTTGAATGAGATTGAATTTGAATAGTAACCTCTTGATAAGCCTCTAGAGATGAGAACAATGATTGGTCCCCTGTTGGATGACTTACTATGCCTATGCTATGCAGATGGTTAGACTATGTACATGCTCTATATGCAAATGCTAATGATATTGAAACATAAACCAAGTGAATAAGGTTGAGCAAATTTTAGGGTGCAACAGCTGCCCCTATTCAAGCGACTTGGACCCGATTGGGTGAAGAGCCCGGAGCCTTCAGACATTCGCGGTACGAGACGGTTGAATACTAAGAACCCAAAAATTTTGCCAATCGCAGAAATAAACTGCGCCCCTGCTTGAGGAACGACATCCACTGCCTGGATCTGACTGCTATGACAACCCACTGATTTCGTAGCGACCGTGCTGGGGATTATTTGTCTTTCCATGTAAGGAATAACCGTTCCACGTTAGGAAAAAAACACCGTCCATGCTAAGACTCACCCTTCTACGTTAGGGATAACCGTTCCACGTTAGGAATAACACCTTCTTTCCACGTTAGGAATCAACTCTTCTTTTCCACACAAGGAATCAAACCTTTTCCATGTTAGGAATACCTCTATCTTTCCACGTCAGGAGTCAATCTTGATATGTCCGCGTAAGGATTCAATCTTTCCACGTAAGGAATGAACTCGTCTTTCCACGTAAGGAATACATCATCCACGTTAGGACCCGCCTTTCCACGTTAGGAATAATAATCTTCTTGATTTGTCCACGTAAGGACTCCATCGTTCCACGTAAGGAACACTCCTTTATCTGTCCACGTAAGGAAACGCCTTTCGTCTTGATTTGTCCACGTTAGGACTCACCACTCGACTCGCTGAGGATAAAAACTTGTCCACGTCAGGACTCATGCACCTTTGACCCACTGGGGAAGTGAGACTTTGTCCACGTCAGGACTCACATCTCAACCTGCTGAAGTAATAGGACCTGTCCACGTCAGGACTTGCGCGTCTTCGACTTGCTGGGGAAATAAACCTCGTCCATGTCAGGACACACACTTTGCCACCAACACGAAGAAGGATAAATTTGTCCACGTCAGGACTCTCGTATCTTGCCATCGCGAAGAACTACAAACTTGTCCACGTCAGGACGCGCATTTCACCATTACGAATAGAGACATCTGCTGGAAATAAAATGGTCCACGTCAGGACCCCAACACGAAGAGTAATCAACCTTGTCAACGTTATGACCTCACATCCAATCAACACCGAGAGCTCGACTCTGTCCACGTTAGGACTAGCACACATCGTCAACTTGAGGAAATGTCCACGTAAGGACTCCACATTCCAACAATCTTGAAAAATCGAACCTGTCTACGTTAGGACTAGCACCTCCTATCAATCCGGGGAAATAAATTTGTCCACGTTAGGACACTCACTCCTCTAGCACAAAGAAATCCCGTCAATAAAATTGTCCACGTCAGGACTCATTTCTCCATTGATCCCAAACCACAAACTTCTTAGCACTGACGTGACAGCAACTTCGGAGCTGACTCTACTGGGGATATCTGAAAACCAAACTACTGGATGCCTGCTCTGATAACCGGCGGTAGCCTCTGAAATTCTGGTTCATGAAACCTTTTAATGCTGATGTAACAACAACTTTGAAGGAAACAATCCGCTGGTCGGACTAGCGAAACTTCAACAAGAACCCTGGCGGGGAAATAAGTAACTCTGCTTGGGGACAAAGAGAAACTTATCCTGATAACTCTGTGGGGAGTAGCGCCAAAGCTGACACTTCGTTGAAAGTCTCATGCCGAGACTTCGAATGCTCATTGATTTATTGGAGCAAGAATTCCTCCCACCTGCAAGAGAAACAAATACTTGAAACCAAACAGTTAGCCAACCTAGTTCATGTTTCAAAATGCGTATGTTTGACAATGATGCAATGCTCCATTTGACATGGAAACGCTGCGTTTTTTCATTTGATGGATGCAAGTATGACACTATATGCCAATGCAAATGCGGACTTGAACTGTCGAGATACAGGAACTGCTTCAGCAAAATAAATGCTGAGGATAATGCCGACTCCGCTGGGGATAGCCAGATGCTATAGAATTATTCCAGCAAAATAAATGCTGGAAAAGGGAAGTTGACTCAGCTGGGAAATGGGGAACCAAACACTTCGTTGAAGTAACACCCTGCTGGGGGATATAACTCTGCTAGAGAATAGCAGATGCGCCTGGTATGATTGAACTTCTGCTGGAGAGTGAACGAATATCACACGGTATCTTGACAAAATAAATGCCTGGGCACGCGACCAACCCTGCCGGGGAGAGTCTCAATCTTCGAATTCCACTGGGAGGAATGAATACCCTAGTTGGAAAGAGAACTCCGCTGGGGATGGGATGATTCTCTTGGGAAAATCAACTGACTCCGCTGGGGGGAGAGTAAATGACCCTGCGAGGACAGGTGAACTTGTCTGAATACAGCTCACAACTATTAATCTTCGGAGGCTAAACCAACTCTGCTTGAGATAAGGAATCCTTCGGGGGACACCATACTGTCTGAATACAGCCTTACGATCTTGGAGTCGTCAATTCTGCTGAGGATAAATGACTTTGTTGGAGCATGCCTTCTGGATAGGCTACGACTAGCTGGGGAATTTGATCCTTCTTCAGGAAGAAGAACGCGACCTACGTGGGGGTCGAGTCTTTCGTTACGAGCTTCTGATCCATACTGCAATCTTTTGATCGTCTTCCTCGTACGGCTGTGAAACCTGCAACAACACAAGCAAGACAAGACAAGCCTATGCAACCAAATCGATTCAGGTTAGTGACGTTATTTTCAGTTAATTCAACGCTTTAGCAATTGTTGGCAAGGGCCAGTGATGTTATACACATGCTAGTTTCAATAAACTTAGGCGTTTTATCATGCACAAAACAGTAAAGAACCAGCATCAAGTACTGAATAACATATTTTATTGATTGGGCCCCTGAATGGGCGGAATTTTGTACACGGGATGTAACTCCTGAAAAGAGGAAGCTACGCAAAGCAGATATACAAGTATGCACAAGAAGCATAAATATTTTGGCAAATTAAATTTTGTACACATGTCGGCAACGGGATGCAGACGAACACCACGAACTGATCCTCCCATGACTCGCCCGACTCTAATGCTTTCCCAGTACTCACTCTTCCGAAGAGGTTGTATCTGATAATCGACCCTTCAGGTATTCTCCCGCATTGTTGCTCTCTGCAGTAACAAATTCGGACCGCAGTCATTTGCTTTTCAAATCCCTAACTTTTGCGTGAACCGCCCTTTACGGGTTTTCAGTTCACCGGGATACCCCTTTTTGCCGAAGCCGCCCAGTGTAGGTTTTCAACTTCGCGGGTGTACACATTTTTTTTATTTTATCCCTAACTTTTGCCCGAACCTTTTATTCTGTTTTTGGTTCGCCAGGATGCCCCATTTTTGCCTGGACTCTCTTTTTTCTGTCCAGCGGGTCAATTTTAAGCAAAGTATTTTTTAACTGCGTCCGAATTCACAGGCGACGTAAAGTCTTCACCGTCCATAGTGGACAACAATAAAGCTCCTCCTGAAAAGACTTTCCTGACAACGTATGGCCCTTCGTAGTTGGGGGTCCACTTGCCCCTGTGATCTGCTTGCGGCGGGAGAATCCTTTTCAGCACAAGGTCGCCCGTTTGAAAGCTTCGCGGATGTATCTTCTTATCATATGCTTTCTTCATTCGGCTCTGGTACAAACGACCGTATGCTAGAGAAGCTAGCCTCTTCTCATCCATCAAGCTCAGTTGATTCAACCTGTTTTTCACCCATTCTGCCTCGTCTAGCTGAACGTCTCGCAATACCGTCAGAGAAGAGATCTCAACTTCCAATGGTAATACCGCTTCCATTCCGTATACTAACGAGAACGGGGTTGCCCCGGTTGATGTGCGTACCATCGTACGATAACCGTGCAAAGCGAAAGGTAGCATCTCATGCCAATCCTTATAGGTCACCACCATCTTCTGGACGATCTTCTTAATATTCTTATTGGCTGCCTCGACAGCGCCATTCATCTTGGGTCGGTAAGGGGAGGAGTTGTGATGTTCGATCTTGAAATTCTGACAGAGCTCCTTCATCATTTTGTTGTTCAGGTTTGAACCGTTGTCCGTGATTATCCGCTCGGGGATCCCATATCGGCAGATGATATCTCTCTTGATGAATCTGGCCACCACTTGCTTCATTACATTTGCGTAAGACGCCGCCTCTACCCACTTGGTGAAATAATCGATTGCTACTAGGATGAACCGATGCCCGTTAGAAGCCGTCGGCTTGATCTTTCCAATCATATTGATTCCCCACATCGAGAATGGCCATGGCGATGACATCACATTTAGAGGACTCGGAGGCACATGGATCTTATCAGCATAGATTTGGCACTTGTGGCACTTCCTCGCAAACTTGAAACAGTCAGTTTCCATAGTCAGCCAAAAATAACCCGCCCGCAGCAACTTTCTTGTCATAGCATGTCCACCAGCATGCGTACCAAAGGTACCTTCATGTATTTCCTCCATGAGCAGCTTTGCCTCTCTCTCGTCTACACAACGCAACAGCACCAAATCATGGTTTCTTCTGTACAAGACACCATCCGGATTCAAATAGAAATTACCCGCTAATCTCCTGAGAGTCTTCTGATCTTGACTGGATGCCCCAGCCGGATACTCTTTATTCTTCAGGAAATTAAGGATATCAAAATACCACGGTTTGTCGTCGGATGCTTCATCAATAGCAAATACGAAAGCTGGTCTGTCAAGCCGAGAGATAATGATTCGGGGAGCCTTGTTCCAGAAGTTGACTTTGTACATGGAAGACAAAGTGGCCAGGGCATCAGCCATTTGATTTTCTGCCCGCGGTACGTGATGCAACTCGACTTTGTCGAAGAAAGGCAACAATCTCCTTGCATAATTCATGTAATGTATCAAATTGGGCTGACGTGTCTCCCACTCTCCTTTGATCTGATTCACCACCAGAGCTGAGTCTCCGTATACGTCTAAATTCTTGATTCGCAAATCAATGGCTTCTTCAAGCCCCATTATACAAGCTTCGTATTCGGCCTCATTATTGGTAACTGGAAAGGTCAATCGGGCAGTAAACGGGATGTGCGACCCGTGTGGCGTAGTGATGATTGCCCCTATTCCGCTACCGTAAGCATTCACAGCTCCGTCAAATATCATCTTCCATTTGGAACCCAACTCTGGTCCTTCGTCTGGCAACGGCTCTTCACAATCTTTCATCTTTAGGTACATGATATCCTCGTCAGGAAAATCAAACCTCATCGATTGGTAATCTTCAATAGGCTGCTCTGCCAGATACTCAGACAACACGCTCCCCTTTATAGCCTTTTGCGAGACATATTGAATGTCATATTCAGTCAAGACCATCTGCCAACGGGCAATTCTTCCTGACAACGCCTGCTTTTCGAATACATATTTGATAGGATCCATCTTCGAGATGAACATGGTTGTATGATTCAGCATGTATTGCCTCAAACGCTTGGCGGCCTAGGCTAGCGCGCAGCAAGTTTTCTCAAGCATTGAATATCGAGATTCACAGTCTGTAAATTTCTTACTCAAGTAGTAAATCGCATGCTCTTTTCTTCCTGTCTCGTCGTGTTGACCGAGAACACAACCCATGCTTCCCTCAAGAACTGTCAAATACATAATCAAGGGTCTCCCTGCCACTGGGGGTATCAAAATAGGAGGCTCCTGCAAATACTGCTTTATCTTATCGAACGCCTTTTGACAATTTTTATTCCATGTTACAGCTTGATCTTTCTTCAACAGCTTGAATAATGGTTCACACGTGGCAGTTAGGTGAGATATAAACCGGGCGATGTAGTTCAACCTCCCTAAAAACCTGCGCACCTCTTTCTCTGTTTTAGGCGTCGGCATTTCTTGAATCGCTTTTATTTTAGCAGGATCGACCTCTATTCCTATTTCGCTTACGATAAACCCCAGCAGCTTACCCGATCTCACCCCGAAGGTGCATTTGTTAGGGTTCAGTCTCAGCCTGAACTTCCTAAGCCTTTTAAATAACTTCAGCAGATTCACCAGATGCTCTTCCTCCGTCTGGGATTTGGCAATCATATCGTCAACATAAACCTCGATCTCTTTATGCATCATATCATGAAAAAGAGTCGTCATCGCACGCTGATATGTTGCCCCAGCATTTTTCAAACCAAAGGGCATCACTTTGTAGCAAAATGTTCCCCAAGGCGTTATGAAAGTAGTTTTCTCCATGTCCTCTGGCGCCATTTTAATCTGATTATAGCCTGAAAAGCCATCCATGAAGGAGAATACGGAGTATTGAGCAGTATTATCAACTAGCACGTCGATATGAGGAAGTGGAAAATCGTCTTTTGGGCTTGCTTTATTCAAATCTATATAATCCACGCACATCCGAACCTTGCCATATTTCTTTGGCACTGGTACGATGTTAGCAACCCATGAGGGATATTTAGTCACAGCCAGGAAACCAGCGTCCCACTGTTTTTGAACTTCCTCTTTGATCTTCACTGCCATATCTGGTCGAGTTCTGCGAAGCTTTTGTTTGACTGGCGGGCATTCTTCTTTCACTGGTAGACGGTGCACAACCATGTCTGTATCGAGCCCTGGCATATCTTCATACGACCAAGCGAACACATCATTATACTCTCGTAGCATTTCAACCAGTCTTCGCTTGATGTCGCCCTGCAGTGCGGCTCCGATACGAATATTCTTCTCAACCCCTTCCGACCCCAAGTTGATAATTTCGATGACCTCGTCGTGAGGCAGAATGGCTCTTTCCTCTTGCTTCACCAACCAAGACAGTTCTTCAGGAACGTCGCTATCTTCGACAACCTCTTCTTCGGCCTGAAATACCGGGTGCTCAAAGTCGGGACGAGTCATAGGTGGTTCAAGGATGTCATCTGAAAATGTTATCCTGCAAAAGGAATGGTTAAGTGCTTCAAAATGCGTATAAAGCGAATAACCGCGTTGCCGTTTTATTGAAAAATATAAAACAAGAAAGACAGAGATTACAGTATTTGCACATGAAAAAAACGCCATTTATTTAAGGATTAACACGCAATGTTCATAACAACACAGCCCTAGTGTTGCACCCCAAAATTTGCCCTCACAATACAAGACTTTGTGTTCTAAGAAGGTTCACAAGGTTCACAAGTTCACAATTGGTCAGAAGAGTTGACAATTCCCTCAGACAATGCACCTCCTAAGCAGTGCATCCAAAACTAGGTTTTTGACTTTAATCAGGCTAAATGGACTTCCAAGACTTCAAGTGAGCTTCATAACATCTTATATGTGTATAAGAACCCCCATGTCAAGTTTCAAGACTTTTCTCAAAAGTTTGCTCAGTCAGATGATCAGATAAGTCAAAAGCAGTCAATGCAGTTAAAAAGTCAAACTGAGGTCAACTGTGGTCAAACCAAAGTCAAACTTCATGATTTTTTTTGCCAACATCAAAGAGAGGTTGGGTGAGAAATATTATCATAATAATTGTAATACCCCAAATTTTGCCCTAAGATTTGTCGTCGCATTTCATTGCATTTTTATTGCATTTAATCAATTACTAACAAATTTGTGTAGTCGTTTGACTTTTTGCAGGTAAATATCATATGGCATGCATTTTTTTCCTAAAAAGTAAAAATGGCACAATTGGCAGGAGGACATGTGTAAGGAGTTATGAGTGTGAGAGGTTGAGAGTTCGAATCTCACCTTTGTCACTTTTTTTTGTTTTTTATTATTTTTACTCTAAATTTTTCTATCTTTCATTAAAAAAATAACAAAAATAGTTTTTTATTATTATTTAATTATTATTTTCGTATTTTAATTAAATCATTTTTTAAAATATTATTTTTTTCACTTTTTTCTAAATTATTCATAAAAATATCCAAAAAATCATAAAATAAAAAATATTGAAAAAAAATTTTGTTCTTTTTATAATATTTTTGATTTTAGAAATCAATAGGATTATTAGTTTTTATTTTAAGTTTATTTTAATTATTTTAAATTATTTAAATTTTATTTTTTCTTAACTAATTATTTAGTTTGGGCTTTAAAATGGGCTTTAGGGACATTATTGACAATTTGGTGTTAACCCTAATTTGTTCCCTATATATACATGTGTTGCCTTGTTGGAAAAGAGGGGGAAAATGAAAAAAACCTAAGAGGAGTGAGTGCCGTTTGCCGTTATTTAGTTTTCTTCTTCATCTATTACTATTGTTTCTTTTTCTTCATCGTTTACCGTTATTTCTTTTCCTTCATCTATTACTGTTGTTTCTTTTTCTTCATCTTTACCGTTATTTCTTTTTCTTCATCTATTACCGTTATTTCTTTTTCTTCATCTATTACTGTTACGTTTATATATATAATTTTTAAATTGTTAGAGTTTATATATATATATATATATATATATATATATATATATATATATATATATATATATATATATATATATATATATAAAAGAATAATTTTTGATCGAATTATGTCGATACGATGTTTACACATTTGTGTGCATGACGCGTGACATTTGTGTTAGTTCGATCTGGTTGCGATGATCGCATTTTTGTGTGAGCAATAATACTATTTTTTGCTTAATTTCTTTTTCTTTGCGATAAATTTTGTTTCGTCCGATTTAGATCTGGTTGCGATGAGCGCAGTTCTGCGTTAGCAACATTGTTGGGTCATTTGGCACATTTAAAATTCATTATTGCTTTATTATTATTATTATTATTATTATTATTATTATTATTATTATTATTATTATTATTATTATCATTATTTATTATTATTATCATTATTATCATTATTATTACCATTATTATTATTATTGTTATCATTAATTTATTAAAACTTGTTATAATATAAAAATCTGTTTTTTTTTAAAATAAATAACATTAACATCTTTTCCAAATTAATATGAAAACCTATTATTTTTAAGAAAAACTTTTTTTTTAGATAAATTTAAAATAATAACTAAAATCTTTTTTTTTTATAATAACTAGAACCGTTATTTATTTTATTTTATTATTGTTCAATTCAAATTTCATTATCATATTGTATCTGCTCCTCTCATGTAACCTCGCGAACTTAACAATCGCTCTTTAAATTCTGCCTTTAAATTTCTGCTTGCATGGTTTAAATTATGACATTATCTCTCTGTTTGCAATTCAATTATCTCACGCGTTTACCATTATTTCTGTCACACTACGCACTGCCGAAGGAATTAGGTCTAGCTTTTGACCGCCGTGTCAATAGTCCTCACCTTCAACCCTTACACCTTTTCAACCCTAAATTTTCACAAATGCCTCGCCGCAGGCAAAATTACAATTTTACCCCTAGCATTAGGTCAAAGAGCCGTCGCGCTCATTTTAGGGTTTCCCACCGTGGAATCCCTAATTTAACCCTAATTACAACTTAACAATTCAACGTAGAGATTTGGAGTTTCTACACTCCATGTAAGCGTGTCCTTAAGATGCGTTTATTCCCCTTGAGACCTTGACCACAGTCAAGAAGTCTCTAACCTCCCTTTTGAGGGGAACTACGATTACTCTGATTCCACTCCCGTAAGGATACGTAGGCACAAGATGCGATGTCTTGCCGAGTAAACTTAGAATTAACCCCCTTTATTATTTATTATTGCTTATTTATATTTTATTTATCTTTGCTATTTAATTATTTTGCTTATTATTTTGTAATTGTTTCTTGGATGTAAAGTTGTTTAATTATTTAATTATTATTATGGTTAGTAATTAGGGAGTGTAACAACATGTATGTAATATTAAAATAAATTTAGATCACTTTTAAATAAAGATAATTAAAATAAACACGTCGCACACGTAAGTCGATTTTAATCGCCGTCTCACTTCCTAAGGATATCCCTCAAGTTGCCTACGAATAATGGTTAAGTGGGGTGTATAAAGCAAGTCCCTCAAATAGAAAAATCATCAAAGTCCCTTATGGTTGCCTTTACGAATCGAGTCCCTTTCGAAAAATGATGATGGTCCCTTATATGTGCTTATTACACCCCACAATGGCCTTCAAAAATCCAATTGTCCCTCACATGTCCCTTAACATCCAAAGTAAGGACTACCTACTCCATTATAGTAGGGATAGTCTTACTAAAGGAAAGAATGAAGAATAAGAAAGACCTTTAAACATTAGGGTAGGTTACTCCTAGGTGCTTGCTCACTTCAAAACTGTTTCGCACTTAAACAAATTTTCAACAAGTTTTCAAACAAGTTCTTAACACATCCTTACATGGATTATTTATTAACTATTCTGAAAATTTTCTATTCACACACTACAATTTCAAAACAATTCAAAAGTGAGCTTAAGTACCTAAGAGCCCATGGATAACCATGGATGAAAAGGATGCTAATACCTTCCCTTTTCATAACCTACCCCCCGGACCCAAAATATTCTCTAAGGTCTTTCCTGTTCTTTTATAACCTTTCCTTATGGATAAAATAAAAGTCGGTGGCGACTCTTGCTATCCGCAACATTGTTTAAAGTCAGTTCACCGGGTTACAGAACTGGCGACTCTGCTGGGGATCTATTTAAGAGGGGTACCCTTAGGAATTAAGATCACTTTAAATTGTTTGCCTTGTTTGCTTTATTATTATATTGTTGGGGTGCTCTTATGTGTGAAAGGTCCTAACCCGGATCTAGTGTACCTTAGGTAAATGGCAATAGACCAAGGAAACTGTACGACGTATATCGATACGGTTGATCTGGTGGCCATAGTTAGTGCGACTTCTTGGTTGGTGCTTATATTCCTTAAGTCAAGTTGAGGATAATATTGAGGCCGCCATATGTTGTCAATGCACTAACTGACTTTTAGAACCCTAGTTAACTTATCTTGGCCTTTAGAAAGTAGTGAGGTAACCGGCTTTGGTGCAGACTGAAGTTGGTTGACACTCGATACTACGCTCATTGAGATCTTAAACTTGGAGGGTTTTGGTTGGCAAGTAAGTTGCCTTCTGAACAACCACCCTTGTGAAGGATCAATGATATTGAGATCCCTTAGAACCTGGTTACTTTTGTAGGACAGGATGAACCATCTAACTTCAGGGGAGGGTACTTGCCTTTGAACCTCATGCAAGCCTTTAAACCTAGGGCTATGGTGTGACTTGTTTGTGTGTGCCACATGTTTGTGATTGAGCATGACATCATGACATCATCATGCATCATAAGCATATCATTTTCCCTAACCATTTCAAGGACCAAAGGATTTATCTTTGTTCTTTGTTGCAGGTCATGGCTTCTGCTCGTAGAAACACCATCAGGATCAACTTTGTAGGGATACCTGCTAAGCTCAAGGAGTTGGTTTCTCTAGTGCCTGATCATTCCCAGTTCAACAAGAGACATGGTCACT
Source organism: Lathyrus sativus (assembly GCA_963859935.3). Lineage (NCBI taxonomy): Eukaryota > Viridiplantae > Streptophyta > Magnoliopsida > Fabales > Fabaceae > Lathyrus > Lathyrus sativus. The sequence continues at coordinate 543,528,260 of OZ012739.1, read as the reverse complement.
TATTGGATCTAGTTACTTCAGGGTTCAGTGAAGACATGATGAGTGTGCTGTTTCAGTTCTTTGACCCTAAGCACCATTGCTTTACATTTCCTGATTATCAGCTGGTTCCAACCATGGAGGAGTTCTCTAAACTTCTGGGTATACCTGTTCTTGATCAGAAGCCATTCACAGGCTTAGAGAAGGAGCTTAAACCAGAAGTTATTGCTGCAACTCTACATCTGAAGAAGTCTGACATTGTTCTAGAGACGAGAAGCGGAGTTAAAGGTATTCTTGCCAAGGTATTAGTGGATAAAGCTCAAATGTTCTTGAAGGCTATGAGCTACGATGCTTTTGAGGAGATCTTAGCCTTATTGATTTATGGCTTAGTGTTGTTCCCCAATCCTGATCAGTTCATAGACGTTCATGCCATCAACATATTCCTGAGTCACAATCCAGTGCCTACCTTACTTGGAGACATCCTACATTCTCTTCACACCCGTACTACAAGGGCAAGAGGAACTTTGATGTGCTGCATACCTTTACTTTCTAGGTGGTTTATTTCTCACCTTCCTCGCTCAGTAATGAAGAATGAGCAAGGGTTCAGATGGTCCAAGAGGATCATGTCACTTTCTCACTCAGACATCCATTGGTGCTCCAGATCTATGGAGAATGTCACCATCATTGACCGTTGTGGGGAGTTTCCTAATGTGCCACTTCTAGGCATAAGAGGAGGCATCACCTACAACCCATCTCTAGCTTTACGACAGTTTGGTTACGCCCGGAGCGATGGTCCACATGACATGTTGATTCAGGGCATTGTGTTTGACTACGACAACGATCTTCAGGGTTACCGTCAGAGATTCATACGAGCTTGGGGAAAGGTAAACAGGATTGACAGCAAGACACTGGAGCCTAAGTACACCATTCCTATGGAGGCTTATCTCAGATGGGTACGATTTCGTGCTCAGACACTCATGATGCCATATCCTGCCGTCCTACCAGTTACCATGGAACCTGTTGCTGAAGGAGACACAGCTTATACCATCCTTCACCCAGACATGCCTACTGATATGGAAGACTTGCAGAGATCATGGATCCAACTGAAAGAGCAAAGGGATACTTTCGAGGCTCATTACAAAGCAAGCCAAGCAAGGATCCTAGAGCTAACAAAGCTACTTCATGAGGAACGAAACCTCAACTCATACCTCAACACAAAGAGGAAACGTCCATGGGAGACTTAAAACCCCATCTTTTGTACTTATTTCGTTTTCATTTTTTGTAAGCCTAAAAGGCAAAACAAGTTATTACTAATAAAAAGTTACTTTCTCGTTTGTTTAAGCAAATTTAAATCCTGCGGTCCTTGAAAACATTGCATATGCATTCCCATATCATTGCATCACAGGTTTATAATTGTGCACAGGTTTCTCATCTCCTCGCTGTTTATTTCAGCAATGGCTCTTGAACAATCAGTTAAGGATCTCCAGGCACAGAATGCACAGTTCCAAGAGCTGATCCTGAACCTATCCAAGGGACAGGATGAATTGAAGACACTGCTGGCCAAGAAGACTAAGAAGGCTAGAAGGTCTGCTGGGTTGCTCAACATGGGAAGAAGGTTCAAAGGTCCTGCCAAGACCAAGGAACAGGTTGAAGACTATGAATCTGAAGAATCTGAGCAGGAGAGAGGCAGTCTTCACAACACTATGGGGGACTCTGATTCTGAGGCTAACTACTACCATGAGCCTAACGAAGACAAATTCAAGATGCTGGTGGATAGAATGGATGCTATGGAATTACAGAAATCATCTGGGCTGGATTTTGAGGATTTGAGCTTGATATCTGGGGTGGTCATACCCATTGGATTCAAAGTTCCTACATTTGTTGTCTATGATGGGGTCTCTTGTCCCAAATTGCATCTGAGGTCTTATGTCAGAAGAATTCAACCCCACACTGCTGATAAAAAGTTGTGGATCCATTTCTTTCAAGAGAGTTTATCTGGAGCTCAGCTAGAGTGGTATTATCAGTTGGAGAGTGTCAACATCAGAGATTGGAATGACCTTGCTGAAGCTTTCTACAAACAGTATCAATACAATGCTGACTTAGCCCCCACTCGCGTGCAGCTTCAAAGCATGTCTATGGGTGCCAAAGAAAGCTTTAAGGAGTATGCTCAGAAGTGGAGAGACTTAGCTGGAAGAGTTCAACCCCCTTTGACTGATAGGGAGTTGGTTGATATGTTCATGTGTACGCTGAATGGTCCATTCTACAGTCATCTCATTGGAAGCTCATCATCTGGCTTCACTGAGTTGATCATGACAGGAGAGCGAGTAGAGAATGGTATCAAGAGTGGTAAGATCCAAGTGGGCACTTCTTCATCAGGTGCTGCAAAGAAGCCTCCCACTGGGAAGAAAAAATCTAATGCTGTGTATGGTCAGCCTGATCGTAACAGAAGGCATCAGTCTGTTAGTGCAGTTCATATTTCAAATCCAACCCCTGCAACAACAGAGCAGCCTCAAGGCAACCAACAGAGGGCTAGAAGACAGTTCACGAAGATCAACATGTCAATGGCTCAGGCATTGCAACACTTGTTGAAAGCTGAACTTATTACCCTGAGGGAGGCCCCTCAGAATCCCAATGTTACCTCTCCCAAGTACAATCCCAATGCACGGTGTGCATATCATTCAAACTGTCCAGGACATGATACTAATAACTGCTGGGTCTTGAAGAACAAAATTCAGGATATGATTGATGCTGGAGAAATTGAGTTTGATCCACCAGGTACTCCAAATGTGATTACAGCTCCAATGCCAAATCACGAGAAGACTGTCAATGCCATTGATGAAGATATTGATGAAGATCTGCATGTCTATTCAGTTATGGAGTTGAGCACACCATTGTCTGTTATCAAAAAGAGGCTAGTACAAGCTGGGATCTTTCCAGGTTGTCGTGAAGATTGTTTGTATTGTACCTATAAGCCGGATAGTTGCTTCATTTTGAGAGATGGGATTCAACGTCTCATGGATAAGTATACTATAGTGTTTGAAAGAAGACCAGCATCTGTAGAAAGTATGGTAGATCATCTGACTCAGGGTAAGAAGATTGAAGAGGTTGATATGGTTGACAAAGTACCACTAAGAATCACTTCAAAGGGTCCCATTAAAATCACTCATCAGGGCCCGATCAAGATTACTGCTGAAGGTCCTGTGAAAGTTGTCGCTGAAGCCAGAGTAGCTCCTCTGATCATTACCACTCCTGGTCCTATTTCTTATACATCTGACAAAGCTGTGCCTTGGCACTATGGGTCTGATGTTTACATCCATGGTGTCAAGCAGGAGCCTTTACCTGATATGCCTGTTGACATTGATAATATTGCTGGATCTAGCAAGATCACTCGTAGTGGAAGGGTCTTCTCTCCTCCAGTTGCTTCTAAGAGTGCAGTTACTCCTGCTGTTACTTCCACCACTGATGCTCGGGGCAAGGGTCCTGTTATTGAGCCTGTATCTACTGATGTGCCAGCTGCTGATGACCTCTCTAAGCAGATGGAAGAAGTATTGAAAATCATTCGCAAGAGTGATTATGATATTGTTGATCAGCTGGGGCATACTCCCTCAAAGATTTCTATGCTCTCCCTGTTATTATGTTCTGAGGCTCATGCCAAGTCATTGATCAAGTTTCTAAAGATGGCTCATGTACCCAGTGCAATTTCTGTGGACCAGTTTGAGAATTGTGTTGCTCACCTGACCTATGACAACGGGTTAGGATTTTCTGATGCTGACTTGACCCCTGCCAAGAGGGATCATAACAGGGCCTTGCATATTTCAATTGAATGCAGGGGCACTACCCTGTCTCATGTGCTGATAGACAATGGTTCCTCTCTGAATGTGTTGCCTAAGGAAGTCCTGAACAAGCTGAGTCCTGAAGATACGGTATTGAAGCCCAGTAATATTGTGGTAAAGGCTTTTGATGGTTCTAGAAGAGTAGTGCATGGGGAAATTGATCTTCCAATCAAGGTTGGCTCTCAGGTGTTTACTGCTACATTTTATGTGATGGATATTCGTCCTTCGTACTCATGTCTGCTTGGTCGTCCCTGGATCCATGGGGCAGGTGCTGTGACCTCCACATTACATCAAAAGTTGAGATATCCGGTGAATGGAAAAGTTGTTACTGTCTTTGGAGAGGAAGAATACTTTGTCAGCCATGTAAACACTTTCAAGTATCTGGAAGTAGAAGGTGAATACATTGAAACTCCATGTCAGTCATTTGAAGTGGTTCCCTGGGCTGTTAAGGATTGTGTGACTCCTCCTGCTGTGAAGAAGGTTCCTGTGGTCATCAGAAACCCTCCAACAATGGCAATGGCCTCCCTCAATGATGCAAAAGCTGTGGTGGAAGAAGGTGGTTGTACTATTTGGGGTCAGCTTCCTGATATTCCATACAAGTCTGACAAGTTTGGTTTGGGTTTCACTGCAGAGTCCCAGAAGGCTGTTCGTCGTGCTCGTGCTGTTCGTATCACCAATCAAGGGGTTATCAATGCTGTGGGAGATCAAGATGAAGACTACAACTTGGAGGCATGGATTTTTCCTACTGTGGGTGCTGGACTCAATAATTGGAAAGCTGAAGATGTTATCCCTATCTCCTTTAGTCAGGAGTAAATACTATTACTGTGTTATGTTTTTAAATTTGTGAACAATTAAAACTTTCAAGCCATGTGCCTTACCCGGGGCACAATGGTGTGCTTGTTACGGGTTGTCATTTCATTTGCATACTTCATTCAATAAAATCAATGGACGTTTCGTTTTCGTAAATATTGTGTTCCTTGTCTTTCTTTTTCTTTTATTTTTGCTTTATCAGCTATGTGTTCTTACACACACCCACGTCACTAAAATGCAGATCCTCATCCACTCTGGATCCAGTTGATAACAGTTCTACTATTGCCAATTACAATTTCGAGAATCCGATCTATCAAACTGAAGACGGAAACGAGGACGATTGTGAAATACCTGTAGAGCTTGCTAGGTTATTACAACAAGAAGAGAAAGCTATACAGCCACATGAAGAGCCAGTCGAAGTTGTGAATCTGGGAACTGAAGAAAACAGAAAAGAGGTCAAAATAGGGGCTGATTTAGAGGACAGTGTCAAGAGCAGGTTGATTCAGATGCTACGTGACTATGTGGAGATCTTTGCTTGGTCTTATGAAGATATGCCAGGGTTGGATACAGACATTGTGGTTCACCGTTTGCCAGTGAAAGAAGATTGTCGTCCAAAGAAGCAGAAGGTTCGTCGTATGTGTCCTGAAATGTCAGAAAAGATTAAAGCAGAGGTAATGAAACAGTTCAATGCAGGTTTCTTGGCCGTAACTTCTTATCCTCAGTGGGTTGCAAATGTGGTACCAGTTCCTAAGAAAGATGGTAAGGTACGTATGTGTGTAGACTACAGAGATCTGAACAAGGCTAGCCCTAAAGATGACTTTCCACTTCCTCATATTGATATTCTGGTAGACAACACTGCTCAGCATAAGGTATTCTCTTTTATGGATGGTTTCTCTGGTTACAATCAAATCAAGATGGCACCTGAAGATATGGAGAAGACTACATTTGTGACACAGTGGGGCACCTTTTGCTATAAGGTAATGCCATTTGGTTTGAAGAATGCAGGGGCAACATATCAGCGTGCTATGGTGGCTTTGTTTCATGATATGATTCATCATGAGATAGAGGTATATGTGGATGATATGATAGCCAGGTCTCAGAATGAAGAACAACATCTTGATCATCTGCACAAGTTGTTTGAGAGGTTGAAGAAATACAGGTTGAGATTAAATCCAAACAAGTGTACTTTTGGAGTTAGATCTGGAAAGCTCCTGGGTTTCATTGTCAGTGGAAAAGGTATTGAAGTGGATCCTGCAAAAGTGAAAGCTATACGAGAGATGCCAGCTCCCCGTACTGAGAAGGAGGTTAGAGGTTTCTTGGGACGATTGAACTACATTGCAAGATTTATTTCCCAATTAACTACCATCTGTGAGCCAATCTTCAAGTTGTTGAAGAAAGATCAGGTGATGGAATGGAATGATGAGTGCCAGACTGCCTTTGATGAAATCAAGAAATATTTGCTAGAACCTCCAATTTTAATGCCACCAGTTGATGGAAGACCCTTGATTATGTATTTAACAGTATTAGACAACTCAATGGGGTGTGTATTGGGGCAACATGACGAGTCTGGTCGAAAAGAGCAGGCAATATACTCCCTTAGCAAAAAGTTTACCGACTGTGAAACAAGATACTCACTGCTCGAGAAAACTTGCTGCGCTTTGGCATGGGCTGCTCGCCGACTAAGACAGTATATGTTGACCCATACTACCTTGTTGATTTCGAAGATGGATCCAATCAAGTACATATTTGAGAAACCTGCTCTCTCCGGAAGAATTGCAAGACGGCAAATGATCTTGACGGAATATGATATACAGTATACTACTCAGAAGGCCATTAAGGGGAGTGTTGTTGCTGATCATTTGGCTCATCAAGCAGTAGATGATTACCAGTCAATGAATTTTGAGTTCCCTGATGAAGACATTATGTCTGTTACCAAAGAACCTGGACAATATGACGGACCTGAACAAGGATCCCGATGGACTATGGTTTTTGATGGTGCCTCCAATGCACATGGTAATGGTGTTGGTGTTGTGATTAGTTCCCCTGAAAGGATTATCACTGACAATGGCTCTAATCTGAACAACACTATGATTACTGATCTCTGTACGCAGTTCAAGATTAAGCATCACAACTCTTCTCCGTATCGTCCAAAGATGAATGGGGCAGTTGAAGCTGCTAATAAGAACATTAAGAAGATTGTACAGAAGATGACTGTTACTTACAAGGATTGGCACGAGATGTTACCATTTGCTCTGCATGGTTATCGTACTACAATACGTACTTCAACAGGGGCAACCCCATTCTCCTTAGTCTATGGTATGGAAGCAGTTCTGCCTATTGAAGTTCAGATCCCCTCCTTGAGAATTATGAAGGATGCAGGCTTGGATGAAGATGAGTGGATTCAGACTCGACTTGACCAGATAAATTTGATTGATAAGAAAAGGTTAGCAGCAGTTTGTCATGGCCAGATGTACCAGAAACGGATGATCAAAGCTTTTAACAAGAAGGTTAAGCCAAAGGTATATCAGGCTGGTGACTTGGTAATCAAGCGTATCATATTACCACAGGGTGATCCTAGGGGCAAGTGGACTCCAACATATGAGGGACCATTTGTAGTCAAGACAGTATTCTCAGGAGGTGCCATGATACTGACTACAATGGATGGTGAAGACTTCCCACAACCTGTAAACGCAGACATAGTTAAAAAATACTACGCATAAAAAGAGACCCGCTAGGTTGACAGGCCTAGGCAAAAATAAGGGCATCCCGGCAAACCAAAAGGGTTTGGGCAAAAATTAGGGATATATATATAAAAAAGATGTACACCCGGCAAGTCGAAAACCTGAAAAGGCGGCTTGGGCAAAAAAGGGTATCCCGGTGGATTGAAAACCTGAAAGGGCAATCCAGGCAAAAGTTAGGGATTAAAGCGTATGACTATGTCTCGTTTGGATCACTCATGAAACTGCAACCAGTTGTACTACTTACTCAAGCTCAAACAGATAAAGCTCAATCCAATCGTTTCCGTCTCAACAGCAAGAAGATGAGATACTTGAGTGGCAATAGTAGAATTGAAACTCAATAGGATTATTTCCCACATAGCTGATTCTTTTTGTAAAACTTCATGACAAAATTCTCTTACTAGGGTTTACGTCTCCTTGTACAAACTTATCCGTGTATGGGTCACTTTTGATATAAATAAACTCCATCTTTTGAATCCAGATTTACTTTTACCCTATTTACATAAGCGAAACGTCCATTGGTTGTGTTTGAATGTATGTATGCCTTTGAATATGATTGATGTTTACCAGAAATGCATGTATGCTTTTAATATGATTGACGTTTACCAGAAATGCATGAAAATGCAGTAATAGTATTTACTAAGGACGAACGAGGGAAGGATTTCAACGAAGCTTCGCCGGTTCATCTTTACAAGACAGTTACAAACCATCAGTAGGACTGATCCATTTTCACAAAGTCTAATCTCCCCTGGAATTTATATCCATCTACGGGAAATTACTTTCCAATAAAGGCACGATGAACGAAGACGGGATGTTATACTTATCCTACTATCAAACGAAAACGAAGGTTATCTATACCCTACTATCCCCAACAACGGGAGGTTATCTATACCTTGTTATCCCCAACAACGGGAGGTCATCTATACCTTGTTATCCTCAGCAGACGGAGGGTTATATATTCTTCAGCAACGAATCGGGATTTATTTTCCTTGGCCAGCAGTTGTTATACAAGGATATCCAGACACTTCCAGCAGTGTCATAGCATACATACATCATTTACATCATACCATAACATATATGTCTATAGTACATTACCTAAGTGCATCATGTCATACATGCATACATAAAGCATAAACTAATGTTGTTATACAGAATGCTACCTTGTTTTCAGGTTAATTATCCAACAAACAAGCTTATGATCTTTGGGACTGCTTTATTGTAACCTCAGGGTTACTTTATCCTCCTGATGAGCTTCTTATTACTTTGGGACTGCTTTATTGTAACCTCAGGGTTATTTTATCCTCCTGATAGCCTCTCATGACTTCAAGACTGCTTTAGAGCTACTGATTGCTCTATCCTCCTGAAATCATCCTATTACTTCAAGACTGCTTTAGAGCTATTCATTGCTCTATCCTCATGAGGTCATATTACTACTTCAAGACTGCTTTAGAGCTATTCATTGCTCTATCCTCCTGAAGCCATCTAATTATTTCAAGACTGCTTTAGAGCTATCCATTGCTCTATCCTCCTGAAATCATTACTTCAAGATTGCTTTAGAGCTATTGATTGCTCTATCCTCCTGAAGACATATCACATTATTACTTCAAGACTGCTTTAGAGCTATTGATTGCTCTATCCTCCTGAAGACATATCACATTATTATTTCAAGACTGCTTTAGAGCTACTGATTGCTCTATCCTCCTGAAATCATCCTATTACTTCAAGACCGCTTTAGAGCTATTCATTGCTCTATCCTCATGAGGTCACATTATTATTTCAAGACTGCTTTAGAGCTATTCATTGCTCTATCCTCCTGAAGCCATCTAATTATTTCAAGACTGCTTTAGAGTTATCCATTGCTCTATCCTCCTGAAATTACATTATTATTTCAAGACTGCTTTAGAGCTATCCATTGCTCTATCCTCCTGAAATCATTACTTCAAGACTACTTTAGAGCTATTGATTGCTCTATCCTCCTGAAGACATATCACATTATTATTTCAAGACTGCTTTAGAGCCATTCATTGTTCTATCCTCCTGAAATCATATCATTGCTTCAAGACTGCTTTAGGGTTATCACTATTGATTGCTCTATCCTCATGAAGACATGCTGCTACATCATTATTATTCCAGACTCCTGACAGCTTTCATCATACACCCATATTTTGAACTGCTCCCCCCCTAGTGGCATCTTTAAGCCCACTCAATCATATTCAACTAGCCATCTGTATCACTCTAGTGCACTGGTGAGTGCAAATTTTTGGGCTTTTGTGTTCAATCCCCTTCAACCTTCCAGGTTACGACTGGCAAATATACCAATCTAACCCCTCAGGTTTCAGAAAATTGAACAGGGGCAGCTGTTGCACCCCAAAATTTGCCCTCACAATACAAGACTTTGTGTTCTAAGAAGGTTCACAAGGTTCACAAGTTCACAATTGGTCAGAAGAGTTGACAATTCCCTCAGACAATGCACCTCCTAAGCAGTGCATCCAAAACTAGGTTTTTGACTTTAATCAGGCTAAATGGACTTCCAAGACTTCAAGTGAGCTTCATAACATCTTATATGTGTATAAGAACCCCCATGTCAAGTTTCAAGACTTTTCTCAAAAGTTTGCTCAGTCAGATGATCAGATAAGTCAAAAGCAGTCAATGCAGTTAAAAAGTCAAACTAAGGTCAACTGTGGTCAAACCAAAGTCAAACTTCATGATTTTTTTTGCCAACATCAAAGAGAGGTTGGGTGAGAAATATTATCATAATAATTGTAATACCCCAAATTTTGCCCTAAGATTTGTCGTCGCATTTCATTGCATTTTTATTGCATTTAATCAATTACTAACAAATTTGTGTAGTCGTTTGACTTTTTGCAGGTAAATATCATATGGCATGCATTTTTTTCCTAAAAAGTAAAAATGGCACAATTGGCAGGAGGACATGTGTGAGAGGTTGAGAGTTCGAATCTCACCTTTGTCACTTTTTTTTGTTTTTTATTATTTTTACTCTAAAATTTTCTATCTTTCATTAAAAAAATAACAAAAATAGTTTTTTATTATTATTTAATTATTATTTTCGTATTTTAATTAAATCATTTTTTAAAATATTATTTTTTTCACTTTTTTCTAAATTATTCATAAAAATATCCAAAAAATCATAAAATAAAAAATATTGAAAAAAATTTTGTTCTTTTTATAATATTTTTGATTTTAGAAATCAATAGGATTATTAGTTTTTATTTTAAGTTTATTTTAATTATTTTAAATTATTTAAATTTTATTTTTTCTTAACTAATTATTTAGTTTGGGCTTTAAAATGGGCTTTAGGGACATTATTGACAATTTGGTGTTAACCCTAATTTGTTCCCTATATATACATGTGTTGCCTTGTTGGAAAAGAGGGGGAGAATGAAAAAAACCTAAGAGGAGTGAGTGCCGTTTGCCGTTATTTAGTTTTCTTCTTCATCTATTACTATTGTTTCTTTTTCTTCATCGTTTACCGTTATTTCTTTTCCTTCATCTATTACTGTTGTTTCTTTTTCTTCATCTTTACCGTTATTTCTTTTTCTTCATCTATTACCGTTATTTCTTTTTCTTCATCTATTACTGTTACGTTTATATATATAATTTTTAAATTGTTAGAGTTTATATATATATATATATATATATATATATATATATATATATATATATATATATATATATATATATATATATATATATATATATATATATATATATATATATATATATATATATATATATATATATATATATATATATATATATATATATATATAAGAATAATTTTTGATCGAATTATGTCGATACGATGTTTGCACATTTGTGTGCATGACGCGTGACATTTGTGTTAGTTCGATCTGGTTGCGATGATCGCATTTTTGTGTGAGCAATAATACTATTTTTTGCTTAATTTCTTTTTCTTTGCGATAAATTTTGTTTCGTCCGATTTAGATCTGGTTGCGATGAGCGCAGTTCTGCGTTAGCAACATTGTTGGGTCATTTGGCACATTTAAAATTCATTATTGCTTTATTATTATTATTATTATTATTATTATTATTAGTATTATTATTATCATTATTTATTATTATTATCATTATTATCATTATTATTACCATTATTATTATTATTGTTATCATTAATTTATTAAAACTTGTTATAATATAAAAATCTGTTTTTTTTAAAATAAATAACATTAACATCTTTTCCAAATTAATATGAAAACCTATTATTTTTAAGAAAAACTTTTTTTTTAGATAAATTTAAAATAATAACTAAAATCTTTTTTTTTTATAATAACTAGAACCGTTATTTATTTTATTTTATTATTGTTCAATTCAAATTTCATTATCATATTGTATCTGCTCCTCTCATGTAACCTCGCGAACTTAACAATCGCTCTTTAAATTCTGCCTTTAAATTTCTGCTTGCATGGTTTAAATTATGACATTATCTCTCTGTTTGCAATTCAATTATCTCACGCGTTTACCATTATTTCTGTCACACTACGCACTGCCGAAGGAATTAGGTCTAGCTTTTGACCGCCGTGTCAATAGTCCTCACCTTCAACCCTTACACCTTTTCAACCCTAAATTTTCACAAATGCCTCGCCGCAGGCAAAATTACAATTTTACCCCTAGCATTAGGTCAAAGAGCCGTCGCGCTCATTTTAGGGTTTCCCGCCGTGGAATCCCTAATTTAACCCTAATTACAACTTAACAATTCAACGTAGAGATTTGGAGTTTCTACACTCCATGTAAGCGTGTCCTTAAGATGCGTTTATTCCCCTTGAGACCTTGACCACAGTCAAGAAGTCTCTAACCTCCCTTTTGAGGGGAACTACGATTACTCTGATTCCACTCCCGTAAGGATACGTAGGCACAAGATGCGATGTCTTGCCGAGTAAACTTAGAATTAACCCCATTTATTATTTATTATTGCTTATTTATATTTTATTTATCTTTGCTATTTAATTATTTTGCTTATTATTTTGTAATTGTTTCTTGGATGTAAAGTTGTTTAATTATTTAATTATTATTATGGTTAGTAATTAGGGAGTGTAACAACATGTATGTAATATTAAAATAAATTTAGATCACTTTTAAATAAAGATAATTAAAATAAACACGTCGCACACGTAAGTCGATTTTAATCGCCGTCTCACTTCCTAAGGATATCCCTCAAGTTGCCTACGAATAATGGTTAAGTGGGGTGTATAAAGCAAGTCCCTCAAATAGAAAAATCATCAAAGTCCCTTATGGTTGCCTTTACGAATCGAGTCCCTTTCGAAAAATGATGATGGTCCCTTATATGTGCTTATTACACCCCACAATGGCCTTCAAAAATCCAATTGTCCCTCACATGTCCCTTAACATCCAAAGTAAGGACTACCTACTCCATTATAGTAGGGATAGTCTTACTAAAGGAAAGAATGAAGAATAAGAAAGACCTTTAAACATTAGGGTAGGTTACTCCTAGGTGCTTGCTCACTTCAAAACTGTTTCGCACTTAAACAAATTTTCAACAAGTTTTCAAACAAGTTCTTAACACATCCTTACATGGATTATTTATTAACTATTCTGAAAATTTTCTATTCACACACTACAATTTCAAAACAATTCAAAAGTGAGCTTAAGTACCTAAGAGCCCATGGATAACCATGGATGAAAAGGATGCTAATACCTTCCCTTTTCATAACCTACCCCCCGGACCCAAAATATTCTCTAAGGTCTTTCCTGTTCTTTTATAACCTTTCCTTATGGATAAAATAAAAGTCGGTGGCGACTCTTGCTATCCGCAACATTGTTTAAAGTCAGTTCACCGGGTTACACCTAGGCAAATCACGATGCCCCGGGCAGGACATCAGATTATTCAACAATTAATAAAGCAAAGCATTACTGTTTAAGAGTCACAGGAACAAGCTCCTGAATAGACCAGTTGCACAGTCCTTGTCCTGGCGTGCTTGGCTGAATCCAGGTATCCATATCACAGTCGCTGTCTCCTTCGTCAGACTCCGACGCAGCATTGATGGTTTCATGACATACTCCACTGGCAGAGATGGTTATTGGTCCTCTGAAACGGGGTGCTCCCACAGCAGGTGTTGATGACGATGGTTGGTATCCCAGCCCGAACCGGTCCATCTTCATAGGGATATCCAGCACTTTGCCCCAGCCCTTCACTTCTCCTGCCTCCACTAGAGCTTGAGCTTCTTTATACGACGAGACGGCTATCTCCGACACTTTGCTCGGCCCGGGTCCTTTGTCCTTGATGCGCAAACCTTCAAATGCCTGGCAAGGTGTTTCGTGGATCTCTCCGTCGACCTCCACATATTTAAATGACGACAGATGGCTGACCAGGATGTCTTCTTCTCCGCATACGGTGACTACGCTGTCTCCGACCATATATTTCAACTTCTGATGCAGGGTAGACGTGACTGCCCTAGCCCCATGAATCCAGGGTCGTCCGAGCAGGCAACTATACGCAGGCTGTATATCCATGATATAAAACTCAGTCGCAAACACCTCCGGCCCCACCTGTAGAGGCAATGTTATCGACCCGAAGACTGTTCTTCGCGTGCCATCAAACGCTCTGACTACCAAGTTACTGGGCGTGCACAAGATTCCTCTAACATCCAGCTTCATCATCGCCTTCTTGGGTAGCACATTCAAAGACGATCCGGTGTCGACCAATACATGCGACATTACTGATCCTCTACACTCGACGGATATGTGCAGCGCCATATTATGATCTCTCCCTTTCGGGGTCAAATCGAAGTCGGTAAAGCCTAAGCTGTGGCCTGCATTCACATGTGCCAACACTCCTTCCAGCTGATTCACGGAGACGTCTTGGGGTACGAAGGAAGTATCCAGGACTTTCAACAAAGCATTTCTGTGAGCTTTAGAACACAACAGCAATGACAAGATGGATATTTTGGACGGCGTCTGTTGCAGATGCTCCACAATCTTATAATCACTTTTTCGAATCAAGCGCATGAACTCTTCTACGTCTTTCGATGCCGCTTCTTTATCGCTTGCTTGCACTGGGACATTCTCAACCATTCTTCCTTTCCCCTTCGCTAGTCTTTCGGCCTCCACTTCAGGTGATATAAAGATCCTACCACTCCTTGTCATACCTCCTGAACCAACAACGTTATCGACAGTCTCAGCTGGCTGCTTATTAACATCAATCTTTATCCCGTCATAATACACCTCCAACCCATATGACCATGGGACTGCTTTCGTGTTCTCGTACGGGATTGGTCCGGCCTTAGTTATGGTGATTGGTGGTCGCTGGACCGGTGCTGCAATAGTGATCGTCTTTCGAGGAATCGTTACAGTGGCCACATCACTCTGATCATCTGCTACTGCCCCTGCGGGCTCTTCAGTTGCTGCTCGGTCAAACTGCAATGTGCCTCCATCAATTAAAGCCTGGATGCCTTTCTTCAAATCATCACACCCCCCAGCTAGGGTCCAGCATTCTAAGCAATACTCGTCACATCCTGGATAAACACCCCCTTGCAACAATCTGCTTTTTATCTCGCGCAGCGGCGTCTTTAAATCGTCGACATTCATAATCAGATTCAACCCTTCCTCAGTCAGAATGGCGTTCGCCCCATGATTAGGCATGGGTTTCTGCACTATATTCGGACCTGCCGTTCCGAAATTGATAGTCTTATTGTCCAAAAGATCCTGCACAACGTGCTTAAAAGCATGGAAACCCTCTATATCGTGGCCCGGAGCCCCAGAATGAAACTCACAGTGCCTGCTTGCATCATAACCATACGGAGGAGTTCTCGTTATCGGTGCCAGAGTTCTCTTCTCTACCAGGTTCAAACCCAACAATGTCTGTAACAGATCAGCATACGTTGAAGGAGGCTTCTCAAACACTCTTCTTGGTTTACCACCCTGGAATCTTCGCTGAGCCTGTTGTGCCCCCTGCTGAGACTGTTGCTGCTGCTGCGGAAATGGCTGCTGCTGCTGCTGCATTGGCTGCTGCTGAAACGGTTGTTGTTGTTGCTGATACGGGATAGTAACACTCGCCACCTGCTGCGGCTGATGATATTGGTTTCGTCCCCTGCCTCGGCCTCGGCCTCCAAATACTGCGCTTGCCTCGCCCTGACGACGCCCACCAAAAGCCTTCCTATTACTGCCAGATGCAGTTGATTCCTCAGCCTGGAATTTTCCTTGTTTAATGTTACGTTCAATCTTTTCTCCCATCAAAATTAAGTCTGAAAAACTGGCCAGAGATGTATGAAACAACATGTCATGAAACAAGCCTGTGAATGTGCCGACGAACATGTCATTCATTTCCTTGTCTTCTAAAGGAGGGCGGACCCTGGTAGCCATATCGCGCCACCTTTGCGCGTACTCTTTAAAGCTCTCACCCTTCTTCTGCGACAACCCTGTCAATTGGACCCGATTGGGCGCCAAGTCGCTGTTATACTTGTAGTGAGCTACAAATGCCTCTGCCAATTGCTTCCATGTCTTGATATTGGTTGGCTCCAACCCCATGTACCACTCTAGGGAAGGGCCTGACAAACTATCTTGAAAGAAATGCATTAGCATTCTCTCATCAGTTGAATATGCAGACATCTTTCTGTAATAAGCCCGCACGTGCACTTTCGGACATGTGTCCCCTTTATACTTATCAAACGTAGGAGCTTTGAATTTGATTGGCACCCTCAAGACCGGCACTAGACCCATTGTTGACATGTCTAAGCCCACAGCACTTTGGTTCAGGACCCCCCTCATCTGCTCTTCTAGCATTCTTATCTTCTGGGAGTTATCCATCGGCCCTTCAAAGCCTCCGCCAGAAAAAGCGTCCTCCTGCTGATCTTCTTGCCACATACCATTCCCAGCTCCATACCCATCATATTCATTATTGCGGCCAGCTCTAATTTGATTCATTACTGGGCCTCGGCCTCTGTTGCCGTATCCCTGAACACCCCCAGCGGGCCCAAAAGCCATTAACCCAGCGCCGTTTCCATTTCCGAAACCTCCGTAACCCTGATTGGCCACACCATAACCATCTTGCCCAAAGCCTTGAGCATTGAAACCATATTTCCCAGCGTTATCGAATCCCTGATCGTTGAACCCGAATCCAGCATTGCCAAAGCCGTTGCCTCCCATATTATCACCCAAGTTGACATCACCAAGCCCAACGTTATGGACAACAGTCTCGTTCCCAACTCCGACGTTACCGTTCCCAGCAGCGGTAGCGTTGTTGACATTAGCAGCAGGTATATTGACTACAGGTGGAGCCACTGGCGTGGGAGTGCCATCTCCATGAACAGTATCGACCCGTACAGACTGATGATCCTCATTACCGTGACCGGCGTTTCTGGCCAACAGAGGCTGCACCATGGCTTGCAAATTCTCCTGACCTTTTGCAATAGCTTCCATGGTCTGCATAAAGAGAGCTAGCTTCTCGCGCACATCTTGCATCTCGTTCTGCATTTGATCCATGATTCTTCGACAGTTGGTGCGAGTGGAATAGCGATGCGGGTGCTGATCTGCAATCCTGAAAGTACCTGCTACAGAGCAGAAAATGAGACACCATCCAAAGATTACCTGTAATGCAATATGAATGTGAATGCAATGCAATGTGTGTGTCTGTGCATTAGGGAAATTCGTTCCCCGATTCTAGTGTGAAGGTGTCGATGCAAGCAATACAAAGATCGGAGTTGAATCATAGAAAACCTCATATATTGCAGAGAAACCAATAAGCCAGGAACACAATGTCACTGAGAGTACAATAAAAGAAGGCATGACCTCGACCAACAATCCTGGTAATGGTCAGCATTATGCAAATAAAGCATACAAGTTACTACATGAAATGATCAAACACCCCCATAAGTCTGGTATTCTTCTAGCAACTTCTTGGTCTCCGGATGGCTTGGTCGAGCAAGCAGCCCTTCAACAAGTTGGTTTCTTTTCTTAAGAACACGCCGCACGTCTTCGGAAGTTTCTTCCCGTGCCCCCTCTCCGAAGCGGTCCTCTAGTTTACGCTTCTGAGACACAGCTTCATCTCTGCCTTTGATGGCCTTGTTTAGTGCATTCTGGAGACTGTACCGTGTCATCACTTCTTCTTCACACTTCTTGATGCTGGACTTCAACTGCTCTTCGAGGTCGGAAATTTGCTGCTTCAACTTATCTTCCCTCTTCTTATTGTTGGTGAGCGTGGCATTCCAGGTCTTATTGCAAGAAGAGATCTCTCAGTGAGCGATGTCAAGCGCTTTCTTCTTGGATTCAAGCATGTCATGGGAGCTTCTGAACTCTTGCCCCATGTCGCTACTGCGAAAATCGGCGCCGGCTGACAGAAGAGTCGCCACCGTGCGTTATTTATCCCTCAGAGCGGGAAAGGAAACGCTCGAAGTAAACCTCGCAAAAAAACGGGGAAAAGGTATGGTCATCGCAACCATAGCCTGGGTTCGGGAGTCGGTTACGCAAGGGGAAGGTATTAGCACCGCTCACGTCCGTCGTACTCGACGGGATCCACGCTTGCTTGGGTTGTCTACTGGATGCAAAACAATCTTATCTACGGCTGCTAAATCTAAACGGAAGGGAATTGACTCGATAGAGCGTCGCACTCTATGCCTACGTATTCTCAAGAGAGAAAGTCAGAGTCAACGTAGTTCGGGACTACGGGGAAAATTGGCTCGCCAAGACCTCGCGTCTTGTGCCTACGTACTTCCACTGGATGGAAGATCAGAGCTTTACGTAGTTCAGACTAACTACGGCTAAACAAAGGATTCTCACACAGCAGTGAGAAAAACAACTGGCTTCACAGGGTCGGGAACCTATGGTCAAAACTATGGTTTGGTCTCAAATGCACTTGGGCAAGAGAGAAAAAGGGTATCAATTAATCGTCAGCGGGAAAGTCTCGATCGCGCAGCCGCGAGAGAACAACAAGTCAGTCGTTAGTGTGCTCGCTAGGATATCGCATCCTATGCCTACATATCTTCGTCTGGTACGAAGAATCAGAGCAGCTGTAGTTCGGCTACTATCGGACCACAGCTCAAATCTCGTTTTATTAATCTCTGAAAAATGGTTACAATGAGTTGAATACTGAAATAAATCTCCTAGGAAACGCTATCCTATTCTATCCTGAAAAGTCGAATGAAAATAGCCCCCTAACAAATGGGCCTCTAATTCTATCCCT
The DNA here is from genome assembly GCA_963859935.3 of Lathyrus sativus. Lineage (NCBI taxonomy): Eukaryota > Viridiplantae > Streptophyta > Magnoliopsida > Fabales > Fabaceae > Lathyrus > Lathyrus sativus. The sequence goes on along the minus strand of OZ012739.1, from coordinate 543,509,730 downwards.
AAAAGTCGTAAAATAAAGTCTATGAAAATATCCCTAAAAGAAAATGCTAAAAAAAATATTAATCCTACTTTAATATTTTTTCTCTTTTTTCTCCTTTTCTCATTAACATATTTTTTCCATTTTTTCCAAATATTTTTCTCTATTTTTCCACAATATTTTTCTCCATATTTTCTTTTCACTATTTTCAAATATATTTTCTTTTCATTTCTTTTTTTCTATTTTTTCCAAGAATATTTCTTTTCATTTCTTTTTCTATAATATGTTTTTTCCTATTTTCTTCTTTATCTTTTCCTTTATACTTTTCTTTTTTTCACAATTTCTAAAAAAGGAATAACAAAAAAATAGAAAATCCAAAGAAAGGGGCTGGGGGTGTACTGCTATTACAGGGGGGTATCTTAAAAGATAATAAAAAAAAACAGCAAATAAACTGGGCCCAGCCCAAGTCTCTCAAAAAAAACACAGAATGGGGTGATGCTGAGTAATCTGGGGTGTGTAAGCCAGAAAGGCTTCGTTGGGCCCAGCCCAGCGCTTGTCCAAAAACGGGAGGGGGCGAGTTGACCAAAAACTATTGATTGGGCCTGGCCCAATTTCCACCTTCTCCGTCTCCCTCTCTTCACTCTCATCTGAAAACCCTAGAAACCTTCTTTCTCCCTCTCCTTCAGCGCCGCCGCCGTAAGCTTCCTCTGTCTGACTCCCTCATCTCTCAATCCTTCTTCTCCGTCCTCTCTGTTTCCTTCTCGTAATCTTGTCTCCCCAACAATCTTTCAATCGTCTTCTCAAACTCACCTCCATGCTTGATGTCTACTGAACTTATGAAGCTTGTTGAAAATCCATATGTATTTGTGTTCATGGATGAAGGCACTAATGAAGGGAGTTAACAAAACCTGGAAATACGCGTGAAGGTCTTTGACGAGCGAAGATGGAGATCTATACTCGTAGGCGAAGGCTCGATGAAGGTTATTGAAGGTTCTTAAGATCTGGTGATGAGGCTCTCGAAGGATGAAGGCGCGATGAAGCTCTTGGGAGTTTTGATGAAAGGATCGTTGAAACCTCTGATGAACACAACTCACTGATGAAGATTGTTGTTGAGGTAGTTTCTGGAATTGATATGAAGAACGCGTTGAAGATCTGTTGAGATTGATGACCATGCGAGGTGAGAATCAGAGGCGTGTTCTTGATCTGGAAAATGGTGATTCTGGAAATTGGTTGAGTGGACTCTGAGAGTTTGTGTTGAATGAATCTGGAGAGTTGAAGCTCGTTGATAGATGATGAACGTGTCGATGGAGGATGAATCATTGGTTAGATCTGGAGTTTTCTGGCGTTTTTCTGGGTTTGATTGATGAAGGAGGAGGTTGACGATGAATGTTCATCGTCTCTTGATGAATCTCTGGAGTTTGTTGGTGGAGACGAGGGGAAGAAGATGAAGATCAAGGAGATGAAGATGAAAAGGATGAAGACGGGCGGCGGTTTCTGGGATTGTAGGTTTTCCGGCGACGGTTGGTGGTGGCCGCCGGCCATGCAGGCCGGCCGGAGTGGTTTCACGGTGAGGTAGCGTGATGATGACGCGTGGTGGCAGTTAGTGGGTGGAGCTTCTGCATGTGGGACGCGTGTCCCACGCGTGGCTGAGAGAGAGGCCTCTGGGGTAGCGTGGCAGATGGATCATGACGAAGCGTGGGCCCTCCTTCTCTCCAACACGTGGCGTACTTCTACTTATACCACTGAAAAGCTGGAAGCTTCCAGAACGTCCTGGAAGTTGCTGGATAATTCTTGGACTGATCTGGATTATTGGGCTGCGAATTGCTGGAGATTTTGGACAATGGACTCTGCTGAATTGGGCCCTGCGAACTGGATCTGGATACTCAGCCCAAAACGAAAAATGGATTAAAAACTCCAAAAAAAACTGCATTATGATTAACTCTAATTAATCCCTAATCAAACATTAAATCTAATTAACTCCTAACTAATAAAATCCTAATAAACCTATTAAATTCTAAAAAGACTATTATTTCTATTAAAATCTATAACAGAAAATAAAAAGAAAAATCTATATATTTCTAAAAATATCTTAATTTCTATTTAAAAAACTATATCAAAAAAGATTAAAAACTATTAAGACTATTAAAAATCTATTAAATTCTATTAATATTCTAAAACTAATATTACTATATTATCTAAAAATATAAAAAATCTATTAAAACCTATTAAATCCTAAAAATGAATTTAAAATCTATTATATTCTATAAAATGCTAAAAATTGATTTAAAAAGAATCAAAAATTCTATTAAATCCTAAAAAATGATTTAAAAGCTATTTAAACCCTAAAAAATCCTATAAAATCCAGAAAAATCACCATAATTCCCAGAGGGACAAAATAAGCACCGAACGACACGAAAATAATCGGTAAAAATAAACGGGCACCGAAATATCTCAAAAATCGATTCTACTGATTAAAACTGATAAAAACACCTGAAACACGAGACGAGAGCTGTGATCCCTGATAAAATCAAACAAATGAAAAATGCAATGTATGCAATATGCAGATGCGAATGCGGTTATGCGTCGAAACATCGAGCCAGATACGAGACCCGGTTGGTCAAATTTTGGGGTGCAACAGCTGCCCCTATTCAAGCGACTTCGACCTGAATGGGTGAAGAGCGCTCAACCTTCAAACATTCAAGGTAGATGACGGTTGAATACAAATGGAACCCTGAAATTTGCCAACCGCAAGAATATACTGCAAAGCTGCTTGAGAAATAACTTCCAATAACTGAAGTTTGGTTGTAACGGCAACATCTGGTCAATTTTCTGATAAATTTTCTTCTCCTTTTCAACACCTGTGTGACACCACAAGTATTGAAATAATGCTTCGGGAAAGCAAACACCTTGATTCCCATCTCTCTCATGGGATCAAATCTGGTCAACTCACAGTTCAATGCGAACTTGAGGACAATTCTCCTGGGGAATTCTGAATGGAACTGCCTGGCACCTATTTTGACGAAGGGGGCAGCTTCAGAAGTCTGATATATGTCAATCTTTGTTGTTGTTGTTTTTTTTCCGATGCTGACGTAACAACCAAATGAAGAATCACTCCGCTGGGGAAGACGAGAAGCTGAACCACACAACTCTGCAGGTGAACAAATTCGAAATCCAATAGGTAACCATCTTGGTCTATGTTTCGACATGCGTATGCTTGAAATGATGCAATGTCCTATACGACATGTAAATGCTATGCGTTTTGTTTGAAAATGCGAGGCCCAGACGGCATGGATATGCTATATGCTTGTATAAATGCTATGACTATATATGCAAATGCTAATGCAGGCTCGAGCTGCCAGAGAACACCAGGTCTGAAAACCACTTGGCAAAATAAATGCCGAAGGTAATGTCAACTCTACTGGGGATGACCTGAAGTCACAGAACCATCTCAGCAAAATAAATGCTGGAAACGAGAAATCAAATCCGCTGGGGATAACTGCCCTGCTGGAGAAATGAAAAGGCAACCCTGCTTGGCGACTTTACTGAGGAAAGAAAAGACAACTCTGCTCGGGAATGCTCTCTTCAAACCATTGGCAACTGATCGCGCTCTGCGGGGATTGACCCAAACTGAGGTTGATTACGCGCAGCACACTGCTGGAAATGCTCCTACTATCAAGGATATCAATCTTAATCTGCTGCAGATACTCCTGATCCTACTCTGATACGGGGTAAAAGACAATCTCGACTCTTCCGGGGATAATAAGCAACTTTCATCTGCTGAAGAGTGGCAATTCTGATTTAACAACAGCCACAAGGAATTCAAACATTGCTCGAAGCGCTGGCATCCGTCGAGCTTCGTATCGGGGAACATGACAACATGCGGGTCATTGGGAAATACTGTGTCAGATACCTTTAGGTTTTTTCCGTTTTTCTGGTTTAGAATAAACATGGACTATGTACACAGTGGAAGATATAAGAAATACTAGACGAGAACTAGCATTCAAAGGTAGACTATCAGGCGAGAACTGATAGGAAAATAGGTTAGGAAGATTGATTTTTGCGTTTTTGAACCAGACGGGCTGACTGGACAACAAGCTAAGAACAAGACAACCAGGCGAGAACTGGCTGGAAGCTGACGTACACCAGGCGAGAACTGGTATAACACTCGAAGAAACGGTGACCAAACGAGGATTGGTTACCAATAAACTGCACCAGGACGGGAACTGCTGCTTACAATAAACTGCACCAGGACGGGAACTGCTGCTTACGGAAGATGGGCCAGACGAGAACTGGTTACCGATTTTCCAGGCGAGAACTGGACTTTGGAAACGACTGGTTACTGACACGCAACAGGTTTAAACTGCAGGATAATGATCCAACGACAACAAGACCTTCTTATTTGAAAGGCTCATGTTTTTGATAAGGGTAATGTCATAATTCCCCGATACTCCACTCCGGCTGGGGATAAACAAACTGATTTGAACAACTTGCCCCAATACACTCAGCTGGGGATAAAAAGACTGGCGTGCACAACTTGCCCCTGTACAATTCAATTTGCCCCAATCTAACTCTTGGGAATACCTGCCCTGAACAGCTTGCTACGGGAAGACTTCGAGAATATTTGCCCCGACATCTGCACGACAAAAGAATTCAATCTCCAATTAAACACCTAACAACCTGGTTGATTTCAACATTCTCTGCGATGACTTGCCCCTGAATGAGCGTTCTAGCGACTCAACCCGATCTGATTATCCATTGGAAGCATCTGCTTTCAAATCTCAGCGTTCTGAATAACTGCCCCTGATTAGGTTCTCGAGAAGACTCACTTCTGATCAACTTCTTTTCAAACAAACTGCCCCTGCTCAACTGAAGCTTCGGGACTTGTCCTCAGACTGACTGATTCCGAACTTACCGGAAGATAATGCCCCTGACTCATTGGGCTTCACAACATACACCATTCTGGTTCAGACTGCTGGATTACTCAGTCCTGCTTGATTATTCCTGTTGGAATTTCTTTCATGCCAACTACTAACCTGCAATTAAAACTGTCTGTTCACGAATGGTAATCTTAATGCAGTGGTTATGCAGATTTTGAAAAATTTCCGAGCTGTCACTCATTTACATGCATATGATAATTGTGAGTGACGAGGGAACCGAAGTTCAAACGTAGTGCTTACGTGATCAGTGGAAATACAACAAGGATGTGACTAGCAAGTCAAGAAGGAGTCAGGTTACTCGACCTTATCGTAATGCGCTTCAGAATATCCCTACCTCAATTAGGTCTTTTGAGGGTTGTATCGTGGTCGGGTTCACGGTTCGTGAAACAAAGGATATTTGGCTCAAATTTTGATTTGTACCCACCCCTTCTACGTGATGATCTCCGATCCTAAGGTTCAGTTAACCTGGCACAAGCGCTCGCCTCTTCGAGAAGTATGTTGAATGGTAAAAACCACAGTTAAGGAATTCACAAGCTTTTCTTCTAGAGTGATAGTTACTCCTTCTTCGCTTTGGTGTCTGTGTACACGACTTTGTGATTTGCTGGGGAAAATTTCTTTTTAATCCCTCTTTTTCATTCTTTTGATTCCCTAACTTTTGCCTGGACTGACTCATTTTGAGTTCTTTTCGATTTTTCCGATTTCTTTTGAAGTCCAGCGGGATGCCCTGATTTTTGCCTAAGTATTAGCTTTCCAGCTCTTCTTTCTTTTTACTTAGCGGGCTTTCTTTCTTTCTTTCTTTTGGAACAAAGTCGTGCGACACTGGTTGTCTTGATTGCTCCGAAAGGATTGTAACTGTCTCACTCCTGATTGGTGAGATTTGACCTCTTGAAAGGTATCAACTGATTGGTCCTTGAAAGACAACACTCCTCTGTAAGACTTGAACGCTCGGTCAAGCTAACTGACAACTACCCTGCCCCGGGTTAAGATGTGAGGGTTTTAAAAGTCCGAAAAAACTTCTACTTCCTGGCTCGAAGTGGTTAACAAGGGACTAACTCCTTATATCTCCAGTGTTTGGGGGATTGAAACAATGCCTTGTACGTCATCGGTACGGTCTTATCTGAAAGCATACAATCATCGGTTATGAGTTTCAGTTTCGTCATCCTCCCTCCTAACTTTGCTAGTCACAGCGAAAAAATGGAGTGAATAAAATGCAAGTGTCAGTGCAATGCCATAAATGAGCGACAGCGACATGATTAATTCAGAAAAATGCATAGTCACTTTATTATCATCACCATTCAAAACATACAATGTTAAAAAGCAGGTAGTAACTAACAGAAAAGAAACTACAAATGCAAATGATGAAAAGGTCTGAGGACCGCCAATGCTGAGGCGCCTGCCTGTCTGAACCACTGGCTTTTGCTGGGGAATGCCTTCCGAATCTACGAGCTTAGACAGCTGAGTGGTTAGGGATGAACAAACAGAAATCCTTCTCGAAAGGAAATGCGATCCTGATCAATCAACTGCTGTACCTTCGCCTGAAATGCTTTACAATCTTCGGTTGAATGCCCCGGAGAGCCACCATGATAACCACACTGAACGTGGGGATTGTACCCAGGAGGGTAAGGTTCTGGAACTGGCTTAAGAGCTTTAGGCTCCACCAAAAACTTCTGGATCAAAGATGGTAGCAACTGGCTATACGGCATCGGCACTGGGTGAAAAGGAGCTTTCCTTCGTTCCAAGTTGTTGCGAGGTCTGTTCTGATTCTGACGCTGATTCTGATAACCTCGGCCACGAGTTCGCTGATTTGCAATGGAAGCGACATAAGATTCCTGATAGGGTGCCCCAGGCACGGCTGTCTGTTCAGTATACCAAGCCATGGGAGGTACTGATCTCTGATAAGATGATGAACCAACAAAATTCACTGATTCGCTTCGAGGATATTCAACCTTTGGCATGACTGAGTTGATCACAACTTCTTCTTCACTCTGATAGTCACAAGGGTATTCAGTTTCACCAGCTTGATCATATGAAGTAATCTGAATTTTCCCCATTCTTATGGAGTACTCAAGGCGTTCTCCTAATGCTACCACGTCAGAGAAACTTGCCGGAATTCCGAGCAATCTTTTGAAGTACGGATATTGTAGGGAATCCACAAACATACTTGCCAGCTCTTGGTCTAACAGCGGGGGACGCACTCTAGCAGCAAATTCTCTCCATCTCTGAGCATACTTCCTGATAGGTTCATTGATCTCTTGAGACAGTTCTTGCAAATGCATGCGATAAGGAGCAATGTCTAGGTTGTAATCGTACTGCTTCAGAAAAGCTCTGGCTAAATCCATCCATGACTGAATCTGATTCCTCTCTAACTGCATATACCACCTCAAAGATGCCCCAGTCAGACTATCTTGAAAGCAATGGATCATCAACTTATCATCTCGCGCAAACGCAGTCATTCTTCGACAGAACATCATCAAATGCAGCTTTGGACAGCTATCTCCCGTGTACTTCTCAAATTTCGGCACTTTGAACTTGTAAGGCAACACCAGGTCAGGGACCAAACACATGCCTACAGCATCCAGGTTGACAGCATCTTTGGCTTTCAAAGCTTTCATTTGCTCTTCCAACACTCGGAGTCTTCTACCATCGTCAAGGGCTCTTGGATCTACCATCCCAGCTGCCGGAATATCTCTCCGGTAATTCATCACAGGGAACGCAACACCTTGATGGTTGACAGGAGGAGGACGCTCATTCTGGGCAACAAACTGCTCATGTCGATCTCGGTTCTCAACAGAAGGCTGTACAACTTGGTCTGCAGCAACGTTGTTCACTTGCGGGGAATCTTCCATGGAATCATACAGAGGGTTGGACGCCATAGTGAACCCTGCCAAGGTGTTAGGAGACTGGAAACTGCCTTCAGACATGGCTACCAATAATCTTCAGCTGACTTCGACACTTGATTCTGCTCAAATCTACTCAACCCCTAGGTAGGTCTTCTGACAATCAACAGCTTCTCAATCCAAACTCCGGGTAATCACCTTCAGGAAACAAAGGCTGGATCGGAACTCTGGCTAGCTGGAGGATGATATGCAATGCAACACTGATATGCATATGATATGCAAAATGCAGCAAACAATGGGACCACAGCCCCCACACAAAATCTGAATACTGCTGCGCTGCTGACGGAGACGTTCTCTGAAAAGAAGACCAGAATAACGGGTAGGTTGGAAGTCAAGTTTCCTGCACAAAAAAACCCCCCCACTCACAGGTATGGACCTATATCTGACAAGGTACGGCATCCTATGCGGTCGTCAGCGTCACAGACTTTCATGAGGAATGATACGATTCCCAAAAGGAGTGGCATCGTCATCTCATGAAGAGGCCTCACTTAGCTAACTTCCAATTGATCAGTTCCCAGAGTCGACAATCCTTACGTCTGGACTCCCCTCAGATCCTCAGGACCGGAAAGGAGCACCTCTGCAAGAACCTCGTCCGAGCGCGAATTTTCGTAGGGAACTGTGCCTGCTCAGCAGACAGGTTCGTCTACTACTTCTCCGCAACTATATCTAGGTGTATACTCATACTCGAGCCCAGGTCCGGCTTATCTCAATCATAGAACACCCGTAACATCCCAACAGCAACAGATAATATCGATAAATAAACACCTAATAGACAAGCAAACAAACGCTAGGATTGACTCTCTCTTAGGGGACGTTGGATCCCACATGCATGGGGAACTATCGCAGTCCCCAGCAGAGTCGCCAGCTGTCGCTACTGCGAAAATCGGCGTCGGCTGACAGAAGAGTCGCCACCGTGCGTTATTTATCCCTCAGAGCGGGAAAGGAAACGCTCGAAGTAAACCTCACAAAAAAACGGGGAAAAGGTATGGTCATCGCAACCATAGCCTGGGTTCGGGAGTCGGTTACGCAAGGGGAAGGTATTAGCACCCCTCACGTCCGTCGTACTCGACGGGATCGACGCTTGCTTGGGTTGTCTACTGGATGCAAAACAATCTTATCTACGGCTGCTAAATCTAAACGGAAGGGAATTGACTCGATAGAGCGTCGCACTCTATGCCTACGTATTCTCAAGAGAGAAAGTCAGAGTCAACGTAGTTCGGGACTACGGGGAAAATTGGCTCGCCAAGACCTCGCGTCTTGTGCCTACGTACTTCCACTGGATGGAAGATCAGAGCTTTACGTAGTTCAGACTAACTACGGCTAAACAAAGGATTCTCACACAGCAGTGAGAAAAACAACTGGCTTCACAGGGTCGGGAACCTATGGTCAAAACTATGGTTTGGTCTCAAATGCACTTGGGCAAGAGAGAAAAAGGGTATCAATTAATCGTCAGCGGGAAAGTCTCGATCGCGCATCCGCGAGAGAACAACAAGTCAGTCGTTAGTGTGCTCGCTAGGATATCGCATCCTATGCCTACATATCTTCGTCTGGTACGAAGAATCAGAGCAGCTGTAGTTCGGCTACTATCGGACCACAGCTCAAATCTCGTTTTATTAATCTCTGAAAAATGGTTACAATGAGTTGAATACTGAAATAAATCTCCTAGGAAACGCTATCCTATTCTATCCTGAAAAGTCGAATGAAAATAGCCCCCTAACAAATGGGCCTCTAATTCTATCCCTAAAAGTCGTAAAATAAAGTCTATGAAAATATCCCTAAAAGAAAATGCTAAAAAAAATATTAATCCTACTTTAATATTTTTTCTCTTTTTTCTCCTTTTCTCATTAACATATTTTTTCCATTTTTTCCAAATATTTTTCTCTATTTTTCCACAATATTTTTCTCCATATTTTCTTTTCACTATTTTCAAATATATTTTCTTTTCATTTCTTTTTTTCTATTTTTTCCAAGAATATTTCTTTTCATTTCTTTTTCTATAATATGTTTTTTCCTATTTTCTTCTTTATCTTTTCCTTTATACTTTTCTTTTTTTCACAATTTCTAAAAAAGGAATAACAAAAAAATAGAAAATCCAAAGAAAGGGGCTGGGGGTGTACTGCTATTACAGGGGGGTATCTTAAAAGATAATAAAAAAAAAACAGCAAATAAACTGGGCCCAGCCCAAGTCTCTCAAAAAAAACACAGAATGGGGTGATGCTGAGTAATCTGGGGTGTGTAAGCCAGAAAGGCTTCGTTGGGCCCAGCCCAGCGCTTGTCCAAAAACGGGAGGGGGCGAGTTGACCAAAAACTATTGATTGGGCCTGGCCCAATTTCCACCTTCTCCGTCTCCCTCTCTTCACTCTCATCTGAAAACCCTAGAAACCTTCTTTCTCCCTCTCCTTCAGCGCCGCCGCCGTAAGCTTCCTCTGTCTGACTCCCTCATCTCTCAATCCTTCTTCTCCGTCCTCTCTGTTTCCTTCTCGTAATCTTGTCTCCCCAACAATCTTTCAATCGTCTTCTCAAACTCACCTCCATGCTTGATGTCTACTGAACTTATGAAGCTTGTTGAAAATCCATATGTATTTGTGTTCATGGATGAAGGCACTAATGAAGGGAGTTAACAAAACCTGGAAATACGCGTGAAGGTCTTTGACGAGCGAAGATGGAGATCTATACTCGTAGGCGAAGGCTCGATGAAGGTTATTGAAGGTTCTTAAGATCTGGTGATGAGGCTCTCGAAGGATGAAGGCGCGATGAAGCTCTTGGGAGTTTTGATGAAAGGATCGTTGAAACATCTGATGAACACAACTCACTGATGAAGATTGTTGTTGAGGTAGTTTCTGGAATTGATATGAAGAACGCGTTGAAGATCTGTTGAGATTGATGACCATGCGAGGTGAGAATCAGAGGCGTGTTCTTGATCTGGAAAATGGTGATTCTGGAAATTGGTTGAGTGGACTCTGAGAGTTTGTGTTGAATGAATCTGGAGAGTTGAAGCTCGTTGATAGATGATGAACGTGTCGATGGAGGATGAATCATTGGTTAGATCTGGAGTTTTCTGGCGTTTTTCTGGGTTTGATTGATGAAGGAGGAGGTTGACGATGAATGTTCATCGTCTCTTGATGAATCTCTGGAGTTTGTTGGTGGAGACGAGGGGAAGAAGATGAAGATCAAGGAGATGAAGATGAAAAGGATGAAGACGGGCGGCGGTTTCTGGGATTGTAGGTTTTCCGGCGACGGTTGGTGGTGGCCGCCGGCCATGCAGGCCGGCCGGAGTGGTTTCACGGTGAGGTAGCGTGATGATGACGCGTGGTGGCAGTTAGTGGGTGGAGCTTCTGCATGTGGGACGCGTGTCCCACGCGTGGCTGAGAGAGAGGCCTCTGGGGTAGCGTGGCAGATGGATCATGACGAAGCGTGGGCCCTCCTTCTCTCCAACACGTGGCGTACTTCTACTTATACCACTGAAAAGCTGGAAGCTTCCAGAACGTCCTTGAAGTTGCTGGATAATTCTTGGACTGATCTGGATTATTGGGCTGCGAATTGCTGGAGATTTTGGACAATGGACTCTGCTGAATTGGGCCCTGCGAACTGGATCTGGATACTCAGCCCAAAACGAAAAATGGATTAAAAACTCCAAAAAAAACTGCATTATGATTAACTCTAATTAATCCCTAATCAAACATTAAATCTAATTAACTCCTAACTAATAAAATCCTAATAAACCTATTAAATTCTAAAAAGACTATTATTTCTATTAAAATCTATAACAGAAAATAAAAAGAAAAATCTATATATTTCTAAAAATATCTTAATTTCTATTTAAAAAACTATATCAAAAAAGATTAAAAACTATTAAGACTATTAAAAATCTATTAAATTCTATTAATATTCTAAAACTAATATTACTATATTATCTAAAAATATAAAAAATCTATTAAAACCTATTAAATCCTAAAAATAAATTTAAAATCTATTATATTCTATAAAATGCTAAAAATTGATTTAAAAAGAATCAAAAATTCTATTAAATCCTAAAAAATGATTTAAAAGCTATTTAAACCCTAAAAAATCCTATAAAATCCAGAAAAATCACCATAATTCCCAGAGGGACAAAATAAGCACCGAACGACACGAAAATAATCGGTAAAAATAAACGGGCACCGAAATATCCCAAAAATCGATTCTACTGATTAAAACTGATAAAAACACCTGAAACACGAGACGAGAGCTGTGATCCCTGATAAAATCAAACAAATGAAAAATGCAATGTATGCAATATGCAGATGCGAATGCGGTTATGCGTCGAAACATCGAGCCAGATACGAGACCCGGTTGGTCAAATTTTGGGGTGCAACACCCCAGACGTTCGCGCTTCTTCTTTTCCTCAATCAACTCAGCCCCTAATCTGTTCATTAGCTCAATCTGCTGTTGGAAAGCATGGACGGCCTTGTTTTTCTCACTGCGTATCTGGGCTAGCTCCTGCTCTAACCCTTCGTTGATCTTCATCAAGGCTTCTTTTTCTCTCACAACTTGCTCGTAGGCCTCCCTAGAAACAGTAGTTGGCTCAGCTACCGGAATAGGAACAAGGGCTGGTGCATCTGGAAATGGCATCCGCAACTGACTTGCTCTATCCTGGATCCAAACTCTGTATGGTGCATAGGCCTGACAGTCATTCTTCCCTAACAGCGGTTTCCCTCTTCGGTTAATACGCGTCCAGGCATGCTGTAGCTTGGCCAATAACTCCCCCTTCAAATCTCCGGTGAAGTACAGAGATTCCTGTACTTCTTCCTCTTTTGGCGGGTTCTTCAGCGCATATCCGAACTGACGGACCAACAGCGATGGGTTGTAATTGATACACCCCTTTCTTCCTATCAACGGAACATTAGGGTACCCAGAACAGCTGAAGATAAGCTCAGATCCCAGCAGATCTCTATCAAACCATTCAATGTCTTCGGAAGATAGCTTCATCAGGCGCTCTGACCAGCTAGCTGTGGTTGCACTCTTCACAAAAGATCCCTTCATGGGAAGGTGGCTTTTAAACCACATATCCAGCAATGGTACACAGAAATGAACATTCTTTCCTCTTCCCTTCTCATTCTTGTAATGCAGTGAGTGGTAGAAATCTCCGAGCAAGGTCGGTACAGGATTACCAGCGGCAAACAAGTAGAAGGCATCGAAGTCCACAAAATCCGGTACATTGGGAAACAATATTATGTCGTAAATGCACAGAGCCAACACAGCATTGAAGGCAATCCAGCACCCGCTCTTAGCGTACTCCTGGGCTTTACCAATCAAGAACTGGAGCGAGAAGCCTGGCACCCCACGGGAAACAGTAGTCAACAGTTCGGAAGCATCCACATGCAAAGCTTTTGCCAAGTCTTCCGGCTTGGGCTGAATGCCAGAATGAATGAATGGAACCTGGTTCTGCACGGGTAACTCAGTAAACTCCACATACTCCTCAATGGTAGGCCCCATAATGAAATCAGCAAACGTAAAACATCTCAATGCGGGATCATAGAATTGCATCAAAGCGTACAGCCCATCTAGCTCTATCTCCGTGGGTTTGCGCACCAATCTCAATAGTCTTCCATAGCTCATTCTGAAGCTCCTACGAACATCCTCATCGGCCAGAGAGATCAACCCAAGCAGGGGAACAACATCAGGAGTAGGCAATTTGTAAGCAACTGTCCTTCTTAAGCTGGCCATGACCAATCACTCAGAAATCTGGACACTAGAACTAGGGAAATGCAGATGCACCTGCAGCACAGACACACGTTAGTGGGATGCAATGATGATGAGTATGCAAACAAATGCAATGCAAGTAACATGCAACGGGGACCAACTGCCGTAGCTGAATAGCCTGAACCATATCAAGAAGTCTCAGATAGATTCTCTAGAAGTCCTCAAACCCTGGTCTCAGATAGACCTAAAACAAAGCTCCAACAATGGTCTCTGACAGACCTCAAACCATAACTCCAACTGGTCTCTGGTAGACCTCAAATCACATCTCCAACTGGTCTCTGACAGACCCCAGAACTATCCAACTGGTCTCTGACAGACCTCATAACATATCTCCAAATGGTCTCTGACATACCTCATAACTTTCCATAAATACCCAGGATCGCTGATCAAGAAATAACCGGTATCTGAAAGTCTAGTTACCTGCATAACCCCAAACCCTCTCACAGGTGGATGTCCTAGTAACTGACAAAGGTATGGCATCCTATGCGGTCGTCGGCGTCACAGACTTTCAGGGTTGATGATACGATTCCCAGAAGGAGTGGCATCATCAAATCCTGAAGAGGCCTCACTTAGCCAACTTCCAAATGATCGGTCCCCAGAGTCGACAATTCAACTAACCAGCAACCCACGCCAACCAAAGGAAGGGGCAGGAGGCCAACCAGAGGAACCTCGTCTGAGTGTAGATTTCGCGGGACACCAAGGCAAGCAAAGCAAGCGGGCGCCAACTAATCTCTACTCTAATTCTAGGTGCACTCAAGCCCAGGTCCGGCTTCTCACTCAGTATCAGAACACCCGTCACACCCCAATACAGCAATAATAATCAGTATATATAACGCTGAAAATAAAGGTCAGAAATATAAATCCATACAAAATCCTCGACGGGAAAACAAGCGTTAGGATTGACTCTCTTAAGGGACGTTGGATCCCAAATGCATAAGAACTATCGCAGTCCTTAGCAGCCAGGGGATGTTGGGTCCCCAGCAGAGTCGCCAGCTATCGCTACTGCGAAAATCGGCGCCGGCTGAACAGAAGAGTCGCCACCGTGCGTTATTTATCCCACGGGAGGGAAAGGAAACGCTCAAGGTAAACCTATCGCAAAACGGGGAAAGGAATGTTCATTGCAACCAAAACCTGGATTCGGGAGTCGGTTATGCAAGGGGAAGGTATTAGCACCCCTCACGTCCGTCGTACTCGACGGGATCCACGCTTGTTTTCGGGTATGGATTATTATTCTATCTACTCTACAGGTTAAGGGGTTAAAAGAAAATAAAAGGACTCGGCAAAGTATCGCACTTTATGCCTACGTATTCCCGTCTGGAACGAGAAATCAGAGTCAACGTAGTCCACCTACCTACGGGGAAGGAGGGGAAGGTTGCTCGCTAGGATATCGCATCCTATGCCTACGTACTTCCACACAGCATGGAGGATCAGAGCAAACGTAGTTCGGGCCACGTACGACACAAGCTTGTCTTGATTGATTTTATTCCTTCTGAAAAAGGTTTTTCTGATTAGCAGTCCAAGCGGACAAAAATGACGTCTTGATGAGTTCACATTCTTTTACGGAAGAAGTGTCTTTTATTGTATTTGAAATTTTATTGTGTTTTCTTGTTTGTTTTGAGAAAGAAGAGATATAACTCTAACCTATGGTTGCAAAGGGAATCAAACTAACCTAATGTTATCATGCATGGGTTAAGACCTAGTGTCTATCATGCTCCTCTCTTGCACAGAGAGAAACAGAGATCCTAAGGGAATAGACGAAAATAGAAACAATAGCAAATATATACAGTAAAACAGTAAAATGCATGGATGCAGCAATACAAGCGAGGCAAGGGAGTCCCACTCAACCTCGAACCTGGAAAACAATAGGCAAAAGTGAACAGACTTCACTTTCAACCCAACAGGGTAAACAGCAAACAATACAGTCCAGAAAACCAATCAATACATCAGAAATGAAATACAGCAGAAAAATAAACAGCATCAGCAGCTCTGAAACAACATCTGACTTCAAGTCATCTCCAAACAGCTACAAGCTTCAGCAAGCATCAATCTCTATCTCCACAGTCTTCAAGCAAGGGCTTTGGTCATCAGTCTTCAGTCTACAAGGGCTTTTCTTCAAGTCTTATCCTCCAAGCTGAGGGATCAATCACAAGAGTGAATTGGGTGTTAAGCACTTAGTTGACCACCAAGGGTGGCAAACCAACTGCTACTAACACATAAGATATTTTCTCTCAAGAGTTCTATCCCTTAGACAGTAGCACCAAGCCTTCCAAAGGAAGGGGGTGAGTGTCTTAGGGAGACTCTGCATCACAGAGAAGAATGGGGGCAGTCAAGGCCTTCCATGTTTGAGAATCAAGCTTTCTAATCTAGAGCTCTGCCTAGCTCCTAAACCCTAATCTCCTCAACATCTGCTAGCAGGAACCTCCTCATCCACTCTGGAAGTTGGTCTTCAAGCTCTGGATCTCCAATGGCTTCATCACCACAAGTCTTCAGCTCCCCTAATCCCCAAACAATCCCAATACCCAAACAGACAAACAATAATCCCCAGAGGGCACACCAAACCCATCAATCAAATACAGACAGTATCATACCAATAGCAGGAGGGTAATCCTAGTGACTTCTAAGGGATCTAATAACTACCCATAGTCCCTATAGTCCCATAGCTAAAGTATTCAATCTCTAAGTCCTAAGGGAAATGAATCTATTCACCTATGTTGTCAATTAAACCCTAATTTTGTTCATGTTATTCAAACCTAAACCAATCACCTAAAATTAATTCCTAAAAATATGAACTAAATTGTATATACAATTTGAATTCCTAAACTAAACAACCTAAAAAGAATGGATTACAAATGTTAAAGCAACTATTAGAACCAAAATTAACAAATTCATGTATGAAATGAAACACCTAAAATAGGCATTTATTTGGAAAATGTGGGAAAAATATCAAATAAAAAATAAAATGCCATTTTTATTTTTTATAATTTTCTAGACGAATTATTGACCTATAGGAAAAACGAGAATCAAAAAATATTAATTTTTCATTTTTATATGATTTCTTAAAGATGCAAAAATATTAAAGGAAATTAAAATACACAAAATGGAAGTTAAATGGGAGGGGTGAGAATAGCATCTGCGCCCTAGTTGTAATATCCAGGTGGGCCAGAAGATGGGGTGCGAATAGAACAAGGCGTAAGGCCCAGCGCGCTTCAGAAATGAATTGGAAAAAATGCCAGAAAAATACTAAACCTTCGGTGCCAATAGCAATACAAACATGCTAAGATCATTGGGCCTATCCAAAAGGGGGTGTGGATAGTCATCTGAACTTAAGCCCATGCTGATGCAATTAGTGAAACGCGTCGTTTCACATTTCTGATTTCCCTCCGTTTCTGAATTGAATCCTGGCTGTGTGATTAGACGAAAGAGTCAACAATTGGGGACCATCGGACGGCTGGGAGGTTGTCTTCAACCTCCAGCTAGGGTTTCCTCCCAAACCAGCTTTCATGCGTGATATTTCCACCTCCTCGTTCTCTCTACTCACTCCATGAAATAACACGATCCAAAGACCAAAAGAACTCCCCTCCTCACCCTCTATACAGCCATGGTGTTAGATTTTGCTAAAACTTCTCCAATAGCCAAACCCGATAGCTATAAGTTTAGGGCACCACTGATTTTCACTGATACGTATGCTGAAGATTCTTGATAAAACCTATACTAATGCGTTCTATAGCTCATGGTGATTATCCTAAACCTAATCTCCAGTATCATAGCACTCTAACATGTGAGTTCTTGATCACTAACCAGAAACTGCCATGGAAACAACCTTCAAGAACAACCCTTAAACTACTCATGAATCATCCCCTAATGGTCTATATCACATCTATCCTAACCATTCCATCTAATACCACCTAGAAGAAGAGATATAGATTGAAATGCATACCTTGCAATGTTGATGAAACAGTGGTGGAATTGTACACTTCAAGACTTGTTGACCTCCAATATTGATCTCCAATGGATGCTGATTCTTCTGTTTGCAATGGTTGTGGCTCAAACTTCTTGAATCACCTTATCCCCTTCTTCATGCAAGTTGGAGTGAAAACTTGGATCACACAAACCAGCCACGAGTTTCTCTCAATTTTCTTTGCCAATTACTCTATGATAATGGTGGATGATGATGATAACAGAAATTGAGATGATTAATGAAGTTTCAATGGAGTTTGAAGAGAAAATGCAAATGGGAGTGAAGAAATCAAAGTAGGGTTTGCAAGCTCAAAGAATCACCAACCCATGCACAAATGGCTTCATTTCCTTATATAGAGGATGATTAACAGAATGAGAAGCTTCTAGATTGGTCCTAGAGGGATCTAGAAACTTGTGGAAATTTCATGAACTTATCATTTGATGGTACTTTGAATCATCTCATATCATGCTTGCACCTTTGGTAAACTTGTGTCAAAATCTCCTTTCATGAGATATTAGGAGTGTATGTATGAAAAACCAAGCTTTTCCTTGCCTTGTGTTAAGTTTTACCATGTTGCCTTATGATGCAAGAAACAAATTTACAAAGGAAGTCCAATTTTTAAGCCTAAACTCAAAAATGTGGCTGAACCAATGTCTTTAAAATGATGTTGGGAATCAATTTGGTATATTGGATGACCCATATTGGATTTGTAGATCTCTCAAACCATTTTCCAACTTGAACTTTTTCAAGTTATATGCCTTTTTTAAGTCATTTTTCACCAACTTTTATCAAGTCTTGTTCTATGCATTTCCAAACTTCCATGACTTCTTTTCTTGACTTAAAATGGCATTTTGAGCAACTTTGATGTTGGGAAGTTTTTAATTTGAAGCTCCCTTGTATGAGTTTTAGTCATAGGCTAAGAATGACCTGTAATCCTCAGATGACCAAAATACCCTTTGCTTGCCAAGACCATAAGTAGAGTTCCACAAATCATATGAAGGCATACTATACCATTATAGAAAGCTAAGACAATGAGGAACAACTCTTATGTTTACCAGAAATTCATTTGAAATCTCCTTGATGGGTAAAAATTGCTTGGAAGTCAAGTCACTTTCACAGACAGAATTTCAGATACCTCAGATGACCTGTAACTTGCAAGGACCATAACTTGAGTTCTATAAATCTCCTTAGTGTCTTCCACCACTAAAATTAAAGGTATTGAGATCCTCTACAAGTTCCATGTTGGCCAAGGATCCATTTGAAGCTTGCATTTTGACGTATCTTGCTTGGAAATTTGACCTAAACTAGGGGATTTTACATAGAAACCCTAATTTAGAAACTCCTCTTCTCCTTGATTTCTCTTGAATTCTTCTTGGCATATCATCATATCTTTATTCTTCATGTCAAATGATGAACCCCACATCTCTCCAATAGCCTTTAATGCCTTTTAATCAGTCAATTGACCTAGAGTTGACCCAGGGTTAACCCAGATGAAACCCTAGTTAACTGTCTTCATCCACAACTCTTGTGATCATATCAATGACTTGTCTCCTTCTCCAAATGACTTTCTAAGTCTCCCATGATGTCCACATACTCTCCATACTCAGCCCACAGCTCACACTTTCCTTATTGACCCCCAGATACACTCAGTTAGGAGGTAGATGAACTGCTTGATCCATTGACTTGATAGCTTCCCAATTCTTTCTGATGACTTGAATGAGATTGAATTTGAATAGTAACATCTTGATAAGCCTCTAGAGATGAGAACAATGATTGGTCCCCTGTTGGATGACTTACTATGCCTATGCTATGCAGATGGTTAGACTATGTACATGCTCTATATGCAAATGCTAATGATATTGAAACAAAAACCAAGTGAATAAGGTTGAGCAAATTTTAGGGTGCAACACATACCATAATTGGAATTTTGAGAAAGAAATTGAAAGTTGGAAATCACAAAATTGGGCCATGAATGGACCCCCAATGGACCAAAACAGATTATAAAAGAGATTTGGACCATTTTCAGAAGCTTCTAGTGCCATTTTCGGTTGAGAATCAGTTAGAGTCATTTGAGAAAGAGCTTGAAGAATTGAAATTTGAATTTGGGGTTTGGAGAGATTTCAGGAGCAATTGAGTATTGAGATTGATCAAGCATCATCCATTGAAGGAATCTGCACCTTTTGGAGGAAGAATTCACCCTCAAGAACATCAAATTTGAAGCTTCCGATCAGGTTCTTGTTTCTCAAATTTCCTCTTAGTTTAAGCATAATTAAGTTAGTTTGAGCAGGCGGTTAAGTTAGTCTTGAACTATAGATGGACTTTAGATAGGTTTCGTGATGAATCTTGACAATGTTTAACATGGCATTCCAAGTTTTTGTTCAACTATCTCTCTATATAATGGATAAAAATGAAAAAGGATGGGATAATTGAAACCTAGGGAGCGAGACGAGTAAAGCAGTGTAAAAAATGGAAGTTTCGTTGATGTTGGATTTCTGGTACTGTGCATTCACGCCGGAGAAGATGACCGGATCTTCTCCGGCCGCCCCTGCAACCACCGTGTGAAATTCCCTTCGTTTGAATTTAAATTTGCCAGCTCTCATCGTGTCCGTTAGATCAAGCTGGATAGGAGACTTGTTATTCTCATCGTGTGGCCAATAGCTAGTCCGTGTGTCCACTTCCCATGGACATTTCTCATTTAAGTGAAACGTAGAGTTTCACTTTGAAACTCTGCTGGACTCTCATTCACAATGTTATCCACACCCCTCCGTAAGGCCCAAATCCAATTCAACACATTAAAGCGCTACTCAGTACACCCCCCAGGCCTGATTCATTTGATTAATAAAAGCTGAATTAATATTCAGCTGGGCCCAATCCCAAAGCGTTGTTCGCGCCCCCCACTCAAGGCCCATTAGCGTAATAGCATATAGAATGGTTGATTACTGCACCTCCCTCCTAGTTTCATTTTAATTTCTTTTTCTTTTAATTTTTTGTTTTGTTGCTGTTTGTTATTAATTCAAGAAAAATAGAATTTCACTTCATAAAATCCTGAAATAAATCATGTGAATACTTTGAGATGTTTAGAATTTTCTCACATTTTGTAATTTTTATTTTCATGCATTTTCCATTTATGGCTATTTTCTATTGTAGTATGTTTTTAATAATTGGATAATTGTATGCTGAGCTTTAGGATTTTATTTCTCATTCATGCCTTTGAGTTTGATATTGAAATTTTGTGTGCTGGTTGTAGACATGTTAATGATGTTATGTGATTTTTGTTGGGATTTTTAGATCATTCTAAATAGGATTTTAGGATAGATGTTTAGGAGTATTCATTGTTGGATCCCTTTAGTGTACCCTTTAGATTTTAGATTTTGTTTGAGCCCTTTGATTTAGGTTTAGTCCCTGATTTTTACACCATAGATAGTTAACACATGTAGGATGATGTAGTATTTTCCTTGGAATTTTTAGGAATGATTTTCCCTTAGTTCCCCATTTTACAAATTGGCCTTAGTTTAGGTGATCCTAACTAGGTTAAGTTCATAGATTAGTCTTGTAAATGACCATTAGATGATCCTTAGTGTAGATACCTCTTGTAGAGCCCTTGAACCCTTAGTATAGGTGATCATGAGCAGGTAACATTTAAGGTTCTTTAGAGATTCAAGTAGGTGGATGATCTTTCCTTAGGGCCAGTTCCCTTTCTATTTTCCTTGCTTGATTAGAATCCTCCTTGTGAGCATGATTCCTCATGTGGAGGAATTCATGGCAATATCATAAAGGGGTTGAGTCCATGAAAGCTCTCTCTAAGGAAGTGGAGTTGGTTGAGTGCCTGTGGTAAGTTCCTGTGGAACTTACCTTGCTTCTCAGCTCCATTCTCCTAATATTCTCTCATTCCTTTCTTTTAGGAACCTTCTTGGGGTAGCGTAGTCCCTCCTGTGGGGGGAATGTTGCATATCTCTTGAAGGAGCCAAACCTTTAGGATTCCCCCAAATCTCTTTTAGTTGGTTGAGTGCCTGGGATAAGTTCCTGTGGACCTTACCCTTGCCTCCCAACACGCAATTTCTTTCCTTAGGGTAGAAGCCTTATTTGATTACTTGTGGATTGAATCCATTATCTGTCATAAATCCTTTTCCTCATTCATTTTTGAGTGGTGTGTTGCATTAGGATAGTTCATGTTTAGTATAGTCTAAATGTAGGTGCATGACTGCATAAAGAGGTTGAGTGAGTCTCCCTCTGCTTGTTTGCCTTAAGGGTTGAGGTGGTTCTCCCCTTGCTTGTTTGTTGTTTTTCTTTTTTCTAATTGACGTATTTGCATATATAGGTTGAGTCTGTCTCCCTCTGCTTGTTTGTTTTTACTGTTTTCTTTTTTGTTTGATTGTTGCATTTCTCCCTCTCTTCATATCTTTGCATTTATTCATACTTGGCTTGAGGTTGAGATGAGCTTGTGGAGGATCTTTCCCCACACATATTTCCTCCCTCACTTGCATTGCATGCATTTTACTTACAATTATTTCTTTACAGTTATTGCTTTGTCTGTTTCTGTGTACCACTGCCATGTTCCCTTAGGAACTCTGACTTCTCTTATTCAAGAGAAGTTATGACAGACATTAGGGTTCTAACTATGCATGATAACATTAGGTAGCTCCCGCCTAACCTCAATCATAGGATCAATTTGGCATGACAACATTAGGACTGTACAGTTTCCCCATAGAGTTCGTTCTCTTCTTATCTCAAAACAACAGTAAAAAACGTAATAAAGGCAAGTTACTACAAGCGCGTTACGAGCCTTAAGCTACTTGGGAAGTGATGATTGAGCGTTCTCCTCTCAATCATCTAGAGTGTTTAGTATATGTCCTTTGGACGATATGTGACGCATTCGCTCCTAAGTCATAGTCTCTAGTGCTGTACAAACTACAGACAACTAAAAAACACTTCTTCTGTAAAAAATAGAAAACAAAGATCAAACATCTTTTCGTCCTCTGGGACCTTTAATCCTTGGAAACCCTTTTTTATAAGGAGAGTTCTGTTAACTCTCGGTTCTACCGCAAACGGTAAACGCCTAAGTCTCCATCGAGCGAGCTGCATACACACAACTGCTGAAACCGTCTGTTAACCCTACTCGGATAAAAAACAGTTCAACAAACCTGTGTTCCGTATTATCCCGAACTACGTTTGCTCTGATCTTTCGCGCCGTGTGAAAGTACGTAGGCACGAGATGCGATATCTCGGCGAGCAACCTTCCCCCGTAACCCGTAGTTAGGCGAACTACGTTGACTCTGATTTCTCGTTCCAGACGGGAATACGTAGGCATAGAACTATTGTGTTCTGACGAGTCATTTTCTTTTCTTTTCAGACCAGACTTTTAGCATAGATAGATATAATCAACCCGTCAGATAAACACAACAAGCATGGATCCCATCGAGTACGATGGACGTGAGGGGTGTTAAAACCTTCCCCTTGCGTAACCGACTCCCGTATCCAAGCAATGGTTGCGATGACCTTGTCTTATACCTTTTCGTCAGATTTTTCCAATCGTTTCCTTTCCCTTTCTGCGGGATAAATAACGAAAGGTGGCGACTCTTCTGTTTTTCCGGCACCTTATTTTCGCGGTAGCGGCAGCTGGCGACTCCAACGGTTCCCTGTGCGAGTCAATCCTAGCGCTTGCGTGTTTACCTGTTGGGTTGTGTTTATTTATCACTTTTTTTACCTTCCACATTTTTTTTCAGTATGATATTATTATTGTTGTGCTGTTGTAGGAGGGGGCTCCGATGAGTGATAAGCCAGACCCAGGCTTGAGTATGTACATAGCTTTAGAAGCAGATTTGTGGTGAACCTGTATGTTAGGCATGCACTAGTTCCCACAAAATCTGCACTCAGACGAGGTTCTTTGAGATGATTTCCATTTCCAGCCCAGTGGGTCGTTGAAAGGATTTCAGATCTTAGGATTGTCGACTTTAGGGACCGATCATTTGTGATTCAGCTGAGTGAGGCCACTTCAAGAGATGATGATGCCACACCTTCTGGGTTTCGTATCATCGTTTCTTGAAAGTCTATGACATTGATGAACGCATAGGATGTCGTACCTTTGTCAGTGATTAGGTTCATACCAGTGAGCGGGGTCGGGTTATTGCAGGAAATCGTAACCTTCAGACAACCTGGTTTTCTCGACAGTGAATCAGTATTGTGGGTTTCAGTAGGCCTTTATTATCAGAGTGTGGTATTTTCTTGATGAAGCAAAATTATGACCTGCCACTTCACCGCACAGCACAACACAACACTCTTGACCCCCTGCTGCATTTCGAATTTGCATTTACATTTTCATATTGCATTGCATCTAACACGTATCTGTGTTGCAGGTGTGCAGTTCCCTCTCGATTCTAGCAATCTAATCCTTTCTGTGTCCATCATGGAGCCCAATGTGAGAAGAACGTTGGCCTATAAGTTTCCTACTCCAAATATCACTACTCTGAGGGGTTTGATTTCCTTGCCTGGTAAAGAAGTGATGAGAGATTTCAGAGGAACCTATGGGAAGCTGCTCAGTGTTGTGTGCAAGCCATCTGTGTATGAATTGAACGGACTCCAGACTCTGCTTCAGTTTTATGATCCTTCGCTGCGTTGCTTCACATTTCCAAGCTATGTGCTGGCCCCCACTTTGGAAGAGTTTTCTGTCATATTGGAAATACCTATTCTTGCTCAGGTACCCTTTTGGCCTATTGATCAGGAGCCAGATCTGGCTAGTGTTGCTACGGCTCTGCACATTGAGGTTTCTGAATTGAAAGGGAAAACAGTCAGGAGAAATGGAGCCTGGGGATTCCCATTACCTTTTCTAGCTGAGAAAGCCCGACACTTCACCAAGAAGGAATGCTGGGTGGCATTCAAAGCTATTTTGGCGTTGTGCATATATGGCATCATGTTATTCCCCAATATTCCAGATTTTGTGGATGTGGACGCTCTTCGTATTTTCGTCTCAAAAAATCTCATCCCTACCTTGCTTAGAGACGTGTATCATTCGGTGCACTACAAGAACGAGAATAGAAGAGGCAAAGGTGTGTCCTATTGTGCTTCACTGTTTTACAGATGGGTTGTCACTCATCTACCTAAAGATGGTCCTTTTATAAAGACTGTGGAGACGAAGGAGTGGTCTGAGCGACTGATGAGCTTGTCTGTCGAAGACATTGACTAGTTTGATAGAGATCGCCTGGGGAGTGAAATTATTTACAGTTGTGGGAACTTTCCTAATGTCCCTCTTGTGGGTAGGAAGGGTTGTATCAACTACAATCCAACTATCGCTATCAGGCAGTTCGGATATGCCTTGAGGGGCACTCCTAAGGATGAAGAGGTATAGGAATCTCTGTACCTCACTGGTGCATTGGAAGGGGATGATCTGGTTAGATTTGAACATGCCTGGAACAACGTTCACCGAAAGGGAAATACCTCATTGGGGAAAAGTAATAATCAAGCTTATCCTCCCTTATGTGGATTGGATTCTTAGCAGAGCAAAGAAAGTGTTGATGCCTTTTCCTCCTGTCAAGCAGGACTGCCCTTTAGAGCCTACCATGATCGAATGAAGAGCTAGTCAAAGCCAACGAAGAACTGGAAAACGAGATCGCTCAACTCCGAAGAGAAAAGAATTAAGTCGTACACACCTGCAAGAAGTAGACATAGCTTATCAACCACCTGGGCGCTAATTTGACTAAGGAGACTGATTCTAGAGAGCGTCTTGGGTTGGACCTGAAGGCAGTACACGGGGTGTTGACAACCAAGAAACATGACCTGGACCGAGTGTATCTGAAGTTGTCCAGATTTGAGAAATTGTGGAACAACACTTTGGCTAGCCACAAGGAGAAGGAAGAAAAGCTGAAGCAACAGATAGCCCAGTTGGAAGCTCAGGTTGAGGCCAAAGATAAGAAGATAGAGGTTGAGGCTTCCCTTCGACGAGACGTCCAGTATAAGTTGGTTCAGACCAAAGCTAACTTACTGGATTATCAACTCCGAGCTGATGCTAAAAGGAGTAGGGTGGAGAACCGTTCTGAAGAAGGAGTTTGTGGGAGCATTGCCGAGAACCTCCCAGATGCCATCAGGCAAAGGGATTTGTTGATCCAGAGCCTGCTCACTCAGCCTAACCATCCCACTACAAAAAAGTTACTAGAGGATTTCTGTGCCCATAACCGCACTTGATTTCTTTATATTTCTTTGTACCTTTTATGCATTAATATGCTGATCACCGCCAGGCTTGTTGGTTGGGATCATGCTTGTTGCTTCAGTTGTTTTCAGCTTTTGTTGTACGCTACCCACGCGGGTTTTTCATATATATATGAGGGTTTCTTTTCCATGATTGAACGGTAGACTTTATTTGTCTGGAGCTAGAATCGAGGGGGACTTCCTCCTAATGCATGGATACGTGTTTGCATTTGCATAAACCATTTGCATGACAGGTACCTTGAGCTGTTTCCTAACCCTCTGTTGATACAGGTTTCAAGATTGCCGATCAGCGAATTCATCGCTACTCTACAAGAAGTAACTGCAAGAAAGCTATGGATCAAATGCAAACTGAGATGTAGGAGATGCGCGACAGGATGGCGCAGTTCATGCAGGTGATGGAAACTATGGCCAAGGGCCGGGAGCAGCTTCAGACTCTGGTGCAGCCTCTGATTGCCCGGGTTGATAGTAACGGTGTGCTACATGGGGTTGCTACTGATCCTCCTCATGGCGAGACTCCCCTAGCGGGTGATGTTGTACCGGTGGTTGTCCTTAATACGACTGAGAACGGTAATAGAGCTGGGAATGGGAATATGACTGGTAATGGTAACGGACATGGGGAAACCAACGGTAATGGAGCTGGGAATGCTGGTTTTAATGTTGGAACTGGGAATGCTGGTTTTGGTGTTGGTGCTGGGAACACTGGTGTAGGTATTGGTGTTGGCAATGCTGGTTTTAATCAGGGCTATGGTAATCAGGGCTACGGCAATCAGGGCTTTGGTAACGCAGGTTTTGGCAACGCAAGCAACAATGGTGTTGGAATGGGTGTCTACAACGCTGGTTTCGGGCCAGGTGCTAGCAACCAGGGTTTTGATAATATGGGTGTTGCGGTGAAAATCGGATATCAAGCTATTGATTAACTTGAATCTTTAATTCTTAGATTACAACCGACTTTAATTTATCCAAAGGAAAGGTTTAAAGAAAGAAAAACCCTTTTCGCGATGTAACAACAACGCTAAGAGATTCGGGGATCGGGGGTTGGTTATGCATAGGGTAGGTATTTCACATCCTAAACATCTGTAGTACTCTACAGGAACCTTTTGTTTGTTTGTATGCTAAGTTGTGGAATATTTGCTAAGGTTTGGGATTGGGTAAAGAGATAGGGTATGATAGATGAAGACCTAAGATTGTTTCTAAGTTTGCTCGCAAAGACATCGCATCCTCTGCCTACGTATCCTAACTAGGATAGAATCAGAGCAATCGTAGTTCACCTCACTAGGGTTGAAGAACGCTTGATTGTGATCAAGGTTCAAAGGGGAACAAACATAATAATGTTTGTGTAGAGTTCCACAAAACTCTCTATGTCTATGTTATAATACTCAAAGGGGGAAGTAAATGATCATATCCATGATCCTTACATAGAGTTAACAACTCTATCCTAGGGTTCTAGTTGTAACCACTCCTAGTAAAGGTGGGCCTTTTAGACTTAAGCAAAGTCAAATGGCTTATGGGTTTTGATCTTAACTAAGGTTCAAGATGACTTTTCAAAGTCAAGGGCGGAGGTAATGAGTTATTCAAGTATGAGGAATATAGAAGACAAAGATTACAATCAAAGATGGGCAAGCACATTATAATGAGCAAGTAATTCATGTTAGATGAATGGTTTCAACCAAGGTATACAAGCAATGTTACTAATGGCATATCTTAACGAAGATGAAGGTATATCTTAACAAAGATGAAAGTATATTGAAGGTAACAACCATATAAACAAATGAATAAATTAGTTTAACCTCGTAATTTAGGAGGAATAAAAATTCATGGTGACAACCAACAAAAGAATGAAGTCTCAATATGTTAACAAACATAAACAAATACCCATAAATCTTACAAGACAAACATGGCATAGAGGGTAAGTTAAATCGGGACGCAAGGTGATAATCTAAGAGTGAATTTAACAAATACATGAAAGTATTGTTGAAATATTTAATCATGAAATTTTAAACCACTAAACAAGACTAGACATCACAAGGAAAAGTTTGCAAAAAGAACGAGTCAAAACAGACGAAAAATGAATAAGTTATGAACATTCGAAAATTGATTGATTTTATGAAAATAAAATAAATAAGCAACTCACCAAGCAAATAAAAAGAAAGGGGCATGGGCAGGGTTTGAACCCACGCCCTTACACTCACAAGCAGACAACCTATCCACCAGGCCAATACACGCGTGTGCAATAAAATGAATGGAAGAAGGGAAAATAGTTAAAACGAGAAAAGAACATAAATAATAAAAAAAGGTGCCTCGCTGGGGCTCGAACCCAGGACACAAGGCTTGAAGGCGTTTTTAAGGGCAAGGTAGGAACCACTGGGGTGGCGATACATCCGTGTATTTAGCCACCCCAGTAAATACATACTGCTTGATTCATGCGTTTTCTGGGCAGAACAAACATCAAAACACGGCCAAATGCGGATTGGGTCAAAACCGTATCAAAACCAAACCAAATATCACAAACTTTGATTCTATCCCGTTTGAAATTTAACATATAATAGGATGGTAACAAACATGTTTCAAAATAATGCACGCATCATAGATTTAGAATGAACATGCAATTGGATATTTTGGGATACCATTTGAAGCTTCAAAACCATGACATGTGCCAATCAAAGTAGATAAGGGGCTGAGCAAGTTCACAATGCATTTTCATGGATGAATTTAAAGGAAAAAGAAACTAGTTTCTGACTAAATCTAAAGATGACCAACAAGTGGCAATGATAAACATGAATTTTCCACCAAAAAACTGCTGGCAAGATTAATGTTATCCACAATTCAGACTTGCACAAACTCAAACATGTAGGTCTACAGACTAAGTCTACTCCTAAAGGGGTTTCCCTAACCAAATGTCACTAATGAAATCAAGACAGAAGATGAAGAAAAGGCATGCTGGCAGATGCTCTAAATTCGAATGTCCTTTAGGCAGGTTAAATGGTAAACTTCAACATTGTTTATCAAAACATGGCAGAGGTATGTACCATACATTGATGTGAACCAAACAACAATTAAAGCAAGTGGTCATAGCTAATGCAAAACTGGACAGATCCAAAACAAAGTTCAGGGCCAAACTAAATAAACTAAACCTTTCTAGGAAACAAAACTGCTGTAAAATGAATTGAATATTAATGATACAGTTTCAACAGTGCTAAATAAACTCAACACCACTGCTCATGACTTGGAGAACCAAAGCTGGCTTGAGCTTAGTGACAGAACTTCAAACTTGTTATGAGTTGAACAAAAGTGATTGTTATACTATGATCAAAATTGGTGAGTAGGCTAAGATCTCCTATGGCGATTTAAGATGGACTAGCTTAACTTCTTAATGGATGAAAAACTGTTGTCAACACTGACATCAAGTATGCTGACAGAAAACAAATTCATCACTGAGTCTACAACGGTTTGACAGAATTTCAGAAGCTCAAACAGCTGTGACCAAACACAATTAAATCAAAACAGTCCATTCTAGCATTACTCAGTTACCAATCAATTAAACCAATGTGAATTCTCATCACGACAGAAACATTCTTCTCAGTGCATACCCCCAAATAGCAGCCCTATGCACACTACTAGATACCAACCTAAACCACTCATGCATTAAGTTGACTGTTGAGGCATGCTGGTATGACAGGGATAATGGTCTGGTATCCAAAAACTTGAATCTAGCAGTAAGGACTCAAAGCCAATTGTCAGCAGAAGGTTTGAAGTAGAGGTATGTCATGTCATGGTAAATGGGATTTATAACTGTTTTGCAATGTTTGAATCAAGAATGATGTGCTAACTGTTTTGACAGGCTTAAATGAAATGCAGCACAACCTCTACTCTACTTGCAGCATGAATGAAATCAACATGTGTGATGTGCCTACAATTCTAATCAACACTTATAATGCAATCAATCAAAACCTAAACCACTGGTCAAAACATCCTAACAGCAGCTCTGCACAGAATGAAAAGGCACACATTTATCAACAATCCTCAAAATCTCCTTCCTACACACCAATAGAAATGAACCAAAATCAAACCTAAACTGAACTTTTCCCTACTGTCAAATAGAACAACAAACCTCCTATGGCTAAAACTGAAAGTGGTTCAATGGATCACTTTAGCAGCCACCAACACATTCAATATAAGCACCTTACCAACCTGATTTTGGTCTTCCATCATACTCAGCTTTGGATCTTTTTGACACAGACCAAAAAACCACCTTGATTCTTCCACTATGGGTTGAGGTCCAAGTTTGAGAAAAGAGAGGTGAACTCAAATCACTAACATCAGTCTGAGTACCCACATGCCATGGTCCTAGGCAATAGTCCAAAAAAAACTGAGGTTTCTTATTCTATACCAAAAAAAAATGTGTTCTAAACTCTCACATGATGAAGCAAAAGAATAATCCACATGCCTTTCTATCAATAAGTTGAAAGTGGTCTTATGATACACCTCTGCTTCAGCAACAGTTACCCAACATATTCAATATCAAGCAATCTCCCAAAATGCAAACTTTGAATCAAACATCTCAATGTAACTCCAACTGTCACATACCAAATTGGCAGCTCTCAGCAGAATCTTGGCTCACACTTCATTATAAGCCCAATTCAGTACCTATCATACCTCATCTATGTACTGAGCACAAAACAGCCTAAGCCTCACCAACTCATAATTTGCAACCAGAATCTTAATTTGCATCAGTAACATCCTTTTGTTAATCAGCAATCCAATACTTGATGGCAACCATATTTAAGGTTCCATCCAATGCCAACTTGATAAAAAGCAACACCCCTGCAGCTCTAAAGAAATTAGTAAACCACACAGCAACCTAATTTTAAAAAACCAACTTAACCAACTTCTCAGTATGTACTTCAACATTAATGGCAGTTAGTAGGAAGAACAAATGAACTCCAAATGATAAACCCTTTCTCAAACTTCAGGCCAAACAGCATGTGAATCAAACCTCAAACCTTAAGGTCCAAAACAAGAATCCTCGAACTGTCACAGAAACTAAAGCCAAGTTGGCCCCTATGCTGATGACAGCAACCTCCCCATTTCTCTTATTCTTACCTCAGAAATGCACATGCTGGAATAGTATAAAACCGTCATTTTCTCATCATGACATTCTACTCCTAATCAGTTTTGGGGCTTGACTTACCAAACATTCATAACAGCATAATGATACAACTCTAGTCAAAATAACACACTATCATGATCATTCTCAAAATTAACTCCAACTCACATTCTGAACAGTTTTCTTTCTTTTTTTAATTGTGAAAACAAGAATTGTAGTAACATACATACATTGGACCAAAACAGATTTGAGAACACATATGCACATGAGCGTATCATCAAAGGATTTGGTTCTCAAATTGTTTTAACAGTGGCAGTAAGTTCATTCTCTCAACCATAAGAACAAATCCATCACATGCTCTAAGTTTCACTATAAGCCAGCAAATATCCAGTAAATCATCAATCAAACCACAAACTTAAGTTCCACACAAGTATGACAAAATATGATAATGGTGCAAAAAGTTAAAGGGAACTAATCACTTACCTCTTTGTGATCTTTTCAAACAAGCTGGAGCAGTTGAGAAAACCAGAGATTTACACTTCACCTCTTGCCTTGAGCTTTTTCTTCACCTTTAAGTAACAACACACTTATGATGCCAAATGTCAAAATAAGAGTTTCCAAGGGTTTCTAGCTATTTGGAAAGTTGAGGAATGTTATTGGTGAGGTGTTAGAGGGGTTAGAATGACAAGAAACTATATGGAATGAGTTTTGGCCATTTTAGTGACTTTGGTCAAAGTATGGTGGGAAGAAAGTTGACTTTTTGATTTTTAAGGTTTTTTGATGGTTTAATGGATCATACACCTTCTATATGTCATTTAGAAGATGTGTGGATGGTTGTGAGAGTGTTGGTAATACTAGAAATGACAATGGCATGAAAGTTGTGAAATGCCCATTTTTTGGTGTTTTTAAGCTTTTCCTTACTTACAAGCAACAAGAGAATGAGAAGGAGAGCTGTAATATGTTGATGTTATGAGCAGCTCTGGTGTGATTTGAAGATGGTGAGAATGCCTCTATTTATAGGAGGAATGAGGGTGAGGGCAGCTTGGTAACTTCCATTTTTGGAGTGAGTTTTGAAAGGGAAATCTTTGTGAATCCAAGTGTGATTTTCTTTCTGCAAATGGTGCATGCTTTCAAGGGTCATTAGCCTCTAAAACCAGATCTTATTAAGCTATAAGAAGTGACTATAGAGGTAGAAAGGACAGCACCCTCATGCTGCAGCCACAAACCATCTCTCTCCTATTGTACCTTTGTACTTTCTTCTATTAAAGTAATGGATTTTGCTCAAGATCTTGTACTTGCTTGGATTCTCTTCTGAATTTGTCTATTCCAACCTCTAAATTCATCATATCAGATGTCCATCCATGGTTAGAGATGAAGTGTATGGTTGGGAACCAAGTTTATGTTGGGTTTAGGCAAGTTAACAAACTAGTGCACAGACCCATCTTTCACACTTCATAACTCTCAGCTCATAACTCCTCTTGGGGAGTTCTTGTACATTTTGGAAAGCCCTTATGTAGTTCTACAACATTCATGTTTGCCAAAAATTCCAAATCTAAGTGCATCTTGGTTGAAAAGTCCCTTAAAGTCAGCAAAAAACAAGTTTTAATGCAGCCAGATTTTCAGAATTTCACTAAGTGTTTTGTACTAAAAATCGATTTTGATGATAACTCCAATTCCATGCATTTTCTGAGAGTGGACTAGTATAGGACTTTTGTAGGACTTGTTAAGAGCTTTCCGGCGAGCTTTGAACCACTTCAATCGGGTGTGCGGTTAGGGAGTTAGGGTTTAGCCCCTTTCGAAACCCTAATTTCCCGTTTTTCCAATTACTCTCACGTCTTTGATCCGATGATCATGAAAATTGATATGTAGGTCCCTCATGACATAAGGAACAACTTTGCTTCACCACTTGAAGTCCAATTCCTAAAACTTGAGGGGGTTGACTTTTCGGTCAACCGTACGATCGATCGGCGATTACCGAACTGTCTGTTCATGCTTCGGAGCTTCCAAGACTTTGAAACTCTTTGGGGGACTTCACTAAGCCATATGCAATTTTTAAACCATAATTTTATCTTTGAATTATTCCCCGAGTCTAAAGTCAGACCACAGTTGACTTTCTAACTCGCAAAACCCTAATTGGGTGCCTTAAACTGCACTGCACCCCATCTGTGGGTGATTACTTCAAATTGAACTCACACATGGCCCAATATGATACTCTTGATTTTATTTCATGAATGATTCATCCCAAAGCGATGGTTGCCCAATCCTCGATCCTTCGATTTTATCAGTGCGGAGCCCCGTTTCATCTGTGTCTTGACAAAATACACTTTGAAACTTGTTAAGGTTAGATAAATAAATGCATATGATATGAAGAGGATATAAGGGGTCAAAATTTGGGGTGCAACAGATGCCCCTATTTAAATATTTTCACTCGATGGTAATGAGAGATGGCAATCCTCATGAAATCGTGTGAAAGGTATTTAAATATAGCAAACCAGAAATTTTGTCCCTTAAATCCGATGATATGCAAAAGGACAAATGCGATCATGCCATGAATCTAAATGATGTCATATGATGCTTGAATGTAAGACAGATGCGGACACATGAGTAAAATAAAAAACGACGAAACGACGAGTAACCACTCACGAGGATCCAACACACCGGGGAAAGATTCCGAGCGAAGTAAGCAAGATAGTTCAAACATGACTAATGATGCTTGTTCAAGGAAATCTCTCACGCAGGGGACACAAATTTCACCCGGGAAGACACATCTTCATTGAGGAGAGGAGATACGAACCTCACTGGGGATAACCAGATGAGGAAGTCCATCGGGGAAGATAATAATTTTTCACTGGGGAAAACTTCGCTGGGGAACAAATCCACTGGGGAAGCAAATCTTCACCGGGGAAAAGACGGAACGGAGACACGAACCTCACTGGGGATAACCAGATGAGAAATTTCCTATAACGAAGAGTTCAAACGGGATCTTCAGGAAAATATTAGAAACGAGACCAGATGCACTGGGGATGCTAGTATCCACTAGACCTCCGAGACTCGACTGGGGAAAGCAAAAAGCTTCAAAGGGATATTGGTGACGTTCAGAACAACAAACGGTCTTTTTTCAAGGTGCTAGTTACCACTAGACTTCCTGGGGTGATGGTGACGACCAGAACCAAAGTTCCAATTACAATTGGGAATTCCAAACGATATTGATAAAACACAGGACTTCGGTTGGGGAAGTTGGTAACGATCAACTTGTAACAATTAGCTTTCAAGCAATGCTAGTGACTACTGGACTTAGAGGAGACTGGTGATGACCAAATCAAAGGGTACCAATAACGATTGGATTTTAACAGATGGAATTGGTAACGACCGAATCAAAGGGTACCAATAACAATTGGATTTTAACAGATGAAATTGGTAACGACCGAGTCCCAGGAGACCAATGACCATTGGATTTTCACAGAGTTTGGTAACGACCAGACCAAAGTGGTGATAACAATCTGATTTAAACGATGCCAATAATCATTGGACTTATGGTAACTGGTGACGACCAAGTCCAGGGGTATACCAATAACAACTGGTACTGGATACGGCTAGTGAAAACTAGATTTTTCAAGCAATGCTAGTGACCACTAGACTTAGAAAGATTGGTAATAACCAAATCAAAAGGCCACCAATAACAATTGGATCTGAAGGTAATACTAGCAACTACTAGATTCAAAAAGACTGGTAATAACCAAATCAAACAGGTACCAATAACTATTGGATTCCAGGCGATGCTAATAATTATTGGACTTTTTAGGGAATTTTGGTGGCGACCAACTCAAGTATCAATGACCATTGGTTTTAGAAGGCAATACTAGTAACCACTAGATTTCTTAGCACAGATTGGTGAAAACCAAATCAAAAGGACTCCAATGACAATTGGTTGGCCTTATAACCGAATCAGTGACGAATGGGTTTGGAAAATTGCTGGTGATGACCAAACTACTATACCAAACATAGTTAGTTCTGAATACGCGCTAGTGACCACTAGTCTTTCTCAGTTTGTTAGCGGTAACCCAATCGAAGGTGAAAATTGGTAATAACCCCCTGTTTGTATAAACCAAACATTGCTAGTCACCACTACTCTCCCAGAACAAAAATAAGGAAATCCCAGGGTGTCAACTCTAAAACGAACTTGTAACAACAAAACAAAGATAAAGGTAACGACCAAAGGACCTCAAAGGTGGGAATGCAAACAAATGCGTATGCTAGCATGATGCTGTATGCAGGACACAGAACAAACCGGAGGGACAAAAGAAAATCCAATAAAGAGGGAACTTATCACGCTGAGCTTCAAAATGCCTCAAATCAGGCGACACTTCCTTCTTTGATACAGATAACGATTTTTCCTCAGTAATGTCCCCCATAATCTTGCAAGGAAGAAGTCTTACCTTACTAGCTAGAATTTCTATCGGACGTATTTATCTCGGTCAAAGACAACAGCGATTTCCACAACTTCAAGAACTGTGTAATATCATCATATTACCTTTGGAACTTTTCAATCATTTTGTCAAATTGTGCTTTCTCCTTCTTTCTTTTTAAAACAAGACTTAGGTTTTTCAAAACACTTTGCTTTCATAAAAAATTCTTATTAACAAATAAGTGAAATTGCATAACAAAGATAGCAGATCATAACAATGATTTGGCCAAAAAGAGAACTGATTTTATTGATGGATAAGAACTTTACAAAAGACAAAGCCTTGGGGATTTTAAAAGTTTTGAAAAATGGCAGCAGAAAAGATTACAGAATCCCATAATAATTTGGTCCTTCCGACTATCAGTTCACTTGTTTTGCCGCTTCTGACGAGAACAACAAGCTTTGACCTTTCTTCTAATACTCTGCACAGGAGTCCGCCCCAGCGTCCGTCATCTTTCAAACATTGGGTTTTTCTTGTCGAGGCATTGAAATCCTCTTTCTATGCATTCCGTTTTCAGGCGTAGTATTTTCTTACTGCGTCCGAGTTGATGGGATACTTGAGTGATTCGCCATCCATGGTTTCGAGAATCAGAGATCCTCCGGAGAAAACAGTCTTCACAACGAAAGGGCCGTCGTAGTTGGGCATCCACTTGCCACGCATGTCTTTTTGTGTAGGTAGGATTTTTCTAAGCACCAGCTCTCCTTCCCTATACTCTTTGGGACGAACCTTCTTATTGAATGCCCGGGCCATCCTTTGTTGATAGATTTGACTGTGACACATGGTCGTCATTCTTTTTTCGTCGATGAGATTCAACGAATCAAATCTTTCTTTTATCCACTCGTCTTCATCCAACTCTGCTTCCGTCAAGATCTTCAAGGAAGGTATTTTGACTTCAATGGGTAGCACTGCATCCATCCCGTACACTAAGGAAAAGGGAGTTGCCCCTGTCGAAGTGCGTACTAATGTCCGGTAGCCGTGCAAAGCAAAT
The DNA here is from genome assembly GCA_963859935.3 of Lathyrus sativus. Classification (NCBI taxonomy): domain Eukaryota; kingdom Viridiplantae; phylum Streptophyta; class Magnoliopsida; order Fabales; family Fabaceae; genus Lathyrus; species Lathyrus sativus. Next base: position 543,473,466 of record OZ012739.1, on the reverse strand, counting down.
GGTAACATCTCATGCCAATCTTTGTAAGTTACGACCATTTTTTGTATTATCTTTTTGATGTTTTTGTTTGCGGCTTCAACTGCGCCATTCATCTTAGGTCTGTAAGGGGACGAGTTATGATGTTTGATCTTAAAATCGTCACAGAGTTCCTTCATTGTTTTGTTGTTCAGATTCGACCCGTTGTCAGTGATGATCTGGTTGGGGATACCATATCGGCAGACAATTTCCTTTTTAATGAAGCGTGCGACCACCTGCTTCGTTACATTCGCATATGACGCTGCTTCCACCCATTTGGTGAAATAATCAATTGCGACAAGGATGAAGTGATGGCCGTTAGAAGCTTTAGGCTCTATTGCCCCGATCATATCTATGCCCCACATTGCAAAAGGCCAAGGTGACGTCATCACATTGAGAGGATGTGGAGGGACGTGCACTTTATCAGCATAAACTTGACATTTATGACACTTTCGAGCGAAGAGTATGCAATCCGTCTCCAAAGTTAACCAGAAGTAACCTGCCCTTAATATTTTCTTAGCCATGGTGTGGCCATTTGCATGGGTGCCGAAGGTCCCTTCGTGTACTTCGGCCATTATGAGATTCGCCTCACTTTCATCGACACATCGGAGTAAGACCATATCATGATTTCTTTTGTACAAGATGCCATTGCTGATGAAGAATTTAGATGACAACCTCCGTATCGCTCTTTTGTCAATTGTGGACGCGTCCGCGGGGTACTCTTGATTTTGAAGGAAATTCTTGATATCATGAAACCACGGCTTCTCCCCAAATTCTTCGTCCATTGCCATGACGTATGCGGGTACTGTCCTTCTTTCGATGCGAATCAGAGATGCTTCGTTAACAAACTGGACTTTCCACATGGATGCCATCATGGCCAATGCATCGGCAATGTGATTTTCCGCCCTTGGTACGTGCTTGAAGGTAATTTCATCGAAATACTCAGCCATCTCTAGGATGTGGGTCTTATAAGGAATCAATTTTTCATCCCTGGTTTCCCATTCCTCTTTGAGTTGGTATATCACTAAAGCAGAATCACCAATTACTTCCAAAATTTTGATACGGAGATCAATGGCAGCCTCCAATCCTAGGATGCAGGCTTCGTATTCCGCTATGTTGTTTGTACAAGAGAAACAGAGTCGGGCTGTGACCGCAGTGTACCCTCCAGTTGGATTTTTTAGAACAGCTCCGATGCCATGTCCATTTTTGTTTGACGCTCCGTCGAACATCATCTCCCAACGGGACCCTGGCTCGGGACCTTCCTCTGGACCAGGCTCTGGTTTCGTGCGCTGAATATACATCACATCTTCATCGGGAAAGTCGAACTTGAGCGGTTGATAATCCTCCATAGGATACTCTGCAAGGTGTTCTGACAAAATGCTCCCTTTGATGGATTTCTGAGCAACGTACTGGATATCATATTCTGATAGGAGCATATGCCATCGGGCTAATCTTCCTGTCTGAGCTGGTTTCTCAAAGATGTACTTGATGGGGTCCATCTTAGAAATCAGCATCGTAGTGTGGCAAATCATGTACTGCCTCAGACGTTTAGCAGCCCATGCCAACGCACAACAAGCTTTTTCCAGGGGAGAGTAACGACTCTCACAATCAGTGAACTTCTTACTTAGATAATAGATTGCATGTTCTTTCTTCCCTGACTCATCAGTCTGGCCCAAGACACAGCCCATCGAACTTTCTAATACGGTCATATACATGAACAAAGGCCTTCCAGGTACCGGAGGAATCAGCACTGGAGGTTCTTGCAAATACTGCTTGATTTTGTCGAACGCTGCCTGGCAGTTTTCATTCCATACCACTGTTTGATCTTTTCGTAACAACTTGAAGATCGGTGTGCAGGTAGGAGTCAGGTTGGAGATGAACCTGGAGATGTAATTCAAACGTCCAAGGAAGCCTCTAACCTGTTTCTCAGTTTTAGGAGCATGCATTTCCTGGATTGCTTTAACCTTGTCAGGGTCTACCTCAATTCCTCGCTGACTAACGATGAAACCAAGTAGCTTGCCTGAGCGAACTCCGAAGGTGCATTTGGCTGGATTTAGTCTCAATTGATATTTTCGGAGTCTTTCAAATAGCTTTAGTAGATGATCCAAGTGGTCTTCTTCACTTTGGGATTTTGCAATCATATCATCCACGTACACTTCGATTTCTCTGTGCATCATATCATGAAATAGTGTGACCATAGCTCTCTGATACGTTGCCCCTGCGTTCTTCAAACCAAAAGGCATTACCTTATAACAATAGGTGCCCCATGGTGTGATGAAAGTTGTTTTTTCCATGTCTTCTGGATTCATTTTTATCTGGTTATAGCCCGGAAACCCATCCATGAATGAGAACACTGCAAAGCTTGCCGTGTTATCTACCAAAGTGTCAATATGTGGTAACGGGAAATCATCTTTTGGACTTGCTTTATTTAGATCCCTGTAGTCAACGCACATCCTGACCTTGCCATCCTTTTTCGGGACCGGTACAATGTTGGCCACCCATTCTGGATACTTGGATACTGCTAGAAAACCAGCATCTATTTGCTTTTTGACCTCATCTCGGATTTTAAGTGCCATATCTGGTCTCGACCTGCGAAGCTTTTGTTTGATCGGAGGACATTCTGGTTTCAGGGGGAGTTTGTGCATGACAATGTCAGTATCCAACCCTGGCATATCTTGGTAGGACCAAGCAAATATGTCAACAAAATCTCTGAGGATTATTATCAACTTGTCTTTGATTTCTGGCCTTAATGACGCCCCAATCTTGACTTCTCTTTTGTCCTTTTCTGACCCCAAGTTGATGACTTCTGTCTGCTCTTTATGGGGCTGGATATAATCATCTTCGTGCTCAGCTATTCTCTTTAACTCTTCTGGGACCTCTAACTCTCCTTCGTTCTCTTCTTCAGCTTGAAAGACGAATGAACCGCTAATAGAAGGAACCGAATGATCATAGGATTCTGTGGTTGATGGGGGTATTCTGCATGTTTTATTTAGGAACAATTAGGCACTCACATACAGACATGCAGATGAAGGGTGGTTTTTATTATTTTCCAAAAGAGATTGCCATTTTTTCCAAAGAGTGAAAGTGATGTGCAAACAAATAACAAGAGTTTTAACAAAAAACACTTTTTCATTAATGATTTTCAATTTTTGCAAAGTGGCCCAGTACAAAATAATTCACAGGTCTTGGGCAAGACCAAGAAATTTTTAAAGAAAGACACAAAGCTAACAAGCAGAATGAATTACTCTAAAGGTAAAAAGATGGGAACTTCCACAGCCTCCCAATTGCGCAATGCTCCTCCTCCTCTAATTATTAGATGATCCAGATTACCGTCCTCATTTTCAGAAATAATGGCATTAACTTGTACACCGCCGCTGGTGAATATCTCTTTTAAGGACTTCTTCCTCATGGTGCTTTCTTCCGGCTCGCCTTCCGGAGTTGGTTTGTAACCCAACCCCTGTCGATCATTCTTGGCCCGAGCATTGACTTCGATGACCTCTCCCCAACCCAGTGGGACTCCGGCTTTCAGTGCTGCCTTAATACTTTGAGCAGAGGTAAATAAGGGCCTTTGGGTTATGTCTGATTCATCTACTAGAACAGCGTGAGCTATTTCTAGTGCTTGGAAAGCTGTTTCGAGAGAGTCTTCATCAGCCTCAATATACCGGAAGGATGACAAGTTGCTCACCATCAAGTCCTCTTCTCCATGGACAATGACTAGCTGGTCATTTACAACAAACTTCATTTTTTGGTGGAGCGTGGAAGTGACAGCGCCAGCTGTATGAATCCAGGGTCTTCCCAATAAGCAGCTATAAACCGGATTTATGTCCATCACCTGGAAGGTGATTTCAAAGATTTGTGGTCCAATTAGAATAGGGAGATCAACTTCTCCTATCACGGTTCTCCTGGATCCGTCGAACGCCTTGACTATAAGAGAGGTTGGTCTCATGGCAGCGCCTTGATACGCCAGCTTGGCCAAAGTTCTTTTAGGCATTACATTGAGTGCTGACCCAGTATCCACAAGAACTCGGGACATTGTGTCTGCTTCACACTTGACTGATACATGCAAGGCACGATTGTGCTTGCGCTTCTCAGTCGTTAGGTCATTATCATCAAAGCTCAAAGTGTTGCAGGCAGTGATATTTGCTACAACGGAGTCGAACTGCCCCACCGTAATATCTTTAGTGACGTGGGCCTGTGTCAGGATTTTGAGTAATGCCTGGCGATGTGCTGGGGAACTTAAAAGCAAAGCCATGACCGAGATTTTGGAGGGTGTCTGATTCAATTGGTCCACCACCCTATAATCGCTTCGCCGAATGATTCTCAGGAATTCTTCTTCATCGTTCTTGAGACTTTCTTTTCTTTTAACTAAAGGCTCTTTGTCGGTGGTTGTCTCCGGAACAGGCTTCTGAGGAACAGGCGTCTTTTGAACGGAAACTGCTGGTGGAGGAGCCTCGTTGTATGTTCGAGGTTGATAGATACGACCACTCCGGGTCATTTTGCTTCCACCGGCGATGTTGGCCACACTTACTGGTTTCTTTTCTTTGAAAATCCCTTCACACCATGAATAATCTTGTTTTGGTGTCACGGCTCTTGGGCGAGGCTGGAATCCTCCTCTTGGCTCAAACCTAGTCTGTCCTCTCCCGAATTTCGGGGGTTCGTCATCACGAAATACTGGCCGAATATTCTTGTAGTTTTTGTTACTGTTACCATCTCTGAACCCATCTCCCTTGTTGGATTCTCCTGGTATGTTAAACACAGGCTCGATGACTGCCACATCTTCTTCCTTTTTTCGGTTAGCGATTTCTATCATTCCTTGTTCAATCATAGCTCGAATATCCTTTTTCACAGCGTCACAACCCTCAGGATTCAGCATACATTCTTTGCAATCTTCGTGAGATGTCTTGAGTAACCACGCCTGAGCGAGGCGTTTGTGCAGGTCTGCTAATGGCACTTTGATCTCACCAACGGTGGTAACCTTCTTATCTTCTGACCCCTCCCCTTCTTCAGTAATGGCATTGACTCCACCATGATTGGGAAGAGGGTTGCTTTTAACATTGGGCGGATTATCTTCGAAGGATAGAGTTCCCTTTTCGATAAGCTCACGAACTAGGTGCTGAAGGGCAAAGCAACCTTCGAGATTGTGGCCTGGAGCATTCTCATGAAATGGGCAGCGAGCATTCGCATCATAATAGAACGGGAGTGGATTAGGTGGAGCACCCAATTTTCTTGTTTTAACCAACCCTCTTTCTACTAGCATGGGAAACAGGTCGGTGTAACTCATTGGAATAGGATGTATCTTTGGCCTATTTGCTGGATAATTTGCCCTCGGGGCCCTGTTCTGAGGTTGTTGACTCTGCGGCTGCTGGCTTTGTTGTTGATTACTGGTGCGATACTGTTGCTGACCGCCAGGCTGGTACTGGTGTTGATTGTTGAATGCCCCAGGTTGGGGACCATGCTGCGAAGAAGGCTGAAAAACCGGGGTCACTGCCGCTACATATGATGGTTGGTACTGTTGGTGGAGGCTTCGAGAGCTTTGTACTTTCTTTCCATATGTGATTGCGCTCACTTCTCCCTCTTTCTTTTTGTGGAACGAGCTGACTGGCTTCTTTGCCGTGTTGGCGCTTGAAGTAACATTTGAAGTAGTCACTTTTCCGCTCTTCAAACCCGCTTCTACCTTAACCCCTACTGCCACAATATCAGAGAAATTTGTTGTAACGCTGCTGATCAAACGTTCATAGAATTCGGGTCGAACTGTATCCACAAACCAATCTGCCAACTCCTTCTCAGTAAGAGGAGGCTCTACTTGTGCTGCAGTTCCGCGCCACCTTTGCGCATACTCTTTGAAGGTTTCGGTATTTTTCTGCGTCATATTAAGGAGCTGACGGCGGTCTGGAGCTAGGTCCATGTTGTACTTGTACTGTTGAATAAAAGCATCCGAGAGGTCTTGGAAACTGTGAATCTTAGCTTGATCTAAACCGAGATACCACTTGGCCAAAGCTCCTTTTAGACTATCTTGGAAACAGTGTACTAACAGTTTATCATTTTCAATATGTGGAGCCATCCGCCTACAGTACATGATTAAGTGCTCTTTAGGACAAGTGGTCCCTTCATATTTGTCGAAGATCGGTATTTTAAATTTCTGAGGGAACACTAATCCAGATACCAGACATAGATCCTTGGCATCAGATCCAAAGACATGATTTCCTTCAATGGCCCTCATCCTCTTGGCCATGATGTCCATTTCTACCCTTAATTTCTCGTGTTTTTCGTCCTCAGCTTCGGATCCATCGGGTATATCAAAGATTGGCTGTTGATTGGCGAAGACTGGTCGTACTGTGGTGGATCCACCTGCTGTGGTAAAAATGGGGTTTCTGATTGTTGAGTCGAACAACGGATTGAGACCTGAAGACTGCATGCCGTTGAAAGGTGGTACAAAATCCCGGGACATGCCATAGGGAAACTCTGCTGAAGTAACAGGGGCCATCGTGACATTGGCTGCTGTTGTGGCAACTTCGGAGATCACTGTAGGTTGTGTATCCATTTTTGCTTTGATCATGTTGAGGGCTTCTAAGATCTGGTTGACGTCCCCTTTGATCCCTTCAATGTCATTATCCATTCGGTCGAACCTTTGATCGTTATCTGCCATCTTCTTTTGAGCTTGGGACCGTGTGTTGTATCGGTGGGTACTCAGCGTGACTCCTTTTCTCCTCTCTCTCTTTCTCTCTTTCTTTCTCTCTCTGGACAAGAACAAAAGATGAGCTGCGGAACCCCAAATGCAAGATTGATGTAGGATGACATGCGAATGCAGATGCATAAACCATTCAAGGAAACTCAAAATTTTCGTTTACAAACAAAAAGTTAGACCAACATGTGACGACGTGCTTTAAAAAGCGTTTTTCATTTGATAGCTGGAAATCTATTACAATAGAGTGGTCTTTGCTAAAAAGCAAGACTTTTCTTACAATGAAAGTAAATGCAACAAACAGGATTTCAATCCTTTTTTAGGGAAAGCAGGGAAATAGCGAAACAAAAACCAATCTAACAAGACGACCCCTCTCCTTCTTGGACCCCGGCATGAACTTGATCCTGGCGGATAATCTCCCACAGGTCTTCATTTTCCCTTTGTGTTTTAACCAAAGCGTATTTCAGTTCTTCCCTAGTCGCGGGGATTTCAGGTTCCATGGTTATCTCGTAGTCGTGAGTGTAGAACATGATTAAAGCAATTTCCTTTGACCATAGCAGGTACCCCCTGGTGGTTAGGCAACTTGCATTCTCCGTTGGAGTTGGGCCCATGAGGTGTGGATCTCTTTGAGCGTATTGGGCATTAGCTTCTAGTTCTTGGTTGCGACCTGTCTCACAGAAGCGGGGCCTCAACAGTTCTGGTTCAGGCTCTGGCCCGGTAGGATACCCGTGTTGACGCCTAGCAAGGATAGGATTATAAGTGATTACCCCTCCTATCCCAATGAGAGGCACATTGGGAAAATCTCCATAACTGGAAATCATGATTTGGTCGCCGATGCTAGTGTCGTACCAGGTGATATCATGGTGTCTGAGAGTGACAAGTTTAGAAACCCAAGCGTTTTTGGTAGGAAGCCTCCAAAGGATATGGGTCCTTGGCAGATGAGAAGTAAACCATCGGTCGAGTAGTGCAAGACAGCATGAGAATCGCCCACAATCATACAAGGCAAAACGGTGGATGACCACATAAGTATCAGCCAATATTGTGTTGACCGGACTTTTGAGAATGAAGAGACGTATTGCTTCCTCGCTGATGAAGTCGTAATTGCTTGGGAACAGATACAGTCCGTATATTAGTAGTGCCAAAATTGCCTCAAAAATGCCCAGGTTTCGACTTTCATAGTGATACTCGGCCATTTCCATTAGAGGTCCGGCATCCATTCCATACCACCCTGCTTTCGCCCTCATTGGTGGTAAGTCTTCCAGCTTGATATGCAGGGCTTTAGCTAAGTCCTTCTTCTTTGGTTTTCCATAAGGGAGTGTAAGAGTCCATGGGATCTTCAAGTAAGCATTATACTCTTCGAGGGTCGGGAGTAACTGAAAATCTGGAAACACAAAGCAGTGGTAAGTTGTATGATAGAACTCCAACAAAGCTTGCAACATGGGCTCCTTGATTGGAGCGCTTATTAATGGCAATAGGTCCCCATATTTGGCTATGAAAGCAGCAGGATTTCGGACAAGTCTGGTTAACATTCTTAGACGGCCCAACCTCAGATCCGGGACTCGAAGCATGCCTCTTCTTACCATGTTGTTGCCTGCAAAGAAAAAGTTGAATTTCCTTGAATGATTAGAAGAAGTGTGAATGCAAATGCACATGGTTGTCATGGAACTCAGAGATTTTTGAACATCGGAAATCATCATTTCATTAATAAACAAAACAGATTACAAAACATCATTTCCTCTTACAAGAGTTTTAACTAAACAATTTGGCGCAATCTATCAAGGTTCTCCTAGCAGCCTGAGGTTGAGTTTCTCGATCTTTCTTTCCAACTGAGTCTTCTCAATGATGAGTCTGTCCACAATTATCTTCCATGGATTAGACTGAGGCTCATAAGGCTCCTCTAGTGCTTTCCTCTTCTTACAAGAGAGGATTTCTTCATCTTTTGACTGGAGTTGTCTCCAGAGCTCTGCATTTTCTTCAATGACTATCTGATACTTGTGCTTCCAAGCTTCTTCAGTTTGCTGTGCTTTGACCAAAGCAATTTTCAACTTTTCTTCTTCAGACATGAAGACCAACGGGCGTTCTTCTTTTAAGGCCATAGGCTCTTGTTTAGGATACGGCATCTTTAGTGTGACAGCTCTTTTCCGAACCCATTGGAGGTAAGGTTCTAAAGAAATACAGTTGAGTTTTCCAAGATCTTTCTTTCCTTTTTTATGCAGACGCTTCCAAGTTTCTAGAATTTTCTCTTTTAATCCTTGACTGTCTTCCCCTTCTTTGAAGAAGATGCTTTCTACTTGAACACTTTTGGGTTTGTCCTTTAGAGGGTATCCCAATTGTCGGCGGGCAAGTATCGGATTGTAGCTGATCCCTCCATTAATGCTGAGAAGAGGTACGTTGCTAAATTCCCCACAACTGTCAATGATCATTATCCCATCATGATCACGATTATACCAATAAATATCAGAATGGGTAAGAGCCATGATCTTTTGTGACCACCATCCTTTCTTTGGATCCCAAAAAGCGTTGGCTTTGGGTAAATGTGAAGTGAACCATTTGTACAATAAAGGAGCGCAACAAGTGATCATTCCTCCATTATAGAAGTTCCTCAGATGAACAGAATGGTACGCGTCTGCTAACAAGGTAGGCACAGGGTTCTTCTTTAAGAAAATTTTGATGGCATTGAGGTCCACAAAATTCTCAAAGCTTGGAAACAAGAATATACCATAGATGAGTAAGGCAAGGATAGCTTCGAATGCATCCATGCTTAAATGATCTGCGTAATATTGAGCTTTCTCAACCAAGAATTCTGCTTTTAACCCAAAGACTCCCCCTTTTGTAATCAGATTCTTTTTTATATCATCCACTCCCAAACGTGTAGCTTTGGCGATATCCTGCTCTTTGGGGTCCTTCTCTACAATCGGAAAAGGAGATTCTTCAAGAATAGGCAACCCAATTAACTGAGAATACTCTTCTAGTGTGGGTACTAGCTGATAATCAGGGAATGTGAAGCAATGGTAGAGCGAGTCATAAAACTGGAGGAGGGTAGAGAGAAGTCCACTATCCATTTTTATCTTCAAGAGTAGCAACAGCTTCCCGTATCGGCTTTGAAATCCTTCTGAATCTGTCACCAAGGTGCTTAATCTTTTCAAATCATCTAGGTTAAAACCCTTGTAAGTGTATTTCAAAGTTTTCTTTCTTTCAATGTTCATGACGACCTCTGATATTTACAAACAACAAAGTCTGAGTTCCATGAAACCATATGATGATATGATGATATGATGATATGAAAACATAAACAAGATGCATATGCACACAACACAGGTTTAGGGTTAAGGACAAGCATGAGTTCAAAGATCTACCCATCCCCAAAGATTGTGCTACGGATTGATTGTACCTGCCGAACGGGTTCTACAAAGTTCCCAGAGTCATCGACCCATCTTTCGGATATTATCGACTTCCCAAATTACTTGGTAATTGATAATATTCTCAAGAGAATCTTGTCTGAGTGTAGTATCGCGTATCGACTACTTCGGAAATACTTCCTTATAGTCATCGCACTACGTCCTAATAAGGCCAAAGTGGGGTAGAATGTATTCTAAAAGTCCACAGTGTCATAGGCTCCTTCGTTGAAAGTAGCATTGTTTTCACGAATACTCGATCAACAATACTAAAACTTCCAAGAGGGCCTACACTGAGCGGTGGTTTCTCAAGTTAGCTTGGTCGGGAATCAACTCCCTATAAGCCTTCTTGAATATACCACCATCCTATCATAATTTCACTCAAGTCCGGGTATAGGACTGTCTCACCACTCAAAGCACCCAATACCCAACACACAAACAAATATATTGACAAACATACATGTTAAGCAAATATTTACAAATATAGCATGCAATTTAAACAAATTAGGCTAAACCCTCAAGTTAAGTCAGTATCCCCAGTGAAGTCGCCATTTCTGTTGCGGTGAAAATCGGATATCAAGCTATTGATTAACTTGAATCTTTAATTCTTAGATTACAACCGACTTTAATTTATCCAAAGGAAAGGTTTAAAGAAAGAAAAACCCTTTTCGCGATGTAACAACAACGCTAAGAGATTCGGGGATCGGGGGTTGGTTATGCATAGGGTAGGTATTTCACATCCTAAACATCTGTAGTACTCTACAGGAACCTTTTGTTTGTTTGTATGCTAAGTTGTGGAATATTTGCTAAGGTTTGGGATTGGGTAAAGAGATAGGGTATGATAGATGAAGACCTAAGATTGTTTCTAAGTTTGCTCGCAAAGACATCGCATCCTCTGCCTACGTATCCTAACTAGGATAGAATCAGAGCAATCGTAGTTCACCTCACTAGGGTTGAAGAACGCTTGATTGTGATCAAGGTTCAAAGGGGAACAAACATAATAATGTTTGTGTAGAGTTCCACAAAACTCTCTATGTCTATGTTATAATACTCAAAGGGGGAAGTAAATGATCATATCCATGATCCTTACATAGAGTTAACAACTCTATCCTAGGGTTCTAGTTGTAACCACTCCTAGTAAAGGTGGGCCTTTTAGACTTAAGCAAAGTCAAATGGCTTATGGGTTTTGATCTTAACTAAGGTTCAAGATGACTTTTCAAAGTCAAGGGCGGAGGTAATGAGTTATTCAAGTATGAGGAATATAGAAGACAAAGATTACAATCAAAGATGGGCAAGCACATTATAATGAGCAAGTAATTCATGTTAGATGAATGGTTTCAACCAAGGTATACAAGCAATGTTACTAATGGCATATCTTAACGAAGATGAAGGTATATCTTAACAAAGATGAAAGTATATTGAAGGTAACAACCATATAAACAAATGAATAAATTAGTTTAACCTCGTAATTTAGGAGGAATAAAAATTCATGGTGACAACCAACAAAAGAATGAAGTCTCAATATGTTAACAAACATAAACAAATACCCATAAATCTTACAAGACAAACATGGCATAGAGGGTAAGTTAAATCGGGACGCAAGGTGATAATCTAAGAGTGAATTTAACAAATACATGAAAGTATTGTTGAAATATTTAATCATGAAATTTTAAACCACTAAACAAGACTAGACATCACAAGGAAAAGTTTGCAAAAAGAACGAGTCAAAACAGACGAAAAATGAATAAGTTATGAACATTCGAAAATTGATTGATTTTATGAAAATAAAATAAATAAGCAACTCACCAAGCAAATAAAAAGAAAGGGGCATGGGCAGGGTTTGAACCCACGCCCTTACACTCACAAGCAGACAACCTATCCACCAGGCCAATACACGCGTGTGCAATAAAATGAATGGAAGAAGGGAAAATAGTTAAAACGAGAAAAGAACATAAATAATAAAAAAAGGTGCCTCGCTGGGGCTCGAACCCAGGACACAAGGCTTGAAGGCGTTTTTAAGGGCAAGGTAGGAACCACTGGGGTGGCGATACATCCGTGTATTTAGCCACCCCAGTAAATACATACTGCTTGATTCATGCGTTTTCTGGGCAGAACAAACATCAAAACACGGCCAAATGCGGATTGGGTCAAAACCGTATCAAAACCAAACCAAATATCACAAACTTTGATTCTATCCCGTTTGAAATTTAACATATAATAGGATGGTAACAAACATGTTTCAAAATAATGCACGCATCATAGATTTAGAATGAACATGCAATTGGATATTTTGGGATACCATTTGAAGCTTCAAAACCATGACATGTGCCAATCAAAGTAGATAAGGGGCTGAGCAAGTTCACAATGCATTTTCATGGATGAATTTAAAGGAAAAAGAAACTAGTTTCTGACTAAATCTAAAGATGACCAACAAGTGGCAATGATAAACATGAATTTTCCACCAAAAAACTGCTGGCAAGATTAATGTTATCCACAATTCAGACTTGCACAAACTCAAACATGTAGGTCTACAGACTAAGTCTACTCCTAAAGGGGTTTCCCTAACCAAATGTCACTAATGAAATCAAGACAGAAGATGAAGAAAAGGCATGCTGGCAGATGCTCTAAATTCGAATGTCCTTTAGGCAGGTTAAATGGTAAACTTCAACATTGTTTATCAAAACATGGCAGAGGTATGTACCATACATTGATGTGAACCAAACAACAATTAAAGCAAGTGGTCATAGCTAATGCAAAACTGGACAGATCCAAAACAAAGTTCAGGGCCAAACTAAATAAACTAAACCTTTCTAGGAAACAAAACTGCTGTAAAATGAATTGAATATTAATGATACAGTTTCAACAGTGCTAAATAAACTCAACACCACTGCTCATGACTTGGAGAACCAAAGCTGGCTTGAGCTTAGTGACAGAACTTCAAACTTGTTATGAGTTGAACAAAAGTGATTGTTATACTATGATCAAAATTGGTGAGTAGGCTAAGATCTCCTATGGCGATTTAAGATGGACTAGCTTAACTTCTTAATGGATGAAAAACTGTTGTCAACACTGACATCAAGTATGCTGACAGAAAACAAATTCATCACTGAGTCTACAACGGTTTGACAGAATTTCAGAAGCTCAAACAGCTGTGACCAAACACAATTAAATCAAAACAGTCCATTCTAGCATTACTCAGTTACCAATCAATTAAACCAATGTGAATTCTCATCATGACAGAAACATTCTTCTCAGTGCATACCCCCAAATAGCAGCCCTATGCACACTACTAGATACCAACCTAAACCACTCATGCATTAAGTTGACTGTTGAGGCATGCTGGTATGACAGGGATAATGGTCTGGTATCCAAAAACTTGAATCTAGCAGTAAGGACTCAAAGCCAATTGTCAGCAGAAGGTTTGAAGTAGAGGTATGTCATGTCATGGTAAATGGGATTTATAACTGTTTTGCAATGTTTGAATCAAGAATGATGTGCTAACTGTTTTGACAGGCTTAAATGAAATGCAGCACAACCTCTACTCTACTTGCAGCATGAATGAAATCAACATGTGTGATGTGCCTACAATTCTAATCAACACTTATAATGCAATCAATCAAAACCTAAACCACTGGTCAAAACATCCTAACAGCAGCTCTGCACAGAATGAAAAGGCACACATTTATCAACAATCCTCAAAATCTCCTTCCTACACACCAATAGAAATGAACCAAAATCAAACCTAAACTGAACTTTTCCCTACTGTCAAATAGAACAACAAACCTCCTATGGCTAAAACTGAAAGTGGTTCAATGGATCACTTTAGCAGCCACCAACACATTCAATATAAGCACCTTACCAACCTGATTTTGGTCTTCCATCATACTCAGCTTTGGATCTTTTTGACACAGACCAAAAAACCACCTTGATTCTTCCACTATGGGTTGAGGTCCAAGTTTGAGAAAAGAGAGGTGAACTCAAATCACTAACATCAGTCTGAGTACCCACATGCCATGGTCCTAGGCAATAGTCCAAAAAAAACTGAGGTTTCTTATTCTATACCAAAAAAAAAAAATGTGTTCTAAACTCTCACATGATGAAGCAAAAGAATAATCCACATGCCTTTCTATCAATAAGTTGAAAGTGGTCTTATGATACACCTCTGCTTCAGCAACAGTTACCCAACATATTCAATATCAAGCAATCTCCCAAAATGCAAACTTTGAATCAAACATCTCAATGTAACTCCAACTGTCACATACCAAATTGGCAGCTCTCAGCAGAATCTTGGCTCACACTTCATTATAAGCCCAATTCAGTACCTATCATACCTCATCTATGTACTGAGCACAAAACAGCCTAAGCCTCACCAACTCATAATTTGCAACCAGAATCTTAATTTGCATCAGTAACATCCTTTTGTTAATCAGCAATCCAATACTTGATGGCAACCATATTTAAGGTTCCATCCAATGCCAACTTGATAAAAAGCAACACCCCTGCAGCTCTAAAGAAATTAGTAAACCACACAGCAACCTAATTTTAAAAAACCAACTTAACCAACTTCTCAGTATGTACTTCAACATTAATGGCAGTTAGTAGGAAGAACAAATGAACTCCAAATGATAAACCCTTTCTCAAACTTCAGGCCAAACAGCATGTGAATCAAACCTCAAACCTTAAGGTCCAAAACAAGAATCCTCGAACTGTAACAGAAACTAAAGCCAAGTTGGCCCCTATGCCGATGACAGCAACCTCCCCATTTCTCTTATTCTTACCTCAGAAATGCACATGCTGGAATAGTATAAAACCGTCATTTTCTCATCATGACATTCTACTCCTAATCAGTTTTGGGGCTTGACTTACCAAACATTCATAACAGCATAATGATACAACTCTAGTCAAAATAACACACTATCATGATCATTCTCAAAATTAACTCCAACTCACATTCTGAACAGTTTTCTTTCTTTTTTTAATTGTGAAAACAAGAATTGTAGTAACATACATACATTGGACCAAAACAGATTTGAGAACACATATGCACATGAGCGTATCATCAAAGGATTTGGTTCTCAAATTGTTTTAACAGTGGCAGTAAGTTCATTCTCTCAACCATAAGAACAAATCCATCACATGCTCTAAGTTTCACTATAAGCCAGCAAATATCCAGTAAATCATCAATCAAACCACAAACTTAAGTTCCACACAAGTATGACAAAATATGATAATGGTGCAAAAAGTTAAAGGGAACTAATCACTTACCTCTTTGTGATCTTTTCAAACAAGCTGGAGCAGTTGAGAAAACCAGAGATTTACACTTCACCTCTTGCCTTGAGCTTTTTCTTCACCTTTAAGTAACAACACACTTATGATGCCAAATGTCAAAATAAGAGTTTCCAAGGGTTTCTAGCTATTTGGAAAGTTGAGGAATGTTATCGGTGAGGTGTTAGAGGGGTTAGAATGACAAGAAACTATATGGAATGAGTTTTGGCCATTTTAGTGACTTTGGTCAAAGTATGGTGGGAAGAAAGTTGACTTTTTGATTTTTAAGGTTTTTTGATGGTTTAATGGATCATACACCTTCTATATGTCATTTAGAAGATGTGTGGATGGTTGTGAGAGTGTTGGTAATACTAGAAATGACAATGGCATGAAAGTTGTGAAATGCCCATTTTTTGGTGTTTTTAAGCTTTTCCTTACTTACAAGCAACAAGAGAATGAGAAGGAGAGCTGTAATATGTTGATGTTATGAGCAGCTCTGGTGTGATTTGAAGATGGTGAGAATGCCTCTATTTATAGGAGGAATGAGGGTGAGGGCAGCTTGGTAACTTCCATTTTTGGAGTGAGTTTTGAAAGGGAAATCTTTGTGAATCCAAGTGTGATTTTCTTTCTGCAAATGGTGCATGCTTTCAAGGGTCATTAGCCTCTAAAACCAGATCTTATTAAGCTATAAGAAGTGACTATAGAGGTAGAAAGGACAGCACCCTCATGCTGCAGCCACAAACCATCTCTCTCCTATTGTACCTTTGTACTTTCTTCTATTAAAGTAATGGATTTTGCTCAAGATCTTGTACTTGCTTGGATTCTCTTCTGAATTTGTCTATTCCAACCTCTAAATTCATCATATCAGATGTCCATCCATGGTTAGAGATGAAGTGTATGGTTGGGAACCAAGTTTATGTTGGGTTTAGGCAAGTTAACAAACTAGTGCACAGGCCCATCTTTCACACTTCATAACTCTCAGCTCATAACTCCTCTTGGGGAGTTCTTGTACATTTTGGAAAGCCCTTATGTAGTTCTACAACATTCATGTTTGCCAAAAATTCCAAATCTAAGTGCATCTTGGTTGAAAAGTCCCTTAAAGTCAGCAAAAAACAAGTTTTAATGCAGCCAGATTTTCAGAATTTCACTAAGTGTTTTGTACTAAAAATCGATTTTGATGATAACTCCAATTCCATGCATTTTCTGAGAGTGGACTAGTATAGGACTTTTGTAGGACTTGTTAAGAGCTTTCCGGCGAGCTTTGAACCACTTCAATCGGGTGTGCGGTTAGGGAGTTAGGGTTTAGCCCCTTTCGAAACCCTAATTTCCCGTTTTTCCAATTACTCTCACGTCTTTGATCCGATGATCATGAAAATTGATATGTAGGTCCCTCATGACATAAGGAACAACTTTGCTTCACCACTTGAAGTCCAATTCCTAAAACTTGAGGGGGTTGACTTTTCGGTCAACCGTACGATCGATCGGCGATTACCGAACTGTCTGTTCATGCTTCGGAGCTTCCAAGACTTTGAAACTCTTTGGGGGACTTCACTAAGCCATATGAAATTTTCAAACCATAATTTTATCTTTGAATTATTCCCCGAGTCTAAAGTCAGACCACAGTTGACTTTCTAACTCGCAAAACCCTAATTGGGTGCCTTAAACTGCACTGCACCCCATCTGTGGGTGATTACTTCAAATTGAACTCACACATGGCCCAATATGATACTCTTGATTTTATTTCATGAATGATTCATCCCAAAGCGATGGTTGCCCAATCCTCGATCCTTCGATTTTATCAGTGCGGAGCCCCGTTTCATCTGTGTCTTGACAAAATACACTTTGAAACTTGTTAAGGTTAGATAAATAAATGCATATGATATGAAGAGGATATAAGGGGTCAAAATTTGGGGTGCAACAATGGGGTATGGTCCCAAGTTCAATCAGACTGGCTTTGGTCCTAATGCTGCTTATGTTGGGTATGATAACGGGTATTCTCACTAGGGCGAGGACTGTCAAGAAGATGTTTTCCCTCCGCCAGGCAGGGATCTTGAGACGCCTACTGACAATGACCGAAGGTTCAAGATGTTGGAGGAACAGATGAGAAATCTTGCTAATCAGAATTCCACGGGGTTGAACGTGGCTAATATGGGGTTGGTTCCTGGCTTGAGGGTGCAAATCAAGTTCAAAGCGCCCACTTTCGACAAGTATAAGGGGGATACTTGCCCAAGAGTTCATGTACGGTCTTACTATCGGAGAATGTCTGCCTATTCTAATGATGAAAAGATGTTGATGCATTTTTTCCAGGATAGCTTGTCTGGACCGTCATTGGAGTGGTATATGGGGTTAGAGCCTACTTAGATTGGTAGTTGGAAAGAGTTGGCGGAGGCCTTCGTAAAGCACTATCAATATAATAGCGACCTTGCGCAGAACAGGGTCCAACTCCAAAATCTTTCTCAAAAGAATGGCGAGTGTTTCAAAGAGTACGCCCAGAGGTGGCGTGAGCTTGCAGCTAGGGTGCACCCACCCATGGTAGAGCGTGAGTTGGTGGATATGTTTGTGGGCACTTTCTCTGGGTTGTATTATGACATGCTTATCAATTGTACGACGAGTAACTTTTCTGAGTTGATACTCTTGGTGGAATGCATATAGAACAGCGTTAAGATCGGTAAGATTTAAGCGGGAGAATCAACCTCAGCTGAAGGTGGAAAAAAGGTTTTTGGGAACAAGAGACAAGGGGATACTAATTCAGTATGCAGCTCCCGAGGAAGGGGTAGAAGTTAGAATTGGCGCAGGCAGCAGGTCGCTAGTGTGACAATTCCGGTGCCTCAACAGCAACAACAACAGCCACAGCAGCAACAGGGACAACAGAATACTGCTCAGCAGAGATACCAAGGTCGGGATAGGGCCATGAAAAGAGTATTTGATGTGCCTCCACTACCGTATGCTCAACTTCTTCCAACTTTGTTACAATTGCAGCTTGTTGAGAAAAGGACGCTAGCTCTGCCGAAGGGCACGCCTCCTTTTGGTTATGATGCCAATGCACATTGTGAATTCCACTCCGGGGCATCCGGTCATAGCATAGAGAATTGTCAAGCATTCAAGCACAAGGTGCAGGATTTGATAGATAGCAAGGCTATAAACTTTGGTAATGAGGCACCCAATATTGAGAAAAATATGATGCGGTCTCATGGATCTGCGCAGGTGGGTGCAATCTGGGGAGATACCAATCTGAATTTGGTTATGAATGTGGATGAACTGAAGACGCCTCTGGGTTGTGTAAAGAGCAGGTTGCTGGAAGGGGGTGTTCCCTGGTTGTGATACAGATTGTGTTGACTGTTTAGCTCGGCCTGAGGGTTGTGATAACTTGAGAAGAGGTATTCAAGGTCTGATTGATGAGGGAACGCTGCAATTCGACCGTACTGTTGAAGAGAAGCCTGTTGAGGCAATAGCCGAAATGCAGGGTGAAGTTGCGACAGTTACGATCCCGTTTAAGATTGTCACGATATCGGCGCCTCCCAAAAGGTCGACCATTACAATAACCAAAGCTGGACCCGTTCCATACGAAAGCACCAAAGCCATCCCTTGGAACTATGGGGCGGAAGTTTACTGCAATGAAGAAAAGATTAACCTGGAAAGCCCACCGGTTGGGTCCGTTGATAACCTTGTGGGAGCAGGGGGCATAACCCGCAGCGGTAGAATTTTTGCGTCACCAGAAGTAGAGGCTGAGAGAATTGCCAAGGGGAAAGGTAAAGTCAATAAAGAAGGACCATCTCAAGAGAAGGAAAAAGAGGCTTTGACCAAAGATGTGGAAGAATTCATGAGATTAATTCGGAAGAGTGATTATAAAATTGTCGATCATCTGCAGCAGACGCCTTCCAAAATCTCGATTTTGTCATTGTTGCTTTGTTTCGAGGCTCACCGAAACGCTTTGCTGAAAGCTCTTGACGCCGCTTATGTACCCCAGGAGATATCCGTGAACCAGCTCGAAGGGGTGATTGCGCACGTGAATGTGGGGCATGGCCTTGGCTTTACAGATTTTGATTTAACACCCAGAGGTTGCAACCACAACAGTGCGTTGCATATTTCAGTTGAGTGTGGGGGCATTGTCAGGTCTCATGTCCTTGTTGACACTGGTTCGTCCTTGAATGTTTTGCCCAAGAAGGCACTGTTGAAGCTAGATACCCGAGGTATAATATGCACGCCAAGTGACTTGGTAGTGAGAGCTTTTGACGGGACTAGAAGGTCCGTGTTTGGAGAATTGACTTTGCCAATCCAGGTTGGTCCAGAGGTGTTTGACACTGTGTTTTACATCATGGACATACAACCAGCTTATAGTTGTTTGCTCGGACGACCTTGGATTCACTCTGCAGGGGTTGTAACGTCTACGTTGCACCAAAAGCTTAAATATATGGTCGGTGGTAGCATTGTCACTGTGTGTGGGGAGGAAGACATCCTGGTAAGTCACCTGTCGTCATTGAGATCCATGAGACATTGTGCCAAGCTTTTGAAGGAGTGCAGATCAGAGACAAGTCTCCTGTCATAAGCAGTGGGCCAGAGGTGGCTTTGTCTTCGTACAGAGAAGCCCAAGAGGTAGTTCAGGCCGAGGAAACTAAAGGTTGGGGCCAAGTCCTGGAGATTCCTGTTAAGCAGGACAAGTTTGGCTTAGGGTATCACCCGTCGTCGGCATCTTCATCACAGAACGCGCCAAAGTTCAAAGGGTCGATTGTGTCTACTCCATGAGGAGTCAGTTTTGAAACGATTAATGTTGCGTCTGACAGTGAAGATGGAGATAGCGACAGTGACATAGATTCATGGATCAAGCCCAGCGAGCCAGGACAAAGCCTATGCAACTGGTCTATTCATGACTTTATTCAAGTGACGACGAAATAGTAATGCCTTGTTTTTTCGATTATTGTACAATCCTATGTCCTACCCGGGGCATAGTGATTTTATTTCAGGGCCTACTTGTTTATGTGTATGCTTTGTTTTAATCATCAAATAAAGGCGTTTTTCTCATGCAAATTTTGTGATCCCTGTTTTCTGCTTTTTATTTTTTTACAATAAAATGGCAATGTGGTTGTATGATTCGTTTGCATATCATTTGAAGCATTTAACCCTTTCTCTTGCAGGATCCATATTTCAGATGACACCGATCAAGAACTCCCTATGACTCTCTTCGACTTTGAGCACCCGATATTTCAAGCCGAGGAAGAGATTGTTGAGGATGATGACTTACCAGAAGAGCTGACTCGACTTGTGAGACAAGATGAGAGAATCATTCTGCCTCATCAAGAGGATATTGAGGTCGTTAATTTGGGTTCCGAAGAAGTTGTCAGGAATGTCCGGATAGGGGCTGCGCTGCAAAGCAATATCAAGCAGAGACTCGTCGAGATGCTGCGAGAGTATAGTGACATCTTTGCTTGGTCTTATGATGACATGCCTGGGTTAGACACTGATATTGTGGTCCACCGCTTGCCATTGCGTGAAGAATGTCCACCGGTCAAGCAGAAACTCAGAAGAACGAAACCAGATATGGCCGTAAAGATTAAAGAGGAAGTATAGAAACAATGGGACGCTGGTTTCCTAGCTGTTACAACTTACCCTCCTTGGGTCGCTAATATAGTACCTGTACCGAAGAAAGACGGTAAGGTACGGATGTGCGTTGACTATCGGGATCTGAACAAGGCGAGCCCTAAGGATGACTTCCCGCTTCCTCATATTAATGTATTGGTCGACAATACTGCTCAATTCTCTGTGTTTTTCTTCATGGACAGCTTTTCGGGCTATAATCAGATTAAGATGGCGCCGGAGGATATGGAGAAAACAACTTTCATTACCCCGTGGGGAACGTTCTACTACAAAGTGATGCCCTTTGGTTTGAAGAACGCTGGGGCAACATATCAACATGCTATGACGACACTCTTTCATGACATGATGCATAAAGAGATTAAGGTCTATGTGGACGATATGATTGCCAAATCCCAGACGGAGGAAGAGCATCTGGTGAATCTTCTGGAATTGTTTGAAAGGCTTTGGAAGTTCAGGCTGAGGCTGAATCCTAATAAGTGCACCTTCGGGGTGAGATCTGGAAAGCTACTGGGGTTGATCCTACAAAAATAAAAGCGATACAAGAAATGCCAGCGCTAAAAATGGAGAAAGAGGTTCGTGGTTTTTTGGGGAGGTTGAACTACATTGCCCGGTTCATATCTCACCTTACAGCCACGTGTGAGCCGATGTTTAAACTATTGAAAAAAGATCAGGCGATTGTCTGGAACGAAGATTGTTAAAAGGCGTTTGAAAGAATAAAAGAATACTTGCAGGAACCTCTGATATTGATGCCCCCAGTAACCGGAAGACCACTGATCATGTACTTGACGGTTCTTGAGAACAGTATGGGTTGTGTTCTCGGTCAACATGACGAGACTGGACGAAAAGAGCATGTGATCTATTACTTGAGTAAAAAGTTCACAGACTGTGAGTCCCGTTACTCAATGCTCGAAAAGACGTGTTGTGCACTTGCTTGGGATGCCAAACGTCTGAGACAATACATGCTAAATCATATAACCATGTTGATTTCGAAGATGGATCTAATCAAATACGTCTTTGAAAAATAGGCACTTTCAGGAAGGATTGCTTGATGGCAAATGCTACTGACAGAGTACGATATACAGTATGTTTTGCAAAAGGCTATCAAGGGTAGCGTGCTTTCAGAGTACCTGGCCGAGCAGCCAATCGATGATTACCAGCCAATGAAGTTTGATTTTTCTGACGAGGATATCATGTACTTAAAGATGAAAGACTGCGAGGAGCCAATGCATGGTGAAGGTCCTGAGCGGAGTTCCCAATGGCAGTTGATTTTTTACGGTGCTGTTAATTCATATGGAAGTGGAATTGGGGCAATCATCATGACTCCCCATGGGACGCACATCCCGTTCACTTCCAGATTGACATTTCCAGTTGCCAATAATGAGGCTGAATATGAGGCGTGTATCATGGGTCTCGAGGAGGCTATTCATTTGAGGATTAAAAATCTTGATGTGTATGGAGACTCTGCGCTAGTCGTGAACCAGATCAAGGGAGAATGGGAGACTCGTCAGCCTAATCTGATACCGTATATGAATTATGCGAGGAGGTTGTTGCCTTTCTTTGACAGGGTAGAGTTTCACCATGTGCCACGGGCAGAAAATCAGATGGTTGACGCCCTTGCGACATTGTCTTCTACGTACAAAGTTAACTTCTGGAATGATGCTCCTAGAATAGTTATCTCTCGCCTTGATATGCCCGTTTTCATATTCGCCATTGAGGAACCTTCCGATGGCAAGCCGTGGTATTTTGATATCCAGAATTTCCTAAAGAACCAAGAATATCTGACTGGGGCATCCAGCCGCGATAAGAAGACTCTTAGGAGGTTGGCTAGCAACTTCTACTTGAATCCATATGGTGTTCTGTACAGGAGAAACCATGATTTGGTGCTATTGCGATGTGTGGATGAGAAAGAAGCTAGTCTGCTTATGGAAGAGGTCCACGAGGGAACCTTTGGCACGCACGCCGGCGGACACGCTATGTCTCGAAAGTTATTGCGAGCAGGGTATTATTGGCTGACAATGGAACAAGATTGTTTCAAGTTTGCGAAGAAGTGCCATAAATGTCAGATTTATGCAGACAAGATTCATGTGCCGCCAAGCCCTCTGAATGTGATGGCTTCCCCGTGGCCTTTCTCCATGTGGGGCATCGACATGATTGGTAAAATTGAGCCCACTGCATCCAACGGACACCGGTTCATCTTGGTAGCTATCGATTACTTCACCAAATGGGTTGAAGTCGCGTCTTATGCTAATGTTACTAAGCAAGTAGTAGCCCGGTTTATCAAAAAGGACATCATCTGTCGTTACGACATTCCCGAGAGAATCATTACTGACAATGGTTCGAACTTGAATAACAAGATGATGAAGGAATTGTGCCAGAATTTCAAGATTGAGCATCACAACTCATCTCCCTATAGGCCCAAGATGAATGGCGTTGTCGAAGCGGCCAATAAGAACATCAAGAAGATAGTTCAGAAGATGGTTGTAACATACAAAGACTGGCACGAGATGTTGCCCTTCGCTCTACACAGTTATCGTACGACGGTACGCACATCGACCAGGGCAACACCTTTCTCACTGGTGTATGGTATGGAAGTTGTCCTACCATTAGAAGTTGAGATTCCTTCCTTGAGGGTTTTGCTTGATGTCCAACTAAATGAGGAAGAATGGATAAGGAATAGACTGAATCAGCTCAGTTTGATGGATGAGAAGAGACTTGCATCTATCGCATATGGTCGGTTATACCAGAGCCGGATGAAGAAAGCTTTTGACAAGAAGGTGTGCCCTCGAAGCTTTCAGACGAGCGATCTTGTGCTGAAGAAGATTCTCCCACCATAATCAGATCACAGGGGCAAATGGACTCCCAACTATGAAGGTCCATATATCGTTCGAAAGGTCTTCTCTAGAGGAGCCTTACTGTTGTCCACCATGGATGGCGAGGATTTTACATCCCCTGTGAACTCGGACCCAGTTAAAAAATATTTTGCTTAAAGAGACCCGCTGGACAGAAAAAAGAAAGTCCAGGCAAAAATGGGGCATCCCGGCGAACCAATAAAAAGAAAAGGTTCGGGAAAAAGTTAGGGATAAAATTGAAAAGATGTACACCCGCGAAGTCGAAAACCTGAAAAGGCGACTTCGGCAAAAAAGGGTATCCCGGTGAATCGAAAACCCGAAAGGGCGATTCAAGCAAAAGTTAGGGATTGAAAAAGCAAATGACTGCGGTCCGAGAGTGATATTGCATTGCTTAGTGGTTTAGGAGTACCTGAGGGTCGATTATCCAAGTCAATCTCTTTCGAGGACGGAGTATCGGGAAAGCGTCGGAGTCAGGCGAGTCATAGGAGGATCAGCTCATGGTGTTTGTCTGTACCACGTTGCCGACATGTATACAAATTTCTTTGTACCTCTGTACATATTTGTATTTATTTTTGTAACTTCCTCTTTTTAGGAGTTGCATCCATTGTAAAAAAAACTTTGCCTATTTACAGGCCCGTTATTAATAAATGCATACTATTCAGCACTAGATGTTTGTTTTAACTTTTACTGTTTTGTTTGTGGAAAACGTCGATGTTTTTGATAAACTTGCACATGCATAGCCTTGCAGGCCTCGGCCAATAATTGTTAAAACTTTGAATTAACTGAGCAATTGTCGCGGCTATTGACCTGAATATTTCCTTTTGTATAGGATATCTTGTTGTTGCTCATATTTTGCAGGGTCGTTACCTTCGCAACAAACAGCTACGAGATAGTGTTTCCCCCAGCCGGAGTCCCTTAACGTAGGAGCAGGCTCTAGACGATCTTATTCCTCCCCAACAGATGGAAGTTGCATTTTATCCCCAGAAGAGTTGGATGCGAGCTAGCAAGCGTTCAGGCAGTGATGTACATCCCCAGCGGCGGTCATGTGCACGTTTAATCCCCAGTGAAGACCTCACAGGGCACAACCAGGTTGTCAATGGTTTGAAAGGATCGTCCCCACGCAGGATTGTTCTTTCTGTTCTCCAGCAAGTTGTCTTTCCTCCAATAGGTTGATCATCCTCAGCAGGGTTCGTAACTACGGTTTGTTAAGCTATCCCCCAGCAGGATTGTGTCTTCCCCCAGCGGAGTTGGTTCACCTTTCCAGCATTTATTTTGCTGGAATAATACTGTGATACCCGGTTATCCCCAGCGGAGTTGGCTTTGTCTTCAGCATTTATTTTGCTGAAGCGGTTCTATATCCAGCTTTTCTCCGGCAGCCCGAGCCTGCATTTGCATCTTGCATATCTGCATCATATTTGCATTTACCCCAGACGCGTAGCATCTCCATGCCGTATGGAGCATTACGCCATTTTAAAACATGTGCATTTTGAAACATAATCCAGGTTGGTTACCGCTTTGTTTTCAGGTGTTTTTCCATGCAGGATTGGAATTCTTGTTCAGGATGGTTTTCGAATGTTCAAATTCTTGGCATAAGATATGTGATGATAGCGTTCGTCCTATCGTGTGTTCCCTCATCAGAGTTACTTGGTTAAGTTTCTCTTCTCCCCCAGCGGAGTTTTCTTCCGATTACTGTTAAGTCAGCATTTTAAAAGGAAAGATTTCAGGGATTAGACCTTTGAAGTCATTACCTATTGTTAAGGTAAATGTCTTACAGTTGACGTCCGAGTTTCCCCAGTAGAGTGTTTCGCGGATGGCTGTTACGTCAGCATTAAAAAACTTCATGATTATACCTTCGAAGTTGTTACCCATTTTTGTTCAAGATGGGTGTTTGGCGGTTGATGTCAGAAGTTCCCCGCAGAGTTGCTTGTTCAAGTCTTCGATGCTCAGTTCTCGCTATTATTTAGCGTATGCCCGTTTTTGCAGAAATGGAAGGTCAGAGATATTGACATTACTCGCATTTATTTAGCGTATGCCCGTTTCTACAGAAATGGAAGGTCAGAGATATTGACGATACTCGCTTTTATTTAGCGTATGTCCGTTTCTGCGGAAATGGAAGGTCAGAGATATTGACAGTACTCGCTGTTATTTAGCATATGCCCGTTTCTATGAAAATGAAAGGTCAGAGATATTGACAGTACTCGCTTTTATTTAGCGTATGCCCGTTTCTGCGGAAATGGAAGGTTAGAGATATTGATAGTACTCGCTTTTATTTAGCGTATGCCCGTTTCTACGGAAATGGAAGGTCAGAGATATTGACGATACTCGCTTTTATTTAGCGTATGCCCGTTTCTGCGGAAATGGAAGGTCAGAGATATTGACGATACTCGCTTTTATTTAACGTATGCCTGTTTCTGCAGAAATGGAAGGTCAGGGATATTGACAGTTCTCGCTTTTATTTAGCGTATGCCCGTTTCTGCAGAAATGGAAGGTCATCGATATTGACAGCTCACACTTTTACGTAGTGCCTGCTCGTTTCTTCGGAAATGGAGGGTCAAGGATAATATTTTGATATGGTCCTGTGGCTCGGTGCCTGCTTATTACAACGTATATTGGAAGATTGATATGTGGATTCAACACCTGTGGCGTCACGCAGGTGATTGATATTGAAATCAGGTTCTTTCTCAGCTGATTGATCAGTTGTTGCCGTTACAACCGGATTCAATTTGCTGGATATTTTCCCCAAGCAGTTTTGCAGCAGTTTATTTCTTCGGTTAGCAAATTTCTGAGTTCTTCGGTATTTAACCGTCTTCTACCTCGATTGGCTGAAAGTCATTCGCTTGTCATCCAGTCGGGTCCAAGCCGCATGAATAGGGGCAGCTGTTGCACCCCAAAATTTGCCTAACCTTTTTCTTACTTGGTTTATGTTTCATTGCATTAGCATTGCATTGATCTAACATTTGCATAGCATAGCATTGTTCATTTAGCAGGGGATCAAGTATGGTTTATATCAAAAGGATCCTATCTAGAGGTCTTATTCAAGCTTGAGAGGTCACCAAAGTCATCAGGAAGAGGGTTGTGTTCTTGAGAAGTTCAGATGCTTGTATAGGGTTCATCTCCTAACCTGAGGGCCAATTGAAGACCATCAGTGGATTGTGAAGCCTTGATCATGGATAGAGTATGGATAGGGCTCATGGAGTTCCTTGAGGGTCATGAGAGAGCTCAGTCAAGTGTTTATGCCAAGTATGAAGAGCCACAATTGAGGGTGTTGCAATTAGGGTTTTTGCCTGGTCAACCTTGAGTCAACTGTGCAATTGAAGGGGATCAAAACCTATTTCTAAGTCTTTGTGATTAAGGAAAGTTGTGTTGAGATACATGAGGTGATATTCCAAGATCAATCCAAGAAAAGTTCAAAGTGTGAGGAGCTGCTAAACTAGGGTTCTCAGGGTAAAATCCCCTATTTAGTGCCTGACTTCAAGACCACTTATCTCAAGATACAAGTTTCACCTCCACTTTTGGCCAACATGAAACTTGTAGATCATGCTATTAGCTTTAATTTGAGTACTAGAAGTCCTCCATTGGATTTATAGAACTCAAGTTATGATCCAGACAAGTTGCAGGTAATCAGATGAATGTGAAATTTGTCTGCAAAAGTCAACCAACCTCCAAGGAATTTTTGACCTAGAAGGATGTTTTTCCTTAACTTTTGGCCAACATGAAATTTTTAGGTATTGATCTTAGATTTCCAAATTGTACTAGAAGTATTCCATATGATTTGTATAACTCAAGTTATGAGGTTTACAAGTCAAGGGTATTTTGGGTATTTGGAATTACAGGTCATTTTGAATCATGGGTCCATTTCACTATCTTGCAAGCTTCAAATGGAGTTTTATTCAACACCAAAGTTGCTCAAAATGATATTTTTAGTCCAACCATGACCCAAGCAACCATTGATATGGATTAGAGCAAGCATTGGTTGAAGGAATTTCTCAAAAAGGCCATTTTAATGAATTAAAAAGGAAAAATTCAAAACAATTGTAATTTGAATGTTTTCATGCCAAATTGGTGCTCATTTTGATGGGAAAATAAGTTCTAAACACTTTGGCATTGTTAGAATATTGATTTGAGACTCATATCATGGCTCTTTGGTAGATTACTTCATGATGAAGGTACAAATCAAACATCCACCTTAGATTAAAATCAAGGCTGTAAACCAATTCATTTACACTCCATGACTCTCAAGTAAGTGAACTGAAGTCGATTGAGAGCAAGAACAGAGCCAGTTCGTGCATACCATAATTGGAATTTTGAGAAAGAAATTGAAAGTTGGAAATCACAAAATTGGGCCATGAATGGACCCCCAATGGGCCAAAACAGATTATAAAAGAGATTTGGACCATTTTCAGAAGCTTCTAGTGCCATTTTCGGTTGAGAATCAGTTAGAGTCATTTGAGAAAGAGCTTGAAGAATTGAAATTCGAATTTGGGGTTTGGAGAGATTTCAGGAGCAATTGAGTATTGAGATTGATCAAGCATCATCCATTAAAGGAATCTGCACCTTTTGGAGGAAGAATTCACCCTCAAGAACATCAAATTTGAAGCTTCCGATCAGGTTCTTGTTTCTCAAATTTCCTCTTAGTTTAAGCATAATTAAGTTAGTTTGAGCAGGCAGTTAAGTTAGTCTTGAACCATAGATGGACTTTAGATAGGTTTCGTGATGAATCTTGACAATGTTTAACATGGCATTCCAAGTTTTTGTTCAATTATCTCTCTATATAGTGGATAAAAATGAAAAAGGATGGGATAATTGAAACCTAGGGAGCGAGACGAGTAAAGCGGTGTAAAAAAATGGAAGTTTCGTTGATGTTGGATTTCTGGTACTGTGCATTCACGCCGGAGAAGATGACCGGATCTTCTCCGACCGCCCCTGCAACCACCGTGTGAAATTCCCTTCATTTGAATTTAAATTTGCCAGCTCTCATTGTGTCCGTTAGATCAAGCTGGATAGGAGACTTGTTATTCTCATCGTGTGGCCAATAGCTAGTCCGCGTGTCCACTTCCCATGGCCATTTCTCATTTAAGTGAAACGCAGAGTTTCACTTTGAAACTCTGTTGGACTCTCATTCACAATGTTATCCACACCCCTCTGTAAGGCCCAAATCCAATTTAACACATTAAAGCGCTACTCAGTACACCCCTCAGGCCTGATTCATTTGATTAATAAAAGCCGAATTAATATTCAGCTGGGCCCAATCCCAAAGCGTTGTTCACGCCCCCCACTCAAGGCCCATTGGCGTAATAGCATATAGAATGGTTGATTACTGCACCTCCCTCCTAGTTTCATTTTAATTTCTTTTTCTTTTAATTTTTTGTTTTGTTGTTGTTTGTTATTAATTCAAGAAAAATAGCATTTCACTTCATAAAATCCTGAAATAACTCATATGAATACTTTGAGATGTTTAGAATTTTCTCACATTTTGTAATTTCTATTTTCATGCATTTTCCATTTATGGCATATTTTCTATTGTAGTATGTTTTTAATAATTGGATAATTGTATGCTGAGCTTTAGGATTTTATTTCTCATTCATGCCTTTGAGTTTGATATTGAAATTTTGTGTGCTGGTTGTAGACATGTTAATGATGTTATGTGATTTTTGTTGGGATTTTTAGATCATTCTAAATAGGATTTTAGGATAGATGTTTAGGAGTATTCATTGTTGGATCCCTTTAGTGTACCCTTTAGATTTTAGATTTTGTTTGAGCCCTTTGATTTAGGTTTAGTCCCTGATTTTTACACCATAGATAGTTAACACATGTAGGATGATGTAGTATTTTATTTGGAATTTTTAGGAATGATTTTCCCTTAGTTCCCCATTTTACAAATTGGCCTTAGTTTAGGTGATCCTAACTAGGTTAAGTTCATAGATTAGTCTTGTAAATGACCATTAGATGATCCTTAGTGTAGATACCTCTTGTAGAGCCCTTGAACCCTTAGTATAGGTGATCATGAGAAGGTAACATTTAAGGTTCTTTAGAGATTCAAGTAGGTGGATGATCTTTCCCTAGGGTCAGTTCCCTTTCTATTTTCCTTGCTTGATTGGAATCCTCCTTGTGAGCATGATTCCTCCTGTGGAGGAATTCATGGCAATATCATAAAGGGGTTGAGTCCATGAAAGCTCTCTCTAAGGAAGTGGAGTTGGTTGAGTGCATGTGGTAAGTTCCTATGGAAATTACCTTGCTTCTCAGCTCCATTCTCCTAATATTCTCTCATTCCTTTCTTTTAGGAACCTTCTTGGGGTAGCGTAGTCCCTCCTGTGGGGGGGAATATTGCATATCTCTTGAAGGAGCCAAACCTTTAGGATTCCCCCAAATCTCTTTTAGTTGGTTGAGTGCCTGGGATAAGTTCCTGTGGACCTTACCCTTGCCTCCCAACACCCAATTTCTTTCCTTAGGATAGAAGCCTTGTTTGATTACTTGTGGATTGAATCCATTATCTGTCATAAATCATTTTCCTCATTCATTTTTGAGTGGTGTGTTGCATTAGGATAGTTCATGTTTAGTATAGTCTAAATGTAGGTGCATGACTGCATAAAGAGGTTGAGTGAGTCTCCCTCTGCTTGTTTGCCTTAAGGGTTGAGGTGGTTCTCCCCTTGCTTGTTTGTTGTTTTTCTTTTTTCTAATTAACGTATTGGCATATAGAGGTTGAGTCTGTCTCCCTCTGCTTGTCTGTTTTTACTGTTTTCTTTTTTGTTTGATTGTTGCATTTCTCGCTCTCTTCATATCTTTGCATTTATTCATACTTGGCTTGAGGTTGAGATGAGCTTGTGGAGGCTCCTTCCCCACACATATTTCCTCCCTCACTTGCATTGCATGCATTTTACTTACAATTATTTCTTTACAGTTATTGCTTTGTCTGTTTCTGTGTACCACTGCCATGTTCCCTTAGGAACTCTGACTTCTCTTATTCAAGAGAAGTTATGACAGACATTAGGGTTCTAAATATGCATGATAACATTAGGTAGCTCCCTCCTAACCTCAATCATAGGATCAATTTGGCATGACAACATTAGGACTGTACAGTTTCCCCATAGAGTTCGTTCTCTTCTTATCTCAAAACAACAGTAAAAAACGTAATAAAGGCAAGTTAGTACAAGCGCGTTATGAGCCTTAAGCTACTTGGGAAGTGATGATTGAGCGGTCTCCTCTCAATCATCTAGAGTGTTTAGTATATGTCCTTTAGACGATATGCGACGCATTCGCTCCTAAGTCATAGTCTCTAGTGCTGTACGAACTACAGACAACTAAAAAACACTTCTTCCGTAAAAAACAGAAAACAAAGATCAAACATCTTTTCGTCCTCTGGAACCTTTAATCCTTGGAAACCCTTTTTTATAAGGAGAGTTCTGTTAACTCTCGGTTCTACCGCAAACGGTAAACGCCTAAGTCTCCGTCGAGCGAGCTGCATACACCAAACTGCTGGAACCGTCTATTAACCCTACTCGGATAAAAAACAGTTGAACAAACTTGTGTTCTGTATTATCCCGAACTACGTTTGCTCTGATCTTTCACGCCGTGTGAAAGTACGTAGGCACGAGATGCGATATCTCGGCGAGCAACCTTCCCCCGTAACCCGTAGTTAGGCGAACTACGTTGACTCTGATTTCTCGTTCCAGACGGGAATACGTAGGCATAGAACTGTTGTGTTCTGCCGAGTCATTTTCTTTTCTTTTCAGACCAGACTTTTAGCGTAGATAAATATAATCAACCCGTCAGATAAACATAACAAGTGTGGATCCCATCGAGTACGGTGGACGTGAGCGGTGCTAATACCTTCCCCTTGCGTAACCGACTTCCGAATCCAGGAAATGGTTGCGATGACCTTGTCTTATACCTTTTCGTCATGTTTTTCCGATTGTTTCCTTTCCCTTTCTGCGGGATAAATAACGAAAGGTGGCGACTCTTCTGTTTTACCGGCACCTTATTTTCGCGGTAGTGACAATATGCACTTGCGTAAGATCATAAAACTTGTGACCTTTACATTTTCTCAACATTGATTTGAACCTCTCACAAGCTTCATTGAGAGATTCACTACCACCTTGAGCAAATATGGAAATTCTCGTCTTAGCCTTCATGAATCTATTGTGAGGAAAGAATCTTTCAAGAAACTTCTCCTCCAAAAAATTCCAATCCGTCATAAAAAGAGTTTATTGATAAAGATACCATTCCTTAGCTTTCCCTATCAATTAGTGTGGAATAGTCTCTTGAACAATAATTTTTCTTCCGCTTCTGACGCTCCCGTTGCTCCCGTAATTTCATAGAATTTAGTAAGATGAGTGAATGAGTATTCATGGTCTAGCCCTGTAAAGGGATTTTCATATAAGAGTTAAAGAATTCTCGTCTTCATCTCTGTGTGCCTTCCATTATTTGCATTGCAAGCAAACGTAGAAGTTGGTGGAACAATGGGTGATGGAGATGGTTCTGCCATGATTGGCATAACAACGGGTGTAGTTGGTGGATTACTTTAAGAAGTTCCTTTGCGCTCCCTTCTTTCTTTAGATAGTTTCCTTCATCTTCTGGTTTTGCTATTAAGTTTTCATGCAACTCTATCAATCTTGTGATCAAATAAAGTTGATCTGCAGGCACACTTCCTTGCATAAACAAAGTTCTTAAACACTAACCAATCAAATTAACAAGCACAAGGAATATAAATTGAGGTGAGAAATAACAATAAAAAACTTAGAACAAGATAAACTATTGCAATGCTTGCAATATCGATCAATAATCCCCGACAATGGTGCCTTTTTGTTAGACTTGTACTAAATGGGGGTTTTGAAAATCGTCTTCATAGGGATTGTAGTGATATCACTTGTCGTTCTGCAGTTTATGATGTTTTAAGTAGGGTTTTCAAAGTTTGTTTGTTTTGAATCATAAGTCTGTCACAATTTTAGTAACAAAGATTAAATTCTAAAAGATGTTTGTTTAACAGGACATATCAAAGATAGATTTTATCAACCTAACTTGTATATATTCAATTAATCAAGCATGTCAGTTCATTGCCGATTAATATAATCATGTATCCTCTAAATATCGTCTATGTCTAGAGTGGTGTCGTGAATATTATCGTATCAGTCATTAGACGATGCCTCATACTAACAATAAATACAATAATCTTTAAGATCAACACAAAGCAAATATCATCTTACAAATCTATGTCTAGAGTTTGTTTGTTGATAGATGAATATTTTAGATCAAGGTTTGTAAAATCTATGTCTAAAGTGATATAAATCATAAATAGATATTTAAGAAGAAAAACATTCAACATATATTAATCACCCACTTGTTCACATACAAATATATCAAAATAAATACATACAAACTAAGATAGACTACATCTACCTTTGATACAAAGGATTTAGCTACCCATAACCATGGTAGCTTGATTCACAAGAAAAGGTAGAAGATGAATGTGCGTCTAATATGAAGAATCGATCAAGGATGCCAATCCAACTTCCACTTATAAAATATCACTCCTTGATGAATAAATGAAGAACTTAGGTTTTTTTTCTCCTAAGCCAATGTTACTATCTCAGAAAAATGATATGATCCCCAAGAAGTAAGAAAAAGTACATAAATATCTATACAAAATTTGTCTCCCTCGCACTGCGAGCTCCCTGTTTGCACTGTGAACTTCACTTATAGGCACACGAAGTACCTCTGAACAGTTATATCTCCCATGAGGATTCTTTGACTTTGCACTGTGAAGCTCCTATTTGCACTGCGAACTTCTTCACCCAGGCCTCACACTGCTATCAGTGAGGGGTTTAGCTACTACCATCCAAAACTCCCATCTCGCTTTGAGCTCACACTACGAACTTGCTGGATTTTTCATTATTTCCTTGGCTTCCTTGTCCATTAATTTGTGTCTTGTTCTTTGATGATCAAGCCTAATTCCTATATAATAGCACACATATTAAGACATCCAAAGGTAAAATCAATTTCATTGAAGAATCACAAGAGATCATGGAATAAACCAATTAAAACTTGAGAAATGAGTTGAAAAATGCCAAGAATAATGGTTCAATTTAAGATATATTTGGAATTCAGCACTACAATGGTTGAATCTTTTCAATAACCTCAACAATAAGCTGCTTCCATTGTCATTCCTGAAGAGCTGGTCATCACTCTTATTACTCCAGTTGATGATCTCTCTATGCTATGTGTGACTATTGTTGATTTCTAAAATCTAAAAGATAATGGTTTTGACCCTAACTGGAACGCTTGAATTTCAAGACCGGAATGCTTTCTTTGAAAGGCTAAAAGGTCTAGTTTGTCAGTCCTCGTCAAATAGTTTCGGATTCATGCTATAGTTGAAAAGAAAAAGGTTACCTCCTACGTCTTTGGCATAAAACTAGAGATTACGAAGATAACAATCTCTGATTTGATATCTCATGATGATAAGAGATCTCTCAACATCAAAATTGACCCTTCAACACTTTTTAGTGAAGAAACAGTGGTTGAAGAAGTAAATAATACTTATTTGAATGATACCTTTCACAGACCTAGCATCAACTCAACTGATACTTCCCACAAGTTCATGTTGTTCTTTTTAGAAGCTGGTGTGAAGTTAACACTTCCAACTCTTCTATTTAAACTTCTATAATATTCAGTAGTTCTTATGAGGAAGAACACTGTGATGAAGATATTTTTTTATGATGCACGCTGAGAAGACTAGAAACAATTCTTTTATCAACCTGGTTCCGCTCCTTGTTGGAGATATTGTTTGAATCGCTCATAAATAAGACTTAAAAGAGGTTAGAAAAGAGGTTTCCAAGTACAATATTTGTACTTTCTATGTTGGTCGTATATATCGTAAAGAAGAGAAGTACTTCGAAAGACATAAACCTGCCAATAATGTTTCTGAGAACCAACAAGTTGCTGGAATATCTTCTTCTAGAATGCTTCCTGAGATTCTAAAGACTCTTGCTGAGCTTAAAGAAGAAAAGCCATGGTCAAACAACGCTTAGAGAAGCAGGACAAGATGTTTGAGCTTATACTCTCCATACTTCCTCCATCGAACCCTAACCTCTAGCTTTTATTTTTAGGCACTTTTCCTTTTATTTTTGTTTTGTTTAAGTGTTTTTGTTTTTATTGTTCCATACCTTTGCACCTTCTGGAGTTTTATCAATATAGTTATGTTTCTTCCTTTTGTTGTGTTTCTTTTTATTATCTTTTTTATTCCTGACAAAAAGAGGGAGAAACATATTGATTTTGATATACCTATGTTCGTGAATCAGAACAACCCATTTTAATGTTTCTGCTAACAAGTACCTTGAGAATATCGTGTTAGCTGTGTTTTAAGGAAAGTCGCGTAACTCATAAGCTTTTTGAGATTTTCGATCGCTAATTACCAGTTTTTATAGAAATGGTTTAAATTTGAGATTGAAGAATGGTTTTAAATATGAGATTGAAGAATTAACTTCATAGTTTGAGAAAGATTTCCAATTATACTTTACCAGGAATTTAGATTTTAAAACTTTAACCAGGATCTGAAAAATATTTCAACAAGATTTCTAACTAAGCTTCTGAAGTGAAGTTCATCAGAAGTGTCGAATTTGATTACCAGTGCTCTGGATTAGTTCAAGCAACTTCTGAAGAAAACCAAATTCTGATAGAAGATCACTCTGGTTCTGCAAAAAGGTTAATCAGGAAAGTGCTCTTTCATTCTGATTTTACCTTTCTAGGGCTATACATATTATGGGGAGCTTTGTGTTTCTTTCTGATGTGTCCTTCTGTATTTACCCTGTACAAATTGTCCATCAAAATACATGGTTTTTCCATCATCAAAGAGGGGGAGATTGTTAGAACAAGATTTGGTTCTACATCTAGATTCTTAAGTTTTGATGATAACAAGTTAGTATTTGTGTGAGAACAATTTTGGTACCCTAACGGTTTGTTATTGTGTATATTTAACAACCAGTCAGGATTATGAGGATATGACGTGCAACGTCATCAGTTTCTGAACTTTTGTGTTCTGAAAGTCATTTCCGCGCTAATTCACTCCTAAGAAGCTTGTGAGAAGACGGAGGAAGGTGGCTCGCCAAGATTTCACAATCTTGTGCCTACGTACCCTCATAGTGCAATGAGGAAATCAGAGTCTATGTAGTTCAGGGAACTTACGCTAAAGGAAGAAAAGAAAAAGGAACGGCGTCAAAGCCAAGAGCTAAAATAGAAAGCAAGACCCAACTGGGGAATGCAAGAGGAATGGTGTCAAAACCAAGAAAACTCTGCTGAGGAACGGAGAAGCGAGGCAAGAACCCTGTCGGGGAATGCAGAAGAAAAGGGATGGCTCCACTGGGGAGAAAATAAAAGAATGGCGTCGGAGCCAAGAGAATAAAGGAGTAAAAGACAAGAATCAAAATAAAGGTAAGATCCACGGGGGATTCGATGCTTTAACTGGTGAGTAGTGATTAACCGAAGAAAGATAAGAGTAAAACTTTGTGGGGGAGATAAAAGGTTATTGTCAACAGACGGACTGCGACGAACCAAAAGAAAGAGAGTACTGAATCAAAGGGAGGTGTTTAAATCTGGGTGGAAATTGGTATATTAACTGATAAATACTGGTTAACTAAAAGGAGAAAGAAGATGGTTTTAACCGGTAGACGGTGATCAACCAACAGACAGGTGTGGAACCAAGAACAGGTTGTGACCCAAAGAACGGGTGTGGAACCAAGCGATGGTTGTGACCCAAAGAATGGTACATTGACTGAACAAACAGAACTTGACCAAAGGAAAGGGTATTTGATCCGAACAAAGGTTACTAACCCAAAGCAGACAGTATTGAACCAAAGAAAGGTTGCTAACTGCAGGGGGTTTGGTGCTTAATAGACGGACTGTGATTAACCGAAAAGAATGAGTGATTAACCGAAAGAAGGTGATTAACTCAAAAGAAACTCAGTATCTTAACAGACGGACTATGGTTAACTGAGAAAAAGGGTGATTGGTTCAAACAGGAAGACTGTGGTTGACCAAAAGGCAGGTGATTAACCAAGAGAAGGTGATTAACCCAAAGAAAAGCTGGTTTTAACAGGCAGACCGTGATCAACCAAAGGTCGGGTGATTAGCCTGAAGAAGGCGACTAACCCAAAGAAAGTTTAGTATTAGCAGATGGGTTGTGATTAACTGAGGAAAAGATGATTGGTGTTTAACTGACAGACAGTGATTAACCAAACAAGAAGGAGAGAGAACCAAGAGAAGGTTGTGAACTCCGGTAGGGACTAGGTTTGCACAGGGAGATTGTGTAAACCGGAGAAAAAAGATTGACCTCCCCGAGGAAGAAGAGAATTTGGTTTTAACTGAAGAATGGTTGATTAACCAAGGAAAGAACTAACTACAAGACTCTGGGTAAACCAATAATGGATTGGCCTCAAGAGAAAAGACTGTTGAATTGAAAGGAGGGAGTCCCTTCCAGAGAGAAGATAAGGGTGTAAGTGATCAAGGATCAACTTGACTGGAAAAAGTATGGATACCACAGTAAGGAGATAGAGGCGAATATTCCAGGAACATGGTCATTCGAACCCTGTCCAAAATAGTCAGAATGAGTGTAGGAATTCTCCACTCTCATTCCTTCTCTAACACCAAAGTGCGATGCAAGAATAGAACGAAAAACACAATGACGTTGAGTTTGTACAGTGCTCCAATGCATTGCGAATCTTCAACTCCACGGGGAAAATAAGAGGAAAAAACTCTA
Source organism: Lathyrus sativus (assembly GCA_963859935.3). Taxonomy (NCBI): domain Eukaryota; kingdom Viridiplantae; phylum Streptophyta; class Magnoliopsida; order Fabales; family Fabaceae; genus Lathyrus; species Lathyrus sativus. The sequence continues at coordinate 543,435,924 of OZ012739.1, read as the reverse complement.
AAAGATCTAAAGGAGAAGCAAAAAAGAAGGTGTCACTACTCGAAAATGCAACAGCGAAGAGGCGAGAATGAAAAGACAGAAGATTCGCCATCAAACTTTATTTATCCTATGAAGGGAAAGGAAAACATCGAGAAAACCTCAAGAATGAAACGGATAAGATGGTCTCGCAACCAAGAACGAGTTCGGAAGTCGGTTATGCGAAGGGAAGGTATTAGCACCCCTCGTATCCATTGTAATCGATGGGAACCATTTGTTTGTCTACATGTGAAGGTATCTACTAAAAGGTATTGCTATAAAGATTGTTCCAAGGGATAAAGAGAAAGGTTAGAAATAGGGAAAGGAGAGATAAGGGGGAAGAAGAGAGACTCAGTAGAACTTCGCGATCCTAGGCCTACGTATTCTCAACAGATATGAGAAAGTCAGAGTCAATGTAGTTCGGGAAACTATGGGTGATGGGGGGAAGGTTGCTCGCCAAGACACCGTCGCCTTGTGCCTACATATCCTCATCTAGTATGAGAAATCAGAGCAGCCGTAGCTCGGAGAACTACGGGTAAGGGTCTCGATCGCAATGGGGCGAGAGAAAAGGAAGTTAGTTGTTAGTGTGCTCGTCAAGGATAGAGATCCTCGTGCCTATGTATCCTCATTAGGGAATGAAGAATCAGAGCAGTCATAGTTCGGCCTACGGTTAACTGGTGCTTTTGTGGAAGATGCTAACGTGCGCATTCTAGCAGTTAGGTGTATTGCAGCTCGCTCGTGGAGTCTTAAGCATTACCTATTTGTGGTAGAACGAACGTAACATATCATTTTTGAAAAGAGATTTTTCTCCATAGAGACAAGATGTCACATTTGATTTGTGGAAATTGTTCTTAGGGGTGAAATAGGTTCTCGGATAGTAACCCCTTGCGGGTAGTACCCAATTCTTTCTCTCAAAAGATTTATTGCGAAAAGGTGTGGCGAATACAGTTGTGTCTTCGTATTGAAAGATGGATATCAAGACCACGTACTCTACAATGAGCATCCTGAAACTCGGAGAGGAAGAATTTTGCACTCAATCCTCTCTCTTTAGTTCAATACAAAGAGAACTTCATTCTCTTATTAAAAGTGTTTTGATCTTGAACGGTAAGTGCTTTATGACAGTGAACCCTAAACGTAATGTCAAGCACTCGGGATAGGAGAAGGCCTACGCCTAGCCACTCCACAACCATTCAAGTTTTATTATGAAAAGAGTTTGAAAATGCACTTGGTACGAGACCAAGGTTTTAAGAGAAAAGTTATGAAAAGAAAGGATGGTGAATTGGTTTAACAGTTGTTTGAGAAAATCCGCTTGATGTTGAATCAAGGGTTTTATTTCTTAGAAAAGGTTTGAGGTGATGCGAACAAGGTTGATGGCGATGCACAAGGCAATCGACTAACAAGGTCAAAAATGGCTCGATAAGAATTGAGTTTGTTTTGAAAATAGTTTTTTTTTGAACCAAAAGTCAAAGATGACCATAATAATATACACATACAATGGTCATATAACCACATCGGGTTCATCGGCTTGAAAATACGAATAAAAACAAGACATAAAAAAAACAGCATGAAATGCATCAAGAAGTTCATTGCGCAAACTTCTTGAAAAAAAATTTTTTTGAAAACTAAGGAAAGTTCGTTGTGCAAACTTCTTAGGTCTCTTTTTAGATCAGTACACTATTTACAAACAGAGGAAAAGGCACTGAAGTTTGTTGTGCGAACTTCCTGTCGAATACACATTATTCACAAACAGAGGCGAAAAGGGCCAAAGTTCGCTGTGCGAACTTGCCAGCGAAGCTGCCCAGAAAAAAAACATCAAGAAGTTCACTGTGAGAACTTCCTAGTGAATACACACTATTCACAAACATAGGCGAAAGGGGCCAAAGTTCGGTGTGCGAACCTGCCCAGAAAAACATCAAGAAGTTCGATGTGCGAACTTCCTAGAGAATACACACTATTAACAAACAGAGGCGAAAGGGGCCAAAGTTCAATGTGCAAACCTGCCCAGAAAAAACATCAAGAAGTTCACTTCATGCTGTTTTTCCCAGAATGCGCCTTTTTCATAGAAACAGATGGGAAAGGGGGCAAAGTTCGTTGTGCATACATGACATCATTTTGAGGATTTTTAAGTGTTCTCACCTCTCTCTCTACATAACTCACTCTTGTTTTTTACAATAATTAATCACTCTTAAACCCTCATTAAAAACATATGTATCCATAAATACTATCCTAACTAACAACAAAGATAAAGTGTGCAACAACTATGCAAGCATACAAAAGTATATACAATGAAATATAAAGAGAGTAAGGTTAAAATAAATGGATACCCAAGAGTTTCTACTCTCCTTCTAATCACCAACGTTGTTTTGTTGGACGTATTTATTCTTTCACTCTATGTTTCTATCTCTCTTTTTCTGTTTTTCTTTTTAAAACCCTCTTGTTCTCAATGTCACTTTTCTCTCCTCTTTTTTTCTGGTTTTTCTGAATGAATGCTCTCAATATTTTTCAATCTCTTGCCTTCTTTTTTTTCTTACTACTGCCCTCTTCTTATGCTCAAAATATTAGGGTTTTCACTTGTTTCCAAAAAAACTTTAGATTTCTTCATTGGGGAATACCTTTTTCCACTTTCTTGATGTCACTCTCTTTCTTTCAATTTTCAGAAATCCTACTTCTTCTACTGCACTTTTGCTGCTGTACCAAAGTAATAGGTTTGCACATGCTTCAAGTTTCATAGTTTCTATACTTGGAAATGCTTATTACCACTTTCTTGGTGCAGCCCTATTTCTTTTCATTTCTAGCATGCTGCTTTTTTCTGCATTTGTTGCTGCACTTTCCTAGTGCTGTTTTTTTCTGTATTTCTATCCTTTATTCACTTGTTGTTGGGCTATCCTTGTGATTCATGCTTCTCCCCTTGACAGAATTTTAAAAATCTGAATTTTGGTATGTATGTGAACCAACATGATCTAATTCCTCAAGTTTTGTGACATGATTTGTTTGGTTGGGAATTAGTTAGTCATGAGGCTGTTTTAGATCATATTGAAATTGCCTTGAAGTTGCCCATGGCTAAGCACTAATGGTCTTGATCTTGAAATGTTCCAATGTTGCAAACCTTAAGTGTTTTCCTTGGATATTTGTAGGCTTATTTGGTTATGAATAATATGAAGGCATAATATGGAACATGTAGACTTAATGAGGCATGAAAGGTACCATAGCATGAAGTTGATTAGAAACTTGAATTGAGATTAGAAATAGCTTAATTTTCTAAGCATTGCCTAAAGTTGGAAACTTTGTAACAAATGTGACATTCTTGCAATGTCATGAAATTTCCCTTTGTAATAATCTTGAATTCATGAATCTTGAATTTAGAATGATGGATCTCTCTTATGCCATTGAATTTGAAATGGATGAAGTCTTGACTTATGAACTTGTAATCTTCAATTGATGATTGTCCACAAAATCAATTTTAAATGAGAAAACCCCGATCTTCCTTGAATGTACATTATTGCCTCAACTTGAGTGAAATAACCCACTGAACCCCCTCTGAATAGAGAACCAATATCACAAGAAATTTTTGACCCTATGTCTTAGGAAGCCGATGCAGAACATGATTATGAGTTATGAACTAAATAAGATGCAGATGAAGGCGAAATAAAATCCAGTTAAAGTTAGAAAAAGCGAGGGCAAATTTTGGGGTGCTACAGAAGGATCAAATAATTGAAACGAAGTTTCGATTAATCAATCAAAAGGGGATGATGCTAACAATTTTCCAAAGGGATGAAAAATCACTGAAGCAAAGGATGAATTATTGAGTACACAAGATTAGGTTCATTCCAATGAGGAACAAACTTAATGCAAACATGAATAGAAGTGTAAAACAGTACCAAATGTGATTTAGTACGCATCACAAATCATGTAGCATGTGATCAAAGAATGTGCAAGAATGATCATGATTATACAATCGTGTCAAAAGATGCGAATAGTCGAGAATCAATAAATCACACATTTAAAGTTTACATGTATGCCTTAAATAGAAGTTAAAAAACTTAACATCCACAAATATCAAGCATATCAAGCCATGGAATTTACATAAGGAAAGAATAACAAACAAGCTTGAAAATAGGAAAAAATGGCATTCTGTTACAGTGGTAATCGATTACCACATGCAGGTAATCGGTTACCTGCTTTAAAATGGAAAAATCACGTGAAAATTGTGTAAGGTAACCGGTTACCACATATAGGTAACCGGTTACCACTGTAATAGTGGCAAAAAACAGCTTTTGAAAAAGCACTTTCAGCAACCAAAACACTTACCCAATCATCCACATGCTATGATTAGCATTTGAGCACGAAAAAATGAAGTTCAAAATCACTTAGGCGTCAATTAAAAATCAATTGAAAGCATTAAACATGAAGATCAAAGATCAAACAATCACATGATCAATCAACACCGAAAAATGATCGAACTACATCATAAACGTGCAAAAGTGATCAAAAGAGTAAATCAAGTGCGAATTACTAACCTACAAGGCGGAGGATTACCTTGGTGATCGTTGCTATTGATATGTGATGCGAATAAACAAATAAAACCAGAGAATTCCAAGCTTGAGATTAAATCATAGTGAAATCGATATAAAAACACGATAAATGCTCTGAATACCAATTTGCACCGAAGAAGCTTGAGATGATTGCTTGAATTGGAGAGGAAGCTACTGAAAACTAGAAATTCAAGTAGGAATGTGGTGGAATGAGGTTTAGCTCAAGAGAATAACAATTTCAAAGTGAAGATTGTTACACTCTAATGGTAGAAATTGAGCTTTTGTGAGGTTTTGGGAAGATGTTTGAGATGAATGTGAGGGAAAGTTGCAGAAAAAATCAGAAAGAATGTGAGGGAAAGTTGCAGAAAAAATCAGAAAGAATGTGAGAGAATTGAGAGTGATCAATGGAAAATTTGGTAAAATGATTAAGGGTGAAGAATTTGGAAATTGAGAAAGTGATTGAAGGTTAAGAATGGTTAAGCGTCCTTTGTGAAATGGTGGTGATTTGCTTATATAGAGTTTTGCTTCGAAGTTGCTAGGTTCGGAGTGAGCTTTGGATGTAGCCTTGAATCTAGTCTTGGAGTTAGTTAGCCTCAACTCACTTAGTTGGAGGTTAACTCAGATATTTAGGTAGTTGACTCGGTAACCATCCCAATGCAAATTTGAAGCTAAGGGATCACATGCTTGGGAATGAAGCAACATGGTGGTCTTAAACCAAATTGATGTATTAGAGCAAATTCTTTGAAGTGTTTAGAAAGGTCTTGAAGTGTCTAGAGATGTCTAAAATATTCCACACAATGATAGAACCAAGTAGACCCCCAAAAGATAGATTGCAAGTTGTTGTCACAGAAAATGCAGCAAAAACTGCATTTTTACACAGGGTAATCGATTACCCTACTTCGCCTAGCAAAGTGGTAATCGTTTACCACAGGCAAAACTTGCATATTTTGCTTGCAAATGGTGTTTTCGCCACAATTCCAATTTTCAACCTTTTGCTTTGACGAATATGTATAGAAACCTTTATTTTATGCTTGTTTTGATGATGTGATATCTTTGAGAGGATGTGATTAATCGGGCTTGGAAAACATGAATATTCCTGCAACAAAAATCACAGAGAAAAAGTGTGAATGCGTATGTTATTGATGCGAATGCACATGCTTATGCAAAAGGCAAAAGGGAGGTCAAATTTTAGGTTACGACAGTAATCAATTAATTATAATAGATTAAGTCCTTGTGTATAAGGCGAAATCACCTTGTTGGGTGGACTGGATTATCTTTGAGTTTCAAGCGAACTAGGATAAAAATCCTTGTGTCTCTCTCATTGTTCAATCTTTTGATTGTTGAGTTTTTGAGTTGGTAAAAAGCTTTTGTTTTTAAAACCCAATTCAAACCCCCTTTCTTGTGTTTTTCGAACCTTCAATTGGCATCAGAGCTCCAATTCTGATTGTGATAAAAGTTCTATCAACATTTCACCATGTTCAGTACCGATCCAGTTTGTGTTAGAAACAATGGTTGTTGTTGCTCCAGTTGCTATGACAGATCAACAAAAGAAGGGTTATAAGAATTATTATAAGGCTAGAGCTATATTTCTTAATGTTATCTCTTATACTGAGTATGAGAACATAACAAACAGAGATACTGCTAAGTTTATTTTTGATTCTCGAAGGATTACTAATGAGGGAATGCCCAAGTAAAAGAGATAAAGGCTTTGGCCTTAATCTAATAGTATGAAGCATTCAGAATGGAAGACGATGAAACCACTGAGACTATGTTCTCAAGATTTCAGATGCTTGTTGCAAGACTCAAGGTTATGGACAAAGGATACTCTACTGTTGACCATGTCAAGAAAATCATCAAACGTCTCCCAAAGAAATGAAGACCTTTAAGTATTTAATGTCATACCATCTAGATGCAACTATTCCTTAATCATGTTTACATGGATAAGGTATAAGTCTCGTTAATATCAAGGGTATTTTGAATTACACTTACAGAAGAGGGACATGAAACCGGCTAAATGCAACCATGTTTTGAACTATGTTATGAATTAAAAAGAATCTTACCCCACCAGAGGTAGAGGATCCTCGCCCCTACCCCCAAGGCTATATCTCGGGTCGAGGTGGACATCTCCAACATTCACTATGCTCACCCTCGAATTGGCTAGATCCATATGAAGGTAAGAAAAATACACAAGAATGGGAGAGGGGTTGAGTTGTGTATGCCAAAAAAAGGTTTCACTTCTGAACATATACTTTAGAATATGAATAAGGTTCACTGTCTGATATCAGAAATAGAAACAACAGTGGAAGTAATAATGACCAGAAAGCAAGCAACACACAAATTTTATCCTAGTTCCTCTCCTCAACTGAGAGTAGTCCATTCCCATTTCCTCAATAAGAGTTTTTCACTATAACCAATATATTACACTTTGCTCAAGCACACTTGCAAGAGACTTCACTACTCAATCAACCTAGAAAGAGACTTCTGCTTAAGCAACATAGAAAATGACTTTTGCTCAATCAACCTAGAAAGAAGCTTCACTGCTTAAGCACGTAGGCGTGAGACTTCTCTGATCAAGCACATAGGCATGAGACTTCACTGCTCAAGTACGCAAGCAAGAGACTTCCTCTACTTTAAACAAACAATTTAGTAGAAAATATAGCTATTATACTTAGATACACAATCAGAAGTATAACAGTTGTGCAACTACCACAGAGGTTTTTAACTTCTTAAGATTTTTAAGATATACAAAGATAACAAATCTTAAGATCTTATGCAATAAAAATTACAAATAAAAGCCCAGAGTTATGCTCAAGATATTATTGTATTGCATTGTTGTTACCTTCCTTCAAATCTCCAGCTTCCTTTTATAAAGGCAAAGAAAGAGTCGTTGAAGGGTTGAGCATAAGAGCTAACTTTGTGAAGAAGCATCCCATGAGAGATGCTGAATGTATATGGTTAGAAGCATTGTCCACTAAATAATGACATTGTTCACATCACCTTTAGAAGTAATAGGTATATACCAAATGGTATAACAGACTGAAGAGATCACATCACCATTCCTTGAGCCTTGCAAAACAAAACCCTAGTTGATTCTCTTCAGAAATTTGGCACTTTTGACAAGACTAGTTTGCTTTTGTTATAGGGTAAAAATCATAGGCCCCTTTAGACTTCAGTGTTTGAGTTATCACAAGAGGCTGAACACATGACCAGAGTCTGAACCTTCATAGGGTGATGAACAAATTCATAGTCAATAAATTTTGATCATTCAGAATCTCAATTACATTGCTTCTTCACATATGTTATTAAAAGGATTAATTTAGAGAGAATTCTTCACTTGTGATCCTGCACACTTGTTCTCATCAAAACCCAATGGATATGAACAATCGTGTTCCAACAATGTGCCCTTTTTTATGTTGACAAACAAATCTATTTAAGAATAATGGTTGGTCAGTTTTAACTAACTTGGCAACATCAGAGTATGAGGTTTGTAGGCTCATCAGAGTCTAGTAGCCTAAAGGTTGAGTTTTGTAAGCCCCCCTTAGTCCTATCCAAGTTAATTTAAACTTATTTTGATAAAATAATGTTCAGATGAAAGCAATATAAAAATAACTAGGGTTCATGTAAATTTAAAGAATTAAAAAAATAATTGTAATCCTTTTAAATACTCCAATGAATTTCTCCCCCTTTTGTCATTAATAAAAAAGATAATACACAGATACTGATGAATGATAATCATATGTACCACAAATTTCAAGATGTTCAAAGGTAGACTTCAACATCATGGTTTTCAAGGAACAATAATCAATGAGGCACAAGACTCAAAGAACGTAGTCTTCAAGATAGAGGAGATGCACTATTCAAGCCTATAAAAGCAGATGGAGAAATAACACCAAGTCATACAACTCTATAGTTTCTATGGGTAGATAGAAGAATGGGAAAAATAAAGACATTCAAGTCTGACAAGAGATATTTTGCAAAAGAGATACATGATATGATGAGAAAGGATGCAAGAAAGGAAAAGAAGAAGGTTGAGGAATTAGCAAAGACTCAGAGATCCACAATAGTAGATGAAGAAGACACATCTGGTGGAATCTTTGAAAAGGGCTAGATTCCAGATTTAGAGGAGGAGTGGGATGAAGACTAGAAAACTTTTATCGAGACATATAAGGAAGCATATGGCCAGGTCTGAAGACAGATGTAATAGTTTTTAGGAACTGACCATGTAATGTTTTATGAATGAATAAATTTCCATTTTTTTCCAATAGTCACAAACTTCCTTTGAAATCCTTCAATTATGGTTATGCTTATTAATCATCTAGTAAGATAAACAATACATAACAAGGAAAGAAAATAAATAACTCTTTATTATAAAAAACACTACAAAGATAAAACACAAAACAAACAACACAACTAAACAGAAGAAGAAGAAGAAGAAGAAGAAGAAGAAGAAGAAGAAAAAGAAGAAGAAGATCCATCTATAAAGACCACATTAACCTTAAACGGGTCAACATCTTTCAAAGCTTCTGTAAGCTTCAAATTATCTCCCCAGACTTGTGAATAATCTTGGCCATAGTTAACTCAACTCTTTGTTGAATGAAGAGTTCAGAGAGAACCCTTTGATAAAGAATGAAACATAAGTTTCCCTCTTTAAAAGATTTGAGAGTCATTTTATGATAATCAAACATAACTTGAGAGAGGTTAATTTCATATCTGATTTGAGAAGTAACAGAAAAGTTTTTTCATCAATATCCAAAAAATTCAGGTCCTTGTTCTTTGGCAGAAAGTTTGGAATTAGCAAGTGATACCAGACTAATGCCTAGGAATTTAGGTTGGAAATTTTGGATAGGTCGAAGAGATCATCAAAGATAATATGAGGAGACAAACAAGATTCCCAAAAGAGCATATCCAGAACCACACCATCATCTTCACAGTTTATTGCATTAGAAATGGAAGTGAGGGTGATGGTGATAAGAACTCCAGATACAACATAAAGAATAGCATTTTATAGATTTAGTTCTTGGATGGAAGCATTCACCCAAAATTCCTTGATCGGGTTAGGGTAAGTAGGATCCTAGAGCATATCAAAGAAATTATCCCAGCCATTATAGGAGACAGTGCTTTGAAGATCAAAGCCATAAGCCATCATCTCTTCAAAATCAACAAGTCCTTCAATGATGAGTATCAACTGGTTTTCCATACCAAGATTAGATGCAGAGGCTATCTTAGGAATGGAAAAAGTCAAGAAAAAGAAGAAACAAAATAAAATTAACTGAAAGATGTTTCCAAAGATATAGACAATGATTTGTCAGAAAGATGCAAGAAATTTGTCTTTGCTTTAAGACAACTCAAAGATAATATTTAGGAAACAAAATAATAAAGACAAATAAATAAGTAGGAAAACATAAGGTGATGACATAAGGAGAAGTTTCACATAAATCAAAGAGTTTCACATCATTACCCAACAGTCTTTACCCAAATAACTACTATGCAGAATAATTATCAGACATGTGAATGTTATCTGAAGCAAATAATCCACTTCTAGAGTCTCAGAATATAATATTTTCATAAGCCACTTTTCATCAGAAGTTGTTTCCTAAACTTTGATTGAATCTACTTATGAGAAGCATCATACTTTGATACTCTAATCAGAAACTAACATTATTCTTCAATGTAGACAATGTTCATATTCTTATTGATAAAATCAAATCTTTAAATAGCTAAGAGTTTTGTAAATATGTCATCCCATTGATGATCAGCATCAATGAATTGAATATCTATAACTCCCTTCTAAACATAGTCTCTTATGAAGTGATGTTTAATCTCAATATGTTTTGTTATAGAGTGTTGAACTGGATTCTTTGTTAGACAAATATCAGCAGTATTATCATAGAAGATAGGTATACTCTTTCCATAAATATGATAATCCTCTAGCTGATATTTCATCTAGAGTAGCAGTGTACAACATTCAGCAACAAAGAAGTTTTTCTGCTTCTACTGTAGAGAGAGCAATAATTTCTTGTCTGTTGCTAGCCTAGGATATTAAGTTTTCACCTAGTTTTCACTAGTAGATTTCTCTCAATTCTATTCCCAACATAGTCAGCATCACAAAATCCAATCAGCTTGTAATCTAGGGATTTCTTATAAATAAGTCTCGTATTTGTTGTTCCTTTTAGATGCCTAAAGATTCTATTAACATCGGTTAATAGAGTTTTTCTAGGATCTGGTTGAAACCTTGGACACAAACACACACTGAATAATATATCAAGCCTAAAAGTTGTGACGTAAAGCAAATAACCGATCACGCCTCTGTAAAGCTTTTGATCCACTTTGGATCTACTTTTCCACTTGTTTAGACTATAGGTATGATGCATAGCAGTTGCCATAATCTTGCAGTCTTCAAGATTAAACATCTTCAGAAACTCCTTTATGTACTTGGCCTGATGAAAATAAGTTCCATCCTTTCCTTGATTGATTTGGATTCCCAGGAATAATTTCAATTCTCCCATCATGCTCATCTCAAATTCAGCTTGCATAGTATTATAAAATTCTTTGCACATAGAGGAATTAGTGGAACCAAAGATTATGTCACTAACATAAATTTGAACAATTAAGATTTCCTTGTTCAGAGTCTATATGAATAGTGTGGTGTCAACTTGACCCTTTTCAAAACCATTTTCTAACATGAAATTACTTAATCTCTCATACCAAGCTCTAGGATCTTGCGAAAGTCCATAAAGTTATTTCTTTAGTTTAAACACATAATTTGGATGGACCGAGTCCTCAAACCCAAAGGGTTGTTTGACATAAACCTCTTCAGAAATGACTTCATTCAAGAAGGCACCCTTAAAATCCATTTGATATAGAACAATATCATGATAAATATCATAAGAGAGAAGAAGTTTGATTCCCTCTAACCTTTCCACAGAAGCAAAGGTTTCAGATAAATTTATACCTTCTTGTTGACTGCAACCCTGACCAGTCTAACCTTATTTTGTACCATTTGTCCTTGCTCATTTAGTTTGTTTATGAACACCCACTCTGTTCTAATAATGTTCTCCTGACTTGGTCTTAGAAATAGATCTCAAACATCATTCCTCTAGAACTAGTTCAGCTTTTTTTGCATAGCCACAATCCATCCATCATCTGATAAAGCTTCATCTACAGAAGTTGGCTCAATTAAGGAAACAAACCCTAGCACACAGTTATCATCTTTGAAGTTGATCTAGTTCTTAAGGGATCATCCTTATTTCCAATGATTAGATGTTCTAGATGAAATCTTTATATTTGAAAGACTTCTTGGGTTAAGAAGACATTTTTGAACCATCTTATGCTTCTTATGAATATGCAACTTCTGGAAGAGCTTCAAAGATATGGTTAGCTTCAGAGATATTCAACAGCTTATGAACCTCTGACTTTTGAGATCCTAACTTCTGAAGATCCAACGTCTAGATGTTCTTCAGAAACCTGAATATCTGCAAAAAAAAATTAACAAGCTCTGACATATCATGGCCATACCCTTTGTCATCAAATTTGACATGTATAGACTCTTCAACCGTATTGGTTTCAGAGCTATACACTTTAAATGAGATCTGGTGTTTGCTTTGCGTGTGTTCCATGGTGTTCACCTTAGGTGCGTGTGTCCCTTGTTTTTTCTCTTTTTATTATTTTCTGACTTTATTTTTTAAATTGCATTAATCTTCAAAAATTCACAAAAAATAGCTACATTGATATTTTTCACTCCACTTTTTTTCATAGTTTCATAAAAATATTTCCTACTTTTTGAATATTTTTATTTCATCATTTTCTATTTTTAAATATTTTATTCTTTTTGAATTTGTTTTAAGTAGTTAAAAATTATTTTCATGCATTTTAAAATTATGAAACAATTTTTATAGGATTCATGAGTGGTTTCTGACTTTTTGGATTTTTCTTGATCATTTTTGATATTGTTTGTCGCATATATTTTGATTTTTCATGTTTATTTGAATTTAAAATTCATTTTAAAAATCATATTCATACATATTAATTCATTTTATTGCATTTTGATATTGATTGACCTTGGTTGACCTCTATTTGACTTGGATCTTAGTTGATTTAGTCGTGTTTCATCAAACTCAATGGATCTTGAGTGTTGATGTGGTGAAAACTTTAATCCACCAAAATGGATGATTGATCTTGATGATAGTTTGATCAATCCTTTGGTTAAATTTGATTATGAGTCATTGTTGCCGCTCCTTCATATCCATTCTATTTTTCTTTTGGTTGATAAAAATATTTAACATCATGGAACTTTTTGGAGTTCTTGATTGAGATGAGATTACTCCTTTTTTTTACTTTTAGTGTGGAAAGCTTTAGGAGAGTGACTTATATGTCATTTCTCTAGCTTGTATTAGCACAAATATTGTTATTGACCAACCTTCAATAGTATGACCTTTCTTATAGGTTGTGTTATGATTGCTTAACATAACGCTAAATTTGTCCCGAATCGGAAACTAAGTCATTTTTATAAGTGAAATTGTCAGTCTTCTATTCTCCATGGTATTGTGTGAAATATATTGGATCTTTTGTTATCAAAGAGAGCTAGTATAGTTGAGTGTTCTCTTGGTAATATATCAAATAGATTCCATGGTATATTGAATCTAAATATTGGATCTTTATCCAAGTTTAATCCCTTCTCTTGGTAATATATGAGACCAAGTTTTCATGGTTGTGGATGTCTAGTTGAGTGTTCTCCAAAAAATGATAAATTGACTTTCTTTCCTAATTACTAACTTACTAATCTTTACTTTAATTATCATTTATTTTATGCTCTTTATTTATTGTCATTTACTTTTATACTTTTATTTTAGTATTTCATATCATATTATCATATTGCTTTTCTCTTTGTCTACTTGGACTTGTGTTTATGCTTATGCTCTTTTTATTTTGTCTATTTGGACTTTCTTTCTCTTAAGACATTAATAAATATTAAACCCCTAAAAGACTTAGTTACTTTCATGGACTTGATGTTACTATCCTATGGATTATTGAGAAGTTTGTAATTAGAATTAAGACCTTGAACTTTGCTTGGAAGTACATCTTAAGACCTATTTGGATTCATCTATTACCCTTGGCTTAAGGATTTTCTTGAAGACTCATCCTGGTTATTATGATTTCATTTGATGCTTGGATTATTATTTGCTTATTCGGCTTGCTTGAGGCTTAATCAAAAGGAGGGAATTCTTGATTGACTTATATCATGGGTTTGCTATTATTTTTCTAGTTAGATCTTTCTTCGCCCCTAACTTTTATATTATGCTTTAGGATAGTCTCTTCATCTCTATCATTCTTAAATTTTCAAAATCTTCTCCCTTTTTCAAAATCTTCTTCTTTCAAATTAGAACCACTTTTGTATTAAATCTTAATTATCGTCAAATAATTTTCAAAATCTTTTCTTTAATAAATGCTAAGACATCTTAAGCATATTCAAACAATTTCAAAAGACATAAAAAATACATAAACTCATTCAAATCATTTATATGCCTTTGTGCACTTTTTCTTTTAAACTTTTCATAAAGTTTAGACAGGATTCATTTTCATAGTTGAGATATGATTCTCCTATCCCTATAATATTAAAGATGTTGACATTTTCCACTTAGATGTTGAGTGATAGACTTGTTGATTTCAATCCAAGCAAAAATCCTCCATCTCAAGATGATGCAAATATTATTTTCTCATACTTGTGGGTGACTAGTTGTAGTTTTCTTCTTAAAATGACAACTTGTCTTCTTATTAAAAATGAATCAAACAAATCATTTTGTTATTTTTATCACAAACTACGAGGTTTTGATTTTCCATTACACTTTGTGGATACGTAGGCACGAGACTCAGGAAGTATTGTCAAACACAAAAACATTAAAAAATATTTTTTTCTCACCTCCTCAATATTTTACAAGCAAACCATTTACAAACCAAAAGGTGTAGATATTTCAAAGGGAACCTATGGAGTACCATAGGCGTTTTGGGTGTTAACACCTTCCCATTGCGTAACCAACCCTCTTACCCTGTCTCTGTTTATTTGTTCTCGCTTTTAGAACTTTTTTAGGTTTTGTTCGCTCTTTTTTCTTTCCTTTTGATAAAATAAAAGTGTGTGGCGACTCTTGTTTTTGAGTTAAGTTAATCAATAGCTTACACTCACAATTTTACCGCTACAAAAAAGTGGCAACCCTATTGAGGAGCAGTCCCCAGTGGTTTCATCCTACTTTGATTTATTTATTGCTTTATTGTTTGATTTGATTGTTATTGTTTGTTTTGCTTGGGTGCTTGGTGATTCTCTGTGTGGTGAGATAACTCATATACCCAGACTTTAGTGTACTTATGATAGGATGGTTGGTATATTCAAAGAGATGTGCTTAGAGTAATCCTTAGCACGTCAATTTGAGATTCACCGCTCAGTGAAGGCCCATTTGGAATTACTGATAGTTATAACGAGTAGTCGTATATTAACATTACTTTTTCTGACCTGGGAGCCAGAGAAGTTGGAGACCTTAGAATCCTTTAACTCGTTTTGGTCTTTTAGGACGTAGTGCGCTGACTATTCAGGTGTAGACTTGAATTATTTTTTATGCAATACTACACTCAGACAAGTTTCTCTTGAGAATATTATTGGTTGGCGAATAGTCGCTTAAGCCGATAATATCTAAAAGTTGGGACAACCATTCTGGGAACTTTTTTTAGAACCTTATTCTTCATGTGGTGATATACCCTTAGTAAATACCTTTGTGGGTTCGTTATTATCCCTTGGTTCCATGCTCGTGACTCTGAACCCTTGGACCTGTATGCTTTGTATGGTCTTATTTGTGGTTGTTTCAATACATGCACTCATGCATTCATGGGCATTTTCCAAGTTTTCAAAGAACTTAGAGATTCTTTTTGAAAATATCGCAGATATTGTGATTATAGATCTTGGAAGAAGGAATACCAAGATGTACAGTTTCAGGAGTCCTGATTTATGAGAGTTGAGAAAGCTAGGATCTTTGGTGTCTAGTTCTGCGGATTTCAAAGACCGTTTTAGGAAGCTTTTGAATATTCTGAGCACTGGTGTGGAAGAGGAGATTCTCGATACATTAGTTCAATTCTATGTTCCTCTATACCATTGTTTCACTTTTCCCAATTATCAGCTTATGCCAACTTTGAAGGAGTACTCTTACTGGGTGGGATTGCCTATTTTAGACAAGGCGTCTTTTAGTGATTTGGAGGAAATTCCAACAACTCGAGTGATTTTTAAAGCTTTACATATTAGGGAAACTTTGTTACCAAAGGATGCATTCTTAGGATTACCTCTAAGTTCTTAATTAAGAAAGCTTATATATTTGCTAATGAGGGAAACATGGATGCTTTTGAGGCTATTCTTGCCTTATTTATCTATGACGTTGTACTTTTTTCTAACCAAGAGGGTTTTGTTGATGTTGATGCCATCTGGATATTTTTGATTGGAAACAGAGTACCTACATTTCTTGGAGACACTTATCATTCCATCCATCATAGGACTTCCAAAGGACATGGAACCATTACATGTTGTTCACCTCTACTGTACAAGTAGTTTATTTTGCATTTGCCGCAATCCAGACTCTTCAAAGATAATGAGGATAAGCTTAGGTGGTCTCAGAGGCTTATGTCTATTACTCAAGCTGACATAACTTGGTACAATTCAACATATGATACTGGGGTGATTATTGATAGTTGTGGGGAGTTCCTAAATGTACCTCTTTTTGGTACACGAGGAGGAATCAACTACAACCCTATTCTTGCTAAACACCAGTTTGGATATTCTTTGAAGGACAAACCTAATAATGTTTTGTTATCAGGTTTCTTTTTCCTTGATGGAGTGGAGAGCTTAGAGTTGAAGAAGAGGATTGTGAATTCTTGGCACAATGTCCATAGAAGGGAAAGGACCAGTTGGGAAATCAACATGGCATGATCGTTAAAATCTACATTCATTGGGTATGTGATAGATCTTGCAAACTCAAGATGCCTTATCCTCTCGAAAAGCCATTATTCCCTTTTGTTACATCATCATCTTCTCTTGTTCCTTTTGATGATAAAGGAAGTCTTCAAGAAGCTTTGACTAAGATGAATCAAGAGAAATAAGTATGGGAAATCAAGTTTCACGCTTCCAACTTAGGGAAGGATGAGATGGAGAAGCAACTGAAGGAGAATGATGATTTGATTGAGTTGTTGGAGCAATGTGTTATGAAGAGATCAAGGGATCCAGAGGATTTATTTTCCTCTAGCACTTTATCATCTGCTCATCTTCCTACTTCTAGAGCATGGAAGAGTATTGTGGATCGACTTGTGATAGAGAAGGACACCATGAAGATCAACTATGAGAGATAAATCAAGAGGTTTTGCAAGAAGTATCAGCTTGGAGTTGGATCGTCTTTTGACATGATTCCATAGATTTAGCTTTTTTCCTCTCATGTATTAGGATGCTGAAATTGTATTTCAAACTTGTAATCCTTTACCCATTGCTAATAAAATGAGGTTTCATATATTTCAAAATCTGTTATTATTTTATGATGTTTACAATTTTCTATATCTTGAAGTTCCTTGAAAACTTTGCATTTTCATTTGCACATCAAGCATCATGCATCATGCTACATTTCTGGTCTTTCTTGACAGGTGTCTTATTTACTTCTGTTTCTTGGTCTTTATTCAGACAAGTTGTATCACCGGTATAATACTCGTGCAAATTAACTGAGCAAGATGGGTCAACTTCAATAAGAGAATCGTGAACTTCATGAAGAGGTAACTACTCTGAAGGACAACTTGGAAAGACTCTCCACTATGATGGAAACTTTGGCGGCTGCTCAAAATCATCCACCACCTCCTCTTCCTCAGACTCTACTTCAAAGAGTTGTGATATCATAGATCGTCTCAATGCCAATTTATGTGAGTTGTGATATCATAGATCGCCTCAACGCCAATTTCTGTGGCCCTAATCAATGCTTCTCAAAATCAGATGCCTCCTGGTTTTCCTTGGGGCATGCCTTTCAACTACATGCTAGAGGGATATCAACCTCTTTCTACTAAAGCCCCTGTTGTTATGATTGTACCACCTCCTGTGATTAATATTGTTCCCCATACTAAAATTCCAACTATTCCCATTGTTGTGTCTGTGCCACCACTCGTGGTTCACACCGTTCCTTATGTTGAAGATCAAGTTTTACACACTGTTCTGAGCAAGAATATGGGTGTCCACGATAGAACGGATGAGTTTTAAGACCAATTCAAAGAAATGTAAAAGGAAATTAAGGCTCAGAGAGGTAAAGATTTGTTTGGCAAGAATGCTTCTATTCTTTTTTTGGTTCCCATTGTTAAAACTCCGCACAAGTTTAAGGTGTTGGACTTCGAGAAGTACAAGGGAGACTCCTGTCCTCAAAGTCACCTCGTGATGTATACTAAGAAAATGTCCACCCAAACTGATAATCACCAATTGTTGATCCACTACTTCCAGGATAGTCTGACAGGTTAGCCTTGAAATAATACATGGGACTCGATAGTGCCTAGATTCTTACGTTCAATAACTTAGGTGAGACTTTTATGAAATAATACAAGTACAATGTAGACATCATGCTGGACCGAGATCAACTCTGCACAATGTCTCAAAAAGACAAAGAAACCTTCAAAAGGTACGAGCAAATATGACGCGAGATTGCAACTCAGGTAAGCCCTGCGTTGGAGGAGAAGGAGATGACAAAAATCTTTCTAAAGACTTTGGGTCCGTTTTATTATGGAAAAATGATTGCTAGTGCTCCACCGGATTTCACCGAAATGGTGAACATGGGCATGAGAATTGAAGAAAGTGTTTGTGAAGGACGATTGGTAAAAGATAGTGGTTCATCAGGCAGTGCCAAGAAGTATGGAAACATTCTATCGAAGAAGAAAGAACATGAGGCAAATGTTGTTTCAAAAAAGAGATATAGAAAACCTTGCAAGAATCATCAGCGTTAATAACAAGTAGCGTCTGTTAGTCTTGTGGTAAATTATTCTCCAAATGTTTAAGCATCATCAAATGATCAACCTTATTTTCAAAATCAACAAAATAGGGGGCAAAGAAAGACTCAATTTAATCTTATCCTTATGACCTATTTTGAATTGTTCCCAGCTCTGACCCAGAAAAACCTTGTGCAAACTCATTCTCCCCTTACTGTGCCAAAAGATCTTCCTTGGTGGTACAAGCCTGAGGCGCATTGTGCTTTTCATTAGGGTGCGTCGTGGCATGACATGGAGAATTGTTTCATTCTGAAAGCTGAAGTGTGGAGATTGGTAAAGAGTGGTATTTTGACTTTTGAAGATAATAGTCCAAATGTGCAAGCTAATCTGTTGCTGAAGCATGGTAACATCTCTGTTAATATGGCGTATGGGTTTCCCAACACATACAGTGTCTTTGATGTCTATTTTATCAAACAATCTTTGGTTGAGATGCATGCAACCCTATGTGAACTAAGCTACTATGAACATGATCATGTCGCATGTCGTATATATTCAAGAAGTCCCTGAGGGTTTGTTGTAGTGAAGAGGGATTTACAAGAGATGTTAGACAAGAATATTATTCAAGTTTGCAGATATAGGAATGAAGACCATGGTGTGAACATCATAGTTCCACATTTTAACATTCCAGAGCGAGTTGTTATTTTCTACAACAGTCAGAAGTCTGTTGTGACACATTGGTTATTCGTTTACCTGGTCTTGTGCCGTATGAATCAAATAAAGTTGTACCCTACAAATACAATGCTACTATGTTGGGGGATAAAAAAGAGGTTTTCATTCCTTCTCTTCCCCCTGTTGTGAACATTGCATATGTAAGTGGTGTGATCCAAAGCGGTCGAATCTTTGCTAGTGTACCCCAAAAGAAGATTGAAGATGTTATGGGTAAGAAAACTCAGTTAGAAACTTTTTGTTGAAGCTGGACAATTAAGCGGTGTGAATCAGAAATCAGATAGTGATGAGATTTTGAAGTTGATAAAAAAGAGTGAATATAATATGGTGAACCAATTGCTGCACACTCCATCCAAAATATATGTTTTGTCTCTGTTGATGAACTCAAAAGCTCACCAAAAGGCTTTGTAGAAAGTGTTGGAGCAAGACTACATAGACCACGATGTAACAATAAATCAATTTGATAATATTGTTGCAACATAACTACCTATAATAACTTGAGTTTCAGTGATGATGAGTCGATTGAACAAGGAAGGAATTGTAATTTGGCTTTCCACATTTCAATGAATTTCCAGGAGGATGATTTATCCAAGTGTTAGTGGACACAGGTTCCTATATGAATGTCTCACAAAAATCTACACTTTCTAGATTTTCATATCAGGGTACTCCTATGAGATCCAGTGGAGTGGTTGTAAAAGCGTTTGATGGGTTAAGAAAGACTATGATTGGTGAAGTGGACCTTCCCATCAATATTGGACCATGCTGCTTTCAAATAACATTTCAAGTGATGGATATCCATCTAGCCTATAGTTATCTTATATGTATCCCATGGATCCATGAACCTGGAGTTGTTACATCAAACTTTCATCAGAAGCTTAAGTTTGTAAAAAATGGGAAGCTGGTAACCATTGGTGGTGAGAAAGCTATGTTGGTCAGTCACCTTTCACTGATCTCGTATATTGATGCCGATGAGGCTGAAGGAACTCCATTCCAGGCTTTCTCTACTGGTAATGTTGTGTAGAAGAATGGGGCACCCATGTCTTTTTTGAAAGATCCTCGTAATATTGTTGAAAATGGTCAAGTTGCTGGTTAGGGCCAGATTGTTGAACTTGCAGAGAACAGGAATATGGTCGATCTAGGCTTCTCACCTAGTGCAGTCATAAGGGATTTAAAGAAAATTCAAGAATTTTTCCACATTGCTGGCTTTATTCATACCAGTGACCAGTCTGCTGCTGCAATTCTTGAGAATGACCAAGAGGAGGAAGCGCACAACTTCGTAATGCACGAATTGACATGCCATAATTGGATTTTCGTTGACATTCCCTCTATTATTTATTCATCAAAGTAATATGTTTGTTATTTTCAAAACAAAATTCTTTCTCTCTGTCCAAGGGGAAAGTGAATTGACGTGGGCTTTGTTTCAATTATTATCATCATCAATAAAATGTTATTTTGTTTATCCATATTGTGATTTTCCTTGTTGCTTTTTCTGGAAAAAAATGATAACATAAAAAACCAAAATAATAGTAATAATAATAATATTTTATATCTGCATAATACTTGTGCACTTATTTTTTTATATTCTAAAATCTAAAATAAAATCATTGTGCAGATTGATTATAAAACCCATTGAAAACAATGACTCCATTCCCTCTCCCAACTTTGAATTTTCTTTGTTTGAAGTAGAAGAAGAGGATGTTGAAGAGATTCCCGATAAAATTTCCTGTTTTCTTAAGTACGAGGAAAAGACTATTCAGACTCATCAAGAGCCGCTAAAAGTGATTAATTTGGGTTTTGAGGAGATTAAGAAAGAAATCAGAATTAGGGCATTGCTTCGTGTAGAGGTTAAGAAGATGATGGTAGAGCTTCTTAGAGAGTATGTGGACATATTTTCTTAGTCATATCAAGATATGTCAGGATTTGACACTGATATTGTGGAGCACAGACTGCCATTGAAGCCAAAGTGTGTGCCCGTTAAGCAAAAGTTGAGAAGAACTCATCCTGACATGGCTGTGAAGATTAAAGAAAAGGTTCAGAAACAAATTGATGTAGGTTTTCTTGTGACATCTGAGTATCCTCAATGTGTGGTTAATATTGTTCCTGTTTCGAAGAAAGATAGTAAAGTCCATATGTGCGTTGATTATAGAGATTTAAATAAGACTAGTCTAAAAGATGATTTTCCGTTGCCACCCATTGATATGTTGGTAGACCATACAACTTAATTCAAAGTCTTCTCCTTTATGGAGGGGTTTTCTGGATATAACCAGATCAATATGGCACCCGAGGACAAGGAGAAAACAACTTTTATTACACCCTAGAGAACATTCTGCTATAGAGTGATGCCCTTTAGTCTAAAGAATGTTGGTGAAACGTATCAGAGAGCCATGACCACTTTTTTCCATGACATGATGTACAAGGAAATTGAAGTCTACGTTGATGATATGATTGCTAAATTAAAGTCTGAAGAATACCATATTGAACATTTGCTGAAGTTGTTTCAACGTTTGAGGAAGTTTAAACTTTGTTTGAATCCGAATAAATGCAATTTTGGTGTTTTTTCTGGAAATTTGTTGTGTTTCATCGTTAGCCGAAGAGGCATTGAAGTAGATCCTGAAAAAGTCAAAACTATTCAAGAAATTTCGGCACCCAGAACAAAAAAACATGTAAGAGGGTTCTTGGGACGTTTGAATTATATCTCAAGATTTATATGCCACATGACTGCCACATGTGTGCTAATTTTCAAGCTTCTCTGAAAAGATTAGGGTTGTGTCTAGATGGATGATTATCAGAAGGCTTTTGATAGCATCAAAGAGTATTTGTTAAAACCTCCTACTTTGTCTCCTCCAGTGGAAGGAAGACCTATGATTATGAAGATGCCATGGGTTGTGTTCTGGGTCAACAAGATGAATCTGGAAAGAAAGAATATGTCATTTATTATCTGAGCAAAAAGTTCACTTATTGTGAGTCTCGGTACTCCGCTCTTGAAAATACTTGTTATGCTCTGGCTTGGGCTGCTAAGCGCCTTCATCAATATATGTTGAATCATCTACATGGTTGATATTTAAAATGGATCCAATCAAGTATATTTTTGAAAAGCCTCCTCTAACTGGACAGATTGCTCGCTGGCATATTTTGTTGTCTGAATATGATATCGACTACCGAACTCAAAAAGCAATCAAAGAAAGTGTATTGGTTGACCATTTGGCTCACCAGCCAATTGATGACTATTAATCTATAAGGTTCAATTTACCTGATGAAGATGTGATGTACTTGAAAGCTAAAGATTGCAAGGAACCATTATCTGAAGAAGGGTCGAAGCCTTAATCCTGTTGGGGTTTGATTTTTGATGGAGCTGCTAACACTTATGGCAATGGTATTAGGGCAGTAATTGTTACTCCTCGTGGTTCTCATATTCCATTTACTACAAGATTGATGTTTAATTGTACAAATAATATAGTAGAGTATGAAGCGTGTATTATGGGCTTGGAAGAAGCTATTGATTTGAGAATCAAGATTCTTGATGTATACTGAGATTCAGCCCTAGGGATTAACCAGATCAAAGAAGAATGGGAAACATGTCAACCTGATTTGATTCCTTATCAAGACTATGCAAGAAGGTTGTCAACTTTCTTTAATAAGGTTGAGTTTCCCCATATACCCAGAGAAGAAAATCAGATGGCAGATGCCATGGAAACTTTATCCTCCATGATTATGGTGAATCGGTGGAATGATGTACCCAAAATTAATTATATGTCTTGATAGACTGGCTCATGTTTCTACGACGTAAGAGGTCGTTGATGATAAACCATGGTATTATGACATTAAATTCTTTCTTTAGAAACAAGAGTACCCACTTGGGGCATCAAACAAAATAAGAAGACTTTGAGAAGGTTGGTTGGTAACTTCTTCTTGAATGATGATGTGCTTTACAAGAAAAATTATGACATGATTTTGCTCAGATGTGTGGATAGACACGAAGCAGACATGTTGATGAAATAAGTTCATGAAGGATCCTTAGGTACTCATTTCAAGGGACATGCAATGGAAAAGAAGATGTTAAGAGCAAGTTACTATTGGTTAATAATGGAATCTGATTGTTGCAAATATGTGAAGAAATGCCATAAGTGTCAAGTTTATGCTGACAAGATTCATGTACCTCAAACTCTTTTCAATGTTATCTCTTCTCCATGGCCTTTATCCATATGGGGAATTAACCTAATTGGTGTGATTGAGCCTAAAGCTTCAAATGGACATCGTTTCGTTTTGGTGGCAATTGATTATTTCACCAAGTGGGTCGAAGCGGCATGATACGCCAATGTGACCAAGCAAATGGTTGTCCGGTTTATCAAGAATCATATTATATATCGCTACGATGTTCTAAGTAAGATCATTATTGATAATGGATTGAACTTGAATAAAAAGATGATGAGGGAATTGTGTGACGAACTCAAAATTGAATATCATAATTCTTCTCCCTATAGACCAAAGATGAATGGGGATGTTGAAGCTGCTAACAAGAATATAAAGAAGATTATTTAAAAGATGGTTGTAACTTATAAAGATTGGCAGGAGATGCTACCATTTGTTTTGCATAGGTATCGTACAGTTGTTCGTACTTCAACAGGGGCAACTCCTTATTCTCTTGTCTATGGTATGGAAGCAGTGCTCCCAATTGAGGCTGAAATCCTATCAATGAGAATCGCGATGGAAGATAAATTATTTTAGGCTGATTGGATTCAGAGCAGGTACGACTAGTTGAATCTGATTGTAGAAAAGAGAATGACGACTTTATATCATGATCAATTGTGTCAAGAGAGGATGAAGAAAGCTTTTGATATGAAGGTCTGACCTCGCATCTTTAGAGAAGGATACCTCGTGCTCAAAAAGATCTCGACTTTTACTTCTGATTCTAGGGGCAAGTGTTATGAAGGCCCTTACGTTTTTAAGAGAGCCTTCTTTGGAGGAGCACTAATTCTTACAACTATGGATGGTAAAGAGTTCACTCTTCTTGTGATTTTCGATGCAAGAAATACTTCTCATAAAAAAATAAAAAGAACAGCTCACTAAGTTGAAAACCCGAAAGGGCGGCTCAGGAAAAAATGAGTGTCTCGGTTGATTGAAACCCCGAAAGGGCGGTCCAGGCAAAAGTAAGAGACATAAACAAAAATAATTATCCCGGTAGATTGAAAACCCGAAGGGGAAATCTAGGAAAAAGTTATGTATTGTGGCAAGTATCTACATCATGCCAGTCTTGATCGTTTGAAGCAACGATGCTCATCAAAGATTCTCATTCACTGATCCTCGACCGAAGATTCAAGCATAAGTGGAATTCAAAGTTGTTAGGGAGAATAGTGGCAATTGTGTTTCAATGTAGCCCTTTTCCATGTATTTATCATTTTTTCCAACTTTGTAATAATTCATAGAGTCGCACCATTTGTGGACTACCATTCTTATCAATAAAATTTGAGTTTTTTAGTCTAATTATTTGTTATTCTTATGTAGTTTCAGTTTACAAAATTTCATTTATTTTTTATGATAATTTTGAGGAAAAAAATACGAATAAGTAATCATAATTTTGAAATGTACAAAATGTTTTCTTTGATTTATGAATATAAAAGTCAACGATGATTTCAAGAATAGTAAAATCTTGAAGTACGAAGCTCAGCACTTTCCTAGGCAGAGTTTTCACCATCCCCAACAAGGATTGTAGAAGAGATCTCATTCCCTTAGCATATTTTTCATCCCCTATGCAAAATGATTGATAGCCCCAGTGGAGTTTTCTTTTATGTGAATCCTTACTAAGTCTTCACCCCTTCTCAGTAGAATGGTGAATACTTCTTATCCTCAAGAAGAATTTTGAAGTTTTTGCTTGGTTGTGTGTCCCCTAGCAAATTTTCTCTCGGAGCGGATTTCACGATTGTTATTTTCCCCAATGGAGTGTTGTTGTTAGAAGACTAATATTTGGGTATTTATCTCTAAGTTGTATCTTTTCCTTCCAGGAGTGTAGCCTTGTAGTAGAATTTATTTCCTTTGATGACTTTTGTTATTCCTTGCAGGACTTTTTCCAGTGGTATCCCAAGTAGGATCTTCGATGTTATCTCCATCTTGTTGAGATTTGGCCGAGTATCTGATTATACCGTGTGTTCAGTCTTTCCTTGTCTACCGTTGTGATTGTTTTGTTAGCATATCCATACGCATATTATTACATGTGCATCATTTTCCTTGAGCATTGCATCATATTATACATCTTTGCATCTTTTGGTGTTTTCCCTGCTTTCTGGTGCATTTCTTCCTGCAGAGTGTGAGTGTCCTCTCTCTAATAAAGTGTCAAATTTAAGCAGAAAGTGTTTATCCTTTCTAATTCTCCACTGAGTTTGATTCTCGTGGAAGAGATTTTTGATTCAACTTCTATTCCCAGTTTATTTACCTGGATGGAACTAAACCTATTTGAGTTATTTCCTCATTTAGTTGAGTCTTGTTTGACTGTTTCTCTCCAGATTGATCCTGGATTGAGCTTTGGTCCCCAACAGTGTTGTTTGGATCCCTCTAGGTTGTGAAACCTAGATGGTTGAGAATGCAATCAGTTTTACGCCCTTAAAGATGCTTTTCCATCGTGAACAAAATATTTTTGTTAAAAATATTCTTGCTTCCCTAATAGTGTTTTTGTAACTCTCCTTTGATCTTTCAACCAGTGGCACACTCTTTTGAGTAGCTGGTATGACCCCATATTTATAAATCTGTATTTTCACATTGAATGGCGTCTCTCTAGTTTGTCCTCAGTAGAGAAGTTTTTTGTGAAATCCTTGATTCCTATCAGATCAATCGAAACCTTGGTTTTCCCGTCAAATGGCGTCTCTTCAAAAATGTCTCATTGAGAAGTTTGATGTAGACCCTTTTTTCCTTCAGATGGCATCTCTTCAAAAATGTCTCATTGAAAAGTTTGTTGTGAAACCTCTTTTCCATTAAATAGCATCTCTTCAAAAATGTTTCGTCGAGAAGTTTAATATGAATTCTATCTCTTCTTTCAAATGGCATCTCTCTGAAAATGTCTCGTTTGAGAAGTTTAATGTGGATTCTCTTTTTCCTATAAATGGTGTCTCTCTGAAAATGTATCATTGAGAAGTTTGTTGTGAAACCTTTTTTCATTTAAATGGCATCTCTTCTAAAAAGTATCGTCGAGAAGTTTAACGTGAATTCTATCTTTCCCCTCAAATGACATATCTTCAAAAAAAGTCTCATTGAGAAGTTTGATGTGGATCTTACCTTTTCCGTTCCAGGTGTTTTCCTCTTTTGAGTTGGTATTTGCAATTGCTTGCAGTAATAAGTTTCTCCCCTTGGAGTCTTATTTCTTAGTTTTGTTTCAACTATGCAATGGTTTGCTCCCATACATAGTTTCCCTTGGAGTTGAGTCTCTCCCTTTTACTGGTGGAATGATATTTCCAAGTGGAGTTTTTTCCTTTTTTGTTTCCTTTTGATATCTTCTATGGCGCTATATTCCTCACAGAATTCTTTGTTTGCATGCATTGCATATCATGTGCATTATGTGGCATCTTAGGATCAAAAATTGGATTCTCTGTATTTAAGTATTTTCTATCTCGTCATAACAAAGATGTCAATCTATGTATCTCTGGAAAAAAAACTTAAACAGGAGCATTTGTCATACCCTAAATTTTAACCCCTAAGATCTCACATATCATTTGCATTTTTAGTACACAAACAAGATCACATGCTTGGTCTTCTCTCCATTTCACTCCTTGGTTTTACCTAGAAAAAGGTCACCAAGCACCCTTTTGTGTAATTATATGAGTTGTTTATCTAAACACTAATCAAAATATATATGTCTAGTTTCTTTAAGTTTATTGTGCAAGGTAGGGCATCTCATCAAGGGCCTCAAGTTTGGTTTCTCAACTAGGGTTTTTGTTCTTCTCAAGGCACAATGTGGAAATTCATTGATTCTCAAGAGTTTTCCTCTCAAGACATGGATTTTAATCTCAAATTTTATGGTCATCAAACGTCTCTATATCATTTAGACTAAGGATACTTCAAAGTTTTGTTGCTTGCTTCCCAAGAAAGTCAAAGGTTCATGTGTTTATTTTCATGCCTTCATCAACAAGTCAACTTAAACTTTAGATAACATAATCAAATAAAATTCAAGAAAACCTTATTTTGGGTTCATATGATTATCTATGTATCTTGAAGTGCAAGAAAATCTCAAGTATACGAGTTGGTTCAAGAAGGTTTGACCAAAAAGTCAACATTTCCAAATCAAAGTTTCAAGGACTATAACTCCTTCAATTCTCCATATTTTTTAGTGCTTATTTTTGCATATGAATCTTCTCTATATCCTCTACAACTTCTCTTTATATGACAAAAGCCAATTATGCTTGAAGGATCATCAAAAATTTGAAGACATTATAGGTCATTTGTGGACTTAGTGAAATTTGACTTATTTTCAAGTAATTTTTTCTCAACTTTCAAGGATCACAACTTCCAATTTTCATCCTTTGGGACTGATTATTTTTGCAACATATCATTTACAATGTCCTCTACAAGTTTTCTTCAATTATCGGGATCAAATTATGCTTGGAAGGCTTTGAAAAATGTTGGAACATTATAAGTCATTTTCTACCTAAAAGACTTAGAATTTTTCTAAGTATGGTGACCAGTTTCTCATGCCAACTTCAACACATCATAACTTTATCCTCAAGTGTCTAAATGAATACTTTATTAGCACATTATAACCTAGGTCATGAGGACTACACTTTGCAAGAATAGGATCAAAAAGCCTCTTGAGTAGGATGCCCCATTAAGTTGAACATGGTGACTTGAAACTGAAGAAAGCTCCATGATCAGAATTTTGATTCATTTATGTGGAGGCAAGTCGCCATATATCACACAAAGCTGCAAGACATTGGTAAATGCAGGTTTCGATGATGACAAATTCCCAGGATAGACTGGAAAGTATGAGTTCCAGATTCACTAACCAGATGCAACATATCACTCAGCATATTATCCTTTTACTTGTCTTAATTTGTCTTAAAGAAATATACATTGAGTTGACAAACTGCAATCATGACTAAAGGCATGAGAAACTTCAAACTAACAATATTTTGCAGGATTACAGGACATGGGTCGACCAAAGGGTCGACGTATCCATCAAAAACAAGGGAAGGACTGTCAGCGCACAAAGCATATGTCGACCATTGGGTCAGCGCATGAAAGGATAATTTTCCAGCGGGTCAACGCATGAAAGCTTTGGTCGACCATAGGGTCGGCGCACAAAGGAAAAGAATTCCAACGGGTCAGCGCACGCCGACTGTATGGTCGACGCATACTGATGAAATTTCCAGAAATTCAAAACATCACAGGCCATGCGTCGACGCATAAACCTGTTATGGTCGACCGTTCGCGCGGAAAAACTGTTTTTAACTTTGTTCCCTCTCATATTTGAAATACTGTTGTGTTCTGAATTTTGTGGGCTCTATATATACTTGCTTAAACACTTGTGTCTAACAACATTTGATATTCTTTTGATTCATGTGTTCAAAAACAAGAAAGAGTGAAATAGGTGTCCAAGATTCATCATCTTCATCTTCAACCTCTCACAATATTTCAATTACACACAATCATTTTTGAAATGCATTTGTGAGAGATTCAAGGCGATAAGGTTCGAGGCTTAGATTGGAGAATCAAGCTCGGGTTGAAGATTGCGATAGGTTCTTTCTTGAATAAAACCATTGGGGTTTTGCCCTCCAAGATTGGTTCTAATTTTAGGGGTTTTTGGACGAGATTCTTCATCAACGATCAATCGAGCGAAGGTGATTGTGAAGAGGTGGTCTTCACAAGTCTAGTAGCGGATTCGGTGACTTTGAAGGGAAGGTCTCGGGTTCGATTTGGTGCTGTTGAGATCAGCCGGAGCCAAAGGTTTGAACAACAACGTGTTCTTCAATAAGGTGGCTGGAGTCGGAGGTCCATCAACACAAATCGAAGAACTTGATTCAGCTTGAATCAAGGGGCAAGGAGTGAAGGCAACTTTCAACACATTGAGATTTTTGTTGTAATTTTGCTGCTCAATCCTTGTATAAACTGTTCATTCAAATAGGTGATATCTATACAATATATCTCAATTCTAGTTTTAGAATTGAGGGCAGACGTACCCCGAAGCGAGGACGACGGGGGAACTGCCTCACCAAATTACTTGTCTTCTTTATTTTCAGCATTTTCGTTACCGCTCAAATAAGTAATTTTTGTGTAAGCTCTTGTGTCAAAATTGTGATATAAATTGAGTAAGAGATTAAAACATTGTTTTTAACTCTAACGTACAACAAAACATTGTACTAGGCTGATTGAAATCACTTACTC
The DNA here is from genome assembly GCA_963859935.3 of Lathyrus sativus. Classification (NCBI taxonomy): domain Eukaryota; kingdom Viridiplantae; phylum Streptophyta; class Magnoliopsida; order Fabales; family Fabaceae; genus Lathyrus; species Lathyrus sativus. Next base: position 543,406,315 of record OZ012739.1, on the reverse strand, counting down.
AACATAAACATCACTTGGAGTGTCTTTGCACACCAAGTGTTTGACATATTGCTTGAACCAAAATTACCTTACTTGTGTATCTAGTTTTGGTTTAATTTTTGGATCATTGGAACTAGGTAACCTTGCAATTGAAGTAAATAATTGATAAGCATAGTTTGTGTTGTGATTCTATTTTTCCGAATTGTCATAAATCCATAGGCTTACGTATATCCGGTTTTCCAATAACCGTTCATTTTAGACTATATTTTTCCTCGGCCGCTTCCGCACTTAAAACATTTTTAAAACCAATTTTAAATTGGTAGCGCCGACTCAAATTTTAATTGGGGATCTATTCAACCCCCCCTTCTAGATTCGTGCCATAGTCTAACAAGTGGTATCAGAGCTCCGGTTATTCGGTGCTTCAAATACAACGAGATAGAAAATGGCAAACGAACCTAAAGGGGCGTATAATAGGGCTCTTGTTTTCAATGGTGAAAATTATAGTTATTGGAAAGATTGTATGCATGTGCATATAAACTCCATAGACAGAAAAATATGGAACGTTATCCTTAATGGTCCAATAGAAATTACTATGACCAATGCGGATAATATAGTTGTGCCAAAGCCTGAAGCACAATGGACTGATGACGATGAGAAAAAATACAATTATGATTGGAAAGCTAAAAACATCTTAATCTCCTCATTAGGTGTAGATGGATACTATCGTGTATCCCATTGTCCTACTGCTAAGGCCATGTGGGATTCACTACAAATAGCCCATGAGGGGACAAACGATGTTAAGTTGGCTAGAAGCAATACATTAACTCAAGAGTTCGATCTCTTTTTCATGGAGCAAGGGGAAACCATTACTGACATGCAAAAGAGTTTTACACATCTCATCAATCGTTTACATTCATTAGGTAGACCTGTTTCCAATGATGTTGCTACTAATAAGATTTTAAGATGTTTAAACAGGGAATGGCAGCCTAAAGTGACCGCCATCAAAGAAGCACATGATCTTACCTTATTAGATTTAACAACATTGTTTGGCAAATTACAAGAGCATGAACAGGTACTCTTGAGCTTAGACCAACGCGAAAAGATGGAAAAGAAAGACAAAACGAAGGTGAGTGAAAAGAAATCGATAGCTCTCAAGACTTCCTCCTCGAAGTCTCAAGCAAAAGAGCAAAATGATTATTCCTCGAGCGACGAAGAAGAGGAAGACACAAGCGAAGATATGGGGTTGTTTGTTAAACGGTATAACCGTTACGTGAGAAAGAACGTCATACAACATTCCGAGAAGAACTTGGTAAACTTCCGAAAACAATCAAGACACTCCAATGATGATGACTCGAAAGGTAAAAAGACTAGAGGGACGTGCTACAAGTGTGGAAAGCCCGGTCACTACAAACCGGACTGTCCAATGAATAAAAGGGAAAGGACAAGGAATCATCAAAATCACACAAGAAATCATCAAAGCCTAGGAGAGCGTACATAGCATGGGAAAGTGACAGCGACTCTTCCTCCTCTGATGAAAGTTATAGTGATGAAGAAGAGTCCGTGAATCTATGCCTCTCCACCAATCAGAAAAATAAGAAAAAACAGGTACGTCACTCTAAATATGATAAGTCCTCAAATATGTCGCATTCAGAATTACTAGCCGCATTTCATGCCTTACATAATGAAGCAGTTGAAGCCTTCAAGAAACTTGCTTCTAATAAGAAAATCTTTACGTATTTAGAGCATAAGGTTAAAGAGTCCGAAAAGAAATTAGAGGACCTAAAGGCTTCCATTGTGAAAGGCAATGAATCGGATTGTAAAGACGATAGAAACTCTTTCAACTTCGGGTGTGGTACTTGTCATATTTGGCAAGGTGAGGTTAGACACCTCAAGGCCAAATTAAACAAGGCACTTGAGCCTAAAGTTACATTTTCTATTGATAAAAAGGATTTTAGAAAAAGTATGATTAACCCATACCAAAAATATGCATATGTAATTAGGGATCAAGCAAGTGAAAGTGTTTCTAAAGTTGATTTTGCTTGCTTATACTGTTGCAGGAAAGGCCACTCCATTGGTAAATGTTGTTTTAGAAGATTTCTTGTTCCTAAAGGCATCTACCAATGGTTGCCCAAACGCAACCATTTTGTCGCTAACCTATTAGGACCCAATATGCCATTGGGTACCTCCTTGTGCTAATTATGTTTTGACAGGTGAAATGTGTCGAGACCACCGAGAGAAGATGGGTTCTCGATAGTGGGTGCTCAAGACACATGTCTGGAGACATATCCATATTCATAGACTTTGTGGCTAAGAAGAAAGGGTATGTAACTTATGGTGATAACAACCGCGGAGCAATACTAGGTAAAGGTAGTGTAGGTAATCCCGCCTCTACTATGATTTCCGATGTATTGCTTGTCGAAAACCTTAAACATAATCTGCTTAGCATTAGCCAACTGTGCGACAAAGGATACAATGTATCCTTTTCAAAAGATTGTTGCAAAATTGTGCATGAAAATGATAAGAAGAATATGTTTAATGGTTTTAGAGTAAACAATGTATATATGCTTGACTTAAATGAAGTATCATTAACAAGCGACAAATGCCTCATAACTATGAGTGAAGACTCATGGCTATGGCATAGGCGTTTAGCGCATGTTAATTTTGACTTACTCAATAAGGTAGTCTCAAAAGACCTAGTCTTAGGACTTCCCAAAATAAAGTTCACCAAGGATCACCTTTGTGATGCTGGTCAAAAAGGGAAGCAAACGAGGATCTCATTTAAATCCAAAAAGATAATTTCAACAACGAGACCTCTTGAACTTCTACACATGGACTTGTTTGGGCCGTCTAGGATCAAAAGTCTAGGAGGAAACTATTACGGGTTCGTAATAGTGGACGACTTTTCTAGGTTTTGTTGGACCATCTTCTTAGTAAGTAAAAGTGATACATTCTCCGCCTTTGAAAAGTTTGCTAAGCTTTCCCAAAACAAGTTAAATACAAACATAGTGTCCATAAGGAGCGACCATGGAGGTGAGTTTGAAAATCATTTGTTTGAAGAATATTGCGGTAACCATGGTATTGATCATAACTTCTCCGTTCCACGTACTCCTCAACAAAACGGGGTTGTGGAGCGCAAAAATCGTATTTTAGAAGAATTGGGAAGAACAATGATTAATGAAAGTGGTTTACCTAAATATTTTTGGGCCGACGCCATTAGTACGGCATGCTATGTTTTGAATAGGGTACTTATTCGCCCCATTCTAAACAAAACACCATACGAACTTTTAAAAGGGCAAAAGCCAAATGTCTCTCACTTGCACGTGTTTGGATGTAAATGTTTTATATTAAACAATGGAAAGGAAAACTTGGGCAAATTTGATTCCAAAGCTGATGAAGGTATCTTTCTCGGATACTCTCACTCGAGTAAAGCATATAGAATATATAATAAACATTTACTTGCTGTAGAAGAGTCTGTGCATGTTACCTTTGATGAGTCCTACCCGAGAAATGTCGGAAAGGATAGTGTTGTTCATGGTGCAGGTACATCCACTGAAGACATACTCAAAAGTTGCGAGATAGGGATTGATCAACCTGACAAAGCCAAAGTTGAGGAGGATAAGGATGCACACCGTGATGCAACAGAGGAAGTTCATCTGCTTTCAAACGACGATCTTCCTCATGAATGGAAGTCATCTAAAGACCATCCTATTGAAAACATTATTGGAGACATCACAAAGGGTGTAACAACTCGTGCTAAGCTAAGTAATTTCTGTTATTACTTCGCTTTCGTGTCACAAATGGAACCTAAAAACCCTAAGGAAGCCCTACTCGATGAACATTGGTATCTGTCAATGCAGGAGGAACTGAATCAATTTACTAGAAATGAGGTTTGGGACCTAGTCCCGCCTCCACGAGGTCATCGAGTAATCGGCACCCGATGGGTGTTTAGAAATAAATTGGACGAGAACAGAGTAATAACTCGTAACAAAGCGCGTTTAGTCGCGCAAGGGTATAACCAAGAGGAAGGCATCGACTATGAGGAAACTTATGCGCCGGTTGCCCGACTCGAGGCTATACGCCTTTTACTTGCTTTCGCTTGTGCGAAAGATTTTAAGTTATTTCAAATGGACGTCAAAAGTGCTTTCCTTAACGGATTTATAAATGAAGAAGTCTATGTTGCTCAACCACCTGGTTTTGAGTCTCATGAGTATCCTGATCATGTCTATAAACTAAAAAGAGCTTTGTACGGTCTTAAACAAGCTCCTAGAGCTTGGTATGAGAGACTAAGCAAATTCTTACTTGATCAAGGCTACTCAAGAGGAAAGGTTGATACTACTCTCTTCATTAAACGTCAAGGAAAACACTTAATTCTTGTACAAATTTATGTTGACGATATCATATTTGGATCCACTAACATGAATCTCGTAAGAGAGTTTGCTAAGCTTATGCAGGGTGAATTCGAGATGAGTATGATGGGTGAACTCACATATTTTCTCGGGTTACAAATCAAGCAACTGAAGGAAGGAACATTCGTGAGCCAAAAAAAATATTGTTTGGATCTTCTCAAGAGATTTGACATGGCAAATGCAAAAGCCATAGATACCCCTATGCCAACTTGTGCAAACATGAGTAAAGATGAAAGTGGCAAAGATGTTGAGGTAAAAAGGTACAGAGGTATGATTGGCTCGCTTCTATATCTTACTGCTTCGCGTCCCGATATTATGTTTAGCGTGTGTATGTGTGCTAGATATCAATCATGTCCTAAGGAATCCCACCTAAAATCTGTCAAACGCATACTTCGATACCTATCTGGTACTCCGAAGTATGGATTGTGGTATTCTAAGGGTAATGATTGTTCTTTGGTGGGCTTCTCTGATTCTGATTTTGCCGGTTGTAAATCAGATAGGAAAAGCACCAGTGGCACATGTCACCTATTTTCAAACTCTCTGGTTAGTTGGCACAGCAAGAAACAAGTGTCTGTTGCTTTGTCAACCGCCGAAGCGGAATACGTAGCCGCCGGTAGTTGTTGTGCGCAAGTCTTATGGCTTAAACAACAACTATTGGACTTTAATTTGAAACTAGAACGTATTCCAATATTGTGTGACAACACCAGTGCTATAAATCTTACCAAGAATCCAGTGTTACACTCGCGTACTAAACACATAGAAATTCGACACCATTTTCTTAGGGACCATGTAGAGAAGGGTGACATTGTCTTTGAGCACGTCGATACTAAAAACCAACTAGCGGACATTTTCACAAAGCCGCTAGCCAATGAGCCCTTCTTTCATATCCGTCGAGAGCTTGGTATTCTCGATATTTCTGATCGGGGTTAAACAACTATATTTTTGTACCACTAACAACTATGCTTTGTACCACTAACTATCGTTGTGAGTTTCTTTCAAGTACAAATCAGTGATTAACTATCGTAGTTCGTATAAAGGTGATATTGCTCCTTTCTCCTTCTCTTTCTTCTCTCTTAGCATTCAGGACTTGAAAACATCTATATCGTTATACAATCATGGTACTTATATATGAATATGACTGTTGCTGGATGATACTATGTGTGTTGAATGCATGCCATATTGTGAAAAAATGCATAAGCATGATCAATAAGCAAGTGTGACATGTTGCATAGCTTGAAAACTGAAAATTTTGAGTTTTTGAAAGCTTGAGTCGACCTAAACAGGACAATGGTCGACGCATGCTGTAAATTTTTTAAAATTATCAAAAACTGAACAGTATGCATCGACGCATGCAGGGTTATGGTCGACGGCTCGCTTGAAAACCCAGAAATTTTCTGGTTTCAAAACCGTTCCACTTTCCCTCTTCCCTGCATTAAATGTGTTGTAATACTTTGACATGACATTTTTTTCTTGTGAATTGCATCTAGTAACCTATATTGTCTCCTTGTCTTCTCCCTCTTCCCAAAAACCCTAACTTCTTCATCTATTAAAGACCCAAGCTTTCCTCTTCTCCAACATTACTCCTAAATCATTATTCCTCTTCAAAGTTTCTCTTCCAACTCTCCAAAACTCTTCATCAATGGATTCCTCTCTTCGCAAAACTACCGGTAAGCGATCAAGAGCATCTTCCTCCTCTGCTTCAGTTCCGGTAACTGTTGTCTCGCTTGTTCACCCTCCTGCGGTTGAAAACTTTCACAAAAGTCTCAGCAAGAGGGCCATTGTTCCACAGCATGCCTTCTACCATGCAACAAGTGAGCGCTTGCATCTCACTCGGCTTCTGTCCCTATTAGACTTTCAAGGGTTCGTCAACTTCCTGGAGTGTAATACAAAGTACAGTGAAGATCTGGTCAGAGTGTTCTACACAAATATGAGAGGTAACTTTCAAGACCAGCACTTTCACACATTTGTAGGAAATAGACTGGTTAATATCAATTCTGAAGTATGGAATAAATATTTTGATATGACTGTTGATGCTGATGCACCCCCTCTCCAAGAGGTAACTGATACTCGTACGGTGTCGGGTTATGAATATAAGAGGGCTCTGAATGGAATGCTCAAACGACCGTATCCAGAGGCAATTGTCAACAGCGATGCCTTTCCTCGATCAGTCACTGCCGGTAAACTCAACACAGGGGAGCGCACTCTTCAGTGGATTGTCGCTCGTATTCTACGACCGAAGAAAGGTGGTATGTCGCGTGTAGAACAAGCCGAGGTACATCTTATTTACATTCTGCAAAACAGGATAAAAATAAATTGGCCTTACTATATTGCTAGCAGGATGTTTGCTCTGAGAGACTCAAGTAGAGGCACTGCTTTAGCCTATGGGTCATTCATTTCAGAAATTCTTGCTGCTGCGAATGTTGTGTATCCAACATTTTCGTGTGTATCAGTTTCCCCAGATAAAGAATTTAGCACCAAAACCCTTGCAATGATGGGGTATTTTTGGTGTGCTGAACGTCATTCGTACAGATTTGTCCGACGGGCTAATATCCCTTCGGTTCCTGATAACGATTCTGATGAAGAAGAAAGTGAAGAGCAGGGTGAAGACGAAAGCGACGAACAAGGTGATAAAGAAAGTGACGAGGAAGGTGAAGAAGACGATGCAGAAGACAACACAGATGCAGAGATCCCAGAACCTATCTATGGGACTCAAGATTATCATCAATCTCCAGTCCATGATACGGCTACAAATACCGATTGGGTTCAATACTCATATCGATCAGAAGACCAAGAAGGCGATTCTACAAATCAAGGTTGGGGTGATTGGCAATATACAGGCTGGACTACCTTGGGTAGATTCTATGACCCATATCACGGCTACCCTCAAGACTTCCAACCCTCTGAGCACTCATCACCTCCTCCGCCTTCAGATAACTCCGAAGTCATTACTATGATGTAGTCAATGCAGTTAGAACAACAAAACTTCATAAGGCGTCAAGACACTCAGATGGAGCAAATTAGAGCTGACCTTCATGCCCAAAATGAAAGGTTCAATTCTTTCTCTACTCGGATGGATGCCCGTATTGACTCTCTGGTTGAATCTCATGGGCGGCAAGATTGGGAAATCACCAACGCTCTTAGTCATCTCAACATGTCCGTCGAGGCCTTTTTGAACTTCTCGGATCCCTACCAAAATCCAGATGCTCCATATCGAGGGAGAGGACGAGGACGGGGGCGTGGTTATTAGATTCATAGCTGCATATTTCATATTTGCTTATATGTTTTAGTCTGTGTACTTTTCATTTGTTTTGTATTATCTGTGCCTGAACTTTAATTACATGTGTTCGTCATTATCTATTAATTCCAGTATTTTGTTCATTATCATGCTTGTGTGTGAAGTTTGATAATCAACTATCACCTATTGTCTGTACTATGTTATTTGATGTGTTCCTCTTCTCTTTTTGATGGTGTCAAAGGGGGAGAAGGCAATGTTGCAAGCAAACACCAAAGCCAATAGTTCAGGATAGTAACAACATTTGATGATTGTTGTTCTACAACCTCATAGTGCAAAAGAAAGGGGGAGCTTATGTATTCTTGTGTGCGTGTGTATATGTTGCATATTTTGGTGTTTAAATGTATACAGGTTGTCATCATCAAAAAGGGGGAGATTGTGGAGGCAAGTCGCCACATATCACACAAAGCTGCAAGACATTGGTAAATGCAGGTTTCGATGATGACAAATTCCCAGGATAGACTGGAAAGTATGAGTTCCAGATTCACTAACCAGATGCAACATATCACTCAGCATATTATCCTTTTACTTGTCTTAATTTGTCTTAAAGAAATATACATTGAGTTGACAAACTGCAATCATGACTAAAGGCATGAGAAACTTCAAACTAACAATATTTTGCAGGATTACAGGACATGGGTCGACCAAAGGGTCGACGTATCCATCAAAAACAAGGGAAGGACTGTCAGCGCACAAAGCATATGTCGACCATTGGGTCAGCGTATGAAAGGATAATTTTCCAACGGGTCAACGCATGAAAGCTTTGGTCGACCATAGGGTCGGCGCACAAAGGAAAAGAATTCCAACGGGTCAGCGCACGCCGACTGTATGGTCGACGCATACTGATGAAGTTTCCAGAAATTCAAAACATCACAGGCCATGCGTCGACGCATAGACCTGTTATGGTCGACCGTTCGCGCGGAAAAACTGTTTTTAACTTTGTTCCCTCTCATATTTGAAATACTGTTGTGTTCTGAATTTTGTGGGCTCTATATATACTTGCTTAAACACTTGTGTCTAACAACATTTGATATTCTTTTGATTCATGTGTTCAAAAACAAGAAAGAGTGAAATAGGTGTCCAAGATTCATCATCTTCATCTTCAACCTCTCACAATATTTCAATTACACACAATCATTTTTGAAATGCATTTGTGAGAGATTCAAGGCGATAAGGTTCGAGGCTTAGATTGGAGAATCAAGCTCGGGTTGAAGATTGCGACAGGTTCTTTCTTGAATAAAACCATTGGGGTTTTTCCCTCCAAGATTGGTTCTAATTTTGGGGGTTTTTGGACGAGATTCTTCATCAACGATCAATCGAGCGAAGGTGATTGTGAAGAGGTGGTCTTCACAAGTCTAGTAGCGGATTCGGTGACTTTGAAGGGAAGGTCTCGGGTTCGATTTGGTGCTGTTGAGATCAGCCGGAGCCAAAGGTTTGAACAACAACGTGTTCTTCAATAAGGTGGCTGGAGTCGGAGGTCCACCAACACAAATCGAAGAACTTGATTCAGCTTGAATCAAGGGGCAAGGAGTGAAGGCAACTTTCAACACATTGAGATTTTTGTTGTAATTTTGCTGCTCAATCCTTGTATAAACTGTTCATTCAAACAGGTGATATCTATACAATATATCTCAATTCTAGTTTTAGAATTGAGGGCAGACGTACCCCGAAGCGAGGACGACGGGGGAACTGCCTCACCAAATTACTTGTCTTCTTTATTTTCAGCATTTTCGTTACCGCTCAAATAAGTAATTTTTGTGTAAGCTCTTGTGTCAAAACTGTGATATAAATTGAGTAAGAGATTAAAACATTGTTTTTAACTCTAACGTACAACAAAACGTTGTACTAGGCTGATTGAAATCACTTACTCAACATAAACATCACTTGGAGTGTCTTTGCACACCAAGTGTTTGACATATTGCTTGAACCAAAATTACCTTACTTGTGTATCTAGTTTTGGTTTAATTTTTGGATCATTGGAACTAGGTAACCTTGCAATTGAAGTAAATAATTGATAAGCATAGTTTGTGTTGTGATTCTATTTTTCCGAATTGTCATAAATCCATAGGCTTACGTATATCCGGTTTTTCAATAACCGTTCGTTTTAGACTATATTTTTCCTCGGCCGCTTCCGCACTTAAAACATTTTTAAAACCAATTTTAAATTGGTAGCGCCGACTCAAATTTTAATTGGGGATCTATTCAACCCCCCCTTCTAGATCCGTGCCATAGTCTAACAATTTAATCTCCAATTACAAGTCAATTTGGCACGAGTTAATCACTTAAACATGTTTAGTGAAGTTTTCAAATTTTAGTTAAGCCTTAAAACGCAAGTTTTGGCTGAGTTTTGAGTGATCTCAAGTCACATTTTCTTCATGGTGACTTGAAACTGAAGAAAGCTCCATGATTAGAATTTTAATTCATCTAATCTCCAATTACATGTTAATTTGGCACGAGTTAATCACTTAAACATGTTTAGTGAAGTGTCCAAAGTTTAATTGAGCCTTAAAACGCAAGTTTTGACTGACTTTTGAGTGATTTCAAGTCACACTTTCTTCATGATGTGGGGTGCATACAAACTTCTCCAATTTTCACTCAATTCATATTGCATTGAAAATGCAAGGTGACTTATAATTTATAACAATTTATTTTTACAAAATGACTTATAATTTGGGACAGAGGGATTAATTGTCACCACTCCATCAATACTTATAAATGAATTTCTAATAAATTATTTAAATAAATTTGGAATGCTTGAGTTGATTTCCTTATGTTATTAAGAATAACAAGTGTGTTAGTGTGCGAATGTTCTACATTGTTAGAAATGTGAAGACTTGAACATTTATAAATGAAAAAATCTACATATTTATTGTTGGGTTAATTTGAGAGATCAACACAAGTGAATATTACTTTGAAACTTTTCTTTAAAAACAACACACATTTGTGATAGACACATCACATAATCACTCAAAATCTTAAGATGATAGGTATGAGTTTTCTCATTTATAAATGTTCAAGTCTCCATATTTCTTACAAGTGTGGAACTTCTCCACACTACTCACTTTTGTCATTTCAACACTCCCCTTAAATGTGATCCACAATGCTCTCCTCAAATGGAAGTTTTTTTTTATTACATACACATGTGCCGTTGTTGAAACTCTTTAACTAGACACTCTATCCACGATCATGTGAGAATATTTTTGATATAAATGAATCAGTCTCTTCACTCAAACTAGACTCTAATACTAAATGTTAAAATTTGAAACTATAAAATTAATGAATAATGGGGAAATCAAGTGTGAAGAGGGAGAGAAATTGAGAAAGAGAAAATGAGAGTAAGAATTATCATTCACAGTAACACTGAAAATAATTTCTCCAAAATATATAAATGTTCACAAAGAAATTGAAACACAAATTACATCATTAAAATAATAGAAAAATTAAAATATTGAACCTATAACCCCAACATATGTCACGTGTGCACTAGATCAGGCACTGAACATGAATATAAGAGATTGCATCCGAGATTTAAAAAAAAACAAAGAAAAAGAAAAGCAATTACAATTTGGAAATCTGGACTTAAAAATAAATAAATAAATAAATAAATATGACAAAAATAAATAAATAAATAAATATGACAAATTTAAACTCAATATTCAATATCTCCATGCTCAGTTATCAACTAAATTAATTTAACATAAGAATTTTTTATCAATTTTTATTATATAATCTAATGCTATAAAATATGAATTTTAATTGGTTGTCTGTGTAACCGAGTTTTATACTAATAATTTATGTCGATCAATCTTATAAAATATTTAAAAAGAATATAGTAAAATGATATGCATTGTCCATATATAAGATAGTTTAACACACCACTCTAGACCCTCTTCTTTTGCCCATTAAGGTTGATAGATGTATGTGTAACGAAGTAACTTTTCCAACATCTATTCCGCTGGAAATGTGCAAATCACCCTCATTTTGTACTTTTGTTGAACTGTGATCACATATTACTGTGAGTTCTCCGAATGCTGCAGATGAAATTTTGACTAGTTTGAGAGAAGATGACGAGACAGATTCAGCTCATAAACTTCCAAAATAGTTCGCTTGTGTTTCTGGCTACTTTCCCTGTTTGTTAGAACATAATAAAGTTGAATCATGCCTTTAATTGGTATCTTGACGAAGTGCCCTGAAATATCTAAATCCCCAAGTCTTGATTCTCGACATGGAGGAACGGAAACTATTTTTTACTATAATAAACCTTTAACCAAATCAAAGAAGCTAGATAAAAAAAAAAAAAAAAAGCCATTTTTCAAATAAGCACCTTGTGTTCTCAGACAAATTTCAGACCCATCCATTTTCCAAGCAACTTCACTTTTCTAATATTTTTCTAATGCATTGTACCCTTCCTGATTAGGGAGGAGATAGGAGCACTGAATGTCATACTAAGTATAAAATCAATTATTGTGTAACAATGATTCTTAAGTCACAATAGCTTCTATTTAAGGATTAAATCTGTTACTGTATCCGAATAAAATGGTTGCTAAGATACTATACTCTCAAAAAATACAAAGCATACATATTTACAAACTCTGCTAGTACAGTTTTCTTACAATACAATTGTAGAGTTACAACAGATATTTTGTTTGGGGCATTAACAATATATTGCTTAACATAAAGTAGTAACTTCTTTATGTAAAATGGTTGCTTAACATAAATTGCTTACACATTGCAGAAATATTATCGACCACATTTTATGATGGAGTGCGGCTAATCTGAAGCCAATTAGGTCCCGTGTTGCTGGAGACAAGTTTTGAAGGATCATCAGAAACCTTAGCAAGGGAGCGATACTGCAATTTTACACTCTCTGCATTGTCCAATGTCTTCACCACATACCTGTTAATAAATAAGTCTTTTATTAACTGCAGAAGCAAGATTAACATAGCTCCTTAAAAGCAACATTCCGGCGTTGTAGTTATTTCCAAGTCTCAACCAAGCAAATGTGTTGTTAAGTTCAAAAGAACTAGAGAAATTTATTTCTCAACATCCACTATTTTTACTAGGTACATCTAACCAGCTATAACAGTATAACAATAATTTCAACTTCTGCAACTCAGCTCCCAAAAGCACTGTAGCAATACAAGGCAACATTTTTTTTTTTTGGGTTCGAAGACGAAGGGGCAATAATCACTAAAAACTCACAACTTTAAGGTCTCGGGTTTGAACCCAGTTGATGGTGTCCAACTTAACAATATCCATATTTGCTTGTTGAGTTAGGATTTATAGACATTTGTAATCCTCAAAAGGTAATGCTATTAAATCTTTGATATCTTTGATACAAAATCTTCAAAAAGTAATGCTATTAAATCTATCAGGTCAGTTTTATTAGTCAATAAATAAATTGGCATGTTACAATATTTACTACTATATATTAATAATAAAAATAAACATGACAAATCAAGATTTGATATTAACTACGAGAGAAAAAGTTGTTAAGTCACTGACCATCCATTCAGGCATTGTGTTGTTACAATAGCTTCCCTTCCAACAAAGCGCTGTGGTGTCCTTTTGTTCCCCTGATCAATTTTCTCTCCAATTACTTCTTTTGTAAGTTTTAAAAATAATGTAAATAACTTTCAGAAGTAGTCTTGATTCTCAATGCTCTTTACAGTACCTTTATGATAACCCTGTCCGTCACAGCAAATGGAAATTGAACACCTCTGCTCCTTGATGGTTCAAAAACAGCACACTCTCCTAAAACACCCTGTCGTGAGTATTTATCGTTAAAAAATGAAAGCTGCCAAGGTAATTAACTAAAGCAAACTAAGTGATTCTTGATTTCCGTTTCGTATGTCTGAATTTCTCTATGAAGGTTTAAACATGTTTGAGAAATGGAGATATACCTGATCAAATCTCTCTCTTCTTCTTTTGGATGATCGGTAAAATTGTGATTCCTCTTCCCGACGGTACGCCTGTACAGCAGCTTGGAGTGCTGTCAAGGAAGGCAGCACCACAGGAAGAAATCCGAGAAAAAAAATCAAAACATTCCAACAAAATATGACCAAGCATTATACTAAATTATTATTTATCTAAGAATATCCAATACTTGTTTATGAGACCATATCTTATTTAAGAAAATTAATTGAATTTCTACATTATTGACTCACAAAGATTTGGAGATATTGATTCCTCTAGTGTGGGTTGAGAGCAAGTACAACAAGCTTTCTGAAAAACGAAAAAAATTGCATCACTGCTGTATATTAACTACTTGACTGCATGTGATGTACAAATGTAAATTTATAAAAAGTGGTATGAATATTTCTGAAATTTTCTACATCATACTGCAGGCAGATCCACAACCCAAACAAATACAGATGTGAATGACGACCAAATTAACATTCATTCAAATTTCTAGTCCATGAACAGTATAGATGGATACAGAGCTTCTCCCAAGGAAAATATAAATTATCTACTAATCCTCAAGAACCATAAGTTAATTTGATTCTTACAACAAGAAAAGTATGAAATAAAGCTACATACAATCAATGTTGTAAAGTTTCAACAGCAGCGCAGTGCAGCCCTGCAATATTTTCTATATTGATTAATTAATCAATATTATCTTATATATAGATAGTTGATAATTAAAATATAAATAATTAGCATTATATCTACAAATTCATACATACAAGAAGCCCACGTCAGCCTATTATTGCCCAACCAAAACAACAGGCCTGTTAGACCATTTCATTAACACTTAATACAACCTAAGAACACATATGGCAATGCAGCAGCAGCACTCAACAATGCCGCTGCTCTTTTATGTTTTTAGTACTTAGTCTTACTGTGTATTATTCTTCTACTGTTTGTGATTCTACCCTCTTTCCTCCTCCCTTTGTTCTCCTGCTGTGGTCAGGAGGTACCTTCCAATGCAAAGTTTGGCCATTGTGGAGCAAGTATGCGAGGGAGGAAAGCTGTAAGAAACAGTGAAAAAGTCCAAATTCCCTACACTTTTGGGATTTTACTTCCCCTCTCTTGTTGTGCATGCTATTCCACATTTTTAGCCGCACATAGCAACAACACCATATTTGTAAAGGTATTTTGGATTTTTGAAAAAAATCCCCTGGTGCACTGCACACTCCAAGTGCGAAAACAGGTGTTCTAGCTGGACCACCCTATACACGGTGCACCAGGGAGCACAGTCATAGAAACACCCTGCTCCGCCGAAATAGTGCCTTATTTGCCTCTACTAATAACCTAACATACAATGTCCATTCTCATTTGATAATTTTTTATAGACTTCTATATATTCTTCCATTTAAACTTTTGATCAATGTTTGATTAAAATTAAGTTCCTGTCTTCTCCCAACACAGCCAATAGTTTTCCATATTCTCAAAGAAGGAAATTTAGAATATGTTGGAGACAAATACTAGTTCAAAGTGCCATTAGTAGCTTTGAGACTGCTGCCATTCTACTGTATAGAGGCGTATATTTGAGAAAGAGGCTGAAAATTACCAGATCCATAGTTATTAACATTTTTCAGAAGACTAGTCACACAAAAGGTCAGTCTGAAAATTATGGCATTTTGATGGCTTAGAACCCACCATTCTAATAACATGCTGTACTCCGCCTCCGCCAAAAGAATGTCCACAAGGTAATATCATTGCATCATCCATAAGAGTCCCACTGTATTTTAAGAAGATGAATCAAAAACAAAAAGTACAAGTCTGAAGATGCAACATAAGAAAGTAGAAAAATATCCCCAAAAAAACATAGGTAACATACACGATATCAGCAGCAGATTAAACTTATGTGATCCCTATACTTGCAAAGGAGATGGATGTAAAAATACCAAATTAGATTTTCATGTTCTGCATCATCAGAAGATTAAAGCTTTTGATTAAGAGAATAAAAAAATTAAGGAAATCCTAACAATAAGCTTGACACATACTTTTACATGAGGGATCAATTGATGCCAATAGATAATCTCTATAGGTTGGAAAGTGCATGGTATTGTATATAATATCAATTAAAAACAGAGGAATGGTTCGAAACCATTAGAAATGAAAAATAAAAACAAAAAAGCAAATCATTCAAATCATATTGCTCAACAATCACATCATTAAATGAAACATAGAGTCTACTAGTACTACCCACTAAAACCTTTTTTAATTAACTGAAAGAGACTTACGTAACAGGATCTGAAAGAATTGCCCTCAATGATTCCCCTGACTCGCTGGAATACGCAGCATCCTTTCTTCCACTAAACCCACAACCATTGTCATCCACCATAACTTTCTGTACAGAAGGTGACCCTTCCGTACCTTGAAGATAGTGGGAATAATACTCCTCACAATCAGCTTCAGCAACAGTTGCAGAATTCTGAGTTTTACCTAATCTTTCTCGCTGATGATCTTCACCAACAGTACCACTCCCATGGTTATGCACCAACGGTACAATCTCTCCGTCCTTTCCAAACATCTCTCTACCGGAAACTAGGATTCAAACATGACCAAAACAAACAACTAAGAATTTAAAGTTTACATTCTGAAACTCAAAAGGAACATGGCAAAAAAAAAATCTGCTTCGTTCATACCATAAGGTGAATGATGCTGGGATTTTCCAATTACAACACCACCACCGTTGTTATTGTTAACATCAATGATTGCATTTGAACTCCGGTTGCTCCCATCACCGATACTGACGAGTCTGTCTACTACAGTGACATCTTCGCCGCCATCGTCACCTTCATCTCCATCATCATCTTCATCGTCTTCTCCGTCCGAATCATCGCTGCTGGGAGTTCCCGCGCTCCAGTTCAGTACATCTGGAGCATCTCTGTGGTCGGAGCGATCAGCAAAAACGTTACGGCGGAACTCGGCACCCTGGGAGGTGAAAAACCGATCGCGATTTACAGTGAACATTTTGTCGTCGATGAAACCGCCGACTTCCCGGGGTTTAACGACCGGATCGCCGACCTGCCGCTGTGGTGCACCGTCGCAGTTGAAGCGTAAAGTATCGTCTTGGAAGACGAGGGGGGAAGTGAGGCCGTTTTCGATTCTCTGATCAGGACCGAGATTGATGTCATCGGAGGACATTGTGCAAACCGCGAAGCTCGAGTTATTGGAATGGTGAAGAGACACAATTAGGGTTTGGAGACAGTGCTAGATCTAAAACGGTGACGTTTTACATTGTAATTCATGTGCGCGCGCTGTCTTGCGACACTGGTAGCGTGTCTTTGCTTCCACATGCCGATTGAGGCTTCACTGAGAAATATACTTCAGAACGACGTCGTTAGGACACTTTGGGGGCGTTATGATTTCCTCAAAGTATTCTTAATTTTGACAAATTAAAAATATATTTTCTAAATATATCATATTCATCCCTTCTCTACCCATTCAAGAAAAAGAAAAAGTAAATTTCCATATTCATCCCTTCTCTACAACATTTTAAAAAAAGAAAAGTAACGGTTTGAACTATTTTTAATTTTTAGTATTTTATATATCAATTTAAAAAAGTAAAAAAAAATTAATAATTTTACTTAAAATTTAATTGAAATATACCGAAACTATCAGAGAATTTTATACATTTAATTAATCAGAGATGTTAGGGGTTAAAATTAATTTAATTTTTATTTTAATTACTTATAAAATAATGCAAACAAATAATAATGTAAAATTAATAATGTAAAATTTTTTATATTAACAGTATATAATAAATAATTTTTTTTACTTAATTTATACTATTATAAAATTGTCATTGTATATCAATTTTTCTGGGTTTTTTTCTAACTTTTAAAACTAAAAATTAAAAATTAAAAATCAAAATCTCTAAAATTAGTTTTAATTTTTAATACTCTTAAATATATAATAGTTTTTAAAAATAATTTTGTAAATTTAAGCTATAAAAAAAATTATTGTTTTCAAATTTTAAAAAGTAAAAAGCAATTTTATAAAACCAAATCAAACGTTTTTTTTATTGGTTTAGAAATTTTTAAAAATTTAAATTCTTTTTAGTTTTAAAATTTTTAAAAATTAAAATTAGTTTTTATTTTAAATTACAATATTTTCAAATAACAAGAACTGTTGTGCCCCCATGGCTGGATGAAGGAGGATCATTAATCTGGATAATACCCTGAGGCGTGATGGAGAACCTGTTAGAGTCTAGCAGAGTCTGAACTTGGCTCCTAAACACCTTACAATCGTCTGTTGAGTGCGCTTGTGCCCCAACATGGTACTCACAGCGGGCTTTGACATCGAAGCTTGGAGGATACGGCAGGATCATTGGATTAGTCTCTTTTGGCACTATCAGCCCTCCTTTGACCAAATCCGGCAACAACTGACTGTACGACATCGGTAGCTGAGTAAACTGCCTTTCAGGTTTCCTTGGTCTTCGTCGAGCGTGCTGACGCGGCTGATGACGGTATGACTGTTGGCTTTGAACACTTGACACGTCTGAAGACTGACCCTGAGATACTGGAGATTCTGAGATAAGATCACTTCCTTTCTCCCATTCTTCTTGTGAACTGACAACTGATCCATTTTCCTCAACTGAGATAAAAGGAATGTCTCTAATCTTTCCATTTTTGAGTTCGCTCTCAACACGTTCCCCTGCCATCATTAAGTCAGCAAAGTTTAATGTTCCACCACTAATCAATATATCATAGTAATGGCCCTTCAGAGTACCCAATAAGATGTCAACTAGTTCTCTATCCTGAAGCGGTGGTTGAACACGAGCAGCGAATTCTCTCCATCTCTGCACATACCCTCTAAAGGATTCATTCCCCGCCTGAGATAATTCTTGTAACTGCACGCGACTGGGAGCCAAGTTGATATTGTAGTTGTACTGCTTCACGAAGGCATTAGCTAGATCTGACCATGATCTGATGCTACCACTTTCCAACTGCATATACCAACTTAACGATGCTCCGCTCAAACTGTCCTGGAAACAGTGAATCATCAGTTTGTCATTGTGGACATGTGAAGTCATTCTCCTGCAAAACATTATCAGATGTAGCTTCGGACAACTAACCCCTTTGTACTTCTCAAAGTTTAGCATCTTAAATTTCGGAGGCATCACAGGACCTGGCACCAAACACATGCTCGAAGCATTCAGATTAAGAGTATCCCGACTCATTAGGGTATCAAACTTTTCTTCCAACAGCTCACATCTTCTCATAATCTCAGCAGTCTGTGGGTCTCTAACATTAACCTTTGGAACAACCCTCTGAGAATCTGGCATAGGGAAGGTGAAATTTTGATAGTCCGTGTCATGAAGAGAAGATAAATCTCTATCTCTAGCAATAGGATGCTCTTGATCTTCAACAGGAATCTGCACAGGCTGAGCTTGAGCAACATTGTTCATTGGAGTCCTCTGAACATTGGTCTCTCCCCTAGTCACAGCTGTCATGGCTTCCATGATCTGATCCAACTGATTCTTCATCAATTCAAACTCTGCCCTTGTAACAACCACATTCTGCTCTTCTGGGTCCATGCTTCTTCCGGAGGCTAAATCAAGTCCAATGCGAATGTCAGGAAATCAACTAACGGAGTTGGATAAAAGATGGGTGAGCTTCCTGATCCGGCTGAGGAGGGATATGCAAAAATGAGATGCAAATGCAAAAACAAAAATGCGAAATGCAAATGCAACAAACAAGGGATCAAGACCACTGTGTTGTTGATCGAGAAGAACCGGCGCTTCGCCTTGGTCAAAACAATAGCATAGATCCGACGGTAGGAACCACTGATACTCAGAACACAGATTCAAACTGTGAAGAAAACCGGGTAATCTCACAGTCAAGTTACTTGCAAAACCCAATCCCGCTCACAAGTATGTGTAACGCCCATTTTAATTATTTTTAGTTTCGGTGTTATTGTATCCGTTGACGTGTTTTGTGTGGAATTATTCGAAGAATCAAGAAATCATAATATTAATATATAGTGATAAAATGTGATAATTAGTAGTAAGGTTAATATTGCTATTAATTATTATTATTATTACTAATATTAATATATAGGAGTAAAATATAATTATGCGATTTTTGGAATTAAAAGGAATAAGATTATTAATTATGGAATTAAGAAAATGTGGAGAATATTATTTATTTGAAATATAAGAGTTGTATATTTTTGGGATGAGGGGCAGAATTAGCATTTGGGAAAATAGAAAGTGAAAGAGTGGAAGGAAGAACACGAGGAAGGGAAGAACACGGTTGAAGCAGCAAGGGCAAGAGCGATCAAGAGCGGGAAAGGATGCATCAAAACGGCTGCGGATTGTGAAGCTTCATCATCTAAACGAATTCGAGGTAAGGGGGAGGAATTGATCGGTTAATTTCGGTAGTGCATGAATATGTGGTAGAAAGGGGAAATTCCCTAATCCCCATTATCGATGATGAATTGATGTTGTTTGCATGTTGCTGATTCTGATATGTTGTGATTATTGTGTTAGAAACTGTTGCATGTGCTGTAGTGAGTTTGTTGGGTGAATTGGGGTTTCCGGGTAATGCGTAGTTTTATGTCGGAAGTTGGTAATTGAGCAGATATGAGGGTTTATCAGGTAAAACTGAGTTTGGATGTTGTAGTTAGGTGGTAGGACCTTAAGCCGATGATTTGGGTGTTGTCCCGATGAAAATTGGAGAGTGGGAGGGCTGCTGAATTCTGAGTAGCAGTTTTATTTTTCAGAAATCGCAGACTTTCACTAGCCCATCGCTAGGCGAAAGCGCAACGAGCCTTCGCTGGCAGCTCGCGTAGCGAGCGTGTAGCGAGCCATTACAGTGGTTGTTTTTCTGTACTCGCTAGCAAGTTCGCTGAGCACAGTGATACCGAACACTTCCAGTGGCTCAGAAGTGTGATTCGCGAGGAGGTTCGCTAGGCGAACGTGTAGCGAGCATTCGCTAGGAGCTCGCGTAGCGAGCAGGTAGCGAACGTAGCAGGTTTTGGTTTTTGAGAGCTGTGTACAGCTGTTGGCGCTGAGTGTGATCGGTCTGATGTGCTGTGATGATAGTTGAGCGCTGAGAGTATGTTGAGGGTTATGAGGGTTGTGTGGTCAACGTTTAGCGCATTGGACAAAATCGATGGATTATGTGATATGTAAAGATGTGTATGTGTATGTGTATGTGTTATATGTGTTATATGTGATATATGATGGATCTGTAGGATCGATACGCTTGTGTGAGTAGTGTTTTTATGCTGTGTAAGGGATGGATCGGTAGGATCGGATTGTACCTTGTGTGCTAGACGTGTATGTGACGTGTGATATATGTATATATGATGCATGATGAGATATGGTCAGGGGACCGTGTATGCTGATTATGTGTGATTGTTGTTGTGTGCATGCATTGGGGTTATGCATGGCGTGTTGTGTTGTTGTGCTCCCTGTGTGGAGGGTGATGGCCTAGTGACCATCGGAGATGTGCTCCCTGTGAGGAGGGTGATGGCCAGGTGTCCATTGATATTGTTGTTGTGCTCCCTGTGTGGAGGGTGATGGCCTAGTGACCATCGGAGATGTGCTCCCTGTGAGGAGGGTGATGGCCAGGTGTCCATCGATATTGTTGTTGTGCTCCTTGTATAGAGGGTTGATGACCTAGTGCCCATCGGTGATGTGTGCTCCTTTGTGGAGGGTTGATGGCCCGGTGCCCATCGTTGTTGTGAGTCGGTACCGTATATCATTGTGTGAGTGGCATGTGTTGCATTGTTGTGTGTAGTGATTGTTGATGGTGGGACAGTAGGTCCGAGTGTGTTGCATATGAAATGATGTTTATATGTTTCTGCCTTTATTTCATGTACATTATTACCGGTTTATATTTGATCATGATTTCTCACCCATTTGTTGTTGTTGTGGTTTATGCTTCTTTGGAAGTACAGATAATCCAGGTGTTTAGCTAGCTTGGATTGTGGCGATGTCGTGGGGTTTGCTCTGATACGTAACACCGGGGCTTTTGGGAGTTTTCATGTTTATTGACGATTTTGTGTGCCCATGTGGCGTATCTTGTTGTGTTGAATATGATGATGATGTTTTGTACATTTTGGGAAGATGGCCGACTTGTTGTACCTATGATGATGTTGATGATGTATATATATATACATATTAGGTGTTTATGACAGACTTCTTTTTCCGCTGCAATTTTATTGGAAAATCATTTAAGAAATGTTTGGTGAAATTTTGGCGAAATGTGACATCCCGTTTTTGAGGGGAAAACTCTGATATTTGTTTATTTTAATTGCTTTATTTTATCTTGGGGAACGGGATGTTACAAGTTGGTATCAGAGCAGGTCGATCCGTCCGGCCAGTGTAGTGTTTTGAGTCTGTCTGTAGGATAGAGTTGGTTGTTTTCTGTTAACCTAGATTGTTGTTGTTGAGCAGTATGGCTGGGAGGAATGATGCTACGTTGGTTGCAGCTATGCAAGCAATGGCACAAGTAGTGGTCAATCAGAATTTGGCTGCGGTTGCTCAGTTTAGAGACTTGACGCAGTTCCAGAGCAACAAGCCACCGAAGTTTGAAGGTGGGATTTTGGATCCGGCCGCTGCACAGTAGTGGCTGAAGGCGATAGAGAAGATCTTCAGAACCATGGGGTGCAGTGACGAGCAGAAAGTGAGATTTGGCACTCACATGTTAGAGGGAGAAGTTGAAGCTTGGTGGGACAATTGTTATCAGAGGATGGAGGCTTCGGGGACTCCGATTACTTGGGAGGTGGTTTGATCTGGATTTATGGAGAAGTATTTTCCAAAAGATATCAGAAGTGCTAAAGAAGTTGAATTTTTAGAGCTGAAGCAAGGCAGTATGTCGGTGGTCGAGTATGCGGCCAAGTTTGAGGAATTGGCTCAGTATTGTCCCCATTACAATATTGAGGAGGCAATGACTTATAAATGCCTGAAATTTGAGAATGAGCTAAGGCCGGAGATCAAGATGGGGATTGCGTGTCAGAAGATCAGGAGCTATCCTGAGTTGGTGAGTAGAAGTCGGATTTATGATAATGATAATCGTGCAAAGATTGCACACTACAAGACGGTGAATGACTGTAAGGGTAAACAAAGGTTTGGTGGTACTCCTTACAGTGTTCCGACTGGTAAAGGGAAATTCAAGGGTGTTGTTGATAAGAAGCCCAGAGAAGGAAGGGCAGTTGCTGGTACGAAGTGTTTCCGGTGCGGTGGCATGGGTCATCGTGCCAATGATTGTCCTTATGAAGCGAAGAAGTGCTTCAAGTGTGGGAAGACGGGCCATGTGATGGTGGATTGTAGGACTAATATGCCTACTTGCTATAACTGCGGTGAGAAAGGCCATATTAGTACTCATTGTGAGAAGCCGAGAAGGGCTCAAGCGCCTCAGGTTGGCGGGAAAGTGTTTGCTGTGGTGGGAACTCAGTCGGCAGATGAGGAGCGTTCGACCAAAGGTACTTGTTTTATCAATAACATTCCTTTGACTGCTATGATTGACACGGGTGCGACCCACTCGTTTATCTCTGTTGATTGTGTGAAGAGGTTACGTTTGGTGCCGACTACTCTTGAGCGACGGATGACTATTGAAACTCCCTCGATTGGTTCAGTGACTACTTCATTAGTTTGTTTGAAGTGTCCACTGACTATTTTTGGCCGAGACTTCGGTGTGGATTTGATTTGTTTACCACTTGGTGGTTTGGATGTTATACTGGGTATGAATTGGTTAGAGTTCAACCGAGTGTACATCGATTGTTTTCGGAAGGTGTTATTGTTTTTTACTCCAGAAGAGGAAGCTTTGGCAGATTCCTTGTCTAGTAAGGAATTGAGGACCTTGTTGGGGGATGAAGCTCAGGTGTTTGCTTTATTTGCATCGTTGTCGGTTGACAGCAAGGCATTGTTGGATGAGTTGGCTGTTGTGAATGAATTTTCGGAGGTGTTCCCGGATGATATTTCAGAGTTGCCTCCGAAGAGAGAAGTTGAGTTCAGTATTGATCTTATTCCTGGTACGAGGCGCGCCGTACAGGATGTCGGGAGCGGAGTTGGCCGAGTTGAAGTCTCAGATTGGAGAGTTGCTGGATAGAAAGTTTATCAGACCAAGTGTGTC
Organism: Lathyrus sativus; assembly: GCA_963859935.3. Lineage (NCBI taxonomy): Eukaryota > Viridiplantae > Streptophyta > Magnoliopsida > Fabales > Fabaceae > Lathyrus > Lathyrus sativus. The sequence continues at coordinate 543,382,601 of OZ012739.1, read as the reverse complement.
GCTGTGGGGAGCTCCAGTGTTGTTAGTGAAGAAGAAGGATGGTAGCATGCGGTTATGCATTGATTACCATCAGTTGAACAAAGTGACCATCAAGAACAAATATCCTCTTCCCAGGATTTATGATTTGATGGATCAGTTGGTGGGAGCTCGTGTGTTCAGTAAGATTGACTTGAGGTCGGGTTATCATCAGATCAGAATGAAGGAAGGAGATATTCAGAAGACGGTGTTTAGAACTCGATATGGACATTACGAATATGCGGTAATGCCTTTCGGAGTGTCTAATGTGTCGGGCGTGTTCATGGAGTATATGAACCGTATCTTCCATTCTTATTTGGATCAGTTTATTGTCGTGTTCATTGATGATATACTGATTTATTCCAAGTCTGAGGAAGAGCATGCAGGACATTTGAGGATTGCTTTGCAAGTGTTGAAAGATAACAAGTTATTTGCTAAGTTATCGAAGTGTGAGTTCTGGTTGAAGACGGTGAGTTTCTTGGGGAATTTTATTTCTGGTATTGGTGTTTCGGTAGATCCATCTAAGGTGAGTGCGGTGTTACAGTGGGAACCGCCGAAGACGGTAGCAGAGGTTAGAAGCTTTTTGGGTTTGGCTAGTGTCGTACCTCGAAAAGTACGATCCTCGCGATGGACGCGGAAAATACGTTCGAACAAAGTCGCCACCGAACTTTATTTATTCCAAGGCAGGAATTGGAAAATATCGATAAAACCTTTAAAGAGATAAGAACATGGTCATCGTAACCAATATTCTAGGTTCGGGAGTCGATTACATGAGGGGAAGGTATTAGCACCCCTCATGTCCGTTGTACTCAATGGGAACCTCTTGATTCGATTCGAGAGTAAAGTTATCTACGCTTGTTTGTTTTCTTCTAAGGTTTCTCCTATAGAGGGAATGGGTGGTTTTAAGATAGGGTGCTCGCCAAGGATTGGGGCCCTTGTGCCTACGTATCTTCACTTATAAAAAGTGGAAAATCAGAGCATTCGTAGTTCGTGGGACTACGGGAAAAGGGGGAATTGTGCTCGCCAAGATCATCGCAATCTTGTGCCTACGTATTCTCATTGATAAATGAGAAAGCAGAGCAGCCGTAGTTCGACTAACTATGGTAGAAAGGTTTGGTGAACGAACGAGTGTTTAGGTCGCATTCTAACTGCTAAACATTGGCTTGTCTGCTCGCTGGGGGAGGCTGAAGCACGAGTTCGTATGCGCGGAAGAATGGACTAAACAATGTTCTTTGAGAAGAGTTGTTTGAGTTGTAGGGATCGCGCAAGGGCGAGGAATCAGGTTTATCATATTGGATATTTCGGTTTGGGAAAGAGGATAGGTTTGAATAGGTTTAAGGTTTCGATTGCACGGGGGCGAGAAAAGAGTTGGAATGGTTGAAAATCTTAAGGGAGAATGACGACTACTCGATAAACGAGACGTCGGTCTCGCAATCAATTAATCAGGATATTATTAGAATGCTAGATCCCAACAACACCTTTTTTCATTCAATTAATTATGAAATTGTATTTGAATGGACAATGACGATATTTATCCAAATAGTTAGGGCATATATTTTATAGACGAAAGGTCGAGTAATCCACAACCTAAAGCGTACGCCCCAAGAGTGTTTACTCAAGAATTCAAGGAGTGTGAGACTCCAAGAACTCAATTCTTTCGTAATTTAATCAAGAAAATAGTTTGGATTTGACGTATGGTTTAGAAACATACTAGGGTTTAGATTCGATCGTATGAAGGTGAGGAACGAGGTTAAACGGGTTGTATATTTAGGAGGAATGATGACTATTCGATAAACGAGATGTCGGCCTCGTAACCAATTAATCGGGATATCGTTGGAATGCTAGATCCCAACGATACCTTTTTCGTTCTCTTAATTATAAAATATGTTTGTTGGACGGTGAAAGTTCTTGTCCAAATAATTATGGGAGGTGTCTTAAGAACGAAAGTTCGAATGATATACTATTCAAGGCGTACACCTCGATAGTAATCATTCTCGAATTCAAGGAATGCGCGACTCCAAGAACTTGATCCTTTCGTGATTTAATTAAGAAAATAATTTGAACATATTATCGTAGGGGTTAAGCTAGGGTAGGCATATTGCTAGAATTAAGATTTGCCTACTTTGAAAGGTTTAAACAAAATTGTATAATTTTAGGGATGAAAGACGAAACGACCACGACTCAAGGCGTACGCCTCGAGAGCGGCCATCCAAGAATTCAAAGGATGCTAGACCCTAAGAATTCATTACTTCCAATATTTAAGTTAAAAAGCTAATTTGATATTGGAAAAATATTAAATTGGGATAAGAATAAGGATTAATAAAATCTAAAACAAAATTAACTAATTTAATTATCCTAAGATTAATTCCTAACAACTTAAAATAATGGACCATCAACTAAAGCCCAAATGATGACTCTCCCTAATAATTCACCTCGGGTCGTAGGGACCCGCTTCATCTTACAGCCCAATCATCCAAGGAAAAGGGAAGACATATCGGTCATACAACAGCCAAAATAGGGAAGAGAAGTATGGTACACGTGTGACCCTTGGGAAAATACACGGTCAAACGCACGCCTACCTCTATCCTCTATCACTATTACTGATAGAAATAAAAAAAAACATTCTTCAGTTACCGTTCCTTTCTTCATCATTCTCTCCCTGGTCAATCTAAAATCACCATGGAAGGCTCATCATTTTTTCTTCCTATTAGAACAAAACCCCCCTAAAATCTCTCAAAATCAACTTCGCGATTCAAATCAACAAACAGAAACACAAAAACCTCACACAGACCAAATCAAACATCAGTATGCAAGAGTGTTATTCCGAATCCTAAACCCCATTGAATCCCTAACCCCTCTTCAGAACATTGTCATGAATTTCAGACGATTATAAACACGTGAAACGAGGATTTCTAAAAAACATCGTCAATATTTTACAAGGGATAAGGAGAATAGAAAGAGGATATACCGAATCAGAGAACAACAATAACCTCTAATGGATCTTTCAGGTATGATTCTTTTTGTTTTCGCCACCGGCTTCACTCTTTCCTCTACCTGCTACAGCTTTCTGCTACAAGATTAGTGTTGTTGAGGGCTGAATAGCTCGATTCAAATGAGTCTCAATGTGAGACTCAGTGAACCCTAGGTTGTCAGCTTTGGGTGAGGGTATAGAGGGATATTTTAGCAGAGTTTCGGTAGGTTTTTTGTGTGTTTTGCAAATGATTGGGATTGCATTTATAGGGGATTTTAGGGTTTGGCTTGGTACGTGTGAGAATCAAAATTTGCTGATGAAAAAAATGGTTGAATCGTGTGAAATTTGTGTAGGACGATGAGGTGCGTTTTGGTAGTACAATTCTGTTATGTGCTACTACCATGATCACTGATTCTACGGGATTTGAATGACAGTGACCCCTTCTTTGTCTGTAGTGAGCTAACAAAATATCTACTTTTACCTTGATTTTTTTACCGTGTGAATTCTTGGGATTTTTACTGCGCTGATGTGGCTTTTTTGACTCAAAATGAATTCTGACTTTGGCTCTTTATTCTTGACTACATACCAATAATTTAAATTTCTTTCAACAGCTACTTGTGATCTCTACTTGCTTTGCTCTGCTCTTTATGTGGTTGTTTTTTCTCTCGTGGCAGGGCTTGAGTTTGGAGACTTGGTCATGACGGCAAGCACACAGACCGTAGCTCAATATATGGGACAGTTTGATGGCTTTTCTCGAATGTTGTTGCATAGGAATTGATCAACATGGCTCGTGTTTATGTAATGAAGGAGAAGGATGTTCATAGCAAACCATTATCTTCAATTGATATGCACCCTACATCAACCTTGTTACATACATCTGACAGTTTTGGCTTGAACTAGAATGCATCATCTATCTGCTCTTAAAATGTTGTTACATATGTGACCCCTTCCTACTTATTCCCGTTGAGGATCTGTTTTCCAGTGGCCATCAACAACAAATTTTATCTCATATACACCTGGATATAGCCACATCATCGCTGACCAAAATCTGGATTTCCTTGATCCACCATGGTCTATAACACTAGTTAATGGCTGAGGTTGAGGGTCCATCTTTATTGGGTGATGCCAGCCGTTGAAGCTTCCAGCTACCTCCACGACATCACCATTGCCAGAGAATTCAATAAGAACCTCCTTGAGTCCTGAAAGACTTTCTTCAGCTTCAAGCAGCTCTGCATCTTTTCCAGATAAAAGTTTTTTCGCTTTGTTGATTTCCTCCTCCGCCTTGTGATTTGATCGCAGCTCCTTAATGGTAATGAATCCTGCTGCGACTTCGATTGAACGGTATGATCTTTTTTTTTTACGAGACATTGTATTAGGATTCTTATGGCCAGCTGGTTTATACAACTTTCTGTGATGGCTTGATATTGAATGTTGAATAAATTATTGTTTTTCAGCAGCAATGTCTAATGAACCTACAAAACCTGTATTAACTTCTTTCAAAATCTGTCAGACTTGGAAAACTAACAATGGGAGTAGCACTGCCTAAACAGATATTCTAGAGGACTCCTCAACATGCTTCTGAACATAAGATGAAAGACGAAGATCAGGTGAATGCACGCATCTAGACTGCAGACCCGGTGAAGTAATGAAAACTTTGTTCTGACTCTGTATATGTACTTGCGTTACAGGTATAACACTTGTCGGTGGTGTCGTCCCAGTGGCTGAGTTATTTGTTGCCGTAGCGGTGTCAGGTTTTGCGATTTAGGCAACTATTATTGCCTCTGCTGCTAAAACTGTTTCATTGGCATTTGTGACAATGATTGGAGTTGATGTTAAAACCTTTTATCAATCATTTGCTTCTATGTGCTTTAAGATATTTTTATCACCTGCTCACTTGGTTTTGCTATGACTTTGCAGCACTTCCTGTGGTGCACTCTGTTGCTCCTTGAATTTCCTATTTGGTGTTAAAGAAACTCCTACAAGGATGTTGTCTGTTCATGCTGCTTAACTTCTGTCATGTGCAAAAGGGTCACATGGTTTTAGAAAGCATCGGCAAGGGGTAGATCAACCAAGAACTTACAAGATTCACTTAGCAATGGTGATGGAACCTTAAGTAAGTTCATTTTCAATTCAACTTGTATGTTCATGCTTACATATCTGTGGAAAGACAACATCTGTTGAAGCTCAAATGATATTACTATGAATCCTCCTTAAACTAGAGGACCAACCGTAGCTTCATTTCGATTCCACAGGTTTAACATAAGTCAAATGGAATCATGAAACTTGGCTTGTATTTTGCAACTTCATGGATTACTTTCTGAATTTCCGGTGTCTGCTTATTCTGTTGAGAACATCACTTGTTTTATCTTGAAAGCATCTTAACAGGGAATTCTTAATGTGTCATGGCTTTGTATGCTTCTGTATCTGTTTCTAATATTATATTTCCACCCTTGTTTCAGGTATGCTCTCTAGAGAAATAAAACTATGTCATAACTTGGAATTTGAATTGATGATGTTCAATGGAAAGGAAACCGTAACATGGAATCAGCTTGGCACGAGCAATAAATCATGGTATTGCTCCTGTAATTGATTTTAAAAAGCTTTTGACATTTCAATTCCCTGTTTTGATTTTTTGGCTGTATGGTTAAGAATGTGACATTCATTTGTGAACTTCATCATAACTGCATGTTCTCAAGTTTGTAGTTTAGGAACTAATACAATTTTCTTGATGATAGAGATTCATCGCAGGAAAGAAACTCGCGCTGTCTACCGTTGTCTGATGAGGGATTTGTCACCTGAATACTCACAGTGAGGATTTTGAATTCATTTGATCTTTCAACATTCATGTACCAGTAGCTTTTGTACCTAGCCATTCATTTATTCCTTGAGCCAAGAACTAATTATGTCTACAATGTTCTGCAGGTTTCGTCATTTTGAATGAACTAGACCGTCATCAGTGTGTGAACATGTTGCAGGATATTAGGGTGACACAACTTCGAGCCATCCGCCGACGCCGTTGGAAAGGTTCTGTTACTAAAAGAGACAAAGGATGCAGAAGGGCATAGACTTTGATGATTTCTGTAACCACTTCTCCACTTTCTCCAAGTAGCAGTACGATGACATTTTCGCAATGATTGATTGAGTCGAGGAGTTGGCCAAGGGAACAATCAACAAGTTCGGGCGCTCATGAGCTTTACAACCTTTCGAAATAAGATGTACACGCTGCCTCTCATCTTAATCCTTCAATTCGAGAAAGAACGTATGCCGGAAAATTGTGATCAAATCTGTTGTGCGGTGGCTTAAGTAGTTCCCACGTAAGCTTCTCCACAACACCTAATCGGTGATGATTCTTACGCATGAAATGCTCAAACATCCAATGTTTCTTTGTTATCAGTTTGTTATTTTCCTTATATCTGTTGAAAGTCCCTTGCTTAACATAGTTTCTATTTACACACACATTCCTTCATCACAATTCATCAACAGTGGTGCTCCAGACATCTTTACTCAAGTTATTTTTTGTTGAAACTTATGTTTTATGCGGGATGTGCTGCTAATGAGATTATATTTTTGTTTACAATTCTGCAGATATTGGCCTTCACCCAATGCAGAGCGGCGCGGTAACTCCGGATTAAACACTCTTGTGATGTGTCTTTCAATGTGTCTTTCAAGGAGGGAAGAGGATGTGGCTTGCAGAGCAACTTTCGAGGCGTGAAGGATCAATACCTTTTTGGCTTTGGGGAGCTTTGAAGAAAAAAAAGAAATTGGCATGAGAACCTTCAGTTTCATGGACTCACTTATTCCTTTCTTCTAGTCATTAAAGCTTGTGATACTAAACAATGCATATTGTAATATCCAAATTTAATGTAATACCTCGGTTCTCTTGGCTTTATTATTTCATCACTCAGTAGAACTCTTTTCTTGTAATAAATTTTAACATTATTTTGAGTGAACCAAGCATTGAACAATATTACCATAAAAAGCCTGCGTGTCGTTTGCGTTTTAACCTTCAAATCCATTTTATATGACACATTGCTATTAACAGGCTTTGCTATTAGTTTGACTTCTAAAACACCCTGTAGCTAGCACCATTTAACATTAGACACAAGGCTTGTGGCTTTAGTCTTAAAAATGATAAAACTCTTCTCGGAAAATGTCTTTGAAACATATTTTGACATTCTCATACGTAGCCCATATGAAGGGTCAAAGTGCCTCCTACACAACCTAAAACCTTACTGGCGAAACTTGAAGTATAACCGGACATCCTGAGATATTATATGAAAAATAGGCTTAGGAATTGTTTCCAAAATATGTTTTGAAATTTGCAATTTAAATCTAAGTTTGTCACAAACTGATTTAGAATTCAATTATAACCCGACACTTGTAATCGAACCGCGCTTGAGGCGAAATCGGCCATGTCTAGCAGCATCATGTGAAGTATCTTGTATTAAGTGCATATCGTAGCAAGTAACTTGTACAAGCAACTCGTAGTGAGGTTTAAACAACCTTTAAAGAATTTTGTAACCTAATTGAAATATGGTTTAATTTTCTTGAAAACCAACAGTCATGTTGCGAGGTAGATCCAATCATGTATTTGACGTCATTGTCCCTATCATATATGTCTGATCGTGAGAACGAGGACACACATGAGTTTGGGTATAAGGGGCTAGAGGCGCGCTCTTCCCACGAGAATTCAACATAAATTGCAAGGGGTTATAACCACAATGTGTACACATATGGTCTTTATAAACGAGGTCTCAATAAATCATGGTCAGACGTCATGAAGCATTAAAACGTTCTTTAAATACCGAAGTAGGAGAAATTTAGGGTATGACAGATGCCCCTATCTAATTGTCTTAAACTTGAGAGAATGAACTGCTGCATGGCGTTCATTTTAAGGTGGAAGTCAACTAGATACAAGAAGACCCTGAAATTTGTCTGATAAGCAAGTAGACTGCAGTGAGATATACTAGAACGGGGTAACAGGATGCGAAAGAAGAACAAAATAATTTGGCATTCTCTGGGTGGTCGAAGCAGTCCCTTATCCAATAAGGTTCTCCGATGATACCAAAGCAGTATCTCTGATCAAAATTTGAGATTCTTCGGGTGGTCGAAGCAGTCCCTTATCCAATAAGGTTCTTCGATGATACCAAAACAGTATCTCTGAACACATGAGATTCTTTGGGTGGTCGAAGCAGTCCCTTATCCGATAAGGTTCTTCGATGATACCAAAGCAGTATCTCGAACAAAACTTGAGATTCTTCGGGTGGTCGAAGCAATACCTTATCCATTAAGGCTCTTCGATGATACCAAAGCAGTATCTCGAACAAAACTTGAGATTCTTCGGGTGGTCGAAGCAGTACCTTATCCATTAAGGCTCTTCGATGATACCAAAGCAGTATCTCGAACAAAACTCGAGATTCTTCGGGTGGTCGAAGCAGTACCTTATCCATTAAGGCTCTTCGATGATACCAAAGCAGTATCTCGAACAAAACTCGAGATTCTTCGGGTGGTCGAAGCAGTACCTTATCCATTAAGGCTCTTCGATGATACCAAAGCAGTATCTCGAACAAAACTTGAGATTCTTCGGGTGGTCGAAGCAGTACCTTATCCATTAAGGCTCTTCGATGATACCAAAGCAGTATCTCGAACAAAACTTGAGATTCTTCGGGTGGTCGAAGTAGTACCTTATCCATTAAGGCTCTTCGATGATACCAAAGCAGTATCTCGAACAAAACTTGAGATTCTTCGGGTGGTCGAAGCAGTACCTTATCCATTAAGGCTCTTCGATGATACCAAAGCAGTATCTCGAACAAAACTTGAGATTCTTCGGGTGGTCGAAGCAGTACCTTATCCATTAAGGCTCTTTGATGATACCAAAGCAGTATCTCGAGTGATAATTTTGCTGAGGAATAGTTGAGCTAAAATCCCTATTAGAGGAACAACGTCGTCCAAACTCTGCAGGGGAGAAATCTTCAACAAACTCTCTAAGATAACCTCTGCTTGGGGAGCCACCAGAGCAATAGTTGCTGGGGATTATCATCATCAACTGCATGGTTGAAGAATGACTTGCTGGGGAGTAGAATTCCCTGAACTCGTGGGGTATTAACTCTTTTCAGAGTCATACTGCCAACTTCACTGGAGGGCTGACCAAGATGCTTGCGAACTGATCCTGGATCCTGCTACATTGCTATGCAATGTTTTATGATGCCCAAACATGCAACTAATATGCAACTGCTAGGGAGTGCACGATGCAAATGCAAATGATATGTTAATGCTTGATATGATTATGATATGAGGTTGTATGTCGTGCTTATGATAATGCAGCGACCAGGTATGCCGGGGATAAAATCCTGTCGGGGACATCACCAGGGATTGGATTTGGTATTTGCTAAATGGTTTGGACTTTGGTTATTGAGGATGCCAACGAGGGTGGACTTTTAGTGATTGCCAATGAAGACTGGACTTTTAGGGTGAATTTAAGGTGCCAATTGGAGTGGCTTTTTGTAGTTGCCAATAAAAGATTGGGCTTTCTGTGGGGTAGTGAGAGGATTAGACTACTCGACATCCCAGATTTAGATACTTCCATGACGACCGGGGGAATTGATTGCCCCAGTTTAGTTCTTGAACTCGATACTGGGGGGAACCACATCATATAAACCCTTTAGAAAGGCAAAGCTTTTCATGATGACAAGCTTCGGCAGCTGACGACTAATTCAATGCTTCTACCTGTTGACATTTTTCTTGGAGACCGTATATTTTCCCCACTATCTTCGAACATCAAAACAAGTTCTATACCTTGTCAAAAGTTATATTTTTATTTTTTAGCGGAAGTTTCGAACACAAATTATCAAAAATAAAATTAATTTGCAAACAATCAGATAAAGTAAAAGAGTGAGCATAATTTAATGAGAAATCTCTCTTTCTATTGATTTGACCCTTGAATGGGTAAATATACAAAGATGTAATCCCTTAATGAGGTGGTTACAGTGCAAGAAAAACATAATGGCAAAAATCAGAGTTCCTTTGAGTTTTGACACTACTATAGTCCTTATGACTTTGGAAGTCTTCAACACCTTGCTTCATAGAAAAAAAATGGCTGGATCAATTATATCTCTTGATAATGTACTAGGGTTAAGTGATCATGCATAATGGATACTTTGCCTCAGAATTTTGCCCCTAACTTTTGCCTGGATCGTCCTTTCGGGTTTTCAATCCACCGGGACACCCTTTTTTTCCTGAGCCGCCCTTTCGGGTTTTCAACTCAGCGGGCCTATTCTTATTTTATCCCTAATTTTTTCCTGAATCGCCCTTTCGGGTTTTCGGTTCACCGGGATAGCCAATTTTGCCTAAGTCGCCCTTTCAGGTTTTCAACTCAGCGGCTTTATTATTCCACTTTTTTAGGCAAAGTATCGTTTGACCAAATCTGCATTCATTGGATAAGGTAACTCCTCCCCATCCATGGTTGCGAGCTTTAGGGCACTACCAGAGAATGCTTCTGTTACCACATATGGGCCTTCGTAGTTTGGCGTCCATTTACCCCTAGATTCATTATACATAGCCATGATCCTCTTGAGTACTAAGTCTCCTTGTGTGAATGTCCTGGGATGCACTATTTTGTCGAAGGCTCTCTTCATTCTTCTCTGATAAAGCTGGCCGTGGCATATGGCTGTCAAGCGCTTTTCCTCAATGAGACTAAGTTCTTCAAACCTCGTCTTTACCCATTCGGCTTCATCAAGTTGAGCTTCCATTAAAACCCTCAGCGAAGGGATTTCGACCTCTATTGGGAGAACTGCTTCCATGCCATAAACCAACGAGTAGGGATTTTCCCCTGTTGAAGTTCGTACCGAAGTACGGTAGCCGTGCAGTGCGAAGGGTAACATTTCGTGCCAATCTTTGTACGTGACCACCATCTTCTGGATGATTTTCTTGATATTTTTATTGGCTGATTCCACGGCTCCATTCATTTTGGGTCTATATGGTGTCGAGTTATGGTGTTCTATTTTAAAACTGGCGCACAACTCGCCCATCATTTTGTTGTTGAGATTCGACCCATTGTCGGTGATGATGCGGTTAGGCACTCCATGTCTGCATATAATGCTATGTTTCAAGAAGCGAGCGACTACTTGCTTAGTAACGTTAGTATATGAAGCAGCTTCGACCCACTTGGTGAAATAGTCTATAGCCACAAGTATGAAGCGATGTCCGTTTGAAGCTTTTGGTTCAATCATCCCAATCATATCTATTCCCCACATGGAGAAGGGTCATGGTAAGGTTAAGACGTTCAATGGAGTGGTGGGTACATGAATCTTATCAGAGTATATTTGGCACTTGTGACAAGTTCGGGCATGATGATAACAATTTGCTTCCATGGTAAGCCAATAATAGCCCGCTCTCAATATTTTCTTTGCCATGGTATATCCATTCGCATGAGTTCCAAAGCAGCCCTCATGAATGTCTTTTAGAATTTGTTCAGCTTCACGTTTCTCCACACATCTAAGCAAGACAGTGTCATAGTTGTGCTTGTACAATACATTTCCGTTGAGGAAGAAATTGGATGCCAATCTTCGCAAAGTTCTTTTGTCGATACCCAGAGCTCCTTCGAGATATTCGTGCTTTTCAAGATATCGCTTTATATCATAAAACCAAGGCTTTTCATCTGCGTCTTTATCAGCAGTCAGGCAATGCGCGGGCTCTTCAAAGCATCGTAAATCAATAGACGGTCTATGATTAGGCCATATTAACTTGTACATGGATGCCAGGGTTGCCAAAGTGTCAGCCATTTGATTCTCTTCTCGAGGTATGTGAGCAAAAGTGATATCATCAAATCGGGGAAGCAATTTGGTCACATAATCCCGGTATGGAATTAAATTTTCATGCTTTGTATCCCAATCGCCTCTTATCTGGTAAATTACCAGAGCAGAATCTCCAAACACATCGAGAGTTTTGATTCTCAAGTTAATGGCCTCTTCTAGCCCTAGTATACATGCCTCGTACTCCGCTATATTGTTAGTGCACGGGAAACAGAGTTTGGCCGTAAACGGCAAGTGAAAATTTTTGGGAGATGTAATCACTGCCCCAATTCCGTGTCCATAAGAGTTAGAAGCACCATTGAACATAAGAGTCCATCGCTCTCCTGGTTCTGGCCCTTCATCTGGCCCTGGCTCCTCGTAATCTTTTGCCATTATGATATCCTCATCTAGAAAGTTGAATCTCAACGGCTGATAATCTTCCACGGGTTGGTGGGCCAAATGGTCCGCTAACACACTACCTTTGATAGCCTTCTGAGCGACATACTGGATGTCGTATTCAGACAAAAGCATTTGCCATCGGGCTATCCTACCGGTAAGAGCAGGTTTCTCAAAGATGTACTTGATTGGATCCATCTTAGAGATTAAGTATGTGGTGTGTGTCAGCATATATTGTCTGAGGCATCCAGCAGCCCACGCAACTGCACAACAAGTTTTCTCAAGCAAAGAGTATCTAGTCTCACAGTCGTTAAATTTTTTGCTGAGATAGTATATATCATGCTCTTTCTTGCATGAATCATCTTGTTGTCCTAATACGCAACCCATGGATGCTTCTAGCATAGTTAAGTACATAATGAGCGGCCTTCCAGGAACTGGTGGTATCAAGATTGGTGGTTCTTGCAAATATTCTTTGATTGCATCAAATGCCCCTTGGCATTCATCATTCCATACAACCGGCTGATCTTTCCTGAGTAACTTAAAAGTTGGCTTGCAAGTGGCTTGCGATATAATTCAACCTCCCTAGAAATCCACGGACCTCCTTTTCGGTCTTTGGTGCAGGCATGTCCTGAATCTCCCTTACTTTATCAGGATCCACCTCAATCCCTCTCTGGCTTACGATAAAGCGCAACAACTTTCTAGACCGCACCCCGAACCTACATTTGTTGGGATTAAGTCTCAACTTGAATTTCCTCAGTCTGGTGAACAACTTCTCCAAATTAACCAAATGCTCCTCTTCAGTCTGGGACTTAGCAATCATGTCGTCAACGTACACTTCGAACTCTTTATGAATCATATCATGAAAGAGTGTTACCATTGCACGTTGGTACGTTGCCCCAGCGTTCTTCAACCCAAATGACATTACCTTGTAACAGAATGTGCCCCATGGTGTAATGAACGTGGTCTTTTCCATGTCATCTGGATCCATCTTAATTTGATTGTAACCAGAGAATCCATCCATGAAGGAAAAAACAGAGAACTGAGTCGTATTATCTACCAACACATCAATATGAGGCAATGGAAAATCATCTTTAGGACTTGCTCTGTTTAAGTCACGGTAATCCACACACATATGGACCTTTCCATCCTTCTTCGGCACTGGAACGGTATTTGCAACCCATTGCGGATATTTGGCCACTGCTAAGAACCCTGCATCGAATTGTTTTCGGACTTCATCACGGATTTTCAGAGCCATATCAGGACGGGTTCTTCTCAACTTTTGCTTGACGGCATGGCACTCTTCTTTGAGTGGCAACTTGTGTACAACGATGTTTGTATCTAGACCAGGCATGTCCTGATACGACCATGCGAATACATCAGCATATTCTCGGAGGAGCCCTACCAACTTTACCTTGACAGTATCCTGAAGAGACGTTTCAACCCTTATCTCCCTTTTATTTTCTTCTGAACCTAGGTTGATAATCTCGACATCCTCTTTATGCGACATAATGAACTTCTCTTCTTGCTGCAGCAACCTAGCCAATTCGTTGGGGAGCTCATCCTCGTCTTCCTCATTCGCTCGGTATATTGGACAATCAAAATCATAAAGGCCTATAGCAGTGTCGATACCAAGGACCTCGGTAGTGTCTCTGCATGTTTATGATTTATGCAGCTTATTTAGGAAAGTGAGTGCGGGAAAGAAATGCCATTAATTATGAAAAAGTAGAAAATAAAATGAGCAAAAGAATTGAATGCAAATCAAAATTTATTCACGTTAAACATGTTTCGAAACATCAGGAGGCTCGATACAAGGCTCCACTACACCTTGGACCGAGCGTAGGGTTTTGAAAATCAATTAAAACTTTACTTTTGAAGAGGGAAGAATTGGGGTATTTTGATGGTCTTCCAGTTCTTCAATTCTTCACCAGGTTCAGCCTGTCGGATCCAGCTTGCGGAGACTTCTTTGTCATCAGCCTCGTCTTCAATTACCATGGCGGAGGTATGATCGAAGATATGCCCGACGCTCTTGAAAACTTCTGCTACAGGAGGAATCTGCTTCTTGTCACGTGCAACCGTCACTGTGTTGGACGAAGGCTGGTATCCTAGCCCAAATTTGTCGAATTTTTCAGCCACTTCCACCATCTTGCCCCAACCTTGGGTGTTCCCTTCATCTACAATCATCTTAGCCTCCTCATAAGAGGCCATTGCTGATCTCGAACTTTGACTATCTGAAATTCACTGCACCGCTAATGTATTCACCATTTCAAACGACTGAAAAGGCGTTTCCGTCATTTCCCCTTCAACTTCAATGTACCTGAAGGACGTCAAGTGGCTTACCAAGATATCCTCCTCTCCTCCAATCTGAACTACCTTATCATTACTGACAAATTTTAGCTTCTGGTGAAGGGTGGAGGTAACAGCTCCTGCATAATGAATCCAAGGTCTTCCTAATAGACAGTTGTACCCTGGATAGATATCCATTACTTGGAAATTAATCGTGAAGACAGTTGGTCCGATTTTTATTGGCAAGTCCACATCGCCAATCACAGCACGCCTAGAACCATCAAAAGCTTTGACTACCAGAGCACTCGGCTTCATGCTAACTCCTTTTACTGGCATTCTCTCCAGGGTGATCTTAGGAAGCACATTTAAAGAAGAACATGTATCCACTAAGACTCGGGATATCAATGTGTCTTGACACTTGATAGAAATATGGAGAGCTTTATTGTGATTTCTTTTCTCTGCAGTCAGGTCATCATCATTAAACCCAAGAAAGTTTCCGGTTGTTACGCTAGCTATCACATCATCAAACTGGGATACGGTGATGTCTTTAGCAATATGCGCGACGCTCAACACCTTCATTAAAGATAACCTGTGGGCCTCTGAACTAAGTAACAACGAGAGCATGGAACTTCTGGCTGGAGTCTGGTTTAGTTGATCAATCACTTTATAATCACTTTTTCTAATGATTTTCAAAAATTCCTCAGCTTCCTTTGGCGTAACCGCTGCCTTTGGTGATGATACCTCAACAGGTGGCTCAACACTTGGCAGTTCAACTGTAGTTTTTTCTTTATTCCTAGCTGGCATTTCCACTGGTTTGGCGGAAAATAAACGACCGCTACGGGTCATTCCACTAGGTCCAACCACTGCATCGCATTTGGCAGCGTCATACTCAATCACTAGCCTCTCTGGCCTCTGTTTAAAAACTTTGGGCTCAGATTCATTGACAGAATACTCTATTACCACCGGAGCTGGTCGTGTTGCTTTTTGTCTATTGACGTCATCTTCATCATATTGCATAATCACGGGTGCTGGTCGGGCGGGCCTCTGTTGAAAGGCTTCCGAAGGATCATACTGCAAGATTATTGGCGCTGGTCGAAGTCACCTTGTCGGATAAGCACTTGTTTCATCATACTGAATATCAATAGCAGACACGTTTGAATCTCCTTGTTCTATTTGTATTATCCCATGTTCTATGAACCTTTGTAAATGTCTTTTCACCACATCGTCAGTCAAATTCTCCACTTCTTCTTGGGGAATCATCCCACTCCTCTTCAATTGTTCTCCAATAACGGCCATTGGAGTACGGACATCTTCAACATTTGTAATTAGTCTCAAACCACTACTCTTTTCCACATCATTGACAGAAGGACCTCCATGTTTAGGTAACGGATCTTTCGTAATATTGGCACCTCTAGGTGTAAAAGTGAGATCTTTGGACTCTATCAAGTCTTGCACCCTGTTCTGAAACGCATAGCAGTTGTCTATGGAGTGTCCATGGGCTCCCTTATGGAACTCACAATGAGCATTGGCATCGTACCCAAGAGGATATGGAAAGATTGTCGGACGTAGATCTCGCAATGTTAAGTGTCCACTCTGATTTAGCTGAGCAAAAATCTGTCCATATGACATATGCAACGAGTCAAGTTGTCTTCTTGGCTGTCTCGGCCTTTGTGGTCTTTGAGCTGGAGCATTCTGATATTGCGGTGGAGGAACTCTCTGATAATTCTGTTGTTGAGCTGGTTGTTGGTAGGGAGCTTGGGCTACTGCAGCTACTTGTTGATACTGGATATCCACTGGAGCTCTGCCCCTTTGTCCTCTTATTACAGCATTAGCCTCATCTTCTCTTTTCTTCATGAAAGGCTTTCTTCCTCCATTTGCTGTGACTGCCGCAACCTTGCTCTTTTTCAATGTGCTCTCGATTCTTTCACCCACTGATACCACTTCAGCAAAGTTAGGAAAACTGGACCCAAGCATGCGATCCAAGTACTGAGGTTGTAGAGTTCCCATAAACATGTCAGTTAACTCCTTAGTCAGTAATGGTGGTTGAACACGGGCAGCCAACTCCCTCCACCTTTGGGCATACTCTTTAAACGACTCATTATTACGTTGAGTCATATCTTGCAGCTGCGTGCGATTCGGTGCCAAATCAGTATTATACTGATAATGTTATGAAAACGCGTCTGCTAGATCTCTCCACGTACTGATTTGACCTTTCTCCAACTGCATATACCATTCCAATGATGCCCCACTGAGGCTATCTTGGAAGTAGTGTATTAAGAGCAAGTCGTTATCAATGTGAGCCGCCATCTTGCGACAGTATGCTCTCAGATGGGTTTTGGGGCAGCTGACGCCCTTGTATTTCTCAAAGTCTGGGACTTTGAATTTCTTCGGTATCACCAATCCAGGAACTAGGCACATGTCAACAGCATCCAATCCTGGAGTCTTTTTGACCTCCAATGACTTGATTTTCTCTTCAACAGTTCGTAGCCTATCTGCAACAAAGTCATTAGTAACCCCCATGTTATGTTGAGGAGGAGGTGGTGGAGGTTGGTAGAAAGCATCATATTGTTCATCCATGTCTACTTCAGAGCCCTGACGCGCGGATGTGGAACGGTCGACAAGGTCCACGTGGGGAGTTTTAACAATCCCAGAAGTTCCTATATTGTCAACCACCTTCTTGGCATTAGCAAAAGTCTCATCATTGTTTTCTTTTTGGGCTAACGTCAACATTGTCTCCAGCAGCTGGTCCATCTTCATCTTGAGAGCGTCGATGTCACCCCTCATGGTGTTCTGAGTCTCTTCCATTTGTTCAAGCGTCATTTGAAAGTTGCGCCTGGTCTCGTAGCGATGTCGAGTAGTCAACTTTCAAATTCTGGAGGTAGAAAGGAAAAGTCCGATGAGTTGTACTGTCGGGTGAAGGTGCAAAATGCTTATGTTTATGCTTATGATTATGATTGCGTTTTTATTTTTTTTAGGGAAGCATTTATACCGACGGTTATTTATCAATCATTCAAACGACACAAGAACAAATAAATTAAAAGACTACTCCTCATTCATTCAAATTGTTCCAACATAAATAGAGTACAATCCATCAAGGAATATAAGTTTGCGAAAAATAATAGAAAAACAAAGAAAACTTCAAGCTTCATTTCTTCTTGCTTCGCGCTCCTTGAGCTCTTCCTTGAATCTTGCCAACATTTCCTTGCACACACATATGAACTCATAAATAGCCGGAGCGGTAGAGTCATTTATGACTTCCATAGCATCTCTATGTTTCCATATCAGATCTTTGGCCAACCAGTTACAAAATTCCACCAACCCATTTAGCTTGTTGCGGTATGTGTCTCGGTTATCCTTCATGATGTGAATGGATTGCTCATATGCCGCAAAATCACGAGCTAACTGGTCTCTTGCAGTAGACCAAATTGCTTGGTCTTCCTTGATAGCTCCTATCTGATTCTCTTGATACTTAATAAACTTCTTGAGCCCATCCATGTCAACACATATCTTACGCCAGTCTTCTGGTTTAACCCAAGATGATTTTAGGGCTTCTTCCTTGAGTTGATGTTCTCTATCTTCGCCAGCTCTTGATTGGCGTAGTGCAGCACCAAGTGTCTTGATTTCAGCTCCTAATGTCTCCCTGATCTCCTTATTCTGTTTAATGGCTAGAAGATACCACTGTTCATTCTCTCGCTACTTTCTATGAGCGTGCTCTAGCTGCTCTTTGAGGGATTCTAAACAACTGTCAGCCTGGTTGATACACACTTTGGTCCTTTTCCTTTTACCCTTTTCTTCATTAATTTTGCTTCCCATCTCTTCAATTTGCTTATACTTTCTCTCGATCTCATACCTCATGTGATTCTTTTCATTAGTCACATTTTGAAGCTTGACTTGTAAATCTTTGTTTTCTTTCCCTAGCTGGGCTATCTTGACTCTCATCTCTTCCACTTCTTCGACTGATACGGGTACAGGTTATGGAGTGGTGGGTTTAGGAGGTGCCTCAATAGAAAAGGGGAGCTTAACTATTTTGACCCTCTCTAGAACCCACTGCCGAAAAGGCATCCTGGCCACACCATCCCTTCTTCTCAATTCTGATCCTTTAGTATGAACTTTCTGCCAAGATCGTACAATCTGACAGAGAAGTGAGGGATTCTTGGCACCTCTCTCATGAAGAATCATTTCTTCTAGTTCTTTGTCTTCAGGTTTCCCTAACATTGGATATTCAAATTGTCGTATAGCTAGTATAAGGTTATAGCTTATACAACCTTTTGATCCGATCAATGGTACGTTGCAAAAACTACCACAACTCATGATGATTTCACTTACTTCCAATTTGTTCGGGTACCAGGTCATGTTCTTTTCAGAGATAGATACTAGAAATTGAGCCCATTCCCCAATGTTCAAAATAGGGACGGTGGTGCGACGTTTGAATACGTGAGAAGTGAGCCATTTGTAGAGAATAAGGAGACAAAATGTCAACACTGAACCCTTTCTTTCATGGCGAAGGTGTAAAGTGTAGAAAACATCAGCCAAGAGAGGGTGTACCGGGCTTTGCTCCTTCTTCCAAACGGCCCAAAATACGCTGATAGCTGCAGAATCAACGAAATCTTCAAAAGTGGGAAACAATACTAGCCCATAGATGAGGAGAGCCAATACATTCACCAAAGCATCCCATTGTTTGTTCTTTAACATCTTAATTGCTTCTTTCTCTAGTACAATGCTTCTAAAGCCAAAGAAATCTTCTCTTTTCTTCCAACCAGCTTTGGCTATTGAAATCGAAATTTTGAGAGCATCAGCCAATTCTTCCACTTCTGGAGTCTGCCCTATCATAGTATAAGGTGCCCTACCCTTGACCGGGAAACCTAGGAACCCCTCAAGCTCTTCAATAGCAGGTGTTAAGTAGAAATCTTGAAATAAGAAGCTTCTCATTTGCGGATCATAAAATTGTGCCAAAGTCGTAATAGCGGGGACTTGTACTTCAACCATTAGCAGATCGGTCACCTGGCCAAACCTTCCTATCAGAGTCTTCTTGAAGATTGTAGGCATTTCTTTCAAACAGTTCATGACCACACTAACATCTGGTTTGAGTGCCTTAAGCTGAATAGTCTTTCTCTTTTCTGAACTTGCGGCCATTTGTGAATGTATTTCAACCTGTCAATATAAATGCTTCCCTGAAAATAAAAACTAGTGTGAGTTATGATGCATATGTAAATGTTTATGAATGCAACAGTGCGGGATCCAGGCTATCACAAGTATCTCCCACCCTCCTAATAGGTATAAAGATAGTTTTAGATTCTTTACCCAAAATGACCCACTCACGGGATAGTTTCTATGTTGACGGACGGGGTTCTCAAGGTCATAGATACCAATGATACCACTGTCACGCAACAGGTGAGCTGTGTTACGACGGTAATACCAAAGGATCTCTCGAGAGAGGAGTCTTCATGTTAGGCCCACGAGAAGCGAGTCCTCGGAGACCAACACTACACGACTACCAATATAGAAACTGGTTCTAAGAGCGGTTCCCAGAGTCATGGACCCTTCATGAATCAAATCATGCAACAGGCTAGCTGCGTTACGATAAGATCTACGAAAAGGTCTGTTCTGGAGGAGCTTTCATGCTAGGCACACAAGGAGCGAATCCTTGGGGACTAACATTACTCGACTACCAATTCTAAACTATGTTTTCTCTCTTCTTTTTCCAAAGCTCGGGTGTAGAGTTTTACTTGTGATATTTTCCCAGAATCCAACAAGCAAATGTAATACATAACACATAATAGAAAGAGAAAGTAATAAATAAACAACAGGAGAACATATACACAAAGAAAACAGTTAAGAAAAGGTTAACACTCTCAAATCGAGTCAAGTTAGGCTTGACTTTCTCTTGCATAGGGCAATGCATAGTCCCCAGCAGAGTCGCCATCTGTCGTACCTCGAAAAGTATGATCCTCGCGATGGACGCGGAAAATACGTTCGAACAGAGTCGCCACCAAACTTTATTTATTCCAAGGCAGGAATAGGAAAATATCGACAAAACCTTTAAAGAGATAAGAACATGGTCATCGCAACCAATATTCTAGGTTTGGGAGTCGATTACATGAGGGGAAGGTATTAGCACCCCTCATGTCCGTTGTACTCAACGGGAACCTCTTGATTCGATTCGAGAGTAAAGTTATCTACGCTTGTTTGTTTTCTTCTAAGGTTTCTCCTATAGGGGGGAATGGGTGGTTTTAAGATAGGGTGCTCGCCAAGGATTGGGGCCCTTGTGCCTACGTATCTTCACTTATAAAAAGTGGAAAATCAGAGCATTCGTAGTTCGTGGGACTACGAGAAAAGGGGGAATTGTGCTCGCCAAGATCATCACAATCTTGTGCCTACGTATTCTCTTTGATAAATGAGAAATCAGAGCAGCCGTAGTTCGGCTAACTATGGTAGAAAGTTTTGGTGAACGAACGAGTGTTTAGGTCGCATTCTAACTGCTAAACATTGGCTTGTCTGCTCGCTGGGGGAGGCTGAAGCACGAGTTCGTATGTGCGGAAGAATGGACTAAACAATGTTCTTTGAGAAGAGTTGTTTGAGTTGTAGGGATCGCGCAAGGGCGACGAATCAGGTTTATCGTATTGGATATTTCGGTTTGGGAAAGAGGATAGGTTTGAATAGGTTTAAGGTTTCGATTGCACGGGGGCGAGAAAAGAGTTGGAATGGTTGAATATCTTAAGGGAGAATAACGACTACTCGATAAACGAGACGTCGGTCTCGCAATCAATTAATCGGGATATTATTAGAATGCTAGATCCCAACAACACATTTTTTCATTCAATTAATTATGAAATTGTATTTGAATGGACAATGACGATATTTGTCCAAATAGTTAGGGCATATATTTTATAGACGAAAGGTCGAGTAATCCACAACCTAAAGCGTACGCCCCAAGAGTGTTTACTCAAGAATTCAAGGAGTGCGAGACTCCAAGAACTCAATTCTTTCGTAATTTAATTAAGAAAATAGTTTGGATTTGACGTATGGTTTAGAAACATACTAGGGTTTAGATTCGATCGTATGAAGGTGAGGGACGAGGTTAAACGGGTTGTATATTTAGGAGGAATGACGACTATTCGATAAACGAGACGTCGGCCTTGTAACCAATTAATCGGGATATCGTTGGAATGCTAGATCCCAACGATACCTTTTTCGTTCTCTTAATTATAAAATATGTTTGTTGGACGGTGAAAGTTCTTGTCCAAATAATTATGGGAGGTGTCTTAAGAATGAAAGTTCGAATGATATACTATTCAAGGCGTACACCTCGATAGTAATCATTCTCGAATTCAAGGAATGCGCGACTCCAAGAACTTGATCCTTTCGTGATTTAATTAAGAAAATAATTTGAACATATTATCGTAGGGGTTAAGCTAGGGTAGGCATATTGCTAGAATTAAGATTTGCCTACTTTGAAAGGTTTAAACAAAATTGTATAATTTTAGGGATGAAAGACGAAACGACCACGACTCAAGGCGTACGCCTCGAGAGCGGCCATCCAAGAATTCAAAGGATGCTAGACCCTAAGAATTCATTACTTCCAATATTTAAGTTAAAAAGCTAATTTGATATTGGAAAAATATTAAATTGGGATAAGAATAAGGATTAATAAAATCTAAAACAAAATTAACTAATTTAATTATCCTAAGATTAATTCCTAACAACTTAAAATAATGGACCATCAACTAAAGCCCAAACGATGACTCTCCCTAATAATTCACCTCGGGCCGTAGGGACCCGCTTCATCTTACAGCCCAATCATCCAAGGAAAAGGGAAGACATATCGGTCATGCAACAACCAAAATGGGGAAGAGAAGTATGGGTACACGTGTGACCCTTGGGAAAATACACGGGCAAACGCACGCCTACCTCTCTCCTCTATCACTATTACTGATAGAAATAAAAAAAAACATTCTTCAGTTACCGTTCCTCTCTTCATCATTCTCTCCCTGGTCAATCTAAAATCACCATGGAAGGCTCATCATTTTTTCTTCCTATTAGAACAAAACCCCCATAAAATCTCTCAAAATCAACTTCGCGATTCAAATCAACAAACAGAAACACAAAAACCTCACACAGACCAAATCAAACATCAGTATGCAAGAGTGTTATTCCGAATCCTAAACCCCATCGAATCCCTAACCCCTCTTCAGAACATTGTCATGAATTTCAGACGATTATAAACACGTGAAATGAGGATTTCTAACAAACATCGTCAATATTTAACAAGGGATAAGGAGAATAGAAAGAGGATATACCGAATCAGAGAACAACAATAACCTCTAATGGATCCTTCAGGTATGATTCTTTTCGTTTTCGCCGCCGGCTTCACTCTTTCCTCTACCTGATACAGCTTTCTGCTACAAGATTAGTGTTGTTGAGGGCTGAATAGCTTGATTCAAATGAGTCTCAATGTGAGACTCAGTGAACCCTAGGTTGTGAGCTTTGGGTGAGGGTATAGAGGGATATTTCAGCAGAGTTTCGGTAGGTTTTTTTGGTGTGTTTTACAAATGATTGGGATTGCACTTATAGGGGATTTTAGGGTTTGGCTTGGTACGTGTGAGAATCAAAATTTGCTGATGAAAAAAATGGTTGAATCGTGTGAAATTTGTGTAGGACGATGAGGTGCGTTTTGGTAGTACAATTCTGTTATGTGCTACTACCATGATCACTGATTCTACGGGATTTGAACGACAGTGACCCATTCTTTGTCTGTAGTGAGCTAACAAAATATCTACTTTTACCTTGATTTTTTTACCATGTGAATTCTTGGGATTTTTACTGCGCTGATGTGGCTTTTTTGACTCAAAATGAATTCTGACTTTGGCTCTTTATTCTTGACTACATACCAATAATTTAAATTTCTTTCAACAGCTACTTGTGATCTCTACTTGCTTTGCTCTGCTCTTTATGTGGTTGTTTTTTCTCTCGTGGCAGGGCTTGAGTTTGGAGACTTGGTCATGACGGCAAGCACACAGACCGTAGCTCAATATATGGGACAATTTGATGGCTTTTCTCGAATGTTGTTGCATAGGAATTGATCAACATGGCTCATGTTTATGTAATGAAGGAGAAGGATGTTCATAGCAAACCATTATCTTCAATTGATATGCACCCTACATCAACCTTGTTACATACATCTGACAGTTTTGGCTTGAACTAGAATGCATCATCTATCTGCTCTTAAAATGTTGTTACATATGTGACCCCTTCCTACTGATTCCCGTTGAGGATCTGTTGTCCAGTGGCCATTAACAACAAATTTTATCTCATATACACCTGGATATAGCCACAGCATCGCTGACCAAAATCTGGATTTCCTTGATCCACCATGGTCTATAACACTAGTTAATGGCTGAGGTTGAGGGTCCATCTTTATTGGGTGATGCCAGCCGTTGAAGCTTCCAGCTACCTCCACAACATCACCATCGCCAGAGAATTCAATAAGAACCTCCTTGAGTCCTGAAAGACTTTCTTCAGCTTCAAGCAGCTCTGCATCTTTTCCAGATAAAATTTTTTTTGCTTTGCTGATTTCCTCCTCCGCCTTGTGATTTGATCGCAGCTACTTAATGGTAATGAATCCTGCTGCGACTTCGATTGAACGGTATGATCTTTTTTTTTGACGAGACATTGTATTAGGATTCTTATGGCCAGCTGGTTTATACAACTTTCTGTGATGGCTTGATATTGAATGTTGAATAAATTCTTGTTTTTCAGCAGCAATGTCTAATGAACCTACAGGACCTGTATTAACTTCTTTCAAAATCTGTCAGACTTGGAAAACTAACAATGGGAGTAGCACTGCCTGAACAGATATTCTAGAGGACTCCTCAACATGCTTCTGAACATAAGATGAAAGACGAAGATCAGGTGAATGCACGCATCTAGACTGCAGACCCGGTGAAGTAATGAAAACGTTGTTCTGACTCTGTATATGTACTTGCGTTACAGGTATAACACTTGTCGGTGGTGTCGTCCCAGTGGCTGAGTTATTTGTTGCCGTAGCGGTGTCAGGTTTTGCGATTTAGGCAACTATTATTGCCTCTGCTGCTGAAACTGTTTCATTGGCATTTGCGACAATGACTGGAGTTGATGTTAAAACCTTTTATCAATCATTTGCTTCTATGTGCTTTAAGATATTTTTATCACCTGCTCACTTGGTTTTGCTATGACTTTGCAGCACTTCCTGTGGTGCACTCTGTTGCTCCTTGAATTTCCTATTTGGTGTTAAAGAAACTCCTACAAGGATGTTGTGTGTTCATGCTGCTTAACTTCTGTCATGTGCAAAAGGGTCACATGGTTTTAGAAAGCATTGGCAAGGGGTAGATCAACCAAGAACTTACAAGATTCACTTAGCAATGGTGATGGAACCTTAAGTAAGTTCATTTTCAATTCAACTTGTATGTTCATGCTTACATATCTGTGGAAAGACAACATCTGTTGAAGCTCAAATGATATTACTATGAATCCTCCTTAAACTAGCGGACCAACCGTAACTTCATTTCGATTCCACAGGTTTAACATAAGTCAAATGGAATCATGAAACTTGGCTTGGATTTTTCAACTTCATAGATTACTTTCTGAATTTCCAGTGTCTGCTTATTCTGTTGAGAACATCACTTGTTTTATCTTGAAAGTATCTTAACAGGGAATTCTTAATGTGTCATGGCTTTGTGTGCTTCTGTATCTGTTTCTAATATTATATTTCCACCCTTGTTTCAGGTATGCTCTCTAGAGAAATAAAACTATGTCACAACTTGGAATTTGAATTGATGATGTTCAATGGAAAGGAAACCGTAACATGGAATCAGCTTGGCACGAGCAATAAATCATGGTATTGCTCCTGTAATTGATTTTAAAAAGCTTTTGACATTTCAATTCCCTGTTTTGATTTTTTGGCTGTATGGTTAAGAATGTGACATTCATTTGTGAACTTCATCATAACCACATGTTCTCAAGTTTGTAGTTTAGGAATTAATACAATTTTCTTGATGATAAAGATTCATCGCAGGAAAGAAACTCGCGCCGTCTACCGTTGTCTGATGAGGGATTTGTCACCTGATGACTCACAGTGAGGATTTTGAATTCATTTGATCTTTCAACATTCATGTACCATTAGCTTTTGTACCTAGCCGTTCATTTATTCCTTGAGCCAAGAACTGATTATGTCTACAATGTTCTGCAGGTTTCGTCATTTTGAATGAACTAGACCGTCATCAGTGTGTGAACATGTTGCAGGATATTAGGGTGACATAACTTCGAGCCATCCGCCGGCGCCGTTGGAAAGGTTATGTTACTAAAAGAGACAAAGGATGCAGAAGGGCATAGACTTTGATGATTTCTGTAACCACTTCTCCACTTTCTCCAAGTAGCAGTACGGCGACATTTTCGCAATGATTGACTGATTCGAGGAGTTGGCCAAGGGAACAATCAACAAGTTCAGGCGCTCATGAGCTTTACAACCTTTCGAAATAAGATGTACACGCTGCCTCTCATCTTAATCCTTCAATTCGAGAAAGAACGTATGCCGGAAAATTGTGATCAAATCTGTTGTACGGTGGCTTAAGTAGTTCCCACGTAAGCTTCTCCATAACACCTAATTGGTGATGGTTCTCACACATGAAATGCTCAAACATCCAATGTTTCTCTGTTATCAGTTTGTTATTTTCCTTATATCTGTTGAAAGTCCCTTGCTTAACATAGTTTCTATTTACACACACATTCCTTCATCACAATTCATCAACAGTGGTGCTCCAGACATCTTTACTCAAGTTATTTTTTGTTGAAACTTATGTTTTATGCGGGATGTGCTGCTAATGAGATTATATTTTTGTTTACAATTCTGCAGATATTGGCCTTCACCCAATGCAGAGCGGCGCGGTAACTCCGGATTAAACACTCTTGTGATGTGTCTTTCAATGTGTCTTTCAAGGAGGGAAGAGGATGTGGCTTGCAAAGCAACCTTCGAGGCGTGAAGGATCAGTACCTTTTTGGCTTTGGGGAGCTTTGAAGAAAAAAAAGAAATTGGCATGAGAACCTTCAGTTTCATGGACTCACTTATTCCTTTCTTCTAGTCATTAAAGCTTGTGATACTAAACAATGCATATTGTAATATCCAAATTTAATGTAATACCTCGGTTCTCTTGGCTTTACTATTTCATCACTCAGTAGAACTCTTTTCTTGTAATAAATTTTAACATTATTTTGAGTGAACCAGGCATTGAACAATATTACCGTAAAAAGCCTGCATGTCGTTTGCGTTTTAACCTTCAAATCCATTTTATATGACATATTGCTATTAACAGGCTTTGCTATTAGTTTGACTTCTAAAACACCCCGTAGCTAGCACCATTTAACATTGGACACAAGGCTTGTGGCTTTAGTCTTAAAAATGATAAAACTCTTCTCGGAAAATGTCTTTGAAACATATTTTGACATTCTCATACGTAGCCCATATGAAGGGTCAAAGTGCCTCCTACACAACCTAAAACCTTACTGGCGAAACTTGAAGTATAACCGGACATCCTGAGATATTATATGAAAAATAGGCTTAGGAATTGTTTCCAAAATATGTTTTGAAATTTGCAATTTAAATCTAAGTTTGTCACAAACTGATTTAGAATTCAATTATAACCCGACCCTTGTAATCGAACCGCGCTTGAGGCGAAATCGGCCATGTCTAGCAGCATCATGTGAAGTATCTTGTATTAAGTGCATATCGTAGCAAGTAACTTGTACAAGCAACTCGTAGTGAGGTTTAAACAACCTTTAAAGAATTTTGTAACCTAATTGAAATAGGGTTTAATTTTCTTGAAAACCAACAGTCATGTTGCGAGGTAGATCCAATCATGTATTTGACGTCATTGTCCCTATCATATATGTCTGATCGTGAGAACGAGGACACACATGAGTTTGGGTATAAGGGGCTGGAGGCGCGCTCTTCCCACGAGAATTCAACATAAATTGCAAGGGGTTATAACCATAATGTGTACACATATGGTCTTTATAAACGAGGTCTCAATAAATCATGGTCAGACGTCATGAAGCAGTAAAACGTTATTTAAATACCGAAGTAGGACAAATTTGGGGTATGACAGCTAGTTACTACCGAAGATTTATTGAAGGTTTTTCCAGATTGGCGTTGCCATTGAATCAGTTGACGAGGAAAAATCAAGTGTTTGTGTGGGATGCTGCTTGTGAAAAGAGTTTTGTGGAGTTGAAAAAGAGATTGACTTTGGCACCGGCGTTGGTGTTACCGAATTCGAGTGAGCCTTTTGTGGTGTATTGTGATGCGTCAAAGATGGGATTGGGCGGAGTTCTTATGCAGAATGGAAAAGTGGTAGCTTATGCTTCGCGACAATTGAGGGTGCATGAACGGAATTATCCTACTCATGACCTCGAATTGGTTGCGGTGGTCTTTGTTTTAAAGATTTGGAGACATTATTTGTATGGTTCGAGGTTTGAGGTGTTCAGTGATCGCAAAAGTTTGAAGTACCTGTTTGATCAGAAAGAATTGAATATGCGGCAGAGAAGGTGGTTAGAATTCCTGAAAGATTATGGTTTCAGTTTGAGTTATCACCCAGGAAAAGTGAATGTTGTTGCGGATGCGTTGAGCAGGAAGACAATTCATATGTCAGCTTTGATGGTAAAAGAGATGGAGCTTATTGAGCAGTTTCGAGATTTGAGCATGGTTTGTGAATTTACGGCTGATGGTGTGATGTTGGGTAAATTGCAAGTAAAGAATGATTTCTTGGATATGATAAGAGAACATCAGAAGTTGGATGTGAAACTTGTGGATTTGATGCGTGGGGCCGGAAGTGACTCTGGTAGTGATTTCAAGTTGGATAATGCGGGTGTATTGAGGTTTTGGGGCAGAATTTGTGTACCGGATAATGATGAGCTGAAGAAGTTGATTTTGGACGAAGTACATCGTAGTAGCCTGAGTATTCATCCAAGAGCTACAAAGATGTATCAGGACTTGAAAAAGTTATTTTGGTGGTCGGGTATGAAGAGGGATATCGCTCGTTATGTCTATGCTTGTTTGGTATGTCAGAAATCGAAGGTGGAGCATCAGAGACCTTCTGGGATGATGCAACCGTTAGAGATTCCGGTTTGGAAGTGGGGTTGTATCGCCATGGATTTTGTTACAGGTTTTCCGAATACGGCGAGAGGATTTGATGCGATTTGGGTGATCGTGGATCGACTTACTAAGTCTGCACACTTTGTGACGATTAGTATCAGTTTTCCGTTGGAGAAGCTAGCAGAGATATACATTCGGGTAATTGTGAAGTTGCATGGTGTGCCTTTGAGTATTGTGTCGGATAGAGATCCGAGGTTCACTTTAGTATTTTGGAAGAGTTTGCAGGAAGCTTTGGGTACCGAGTTGAAGCTGAATTCGGCTTATCATCCGCAGACGGATGGTCAGTCGGAGAGGACTATTCAGACTTTAGAGGATTTGTTGCGGGCTTGTGTGTTGAAAAGAGGTGGTACGTGGGATGCTCAATTGCCTTTGGTAGAGTTCACGTACAACAACAGTTACCATTCCAGTATCGGGATGGCACCGTTTGAAGCTCTTTATGGTAGGAGATGTAGAACTCCTCTGTTAGAACACAGATTGGTTCTTAATAATATCTCTATGCTTTGATGATAACTATTATGAAATTTTGTAATTAAGAATTATATACTCTAAAATTTGCTTAAGAGTTTTTACTGCAGATGGTAAAGGAATTATCACTCTAGAAGCAAATCAGAACTGGACATAAGAAATATGCTAGACTCTGAAGCGCCAGATGCATCCATTAGAAGATTCTGAATGCTGCCAACAAAAGATCCTGAGCGTAGCCTCCGGAAGGATCTGAAGCAAAAGCTCCAGAAGGATCTGAAGCAGAAGCTCCAGAAGAATCTGAAGCAAGTCAGAAGCATCTGAAACAAAGAAGAATTCTGTATGAAGAGTTTTCAAAGCATAGTTATTACAAAAGATTCTGAAAGTACTAAAGCTGCCAGTACTAAGGATCTGATTCAAATATGCTCTGAAATTAAACACGCTAAAAGCACACCTGCTGCAGAAGACTCTGACTCAGCAAAACTCTGATCAACATCAGAAGGCTCTGATAAATTTAGACTCTGATAGTACTTGCTGAAAATTGAAGAAGAATTATTCAAAGATTATATCCGTTGGAATAATCCAAACGACTCTTTCCTTATTTATGCTAGACACAAGAACATAGACAAAAAGGATTTATCTGTGCTTTCTTCTTCTAGGAAAGGTCACTTGATGTGAAGACAAAAAGGCTCAGACCTTTTGGACACTCTTCTCAATGTGAAGCTCTCCTTGGATCAGCTGCCTATAAAAGCAAGTCTTCACCCATCTTCTTCACTTGACGTTTTATCTGAAAGAAATCAACATTAAAAGCTCTCATACTATTCATATTCTTTCTAAGAATTAATTTCTTTGTACTTAATATTTGAGTGAAAAATCACAGTTGTGATAAAGCTTTTTAGAAGTAATTTAAACACTTGTATTTGTATTACATTTGATTGTAAACCTTAAGAAGATCCAGTTAGGATCAGTAGTTCTTGAGAAAACTTTGAACAGTTGTTCTTAGTGCTTACTATTGTAATCAGTTGATTAAATAGTGGATTAAGTCCTTGGTTGAGAAAGGCAAATCACTCTAGGAAGGGTGGACTGGAGTAGTTGAGTTCAACGAACCAGGATAAAAATACTTGAGTTTTTATTTATAATTTTTTATCTTCATACTTATTCAACCCCCCCTTCTAAGTATTTTCTCACCTTCATCCTTTGTGTTGGTATGAGTCGGGTGAGAGTGTTGTGTTGGGACCAGAGTTGGTGCAGCAGACTACTGAGACAGTGCAAATGATCCATGAGAAGATGAAAACATCTCAGGATCGACATAAGAGTTATTATGACAACCGAAGGAAAGAGTTGGAATTCAGTGAGGGTCACCATGTATTTTTAAGGGTTAACCCAGTGACTGGTGTTGGACATGAATTGAAGTCCAAGAAGTTGGATCCGAAGTTTATCGGGTCGTATCAGATTTTGCAGAGGATTGGCGTTGTGGCGTATAGGGTGGCGTTGCCACCAGAGCTTTCGAACTTGCATGACGTGTTTCATGTGTCGCAACTTCGGAAGTATGTACCCGATCCGTCTCATGTGATTCCGAGGGATGAGGTTCAAGTTAGAGATAATATAACTGTGGAGACGATGTCGTTGCGGATCGAGGACCGCAAGATGAAGCGACTCAGAGGGAAAGAGATACCTTTGGTGATAATGGCTTGGGGAGGTGCTGCAGGAGGCAGTGTGACCTGGGAATTGGAAAGCAGGATGCGGGAAGCATATCCAGAGTTGTTTCCATCAGGTATTTTCGAGGACGAGAATAATTAAAGTGGGGGAGAGTTGTAACGCCCATTTTAATTATTTTTAGCTTCGATGTTATTGTATCCGTTGACGTGTTTTGTGTGGAATTATTCGAAGAATCAAGAAATCATAATATTAATATATAGTGATAAAATGTGATAATTAGTAGTAAGGTTAATATTGCTATTAATTATTATTATTATTATTACTAATATTAATATATAGGAGTAAAATATAATTATGGGATTTTTGGAATTAAAAGGAATAAGATTATTAATTATGAAATTAAGAAAATGTGGAGAATATTATTTATTTGGAATATAAGAGTTGTATATGTTTGGGATGAGGGGCAAAATTGGCATTTGAGAAAATAGAAAGTGAAAGAGTGGAAGGAAGAACACGAGGAAGGGAAGAACACGGTTGAAGCAGCAAGGGCAAGAGCGATCAAGGGTGCATCAAGGCTGCGGATTTTGAAGCTTCATCATCTAAACGAATTCGAGGTAGGGGGAATTGATCGGTTAATTTCGGTAGTGCATGAATATGTGGTAGAAAGGGGAAATTCCCTAATCCCCATGATCGATGATGAATTGGTGTTGTTTGCATGTTGTTGATTTTGATATGTTGTGATTATTGTGTTAGAAACTGTTGCATGTGCTGTAGTGAGTTTGTTGGGTGAATTGGGGTTTTCGGGTAATGCGTAGTTTTATGCCGGAAGTTGGTAATTAAGCAGATATGAGGGTTTATCGGGTAAAACTGAGTTTGGATGTTGTAGTTAGGTGGTAGGACCTTAAGCCGATAATTTTGGTGTTGTCCCGATGAAAATTGGAGAGTGGGAGGGCTGCTGAATTCTGAGTAGCAGTTTTATTTTTTCAGAAATCGCAGACTTTCGCTAGCCCATCGCTAGGCGAAAGCGCAGCGAGCCTTCGCTGGCAGCTCGCGTAGCGAGCCATTACAGTGGTTGTTTTTCTATACTCGCTAGCAGGTTCGCTGAGCGAAGTGATAGCGAACACTTCCAGTGGCTCAGAAGTATGACTCGCGAGGAGGTTCGCTAGGCGAACGTGTAGCGAGCATTCGCTAGGAGCTCGCGTAGCGAGCAGGTAGCGAACGTAGCAGGTTTTGGTTTTTGAGAGCTGTGTACAGCTGTTGGCGCTGAATGTGATCGGTCTGATGTGCTGTGATGATAGTTGAGTGCTAAGAGTATGTTGAGGGTTATGAGGGCTGTGTGGTCGGCGTTTATCACATTGGACAAAATCGGTGGATTATGTGATATGTAAAGATGTGTATGTGTATATGTTATATGTGATATATGATGGATCCGTAGGATCGATATGCCTGTGTGCGTAGTGTTTTTATGTTGTGTGAGGGATGGATCGGTAGGATCGGATTGCACCTTGTGTGCTAGACGTGTATGTGACGTGTGATATATGTATATATGATGCATGATGAGATATGGTCAGGGGACCGTGTGTGCTGATTATGTGTGATTGTTGTGGTGTGCGTGCATTGGGGTTATGCATGGCGTATTGTGTTGTTGTGCTCCCTGTGTGGAGGGTGATGGCCCAGTGACCATCGGAGATGTGCTCCCTGTGAAGAGGGTGATGTCCAAGTGTCCATCGATATTGTTGTTGTGCTCCCTGTGTGGAGGGTGATGGCCCAGTGACCATCGGAGATGTGCTCCCTGTGAAAAGGGTGATGGCCAGGTGTCCATCGATATTGTTGTTGTGCTCCCTATGTAGAGGGTTGATGGCCCAGTGCCCATCGGTGATGTGTGCTCCTTTGTGGAGGGTTGATGGCCTGGTTCCCATCGTTGTTGTGAGTCGGTACCGCATATCGTTGTGTGAGTGGCATGTGTTGCATTGTTGTGTGTAGTGATTATTGATGGTGGGACAGTAGGTCCGAGTGTGTTGCATATGAAATGATGTTTATATGTTTCTGCCTTTATTTCATGTACATTATTACCAGTTTATATTTGATCGTGATTTCTCACCCCTTTGTTGTTGTTGTGGTCTATGCTTCTTCGGAAGTACAGACAATCCAGGTGTTTAGCTAGCTTGGATTATGGCGATGTCGTGGGGTTTGCTCTGATACGTAACACCGGGGATTTTGGGAGTTTTCATGTTTATTGACGATTTTGTGTGTCCCAGTGGCGTATCTTGTTGTGTTGAATATGATGATGATGTTTTGTACATTTTGGGCAGATGGCCGACTTGTTGTACATATGATGATTTTGATGATGTATATATATATATATACATATTAGGTGTTTATGACAGACTTCTTTTTTCGCTGCAATTTTATTGGAAAATCATTTAAGAAATGTTTGGTCAAATTTTGGTGAAATGTGACATCCCGTTTTTGAGGGAAAAACTCTGATATTTGTTTATTTTAATTGCTTTATTTTATCTTGGGGAACGGGGTGTTACAGTATGGACCTATCTACTGACAAGGTATGACATCCTATGCGTTTATCAGCGTCACAGACTTTCGAGAAATGATGATACATTCACCATTTCTGGTTTAGCATCATCATCTTACGAAGAGGCCTCACTTAGCTGATTAACAAATGATCGGTTCCCAGAGTCGACAATTCTCAAATCCAAAATCCCAACCGATCCTAAGGATCTGAATGAAAATCATCAAAGAGAATCTCGTCCAAGTGTGAATTTCATGGGGAACTGTATCTGCTAAGCAAACAGGCCCCCCCACTAATCCCACTACTAAAGTTAGGTTCATACTCAAGCCTGGGTCTGGCTTTTCACTCATCGGAACTTCCCTCCCCACAGCACAGCAAAGATGAATCATGCGGAAAGTAAAATGCGGAAAGCAAATAAAGATAGAGCGCATATGTACACACCCAAAGATAAACAAACAAGTGCTAGGATTGACTCGCATAGGGGACATCCATCTTCCCCAGCAGAGTCGTCAGCTGTCGCTACTGCAAAAATCGAGGCTGGCAATGACAGAAGAGTCGCCACCGTGCGTTATTTATCCCAAGAGAGGGAAAGGAAATGCTCAGAGAAAACCTAACGAAAAGAGGGATAAGATCGGTCATCGCAACCAAATCTCGGGTTCGGGAGTCGGTTACGCAAGGGGAAGGTATTAGCACCCCTCACGTCCGTCGTACTCGACGGGATCCACGCTTATTGTCTATCTAAAAGAGTGTTTGAAACTATCTAACTACAGACTTGAGGAAAAAAGAAAAAGAAGTGACTCGGCAAAGCAACGGCGCTTTGTGCCTACGTATCTCATCTGGAATGAGAAGTCAGAGTCAACATAGTTCGGTTAACTATGGGTGAAAGGAGGGAAGGTTACTCGCCAAGACATCGCGTCTTGTGCCTACGTACTTTCATCTGGTATGAAAGATCAGAGCAAACGTAGTTCGGGCTAAAAGGGAACACAGGTTTGTTCAACTGTTTTTTAGGCCCGAGTAGGGTTAACAAGTAGTTCTAGCAGTTGGTGTATGCAGCTCGACCATTGGAGACTTAGGCGTTACCGTTTGCGGTAAAACTAAAATTTAACGACACTCTTTTTATGAAAATGATTTTCCAAGATTAAAGGCCCCAAAGGGCAAAAAGAAGTTTGAATGATTTGTTTTTGTGTTTTTTAGAGAAGAAGTGTTTTTAATTGGAGTGTTTATAATGCATGTTGTGCTAAAGTCTAAAACCTAGGATCGAATGCGTTGCATATCGCCCTAAGGATGTATACTAAACACTCTATGCAATTGAGAGGTGGCCCCTCAATCACCATTTCCCAAGTATAAGGCTCATGGCACAACATACATTATCTTTATTAAGTGTTTTATGATTGTTTTGAGATGAGAAGAGAAATGACACTAAAAGGGGGACTAAATTCAAACCTAAAGTTGTCATGTAATGGTGATCCTAAGATTGAGATAAAGGAAGTGCTACTTAATTTTATCATACATGGTTAAGATCCTAATGTCTAACATAATCCCCCTTGAGAGATTAGAGGTCCTAAGGGAAAGGAGACAAAGAAAAAAAAGGAAACAAACATAAACATGCAACGATACAAACATGGAATGCAAATGAGGGAGGAAATTGTGTGGGGTAAAGACCACCATAAGCTCATATCAACCTTAAGCACTCATATGACAAATGCAAGAGATAAAAAGGGACAAGAAATGCATTAACAGAAACACACAAGAGCATCAAAAGTGGGATGAAATGGCCTAAACCAAACAACATCAACCACAATGCCATAAAGCAAAGCAACATGAAAAGAGAAAGAAAAAGAACCCTAACTCAAAGAGGGGCTAGAACAAGAGTATAAAACAGCAAGGCATTCCCCAAACATCATTCGACCAAGGTATCATCATGATTTGTGCAAAAGATACAACAAAAGTGTCCTCATGGTTCACCATTCAATCCATGTTTCAAATACCTCCAAAGGAGGGAACTTAGACAAACCTAAATGGTGTTCCAAAGTCCTTGGACAGCAAGGGGAATGAAATAAAAGTTCTCAAAAGAAAAAAGCAAGTAAACCACAAGGAAATGCAAGCAAATTCCCAAAGGAAAGCAAGCATGTTTCACAATGAAACCCTAATTGGCAACTCAAAAGTTACCAAACAAATGAACAAGCAAAACCAAATGTTATGACCTAAAAATGAGCAAGCGCCATCCTTAGCATGTTAACAACATGAATCAATAGGCATTGAGAGCTCAAAGGATCCAAAAATGTCATATCCAAGTCAAACTAGGTCAAGATGTATGTATGAACCTCCCTTTTGAGTAACTTGACTTGCAAGTTACTCTAAAAATAGGAAAATGATTCAAAAATTATCAAATAAAATTCAAGAAGCTCATAAATATGTTGGCAACCAGAGGCCAAAAGATTTCAATCAAAATCACTTAACAACATCACCATAGAAACTGATTCACAAGGGTGCTCCATTGTGAAGGAGGATTGCTTAGGATCAAATTAAGGCATCAAAAGTCAACAAATAGGGGGAAAATGGTCCTAAAAAATTCATCAACTCATTATAGATATGAGGATTGGATCTTACTCATTGGATCAAAAGGAAATGATAAAAACAAAATCAAGAACAAAACTTGTCAAGATTGAACTCAACTAAAACACTTCCAATATTTAATTCCATTTTTAATTGAAAAATAAACCAAAAAAATAAAATAAAAAATTCTAAAAATAATAGACATCTCAAAGTATCTAAAAAGTATTTTTATGGAATTTTTGAATGATTGGAAGTTTTTAAAATTGGATTAAATCAAAACAGATTCAAAACAAAAATAAAAAGGGAAAATAATGAAAGCAGAGGTGCATTAAGTAAATAAAACACATTGAAAAGCTACATGGGCTCAGGCTGGGGGCGTGATTAGCAATCAGAGGCCCAAGTCCAACATCAGAAAAGACAAAACACGAAGGCCTGGTGATTGTGTGTGTTATGGTCAACATATGCGCATGGTGGAATGCGTTGTGGTTCACTTGATAAAAAGTATGCCAATCAAACGGATCTCATCATGCCAAGCCATTTAATGAAACTCAAACTAGATTATGTGTAGCGTGGTCAACGTGTGTGCAGCGTAGGTCTTAATCAAGACCGTCAAAATAAAAGGTAAACGGATCCAATGCCTTCCAAGGAGACGCGCCATCACCTTCAACCTCAAGCAAGTGAGGGAAACCAGATGGCGGCCGAAATCCATCTCCGGTCGTCTTCCTCATCGTGACCGGCCATCATGAAATGCAGATACACCAAAACTTAACCAAAATCAACAAAATAAAAGTGAAGACTCATCTACTCCTCAAGAGGATCATGAATACATGCTTAGTTTTTAATAAAAGTGCTTAAAGAAACCAAAACGAAAAGAAATAGGAAATGAGCTCAAATGAAAAAGTTCACAAACAACCAGCAAATCATTCCAGAATCCAACTATGATATGCAAGGATTAAAAAGACATTAAAATGGCGTGATAAAACAGCTTGAACAGAGAGATATTTTGAAAAGAAAGAAACCTAAAAATAAGCTTCCTCAATGCTTAGTGTGCTAGCAAAGCTTGAAAGAAACTATCCAGAAACGTTCTAGGAAGCTCAAGGAAGGTTTTTAGATGTTTTATTTTGATTGAAACTCAGTGAAATGCAAAAACGAAATTTCATTTTTCTCTCACTTTTTCTCCATGTGTTCTTACTCAAACCCTCACCAAAACCCGTTCTGAGGATTTGTGAATGATCCTGAGTTTATGTATGTTGGATTCAGATCAAAAGAAGGCCCAAATGAATGCTCCTTAAGCCCAATTGAATTTCAAAATTTTAACTATGGAAGCTTCCAAAAGGTACACGAAAATGGACATGCCAAGCTGTAAAATGTGCTCAGTTAGCTTACATGAGGTGTAGACTGATCCAAGGGCTGAGAATGGCTCCTTGGTTTGGTCTTATGGCATGTTTTTGATATGTTACTTAATCTTGAAGAAACCATGAAAATGGCCACCAAAATGCACTCAAATTCCAAATCCAAAGATGGCATTGTGTTTCAAATGTGTTTGGCACTCAAAATATGCACAAGGTTGGTACAAAATGTTTTCAAATGAATTAATTTTGATTTTTCCCTTTTAAGCCATTTTTCATGAAAATTTCATTAGGGATTCTTCAATCCAAGCCAAAACTTTGATACCTTGATGTTTGGTTGAGCAAATGACCCCATTTGGAGCAAGTTTAATGTTGGAAATATTTTCATTTGAAGTGTGAAAAGTGGTGAAATGGACCCATAATGAAAATGACCTGTAATCCTACTTTCCCGAAACACCTCTGCCTTGCAAGCCTCATAACTTGAGCTCTACAAATCAGATGAAGGACTTCTAGCACTCTTTGGAAATCTAAGATCATGAGGAACAACTTTCATGTTCATTAAAAGTTGATGAGAAACATCCTTCTAGGTAAAAAATGGCTTGGAAGTTGGTTGACTCTTGTTGACCAAAATCACATTCATCTGAGGACCTGTAACTTGTCTGCATCATAACTTGAGTTCTATAAATCCAATCAAGGATTTATAGTACTCAAAATAAATCTATAACATGCTCTACAAGTTTCATATTGGTCAAAAGTTGAGATGAGACTTGTATCTTGAGATAGGTGGTCTTGAAGTTAGGCACTGAACATGGGATTTTACACTGAGAACCCTAATTCAGACACTCCTCACACTCTTGATTCTTGATGAAATGATCTTGAAATGATATCTCATGTATCTTAACACAACATTACATGACCACAAAGACTTGGAATTGAGTATTAATCTCCTTCAATTTCACAGTTGACTGAGGGTTGACCAGATGAAAACCCTAATTGCACCACCTTTAACTGTAACCCTTCACACTTGGTATAAACACTTGAATGAACTCCACAATGACCCTCAAGGCCTCCAATGATCTTAAATGACCATCTCTCTCCATAACCATGGGCTTGTGATCCTCAAATGACCTTCAAATGGCCTCCTAGACAGGAGGTGAACCACATACACTGATTTGCTTTCTCAAAGGGCTTTGTCCTTCTTCTGATGATGATAACCACTTAACAACTTGAATACAAACCCTTGATTAGGTCTAGAACCCTTGGTACTCCTCTCTTGCTAAGCACACTTCTCCTGATCCCCTGTAAATGCAAAATAATATGCAATGCAATATGCTAGAACAATGAAATGAAACATAAACCAAGGCCAGAAAAAAGGTTGGGCAAATTTTGGGGTGCAATAGCTGCCCCTATTCAAACGGCTTGGACATGAATGGATGAAAAGCGAACGAATTTCAAACAGTCAAGGTAAAAGACGGTTGAATACTAAAGGACCTGGAAATTTGCCAAACGCAGAAATAAACTGCAAAACTCTGATTGGGGAAAACACTCTCCAGAAAAACTGAACGCAGACAGTTGCAACGACAACCAGCTAACTGACCATCTAATAAAGAACACCTGACTAATGGTAGCCAGAAAGGAAATCATACTCACATTGTCCAGAGGTAGACGGAAAGACACCAAATACTCACATCGTCTAGGGATAGACGGAAAGTCACCGCTGAAAGCTGGATCAACATGCACTTGATCCCTTCACATTGTCTAAGGATAAACAGCAAGAAAACCATACTCACGTTGTCTAACAATAGACAGAAAGACACCATCCCGAAGGTTCACATTGTCTAA
The DNA here is from genome assembly GCA_963859935.3 of Lathyrus sativus. Classification (NCBI taxonomy): domain Eukaryota; kingdom Viridiplantae; phylum Streptophyta; class Magnoliopsida; order Fabales; family Fabaceae; genus Lathyrus; species Lathyrus sativus. Next base: position 543,343,573 of record OZ012739.1, on the reverse strand, counting down.
AGATAGACAGAAAGAAAAATATCCATACTCACATCGTCTAAAGATAGACGGAAAGACACCATCCCGAAGATTCACATTGTCTAAAGATAGAAAAATATCCATACTCACATCGTCTAAAGATAGATGGGAAGACACCATCCCGAAGGTTCACATTGTCTAAAGATAGACAGAAAGAAAAATATCCCTACTCACATCGTCTAAAGATAGACGGGAAGACACCATAGACCACATCAATGAACTTCAAAACCACCCACCAAATTTCAGAATCCTTTCGTCCATAGGAGTTGATGGAAAGAAAAATATCTTCAAAGGGGCCACATCATCAATAAGAACTGACAGGAAGAAAACCACCTTCAAAGAGCCATGTTGTCAATAAGAATCGACAACTAGGGAATCCTAACATTCTTAAAAGATCCCCGACGTCAATAAGAATCGACAGCCACGAAAAACCCCTCTTGAAATGTCATCTCGTCCCATAAACGGAAAGAAAACCATATCTGAAAGATCACCTTAGAACCTCGCATCGTCTAAAGATAGACGGAGAGAAAACCATATCCAAAACTCACATCGTCTAATGATAGACGGAGAGAAAACCATATCTGAAACTCGCATCGTCTAAAGATAGACGGAGAGAAAATCATATCCGAAAGACCGACTTAGAACCTCGCATCGTCTAAAGATAGACGGAGAGAAAACCATATCCAAAACTCACATCGTCTAATGATAGACGGGGAGAAAACCATATTTGAAACTTGCATCGTCTAAAGATAGACAGAGAGAAAATCATATCCGAAAGATCGCCTTAGAACCTTGCCTCGTCTAAAGATAGACGGAGAGAAAACCATATCCAAAACTCACATCGTCTAATAATAGACAGAGAGAAAACCATATCTGAAACTCGCATCGTCTAAAGATAGACGGAGAGAAAACCTGCTGGGGAAACACGTCGTCAATAGGAATTGACGGAAAGAAAATCTGCTCGGAGAAATACATTGTCAATAAGGATTGACGGAAAGAAAAAAAAACTGTCGGCATCAGAGGACTGATGGACAAAGGAAATCTGCTTGGGGATGTCATCATCAGAGGACTGATGGACAAATCATACCCGACGTATGACCCGAAACCTGAGTAAACCAATAAGCTGTCTGAACAAAGCTGCTGGATAAATGCCCCTGTACTGATTGCAGAGCGATTCATGTTGCCACGGAAGGCTGATAGAAAACTGGCATATGCTTCGCATGCATATGCGTATGTTTGAATTTTTATATGGTGTAATGCTCCATACGAAATGGAAATGCTACGCATTTGAGGATGAAATGCAAAGCTGATGCAAATATTATAACTATATGCAAAAATGCAGATGCAGGCCCGGGCTGCCGGGGAAAGCTGGATAACCAAAAGGACCACTCCAGCAAAATAAATGCTGAAGAGGTGAAACCAACTCCGCTGGGGATAACCAGATGTGTCAATTATGATTGGTCTCTACTGGGCATAGCTTACACGTGCCAATGATGATTGGACTTTTGCTGGAGAAAACAAACGGAATCTTCCCGCATACCAAAGGGAATTGTATTTGCAAAGGATCAGGTTCGACTGATGCTGGAAAATATCTTGCCTGAATTCAAAGATTTTCGGTTGAAGGGCCTAGGGATAGTAACATGCCTTCCCGACATTCATCTTGCGCTTGAAGGTTGATCAAACCTGCTTGTATGGCTCTGAGGATATGGAGAGGAACAAATCCTTCGCTTACGACTTTGCCCCAGCCCGTAGGATCTCTGTGGGGATGTTCCTCGAAAGGAAATTTGAAAATTCTTATACCCTGACGGATCAAGATAAACTGCCCCAACACTTGAACCTCAAAGAGGTGCTTCAGATTAAGTGCCCTCTGAGTCAGGAATAACTTCTTGGAATGGCCTACCCCAGCCTTACAATGACTTTGCCCCTGATTGGCTGATTAGTGGAGTAGCATTTCTGGCTTCGAGAGATTTACTGAATCTCGACCTAATTGCCTCAGAATAACTGACTTTGGATGGCTGACTTCACTAGGGATCATTTGATATAGCTTGCCCGGGCGTTAGACTTTCCACTGTAGGAAACTTTCCTCCTGTCAAGCGCTTACTCGCAAGTAAAACAAGTTGTTCAAAATAAAAGATATATTAAATGCAGTGCATATGACGGTTTTGAAATCCAATCTGTTCACTAGAAAGGGAAAAACAGTTTATGGCACATAATGAACAAATCATTTACCAGAATATCAACATCAATACCAACATGGTAAGAAGAATCCTTTTAGGAGTCAGTTTCAACGCGATATTTACCGAAGTATGCTTTCAAAATAAACCTGCTTCAATTAGGACTTTTTCAGGTTGTAACATGGTCAGGTTCAAGGTTTTGAAGGAAAGGATATAAGGCTCAAAGTTCTGTTTAACCCACCCACTCTCCTTGATATTCTCAAATCCTATATTCAGCTAATTCGACACAAGCACTCACCTCTCAAAGGTTGAATGATAGGAGTGATGGTTCTGGAAACCACAAGTTTTCGGAGTGACAATCACTCTCTTTTCGTCTTTGACACTTGAGGTCACACGACTTGTATTTATTCGAGGATTTTTCTTTTGTAATCCTTTTCATTTTTAGCTTTTTCTTTTCCCTAACTTTTGCCTGGACTGTGTTGCACCCCAAATTTTGACCCCTTAGATCTTCATCATCATTTTAGGATCATATTCATTTGACTATCTAACCTTAACCTATCTCAAGTTGGTCTTTGTCAAGATACAGGTGAATTAGGGTTCTGTACAGCTGAGAATCGAGGTTTCGATGGTTTAATTAGTCAATGTATTAGATTGATTCTCCATGAAATAAGTCTCCACATCATCAAATGTACTCCATTGGGTCAAGTATGAATCCAATTTGAGGTTGTCACCCAAAGATTAAAGACAATGCAGTCCAGGATCCCCGATTAGGGTTTTCGATTAGGAAAAGTCAACCGTAGTTTGACTTTTGATTTAAATGGTGTTCCAATGGTAGGATCATGGTACATGAAGTTCATATGGCTTAGTGAAGTCTACTCAAGAAGTTTCAAGGCCTCAGAAGACCCGAAACATCAACAGTCGACGCGGTAGTCATCGATCGACCGTTCGGTTGACCGAAAAGTCAACTCTTCAATCATAAAGAATTTGACCTCAAAATATGAAGCAAAAATGTTCCTAGTAACATATTACACTTATCCATGAAGTTTCATGACCATTGGATCAAGGATTAAGGAGTAATCGAGAAATCGGGAAATTAGAGTTTTGAAAGGGGCAAGACCATAACTCCCTAACCATACATCCAATTGATTTGGTTCAAGGCTCATATGAAAGGTCTTGACAAGTCCTACAAAAGTCTCACAGTGGTCCATGGGCAGAAAATGAGTAGATTGGGAGTTATGGCCAAAATCATTACAAGAGGGAGAAAACACTTAGAAAAATTCTAAGTTGCTGGCCTTTTTAGGCATGTTTTTAGCCAACTTTGAGTGGATTTTTGACCTAGTTCCACTTGGAATATGAAGATCATGAAAACATGAAAGTTGTAGATCCTCACGAGGGCTTTCCAAAATATACTACAACTCCTCCATAGCCCTTATGAGTTGAGAGTTATGAATTCAGCAAGTTGAGGTCTCAACACTTGAGTTCACCATTTCCACTTTTTCACAAATTCACTTTTTAATCACTTGAACCATTCTCAGCCATTTGATCATGTTTATATCTGATAATTAGAGAGTGTGATGAGTAGAAGTTCAGAAAATGAAGGGATTTGGTAAACTTTGCAAGTGGGAGGCAAGTTGCAATATTTTAATTAAAAAATCAAGAAGAAAGAGAAACTTTTCATGAAAAATCTATAGCAGCAGTCTCTCCTACTCTCTAGCTTCACTTCAGTCACTTCCATGTCCTCCTTACTTGATTTATGCCTTGCATTGAGCCAAGGACTTGAGTGTGCAGCTGTCCATAATCTTGAACAAGACTTCATTACAAAACTCCCTTCAAAAGCCAAAGTACAAATCTGCCCCCAAACCATTCCTTGGCCTATAAATAGAGGTTTCATCTATGTTGAAACACACACCAAAGCACTCTAAAACCCAAGAGAAAACCATAGCTCTCATCTTGCCTTTCTTTTCTTATAAGTGAAGAAACCATTCTAAAAGCTCCTCAAAAATCTGCCTTGAGCAGTTGGCCTTCCAAGACCATTTCTACCCACTTAAAATCATCACAAACCATCTACACAATCCACAAATGATGTGTGATAGGTGTTCAAGCTCTTAAACCAGTCAAAAACTGGATTTTCTTAAAAGTCAACTTTCAACCAAGCAAAGTTTGACTTTCCATACAAAATCTGATAAACCTTTGCTCAGGCCTGTTTTGATCACTTTAACCATCCAAACACCTTTGGTTTATGATGTACCAACTGTCCATAACCTAAAATACCTTCATCATCACTTGTTTTGAGATCTGTCACAAAGTTCACTTGTTTACTTCAAGTGCAAGAAAAGTTGTGTTTTCATCAAGGCATTGGTTGGATCTCAGTTGGAAGTCTTCAAGGTTTTCCCTACTGTATAAGCTTGCTTGGGGGTCTACAAGAGGTTAGTAGTCACATTTCCTATCTTAAACTGTCCTGAGTATGTTTAATGTGCATTAGTTGGAATGAGTTTAAATACAAGAGCAGTTCATGTTTGAATCTGCCATACTTTGTTTGTTTTGCTCATCAATATGTGTAGTGCTCTTATGATCATCATACAATATGGTGTTGTTGTTGTGTTTATGCTTTTGAAGCTCCCTTAAACATTATCCTAGGTCATGTATGAACATAGGAAAAGATTGCTTGCAACTGTTATGGAGTGATGCTGGATCTAACCATTTGATCTTGTTCTATTTGTGAATAAGGTTATTGGTTCTGTTGAGTCTAGGTGTGAGGCTTAGATTTAGTGATAGAGTTGTTTTGCATTTGAAGACTTTGATGGATCATGTTGGTAGGGTTTGTTCAGGCCAGTTTTGGTGTGGTTTCAAGATTGTCTTGGATATGTTTATGTTTATGTCATGCTATGTACTGTTGTAGTTTGATGTGAATCATGAGTGGACGTTTGCCATGACTATTGTTGAATGGATACTACATGTTTTGGTTCTTTTGCAAGCAGCATCTTTAGATCTTGAATCTTTTTGCTGGCATTTTAGATTAAAAGTCCCTATATGTTTGATTCATGTGATGTTTGACATTGTATTATTTGAAACTATGTTTGGTTTTGGATCTGCAACATTCTGTTTTGACCACTTTCAATCAAAAATGCATTTTTGCAACTCACACACCATTTTTAATTCCAGCACATTTTTGATGCATCCTTCTGTTGGAACTTTGTCTATAACATGTTTAGAATGTGTGTACACCTTTAAACCAATACAAGCATGTTAGTTTTGCATTCAAGCTTTGAAAATGCATCTCAACTGTTTTGAAAAACTGATTGTTGTTTAGCATAGTCTTGATCAATATTGCCATGTTGTTTTGAATGTGCTGTTAAATTGTGTAATCTTGTTGGATTTGATAAAAATCATTGGAATGATTCATGTGACTGTTGAGGCCTGTTTTGATGACCAATACTCTTATTTTGCTGTCATAGGTTGTAACCATCATGAGATATATGCATTGAAGTTTGTTGCTCGCCATTGTCATGCTAAGTGTACATTTGTGATAATTTGAACTATTGCTGTGTGTTTGGTTTATGTTTGTTAACATGAGTATGTGGTATTCTTTGAATCATGTTTTGCTAGATAATTGACATTATCATGTTCATTTTGCATCAATGACTGTCATTTTAAGGCTTTGTAGTAGGGTTGCTTTTAGCCATAGCATGTACATATTTGGTTTGTGTTGTCAATTATGATAAGCATGTATATACCTTTCCCATGTCTTGTAAGTCATGTTTGAAATCTGTCATGAAACTGCTTGTGAGCATCATTGATCAATGTTTTGAATGGTTATGTTAAGTTGTCATGTTTATTCTGTTGTCAGCTCAGCTGCCATAACACTACTGTTATAGGATACTATTGTCATAAGCTTGTGAGTTGTTATGTGCATAAAGTATTAGGATTAATTGTTGATTGTTGTTAGCATTGTCATGTTAAGATTCACCATATTTCTATTAGAGTTGCCTAATTCATGAACCACTGCCTCATGATGCTGCTACCACCCTTTACTTTCAACCATTGCCATTTTTTGCTCTTTTGCTGTTTGTAAACAAGACTTTATTGCTTAATGCTGATTGAGTCATTTTGCATCTGTTGCTGTTAAGAACTAGGTTTTCTTGCAAGATTCTGTTTGTGTTTACTATTATAGAGTTGTAACTCTCCTTTTAAGGCATATATTGAATTGATGTATTGAATTGGCATAGTAATGACCAAAAAGACTAGTTGCTGCTTCTGTTGTTATGCTGTTTGATCTGTGCAAAACCATTAATCATGTTTAGCTTGTTAGGCTGTTTTAGTTAAGACCAAGTTGTCATGGTGTGAGAACTATGTGTGTGTGTAGGATTCTTTATGCATGCTTGTTTGATATTTTAATTTGACAAAAGCAAGCTTACTGTCAGCTTCTGTTTTGAGGTTCTCACCTCTTGTGCTGCCAATTTTGTTGAGTTTCTTGCAATTTGTGTATGAATTCATGTCTTGTTAGAATGTGAATCATTTAATGTGTGTTGATGTGTGGAAGTATGGAATGCTGCACCATGAGAATGTTCTTATTTTCTAAAAGAACATTTCAAGCACTTTTGATCCATGGCTGCAACATACATACCAGTTTCTGTTTTGATTTTTTTTTTAGTGTTCTTTAAATCTAGAATCCATGAACTCTATGTTTAGGGTTTGTGTATCGTGATCACATGGTTTGAATCTGTTTAGTTTGAGTCATGGCTTCCAAAATGCATTTCATAAGCTTCCATCTGCATCTACAGTCGTGTTTCAATTTGTGTGCTGTCTTGAAAAATTAATGATGCCATCATGATCCTCTTCAAATTTCAAGTGGTTTAGACTCAAATTTTGTGAAAATTGGTTGTGTTTTGATCAAGTTTGAATGAAACTGTTTTCATGTTGCTTGCCTTGTTTTTGTTTGTCTTGCCTTGCCCAGATTGCTTGCTTTGTTAAGTTTAAGTATTTATTGGGGTGGCATAATACACGGATGTATCGCCACCCCAGTGGTTATGCCTTGCTTTTCAATTTCCTTGCCTTGCCTTCTGACCTGAGTTCGATCCGTGTGGAGATCAACTCTTTTGGTTACTTTCAACTTTTTCCATGTTTTCACATATTTCACTCTTTTTCCCTTGACTATCACGCGTGCGCCTTTGGCTGGTTTGGCAAGGTTTTGTACTTGTAATCACAAGGTGGTGGGTTCAACACCCACCAAGCGCACTCCTTTATTTTTAATTACTAAAATGTTTTTTTTTTTTAATTCAATGTAACACAACTTTACTAATTTTTATCATTTTTGAATGATTCTTTTTGCTAATGTCTTGTATTATTGCATATTTTCATATGGTATGTAAAGAAGTCTAGAATTTTCATTTTAGAAACACTTTACACTAAAATAAAGTCATGTTTCATTTTTAGGGTTTTTACCCTCCTCTCTTTCAATCTTCCTTTCAAAACTTTTGATTCCTTTTCTTGAGTTTGATTTTGCACTTGATGTGAGCATTGTTTGTCAACTCCTTTGTATATGTGATTTTGATTTCAACTTTTGCTTGTAAGCATTGTAATTGATTCATTTCTACAAACATTTAAAATCCCCATGAAGTTTTGAACTATTTATCAAGTTATAACTTGTTTGCTTGATTGTTACCTTTATCTTTGTCAAGATATATCTTTGGTTTTCACCTCTTGTGCTTAAGTCTTGTGAGAACCCCTTCATGATATTGTGATATCCTTATACCTTATTTTGGTTGTAATCATTCCTCCTGATTGAAATCCTTGCTTATTGTAATATGCTTGCTTATTCTTGGTGTAACCATATCCCTTATATTCATCATGTTTGAATGATTGTTGCTTTGTTAAGTTTATTTCCCCAAGTGATGAAACTCTTTAGTTCTCATCCAAGTTGCCTCATCTTTTCCCTTCCAAAGGAAAGTCTCTCTATTGACCTTTGGGTCATGGATAGCTCATTACCCTCCCTTGACTTTGTAAAGTCATCTGTACACTTAATTAGGTTAGAACCTATCCATTGGACTTTGCTTAAATCTAAAAAGCTTACCCTTTGTTAGGAGTGCTCTTTCAATTAGAACTTAAGGCAGAGTTTGTTAACTCTATGTAAGAATCATGGAGATGATTACTTACTCCCCTTTCTTGAGTGTTCAATGTAGATCTAGAGAGTTTTCTTAAATTCTAGACAAGTATTGTTATGTTTGTTCCCCTTTGAGCCTTGATCATAATCAAGTGTTCTTTATCCCTAGTGAGGTGAACTACGATTGCTCTTATTCTATCCTAGTTAGGATACGTAGGCAGAGGACGCGATGTCTTTGCGAGCAAACTTAGAAACTATCCTTAGGTCTTTACCTACACCTTTTAACCAATCCCAATCCATAACAAACATTTAGCAAACTTAGCATACAAACAAACAAAAGGTTCCTGTAGAATACTACAGATGTTTAGGATGTGAAATACCTACCCTATGCATAACCAACCCCCGATCCCCGAATCTCTTAGCGTTGTTGTAACATCGCGAAAAGGTTTTTTCTTTCTTTAGACCTTTCCTTTGGATAAATTAAAGTCCGGTTGTGAATTTTAAGAATTAAGATTCAAGTTAATCAATAGATTGGTATCACGATTCTCACTACAACAGACTGACTCTTTTGAGTTTCTTTTGATTTTGAAATTCCAGCAGATGCCCTAAATTTTTTTACCCAAGTCACTTGTTTTAAGGACTCGACTTAGCGGGCTTTTGATTCTTTTCTATTCTCTTCTCTTTTTTGCACAAGTCGTGTGACACTGGTTGTCTGACTCTTTGGGGAATAATGCGACACTCACTCCTGAAGTTTAACCATTGTGGTTTTTTAGGCACGACCTCTAGAGGTGTGATTGATCTTCGAACGGGTACACTCCTTATGCAATTTGGACGTTTAGTCGAATTAACTGATACCTACCCTGCCCCAGGTTAAGATTGAGGTTTTTTCATTTTCAGAAAGAAATTCCTACAACTAGGCTCAAAGGGGTTGGCAAGGGATTAACATCCTTATATCTCTGGTGTTTAGGAATTTGAAACAATGCCTGTACATCATCAGCAAGATTCGGTTTCAAAAGCATACAATCAGAAGCTTACACGTCTTTCAATTTCGTCATCCTCCCCGGATTCTGCTTAACCAAGCATTGGATATCTGTAAAAACAATTAGTGAACACAAATGGATTTAAACAAAACAAGCATACTCATTCCATTATCATTATCACATGAAAACAAACAAATTTTACACACAAGATTGCAATTTAAACAGGAAAGAAACTACAAATATAAAGAAATGACAAGGTAAAACGAAAATTGCCAGCTCCTGGGAACTGGGCTTTTAAATTGATTTGGTGTTGGAGGATGCGCCCCTTGAAGTCTTCAAACTCAAGCAGATAAGCGATTGACATGTATGACTAGCCTTCCGCCCGACATGAATTCAATTGCCTTTGAGTCAATCAGGTCCTGGATTTTATGCTTAAAAGCTTTACAGTCCTCAATGCTATGCCCCAGTGCCCCATAGTGGAAATGGCAATGGGCATTCACATCAAAACCTGATGAAGGATCACCAGTTAAAGGATTCATGGTCCGAAGCTTAATCACCTGGTGTTGAAGCAATAGTTGCAACAGTTGAGCATACGTCGTAGGAATCTGATCGAAAACTCTATTGTATGGCCTTGTCTTCTAATACCTCCTAGGCATATGATTATCCTAAGAAGCAAGACATTGACGAGAAAATCCTAGACCTCTCTGTCGTGCATGATATACTTGAGGCTTATCACACCTTGGCACAGGTTCCACTGGCACAAGCGGAACAAGCATTTTTGCTGCGGTCTCAAGTAGCTGATCACCTTCTTTTCTGAGCACATTCTTTATCACCTCCATGATCAAGCCCATCTGGGTCTTCAGTTGATGGTTTTCTTATCTGAGTGTCTTTTGATCCAAACGTAACTCTTGCATGTCCATCATAATTTTCCCCAGCTGGCCTTGGATTTCAATCAGTTCAGCTTGAACCTGCTCCATAACTCTGCGGGGATTCCTACAACAAACTAACAAAATACAAGAAATAAGACCCACAATTATGAGGTACCTGTTATGCGAGAACACAAATCTACAATAAGACAAAGAAAACCCAAACTATGAGCACGTAGATAAACACCTCACACAACTATGCAAAACCAACAAAAGAAGCAAACAAGCACAACCGAGTATAAAATACAGTGACCCCAGCCAACAAGTCTGGTGATGGTCAGCAAACAACAATGAACAAAAGCTAAACACGTGAGCAGAGAAAACAAATGCGGCAACCGGCACAGAAACCTCTAGCAACTTCCTTCATATTCAACTGAGCCTTCAGTTTGAAACTCTTCAGAACACACACTCTCGGTAGACCCTTCTATAACAAGAACTGTTGTGGCCCCATGGCTGGATGAAGGGGAATCATTAATCTGGATAATACCCTGAGGCATGATGGAGAACCTGTTAGAGTCTAGCAGAGTCTGAACTTGGCTCCTAAGCACCTTACAATCGTCTATTGAGTGCCCTTGTTCCCCAACATGGTACTCACAACAGGCGTTGACATCGAAGCCTGGAGGGTACGGCGGGATCATTTGATTAGTCTCTTTTGGCATTATCAGCCCTCCTTTGACCAAATCTGGCAACAACTGACTGCACGACACTGGTAGCTGAGTAAACTGCCTTTCAGGTTTCCTTGGTCTTCGTCGAGCGTGCTGACGCGACTGATGACGGTATGACCGTTGGCTTTGAACACTTGACACGTCTGAAGACTGACCCTGAGATACTAGAGATTCTGAGATAAGATCACTTCCTTTCTCCCATTCTTCTTGTGAACTGACAACTGATCCATTTTCCTCAACTGAGATAAAGGCAATGTCTCTAATCTTTCCATTCTTGAGTTCGCTATCAACATGTTCCCCTGCCATCATTAAGTCAGCAAATTTTAATGTTCCACCACTAATCAATATATCATAGTAATGGCCCTTCAGAGTACCCAAGAAGATGTCAACCAGTTCTCTATCCTGAAGCGGTGGTTGAACACGAGCAGCGAATTCTCTCCATCTCTACACATACCCTCTAAAGGATTCATTCCCCGCCTGAGATAATTCTTGTAACTGCATGCGACTGGGAGCCATGTTGAGATTGTAGTTGTACTGCTTCACGAAGGCATTAGCTAGATCTGACCATGATCTGATGCTACCACTTTCCAACTGCACATACCAACTTAACAATGCTCCGCTCAAACTGTCCTGGAAACAGTGAATCATCAGTTTGTCATCGTGGACATGTGAAGTCATTCTCCTGCAAAACATTATCAGATGTAGCTTCGGACAACTAACCCCTTTGTACTTCTCAAAGTTTGGCATCTTAAATTTCGGTGGCATCACAAGACCTGACACCAAACACATGCTCGAAGCATTCAGATTAAGAGTATCCCGACTCATTAGGGTATCAAGCTTTTCTTCTAACAGCTCACATCTTCTCATAATCTCAGCAGTCTGTGGGTCTCTAGCATTAACCTTTGGAACAACCCTCTGAGAATCTGGCATAGGGAAGGTGAAATTTTGATAGTCTGTGTCGTGAAGAGAAGATAAATCTCTATCTCTGGCAATAGGATGTGTCGCTACTGCAAAAAACGAGGCCGACAAGACAGAAGAGTCGCCACCTTTCGTTATTTATCCCACAGAAAGGGAAAAGAAACGATCGGAAAAACCTGACGCAAAGGTATAAGACAAGGTCATCGCAACCATTGTCTGGATTCGGGAGTCGGTTACGCAAGGGGAAGGTATTAGCACCCCTCACGTCCATCGTACTCGATGGTATCCACACTTGTTGTGTTTATCTGACGGGTTTGTTAAGTCTATCTACACTAAAGGTCTGGTCTGAAAAGAAAAAGAAAAAGACTTGGCAAAGCGTCACACTTTATGCCTACGTATTCCCGTCTGGAACGAGAAATCAGAGTCAACGTAGTTCGCCTAACTACGGGTTACGGGGGGAAGGTTGCTCGCCGAGATATCGCATCTCGTGCCTATGTACTTTCACACAGTGCGAAAGATCAGAGCAAACGTAGTTCGGGACACGAGAGACACAGGTTTGTCTTTTTTATCCGAGTAAAGTTAACAGGCGGTTCTAGCAGTTTGGTGTATGCAGCTCGCTCGACGGAGACTTAGGCGTTTACCGCTTGCGGTAGAACCGGGAGTTAACAGAACTCTCCTTCTGAAAAGTGTTTCCAAGGGATTAAAGGTCCAAGAGGACAAAAAGAGTTTGATCTTTGTTTTCTGTTTTTTAGAGAAATGTCTTTTTATGGATGTTTGCAACTGATATCGCACTAGAGACTATGACCTGAGAGTAAATGCATCGCATGTCACCCAAAGGGTGCCATACTAAACATCCAGACTGTTGGAAAGAAACTCTCCAACAATCCTTTCTCAAGTAGCTTAAGGCTCGTAACGTACGACGTCAATTAACCTTTATTACTGTATTTTGATTTGTTTGCAGATGAGAAGAGAAAAAGACGCACTAAAGGGGAACTGATCCAATCCTAAAGTTGTCATGCAAAATTGATCCTATGGTTGAGGTTAGGGGTGTTGCTGTGAAATCTGGATACCAAGCTATTAATTAACTTGAATCTTAATTCATTTACAACCGAACTTTAATTTATCCAAAAAGGAGAGGTTTAAAGAAAGAAAAACCTATAAGAATGCAAAGCAAAAGGCAAGGCCTAAAGCTGAGCAAAGAGATCTAAAGGTTCGGGGGTTGGTTATACCTAGGGAAGGTGTTAGCATCCTAAGCATTTGTAGTACTCTACAGGAACCTCTTGTTACTATTTATGTTTGATAAAGTTTGCTTACTAAGGGAAAGTGTTAAAGGTAAAGATCTAAAGCATATACAAATTATGTATAAAGTTTGCTCGCGAAGACATCGCATCTCGTGCCTATGTATCTTGACGGGAATGGAATCAGAGCAATCGTAGTTCCCCTAGCTAGGGATGGGGAACTCTTGACTGTGGTCAAGTCTCCAAAGGGAAGTAAGCATTCATAGTGAAGTACTTACACGGAGTGCGGCGACTCCTCTTCTAAGTTAAGATGATTAAGGTAGAGAATGTCCATGGCGGGATGCTAAACATGAGTACGGCGATTCAAATCCTAAGGCTAGGATAAAAGGATAAGGGTTGTCCGCGGAGGGACGGTAAACATGAGCACGACGACTCAAATCCTAAGGCTAGGATGAAGGGAAGGATGTCCATGGCGGGACGGATTAAAAGTGAGCACGGAGACTCAAATCCTAAGGCTAGGATGAAGGAAAAGAATGTCCACGGCGGGACGGTAAACATGAGCACGACGGCTCAAATCCTAAGGCTAGGATTAAGGGAACAAAATTATGAGTCATACCTCATGTGAAAATAAATATTAACACAAGAGTTTAGAAAAAAGAATCAACTAAAACGGATTTAAAATGAAGGAGTTAAGATTTTGTGAAGGAAATAAAAAAAATAAACAAGTAAAAAAAAGAGTAGAATGTACAAGCTGGGTGTTGAACCCATGACCCTTGGACCACAAACGTGATACTCCAGCACTAGGCCATATGCGCGCGTGTGAACATGAGATAGAAGAGAAGAAGAAAATGATGAAACCTGGAAAATATGAAAAAAAAAACCAAAAGAGTTGATCCTCCTCAAGGATCGAACTCAGGTTCAAAGGCATGATAAGGCGTTTTAAGGGCAAGGTTTATACCACTGGGGTGGCTATACATCCATTGATTATGCCACCCCAAAATAAACATAAGCCATCAATGCGTGTTATTCTGGGCAAATACAAAGGCAACACAAGTGTAAAAATTCAGAAATGCGTTTTCACCACAACTTGCTCAAAACTCAACCTTTTTTAATGAAATTTAAGTCTAAATTGCATGTTTTTTCATGAGGAAGATGATGGTACAAGCCAAATTTTCAAATGAAGCACACATTTTGAAATTCTAATACTCATGCAAATGAAGGCTTTAAAATGCATTTGTGGATTTATGGACCAAAATAGCTGAATTTAAAAGTGGTTAATGGTTTGAGCAAGTTGCAAATGCAATGTTTGATGAATTCCAACAACAATTTTAGTCCAAAACACAACAGAATGAGAAATGGCATGGTATTTGCAAATGTAATGTTTGAAGGAAAATGCATTTTTGAAGTTAATGTGTGAAAACTTGATATGAAAAAACTTACAAACAGTCATGCACACACTCTAAAAAATCATGCATATGAAGTTTAGACAAAAGATGAGACTCAAGATCTTGGTAGAAAAGTAAGCGACTATCGAGTTGCAAATGTGTTCAATGAGTTGAAAGATCCAAAAAACAACAAAACTGTAATCATTGTTATGTCTAGTTATGAAGAAAACAAAATCCGCTGGCAATGAGTATGAATTCAACAGTAATGATCAACACTTATTTGATCTCAAATCATGGCCTGCAATTCACTTGGACACACTTTGCTTAGTGAAAATATGGCAGCCAACTTAACAATATGAAACTGAAAACCAGCCCTGGTCATTCTATAAACTCACATTTGCCAATTAATGTTTTAAGACAGCTTTGGTTATTTACAATGTACAAGAAAACATCCAACCAGAATTTTGTGTTACCAATTCATCTCAACAGTTATTAAGTGAAAAGTAATCCTTACCACAAGGCTCTAAAGTAATGCACACAATTAATGGTTGGTAAAGAGGTAAACTCCAAAAGCAACAAAATGACTTTACAAGAAGGTGCTGCATACTAGCAGGTCTTGGCACAAGTGTGGATGATAATGCCTATATCCATCAGTCATCAGTCCAAATCATCCACAAATGCATGTTTACAAACTTAAGTCAATAGGCACTCTAGATGCAACAAGCTTGATGCAGCCAATGAAACCAATCAGCAACCCTAGTGCAAGATTCTAAAGACAGTCCTATACATATTTGCTAAAAGCTAGACCCAAAACAGAACCACTGAAGTTGATATCACCAAGTCAGGTCCAAAGGGAATGCAGACTAAAATTAGCCACTCTAGATATCTTGACATGAGTTGGTATATTCAAGTTCACCTAAATTCTGACAGCAGTCCCAGTATCAAAGCAAAACATACCAACCAAACTGAAAACTCACTTGTCAATGTATTCAAACATGTTCATGATGGCCTTCCTCACTTGAGACATAAACTGATATGAATTTAGCAGCCAAAACTGCTTACCACAAACTACCCTAAAACTATGCAGCAGCCAAGGTTCAACTCATGACAGTCAGCACAATGGAAGTCTAAAGCAGCAAGGCACACTTATTTCTAATGCTATGTTTAAGCCTAGGTCTCAACAGATATCACAACCCAAATAACACTTTCAAGACAACATAGTTAGAGTCTCACAACATCAAGGATCATAAAATTGGTTTAAAACAGGAGCAAAACCACTAAACTAGAACAGGCTGAGCAATTTCCAGTCATAACAGCCTTACCACATGATTGTGAATTCAACACCATAACAAAGTACATACCAAACTAAAAAAGACATTATAGCAAAACATATATGGTATTGTGTAATAGAACCAAACATGAAAATGTATATTAATGGAAAGGCTCGTCAAGACATACCTCTTGTAGTCCCTTTCTTGAGCAAACTAACAGCACAGAAAAAACCAGAGACTCTTCCTTTTGAACAAGTTTGTGGATTTGCCTCCTTTTGAAGAAAATGCAATTTTGTGGTCAGTTTGAGAAACTGAGATTCCAGTTGTTGTTTGAGGCTTTGAACAGCTATAACATCATTAATGTGAGGTGTTTAAAGTGTTAGAATGGTAGGAATGGATCTGTGTAGGGATTTGGCATGAAAAGTGCATAAAGGTCAAACTTAAGTGGTGTGGAAGTTGACTTTTTAATCCTTTGATTTTTTGAGGAAACCAATGGTGGGAATAGCTTCAGAGGGTCATTTTAAGGTTGTGTATATGGCCTTTGAGGTGTTTTAGTGTTTGGAAAAGGTTCTGGTATGAAAAGTGCAAAATGACATTTTTGGTGATTTTGTGAAGTTTCTTCACTTTCAAGTAAAAAGAGAAAGAGAGAGAGAGCTGAGTATTTTTGGTTTTCTTGATGCCTACCCCCCCCCCCCCCCCAAATGACATAGAGGGAGCCTCTATTTATAGGAAAATGAAGGACAAGGACATATTTGCTTTTTTTTCACTTTTGGAGGGATTTTGAAAAAGGAAACCCTTGACTTGGGGTTTGGTACAGCTGCAAGGTTCAAAGCTCTCCCTCAACTGATGAATTAGTCAAGTTGTATGGATGATATAATGGTGATTAGAGTGTCTAGAAGGCTAGGGGTATGGCAGCTGCAAGTGAAAATGACAAAAAGTAGCTTTTACTTCTTTTATGATTAAAATAATCCAACTTGCATTGCAACTTGCTTACAACTTGCAACTTCTTCTAATCCTTCACTTCTTCTGCATTTTCTTCACCATACTCTCTAAATATCAGATACAAACATGATCCAAGGGCTGAGAAATGGTCCAAGTGATCAAAGAATGAATTTATGAAAAATTACCAATGTGGGACTCAAGTGTGAAAACACCATCTTGCCAAATCCATAACTCTCAGCTCACAAATGTCATTGAGATGTTATAGTACTTTTTAGAAAGCACTCAAATAGCTCTAAAACATTCATGTTTTCATGAGTTTCAAATTCTCAAAGGAATCTGGCCCAAAAGCCTCTCAAAGTTGCTAAAAAACAAGCTTAAAAGTGAAATTTCTTTAAGTCATTTTCCCTTCTTGAAATGAATTTGATCATAACTCCAAATCTATGCATTTTCTGATCATGGACCAATTTGAGGCTTTTGTAGGATTTTTCAAGAGCTTTCCAATGAGCCTTGAACCACTTCATTTGGATGTATGGTGAAGGAGTTATGGTCTTGCCCCTTTCGAAACCCTAATTCCCGACTTTTGCGATTACTCCTCAACCCTTGATCCAATGGTCATGAAAATTTATAGGCAGGTGTAATATGACATAAGGAACATTTTTCATTCACATTATAAGGTCAAATTCCTTATGGTTGAAGAGTTGACTTTTCGGTCAACCGTACGATCGACGATGACTGACGAGTCGACTGTTGACGTTCTGAGTCCTATGAGGTTTTAAGACTTCTTGAGTGAACTTCCCCAAGCCATATGAACTTAATGAACCAAAATCCCACCATTGTAACACTTTTTAAAACAAAAGTCAAACCACAGTTGACTTTTCCTGATCAAAAACCCTAATCGGGGATCCATGAACTGTACTGCTCCTGATCTTTGTGTGAAAACCCCAAATTGGATTCATGCCTGAACCCATGTAGTATTCTTGATGGTTTACAGACTTGCTTCATGGAGAAAAAATCCAATGGATTGACTGATTAAACTGTCGAACCCTCGATTTGCAAATGTACGAAATCCTGATTCACATGTAACTAAACAGAGACAACTTGAAACTGGTTATAGTTAGATAATCAAAATGGAAATGATCCTAAGATGATGATAAGGATCTAAGAGGTCAAAATTTAGGGTGCAATGAGGGGGGAAACTAACTAATGTTATCATGCATGGTTAGAACCCTAATGTCTGTCATAACTTCTCTTGAACAAGAGAAGTCAGAGTTCCTAGGGGAACATGGCAAAGGAAGACAAACAACAAAAGAAATAACTACACAAAAATTACTGTAAACAAAATGCTGTAAGTAAAATGCATGTTATGCATCACACAAGCAGAAGGAGTCACACTCAACTTCTAAACAAACAAGGCACAAAGGCCACACACCACACAGGCAAGGGAGCTGAGCTCTAACAAATACTAGCAAGCAAAGCCACACAGTAAAAATACAAGCAGAAAGAGTCTCACTCAACTTCTAATGCAATACAAGCAAGGGGAGAAGCTCAACCCTTAGGATGATCTTAAGCCTAGATCACTATATGAGGAACCTAGTCTAAATGCAACACACAGTCAATCAGTCACATAAGCAACAACAAAGCAACCAGAGAAACAGCAGACAAACAGCTCAACAGCAAAACAGATAAACAACAAACAAACAAACAACTGCAAACAACAACTTCAAGCCAAACCATCTTCAAAAGAATTCTTCATCTTCATGCTCCAACAAGCTCCAACACAAGGGAAGAGAATAAACCTCAAGAATATTGTATTGATGATGGGAAGCAGGAAGGAAACCAAAGGAATCCTACCTGACACTCAACCAGTCATCTGAGAAAGGCATCCTCAAAGGTTCTACCTCTTGTAAAATGCCACACATCCTTCCAAAGGAAAGATGAAGCTTCCACATAGGGACCTTGAATCATAGGATGAGAATGGAAAGCAATCAAAGCCATCCATGTTTGAGGAAGAAAGAAAACTACTTCTAAGCTCTTTCCTAAACCCTAATTCCTATAAGCTACAAGAAAGCTACCAAACGGAAAGGAGAACTCCAAGAGAAGCTCCACAATCAACTCCACAGAAGCTACAACATGCCCATAACAACATCCAAGAAGAATCACAAGCTCATCATGCACCAAAAGCCACCATTGAAGGCAATACAAAGCAAGCACCAAGTTAGGAGCACCAATTGAATAACCTAATTGTAAATTCTATCTAAAATAGCAAACTAGATTCTAAAAATCTATATATTTTTCTAAGGGAGCATGCAAATGTTAAGAACCTATAGTCCAAATATCAGAGCCTAACTCAATTTCTAAGGCAACTAATAAAATCCTAAATTATAAAGTGTCAAAGGGAAACCATGAAAGGGAAGGCTCTATCAACCTAATCCAAAACAAAATATATGACTATCTAAAAATCATGAGAAAAATCTTGAGGGAACATACATCTCTAATCTACAACCCAGCAAAAAATCAAGTCAAGATTCCATACCAAATGACCAAACAAAAATCAACAAACAGATGGAAGAAATATGCAAAAACAAGGAGATATCAAAAAATAGAAAAATGCCAATTAAACTGCAAACTCATCAAAAATTAAATCTAATAGCATAGAAAAATATCAAATGAAAAGAGGAACATGGAGATATTTTTAGTTTATTTTTCTAATAAAAAATGGATTTAATATGAATTTAGAAATGAAAAAAGAATTAAAATAAATCAAAACTAATTAAAAGTAAATAAAATGCTAGGAATTATCACAGCCATGGGATCCTAAGACTAAGTATGCTGATCAGAGGGTAAAGCGCGTGTCCACGTGAGGCGTTGATGTGGCAGCTAGGTCATTTAATGAAAATGTTGCGTTTTGCAATTGAGGCAAGTCCTCAGTTCAAATCTCAGCCACTGGATGAACATACAAAGTCAAGCCATTCACACGATCTAATGGCTCTCAGACCTTCTTCTTCCTTTGAACTCAGGTGAGGGGCAAGAACCAGACGGCGGCCTGGATGGTGGCTCCACTGTCTTCTCCAGTGAGAGGTTATTTGCAGGCCATGGAAATCAGACAAACTTAACATCATCTCGCTCCAAATTTTACGTTGATTTTAAATATGATCTCAGAATTCTCTAATTCTCACCAGGAAATAAAACACGAAGAAGATCTCAAAATATGCACAATTCTGTATCTTCACCATTCCTCAAACCAAAACCATAGATCTACTCCTCTTGTCACACTGATCATCCTTAACTAAATAGATCACGTTGAAACCTCAAGATCAGGCCAAACTAACTCTCAACAGAAATCATGTCATCGCTTAATTTGTCTCTAAGCCTCCAATTTCTGATCCAGAATCCATCTAAGGTCTTCACTAAAGCCTAACCACATGCCATTTATACCTAGATCATGCTACAATAAGAGAAAAGTTGAATTATACCAACCTGACTTTGAGCTCTGAATTGAAGTATCTAGGGCACGATTCTAGCTTCCAAACACTGCAGATCTCTTCAATGGAGTGTGAGGAAGGTAATTGAATCCTTGATTTGCTCTGAAACTACCTTGAATCCAAAACACGAATTGCAATTTCTTGCTTGAAACTTCAATGGCTATCTCTGAGTTCTGGTACGAAATGCTCACCAAAATTGTTCTAAATCATTCATAGAACTTAAATAGAAAGTGTTTGTGGGCTTTTTTGATCCAATGGAGGCCCAAATCCAGAAATTCAATTTCCAATTTCCCTTCAAAAAACCAATAAAGGTGTGCCCGTGTTTCAGCTCCAATCTTCCCTTGGAAGCTTTCAATCAACTCCTTGTAGTCTGGTGAGAGAGTCTAGAGTGATTTGAGTGCTTGAATTCATCACATGACCAAATTATGAAGTGTTGCTTATTCATGAAGGTACAAGCCATAAAACTATGAAGTTGACCTCAAATGGAAAATCCAATATTGCCAATGTGTTTAGAATAACTTTTCTGATTAAAATGAGCATTCATATGGCCTATTTTGAACACAAATGAATTAATCATGAATTTTTCAATTAAATGCCTTTTAATTCTTCCTTTTTCAAAATTTCTCAAACCAAGTCTCACCCTAAGCCAAATCAAATCATCATGAGGACATGGTTGACCTAAAAACATCATTTGGAGCAAGTTTTGTGTTGAACAAAATTGCATTTGAAGCTTGCAAGATGGTAAAAATGACCTATAATGCCAAATGACCTATAATCTTACTTTCCCAAAATACCCCTAAGTTGTAAACCTCATAACTTGAGTTCTAAAAATCATATGGAAGACTTCTAGTACAATTTTGAAAGCTAAGATCAAGACCTACAACTTTCATGTAGGCCAAAAGTTCAAGAGAAACACCCTTCTAGGTCAAAAGTTCCTTGGAAGTTGGTGAACTTTCACAGACAAATTTCACATTCCTCAGATGACCTGTAACTTGTCTGGACCATAACTTGAGTTCTATAAATCCAATGGAGGACTTCTAGTACTCAAATTAAAGATAAGATCCTACTATACAAGTTTCATGTTGGTCACAAGTGGAGATGAAACTTTCATCTTGAGATAAGTGGTCTTGAAGTTAAGCACTAAATAAGGGACTTTACCCTGAGAACCCTAATTTAGCAACTCCTCACACTTTGAATTCTTCTTGCATAAATGAACAATGCTATGCTACGCAAATGTTAGATCAATGGTATGCTAATGCAATGAAACATAAACCAAGTAAGAAAAGGTTAGGCAAATTTTGGGGTGCAACAGCTGCCCCTATTCAAGCGGCTTGAACCTGACTGGATGAAAGGCGAATGACCTTCAGCCAATCGAGGTAGAAGACGGTTGAATACCAAAGAACCTGGGAACTTGCCAACCGAAGGAATAAACTGCCAAACTGCTTGGGGACAACACACCCAGACAATCGAATTTGGTTGTCACGACAACAACTGATCAATCATCCGATAGAGAAATTGATTTCAACATCAACCGCCTGTGTGACGCCACAGGTGTTGAATCAACGTACAATCTTCAAATATACGCTACCGTAAGCGGGCACTACATAAAGCACGACATCAATATCCTTGACCCTCCACTTCTGCAGAAACGGGCATACGCTAAATAAAAGCGAGTACTGTCAATATTTCTGACCTTCCATTTCCTAAGAAATGGGCATACGCTAAATAAAAAGCGAATACTGTCAATATCACTGACCTTCCATTTCCTAAGAAACGGGCATACGCTAAATAAAAAGCGAATACTGTCAATATCACTGACCTTCCATTTCCTAAGAAACGGGCATACGCTAAATAAAAGCGAGTACTGTCAATATCTCTGGCCTTCCATTTCCTAAGAAACGAGCATACGCTAAATAAAAAGCGAATACTGTCAATATCACTGACCTTCCATTTCCTAAGAAACGGGCATACGCTAAATAAAAGCGAGTATTGTCAATATCACTGACCTTCCATTTCCTAAGAAACGGGCATACGCTAAATAAAAGCGAATACTGTCAATATCACTGACCTTCCATTTCCTAAGAAACGGGCATACGCTAAATAAAAGCGAGTCTTGTCAATATCACTGACCTTCCATTTCATAAGAAACAGGCATACGCTAATAAAAGCGAGTACTGAGCCTCCGAAGACTTGAACGAGCAACTCTGCAGGGAAATTCTGACATCAGTTGCCATACATCCATCTTGAACGAAAATGGGTAACAACTTCAAAGGTATAACCATGAAGTTTTCAATGTCGACGTGACAGCCATCCAAGGAGGACTATACTGGGGAATTTCTGACGTCACTCATTAGACATTTACTTTGACAACCAGTAACGACCTCAAAGGTCTAATCCCTGAAATCTTTCTTTTTAACGCTGCAATCTTAGAACGACTTTGCCGGGGAAATTTCTGGCGTTAACTTCCAGACGTTAACCTTGACGACGAGTAATGACTTCAGATGTCTAATCCCTGAGACCTTTCTCCTTTGATATGCTGACATGACAACAACCCGAGGGAAAACTCCACTGGGGAATTTCTGATAACAACTCCAAAGTCTAATTATGAAGCCTTGTAAAGAAACTCCGCCGGGGAAGACGAGAAACTTAACCAATCAAATCTGATGAAGGAACACATGATAGGACGAACATGATCATCACATATCTCATGTCAAGAATTTGAACATCCGAAACCATCCTGAACAAGAATTCCAGATACCTGCAGGGAAGACACCTGAAAACAAAGAGGTAACCAACCTGGCTTATGTTTCAAAATGCATATGTTTGACAATGGCGTAATGCTCCATACGAGATGGAATGCTACGCATTTGGGTAAGTTTCTATGCCATGCAGATATGATGCAAATGCAGGATGCGATCACAGGCACTGGCTGTTGGAGAAAAGCTGGATACAGAACCGCTTCAGCAAGATAAATGCTGAAGACGAAGCCAACTCCGCTGGGGATAACCGGGTATCACAGAATTATTCCAGCAAAATAAATGCTGGAAAGGTGAACCGACTCTGCTGGGGGAGCAACAATCCTTCTGAGGAATAGCTTAACAAATCTGTAGCTATGAACTCTGCAGAGGATGATCAACCTATTGGAGAAAAGATAACCTGCTGGAGAACAAGAAGAGCCATCCTGCGCGAGAATGAACTTTCCCATTGACAACCTGGTGGTGCTCTGTGAGGACTTCACCGGAGATTAAATGTGCACCAGACCAACTGCTAGGAATGCGCATCACTGTCTGACATCTTGCTAGCTCGCATCCAACTCTTCTGGGGGATAAAAATGTGGCTTCCATCTGCTGGGGAAGCATAGAACCACATAAAGCCTGCTCCTACGTTAAAGGACTCTGGCTAGGGAAACACGATCCCGTATCTGCTTACCGCAAAGGTAACAACCCTGCAAAAAAAGAGAGCAACAACAAGATATTCTATACAACAAGAAATATCCAGGTCAATAGCTGTGACAATCGCTCAGTCAATTCAAAGTTTTAACAATTATTGGCCAAGGCCCGCAAGTTTATGCACGTGCAAGTTTATCAAAAACATCAACATTTTCCCCAAACAAAACAGTAAAAGTTAAAACAAGAACAAAACATCAAGTACTGAGTAGTATGCATTTTATTGATAATTGGCCTGTAAATAGGCAAAGTTTTGTACAATGGATGCAACTCCTGAAAAGAGGAAGCTACAAGACAAATACAAATATGTACAGAGGTACAAAGGAATTTGTATACATGTCGGCAATGTGGCACAGACAAACACCATGAGTTGATCCTCCTATGACTCGCTTGACTCCGACGCTTTCCCGATACTATGTCATTGGAAGAGATTGACTTAGATAATCGACCCTCAGGTACTCCCAAACCACTAAGCAATGCAGTATCAAAACTGGACCGCAGTCATTTGCTTTTTCAATCCCTAACTTTTGCCTGAATCGCCCTTTGCGGGTTTTCGCTTCACCGGGATACCCTTTTTTGCCGAAGTCGCCTTCTCAGGTTTTCGACTTCGCGGGTGTACATCTTTTCAATTTTTTTTATCCCTAATTTTTGCCCGAACCTTTTCTTTTTCTTTTTGGTTCGCCGGGATGCCCCATTTTTGCCTGGACTCTCTTTTTTCTGTCCAGCGGGTCTCTTTTAAGCAAAGTATTTTTTAACTGCGTCCGAGTTTACAGGGGATGAAAAATCTTCGCCATCCATGGTGGACAACAGTAAGGCTCCCCCGGAGAATACCTTTCGAACGATATATGGACCTTCATAGCTGGGAGTCCATTTGCCCCTGTGATCTGATTGTGGTGGGAGAATCTTCTTTAGCACAAGATCGCTTGTCTGAAAGCTTCAAGAGCGCACCTTCTTATCGTAAGCTTTCTTCATCCGGCTCTGGTATAACCGACCATATGCGATAGATGCAAGTCTCTTCTCATCCATCAAACTGAGCTGATTTAGTCTATTCCTTATCCACTCTGCCTCATCAAGTTGGACATCAAGCAATACTCTCAAAGAAGGAATCTCAACTTCTAATGGTAGGACAACCTCCATACCATACACCAGTGAGAAAGGTGTTGCCCTGGTTGATGTGCGTACCGTCGTATGATAACCGTGCAACGCGAAGGGCAACATCTCGTGTCAGTCTTTGTATGTCACAACCATCTTCTGAACTATCTTCTTGATGTTCTTATTGGCCGCCTCAACAACGCCATTCATCTTGGGCCGATAGGGAGATGAATTATGATGCTCAATCTTGAAATTTTGGCACAATTCTTTCATCATTTTGTTATTCAAGTTCGAACCATTGTCAGTAATGATTCTTTCGGGGATGCCGTACTGACAGATGATATCCTTTTTGATAAACCGGGCTACCACTTGCTTGGTAACATTAGCGTAGGACGCTGCTTCCACCCATTTGGTGAAGTAATCGATAGCTACCAAGATGAACCGGTGTCCATTGGATGCGGTGGGCTCAATTTTCCCAATCATATCGATGCCCCAAATGGAGAAAGGCCACGGGGATGCCATAACATTCAAAGGGCTCGGTGGTACCTGAATCTTGTTTGCATAAATCTGGCATTTATGGCACTTCTTTGCAAACTTGAAACAGTCTCTTTCCATTGTCAACCAATAATACCCTGCCCGTAATAACTTTCGAGACATAGCGTGTCCGCCGGCGAGCGTGCCAAAGGTTCCTTCGTGGACCTCCTCCATAAGTAGATTTGCTTCTTTCTCATCAACACATCGCAAAAGTACCAAATCATGGTTTCTCCTATACAGAACACCATCTGGATTCAAGTAGAAATTGCCAGCCAATCTCCTAAGAGTCTTCTTATCGCGGCTGGATGCCCCAGTCAGATACTCCTGGTTCTTTAGGAAATTCTGGATATCAAAATACCACGGCTTGCCATCGGAAGCTTCCTCAATGGCGAATATGAAGGCGGGCCTATCAAGGTGAGAGATAACTATTCAGGGAGCCTCATTCCAGAAGTTAACTTTGTACATGGAAGACAATGTCGCAAGAGCGTCAGCCATGTGATTTTCTGACCACAGCACTGTAGAAGCATGCTTCAGTCTCAAGTTTTGATGATGTCAATGCTACTCAAAGTTAATATCTCTTGATTGCAAAAAGACAAGCCGTTCAAAGTCATCAAGATCAAGTCAAGCTATCTTTCAAGTCAAGCTATATGGAACTGATTCTTCCAGACTTGCCTGCATTACTGGTATATCAAATCCACCTTTTTAATTTTGATATACAAGTGTTCAAAAACATCAATCTTTTGTGCATAATACATACACATGTTTTTGAAACTTTAAAAATGGTATAACACTAATTTTAAAAAGCATTTTTCTGAAAATTAGCAGTGTTAACCGATTAACCATATGGGTTAACCGGTTAACCATTTTGAATTTTGAATTTTCTGGGCTAACGTACCAGTGTTAACCGATTAACCATATGGGTTAACCGATTAACACTGAACGTGCAGTGAAAAATTGCTTTGTTTTGAGTTCAAAATTATTTTTAAAATCATACCTTTTCATGGTTTGAATCTTTTAAAATCATACCTTTTGTGAAAGGTTATTTTACTCATATAAATTCTGAGTTTTTCATTTTGAAAAACACACCAACAAAAAACCAATTCTCAATTTTAAAATTGTCTTAGAATCAAATTCATTTTTCAAAAGTGTTCATACTTGCATTGAAAATTTCACATTCATTGAACACTTGTATTGAAAAATTACAAAGAGTGAATTTTGATTCATTGAAGAAGATCACTTTGACAATTATACTCAATCCAAATTCATTACAATTATTTTGTATTTTGACTTGTGATCCAGGATTGTTGGACACAAGGGTGAGTGTTTACAAGAGGATTGTTCTTGTACACTTGTGAGATTTTATTGTTTGATAGTAGGCCTCACCGGTTGATGGTGTGATAGGTTGTACTGTTTTAAACAATAGTGAAAATTCTCTTTCATGTTGAAAGGGGAGTGGAGTACTCTCGGATTATGAGGGGAACCACTATAAATCCTGTGTCTTTTTTTCTTTCTTGATTTACTGCTTTCCATAACCAAGAACACCATCCAGTATATTTCCAAGAACCATATAAAAACCGGAAAAATTTCAAAAGTCCTAATTCACCCCCCCTCTTAGGCATACTCTGTTCTTACAATTGGCATCAGAGCAGGTTAAGGTAACCTGTTCCTAACGATTCAGTATGGCTTCCGCAAGTACCAACCCGGTTTTCAAAGATGGTGGAAGTAGTAACAAACCACCACTCTTTTCTGGAGAATACTTTGATTTTTGGAAAATCCGTATGAAGGCACATCTTGAGGCTCAAGGAGAAGGTATATGGGAAACCGTTGAAACTGGTCCACATGTTCCTACAAGTGTGGTAAATGGTGTTGGAACCCCAAAGATCAAATCCTCATATGATGAAGATGACAAGAAGAGAATCTTGAATGAAAAGAAAGCAATCAACATACTTCAAAGCGCTCTCAGTATGGATGAATTCTTTCGCATATCACAGTGTCAATCGGCAAAACAGATTTGGGATACCTTGGTAGAAACGCATGAAGGAACGGCAGAAGTAAAAAGATCAAGACTTAACACGTTAAGTCAAGAATATGAGATGTTCCGTATGCAGCCCGGTGAATCTATTGTTGCCTTGCAAAAGAGGTTCGTTCATCTGACAAATCACCTGATTGCTCTTGGGAAGACCTTCACCAATGATGATCTCAACTTAAAAGTCCTAAGATCCTTGACAAGAGAATGGCAACCAAAGGTGACCGCCATTTCGAAAAAGAAAAGTCTTTCAACGATGACATCCGCTTCATTATTCGGGAAACTTCAAGAGCATGAACTGGAACTTGGAAGGCTTGAGAAACATGAAAGTCAAGACAAGAAGTCCAAAGGAATTGCCTTGAAGACTGACACAAAGGATGACAAAATTGACGAATCTTCCGAAGATGAAAATTTCATGCTTCTAGTAAAGAAGCTTGGTAAGTTTTTCAATAATAATAAAACTTCTTCTTTTTCTAAAAAGAATAGACATTTCAGGAAAAAGGAGGCATCCACATCAAACCAAGAAATTACATGTTATGAATGTGGAAAACAAGGTCACATAAAGCCAGACTGCCCAAAACTCGCAAATAAAGGAAAATTCAAGGGCAAGAAGGATTTCAAAACAAAGAAGGCTTATGTCGCATGGGACGACAACGAAGTGAGTTCATCATCGGAATCAGATAGTGATGAATGTGCAAATATTGCCTTAATGGCCTCTCACCACTCCGATGACGAAAATGAGGTTAGTAGTAATTTTTTTGTCTATGATAATGATGCACAAGAAGTTATAGATGAACTTCTAAAAGAGTGCAAGACTTTGTATAAAGACATCTCATCACAAAAGAAAAGAATTTTACTTTTAGAAAAACAAAATTCTGATTTCTTGAAAAATATTGAAGATGAAAAACAAAAAGTGATGGATGAAAAACAAAGTCTTGTATGTAAGAATTGTGAGTCTTTGTCTTTTCAAATTGTTCAACTTAAAAGAGTTTTAGAAAGATACGAAAAGGGTCAAATTGGCTTGGAAGAGATTCTTAAACATCAAAGGTATCCTAATGATAAAAGTGGATTGGGATATTCTAAATTTTCAAAACCAAGCACCAATAAGACCATTTTTGTAAGAGCAAGTGAACAAATTGTGAAGAAAGAGACAAGCACTTCTAAAACTCAGCATCAAAATCATAACAAGAAAAGAATTAATAAGAAAAAGAATTATATTCCTAGATATAGAAGTCATTTTCAACCTACATGTTTTTATTGTGGTATTAAAGGGCACACACCTAATGCTTGCTATGTACGTAATATTGGTGTTGCAAAGGGGCATTATGTGTGGGTGGAAAAAGGTACTAACTATCAAGGACCCAAAGCAACTTGGGTACCTAACACTACCTAATTTTGTTTTGTAGGTATGCTTGAAAACAACAACAAATGAATGGTATCTTGATAGTGGTTGCTCGAAGCATATGACGGGAGATATAAACAAATTTTCAAGTCTATCATTAAAGGCCAAAGGATACGTCACTTACGGTGATGATAATAAAGGAAAAATTCTTGGAGTTGGAACCATTGGTGCACCTCCATGTACCATCATCGAAGACGTTCTTTTTGTTGAAGGCCTTAAGCATAACCTGCTTAGCATCAGTCAATTGTGTGACAAAGGGTTCAAAATCAACTTCACAAAGGAGGAATGCTTGATCGAACAGGAAGTCACTCATGAGATTCTGCTAAAAGGTAGAAGATATAATAATATTTTTATAATTTCTTTTGATGATTCTTCTTTGAAGGTAAAATGTCTTATGGCAAACAACAACGAGGCATGGCTGTGGCATAAAAGATTTGCTCACATTCACATGGAGCATTTGAACAAATTAATCAAGCATGATCTGGTTGTTGGGCTTCCGAAGATAAAATTCATCAAGGATAAATTATGCGATGCATGTCAAAAGGGAAAACAGACCAAGACAACTTTCAAATCCAAGCAAGTGGTTTCTACATCAAGACCACTTCAATTGTTGCACATGGATCTTTTTGGTCCATCAAGAACAAAAAGCTTTGGAGGTAGTATTTATGCTTTAGTTATTGTTGATGATTTTTCTCGATATACCTGGACAATGTTTTTAGTGCAGAAAAATGATGCTTTCAAAGCATTCAAAAAGTATGCAAAACAAATTCAAAACGAGAAGTCACTCACTATAGCCTCCATAAGAAGCGACCACGGTGGAGAATTTCAAAATTCAGACTTTGAAGAATTTTGCGAAGAAAATGGAATTTCTCATAATTTTTCGGCACCAAGAACTCCTCAACAAAACGGTGTCGTAGAACGGAAGAATCGCTCACTAGTTGAACTTGCTAGAACAATGCTCAGCGACACAAATCTTCCAAAATATTTCTGGGCAGAAGCAGTAAGCACGGCATGCTTTGTAAGCAACCGCGTGAATATTCGACCGCTACTCAAAAAGACTCCGTATGAGTTGTTCAAGGGAAGGAAACCGAATA
Organism: Lathyrus sativus; assembly: GCA_963859935.3. NCBI lineage: Eukaryota > Viridiplantae > Streptophyta > Magnoliopsida > Fabales > Fabaceae > Lathyrus > Lathyrus sativus. The sequence continues at coordinate 543,313,880 of OZ012739.1, read as the reverse complement.
TATCATTCTTCCACATATTTGGCTGCAAATGCTTCGTTCTCAACAACAATAAGGACAATCTCGGTAAGTTTGATGAGAAGTCCGACGAAGGTATATTTCTTGGTTACTTATCTTATAGTAAAGCTTTTAGAATTTTTAATAAAAGAACTCTTACCATTGAAGAGTCCATTCATGTTTCGTTTGATGAGACTAACCCCTCGAAAGAGGATAATATTGTTTTGGATGATGATGATGATTTTGTAGATACTTCACAAAATGAAGAAATTGTTTCAAAAGATCAAACAATAGTACAAGAAGATGTTACTCAAGAAAAACAAGATCTTCCGAAAGAATGGAGAACACACAGAGATCACCCAATTGATAAAGTTATTGGTGATATTAGTCAAGGCGTGACAACTCGACTTAACTTAAAGGATGCGTGTCTCAACATGGCGTTTGTATCTCAAATTGAACCATCAAAGATCGATGAAGCTTTAGGCGACGACCAATGGATTATAGCAATGCAAGAAGAACTTAATCAGTTCGAAAGAAATCAAGTTTGGACCCTTGTACCAAGGCCGGACAATAAGCATATTATAGGAACCAGATGGGTGTTCAAGAACAAACTTGACGAGAATGGGATTATAGTTCGTAACAAGGCAAGATTGGTCGCACAAGGCTACAACCAGGAGGAAGGAATTGATTTTGATGAAACATTCGCTCCGGTAGCAAGATCAAGCAAACCAAGGATGGAATCTTCCTCAACCAATCCAAGTACTGTAAGGAATTAATAAAGAAATTCGATATGGATAGTTGCAAGATAATGTCTACTCCTATGGGAACCGGAACGTATGTTGATCAAGATGAATCTAGTACTCCAGTTGATATTACTAAATATCGAGGTATGATTGGTTCATTACTATATTTGACGGCAAGCCGTCCTGACATTATGTTTAGTGTTTGTTTGTGTGCGCGCTTCCAAGCAAATCCGAAGGAATCGCATCTCACTGCTGTGAAGAGAATTATCAAGTATCTCAAAGGAACGACCAACGTTGGATTATGGTATCCTAAAGGTAGTACTTGTTCTTTAGTTGGTTATTCTGACGCTGACTATGCAGGATGAAAAACCGATAGAAAAAGTACAAGTGGTACATGTCATATTCTCGGAAATGCTCTAGTATCATGGGCCTGCAAGAAGCAAGCTTGTGTAGCACTCAGCACCGCCGAAGCAGAATACATCGCCGCAGGAAGTTGCTGTGCACAGATTTTATGGCTGAAACAACAACTTCTGGATTATGGTGTTGACCTCGGATGCATTCCTCTACGATGTGACAATACTAGTGCCATAAATATCACAAAGAATCCGGTTATGCATTCCAGAACAAAGCACATTGATATCCGGCATCATTTCCTTCGAGATCACGTATTAAACAGAGATGTTGATGTTACTTTCGTCGACACACACAACCAACTCGCCGACATCTTCACCAAGCCTTTGGCAAAAGAATCATTCTACAAAATTCGGAGAGAACTTGGGATTCTTGATGAAGGTGACATCTGATCCTTATCTCTAGTTTATATATGCATTAATTGTGATATGTTTTCATGTGTATGCATTCTGTTTTTATGTATTTTTCAAAAATTCGAGCATGTTAATCGATTAACCATATGGGTTAACCGATTAACACTGTTAAATTTTCAATTCTGATTAAACTTTTTAATGTGTTAACCGATTAACCTATATGGTTAACCGATTAACACTGTAAACTTTTCAAAAAAAATCAGAAACGAAAATTATATTAATTTTTGAAAATTTTATATTTTTCTTTATATATTTTGTGTGGTTCATATTCTCCTAAATATCCACATCCATATCCAAAATCCACATTCCCTCTTAAATCCTAACTTCTCTCTCCCACTCTTAAAAGTTGGAAAAACTCCCCATAACTTCTCAAACCCTAACTTCCTCAGAACCCACAACCCCAGTTTCTCTCAAACCTCCATCCATGGCTTCAGCATCAAACCGCGGCAAGGGAAAACTTCCAGAACACCATTCTGCATCAGAATCAGATGACGACAGTATTCCAATGGAAACCACCAAGAAGAGACGGATGGATTTCAAAGTGCGTGTTCGTCAACTTATGCCGGTAAAGTATGTGAATCTTCGAGCTTTTCCTGCAATATCTTTTGATTTTCCTACTCTGTTGGAATATCAGCGTATCGACAAGTTCGTCACCGACTCTGGTATTATCTATCCTGATCTGGTTAAAGCTTTTATGAATAAAATGTCTGTATATCTGGATATGGATGAGAACCACATGATCCGGTCCACCATTAGAGATCATGAGTTTGTTGAGAATTTATCCACCCTTGCTAGACACCTTAAGATCCCATCAAAAGGCTGCTTCCTGAGGAAAGGTGTAAACCATGTAGATGGACCCTGGGCAAACTATGATAAAATGGAGTATTACTATCAGATTTGCAGGTTCCCAAAAGAAACCGTTATTGCAAACTCTCGCACTGCTCGTATGCTATGCTATGCCAAGAATCTGACAGTATCTGATCGAATGCTTCACTACATTATCTGCTATGTCCTCATTCCAAAGGACTCAAATCACTCTCAGATCAACGACTTGGAAATGCAGCTGATCTTTGCTATTAAGAATCGCATCAGAGTCAATTGGATTTTGACTATTATGTATCATCTGCAGCAACAACTTCATTGCATTACCCGGCTGCCGTATGCTCGCTTGGTTTCTAGAATTCTGGAATTAACTGAACTTGACCTCAACAGAGAACCATCCTCCAAGATGAAACCTACAACTAATGAGATCAATGAGATTAATATTGTGAAGAATACTGGAATCATCAAGGCGGCTGACGGTACCTACAGGTATACTGATGATGGTCCTGTGCATCACGCTTATCCAATGCCTGAAGGGGGTCTGACCAGTGAGTTTCTCTACACAACCATGATGAACCAGCATCGAGAATCCATGAATATGCATAGAGAGACCTCCCGAGCAATTGCCTCCCTTAGAAACCTCATACTTAACCCTCCACATTCCAGCACCCGAGTTGTGGACGACGAGATTGAAGAAGAGGTTGATAGTGATGAAGAAGAAGAGGAGGAGGATATGGCGGATGAGGATGTTTAGAGAATATGCTGCTGCTGTTGTTTTTATTGCTTTGCTTTCTAGTTATAAGTTTTTATGCTTTCATTTGAACTATGTTTTATTGTAACAAGTACAATTTCTATTTGCTGCATTTTATATGTACTATGTTTGTGTTTTGTGTTTACTTGGCTTTGCATGTGCTTATTACTATATACTGCTATCTTGTGATTTCTTTGAAAGCTCTTCCTTTTTGCTGATGTCAAAGGGGGAGAAGAGCTTGGTTCTGTTAATATCTCTCTGTGTGCAGATTTTTTGTCCTCTGTTAAGATAGGGGGAGTGCTAGACATAGGGGGAGAACCAGATCAAGAACCAAGAGATATCGCACAACATTTTTTGATTGCCATCATCAAAAAGGGGGAGAATGTAGAAGCATGCTTCAGTCTCAAGTTTTGATGATGTCAATGCTACTCAAAGTTAATATCTCTTGATTGCAAAAAGACAAGCCGTTCAAAGTCATCAAGATCAAGTCAAGCTATCTTTCAAGTCAAGCTATATGGAACTGATTCTTCCAGACTTGCCTGCATTACTGGTATATCAAATCCACCTTTTTAATTTTGATATACAAGTGTTCAAAAACATCAATCTTTTGTGCATAATACATACACATGTTTTTGAAACTTTAAAAATGGTATAACACTAATTTTAAAAAGCATTTTTCTGAAAATTAGCAGTGTTAACCGATTAACCATATGGGTTAACCGGTTAACCATTTTGAATTTTGAATTTTCTGGGCTAACGTACCAGTGTTAACCGATTAACCATATGGGTTAACCGATTAACACTGAACGTGCAGTGAAAAATTGCTTTGTTTTGAGTTCAAAATTATTTTTAAAATCATACCTTTTCATGGTTTGAATCTTTTAAAATCATACCTTTTGTGAAAGGTTATTTTACTCATATAAATTCTGAGTTTTTCATTTTGAAAAACACACCAACAAAAAACCAATTCTCAATTTTAAAATTGTCTTAGAATCAAATTCATTTTTCAAAAGTGTTCATACTTGCATTGAAAATTTCACATTCATTGAACACTTGTATTGAAAAATTACAAAGAGTGAATTTTGATTCATTGAAGAAGATCACTTTGACAATTATACTCAATCCAAATTCATTACAATTATTTTGTATTTTGACTTGTGATCCAGGATTGTTGGACACAAGGGTGAGTGTTTACAAGAGGATTGTTCTTGTACACTTGTGAGATTTTATTGTTTGATAGTAGGCCTCACCGGTTGATGGTGTGATAGGTTGTACTGTTTTAAACAATAGTGAAAATTCTCTTTCATGTTGAAAGGGGAGTGGAGTACTCTCGGATTGTGAGGGGAACCACTATAAATCCTGTGTCTTTTTTTCTTTCTTGATTTACTGCTTTCCATAACCAAGAACACCATCCAGTATATTTCCAAGAACCATATAAAAACCGGAAAAATTTCAAAAGTCCTAATTCACCCCCCCTCTTAGGCATACTCTGTTCTTACAAGCACATGGTGAAATTCTACTCTGTCAAAGAAGGGCAGCAACCTCCTTGTATAATTCATATACGGTATCAGATTGGGCTGACGAGTCTCCCATTCTCCTTTGATCTGGTTCACGACTAGCACAGAGTCTCCATACACATCAAGATTCTTAATCCTCAAATCAATAGCCTCCTCGAGACCCATGATACACGCCTCATATTCAGCTTCATTATTGGTAACTAGAAACATCAATCTGGCAGTGAACGGGATGTGCGTCCCATGGGGAGTCGTGATGATTGCCCCAATTCCACTTCCATATGAATTCACAGCACCGTCAAAAATCAATTGCCATTGGGAACCCGGCTCAGGACCTTCACCATGCAACGGCTCTTCGCAATCTTTCATCTTTAAGTACATGATATCCTCGTCAGGAAAATCAAACTTCATCGGCTGGTAATCATCGATGGGCTGCTCCGCCAGATACTCTGACAGTACGCTACCTTTAATAGCCTTTTGTGAGACATACTGTATATCGTACTCTGTCAGTACCATCTGCCATCGGGAAATCCTTCCCGAAAGTGTCTGCTTCTCAAAGACGTATTTGATCGGATCCATCTTCGAAATCAGCATGGTTCTATGATTTAACATGTATTGTCTCAGACGTTTGGCAGCCCAAGCAAGTGCACAACACGTCTTTTCGAGCATTGAGTAACGGGATTCACAATCTGTGAACTTTTTACTCAAGTAATAGATCGCATGCTCTTTTTGTCCAGTCTCGTCATGTTGACCGAGAACACAACCCATACTGTTCTCAAGAACCGTCAAGTACATGATCAGTGGTCTCCCGGCTACTGGGGGTATCAAAATTGGAGGTTCCTGCAAGTATTCTTTTAATTTTTCAAACGCCTTTTGACAATTTTCATTCCAGACAATTGCCTGGTATTTTTTCAATAGTTTAAACATTGGCTCACACGTGGCAGTTAGGTGAGATATGAACCGGGCAATGTAGTTCAACCTCCCCAAAAAAACCACGAACCTCTTTCTCTGTTTTTGGCGCTGGCATTTCTTGTATTGCTTTTATTTTAGCAGGATCAACCTCTATTCCTTTTTCGCTAACAATGAACCCCAGTAGCTTACCAGATCTCACCCTGAAGGTGCACTTATTAGGATTCAGTCTCAGCCTAAATTTCTTAAGCCTCTCAAACAGTTTCAGAAGATTCACCAGATGCTCTTCCTCCGTCTGGGATTTGGCAATCATATCGTCAACATAGACCTTAATCTCTTTATGCATCATGTCATGAAAGAGCGTCGTCATAGCACGCTGATATGTTGCCCCAACGTTCTTCAAACCAAAGGGCATCACTTTGTAGCAGAACGTTCCCCACGGGGTAATAAAAGTTGTTTTCTCCATATCCTCCGGCGCCATCTTAATCTGATTATAGCCCGAAAAGCCGTCCATGAAGGAAAACGCAGAGAATTGAGCAGTGTTGTTGACCAACACGTCAATATGAGGAAGCGAGAAATCATCCTTAGGGCTCGCCTTGTTCAGATCCCGATAGTCAATGCACATGCACACCTTACCATCTTTCTTCGGTACATGTACTATATTGGCGATCCAAGGAGGGTAAGTTGTAACAGCTAGAAAACCAGCATCCCACTGTTTCTGTACTTCCTCTTTAATCTTTACGACCATATCTGGTTTCGTTCTCCTGAGCTTCTACTTGACCGACGGACAGTCTTCACGCAAGGGCAAGCGGTGGACCATAATATCAGTGTCTAACCCAGGCATATCTTCATAAGACCAAGCAAAGATGTCACTATACTCTCGCAGCATCTCGACAAGTCTCTGCTTGATATCACTTTGCAGCACAACCCCTATCTGGATATTCCTGACAATCTCTTCCGAACCCAAATTAACGACCTCGATATCCTCCTGATGAGGCAGAATGATTCTCTCTTCTTGTTTCAAAAGACGAGTCAGTTCTTCTGGTAAGTCGTCGTCCTCAACAATCTCTTCCTCGACTTGGAATATCGGGTGCTCAAAGTCGAAGCGAGTCATAGGGAGTTCTTGGTCGGTGTCATCTGAAATATGGATCATCCTGCAAGAGAAAGGGTTAAATGCTTCAAATGATATGCAAACGAAGCATACAACCACATTTCCATTTTATTGTAAAATAAACAACATACAGCAGAAAAAACAGGGATCACAAAATTTGCATGAGGAAAACGCCTTTATTTAATGATTAAAAAACAAAGCATACACATAAGCAAGTAGGCCCCGAAATAAAATCACTATGCCCCGGGTAGGACACAGGATTGTACAATAATCAAAAAACAAAGTATTACTGTTTCTATGTCACTTGGATAAAGTCCTGGATAAACCAGTTGCATAGGCTTTGTCCTGGCTCGCTGGGCTTGATCCACGAATCCATGTCACAGTCGCTATCGCCTTCTTCACTGTCAGACACAGTGTTGATCTGCTCAAAACTGACTCCTCCTAGAGTGAACACAATCGTCCCTTTGAACTTTGGCTTGCTCTGTGATGAAGCTGACGATGACAGGCAATACCCTAAGTCGAACTTGTCCTGCTTAACAGGAATCTCCAGAACCTGACCCCAACCTTTGGTCTCACCGGCCTGAACTACCGCTTGGGCTTCTCTGTACGACGACATAGCCACTTCTGGCCCTTTGCTTATGACAGGAGATTTATCTCTGATATGCACCCCTTCAAAGGCTTGGCACAATGTCTCATGGATCTCACCATCCACTTTGACGTATTTAAACTATGACAGGTGACTGACCAGAATGTCTTCCTCCCCACATATGGTGACAATACTACCACTGACCATATATTTAAGCTTCTGGTGCAACGTCGATGTTACAGCCCCTGCAGCATGGATCCACGGTCGTCCAAGCAAACAACTATACGCTGGCTGTATATCCATGATGTAAAATACGATGTCAAACACCTCTGGACCAACCTGGATTGACAAAGTCAACTCTCCGAATACAGACCTCCTAGTCCCATCGAAAGCTCTCACTACCAAGTCACTCGGCGTGCAGATTATACCTCGGGTATCCAGCTTCAGCAATGCCTTCTTGGGCAACAAATTCAAAGACGAACCAGTGTCAACCAAGACATGAGACATGATAGTGCCCCTACATTCAACAGAAATATGCAACACACTGTTATGGTTACAGCCCCTGAGCATCAAATCAAAATCAGTAAAGCCAAGACCATGCCCCACATTCACGTGCGCAATCACTCCTTCGAGCTGATTCACGGATATCTCCTGGGGTACATAGGCAGCGTCCAGAGCTTTCAACAACGCGTTCTGGTGAGCTTCAGAACAAAGAAGCAATGACAAGATTGATATTTTGGAAGGCGTCTGCTGCAGATGATCGACGATTTTGTAATCGCTCTTCCGAATTAATCTCATGAATTCTTCTACATATTTGGTCAATGCCTCTTTTTCCTTCTCCTGCGAAGGTCCTTCTCCATCGACTTTACCTTTCCCCTTTGCAATTCCTTCAGCTTCCACTTTTGGCAACGTAAAGATTCTGCCACTGCGGGTTTTGCCCCCTGCCCCCACAAGGTTATCAACGGACCCTACAGGCGGGCTCGGCAAGTTAATCTTCTCTCCATTGCAATAAACTTCTGCCCCATAATTCCAGAGGATGGCTTTAGTACTCTCATACGGAATGGGCCCTGCTTTGGTTATTGTGATAGTCGGCCTCTTGGGAGGTGCCAATATCGTGACGGTCTTGAACGGGATTGTAATCGTTGCAACTTCACCCTGCTTCTCAGCTATTGCCTCAACAGGCTTTTCTTCAGCAGTGCGATTAAATTGCAGTGTACCTTTATCGATCAGCCTTTGAATACCTCTTCTCAAGTTATGACAACCCTCAGGCTGGGCCAAACAATCAATACAATCAGCGTCACAACCAGGGAACACCCCCCTTTCAGCAATCTGCTCTTGACATAACCCAAAGGTGTTTTCAATTTGCCCACATTCATAACCAGATTCAGACTAGCATCTTCCAATACAACACCCACCTTTGTAGTTCCATGAGGCGGCATCAGATTCTTCTCAATATTGGGTGCCTCATTACAAATTTTATAGCTTTGCTATCTATCAAATCTTGCACCTTGTGTTTGAATGCTTGGCAATTCTCGATGGTATGACCGGGTGCCCCGGAGTGGAAATCGCAATGTGCATTAACGTCATACCCATAAGGAGGCGTGCCCTTTGGCGGAGCTAGCGTCCTTTTCTCAACAAGCTGCAACTGTAACAAAGTTGGAAGAAGCTGAGCATACGGTAGCGGAGGTGCCTCAAAGACTCTTTTCACAGCCCTATCTCGACCTTGATATCTCTGTGGAGCAGCGTTCTGTCGTCCCTGTTGTTGTTGTGGCTGTTGTTGTTGCTGTTGAGGTACAGGAATTGTCACACTGGCGACCTGCTGCTTGTGCCAATTCCGACTTCTATCCCTTCTCTGATCACTACATACCGAATTGGTGTCTCCCTGTCTCTTGTTCCCAAAAGCCTTTTTACCACCTCCAGCTGAGGTTGACTCACCCGCTTAAATCTTACCAATCTTAACACCATTCTCGATACGTTCCCCCAAAAGTATCAACTCTGAAAAATTAGCCATTGTACAATTGATAAGCCTGTCATAGTACAACCCAGAGAAAGTGCTCACAAACATGTCCACTAACTCACGCTCCACCATGGGTGGGTGCACCCTGGCAGCTAGCTCACGCCACCTCTAGGCGTACTCTTTGAAACTCTCGTTATTCTTCTGAGAGAGATTTTGGAGTTGGACCTTGTTCGGCGCAAGGTCGCTGTTGTATTGGTAGTGTTTGACAAAAGCTTATGCTAATTCCTTCCAGCTACCAATTTGAGTAGGCTCTAACCCCATGTACCATTCCAATGACGGTCCTGACAAGCTGTCCTGGAAAAAATGCATCAGCATCTTTTCGTCATCAGAGTAGGAGGACATTCTCCAGTAGTAAGATCGCACGTGAACTCTCGGGCAAGTATCCCCCTTATACTTGTCAAACGTGGGCGCTTTAAATTTGATTGGTACCCTCAATTCAGGGACCAATCCTATGTTAGCCACGTCCAGCCCCGTGGAGTTCTGATTAGCAAGATTCCTCATTTGTTCTTCCAACAACCTGAACCTTCTATCACTATCAGCGGGCATCTCAAGATCCCTGCCTGGAGGAGGGAAAGCATCTTCCTGGCAATCTTCTCCCCAGTGAGAATCCTCGTTACCATACTCAACATAAGCAGTATTGGGACCAAAACCAGCCTGATTGATCCGGGGACCATACCCCGTGTTACCAAAACCCTGATTTCCGGCGCCTGGCCCAAAACCAACATTGTGAACGCCCATTCCAACACCATTGTGGCTTGCATTGCCAAAACCTGCGTTACTGAAGCCCTGATTGCCGTAACCCTGATCACCACCAAAACCAGTGTTGCCAACACCAATACCCATACCAGTATTCCCAGCACCAAGACCAACATTCCTAGCTTCAACATTGAAACCAACATTCCCAGTCACATTCACATTCTCTGCTCTGCTACCGTTCTCAGTCGTATTGAGGACAACCACCGGTACCGTGTCATCTGCTCGTGGAGTCCCGACTTGAGAAGGATGATTAGCAAATCCGCCATGTAGCACGCCCTGACTATCAACCCTAGCAATCAGAGGCCGCACCAGAGTTTGCAGCTGCTCCTGGCCCTTGGCCACAGTCTCCATCACTTGCATGAACTGCGTCATTCTATCGCGCATCTCTTGCATCTCAGTCTGCATCTGATCCATGGCTTTCTTACAGTTGCTTCTGGTAGAGTAGTGATGAATTCGCTGGTCGGCAATCCTGGAACCTGCATCAACAGAGGGTTAGGAGAACAGTACAAGGTACCGGCTATGCAAATGATTTATGCAGATGCAAGCGTGTGTCTGTGCGTTAGAGAGATTTTTCCCCCGATTCGAGTACCTGAGTGCAAGTGCTGATAATAAGAAGTCAGGATCTAGTCACTGAAATAACATCTCATATATATATGGGCCAACAAGGCAGCAGTACAAAGTCAATGAATACATGGGAAATCAATAGCATGACCTCAACCAACAAGCCTGGTGATGGTCAGCCTGCAGCAAGAATCAGAAGAATACAAAGAGTTACATAGATAATTAAGTGTGACAATAGGCACGAAACTCCTCTAGCAACTCTCTGGTCTCGGGGTGATCAGGACGAGCGAGTAACCCTTCGACGAGCAACTCTCTCTGCATAATAGTACACTGGAGACCTTCAACAAAATCCTCCCATGCTCCCTGGCCAAAGCAATCTTCTAACTTTCGCTTCTTAGACTCGAACCTCTGCTTGCGATCTTTCAAGTTAGCAAGAGCTTTGCTCAGCAGGTCTTCAGTGGCATATCTGCGAGCGATTTCCTCATCAAACCTCTTCTCACTAGCCTTCACCTGAGCCTTCAATTTGGAGATCTGCTGTTTCAGTTTGTCCTCCCTTTCTTTGTTGTTGGCTAAAGTGGCATTCCACTGCTGATTGAACTTGGATATTCTTCGGTATGCTTCATCCAAGTGCTGCTTCTTGGTGGCCAGTACGTCATTGACGGATTTGAAGTCCAGACCCAAGCGCTCACAATCAACTATCTGCTTAGTCAAGTCTGTGTCTAATCTATTCACCAACTCTGTTTGCCTCTTGAAGGAGTGGACGACTTCGTTTCTCTCGCTTCTGATCTGTGCCAACTCTTTCTCTAACTCTTCATTTTCCTTCTTCAGCTCTTCTCTCTCAGCTAACACCTGATTATACTGCTGAATAGGTACGGTAGTAGGCTCTTCCACCACTGGAGGGCATTCCTGCTTACCAGGTGGAAAAGGCATCCATATAATCTCTGCTCTGGCGCTGATCCAGGTCACATACGGAGCGTAGGCTTGGCTATTACTTTTGCCCAATAATGACTTCCCTCGTCTACTGATATCATTCCAGGCATGCTGAAGCTTAGATAACATATCCCCCTCTAGAAGACCGGTGAGGTACAGAGATTCCTGCACCTCTTCATCCTTTGGCAGAACTCTCAAAGCATAAGCAAACTGTCGGACAAGTAGAGATGGATTATAGTTGATACAACCATTTCTTCCGATCAAAGGCACATTCGGAAACCCACTGCAGCTGAATATAACTTCGGAACCCAACATATCTCTATCAAACAAAACAACACTCTTTGCTGATAAACCCATCAATCGCTCAGACCACTCAGTTGTGGCTGCAGATGAAGCAAAGAGACCCTTCTTGGGTAGGTGACTATCAAACCATTTATATAGTAAGGGTACACAGCATGATACATTCTTACCCCTTCTATTTTCGTTCTTGTAATGAACGGAATGATACACATCGCCAATCAAGGTAGGAACTGGATTCCCTGATGCAAAGATATGAAAGACGTCCAAGTCTACAAAATCAGGAATGTTGGGAAACAAAATGATATCATATATGCAGAGAGCAAGAATGGCGTTGAATACAATCCAACAACCGTCTTTGGCACACTGTTGGGCTTTCCCAACTAGGAACTGCAGAGAAAAACCTGGAACCCCATTCCAACTAGACAAGATCAACTCAGAGGCATCCAGATGAAGAGAAAGAGCTAGATTAGCCAGATTAGGCTCAACATCCATATGAATAAATGGCATCTGACTCTTGATAGGCACACCCAACAAATCAATGTACTCCTCTAATGTAGGTGCAAGAATGAAGTCCGGGAAAGTGAAACATCTCAAAGGGGGATCATAGAACTGCAGCAAGGCATACAACGCATTCAACTCATACACAGAAGGTTTACGAACCAAACTGAGCAGCTTCCCATAAGATTTTCGGAATTCCCCTCTCACTGTATCATCTGCCAAGGCAATCAGACTGGACAACTGAGCAACATCTGGAGTAGGGAGCTTGTAGGCTACAGTCTTCCTCAGAGAACCCATAATAGCACAACAGAAGGCAAGAAAACCTGAACCGGGGGATAATATACCTGCAACACAAACACACGTTAATGATATGCAAATGAGTATGCAAAATGCAAAATGCAAACATGCAACAGAGGATCAAGACGGTTGCTGAGAAGACCAAAGCTCTGATCCAACACAATCACAACACTGCTCTGATAGCACAACCCTGAAGAGGACCAATACATATGCACTGTCGAGAACAACCACATCTCTGACGATAAGAACCTTTGAACCCAACAACACTGATTCACTGTCAAGAAAACCAGGTAGTATGAAGGTTAAGGTTTCCTGCAATAACCCGACCCCGCTCACAGGTATGGACCTAATCACAGACAAGGTATGGCATCCTATGCGTTTCCCAGCGTCACAGACTTTCAAGAGCGATGATACAATACCCAGAAGGTATGGCATCACCATCTCCTGAAGTGGCCTCACTCTGCTGAGTTACAAATGATCAGTCCCCAGAGTCGACAATCCTCCAAACCAACAACCCCTCAAGCCCAAAGGGCTGGAAAAGAAGTCAATCGGGAGAACCTCGTCTGAGCGTGGATTTCATGAGACACTAGTGCCTGAAAAGCAAGCACGCACCCACTAATTTCCACAACTAATGCTAAGTACACTCAAGCCTGGGTCTGGCTTCTCACTCATCAGAGCCCCTTCCCACAACAGTACAATAATAATAATGTACTGAAAATAAAATGCGGAAAGTAAAGTGCGATAACTAAAACCCAACAGGTAAACACACAAGCGCTAGGATTGACTCGCATAGGGAACCGGTTGTCCCCAGCAGAGTCGCCAGCTGTCGCTACTGCAAAAAACGAGGCTGGCAAGACAGAAGATTCGCCACCTTTCGTTATTTATCCCATAGAAAGGGAAAGGAAACGATCAGAAAAACCTGACGCAAAGGTATAAGACAAGGTCATCGCAACCATTGTCTGGATTCGGGAGTCGGTTACGCAAGGGGAAGGTATTAGCACCCCTCACGTCCATCGTACTCGATGGGATCCATTCTTGTTGTGTTTATCTGACGGGTTTGTTAAGTCTATCAACACTAAAGGCCTGGTCTGAAAAGAAAAATAAAAAGACTCGGCAAAGCGTCGCACTTTATGCCTACGTATTCCCGTCTAGAACGAGAAATCAGAGTCAACGTAGTTCGCCTAACTACGGGTTATGGGGGGAAGGTTGCTCGCCGAGATATCGCATCTCGTGCCTACGTACTTTCACACAACGCGAAAGATCAGAGCAAACGTAGTTCGGGACACGAGAGACACAGGTTTGTCTTTTTTATCTGAGTAAAGTTAATAGGAGGTTCCAGCAGTTTGGTGTATGCAGCTCGCTCGACGGAGACTTAGGCGTTTACCGCTTGCGGTAGAACCGGGAGTTAACAGAACTCTCCTTCTGAAAAGGGTTTCCAAGGGATTAAAGGTCCAAGAGGACAAAAAGAGTTTGATCTTTGTTTTCTGTTTTTTTTAGAGAAATGTCTTTTTATGGATGTTTGCAACTGATATCGCACTAGAGACTTGACCTGAGAGTGAATGCATCGCATGTCACCCAAAGGGTGCCATACTAAACATCCAGACTGTTGGAAAGAAACTCTCCAAAAATCCTTTCTCAAGTAGCTTAAGGCTCGTAACGTACGACGTCAATTAACCTTTATTATTGTATTTTGATTTGTTTGTAGATGAGAAGAGAAAAAGAAGCACTAAAGGGGAACTGATCCAATCCTAAAGTTGTCATGCAAAATTGATCCTATGGTTGAGGTTAGGGGGAAACTAACTAATGTTATCATGCATGGTTAGAACCCTAATGTCTATCATAACTTCTCTTGAACAAGAGAAGTCAGAGTTCCTAGGGGAACATGGCAAAGGAAGACAAACAGCAAAAGAAATAACTGCAAAAAAATTACTGCAAACAAAATGTTGTAAGTAAAATGCATGCTATGCATCACACAACCAGAAGGAGTCACACTCAACTTCTAAACAAACAAGGCACAAAGGCCACACACCACACAGGCAAGGGAGCTGAGCTCTACCAAATACCAGCAAGCAAAGCCACACAGTAAAAATACAAGCAGAAGGAGTCCCACTCAACTTCTAATGCAATACAAGCAAGGGGAGAAGCTCAACCCTTAGGATGCTCTTAAGCCTAGATCACTATATGAGGAACCTAGTATAAATGCAACACACAGTCAATCAGTCACACAAGCAACAACAAAGCAACCAGAGAAACAACAGACAAACAGCTCAACAGCAAAACAGATAAACAGCAAATAATCAAACAGCTGCAAACAACAACTTCAAGCCAAACCATCTTCATGCTCCAACAAGCTCCAACACAAGGGAAGAGAATAAACCTCAAGAATATTGGATTGATGATGGGAATCAGGAAGGAAACCAAAGGAATCCTACCTGACACTCAACCAGTCATCTGAGAAAGGCATCCTCAAAGGTTCTACCTCTTGTAAAATGCCACACATCCTTCCAAAGGAAAGACGAGGCTTCCATATAGGGACCTTGAATCATAGGATGAGAATGGAAAGCAATCAAAGCCATCCATGTTTGAGGAAGAAAGAAAAATACTTCTAAGCTCTTTCCTAAACCCTAATTCCTATAAGCTACAATAAAGCTACCAAAAGGAAAGGAGAACTCCAATCCAAGCTCCACAATCAACTCCACAGAAGCTACAACATTCCCATAACAACATCCAAGAAGAATCACAAGCTCATCATGCACCAAAAGCCACCATTGAAGGCAATACAAAGCAAGCACCAAGTTAGGAGCACCAATTGAACAACCTAATTGTAAATTCTATCTAAAATAGCAAACTAGATTCTAAAAATCTATAAATTTTTCTAAGGGAACATGCAAATGTTAAAAACCTATAGTCCAAATACCAGAGCCTAACTCAATTTCTAAGGCAACTAATAAAATCCTAAATTATAAAGTGTCAAAGGGAAACCATGAAAGAGAAGGCCCTATCAACCTAATCCAAGACAAAATCTATGATTATCTAAAAATCATGAGAAAAATCCTAAGGGAACATACATCTCTAATCTACAACCCAGCAAAAAATCAAGTCAAGATTCCATACCAAATGACCAAACAAAAATCAGCAAACAGATGGAAAAAATATGCAAAAATAAGGAGATATCAAAAAAGAGAAAATGCCAATTAAATTGCAAACTCGTCAAAAATTAAATCTAATAGCATAGAAAAATCACAAATGAAAAGAGGAACATGGAGATATTTTTAGTTTATTTTTCTGATCAAAAATGGATTTAATATGAATTTAGAAATGAAAAAAGAATTAAAATAAATCCAAAACTAATTAAAAGTAAATAAAATGCTAGGAATTATCACAGCCATGGGATCCTAAGACTAAGTATGCTGATCAGAGGGTAAAGCGCGTGTCCACGTGAGGCGTTGATGTGGCAGCTAGGTCATTTAATGAAAATGCTGCGTTTTGCAATGGAGGCAAGTCCTCAGTTCAAATCTCAGCCAC
This sequence comes from Lathyrus sativus, assembly GCA_963859935.3. NCBI lineage: Eukaryota > Viridiplantae > Streptophyta > Magnoliopsida > Fabales > Fabaceae > Lathyrus > Lathyrus sativus. The sequence goes on along the minus strand of OZ012739.1, from coordinate 543,297,742 downwards.
TGGATGAACATACAAAGTCAAGCCATTCACACGATCTAATGGCTCTCAGACCTTCTTCTTCCTTTGAACTTAGGTGAGGGGCAAGAACCAGACGGCGGCCTGGACGGTGGCGCCACCATCTTTTCCGGTGAGAGGTTATTTGCAGGCCATGGAAATCAGACAAACTTAACATCATCTCGCTCTAAATTTCACGCTGATTTCAAATATGATCTCAGAATTCTCTAATTCTCACCAGGAAATAAAACACGAAGAAGATTTCAAAATATGCACAATTCTGTATCTTCACCATTCCTCAAACCAAAACCATAGATCTACTCCTCTTGTCACACTGATCATCCTTAACTAAATAGATCACGTTGAAACCTCAAGATCAGGCCAAACTAACTCTCAACAGAAATCATGTCATCACCTAATTTGTCTCTAAACCTCCAATTTCTGATCCAGAATCCATCTAAGGTCTTCACTAAAGCCTAACCACATGCCATTTATACCTAGATCATGCTACAATAAGAGAAAAGTTGAATTATACCAACCTGACTTTGAGCTCTGAATTGAAGTATCTAGGGCACGATTCTAGCTTCCAAACACTGCAGATCTCTTCAATGGAGTTTGAGGAAGGTAATTGAATCCTTGATTTGCTCTGAAACTGCCTTGAATCCAAAACATGAATTGCACTTTCTTACTTGAAACTTCAATGGCTATCTCTGAGTTCTGGTACAAAATGCTCACCAAAATTGTTCTAAATCATTCACAGAACTTAAATAGAAAGTGTTTGTGGGCTTTTTTGATCCAATGGAGGCCCAAATCCAAAAATTCAATTTCTAATTTCCCTTCAAAAAACCAACAAAGGTGTGCCCGTGTTTCAGCTCCAATCTTCCCTTGGAAGCTTTCAATCAACTCCTTGTAGTCTGGTGAGAGAGTCTAGAGTGATTTGAGTGCTTGAATTCATCACATGACCAAATTATGAAGTGTTGCTTATTCATGAAGGTACAAGCCATAAAACTATGAAGTTGACCTCAAATGGAAAATCCAATATTGCCAATGTGTTTAGAATAACTTTTCTGATTAAAATGAGCATTCACATGGCCTATTTTGAACACAAATGAATTAATCATGAATTTTTCAATTAAATGCCTTTTAATTCTTTCTTTTTCAAAATTTCTCAAACCAAGTCTCACCCTAAGCCAAATCAAATCATCATGAGGACATGGTTGACCTAAAAACATCATTTGGAGCAAGTTTTGTGTTGAATAAAATTGCATTTGAATCTTGCAAGATGGTAAAAATGACCTATAATGCCAAATGACCTATAATCTTACTTTCCCAAAATACCCCTAACTTGTAAACCTCATAACTTGAGTTTTACAAATCAGATGGAAGACTTCTAGTACAATTTGGAAAGCTAAGATCAAGACCTACAACTTTCATGTTGGCCAAAAGTTTAAGAGAAAGACCCTTCTAGGTCAAACGTTCCTTGGAAGTTGGTGAACTTTCACAGACAAATTTCACATTCCTCAGATGACCTGTAACTTGTCTGGACCATAACTTGAGTTCTATAAATCCAATGTAGGACTTCTAGTACTCAAATTAAAGCTAAGAACCTGCTCTACAAGTTTCATGTTGGTCACAAGTGGAGATGAAACTTGCATCTTGAGATAAGTGGTCTTGAAGTTAAGCACTAAATAGGGGACTTTACCCTGAGAACCCTAATTTAGCAACTCCTCACTCTTTGAATTCTTCTTGCATAAATGAATAATGCTATGCTATGCAAATGTTAGATCAATGATATGCTAATGCAATGAAACATAAACCAAGTAAGAGAAGGTTAGACACATTTTGAGGTGCAACAGGATGTTCTTGATCTTCAACTGGAATCTGCACAGGCTGAGCTTGAGCAACATTGTTCATTGGAGTCCTCTGAACATTGGTCTCTCCCCTAGTCACAGCTGTCATGGCTTCTATGAGCGGATCCAATTAATTCTTCATCAATTCAAACTCTGCCCTTGTAACAACCACACTCTGCTCTTCTGGGTCCATGCTTCTTCCGGAGGCTAAATCAAGTCCAATGCGAATGTCAGGAAATCAATTGACGGAGTTGGACAAAAGATGGGTGAGCTTCCTGATCCGACTGAGGAGGGATATGCAAAAATGAGATGCAAATGCAAAAACAGAAATGCGAAATGCAAATGCAACAAACAAGGGATCAAGTGTTAGAACACAGATTGGTTCTTAATAATATCTCTATGTTTTGATGATAACTATTATGAAATTTTGTAATTAAGAATTATATACTCTAAAATTTGCTTAAGAATGTTTGCTGCAGATATTAAAGTAAATATCACTCCAGAAGCAAATCAGATCTGAATATAAGAAATATGCAAGGCTCTGTAGCATCAGATGCACCCATTAGAAGATTCTGAGCGCTGCCATCAGAAGATTCTGAGCGTTGCCTCCAGAAGGATCTGAAGTAGAAGCTCCAGAAGTTCTGAAGCAGAAGCTCCAGAAGAATCTGAAGCAAGTTAGAAGCATCTGAACCCATGAAGAATTTTGTATGAAGATTTTTTCAAGCATAGTTACTTCAGAAGACTCTGAGAGTACTCACGCTGTCAGTACTAAGGATCTGACCAAACTTTGCTCTGAACTTATACACGCTAAAAGCACACCTGCTGCAAAGACTCTGATTCAGCAAAACTCTGATCAACATCAGAAGGCTCTGATTAATTTAGACTCTGATGATTCTTGCTGAAAATTAATGAAGAAGAATTCAAAGATTATGTCCGTTGGAATATCCAAACGACTCTTTCCTTATTTATGCTAGACACAAGAACATAGATAAAAAGGATTTCTCTGTGCTTTCTTCTTCTAGGAAAGGTCACTTGATGTGAAGACAAAAAAGGCTCAGACCTTTTGGGTACACTCTTCTCAACGTGAAATACTCTTGGATCACTGTGCATATAAAAGGAAGTCTCCAACCATCTTCTTCAGTTGACGTTTTACCTGAAAAGAATTCACTATTCAAAGCTCTCATACAACTCACATTCTTTCTAGAATTAATTTCTTTGTTCTTAATATTAAGTGAAAAATCACAGTTGTGATAAAGCTTTATTAGAAGCATTTTAAACACTTGTATTTGTTATTACATTTGATTGTAAGAAAACCTTAAGAAGATCCAGTTAGGATCAGTAGTTCTTGAGAAGACTTTGAACAGTTGTTCTTAGTGCTTACTATTGTAATCAGTTGATTAAATAGTGGATTAAGTCCTTGCTTGAGAAAGGCGAATCATTCTAGGAAGGGTGGACTGGAGTAGTTGAGTTCAACGAACCAGGATAAAAATACTTGAGTTTTTTTATTTCTAAGTTTTATCTTCATACTTATTCAACCCCCCCTTCTAAGTATTTTCTCACCTTCAGTTGGCATCAGAGCTCCGGTTCTGTGTGTGATACCACTTCATAGTGACAGTAAAGATCCAGTGAGAAAAACTTTGATATATATTTGATTGTTACTATGGCTGATAATTCAATGTCTAACATTAACAACAAATATGAAGAAAGGGACAAAATCAACACTAAACCCCCTATGTTTGATGGGGAGAAATTTGATTATTGGAAAGACATGATTGAAAGTTTTTTCCTTGGTTATGATGCTGATTTATGGGATTTGGTCATAGATGGATATGTTCATCCCATTGATGGGAATGGCAAGAAAGTAGATAGAAAATCTATGACAGAAGCCCAAAAGAAGGAATTTAGAAATCACCACAAGGCCAGAACAATATTGTTAAATGCAATATCTCACACTGAGTATGAAAAGATCATAAATAGAGAAACTGCATTTGACATGTTTGAATCCTTAAAAATGACTCATGAGGGAAACTCTCAAGTCAAGGAAACAAAGGCTCTGGCTCTAATCCAGAAGTATGAAGCCTTCAAGATGGAAGACTCTGAATCTGTTGAAGCTATGTTCTCCAGATTTCAAATACTTACAGCTGGACTAAAGGTTCTGGATAAAGGATACTCTACTGCTGATCATGTGAAAAAGATCATCAGAAGCTTACCTACCAGATGGAGACCTATGGTGACTGCGCTGAAAATGGCTAAAGATCTGAACAAGATCTCCTTGGAGGAACTAATCAGTTCACTAAGGAGTCATGAAATTGAACTTGAGGAAGATGAACCTCAAAAGAAAGGTAAATCAATTGCTTTAAAATCTAATAAATCTGCTAAAGCATTGCAGGTGATAGAGGAAAGCTCTGAAGAATCCTCATCTGAAGATGAAGATGAACTATCCATGCTGTCTAGAAGAATAAACAAACTCTGAAAGCATAAAGGAAAGAAGTTCAGAAACTTCAGGAAGCCTGACCAAAGAAAAGAATCTTCTGGACACAGAGGATTTGGCAAAAAGGAGGTTGTCTGTTATGAATGTAAAGAACCTGGACATTACAAAAATGAATGTCCAAAGGTGTTGAAAGAAAAGCCTAAAAGAAAATCTGATAAGAAGAAGAAGGTTCTAATGGCCACCTAGGATGATTCAGATACATCTGAATCTGAATCTGAGTCAGAAGAGGAATGTGCCAATGTAGCATTGATGGCAGACATAGAAGATCACGAGGAAGGAACTTTAGGATCTGAATCTGACTCTGAATCTGACTCTGACGCTGAAGAGGTAATGGCTAAACTCACTAAAGAAGAACTTATCAAAGTTTTATCAGAAGTTCTGAAGAGCTATAACAATATTAAGCTCAAATACAAGAAGCGTCAAAGCAATCTTGTATCTGAGAATAATATTCTCAAATCAGAAGTAGCTGAGCTAAATGAAAAGAACTTAAAATTGAAAAATGATTCTGAATTAGCTCAACAAAACTCTGATTCTGAAACTGAATCTGAATGCATAAATATTTTGGAAAAATATGATTACAGCTTTCAGAAGTTTCTTGCTAAAAGCATAGACAGAAGCAAAATGGCTTCTATGATCTATGGAGTTAGCAGAAATAACAGAAAAGGAATTGGATATAAATCTTCCTCTGGAAAGGATTTAAATCCAAAACCTGTTGATAAAATTATCATCAAGAAAACTCCTTTATATTCTCACTTTAAATTTGGTCACTTGAATGATATTGAACAAACATGTTCTGAAAAGAATATTCATGTGTTTAAATATAAGGCTAGTCAGAATAAACCTTATGTTGAAAAACAGAAGCTTAGACAAACCTTCAGAACAACTAACCCAAAAGGACCCAAGAAGATCTGGGTACCTAAAAGTAAAATAATTCCTGTTGCAGATGTTTTTAGCAGCAAGGTCAGGACGCCAATCATGGTACCTGGACTCTGGATGCTCGCGACACATGACAGGAGAAAGGTTTATGTTCCAAAGTCTGGAGCTTAGATCTGGAGGTGATGTGAAATTTGGAGGGAATCAGAAGGGCAAGATCATTGGATCTGGCACTATTGGAAATGGTAAACTTCCCTCTATTACTAATGTTTTACTTGTAGAAAGATTAAAGCATAACTTATTGTCCATAAGTCAATTAAGTGACAATGGTTATGATATAACCTTTAATAAAAAATGTTGTAAAGCTATTAGTCAAAAGGATGGCTCAATCCTATTTAGTGGAAAGAGGAAAAACAACATTTATAAAATAAATCTTTCAGAACTTAAGGTTCAGAATGTTAAATGTCTCTTGTCTGTTAATGAGGAGCAATGGGTCTGGCACAGAAGATTGGGGCATATTAATATGAGACGTATATCTCAGATTAATAAACTTAATCTTGTCAGAGGACTTCCTAATCTGAAGTTCACCTTAGATGCTCTTTGTGAAGCATGTCAAAAAGGGAAGTTTTCAAAATCATCTTTTAAATAAAAAAATGTTGTTTCTACTTCCAGACCACTAGAATTACTTCATATTGATCTGTTTGGACCAGTGAAAATTGCATCCATCAGAGGCAAGAAGTATGGATTAGTCATTGTTGATGACTATAGTAGATGGACATGGGTAAAGTTCTTAAAACACAAGGATGAGTCACATTTTGTGTTCTTTGACTTTTGTAAACAAGTCCAGAATGAAAAAGATTTCAAAATTATAAAAGTCAGAAGTGATCATGGTGGTGAATTTAAAAATAAATATTTTGAAAAATATTTTAATGAAAATGGCATTGCTCATGATTTTTCCTGTCCTAGAACTCCACAACAAAATGGAGTTGTAGAGAGGAAAAATAGAACTCTGCAAGAAATGGCCAGAACCATGATCAATGAGACTAATCTGGCAAAGCACTTTTGGGCAGAAACAATCAACACAACCTGTTACATTCAGAATAGAGTGTCTGTAAGACCTATTCTGGAGAAGACTCCCTATGAACTGTGGAAGAACAGAAAGCCCAACATTTCATATTTTCATCCTTTTGGATGTATTTGCTATATGTTAAATACTAAAGAAAATCTGAACAAGTTTGATTCCAAAGCACAAAAGTGTTTCATGCTTGGATATTCTGAACGCTCTAAAGGCTACAGAGTATACAACACTGAGACACAGATTGTGGAAGAATTTATTCATGTTAGATTTGATGATAAGCTTGGCATTAAAAAGCCAAAGCAGTCTGAAAACTCTGCAAATAGAGGAGTAGTCTTCACAGACTCTGAAGGCTCAAAGGCAGACAAAGCTCAAGTAAAGGAACCTGAAGCAACTCCAGATGCAATTTCTTTAACTTCTCAGATGAACAATCTAAACATTTCTGAAGAATCAACTGTTAGAGGATCATCTTCCAGAATCAAAGCTTCTCATCTAGAGAATGTTATTATTGGAAAGAAGGATGACCCTATCAGAACAAGATCCTTTCTCAGATCATTTGAAGCATCATTATTTGGACTGGTGTCAGTAATTGAACCAACTTCTGTAGATGAAGCTCTGCAAGACAATGATTGGATTATTGCCATGCAAGAAGAGCTAAATCAATTCACCAGAAATGATGTGTGGGATTTAGTTCCAAGAACAAAAGGATTCAATATAATTGGAACTAAATGGGTCTTCAGAAATAAGCTTAATGAGAAAGGAGAAGTTGAAAGAAATAAGGCAAGGCTTGTTGCTCAAGGGTACAGTTAACAAGAAGGTATTGATTATACTGAAACTTATGCTCCAGTGGCAAGGTTAGAATCTATACGCCTTCTTATTTCATTTGCTGCACAAAATAACATCACTCTGTATCAGATGGATGTTAAAAGTGCCTTTCTAAATGGTATTATAGAAGAAGAAGTTTATGTCCACCAGCCTCCTAGTTTTGAGAGTGAAAAATTTCCAGATCATGTTTTCAAACTAAAGAAATCTCTGTATGGTTTAAAACAAGCTCCCAGAGCTTGGTATGAGAGATTAAGCAATTTTCTTCTGGAGAAAGATTTCATCAGAGGCAAAGTGGACACAACACTCTTTTGTAAATCATTTAAGAAAGATCTTCTAATTTGTCAAATATATGTGGATGATATCATATTTGGATCTACCAATACTATGCTGGGAAAGGAGTTTGCTCAATGTATGCAGGCAGAATTTGAAATGAGCATGATGGGAGAATTGAGATTCTTTCTGGGAATTCAAGTCAACCAAACTCCAGAGTGCACTTACATACATCAGACCAAATATGTTAAAGAACTTCTGAAGAAATTTAACATGACTGATAGTAAGCTGGCAAAGACTCCCATGCATCCAACTAGTTCACTAGGCAAGGAAGAGGTAAGTAAGAAAGTAGATCAGAAACTCTACAGAGGTATGATAGGATCTCTTCTTTACTTAACTGCTTCTAGACCTTACATTTTGTTCAGTGTATGCTTGTGTGCTAGATTCCAATCAGATCCCAGAGAATCACACTTAACAGCTGTTAAGAGAATTCTAAGGTATCTGAAAGGTACTTCTAATGTGGGTTTGTGTTACAGAAAATCTGATGATTTCAAATTAGTTGGATTCTGTGATGCTGACTACGCTGGAGACAGAGTGGAAAGAAAAAGCACTTCTGGAAGTTTTCAATTTCTAGGAAGAAGTCTAATCTCTTGGTACAGCAAGAAGCAACCCACAATTGCATTATCAACTACAGAGGCAGAATATATTGCTGCTGATGGGTGTAGCACGCAGATGCTCTGGATGAAAAGTCAGCTAGAAGACTATCAGATATTTGAAAGTAACATTTCTATATTCTGTGATAATACTTCTGCTATATGTTTGTCTAAAAACCCCATTTTACACTCTAAGGCAAAACATATAGAAATTAAGCATCATTTCATCAGAGACTATGTTCAGAAGGGAATTATAAATTTAGCCTTTGTTGATACAGATCATCAATGGGCAGATATTTTCACAAAACCCCTTATTGAAGATAGATTCAAATTTATTCTGAAAAATATTGGTATGGATTTGTGTCCAGAATAATATTTGTCAGAAGCAAATTTTACAGATGCAAAATGTTTAATGCTCTGAAATATTTCATCTGATTATTTATTCATTTCTTTAAATTACTTTATTTGTGAAAATCTGAACTAACAATACTCAGAGGATCTGAATCTTGGTTAACGTTTCATTTCTCAAGAGAATTCAGAAGCACATGCAAGCAAACACGTGTCACTCTAAATCTGCAAAGATGGCGTGTACACTACTGAAGAGACGTTTGAGGTGAAGTTTGAATAGTGAAAATCTTGATTTTCCCCCCAATTTGTCAGAATCAATTAATGCTTGAAATGATTTTTATTCTTGTTCATTAATTGCTAATGTGTGAACGTGCACTGTGTGTCTGTTTGTATGCCTATGTGTTTACTATAAATACCACATTGTCGCTACTGCGAAAATCGGCGCCGGCTGAACAGAAGAGTCGCCACCGTGCGTTATTTATCCCACGGGAGGGAAAGGAAACGCTCAGAGTAAACCTCGCACAACACGGGAAAGGTATGGTCGTCGCAACCAAAAACCTGGATTCGGGAGCCGGTTACGCAAGGGGAAGGTATTAGCACCCCTCACGTCCGTCGTACTCGACGGGATCCACGCTTGTTTTCGGGTATGGATTGTTATTCTATCTACTCTACGGGTCAGGGGTTAAAAGGAAAGAAAATGACTCGGCAAAGTATCACACTTTATGCCTACGTATTCCCGTCTGGAACGAGAAATCAGAGTCAACGTAGTTTGCCTACCTACGGGAAAGGAGGGGAAGGTTGCTCGCTAGGATATCGCATCCTATGCCTACGTACTTTCATACAGCATGAAAGATCAGAGCAAACGTAGTTCGGGCTACGCACGACACAAGTCTGTCTTGATTGCTTTTATTCCTTCTGAAAAAGGTTTTTTTGATTAGCAGTCCAAGCGGACAAAAATGACGTTTTGATGCGTTCACATTCTTTTATGAAAGAAGTGTCTTTTATTGTGTTTGAAATATTTATTGTGTTTTTCTGTTTGCTTTGAGAAAGAAAAGACAGAACTCTAACCTACGGTTGCGAAGGGAATCAAACTACCCTAATGTTATCATGCATGGGTTAAGACCTAGTGTCTATCATGCTCCTCTCTTGCGTAGAGAGAAACAAAGATCCTAAGGGAATAGACGGAAACAGAAACAATAGCAGAATATATACAGTAAAGCAGTAAAATGCATGGATGCAACAATACAAGCGAGGCAAGGGAGTCCCACTCAACCTCGAACCCAGAAAACAATAGGCAAAAGTGAACGGGATTCACTTTCAACCCAGCAAGTTAAACAACAAACAATACAGTCCAGAAAACCAATCAATACATCAGAAATGAATAACAACTAAAAATAAACAGCCACAACAGCTCTGCATCAACACCTATCTTAAAGTCATCTCCAATCAGCTACAAGCTTCTGGCAAGCCCCAGTCTCCATCTCCACAGTCTTCAATCAAGGCCTCTGTCATCAATCTTCAGTCTACAATGGCTTTTCTTCAAGTCTCAAACCTCTAGGATGAGGGATCAATCACAAGAGTGAATTGGGTGTTAAGCAATTAGTTGACCACCAAGGGTGGCAAACAGACTGCTAACAACACCTAGGATATTTTTTCTCAAGAGTTCTATCCCTTAGACAGTAGCACCAAGCCTTCCAAAGGAAGGGGGTGAGTGTCTTAGAGAGACTCTGCATCACAGAGAAGAATGGAGGCAGTCAAGACCTTCCATGTTTGAGAATCAAATTGTCTACTCTAGGGCTCTGCCTAACTCCTAGATCCTACTCAACAGCTGCCAGCACAGAATCTCCTCATCAACTTTGGAAGTTGGTCTTCAGTCTCTGACCTTCAAATGGGCTTCATCATCTCAGGTCTTCAGCTCTCCCAATCCCCAAGCAAACCCAATACCCACACAGACAAATCATAATCCCCCAGAGAGGGCACACCACACCAGTCAAGCAAATGTAGACAGTATACTAATAGCAGTAGGGGAATCCTAACATTTCCTAAGGGATCTAATAACTACCCCTAATCCCTATAGTCCCATACCCCAAAAATTCAATCTCTAAGTCCTAAGGGAAATGAACTAATTCACCTATGTTGTCACCTAAACCCTAATTTTGTTCATGTCATTCACATCTAATCAAATCACCTAAAATTAATTTCTAAAATTGTGAACTAAATCTTATATACAAGATAAATGTCTACTCTAATCAACCTAAAAAGAATGAATTAAAAATGTTAAAGCATCTGATCAAACTAAAATTAACAAATCATGCATCAAACTAAATGTCATTTGTACCTATTTAAAAGAAAAATATGCCAAAAATATTAAAATAAAATGAAATTGGAATTTTTTTGTATGATAATTTTCTTGACAAAATTATGAAAAGAATGCAAAAAGAACCAATTAAAAACATGCATTTTCCTATTTGTTATGATTTTTTAAAGATTTAATATTTTTTGAAAGAAAATAAAAATGAATTAAAATTGGAAGGGGTGCAGCAAGTAAGGAATTGCAGTTAAAAAGAGAAACGGGCCCAGACAGTGGGGGTGCGAAAAGCGTGTGCACAGGGCCCAGGAAGTTCAGAAAACTCACAAAAAAACAAAAAAGTAAAAACGGTGCAAATAGCGAATTATTCAGTTATAATTGGTTTTGGGCCTAATTGGGAGGGTGTCATTAGCAAGCAAAGGTTGAGCCCAGTCAGAAAATTTAAATGAAACGGTGCGTTTGGCACCCAGGGTTTCCCTCCGTTTTGAACTTTTAATCGCGTCCGTTAGATGAGTCTCCAAGTCAAGGTCAAAGTCCAGATCGTGTGACTCACAAGTCATCTTCAACCTCCAGCTAACCCTAAGCTCTGAAAACCCTAGCCATGTATGAACTTTACACTCCTCTGTTCTCCCTCGTCCCTCCATGAATGCCCTCTGTAATACCCCAAATTTTACCCTTACATTTAGTCAGTCATGGCGCATGGCATTTCATTTTTTGCATCCGTTAATCACTAACCAATCATTGAGTGCGATTTGTTTTGCAAGAATTACCCCTAGGGGCGTTTTGGTCATTTTGAAGCATAATTCGTAATTTTGGGCCAGATGAGGTTTTATTCCTGAGTCATTTATTTACATGGGTTGATTATGTCAAGGTGTCGGCACGTTTTGACTGGTATTGAGAAACTCTTGTCAGAAGTAGTTGGACTCAGGGCCGTTTCGGTGTTTTGTTTTGAATGATAGGAGCTTGGGCTGAAAAGAAAGTGGATAGTGTTAATGCTGTTCAGAGAAGTCATGTGATCAACGGGATTGTAGTTAATCATGTCGCGGGGTACTAGTTATAAAATTAATCGAGGCGAATATTTTTGAGACTTTTATCCATAAGTATTCATAAGTTACAACTCAAAGGTGGATTTAAATAATTTGTGAATTATTATTCATGGATATTTAAATTTATAATTGAGAAAATAAACATGAGTATTTGTTGAATTTTATTTCATAAATATTAAAGTACAGTAGAATTGAAAGAACACTTTCGAATTCTATTCAAGATGATTACAAGAGGATGGCATCTACAATAAGTATCTATTCTAAAAAAGGTCCTAAGTCCTAAAAAAACTCTTTGGTCTTCATTTGGTTTTCCCGTGAATTCTTCATACACTTCTTGATTACCTGGAAAAAACAAACAAAGACATAACAAAACAGAATAGAAGAAATGTTAGGGGTTGTTTGACACTCTCAGAACATCGTCATCATCGAGTGCCGGGAGTGGCACAACCGAAGCTGCATCCTACCCCCGTTACCGATCCGTGCCATTGGCGTCAGATCAGGTAACATCTGTTCTTATCTAAGGGGCAACCGAGAGATGAAGAAGTAAAAGAAGTTCGGGCCGATAAATGATTAACTGAAAAGGGTCTATGCCATCATCGAATAAATCCCATTTGGTTTCCAAACTGATACAAGGGTAAAACAGCACAGCCAATTCGGACTCAGACCCGGATGCCGACAGGTCTGAATCGCTTTGTTTTCCAACACCTAAAATGCACCACAACAGCATCAGTACCAAATTTATAACAGAACTCAAAACCAAAGCAATTCATAAACTGCACCAAATTTAAACAAACATTATAAGTGCAAAACTGGCCCAAATTCAGAAAGAAAAAGAGGGACCAATAAGTCGTAAGTAGCAAACTCAATGCACGAGTGGAAGAGCAACTCAGGGAGCTGGGTTCAGTTCAGGCGCAAGAGGAAGAAAGGTTCCATTCATGCGCAAGAACAAGAAAGAACCAAGTCAAACAAATCTGCCACAAAAGGCTCAGAATACAAACCAAACTGCATCAGACAAAGCACAGAAACAACACAAATCATACCAGAAAAGCAAGATAGGTCCATAATCATGCTCACGCATCAGTTCACAAGCCCATAAATCATGTTCTGAACCAAATTCAACAGAACACAGCAGGGACTATCAAAAGCAACTGTCGAAACATGGTTAAAGGCAACCGCGACATAATCGAAAACCACACGCAATATCAGTTCAGACAAGATGTCATCATCACTGCGTGACCTCTCTTGGCGGCGTCGACCCGGCAGTACCCGCACCACCAGTTCCTTTCTGAAAGAAGAAAAAGGAAAGTCAGTAAACTCATCAGAAAAACAAGATGGTGACTCGTAGAACCAATCTCATCAGAAAAAAGCAGATGTTTGTTCTGAAAGGGATCCAAAAATATATCAGCATCTGATAACATCAGCCAATATCAGAGTCAAAACTAAATGGCAATAGCATCATCGATTCCCTCATCAGGCTCAGACAGAGCGTCATCATCGCCGTATACCCCTTCTCGGCAGTTTGGATTCAACCAAAGCATCCATACCAAATCTGAAAGAAGAAAAAGAATGTTAGTGAACTCGCATCAGGCAGGAATTTTGAAGTAAGACGTGACTCAAAACAAATATCAGACAAATCACAAGGGTCCGCATCCGATAAAAATCAAATCCAATCAATCAAGTCCAAAAAGGAAAGAACAAAATTGATTCAAAATCCAATTCAGAAGATAAATCCATGGCCGAATCAATTCACATGAAAAATCCAATCAAATCATATCAGATAAAATCCCCAAATCTATTCAAATCATATCAGTAACGTAAACTCAAAGATCCAAGGCCCAAAAAGAGAAATTATAAAAGGAACAATCTCACCATGCTGAAACCCTAACGGGCTAACGGCGAAAACAAAGCGGCCGCGAGACAGAAAGAGGAGAAGGATTTCGTCAAAGGTGATTATCAGAGCGCAAATCGAGAGGTTGAGGAAGGTTCACCAACGCCGCCTCCATCCACGACGGGCAAACCTTCCTCAGAGGCTCAGTTCACCATCATCGCCTCCGTTCATCACCGATTGCGAACAAGAACGTAAACCATCATTCCATTATCAGTATATTGACATATCTTTTTTTTTTGTTCTTTTAGCGTGGAGAAAACGAGTTGGAAGATACGAAGGAGATGAATGGGTACAAGAGGAAATCGGGGAGAAACAAGAAGAAATCGGCACCGCGAAGAAGAGAATAGGGTTATGAAAACCTAAAATTCTCTTTTGTTACAACTACACCTATCGGGTTGGGTCCGGATGTGATTACCGGCCCAACCCCTTTTATTTTTCATTTTTGTTTTTTTTGTTTTTTTATATAATTAATATTATGTTAAATAGTAAAATTGTTTTTTAAAATAAATAAAATTAAAAACCTTTTTTATATATAATAATAAACAAAAAACTTTTCTTAAAATCTTTTTTTTTTAAAAAAAATAAATAAAATTTAAAACCTTGTAAGATAAAATTTTTTATAATTAAATTAAGCTGTTTTTTTTTAACCTTTATATATTAAAACTTTTTCCTTAAATTTAAAAATTGAAAACCTTTTCCTTATGTCAAAAATAAACAATAAAAATCTCAAAACTTCGCGCTTTCGTTTCACAATCTTTCTGACTATTGTTCGTTTTCACCCACTAACGTTGTTGTCCATTTTGCAGTTTATTGCGTTTATTGTTATTTTATCATCGTTCAATTTAAATTTTAATATCATATTGTAACGGCTCCTCTCATGTAACCTCGCGAATCCTAACAATCGCGCTTTAGTTTCTGTCTTTAAGTTTCTGCTTGTATCGCTTACTGTCTGCATTTTATCTCTGTTTGCATGATTCAATTTCTCACACTTTCACCAATTATTCTGTCACACTACACACATCCGAAGGTTAGGTCTAGCTTTTTGACCGCCGTGTCAATAGTCCTCAACTTCAAACCCTTACAACCTCAAAACCTCAAAACTAAAACCTTACAAACCCTAAATTTCACAAATGTCTCGCCGTGGACAAAATTACCATTTGACCCCTAGCATTAGGTCAAAGAGCCGCCACGCTCATTTTAGGGTTTCCCGCCGTGGAATCCCTAATTTAACCCTAATTACAACTTAACAATTCAACGTAGAGATTTGGAGTTTCTACACTCCACGTAAGCGTGTCCTTAAGATGCGTTTATTCCCCTTGAGACCTTGACCACAGTCAAGAAGTCTCTAACCTCCCTTTTGAGGGGAACTACGATTACTCTGATTCCACTCCCGTAAGGATACGTAGGCACAAGATGCGATGTCTTGCCGAGTAAACTTAGAATTAACCCCTTAGGTTTATTTTCTCACTTTTAATCCTTTGTACATATACCTTAAGCAAATAAATAAAGCAAATAGTAAGCATTGAACAAAAGGTTCCCGTAGAGTACTACGGAAGTTTAGGGTGCTAATACCTTCCCTAAATTTAATCAACCCCCGAACCCTAGATCTTCCCTCGCATTGTGTTTACGATGCAAAAATAGGTTTTCCCTCTTTTGACCTTTTCCTTCGGATAAATCAAAGAGCGGTTGTGAATTGAATTGTGATTCGAACTAATTAATAGTTTGTAATCCTATTTCCACCGCAACACCCTCGATACAAAGAGAAAAGTTGCTCTCCTTCTTCCCCTCTACACAGCCATGCCCTTAGTTCCTTCCAAAGCTTACTCAAACTCCAAACCCGATGAGCATAACAGTTCGTATCCACCATTTTCAACTGATATCGACCTCTCCAATTCTCACCAATTCTTGCCCTAAACTAATCCACATCTTATGCTGATCAAATCAAGCTAATAACCTAAGATTTTCTTGCAATATTCTAAGAGTTATCAATCCAAACAGTTTTGGTACACCATGATCAAACTCCATGAAATCTCTCCAAACTCACCACAATCAGTCATCTAACCTATCTTAACATTTCTATGCTAACAAAACCTAGTAATTCTAACTTAAACATGCAATTCGAAGGAGAAACCTACCTGGTGCAAATGATGAAAACAGGTGCTGAATCCTCTTGATCCAAGGCTTGAAAGGAGTGGAAAATGATCAGGGAACTTGATTATAAGTTCTGTATGCAACCAATCATGCTCCAATGCTTTGAATCTCACAATTCCAAAATTCTTGCTTCTTGGATGATCAACTTGAACAGCATGAATCCTCCTCACTTCTACCAAATGCTTGTGTGAATTATGATCTATGAGTGATGGTGATGAAGACCAGATCAAGAAATGTAAAAATTGAGAGAGATTTGGGAGAGTTTGAATTGATTTTGCAAGTTGGAGAAAGTGTGTGAAACTTGGTATTATGAGCACAATGAATCACCAACCCATACATGAAGCTCTTCAACACAATATATACATGAGATAAGAAACTCCTAGAAGCTTGGAGAAACTTCCCATGCACAATTTCCCTTGAATTTGATTATGTAACTTCCATTATAAGTAACCATGAATAACTTTCAAAACTTGAACCAAACTCAAAATTCCACTTTAGCCAATGTTCTCAAAATGATTTTTCCAATCAAAATAACCTATAATTTCACCTCATTTGGCCAAAGTATGAAAAATCTCATTTTTTAGGTCATTTTTATTCATTAAATCCACCAATTTTGAAACCTTGTGCTATGAACCTTTCCAATCTTTCATGGTCACTTTTCTAGACTCAAAATGTCATTTGGAGCAAGTTTGATGTTGTGAATTTTTTCATTTGAAGCTTCCTTGTATGAGTTTTGGGCATAGGCTTGAAATGACCTGTAATTCTCAAATGACCAAAATACCCTTTGCTTGCCAAGACCATAAGTAGAGTTCCAAAAATCATATGAAGGCATACTATACCATTCTAGAAATCTAAGACAATGAGGAACAACTCTTATGTTGACCAGAAATTCATTTGAAATCTCCTTTAGGGGTAAAAATTGCTTGGAAGTCAAGTCACTTTCACAGACAAAATTTCAGATGCCTCAGATGACCTGTAACTTGCAAGGACCATAACTTGAGTTCTATAAATCTCCTTAATGTCTTCCACCACTCAAATTAAAGGTCTTGAGATCCTCTACAAGTTTCATGTTGGCCAAGGATCCATTTGAAGCTTTCATTTTGACTTATCTTGCTTGGAAATTTGACCTAAATTAGGGGATTTTACACAGAAACCCTAATTTAGAAACTCCTCTTCTCCTTGATTTCTCTTGATTTCTTCTTAGCAAAACAACATATCCTTCTTTACATGTCAAATGATGAACCCCACATCTCTCCAATAGACCTCAATGCCCTTCAATCAATCAATTGACCTAAAGTTGACCCGGGGTTGACCCAGATGAAACCCTAGTTGACTGTCTTCAACTGCAACTCTTGTGAATACACCAATGACTTGTCTCCTTCTCCAAATGACTTTCTAAGTCTCCCATGATGCCCACATACTCTCCATGCTCAGCCCACAACTCACAATTTCTTTGATGATCCCCAGATACCCTCAGATAGGAGATGGATGCACTGCTTGATCCATTGACTTCCCAGTCTTCAAATTCTTTCTGATGACTTGAATGGGATTGAATTAGGATAATAACCTCCTGATAGGCTCATAGAGATGAGAATAATGCTTGGTCCCCTGTTGGATGATTTGCTATGCTATGCTATGCAGATGATTAGACTATGTACATGACTCTATATGCAAGTGCTAATGATATTGAAACATAAACCAAGTGAATAAGGTTGAGCAAATTTTAGGGTGCAACAGCTGCCCCTATTCAAGCGACTTGGACCCGATTGAGTGAAGAGCCCGGAGCCTTCAAGCATTCGCGGTACGAGACGGTTGAATACTAAGAACCCGGAAATTTGTCAACCGAAAAAATGAACTACACCACTGCTTGGGGATTATTTCGTCAACCCGAAAAGCTTCTATCATTGTAAGAATAAAACCTTGTCCACGTTAGGACGCTTGCTTCGTCAACTCGAAAAAATTCAACAGCTTTGCTGGGGGATGGCTCGTCTGCCTTCTCGTCAGAGATAAATCGTCCACGTTAGGACTAAACCCTTCCACGTTAGGAATAACACTGTCCACGTAAGGAATAACACCGTCCATGTTAGGACTAAGACTTCGTCGGGATCTATCCACGTTAGGACTAAACTCTTCCACGTTAGGAATAACACCGTCCACGTTAGGAATACATCGCTCTTCCACGTAAGGAATCAATCTTTCTTTCCACGTAAGGAACCCATCTATCGTCTCGATCTGTCCATATAAGGACTCAACTTGATATGCCCACGTAAGGACTCAATATTTCCACGTAAGGAATAAACTCATCTTTCCACGTAAGGAATCAATCTTCTTTCCACGTAAGGAATCCAACTCTTTCTGATTTGTCCACGTAAGGACTCCCCTCTTTCCACGTAAGAAACCCTTCTTCTTTCCACGTAAGGAAACCAATTTTCTTCCACGTAAGGAATAAAATTCTTGATCTGTCCACGTAAGGACTTCAAGCTTTCCATGTAAGGAATACTTCTTCATCTGTCCACGTAAGGGCTCCAGTCTGATATGTCCACGTAAGGACTCAATCTTTCCACATAAGGAATAAATCTTTGTATCTGTCCACGTTAGGACTAAACTTTTCCACGTTAGGAATAACACCGTCCACGTTAGGACCCACCTTTTGACTCGCTGAGGAAATAAAACTTGTCCATGTCAGGACTCACATAAAACCTGTCCATGTCAGGACTTGCGCGTCTTTAACTTGCTGGGGAAATAAAACTTGTCCGCGTCAGGACACACCCTTTGCCGACAACACGAAGAAGGACAAATTTGTCCGCGTCAAGACTCTCGTATCTTGTCATCACAAAGAACTACAAACTTGTCCACGTCAGGACACCCCTTTCACCATTACAAATAAAGCTATTTGCTGGAAATAAATGGTCCACGTCAGGACACTAACACGAAGAGTAACCAACTTCGTCCACGTCAGGACTTCACACTCAATCAATACCGAGAACTCGAATCAGTCCACGTCAGGACTAACACATATCGTCACCTGGAAGAAATGTCCACGTCAGGACTCCACATTCCAACAATTCTGAGAAATCGAACCTGCCCACGTTAGGACTGGCACATATTGTCGACTGAGGAAATCAATCTGTCCACGTTAGGACCCACCTCTTCTCTAACACAAAGAAAACCTGTCAATAAAATTGTCCTCGTCAGGACTCATCCTTCCATTGGCCCACAAACTTCTTATCACTGACGTTGCAACAACTTTGAGGCTGACTCTACTGGGGATATTTGGAAACCAAACTTACGGACGCCTGTTCTGATAACCGGCGGTGGCCTCTGAAATTCTGGTTCGGGAAACCCTTTAATGACAAATAACTCTGCTTGAGAATTAGGAGAAATTTGCCTACTCACTCTGGCGGGGAAAACATGAGAAATTCACAAATAACTCTGCTCAGGGACAAAGAAACTTCATCATGATAACCGTGTGGGGAATAGTGCCAAAGCTGACACTTCGTTGAATGTCTCACGCCGGGACCTCGAATGTTTATTGATTCACTTGAGCAAGGGCTCTCTCTACCTGCAAGAGAAACAATACTTGAAACCAACGGTTAGCCAACCTAGTTTATGTTTCAAAAATGCGTATGTTTGACAACGATGCAATGCTCCATTCGACATGGAAACACTATGCTTTTATTTGGTGGATGCAAGTATGACACTATATGCCGATGCCAATGCAGACTCGAACTGCTGAGATACAGGAGCCGCTCCAGCAAAATAAATGCTGAAGACAATGCCGACTCCGCTGGGGATAGCCATGTGCTACAGAATTATTCCGACAAAATAAATGCTGGAAGAGGGAAGTCGACTCAGTTGGGAAATCGGGAACTCAATACCAATCACCTCATTGAAGTAACGCCCTGCTGGGGGATAACTCTGCTAGAGACTTGCCGATGCGTCTAGTATGATTGACCTTCTGCTGGAGGGTGACTGGATGTCACACGGTATTTTGACAAAATAAATGCCAGGACACACGACCAACTCTGCCGGGGAGAGTCTTAATCTTCGAGCTCCACTGGGAGGAATGAAAACACTTGCAAAGAGAATTCCGCTGGGGATGGAACAATCCTCTTGGGGAAAATCAACTGCCTCCGCTGGGAGGGAGTAAACGACTCTGTGGGGACAGGGGAACTGTCTGAATACAGCTCACAAATATTAATCTTCTGAGGCTAAACCCATTCTGCTTAAGATAGAGGAATCCTTCTGGGGGACGCCACACTGTCTGAATACAGCCTCCACTTTGGGATCGCCAAACTCTGCTGAGGATAAACGACTTTGCTGGAGAATATCCTTTGGATAAGCTACGACTAGCTGGGGAATTCGACCCTTATGCATGACATGCGCGGGGGTCGAGTCTTTCGTTACTGCAATCTTTTGATCGTCTTCCTCGTACGGCTATGAAACCTGCAATGACACAAACAAGACAAGACAAGCCTATGCAACCAAATCGATTCAGGTTAGTGACGTTATTTTCAGTTAATTCAAAGCTTTAGCAATTGTTGGCAAGGGCCAGTGATGTTATACACATGCTAGTTTCAGTAAACTTAGGCGCTTTATCATGCACAAAACAGTAAAGAACCAGCATCAAGTACTGAATAACACATTTTATTGATTGGGCCCCTGAATGGGCGGAGTTCTGTACACGGGATGTAACTCCTGAAAAGAGGGAGCTACGCGAAGCAAATATACAAGTATGCACAAGAAGCATAAATATTTTGACAAATTAAATTTGTACACATGTCGGCAACGGGATGCAGACGAACACCACGAACTGATCCTCCTATGACTCGTCCGACTCTAATGCTTTCCCGGTATCCACACGTCCGAAGAGATTGTATCTGATAATCGACCCCTCAGGTATATTCTCCTGCACCAATGCTCAATGCAGTATCAAATTCGGACCGCAGTCATTTGCTTTTCAAATCCCTAACTTCTGCGTGAACCGCCCTTTAAGGGTTTTCAGTTCACCGGGATACCCTTTTTTGCCGAAGCCGCCCAGTGTAGGTTTTCGACTTCGTGGGTGTACATTTTTCATTTTATCCCTAACTTTTGCCCGAACCTTTCATTCTGTTTTTGGTTCGCCAGGATGCCCCATTTTTGCCTGGACTCTCTTTTTTCTGTCCAACGGGTCAATTTTAAGCAAAGTATTTTTTAACTGCGTCCGAATTCACAGGCGACGTAAAGTCTTCACCGTCCATGGTGGACAACAATAACGCCCCTCCTGAAAAGACTTTCCTGACAATGTATGGCCCTTCGTAATTGGGGGTCCACTTGCCCCTGTGATCTGCCTGCGGCGGGAGAATCCTTTTCAGCACAAGGTCGCCCGTCTGAAAGCTTCGCGGATGTATCTTCTTATCATATGCTTTCTTCATTCGGCTTTGGTACAAACGACCGTATGCTAGAGAAGCTAGCCTCTTCTCATCCATTAAACTCAGTTGGTTCAACCTGTCTTTCACCCATTCTGCCTCATCTAGTTGAACATCTCGCAATACCCTCAGAGAAGGGATCTCAACTTCCAATGGTAGTACTACTTCCATTCCGTATACCAACGAGAACGGGGTTGCCCCGGTTGATGTGCGTACCGTCGTATGATAACTGTGCAAAGCAAAAGGTAGCATCTCGTGCCAATCCTTGTAAGTCACCACCATCTTTTGAACGATCTTCTTGATATTCTTATTGGCCGCTTCGACAGCGCCATTCATCTTGGGTCGGTAAGGGGAGGAGTTGTGATGTTCGATCTTGAAATTCTGACAGAGCTCCTTCATCATTTTGTTGTTCAGGTTTGAACCGTTGTCCGTGATTATCCGCTCGGGGATCCCATATCTGCAAATGATATCTCTCTTGATGAATCTGGCCACCACCTGCTTAGTTACATTTGCATAAGACGCCGCTTCCACCCACTTGGTGAAATAATCGATTGCTACCAAAATGAACCGGTGCCCATTAGAAGTTGTCGGCTCGATCTTTCCAATCATATCGATTCCCCACATCGAGAATGGCCATGGCGATGACATCACATTCAGAGGACTCGGAGGCACATGGATCTTATCAGCATAGATTTGGCACTTGTGGCACTTCCTCGCAAACTTGAAACAATCAGTTTCCATGGTCAGCCAAAAATAACCTGCCCGCAGCAGCTTCCTCGTCATAGCATGCCCACTCGCATGCGTACCAAATGTACCTTCATGTATTTCCTCCATGAGCAGCTTCGCCTCTTTCTCGTCTACACAACGCAACAGCACCAAGTCGTGGTTTCTTCTGTACAAGACACCATCTGGATTCAAATAGAAATTACCCGCCAATCTCCTGAGAGTTTTCTGATCTTGACTGGATGCCCCGGCCGGATACTCTTTGTTCTTCAGGAAATTAAGGATATCAAAATACCACGGTTTATCATCGGATGCCTCGTCAATAGCGAACACAAAGGTTGGTCTATCAAGCCGAGAGATAATGATTCTGGGAGCCTCGTTCCAGAAGTTGACTTTGTACATGGAAGACAAAGTGGCCAGGGCGTCAGCCATCTGATTTTCTGCCCTCGGTACATGATGCAATTCAACCTTGTCAAAGAAAGGCAACAATCTCCTTGCATAATTCATGTAATGTATCAAGTTGGGCTGACGTGTCTCCCATTCCCCTTTTATCTGATTCACCACCAGAGCTGAGTCTCCGTATACGTCCAGATTCTTGATTCGCAAATCAATGGCTTCTTCAAGCCCCATTATACAAGCTTCGTATTCGGCTTCATTATTGGTAACTGCAAAGGTCAACCGGGCAGTAAACGGGATGTGCGACCCGTGTGGAGTAGTGATGATTGCCCCTATTCCGCTACCGTAAGCATTCACAGCTCCGTCAAATATCATCTTCCATTTGGAACCCAACTCTGGTCCTTCGTCAGGCAACGACTCTTCACAATCTTTCATCTTTAGGTACATGATATCCTCGCCAGGAAAATCAAACCTCATCAATTGGTAATCTTCAATAGGCTGCTCCTCCAGATACTCAGACAGTACACTACCCTTTATAGCCTTTTGCGAGACGTATTGGATGTCATATTCAGTCAAGACCATCTGCCAACGGGCAATTCTCCCTGATAGCGCCTGCTTTTCGAATACATATTTGATAGGATCCATCTTCGAGATGAGCATGGTTGTATGATTCAGCATGTATTGCCTCAAACGCTTGGCGGCCCAGGCTAGCGCGCAACAAGTTTTCTCCAGCATTGAGTATCGAGATTCACAATCTGTAAATTTCTTACTCAAGTAATAAATTGCATGCTCTTTTCTTCCTGTCTCGTCGTGTTGACCGAGAACACAACCCATGCTTCCCTCAAGAACCGTCAAATACATGATCAAGGGTCTCCCTGCCACTGGGGGTATCAAAATAGGAGGCTCCTGCAAATACTGCTTTATTTTATCGAACGCCTTTTGACAATTTTCGTTCCACGTTACAGCTTGATCTTTCTTCAACAGCTTGAATAATGGTTCACACGTAGCAGTTAGGTGAGATATGAACCGAGCGATGTAGTTCAACCTCCCTAAAAACCCGCGCACCTCTTTCTCTGTTTTAGGCGTCGGCATTTCTTGGATCGCTTTTATTTTAGCAGGATCGACCTCTATTCCTCTTTCGCTTACGATAAACCCCAACAGTTTACCCGATCTCACCCCGAAGGTGCATTTGTTAGGGTTCAGTCTCAGCCTGAACTTCCTAAGCCTTTTGAATAGCTTCAGCAGATTCACTAGATGCTCTTCCTCCGTCTGGGATTTGGCAATCATATCGTCAACATAAACTTCGATCTCTTTATGCATCATATCATGAAAAAGAGTCGTCATCGCGCGCTGATACGTTGCCCCAGCATTTTTCAAACCAAAGGGCATCACTTTATAACAAAATGTTCCCCACGGTGTTATGAAAGTAGTCTTCTCCATGTCCTCTGGCGCCATTTTAATCTGATTATAGCCTGAGAAGCCATCCATGAAGGAGAACACAGAGTATTGAGCAGTATTATCAACTAGCACATCGATATGAGGAAGTGGAAAATCGTCTTTTGGGCTTGCTTTGTTCAAATCCCTATAATCCACACACATTCGAACCTTGCCATCTTTCTTTGGCACTGGTACAATGTTAGCAACCCATGAGGGATATTTTGTTACAGCCAGGAAACCAGCATCCCACTGTTTCTGAACTTCCTCTTTGATCTTCACTGCCATATCTGGTCGAGTTCTGCGAAGCTTTTGTTTGACCGGTGGGCACTCTTCTTTCAATGGCAGACGATGCACAACCATATCTGTATCGAGCCCTGGCATATCTTCATACGACCAAGCGAACACATCGTTATACTCTCGGAGCATTTCAACTAGTCTTCGCTTGATATCGCTCTGCAGCGCGGCTCCGATACGAATGTTCTTCTCAACCCCTTCCGACCCCAAGTTGATAATTTCGATGACCTCTTCGTGAGGCAGAATGACTCTTTCCTCTTGTCTCACCAACCAAGACAGTTCTTCAGGAATGTCACTACCTTCGACAACCTCTTCTTCGGCCTGGAATACCGGGTGTTCAAAGTCGGGACGAGTCATAGGTGGTTCAAAGATGTCATCTGAAAATGTTATCCTGCAAAAGGAATGGTTAAATGCTTCAAAATGCGTATAAAGCGAATAACCACGTTGCCATTTTATTGAAAAATACAAAACAAGAAAAACAGAGATCACAACATTTGCACATGGAAAACGCCTTTTATTTAATGATAAACACGCAATGTTCATAACAGCACAACCCTAAGCAAATCCTGATGCCCCGGGCAAGGCATCAGATTGTTCAACAATTAATAAAACAAAGCATTACTGTTTAAGAGTCACAGGAACAAGCTCCTGCATAGACCAGTTGCACAGTCCCTGTCCTGGCGTGCTTGGCTGAATCCAGGCATCCATATCACAGTCGCTGTCTCCTTCGTCAGACTCCGAAGCAGCATTGATGGTTTCATGACATACTCCACTGGCAGAGATGGTTATTGGCCCTCTGAAACGGGGTGCTCCCACAGCAGGTGTTGACGACGAGGTTGGTATCCTAGCCCGAACCGGTCCATCTTCACAGGAATATCCAGCACTTTGCCCCAGCCCTTTGCTTCTCCTGCCTCTACCAGAGCTTGGGCCTCTTTATATGACGAGACAGCTATCTCCGACGCTTTACTCGGCCCGGGGCCTTTGTCCTTGATGCGCAACCCTTCAAATGCCTGGCAGGGTGTTTCGTGGATCTCTCCATCGACCTCCACATATTTAAATGACGACAGATGGCTGACCAGGATGTCTTCTTCTCCGCATACGGTGACTACGCTGTCTCCAACCATATATTTCAACTTTTGATGCAGGGTAGACGTGACTGCCCCAGCCCCATGAATCCAGGGTCGTCCGAGCAGGCGGCTATATGCAGGCTGGATGTCCATGATATAAAATTCAGTGGCAAACACCTCCGGCCCCACCTGTAGAGGCAATGTTATCGATCCGAAAACTGTACTTCGCGTGCCATCGAATGCCCTAACTACCAAGTCACTGGGCGTGCACAAGATTCCTCTGACATCCAGCTTCATCATCGCTTTCTTGGGCAGCACATTTAAGGATGATCCGGTATCGACCAATACATGCGACATTACTGATCCTCTACACTCGACAGATATGTGCAGCGCCATATTATGATCTCTCCCCTTCGGGGTCAAATCGAAGTCGGTAAAGCCCAAGCTGTGGCCTGCATTTACATGTGCCAACACTCCTTCCAGCTGATTCACGGAGACGTCTTGGGGTACGAAAGAAGTATCCAGGACTTTCAACAAAGCATTTCTGTGAGCTTCAGAACATAATAGCAACGACAGGATCGATATCTTGGACGACGTCTGTTGCAGATGCTCCACAATCTTATAATCACTTTTTCGAATCAAGCGCATGAACTCTTCTACATCTTTCGATGCCGATGCTTTTTCGCTTGCCTGCACTGGGACATTTTCAACCATTTTTCCTTTCCCCTTTGCCAGTCTTTCGGCCTCTACCTCAGGCGATATAAAGATCCTGCCACTTCTTGTCATACCTCCTGAACCGACCACATTCTCTACAGTCTCGGCTGGCTGCTTATTAACATCAATCTTTATTCCGTCACAATACACTTCCAACCCATATGACCATGGGACCGCCTTTGTGCTCTCGTACGGGATTGGTTCGGCCTTAGTTATGGTGATCGGCGGTCGCTGAACTGGTGCTGTTATAGTGATTGTCTTTCGAGGAATCGTTACAGTGGCCACATCACTCTGATTGTCTGCTACTACCCCTGCAGGCTCTTTGATTGCTGCTCGGTCAAACTGCAATGTGCCGTCATCAATTAAAGCCTGAATGCCTTTCTTCAAATCATCACACCCCCCAACTAGGGTCCAGCATTCTAAGCAGTACTCGTCACAACCTGGATAAACACCCCCTTGTAATAATCTGCTTTTTATCTCGCTCAGCGGCGTCTTTAAATCATCGACATTCATAATCAGATTCAACCCTTCCTCAGTCAGAATGGCGTTCGCCCCATGATTAGGCATGGGCTTTTGCACTATATTCGGCCCTGCTGTTCCGAAATTGATAGCTTTATTGTCCAAAAGATCCTGCACAACATGCTTAAAAGCATGGCAACCCTCTACATCGTGGCCCGGAGCCCCAGAGTGGAACTCACAGTGCCTGCTTGCATCATAACCATACGGAGGAGTTCCCGTTATCGGTGCCAGAGTTCTCTTCTCTACCAGGTTCAAACCCAACAATGTCTGCAACAAATCTGCGTACGTTGAGGGAGGCTTCTCAAACACTCTTCTTGGTTTACCACCCTGGAATCTTCGCTGAGCAGGCTGTGCCCCCTGCTGTGGCTGCTGCTGCTGCTGCGGTTGTTGTTGCATTGGCTGCTGTTGAAACGGTTGTTGCTGTTGAAATGGTTGTTGCTGGAACGGTATAGTAACACTCGCCACCTGCTGCGACTGATTATATTGGTTCCGACCTCTGCCTCGGCCTTGGCCTCGGCCTCCAAACACTGCGCTTGCCTCGCCCTGATGGCGCCCACCAAAAGCCTTCCTATTACTGCCAGATGCAGTTGATTCCTCAGCCTGGAACCTGCCTTGCTTAATGTTGTTCTCAATCTTTTCTCCCATCAGAATTAAGTCTGAGAAACTTGCCAAAGATGTGTGAAACAACTTGTCATAAAACATGCCTGTGAACGTTCCGATAAACATGTCATTCATTTCCTTGTCTTCTAAAGGAGGACGGACCCTGGCAGCCATGTCGCGCCATCTTTGCGCGTACTCTTTAAAGCTCTCACCCTTCTTCTGAGACAGCCCTGTCAATTGGACCCAATTGGGCGCCAAGTCGTTGTTATACTTGTAGTGAGCTACAAATGCCTCTGCCAGTTGCTTCCATGTCTTTATATTAGTTGGCTCCAACCCCATGTACCACTCTAGGGAAGGGCCCGACAAACTATCTTGAAAGAAATGCATTAGCATTCTCTCATCAGTTGAATACGCAGACATCTTTCTGTAATAAGCACGCACGTGCACTTTCGGACAAGTGTCCCCTTTATACTTATCAAACGTAGGAGCTTTGAATTTGATTGGCACCCTCAAGCCAGGTACCAGACCCATTGCGGACATGTCCAAGCCCACAGCACTTTGGTTCAGGACCCCCCTCATCTGCTCTTCTAGCATTCTGATCTTCTGGGAGTCATCCATCGGCCCTTCGAAACCTCCGCCGGAGAAAGCGTCCTCCTGCTGATCTTCTTGCCACATACCATTCCCAGCTCCATACCCATCGTATCCATTATTACGGCCAGCTCTGATCTGATTCATCACCGGGCCTCGCCCTCTGTTGCCGTACCCCTGAGCAACTCCAGCGGGTCCAAAAGCCATTAACCCGGTGCCGTTTCCGTTTCCGAAACCTCCGTAACCCTGATTGGTCACACTAAAACCGTCCTGCCCAAAGCCTTGAGCATTGAAACCATATTTCCCAACATTATCGAATCCCTGATCATTGAACCCGAATCCAGCATTGCCGAAGCCGTTGCCTCCCATATTATCACCCAAGTTGATATCACCAAGCCCAACGTTATGGACAGCAGTCTCGTTTCCAACTCCGACGTTACCGTTCCCAGCAGCGATAGCGTTGTTGACATTAGCAGTCGGTATATTGACTACAGGTGGAGCCACTGGCGTGGGAGTGCCATCCCCATGAACAGTATCGACTCGCACAGACTGATGATCCTCATTACAGTGACCGGCATTTCTGACCAACAGAGGCTGCACCATGGCTTGCAAATTCTCCTGACCTTTTGCAATAGTCTCCATGGTCTACATGAAGAGAGCTAGCTTCTCGCGCACATCTTGCATCTCGTTCTGCATTTGATCCATGATTCTTCGACAGTTGGTGCGAGTGGAATATCTGTGCGGGCGCTGATCTGCAATCCTGAAAATACCTGAAAAATGGCAGGGAATAAGGTACTATCCAATGATCACCTGTAATGCAGTATGAATATGAATGCAATGCAACGTGTGTCTGTGCATTAGGGAATAGCGTTCCCCGATTCTAGTGCGAAGGTGCCAGTGCGGTGACAGTGCTAGCCATACAAAGATCGGAGTTGAATCATAGAAAGCCTCATATATTGCAGAGAAAACCAATAAGCCAAGAATACAATATCACCGAGTACAAAGAGAAGGCATGACCTCAACCACAACCCTGGTGATGGTCAGCACTATGCAAATAAAGCATACAAGTTAATACATGAAACGATCAAGTACTCCCATAAGCCTGATACTCTTCTAGCAACTTCTTGGTCTCCGGATGACTTGGTCGGGTAAGCAGCCCTTCAACAAGTTGGTTTCTTTTCTTAAGAACACGTCGCACGTCTCCAGCAGTTTCCTCCCATGCCCCTTCTCCGAAGCGATCCTCTAGTTTACGCTTCTGAGACACAGCTTCATCTCTGCCTTTGATGGCCTTGTTCAGTGCATTCTGGAGACTATACTGGGTCATCACTTCTTCTTCACATTTCTTGATGCTGGACTTCAACTGCTCTTCGAGGTCGGAAATTTGCTGCTTCAACTTATCTTCCCTCTTCTTATTGTTGGTGAGCGTAGCATTCCAAGTCTTATTGCAAGAAGAGATTTCTCGGTGAGCGATGTCAAGTGCTTTCTTTTTGGATTCCAGCATGTCATGGGAGCTTCTGAACTCTTGCCCCATACGTTCGCGCTTCTTCTTCTCTTCAGTCAACTCAGCCCCTAGTCTGTTTACCAGCTCGATCTGCTGTTGGAAAGCATGCACGACCTTGTTTTTCTCACTGCGTATCTGGGCTAGCTCTTGCTCTAACCCTTCATTGATCTTCATCAAGGCTTCTTTTTCTTTCACAACTTGCTCGTAGGCCTCCCTAGAAACAGTAGTTGGCTCTGCTACCGGAATAGGAACAAGGGCTGGTGCATCTGGAAATGGCATCCGTAACTGACTTGCTCTCTCCTGGATCCAAACTCTGTAAGGTGCATAAGCCTGACAGTCATTCTTCCCTAACAGCGGCTTCCCTCTTCGGTTAATACGCGTCCAGGCATGCTGCAGCTTGGCTAACAACTCTCCACCCAAATCTCCGGTGAAGTACAGAGATTCCTGTACTTCTTCCTCCTTTAGTGGGTTCTTCAGCGCATATCCGAACTGACGGACCAACAGAGATGGGTTGTAGTTGATACACCCTTTTCTTCCTATCAGCGGGACATTAGGGTACCCAGAACAACTGAATGTAAGCTCAGACCCCAGCAGGTCTCGATCAAACCACTCAATGTCTTCCGAAGTTAACCTCATCATACGCTCTGGCCAGTCAGACGTGGTTGCACTATCCACGAAAGGTCCCCTCGAGGGAAGATGGCTCTTGAACCACATATACAGCAAAGGTACGCAACAAGAGACGTTCTTGCCTCTCCTGTTCTCATTCCTGTAGTGCATCGAATGGTAAAAGTCCCCGATCAGCGTTGGCACAGGGTTACCAGCAGCAAATAGATGAAATGCATCCATGTCCACGAAGTTTGGGAAGTTGGGAAACAATACTATCCCATAAATGCATAGGGCCAAAATAGCGTTAAAGACCACCCAACACCCATTCTTGGCGTACTCTTGAGCCTTACCAACCAGAAACTGAAGAGAAAAACCCGGAACCCCTCGCCACGAAGTCATCAACAACTCAGAAGCATTCATATGCAGGGCCTTGGCTAAATCCTCCAACTTGGGCTTAGCGGCTGAGTGAATAAAAGGAACTGCATTCTGAACTGGCAGCTCAGTAAACTCTACATACTCCTCCATGGTAGGCCCCAAGATAAAATCTGCAAACGTGAAACATCTCAAAGCCGGGTCATAGAATTGCATTAAGGTGTACAGCCCATTCAATTCATCATCAGTGGATTTGCGAACTAAACCCAACAACCGTCCGTAACTCTGCCTGAAGCTTCTACGGACATCCTCATCAGCAAGAGCAATCAGACCCAGGAGGGGAGCAATATTAGGGATAGGTAGCTTATAAGCAACTGTCATCCTCAAGCCGGCCATGATCAAAACTCAGAAGTCCAGACACTAAAACCGGGGAATATGCAAATGTACCTGCAGCACAGACACACGTTAATGGGATGCAATGATAGTGGGTATGCAAACGATGCAATGCAAGTAACATGCAACAGGGACTAAATGTCGTGGCTGAGAAGCCTGAACCATATCAAGAAGTCTCAGATAGACCCTCCAGAAGTCCTCGAACATTGTTCTCAGATAGACCTCATACACAGCTCCAATACTGGTCTCTGATAGACCCCATAATCATAACCCTGAATGGTCTCTAGCAGACCTCAAACCCTATCTCCAACTGGTCTCTGACAGACCTCCGAACTCTCCAAATGGTCTCTGACAGACCTCAGAACATATCTCCAACTGGTCTCTGACAGACCTCCGAACTCTCCAAATGGTCTCTGACAGACCTCGGAACATATCTCCAACTGGTCTCTGACAGACCTCAGAACTCTCCATAAATATCCAGGATCTCAGATCAAGAAATAACCGGTATCTGAAGGTCTAGTTACCTGCATAACCCCAAACCCTCTCACAGGTGGATGTTCTAGTAACTGACAAAGGTATGGCATCCTATGCGGTCGTCGGCGTCACAGACTTTCAGGGTTGATGATACGATTCCCAGAAGGAGTGGCATCATCAAATCCTGAAGAGGCCTCACTTAGCCAACTTCCAAATGATCGGTCCCCAGAGTCGACAATCCAACTAACCAGCAACCCGAGCCACCCAAAGGGCAGGACAGGAGGCCAACCAGAAGAACCTCGTCTGAGTGTAGATTTCGCGGGACACTAGGACATGCAAAACACGTGCGCGCCCACTAATCTCTACTCTAAGTCTAGGTGCACTCAAGCCCAGGTCCGGCTTATCTCTCAATCAAAGAACACCTGTCACACCCCAATACAGCAATAATAATCAATATATATAATGCTGAAAATAAAGGTCAGAAATATAAATCCATACAAAGTCCTCGACGGGAAAACAAGCGTTAGGATTGACTCTCTTAAGGGACGTTGGATCCCAAATGCATAAGAACTATCGCAGTCCTCAGCAGCCAGGGGACGTTGGATCCCCAGCAGAGTCGCCAGCTGTCGCTACTGCGAAAATCGGCGCCGACTGAACAGAAGAGTCGCCACCGTGCGTTATTTATCCCACGGGAGGGAAAGGAAACGCTCAGAGTAAACCTCGCACAACACGGGAAAGGTATGGTCGTCGCAACCAAAAACCTGGATTCGGGAGCCGGTTACGCAAGGGGAAGGTATTAGCACCCCTCACGTCCGTCGTACTTGACGGGATCCACGCTTGTTTTCGGGTATGGATTGTTATTCTATCTACTCTACGGGTCAGGGGTTAAAAGGAAAGAAAATGACTCGGCAAAGTATCGCACTTTATGCCTACGTATTCCCGTCTGGAACGAGAAATCAGAGTCAACGTAGTTCGCCTACCTACGGGAAAGGAGGGGAAGGTTGCTCGCTAGGATATCGCATCCTATGCCTACGTACTTTCATACAGCATGAAAGATCAGAGCAAACGTAGTTCGGGATACGCACGACACAAGTCTGTCTTGATTGCTTTTATTCCTTCTAAAAAAGGTTTTTTTGATTAGCAGTCCAAGCGGACAAAAATGACGTTTTGATGCGTTCACATTCTTTTACGAAAGAAGTGTCTTTTATTGTGTTTGAAATATTTATTGTGTTTTTCTGTTTGCTTTGAGAAAGAAAAGACAGAACTCTAACCTACGGTTGCAAAGGGAATCAAACTACCCTAATGTTATCATGCATGGGTTAAGACCTAGTGTCTATCATGTTCCTCTCTTGCGCAGAGAGAAACAGAGATCCTAAGGGAATAGACGGAAACAGAAACAATAGCAGAATATATACAGTAAAGCAGTAAAATGCATGGATGCAACAATACAAGCGAGGCAAGGGAGTCCCACTCAACCTCGAACCCAGAAAACAATAGGCAAAAGTGAACGGGATTCACTTTCAACCCAGCAAGTTAAACAGCAAACAATACAGTCCAGAAAACCAATCAATACATCATAAATGAATAACAACTAAAAATAAACAGCCACAGCAGCTCTGCATCAACACCTATCTTAAAGTCATCTCCAATCAGCTACAAGCTTCTGGCAAGCCCCAGTCTCCATCTCCACAGTCTTCAATCAAGGCCTCTGTCATCAATCTTCAGTCTACAATGGCTTTTCTTCAAGTCTCAAACCTCCAGGATGAGGGATCAATCACAAGAGTGAATTGGGTGTTAAGCAATTAGTTGACCACCAAGGGTGGCAAACAGACTGCTAACAACACCTAGGATATTTTTTCTCAAGAGTTCTATCCCTTAGACAGTAGCACCAAGCCTTCCAAAGGAAGGGGGTGAGTGTCTTAGAGAGACTCTGCATCACAGAGAAGAATGGAGGCAGTCAAGACCTTCCATGTTTGAGAATTAAATTGTCTACTCTAGGGCTCTGCCTAACTCCTAGATCCTACTCAACAGCTGCCAGCACAGAATCTCCTCATCAACTTTGGAAGTTGGTCTTCAGTCTCTGACCTTCAAATGGGCTTCATCATCTCAGGTCTTCAGCTCTCCCAATCCCCAAGCAAACCCAATACCCACACAGACAAATCATAATCCCCCAGAGAGGGCACACCACACCAGTCAAGCAAATGTAGACAGTATACTAATAGCAGTAGGGGAATCCTAACATTTCCTAAGGGATCTAATAACTACCCCTAATCCCTATAGCCCCATACCCCAAAAATTCAATCTCTAAGTCCTAAGGGAAATGAACTAATTCACCTATGTTGTCACCTAAACCCTAATTTTGTTCATGTCATTCACATCTAATCAAATCACCTAAAATTAATTTCTAAAATTGTGAACTAAATCTTATATACAAGATAAATGTCTACTCTAATCAACCTAAAAAGAATGAATTAAAAATGTTAAAGCATCTGATCAAACTAAAATTAACAAATCATGCATCAAACTAAATGTCATTTGTACCTATTTAAAAGAAAAATATGCCAAAAATATTAAAATAAAATGAAATTGGAATTTTTTTGTATGATAATTTTCTTGACAAAATTATGAAAAGAATGCAAAAAGAACCAATTAAAAACATGCATTTTCCTATTTGTTATGATTTCTTAAATATTTAATATTTTTTGAAAGAAAATAAAAATGAATTAAAATTGGAAGGGGTGCAGCAAGTAAGGAATTGCAGTTAAAAAGAGAAACGGGCCCAGACAGTGGGGGTGCGAAAAACGTGTGCACAGGGCCCAGGAAGTTCAGAAAACTCACAAAAAAACAAAAAAAGTAAAAACGGTGCAAATAGCGAATTATTCAGTTATAATTGGTTTTGGGCCTAATTGGGAGGGTGTCATTAGCAAGCAAAGGTTGAGCCCAGTCAGAAAATTTAAATGAAACGGTGCGTTTGGCACCCAGGGTTTCCCTCCGTTTTGAACTTTTAATCGCGTCCGTTAGATGAGTCTCCAAGTCAAGGTCAAAGTCCAGATCGTGTGACTCACAAGTCATCTTCAACCTCCAGCTAACCCTAAGCTCTGAAAACCCTAGCCATGTATGAACTTTACACTCCTCTGTAATTCTCAGATGACCAAAATACCCTTTTCTTGCCAAGACCATAAGTAGAGTTCCAAAAATCATATGAAGGAATACTATACCATTCTAGAAAGCTAAGACAATGAGGAACAACTCTTATGTTGACCAGAAATTCATTTGAAATCTCCTTGAGGCGTAAAAATTGCTTGGAAGTCAAGTCACTTTCACAGACAAAATTTCAGATGCCTCAGATGACCTGTAACTTGCAAGGACCATAACTTGAGTTCTATAAATCTCCTTAATGTCTTCCACCACTCAAATTAAAGGTCTTGAGATCCTCTACAAGTTTCATGTTGGCCAAGGATCCATTTGAAGCTTTCATTTTGACTTATCTTTCTTGGAAATTTGACCTAAATTATGGGATTTTACACAGAAACCCTAATTTAGAAACTCCTCTTCTCCTTGATTTCTCTTGATTTATTCTTAGCACAACAACATATCCTTCTTTACATGTCAAATGATGAACCCCACATCTCTCCAATAGACCTCAATGCCCTTCAATCAATCAATTGACCTAAAGTTGACCCAGGGTTGACCCAGATGAAACCCTAGTTGACTGTCTTCAACTGCAACTCTTGTGAATACACCAATGACTTGTCTCCTTCTCCAAATGACTTTCTAAGTCTCCCATGATGCCCACATACTCTCCATGCTCAGCCCACAACTCACAATTTCTTTGATGATCCCCAGATACCCTCAGATAGGAGATGGATGCACTGCTTGATCCATTGACTTCCCAGTCTTCAAATTCTTTCCGATGAGTTGAATGGGATTGAATTAGGATAATAACCTCCTGATAGGCTCATAGAGATGAGAATAATGCTTGGTCCCCTGTTGGATGATTTGCTATGCTATGCTATGCAGATGATTAGACTATGTACATGACTCTATATGCAAGTGCTAATGATATTGAAACATAAACCAAGTGAATAAGGTTGAGCAAATTTTAGGGTGCAACACACATCTCTCACCACTTTCACACTTTTCACATCTCAAGAACGTTTATGCATTTCTGTCTTCTTTTCTCTCTTCACAAAAACCCTAAAACTTTGACAAAATCATCTTCAATGGCAACTTCATCCTCCACTGCTGCACAGTTTCAATCAACCATGGCTGCAGTTACTTCTGCAAATATGGGTGTGACTCCATATACGACACCAAAAAGAACTTTGTTAACACCTGTTGACAAACTGGAAGTTCCCTGTGAATCAATGGTGGAATTTGATTCATTGGCTAAAAATGGATTTAAGTTTCGTTCAATCATTGATGCTCAAGGCTGGGTAAAGTACTTTGACAGACTATTGGACCAGTTTACCCCCATCTGGT
Source organism: Lathyrus sativus (assembly GCA_963859935.3). Taxonomy (NCBI): domain Eukaryota; kingdom Viridiplantae; phylum Streptophyta; class Magnoliopsida; order Fabales; family Fabaceae; genus Lathyrus; species Lathyrus sativus. The sequence continues at coordinate 543,262,396 of OZ012739.1, read as the reverse complement.
GAAAGAGTTCTGGATACATGCTTCTGTATACCCCAAATTCATATTGTCTTCTGTTCTGGGTAAGGAGATAATCATTATAGAAGATCTGATCAGGAAACTCATTGGATATGAGGAGACTGATGGAGTATCTCATCTGCCAGCTGGGCGTGTAGATATGGAAGAAGTTTATGAGGAAGTTATGATTGATGGACAAGCCTCTAATAAGTCTAAAGATCTGAAGCCTGACTACAAGATCTGGGCAAAGATTTTCATGGGATGCATTCATCATAGAAAATCTACAAACTCTCCAGATTACGTGAACAATGAACAACTCTACTTTATGTACTGTTTAAGTCAGAGCACCAAGGTAGATCTTCCCTACATTCTGTTCATGCACTTGTGGAACCATATTAATGCTTCAAGAGAATCTGTAAAAGAAAAAGGTCAAAAGATCAGAACATGGATTCCTTGTGGAAGGTTAATTTCAGATATTGTGACAGAAAATGGACTGGTGACTGCTCTATATGCTGCTGGAGTCACAGATGAACTTGAATTCATACTTGGAAAACCTCTGAATGCAAAGAGTCTTCAGAGATTAAAAATTGTAGAGGAACTCACATCTGCACCCAAGAAGTTGAATATTTTTGAACTCAGTCAGAAGCGAATTCCAGTTGAAGACTACCCACTGTTCTTTGCTGAAGAACCAAGAGAAATAATAGTGAGATATATTGATGCTTGTAAGGCAGATGGAATGCCTATTCCTGCAGATATTCTAATAAGAGCAAGGGAACCATTGCCTGATGGAGGAGATGAGATCACAAGAAAAAGAAGTCAATCAGAAGCAGAAGATGTGACTGTTCAGAAGAAGCCCAAAGTTGCTGACAAGCCTCAGAAGCTGATCAAGAGGAAAGCATCTGGAGACGCTCCTTCTGTTCCTACAAAACGTATCAAGATTAAAGGTACCAAATCTTCTGTATCTTCTGTAAATAATACTGTTGTAAATGATTCAACATTTAAGTCTATTCCAAAACCACCTTCTACTCAGAAACAATCTGTTCCTGCTCCATTTCATATCTCTGTTCCTTCCCCACAAAAATCATCTAATCCTGTTTCCATCACTCCTGTAAAACCTTCTACTACTCAATCATCTGTACCAACTCCAACAACAACAAATCCAGCCAATCAAACTCCACAATCAGAAAAACAACAACAATCAGAGAAACAATCTGAACAACAACAACAACTGCCAGAAAAACAATTTGAACAACAACAACAAAAACAATCTGAACAACAACCACCACAACAAGAGCAACAACCACAACTAGAAAAACCCTCATCAAAACCTTCTGAGAATCCATCAGAATCAACCAACCCATCTGAAACCCATATCCCTGAGACAGAGGTTCTAAATGTTACACCTCTCAAAACTGTTTTTGAAGTGTCCTCTACCTCTTACACTCCAACCATATCATCCAATTCATCAGAATCTGATATACACCCATACTTTCTGGTATCTCTCTCTCACAGAAATTCTGAAGTAAACTAACCAGAACCACCTGTTTCTTCTGAAGTTATTATTCCAAATCCTATTCCAACACCTAAACCATCTTCTGAAATTACCACTCCCAATCCTATCCCTACATCCAAGCCAAGAACATCTGAGAATATACCTTCTGCTTAGTGCAAACTATCTTCCTCTAACAAACTTCCATCTGGTTTCATCTTAAAAAATTTCTACACCAGAATTGAACCATCTGATACTATCACTCCTCTCAAACCCAAACTTACCATCATTCTACCATCTGTGCTTCAAACATATATTAAAACCATGACAGCAGTACCTTCATCAGATCCAAAACCATACTCTGCTATATCTGCTAAATCTGATAAACCTGCTAAATCTGCTTTCAAACCTTACTCTGATAAACCATTTGATGTGGTTTTCTATCCAACAAAAGCAAAACCAAATCTGTTGAATGCTTTAACCAGATCAAAACTTGACAAATCATCTGAACTTCCATTCATACCCTACTACCCTCCTCCTCTGATCACCATTCATAAATCCATCTTTCCACCTACTCCCCAACCCAAGTAACCTTGGAAACTCTGTTACACCCAAGACCTAGACTGAATGTTGATCATTTATTTACAAGTTTTTTTGCAAGAAATACAGATGTATTTAGGTTCTGTACAGAGGAAATGTTCATCAACAATGGATGCAAAGGAATCTTATGCCATTTGGAATGGCTTCATAAACAGATTCAACACTGTAGCATCAAATCTGAAGAACGTATGTTCTGATGATGCAAAGCTCAGATTTGCTGAAACAGCTAGAAGTCTGTTCTGGACTGTTAAGAGATCTGGACCATTGCTTCTTACAGATGCTCCTTCATCATCAGAAGAGAATATTGAATCTGCATCTAAAGACAACCCTCTGGCTATGACTCTGATAGAACATCCTTCTGGCTCTACTGCTCCAAACTCCAAAGCCCCTATGGAAATTGACTCTGTTCAAGCTTCAGAAACTATTCCACCTTCTTCATCTGAGATCAAGAAAGAGTATCCAGATCTTGAAGATAAGATTGCAGTTCTGGAAGCTGGTCAATCAGAAATCAAGTCATGGATGGCTAAGCAAGACAAGAAGTCTGAAGACATGGCTCAGTGGATGTCCAAACAGGATCAGAAAATGAAACCATGGCTAAGTGGATGTCAAAACAAGAACAATCTTCTTCTGAGATCACGGATCTGTTGAAGATGCTTTTGTCAAAACAATCTTAGTTTATTTATTTTTTCTTCTGATGTTTGCATATGTACTTGAATATTTTCTGATGTGTGTACTTTTGCTCTGAATGAATGAATGAATGTTTCAAAGTTTTCTCCACATGACTTATCTCGTTTATTGTTTCCTTTTCTTTGTCTTTTCAAAGTTTTTACTTTTTGCTTATGACAAAAAAGGGGGAGAAAATAGATCTGAACTGTTTAATTAAACTTCACCAGAATGAAACTTCAGACATATCAATTTTATCTAACATACAATCTGAGTATTTCAAAACATTTGATAAGTATACTCTGTAAAAGAAACTCGGAGACTTTCAGATCATATGACAATTATCAGACTCTGACTCTGAAATATGCAAGACACTCTGACTCTCAAATGGTTAAAAACAATCAAGCTCTAACTCTGAAAAATACTCAAGACAAAAGGGAAGTTTCTATTCCTTATTTATATTTAATTCAGGGGGAGATTCATCATCTCAGGGGGAGTTATAATTATTCTTTTTTCAATTAAACAAAATTTCTGATGTTTTTGTCATCATCAAAAAGGGGGAGATTGTTAGAACACATATTGGTTCTTAATAATATCTCTATGTTTTGATGATAACTATTATGAAATTTTGTAATTAAGAATTATATACTCTAAAATTTGCTTAAGAATGTTTGCTGCAGATATTAAAGTAAATATCACTCCAGAAGCAAATCAGATCTGAACATAAGAAATATGCAAGGCTCTGTAGCATCAGATGCACCCATTAGAAGATTCTGAATGCTGCCATCAGAAGATTCTGAGTGTTGCCTCCAGAAGGATCTGAAGCAGAAGCTCCAGAAGTTCTGAAGCAGAAGCTCCAGAAGAATCTGAAGCAAGTCAGAAGCATCTGAACCCATGAAGAATTTTGTATGAAGAGTTTTTCAAGCATAGTTACTTCAGAAGACTCTGAGAGTACTCACGCTGCCAGTACTGACGATCTGACCAAACTCTGCTATGAACTTATACACGCTAAAAGCACACCTGCTGCAAAGACTCTGATTCAGCAAAACTCTGATCAACATCAGAAGGCTCTGATCAATTTAGACTCTGATGATTCTTGCTGAAAATTGATGAAGAAGAATTCAAAGATTATGTCCGTTGGAATATCCAAATGACTCTTTCCTTATTTATGCTAGAGACAAGAACACAAACAAAAAGGATTTCTCTGTGCTTTCTTCTTCTAGGAAAGGTCACTTGATGTGAAGACAAAAAAGGCTCAGACCTTTTGGGTACACTCTTCTCAACGTGAAATACTCTTGGATCACTGTGCCTATAAAAGGAAGTCTCCAACCATCTTCTTCAGTTGACGTTTTACCTGAAAAGAATTCACTATTCAAAGCTCTCATACAACTCACATTCTTTCTAGAATTAATTTATTTGTTCTTAATATTAAGTGAAAAATCACAGCTGTGATAAAGCTTTATTAGAAGCATTTTAAACACTTGTATTTGTTATTACATTTGATTGTAAGAAAACCTTAAGAAGATCCAGTTAGGATCAGTAGTTCTTGAGAAGACTTTGAACAGTTGTTCTTAGTGCTTACTATTGTAATCAGTTGATTAAATAGTGGATTAAGTCCTTGCTTGAGAAAGGCAAATCACTCTAGGAAGGGTGGACTGGAGTAGTTGAGTTCAACGAACCAGGATAAAAATACTTGAGTTTTTTATTTCTAAGTTTTATCTTCATACTTATTCAACCCCCCTTCTAAGTATTTTCTCACCTTCATCAAGACCACTGTGCTGTTGATCGAGAAGAACCGGCGCTTCGCCTTAGTCAAAACAATAGAATAGATCCGACGGTAGGAACCACTGATACTCAGAACACAGATTCAAACTGTGAAGAAAACCGGGTAATCTGACAGTCAAGTTACTTGCACAACCCAATCCCGCTCACAAGTATGGACCTATCTACTAACAAGGTATGGCATCCTATGCGTTTATCAGCGTCACATACTTTTGAGAAATGATGATACTTTCGCCATTTCTGGTTTAGCATCATCATCTTACGGAGAGGCCTCACTTAGATGATTCACAAATGATCGGTTCCCAGTGTCGACAATTCTCAAATCCAAAATCCCAACCGATCCTAAGGATCTGAAGGAAAATCATCAAAGAGAATCTCATCCGAGTGTGAATTTCATGGGGAACTGTATCTGTTAAGCAAATAGGCCCCCACTAATCTCCATTACTAAAGCTAGGTTCATACTCAAGCCTGGGTCTGGCTTTTCACTCATCGGAACTTCCCTCCCCACAGCACAACAAAGATGAATCAAGTGGAAAGTAAAATGCGGAAAGCAAATAAAGATAGAGCGTATATGTACACACCCAAAGATAAACAAACAAGCGCTAGGATTGACTCGCATATTGTCTATCTAAAAGGGTGTTTGAAACTATCTAACTACAGGCTTGAGGAAAAATAAAAAGAAGTGACTCGGCAAAGCAACGACGCTTTATGCCTACGTATCTCTTCTGGAATAAGAAGTCAGAGTCAACGTAGTTCGGTTAACTACGGGTGAAAGGGGGGAAGGTTACTCGCCAAGACATCGCGTCTTGTGCCTACGTACTTTCATCTGGTATGAAAGATCAGAGCAAACATAGTTTGGGCTAAAAGGGAACACATGTTTGTTCAACTATTTTTTAGGCCCGAGTAGGGTTAACAAGTAGTTCTAGCAGTTGGTGTATGCAGCTCGACCATTGGAGACTTAGGCGTTACCATTTGCGGTAGAACTAAAAGTTAAGGACACTCTTTTTATGAAAATGATTTCCAAGATTAAAGGCCCCAAAGGGCAAAAAGAAGTTTGAATGATTTGTTTTTGTGTTTTTTTAGAGAAGAAGTGTTTTGAATTAGAGTGTTTATAATGCATGTTGTACTAAAGTCTAAAACCTAGGTTCGAATGCGTTGCATATCTCCCTAAGGACGTATACTAAACACTCTAGGAAATTGAGAGGTGTCCGCTCAATCACCATTTCCCAAGTATAAGGCTCATGGCACAACATACATTATCTTTATTAAGTGTTTTATGATTGTTTTGAGATGAGAAGAGAAAGGACACTAAAAGGGGGACTAAATCCAAACCTAAAGTTGTCATGCAATGGTGATCCTAAGATTGAGATAAAGGAAGTGCTACTTAATGTTATCATACATGGTTAAGATCCTAATGTCTAACATAATCCCCCTTGAGAGATTAGAGGTCCTAAGGGAAAGGAGACAAAGAAACAACAGGAAACAAACATAAACATGCAAGGATACAAACATGGAATGCAAATGAAGGAGGAAATTGTGTGGGTTAAAGACCACCACAAGCTCATCTCAACCTTAAGCGCTCATATGAAAAATGCAAGAGATAAAAAGGAACAAGAAATGCATCAACAGAAACACACAAGAGCATCAAAAGTGGGATGAAATGGCCTAAACTAAACAATATCAACCACAATGCCACAAAGCAAAGCAACATGAAGAGAGAAAGAAAAAGAACCCTAACTTAAAGAGGGGCTAGAACAAGAGTATAAAACAGCAAGGCATTCCCCAAACATCATTCAACCAAGGCATCATCATGATTTGTGCAAAAGATACAACAAAAGTGTCCTCATGGTTCACCATTCAATCCATGTTTCAAATACCTCCAAAGGAGGGAACTTAGACAAACCTAAATGGTGTTCCAAAGTCCTTGGACAGCAGGGGGAATGGAATAAAAGTTCTCAAAAGAAAAAGCAAGTAAACCACAAGGAAATGCAAGCAAATTCCCAAAGGAAAGCAAGCATGTTTCACAATGAAACCCTAATTGGCAACTCAAAAGTTACCAAACAAATGAACAAGCAAAACCAAATGTTATGACCTAAAAATGAGCAAGCACCATCCTTAGCATGTTAACAACATGAATCAATAGGAATTGAGAGCTCAAAGGATCCAAAAATGTCATATCCAAGTCAAACTAGGTCAAGATGTATGTATGAACCTCCCTTTTGGGTAACTTGACTTGAAAGTTACTCTAAAAATAGGAAAATGATTCAAAAATTATCAAATAAAATTCAAGAAGCTCATAAATATGTTGGAAACCAGAGGCCAAAAGATTGCAATCAAAATCACTTCACAACATCACCATAGAAATTGATTCACAAGGGTGCTCCATTGTGAAGGAGGATTGCTTAGGGTCAAATGAAGGCATCAAAAGTCAACCAACAAGGGCAAAATGGTCCTAAAAAATTCATCAACTCATTATAGATATGAGGATTGAATCTTACTCATTGGATCAAAAGGAAATGATAAAAACAAAATCAAGAACAAAACATGTCAAGATTGAACTCAACTAAAACACTTCCAATATTTAATTCTACTTTTAATTGAAATATAAACCAAAAAAATAAAATAAAAACTTCTAAAAATAATAGACATCTCAAAGTGTCTAAAAAGTATTTTTATGGAATTTTTGAATGATTGGAAGTATTTAAATTGGATTAAGTCAAAACAGATTCAAAACAAAAATAAAAAGGGAAAATAATGAAAACAGAGGTGCATTAAGTAAATAAAACACGTTGAAAAGCTACATGGGCTCAGGCTGGGGGCGTGATTAGCAATCAGAGGCCCAAGTCCAACATCAAAAAAGACAAAACGCGAAGGCTTGGTGATTGTGTGTGTTATGGTCAACAGATGCGCATGGTGGAATGCGCTGTGGTTCACTTGATCAAAAAGTATGCCAATCAAACGGATCTCATCATGCCAAGCCATTTAATGAAAATCAAACCAGATTATATGTAGCATGGTCAACGTGTGTGCACCGTAGGTCTTAATTAAGACCGTCAAAATAAAAGGTAAATTGATCCAACACCTTCCAAGGAGACACGCCATCACCTTCAACCTCAAGCAAGTGAGGGAAACCAGATGGCGGCCGAAATCCATCTCCGGTCGTCTTCCTCATCGTGACCGGCCACCATGAAACCCAGATACACCAAAACTTAACCAAAATCAACACAATAAAAGTGAAAACTCATCTACTCCTCAAGAGGATCATGAATACATGCTTAGTTTTTAATAAAAGTTCTTAAAGAAACCAAAACGAAAAGAAATAGGAAATGAGCTCAAATGAAAAAGTTCACAAACAGCCAGCAAGTCATTCCAGAATCCAACTATGATATGCAAGGATTAAAAAGACATTAAAATGGCGTGATAAAACAGCTTGAACAGAGAGATATTTTGAAAAGAAAGAAACCTAAAAATAAGCTTCCTCAATGCTCAGTGTGCTAGCAAAGCTTGAAAGAAACTATCCAGAAACGTTCTAGGAAGCTCAAGGAAGGTTTTTAGATGTTTTATTTTGATTGAAACTCAGTGATATGCAAAAATGAAATTTCATTTTTCTCTCACTTTTTCTCCATGTGTTCTTACTCAAACCCTCACCAAAACCCGTTCTAAGGATTTGTGAATAATCCTGAGTTTATGTATGTTGGATTCAGATCAAAAGAAGGCCCAAATGAATGCTCCTTAAGCCCAATTGAATTTCAAAATTTTCACTATGGAAGCTTCCAAAAGGTACACGAAAATGGACATGCCAAGCTGTAAAATGTGCTCAGTTAGCTTACATGAGGTGTAGACTGATCCAAGGGCTGAGAATGACTTCTTGGTTTGGTCTTATGACATGTTTTTGATATGTTACTTAATCTTGAAGAAACCATGAAAATGGCCACCAAAATGCACTCAAATCCAAAATCTAAAGATGGAATTGTGTTTCAAATGTGTTTGGCACTCAAAATATGCACAAGGTTGGTACAAAATGTTTTCAAATGAATTAATTTTGATTTTTCCCTTTTAAGCCCCTTTTCATGAAAATTTCATTAGGGATTCTTCAATCCAAGCCAAACCTTTGATGCCTTGATGTTTGGTTGAGCAAATGACCCCATTTGGAGCAAGTTTGATGTTGTAAAGATTTTCATTTGAAGTGTGCAAAGTGGTGAAATGGACCCATAATGAAAATGACCTGTAATCCTGCTTTCCCAAAATACCTCTGCCTTGCAAGCCTCATAACTTGAGTTATAAAAATCAGATGAAGGACTTCTAGTACTCTTTGGAAAGATAAGATCATGAGGAACAACTTTCATGTTCATCAAAAGTTGAGGAGAAACATCCTTCTAGGTCAAAAATGGCTTGGAAGTTGGTTGACTCTTGTTGACCAAAATCACATTCATCTGAGGACCTGTAACTTGTCTGCATCATAACTTGAGTTCTATAAATCCAATAAAGGACTTCTAGTACTCAAAAGAAAGCTAAGAACATGATCTACAAGTTTCATATAGGTCAAAATTTTATATGAGACTTGTATCTTGAGATAGGTGGTCTTGAAGTTAGGCACTAAACAGGGGATTTTACACTGAGAACCCTAATTCAGACACTCCTCACACTCTTGATTCTTGATGAAATGATCTTGAAATGATATCTCATGTATCTTAACACAACATTCCATGACCACAAAAACTTGGAATTGAGTCTTAATCTCCTTCAATTTCACAATTGATTGAGGGTTGACCAGATGAAAACCCTAATTGCACCACCTTCAACTGTAACCCTTCACACTTAGTATAAACACTTGAATGAACTCCACAATGACTCTTAAGGCCTCCAATGAGCTTAAATGACCATATCTCTCCATAACCATGGGCTTGTGATCCTCAGATGGCCTTCAAATGGCCTCCTAGACAGGAGGTGAACCACATACAGTAATTTGCTTTCTCAAAGGGCTTTGTCCTTCTTCTTATGATGATAACCACTTGATAACTTGAATACAAACCCCTGATTAGGTCTAGAACCCTTGGTACTCCTCTCTTGCTAAGTGCACTTCTCCTGATCCCTTGTAAATGCAAAATGATATGCAATGCAATATGCTAGAATAATGAAATGAAACATAAACCAAGGCCAGAAAAAAGGTTGGGCAAATTTTGGGGTGCAACACATCTCATAGTGGTGATCATTGGTTGTTAGAATGAGGTTGGTGTATAGTGATATTTAATGATGGTGATCGGTACTCAGATTGTAATCATCGATAATTATTATGGTGATTAACAATGGTTATAGTGGTGGTTAGTTATGGCTAATGTTACAGTGAGAATTGGATATCATGCTATTAATTAACTTGAGTCACAAATCTATGAAGTTCACCACCGAGCTTTGATTTATTCAAAGAAAAGGGTAAAGATCGAAGAAAAGCCTAAGTGCACTACGTAACAACGAAGCTAAAAGATTGTGGGGTTCGGGGGTTGGTTATACCTAGGGAAGGTGTTAGCATCCTAAGTATTTGTAATACTCTACATGAACCTCTTGCTTGGTATTTATGTTATTGCTAATGTTTTTTTGTTAAGGGAAAAACCTGGGGTATATACTAAGCATGCTCACTAAGACGCCGTATCTCGTGCCTACGTATCCTAACTAGAATGGAATCAGAGCAATTGTAGTTCGCCTAACTAGGGGTGAAGAACTCTTGACTATTGTCAAGGTTCCAAGGGGAGTAAGTATTCATAACCATGATACTTACATAGAGTTAACAAACTCTCTAAGTCTAAGTTGAAAGACCTAACTGGGGATTGAATTTAACAAAAGTCAAATGAGGAAGTGAGCACACATAACAATGGTACACACATAGATTTAACAAACTCTAGTCCTAAGTTTTAAGTTATAGGACTCCTAACAAGGTGTGTTAAGATCTTGACTTAACAAAGCCAAAGGAATATGGGTTCTAACTTAAATCTATGTTAAGAGACATAATGACTCTAACAAGGTCAAGGGGAAGAAATGAGCTATCAGTGGCATTAAGTCAATAAAGAGACTTTCCTTTGGACTAAGAAACAAAAGGCAACTCTTTAGGATGAAAGCTAACAAGCTACATCACTTGGGGGAAACTTAACAAAGTTTAAAAGAGTGAGGTAAGGGTGATATTCAAACATGATATAAACAACAAATCAACCATGGAGAATATATCTATGGTAACAACTAAAGAATGAGAGTGAATATGACAACATTCAAGGTAAAGACTTGACAAAGTCAAAAAGAGCAAGCTAACAACCAATCACTTATCTTTAAAGAAAAATTTAAATCATGGTAACAACAAATGATAAAGATATCCAAACAATAGGTGTTACAACATCTAAACAACCATGGATAACAAGTTTGAAGTTCACACATGCATTATGATTCACTAACACTAATTAATCATGAAACAGATATGAAAAACATGAAGTAGAACATGTGTAAGTCAATATATTACTTATCATAGCATCCATCATGGTTCAACACAAACATGCATAAGTCAAGACATCATTTATTATGGATACAAATAAGACATGGCAAAAGTAACAACCAAGCATGCTTAAACAAGAAAGACATGTTCACAATAAGTAGGTAACAACCAAAAGGTAAGTTAGGGTTCAACATAGCCTTAAGCAAGGTGAAAACATCGTTGATACATACAAACATGTATACTAAAAATATCTTCCAAAATAAAATAACAAGTATTTAAGAACACTCAAGGCATGGTATGAGAAATATAAATCACATGTGTATTGAAGTCACATAATCATGGAAGAAAACCACAGGGTAAGGGCAAGGTAACAACCAAGGTTTCAAGGTATGAGCAAAAGAAATTTCAATCATGCATTTACATGTAAACATCACTTTAAAGGGCATTAAAATCAATTTGAAGCAAAGATGTACAACATCAAAATATCATACAAGGTTTTTATGAGAGGCATAAGGTTCACACAAATCAAATGAGTAAGGGAAACCAAAGGAAACCCCAAAGAAACAAGAGAAGTTTCATAAGAAACCCTAAAAACATCAAACTTTAAATGCATATAAAGGTAATAAAAATAAATCTTTTTGGAAATTTCTTGACAAAAATGGAAATTAGGCATCATTATAAACAAAATGCAAAAAAAATGGGATCAAAATGATAAAAAACAAGAAAGTTATGATCAAATCAAATTATGAAGGAAACCATGAAATCAAGTATTAAAAATAGAAGAGGTGCACCTAATGGGGTTTGAACCCACGCCCTAGCCACTCAAACACAAAACCAAGGCCATCTGGACTATCAGCGCAATGTGAATAAGGAACATCGACATGTAATAATATGTGAAAACAATTGGTTTATTCAGAAAAGAAAAATAAAAAGAACCAAAAGGTCTGGGGGGATCGAAACCCATAACCTTCGCTCCTCATAACATACAAACCTCCTCCATGGACCAGCGGTGCTACGCTCTCATCCATTTATAATATGCTTCCAATTCTTTTTATTTAAGAACGCACCAAAACGACCGCATCATGCCCAGTCACTTCCACCTCTGATCCCACTCAACTTCATATTCCTCAGCTTCACATCTATTATTTCTCTCTCTCTCTCTCTCTCTCTCTCTCTCTCTCTCTCTCTCTCTCTCTCTCTCTCTCTCTCTCTCTCTCTCTCTCTCTCTCTCTCTCTCTTCGTGCCCTAAACCACCCCATAACCAGAACTTCTTCCTCCCCTAACTCCTCTATCTCTCAATAATTTCAAATGATATAAAAAATAAAACTGAAGTATTTTTCAAGGGGAGCATGAATATGTTACTTGTTTGACCTAAAACTAAGAACCTAACATGTTGTATCCTTCACAACAGTGTAATATCAAAAACCAAAATCAAATCACAACATAAAATATTTAGTTGAAACAAAGCCAATAATGATCCAAACTAACCACTCATATTATGAACTACATTTTGCTTACACAAATAAAGTAAAACAGTGCATGAAACAAGGATTTGATGAGTTCAAAAAACCTACCTCTTGGAGAAAGTCCAAGGATCCTTGAGAATATGCTTAAATGGTTGAATCATGTGGAAAGATCTTGGAAGGCAGAACACAATCCTTTTTGCACAAATTGAGGTATGAAAATGGTGTGATGTGTTTGAGGTTTTCCATAATGTATTTGATGGATTGAATGAGCTCTATGGAGTATGTAGAGATGATTTGTGAAGTTTATTTGAGAAAGGTATGAGTGGAATGAGTGTTTGGAATGTTCTTGCAAGTTATTAGTTATTTTGCAAGAACTGTTGGTTCGAAGGATGCAAGGTATTTTAAGGAGTTCTCTTAGGGTATTTTATAATATTTTGCAATGGAGATTGACTTGGTATTTATAGGGAAAATGGGAGATTCTAAGTGTGGTCAGAATCCAACTTCTTGTCAACCATCCCTTTGCATTTTCAAACTAAGTGTGATGATGGTTTTTATGCTGTTCAAGGTATCAAGTACAAGGTGGTTAATCTTGGGCATGCTTCTTCAGATGAACCTGTACTTGGGAGGCTTTGGGAGTGGATCTATGCTGAAATGAGGGGAAAGATCGTGCTTTTCAAAAATGGAAGTAAAACCTTTATGCCAAAAATGGCATAAACACTTGGTCCAAGCTTTTATTCAAAGGTTTAAGCTCCCAAATTTTGTGTAAGTATTTGTTTAAGTGATATCTTGTAAGTAAACAACTTAATACACCAAGGTTTGTAGCAAATAATTAGTTTTGCAACATGTCATACCAAGTTAGAACCTTGTATTTCAAGTTCTTGGACCTCAATTTTTTTTCTTCGAAACTCATAGCTCACATATGCTATGAAGGAGTCCTTGTACTTTTTAGAAAGCCCTAAACATTCCATACAACTTTTATGTTTGAAGAAACTCTTGAATCAAAAGGGATCATGGTGAAAATTGAAGGAACAAAATTGGCCTTGAAAAAATCTAAGTTATGATCTTTCAAAGTTGGCACCAAAACTAAGGTTTTTTCATACACTTAGAAAAATTCAACTTATCCAAGTTTACCCCTTTTAGAAGAAAACTATCAAATATTAATCTTTCATGATCAAACTCATTGATTAAACACATCTTGATGAAATTTGACTTGAATGCTTCAATTTGGACCAAAAAAATCTAAAAGTCAAAGGGTTGACTTTGTCAGGTAAAGCTTGTACCATATGAATTCAACTGTGTGATCTTCAATGAACTTACATCTTTGAACTTTTCAATCATCAAGAATGGGCTCCAAGGATGTATATGAACATGTTGAATCATGTATCATGGCTTGGAATCATGTTTGGGTCAAAAATAAGGGCACAATTGACTTTTTCTTGATGAAACCCTAGTCTGGGGCCAAACGAAATTGGATTTCAATGGACTTGTAGTGGGATCAATTAGCACTTGATTCTTGTTAAATAATAGCCTCTTGATTGTATGGGAACTTCATTTGGTGATGACTAATTCAAAACATTTACTGATCAAATAATACTTCTCTTGATTCCTAAAGTGCAAACCCTAATTCAGATGAACCTTAACAAAAGCAAATATGAAACAATGTTAGGGTTAGTAAATATGCTTGGTGCTCTTAGAATGGTGATGGAATCTAGGGGCAAAAATTTGGGGTATGAAAGTTGCCCCATATTTAAATAGCTTTACCAGATGGCATGAGAGATGACGATTTCCATAAAATCATGGTAAAAGGTATTTAAATATATCAAACTAGAAATTTTGCCCATAGATACAATGATATGCTAAGGATGAAAAAACTAAGCAAGTGTTGACATGCTATAAACTCTACAATGATGTTTGATGACGAATGAAAAATTTAGACGACCACAGCGAACAAAAAGAGAAAAGGGTCAACCCACCAAGTAATCACTCACTAGAAAAGACAAACATTGGGGAAATCTAGAGTGATCAGGAACAAGTTCAAACATGGTCAGACAGATACTCTAGAGGAAAAAAACTTCCCAATGCAGGTAGAAACAAAAAAACAAATCCACTGGGGAAGACCCGAAGGAGACAAAATCTCCACTGGGGATTAGGTTGAGTAAAAGGCTAACATCTAACAAGAGAAACCAACATACGAAACAAGAATCCACAGGGGACTAAGCCAAACGGAGAATTTCCTTACAACGAAGAGTTCAAACGGGATCTTCAGGAAATGACCGGTGAAGAAAACAAACATAAACTTGTTGCACCCTAATTTTTGACCTTAAGATCCCACCCCCTTGCTATTGAAACCACTATTGTTCAAGTAATACCCCAAATTTGTCCTACCTTTACATGATTTCTAGTGCCACTTTATTTCAAATGAATAAAATGGCACAATTGGCAAGAGGGCATGTGTGAGAGGTTGAGAGTTCGAATCTCACCTTTGTCACTTTTTATTTTTTATTATTTTTACTCTAATTTTTTTTCTATTTTTCATTAAAAAATAACAAAAATAGTTTTTTTTATTATTTAATTATTATTTTCGTATTTTAATTAAATCACTGTTTAAAATATTATTTTTTCACTTTTTTCTAAATTATTCATAAAAATATCCAAAAAAGTCATAAAAATAAAATATTAGAAAATAGGTTGTTCTTTTTAAATGTTTAGTATAAATAAATAGAACTTTAAGTTTATTTTAATTACTTTAAATTATTTAAATTTTATTTAGTTTTAACTAATTATTTAATTTGGGCTTTAAAATGGGCTTTAGGGATATTATTGACAATTGATAGTTAACCCTAATTTGACCCCTATATATATTATGTTGTATTGTTGAAAAGGAGACCGAAAAAACCCTAAGAGAAGTGCGATTTACAGTTATTTCTCCTTCTTCATCTATTATTGATATAGTTTGATTTCTTCTTCTTATTTCTCCTTCTTCATCTATTATTGATATAGTTTGATTTCTTCTTCTTATTTCTCCTTCTTCATCTATTACCAGAATATATATATAAGATTATTTTTTGATCGAATTATGTCGATATGATGTTTGCACATTTGTGTGCATGACGCGTGACATTTGTGTTAGTTCGATCCGGTTGCGATGATCGCATTTTTTGCGTGAGCAATACTATTTTTTGCGATAAATTTTTTTCCGTCCGATTTAGATCTGGTTGCGATGAGCGCATTTATGCGTTAACAACATTGTTGGGTTATTTGGCACATTTAAAATTCCTTTTGCTTTATTATTATTATTATTATTATTATTAGTATTAGTATTATTATTATTATTTATTATTATTATTATCATTATTATTATTATTATTAGTATTATTACTATTATTATTATTGTTGTTATTATTAATTATTATTATTTCGATAAATTTAGATCCGTATGACTTGGATCCGGTTGCGATGATCACTTTTTTTTTTTGCGTTAGCAACATTATTATTTTAAAATGTTTTAAAAGTTATTTTGCTTTACGTTTTTTATAAATTCAGATCTGCACAATTTTGATCTCTATTGCGATGATCACGTTGAGTGTAGAAAATTAGTAGTAAATTTTATTGGTTTATGTGCGGATCTATTGTTGTGTTTCAATCTTATACGCGTTTGATGGTTTAGCAAAGCAATAATCCATTTTTTTTGCGCTTACCTATTTGCGTTTTGATTAACAAATTATGATTTTATCTAATTTTTTTATCTCGGTTTCTTGATCTGACTTGCGATGACCGCTAATGCGGTAACAATTTGCTATTTTAATTCGTATTATTTTTTAATAATTCAACATCGCTATCATTATTATTAAATCTAATTTCTTGTAATAGTCTTTGCACGTCTTCGTATACGCAACTTGGAATTGCATACTTGCATCATGATTTTAATCTTTGCACTTTTCGTTTCAACTTATTTTGAGTTATTTGATGTATGATGTTAATATTGTGTATATATTTTATTCTTGTTCATACTTAAATTGTTTTAAAACTAATTCTTGATTTAATCAAGCCATTTTCATACCTTGTAAGTCGATCATTCATGATCGCCATCGACCGTAATCGTTAAGGTATTTCATTGCACGATAATATTAGCATAATCTCTCCCTTGATCTTAATCTTTAGGATCATAGAATTAGGTTAGTCTTTCTCTTAAAACTAGAATTTCTTTTCTTAAAAAAAATTCATAAAAAATATACTTAGTTTAATTTAATTTATTTTAGCTTTTTAGAACTTAAGTTATTGTTTTTCTAACTAATTACTTTTCTTAATAAATAAATAAACTCTTTTAATTTGCAAATTAATTTCTAAGCATATTTTCAACTTAGCCATAGAATTCTCAAAATATTTAATTTCAACTTCTATTCAACTACTACTCATCCTTACCATACGGTATTTGCATATTTCATCACTTATCAACATTTTCAATTATTCATCCATTTTACCGATATTCTCCTCCAAAGGAAAGGTTCACATGTTTGACCCCCGTGTCAATGCCTTTACCCTCACCCTAGCCTTAGGATTTGAGTCCCCGTACTCACCTTTTTAGGCGTCCCATCATGGACATACCTTCCCCATTTTCAATTCAACTTTCAACGTAGATAGGAGTGTCCTCACTCCAAGTAAGCATTTCCATATGAATGCTTATGTCCCCATTGGAACTTTGACTCACAGTTAATAATTCCTCAAACCCTTTAGGGAAACTACAGATACTCTGATTCCATTCCCGTTAGGATATGTAGGCGCAAGATGCGACGTCTTGGCAAGTATACTTAGGACTAACCCCTTAGGTCTTTTCTCTTTACCTCTAACCCTTAGCATTACCCTTAAGCAGATAACTTTAGCAATAAGCAAATTAAAACAAGAGGTTCCTGTAGAGTACTACAGAAACTTAGGATGCTAATACCTTCCCTAAGTATAACCAACCCCCGAACCTTAGATCTCTCCCCGCGTTGTGTTTACAATGCAAAATAGGTTTTCCTTCCTTTAACCATTCCTTTGGATAAATCAAAGACGGTTGTAAATGAATTAAAGATTCAAGCTAATTAATAGTTTGGTATCCAAATTTCACCGCGACAGAAATGGCGACTTCACCGGGGACTCTCAGTGGGTCTCCCTATCTTGTTTTGTCTATTTATTGCTTTATATATTTGCTTACTTGCTTATTTGCTTATTTGTTTATTCTTTATTTCTTTTGGGTTGTTATCCTTGAGTGGTGAGACAAAGTCCTACACCCGGACTTGAGAGAAATTATGATAGGATGGTGATATATTCGATGAGGCTTATAGGGAGTGAGTCCCGACTAAGTTGACTCGAGAATCCCGCTTAGTTGAGACCCTTTTGAAAATGGTTCGGTTGAATGAGTTTAGTCGTAAAAACTTTTACTATTGTCAATTGGAGTCCATGATGCTAAGGACCGTAGTTACCTTTAACCCCATTTTGGCCTTTATTAGGATGTAGTGCGAGGCTATGAGGGAGTAGTCCCGTAATAGTGCTACGCGATACTACACTCAAAAGAAGTTCTCTCGAGAATATTATTAATCCCCGAGTTAGTTGGGAAATTGATAATATCCGAAAGATGGACTAATGACTTTGAGAACCTTTTTAGAACCTTGTTCTACAGGTACAATCCACCACTAATCCTTGACCTTTGGGAATGGGTATACCCTTGGCTCCATGCTCGTTGCAAACCTAGGGCCCCCCTTGTTTGTTTATCTTTGTGTCCTTATGTGCTTACCTGTGTTTGTTGCATCCATAAAGCATCATATTGCATTAGTTTCATGGGATTCCTAGTTTAGTTATAAACATTACAGAAACCAATATGGATTACAAAAGAAAATACTTTGATACATTCTTTTTAGAGCCCTAATTTGGGTGTCCTATGGAAGGAAGAAGGTCTGCTTGAAGATCCAGAAATTCAAATACAAGTCTAAGGAACTTTTATTGTTCCTAAAAATCCAAGTGAACAACAAATTTTTCTGACAAGCAAGAGATGGAGGATTTATTTTCCTCTATCAGACTACTCTTTGGAATTTGATCATGAACGAGCTTATATCCGAGAAGGTCCAGCTAGAAAAGCAAATTAAGAAGCAGTACAAGACTTCCTTAGGACTTTATCAGCTTTTATTTAGCTCTTTTAAGATATTCATCTGTAATATGATATCAAAAATAAATAGTAAATGAATTTTTCTTCGGTATTCTGTAAACATTTATAGATACTTGAGTTCCATGAAACCTTTCATCCTGCATTCTGCATTTTGCATCCTTCATTTAGCATTTGCATATGCATGTACCTCTATTGAAGCTCATCCGGTCTTCTGTCTTGGTCTGTCATTTGACATCTTGATCGTCTGACCAAACTCGAAGCAATCATTGAAAGATAGTAAAAAGAACAAAAGATATGGATCCCATGACCGATTTCAGGGTAATGATTAATCTGATATTTGATTTTCTCTCTGATGACAATGTTCAACAAGTGGATGTTCCTACACGATCTCAGTCTGTGCCAGATAACCTGTGTGTTCAAGTTGATGAAAGAAATCCCAGTTTCCATGGTGTATACCACATCCTCAGATTATTCATGTTAAGAGGATCGACTCGAACACCAGCTATGAATTTCATGATGGAATAGTGGGGCATTCGATTGAAGAATGAAAAGTTCTCCAAGGAAAGTTCAAGAGATGATCAACGACAAATTGTTGACCTTCAAAAGAGAAAGCTCGGTCTTGAATGGAACACTGTTGTGCTAAGGAATACAAAGACTTAACGAAATCCTTTGAAGGGCTTGTTTGGCTGTTCATTTTGTTTGCTTATATGTATTTTATTTCTCTGATTATAAAAGTATAATTGGCATGTAGGAACTTTTTTTTCTTGAACGATAATGCATTAAATGTGTTTGTCTTGAAGAAATCCATTAGTTTCACTCATAAAATTATTTTTCATAAATTATAATGCCAACTTTATCCAATCTCTTGCTTTAACAGAGAATTGGGAGGAGGATGACGAATAAAAACGCAAAGATTTTTCGTTGTATGCTTTTGAGTAAAACCTTGCTGATGATGTAAGGCATTGTTTCAAATCCTAAACACTGGAGATATAAGGAAGATAATCCCTCTTTAACCCCTTTGAGCCTTGAAGTAGGAGTTTTTTTTCTTTTCCACAAAAACCCCAATTGTAACCCGGGGCAGGGTAGTTTTCAGTTAAGCTGATTGAGCGCCCAGACTCTCAAAAAGGAGGAGTGACCCTTCGAGAATCCATTTTATGTATCCCTAACATATTAGGAGGCTAGAAGGCAAAAGACACAAACGAATACCCCTCAACTATCCAAAGAGTGGGGCAGTCACAATCCTTTCAAAAATGCCAAAATGACTTAGAGTCACACGACTTGTTCAAAAATAAAAAATAATGAAAAAAAGAAAAGTCCACCAAGTCAAAACCTATGAAGGAGACTAGGCGAAATTGAGACAGTCCGCTGGATTTCAAAGTCAAATTCAAAAGACTCCGTCCAGGCAAAAGTTAGGGAATAAGAAAAATGCGAAAAGAAAAAAACAAAGGATCACAAAGAAATATCCTTAGTAAAGAACAAAGTCGTGTGATCAAACACCAAAAGAAAATAGGTGAGTGATTTCCATGTCCAAAGCCTCGGTTGAGTTCTCGACCATATCAAAATCCACTTGAGAGATGAGTGCTCGTATCAAGTATAACTGAACATAGGACCGGAGAACATCACGAAGAAGGGGTGGGTACAAATAAACTTTGAGCCTTTATCCTTTGTTTCTTAAACCGTGAACCGAGCCACGATACAACCATTAAAAGACCTAATTGAAGTAGGGTTTATTTTGAAAGCATACTCGATGAGATGACGTTTGCTGACTCCTATGAGCTATGCTCAATTTGAGGTTGGCTTTATAAATTAAATTTTTATCCTAACTAGTGATTCGGTCACGAGTTATTGTGATATCTTTTTCAACGAAAAAAAGAAAAAAAACTTCAAGACAAACATATATGTTACATTAATGGTTTCAAGAGTAACATTTCATGCGTGTTGATTTTGCCTGATATCTTAGAAAGTTTACATATAGACATCGATGATGAAACTTGAAGACCATGTTGAACATGGGCAAGTAGTTTCCAAGTTGTCTACTAATGCAACTCTGACTTTCTCAGAAGTAAGTTTTGAAGACTCAGTTATACATAACACCGTCAATCTGGGCCAGTTACGTCGAGATTCGACAAACCTCTCCAAGAGTTTGAAAATAGTGGGGCAATTGAACTCCATGTTCTCTGTAAAATCCTCTTGGAATGACTTTTTCTCATGATACATGTACTCTGGGGCATTTGAGAAATGAATATTACGTTATACACTCACAACCCTCATTATTCAAAATGACGACTATTACGCAGTTCACCAAAGATCAAAGCTACTCCGTTTTCGTGATACTCTTCATTCATGTCCTCGATGAACTTTACTTCAAATGGTCATAATTCCTCCGATGGATCTCTATTTTAAGCAGTGATGATAAATGCAAGGAATCTCCAGTGGGTTCCTTGAGAATCCTCAGCGAATCTTCTCGAACTTCACTTCCCTAATGAAATAGACATTATTTCCCTCCCCAGTGGATCTTTCACAACGCCAATTTTCCCCATTAAAGTGGGACCTCGAGTCGAGTATTTTCATCTACAACTCCGACGAGAATCCCTCCAGTGAAGTAGGATATTTGTCCGTGAAGTTTCTTCTAAATTGAGATTCATCTGGATAAATCCTTCAAGATCAAGATGTTGTATCCCTAAGTGGAATGTGCTCTATTCCCCAGAAGACATTTTGAAGCCTTGGAACAGGACTGTAATCCCATATCTGGTTTTCCACCTATCTCCAGTGGTTCTTCTATCTTTGAGGATTGGTCGGATGTTTGCTCCGAGATGTTTATTTCATCTCTGCTTGCCTCTTTCCGTTTGTTTTGTCAGCATAAGCATAAGCATACGCATAGCATATAGATAGATAGCATGGCATAGGCATTTTGCACCTTTATGTCTGTTTGTTCTGTCACTTTGGTCGCGTTTATCCCCAAGGATTGGGTTGTGTCTTCTCCTTCCAAGTAGAGTTGTCATCCCTAAGCAGAAAAAGCACAATATTTCTATTTCCCCACGGAGTTCGATCCTCGTGGAAGATGGTTGTTTTAGTTGATTTCCATTTGAGCTCACACCTCAATGGTCGGGTCTTGCTTGACAAGTTCTCTTCAGTTATTTCTTGAATAGAACTTCGGTCTGTGGCCATCACATTGTGGACGTCTCCAACTTTTGAATATGGATTAAGTATGCAGGGTCTTTATGAGGGTCATCCTTGAAGACGAGATGTTTCTCCAACATTGTTACAAGATCTTCTCAGCAATTTAGACCCAGGCAGCAAGTGGTAACCTCTTTATTTGAGCAACTTGTTCGATCAGGTTTTCTATTAAAGATGACATATGGCAGTCTCTACTAGACAGTTTGTCCATCCCTAATGGGTTTACTGAGATTATCACTTAGTCGAATGACATCTCTCCGGAAATTCGTCAGAGAAGTTTGTCGAAGACTTTACACATATTTCTCTTTATTTGAGAATTTGCACTTCAAGAAATTTACATTTTTCACAGCTACAACAAAGACACTCCTCAGGAATGTATTTCCCAGTGAGTTCATTACACAAGTCTAATCCCATCAAATGGCATCTCTTCAGAGAATTTTGGTGAAGTTTATTACAGTTAATATCTCTTTATTTGAGAAGACATGTTTTGCAAATTAATTGGCTTACATCTCTTTCGAAGATCCCCGATAAAACTTTACAAACTCCAGTACATTATGGCTTACAGCCGAAGTTCTACAACCTACAATGACATCTACAATCTACAAAATTTACAACCCCCTGTAAAGATGCTCTCACGAGTTTTTCATCCTTTCGGGTAAGAACTGAGACCAGCTCATGGTACCCATACCATGACGCTCGGGGAGGTTCTACATCAAGAGACTGAGACCAGCTCATGGTACCCATACCATGACGCTCAGGGAGGTTCTACATCAAGAGACTGAGACCAGCTCATGGTACCCATACCATGACGCTCGGGGAGGTTCTACATCAAGAGACTGAGACCAGCTCATGGTACCCATACCATGACGCTCAGGGAGGTTCTACATCAAGAGACTGAGACCAGCTCATGGTACCCATACCATGACGCTCGGGGAGGTTCTACATCAAGAGACTGAGACCCGTTCATGGCATCCAGACCATGAGGCGGGGAGGTTCTACATCAAGAGACTGATACCAGCTCATGGTACCCTTACCATGACGCTCGGGGAGGTTATTTCTAGAACTGAGACCCGTTCATGGCATCCAGACCATGAGGCGTGGGGAGGTTATTTTCAGAACTGAGACCCGTTCATGGCATCCAGACCATGAGGCGTGTGGAGGTTATTTTCAGAACTGAGACCCGTTTATGGCATCCAGACCATGAGGCGTGGGGAGGTTTATTCGAAGACATCTTTTTTTCCTGGTTAATCTCGGCAGTAGATTCCCAGAAGACATCGGCAGTAGGTATCTCTATTTTATTTCCTGGCTAATCTCGGTAGTAGATTTCCAGAAGACTTCGACGAAAGTATCTCTCCAGCAAATTTCAACATAGAATGTCGGCAGTAGATTCCTTACAAATTTTAACAGTACATACTTTGGCAAAAGTATTCTCAATTAAATTTGCAAGTCTCGACAATAGACTTTTCCGGCTGATAATTGCATTTGACCTGTGCAGCAAGTTCTTCAAGTGGTTCTCTCTCCAAATGTTCCACAACATATTTTTAGACACTTTGTGATTGTCAATCTTTCCCCGTGGAGTCTCGCATTATTGAGCCTGTCCTTCCCGTGTGTTGTGTCTGATTTTCTCCTGTGACATCGTTTCCTCACAGGCCCGTCTGTCTTGCATTTTCATATCATTGCATATCATTTGCATTTGGTGGCTTCTTAGGGCCAAAAATTCGTGCAATGATTGTATTTAAGTCCCTCCTATCTCATCGAGAAGAAGATTTCAATCTCCATATCTCCGAATAGGAGTAACTTAAATAGGGGCATCTGTTGCACCCTAATTTTTGACCTTAAGATCCCACCTCCTTGCTATTGAAACCACTATTGTTCAAGTAATACCCCAAATTTGTCCTACCTTTACATGATTTCTAGTGCCACTTTATTTCAAATGAATAAAATGACACAATTGGCAAGAGGGCATGTGTAAGGAGTTGTGAGTGTGAGAGGTTGAGAGTTCGAATCTCACCTTTGTCACTTTTTGTTTTTTATTATTTTTACTCTAATTTTTTTCTATTTTTCATTAAAAAATAACAAAAATAGTTTTTTATTATTATTTAATTATTATTTTCGTATTTTAATTAAATCACTTTTTAAAATATTATTTTTTCACTTTTTTCTAAATTATTCATAAAAATATCCAAAAAAGTCATAAAAATAAAATATTAGAAAATAGGTTGTTCTTTTTAAATGTTTAGTATAAATAAATAGAACTTTAAGTTTATTTTAATTACTTTAAATTATTTAAATTTTATTTAGTTTTAACTAATTATTTAATTTGGGCTTTAAAATGGGCTTTAGGGATATTATTGACAATTGATAGTTAACCCTAATTTGACCCCTATATATATTATGTTGTATTGTTGAAAAGGAGACCGAAAAAAACCTAACAGAAGTGTCATTTACAGTTACTTCTACTTCTTCATCTATTATTGATATAGTTTGATTTCTTCTTCTTATTTCTCCTTCTTCATCTATTATTGATATAGTTTGATTTCTTCTTCTTATTTCTCCTTCTTCATCTATTACCAGAATATATATATATATATATATATAAGATTATTTTTTGATCGAATTATGTCGATACGATGTTTGCACATTTGTGTGCATGACGCGTGACATTTGTGTTAGTTCGATCCGGTTGCGATGATCGCATTTTTTGCGTGAGCGATACTATTTTTTGCTTAAAATTTCTTTTTCTTTGCGATAATTTTTTTCCCGTCCGATTTAGATCTGGTTGCGATGAGCGCATTTCTGCGTTAGCAACATTGTTGGGTTATTTGGCACATTTAAAATTCCTTTTGCTTTATTATTATTATTATTATTATTATTATTATTATTATTATTATTATTATTATTATTATTATTATTATTATTTATTATTATTATCATTATTATTATTATTATTAGTATTATTACTATTATTATTATTGTTGTTGTTATTAATTATTATTATTTCGATAAATTTAGATCCGTACGACTTGGATCCGGTTGCGATGATCGCATTTTTTTTGCGTTAGCAACATTATTATTTTAAAATGTTTTAAAAGTTATTTTGCTTTACATTTTTTATAAATTCAGATCTGCACAATTTTGATCTCTATTGCGATGATCACGTTGAGTGTAGCAAATTAGTAGTAAATTTTATTGGTTTATGTGCGGATCTATTGTTGTGTTTCAATCTTATACGCGTTTGATGGTTTAGCAAAGCAATAATTCATTTTTTTTGCGCTTACCTATTTGCGTTTTGATTCACAAATTATGATTTTATCTAATTTTTTTATCTCGGTTTCTTGATCTGACTTGCGATGACAGCTAATGCGGTAGCAATTTGCTATTTTAATTCGTATTATTTTTTAATAATTCAACATCGCTATCATTATTATTAAATCTAATTTCTTGTAATAGTCTTTGCACGTCTTCGTATACGCGACTTGGAATTGCATACTTGCGTCATGATTTTAATCCGTGCACTTTTCGTTTCAACTTATTTTGAGTTATTTGATGTATGATGTTAATATTGTGTATATATTTTATTCTTGTTCATACTTAAATTGTTTTAAAACTAATTCTTGATTTAATCAAGCCATTTTCATACCTTGTAAGTCGATCATTCATGATCGCCATCGACCGTAATCGTTAAGGTATTTCATTGCACGATAATATTAGCATAATCTCCCCATTGATCTTAATCTTTAGGATCATAGAATTAGGTTAGTCTTTCTCTTAAAACTAGAATTTCTTTTCTTAAAAAAAATCCATAAAAAATATACTTAGTTTAATTTAATTTATTTTAGCTTTTTAGAACTTAAGTTATTGTTTTTCTAACTAATTACTTTTCTTAATAAATAAATAAACTCTTTTAATTTGCAAATTAATTTTTAAGCACATTTTCAACTTAGCCATATAATTCTCAAAATATTTAACTTCAACTTCTATTCAACTACTACTCATCCTTACCATACGGTATTTGCATATTTCATCACTTATCAACATTTTCAATTATTCATCCATTTTACCGATATTCCCCTCCAAAGGAAAGGTTCACATGTTTGACCCCCGTGTCAATGCCTTTATCCTCACCCTTGCCTTAGGATTTGAGTCCCCGTACTCACCTTTTTAGGCGTCCCGTCATGGACATACCTTCCCCATTTTCAATTTAACTTTCAACGTAGATAGGAGTGTCCTCACTCCAAGTAAGCATTTCCATATGAAAGCTTATGTCCCCATTGGAACTTTGACTCACAGTCAATAATTCCTCAAACCCTTTAGGGGAACTACAGATATTCTGATTCCATTCCCGTTAGGATATGTAGGCGCAAGATGCGACGTTTTGGCAAGTATACTTAGGACTAACCCCTTAGGTCTTTTCTCTTTACCTCTAACCCTTAGCATTACCCTTAAGCAGATAACTTTAGCAATAAGCAAATTAAAACAAGAGGTTCCTGTAGAGTACTACAGAAACTTAGGATGCTAATACCTTCCCTAAGTTTAACCAACCCCCGAACCTTAGATCTCTCCCCGCGTTGTGTTTACAATGCAAAATAGGTTTTCCTTCCTTTAACCTTTCCTTTGGATAAATCAAAGACGGTTGCAAATGAATTAAAGATTCAAGCTAATTAATAGTTTGGTATCCAAATTTCACCGCGACAAAACTAACTGGACTTACCGGGGATATTGATAATAATCAAGCATTCTAAGATTTGACTAGGGATATTGGTAACAACCAATCATCCTAAAATTGCAGGTTTTAGTGAAAATTGCCAATAACCATTGGACTTGATAAACGCTAGTAACGACTAGACCCTAAAAGGTGAATTAGTAACAACCAAATCTACAATACCAATAACAATTGGATTTGAGTAAAGCCAGTAACCACTGGGCTTTCAGATGGATGCCAGTCACTACTGGATTTTTCTAGGGATCGGTAACGACCAAATCAACAGTACCAATAATGATTGGATCTAAGCAATAACAGTGACCATGGACTTTCAAAATAGGATACCGGTAACCACCAGACTTTCTAATGGAGTTGGTAACGACCAGATCCACAATACTAGTAACCATTAGATATAAGCAATTCCAGTAACTACTAGACTTTTAGGTTGATTTCAGTCGCTACTGGGTTTCCAAAATGGGATATGGTGACGACCAAATCAATAGTACCAATAATAATTGGATTTAAGCAATGCCAGCAACCACTGGGCTTTCAAGTGGGATATGGTGACAACTAAAATAACAATACCAACAACGATTGGGTTTTCAAATGGGTGTCAGTCACTACTGGACTTAGGAATAGGATATGGTAATGACCAAAACAATAACACCAATAACCATTGGACTTTCAAGCAAATCTAGCAACGACTAAACTTCATAGGGAACAGCTGGTGACCACCAGACAACAAACTGATCTGAGGAATTAGTAACGACTAACCTCATAGGGCAATACTGGTAACTACCAGACAAAATAGTGTCAGATCAAGGTTGAAATTGTGTAAGTGTCAATGACTATTGGATTATCCACCAAAGATTGTTTAGTTACTGTAACACCCCAAATTTATTGGAATATTTATTTAGTTTATGTAAATAGGAATATTCGTATTTTTGGTGATTTTCTGTGGTTGGTATGAAATATTGAGAATTATGGATTTTGGGTTATTTATTTAAATAATAGTATATAATATGAATATATTGGTATTATTATTAATTTAAATAAATATAAGTGAATTAGGGGAAAATGGATATTTGAGAAGGAGTTAGTGAGGGTGAAGTTGGAAAGCACAATTTTTAAGGCCTAAAGTTAGGTTTAACAAAAAGGAATTTTGAGAGAATTAGGATTCATTCTTGTTAGACCGTGAAAAGGGAAGAAATAGAGGCCAGAGCTCTGAGGAAGAGAATTGATGCAAAAGCTTCGCAAGGTTTCCGAGAATCAAAGGAGAAAGGCTTAGAGTCAGCAATTAAGGTATGAGGAGTATTGCCTTCATTATTTTTAATATGTGATTTAATGTGTTTAAAGATGATTTAAGGATTTAGGGATTTTGAGTATTGAATTGTTGTTGCCTTTCTGATGGTGAGTTCAATAAGTTTGAGGGATTTGAACTGATGGTCTGATAGCTTTGGGGTTGATTTGAGAATAAGGGAAATTAGGCCTTCGTGGCCAAATCTGTTGTAGAGGTTTAACTGTATAGGGTAATTGATTGTGAGAACTTTAATGATTGTGGGGTATTTGTAAGGATTTACGGGAATTGGAGGTGTAAATATGATACAGGATTGAACCTATATCCATTAATTTTAAAGGATTTAGGCATGATCTTAAAACGATGATTAGATGGTTTAATTGTGTTAAAATTGTAAAGTTAATTGAGATAATTACAGTATTAGATGAGTTGTAATTTTTTTAGAGTTTGAGTTTTTACGGAATCAAAATCGGAGGTCCAGAAGGCCTCCAACACTGAAAAATGCAGAAAATTCTGCATGTTGTCCGTCACGATTGTTCATATTTTCGGTCGAAATCGTTTTGGACGTAACTTTTGATCCGTAAGTCCGCTTTGGTGCCCGTTTAAAGTGTTGGAAAGCTAATGAACAGGGATATAACATGGTATATATATATATAAGAGAATTGGTTTCCCAATATTTTTATATCTAATATGTTTGGGAAGTCAATTGTGTTCTAGTTCAGTGACGTCTTGATGTTTTGATGCGGTGATTTTCCTGATAAATTACCATGAGTGTAACCGTGATTCCTATCTGATTAAATGAATGTATGATGAATTAATATGAGTATAACTGTGATTCCTATGTGATTAAATAAATGTATGATGAATTACTATGAGTATAGTTGTGATTCCTGTGTGATTAATACATGACCGTATGATGAGTACCTATGAGTATAATTGTGATTCTTATGAGATTAATACATGATTGCATGATGAACCCCCATGAGGGACTGTGATGATTTGTGACGTTGATTCCACGAGATTTTGATGATTCTATGATGACATGATTATTATGATAATTTTGATGAATGATGATGCACCTAATGAGTTTATTATGAGGATGATATTGACGTGTGCATCGTGCATTCATATGTATTCTGGAATTCGGTCTAGGACCTTGATTCTTGTGGCTTCAGTTCCATCGTGCGGATGTGAAGTATTTTGTTGTGCTTAGGTTCTTGTATAGAATCGATCCTACTGTTGTGGATCTATGGAGGGTTGATGGCCCAGTATCCATCAAATTTTGTTGATTGGTACCATATGCATGAGTCTTGTTGCATTTGCATTTATGTGACAATTTGGTGTAATTTATAATGTTGTGGCCTTTGATGTTCCTTGATTATTATGATGATGTTGAATATGAAAATGACGTTGTTTTATATATTGATTCCTATATTGATTATTATGAATCATTTTACTCATCTTGCCTGTTTGAATGTTGCTTCCACATGGGTAACATACAGATAACCAGGTTTAGCCGTGGATGTCGTCGAGGACTTGTTGAAGTTTTTGGGTCGTTGGCCATTGTGGCTGACTTAGAGGGTCTTGCTCTGATAGTGTAACATCGAGTTGGGATCTTTGAGTTAAACCATGTTCTATTGATTATTGTTATTCTGATTATGTTGTTGCGTAAGGAAAACTTTGAATTTTGCCTTTTTGAGTTTCACTACCTTTTGAGTAATTATGGGAAACCCTTTCTTTATGGAGTATTGACTAGACTTGAATTATTGAGAAATGTGTGCCCTTTTGAGATGATTTTATTACGTTCAATATTTTACTCTGATAAATACGATTGATTTGCAATTATATTTGTGAGGTAGAAAAGGGTGTTACATTAGTGGTATCAGAGCAGGTTGATCCGTCCGACCAAGTTGTCTAATATTATTTGTTCCCTAGTATGCGACATCTGTGTGAAAACATTTTCGGTACACGTTTGTTTTCTAACCTTTGTCTGCAGAAGTAGGAATGGAACAATTGGGGGAGAAACTTGTGCTTCTCCAGGATGCTTCAAGTGTGGAGTGGTGGCTCAGTGTGTAACACCCTTTTCTACCCCATGATTATCATGGCAAAATAACACAGATTTCAGAGTAAAATATTTAACTCAATAAAAATCACCTCAAAGGGTGTACATTTCTCAATGTCTCAAAATAAGTCAATACTCTGTAACACACGGGTTTTTCCAAAATACATCAAACTACACAAAACAGCGAAACTCAAAGGGCATAAATCAATGTTTTCCTCAAAAAGGGAAAATAAGCAAAATAACTCAACAGTATAGTTTAACTCAAAAGAACCCAACCCGATATTACATATCAGAGCAAGACCCTCTAAGTTAACCAAAAAGGCTAACAACTCAAAGACTTCAGAAATAATCCTCGACGACATCCACGACTAAACTTGGTCATCTGCACGTTACCCACATGGAGGTAACATTCAAACAGGCAGGGTGAGTAAAACCATTCATAATAATCAATGTATAACAATCAACATATAATATGGCATCATAATCATATTCAACACATTCACATTCCTCAATATGCCTCAAAGGCAACAATGTCATAATTCATACAAAAAGACTCATAGATGCAATGCAACAAGACTCAATGCACGTGGTACTAATCATCACAACTCGATGAACACTGGGCCATCAACCCTCCATAGATCCCCATCAATAGGATCGATTCTACTTGAGAACCGAAGCACATCAAAATACTTCACATCCACACAATGAGGTTGAAGCCAAAGTAATCGAGGTCCTGAACCGAAGTCCGGATGCACATGAATGCATGATGCACACGTTACAAATCATCCTCATAATAACATCATAGGTGCATCATCATTCATCATAATCATCATCATCAAACGTCATAGCTCATCATCATAATCATCATCATACATCATGTCATCATAGTTCATCATAATAATTCATCATCATACATCATGTCATCATAGCTCATCATAATAATCATCATCATACATCATGTCATCATAGTTCATCATAATAATCATCATCATACGTCATATCATCATATAGTCATATACAAATCACATAGCGCTCACAGTCATACTCATATTAATTCATCATATTATCACATATTATCACATATTAATTCATAATTATACTCGCGGTAATTCTCATACTATCGCCTATTAATCACACAAACTTCACAGTCCTACTCATGTTAATTCATCATATTATCATATATTATCACAGTTACCCTCATGGTAATTCATCAGGAAAATCGCAGCATCAAAACATCAAGACATCACTGAACAAGAACATGATTCATTAATAGAACATATACACAATTGACTTCTCAAATATAATTGGATATTAAAATATTGGGAAAAGAATTCCCTTATCTATATTATGTTATAGATCTGTTCATTAGCTTTCCAACGCTTTGAACGGGGGCCAAAACGGACTTACGAATCAAAAGTTACGTCTAAAACGATTTCGACCGAAAACATGAATAGTCGTGACGGACAGCAAAACACTGTTACGCTCCGGAACCTAAATCAACCCAAAAGTCCACACGATTCACTCCAATGCCCCCAAGACATCCCTAAACCATTCCTAAGGTCTTACGGCGATAACGGCATAAAACCTACGGTTTATTAGGCCAATCATGCAACCTATTCATGTCCTAAATCACAATTTTTCCTTCAATTACACCCTAAGGCATTAAAGTTACTCACATTTGAATATTTCTATTCCTTATGGTCAGACATATAATAATCTAAGGTTTTGGCCACAGAGGCCTAAGGTTTCCTACTTCTCATATTACACATCAAACAGTCAGGAATACTAACCACTAACCACAACCCTCAAGGTTTCACTATCAATTTTCCTTTTTCCCACGATCAACCCAAAATCCCTTAAATCTTAAATCAAC
Organism: Lathyrus sativus; assembly: GCA_963859935.3. Taxonomy (NCBI): domain Eukaryota; kingdom Viridiplantae; phylum Streptophyta; class Magnoliopsida; order Fabales; family Fabaceae; genus Lathyrus; species Lathyrus sativus. Next base: position 543,230,674 of record OZ012739.1, on the reverse strand, counting down.
CATAAACACATCGAAAGACATACATGGAAAATCATGAAAAGCTTTACTCCCCATACCTTAGTCGATTCAAAGCTTTCACGATTATCTCCGGGAATCCTCTACCTCCAACCTTTCCTTCAGAGCTCTGGCCATAAAACTTTTACGGTTAACAAAATGACTCCCAATTTCCTTTCAGAACTCTATTTTGTCAAACCTAGTTTTGGGCCTCACAATTTGGGCTTTTCCCATAACACCCCCACTAACTCCTCTTAAATATCCAATTTTCCCTTCTTTCACTTATATTTATTTTAATTAGTAATAATATTAATATATTCATATTATATATTATTATTCAAAATAAATAACCCAAAAATGCATTAATTCCCAATATTCCACAAAGCACCGTAAAATCACCAAAAATGAATATTCTCAATTAAATAAATTAATTAAAATATTCCGATTAAATTTGGGGTGTTACAACTCTCCCCCACTTAAAAAGAATTTTCGCCCTAAAAAATTACCTCAAGAAAATAGAGTCGGATACGACTCCCTCAACTGATCTCCACGCTCCCAAATCCAACTTTCTCCAATTGGTCCTCCTCACAATACCTTTACCAAGGCAATCTCTTTACTTCGAAGTTGCTCCTCATTCATCAATCCGAACTAACAATGCCTCAACAGTCAAATCATCCTGCACTTGTACATCATCCATCTGAATCACATGCGATGGATATAGAATGTACTTCCTCAACTGAAACTCAAGAAACACATCATGCAAATTCACAAGCGACAACAGTAAAACAGTCTAACATGCTACTTCTCCCACGCTTCCGCTGCGCCACTCTGATATAGACAAACAAAACACGGTGTGAGCTTTCGAGACTTCAAAGTTCGACCAACACCAGTTACCGACGTAACTCTCAAAACACACGATCTCTCTCTTGAAATTCAAGTGCTTTCCTCTTCTTATCAGGTAACTCTTCTGACGATCCTGCAAAACATTCATCTTTTCCTTAGATCCTCTTGATCTTTTCAGTCGTCACTTACACAATCTCAAGTCCGAGTACAACACTCTCGCCTGACTCATACCAGCACAAAGGAGTCCTACATCTCCTACCACACAAAACCTCATACGGTGCCATTCCGATACTAGAATGGTAACTGTCATCGTAGGTAAACTCAACCAACGACAAATAACTATCCCCCGATCCACCTTGATCCAACACACAAGCTCTCAACAAATCCTCTAAAGACTAGATAGTTCTCTCTGTCTGTCCATCCGTCTGCGGATGATAGGCAGAGTTCAACTTCAACATGGTACCCAAAGCGTCTACAAACTCTCTTAAAATCTCGATGTAAATCTCAAGCTTCCATCTGACACAATATTCGACGATATCTCATACAACTTCACAACTTCCTCAATATACATATCAGCTAGCTTCAACATAGAATGATTAATTTGTAAGTAGTAAATGCGCCTAAGAGGGGGGGGGGGTGAATTAGGATCTTAAAAATTTATTTGCAATTTTGCATAATTCCTTGGTTCTTTTTCTTGGTTGTTAAGTTATGACTTATGACTTAAAAGTAAAGGCAGGAAATAAAAATAGACACAGGAAATTATAGTGGTTCCCCTCACACTCCGAGGGTACTCCACTCCCCTTTCGACTTGAAAGAGAGTTTTACTATAGTTCAGAATTATTATACAGCCTAATCACTCTAATGATGATGCTTACTATCTAAACTTATAGGTAGGTGATCAGGGAAACTATTGGGTTTCATTGTGAGCCAGAAGGGTATCGAAGTGGATCCTGACAAAGTGAAGGCTATTCAGGAAATGCCAGCTCCCATCACCGAGAAGCAAGTCAGAGGATTTTTAGGACGCTTGAACTACATCTCCCGATTTATATCTAATATGACTGCTACGTGTAAACCTATTTTCAAGCTTTTGAAGAAAGAACAAGGGTATGTTTGGATCGAAGATTATCAAAAGGCTTTTGATAGTATCAAGGAATATTTGCTTGAACCTCCTATTCTTATACCTCCAGTTGAGGGGCGGCCTTTGATCATGTATTTGACTGTGTTGGAAGACTCGATGGGTTGTGTACTCGGTCAGGCAGATGAAACGGGAAAGCAAGATCACGTCACTTATTATTTGAGCAAGAAGTTTATCGACTGTGAGTCCATATACATTATGCTTGAGAAGACTTGTTGTGCTTTAGCATGGGCCGCTAAACGTCTGCGATAATATATGTTGAGTCATACTACTTGGTTAGTTTCAAAGATGGATCCTATCAATTATATCTTTGAAAAGCCTGCGTTGAGTGGGAGAACTGCCAGATGGCAGATGCTGTTATCAAAATATGACATCGAATACCACACTCAGAAAGCTATTAGAGGGAGTGTTTTGGCTGACCATTTAGCACATCAGCCTATTTTAGATCATCAACCCTCGAATGATGATTTCCTTTCCAGATGAAGGACCCGAGCCAGGTTCTCAATGGGGTCTAATTTTTGACGGAGCTGTCAACGCTCATGGGAAAGGAATAGGTGTGATTATCGTGACTCCTCATAGGTCTCATATCCCGCTTACTTTCAAATTAACGTTCAAGTGTACTAATAATGAAGCTGAGTATGAAGCATGCATTATGGGCCTTGAGGAGGCAGTGGATTTAAGGATTAAGAATTTGGATGTGTTCAGTGATTCTGCTGTAGTAATCTACCAAATCACAGGAGAGTGGGTAACTCGACAGGATAATTTGGTCCTGTACAGAGATTATGCTAGAAGACTGTTAGCTTTCTTTGATAGAGTCTATTTTCATCATATCCCTCGTGATGAGAATAGGATGGCAGATGCATTGGCAACTTTGGCCTCCATAATTGTGGTAAACTCTTGGAATGACTGTCCTCAGATTGAAGTAAGACATCTTGACAGACCCGCCTACATTTTTGCCATCGAGGATGGTGAAGATGGAAAACCCTGGTATCATGATATTGAAGTGTTTCTCAGATCGCAAGAGTATCCTTTAGGAGCTTCCAACAAGGATAAGAAAACATTGAGGAGATTGGCTGGCAATTTTCTCTTGAGTAATAATGTATTATACAAGCAGAACTTTGACATGGTCTTGCTAAGATGTGTTGACAAGCGGTAAGCAGACGTGTTAATGACGAAAATTCACGAAGGGTCCTTTGGTACTCATACCAACGGACATGCTATGGCTAAGAAGCTCTTAAGAGCCGAGTATTATTGGATCATGATGGAATCCGACTGTTACAAGTTCGCTAGGAAATGCCATAAGTGTCAGATCTACGCGGATAAGATCTATGTGCCTCCAACTTTGTTGAATGTCATCTCATCTCCTTGGCGATTCTCCATGTGGGGACTTGATATGATCGGAATGATAGAACTGAAAGCATCCAATGGACACCAATTCATCTTAGTGGCAATTGGCTACTTCACTAAGTGGGTCGAAGCAGCTTCTTATGCTAATGTGACTCGACATGTGGTTGTTAAATTTATCAAGAATCAGCTCATCTGCAGATACGGCGTGCCGAGCAAGATTATCACGGATAATGGGTCCAATTTGAACAATAAAATGATGAAGAAACTGTGCGAAGAATTCAAGATTGAGCATCATAATTCCTCTCCTTACAGGCCGAAGATGAATGGGGTTGTCGAAGCCGCCAACAAGAATATCAAGAAGATAGTTCAGAAGATGGTTGTCACGTATAAAGACTGGCATGAGATGCTCCCGTTTGCTCTACCTGGGTATCGTACTTCGCTACGCACATCAACTGGGGCAACCCCTTTTTCACTTGTCTACGGTATGGAAGTTGTACTCCTGATGGAAGTTGAGATTCCCTCTATGAGGATTTTTATGGAAGAAAAGTTATCAGAGGCTGAGTGGTGCCATAATAGATATGATTAGATGAACCTAATTGAAGAAAAGAGAATGACGACGCTGTGCCATAGACAGTTGTATCAGCAGAGGATGAAGAAAGCATTCGACAAGAAGGTTCGACCCTGCGAATTCAAGGAAGGCGACCTTATGCTCAAGAAGATTCAGTCTTTCCTCACTGATGTCAGAGGAAAATGGGCTCCAAACTATGAAGGGATGTACGTGGTAAAAAAAGGTTTTCTCAGGAGGTGTTTTGATGTTAGCAACCATGGACGGAGAAGAAATCACTCGTCCGGTGAACGTAGATGCTGTCAAGAAGTATTTTGCTTAGAACTTAGGAAGTTCCTGTCGACTTAGGAAGAAACAAGTTATTATTCCATTGATGTAATCACTTTTTTGTTATTTTCCAACATTGTAATATTGGAGTCATGCCGTTCTGCTGACTACCATTCAATAAATAAAGTTTTTCCCTCACTTTTTGTGCGCTAAATATTTTATTTTTGATAGCAAATTCCAGAACAAATTTAAAACCTTTTTTCAAATACTTTATGTTTTACTTGATATATGAATAATAAAAGGATGACCATGGATGTTTATTTCACCCATGGCGATACCTCAAAAATCATATTTCCCGTACAAGATAGATGAAGACTTCCCCGAGACAGCGGATATTCAACCAGTGGTGAGGACTGGTGTTTTGTTCGAGTATACCTTCTTCAGACAGTGAGGGATCTGTGGAAATCTAGCCTGAGTACTTTTTCTGTTTGAGACGTTTATTTCATCTCCTTTGGTTTTGTTAGCATACGCATAACATATAGACATGTAGCATGGCATGTGCATTTTGCATCTTTGTGTTGTTTGTTCTGTCACTTTGGTCGTATCTATCTCCGAGTGACTGGGTGTGTCTTCTCCCTCCAGCCAGAGTTGTCAGCCCTAGGCAGAAAAGCGCAATATTTCTATTTCCCCATGAAGTTTGATCCTCGTGGAAGATGGTTATTTTAGTACATCCCATTTGAGTTCATACCTCAATTATCGAGTCTTGCTTGACAGTTTCTCTTCGGTTATTTACCAAAGTGAACTTCGGTCTTTGGCAATCACATTGTGGACATCTCCAACTTTTGAATCCGGATAGAGCGTGCATTTTTGCACTTGGCTCCCCAGGAAGAATCTTTATAGGGATCATCATCAAAGATAAGATACTTTCTCTAGTAATGTTATGAGATCTGCTCAGCAATTCACACCTAGATTACAAGCGACCTCTTTATTTGAGCAACTCGTTTTGACCAAGATCTTATTCAAAACGACAAATGGAAGTCTCCACAAGACAGTTTGGCCACCCTCAGTGGGTTTCTCAACATCATCAACTTGTTAAATTACATCTCTTTGGAAATCCGTCAGAGAAGTGTGTCGAAGACTTTACAAATATTTCTCTTTATTTGAGAATTTTCACTTCAAGAATTCATACATTTTACAAAAAAAATACTCCTCAGGAATGTATTTCCCCAGTGAGTCTATCATACAGGATTAATTCCATCAAACAACATCTCTCCCAAGAGGCTTGGTGAAATCTATTACTTTTAATCTCTCTTTATTTTCAACCGGCTTACATCTCTTCTGAAGATCCCCGGTGAAGCTTTACGATCTCCAGTATATTATGGATTACCGCTGAAGTTCTACAATCTACAATGATATTTTAAAACCCTGTGAAGATGCTCTCACGAGTTTTCATCATTTCAGGTAGAAAATTGAGACCCGCTCATGGCACACAAACCATGAGGCGTGGGGAGGTTTATTTCAAGAAAACAGAGACCCGCTCATGGCACACAAACCATGAGGCGTGGGGAGGTTTATTTTAAGAAAACTGAAACCCGCTCATGGCACACAAACCATGAGGCGTGGGGAGGTTTATTTCAAGAAAACTGAGACCCACTCATGGCACACAAACCATGAGGCGTTGGGAGGTTTATTTCAAGAAAACTGAGACCCTCTCATGGCACACAAACCATGAGGCGTGGAAGGTTTATATCAAGAAAACTAAGACCCGCTCATGGCACACAAACCATGAGGCGTGGGGAGATTTATTTCAAGAAAACTGAGACCCGCTCATGGCACATAAACCATGAGGCGTGGGGGGGGGGGGGGGGGTTTATTTCAAGAAAACTGAGACCCGCTCATAGCACACAGACCATGAGGCGTGGGGAGGTTTTATTTACACTATTTTCAAGTGGATTATTCAGGTTGAAGAAAAGCATAATTGTGTTTCGATCAAGAAAATCAATTTTGGGTTATTAACGTCGCATTGTTAGTGGGTCATCCCTTCACTTTCAGGTTTCTCACCATTGTTCAAGCTACTGTGCTCTTGGTGGTATTACTATATTTTATTCCTTGGAGATTCCCCAATGCCGCTTGTTCTCTTCTCCCCGTGGGGTCCCGCTTTGTTGAGTCTGTCCTTCCCGGGTGTCGTGTCAATTTTCTCCCCTGTGGCATCACTCCTCCATGGGACCTTCATTTGCATTTTCATATCATTGCACCTCATATGCATTTGGTGGCATCTTAGGGCCAAAAATTCGTGTAATGTTTGTATTTAAGTACCTCCTATCATGTCGAGATGGAGATTCCCATCTTCATATCTCCGGATAGAATAAACTTAAATAGGGGCATCTGTCACACCCTAATTTTTGACCGTAAGATCCCATTTGTTTTCGCGCATTTCTCTTTTGTTATTTGACTTTAATTTAATATTTATGTTTTTGCGGCTAGCCAGCTCGTGCAAGTACAGTAGTGTTAAGATATAGACCTCACAGCCAGGCATCACAGGGACGTGACCATTGCATTCGGGTTTAAAGTTCACCGTTCAAGAATTCAAGTTTAAGAGTATATTTGCAAATGAATAAGCCTATCAAATTCAATTCAAAGATTCAGAGGGTACTAATCATTTTCAAGATTCAAATTATAAGGGATCGTGTTATAACTCCAAAACTGTTGGGCATTCGCATTGAAGTGTGTTGGCGGTTTATTCAAATGTTATCAAGAGATTGCAAAATAAGGACGTTACCATATCAATTACTAGTTCTAAAGCTGGCTTGTGCAATTGTATTAAAAGGTTTAAGGAGGCAAGACTCAAACCCTCGAACTTCAAAGGATCAAGGGTTTTATGCCATCACAAATATTCAAGAGTTCATCAATTTTGGAAAAGCATGTCTCAATACCTATTAAGTCCAGGATGTCCGTGGCAAAGCATAAGCTGAATCAACTTTGTTCAATGTCATTTGAAACTCAAAGAATTGTTTTATTTTTTCAAGAGAACTGAGTTTCACCTCTGTTTCAAGGGAGACTCGAAGTGTGGCTAACATGGAAACTAAAGAGATTAGCAATATTATCTCATCATATTAACATTAACCATGGATATATGTTTGGGTCTACGTCTGCCAATAAGAATACCACTTTGCTACATTTCCGTCTTCGAGCTAGTTTCTCAGCACATAAACATTATAAAAAGAGAAGGGGACATCTCATGCAATTTCCCATTTGAATATTTATGATATACAACCGTGTGATAACTACTAGTTTTTCTATAACCCCTACATCATTACAATACTATATGAGCTCCAAAGTAAGTCAATTACATTCAAATCACAGCAACAACGAATTACAAGAACTTTCTCTATGTTATGATACGAGCAATCCAGTAACTATATACAATAAGTCCTAATGTTAAACTATCCTAAGAGCTGTTACTTCAATTTGATGATCACCTTTTTCAAGTACAAATCCGGAGCAGTCATTGTCCTAAAATCCAGTTTGAACTCAGCCTTTACCAACATACTTCAGAGTATCAACGTTCTTCGTCGTTTGAAGAGGGTTTGGATAAATAGTCGATAACGGATCCTTGATAAACGCAGATTGCCGCCGCCGAAGCACGTCATAATTTTGTAATCATAGCCTAGCAGTAGCATCAATCCTGCACATAAAAAACATAACCAGCTGCCGTTAAAGAATGGAAGTGCAATTTAAGAAATAAGAAGAATTAAAGAATAAGTGAAATAACTCAGCCCTCAGACTTAAACTCATCATCGGGCAGAAGCCGTCGCCAGCTCCCTACCAGGCATCGAAAAATTGAAGTTAAGACAAGTAAAGCAACTAGTTTTAGACAGGTTTCGACATAATGCGAAAGCACGAACAACATCAAGGCAACAACAACATTTTCAATTCCCTCATGGTTCAGACTATTAAGTAATCATCACCACACTGAACCTTCCTCGGCGGCGTAAAACCGACAGTCTCTGAATTCAAACGGTCTCCTGAAAGAAAAGAAGAAGTTAATATAGTTCAGAATACAACAAAAGACCCTCAAACTGAGCTTCAAGTCATCTTCAGCCTAATACCAGTCGTGAGAAGTGCAGGACAAGAACAACAGGACTTAAAACTTGTGCAGACAAAGGAAAGAGGCAAGTATAGAAAATTCACAACACAAACAATGGGATTTAGTCGAGAATGTTCAACCCCGAATAGAAGTTTCATGAAAGCATGAGCTTTCCTTAAGACAACAGAAGAAGTGTGCACTAAAGCATAGGCTAGTACGGTGGAAACCATGTCAAGTTTACCTTAAGCAAGCACGTTCAACATTACAACCAAGACAACAATACCAGTCATTGTCCACCTTGTTGCACCCCAAAATTTGACCAACTACTCATCGCAATTTGGCTCATGTTTCGACTCATTTCATTCCGCATTTGCATACCACGTACATTGCATTTTTTCCTGTCAAATTGGTTTATCGGGATCACAGCCCTCTGATAGCATTTCAGCCCAATACAAGGACGTATTTTGAGAATCGGTGCTCGTCCCGGTGTTTTCAGCTCTCGCTGTTGTTTTTGAGGACATCTCGGTGTCCGGGTTTTTTACCGTTTATTTCGATATGGTTCGCTAATCGATTTAATCGGCTTTCTCGTATTTTTAGATTTTTTCCTTATTTTCTAGAATTTTTTAGGGATTTAATTCATTTTTCTAGGTATTAGATAGTTTTTTAAATAGCTTTAATCATTTTAAATAGGTTTAAATCATATTTTGGATTTTTTAAAATAGCTTTTAGATATTAATTGTTTTTTAATAGTTTAGGAATTTCTTTAATGATTTTTAAATAGTTTTATTAGAATATTCTTTTAATAGGTTTTTTAAGTAGAAATTAATATAGTCTTTTTTCTATAGAAATTTAATAGAATTTTTAATAGAAAGTATTATAGTTTTTTCTATTTTTATTAGTTTAGAGATAAATAGATTAATTAGAATTAATAGAAATTATTAGAGTTTTTTTTTCTATTTTCATTAGTTTAGTGATTAATATAGATTTAATAGTTAATTCTCTTTTCTTAGATTTAATTAGATTTTAATCATTTAGTTAGATTTTAATTAGAGTTTATTAGGTCTAATTAGATTTAATTACCGTTTTAATTTTCAGTTTAGCTTAATTGTAGTTTTAAGTTTCTGTTTAGTTTTAATTGAGTATTAATTAGTTAATTGTAGTTTTAAGTCTTTAATCAGTTTTTAATGGAGTTTAATCAAGTCATTAATCATTTAGTGCAAATCCATTTTCGTTGGGCCCAGTTTTGGAGGCCCAGTCCCAGAATCAGCCATGTGTCATGCTATAAAGTCCTCCACGCGTACACTTCAGAAGCTCCCACGTCTCATTTCCTGGAGGTCCCACCTCAGTCTCCACTTCTTCCCACATTTTCCACTTGGCTCCACGTTTCCATCACCCACCTCAGCCACGTAACCCCACTATCTCCCACTCTCCGTACACGCGGCTTCCATGCACCTTCCACACCTCCACGTGTCCTCACGCCACCATCCCTCTGCATGCGCGTCGGAGACCCCACCCCCGGCCATGCAGCTGCCGCAGCGGTCGCCGGTAACCGTCGCCGAAGTTCGCAAATGCATCGGAATCTGCATCTTCCCAGCAATCTTCATCGTCCTCAACTGGTGATCATCAACACCTTCATCATCCTCTTCATCCTAGATTTGCCCAGAAGTTGATGAAGTTCTTCAACCTCCATCAATGTTCTTGCAAGATTCCCCAGAAAACTTCGATAATCATCATTGATCTTCACCGATCATCACCAATAATCGTTCGATCTTCATCGATCATCAATTGCCAGAAAACTCATCCAACCTTCATCATTCTCCAGATTCCTTCGTCCAAACCTTCAAGAACTTCATGTGTTCTTCACCTGTTTCCAGAAAACCTTCAAAGATTCGTACGAATCTTCATCGTTCTCCAAGCTACGTTCCCAGAAATCCCAGATTTCGCCAGAAATCCATACAACCTTCATCAAACTCCTTCAACGATCTTCCTATGTTCTTCAACCAATCTCCAGAAATTGAAGGATCCTCAACAACATTCTTGATTCCAGAAGAACTCGAAGTGTGTTGTTCATCCAAGAATCACCAAGATTCATCCGTTCATCTCGATCTTCATAACGATTCCCAGATTTCGCCAGAAATCCTCCAATCTTCATCCGATTTCCAGAATTTCTTCAACATCCAAGAACAAGCACCTCCGCAGCTTCATCTTCTTCGGAGAGCTACATCGATCTTCATAAATCCTTCGAACGAACTTCAAGATCTCTTCAGGAGCTTCATCGTCCATAAACAGTTCTCATCCTTGCGGCCTTCATCAACATCATTGGATCTCCAGGTTTTTAGATCTTAAGCCTTCAATAATTTTCAAGTGAAGCTTCGAGTGATTTACGAGTGTTCAATGTGGAATTGGGAGAAGGTAGGGTTTCGTGTTGGTTGAGGAGATGAACGAGAGAGAGAAGCTGAGGAGAGAAACGACGTGTGAACAGTGAAAGGGAGAAGGAGAAGAGGATCTAGGGTTTTTCTGAGAAGTTGGAACGAGGGAGAGAGGGCTGTCAAGCGGATTGGGCCGGGCCCGTTCGTTTTCCATCCGTACACCTCCGTTTTCTTCAGATACCCCCCGTTTCTGTTTTGTGCTATGGATTGGTTAGTGGGCCAAGCCCAGCCATTTCTGTGTACACCCCTCCGTTCACTTTCAGCACCCCCTCCCCGTTTTTGTTTCATTCTTACTGGGCTGGGCCCCAGTTCCTTGTAGTGTTTTCTGCTGCAGTGTACCCCCCTTTGTTTTTTTCCTTTATTTTCTTTTATTTTCTTTTGTTTAGATTTTCTTTAGAAAAAGAATATAAGAAAAATATATGTAATAAATAGAAAAAGATGGAAAATATAAAGAAATATGATATAAAAATAATAGTATTTTTAATATTTTCTTAGGATATATTTTCTTTTTTAGGATATAATTTCTTGTAGGAGTTTATTTTACACTTTTAGAAGTAGTTTTAAATGTCCATTTGTTAGGGGACTATTTTTCATTAGATTTTCCATGATAGATGGATAGGATTTTTAGGAGTTTATTTTCCTGTACTCAATCATTGTAATTTTTTCCGAATATTAATAAGACGAGATTTGTGTTGTGGTCTCCGTTCTACCCGTAGTTAGGCCGAACTACAGCTGCTCTGATTTCTCGTGCTGAGCGAGAATATGTAGGCATAGGATGCGACATCCTAGCGAGCACACTAACAACTAACCTTTTGGTTCTCTCGCTGCTGTGCGATCGAGACTTTCCCGCTGACGACTGATGTCATCCTTTTCTCTTGCCCGAGTGCATTTGAGACCAGACCGTAGTTCTAGTTCCCGTAGGTTCCCATACCTTTAAACCCGACATACTACGTCCGTTCTACCGCAAACAGGTACGCCTAAGTCTCCAATCGTCGAGCAGCGTCCACCTAACTTCTAGAATGTGTACGCTAGTATCGTCAACTTAATCTCTCACCCCCGTGTGACCGAGAACACCCTTGTCTAGCCGTAGTTAGCCTGAACTACGTCATGCTCTGATTTCTCTGATGAGAATACGTAGGCCCAAGACGCGACGTCTTGCCGAGCAAACTAACCCGTAGTTTCCCGAACTACGCAGACTCTGATTTCTCTTTCTCTGATGAGAATACGTAGGCATAGAGTGCGACGCTCTATCGAGTCAATTTCTTTCCGTTTAGATTTAGCAGCCGTAGATAGATTGTTTTTCACCCGTCCAAGTAAACCCAAACAAGCGTGGATCCCGTCGAGTACGACGGACGTGAGGGGTGCTAATACCTTCCCCTTGCGTAACCGACTCCCGAATCCAGACAATGGTTGCGACGACCTTGTCTTACCCTTTTTCGTCAGGTTTTTCCGATTGTTTCCTTTCCCGCTCCGAGGGATAAATAACGAAAGGTGGCGACTCTTCTGTTTTGCTGGCACCTTATTTTCGCACAAGCGACAGCTGGCGACTCTGCTGGGGACTTCAGGGTTCCCTATGCGAGTCTCGCCTTGGATTTTCTTCCTAGCTGCCTGGGACCGTCCCCAGCAGCTGGCGACTCTGCTGGGGATCCTTCAACATCCCCTGGCTGCTAAGGACAGCGATGGTTCCTTATGCATTTGGGATCCAACGTCCCTTAAGAGAGCCAATCCTAGCGCTTGTATGTTTGCTTGTTGGGCTGCGTTTATTTATCGCACTTTACTTCTCGCACTTTATTTCTCGCATTTTATTTCCAGTTTGATATGATTATCTATGCTGTTGTGGGAGGGGCATTCTGATGAGTGAGAAGCCAGACCCAGGCTTGAGTGCACCATAGAATTAGAGTGGAAATTAGTGGGCGCGTGCTTGCTTTGTAGGCACTATTGTCTCATGAAATCCACGCTCAGACGAGGTTCATCCGGTTGGCTTCTCTTTCAACCCTTTGGGTTGAGACGGTTGCTGGTTTAGTGGATTGTCGACTCTGGGGACCGATCATTTGTGATTCACCTAAGTGAGGCCGCTTCATAAGATGGTGATGCCACACCTTCTGGGTATCGTATCACCCCTCTTGTAAGTCTGTGACGCTGATGAACGCATAGGATGCCAAACTTGAGTCAGTTTAAGTCCATACCCGTGAGTGGGAGGGTTTTTGCAGGAAACTTGACTTCTAGCCTACCCGATATCTTGGTTTTCTCTCGTTAGAGCAGGCTTATCCCGTCAGCAGCGCAGCAGCAATCAGAGCTTTGTGGGGGCTGTGATCCCGTGTTTGCTGCATCTTGCATTGCATTTGCATTCCTGCATCATATTGCATGTCATTCGCCAGCTAGTCGGAGCTCTTATCCAATCGTTGTTTTGATTCTGAAGGTGAGTGTTGAAGACGACCAAGGGGTTGAAGCAGATTTGAAGCAGATTTGATTAGAGTCAAGCAGTGAAGTCAGTTGACAGTTGTTGGTAGCTATGTCAGAGAGCAGCTTCCAGTTTGTTGATACCTTGTCAGGTTTCACTGTGACGTCCAATCCTTTGTATGGATCTGCGCGTGACGAAGACTTTCCGCAAGTGAACAACCTTACTGCAGCTCAGCTTGTACAGCCTTCTGTTGAAGACCGAGGTCTACATGAGCAGTTTGTTGTCCGAGGTGAACGTTCTCCTTCTGTTGATATCTCAGACTACCAGGGTTTTGCCTTCCCTGTGCCAAAGTCCCGAAGAGAGGTCCTGATAGCGAAGACTGAAGACCCATTAGCTCCCGTGTATGCTGAAAGGTTTCGTGCATTAGATGAAAGATTCAAAGCCTTGAAAGGTAGAGACGCTGTTAACCCTAGTGCTGCAGACATGTGTCTGGTTCCTGGCCTAGTGTTACCTCCGAAGTTCAGAATGCCGAGGTTTGTAAGGTACAAAGGAGATAGTTGCCCAAAGCAACATTTGGTGATGTTCTGCCGAAGAATGACTTCATTCGTGCACGACGACAAGTTGATGATTCACTGCTTTAAGATAGTCTGACTGGGGCGCCTCTGAGTTGGTATATGCAGTTAGAAAGTGATCAGATCCGATCATGGATGGATTTAGCCAACGCTTTCCTGAAACAGTACGACTACAATCTTGATGAGGCTCCTAGTCGCATGCAGCTGCAAGAATTGTCTCAAGGGAACAATGAACCTTTCAAAAAGTATGTTTAGAGATGGAGAGAATTCGCGGCTAGAGTGCAACCACCGCTCCTAGACCAAGAGCTGAAAGGCATGTTCGTAAACTCCTTGCAGAGCCCGTACTTCGAAAGAATGCTTGGAGTTGCACCAAATTTCTCTGAATTGGTAAGGGCAGGAGAACGGATCGAGTATGGTGTAAAGACTGGAAGAATCCAGAATGTTTCGAGCGGTCAGGCTAGTGAAACTGAATCTTTTTATAGCTTTCAAACTGAAGATGAAACTATGGTCAATGCAGTCCTGACTGATGTTGGGTATCCTCAAGTCGAATCGGTGAAATCTGTTGGTTCTCCGTCTTCTCAGCGGTCAGTATCTTCTGTGTCTCGTTATTCTGGACAGACAATTGTGCCTCGGGCACCACATCGGGAACTTTATGCCGCTCCTCTTGCAAATCCACGAGCCCGTGGCCGAGGTTATCAGAATCAGCGTCAGAATCAGAACCGACCTCGTAACAACTTGGAACAAAGGAATGCTCCTTTCCATCCAGTGCCTGTGCCGTATAGCCAGATTCTTCCACAGTTGATTCAGAATTCTTTGGTGGAACCGAAAGCTCTTAAGCCCGTGCCAGAGCCTTACCCTCCAGGGTACAATCCCCACGTTCAGTGTGGTTACCATGGTGGATCTCCGGGGCATTCAACTGAAGATTGTAAAGCTTTTCAGGCAAAAGTGCAACAGTTGATCGACAAAGGGTGCATTTCCTTTCCGGAAGGAGTTTTGGTTGTGCATGACAACCTCTCAGCTGTCTGAGCTTGCAGATTCAGAGGGTTATTTCCAGAAGCCAGTGGTCCAGACAGGCAGACGTCCTCAGCATTGGCAGTCCTCGGACTTTTTATCATTTGCATTTGTAGTTTCTTTTCTGTTAGTTACTACTTGCTGTTAAACATTGTATGTTTCGAATGGTAATATTAATAAAGTGACTATGCATTTTTCTGAATTAATCATGTCGTTGTCACTCATTTACTGCATTGCACTGACACTTGCACTTTATTCACTCCATTTTGTCACTATGATTAGCAAAGATTGGAGGGAAGATGATGAAACTGAATACTCATAACCGATGATCGTATGCTTTCGGATAAAACCTTGTCGATGACGTACAAGGCATTGTTTCAAATCCCCTAAACACCGGAGAGATAAGGAAGAGAATCCCTTGTTAACCACTTCGAGCCGAGAAGTAGGAGTTTCTTTCGAACTTTTAAACCCTCACATCTTAACCCGGGGCAGGGTAGTTGTCAGTTAACTTGACCGAGCGTTCAAGTCTTATGGAGGAGTGTTGTCTTTCGAGGACCAATCACATCGTATTCCTCCCCAGAGGTCGTACCTCGTCAACCACAATGGTTAAACCTCACCAATCAGGAGTGAGATAGTTATAAACCTCTTGGATGAATCCAGACAGCCAGTGTCGCACGACTTGTTTCGAAAAAATAAGAGAAATAAGAAAGCCCGCTGAGTAAAAAGAAAAGAAAAGCTGGAAAGCAAACACTTAGGCAAAAATCAGGGCATCCCGCTGGACTTCAAAAGAAAAATCGAAAAGAACTCTGAAGAGTCAGTCCAGGCAAAAATTAGGGACTCAAAAGAATGAAAAAGAAAGGATAAAAAGAAAATCCTCAAACAAGGACAAAGTCGTGTAGATACAGACACCGAGACGAAAAAGGAGTAACTGTCACTCCGAAACACCTTGTGAATTCCTTAACCAGTTGTTCCCAATATTCAACATACCTCTCGAAGAGGTGAGCGCTCGAGCCAAGTTAACTGAACTTTAGGATCGGAGATCATCACGTAGAAGGGGTGGGTACAAATCATAATTTGAGCCAAATATCCTTTGTTTCACGAACCGTGAACCCGACCACGATACAACCCTTAAAAGACCTAATTGAGGCAGGGTTTATTCCGAAAGCGCATTACGATAAGGTTGAGTAACCTGACTCCTACATGATTTGCTAATCATATCCTTGTTGTATTTTTCACTGATCGAATCAGCACTACGTTTGAACTCTTTGGTTCATTCGTCACTCACTAGCATGACACGTAAATGAGTGACAGCACCGCATTTTTTCAAAATCTGCATGAACCCTGCATTAAAATTACCATTCGTGAATAAACAATTTTAGTTGCAGGTCAGTAGTTGATACGAAGAAACTCCAACAGGGAATAGTCAATCAGGACTGAATCGTAGCAGTCTGGATCAGAATGGTATGCTGTGAAACCCTGTGAATTTGGGGCATTGACTTCCTGTGAGTTTAGAATCAGTTTGTCTGAGGACAAGTCCCGAAGCATCAGTTGATTATGGGACAGTTTGTTCGAGAAGCAGTTGATCAGAAGTGAATCTTCTCGAGACCCAATCAGGGGCAGTTATCCAGAACTCTTGTGATTTGAGGGCAGATCCCTCCAGTATTCAATCAGAGCATGTTAAGTCGCTCACCGCTCGTTCAGGGGCAAGCTACTTCAGCAGTATATTGAAACCAACCATGCTGAGAGTGGGTTAGTTGAGGATGAATCCCTCAGTTGTACAGATATTGGGGCAGGCCATCTGAAGATTGTCTTGTTGCCAGCTGTTTTCTGTTCAGAATGAATCTTCCCAAGAGTCAGATTGGGGCAAGTTGAATTGCACTGGGGAAAGTGGTTCAAATGAGTTTGTTCACCCTAGCAAGAGTTGAGTGTCGGGGAATCGTGTCAGTACCCTGCCAAAAAACCTGAGCCTTCTGAAGAAGTCTTGCTATCATTGGATCGTTATCCTACAGCCTAACCTGTTACTTGGCTGAATCTTGTAACCGAGTCGTTTTGAAGTCCAGTTCTCGTCTGGAAAACCGGAGATCAGTTCTCGTCTGAAATCCAAATCAGAAACCAGCCCCGTCGGGTCACCTTTTCTGTAACCTATCGTTCAACCAGTTCTCGTCTGGCCAACACAGTTTTAAAGCCCAGTTCTCGGCTGGCAAACCAGAAATCAATTCCCGTCTGATATCCAAAACCCGTAAGTCAGTTCTCGTCTGACAACCTAACGTATGTCGCTTGAATGCTAGTTCTCGTCTAGTAGGTCCCTTTCAAATCCACTTTTGTTAGTAACCAGAAATGAATCACTTTCACCATAAACCTATCCCTAAACCAGAAAAAGCCTAAATGTACCTGGCACGATGATTCCTAGTGACCCGTATGTTGTCACATTCCCCGACACCAGGCTCGATTGATCCCAGCTCCATGATTGGTATTTTGTATTCCCTGTGTTGATGTTGTTGAATCAGGATTATGTTCTCAACAAAGAGGTACGGTTTGAGTTTGTTTCCCCTGAGCAGTTTGAGACTGCAGCAAGTTGAGATGACATTCGTCCCTTATCAGAGTAGGATCAAGATTATCCTCAGCAGGGCAAGATTGATATTCCCGGCAGAGTATGGCCATCCCAAGCATTGAACGTTGATTAGCCTGATGTGCTACTTTCCTAAGTGGGTTGAGACTGAAGGTTTCCCTTGACTAGCAGATTTGGGTTTATTTCCCCAGCAGTGGGACTGATGCAGTGTTGTATCCCCACAGAGTCCGAGTTTGACTCATTTTCCCTCCGAGTCCAGGTCATTGACTCATTCCTCAAGCAGAGGTCGACGGTGATTCCCTCATTGAGTAACCTCCAGACGAGTAGATTCTAATGTCAGCCAGAGAAGAGCTATTTCTCAGCAGATTGCTTCGTACCCTATAAGGACTTAGGGTGATCAAAAAAGACCGTTCAGGGTTGTTTTCCTCGGTGAAGTGAGATTCAATTTCAGTGATCGATTGTTATCTTCCGCAGCCGCCAGAGGTGTTTCCTTGATAGGATCAGTACATCTCCAGCAGAGTTGTACAATGAGTAGCTAAGGATTGATATCCCCAGCGGTGTTGATACACAAGTATTCCTCATCAGACTTGATAGTCCAGCAGGTGTTACCCAGAAGGGTCAGTCTCCGTAAGGCGTATGCAAGATTACCCTCAGCAGATCAGGATTGATATCCCCGATAAAGTTCAACAGTCTCTCCCTACAGAGTCTGAACGCGAGATCAGGAGCATTGATATGTATCCCCAGGCAGAGATGATTCTCCCCCCAACCAGATGTATCATGAAGGAACGTCATCTCCTCAGCTGAGTCAGGCGCCGAAGCATGAATTCATTCCCCAGCACCGGGTCACAAGTGCAGGTTTCGTAGGAAACTATTTGTACGCCGAAGTATGCAACAACTGATGGTGCAAGACTGAAGTCTCCAGTGGAATTGAAATTCCCCAGAGTCGTACTCTCTCCCGAAGTCGGATGATTCCTTCTTCCCCAGCGGAATTGAAATTCCCTGCGAAGCAGAATGATTTCTCCTTCCTCAGCCGAGTTTGCAGATACCCAAGAGAGCCGAGTCCTTGGAAGCAGTTGGGACCATGATTGGTTTTCCCCAGTAGAGTGTTGAACAACTGATGCTGTATCTCCCCATCGGAGTCGTTATCTCCAGGAGAGTTTAGCTACGAAGGCCGCGCAGTTTATTTCTGCGATTGATATCGTTTTCCTCAGCAGTTTGTGGTCTGAATACCCAGATGAGCAGGTCCAGGTTCTCGTAGAGCTTTATTCCCCTGCAGCGATCGATTGAAGTTATTTCCCCAGGCGGAGTCCAATTGAGATTGGCGGTTCTTTCTCCTTGATAGGAGGCTTCTCCCTTCAGCATTTATTTTGCTGACGGGGCCATAACATCTTGCATGATTGCATAGCATTTACCCTGAAAACGCGTAGCACTTCCACCGTGTGGAGCATTACGTCATTGTCAAAGCATATGCATATGAGACATGAGCCAGGTCACCACCGTTCTTGTGTTGCAGATGTTCCTCCTCAGAATGGTTTGATCAAGATGATTCTTGAATTCTCCCCAGCGAAGTCTTCGGTTCAGGACGATTCTTGAATTCCCCAGAAGGGCCGTTTGCTTAAGATGATTCTTAAGACCCCAGTGCAGTCTCCAGAGTTGGTTGCTCAAGCTGATACTTAGAGTCCCCAGTGAAGGTTGCCCAGGATGATTTCTGAAGCCCCAAGAGAGCCGAATCCTTGGAAGCTGCTCAAGCCATGATTGGTTTGTCCCCAGCAAGAGTTGCCCAGGATGATTCCTGAAATCCCCAACAGAGTATTCGCTCAAGATGTTTCCTAAAATCTCCAGAAGGGTTATCAGTTCAAGATGATTCTTGAGGTCCCCGACGGAGTTATTTGTCCAAGATGATTCTTGAAGTCCTCAGCAGAGTTGATTTATCCAGAATGATCTCTGGATCCCCAAAGCGGAGTTACTTGATAGTTCTCCAGAACCTCCCCGCGGCGAAGCGTCATCCCCAGCAGGTTTCTAACGGCGAAGTTGAAATCTCCCTTGAAGACTCCATGATTGAAGTCTGACCGTGTTAATGAAGCAGTTCTCTCAGCTGATGCGGAGTGCCCGATGGCAGTGGTTTAGATATTCCCAGTTGGCTCATGATTGACCAAGAATTCTATTCCCGACTTGCTGATGAAGTCCGGCTGATGCTTGACAGATGTCTTGGAATGCCTGATGGCATGATCAACCTGATGGTTGAAGTCCGGCTGAAGCCCGACAATTCCTTTGAATGCCTGATGGCATGATCAACCTGATGGTTGAAGTCCGGCTGATGCCCGACAGTGTTCTTTGAATGCCTGATGGCATGATCGACTATGTATCACCGGTTACCGTGTGACCAATTCCCCAATGGATTTCCTTCACCCGGACGGCGAAGTCAGGGGATGTTTAGTTGATGGCGATGTCAGATTCGTTAGTTCCCCAGCGGCGATGTTGGACGTTTGTTTCTGGCGGCGATGTCAGGTGATTTAGTTTTCCAGCGACGATTTGGGTGTTTTGTTTCCGACGGCGATGTCAGATTCTTCAGTTTTCTAGCGGCGATGTTGGGTATGTCAGATTCTTTAGTTCTCCAACGGCGATGTTGGGTGTTTTGGTTGTCCGACGGCGATGTCAGATCAGTATGTCTCCAGCTAGTTGCCGTGCAGTTATTTCAGCTTCCGAAGATTTGTTCCCACCAGAGTACCGTGTACTTGTGTAGTTGGCAAATTTCCGGGTTCTTTGGTATTCAACCGTCTTCTACCTTTGAATGTTTGAAAGCCGTCCGCTCTTCAACCCTTCAGGTCCAAGCCGTTTGAATAGGGGCAGCTGTTGCACCCCAAAATTTGACCAACTACTCATCGCAATTTGGCTCATGTTTCGACTCATTTCATTCCGCATTTGCATACCACATACATTGCATTTTTTCCTATCAAATTGGTTTATCGGGATCACAGCCCTCTGATAGCATTTCAGGCCAATACGAGGATGTATTTTGAGAATCGGTGCTCGTCCCGGTGTTTTCAGCTCTCGCTGTTGTTTTTGAGGACATCTCGGTGTCCAGGTTTTTTACCGTTTATTTCGATATAGTTCGCTAATCGATTTAATCGGCTTTCTCGTATTTTTAGATTTTTTCCTTATTTTCTAGAATTTTTTAGGGATTTAATTCATTTTTCTAGGTATTAGATAGTTTTTTAAATAGCTTTAATCATTTTAAATAGGTTTAAATCATATTTTGGATTTTTTAAAATAGCTTTTAGATATTAATTGTTTTTTAATAGTTTAGGAATTTCTTTAATGATTTTTAAATAGTTTTATTAGAATATTCTTTTAATAGGTTTTTTAAGTAGAAATTAATATAGTCTTTTTTCTATAGAAATTTAATAGAATTTTTAATAGAAAGTATTATAGTTTTTTCTATTTTTATTAGTTTAGAGATAAATAGATTAATTAGAATTAATAGAAATTATTAGAGTTTTTTTCTATTTTCATTAGTTTAGTGATTAATATAGATTTAATAGTTAATTCTCTTTTCTTAGATTTAATTAGATTTTAATCATTTAGTTAGATTTTAATTAGAGTTTATTAGGTCTAATTAGATTTAATTACCGTTTTAATTTTCAGTTTAGCTTAATTGTAGTTTTAAGTTTCTGTTTAGTTTTAATTGAGTATTAATTAGTTAATTGTAGTTTTAAGTCTTTAATCAGTTCTTAATGGAGTTTAATCAAGTCACTAATCATTTAGTGCAAATCCATTTTCGTTGGGCCCAGTTTTGGAGGCCCAGTCCCAGAATCAGCCATGTGTCATGCTATAAAGTCCTCCACGCGTACGCTTCAGAAGCTCCCACGTCTCATTTCCTGGAGGTCCCACCTCAGTCTCCACTTCTTCCCACGTTTTCCACTTGGCTCCACGTTTCATTCCCTCAGCCACTCCACGTTTCCATCACCCACCTCAGCCACGTAACCCCACTATCTCCCACTCTCCGTACACGCGGCTTCCATGCACCTTCCACACCTCCACGTGTCCTCACGCCACCATCCCTCTGCATGCGCACCGGAGACCCCACCGTCGGCCATGCAGCCGCCGCAGCGGTCGCCGGTAACCGTCGCCGGAGTTTGCAAATGCATCGGAATCTGCATCTTCCCAGCAATCTTCATCGTCCTCAACTGGTGATCATCAACACCTTCATCATCCTCTTCATCCCAGATTTGCCCAGAAGTTGATGAAGTTCTTCAACCTCTATCAATGTTCTTGCAAGATTCCCCAGAAAACTCTGATAATCATCATTGATCTTCACCGATCATCACCAATAATCGTTCGATCTTCATCGATCATCAATTGCCAGAAAACTCATTCAACCTTCATCATTCTCCAGATTCCTTCGTCCAAACCTTCAAGAACTTCATGTGTTCTTCACCTGTTTCCAGAAAACCTTCAAAGATTCGTACGAATCTTCATCGTTCTCCAAGCTACGTTCCCAGAAATCCCAGATTTCACCAGAAATCCATACAACCTTCATCAAACTCCTTCAACGATCTTCCTATGTTCTTCAACCAATCTCCAGAAATTGAAGGATCCTCAACAACATTCTTGATTCCAGAAGAACTCGAAGTGTGTTGTTCATCCAAGAATCACCAAGATTCATCCGTTCATCTCGATCTTCATAACGATTCCCAGATTTCGCCAGAAATCCTCCAATCTTCATCCGATTTCCAGAATTTCTTCAACATCCAAGAACAAGCACCTCCGCAGCTTCATCTTCTTCGGAGAGCTACATCGATCTTCATAAATCCTTCGAACGAACTTCAAGATCTCTTCAGGAGCTTCTTCGTCCATAAACAGTTCTCATCCTTGCGGTCTTCATCAACATCATTGGATCTCCAGGTTTTTAGATCTTAAGCCTTCAATAATTTTCAAGTGAAGCTTCGAGTGATTTACGAGTGTTCAATGTGGAATCGGGAGAAGGTAGGGTTTCGTGTTGGTTGAGGAGATGAACGAGAGAGAGAGAAGCTGAGGAGAGAAACGGCGTGTGAACAGTGAAAGGGAGAAGGAGAAGAGGATCTAGGGTTTTTCTGAGAAGTTGGAACGAGGGAGAGAGGGCTGTCAAGCGGATTGGGTCGGGCCCGTTCGTTTTCCATCCGTACACCTCCGTTTTCTTCAGATACCCCCCGTTTCTGTTTTTTGCTATAGATTGGTTAGTGGGCCAAGCCCAGCCATTTCTGTGTACACCCCTCCGTTCACTTTCAGCACCCCCTCCCCGTTTTTGTTTCATTCTTACTGGGTTGGGCCCCAGTTCCTTGTAGTGTTTTCTGCTGGCTGCACCCCTTCTGCTGCAGTGTACCCCCCTTTGTTATTTTCTTTTATTTTCTTTTGTTTAGATTTTCTTTAGAAAAAGAATATAAGAAAAATATATGTAATAAATAGAAAAAGATGGAAAATATAAAGAAATATGATATAAAAATAATAGTATTTTTAATATTTTCTTAGGATATATTTTCTTTTTTAGGATATAATTTCTTGTAGGAGTTTAATTTACACTTTTAGAAGTAGTTTTAAATGTCCATTTGTTAGGGGACTATTTTTCATTAGATTTTCCATGATAGATGGATAGGATTTTTAGGAGTTTATTTTTCCGTACTCAATCATTGTAATTTTTTCCGAATATTAATAAGACGAGATTTGTGCTGTGGTCTCCGTTCTACCCGTAGTTAGGCCGAACTACAGCTGCTCTGATTTCTCGTGCTGAGCGAGAATATGTAGGCATAGGATGCGACATCCTAGCGAGCACACTAACAACTAACCTTTTGGTTCTCTCGCTGCTGTGCGATCGAGACTTTCCCGCTGACGACTGATGTCATCCTTTTCTCTTGCCCGAGTGCATTTGAGACCAGACCGTAGTTCTAGTTCCCGTAGGTTCCCATACCTTTAAACCCGACATACTACGTCCGTTCTACCGCAAACAGGTACGCCTAAGTCTCCAATGGTCGAGCAGCGTCCACCTAACTTCTAGAATGCGTACGCTAGTATCGTCAACTTAATCTCTCACCCCCGTGTGACCGAGAACACCCTTGTCTAGCCGTAGTTAGCCTGAACTACGTCATGCTCTGATTTCTCTGATGAGAATACGTAGGCCCAAGACGCGACGTCTTGCCGAGCAAACTAACCCGTAGTTTCCCGAACTACGCAGACTCTGATTTCTCTTTCTCTGATGAGAATACGTAGGCATAGAGTGCGACGCTCTATCGAGTCAATTTCTTTCCGTTTAGATTTAGCAGCCGTAGATAGATTGTTTTTCACCCGTCCAAGTAAACCCAAATAAGCGTGGATCCCGTTGAGTACGACGGACGTGAGGGGTGCTAATACCTTCCCCTTGCGTAACCGACTTCCGAATCCAGACAACGGTTGCGACGACCTTGTCTTACCCTTTTTCGTCAGGTTTTTCCGATCGTTTCCTTTCCCGCTCCGAGGGATAAATAACGAAAGGTGGCGACTCTTCTGTTTTGCCGGCACCTTATTTTCGCGTAAGCGACACACCTGCAGAAATACATTGTTAAGCAAGACAAGGCATTAGCAGAAGTCAATTGAAGAGGTTTCAGCCATCAGAACTTTGAAGCGCATCATCGGACATAGGTTCAAGAGGCCGGAAGAGCAACAAAAACTGTCACTGACTTCCTACTGAGCATCGAACAATTTAAGAACAAACAACAAAGAAACGAAAGGCAAGCTATCGTGGCTCAGACCATAAGGTCATCATGGCCAAATACCTTCCCGACGGCAAAGACCGGTAGTTTCCATTCGAGAGGGCCTTCCTGAAAGAAGAAGAAGAACATTCAAAAACAGCTCGAAGCAAGAACCCAGAACTCATCGGTAAAAGATTAGTGGTTCGAAACAATTGAAACGAATTGAAGCATCAAGGCGACGACAACAAGCCAACACAGTTCAGCGTCGTACATCATCATCACTAGCAGTGTCCTAACTCAAAGAGTATTTCCTACGAAGAAGAAAAAAAAAGTCAATGATACTACGAATCCAGCTGTAACAAATAAACACGAGGGGATAAAGGTTCAAAACTTCCCAAAACCAGAGCCAACACTTTATCGACAGAATTAGAAGAGAGTTAAATGTTGTCCCCCAAAATCATCAAGCAAATCAGACAAAAAATCACCAAATATGAAAGTTTTTAAAGCAAACTTCAATGGAGGCCCATCGATTTCAGGTATAAAAGGACGAAAGAGACCCATAAGTTGGAGACCGAAAGAAGTTGCTATCACTACAAAGATATAGACGCACTTGAAGCTCAAACCGGAGAAGATCCTCACCGCCGTAAAGCTCAGATCATCCTCAAGATTCATCATCGTTGCTCAAAGGAGAGAACTCGTGAACCACATCATCGTTTCACCGCCACCGTTAACGAGCCGCCACCGACTCCTTTTTCTGGGTAAAAATTTATTTTCGAATCAGTTTGCATGTTTGTTCTATGTTGATTTACAGGTTATCAAAGAAAATGGTTAAAGAAGAAGGAAGGTGAAGGCGCGCAAAGAGAAGAAGAGGAGTAGCAGAAGCGAAGGAAGCAGGGAGATGAGAGATCGAGAGAGACGACAGTGCGGGGGGGGGGGGGGGGGGCGAATTGGGGCCTAGGGTTTTATTTTGTTTGGTTTTGTATTTCTTTGCTGTAATAATCATATATAGGTGCACACATGCGCACACAGTGTACCCTCACGCCACGATCCTTAGATCTCCAACGAATCTAATTCACCGATCCACACTCGCTCGACCATCGTAAGCCACGCAGACCACACACACACACACAATCGATCCACCTCCCTTAATCCTTCCGTTAATTAATCATTAAACTTTTAATTTTAACATAATCACCATTTAATTTTAATTAAATTAATTGATTAATAATCAA
Source organism: Lathyrus sativus (assembly GCA_963859935.3). Lineage (NCBI taxonomy): Eukaryota > Viridiplantae > Streptophyta > Magnoliopsida > Fabales > Fabaceae > Lathyrus > Lathyrus sativus. The sequence goes on along the minus strand of OZ012739.1, from coordinate 543,205,521 downwards.
TATTTTTCTAATCAGTTTTTTAATTAAAATAAACTAATCACTTATTTTATTTAATTAACTCCTTTTTTTTAAATAGCCTATTTTTTTTAATTAACTATATTCCTTACTATTTAATTAATTAATTAACTCACTTTTATTTTATAATTTAATTTACTTCATCAATAAAATTTACTTCCACCAACTTAACAAACTTTTATTTTATAATACCATATTTTGTTAAACAAAAGCCTATCTCTTTTAACTTAATAAGACCATATATTTATTAAGAAATTCTTTCTATTTATTTAACTATCCACAAAAACCTTTTTCTAAATAAATTTAACTTTAATAATAACCTGTATTTTACATAATAATAATAATTAAAACTAATTCAATTTTACTAATAAAAACCTCGCATCTTATTCAAAAATCACTCCTTAATCTAACTAATTCGCACCAACTTTTTTAACTAATAATTTGAACCTACCTAAAATCAACCCGACTAAAATAAATCAATATCCCATAATCAACCATCATGCACACTTACGTCTTCGCTTATTCACAATCCTCATACTTGTATGTTTAGCACTTTTATATGCCTGTATGACCTTTATTTTCTGCTATTTTTTTATCGCAGTGCATAAACGTCCAAAGGAAGAATCCGCGCATAACTTAAAACTTGTGCGTATGCATTTCATATTGCATCATTTTTCCCATTGATCCTTGATCCCATTCAAGTCGATCAGCTTAAGTTAGATCCTACCCCATAAAGAGGACCTTTTCTTTTATCTTTTACAACTTATATAAACCAATTCAACTCAATTCAAACTATTATTCAAAACCATTAGAGAATAAGACGTGAGTCATCTTGATCGTCGAGATGTAATTCTCCTGCCCCATAACAATACAATCAATATGTAGGGACTTTTCCGCTTAAGAGAGATAATGGGGTACTCGTCGATAAATCCGAGTGCTTGAGCCCTTCTCTTAAGACGATGCAAAGACTATTTTCCTACAAGTTGTGGTGGTTAAGTCGAGTAATCTTCCTTGAGATGACGACCCATCTTTTCTCCTAGAACCAATCAATCAACTACCCCAATCCCGTAGGAACTTTGACCACAGTCAAAGAACTCATCATACCCTTTAGGGGAACTACAATTACTCTGATTCCATTCCCGTCAGGATATGTAGGCACAAGATGCGACGTCTTGGCGAGTATATTTAGAAATAAACCATTAGGTCTTTCACCCCTTAAGTAGATAACCCTTAGCAATAAAAAACATTAAAACAAGAGGTTCCTGTAGAATACGACAGAAACTTAGGATGTTAGCACCTTCCCTAAGTTTAACCAACCCTCGAACCTATAACTCTCTAGCTTTTGCATTTGCATTGCATTGTGGGTAATTCGATCTTTTTCCCTTCCTTTGGACAAATTAAAGACCGATGGTGAACTAAAATGAATTAAGATTCAAATTAATTAATAATTTGACATCTAATTCTCACCGCAACAGAAAATGGCGACTTCACTGGGGAATGGACATCCTTGTGGGTTTCCCTAACTTGTTTCATTATGCTTGTTTATTATTATATATTTGATTATCTGCTTATTTATAATTGCTTATTTATGCTTTTGGGTTGATATCCTTGAGTGGTGAGACAAAGTCCTACACCCAAACTTGAGTGAACTTATTATAGTAAGGTGATATATTCGACAGGGCTTATAGGGAGTTGAATCCCGACCAAGCTGATTTAAAAATCACCGCCCAGTTGAGGCCCTCTTGAAAACAGTACTATTGAACGAGTTAATCGTGAAAACATTCACTATTTTCGACCTTAGAGCCTGTGATATTGGGGACCGTAGTTACCTTAACCCCACTTTGGCCTTTATTAGGACGTAGTGCGAGGACTATGAAGGAGTATTCCCAAAATAGTTGCTACACGATGCTACACTCAAAAGAAGTTCTCTTGAGAATATTATTAACCATCGAGTAGTCGGGAAATTGATAATATCCGAAAGATGAACTAATGATTTTGGGCACCTCTTTTAGAACCTTGTTCTGCAGGTACAATCAGCCTTTAGTCCATACCCTTTGGGAATGGGTATACCCTTTACTCCATGCTCGTTGCGAACCTAGGGCTCTCTTGTTTGTTTATCTTTGTGTCCCTATGAGCTTACATGTGCTTGTCGCATCCATAAAGCATCATACTACATTGGTTTCATGGAATCCCGAGCTTATTTATAAATATTACAGAACCAATATGGATTACAAAAGAAAAATGTTTTGATATATTCTTTTAAGAGTCCTAACCTGGATGACCTAAGGAAGTTAAGGGCACTAATTGAAGAATCAAGAAAACTCAAAAGCCCAATACAAGAGGCTTCCATTATCATTGAAGATCATTTGCGTATCATTGTGTATCATTTGCATTCGGTGGGGCATCTGTCACACCCTAATTTTTGACCTTAAGACCTCACCTCTTTGTGTGTTCTTCCTACATGTTGTCACTATGCTTTTGTATGTGTGTTTACTATGGCTAACCAGCTCGTGCAGGTGTATTAAGGTAGGGATGACATTTACAATCCAATCCTTCCCAACATGGCTGTTTGATTCTGATTCAGGTTGTGCTTACGATGATTTCATCTTTTAAGTAGTCGGTGGCAGGTTCAAGGAAATCCTCATATTGGTTTATCAAATCTTGAGCCAAGTTTTATCAAAGTTTACAACAAAGCCCACAGGCTGATTTGAACTCAATGGCTTTTATCTGGCTCCAAAAATTAAAGGCAGTCTAGATTGATGTGTAAAGAGTTGAATCGTATTCTACCATGGGGAGTTCATCATATTCAAGCCCATGATTAAATTCATACTACTAAGTTGTCACATATTTTGAAAATAAAGATGTAGGCTATGCAAATGGAATCTCACAAGAACCAAATTCATGGGATATTCAAGATTGCAAGTTTTAGTGTCGAATTCAATTTATTTAAGTTACTGGGAAACTTCATATAGTTGACATTGTGAGACCCAATTTCATGGTTTCACGAAACAAGCTCATCAGAAGATATGACATTAAAATTCAATTGGCGAGAGGGCTACGGGAACGAACTTCGAAATTCATCACAAGTTGAATTATTTGCATAGAAGTTCATTAAGCTTCACTAAGTTTGATCCTCGAAGCAAATACTACCCATGAACACTTCATACTATTTAACCGTATGACAATATCGTAACTTTTGGTTTGTATATGACTTCTACATCATTGGAGTACTTTATAAGCACCAAATTAATTCAATTGCATTCATATTAAGCAAACAAGGGATTACAAAAATACTTTATGATATATGAAGTACTCAATAATTGTACAAATAAGATTTATCCAAGTTACAATCATGGATTTCTACAACTCAGACTCCATTAATTTAATACTTTTCAAAGGTCCTAAAAAAAAACTAGCTCGAACTTGGTCTCCACCGTCATCTCTGAGTCTTCATAAACTCTCCAACGCCATTCTTTTCGCCTTTGCAACCTGTAGAAAACCAGATGGATAAGTCATCGGCAATCTTGCGTACAATACCAACAGAACAATATCAGAATGACAACAATGAAAAATTCAAGATGGAAATAAGATTTTTCAGCCCTCAGAATTTAAGGTTTCATCATTGGGCAGGAAAGGGCAGCGTTTCTGCTACCGAACTTCCAGAATCCAACAAGATTATTAAACCAGCCGCAACTTTTCCAGACAACTTTCCAACAATCAAGGTAGTATCAAATTCTCACGAAGAATAAGAGGAAGTGGAAGTAATAGGAATGGATTTCTTCCTAAACGGTCTGAAAACCGAACCCGCGTTTCCAAAAATGACGGTTCAAAGCAATTATTTCGTTTCCAAAATAATCAAAAGCCAACAACAGAATAGAAGCCAACAACATCAATAATAATAAATCTGAAATCAATGAAACCAGAAAGGATCGTCGCGTGTCGAAACATGTCTTTCCAGGAAAGGAAAGACCCATAAAGAGTTTCCTCATTCTCGTTTCGCAACCGACTATAAGAAGAAAGAACATAAGAGGTTCAGGGGGGATCCTCATCATCATCGTTAAAGACAAAATCCGCACACAATTCACAAAACCAGCAAAACCATTACAAATAAAAACCCAGATGCATGCAATCCATCTTTCGTAAAACCTAGATGCATGCAAACCACATAAAAGCCATTCTTTTGTAAACAATCCATCCCTGAAGATCCGGAAGAGACAATCGCGGACTCAGAATGAAAGTTCATCACCGTCCGCCATCATCCGTCACACATTCGCCTTCGTCGCAAAAAAACAACTGCAAACCCATTTCTCAAAGAACGTGAGTTTGTTTACTCACTAACAGTTTTATTGTTATTTTTTACACAGGAAATCATGGAAAAAGAGAAAGTAGGGAGGGCGAAAGAAAGAAGCAGAAGAAGAAGAGAGAGTGGAGAGAATGGGAGGCGGCCGTGAATGAGAAATAGGGGGGGTTATTTATTTATTTTTTTTGTTTATTTATTTTTGTAATATTGTAACTTGCACACTGTCGCAACTGTGAAAAACAACCGGCGGAAAACAGAAGAGTCGCCACCTTTCGTTATTTATCCCAAAGAGAGGGAAAGGAAACGATCGGAAAAACCTAACGAAAAAGGGAAAGACAAGGTCATCGCAACCAAGTCTGGATTCGGGAGTCGGTTACGCAAGGGGAAGGTATTAGCACCCCTCACATCCGTCGTACTCGACGGGATCCACGCATTGTTGTCTATCTACAAGGGTGTGTTGAAACTATCTACGCTAAAGGCTCAGGGACAAAAGAAAAAGAAAGAAGAAGTGACTCGGCAGAGCATCGCCGCTCTGTGCCTACGTACTCCCTCGTGCAATGGGAAAGTCAGAGTCAACGTAGTTCGACTAACTATGGGTGAAAGGGGGGAAGGTTGCTCGCCAAGACATCGCGTCTTGTGCCTACGTACTTTCATCTGGTATGAAAGATTAGAGCAAACGTAGTTCGAGCTAAAAAGAACACCGGTTTGGTTCAAAAGTTTTTTAGGTCCGAGTAGGGTTAACAAACAGTTCTAGCAGTTGGTGTATGCAGCCCGACCATTGGAGACTTAGGCGTTACCGTTTGCGATAGAACTAAGAGTTAACAACACTCTTTTTCTGAAAAGATTTTCCTAATTAGAATCCCGAAGGATGAAAAAGGTTTGAAATGTTTTTGTGTTTTTTAGAGAAGAAGTGTTTTGAATTTGAGTGTTCATAATGTATGTTGTACTAAAGTCTAAAACCTAGGATCGAATGCGTCGCATATCGTCCTAAGGACGTATACTAAATACTCAAGGCAATTGAGAGGTAGCCACTCAATCACCATTTTCCAAGTATAAGGCTCATGGCACAACATTCATTATCTTTATTAAGTATGTTAAGATTGTATGAAGATGAGAAGAGAAGGGACAAACTAAAGGAGGACTAACACAAACCTAAAGTTGTCATGCAATGGTGATCCTAATATTCAGATTCAAAAGGGAACTACCTAATGTTATCATGCATGGTTTGAACTTAAAGTCTATCATAACCTCAAGAGGTTAGAGAACTTATGTGGAACATGGCAAGGAAGAACCAAAGAAGAAGAAGAAATAACATGCAAATGAAAATGCAAACATAAGATGCACAAGTAGAATGAAAGTGGGAGGAAAATAGTGTGGGGAAGTAGCCTCCACAAGCTCATCTCAACCAAGCATGCATATGGGAAATGCAAAGAAGAAAGGATGAGAACAAATGCATAAAAAGAAACCACACAAAAAGAGATATCACACAAACAATGCAAACATAAGACATATGGATACCCTAAATGGAAGCAACAAAAGGAATGCACAAACCAACAAGCAATTAACATAATTTTGACCTAAAAATGAACATACAGCAATCTCAGCATGTCTAATATATGAAACAAGAGGAGTTGAGAGCTTATTGGATCCACAAAGGTCATTTCCAACTCAAACTAGGTCATACACTTGTATGAGCCACCTTAGGAAATGACTTGACTTGCAAGTCATCTCAAAATTTGGAAAAAGGCTCAAAAATCACCAAATAAAATACAAGAAGTGCACAAACAAGTTGGCAACCAGAGGCCAAAAGCTCAAGGCAAATATTCCCTAAAAGTACCATCAAAAGAAAATAATATTCAAGATGTACCACTTTGAAATGGGAGAATCGAGGGTCAAAGGAAAAGCAACAAAAAGTCAATCCTAAAGTCAACCAACCAGGGGCAAAATGGTCCTCAAAAAGTGTTCAACTCATCATGGGTATGAGGATCAATTTTCATTCATTGGATCAAATGGAAATGAGAGAAACAATTCAAAGAACAAAACATGTCAAGATTGGATCCAACTAAAACACTTCCAATGTTTAATTCCATTTTTAATTGAAAATAAAATCAAAAAATAAAATAAAAATATCCTAAAAATAAAGGACACCTCAGAGTGTATAAAAAATATTTTTGTGGAATTTTTGGACCGTTGGAACTATTTTTAATTGAATTAAACCTAAACAGATTTAAAACAAAATAAGAAAAGAAAAGAAATAAAAAGGGAAAAACATGGCGCAGATAGTAAAATAAACACGTTCAAAAAGCAAACTGGGCTAAAAGGGGGGCGCAGATAGCAAGCCCATCCCAAGCGCATGCCAAAAAAACTGAGTCAAACAATGTTCCAGTGGGCAAAGTCAACAACAAACGCACGGTATAGAAAGACGTGGGTTGTCTCATCAAATGGTATACCAATCAAACGGATCTGAACATGCCAAGTCAATTAATGAATTTCAAATATGATTTGGTGGTGCATGGTCAAACCAGGAATACCGTGTGTCTTAATCATGTGCGTTAAAATAAAAGGTAATCAGATCAAACGATTAACAGCGTGCCACATAATCATCTTCATTAACAAAACCCTCCAAACACAGACGGTGCCTGAGACCGTCTCCGGTCATCTCCTACCTCACAACCGGCCACCGTGAAAACGCATGTGATGCAAACATTAACCAAAATCCACAAATTAATAACCAAAATTCATCTACTCCTCACGTAGAATCCAAATCCAGCATTACTTTTCATTTTTAAGCACCACACAAAGCGAATCGAAGAGAAAAAGAAAATGTGCTCAAACTGAAAAGCTCATAATCAGCAACCAAATGAGCCCAGAAATCATCTACACATCACATAGAGTTCAAATCCACAGTTCATTCATCATAAAACCCCAAGAATAGGCCAAAATGCAAACAACAAGTTTCATGCTCAAAACAAAAAGCATCTCAAATGCCAGTTCATTTATACTTGTTAATGATCTACATGGTTCCTAGGTCTCAAATATGCCAAAATGGCCAACAATCGTGGCATAAACAGAGAGATAAGTTGATTTCAAGATTACCTAGTGGAGAACTTCGACTGAGTCTTGTTCTTGGCTGAAACTTCAAGTAAACCACCCAGAATCACTCCACACACTTGAAGGAAGCTCTTGCTATGCTTAATTTCGCTTGAGAATGGCTGAATCTCCAAAATCATATTTCACTTTTGCCTTGCTTTTCCAAGTTGCTCTCTCTGCAATTCCTTCACCAAATTGTGTTCTGAGGGTTTGTGAAGCTTGCTGAGGTTATATGTGATGGATTCAGATGGAAATGGAGCCCCATTACATGCTATTAAGCCCAATTGCCATTTCAATTTTTCCTTCACTTTTTGCTTGCCAAACTCGTGTAAAACCAGCTGCACTTGCCTTACTCTTGCTTCCAATCACTTGCACATGGTCTGAATTGATCAAATGGCCAGCAATTGATCCTTGTTTTGATCGTATGGTGGATTTCATATTTGTTACTTCATGGTGAAGAAACCATGGAAATAACCATCAAAATGACCTTAAATTGCAAATCTAACATTGGCATTGTGTTTAGAATATCATTTGCACTCAAAATATGCATAAAGTGAAGGTGAGGAAATACTTAGAAGGGGGGGTTGAATAAGTATGACAAATAATCAAAGATTCAAACACAGTTATTTTTATCCTGGTTCGTTGAACTCAACTACTCCAGTCCACCCTCTCAAGAGTGATTTGCCTTTCTCAGTCAAGGACTTAATCCACTATTTAATCAAACAGATTACAATAGTAACACCTAAGAACAACTATTCTTAGTCTTCTCAAGAGCTACTGATCCCAACTGGATCCTCTTAAGGAAATCTTTTACAATCAATGTAAAACTATTACAAGAGTAAGAATGCTTCTAAAAAGCTATTATCACAACTGTGATATTTCTCTTAAGTTTAAGAAAAATGTTACAGCAAATAGAATATAAGAGCTTTTGAGAGATTAACTTTGATAAGTGATTTTTGCAAGAAGTTCGTTACTAAAGAAGATGGAGTGGACTTCTTTATATAGGCACTTAGATCCATGAAATCTTCTCAACGTTGGAGGCTGTGCTGAAAAAGTCTGATGCCTTTTGTCTTTACGTTGGAGGCTGTGCTGAAAAAGCCTGGTGCCTTTTGTCTTCACGTTGCAGAAAATTTCCTTAGAATGGAATGCACAGATAAAACCTTTTTGTTGTGTGTTCTTGTGTCTAGCATAAAAGAGGAAAGAGCTGTTGAGATATGCCAACGGACATATTCAAATCTTCTTCACTAAGTAAGTTCAGCTATCAACATCAGAGTCTGGATCTTCAGAATCTCCAGAGTAGAGATCTTCTGGATCTTCAGAGTCTTGGGATGTTCTTCAGATTATGCTGAATCAGAGTATATGCAGCTTGTGTGCTTGAGCGTGTAGTTCTGTCAGAGCAGAGTCTTCTATATCAGATTCTCAATACTATGCAGCGCAGTATCTTCAGAGTCTTTTGATGACTAAGCTTCTGAACTCTCAGAGTCTTCTATTCTTTAGAGGATTCTGCTTCAGAATCTTCAGTAGACAGCACTCAGATTCTTCTGGAGACAACATTCAGATCTTCATTTAAGATGCTCTTGAACCTTTGAAGCCTTTCATAATATCATTGTTCAGATCCAAATTTGCTCTTTAAGAATATTTTCTTTAGTACCTGTAGCAAACAGTCTAGAACAAATTTAGAGTATATAATTCTTGAATACAAAATTCATAAGTGTTATCATCAAAACATAGAGATATTACTAAGAAACAATTTGTGTTCTTACATAAAGTTGCCTTGAAATAGTTCCAAATGAATTAATTCCAATTTATCCTTTTTAAGCTTTCTTCATGAAAAATTCACACACCAATTCTTCATTCCAAGCTAAATCCACGACTTCTTAATGTTTGGTTGAACAAATGACCCCATTTGGAGCAAGTTTCATGTTGAAAAGAGTTTTATTTGAAGTGTGCAAGTTGGTGAAATGGACCTATAATTTTATGACCTATAATCTCACTTTCCCAAAATACCCCTGACTTGCAAGCCTCATAACTTGAATTCTACAAATCAGATGAAAGAATTTTAGTACTCTTTGGAAAGCTAAGACCATGAGGAATAACTTTCATGTTCATCAAAATTTGAGGAGAAACAACCTTCTAGGTAAAAAATGGCTTGGAAGTTGGTTGACTTTTGTTGACCAAAACCACATTCATCTGAGGACTTGTAACTTGTCAGCATCATAACTTGAGTTCTAGAAATTAGATGAATAACTTCTAGTACTCAAAAGAAATCTAAGAACATGCTTTACAAGTTTCATGACCATGTCAAGATGAGATGAGACTTCTATATTGAGAAAGGTGGTCTTGAAGTTGGGGACTAAACAGGGGATTTTACACTGAGAACCCTAATTCAGTAACTTCTCACACTCCTTATTCTTGATGAATTGATCTTGAAATGATATATTAGACATCTCAACACAACATCCCATGAACATAGAGACTTGTAATTGAGTTTTAATCTCCTTCAATTTCACAGTTAACTGAGGGTTAACCAGATGAAAACCCTAGATGCAACATTCTTGACTGTGGCTTCTTCCACCTCACACAACAACTTGAATAAGCTCCAACATGGATCTCAAAGCACTCAATGAGCTCTCTCAACATCTTATATCCATAATTATGAATTCACAATCCTCTGATTCTCTTCAACTGGCCTCCAAGTTAGGAGCTAACCCACATACATCCATCCATCCTTTCACAAGACTATTGACCACTTCTAGATGACCTGATGACCGTTCATACTTGAGTAACACCCCTTGCTTAGGATCAACACTATGAGTAACCTCCTCTTGCTATATATAACCTCTTCATCCCCTGTTCAATGAAAAATGCTATGCAATGCAAATGCTAGAATAAAATGAAATGAAACACAAGCCAGCTAAAGAAAAAGGTTGGGCAAATTTTGGGGTGCAACAGCTGCCCCTATTCAAACGACTTGGACCTGAATGGATGAAAAGCGAACGACTTTCAAACAATTAAGGTAAAAGACGATTGAATACCAAAGAACCCGGAAATTTGCCAACCGCAGCAATAAATTGTAACTCTGATTAGGGAACAAATATCCAGAAAAACTGAACGCAGACAGTTGCAACGACAACCAGCTGACTGATCATCCGATAAAGAACATCTGACATCACCGCCAGTCATCTGTGTAATGCCACAGACATCAAAACCAAAGGCTATATCAACATGCAGTTAGCGACTTCACCTCAAGAAGAGAATAATACTCATATCGTCTAAAAGTAGACGAAAAGACTCCAAATACTCACATCGTCTAAAAGTAGACGGAAAGACTCCAAATACGTTTATGCTGTCTAAGGATAGACAGAAACAAGAACAATACTCACGTCGTCTAATAGTAGACGGAAAGACACCAAAATACTCACATCGTCTAGAAGTAAATAGAAAGACACCCAAATACTCACATCGTCTAGAAGTAGGCGGAAAGACACCCATGAAAGGTCCACATTGTCTAAGGATAGACAGGAAGAAACATCAATGCTCACGTCGTCTAAAGGTAGACGGAAAGACACCAAATCGCATTTCAAAACCGTTCATCGAATTGTAGAATTCTTTTGTCCATAAGAGTTGATGGAAAGAAAATATCTTCAAAGGGCCACATCGTCAATAGGAATTACCAACAAGGGAAACCAATCATTCTTCAAAGAGTCACAATGTCAATAGGAATTGACAGCACGAAAACCCTCCTAAAACGCCATCTCATCCAATAAACAGAAAGAAAACCACGTCTGAAACTCACGTCGTCTAATGATAGGCAGAGAGAAAAACCTGCTGGAGAAGCACGTCGTCAATAGGAATTGACGGAAAGAAAATTTGCTTGGGGATGTCATCATCAGAGGACTGATGGACAAAATCATAACCGACGGATGATCTGAAGCCCAAATAAACCGTTGAGTTGTCTGAACACAGCTGTTGGATAAATGCCCTTGTATAGATTGCAAAGTGATTCAAGTTGCCACGAAAGGCTGACAAAAACTGGCTTATGCTTCGAATGCATATGTGTATGTTTGAATATGGCGTAATGTTACATACGAAATGGAAATGCTACGCATTTGAGCATGAAATGCAAGGATGATGCAAATATGATAACTACATGCAAAGATGCAGATGCAGGCTCCGGCTGCCGGGGAAAGCTGGATATGACAAAACCGCTCTAGCAAAATAAATGCTGAAGACGAAACCAACTCCGCTGGGTAACTAGATGTGCCAAGTATGGTTGGACTCTACTGGGGATAGCTTACACGTGCCAATGATGATTGGACTTTTGCTGGAGAAAACAAACGAAGTCTTCCGACGTACCAAAGGGAATTGGATTTGCAAAGGATCAGGTACGACTGATGCTGGAAAAAATATCCTGTCTGAACTCAAAGGTTTTTGGTTAAAGGGTCAAGGGATAGTAGCATGACTTCCCTACATTCGTCTTGCACTTGAAAGTTAGCTGAACCTGCTTGAACAACTCTTGAAGACATGGAGAGGAACAATTCCGGCGCTTCCGAATCTGCCCCAACTCGTGGGACCTCTGTGGGGATATTCCTCGAAAGGAAATATGAGATCTCATGTTTTGATGGTTTGAAAAGAACTGCCCAAACATCTTGAACCTTGGAGAGGTACTTCATATTAATTGCCCCACGGGCAAGAAATAGCTTCTACGTTCTTAGGGTGGCCTGCCTCAGTCTTACAATGACTTTGCCCCTGACTGGCTGACCTGTGGGGAGAGTGCTTCTTGGCTGCGAGAGATTCGCCGAATCTCGACTTGACTGCCTCAGATTAACTGACTTCTGGATGGCAGACTCCCATGATATCATTTGATATAACTTGCCCCAGTTCGACGGAGTATTCAGACATTCCGCATTCTACCCTGATCAATCTTTCCACTGTGAAAACTTTCCTGCTGTCAAGCGCTTACTCACAAGTAAAACAAGTTGTCTTACATAAAAGATATATTAAATGCAATGCATGTGACAGTTTTCGAAATCCAGTTCTGTTCACAGGAAATATTTGTGACATAAAGTGAATAAATCATTTATCAACATGTCAACATTAGTACAATGATCGCGACTTTCTATGTCTAATTCAACTTAACTGCAAGTGCACAGTCTATCGCGTAGTAATAAAAGATATCGATCCCACAAGGACTCGTAATCAAACTAGTGTTCTCGGGAGTTACTATGTTTAGCTAGGTAGATAATGTTTAAGGGAATAATTTCTATCACTAAAGGGAACTAAAAACGTTACTTGAATTATAATTACGCGAATCGATATGCAATAATTATGTTCTTCAGGGATTTGACAAGTTACCGGTATATAAAATATTTTTCAGAATTTATTTAAGAAGAAAATAGTGATCTAAAGACTTTCGTCTCACGATGGTTGTTGACGCTAGTCGCAACTCTAAGGCGGAACGTATGTTGTCGCTATCCCGTTCGGGGTTAAAATCGCTTTTTGGAAATCTCTAAGTTCTAATCTATTTTAAAGTGCTTTCGCTGTTATTAAAACAAATGCCTAGTGTTTACTATCTGGTCTTAGCCGCAGATGTCGCTTGTTGGTTCGTACCTTAATTAATTTCCCACTGTCGTGGCAAAACTACTTTTAAATAAGTTCTCGCTGTCGCGACGAACGTTTATTCAATAAATAAGTTTAAACACTCAGGCCATAAACAACTTTTGAAAAAGAAAGTTTTCAACCGGTTATTATCAAATCCTGTCTGAATTATCATTACATATCCATTACTCTGGTTTAGCTAGACATGGATTTGGGAAAGGTAAAACATAAATAAAAGCAGAAACTTAGAACATTCATATTACTGAGAATTAAAGTTACAATTAACGAAATAATAAAAACCTGTAACGTATCCAATTGGCTTTTGGCCAAATCCCAACGATGTCGGTAGGATTGTGTCTTCAAACCAATAGAGCGCACAAATGAATATTGTAGAAGATGGAATACAGGAATAAGGAAAGGAAACAAAAACAAAAAGAATGAAACTAAATTTTGCTCTGGAAAATAATTTGGGCAGCAATTCGTTATCTGAATGCGGCTCCCTTTCTCAGCTCCCCTCCTTCCCCTTTTATAGAGGTAAAATGCTAACGGTTGTAATTTGAAGAAGGTGGACTTGGAGGCAGAAAAATTAGGGAGTAGTGGTCCATTATTTGGGACTTGGAACTGGTATTTGCACGTTTAATTGAAGCTTTGCGTTTTTGCCTGCATGACGGTCGTCATGGTGTGTGACGGTCGTCATGGCTGTGTGACGGTCGTCACAGCAGCAAAATGCGCCTTCTGTGTTTTTCGTGTTGTTTTCATCTGGTTTTCGTCCATATTTCATCTGTAATTGCTTCTTTTCTTCATATTGCTTTGTTTAGACATGATCATCAAATACCTGCAAAATATCAGACAAATAACATGGAAAGAACCCGAAATCGGATTGAAACCAGTCAAACATTAGTTGAATTATGCGTCAATATATATATACGATTTCGCGTTATCAAACTCCCCTAAGCTTGAATCTTTGCTTGTCCTCAAGTAAAACAGAAGGAATAAAAGTTGGCAAGCACGAGCCAGCTTCCTCATTCAGAAAGTTGGGAAGAACCGGGATTCTAAATTGGAACAAAACGAGTACGGTGACGACACTGGACTATAAGTCTTCGGAGGTCTCCTTTTTATGCAAATCGGTCCCAATCACGCTACTGCATCTCGGTATCAAGGTTCTCGCGTCAAGTTTACCCTGTTTGTTCTAGCGCAATCATATTAAGCCCGTTGTCCATACACTTTCATGGCAAGTAAGCCTGTTAGTGAATATGATCTCATTGTTGTTTTGATCTTTTCATTGCTCATAAGCTTATACCATTGATTTTTCAATGAGTTTTTGTACTGTTGGGCTAAATGCTCGGGTGAGGAGCACCTAACTTAGAGGGGACATGTCTCTATACTTGGGTTATATGGCTTTCTTTTCATGATTTTTCGTCTTTTTAGAGATCATACACTTATTTGCATTGGTCGCTCGCTTAGAAATGTTTAGGATGGTGCTGACTGCTTGTATAAATTACTTGGGGCTGAGTTTGCGTAGAAACTTGAAACTTTGGTACACGTAGGTAGTGAAACCGACTCGCATAAACCGGAGGTCTAAGGTGTCAGGACGATACTGGTTTTGTTAAAATTTTCGTCTCGGAGTTTCAAAACTTGGTTTGAACTTTGGCGCATTCTCGTGATGCTTTTGCTTTTGAGGAACGACTAAAAAATTTTGTTTATGTCGAATAAAGTGGGGATATTTACGTAACGGAAGAAGATATATAAAAGAGCTTTTATTTGCTAAAACGGGAAAATGTTCGAATTGAAATTACTGAATTAAAAGTACAAGGGAATGGGAAATAAACGCTCCGCTCTCACACTATCTCAATCAGTGTCCCCACTGATTTGAAAGAATGTGAGAGGGAAATACAAGGGAAATGAAAATACAAGAAACGGAAAATATAGTAAACAAATAAGGAAAGAAGGAACTAATCACGGCCTCTGCCTCGGTCACGTCCTCTGTCTCGTCCTCTACCTCTGCCTTGGTCGACTCGGGCCTCAAAGTTCAGTGCTCCGGTGTGATAGACATAATCTCGGAGTCTTTCGAACTGCAAGGTAAGATTCGCCAAGTTCTCAGTGATGGTTTCCTGGCCAGTTTGGAGCTGTTGCATCGTGGTCCGATGCCAAGCTTCGAACTGCTCTGCTCGCTGATTCTGTTGCTGCATCATAGCGAGTATCTGGGCTTGCTGGTCGAGGGATCGGCGAAGGTCTTCTTCAGAGTAGTCAGGCTCTGGACGATGGCGGCGGCGGCGGTAGGATGTGCCTTCAGAAGGAAGTGGTTGCGATGCCTCCGGTTGCTCAGTTCTGTCCAACTCATCTTGCATTTCGTCACCAGAACCTTGGGTGTTGGTTTGAGTTGGGGCAGCGGTAGCAGCAGGGGCATTGAGGTCAAAAAGCCAGTCGGAACGATCCTGTGGGTGCATCCGGGTTCGTGAAGGCATGATGATACTTCTGACGGTTTTGCCACGCACGACCGGGTGGTACTTTCCATCGGCCCTGGAACGGATGAGGTGAGAAGCTCTGCAATGGTCGGTGTCAAGGAATACCGAGGGAATTGCATGGAGATGCTGGAGTCGGTCACCGAGGTTCAGCCCGAGTGCAATGGAGGTAACAATCCCGCCAAAGTAAAATGGCTTAGAGCCACGGTTGCAGTTGGCCTGAATGTGGGCCAGGAGGAACGGAGCGGCGTTGATGGGCTCGGAATGGAACACACAGCAGAGAAAGAAGATCTCTTTGGAGTTCACCTTATGGTTTCTATCCCTTGCGAAGATGGTGTTGCTCAGTGCTCGATGGAAATACCGGATGGTCGGGTTGTGGATGTGTGTTGCATGCAGAGAATCCCAGCCGTCGGCATTGATTCCGGTCAATTGGTACCAGAGCGCAAAGGCGTCATGCTGAAACTATTCCTTAATGCGGCGGTGAGCATCGTCACCGCGAGGGAAATGTAGGATGTCGGCAATCTGATTTTCATTCAGTTGGTAGTTCGTGCCGAACATACGGAAACAGGCGGCGCCGGAATGTTGGTTGAGGTCGCCGCTGGAAGTGAAGTAACTGAACGAACTGAGGAACTCAAGGGTGAGTTGTTCGTAAGTCGGCTGCGGATTGGTGCACATATGCCAAATGCCTGCTCTCTGGAGCATCCAAGTGACGCCGTCAAGGAGGCCGAGCTCCGTGAGGGATGGTAGGTCGGCTGTAGCGACCGTTGATGGAAGGCGATATAGTTGGCTCTCTGTTTCTCGCCGGAGTCGCCGTTGTTGAACACGATATTGCTAAGGTCTGGGGTTTCGTTGTTTCTCGCCATGGTTGGAGGATGCTGAGGAAATGGGGATTAAGTTGGTTCTGTGGAATGAAAAATGTCACAGAAGTGGATTAGGAAGTTGAAATGGGAGTTGGGATTATATGGAGCAAGGTGGGAAAACGAAAGTTGGGAGTGGGGTTTGAGTGTGTGATGATTGGAAGTTGAATAGATGGGAGTGGGGGAGAAAACGCAACCTCTGTTATAGCAGATAACAGTTTTGGACTCGTGACGGTCGTCACGCATCTGTGGCGGTCGTCACCCGTGTGACAGGCGTCAGGCTTCTGTGACGGTCGTCATACTAGCAAATTCTGCAGAACGCAGAATTTTGCTATAGGGGTGCTCTTGTCATGGTTTTAAGGCCTAGGATTGATATGGCAATGTATTATATCGGCCAAGAAACATATGATAACGTAAAAACAGAATCAAGGAATAAAGAATAAAATTGAAATAACATGTAATTAAAATGATTGTTTGTAATGTAATACATAAGGGAAATAGACAATGCAAAAATCAAAATAATTGAAAACGGACGGAAAACAAAAAAAATTAAACTAAACTAAAGCTAATATCTCAGTCTTTTTGTGCCTTCAATTCGTCAAACTTCCGGGCGTAGTAGTTGAGCTGGTCACAAACTAAGTCCATGAAAACTGCGAGTTCGCTGTGTATGCTTGTGATGTCTTCTCTTACGGTGGTCAGGGCGGCGTCGACGTTGTCTAATCGGTTCAGAACGATATCCATTTTGTATGTGGTTTCCTCAGGAATGGGCTCAGGATAGGTGTTGTAATGTGGAGGGGTCGCAGGGTCTATCTCAGCTTCTGATACAGCATCCTCATAGTACATATAATCATGTGCTTCAGAGATGTGATCACTGTCGTACATGTAATTCTGTGGTGTTGATTGAGATGAAGGAGGTCCCATAGGCTCATCTAATTCATAAACCCAATTGTCCTTGTTATGGATACTTGTCATCTGATGATTTGGCAATGTGAATAGCTGGACAGGTTTGTCATTGATGAGGTACTCGTAAGGTCCAGGTCCCATGGTTCTTAAAATGCCCCTGTTAAAGCAAAACTGGATATTCATGGGTCGGATGGTGCCAAAACTAGTGCTTGCATTTAGGTGGAATCTAAGGCCAAGCTCGTGGGCAATCATTGTCACGAGGCCTCCTATTAGAATAGGTGATTGTGGTTCCTGAGTGAGGCGTCAGAAGGATCTCATCATAAAAGGTACGACATTCACTGTACGGCCCTGAGAAGCACAGAACATGATAAATAACTCTTCTTTAGATACTGTAGTAATGTTTTCTTCTTTTCCAAAAAGGGTGTGAGCTAGGATCTTATGAAAGTATCTGAAAGCTGGGTTATGAATCTCATCATTATACATGCTATTTGGGTCAGGGTGATAGTCGCCTGTGATTTTACCCCAGAACTGGTTGAGTTCAAAATCAAGATCGTCATCTTCGGCACTGATGAACACATGTGGTCCGCTAGGAAATCCTAGGAGGTTAGCTAATGACATCCGGCTATGGGTTTGGTCCATTCCAAACATCCTAAAGGTGATCAGCTCTGTGTTTGATCCAAAACCATAGTTGGGTAAGTACCTGAAGGAACTAAGGAATTCGTAGGTGAGGTCCTTATAGGTAGCAAAACGGGTTTTCAAGGAGGTGTTCTCCCATCCTAATTGATTAAACAGGTATTGGATGCTATCAGTAATTCCTAGTTTCTCCATGGTAGACTTATCATAATACAGTGTTAAGGCTATGTCTCTCTCAGTTAATGCTTCGAATCTTGCCTTTTGAGCTAATCCTTGAAAATGAACCTTTGTGAAGTCGTACGCGGCCATACTCGCAGGTTAGTCGGAGAAAAACAAGAGGAAGGTTTGAAGGCTTTTAAAATCCTGAAAAGTTTAAAACAGAAATTTGAAGTTAGAATTTTTAGAAACAAAAGGTGGTAAAAAAACAAAGTTTAAATAAAAGAGAAAAATAAAATAAAATAAAATAAAGTAAAAATAGTAGCAATTTTAAGTTTAGGATTTTTGTTAAAGTTTCAAAGTATAACTTTAAATAAAAATGAGAATGAAATACAGTAAAGAGGGAAATACGGGAAAATTGGGTTGCCTCCCATTAAGCGTTGTTTTTAACGTCTAAAGCCTGACGATAGCTTGGTGACAAGCTATTCGGGTGTTTGAGCAGGAAGCTCGAGCAATGTTATACTGCTAACTTGAGGGCTGTTTTCGTTCTTATTATAATGTTTTAGACGTTGCCCGTTTACGATAAACGGCGCATTCGTTTTATCGGTAATTTCAACATCTCCACTTTGAAGTACTTTAGTCACTTCAAAAGGTCCAGACCACCTAGATTTTAGTTTACCTGGGAAGAGTTTTAATCTTGAATTAAATAGAAGTACGATGTCTCCCACACTGAATTGTTTCTTGACTGAACGTTTATCATGCCATTTTTTAGTTCGTTCTTTGTAGATACGGGCATTTTCGTAAGCGTCCAATCGAAGTTCTTCTAATTCGTGTAAGTTCAAGATTCGTTTCTCTCCTGCCTCAGTGTAGTTGAAATTGAGTGTCTTAATGGCCCAGAAGGCTTTATGCTCTAATTCTATAGGGAGATGACAGGATTTACCGTAAACTAATTTGTAGGGTGTAGTACCTATTGGTGTCTTAAAAGCGGTCCTATAAGCCCATAAAGCTTCATTTAGCTTTGATGACCAATCTTTCCTTGAGGTAGCGACAGTCTTTTCCAATATTTGTTTTATTTCCCTGTTCGAGACCTCTACTTGTCCGCTAGTTTGCGGATGATAAGGTGTAGCTACTCGGTGTCGGACTCCATATTTAGAAAGAAGTTTATCAAAGATTCGCGATATGAAGTGTGATCCGCCGTCACTAATGACGAGTCTGGGTACACCGAATCTAAGAAAGATTGTGTTTTTGAAGAGTTTGATTACTACTCGTGCATCATTTGTTGGAGCAGCAATGGCTTCTATCCATTTAGACACATAGTCTACAGCGACGAGTATGTAGTTATTACCAAAAGAAGACGGGAATGGTTCCATGAAATCTATTCCCCATACGTCAAAGATTTCTACCTCTAAGATTCCTTTCTGAGGCATCTCATCGCGTCGTGAGATGTTTCCAGTTTGTTGGCATCGATCACATTTTAGCACAGCGATGTGAACGTCTTTCCAGAGGTTAGGCCAGAATAAGCCGTCTTGGAGAATCTTAGCGCACGTCTTAGATGTACTGGCATGACCACCATATCGTGCTGAATGGCATTGGGAAATGATATTTTCTATTTCTTCCTCTGGGACACAGCGACAGTATATGTTGTCGACCCCTCTCTTGAAGAGTAGAGGTTCGTCCCAATAATAGTGTTTCAGATCGTGGAAGAATTTCTTCTTTTGCTGATAAGTGAGATCCGGTGGAAGCACGCCTGCGACTAGGTAATTAACGATGTCAGCATACCAAGGTAATGTGACTTAGGCATAGACGACTTCTACGGCTTTTTCGAGTTCTGGATCTTCCGAGATTAAGTTAGGCATGTCACTTTCTAATTTGGCTATCAGATGTTCGTATGGAAAATCGTCATTTATCGGTATTGGTTCATGTTTGATGCCTTCTATTCGGGGTAAGTGATCTGCAACAACGCTCTCGGTTCCTTTCTTATCTTTGATTTCTAAATCAAACTCTTGTAATAACAGGATCCATCTCAATAATCTTGGTTTGGCATCCTTTTTGCTTATTAGGTACCCGATGGCAGCGTTGTCTGTGTATATGATAATTTTTTCTCCTACTAAGTAAGAACAGAATTTGTCAAGTGCAAATATAACTGCTAGAAGTTCCTTTTCTGTTGTAGCGTAGTTCATTTGGGCAGGGCCTAAGGTTCTACTGGCATAGTAGATGGCATGGAGCTTCTTGTCTTTCCTTTGTCCTAGAACTGCGCCTACAGCATAATCACTCGCATCGCACATGATTTCGAACGGTAGTCGCCAATCGGGTGGTTGCATAATCGGTGTAGTGATAAGGGCTGATTTTAATGTTTCGAATGCTTTTAGACAGTCGTCGTCAAAGACGAACTCAACATCTTTCATCAACAGGCCGGTCAAAGGTTTTGTGATTTTTGAAAAATCTTTTATAAATCTGCGGTAGAAACCGGCATGTCCTAGAAAACTCCGTATTTCTCGTACGGATTTTGGAGGTTGGAGGTCTTTTATAATTTCTATTTTAGCTTTGTCGACCTCAATCCCTTTATTTGATATGACATGTCCTAGAACTATTCCTTGTCGGACCATAAAATGGCATTTTTCCCAATTTAGGACGAGGTTCACTTTTACACAACGTTCTAATACCATTTCTAAGTTTTGTAAGCATCTTTCGAAACTTTGTCCACATACTGAGAAATCGTCCATAAATACTTCCATGATGTCGTCTATGAAATCTGCGAAGATTGCCATCATGCATCTTTGGAAGGTTGCTGGAGCATTACAAAGTCCGAACGACATTCGGCGGTAAGCAAAAGTACCATAAGGACATGTGAATGTAGTCTTTTCTTGGTCATCAGGATGAATGGGAATTTGGAAAAGTCCTGAATAGCCATCTAGATAGCAGAAATATGAATGTTTGGCTAATCTTTCCAACATTTGGTCTATGAAGGGTAAGGGGAAGTGATCTTTTCGTGTAGCTTTGTTAAGCTTTCTATAATCAATGCACATCTTGCTTCCAGTCACGACTCTTTTTGTTATTGATTCGCCTTTTTCGTTCTTAACTATTGTGACTCCTCCTTTCTTAGGTACGACATGAACTAGGCTGACCCATTCACTATCGGAGATTGGATAGATGATTCCTGCATCTAGTAATTTCTTTACTTCGTCTCTGACTACAATGCTTAGGATGGGGTTCAGTCTCCTCTGATGCTCTCTAGAGGTTTTACAGTCTTCCTCTATTGTAATTCGATGCATACAGATCGAAGGGCATATACCTTTTAGATCACTTATGTTATAGCCTAACGCGGTAGGGTACTTCTTTAGGACTTCTAATAGCTTTACGGTTTCTAGTTGTCCTAAGTCGGCGTTGACTATCACTGGTCTTTTTAGTTCATCGTCTAGGAATTCATATCTAAGGTTTTTGGGTAGTGTTTTAAGTTCTAAAGATGGGTTCTTCGGACCTGGCATATGGTTTGGGGTTAGTGCTAAGCTTTCGCTTAGGCTGTCGTCTTTATACGGTTTACGCCAATCATCGTCTTCAGAAATATCGGGTATTTGAATCTTTATTATTTTCTGAATACATGGTCTCTTCATTTTCAAGTTCTCTTATGCATTCGTCAATTACATCTACTAAATAGCAGGTATCGTCTATGGCTGGTGCTTGTAAGAACTTGGTGAGAATGAACTCTATCTTTTCTTCTCCTACTTCGAATGTTAGCCTTCCTTTCTTCATGTCTATAATAGCTCCGGCTGTAGCTAGGAACGGTCTTCCTAGGATAATCGGGGTAACAGAGTCCTCTTTGATGTCCATGATTATGAAGTCGGTTGGGATGTAGAATTGTCCTATGCGTACTGGAACGTTTTCCAGTATTCCGACGGGATATTTTACTGATCGGTCAGCCAATTGTACGGACATTTTGGTTGGTCTAAGGTCTCCCATATTCAGCTTTTTGCATATAGATAAAGGCATAACACTGATACTGGCTCCTAAATCGCATAGAGCTTTGTCTATTACGAACTTTCCTATGACGCAGGGTATGGAAAAACTACCTGGGTCTTTTAATTTAGGAGGCATGCGGTTTTGAATAATAGCACTACACTCTGCAGTAAGTGTAACTGTTTCGTTATCCTCGATCTTTCTCTTATTTGACAAGATTTCTTTGAGAAATTTAGCATATGATGGCATTTGAGTGATAGCTTCTGTAAAAGGAATAATGATATTCAGCTGTTTAAGGAGCTCTACAAATTTCTTAAATTATCCTGAAGTTTTGGAGTTTATTAATCTTTAAGGATAAGGGATAGGTGGTTTATATGGCGCTGGAGGTGCTTGCGTTTTTTCACTTGCGGTGTCCTCCTTCTCGTTGTCTTCCTTCTTCTCTAACTCGGATTCCTTTTCTGCTTGTTCAGTTGGTTTTTGTTGCATGGCTGAGTTTTCGGTTCTCGGATCGATCGGTTCGTCCAATTCTTTTCCACTTCTTAATACGACAGCATTTGCTTGACCTTTTGGATTTTTTTCGGGTTGTCCAGGAAATGTGCCAGCGGGTGCAGCAGCAGAGGCTTGTTGTTGAGCCACTTGTGATATCTGTGTTTCTAACATTTTGTTGTGGGTGGCTAAAGCGTCTACTTTTCCGGTCAGCTGTTTAATTTGCTCGCTAGTGTGTATGTTTTGATTCAGGAATTCTTTGTTTGTTTGAGCTTGAGTAGCTATGAATTTTTCCATCATCAACTCGAGGTTTGATTTCCTAGGTGCAGTCTGAGCAGCAGCTGGTTTCTGATACCCTGGCGGAGCAGCAGGCATCTGCAATGCATTACCGCTTTTGTAAGAAAAGTTTGGATGATTTCGCCAACCTGGGTTGAAGGTATTTGCGTAAGGATTTCCTTGAGCATAATTTACTTGGTCTGGTGGGATTCCTGCCAGCAATGGGGATTCGGGCGCATTATGAGTAATGATTCCACATAACTCGCAGTTTGGAGTTACGGCAACGACGGTTGCAGTGGGGTTAACGGTCAGACTGTCAATTTTCTGTGCTAGAGCATCTACTTTAGCGTTGAACTTTTCAAGGCTGCTGATCTCGTACATCTCACCTTTCGCTGTTGGTTTCTCTGCTGGAATGCGTTCACCTCCCCATTGGCAGTGGTTCTGAGACATGTTTTCGATTAGTTGATAGGCTTCGTCGTATGGCTTATCCATAAGTGCACCGCCCGCGGCGGCGTCTACCGTTAGTCTGGTGTTATATAAAAGCCCATTATAGAAAGTATGGATCATCACCCAGTCTTCTAGACCGTGGTGAGGACATGTTCTCATCATATCTTTGAATCGTTCCCATGCTTCGTAAAGAGATTCAATATCTTTTTGTCGAAATCCGTTGATTTGAGCTCTAAGCATAGCAGTTTTGCTTGGCGGAAAATATCTTGCTAAGAAGACGTTCTTCAACTGTTCCCACGTTGTAACGGAGTTGGATGGTAAGGATTGTAACCATGTCCACGCTCTATCTCTAAGAGAGAAAGGGAAAAGACGAAGTCTTATTGCGTCTGGAGTTACTCCATTTGCTTTCACTGTGTCTGCGTATTGTACAAACTTCGTTAAATGTTCGTTTGGATCTTCAGTTGCATTTCCTGAGAATTGGTTTTGTTGTACAACTGACAGCAATGACGGTTTCAGCTCAAAATCGTTTCGAGTAATAGCTGGGGCAGCAATGCTACTTCTAGGATCCATCTGAGAGGGTGTAGCGTATGCCTTCAGCGGTTTGTTTTGAGGTCCTTCAGCCATCTTTGGTTCTTCTTCGGATTTGGGAATGTGAGAGAGAGGATCGGGAATGTTATGTTTTTGTTAGTACTCAATGATGCGGCTTCTTAAATGTAAGAAGCGCTCTAGTTCCGCGACTGAGGGTTTTAAGATATCGCCTTGTGGGTGATTACTTGGCATACAATCGACAGAACCAGTAAAGGGAAAATAAAATTGTTAACCTAGTCTATACGGCGTAACAGAAGGTTACACTATTGACTAAACGGGTCCCCGGCAACGGCGCCAAAAACTTGATCGCGACTTTCTATGTCTAATACAACTTAACTGCAAGTGCACAGTCTATCGCGTAGTAATAAAAGATATCGATCCCACAAGGACTCGTAATCAAACTAGTGTTCTCGGGAGTTACTATGTTTAGCTAGGTAGATAATGTTTAAGGGAATAATTTCTATCACTAAAGGGAACTAAAAACGTTACTTGAATTATAATTACGCGAATCGATATGCAATAATTATGTTCTTCGGGGATTTGACAAGTTACCGGTATATAAAATATTTTTCAGAATTTATTTAAGAAGAAAATAGTGATCTAAAGACTTTCGTCTCACGATGGTTGTTGACGCTAGTCGCAACTCTAAGGCGGAACGTATGTTGTCGCTATCCCGTTCGGGGTTAAAATCGCTTTTTGGAAATCTCTAAGTTCTAATCTATTTTAAAGTGCTTTCGCTGTTATTAAAACAAATGCCTAGTGTTTACTATCTGGTCTTAGCCGCAGCTGTCGCTTGTTGGTTCGTACCTTAATTAATTTCCCACTGTCGTGGCAAAACTACTTTTAAATAAGTTCTCGCTGTCGCGATGAACGTTTATTCAATAAATAAGTTTAAACACTCAGGCCATAAACAACTTTTGAAAAAGAAAGTTTTCAACCGGTTATTATCAAATCCCGTTTGAATTATCATTACATATCGATTACTCTGGTTTAGCTAGACATGGATTTGGGAAAGTTAAAACATAAATAAAAGCAGAAACTTTGAACATTCATATTACTGAGAATTAATGTTACAATTAACGAAATAATAAAAACCTGTAACGTATCCAATTGGCTTTTGGCCAAATCCCAACGATGTCGGCAGGATTGTGTCTTCAAACCAATAGAGCGCACAAATGAATATTGTAGAAGATGGAATACAGGAATAAGGAAAGGAAACAAAAACAAAAAGAATGAAACTAAATTTTGCTCTGGAAAATAATTTGGGCAGCACTTTGTTATCTGAATGCGGCTCCCTTTCTCAGCTCCCCTCCTTCCCCTTTTATAGAGGTAAAATGCTAACAGTTGTAATTTGAAGAAGGTGGACTTGGAGGCAGAAAAATTAGGGAGTAGTGGTCCATTATTTGGGACTTGGAACTGGTATTTGCACGTTTAATTGAAGCTTTGCGTTTTGCCTGCATGACGGTCGTCATGGCTGTGTGACGGTCGTCACAGCAGCAAAATGCGCCTTCTGTGTTTTTCGTGTTGTTTTCATCTGGTTTTTGTCCATATTTCATCTGTAATTGCTTCTTTTCTTCATATTGCTTGGTTTAGACATGATCATCAAATACCTGCAAAATATCAGACAAATAACATGGAAAGAACCCGAAATCGGATTGAAACCAGTCAAACATTAGTTGAATTATGCGTCAATATATATATATATACGATTTCGCGTTATCATACAACACTGTAAGAGGAATCCTTTTAGGAGTCAGTTTTGATGCGATCTTTACCGAAGTATGCTTTCGAAACAAACCTGCTTCAATTAGGACTTTTTCAGGTTGTAACGTGGTCGGGTTCATGGTTTACAAGGAAAGGATAAAGGCTCAAAATTTATTGTAACCCGCCCATTCTCCGTGATATTCTCCAATCCTACATTCAGCTAATTCGACACTAGCGCTCACCTCTCAGAGGTTGAATGACAGGAGTGATGGTTCAGGAAACCACAAGTTTTTGGAGTGACAGGCACTCGCTTTTCATCTTTTGGTGCCTGAATCACACGACTTGTTTTTCATAATCATTTTTTTTTAATTTCCCTAACTTTTGCTTGGACTGGCTCTTTTGAGCTTCTTTTGATTTCAAAGTCCAGCGGGATGCCCTAATTTTTGCCTAATCGCTTGTTTTCAAGATTCGGCGTAGCGGGCTTTTCTTTTGATTCTTTTCTTTTCTTTTTTTTCTCGAACAAATCGTGCGACACCGGCTTGTCTGACTTGTTTAGAGGATTGTGACTATTTCACTCCTTGGTCGGTAAGGGATAACCATTGTGGTTTTTAAGGCACGACCTATACAGGTGTGACTTATCCTTGAACGGGAACAAATCCTATTGCGATTTGGATATATGGCCGAATTAACTAACACTTGCCCCACCCCAGGTTAAAAATTAGGGTTTTTCATTTTCAGAAAGAAACTCCTACTCCGAGGCTCAAAGGGGCTGACAAGGGATTATCATCCTTATATCTCCAGTGTTTGGGAATTTAAAACAATGCTTGTACATCATCAGCAGGTTTTATTTCAAAAGGGATTAACTAACACCAGTTTTATTTCATCCTCCCCGGATTCCGCTTAAACAAGCGTATGACATCTGTAAAAAGCAATTAGTGAACACAAATGGATTAAATCAAAACATGCATATTCATTTCATTAATATCAATCAACGGAAAAAACAAGTTTTACAAATGACTTTGCACTTTAAACAGGAGAGAAAATACAAACATAAAGAAATAACAGGATAAAACAAAAATTGCCAGCTTCTGGAAACTGGGCTTTCACACTGATTAGCTGCTTAGGGAGATGCGACCCTTGAAGTCTTCAAACTTAATCAGACGAGCGATGCGACATAGGCACTGGACGCAGAGAAGCATTCCTTCTTTTCAGATTGTTGTGAGGACCATTCTGATTCTGGTACTGATAGCCTTGCTGCAAGGACCCAAAAGGTCGTGGACTCTGAACAACAGAAACGTCCGGTGACTGAGTTTGAATTTTTGAGGACTCTCTTAGTTCAGGTGCTTTCATCCTTAAACTTGATCCAGGAACAGGCAACAACTGTGGGCAGGGGGATTCTGACACCAAAGATTGTAGGATATACTCTTGACCTACTGCAGCTTTAGGAATGGGAATAGGAGTATCCATCTCTTTCTCACGACAGGGAGCAAATTCGCCTGATACCTTCATACCGCCCGGCGTGAATTCAATTGTCTTCGAATCAATCAGGTCCTGAACCTTATGCTTAAAAGATTTACAGTTTGCAACGTTGTGCCCCTGTCCCCCAGAGTGAAAATCACAATAAGCATTGATATCAAAGCCCGATGGTGGTTGGCCAGTAAGTGGAGCCAAAATCCGAGGCTTAACCAACCAAAGTTGGAGTAAGAGTTGCACCAACTGAGCATAATCCATGGGGATCGGATCAAAGATTCTGTCTTGTGATTTTATCCTTTTACCATATCTTCTAACCCTGGGATTCTCCTAAGAAACATGACGCAGCTGATGACACGGAAATTTCGGAACCTCTGGTTGTACAGAAGAACTCTGACACACATCACGCTCTGGCATAGGTTCCACAAACAAAAGTGGCGCAAGCATCTTTGCTGCAGCCTCAGGCACTTGATCACCTTCTTTTTTGAGCACGTTCCTTATCACTTCTATGATTAAGCCCACCTGAGTCTTCAACTGATTGTTCTCCTCTCTGAGCGCATTATGATCCAAGCGCAACGCTTGCATGTCTACAATGAACTGCCCATCTGGCTCTTGACTTCTCTCAGCTCTGCTTGAACTTGCTCCATAACTTTGCTGGAATTTCTGTGATCTATTTGATTGTATAACCTGCAACAAACTAGTGGAGTATATGAAGTCATATTAACGGCTCCGAGGTACCTGTTACATAAAAATAATATGCAAGATGCAAACAAGTATGCAACAGGGAATTCTCAGGATAGCACTGAGGCAGAAAGGGACCCCAAGATCCAAACAGGGATAACCATTACACATATATCCACCATACAGGAGTAACTGAATACAAACAGAGTGACCTCGACCAACAAGCCTGGCGATGGTCAGCATACAATAATGAATAAATTCTACACAGGGATACAACCCTCAATTGAGTCTTCAGTTTGATACTCTTCTGAACAAATACTCTCAGTGAATTCCTCCAAAACATGAGCTGATATACCCGCTTGGCTAGATAAGAGAGGATCATTGATTTGAACACCCTGAAACATGACTGAGATCTTGTCGGAATCCAGCAAAGCCTGAACCTGACTCCTAAGCACCTTATAATCTTCAGTTGAATGCCCCTGTGCCCCAGCATGGTACTCACAGTGGGCGCTAACATCGAAGCCTGGAGGATATGGCGGAATCTCTGGATTAATCTTCTTCGGCACTATCAAACCACCTCTGATCAAATCCAGCAACAACTGCCTATACGATACGTGCAACTGAGTAAAATGCCTTTCTGGTTTCCTGGGTCTTCGTCTAGCGTGCTGACGCGGTTGATGACGATAAGACTGTTGACTCTGGCGGGAAATGTAACACCCATTTTTAATTATTTGGTTTTCCGTATTATTTGTTTTCGGTGCATTGTGTGTGGAAATTGTTTGAGGAATTGAGTTCCATAATATTAGAAAAATATGATTAATAATAATATGATGATGATTAATAGTGCTGATACTATTATTATTAATATTATTGTTATTATTGTTATATTTTAAAATATTATTGGAAGAGTTTGAAAATTAAAGTAATGGTGGAAATAATATTAATTTGGAATATTAATATAATTATTGGATTTTTGGAAATTAAAAGGAGTAAGATTATTATTTATGGAATTAAGAAAATGTGGAGAATATTATTATTGGAATTATGGAATTAAAAGAATTAGGAGAATATGAGTTATTTGGATTAAAAGGGAATTATTTGGGATGAGGGGTGACATGGGCATTTTGAAAAAATTAGAGAAACACATGCACGGGAAAACAAGCGAAGAACACGATGGAGGAAGGCTGAAGCAAGAGTTGAAGCTTGGCCAGGAGATCATCAAGCTGTGGATTTCTAAAGCTTCATCAACATCAGAATTGAATTCGAGGTAAGGGGGAGGGGGGAGAATTTAACGGTTAAATGGTATTTTACATGAATGTTGGTAAAAGGGGAATCCCTAACCCCATGTATGAATAATTTGCATGTTGATGATGAATTGATGCTATTGCATGTTGTTGTTACTGAGATTATTGTGTTAGATTATGTTAATTTCGTATGCATGTGCTGTAGAATGATGGCTGAGTGAATTGGGAGCTTCCGGGTAATATCGCAGTTTAGCCGGAAGTTGGTTCTTAGACCTGAGTTGATAAATTGTCAGAGGGAATTGGGAATAGACCTTATAATTAAGTCGTAGTATGTTGTTTGGTTGCGAGTGGGTGTTAGACTCGATTTAATCGGGTGGAATCGGTGATGGGTGATGTTCTTGCTGTGCAGAATTTTTCTGAGTACGCAGGTATTCGCTGGGCGAATGAGGGGCGCGCCTTCGCCAGGCTTCGCCGGGCGAACTAGCCAGCGAATGCTGGCATAAGCTTCTGTCTGGCTTCACCAGAGGTTTCGCCAGGCCAATGGAAGGCAGCCTTCGCTGCGGGGCTTCGCAGGGCGAACGCGCCAGCGAGCCCGACAACAGTTTGTGTTTTTGCTGCTGTTTTGTGTTGTTTCCTTGTGGTTTTGGACCCTTGTTGGTCATTTATGATGAGGAGATTGCTGGATAGATGAGGTGAATGTATGTGTGGCGTCGGGAAGTGACGATTGTGGTACTCGTGAGATCATGATATGTGGATTGGGGTATGTTATGATACATGTATGTTGTGTAGTGCAGAATGTGAACTCCTTGATATTCACTTAATTCGAGAGATTGCGTCAGTGTATGCTAAGATGCATGTATGTGGTGATATAAGGGTGCTGAGTGCAATCAGATTGATGTGTTGTGATGATAGCTGGGTGCTGAGAATGTGTTGAGGGTTGTAGGGCTTGTGGCCGGCGTTTATCGCAGTTGACATAATCGATGGATTATGTGTTAAGTCTAGATAAGTATGGAGGTGTATGGATGTGTAAGGATGTGTATGTGATATGTATGCACTATGTGCTATGTGTGGTGATGTGTGGCGATGAGTGGATCCGTAGGATCGATACGCTTGTTATGCGTTGTGTTGTATGTTGTGAGATGGATGTGGATCTGTAGGATCGATACGCTTTATGTGCATTGCGTTTACATACTGTAGTATGAGGAATGGATCAGTAGGATCTTTACGCCTAGTGCGTGTGGTATTGATGTGTTGTGTGCGAGATATGAGGATCAGTATGATCGTTACGCCTTGAGTGCGTTGTGTTGGTGTGTTGTGGTGAGTGGATCCGTGAGGATCGGTACGTTTATTATGCGTTGCTTTGGAGTGCTGTTATGTGATGTATTTAGGTCAGAAGGACCGACGTGCCTTGTGTGCATTGTATGTGTGGTTGATGGTGGGACCGACGTGCCTTGTGTGCCTTGTGTGCTTATTATGTATGTATTTTATGATGTGAGTGGATCCGTGGGATCGATGCACTGTGTGTGCTTATTATGTAGATACTTTATGATGTGAGAGGATCAGTGGGATCGGTACGCCTTGTGCGTCGTGTATATGTATATACTGTGTGTGGGGTGGATCCATAGGATCGGTTTGCACTTGGTGTGCTAGATGTATGATGTGTGTGAATATGGTTGTGTGCTACCATAGAGGAGGGTGATGGCCCAGTGACCATCGGCATTGTTGTTGTGCTCCCTGTGGGGAGGGTGATGGCCCAGTGACCATCGGTATTGTTGGTGTGCTCCCGATGAGGAGGGTGATGGCCAGGTGTCCATCGGAGATATGCTCCCGTTGTGGAGGGTGATGGCCAGGTGTCCATCAGTATTATTGTGGTGCTCCCGTTGTGGAGGGTGATAGCCAGATATCCATCAGTATTATGGTGGTGCTCCTTTTGTGGAGGGTGATGGCCAGGTGTCCATTAGTATTGTTGATATGTGCTCCTGTGTGGAGGGTTGATGGCCAGTTGCCCATCGTTGTTATGTGCTCCTGTGTGGAGGGTTGATGGCCAGTTGCCCATCGTGATTGTGAGTCGGTACCGTATGTTAAGAGTTGCGTGAGTGCATTTGTTGTGTGATTGTGTATTGTGGTTGATGGTGGGACCGTGAGTCCGGATGATATGTATATGAAATAATATTATTATTGATTTCTGCCTCTCATTTCATGTACTATTATACCATTATTATTTGATTGTGATTCTCACCCCCTTGCTGTTGTTGTGGTCTGTGCTTCTTCGAGAGTACAGACAATCCAGGTGTTTAGCTAGCTTGGATTGTGGTGTCTCCGTAGGATTTCTCTGATACGTAACACCGGGGCGTTTTTGGGAGTATTATTGTATATTTTTGATATGTGTGCCCCTGTGGCGTATATGATATTTTGTGAGATGTTTGATGTTGATCGGTGATGATGTTATGTATTTTGGGGCAGATGGTCGTTATTGTATATATGATGATGATGATGATGATGATGATGGATATGGGTGATGCATGTATATGATATTTTGTGTTATGGCAGACCATATCTTTTTCCGCTGCAATTTTATTGAAAAATTCAGTTAAATTATTTGGAAAAAATGTTTTGTGGAATTTTAGTGTGAATTGTGACATCCCGTTGTGGGAGATACTCTGATGTGTGCTTATTTAATTGTTTTATTTTATTTTGGGAAACGAGGTGTTACAAGTTGGTATCAGAGCAGGTCGGTCCATCCGGCCAAGTTGTCTTGTGTTGTGGTCTAATCCCCTGTACGCGGCATGTGTGAGAAACACTGTCAGTACATGTTATTGTCTAGCTTTGTTGGCAGAAGTGGAATGATTCCAGTGGGGGAGAAGCTTGTGTTTCTCCGGAATGCTGCAAGTGTGGAGTTGCAGCTCGGTGTATGGTTGAACGTTCCTATAGTTTGGTAAAGATGGTTCATACCCCATCATGATTCTTGGTTGTCTATTGGCAAATTGAGGAACTGATCACCCTTAATCTCTTGTTGATAGCAGTTGGGATTGTGTTGGATGGAATGGGCGTGTCTTGCAAGCTTAGGTAGCGTGAGCAGGGAATTGTCTTGATTTAAGTTAAGTGCTTAAGAGTTTGCTTTGAGGAGCTGTTGTAGGACGTGTTGAGGTGTTTAATTTTTGATGGGAATTTTGAGTTATAATGAAAGTGGGAAGTTGGCAATTTGCAAATTATTTTTCGGTTGTCTGGGAGTTATACTGACAAGGGATTCATATACAACCAGGAGGTGAAGTGGAGTTGATCGACTCAGTTGTGGGAGCTAGTCCGAGAGTGGAAGCTCCATATTATGTGTTTGTTTGGACAGTCAAGGAAATACACTGATTATGTGGTGTCGAGGCCTGTGCCCGGTATGTGTGCTAAGGCCACAAAGTGTGAGGCCAATTATATTCCAAGTGGATAGTGACTTCTGAATGATTAAAGAAAGTAAGATGTAGAATGCAAGAATGGTGTAATTAGGCCTTTAAATATTTCAAGAGTTGTAGATGTGTTGAATGACCTCCTAGGTATGAAATTGTTGTTGTACGTTGAATTGCGAGATCGCAGCTTTTTACGGAATCGAAATCGGACACTCGGAAGTCAGGAAACGATCGAAAATAGGATTTTGGACTGGCATGTTTGCCAGGTCCTTCGCCTAGCGAGCATGCTAGCGAACGGCTCCACGCTCGCTATGGTGTTTGCCTAGCGAAGGGGTCCTGGGCAGAAAATGTTGATCTGGTATTTTTGTCGTAACAGGAGAACCGTAACTCGGAATGACACACGGTTCGAAGCGTTGGAAAGCTATTGCAATGCTCTATGTGATGGTGAAGTAATGACATGGAGTTGAGTTTTATTGATGAAACATGGTTGGATGTAGTAGTGGGTGCATAAGGCACGGTTCGTGTTTCCGCCATAACTCACAACTTGTTTGTTTGTTTGCCATGGGATTTTCCCTACTTATTTGAGTGAGGCAATGGTTGTGTTAACCGGTGATATTTTAATACATTCGAAGAATGTAGAGGATCATGTGGAAGATCGAGAATTTGGGTTATCATTGTGGGAGAATAAGCAGCTCGTGTGTTGATTCTTGTCGAGTCCGACAGGACTATTTGTTGTGTTTTGGGATGCTTTGTTGATGTGATTGCGAGATATGTTAAAGGTACCTTGAAGTACATGAGAGGAATCATCTGACCGGAGATTTAGAGTTGGTTGCGGTTGTGGTTGTGCCGAAGTTGAAGGCTTCAATCTTTTTGGCTGAGATTTGAAATATTTGGTGATCCTAAGAGCTTATGGTGTTTGTTTGAGTTGGAAAGGTTGAATATGAGGAAGAGGAAATAATTGGAACTTCTGAAGAATTACAGCTTTGAGTTGAATTACCATTCGGGTAAAGTGAACGTGGTAGCTAATGATGTAAGTTGGAACTATTTGCATATACCAATATTGATGGTGAAAAGAGATAAAACTGATTGAGCAATTTTGTAATATGAGTTTGGTGGGTGAAGAGACTTCTTATGGAGTCAAGCTTTTATTGTTAGAACGGACTAGTTGTATCCTTGAAGAGAATCGAGAAAGTCAGAAATCTGGACTGAGTAGGTGGATTAGTTGAAATTGATGAACCGGAGTCGAAGAGTTGATTTTCGGACTTGTGGAGATAGAACCACGATGTATTATGGTAGAGTTTGTGTTTTAGATGTTGAGTGGAGTAGGAGTACTCTCGAAGAAATACATTGAGGTAGATGGAGTACCCATCCCAGTGCTATGAAGAAGTAACCGAATTTGAGTAAATTGTTTGGTGACCATAGGTGAAGAGAGGTGTCGTGGAGGTTAAATATACTGGATGGGATTGTCGAGAGTCAACGATTGCACGTCAGAGACCGTTGAGTTTGACGCGGCTGTTGAATATTCCGGAGAGGAAAATTGGGTGGTATTTTCGTGAATTTGGGTGTTGAGATTTACAAAGAATTGGAAAGATATAATTTTTAAATTGGATTATTGTGAGTGGATTGACTATTCTATGTTGAGAATTTACGAGATGCATATCGAGGAAGTGGTGAAGTTATATGAGGTACTGGCGAATATTGTGCCGGATGGAAATTGGAGGGTTATATTAAGAATTGGGAGAGAGCTTGTGGGTTGGATCAAGGTGGATCGTGGGATGGTTAATTACCACCTGTTGAGTCGCCTACAATATCAATTACCATTCTAGTATCAGAATGGCGATATATGGGGCCTTGTGAGATAGGAAGAGTAGGACTCACTTGAGTTGGAATGAATCGAGCGGGAGTGTTATGCTCATATCTGAGAATTGTGCATGAGACGTCTGAGGAAAATCAAGAGGATCCAAGAAAAGATGTGTTTTGAGAGTTATGATGGTAACGAGTGTGGGTCGAGCTTCGAAGTCTCAGGAACACACTCGGTGTTTTGTTTATCTGTATCAGAGTGGCGCAGCGGAAGCGGGGGGGGGGGGGGGGGGGGGAAGTAGCATGTTAGACTACTTTGTCGCTATCGTTTATGGATAGCATAATGTGTTTCATGCGTTTTCATTGAGGGGGTATCTTGAATCAGATGAATGATGTGCAAGTGAGAAATAATTTGACGGTTGAGGGATCACTAGATCGGATTGATGAACGAGAAGCAACTCCGAGGGAAAGAGAAACCTTTGGTGGGAATGGCTTGGAGAGGTGCTGCAAGAGGAAGTGTGACCTGGGAATTGGAAAGCAGAATGAGGGAAGCGTATCCAGAGCTGTTTCCATCAGGTATTTTCGGGGACGAAAATAATTAAAGTGGGGGAGAGTTGTAACACCCATTTTTAATTATTTGGTTTTCCGTCTTATTTGTTTTCGGTGCATTGTGTGTGGAAATTGTTTGAGGAATTGAGTTCCATAATATTAGAAAAATATGATTAATAATAATAATAATATGATGATTAATAGTGTTGATACTATTATTATTAATATTATTGTTATTATTGTTATATTTAAAAATATTATTGGAAGAGTTTGGAAATTAAAGTAATGGTGGAAATAATATTAATTTGGAATATTAATATAATTATTGGATTTTTGGAAATTAAAAGGAGTAAGATTATTATTTATGGAATTAAGAAAATGTGGAGAATATTATTATTGGAATTATGGAATTAAAAGAAGTAGGAGAATATGAGTTATTTGGATTAAAAGGGAATTATTTGGGATGAGGGGTGACATGGGCATTTTGGAAAATTAGAGAAACACATGCACGGGAAAACAAGCGAAGAACACGATGGAGGAAGGCTGAAGCAAGAGTTGAAGCTTGGCCAGGAGATCATCAAGCTGTGGATTTCTAAAGCTTCATCAACATCAGAATTGAATTCGAGGTAAGGGGGGAGAATTTAATGGTTAAATGGTATTTTACATGAATGATGGTAGAAGGGGAATCCCTAACCCCATGTATGAATAATTTTCATGTTGATGATGAATTGATGCTATTGCATGTTGTTGTTGCTAAGATTATTGTGTTAGATTATGTTAATTTCGTATGCATGTGCTGTAGAATGATGGTTGAGTGAATTGGGAGCTTCCAGGTAATTTCGCAGTTGAGCCGGAAG
This sequence comes from Lathyrus sativus, assembly GCA_963859935.3. Classification (NCBI taxonomy): domain Eukaryota; kingdom Viridiplantae; phylum Streptophyta; class Magnoliopsida; order Fabales; family Fabaceae; genus Lathyrus; species Lathyrus sativus. The sequence continues at coordinate 543,170,056 of OZ012739.1, read as the reverse complement.
TTGGTTCCTAAAGCTGAGTTGATAAATTGTCGGAGGGAATTGGGAATAGACCTTATAATTAAGTCGTAGTATGTTGTTTGGTTGCGAGTGGGTGTTAGACTCGATTTAATCGGGTGGAATCGGTGATGGGTGATGTTCCTGTTGTGCATAATTTTTCTGAGTACGCAGGTATTCGCTGGGCGAATGAGGGGTGAGCCTTCGCCAGGCTTCGTCGGGCGAAATAGTCAGCGAATGCTGGTAGAAGCTTCTGTCTGGATTCACCAGAGGTTTCGCCAGGCGAATGGCAGCGAGCCTTCGCTGCGGGGCTTCGTCGGGCGAACACGCCAGCGAGCCCGACATCAGTTTGTGTTTTTGCTGCTGTTTTGTGTTGTTTCCTTGTGGTTTTGGACCCTTGTTGGTCATGTATGATGAGGAGCTTGCTGGATAGATAAGGTGAATGTATGTGCGGCGTCGGGACGTGACGACTGTGGTACTCGTGAGATCATGATATGTGGATTGGGGTATGTTATGATACATGTATGTTATGTAGTGCAGGATGTGAACTCCTTGATATTCACTTAATTCGAGAGATTGCGTCAGTGTATGTTAAGATGCATGTATGTGGTGATATAAGGGTGCTGAGTGCGATCGAATTGATGTGTTGTGATGATAGCTGGGTGCTGAGAATGTGTTGAGGGTTGTAGGGCTTGTGGCCGGCGTTTATCGCATTTGACATAATTGATGGATTATGTGTTAAGTCTAGATAAGTATGGAGGTGTATGGATGTGTAAGGATGTGTATGTGATATGTATGCACTATGTGCTATGTGTGGTGATGTGTGGCAATGAGTGGATCCGTAGGATCGATACGCTTGTTATGCGTTGTGTTGTATGTTGTGAGATGGATGTGGATCTGTAGGATCGATACGCTTTATGTGCGTTGCGTTTACATACTGTAGTATGAGGACTGGATCAGTAGGATCGTTACGCCTAGTGCATGTGGTATTGATGTGTTGTGTGCGAGATATGAGGATCAGTATGATCGTTACGCCTTGAGTGCGTTGTGTTGGTGTGTTGTGGTGAGTGGATCCATGAGGATCGGTACGCTTATTATGCGTTGCTTTGGAGTGCTGTTATGTGATGTATTTAGGTCAGAAGGACCGACGTGCCTTGTGTGCATTGTATGTGATAAGTTGTGTGGTGAAAGGATCAGTGGGATCAATGCACTGTGTGTGCTTATTATGTATGTATTTTATGATGTTAGTGGATCCGTGGGATCGACGCACTGTGTGTGCTTATTATGTAGGTACTTTATGATGTGAGAGGATTCGTGGGATCGGTACGCCTTTTGCGTCGTGTATATGTATATGCTGTGTGAGGGATGGATTCATAGGATCGGTTTGCACTTGGTGTGCTAGATGTATGATGTGTGTGAATATGGTTGCGTGCTCCCGTAGAGGAGGGTGATGGCCCAGTGACCATCGATATTGTTGGTGTGCTCCCGATGAGGAGGGTGATGGCCATGTGTCCATCGATATTGATGAGGTGCTCCCGTTGTGGAGGGTGATGGCCAGGTGTCCATCGGAGATGTGCTCCCGTTGTGGAGGGTGATGGCCAGGTGTCCATCGGAGATGTGCTCCCGTTGTGGAGGGTGATGGCCAGGTGTCCATCGGTATTATTGTGGTGCTCCCGTTATGGAGGGTGATGGCCAGGTGTCCATCAGTATTGTTGATATGTGCTCTTGTGTGGAGGGTTGATGGCCAGTTGCCCATCGTTGTTATGTGCTCCTGTGTGCAGGGTTGATAGCCAGTGGTCCATCGTGATTGTGAGTCGGTACCGTATGTTAAGAGTTGCGTGAGTGCATTTGTTGCGTGATTGTGTATTGTGGTTGATGGTGGGACCGTGAGTCCAGATGATATGTATATGAAATAATATTATTATTGATTTATGCCTCTCGTTCCATGTACTATTATACCATTATTATTTGATCGTGATTCTCACCCCTTTGCTGTTGTTGTGGTTTGTGCTTCTTCGGAAGTACAGACAATCCAGGTGTTTAGCTAGCTTGGATTGTGGTGTCTCCGTAGGATTGCTCTGATACGTAACACCGGAGCGTTTTTGGGAGTATTATTGTATATTTTTTATATGTGTGCCCCTGTGGCGTATATGATATTTTGTGAGATGTTTGATGTTGATCGGTGATGATGTTATGTATTTTGGGGCAGATGTCCGTTATTATATATATGATGATGATGATGGATATGGGTGATGCATGTATATGATATTTTGTGTTATGGCAGACCATATCTTTTTCGGCTGCAATTTTATTGAAAAATTCAGTTAAATTATTTGGAAAAAATGTTTTGTGGAATTTTAGTGTGAATTGTGACATCCCGTTGTGGGAGATACTCTGATGTGTGCTTATTTAATTATTTTTATTTTATTTTGGGAAACAGGGTGTTACAGGAAATAGATACCTGATACACAGACCCAATAGACTGCTGACTCTGGACACTCGAAGTATCTAAAAACTGAACTTGAGATACAGGAGACTCATTCTCATTCCCATTCTTCCTGAGAACTCACAGCTGACTCATTCTCCTTAACTGAGATATAGTGGATGTTTCGAATCTTTCCGCTTTTGATTCCACTCTCGACACGTTCACTCATTATCACCAAGTCAGCAAAGTTTGACATTCCACCGCTGATCAACTTGTCAAAGTAATGGCCTTTCAAGGTACCCAAGAATATGTCCACTAAATCTTTATCCTGAAGTAGAGGTTGAACACGAGCAACTAACTCTTTCCACCTCTGCACATATCCTCTGAAGGATTCATTGTCCGCTTGAGATAATCCTTACAACTGCACGCAACTAGGAGCCATGTTGAGATTGTAGTCGTATTGCTTCACAAAGGCATTGGCTAAATCTGACCATGATCGGATGTGACCACTCTCCAACTGCATATACCAACTTAACGATGCTCCACTCAGACTGTCCTGAAAACAGTGAATCATAAGCTGATCATTATGGACATGTGAGGTCATTTTCCTGCAGAACATTACCAGATGCTGCTTCGGACAACTATCCCCTTTGAACCTCTCAAAATTCGGCATTTTGAACTTCGGAGGCATCACAGGACCGGGCACCAGACACATGCTCGCAACATTCAAATCAAAAGTATCCTGACTCATCAAGGCCTCAAGCTTTTCATCCAACAAACGACATTTTTCCATAAACTCAACAGTCTGCGGGTCCTCAGCATTAGCCTTTGGAACAGTCCTCTGAGAATCTCTGAGAATCTGGCACAGGGAAAGTAAAACTCTGATAGTCTGTGTCATGGAGAGAAGAAGAATCTCTATCTCTGGCAATGGGATGCTCTTCAACAGGAATCGGCACAGGCTGAGCTTGAGCAACATTGTTCACTATAGTCCCCTGAATACCGGCCTCTCCTCTAGTCATAGCTGACATAGCTTCCACGAGTTGACTCAACTGATTCTTCATCAACTCAAACTCTGCCCTTGTAACAACCAAATTCTGCTCTCCTGAGTTCATGATCTTTTCAGAAGCTAACTCAAATCCAATGCGAATGTCGGGAAACCAACTAACGAAGCAGACAAAAGATGGGTAAGCTCCCTGTTCCGGCTGAGGATGGATATGCAAAAATGAAATGCAAAATGCTAATGCACACACAAGGGATCAAGACTGTTGTGCTGTAGACTGAGAAAGATCAAAGCTCTGCTTCAGCAAGAACATAGTACTGCTCCGATAGAAACCAACTGATACCAATAATCCAGATTCAAACTGTAGAGAAAACCGGGTAATCTGCAGCTAAAAGTTTCCTGCATAACCCCAGTCCCACTCACAGGTATGGACCTATTCACTGATAAGGTATGGCATCCTATGTATTTGTCCGCGTCACAGACTTTCAAGAAATGATGATACGTTCACCATTTCTGGTTTGGCATCATCATCTCCCGAAGAGGCCTCACTTAGCTGATTCACAAATGATCAGTTCCTAGAGTCGACAACCCACAGATCCAACATCCCGTCAAGCCCTAAGGGCCAGATGAGAAGTCATCAAAGAGAATCTCGTCTGAGCGCGAATTTCATGGGGAACTGTGTCTGCTAAGCAAACAGGCCCCCCACTAATCTCCACTACTAATGCTAGGTATGTACTCAAGCCTTGGTCTGGCTTATCACTCATCAGAACTTCCCACCCCTACAGCACAGCAAAAATGATATATGATGCAGAAAATAAATGCGGGAAAGCAAAATGTGAAAGTAAATAAAGCACATATATACATCACCTAAAGATAAGCAAACAAGCGCTAGGACTGACTCGCATAGGGAACCAGAGTCCCCAGCAGAGTCGCCAGCTGTCGCAACTGCAAAAAACAACCGGCGGAAAACAGAAGAGTCGCCACCTTTCGTTATTTATCCCAAAGAGAGGGAAAGGAAACGATCAGAAAAACCTAACGAAAAAGGGAAAGACAAGGTCATCGCAACCAAGTCTGGATTCGGGAGTCGGTTACGCAAGGGAAAGGTATTAGCACCCCTCACGTCCGTCGTACTCTACGGGATCCACGCATTTTTGTCTATCTAAAAGGGTGTGGAAAAACTATCTACGCTAAAGGCTCAGGGACAAAAGAAAAAGAAAAGAGAAGTGACTCGGCAGAGCATCGCCGCTCTGTGCCTACGTACTCCCTCGTGCAATGGGAAAGTCAGAGTCAACGTAGTTCGACTAACTACGGATGAAAGGGGGGAAGGTTGCTCGCCAAGACATCTCGTCTTGTGCCTACGTACTTTCATCTGGTATGAAAGATTAGAGCAAACGTAGTTCGGGCTAAAAAGAACACCGGTTTGTTTCAAAAGTTTTTTTGGCCCGAGTAGGGTTAACAAACAGTTCTAGCAGTTGGTGTATGTAGCTCGACCATTGGAGACTTAGGCGTTACCGTTTGCGATAGAACTAAGAGTTAACAACACTCTTTTTCTGAAAATATTTTCCTGATTAGAATCCCGAAGGATGAAAAAGGTTTGAAATGTTTTTGTGTTTTTTAGAGAAGAAGTGTTTTGAATTTGAGTGTTCATAATGTATGTTGTACTAAAGTCTAAAACCTAGGATCGAGTGTGTCGCATATCGTCCTAAGGACGTATAATAAACACTCTAGGCAATTGAGAGGTAGCCACTCAATCACCATTTCCCAAGTATAAGGCTCATGGCACAACATTCATTATCTTTATTAAGTATGTTAAGATTGTATGAAGATGAGAAGAGAAGGGACAAATTAAAGGGGGACTAACACAAACCTAAAGTTGTCATGCAATGGTGATCCTAAGATTGAGATTCAAAACGGAACTACCTAATGTTATCATGCATGGTTTGAACTTAAAGTCTATCATAACCTCAAGAGGTTAAAGAACTTATGGGGAACATGGCAAGGAAGAACCAAAGAAGAAGAAGAAATAACATGCAAATGAAAATGAAAACATAAGATGCACAAGTAGAATGAAAGTGGGAGGAAAATAGTGTGGGGCAGTAGCCTCCACAAGCTCATCTCAGCCAAGCATGCATATGGGAAATGCAAAGAAGAAAGGATGAGAAGAAATGCATAAAAAGAAACCACACAAAAAGAGATATCACACAAACAATGCAAACATAAGACATATGGATACCCTAAATGGAAGCAACAAAAGGAATGCACAAACCAACAAGCAATGAACATAATTTTAACCTAAAAATGAACATACAACAATCTCAACATGTCTAATATATGAAACAAGAGGATTTGAGAGCTTATTGGATCCACAAAGGTCATTTCCAACTCAAACTAGGTCATACACTTGTATGAGCCACCTTAGGAAATGACTTGACTTGCAAGTCATCTCAAAATTAGGAAAAAGGCTCAAAAATTACCAAACAAAATACAAGAGGTGCACAAAGAAGTTGGAAACCAGAGGCCAAAAGGTCAAGGCAAATATCCCCTCAAAGCACCATCAAAAGAAAATAATATTCAAAGGAAAAGCAACAAAAAGTCAACCCTAAAGTCAACCAACCAGGGGGAAAATGGTCCTCAAAAATTGTTCAACTCATCATGGGTATGAGGATCAATTTTCATTCATTGGATCAAAGGGAAATGAGAGAAACAATTCAAAGAACAAAACATGTCAAGATTGGATCCAACTAAAACACTTCCAATGTTTAATTCCATTTTTAATTGAAAATAAAATCAGAAAATAAAATAAAAATATCCTAAAAATAAAGGACACCTCAGAGTGTATAAAAAATATTTTTGTGGAATTTTTGGACCATTGGAACTATTTTTAATTGAATTAAACCTAAACAGATTTAAAACAAAATAAGAAAAGAAAAAAAAATAAAAAGGGAAAAGCATGGTGCAGATAGTAAAATAAACACGTTCAAAATGCAAACTGGGCTAAAAGGGGGCGCAGATAGCAAGCCCAGCCCAAGCGCATGCCAAAAAAACAGAGTCAAACAATGTTCCAGTGGGCAAAGTCAACAACAAACGCACGGTATGGAAAGACGTGGGCTGTCTCATGAAATGGTATACCAATCAAATGGATCTGAACATGCCAAGTCAATTAATGAATTTCAAATATGATTTGGTGGTGCGTGGTCAAACTAGGAATACCGTGTGTCTTAATCATGTGCGTTAAAATAAAAGGTAATCAGATCAAACGATTAAAAATGTGCCACATAATCATCTTCATCAATAAAACCCTACAAACACAGACCGTGGCCTGAGACCGTCTCCGGTCATCTCCAACCTCACAACCGGCCACCGTGAAAACGCAGGTGATGCAAACATTAACCAAAATCCACAAATTAATAACCAAAATTCATCTACTCCTCACGTAGAATTCAAATCCAGCATTAGTTTTCATTTTTAAGCACCACACAAAGCGAATCGAAGAGAAAAACAAAATGTGCTCAAACTGAAAAGCTCATAATCAGCAACCCAATGAGCCCAGAAATCATCTACACATCACATAGAGTTCAAATCCACAGTTCATTCATCATAAAACCTCAAGAATAGGCCAAAATGCAAACAACAAGTTTCATGCTCAAAACAAAAATCATCTCAAATGCCAGTTCATTTTACTTGTTAATGATTTACATGGTTCCTAGGTCTCAAATATGCAAAAATGGCCAGCAATCGTGGCATAAACAGAGAGATAAGTTGATTTCAAAATTACCTAGTGGAGAACTTCCACTGAGTCTTGTTCTTAGCTAAAACTTCAAGTAAACCACCGAGAATCACTCCACACACTTGAAGGAAGCTCTTGTTATGGTTAATTTCGCTTGAGAATGGCTGAATCTCCAAAATCGTATTTCACTTTTGCCTTGCTTTTCAAGTTGCTCTCTCTGCAATTCCTTCACCAAATCGTGTTCTGAGGGTTTGTGAAGCTTGCTGAGGTTATATGTGATGGATTCAGATGGAAATGGAGCCCCATTACATGCTATTAAGCCCAATTGCCATTTCAATTTTTCCTTCACTTTTTGCTTGCCAAACTCGTGTAAAACCAGCTGCACCTGCCTTACTCTTGCTTCCAATCACTTGCACATGGTCTAAATTGATCAAATGACCAGCAATTGATCCTTATTTTGATTGAATGGTGGATTTCATATTTGTTATTTCATGGTGATGAAACCATGGAAATAACCATCAAAATGACCTCAAATTGCAAATCTAACATTGGCATTGTGTTTAGAATATCATTTGCACTCAAAATATGCATAAAGTTGCCTTGAAATAGTTCCAAATGAATTAATTCCAATTTATCCTTTTTAAGCTTTCTTCATGAAAAAGTCACACACCAATTCTTCATTCCAAGCCAAATCCATGACTTCTTAATGTTTGGTTGAACAAATGACCCCATTTGGAGCAAGTTTCATGTTGAAAAGAGTTTCATTTGAAGTGTGCAAGTTGGTGAAATGGACCTATAATTTTATGACCTATAATCTCACTTTGCCAAAATACCCCTGACTTGCAAGCCTCATAACTTGAATTCTACAAATCAGATGAAAGACTTATAGTACTCTTTGGAAAGCTAAGACCATGAGGAATAACTTTCATGTTCTTCAAAAGTTGAGGAGAAACAACCTTCTAGGTCAAAAATGGCTTAGAAGTTGGTTGACTTTTGTTGACCAAAACCACATTCATCTGAGGACCTGTAACTTGTCAGCATCATAACTTGAGTTCTAGAAATCAGATGAATGACTTCTAGTACTCAAACGAAAGCTAAGAACATGCTCTACAAGTTTCAGGACCATGTCAAGATGAGATGAGACTTCTATCTTGAGAAAGGTGGTCTTGAAGTTGGGGACTAAATAGGGGATTTTACACTGAGAACCCTAATTTATTAACTTCTCACACTCCTTATTCTTGATGAATTGATCTTGAAATGATATATTAGACATCTCAACACAACATCCCATGACCATAGATACTTGTAATTGAGTTTTAATCTCCTTCAATTTCACAGTTAAATGAGGGTTAACCAGATGAAAACCCTAGATGCAACATTCTTGACTGTGGCTTCTTCCACCTCACACAACAACTTGAATAAGCTCCAACATGGCTCTCAAATCACTCAATGAGCTCTCTCAACATCTTATATCCATAATTATGAATTCACAACCCTTTGATGCTCTTCAACTGGCCTCCAATTTAGGAGCTAACCCACATACATCCATCCATCCTTTCACAAGACTATTGACCACTTCTAGATGACCTGATGACCGTTCATACTTGAGTAACACCCCTTGCTTAGGCTCAACACTCTAAGTAACCTCCTCTTGCTATGCATAACCTCTTGATCCCCTGTTCAACGAAAAATGCTATGCAATGCAAATGCTAGAACAAAATGAAATGAAACACAAGCCAGCTAAAGAAAAAGGTTGGGAAAATTTTGGGGTGCAACACACACCCACACACCATAGCTATGGTACACCCTCACACACACGACACTTGGATCTCCAGTGGATCTTATCGCACGGTCCGTATCACGCTCCATACTGTACACCCTCAAAGCCTAACTGTCGCTACTGCGAAAAAAAGAGAAGGCCGACAATGACTAACAGAGTCGCCACCTATCGTTATTTATCCCAAAGTGAGGGAAAGGAAACGGTCGGAAAAAACCTGACGAAAACGGGAAAAGACGAGGTCATCGCAACCAAGTCCTAGGTTCGGGAGTCGGTTACGCAAGGGGAAGGTATGAGCACCCATCACGTCTGTCGTACTTGACGGGATCCACGCATGTGTTGTCTACCTAAAAGGGTGTATAAACTATCTACGCTAAAGGCTTATGGACAAAAGGAAAAAGAAAAAAGGACTGACTCGGCAGAGCATCGCCGCTCTATGCCTACGTACTCCCTCGTGCAATGGGAAAGTCAGAGTCAACGTAGTTCGACTAACTACGGTTAAAGAATGGGGGAAGGTTGCTCGCCAAGACATCGTGTCTTGTGCCTATGTACTTTCATCTGGTATGAAAGATCAGAGCAAATGTAGTTCGGGCTTAAGAGAACACAGGTTGTTCAAAAGTTTTACCCGAGTAGGGTTAACAGACAGTTCTAGCAGTTTGGTGTATGCAGCTCGACCTTTGGAAACTTAGGCGTTACCGTTTGCGATAGGACTGAAAGTTAACAACACTCTTGCTTATGAAAAGCTTTTCCTGATTAAGATCCCGAAGGATAAAAAGTGTTTGAATTGGTTTTGTTTTTTTTAAAGAAGAAGTGTTTTGAATTAGAGTGTTCATAATGTATGTTGTAACAAAGTCTAAAACCTAGGATCGAATGCGTCGCATATCGTCCTAAGGACGTATACTAAACACTCTAGGCAATTGAGAGGTAGCCACTCAATCACCATTTCCCAAGTATAAGGCTCATGGAACAAAATTCATTATCTTTATTAAGTGGATTGAAGTTGTTTGAAGATGAGAAGAGAAAGGGACAAACTAAAGGGGGACTAGACCAAACCCTAGAAGTTGTCATGCAAAGTGCACCTAAAGTTGGGATTACAAAAGGGAGATATCTACCTAATGTTGTCATGCATGGTTAAAACCCTAATGTCTATCATAACCTCTCTTGAACAAGAGAGATTAGAAATCCTAAGGGAAGGAAGACAAAAGAAGAAGAAGAAAGAACAATGGAAACATGCAAATGAGAGAATGCATACATGGAATGCACAAGTAGGAACAAATAGAATGAAAGTTGGAGGAAAATATGTGTGGGGCAGCAGCCACCACAAGCTCATCTCAACCAAGCATGCATATGAGGATGCAAATAGAAAAGAGAGAGAGAGATGCATCAAAAACAAACAAACAAGTGTGCTAAAAACATAAAGAAAAAGTCCTCATGGATTCATCACTTAAGGTAAGCTTCAAGTTCCTCCTAAGGAGGGACCAAGCTACCTTAAATGACACTCCAAGGTCATTGGACAAAAGGTAAAGATGAAGAGGAAAGCTCAAAAGCAAAAGCAAATCATCACAAAGAGAAATGCAAGCTAGAACACAAAGAAATGCAAGCAAACTACACAATGAAACCATACTTGAAATCCCAAAAGCAAACAAACGAATAAGGAAAACACAATATCATGACCTAAGATTGAACACACATCATCCTTAACATGTTAACAACATGAAACAAAAGGGATTGAGAGCTCAAAGGATCCAAAAATGTCATATCCAAATCAAATTAGGTTAAGGTACATGTGTGAACCTCCCTTGGAGGTAACATGACTTGCAAGTTACCTCAAAAATAGGAAAATGGTTCAAAAATAATCAAATAAAATGAACAAGGAAGCTAAACCAATTGGCAAACAGAAACCAAAAGCACAAGGCCAATATCCCTTCAAAGCACCATCAAAAGAAAATTAAATTCAAGATGTATCACTTTGAAATGGGAGAATCGAGGGTCAAAAGGAAAGCACCAAAAGTCAACCCTAAAGTCAACCAATCAGGGGCAAAATGGTCCTCAAAAATTGTTCAACTCATCAAGAGTATGAGGATCAATTTTCATTCATTGGACCAAAGGAAAAAGGAAGAAACAAATAAAAGATCACACAATGTCACAATTTAAATCAATTAATACACTTCCAATATTAAAATCCAATTTTAATTGAAAAATAAACCAAAAAATAAAATAAAAAATTTCTAAAATTAAAAGAAATCTCCAAGTGTCTAAAAAGTATTTTTGTGATTTTTTTTGGATAATTGGAAGTAATTAAAATTGATTTAAATGCAAATAGAAAATAAACAAAAATAAAATAAAAAAGCCAACGGTGTAAACAGCAAGAAAATCCAGTTTAAAAACCAGGCTGGGCCCAAGGGAGGCACAAACAGCATCAGAGGCCCATGCTCCCAAACAAAGTTCAGGGTTCAAACATGATCCACCAAGGCTGGTCAACATAAGGACCAGCGTGAAATGCAATTGAGACCGTCTGATCATATGGTATTCCAATCACGTGGATGAGAAAATGCCAACACATCAATGAGCAATTCAAACGTAATCACATGCGCGTGTCAAAAGTGGTGCAGTGTGCGTCTTAATCATGAGCGTTAAACAAGAAAGTCATCAGATCGTGTGGTGTGTGAGTCATCTCCTACATTGAGAAGTCAACCAAAACCAGAAAACCAGAGGGTGGTCGGAGATCCCTTCGGGTCATCTTCTCCGGCCGCCCAGCCACCGTGAAAAATTCCCAGAAAAACACAGTTACCAAAACTCCACCAAAATTAACAAACTAATAGTGCAAAATCATCCTCTCATCATGAGGAACTCAAATCCAACCTTAGTTTTCATTTTTGAGCAATAAACAAAGCAAATCGAAGACAAACATAAAATGAGCATAAACTGTGAAACTCAAAATCAGCCAACCAAAACGTCCAGAATTCATCTACACTTCACAAGGAGTTCAAATCCATGTTTCATTTGCTCTAAAAACTCAAGAACAAGCCAAAATCCAAACAATAAGTTTTATGCACCAAACAGAAATCAAACCAAATGCCAGTTCATTTTACATATTAATGGTCTACATGATTTCTATGTCTCAAATATGCAAGAATGGCACAGAATCAAAGCTTAAATAGAGAGATATGGTGATTTTGAAATTACCTAGTGGAGCACCTCCACTAGGTCTTGTCTTTGGCTGAACCTTCAAACAAATCACCTAGAATCATTCCAAATACTTCAATGAAGCTTTTGATGAGCTCAATTTCACTTGATAAGGGCCAAAACTCCAAAACCGATTCTCATTTTTCTCTCTTTTTTTCAAGTTTCTATTTCTGCAATTCCACCACCAATTTGAGCTCTGAGGGTTTGGGAAGCTTGCTAACCTTTTATATGTTGGGTTCAGATGCACATGGAGCCTTAATTCATGCCCTAAAGCCCAATTGCCAAATCAAATTTTCCTCACTTTTTCACTTGCCATACTCGTGTTTTCTCTACTGCACCAACCTCAATTCTGTTCCAATCAATTCCACATGGCTTGAGTTGATCAAAGGGCCAAGAATTGAGCCTTGTTTTGATTCTATGGTAGATTTTACACTTGTTACTTCATGGTGAAAAAACCATGGAAATGACCAACCAAATGACCTCAAATTGTAAAATTGAACTTGGCATTGTATTTAGAACATCATTTGCACTAAAAAATGCATAAATTTTCCTTGAAAAAGTTCCAAATCATTTAATTCCCATTTTCTCATTTTAAGCCTTCTTTATGAAAAATTCAAATCCCAATTCTTCAATCCAAGCTCCAACCATGACAAGAGATGCTTTGGTAACGCAAATGACCCTATTTGGAGCAAGTTTCATGTTGAAAAGATTTCCATTTGAAATGTGCAAGTTGGTGAAATGGACCTATAATTTTATGACCTATAACCTTACTTTCCCAAAATACCCCTGACTTGAAAACCTCATAACTTGAGTTCTACAAATCAGATGGAAGACTTCTAGTACTCTTTGGAAAGCTAAGACCATGCCCTACAACTTTAATATTGGCCAAAAGTTGAGGAGAAACATCGTTCTAGGTAAAAAATGGCTTGGAAGTTGGTTGACTTTTGTTGACCAAAATCACATTCATCTGATGACCTGTAACTTGTCTCGATCATAACTTGAGTTCTATAAACCCAATCAAGGACTTCTAGTACTCAAAAGAAAGCTAAGAACATGCTCTACAAGTTCCATGTTGGTCAAAAGTTGAGATGAGACTTGTGTCTTGAGATAGGTGGTCTTGAAGTTAGGCACTAAATAAGGGATTTTACACTGAGAACCCTAATTTAGTAACTTCTCCCACTCTTGATCCTTGATGAATTGATCTTGAAATGATATATTAGACATCTCAACACAAAATCCCACAACCATAGAGACTTGGAATTTAGTTGTAACCTCCTTTAATTTCACAGTTAACTGAGGATTTACCAGATGAAAACCCTAGATGCAACATTCTTGACTGTGGCTTGTTCCACTTCACACAACAACTTGAATTAGCTCCAAATGGCTCTCAAAGCACTCAATGAGCTCTCCCAACATCTCATACCCATAATCATGCATTCACAATCCTCTGATGCTCTTCAATTGGCCTCCAAGTTAGGAGCTGACCCACACACCCATCTATTCTTTCACAAGACCATTGACCACTTCCCAGATGACTTGATGACCATTCAAGCTTGATTAACATCCCTTGCTTAGGCTCAACACTCTGAGAAGACTTCTCTTGCTATGCACAACCCTTTGATCCCGTGTTCAATGAAATATGTTATGCAATGCAAATGCTAGAACAAAATGAAATGAAACATAAACCAAGTTAAGAAAAGGTTGAGTAAATTTTGGGGTACAACAGCTGCCCCTATTCAAACGACTTGGACCTGAATGAGTGAAAAGCTAACGGCTTTCACGCAATCAAGGTAAAAGACGGTTGAATACTGAAGAACCCATAAATTTGCCAACTGCAGAAAATCTGAATATATTTGTACTGATCTCAAAAACAACCCGTTGGGGAAAAAGAATACAAACGTCAAAAGCGGCGCCATGGTCTGGATACCATATTAGCGAAAAGTAACAATCCAAGTTGCCGGAGTCTGGGTACTCCATAGAAATCGGAGCCTGGATGCTCAAAATGATCGGAGTCTGGATGCTCAAAAACACAAATTGGAGCCTAGATGCTCAAAGAAACAAACTGGAGCCTGGGCACTCGGTAAAGAATCTGAGTCTGGATACTCAATAATCGGAGCCTGGCTGCTCAGTAATAAATCTGAGTCTAGATACTCAATAATCGGCCTGAGTCTGGATACTCAATAGCTGAAGCCTGGATGCTATATGAAAATAACCTGAGTCTGGATACTCAGTTAACAAATCTGAGTCTGGATACTCGGTTAATAAATCTGAGTCTGGATACTCAATAATCTGAGCCTAGATGCTCGATAATAAATCTGAGTCTGGATACTCAATAATCGGCCTGAGTCTGGATACTCAATAGCTGGAGCCTGAATACTCAATGCAATTCGGAGCCTGAATGCTCTATGCAATAAACCCTAGTCTGGATACTCGGTTAATAAATCTGAGTCTGGATACTCGGTTAATAAATTTAAGTCTGGATGCTCGATGCAATCTGATCCTGGATGCTCTATGCAAATAACCTGAGTCTGGATACTCGGTTAATAAATCTGAGTCTAGATACTCAATAATCTGAGCCTGGATGCTCGATGCAATCTGAGCCTGGATGCTCTATGCAAATAACATGAGTCTGGATACTCGGTTAATAAATCTGAGTCTGGATACTCAATAATCTGAGCCTGGATGCTCGATGCAATCTGAGCCTGGATGCTCTATGCAAATAACCTGAGTCTGGATACTCGGTTAATAAATCTGAGTCTGGATACTCAATAATCTGAGCCTGGATGCTCGATGCAATCTGAGCCTGGATGCTCTATGCAAATAACCTGAGTCTGGATACTCGGTTAATAAATCTGAGTCCTAATACTCAATAATCTGAGCCTGGATGCTCGATGCAATTTGAGCCTGGATGCTCTATGAAAATAACCTGAGTCTGGATACTCGGTTAATAAATCTGAGTCTGGATACTCAATAACTGGAGCCTGGATGCTCACTGCAAAAGAAATATATTCATCAGGATCTGGATATCCTATGAGTTCAAGTCAAACGACGTTGCTGGGAAACAATATGAGCTGTGGTCTGGATACCACATAGGCTGAGGAAAAAAACATTAGGTGCCAAGGTCTGGATACCATACGGCAATAGGGGATAATAACAATTACTGTGACCTAAATATCACAGAGCATCAAATAAACTAATATGGTCTGGATACCATAATTGCCTTTACCGGAGCCTGGATACTCAACGGAGAAAGTACAAACAGGACTCATCAGGGTCTGGATACCCACTGACTTTACCGGAGTCTAGATACTCAATGGAGAAAGCATAAAAACACGAGCATAAGCCATGGTCTGGATACCATAAGGCAAGAGAACACAAATACACCTGTCGTGATCTGGACATCACAAGGGAATTCGACCGGAGTCTGGATACTCAATGGGCCACACATATCGGTAACTGCCATGGTCTGGATACCACGTAGGCGAAGATAACTAACTGTCGGGGAATATAAAAGCCGAGGTCTGGATACCATGCGGGCTAACAGAAACTTAACAACTTGCTATGGTCTGGATACCATGTTCACAAAGATATCTAGCTCGCCACGGTCTGGATACCATATAGGGCTAAAGACAACATCGTCAACTGAAGTTCGATGACACTACTGGGGAGAAACGCAAGCCGGGGTCTGGATACCATGCGGGCTGGCAGAAAATATTGTGGTCTGGATACCATTCGGGCGAAGATACTCTTCTATTCGCCATGGTCTGGACACCATACGGGCACAAATATATCAATCATCTGTCGGATACCTTCCTGCAAATAAAGAGGTAACAACCTGGTCTATGTTTCACATGCAAATGTTTGAAAATGGCATAATGCCCCATACAAGATGAGAATGCTACGCATTTGGGTAGATGTTATGCACACATGCAGATGCAACGGAACTGAAACAACAAAATAAATGCTAGAGAAACAGAAACCACCCTGTCAGGAATAGCAAACAACCCTGCAAGGAACAACTTACCCATGCCAATAATGATTGGACTTACACTGAAGTGAAAAGGCCTCGAAGGGCTCATTTACCTAGAATAAAGTTCATACAAGAACAGGAAATCTAAACTCAACTTGGTGCAGATCAACATTTGCTGAGAAAAGTGCTCGGGCTGACTCTCCAGAATACAAACTTTCTGAGTAACAGATAACTCACTGGGTACTTAAAACATCCAAGCTGAACAGCCCAACTTACCTGATAGAGAACAACAATGCCCTGAACGGCCTTCCAAGACGCAACTATCTTGAGGAACAAAAATCTAACTGAGAAAAGATGACCAACCCTGAGATTACACCTTTCTTGCTAGGGGATAAATGACACTGCGAGGAAATCAACTCTGCCGGAGACCTCGGTCTGCACTGCTGAAAGTTGAGTATCTACAATCAAACTGATGGAAAGGGAAGAGTACCAGACCACTACTGGGGAAAACTCTACACCTACTCCGTGGGGATACGCCCGAATTTTGACTCGCTGGGGAGTAAGCACATACCCGTACTCTGCAGAGGATTAAAAGTGTACCGGCAAACTGCCAGGGACATGCTAATACACTGCACATAACTCTACTGGGATAAAGATGCAACCTCACCTGCTGGAGAATAATACTGTTTAGGGAACATATGAATCCATTTGTATTCATAAAGCCTTGCCCCAAGAGTAACAACCCTGCAAAAGACAAACAGACAAGACATCCCCATACAACAAGACTATCTTGGTCATCATTCGTGACATTGTTCAGTTAATATCAGAGTTTTAACAATTATTGGACAAGGCCTGCAAGTTATGCATGCAAGTTCATCAAAAACATCAGACGTTTTTCACAAATAAAACAGTAAAAGTTAAAACAAAAGCACATAGACAAGTACTGAATAGTATATGTTTATTGATAAACGGCCTGTAAATAGGAAAAGTTTTACAACAGATGCAACTCCTGAAAAGAGGAAGCTGCGCAAAACTACAAGTATGCATAAAAGCAAAATACAAAAGTGTACATTTTAAACAAAAAGTACAGTAATGTCGGCAATGTGGCGCAAACAAACACCATGAGCTGATTCCTCTATGACTCGCCTGACCCTGATGCTTTCCCGATGCTTCGTCTTCAGAAGAGATTGATTCGGATAAACGGCCCTCAGGTTCTCCCAATCCACTAAACAACAAAATCATACGCAGACCGCAGTCATTTGCTTCTCAATCCCTAATGTAATACCCCAAATTTTGCCCTAAGATTTGTCGTCGCATTTCATTGCATTTTTATTGCATTTAATCAATTACTAACAAATTTGTGTAGTCGTTTGACTTTTTGCAGGTAAATATCATATGGCATGCATTTTTTTTCTAAAAAGTAAAAATGGCACAATTGGCAGGAGGACATGTGTAAGGAGTTATGAGTGTGAGAGGTTGAGAGTTTGAATCTCACCTTTGTCACTTTTTTTGTTTTTTATTATTTTTACTCTAAATTTTTCTATCTTTCATTAAAAAAATAACAAAAATAGTTTTTTTATTATTATTTAATTATTATTTTCGTATTTTAATTAAATCATTTTTTAAAATATTATTTTTTTCACTTTTTTCTAAATTATTCATAAAAATATCCAAAAAATCATAAAATAAAAAATATTGAAAAAAATTTTGTTCTTTTTATAATATTTTTGATTTTAGGAATCAATAGGATTATTAGTTTTTATTTTAAGTTTATTTTAATTATTTTAAATTATTTAAATTTTATTTTTTCTTAACTAATTATTTAGTTTGGGCTTTAAAATGGGCTTTAGGGACATTATTGACAATTTGGTGTTAACCCTAATTTGTTCCCTATATATACATGTGTTGCCTTGTTGGAAAAAAGGGGGAGAATGAAAAAAACCTAAGAGGAGTGAGTGCCGTTTGCCGTTATTTAGTTTTCTTCTTCATCCATTACTATTGTTTCTTTTTCTTCAGCGTTTACCGATATTTCTTTTTCTTCATCTATTACCGTTATTTCTTTTCCTTCATCTATTACTGTTGTTTCTTTTTCTTCATCTTTTACCGTTATTTCTTTTTCTTCATCTATTACCGTTATTTCTTTTTCTTTATCTATTACTGTTACGTTTATATATATATAATTTTTAAATTGTTAGAGTTTATATATATAAGATTTTTGATCGAATTATGTCGATACGATGTTTGCACATTTGTGTGCATGACGCGTGACATTTGTGTTAGTTCGATCTGGTTGCGATGATCGCATTTTTGTGTGAGCAATAATACTATTTTTTGCTTAATTTCTTTTTCTTTGCGATAAATTTTGTTTCGTCCGATTTAGATCTGGTTGCGATAAGCGCATTTCTGCGTTAGCAACATTGTTGGGTTATTTGGCACATTTAAAATTCATTATTGCTTTATTATTATTATTATTATTATTATTATTATTATTATTATTAGTATTATTATTATCATTATTTATTATTATTATCATTATTATCATTATTATTACCATTATTATTATTATTGTTATCATTAATTTATTAAAACTTGTTATAATATAAAAATCTGTTTTTTAAAATAAATAACATTAACATCTTTTTCAAATTAATATGAAAACCTATTATTTTTAAGAAAAACTTTTTTTTAGATAAATTTAAAATAATAACTAAAATCTTTTTTTAAAATAATAACTAGAACCGTTATTCATTTTATTTTATTATTGTTCAATTCAAATTTCATTATCATATTGTATCTGCTCCTCTCATGTAACCTCGCGAACTTAACAATCGCTCTTTAAATTCTGCCTTTAAATTTCTGCTTGCATGGTTTAAATTATGACATTATCTCTCTGTTTGCATGATTCAATTATCTCACGCGTTTACCATTATTTCTGTCACATTGCACACATCCGAAGGTTAGGTCTAACTGTTTGGCCGCCGCGCCAATAGTCCGTAAAACTTCACACATTCAATTTCAAATCCTCAAAACTACAAACTACAAACCCTAATTTTCACAAATGCCTCGCCGCAGGCAAAATTACAATTTTACCCCTAGCATTAGGTCAAAGAGCCGCCGCGCTCATTTTAGGGTTTCCCGCCGTGGAATCCCTAATTTAACCCTAATTACAACTGAACATTTCAACGTAGAGATTTGGAGTTTCTACACTCCACATAAGCGTGTCCCTAAGACATGTTTATTCCCCTTGAGACCTTGACCACAGTCAAGAAGTCTCTAACCTCCCTTTTGAGGGGAACTACGATTACTCTGATTCCACTCCCGTAAGGATACGTAGGTACAAGACGCGATGTCTTGCCGAGTAAACTTAGAATTAACCCCTTAGGTCTTCTTTCTCACTTTTAATCCTTTGTACATATACCTTAAGCAAATAAATAAAGCAAATAGTAAGCATTGAACAAAAGGTTCCCGTAGAGTACTACGGAAGTTTAGGGTGCTAATACCTTCCCTAAATTTAACCAACCCCCGAACCCTAGATCTTTCCCCGTATTGTGTTTACGATGCAAAATAGGTTTTCCCTCTTTTGACCTTTTCCTTCGGATAAATCAAAGAGCGGTTGTGAATTGAATTGCGATTCAAACTCATTAATAGTTTGTGATCCTATTTCCACCGCAACAGAAAATGGCGACTTCACTGGGGAAAACGACGCTTTTGAGGGTTATCCCTAACTTGTTCATATTTATTACTATCTGTTTTACTATTCATTTGCATGTATATATTGTACTTTGATTTTGGGATGATTCCTTGTGTTGTGAGATAAGTCCTACGCCCGGACTAGTGACATTATTATAGGATGGGGATATATTCGATGAGGCTTATAGGGAGTGAGTCCCGACCAAGCTGATTCGAGAATCACCGCTCAGTTGAGACCTTTTCGAAAATGGTTCGGTTGAACGAGTAATCGTGAAAACTTTTTCCATGGTCGATTGGAGTCTGTGATATTGGGAACCGTAGTACCTTAACACCACCTTGGCCTTATTTAGGACGTAGTGCGGGAACTATGTGGGAGTAGTCCTACAATGGTTGCTACGCGATACTACACTCAAAAGAGGTTCTCTTGAGAATATTATTAACCCCCGAGTCAGTCGGAAGGTTGATAATATCCGAAAGATGGGCTGATGACTTTGGGCACCTTTTAGAACCTTGTTCTGCATGTACAACTAACCTATAGTACACTCCTTTTGGGGATGGGTAGACCTTAACTCCGCTCACGTTCCTTTAACCTAGGACTTTGTGTGTTTTCATGCATTGCATCCATAAAACATCATATCGCATTAAGATTTCATGGAATTCAAACTCTATTTATGAACATTGCAGGATACCATGGATCACTCTAGGAAGCATACTTTGAAATTTACTTTTAAGGGTTTTAATTTGGAAGTCCTAGAGAAGCTAAGAGATTTGGTTCAAGATCAAGAAAAGTTCCAAAACAGGTATGGAAGGCTATTGTCTTTGTTGAAGGTTCAAGTAAACGAAGGACTTCTTGCGACTTTGCTACAGTTTTATGATCCAGATTATCACTGCTTCACCTTTCCAGATTATCAGCTTTTACCTACCTTAGAAGAGTACTCTCAGTTGGTGGAATTACCTATCTTGGATAAGTCTCCATTCCCTTTCCTGGAGGAAGACCCTGAAGAACGAGATATTGCTAAAGCCATTTGTCTAAGGATATCCGATGTCAAAAACAATATGATCACCAAGGGGGGACTTCCGGTTTTCCCAGAGGCTTCCTAATTAAGAAAGCCCAATTTTATGCCGATCATAAAGACATGTTTGCCTTTGAGACAATATTTGCTTTGCTTATTTATGGGTTGCTGCTTTTTCCTAGTTTTGAGGGGTTTGTGGACCTTAATGCAATCAAGGCCTTCATGAGAAGAAATCCAGTTCCAACACTATTGGGTAATCCTTATCATTCAGTACATCTCCGAAACTTTCATGGTGGAGGAATGATTACATGTTGTGTGCCATTACTATACAAGTGGTTTATTTCTCACTTACCCAAGTCCGGTCCGTTCTGGAGACCCAATCAAGAACGTTGGTCGCAAAAAGTTATGGCTTTGACTCACTCTGATATTGATTGGTATAATCGCATGTACGATGGGATATCGATCATTGATAGTTGTGGAAATTTCAACAATGTGCCTTTGCTCAGTTTCAATGGAGGAATTAGCTACAATCCAGCCTTAGCTCGCCGACAGTTGGGATACCCCTTGAAGGAACCGCCTAAAGGTATTCATGTGGAGAAAATCTTTTTCAAAGATTACAAAAAGCTTCAAGATCAGATTCTATCCTCTTGGAATCATCTGCATAGGAAGGACAAAGAAAGTTTGGGAAGACCTAATTGTGTGTCCATGGAACCATACCTTCAATGGGTCCGAGGAAGAGCTATTGAGTTGAAGATGCCATACTCTCGCCAAGATCCTTTACCTCAAAGAGAAGAACCTGTCCAGTATTTCATGACCGAAGCTGAGCCCTTGAAGATCGCTTTTAAGAGATCACAACTCGAAACAGAATCATGGAAGAATAAATACCATGTGATGGTCAGCGAGTACGAAGAACCTCAAAAGCAGATTCAGTCGAAGAATGATGAGATACAATCCTACAAGAAGAGGAGGCTCTACGAATATTTATTTTCCTCCGGATCTCCGTCTGCCCACTGAAGTTGTGGAAGATGCTTCTCTGGGACTTTCTAGGCTTTTATTTAGCTATTTTGGTTGCAAGAATATTATTTGTAATCTATCTTCAATAAATTAAAAGTTTCTTTGGTATTCCGCAATATTCGTAAATATTTGAATTCCATGAAATCTTCATTTGCATTCACATTTTAGCATCTTACTTTTGCATTACATGTGTCTCCTGATTTCTCATACGCAGTTTTCTCACCCTCCAGTTTTGTCACCCTGAGTTCTCTACATCAATACGACCCTTCAAAAGGATGGAAGATCAAAACCAAGAAATCAACCGTGTCAGCCATGAACTCGAAGATCGTCGAGGAAGTGTAGGGCAGATTTTGGAGATGTTACGAGCTCTTAGTGTGAAGGTGGATGCTCAGTCTATTGTTGTTTCTGAGACTACTAATACCGTTATGGAATCTCAACCAGCTGTTACTGTCGAGAATGTACCTCCTCACGGTCTTCAATCCGGTTTGGTGCATCCTAGTGCTCGACCAGTTCGACGAGCTACCCCTCCAAAGTGCAAGACTCCTAACTCCGACCATGGTAAAGGACCTGCGCGTTCGAGGAACCGCAAAATGGCTACTCCTCAACCTTGGCAACATCAGCAGAGTTACGTTCAAGGTTACCCGCTCTCATATGTTCAACAACCCTATGTAGCTACTGTTGCGCCTCCTTTCAATCAGCAGTTTCCTACCTACCAGCCTGTGCAGTCAGCTCCGGTATATCAGGCACCAATTTATCAGCAATCTTCCAGTCATCCGCCCATGCAAGGTCCTGCCAACAGGCAACGAGTGCCCAACGCTCCTGTTCATCAGCAATCACAGAATCAGGTTCCTTATCCCCGTAAGAGGCAGTATAAGCCTTGTCCTCCAATTCCGATAACTTTCACCGAGTTATACCCCCATTTGGTACAACAGGGTCTGATTACCACCCGGGCTTTGGGTCCTCCGCCTAATCCGTTACCTGCAAGTTACAACGCTGCCGCTCATTGTTTATTTCATGAGGGTGCGCCCGGCCATGATCTAGAGAATTGCTATGCTCTTAAGAAAGTCGTCAGAAATTTGCTAGAAACGAAGAAGTTGTCTTTTAGCGATGCTCAGATGAAGATCGAGACTCCTCTCGGGGTCCCTCACTTGTCGAGTTCGAATTCTACAAAGCATGCTACTCCTGTGGCAAACCAACCGAATCCAATAATTATTCGAATACCTAGCTCGCTTCATCTCAGTAACCCTCAAGATGATATGACTGGGATCAACAAAGAATCTGGGAAAGTTATTTTGAAGCAACGACTGAAAACTGTTGAAGATGTGACCAGCATAACTGGGGCAAGCCATGACGACTCGCAGTGACCATAAGCCAGACGACCTTTCCGTTGAGACTCCGCCAAAGGAAACTGTTACTTTTGAATGCAAGATTTCATAAACATTTAGAAGGATTTTTCCGACAGTTCATTTGTTTATTTATATGCATTTCTCTTTGTTTAAGCATATTTAGCATGTACAAATTTGTTTATCTTTGATTGATTAATGCAACGCATATGTTTGTCTTGAATAAGTCCATTCGTTTCACTCATTCAAAACGTTTTCATAAATCATAATGCCAACTTTACCCGATCTCTTGTTCTGATGGAGAATTGGGGGGAGGATGACGAACCTAAAACGTCAGATTTCTTGTCGTATGCTTCGATTGAAACCCGCTGATGATGTAAGGCATTTGTTTCAAATCCCAAACACTGGAGATATAAGGATGTTAATCCCTCGTTAACCTCTTTGAGCCTTGAAGTAGGAGTTTTTTTTTTAAGAACCCTCATCTTAACCTGGGGCAGGGTAGGTTTCAGTTAAACCGATCGAGCACTTAGACTCTTAAAAAGGAAGAGCAAACTTTCGAGAATTTATCCTTAGCATCTTAGGAATTCCAATACAATGACTATCCCTCGGTTACCTAAGGAGTGGGGCAGTCACGAGCCTTTCAAAAGGTTTACACGACTTGTGCATAAAAGAATATTCAAAAAAATAAGAGCCCGCTAAGTCAAAACCTATGAAGGAGACTTAGGCAAAACTGGGACATCCCGCTGGACTCCAAAGCCAAATCAAAGGACGTTGTCCAGGCAAAAGTTAGGGAATAAGAACAACAAACCAGTAGTTTTTAGAACCCCTATAAAGAACAAGGTCGTGTGACCAATTGCCATTAGAAATAGGTGAGTGACTGCCATGGCCAAAGCCTTGATAAGTTCTCGACCATAGCAAATCCGCTTGAGATATGAGTGTTCGTATCCGATTAACTGAATTAGGATTGGAGAACATCACGAAGAAGGGGTGGGTACAAATATAACTTTGAGCCTTTATATCTTTTGTTTCTTAAACCATGAACCGAGCCACGATACAACCTTTAAAAGACCTAATTGAAGTAGGACTTCGGTTGAAAGCATACTCGACAAGATCACGTTTCCTGACTCCTACGAACTATGCTCAGAAAAATTCATGTTGGCATTATAATTAAAACTTATATCCTGACTAGTGATTTCGGTCACAAGTTGTTGCGATATCTTTTTTTCAAAACAAAAATTCAAGACAAATATATGTGTACATTGACAAGCTCTGGATAGGCATTTCCAGCATGACGACTTTGCTTGATATCTTAGAGATCTACATATGAACATAACCCATGGAACTTGAAGATCCTGCTAAACAGGGGCAGGCAGTTTCCCAGTTCGCTTACCAACGCGAGGCTGACGTTCTTAAGAGCTATTTTTCAAAGATTTCGTCGTAACACGATTAATTTGTGCCAGTTACGTCGAGACCTGACAAATCTCTCAAAGAGTTTGAAAACAGTGGGGCAACCAGACTCCGTGTTCTCTATAAAATCCTCTGGAGATGACCATACCTTACAACGCAAGTATCCTGGGGCACCATGTTTTTAAAGGAAACAAATGGCGACTACTATAAGGTCCTTCAAGATCAAGGCCATGTGGTTTCACAACTTTTCTTCATGCACCCGAAGGATTTTACTCACGACGGCCTTCGTTCCCCAGTAAATCTCAGTGTTGCAACAGGCTCCTAAGCTATTGCCTCATCACAGTCCCCAGCGAGACTATAAGCTGACAACTTTTTCTTGGGTGACTCGAAAGTGTCCCTCAGGTTTTCTTCTCCCCATGTGAAGACATGATACTGTGCACCCAAGCAAATTACCTTCTCCCCAGAGAAGTCAGAATTCTGAAACCAGATTTGGTTCTACCATTGATCTTTCTCACCCATGACTGACGTATTGGTTGCAGAGAACGCAGGGTATTTCCGTCGAGATGTTTATTTCATCTCTCGTCCCGTCTCTAGTCTGTTTCGTCAGCATACGCAAGGGCATAAGCATCACATGCCTATTTCATTACATATTCATTACATATTCATTACATATTCATTACATATTCATTACATACTCATTACATACTCATTTCATAACATCTTGCATACATAAACATTAACATACATAAACATTAACATACATTCACATTAACATATGCATCAACATATGCGTTAGCATTCACAGGTTCATTATGTTTCACCATCATTGGTTGTTACCGCCGAGTAACTGGGTTCGTCCATTCTCTCCAAATAGATTGTCAGCCCTAAGCATAAAATACATAAGTGTTTCCAGTTTCCCCACAGAGCTCGATCCTCGTGGATGACGGTTACTTCAGCTATCTTTCCTCACTAGGATAAGATATCTACCCTTCGAGATCATTCCCTCGACGGAGTCTTGATTACCAGTCTTCTTTCTAGCTCGATCCTAGATTGAATCTCAGTATTGTCGGTCGTCGAGCCCAACCGGACGTGCATTTATTTTGCACCATCTGAAGATTTTCACCATACCATGACAGATACGCGACTGTTCTCGCCCGAGAAGTTTATCACTGTACACGGATGTGCATTTATTTTGCACTATCTTTCAAGAAAATCAACCACAATCCTTTACAGATACATGCCAGTTCACGCCTGGAAAATCTATCGGCACAACACCTTACATCTTACAACATCGGTAAGCGACATTTCTCGCATTGAGAAGCCAATCCTATCTTCATTATGACTCGCAGCAAATGGCCATCTCCATTGAGCAGTTGGGCTTCCATTTTCCCTGTCGTCTTGAAGCATGGGGAGGTTTGAACCAAATCGTATTCAGGAGAGCACGATCTTGAAATACAGGGAGGTTCGAGCGGAATCATATTCAGGAGAGCACGATCTTGAAGTATGAGGAAGTTCATTTACCCTTTAGTAAAAGAAGGAGCAGAATCATATTCAGGAGAGCACGATCTTGAAGTATGAGGAAGTTCATTTACCCTTTAGTAAAAGAAGGAGCGGAATCATATTCAGGAGAGCACGATCTTGAAGTATGAAGAAGTTCATTTACCCTTTAGTAAAAGAAGGAGCGGAATCATATTCAGGAGAGCACGATCTTGAAGTATGAGGAAGTTCATTTACCCTTTAGTAAAAGAAGGAGCGGAATCATATTCAGGAGAGCACGATCTTGAAGTATGAGGAAGTTCATTTACCCTTTAGTAAAAGAAGGAGCGGAATCATATTCAGGAGAGCACGATCTTGAAGTATGAAGAAGTTCATTTACCCTTTAGTAAAAGAAGGAGCGGAATCATATTCAGGAGAGCACGATCTTGAAGTATGAAGAAGTTCATTTACCCTTTAGTAAAAGAAGGAGCCGAATCACATTCAGGAGAGCGCGATCTTGAAGTGTGAGGAAGTTCAGTTTACCCTTTTCATATTCAGGAGAGCACGATCTTGAAGTGTGAAGAATTTCATTTACCCTTTAAAAAAAAAAAAAAAAAGGAGCCGAATCACATTCAGGAGAGCACGATCTTGAAGTATGAGGAAGTTCAGTTTACCCTTTAAGAAGAATCAGAATCGTATTCCAGGCGCCAACCTTAAATATGAGAAGATTTATATATCAGATAAGCAGCAACCTCTTTATTTGAGTGCTTATCCGTTTTGGCATGTAAGTCCCTTCCAACGATAAGTGACAGTTCTCCCTCGAGAAGCTTATCAGGGCACTTCCCATCAAAGTCCATTTATTTTGGCATACAGCCGGTCTTTACCCTGTATATTTGATACGGATTTCCGAAAATCCATTCGATCCCACCACGAGGGATAGGTTATAGAAGCTTGGATGTTATTCTTTGCTCAATGCTCCAGCATTCTGTGATCGATCTTGCAATCGTGTAGGTCCAATTATTATTAGACATTCCCAAGTGGAGGTCATCTCATAGGTGCCATCTCCATTTAAGGATCTTATTCTAAAAGTCCATTTATTTTGGCATACAGCCGGTTCTTTTCTACCCTGTATATTTGCTACGGATTCCCGAAAAGTCCGTTTGATCCTGTCACGAGAGATAGTTTACAGAAGCTTGGATGTTATTCTTTGCTCAATGCTCCAGCATTCTGTAATCGATCTTGCAGTCGTGCGTGATCCAGTTTTACCTTTAGATTTCCCAGTGGAGGCCGTCTCACAGGTGCCATCTCCATTTGAGAATCTCGTTCCCGTTCTAAAAATGACAATTGGTCGTGTTCGCACCAGTTGACCATCATTTTAGAATTCCCCGGTGTTGTGTTGTGTCCCAGCGCGTCGTTTTCCCCAGTGTGTTCTTCTCGTAGCGTCTGTCCCTGTGTCGTCGTATTCGTCAGCATTTTCGCAATTCATCATTCCAGCATACGCCTCATATCATCTGCATTAATTTGTTCTCGCTTTGTCCATAGCATTGCATATCGCCGCATATAAGGGCAAAATTTTCGGTTATCTATATTTAAATCTCTCCACCACGATTCCTCGAGTCTCTGTCACTCAAATCGTCCGGTGTAGCTATTTAAATAGGGGCAACTGTAATACCCCAAATTTTGCCCTAAGATTTGTCGTCGCATTTCATTGCATTTTTATTGCATTTAATCAATTACTAACAAATTTGTGTAGTCGTTTGACTTTTTGCAGGTAAATATCATATGGCATGCATTTTTTTTCTAAAAAGTAAAAATGGCACAATTGGCAGGAGGACATGTGTAAGGAGTTATGAGTGTGAGAGGTTGAGAGTTTGAATCTCACCTTTGTCACTTTTTTTGTTTTTTATTATTTTTACTCTAAATTTTTCTATCTTTCATTAAAAAAATAACAAAAATAGTTTTTTATTATTATTTAATTATTATTTTCGTATTTTAATTAAATCATTTTTTAAAATATTATTTTTTTCACTTTTTTCTAAATTATTCATAAAAATATCCAAAAAATCATAAAATAAAAAATATTGAAAAATTTTTTGTTCTTTTTATAATATTTTTGATTTTAGGAATCAATAGGATTATTAGTTTTTATTTTAAGTTTATTTTAATTATTTTAAATTATTTAAATTTTATTTTTTCTTAACTAATTATTTAGTTTGGGCTTTAAAATGGGCTTTAGGGACATTATTGACAATTTGGTGTTAACCCTAATTTGTTCCCTATATATACATGTGTTGCCTTGTTGGAAAAAAGGGGGAGAATGAAAAAAACCTAAGAGGAGTGAGTGTCGTTTGCCGTTATTTAGTTTTCTTCTTCATCCATTACTATTGTTTCTTTTTCTTCATCGTTTACCGATATTTCTTTTTCTTCATCTATTACCGTTATTTCTTTTCCTTCATCTATTACTGTTGTTTCTTTTTCTTCATCTTTTACCGTTATTTCTTTTTCTTCATCTATTACCGTTATTTCTTTTTCTTTATCTATTACTGTTACGTTTATATATATATAATTTTTAAATTGTTAGAGTTTATATATATAAGATTTTTGATCGAATTATGTCGATACGATGTTTGCACATTTGTGTGCATGACGCGTGACATTTGTGTTAGTTCGATCTGGTTGCGATGATCGCATTTTTGTGTGAGCAATAATACTATTTTTTGCTTAATTTCTTTTTCTTTGCGATAAATTTTGTTTCGTCCGATTTAGATCTGGTTGCGATAAGCGCATTTCTGCGTTAGCAACATTGTTGGGTTATTTGACACATTTAAAATTCATTATTGCTTTATTATTATTATTATTATTATTATTATTATTATTATTAGTATTATTATTATCATTATTTATTATTATTATCATTATTATCATTATTATTACCATTATTATTATTATTGTTATCATTAATTTATTAAAACTTGTTATAATATAAAAATCTGTTTTTTAAAATAAATAACATTAACATCTTTTCCAAATTAATATGAAAACCTATTATTTTTAAGAAAAACTTTTTTTTAGATAAATTTAAAATAATAACTAAAATCTTTTTTTAAAATAATAACTAGAACTGTTATTCATTTTATTTTATTATTGTTCAATTCAAATTTCATTATCATATTGTATCTGCTCCTCTCATGTAACCTCGCGAACTTAACAATCGCTCTTTAAATTCTGCCTTTAAATTTCTGCTTGCATGGTTTAAATTATGACATTATCTCTCTGTTTGCATGATTCAATTATCTCACGCGTTTACCATTATTTCTGTCACATTGCACACATCCGAAGGTTAGGTCTAACTGTTTGGCCGTCGCGCCAATAGTCCGTAAAACTTCACACATTCAATTTCAAATCCTCAAAACTACAAACTACAAACCCTAATTTTCACAAATGCCTCGCCGCAGGCAAAATTACAATTTTACCCCTAGCATTAGGTCAAAGAGCCGCCGCGCTCATTTTAGGGTTTCCCGCCGTGGAATCCCTAATTTAACCCTAATTACAACTGAACATTTCAACGTAGAGATTTGGAGTTTCTACACTCCACGTAAGCGTGTCCCTAAGACATGTTTATTCCCCTTGAGACCTTGACCACAGTCAAGAAGTCTCTAACCTCCCTTTTGAGGGGAACTACGATTACTCTGATTCCACTCCCGTAAGGATACGTAGGCACAAGACGCGATGTCTTGCCGAGTAAACTTAGAATTAACCCCTTAGGTCTTTCTCACTTTTAATCCTTTGTACATATACCTTAAGCAAATAAATAAAGCAAATAGTAAGCATTGAACAAAAGGTTCCCGTAGAGTACTACGGAAGTTTAGGGTGCTAATACCTTCCCTAAATTTAACCAACCCCCGAACCCTAGATCTTTCCCCGCATTGTGTTTACGATGCAAAATAGGTTTTCCCTCTTTTGACCTTTTCCTTCGGATAAATCAAAGAGCGGTTGTGAATTGAATTGCGATTCAAACTCATTAATAGTTTGTGATCCTATTTCCACCGCAACACCTAACTTTTGCCTGAACCGCCATTTCGGGTTTTCGATTCACCGGGATACCCATTTTTTCCAAAATCGCCTTTTCAGGTTTTCGACCTTGCGGGTTTACATCTTTTCAATTTTATCCCTAATTTTTGCCCGAACCTATTTTCCTTTTTTATGGTTCGTCGGGATGCCCCATTTTTTCCTGGACTTTTCTTTTTGTGTCCAGCGGGTCTCTTTTAAGCAAAGTATTTTTTAATTGCGTCTGTGTTCACAGGGGATGCAAAATCCTCATCGTACATGGTGGATAACACTAAGGCTCCTCCATAGAAAACCTTTCGTACAACAAATAGACCTTTGTAGTTAGGAGTCCATTTGCCCCTGTGATCTGAGTGTGGTGGGAGAATCTTTTTCAGCACAAGATCGCCCGTCTGAAAGCTTTGAGGGCGCACCTTCTTATCGTAAGCTTTCTTCATCCGGCTCTGATACAACCGACCATATGCAATAGATGCTAGCCTCTTTTCATCCATCAGACTAAGTTGATTCAATTTGTTCTTGATCCATTCTGCCTCATCGAGCTTTACGTCAACCAAAACTCTTAAAGAAGGAATCTCGACTTCTAGTGGTAGGACAACTTCTATACCGTACACTAGCGAGAAAGGAGTTGCCCCGGTTGATGTGCGTACCGTCGTACGATAACCGTGCAAGGCAAAGGGCAACATCTCATGCCAATCTTTGTAAGTAACAACCATCTTTTGCACTATCTTTTTGATGTTCTTGTTGGACGCTTCAATAGTGCCATTCATCTTCGGTTGATAGGGCGATGAGTTGTGATGTTCAATCTTGAAGTTCTGACATAACTCCTTCATCATCTTATTATTCAGATTCGTGCCATTTTCAGTAATGATTCGCTCGGGAATTCCATATCTGCAGATGATGTCTTTCTTTATGAATCTTGCTACCACTTGTTTGGTCACATTAGCGTATGAGGCTGCCTCCACCCACTTGGTGAAGTAATCGATAGCTACCAGGATAAAATGGTGTCCGTTAGAAGCAGTGGGCTCGATCTTTCCAATCATATCGATGCCCCACATGGAGAATGGCGAAGGGGATGACATAACATTCAACGGGCATGGCGGCACATGAATCTTATCAGCATAAATCTGACATTTATGGCATCTCTTCGCAAATTTGAAACAATCCAACTCCATTGTTAACCAAAAAGACCCAGCTCGTAGTATCTTCCGAGTCATGGCATGTCCGCCGGCATGCGTGCCAAAAGTACCCTCGTGGACCTCTTCCATAAGCAAGCTTGCTTCTTTTTCGTCCACACACCTGAGTAGCACCAGATCATGATTTCTTCTATACAGCACACCATCTGGATTGAGGTAAAAGTTACCAGACAATCTCCTAAGTGTTTTTTTATCCTGGGTTGATGCCCCTAGCGGATACTCTTGGTTCTTAAGGAAATTCTGGATGTCATGGAACCACAACTTACCATCGGAAACTCCCTCAATGGCAAATATGAAAGCGGGCCTATCGAGGCGTGAGATAACAATCCTTAGAGCTTCATTCCAAAAGTTAACCTTGTACATTGAAGACAGCGTAGCCAGAGCGTCTGCCATTTGATTCTCCGCTCTTGGTACATGGTGAAAGTCAATACGATCGAAAAATGGCAACAGTCTTCTCGCATAATCCTTATAAGGAATCAAATTGGGCTGACGAGTTTCCCATTCTCCTTCGATCTGATTAACAACTAGTGCTGAATCGCCATATACATCGAGATTCTTGATCCTTAAATCGATAGCTTCTTCCAGACCCATGATACATGCTTCGTACTCGGCTTCATTGTTGGTACAAGGAAAAGTTAATCTGGCAGTGAAGGGGATATGAGTTCCATAAGGAGTCGTGATAATTGCCCCAATTCCACTACTATATGAATTAACTGCGCCATCGAATATCATTTGCCATTGAGAACCCTTCTCCGGACCTTCAGTGGGTAATGGCTCATCACAGTCTTTCGCTTTCATGTACATAATGTCCTCGTCAGGAAATTCAAATCTCATTGGTTGGTAATCATCAATTGGCTATTCAGCAAGGTACTCTGACAGAACACTCCCTTTAATGGCTTTCTGAGAAACATACTGGATGTCGTACTCTGTCAGTACCATTTTCCATTTGGCAATCCTTCCTGAAAGCGCTTGCTTTTCAAAGACATATTTAATCGGATCCATCTTCAAAATTAGCATGGTTGTATGATTGAGCATGTATTGTCTTAAACGTTTGGCCGCCCAAGCGAGTGCACAACATGTTTTTTCAAGCATTGAGTAACGGGATTCATAATCTGTGAACTTTTTACTCAGATAATAAATCGCATGCTCTTTTATTCATGTCTCGTCGTGTTGACCGAGAACACAACCCATACTATTCTCAAGAACCGTTAAATACATGATTAATGGTCTTCCAAAAACGGGGGGTATCAGTATCGGAGGCTCCTGCAAATACTCTTTTATTTTGTCGAATGCTTTTTGATAATTTTCATTCTAGAAAACCGTCTGATCTTTCTTTAACAGTTTAAACATTGGTTCAGACGTGGCTGTTAGATGAGATATGAACCGAGCGATGTAGTTCAACCTCCCTAAGAAGCCACAAACCTCTTTTTCAGTCTTCGGCGCTGGCATTTCTTGAATAGCTCTTATTTTTGCAGGATCTACCTCGATTCCTTTTCTGCTGATGATAAACCCCAATAACTTTCCGGACCGAACTCCAAAAGTGCACTTATTTGGATTCAACCTCAATTTGAACTTCCTCAGCCTCTCAAACAGCTTCAATAAGTTGACCAGATGCTCTTCCTCCGTTTGGGACTTTGCAATCATGTCATCAATATAGACCTCGATCTCATGATGAATCATATCATGAAACAAAGTCACCATTGCCCGCTGATAAGTTTTCCCTGCGTTTTTCAACCCAAACGGCATAACCTTATAGCAAAACGTTCCCCACGGTGTAATGAATGTTGTTTTCTCCATGTTTTCCGGTGCCATTTTTATCTGATTATAACCAGAGAAGTCATCCATGAAGGAAAACACCGAGAATTGAGCCGTATTGTTGACTAATACGTCAATGTGGGGGAGCGGGAAATCATCCTTTGGGCTCGCCTTATTCAAGTCTCTATAATCAACGCACATCCGTACCTTACCGTCCTTCTTTGGTACCGGCACGATGTTGGCGACCCACGGAGGGTAAGTTGTCACGGCTAAAAATCCTGCGTCCAACTGCTTTTGGACTTCCTCTTTGATTTTTACAGCCATATCTGGTCTCGTCCTTCTAAGCTTCTGCTTGACGGGTAGACATTCTTCTCGAAGTGGTAAGCAATGAACCACAATGTCAGTGTCAAGTCTGGGCATATCTTCGTAAGACCAAGCAAAGATGTCACTGTACTCTCGAAGCATCTCTATCAACCTTTGCTTGATGTCATCTTGCAATGCAGCCCCTATTCTGACATTTCTGACAACCTCTTCAGAACCCAAGTTGACGACCTCAATCTCTTCTTCATGAGGCATAATGATCTTCTCTTCTTGTCTCAAGAGTCTAGCTAGCTCTTCGAGAAAGTCTTCATCATCATCAATCTCTTCTTTAGCTTGAAATACCGGGTTATCAAAGTCGAAGCGAGTCATAGAAGATTCTTGATCGGTGTCATCTGCAATGATGTGAGACCTGCAATGAAAATGGTTAAGTGCTTCAAATGATATGCAAACAAACACATTGCCATTTTATTGTTAAAAATAAAAACAAGAAAAACAGAGATCACAAAATTTGAATGGAAAAACTCCCTTTGATTAATAGATGAAACAATGTTCAAACATAAACAAACAAGCCCTGACACAACAAACGACTATGCTCCGGGTAGAACATAGGGTTGTACAATAATTAAAAAACAAAGCATTACTGTTCATTGGTCACTTGGACAAATTCCTCAATGGACCAGTTGCATAGACGCTATCCTAGAATGCATGGCTTGACCCAAGCATCCATATCACAGTCACTGTCTCCAGCTTCATCATCAGAAATGGCATTAATCTGCTCAAAGAAGACACCCCCGCTAGTAAACCTGATCGGACCCTTGAACTTCGGCGTGCTTTGTGAAGACGATGGGTGGTACCCCAGACCGAACTTGTCTTGTTTCTGAGGTATATCAATCACCTGCCCCCAGCCTGTGGCTGAACCAGCTTGCACCACAGTCTGCGCTTCTTTGAAAGAAGACATAGCCACTTCAGGCTCTTTTCTCACCACTAGAGACTTATCCTTCAACTGAAAGTTTTCAAAAGCTTGATACAGGGTTTCATGAATTTCCCTGTCTACTTCGACATACTTGAAAGAAGACAGGTGGCTAACCATGATGTCCTCTTCTCCACACACTGTCACAACACTGCCACCAACCATATATTTCAGCTTCTGATGCAGAGTCAATGTAACATCCCCAGCCGAGTGGATCCATGGTCTGCCCAACAAACAACTATAAGCAGGCTGAATGTCCATGATATAAAATACAACGTCAAAAACTTCTGGGCCCACTTGGATAGGCAGAGTCAGCTCACCAAAAACAGACCTCCGAGTACCGTCGAAAGCACGTACAACCAGGTCACTTGGTGTGTAGGTACTGCCCCGAGTACCTAGCTTCATAAGTGCCTTCTTTGGCAGCACATTCAAAGATGACCCTGTGTCAACAAGGACATGAGACATAACCACTCCTCTACATTCAACAGAAATATGCAGCGCACAATTGTGGTTTCTGCCCCTTGGCGTTAAGTTTAAATCTGTAAATCCAAGGCCATTTCCCGCGTTTACATGCCCAACAACCCCTTCAAGTTGATTCACTGATATTTCTTGGGGCACGAAAGCGGTACTCAACACTTTCATCAATGCATTCATGTGTGCTTCAGAACTCAAAAGCAGTGATAATATTGAAATTTTGGAAGGTGTCTGTTGTAAGTGTTCGACTATCTTGTAGTCGCTTTTGCGTATCAGCCTCATGACTTCCTCCACATCATTCTCCAAAGATTCCCTCTCGCCAGACTAGGAGGTTTCTTCAATTACTATCTTACCTTTCCCCTTATCAGCTTTTTCAGCCACCACTTCGGGCGATGAAAAGACCCTGCTGTATCGGGTGATCGCTCCTGCTCCCACAACATTCTCTGCTGACTCAACAGGAAAACCTTTCAAGTCTATCTTCTGACCATTACAATACACCTCAGCTCCGTAGTTCCACGGAATAGCTTTGGTGTTCTCATAAGGCACAGGTCTTGCTTTGGTGATAGTGATTGTTGGTGGCCTAGGAGGCGCTGGGATAGTTATAGTCTTATATGGGATCGAGATCGTAGCGACCTCATCCTTCTCTTTATCTACTTCCTCAACAGGTTTCTTTTCTGCAGTCCGTTCAAACTGCAATGTCCCCTCATCTATCATTCTTTGGATACACCTTCTCAGATCAATGCATCCCTCAGGATGACTTAAACAATCAACACAGTCCTCATTGCAGCCTGGGAACACACCTCCTCCCAGCAATTTGTCTTTCACAAACTTCAATGGAGTTTTCAGTTCATTCACATCCATTATCAAGTCTAAATTCTCCTCCACCAAAATAGAACCAACCCTAGCCTCCCCATGGCTTGGCATAGGGTTCTGCACAACGTTAGGTGTATCATGAGAAAATTTTATTGCTTTGCTGTCAATGAGATCTTGTAGCTTATGTTTAAAAGCCTTGCAATCGTCAATAGAATGACCAGGCGCCCCAGAGTGAAACTCACAACGAGCATTTGCGTCATAGCCGGGTGGGGGAGGACCTGTCAAAGGAGCTAGAGTCCTTTTCTGAATTAATTGCAGTTGTAATAAAGTCTGAAGCACTTGAGAGTATGGCATCGGTGGGGTGTCAAATACTCTATTCGGCCTGGCCCTATCAGGAAACCTCCTATAACCTTGCTGATTTTGTTGTTGTGGCTGATACTACCTTTGCTGTTGTTGTTGTGGTTGATGTTATTGTGGTACAGGAATAGTAACACTGGCAACTTGCTGTTGGCGATATTGGTTTTGTGGTTGACCCCTTCCTCTTCCTCTAGAACTTGTCACTGAGTTAACGTCACCTTCACGCTTCTTGTTCCCAAATACCTTCTTCTCTCCACCTCCAGCTGAGGGTACCTCTCCCGCCTGAATCTTTCTGAGCTTGATGCCATTTTCCATCCTTTCACCAGTGATTATCAAGTCTGAAAAACTTCCTGACATACTGCTAATCAGTTTTTCATAGTACACTCCCGGTAAAGTAGCAACAAACATGTTAATAAGCTCACGCTCTACCATGGGAGGCTTATAGGGAGTTGAATCCCGACCAAGTTAACTTGAGAATCACCACTCAGTTGAGGCCCTCTTGAAAACAATACTGTTTGTCACGGTGAAATTTGGATACCAAACTATTGATTAGTTTGAATCTTATTCATTTGCAACCGAACTTTGATTTGTCCAAAGGAAGGGATAAAGATCGAAATTCCCACAATGCAATGCAAATGCAAGCTAGAGAGTTATAGGTTCGGGGGTCGGTTAAACTTAGGGAAGGTGCTAGCATCCTAAGTTTCTGTAGTACTCTACAGGAACCTCTTGTTTTATGTTTGTTTATTGCTAAGGGTTATCTGCTTAAAGGTAAAAGACCTAGGGGTTTATTTCTAAGTATACTCGATAAGATATTGCATCTTATGCCTACATATCCTTACGGGAGTGGAATCAGAGTATCTGTAGTTCCCCTAAAGGGTTTGAGGAGTTCTTTGACTGTTGTCAAATTTCCTAAGGGTTTAGGGTAGTTGATTGATTGATTAATTTTAGGAGAAAAGACGAGTTGTCATTTAAAGGAGATTTAACCGCCACAAGTTGTAGGAAAATAGTCTTTGCATCGTCTTAAGAGAAGGGCTCAAGTACTCAGATATTGATCGACGAGTACGCCTCTATCTCTCTTAAGGCAAAGTCCCTATGGTATTGATTGTATTGTTGTGGGGTGGAGGTTCTATCTCGCTTAAGATGATTTACATATTTCTCTATTGTGTTTGAATAAGTTGGATTGAGTTGTTTGTGTTTGTCTAAGTTGTAAAGGTAAAGACAAAGGTCCTTCTTATGGGGTAGGATCTATCTTAAGGGATCGACTTGAATGGGATTAAGGATCGTAAGGGAGTATGATGCAAATGA
Source organism: Lathyrus sativus (assembly GCA_963859935.3). Classification (NCBI taxonomy): domain Eukaryota; kingdom Viridiplantae; phylum Streptophyta; class Magnoliopsida; order Fabales; family Fabaceae; genus Lathyrus; species Lathyrus sativus. The sequence continues at coordinate 543,132,781 of OZ012739.1, read as the reverse complement.
TGTGCACTACACACAAGCGTTGAATCATGTGTAGGTTTTTCCTTTGGACGGAATGCGATGCGATATAATATGCGAAGATATAAAGTTGCGGATAAAGTAAAGGCAGATAAATAAAGCATACACGGACGCATGAAAGCGCTAAGTGAGTGTGTGAGTTGTGTATGTGCATGTGCGTGGAATCGGGGCGTGCACGATTAATTTTATGTGAAGGTTGATTTTATTAGCGAGGAGAAGTTGTATTGATTTTAGTTAATTTATTTTTTAGTGAAATTGATTATAAAAAATGATCGGATTGATTTAGTGAAAAGGATTATACTAATAAAAAGTTTTAAGCGAATAAATCAGGTTTAAAATGAGTGATCTCAAATAAAAGGATGAAAGGTTTTGTTTAGCAAAATTAATTAAGTGATTCTGGATAGAAATAATTTTAAATGAGCAAATACATATTGAAATAATTGATTTTAGTTATTATTAAATAAGAGTTAATTTGAAATAAAAGATGAAAATGGTTTCTATTATAAAATGTTTTTATATAAAAAAAAGGGTATTATGGTAAATAAAATAGATTAGATAGATTATTATGAAATGAGCTCTTTGGTTAATAAAATTAAAGGTCTAAGTTAATAAGTTTATATTAAATAAAAATAGTTTTGTTATTGTTACATAAATAAATATAATTATTTAGTCATAAAAAGGGGTTTTTATTTTTTATATAAGAAAATGGCCACATTATCTAATAAAATGGTTATTGACTTGGTTTAAATTGATTTTCCGAAATTTAAATTAATTAAATAAAAAAGAAAAAGGTTACAATATGCTGATTATAATTAATTAAAAAGATATTTATTTGTTTTAATAAAAAACCGAATTAAGAGAAAGTTAATTAGAGTTAATAAGTTAATTAAACAAAAAAAGGTGATGATTAGGTGGATTAATGCGGATTAACAGATTAATTGGTGGTGTGATTGATCTGGCGTGACGTAGGGGAAGTGGCTTACCGTGGGGCTACGATCTGGATCGATGATTATGTCAGATGTTGGATCTGGCGAGTGTATATGAGTGGTGTACCGTAACTACGGTAGTGTGTGCGCATGGGATCAGATTACAATAATAAACAAGAAAAAAAACAATAAACCCTAATCTCAGTTCTCTCCTCTGGTCCGCCGATTCTCCTCTCCGTCCTCATCTCTTTCTCGTTTTCATTCTCCCTTTTCATCGCAATTTCGTCTCATTTTTCCCCTTTGTCGCGATTCCCTGCATAATTAAACAACAACAAAATATTAATGTTAGCGAAAATACCCTTCCACGACCCGTTAGCCCTTTCGCCGGTGTGGGGGTTGGAGGCGGATGGAAGCGATACGGCGATGATGACGTCGCCGGTGGTGGTCTTCTTTCTGAGATAAGTCTTTTACGATTCTCGTTTAGGTTTTTGATTAAGGATTTGTATTGGGTTTTTCTGTGAATGTGTTATGGATGGTTGTGTGTTGTCTCCTTTCGTAGGTGAGTGTGATTTCTCTCTTGGCCGCGATGACGGTTTTCTAATATATATTTTTCTCTTTGCGACTCCTCTTCATCCCTTTTATACACGAACCTGATAGGCTTGCAATTAAGTTTTCTTCTTTAAAACTTTCCTTATTTACTTGATGCTGTCTGGAATTAGCTTGATGATTTGGGAAAACATTAACCCCTTTCTCTTTTCGTTCAGATTTGCTGGGTTGAAATTAGAAACTTCTGAGATTCACTTGGATTTGTCGGATTTCAAAAGGGAAGGAAATAATATTTGCTCTTGACGGCTTTGATTCTCATTGTCTACACCATTTTCGAATCAACTGAATGCCTTGGCTTTTTGCTTGGGCCTAGATGGTGACGTGGCGTTTTACTGAGTCCATGGATTAATTATATGTTGTGTTCGCTTCTACCGTCTTGTGATGATGACTAAAGACTCTTGATACGCTCTGGAACCATATTAACATTACTTTCTTCTTCTTGCAGGAAAACATTCTCTGAGTTTAGATGGTGTTGGTGATAATGATGCACAAATCTGAACCGTGTTGGCTTGTTGTTGTTGCCTTGATGTCATTATGTCAGTTGTTGATGGTCCAATTGGTTTGGTTGTTACAGGCCGTTAATCTCTTATTGATGAGTTTAAACCGAGGGCTGGACTTCTTCAAATATTCTTAACTTCTTCACTTTGACCTTGGTTGATGGCAAATTCGATCTTCTGGTTGTATTTTTGTTGCACCCTAATTTTTGACCATAAGATCCCACCTCCATCGTGCATTTTTTTTGTTTTTTTGTGTATTGTCTTTTACTGTTGTACGCATGTTTATTATGGCTAACCAGCTCGTGCAAATGTATTAACCAATCGGTGGTAGGTTCAAGAAAATTCTCATGTGGTTTATCCAGTCTTGAACCAAGCTTTATCGAAGTTCACAATAAGCTCACAAGCTTATTTGGACTCAAGGGCTTTTATTTGACTCTGAAATTAAAGGCAGTCTGGATTTATGTGTAAAGAATTGGACCTTATGGGGAGTTCATCATATTCAAGCTCATACTACTAAATTATCGCATACTTTGAAGTAAAGACGCAGGCTACGCAAAAGGGAATCACATAATAACCAAACTCATGATTCATGATTTATGATTCTCAGGATCCATCCTTATTTTCATCAAGGGTTTAAAGGGGAGTTCATGCTTTAAGGTTCCAGTTCAAACTCTTTCACAAATGGAATGTTCGTTATTCAAAACTTACTCGAAGGATTCCATGCCAATCAACAATTCAATACAAAGTTACCTTACAAGGACAATTTTCTCTCAAGGATCATAAGTTGGATTTGTGATTTTGCTATAGTGGTTCAATTATAAGATTAATACCTTTACACAACTTTGAGACCACCAAACTTTGTCTTTCAAGACCAAAGAGTTTCCGTTTTTCACAAGAGGTGTGTGTGCTGGAGTCAATATCTTACAAGCAATTTGAACAAGTTTTATGAGCTGTTTAACAGGATACAATTCGCAATAATTTCATGAACCTCAAAATCTCAACGTATTATGCGAAGGCAATGAAGTTATGATTACAATGAAGGAATTTCATTATATTTCTGCAAAGTCAACGTAATTACATTTAAGCTGTCTCCAATCAAAAGAAATCAGCACATTAATTTAATCTTAAAGTTTCACAAAGTAAGCTCAACAAATTAAAACCAAGTACATATTACATCGGAATACAAATCACGAAGAATCCTCCTACAAGAGTCCAATTTTGCAAAACCCAGAAGTTAAACACAACTATTCTATCCATGCTATTGAAACGGGAGAGAAGATTACTTCCATGTTTGATATGATAGTTGGTCTTCTGTCCAACCTGGTTGAATACCTTCAACTTGAAAATGCATATAATATTTTGAATCCCAAGCGTGAGGAGAGGTTCATCCGAATTCGAAGTTTACTTGTCAAAGGAGAATAAGAGTTTGGAAGGGAAGCTCCTTCAGTCAGAAGCGGTTCCTGAAGATGCTCTTAGAGTGCTTCCAAAGATTCAATGACCATTATATACTAAGCATCCAATGACGAAGTTCGCATGGACAAAAACAAAGGACATTGATACTGTGGAATGGTATAATATTTGGCATGAGACACTAGATAATCAAGGGAACTTGCACAACAGATTGAGAAGCTTACGAGAGCCTCTCGGTAATCCCTCCAGCAGCACATGTGTTCTCTTTTCTCTCGCCTGCATATCAGACCGTTAGTGAAGATAATTTCGAAGCTCCTGCTGAAGACTCATTGCACCTGTTTGAAGCCTTGATGATAATACGGTTAACCTGTCAAACAAATTAGAACAAGTTCAATACCGACATGTTTCCATAACTTCCACCAACATAAACCTGAAAATAACACAATAGCATTCAACACAACCTCGGGATAACTTGCGAAGACTTCAATTGGATTCGAACCTCTCGCAGTGCTACCAAACTACCGTTACAAGAGGAATTCTGCAGAATGAGCATATCCTCGAAGCACATAGAGCAGATGTAGCTACAAAGCAGCAGGCTCCGACTTCGCGGCCTCGAGGATGATTTCAGCAAACCAATGTGCAAAGGAGATCAGAGGAAGACAGCTCCAACAGCCTGCAATCATAAGGCAATACTAAAACGGAGAGCCACAATCCCTTCGTTACAGACCGAAACCACAAGTCGAAGTAGAAGACAGATTCATCATGTCTGCAAGCTTTTCAGACTCAGGAGTTATCGAGGACACTCAGTTTGAGGAATCACTGAAGGAATCTGAGGACGCTTCTTCGGATGAAACTGTGAAACAAGAAGAGGATCAAAATTCAGAAACGGGTCCTGTTAGGACTCTCTTGCCAGAAGAAACTGTTGAAGTAAAGGGCTTACCGAAGTGGCGTCTCTCTTTGAAATCAATGGCGGTCGCTCAAATTTTGCTGCTGTCATTTGCTTTTGTATCAATCTCAGTCATAAATTCTCAAGGGATTGATCATGTTGTGTTCGGGAAATTCCATGACGCTTATAAATTGTCTGAAATCTCAGAGTTTGCAAGGGCTAACGTTGACCAATTCTCCCAGTCTTCAGAAGCAAGTTCCTTTCCCCATTTAGCTCACCACAAATCATCAGAACATCTTGATATGGCTCCATTCTATCCATCTATAAAATGAACAACAGTCGCGTCCCTTACGAATCTTCGGCATCGACCTTATTTTCTTATTCCATCCAGCATTTCCAAAATTGAACTGTGGCTGTGGTATAGAAGTTCTAGCAGTTATATTTTCCTCCGCCTTCAACCGTGCCTTCAGTTAAGAATAATAGCCAAATTTAGCTCCATAAAGAAGGCAAGTATATAAATCGTGATATAAGGGAAACAAAGAAGAAGGGGTTACATACGGCTTACCGCTGCAACCTGCCACGACTTATTATTACGACAACTTCACTTGGTTTCCAGAGATAGCACCAGCTTCAACCACACCATCACTTGACAGACGATTTAGGATATATTGCTCTTTTCTTCTCTCGTTCAGATCATGAAAGCACAACTGACCTGCATCAAACAATGTCAAGCGAGAGTGTCAAACCATCAAGCCAAGCGACAAGCAAAGAACCGCTTTCACATTCATTGATTCGGCCTGCTCCTTTTGGTTCATGTCATATGTGTTCATCAGCCACTTTCTCAAATGATACAGAATGAGGAGAATAACATATAACAGGTTAAGTACCCACGACAACATCGAATACATCAAGGTTATGCACTTACCAGAAATGAAATCGAATGGCCGGGGTAATAAGCTCCAACTGCAATAAAGCATCCTGGACAACAAAACGGGATATTAATTTTCGATTTAGAACACAGAACAGCAGGAATTACCAACAAGCACGAACCAGAAACATCAACAACCCGATTCACATACTCCTGATACCAATTCGAAGCTTCCATTAATTGGTGCCAGAGTTTCTCACGTGAGGGATCCTTTCTGCGGTGGCTACACTCCAAAGTGACGGTTTTTCCTGAAAATTAAAGTATCAGATCAAGGTTTCAGTCCATGATGAAACACGATAAAAGCATGGTGATACTCCTTAAAGCTGCAATATCAAATTCATAAACATGTCTGTCTCAAAAGGAAAGCATTCATAGAAGTTCAATGTGAATCAAAGCAGATTCAAACAGACTCCAAACTTGACTAAAACGAAAATGGAATTAATTTAGATTCCTCAAAAGGAATCAATCACCTTCATTCCCTTCCAAAAACGGCCCAGCATGCTCCGCTTAGAATGGAAACGCCTTTATTATTCTTCAATTCATCTTGTACCTTGCAACCCTATATAAGAAGGAGGAGTTTGAGATGAAAGGGAATCGACACATAAAATCCATCCAACAAAACTTCCACATCTACAAAAACCCCAAATTAAATCCAAACATTCAATGTGAAACACATAAACCCAGAAACACCACAGAAATCCCAAAAAGAAAACCCTGAGATTCGTAGAGGAGAAGAAGAGAAAAGACTTATCTGAAACCCCTTGCGCACATCGCCGGAGCTCTCCGCAGAACACATTCGCAAGCCGCCGTTTCTACCATCGGAAGCCCCTTTGTAGTAGCCGTCACGAAACCCACACGTCGTCTCCGTCCATCATCCGCGACCGGAATCACCATCACCACCGAGAAAAGCCACCGCCGTGAAGAGCTCCATCGCAAATCAACCAAATTACTTACGAGTTCAGGTAACCCGTTTACGTCATATTGATGAATCTGGCTCTTGATTGTGTTATTTGGCTTTAACAGATATGGAGAGAGCAAGACGAAGGCGAGAAATTGGCGAGAAAGAGAAGGCTTACGGTGGAAAGGAGAGAGATAGGTTTAGGTTTTCGTTTTTTTTATTATTGTAACTGATGAAACTATATGGCATACGCACACACACGCACCTTACCGTGCACCTCACTAATCACCACACATCACACTTATTACACGTCTGATCCGATCCCAACGCCTCACCGCGTATACCCATGGTAAGCCCTCGCATGCCTACCCACAGGATCGCTCGCCCATTTAATTAATCCCCTTAATTTTCTTTTTATCAACTTTATTCAAACCTAATCGTCATTTTATTTTTTATTTAATAAATTAATTAACCTAATTAATAAATTAATTAACCCAATTAATTAATCCTAATTAATCTAATAATTAAGTGAATGATCCACCCTTCTTGAGATAAGTCAATTATTTATTTATTTCTATTTAACCTTTTTAGTTAATATATTCACTAATTAAACTATTTTACTAATTAACCTATTCCATTAACTTTTCACTTAAAAATTTAATTCACTTCACTACTCTTTTCATTCCAACAATTTAGTAATATTTTTTATTGGATATAACTTGTTCATTTTCTAAGGTAAAAACCTTTTTAAATTTAATTAATTTTATTTAATAATAATAGCAAAACTCTATTTAATAAAGGAACCCTTTTTCTAAATCACTTAATTTTTATTAATAACTAAAACTTTTAATAATAACACCTTTTATAAAAGACTTAATTAAAAACAACTTTATAACAAAAAACCATTTTCACGATTTCCATAGCTTATACTCACTTAATAATAAAAGCTTTTTTTTTTAACTATCTAATTTAATAAAAACTTTTTTCCGTGTAATATAACTTTATTTATTTAAATTAGATCTCTTAGAAATAAACAACTTAATAATTAACAACTTAATTAATTCACAACCTTGATCTAATTTTTGCTAAGGTAAAACCAATTCACACCACTTTTATCTAAAACTAATGAAATAAATCCAATATAATTTTTCTTAAAACCAATCTCACCAAAAAATAATATAACTTTTAAACAACCTCTCGCTTAAAAACAATCAATTAAAATTAACCAACATAGTAATTAATCAAATCGATTGCGCACACTTACACCTCACATTCACATTCACATCACTTGCACTCACTTAGCGTTTTCATGCGTATGTATGTGTTTACCTATCCACTTTTATTTCTTTCCGCAATTTACAATTTATCGCAATTTATATTCTCGCATCGCATTCCGTCAAAAGGAAAAACCTACACATGATTCAACAATTGTGTGTAGTGCACATCATTTGCATCATACTCCCTTACGATCCTTGATCCCATTCAAGTCGATCTTTTAAGATAGATCCTACCTCATAGGAGGACCTTTGTCTTTATCTTTACAACATAGAAACAAACAATCAACTCAATACAAAATATTCAAACACATTAGAGAAAGATGCCAAATCATCTTAAGCGAGATAGAATCTCCACCCCACATCAATACAATCAATATCGTAGGAACTTTGCCTTAAGAGAGATAGAGGCGTACATCGTTGATCAATATCCGAGTACTTGAGCCCTTCTCTTAAGACGATGCAAAGACTATTTTCCTACAATTTGTGGCAGTTAAATCTCCCTTAAAATGACAACGCGTCTCTTCTCCTAAAATAAATCAATCAACTACCCTAAAGCCGTAGAAACTTTGACCACAGTCAAAGAATTCCTCAAACCCTTTAGGGGAACTATAGATACTCTGATTCCACTCCCGTAAGGATATGTAGGCATAAGATGCGGTATCTTATCGAATATACTTAGAATTAAACCCCTAGGTCTTTCAACCAATAAGCAGATAAACCCTTAGCAATAAACAAACATAAAACAAGAGGTTCCTGTAGAGTACTACAGAAACTTAGGATGCTAGCACCTTCCCTAAGTTTAACCGACCCCCGAACCTATAACTCTCTAAACCTTGCATTTGCATTGCATTGTGGGAATTTCGATCTTTATCCCTTCCTTTGTACAAATCAAAGTTCGGTTGCAAATGAATAAGATTCAAACTAATTAATAATTTGGTATCCGAATTTCACCGCGACAATTTTGCAGGTGACAATATCAGAGGTCTTGTGGTGGAAGCATTATCACGTAATGCTGTAAATTACGGAAAACTTTATCACTTTCCGAATGGATTTCTTCTTGAATTACCTTTCTCTGAACCTTGCTGTTAGTTTTGACAGGTTTCAACGTTTTAAAGCAGATATCGTTACTTTGTTTAACAGCTAGTTAACATGTGCAGGAACTTGGCAGGTCCATTCTAAATGGTGTCTTTGAAAAAAACAAGGTTTTCTGGAGTATTGTTGGAAGAAAACGCGTGGTTCATAAGCTACGGTCTATAGAAGAAACTTACGTTTGGGCTCGTGGAGGGTGGTGTTTGATCATGTTGCTTGTAGCTGATACTGAGGGTCCAAGTAAGTTTTACCACTAGAGGCCCTGCGCTGAAAGATCTGAGGTTCTTAATTTCACTATCAGAAAGATTGTTGCAGATGATATATGTTACGATGCTTTGAGAAATAAATCTCAAATCTTCCGCCGTAACTATCATGTAGCTCCACAGCTCCTTGCTGGAAGGATTGGTGAAGCCATCAACAAAAGTTGAAACCAGCGAATAACGGCTTTCCAGATGCAGAGTCACTAAATAGAGACCTAGGAGCATCGGCGGTAGCTGGCTTGTCCGTACTTCAAGAATGGTTGGACCAAATTTCAGCAACACAGTTGATAGCTCTTCTTTTACTTAATGTTTGTTATCGCTGCTAATTTTTGGATTTCAAATGGTAGGCTTTTCACTTGTTTTAGTTCCAACCTTCTCAGCTGGTTTCGTTATGGTTTAATGCATGGACTATCATGGTCTAGGAGGATCAATATTATGGCACAAGCGTGTACGGTACGAATTTTTCTTCTTGTCTTTCTCCTTAGTTTTTAAACTTTGATTTACCTCCCTTTATGGCACTGCAGGCCTTTTAGTTGTTAACTCTGATATGTTGTATGCAGGTTTAGTGCTACCGCAGTTTATTGAGAGAATTCCTGCATTGTCGCCGGTGGCGGACGTAACGGACTTAGGAGGAAGATTAGGATTGCCTGTCCGCAAATCATCACAACCGCTTCAAACTCCATCAATGGTTCCGTCGCTTTTTACCCATCCAAACCTTCTTCAAATGGCGAAGAAATGGAGGCTCGGAAGTGTGATGGTGGGGAACAACAAAAGTAATGCCTTTAAGCTTGTTCTTAGTAAAAGTAACAACAAATTGAAGTAGCATCCTCTAGGATAGTTTGATACGAACTATGTAATTGGTGTAATGTCATAACATGATGTACAATTGCCTTAAGTTGAATGACTTCCTGGAAAAAAACGATGAGGCCAAGTCGAATGTACATTGTGAATTTCTATTTAATCCAATTGCAACACTGTTTCCTTGGTACGGGTATTCCTTGTAGATTAAAATTGTATCCTTTGATTGATAGACTTGGTGAGTTTGAACTCTAAACTTCCCGGGAATCTTATAATAATGATAATGAAGTGGTCATGACATCCCCAAAATACGAAACCGACTTGTATCTACGGCTGCCTGTAGTTATTAGGCAGGATCTTGGAATAATTAGGCAGGATCTTGGAATAAAAGGACACCACTTGCTAATCTCTTGTAACCTTAGTCATGGCAGTGAGTTTGGAATAATCCACCTATTGCTTCGGACCGTGAACCTTGAATTTGATTGAAATATGAGCCTTGGCATTCGCTGTAGTATCTTAAAATCTGGTTATTCGAACTTAAACCCTCTTGTCTTGAATGGTGAGCCGAATTTATAAAAACATCGTAGCGCCTCGTAGCCTACTTTCCATAATAGGAATCAATCCTCGTAATCATGAAAGAAAGCCTTGCAGTTGGTTTTTGTAAATCCATGAGTTGAATCCACTCTCGGTATGCGAACTCCGTCTTAAAACCTGACTGTGAGGATCTATACCTGCCATTGCTACATCTACACACACTTGTTAGTTGTAAAGAATAAAAATTTTAAAATAAAGTCAAAAGACAATAGAAAGAAAAAGGCGCAACGAGAGGTGGGATCTTACGGTCAAAAAATTAGGGTGCAATAGATGCCCCTATTTAAGTTTCTCCTATTCGGAGATATGGAGATTGAAATCTTCGTCTCGACGAGATAGGAGGGACTTAAATACAAACATTGCATGAACTTTTTGGCCCTAAGAATCCACCGAATGCATATGATATGAGATGATATGATAATGCAAGACAAAACAGTCCTGTGGAGACATGATGCCACAGGGGAGGAACTGGACACGACACACGAAGAACAGACTCAACGACGCGAGACTCTACCGCAAAAGGTTGACAATCACAAGGTAAATCTCCAAGATAAAGATAAGATATAAGAGTACCACCAGGAGTACAGTAGCTTGAACAGTGAAACGAGATCTTGAAAGTGAATGGTAGCCCACTACCAGCGTGTTGCAGCCTAGACAAAGATATCCAGTTGAAACAAGAAACGCGTGTTACCTACTATCAAACATATGATAGCCTAAACAAGGGCAACATGAAGATGAAAGATAACCTAATACCGAACACGGTAACCTAAGCCAAGGCATCTGACCAAAAAGGACAGTATATTACCTACTATCAAATATATGATAGCCTAAGAAAAGGTAATAGCCAAAACAAAGTGTATTACCTACTATCAAATGTATGATAGCCTAAGAAAAGGTAATAACCAAAAGGAGATGTGTTACCTACTATCAAACATATGATAGCCTAAGAAAAGGTAATAAACTTAAAGAAGGAGAGATCACCTACTACCAAACGTATGGTAGCCTAAGAAAAGGCATCTGGCCAAAAGAAATGGTATATTACCTACTATCAAATGTATGATAGCCTAAGAAAAGGTAATAAACAAGAGGAGGGATCACCTACTACCAAACATATGGTAGCCTAAGCCAAGGTGTCTGACCAAAAAGAAAGGTATATTACCTACTATCAAACGTATGATAGCCTAAGCAAAGGTAATAAACAAGAGGAGGGATCACCTACTACCAAACATATGGTAGCCTAAGCCAAGGTGTTTGACCAAAAAGAAAGGTATATTACCTACTATCAAACATATGATAGCCTAAGCAAAGGTAATAAACAAGAGGAGGGATCACCTACTACCAAACATATGGTAGCCTAAGCCAAGGTGTCTGACCAAAAGATGCGTCTTACCTACTATCAAACATATGATAGCCTAAGAAAAGGTGAACACAAAAGGGAAGATGACCTACTACCAAACATATGGCAGCCTAAGCAAAGGTATCTGACCAAAACAGATGGTATATTACCTACTATCAAACATATGATAGCCTAAGCAAAGGTAATAACCCAAAGACGGAGAGATCGCCTACTACCAAACATATGGCAGCCTAAGCCAAGGTGTCTGTCCAAAATAGAGGTGTATTACCTACTATCAAATGTATGATAGCCTAAGCAAAGGTAATAACCTAAAGATGTCGAGATCACCTACTACCAAACATATGGCAGCCTAAGCCAAGGTGTCTGACCAAAACAATGTGTTAAAGATTGTAAAGCTTCAACGGGATCTTCAAAAGATGTAAACTGATTGATTAGCAAAATATGTCTTCTTAAATAAAGAGAGACTAGTTGTAATAAACTTCATCGAACTTCTCGGAAGAGATGCTCTTTGATGGAGTTAAAGCATATGGTAGACTCCTGGGGAAATACGTTCCTGAGGAGTATCTTTGTGGTAGCTATAAAATATGTATCCTTGTAAGTTCTCAAATAAAGAGAAATATTTGTAATGTCTTCGATGCATTTCTCTGACAGATTTCCAGAGGAATGCCTTTTTGATGACTTGATAATCTTGATAAATCCACTGGGGATGGACAAATTGTCTTGAGGAGACTGCTATTTGTCATTTTGAACAAAATCCTGATCAAAATGAGTTGCTCAAATAAAGAGAGTGCTTGCAGTCCAGATGTAAATTGTTGAGAAGCTTTGATAACGCTGTTGGAGAAATATCTGTCTTTGATAGTGATCTTTAGAAAGAACTTCTTAGGGAGCCGAGTGCAAAATAAATGCATATTGAATCCAAATTCAAAAGTCAGAGATGTCCACCAATGTGATTGTCAAGGACTGAAGTTCACTTCGGGAAATAACCGAAGAGAAGCTGTCACACAAGACTCGACCATTGTGGTATGAACTCAAATGGGAACGTACTAAAACAAACGTCTTCCACGAGGGTCGAACTCTGTGGGGAAATAGAAGCATTGCGCTTTTTCTGCCTAGGGCTGACAACACTACTTGAAGGAGAAGACGCACCCAAATCTCAGGGGTAAATACAACCAAAGTGACAGAACAAACAAAACAGAGATGCAAGATGCATATGCCATGCTATATATCTACATGCTATGTGTATGCTAACAATAGAGATGAAAAACATTCCGGGCACTCAAACCAAATCTTCACAGACCAAACATTGCTTGAAAAATGTACACTTGCTCTAGGAGACCTCTGGGGAACAAATATCATACCAACCTTCGAAGATATAAACACCGTTGGGGATAGGCGGAGAACCAAGTATGGGATTACAGTCCTGCTTTTAAAACTTCTCAGGGGAATAGAAAATATTCCACTTGGGGATGTAACATCTTGATAAGTATGAAAGGTTGTCTTGTTGAAGACGAGGATAAAGATCGGCTGGAAACGAATCCCTCCCTTAATTGGAGAAACTTCATGGATAAAATAAATATCCACCTCCCTAAAGAGATTCACGCTGAAGTTGTAGATGGATATACTCGAACTGGAGCTTCATAGGGGATAAAATAAATATCCACTTCAAAGGGGAAAACCTGGGTTAGCAATACTGTTGAATATGTCGGAGTCGAGGCCTCATGGGGATGAAATAAACATCCGCTTTGCTGGAGAGGTGAAGCTAATCAGCCCACTGGGAATTCTCAGGTCACCAACTGGAGTTTTCTTGTGTTGAAAATATTCGTTACATAATTGTCACAACCACCTTTGATTTTCAGATGCCCCAAGTCACAAAGTCATCTTGAGAGGATTTTACAGAAAACATGGCGTCCAAATCCCCCACTGTTTTCAAACTCTTGGAGAGATTCGCAGAAGCTCGACATAACTACCCCTGATTGACGGTATAACCGAGTCTTCAAACCTGTGTTATAGGTAAAGTCAAACTTGTATGGATCAAACCTCCTGGAAAAAATGACTTGCCCCAGATCAGCAAAGTCTTCAAATTTAATCGGTGACGTCTTCACGTAATCTTTCTAAGACATCAAGCAAAATGGCGAGCCAAAAATGTTAATTCCGAACTGTTAACACAACATATACGTTTGTCTCGAAGAAGTCTTTTTTTTGAAAACGATATCACCATGACTAGTGACCGAAATCACTAGTTAGGACATGAATTAAATTTATTTATAAGGCCGATATTAAATTTGGGCATAGCTCATAGGAGTCAGGAAACGATATCTCATCGAGTATGCTTTCGAACTAAACCTTACTTCAATTAGGACTTTATGGGTTATATATATGGGTTTAGTTTATGATTTGTAAAGCAGAGGAATAAAGGGTCAAAATATATTTGTGCCTACCCAATTTTTGGAAGATATTTATTCTCTTTCTTTTTTTTAAAGATTTGTCTGTAAACTACCCTGTCCCGGGTAAAACGAGGTTTTGATTTGGGAGAAAAAACAGATCTTTTCTCAAGGCTTAAAAGAAGGGTTGACTATTTCTGGTGTTTTAGGAGGTTCGAAACATATGCCTTACATCATCAGTAAGTTCTTTATTCAAAAGCATACAACGAGAGATCTTGTGTTTTACTTCATCATCCTCCTTCCAATTCTCTATCAGAGCAAGAGATCGGGTAAAGTCAGCATTATAAATTGTGAGAAATGTTTTACGAGTGAAACGAATGGATTTCTTCAAGACAAACATTTATTGCATTAATTATTCAAAATAACAAGTTCTACAAACCAAACATGCTTTTAATCAAAGAAATGAAATACGCATAGGCAAACGAAAAGAAAAACACCCTGATGAGCCCTTCTCAGGATTTTATCCAGTCTTTGTATGGAATGGAGAAGCTTGTAGAATCGTCTGATATGTTGCCTTCAGATTCATCTTCAGGCACTATACTGATATGAGCTTCCCGAATAACCTTGGATCATGTTCGTGGAGGACAAACCATGTTGAGGTAAAGTATTATCTTGTATACTAGGAATGGAACCCTTAAAGGATAAGATTCCACACTTAACCAACCTTTGAACGTCTGCTTTCAAACCGTAACAGTTCTCAATATCGTGGCCTGGAGCACCTTGATGGTATGGGCAAAATTTGTCAGCTTTGTACCAATACGGAAGTTTCTTGGGTACCTTAGGTGGAGCTCTCGTCTAGATGTGACCTTTTTGAATCAAAGTTGGGAACAAGTCAGTGTATGTCATCGGGATGGGATAAAAATTTACCCTTTTGTGTACACGATTTTGCTGATTTTGTTGATGTTGTGGCTGATGAACTGCAGCAACCTAATGTGATGGCGGATACCCTCTCTTGGATCGCCCCTGCTGCACAACACTTTCCTCATGTTCTCTCTTTTTCACAAAACCATTCCCATACTTTTGAGTATTATTGGGAGCACTTCCTCCCTTGACTAATCTTCCTTCACGAACTCCCTCTTCTAAACGCATACCCATGTTTACCATTTCGGTAAAGTCACTGGGTGCACTTGCTACCACTTTCTCATAAAAGAAAGGACCCAGGGTCTTTAGGAAAATCTTGGTCATTTCCTTTTCTTATAATGGTGGTATGACTTGAGCGGCTAACTCGCGCCAACGCTGAGCATATTCTTTGAAATTCTCTCCGTCTTTCTGAGCCATAGCCCTCAATTGATCACGGTCAGGAGCCATGTCCACATTATACTTGTACTGCTTGATGAAGGCTCCCCTAGATCATTGAAAGTTCGAATCTTCGCACTATCCAATCCCATATACCACCTGAGCGCAGCGCCTGTTAAACTATCTTGGAAATAATGAATGAGCAATCGATCATTGTCAGTTTGTGCAGACATCTTTCTAGCATACATGATGAGATGACTTTGAGGACAAGTATTCCCTTTGTATTTCTCAAAATCAGGGACTTTAAACTTCGGCGGGACCTTGACATTTGGAACTAAACACAAATCAGAAGCACTTTTACCAAATAAATCCTTCCCACGAAGGGCTTTCAACTCCTTTTGCATCTCAAAAAATTGGTCTTGAAATCCATGCATCCTTTCTTCAAAACCCACAGTTTCGCTGGGTGTCCAATGAAGAATTGGCTCATCCAACATATATGGAACAGTGTTCAAATGCGGAGGTGTAGTGGTCATTACGGCAGCAGTGGTAGGGATGGCTTGAACAGTGGTCCTGGAAGAGACCTCAGGAACAGGTGGACGATAACCAGCCAGAGTAAAATAAGGAGGCATTCCCCACGGGAAACCTGGCGGCATGCTGTAGGTCACTTCAGCAACAGTAGGCACCACTAGGATCGGTGTTGATACTACTTCAGAGATAACGGTCCTCTGAACTTCTTGATTGTTGAGTGCAAACTGGTTGGACAGAGCTTCAACTAAACCATTCAACCTTTCCAAATTTTATTTCAGAGTTGCAACTTCATCACGGAGTACTCTATTTTCCTGTTCTAGTTGATCCATCTTCTGGCGTTGACTAGCTCGAGTGTTGTACTGGTGATTCAGCTTGTCTGTGAAGATGAAGCAAGAGTGAGACCCCCCCCCCCCCCCCCAAAATTCAAAGGATGCTATGCTGATGCAAAATGCGAAATGCAAATGCAAAATGAAAGGTTTCATGGGATTCAAATATTTATAAACGTTACAGAATACCAAAGAAAACTCGTTTACTATTTTTTTTGATATCGATTACAAATGAACATTCTCATAAGAGTCCTGACCCAATAGCTAAATAAAAGCTAGTAAAAGTCCTAAGGAAGTGCTTCTTGATTTGATCTTCTGAATATAAGTTCTTCATGATCAACTTCTAAGGAAAGGTGTGATAGAGGAAAATAAATCCTCTATCTCTTGTTGGAAGATAAGGAAAGAAGCCCTTGTTTACTTGGATCTTCAATGTTGATGATAGCTTTTTGAAACCTCATTTGATCCTCATTAATAAAGGAAAGCCTCTTATATTTGTCTTTCGAGTTCTCTCGATTCTTCAATCACTGCCCTTAACTTCCTTAGGTCATCCAAGTTAGGACTCTTAGAAGAATATTTCAAAAATATTTTTGTAATCCCTATTGGTTTTATAATGTTTATAAATAAACTCGGGATTCCGTGAAACCAATGCAAAATGATGCTTATGAATGAAACAAACACAAGTAAGCACATAGATGCACAAAGGTAAACAAACAAAGGGGAACCCTAGGTTTGTAACGAGCATGGAGCCGAAGGGTGTACCCATTCCCAAAGGATACGGACTAAGGGTTGATTGTACCTGTAGAACAAGGTTCTAAGGGGTGCCCAAAATCATTAGTCCATCTTTCGGATATTATCAACTTCCCAATTACTTGGTGATTAATAATATTCTCAAGAGAACTTCTTTTGAGTGTAGCATCACGTATCACTATTTCGGGTGTACTCCCTCATAGGCCCGCACTACATCCTAATAAAGGCCAAAGTGGGGTTAAGGTAACTATGGTCCTCAGTATCATGGACTCCAATCGAAAATAGTAAAAGTCTTCACGATTACTCGTTCAACCGAACCATTTTGAAAGGGTCTCAACTGAGCGTGATTTTCAAGTCAACTTGGTCGGGATTCAACTCCCTATAAGTCTCGTCGAACATATCACTATCATATCTTAAGTTCACTCAAGTCCGGGTGTAGGACTTTGTCTCACCACTCAAAGGTAACAGCCCAAAATAAATAAAGAATAAACAAATAATAAAATAAGCAAGTAGGCAAATACATAAAGCAATAAAGAAACAAAACAAGATAGGGAGACCCACTGAGGCATCCCCAGTGAAGTCGCCATTTCTGTCGCGGTGAAATTTGGACACCAAACTATTGATTAGTTTGAATCTTATTCATTTGCAACCGAACTTTGATTTGTCCAAAGGAAGGGATAAAGATCGAAATTCCCACAATGCAATGCAAATGCAAGCTAGAGAGTTATAGGTTCGGGGGTCGGTTAAACTTAGGGAAGGTGCTAGCATCCTAAGTTTTTATAGTACTCTACAGGAAACTCTTGTTTTATGTTTGTTTATTGCTAAGGGTTATCTGCTTAAAGGTAAAAGACCTAGGGGTTTATTTCTAAGTATACTCGATAAGATATCGCATCTTATGCCTACATATCCTTACGGGAGTGGAATCAGAGTATCTGTAGTTCCCCTAAAGGGTTTGAGGAATTCTTTGACTGTGGTCAAAGTTCCTACGGGTTTAGGGTAGTTGATTGATTGATTTTAGGAGAAAAGATGAGTTGTCATTTTAAGGGAGATTTAACTGCCACAAGTTGTAGGAAAATAGTCTTTGTATCGTCTTAAGAGAAGGGCTCAAGTACTCGGATATTGATCGACGAGTACGCCTCTATCTCTCTTAAGGCAAAGTCCCTACGGTATTGATTGTATTGTTGTGGGGTGGAGGTTCTATCTCGCTTAAGATGATTAACATCTTTCTCTATTGTGTTTGAATAAGTTGGATTGAGTTGTTTGTGTTTATCTAAGTTGTAAAGATAAAGACAAAGGTCCTCCTTATGGGGTAGGATCTATCTTAAGGGATCGACTTGAATGGGATCAAGGATCGTAAGGGAGTATGATGCAAATGATGTGCACTACACACAAGCGTTGAATCATGTGTAGGTTTTTCCTTTGGACGGAATGTGATGCGATATAATATGCGAAGATATAAAGTTGTGGATAAAGTAAAGGCAGATAAATAAAGCATACACGGACGCATGAAAGCGCTAAGTGAGTGTGTGAATTGTGTATGTGCATGTGCGTGGAATCGGGGCGTGCACGATTAATTTTATGTGAAGGTTGATTTTATTAGCGAGGAGAAGTTGTATATATTTTAGTTAATTTATTTTTTAGTGAAATTGATTATAGAAAATGATCGAATTGATTTAGTGAAAAGGATTATACTAATAAAAAGTTTTAAGCAAATAAATCAGGTTCAAAATGAGTGATCTCAAATAAAAGGATGAAAGGTTTTGTTTAGCAAAATTAATTAAGTGATTCTGGATAGAAATAATTTTAAATGAGCAAATACATATTGAAATAATTGATTTTAGTTATTATTAAATAAAAGTTAATTTGAAATAAAAGATTAAAATGGTTTCTATTATAAAATGTTTTTATATATAAAAAAGGGTATTATGGTAAATAAAATAGATTAGATAGATTATTATGAAATGAGCTCTTTGGTTAATAAAATTAAAGGTCTAAGTTAATAAGTTTATATTAAATAAAAATAGTTTTGTTATTGTTACATAAATAAATATAATTATTTAGTCATAAAAAGGGGTTTTTATTTTTTATATAAGAAAATGGCCACATTATCTAATAAAATGGTTATTTTGACTTGGTTTAAATTGATTTGCCGAAATTTAAATTAATTAAATAAAAAAGAAAAAGGTTACAATATGCTGATTATAATTAATTAAAAAGATATTTATTTGTTTTAATAAAAAACCGAATTAAGAGAAAGTTAATTAGAGTTAATAAGTTAATTAAACAAAAAAACGTGATGATTAGGTGGATTAATGCGGATTAACAGATTAATTGGTGGTGTGATTGATCTGGCGTGACGCAGGGGAAGTGGCTTACCGTGGGGCTGCGATCTGGATCGATGATTATGTCAGATGTTGGATCTGGCGAGTGTATGTGAGTGGCGTATCGTAACTACGGTAGTGTGTGCGCATCGGATCAGATTACAATAATAAACAAGAAAAAAAACAATAAACCCTAATCTCAGTTCTCTCCTCTGGTCCGCCGATTCTCCTCTCCGTCCTCATCTCTTTCTCGTTTTCATTCTCCCTTTTCATCGCAATTTCGTCTCATTTTTCCCCTTTGTCGCGATTCCATGCACAATTAAACAACAACAAAAGATTAATGTTAGCGAAAATACCCTTCCACGACCCGTTAGCCCCTTCACCGGTGTGGTGGTTGGAGGCGGATGGAAGCGATACGGCGATGATGACTTCGCCGGTGGTGGTCTTCTTTTTGAGATAAGTCTTTTACGATTCTCGTTTAGGTTTTTGATTAAGGATTTGTATTGGGTTTTTCTGTGAATGTGTTATGGATGGTTGTGTGTTGTCTCCTTTCGTAGGTGAGTGTGATTTCTCTCTTGGCCGCGATGACGGTTTTCTAATATATATTTTTTTGCTTTGCGACTCCTCTTCATCCCTTTTATACACGCCTGATAGGCTTGCAATTAAGTTTTCTTCTTTAAAACTTTCCTTATTTACTTGATGCTGTCTGGAATTAGCTTGATGATTTGGGAAAACATTAACCCCTTTCTCTTTTCGTTCAGATTTGCTGGGTTGAAATTGGAAACTTCTGAGATTCACTTGGATTTGTCGGATTTCAAAAGGGAAGGAAAGAATATCTGCTCTTGACGGCTTTGATTCTCATTGTCTACACCGTTTTCGAATCAATTGAATGCCTTGGCTTTTTGCTTGGGCCTAGATGGTGACGTGGCGTTTTACTGAGTCCATGGACTAATTATATGTTGTGATCGCTTCTACCGTCTTGTGATGATGACCAAAGACTCTTGATACGCTCTGGAACCATATTAACGTTGCTTTCTTCTTCTTGCAGGAAAACATTCTCTGAGTTTAGATGTTATTTGTGATAATGATGCGCAAATCTGAACCGTGTTGGCTTGTTGCCGTCGCCTTGATGTCATTGGTCGGTTGCTGATGGTCCAATTGGTTTGGTTGTTACAGGCCGTTAATCTCTTATTGATGAGTTTTAACCGAAGGCTGGACTTCTTCAAATATTCTTAACTTCTTCATTTTGACATTGGTTGATGGCAAATTCGATCTTCTGGTTGTATTTTGCAGGTGACAATATCAGAGGTCTTGTGGTGGCAACATTATCACGTAATGCTGTAAATTACGGAAAACTTTATCACTTTCCGAATGGATTTCTTCTTGAATTACCTTTCTCTGAACCTTGTGTCGCTACTGCGAAAATCGGCGCCGGCTGAACAGAAGAGTCGCCACCGTGCGTTATTTATCCCACGGAAGGGAAAGGAAACGCTCAGAGTAAACCTTGCACAACACGGGAAAGGTATGGTCGTCGCAACCAAAACCTGGATTCGGGAGTCGGTTACGCAAGGGGAAGGTATTAGCACCCCTCACGTCCGTCGTACTCGACGGGATCCACGCTTGTTTTCGGGTATGGATTGTTATTCTATCTACGCTAAAGGTCTGGGGTTAAAAGAAAAGAAAATGAAAATAAAAAATGACTCGGCAAAGTATCGCACTTTATGCCTACGTATTCCCGCTTGGAACGAGAAATCAGAGTCAACGTAGTTCGCCTACCTACGGGAAAGGAGGGGAAGGTTGCTCGCTAGGATATCGCATCCTATGCCTACGTACTTCCATACAGCATGAAAGATCAGAGCAAACGTAGTTCGGGCCACGTACGACACAAGTCTGTCTTGATTGATTTTATTCCTTCTGAAAAAAGGTTTTTCTGATTAACAGTCCCGGCGGACAAAAATGACGTCTTGATGAGTTCACATTCTTTTACGGAAGAAGTGTCTTTTATTGTGTTTGAAATATTTATGGTGTTTTTCTGTTTGTTTTGAGAAAGAAGAGACAGAACTCTAACCTACGGTCGCGAAGGGAATCAAACTAACCTGATGTTATCATGCATGGGTTAAGACCTAGTGTCTATCATGCTCCTCTCTTGCACAGAGAGAAACAGAGATCCTAAGGGATAAGCAGAAACAGAAACAATAACAGATATAATAAAGCAGTAAAATGCATGGATGCAACAGTACAAGCGAGGCAAGGGAGTCCCACTCAACCTCGAACCTAGAAAACAATAGGCAAAAGTGAACAGACTTCACTTTCAACCCAGCAGGGTAAACAGCAAACAATACAGTCCAGGAAAACCAATCAATACATCAGCAATGAAATACAGCAGCAAAAGAAACAGCATCAGCAGCTCTGAATCAACATCTGGCTTCAAGTAATCTCCAATCAGCTACAGGCTTCAACAAGCATCAATCTCCATCTTCATGGCCTTCAGGCAAGGGCTTTGATCATCAGTCTTCTATCTGCAATGGCTTTTCTTCAAGTTCAAACCTCCAGGATGAGGAATCAGTCACAAGAGTGAAGTGAATGAATGTTAGACAGTTAATTACCTACCAAGGGTGGTTCATCAACTGTTAACATTAAACAGAAAGTTTCCTCTCAAAAGTTCTATCTTTCAAATATATTCACTGATCATTCCAAAGGAAGGAGGTGGATATTTGAGAGAGACTTTGAATCATAGAGAAAGGATGGATGCAGACAAGGCATTCCATGTTTGAGAAACAAGCTTTCTAATTTAGAGCTCTGCCTAGCTCCTAAACCCTAGTTTCCTCAGCAGCTGCTAGCAATAACCTCCTATTCCACTCTGGCAGTTGATCTTCAATCTCTGGATCTCCAATGGTCTTCATCTCCTCAAGTCTTCAGCTCTCCCAAGTTCCCAGACAATCCCAATACCCAAGCAAGCAAGCAATAATCCCCAGAGGGCACACCACACCAGTCAATCAGACATACACAGGGTATTAATAGCAGTAGGGGAATCCTGACTTTTTCTAAGGGATCTAATAACTACCCATAGCCCCTATAGTCCCATAACTAAACTAGCCAAACCCTAAGTCCTAAGGGAAAAGAAATCAAATCTCCTAAGTCATCACCTAAAAAACCCTAATTTGTTCATGTTGTTCAAGCCTACATCAAGTATCTAAAATTAATTTCTAAAAAATGGGAACTAAAATGTTTCTACAAGTTCAATATCTCATCTAAACAACCTAAAAAGAATGAACAAAAAATATTAAAGCATCTAATAGAACAAAAATTAACAAAATCATGCATGAAATGAAATTATTTAAAATGTCATTTATTTAGAAAATATGGAAAAAATATCAAATAAAAATAAAAATTCAATTTTATTTAATGACAATTTTCTACACAGAACCAAGAAAATATAGAAAAAACAACCACTAAAAAAGAGTTAATTTCCTATTTTATATGGTTTTTTAAAGTTGTTAAACATTAAAATGAATTAAAAAACTAAATCAATTAAAATGAGAGGGGGGGGGTTTATAAAGCAAACACGCTCAGTTGTATTCTTGGATGGGCCAGGCAGTGGGGGTGCGCGTAGCAAGTTTGCATTAAGCCCAGAACAAGTCAGAATTAATGAAAATAAAAAAGAAAAAAGAGGAAGCAGGGGGTGCATTCAGTAGGGTTTTCACGTTCAGATTGAACTGGGCTCAGTACTGGGGGGTGGGGATATCACTAAAACACTTAGGCCCGCCCGTTTCATTAAATGAAACGGTGCGTTTAGGGCGCCTACATCTCTCCCTCCAAATTTCAGAATTGAACGAGAGCCACGCGATCGGCTCTTTGGTCAAAGGTCCAACAAGCAATGGACGATCGCGATTACATCTTCTACCTCCTGCCATGAAAGCTAGGGTTTATACCCTCCATGGAAGCCATGCACGCACCACTTTCAACCTCTCGGTTCTCCTTCCACAATCCATGAAACACCACGATCCAAACATGAAAATCACTCCAAATTTTTCCCTCTACAAGACTATAGCAGTAGTTTGCACTGAAACTCAGCAAATCACTCAACCCGAGCGCATGACATTCTTGGTTCCATTAAAATACTCTGCAACTCATCCTCAAGATTCTTAATCAAACCTATACTAATCTAAACTACACTTCACGTAGATCATTCTGCACTAACAACCTAAGATTATTATGGCCTATCCTAAGAGTTCTAAGTCCTAACAGTTTCAAGCACCTGCTATGAATTATCACTAAACAGCACCAAACTCATCCTAATTGTTCTACTAACAACCTAGATCACATCTAAACTAATAAAACTATGCTAAACTAACTAAATCAAGCTATGGGAGAGAAATTGAACCTGAATCAAAATCTTGTGGATGATGATGAAATTCGTGGATCTGAGAGCCTTGATGCTTGGATCTGGATCTACTCTTGCTATATTTGATTCTGTATGCAACACCTTGATGAATTTGGCCTTGGATCTTGAGTTCCAATGGAAATTGCAATTTGAATGTTGTTGATGAAAGTGCACGAAATTGATCAATATCCACCAAATCTTTGATTCAATTCTGATCCATGATGATGGTGAAATGTAGGAGGATCAATGTTGATGAGAATTGATGCTGAATTTGTGAGATTGAAGTGAACTTGCAACTTGGAGAATGAGAGAACTTTGGGAAATTTTTGGTGAAAAATGAATCCAACCCTTGCTCAATTCTGATTTCATGAATATATAGTGCTCAAATGAGTCTTCTAGAACCATCTTGCAACTTCCCTTGCATTCCAAATTGAATCCATTTTGGTTATGTTTCTTCAAATGCAAGCAACCATAAATAACTTTTCTTTTTCCTTCTAAACTCAAAAAAGTGCTTGAACCATTGTCTTTGAAATGTATTTTGGACCCAAAATCATATATGGGAAGTCCCCATTTGGACTTATAAATCTCTCAAACCATTTTTCACTTTGACTTTATTTAAGTTATAAGCCATTTTAGTTCAAATTTGACCAATCATGAAACTTCATGTTATGAGCTTTTCCAAAAATTTGTGACCTTCTTTCTAGACTCAAAATGTCATTTGGAGCAAGTTTGATGTTGTAAGTTTTTCCATTTGAGGCCTCCTTGTATGCGTTTTGGACATAGGTTAAAATGACCTGTAATTCACAAATGACCAAAATACCCTTTGCTTGCCAAGACTATAAGTTGAGTTCCACACATCATATGAAGGCATACTATACCATTCTAGAAAGCTAAGACAATGAGGAACAATTCTTATGTTGACCAGAAATTCATTTGAAATCTCCTTGAGGGGTAAAACTAGCTTGGAAGTCAAGTCACTTCCACAGACAAAATTTCAGATACCTCAGATGATCTGTAACTTGCAAGGACCATAACTTGAGTTCTATAAATCTCCTTGATGCCTTCCACCACTCAAATTAAAGGTCTTGAGATCCTCTACAAGTTACATGTTGGCCAAGAAGCCATTTGAAGCTAGCATTTTGACTTATCTTGCTTGGAAATTTGACCTAAACTAGGGGATTTTACACAGAAACCCTAATTCAGAAGCTCCTCCTCTCCTTGATTTCTCTTGACTTCTTCTTGGCATATCCTCATATCCTTCTTTATATGTCCAATGATGAACCCCACATCTCTCCACTAGACTTGAATGCCCCTTAAATCAGTCAATTGACCTAGGGTTGACCTAGGGTTGACCCAGATGAAACCCTAGTTGACTGCCTTCAGCTATGGCTCTTGTGCTCTCATCAATGACTTGTCTCCTTCTTTAAATGACTTTCTAAGTCTCTCATAATGTCTAGATACTCTCCATGCCTTCAACTCACAGCTCACAACCCTCTTGTTGCCCCTCAGATACCCTCAGCTAGGAGATGGACTCAAGGCTTGATCTGCTGAACTCTTTGCTTTCAAATTCTTTCCTGATGACTTGAATGAGATTGAATAGGGATAATAACCTCTTGATAGGCTTCTAGAGATGAGAATAATGATTGGTCCCCCTGTTGTATGACTTGCTATGCTTATGCTATGCAGATGATTAGACTATGCACATGACTCTATATGCAAATGCTAATGACATTGAAACATAAACCAAGTGAATAAGGTTGGGCAAATTTTAGGGTGCAACAGCTGCCCCTATTCAAGCGGCTTGGACCCGATTGGGTGAAGAGCCCGGAGCCTTCAGACATTCGTGGTACGAGACGGTTGAATACTAGGAACCCAGAAATTTGCCAACCGCAGAAATAAACTGCGCCATTGCTTGGGGAACGACATTCATCAGCTGAATTTAACTGTTACGGCAACCCACTGATCTCGTGCGACCGTGCTGGGGATTGTCTTCATCATTCTGAAGAGGATTCTGTCATAACAGATTGCTTGCTTGTCCACGTTAGGACTCTGTCTGTCATCAATACGAAGAAATCTCAACTAAAACCTGTCCACGTTAGGATTCTACTTGCTGTTAACCCAGAAAAATCTCGGCAACTCCGCTGGGGATAATTCGTCTGCATTTCCATAAACTGAATCGTCCACGTTAGGAATAAAACTCTTTCACGCTAGGAGTAACACCTGTCCACGTTAGGAATCATTCCTTCTGTATCTGTCCACGTCAGGACTAACCCTTTCATCTTTCCACGTCAGGAAGCAATCTTCTTTCCACATAAGGAGAACTATATCAATCTGTCCACGTAAGGACTCCAATACCACTTGACATGTCCGCGTCAGGACTCCAATCTTTCCACGTAAGGAATTCAACTTTGGTTCTGAATCTGTCCACGTCAGGACTCAACTTTCCACGTAAGGAGTACATCATTCTTCCACGTCAGGAATCAACTTTTCTTGAATCTGTCCACGTAAGGACCTCAACTTTTCCACGTAAGGAAACCAATTCCTTCCGATTTGTCCGCGTCAGGACTACATTTTTCCACGTAAGGAATGCCATCTTAATCTGTCCACGTAAGGACTCCACTCTTTCCACATTAGGAATCACCTCTTTCCACGTAAGGAATCCTCTTCTGATATGTCCGCGTAAGGACTACATCGTCCACGTTAGGACCCACTTCTCCACGTTAGGAATAATAATTTCTTTGATTTGTCCACGTAAGGACACTGACCTCGTCTTGATCTGTCCACGTCAGGGCACCAACACAAAGAGTAATCACTTTTGTCAACGTCATGACCTCCCACTCCACTAATTTCGAGAACCCGAATCTGCCCACGTTAGGACTAACACACCTCACCAATCCGGGGAAATAAACCTGTCCACGTTAGGACGCCCACTTCTGAAGAAATCCCGTCAATATAGGAATAAATTGTCCACGTCAGGACTTAGTTCTCCAATGATCCTCACCCACAAACTCCTCAGCACCAACGTGACAGCGACTTTGAGGCGGACTCTACTGGGGATGTCTGGAAACCACACTATCGGACGCCTGCTCTGATAACCGGCGGTGGCCTCTGACATTCTGATTCATGGAACCCCTGATGACAACTAATTCTGCTTGGGAATAAAGAGAAACTTATCCTGGTAACTCTGTGGGGAATACTGCCGAAACTGACATTATCATTGGATGTCCCGTGCCGAGATCTTGAATGTTTGGCAATTCATTTGAGCAAGAACTCCCTCTACATGAATTGCTAAAATACACGAACTGTTTCAGCAAAATAAATGCTGAAGATAATGCCAACTCTGCTGGGGATAGCCAGGTGCTACAGAATTATTCCAGCAAAGTAAATGCTGAAAGGGTGAAGTCACCCCTGCTGGGAAATTGGGAGCTCCAACCAAACGCCTTGTTGAGGTAACCCCCTTGCTGGGGAATATAACCTTGCTGGGGAATAGCAGATGTGCATAGTATGATCGGACTTTCTGCTGGAGAGTGAATTGATATTACACAGTATCCCTGACAAAATAAATGACAGGACCCACCATCAACTCTGCTTTGGAGAGTCTTGATCTTCGAGTTCCGCGGGGATGATAGAACACTTGCTGAACAGAGAACTCCGCTGGGGATAGGATGATTCTCTCGGGGAAAATCCACTGTCTCCGCTGGGGGAGAGTGCATGACCCTGCGGGGAAAGATGAACCTGTCTGAATACAGCTCATAGATATTAATCTTCTGAGGCTAAACCAACTCTGCTTGAGATACAATGTCTGAATACAGCCTACAATCTTGGAATCGCCAATTCTGTTGAGGATGAACGACCTTGCTGGATAATCCTTTTGCACAAGCTACGACTAGCTGGAGAGTTCTATCCTTCTTCAGGAAGAACTTGCATGACCTGCGTGAGGGCTGAGTCCTTAGTTATTGCAATTTTTTGATTGTATTCCTCATAGGGCTATGAAACCTGCAACAACACAAACAAGACAAAACAAGCCTATGCAACCAAATCAATTCAGGTTAGTGACGTTATTTTCAGTTAATTCAAAGCTTTAGCAATTGTCGGCAAGGGCCAATGATGTTATACACGTGCTAGTTTCAGTAAACTTAGGCGATTTATCATGCACAAAACAGTAAAGAACAGTGTCAAATACTGAATAACGTGTTTTATTGATTGGGCCCCTGAATGGGCGGAATTTTTGTACACGGGATGTAACTCCTGAAAAGAGGAAGCTACGCAAAGCAAATATACAAGTATGCAAGTATGCACAAGAAGCATGAATATTGACAACTTAAATTTGTGCACATGTCGGCAACTGGATGCAGATGAACACTACGAACTGATCCTCCCATGACTCGCCCGACTCTAATGCTTTCCCGGTATCCCCACTTCTGAAGAGATTGTATCCGATAACTGGCTCCTCAAATATATTCTCCCGCGTTGATGCTCATTGAATTCGGACCGCAGTCATTTGCTTCTCAAATCCCTAACTTTTGCGTGAACCGCCCTTTGCGGGTTTTCAGTTCACCGGGATACCCTTTTTTGCCGAAGCCGCCCAGTGTAGGTTTTCAACTTCGCGGGTGTACATTTTTTCAATTTTATCCCTAACTTTTGCCCGAACCTTTCATTCTGTTTTTGGTTCGCCAGGATGCCCCATTTTTGCCTGGACTCTCTTTTTCTGTCCAGCGGGTCTATTTTAAGCAAAGTATTTTTTAACTGCGTCCGAATTCACAGGTGACACAAAGTCTTCTCCGTCCATGGTGGACAACAACAACGCTCCTCCTGAAAAGACCTTACTGACAACGTATGGCCCTTCATAGTTGGGGGTCCACTTGCCCCTGTGATCTGCTTGCGGCGGGAGAATCCTTTTCAGCACAAGGTCGCCCGTCTGAAAGCTTCGCGGATGTATCTTCTTGTCGTACGCTTTCTTCATTCGGCTCTGGTACAAACGACCGTATGCTAGGGAGGCTAGCCTCTTCTCGTCCATTAAGCTCAGTTGGTTCAATCTATTCGTTACCCATTCTGCCTCGTCCAGCTGAACGTCTCGCAATACCCTCAGAGAAGGGATCTCAACTTCCAATGGTAATACCGCTTCCATTCCGTATACCAACGAGAACGGAGTTGCCCCGGTTGATGTGCGTACCGTCGTACGATAACCGTGCAAAGCAAAAGGTAGCATTTCATGCCAATCCTTATAGGTCACCACCATTTTCTGAACAATTTTCTTGATATTCTTATTGGCCGCCTCGACAGCGCCATTCATCTTGGGTCGGTAAGGGGAGGAGTTGTGATTTTCGATCTTGAAATTCTGACAGAGCTCCTTCATCATTTTGTTGTTCAGGTTTGAACCGTTGTCCGTGATTATCCGCTCGGGGATCCCATATCGGCAAATGATATCTCTCTTGATGAATCTGGTCACCACTTGCTTTGTTACATTCGCGTAAGACGCCGCTTCCACCCACTTGGTGAAATAATCGATTGCTACTAGGATGAACCGATGCCCGTTAGAAGCTGTCGGCTCGATCTTTCCAATCATATCGATTCCCCACATCGAGAACGGCCATGGAGATGACATCACATTTAGAGGACTCGGAGGCACGTGTATCTTGTCAGCATAGATTTGGCACTTGTGGCACTTCCTCGCGAACTTGAAACAATCAGTTTCCATCGTCAGCCAAAAGTAACCTGCCCTCAGCAGCTTTCTCGTCATAGCATGTCCACCAGCATGCGTACCAAAGGTACCTTCGTGTATCTCCTCCATGAGCAACTTTGCCTCTTTTTCATCCACACAACGCAGCAGCACCAAATCATGGTTCCTTCTGTATAACACGCCATCCGGGTTCAAATAGAAATTGCCCGCTAATCTCCTGAGAGTCTTCTGATCTTGACTGGATGCCCCAGCCGGATACTCTTTATTCTTCAGGAAATTAAGGATATCAAAATACCACGGTTTGTCGTCGGATGCTTCATCAATAGCAAATACGTAAGCTGGTCTGTCAAGCCGGGAGATAATGATTCGGGGAGCCTCGTTCCAGAAGTTCACTTTGTACATGGAAGACAAAGTGGCGAGGGCGTCAGCCATTTGATTCTCTGCCCGCGGTACATGATGCAATTCAACCTTGTCGAAGAAAGGCAACAATCTCCTTGCATAGTTCATGTAATGTATCAAGTTGGGCTGACGCGTCTCCCATTCCCCTTTGATCTGATTCACGACCAGAGCTGAGTCTCCGTATACGTCTAAATGTTTGATTCGCAAATCAATGGCTTCTTCAAGCCCCATTATGCAAGCTTCGTATTCGGCCTCATTATTGGTAACAGCAAAGGTCAGTCGGGCAGTAAACGGGATGTGCGACCCGTGTGGCGTAGTGATGATTGCCCCTATTCCGCTACCGTAAGCATTCACAGCTCCGTCAAATATCATCTTCCATTTGGAACCCAACTCTGGTCCTTCGTCTGGCAACGGTTCTTCACAATCTTTCATCTTTAGGTACATGATATCCTCGTCAGGAAAATCAAACCTCATCGATTGATACTCTTCAATAGGCTGCTCCGCCAGATACTCAGACAGCACACTCCCCTTTATAGCCTTTTGCGAGACGTATTGGATGTCATATTCAGTCAAGACCATCTGCCAACGGGCGATTCTCCCTGACAACGCCTGCTTTTCAAACACATATTTGATAGGATCCATCTTTGAGATGAGCATGGTTGTATGATTCAGCATGTACTGCCTCAAACGCTTGGCGGCCCAGGCTAGCGCGCAACAAGTTTTCTCCAACATTGAGTATCGAGATTCACAGTCTGTAAATTTCTTACTCAGGTAATAGATCGCATGCTCTTTTCTTCCCGTCTCGTCGTGTTGACCGAGAACACAACCCATGCTTCCCTCAAGAACCGTCAAATACATTATCAAGGGCCTACCTGCCACTGGGGGTATCAAAATAGGAGGCTCCTGCAAATACTGCTTTATTTTATCGAACGCCTTTTGACAATTTTCGTTCCACGTTACAGCTTGATCTTTCTTTAGCAACTTGAATAATGGTTCACACGTAGCAGTTAGGTGAGATATGAACCGAGCGATGTAGTTCAACCTCCCTAAAAACCCGCGCACCTCTTTCTCTGTTTTAGGCGTCGGCATTTCTTGAATCGCTTTTATTTTAGCAGGATCGACCTCTATTCCTCTTTCGCTTACGATAAACCCCAGCAGTTTACCCGATCTCACCCCGAAGGTGCATTTATTAGGGTTCAGCCTCAGCCTGAACTTCCTAAGTCTTTTAAACAACTTCAGCAGATTCACCAGATGCTCTTCCTCCGTCTGGGATTTGGCAATCATATCGTCAACATAAACTTCGATCTCTTTATGCATCATGTCATGGAAAAGAGTCGTCATCGCACGCTGATATGTTGCCCCAGCATTTTTCAAACCAAAGGGCATCACTTTGTAGCAAAATGTTCCCCAAGGTGTTATAAAAGTAGTCTTCTCCATATCCTCTGGCGCCATTTTAATTTGATTATAGCCTGAAAAGCCATCCATGAAGGAGAATACGGAGTATTGAGCAGTATTGTCAACTAACACGTCGATGTGAGGAAGTGGAAAATCGTCTTTTGGGCTTGCTTTATTCAAATCTCTATAATCCACGCACATTCGAACCTTGCCATCTTTCTTTGGCACTGGTACGATGTTAGCAACCCATGAGGGATATTTTGTCACAGCCAGGAAACCAGCGTCCCACTGTTTCTGCACCTCCTCTTTGATCTTCATTGCCATATCTGGTCGTGTTCTGCGAAGCTTTTGTTTGACCGGCGGGCAATCTTCTTTCAATGGCAGGCGATGCACGACCATATCTGTATCGAGCCCTGGCATATCCTCATACGACCAAGCGAATACATCACTATACTCTCGGAGCATTTCAACCAGTCTTCGCTTGATATCACTCTGCAGTGCGGCTCCGATACGAATATTCTTCTCAACCCCTTCCGACCCTAAGTTGATAATTTCGATGACCTCGTCGTGAGGCAGAATGGCTCTTTCCTCTTGCTTCACCAACCAAGACAGTTCCTCAGGAACGTCGCTATCTTCGACAACCTCTTCTTCAGCCTGAAACACTGGGTGCTCAAAGTCGGGACGAGTCATAGGTGGTTCAAGGATGTCATCTGAAAATGTTATCCTGCAAAAGGAATGGTTAAGTGCTTCAAAATGCGTATAAAGCGAATAACCACGTTGCCATTTCATTGAAAAATATAAAACAAGAAAGACAGGGATTACGGTATTTGCACATGAAAAACGCCATTTATTTAATGATTAACACGCAATGTTTATAACAACACAGCCCTAAGCAAATCCTGATGCCCCGGGCAAGACATCAGATTATTCAACAATTAATAAAGCAAAGCATTACTGTTTAAAAGTCACAGGAACAAGCTCCTGAATAGACCAGTTGCACAGTCCTTGTCCTGGCGTGCTTGGCTGAATCCAGGCATCCATATCACAGTCGCTGTCTCCTTCATCAGACTCCGAAGCAGCATTGACAGTTTCATGACATACTCCACTGGCAGAGATGGTAATTGGCTTTCTGAAACGGGGGGCCCCCACAGAAGGAGTGGATGACGACGGTTGGTACCCCAGTCCGAACCGGTCCATCTTCACAGGAATGTCCAGCACTTTGCCCCAGCCCTTGGCTTCTCCTGCTTCCACTAGAGCTTGAGCTTCCTTATACGATGAGACAGCTATCTCTGGCACTTTGCTCGGCCCGGGACCTTTGTCCTTGATGCGCAAACCTTCGAATGCCTGGCATGGTGTCTCGTGGATCTCCCCGTCGACTTCCACATATTTAAACGACGATAGATGGCTGACCAGGATGTCTTCTTCTCCGCACACGGTGACTACGCTGTCTCCGACCATGTATTTTAACTTCTGATGCAGGGTGGACGTGACTGCCCCTGCTCCATGAATCCAGGGTCTTCCAAGCAAGCAGCTGTACGCAGGCTGTATATCCATGATATAAAACTCCGTTGCAAACACTTCCGGCCCCACTTGCAGAGGCAAGGTAATCGATCCGAAGACTGTTCTCCGCGTGCCGTCAAATGCTCTGACTACCAAATCACTGGGTGTACACAAAATTCCTCGAACATCCAGCTTCATCATCGCCTTCTTGGGCAACACATTCAAAGATGATCCGGTGTCAACCAATACGTGCGACATTACCGATCCTCTACACTCAATAGATACGTGTAATGCCATATTATGATCTCTCCCTTTCGGAGTCAAGTCAAAATCGGTAAATCCCAAGCTGTGGCCTGCATTCACATGTGCCAATACTCCTTCTAGCTGATTTACGGAGACGTCTTGGGGTACAAAAGAGGTGTCCAGGACTTTCAGCAAAGCATTTCTGTGAGCTTCCGAACATAAGAGCAATGACAAGATAGATATTTTGGACGGTGTCTGCTGCAGATGCTCCACAATCTTATAATCACTTTTTCGAATTAAGCGCATGAACTCTTCTACATCCTTCGATGCTGCTTCTTTTTCACTTGCTTGTACCGGAACATTTTCAACCACTTTCCCTTTTCCTTTCGCTAGTCTTTCAGCCTCCACTTCAGGAGATATAAAGATCCTGCCACTCCTTGTCATGCTTCCTGAGCCAACAACATTATCCACAATCTCCGCTGGCTGTTTGTTAACATCAATCTTTATCCCGTCACAATACACCTCTAACCCATATGACCATGGGACTGCTTTCGTGTTCTTGTACGGGATTGGCCCGGCCTTAGTTATGGTGATCGGTGGTCGCTGAGCTGGTGCTGCAATAGTGATCGTCTTCCGAGGAATCGTTACCGTGGCCACATCACTCCGGTTATCCACTACTGCCCCTGCAGGCTCGTCAGTTGCCGCTCGATCAAACTGCAATATGCCCTCATCAATTAAATCCTGAATGCCTTTCTTCAAATCCTCACACCCCCCAGCTAGGGTCCAACAATCTAAGCAATACTCGTTACATCCTGGGTAGACACCTCCTTGTAACAGTCGGCTCTTTACCTCGCTCAACGGCGTCTTTAAATCTTCAACATTCATAATAAGATTCAGACCTTCCTCAGTCAGAACGGCGTTTGCCCCATGATTAGGCATGGGTTTCTGGACTATATTCGGACCTGCCGTTCCGAAATTGATAGTCTTGTTGTCCAAAAGATCCTGCACAACGTGCTTAAAAGCATGGCAACCTTCTATATCATGACCCGGGGCCCCAGAATGAAACTCACAGTGCCTGCTTGCATCATAACCAAACGGGGGAGCTCCCGTTATCGGCGCCAGAGTTCTTTTCTCTACCAGGTTTAATCCCAACAACGTCTGCAACAAATCGGCATATGTTGAGGGAGGCTTTTCAAACACTCTTCTCGGTTTACTACCCTGGAATCTTCGCTGAGCCTGCTGTGCCCCCTGCTGAGGCTGCTGCTGCTGTGGCATTGGCTGTTGCTGAACCGGTTGTTGTTGCTGGAGTGGTTGTTGCTGATAGGGAATAGTAACACTCGCCACCTGCTGCGGCTGACGATATTGACCTCGTCCCCTGCCTCGGCCTCGGCCTCGGCCTCCAAATACTGCGCTGGCTTCGCCCTGACGGCGCCCACCATAAGCTTTCCTATTACTGCCAGATGCAGTTGATTCCTCGACTTGGAACTTTCCTTGCTTAATGTTACGTTCAATCTTTTCTCCCATTAGAATCAGGTCTGAAAAACTGGCCAGAGACGTATGAAACAGCATATCATGAAACAGCCCTGTGAATGTGCCGACAAACATGTCATTCATTTCCTTATCTTCTACAGGAGGACGGACCCTGGCAGCCATATCGCGCCACCTTTGCGCGTACTCTTTAAAGCTCTCCCCCTTCTTTTGCGAAAGCCCGGCCAACTGGACCCGATTGGGTGCCAGGTCGCTGTTATACTTGTAATGGGCTACAAATGCCTCTGCTAATTGCTTCCATGTCTTGATATCAGTTGGCTCCAACCCCATGTACCACTCTAGGGAAGGGCCCGACAGGCTATCCTGAAAGAAATGCATTAGCATTCTTTCATCAGTTGAGTATGCAGACATCTTTCTGTAATAAGCTCGTACATGCACTTTGGGACATGTGTCTCCTTTGTACTTGTCAAACGTAGGAGCTTTGAATTTAATTGGCACCCTCAAGCCAGGTACCAAGCCCATTGTTGCCATGTCCAAGCCCACAGCACTTTGGTTTAGGACTCCCTTCATCTGCTCTTCCAGCATTCTAATCTTTTGGGAATCATCCATCGGCCCTTCAAAACCTCCTCCGGAGAAGGCGTCCTCCTGCTGATCTTCTTGCCACATACCGTTTCCAGCTCCGTACCCATCATATCCATTATTACGTCCAGCTCTGATCTGATTCATCCCCGGACCTCGGCCTCTGTTGTCGTACCCTTGGACACCTCCAGCAGGACCAAAAGCCATAAATCCAGTACCGTTCCCGTTCCCAAAGCCTCCGTAACCCTGATTGACCATACCATAACCATCTTGCCCAAAGCCTTGAGCATTAAAGCCATACTTCCCAGTGTTATCGAATCCCTGATCGTTGAATCCGAATCCAGTATTGACAAAGCCATTGCCCCCTAGATTATCTCCCAAATTGACATCACCCAGCCCAACATTATGGACAGCAGTCTCATTCCCCACTCCGACGTTACCATTCACAGCAGCGGTAGCGTTGTTGACATTAGCAGCAGGTGTATTGATTACAGGCGGAGCCACTGGCGTGGGAGTACCGTCTCCCTGAGCAGTATCGACCCGGACAGACTGATGATCTTCATTACCATGACCAGCGCTTCGGGCCAGCAGAGGCTGGACCATGGCCTGCAAATTCTCCTGCCCTTTCGCTATAGCTTCCATGGTCTGCATGAAGAGGGCGAGCTTCTCGCGCACATCTTGCATCTCGTTCTGCATTTGGTCCATGATTCTTCGACAGTTGGTGCGGGTAGAATAGCAGTGCGGATGTTGATCTGCAATCCTGGTAAGTACCTGATACAGAGCAGGAAATAAGACACCATCCAAAGATTACCTGTAATGCAATATGAATATGAATGCAATGCAATGTGTGTCTGTGCCTTAAGGAAGTTCATTCCCCCAGTTCTAGTGCGAAGGTGTCGGTGCAGTGATAGTGTTGACAATAGGAATATCGGAGCTGAATCATAGAAAGCCTCATATATTGCAGAGAAAACCAATAAGCCCATGGTACAAAACCACTGAGAGTACAAAGAAGGCATGACCTCAACCAACAATCCTGGTGATGGTCAGCACTTATGCAAATAAAGCATACAAGTTACTACATGAAATGATCAAATCCTCCCAAAAGTCTGGTACTCCTCTATCAACTTCTTGGTCTCCGGATGGCTTGGTCGATCAAGCAGCCCTTCAACAAGCTGGTTTCTCCTCTTAAGGACACGGCGTACGTCTTCAGCAGTTTCTTCCCACGTTGCTTCTCCGAAGCAATCTTCTAACTTTCGCTTCTGAGACACTGCTTCATCTCTGGATTTGATTGCCTTGTTCAGTGCATGCTGGACACTATACCGGGTCATCACTTCCTCCTCACACTTCTTGATGCTAGACTTCAACTTCTCTTCGAGGTCGGAAATTTGCTGCTTCAGCTTATCTTCCCTCTTCTTATTGTTGGTGAGTGTAGCATTCCAAGTCTTATTGCAAGAAGATATCTCTCGGTGTGCTGCGTCGAGCGCTTTCTTTTTGGCTTCCAGCATGTCATGGGAGCTTCTGAACTCTTGCCCCAGACGTTCACGCTTTTTCTTTTCCTCAGTCAACTCAGCCCCTAACCTGTTTAGCAGCTCGATTTGTTGTTGGAAAGCATATACGGCCTTGTTTTTCTCGCTGCGTGCCTGGGCTAACTCTTGCTCTAACCCTTCATTAATCTTCATCAAGGCTTCTTTTTCCTTCACAACTTGCTCGTAGGCTTCCTTAGAAACAGTAGTTGGCTCTGCTACCGGAAGAGGAACAATGACGGGTGCAGCTGGAAATGGCATTAATAACTGACTTGCTCGTTCCTGGATCCAAACCCTGTAAGGTTCATAAGCCTGGCAATCGTTCTTACCTAACAGTGGCTTCCCTTTGCGGTTAATACGTGTCCAGGCATGTTGCAACTTGGCTAATAACTCCCCCTTCACGTCACCGGTGAAGTACAGAGATTCCTGTACTTCTTCCTCCTGAGGTGGATTCTTCAGTGCATATCCGAACTGGCGAATGAATAGAGAAGGGTTGTAATTGATACACCCTCTTCTTCCTATCAGCGGCACATTAGGGTACCCAGAACAACTGAAGATGAGCTCGGATCCCAACAAATCTCGATCAAACCATACAACGTCTTCGGAAGATAGCCTCATCAGGCGTTCCGACCAACTGGCTGAGGTTACACTGTCTGCAAAGGGTCCCTTCATGGGGAGATGACTTTTGAACCACATATTTAATAGAGGAGCACAGCAGTAAACAACTTTTCCCCTTCGGTTTTCGTTCTTGTAGTGCAATGAGTGGTAGAAGTCTCCGATCAGCGTTGGCACTGGGTTTCCTGCAGCAAACAGATAGAAAGCATCCAGGTCCACAAAGTTGGGCAGGTTAGGAAACAGCACAATTCCATAAATGCATAAAGCCAAAATAGCGTTGAAAACCACCCAACAACCGCTCTTGGCGTACTCTCGAGCTTTGGCAACTAAGAAATCAAGAGAGAAACCTGAAACCCCAAGCCAAGAAGTCAATAACAGTTCTGCAGCGTCCATATGTAAGGCTTTGGCTAAGTCCTCCAACTTGGGCTCGGCAGCAGAGTGAATAAAGGGAACCTTGTTCTGCACGGGAAGCTCGGTAAACTCTACATACTCCTCAATGGTAGGTCCTAGAATGAAGTCAGCAAAAGTAAAGCATCTCAATGCGGGGTCATAGAACTGCATCAAGGTGTATAGCCCGTTCATCTCATCAGCAGTGGGCTTACAGACTAATCTCAGTAATCTCCCATGGCTCATTCTGAAGCTTCTCCTAACCTCCTCATCGGCAAGAGATACCAGACCAAGCAAAGAAGTAATATCAGGTGAAGGCAGCTTATACGCAACTGTCTTCCTCAAACTAGCCATAGTCAATACTCAGAAGTCCGGGCACTAGAACTAGGGAAATGCAAATGCACCTGCAGCACAGACACACGTTAGTGAAATGCGAATGGTAATGGATATGCAGGCAATGCAATGCAAGTAACATGCAACAGGGACCAAAGCTGTAGCTGAATAGCCTGAACCCAATCAAGAAAGGTCTCAGATAGACCATCCAGAAGTCATCAAGCCCTGGTCTCAGATAGACCTAAAACAAAGCTCCAACACTGGTCTCTGACAGACCTCAAACCATAACTCCAACTGGTCTCTGGTAGACCTCAAATCACATCTCTAATTGGTCTCTGACAGACCTCAGAACACATCTCCAAATGGTCTCTGACAGACCTCATAACTCTCCATAAATAACCAGGATCTCTGATCAAGAAATAACCGGTAGTCTGAAAGTCTAGTTACCTGCATAACCCCAAACCCTCTCACAGGTGGATGTCCTAGTAACTGACAATGGTACGGCATCCTATGCGGTTGTCGGCATCACAGACTTTCAGGGTTGATGATACGATTCCCAGAAGGAGTGGCATCATCAATTCCTGAAGAGGCCTCACTTAGCCAACTTCCAAATGATCGGTCCCCGGAGTCGACAATTCAGCTGACCAACAACCCCTTCGACCCAAAGGGTAGAAAAAGAAGCCAACCAGAAGAACCTCGTCCGAGTGTAGATTTCATGAGACACTAATGCAAGCAAAGCCGGCACGCGCCCACTACTTTCTACGCTAATTCTAGGTGCACTCAAGCCCAGGTCCGGCTTATCTCTCAATATCAGAACACCCGTCACACCCCAAATACAGCAATAATAATCAATATATATAATGCTGAAAATAAAGGTCAGAAATATAAATCCATACAAAATCCTCGACGGGAAAACAAGCGTTAGGATTGACTCTCTTAAGGGACTTTGGATCCCAAATGCATAAGAACCATCGCAGTCCTTAGCAGCCAGGGGACGTTGAATCCCCAGCAGAGTCGCCAGCTGTCGCTACTGCGAAAATCGGCGCCGGCTGAACAGAAGAGTCGCCACCGTGCGTTATTTATCCCACGGAAGGGAAAGGAAACGCTCAGAGTAAACCTCGCACAACACGGGAAAGGTATGGTCGTCGCAACCAAAACCTGGATTCGGGAGTCGGTTACGCAAGGGGAAGGTATTAGCACCCCTCACGTCCGTCGTACTCGACGGGATCCACGCTTGTTTTCGGGTATGGATTGTTATTCTATCTACGCTAAAGGTCTGGGGTTAAAAGAAAAGAAAATGAAAATAAAAAATGACTCGGCAAAGTATCGCACTTTATGCCTACGTATTCCCGCCTGGAACGAGAAATCAGAGTCAACGTAGTTCGCCTACCTACGGGAAAGGAGGGGAAGGTTGCTCGCTAGGATATCGCATCCTATGCCTACGTACTTCCATACAGCATGAAAGATCAGAGCAAACGTAGTTCGGGCCACGTACGACACAAGTCTGTCTTGATTGATTTTATTCCTTCTGAAAAAAGGTTTTTCTGATTAACAGTCCCGGCGGACAAAAATGACGTCTTGATGAGTTCACATTCTTTTACGGAAGAAGTGTCTTTTATTGTGTTTGAAATATTTATGGTGTTTTTCTGTTTGTTTTGAGAAAGAAGAGACAGAACTCTAACCTACGGTCGCGAAGGGAATCAAACTAACCTGATGTTATCATGCATGGGTTAAGACCTAGTGTCTATCATGCTCCTCTCTTGCACAGAGAGAAACAGAGATCCTAAGGGATAAGCAGAAACAGAAACAATAACAGATATAATAAAGCAGTAAAATGCATGGATGCAACAGTACAAGCGAGGCAAGGGAGTCCCACTCAACCTCGAACCTAGAAAACAATAGGCAAAAGTGAACAGACTTCACTTTCAACCCAGCAGGGTAAACAGCAAACAATACAGTCCAGGAAAACCAATCAATACATCAGCAATGAAATACAGCAGCAAAAGAAACAGCATCAGCAGCTCTGAATCAACATCTGGCTTCAAGTAATCTCCAATCAGCTACAGGCTTCAACAAGCATCAATCTCCATCTTCATGGCCTTCAGGCAAGGGCTTTGATCATCAGTCTTCTATCTGCAATGGCTTTTCTTCAAGTTCAAACCTCCAGGATGAGGAATCAGTCACAAGAGTGAAGTGAATGAATGTTAGACAGTTAATTACCTACCAAGGGTGGTTCATCAACTGTTAACATTAAACAGAAAGTTTCCTCTCAAAAGTTCTATCTTTCAAATATATTCACTGATCATTCCAAAGGAAGGAGGTGGATATTTGAGAGAGACTTTGAATCATAGAGAAAGGATGGATGCAGACAAGGCATTCCATGTTTGAGAAACAAGCTTTCTAATCTAGAGCTCTGCCTAGCTCCTAAACCCTAGTTTCCTCAGCAGCTGCTAGCAATAACCTCCTATTCCACTCTGGCAGTTGATCTTCAATCTCTGGATCTCCAATGGTCTTCATCTCCTCAAGTCTTCAGCTCTCCCAAGTTCCCAGACAATCCCAATACCCAAGCAAGCAAGCAATAATCCCCAGAGGGCACACCACACCAGTCAATCAGACATACACAGGGTATTAATAGCAGTAGGGGAATCCTGACTTTTTCTAAGGGATCTAATAACTACCCATAGCCCCTATAGTCCCATAACTAAACTAGCCAAACCCTAAGTCCTAAGGGAAAAGAAATCAAATCTCCTAAGTCATCACCTAAAAAACCCTAATTTGTTCATGTTGTTCAAGCCTACATCAAGAATCTAAAATTAATTTCTAAAAAATGGGAACTAAAATGTTTCTACAAGTTCAATATCTCATCTAAACAACCTAAAAAGAATGAACAAAAAATATTAAAGCATCTAATAGAACAAAAATTAACAAAATCATGCATGAAATGAAACTATTTAAAATGTCATTTATTTAGAAAATATGGAAAAAATATCAAATAAAAATAAAAATTCAATTTTATTTAATGACAATTTTCTACACAGAACCAAGAAAATATAGAAAAAACAACCACTAAAAAAGAGTTAATTTCCTATTTTATATGGTTTTTTAAAGTTGTTAAACATTAAAATGAATTAAAAAACTAAATCAATTAAAATGAGAGGGGGGGGGGGGTTTATAAAGCAAACACGCTCAGTTGTATTCTTGGATGGGCCAGGCAGTGGGGGTGCGCGTAGCAAGTTTGCATTAAGCCCAGAACAAGTCAGAATTAATGAAAATAAAAAAGAAAAAAGAGGAAGCAGGGGGTGCATTCAGTAGGGTTTTCACGTTCAGATTGAACTGGGCTCAGTACTGGGGGGTGGGGATATCACTAAAACACTTAGGCCCGCCCGTTTCATTAAATGAAACGGTGCGTTTAGGGCGCCTACATCTCTCCCTCCAAATTTCAGAATTGAACGAGAGCCACGCGATCGGCTCTTTGGTCAAAGGTCCAACAAGCAATGGACGATCGCGATTACATCTTCTACCTCCTGCCATGAAAGCTAGGGTTTATACCCTCCATGGAAGCCATGCACGCACCACTTTCAACCTCTCGGTTCTCCTTCCACAATCCATGAAACACCACGATCCAAACATGAAAATCACTCCAAATTTTTCCCTCTACAAGACTATAGCAGTAGTTTGCACTGAAACTCAGCAAATCACTCAACCCGAGCGCATGACATTCTTGGTTCCATTAAAATACTCTGCAACTCATCCTCAAGATTCTTAATCAAACCTATACTAATCTAAACTACACTTCACGTAGATCATTCTGCACTAACAACCTAAGATTATTATGGCCTATCCTAAGAGTTCTAAGTCCTAACAGTTTCAAGCACCTGCTATGAATTATCACTAAACAGCACCAAACTCATCCTAATTGTTCTACTAACAACCTAGATCACATCTAAACTAATAAAACTATGTTAAACTAACTAAATCAAGCTATGGGAGAGAAATTGAACCTGAATCAAAATCTTGTGGATGATGATGAAATTCGTGGATCTGAGAGCCTTGATGCTTGGATCTGGATCTACTCTTGCTATATTTGATTCTGTATGCAACACCTTGATGAATTTGGCCTTGGATCTTGAGTTCCAATGGAAATTGCAATTTGAA
Source organism: Lathyrus sativus (assembly GCA_963859935.3). Lineage (NCBI taxonomy): Eukaryota > Viridiplantae > Streptophyta > Magnoliopsida > Fabales > Fabaceae > Lathyrus > Lathyrus sativus. The sequence goes on along the minus strand of OZ012739.1, from coordinate 543,090,963 downwards.
TGTTGTTGATGAAAGTGCACGAAATTGATCAATATCCACCAAATCTTTGATTCAATTCTGATCCATGATGATGGTGAAATGTAGGAGGATCAATGTTGATGAGAATTGATGCTGAATTTGTGAGATTGAAGTGAACTTGCAACTTGGAGAATGAGAGAACTTTGGGAAATTTTTGGTGAAAAATGAATCCAACCCTTGCTCAATTCTGATTTCATGAATATATAGTGCTCAAATGAGTCTTCTAGAACCATCTTGCAACTTCCCTTGCATTCCAAATTGAATCCATTTTGGTTATGTTTCTTCAAATGCAAGCAACCATAAATAACTTTTCTTTTTCCTTCTAAACTCAAAAAAGTGCTTGAACCATTGTCTTTGAAATGTCTTTTGGACCCAAAATCATATATGGGAAGTCCCCATTTGGACTTATAAATCTCTCAAACCATTTTTCACTTTGACTTTATTTAAGTTATAAGCCATTTTAGTTCAAATTTGACCAATCATGCAACTTCATGTTATGAGCTTTTCCAACAATTTGTGACCTTCTTTCTAGACTCAAAATGTCATTTGGAGCAAGTTTGATGTTGTAAGTTTTTCCATTTGAGGCCTCCTTGTATGAATTTTGGACATAGGTTAAAATGACCTGTAATTCACAAATGACCAAAATACCCTTTGCTTGCCAAGACTATAAGTTGAGTTCCACACATCATATGAAGGCATACTATACCATTCTAGAAAGCTAAGACAATTAGGAACAATTCTTATGTTGACCAGAAATTCATTTGAAATCTCCTTGAGGGGTAAAACTAGCTTGGAAGTCAAGTCACTTCCACAGACAAAATTTCAGATACCTCAGATGATCTGTAACTTGCAAGGACCATAACTTGAGTTCTATAAATCTCCTTGATGCCTTCCACCACTCAAATTAAAGGTCTTGAGATCCTCTACAAGTTCCATGTTGGCCAAGAAGCCATTTGAAGCTAGCATTTTGACTTATCTTGCTTGGAAATTTGACCTAAACTAGGGGATTTTACACAGAAACCCTAATTCAGAAGCTCCTCCTCTCCTTGATTTCTCTTGACTTCTTCTTGGCATATCCTCATATCCTTCTTTATATGTCCAATGATGAACCCCACATCTCTCCACTAGACTTGAATGCCCCTTAAATCAGTCAATTGACCTAGGGTTGACCTAGGGTTGACCCAGATGAAACCCTAGTTGACTGCCTTCAGCTATGGCTCTTGTGCTCTCATCAATGACTTGTCTCCTTCTTTAAATGACTTTCTAAGTCTCTCATAATGTCTAGATACTCTCCATGCCTTCAACTCACAGCTCACAACCCTCTTGTTGCCCCTCAGATACCCTCAGCTAGGAGATGGACTCAAGGCTTGATCTGCTGAACTCTTTGCTTTCAAATTCTTTCCTGATGACTTGAATGAGATTGAATAGGGATAATAACCTCTTGATAGGCTTCTAGAGATGAGAATAATGATTGGTCCCCCTGTTGTATGACTTGCTATGCTTATGCTATGCAGATGATTAGACTATGCACATGACTCTATATGCAAATGCTAATGACATTGAAACATAAACCAAGTGAATAAGGTTGGGCAAATTTTAGGGTGCAACACCTTGCTGTTAGTTTTGACAGGTTTCAACGTTTTAAAGCAGATATCGTTACTTTGTTTAACAGCTAGTTAACATGTGCAGGAACTTGGCAGGTCCATTCTAAATGGTGTCTTTGAAAGAACACAAGGTTTTCTGGAGTATTGTTGGAAGAAGACGCGTGGTTCACAAGCTACGGTCTGTAGAAGAAACTTATGTTTGGGCTCGTGGAGGGTGGTGTTTGATCACATTGCTTGTAGCTGATACTGAGGGTCCAAGTAAGTTTTACCACTAGAGGCCCTGCGCTGAAAGATCTGAGGTTCTTAATTTCACTATCAGAAAGATTGTTGCAGATGATATATGTTACGATGCTTTGAGAAATAAATCTCAAATCTTCCATCGTAACTAGCATGTAGCTCCACAGCTCCTGGCTGGAAGGATTGGTGAAGCCATCAACAAAAGTTGAAACCGGCGAATAACGGCTTTCCAGATGCAGAGTCACTAAACGGAGACCAAGGAGCATCGGCGGTAGCTGGCTTGTCCGTACTTCAAGAATGGTTGGACCAACTTTCGACAACACAGTTGATAGCTCTTCTTTTACTTAATGTCTGTTACCGCTGCTAATTTTTGGATTTCAAATGGTAGGCTTTTCACTTGTTTTAGTTCCAACCTTCTCAGCTGGTTTCATTCTGGTTTAATGCATGGACTATCATGGTCTAGGAGGAGCAATATTATGGCACAAGCGTGTACGGTACAAATTTTTCTTCTTATCTTTCTCCTTAGTTTTTAAACTTTGATTTACCTCCCTTTATGACACTGCATGCCTTTTAGTTGTTAAATCTGATATGTTGTATGCAGGTTTAGTGCTACCGCAGTTTATTGAGAGAATTCCTGCATTATCGTCGGCGGCGGACGTAACGGACTTAGGAAGAAGATTAAGATTGCCTGTCCACAAATCGTCACAACCGCTTCAAACTCCAACAATGGTTCCGTTGCTTTTTACCCATCCAAACCTTCTTCAAATGGCGAAGAAATGGAGGCTCGGAAGTGTGATGGTGGGGAACAACAAAAGTAATACCTTTAAGCTTGTTCTTTGCAAAAGTAACAACAAATTGAAGTAGCAGCCTTTAGGATAGTTTGATACGAACTATGTAATTGGTGTAATGTCATAACATGATCTACAATTGCCTTAAGTTGAATGACTTCCTAAAAAAAAACGATCAGGCCAAGTCGAATGTACATTGTGAATTTCTATTTAATCTAATTGCAACATTGTTTCCTTGGTACGGGTATTCCTTGTAGATTAAAATTGTATCCTTTGATTGATAGACTTGGTGAGTTTGAACTCTAAACTTCCCGGCAATTTTATAATAATGATAATGAAGTGGTCATGACATTCCCAAAATACGAAACCGACTTGTATCTACGGCTGCCTGTAGCTATTAGGCAGGATCTTGGAATAATTAGGCAGGATCTTGGAATAAAAGGACACCACTTGCTAATCTCTTGTAACCTTAGTCATGGCAGTGAGTTTGGAATAATCCACCTATTGCTTCGGACCGTGAACCTTGAATTTGATTGAAATATGAGCCTTGGCATTCGCTGTAGTATCTTAAAATCTGGTTATTCGAACTTAAACCCTCTTGTCTTGAATGGTGAGCCGAATTTATAAAAACATTGTAGCGCCTCGTAGCCTACTTTCCATAATAGGAATCAATCCTCGTAATCATGAAAGAAAGCCTTGCAGTTGGTTTTTGTAAATCCATGAGTTGAATCCACTCTCGGTATGCGAACTCCGTCTTAAAACCCGACTATGAGGATCTATATCTGCCATTGCTACATCTGCACACACTTGTTAGTTGTAAAGAATAAAAATTTTAAAATAAAGTCAAATGACAATAGAAAGAAAAAGGCGCAACGAGAGGTGGGATCTTACGGTCAAAAAATTAGGGTGCAACACTATTGAACGAGTTAATCGTGAAAACATTCACTTCTTTCAACCTTGGAGCCTATGATATTGAGGACCGTAGTTACCATTAACCCCACTTTGGCCTTTATTAGGACATAGTGAGAGGACTATGAGGGAGTATTCCCAAAATAGTTGCTACGCGATGCTACACTCAAAAGAGGTTCTATTGAGAATATTATTAACCACTGAGTAATTGGGAAGTTAATAATATCCGAAAGATGGACCAATGATTTTGGGCACCTCTTTAGAACTCTGTTCTGCAGGTACAATCAACCTTTAGTCCACATCCTTTGGGAATGGGTATACCTTTTGCTCCATGCTCGTTGCAAACCTAGGGTCTCCTTGTTTGTTTATCTTTGTGTCTCTATGTGTTTACCTGTGCTTGTTGCATCCATAAAGCATCATATTGCATCGGTTTCATGGAATCCCGAGTTTATTTATAAACATTACAGAAACCAATATGGATTACAAAAGACAAATATTTTGAAATATTCTTTTAAGAGTCCTAACCTGGATGCCCTAAGGAAGTTAAGGGTACTAATTGAAGAATCAAGAAAACTCAAAAGACAAATACAAGAGGCTTCCATTATCATTGAAGATCAATAGAAGTTCAAAAGACTTTCATCAATATTGAAGATCCAAGTAAACAAGGGATTCCTTCCTTACTTTCCAGCAACAAGAAAAGAGAGATGGAGGATTTATTTTCCTCTATCAGACTACCCTTTAGACGTTAATCATCGACAAAACTTATATTCAAGAAGGTCCAGCTGGAAGAGCAGATCAAGAAGCAATACAAGACTTCCTTAGGACTTTATTTAGCTTTTATTTAGCTATTATGTCAGGAATCTTCTAGGAATATTATCTGTAATCCGATATCAAAAAAATAATAATAAATGAATTTTCATTGATATTTTGTAATGTTTAAACTCGAGTTCTATGAAACCTTTCATTTCTGCATTCTTGCATTAGCATTCTGCATTTAGCATGTGCATGTGTTTCTTCTCCGTTGCGTCCTCATCTGGTCTTTCGTCTTTGTCTGTCAGTTGACATCTTAACCATCTGACCAAGCTGGAAGTATTTTCTTAAGGATAATAAAGAGAACGAAGAATATGGATTCTATGACTGGCTTCAGAGTTGTGACTAATCCAATATTTGACTTCCTTCTGATGACATTGCTCAACAAGTGGATGTTCCCACACAACCTCAGCCTATGCAAGATAACCTGGTTGATCAAGTCAATGAAAGAGCTTCCTAGCCTCTACAACATATATATCAAATATTCATAATGTTCATACTAAGATAAAAATGGATGATCCTAGAATTATAGTAATTGAGAAAGGATTTCACGATCTTGAAGAACAATTGAAGATGATGAAATGAGCTAACGCATCCGGTCTTGATGCTCATGACCTATGTCTAGTTCCAGGCGTAATTATTCCTCTAAAGTTAAAAGTGCCTGTCTTTGAAGTATACAAGGGTGTTAGTTGTCCAAGATACCATTTGACGATATTTTGTCGAAAGATGACTGCGTATATTGATAATGACAACCTGATGATTCACTACTTTCAAGAAGGCTTATCTAGGGCATCCTCGATATGGTATATGAAGCTACGAAGGAACCGCATTCAGTCTTGGGGAGATTTAGCTGATGCTTTTGTAAAGCAGTACAATTATAATTTGGACGTGGCTCCAGACAGTGATCAACTGATGAGCATGAGCAAGAATGACAACGAATCTTTCAGGGAGTATGCTCAACGGTGGAAAGAGTTAGCATCTCAAGTTCATCCACCACTTCAAGAGAACGAATTAAGCAAGATGTTTCTAAGAACGCTGCCAGACTCTTATTACGATAGGATGGTAGGCGTTGTGCCATTAGAGTTCTCCAAAGTTGTAGAAGTTGGGGTAAACATGGACAATGGATTCAAAAGTGGAAGAATTCAAGATGACCCGAATAACCAAGCTAATGAAGAAGATTCAGTTAGTGACTCCCTAAAGGAAGGAAGTGTTGGTATTAATGCAATTTGGGATTCCTCTTAAATCCTGCCAGATCCAGTTCCAGTATCTCATCCTCAACGCCAATATGCAGCGCCTGCTCAGCGCAAGTGACGACTACCTTATAAATGAAGGTTGACTTCCCTAGATCAACATCAGAATCGACGGGTTCGAAGACGGTTTCAAAATCAGAAGATACCTTTGAGTATTTCGAAAGAAGAGATCTTCCAGTTTAATCCTATCCCATTGACCTACAGTCAACTATGGTCTTATTTTGCTAGAAACTCGGTAATGACACCCAAAAGGACTAGAATCATGAAGTCTCGCCCACTGTGGTTCAACTCGAACGCCAGTTGTGAATTTCATGATGGAATAGCGGGGAATTCGATTGAAGAATGCAAAGTTTTCCAAGAAAAAGTTCAAGAAATGATAGATGATGAAGTGTTGACTTTCAAAGGAGAAAGACCAGTCTTGAATGGAACACCATTATGTTGATGTGGGTGTGAAAACTCCAATCCTGAGAAGGGCTCATCAAAGTGTTTATTTTTGTTTGCTTATATGTACTTTTTTTTATTTCTTTGATTAAAAGCATAATTGGCATGTAAGAACTTGTTATTTTGAATGTTAATGCAACAAAGTGTTCGTCTTGAAGAAATCCATTCGTATTCACTCGTAAAAAAAATTATTTTTTATAATTTATAATGCCAACTCTACCCAATTTTCTCACTTTGATGAATAATTGGAAGGAGGATGACGAAGTAAAATGCAAAATCTCTTGTTGTATGATTTTGAATAAAACCCTACTAATGATGTAAGACATTGTTTCAAACATCCCAAACACCAAAGACATAAGGAAGTTAATCCATCTTTAACTCCTTCAAACCTTGATTAAGAATCTGTTTTTCCAAACCAAACCCTCATTTTTAACATAGGGCAATGTTCAGTCAACTTAATTGAGAATCTGTTTTTCCCAAACCAAACCCTCATTTTTAACATAGGGCAATGTTCAGTCAGCTTGATTGAACACTTAAAGCTTTTCAAAAAGAGAATGAACATCTTTTAAAAATGGGCAGGTACAAATAAGCTTTGACCCTTATTCCTCTGTTTTACAAATCGTAAACTAAACCGATACAACCTTTCAAAAGTCCTAATTGAAGTAAGGTTTACTTCGAAAGCATACTCAATGAGATAACGTTTCCTGACTCCTATGAGATATGCTCAAATTTGTTAGCTTTGTTGACCTTTCCCCGTGATTGAAGTAAGGGGTCTTGATAGACCCGCCTACATTTTTGCCGTCGAGGATGGTGAAGATGGAAAACCCTGGTATCATGATATTGAAGTGTTTCTCAGATCGCAAGAGTATCCTTTGGGAGCTTCCAACAAGGATAAGAAAACATTGAGGAGATTGGCTGGCAATTTTCTCTTGAGTAATAATGTATTATACAAGCGGAACTTTGAGATGGTCTTGCTAAGATGTGTTGACAAATGGGAAGCAGACGTGTTAATGATGGAAATTCACGAAGGGTCCTTTGGTACTCATACCAACGGACATGCTATGGCTAAGAAGTTCTTAAAAGTCGGGTATTATTTGATCACGATGGAATCTGACTATTACAAGTTCGCTAGGAAATGGCATAAGTGTCAGATCTACGCAGATAAGATCCATGTGCCTCCAACTTTGTTGAATGTCATCTCATATCCTTGGCCATTCTCCATGTAGGGAATTGATATGATCGGAATGATAGAACCGAAAGCATCCAATGGACACCGATTCATCTTAGTGGCGATTGACTACTTCACTAAGTGGGTCGAAGCAGCTTCTTATGCTAATGTGACTCGACACGTGGTTGTTAAATTTATCAAGAATCAGCTCATCTGCAGATAGTGTGTGTCGAGCAAGATTATCACGGATAATGGGTCCAATTTGAACAATAGAATGATGAAGGAACTGTGCGAAGAATTCAAGATTGAGCATCATAATTCCTCTCCTTACAGGCTGAAGATGAATGGGGTTGTCGAAGCCGCCAACAAGAATATCAAGAAGATAGTTCAGAAGATGGTTGTCACGTATAAAGACTGGCATGAGATGCTCCCGTTTGCTCTACATAGGTATCGTACTTTCGTACGCACATCAATTGGGGCAACCCATTTTTCACTTGTCTACGGTATGGAAGTTGTACTCCTGATAGAAGTTGAGATTCCCTCTATGAGGATTTTGATGGAAGCAAAGTTATCAGAGGCTGAGTGGTGCCAAAATAGATATGATCAGCTGAACCTAATTGAAGAAAAGAGAATGACGATGTTGTGCCACGGACAATTGTATCAGCAGAGGATGAAGAAAGCATTCGTCAAGAAGGTTCGACCCCGCGAATTCAAGGAAGGCGACCTTGTGCTCAAGAAGATTCAGTCTTTCCTCACTGATGTCAGAGGAAAATGGAATCCAAATTATGATGGGCCATACGTGGTAAAAAAGGTTTTCTTAGGAGGTGCTTTGATGTTAGCAACCATGGACGGAGAAGAAATCACTCGCCCGGTGAACGTAGATGCTGTCAAGAAGTATTTTGCTTAGAACTTAGGAAGTTCCAGTCGAATTAGGAAGAAACAAGTTATTATTCCATTGATGTAATCACTTTTTATTATTTTCCAACATTGTAATATTGGAGTCATGTTGTTCTTCTTACTACCATTCAATAAATAAAGTTTTTCTCTCACTTTTTGTGCGCTAAATATTTTATTTTTGATAGCAAATTCCAGAACAGATTTAAAACCTTTTTTCAAATACTTTATGTTATACTTGATATATGAATAATAAAAGGATGACCATGGATGTTTATTTCACCCATGGAGATACCTCAAAAATCATATTTCCCGTACAAGACAGCGGATATTCATCCAGTGGTGAGGACTGGTGTTTTGTTCGAGTATACCTTCTTCAGGAAGTGAGGGATCTGTGGAGATCTAGCCTGAGTACTTTTTCCGTTTGAGACGTTTATTTCCTCTCCTTTAGTTTTGTTAGCACACGCATAACATATAGATAGATAGCATAGCATATGCATTTTGCATCTTTGTGTTGTTTGTCCTGTCACTTTGGTCGTATCTATCTCCGAGTGACTGGGTGTGTCTTCTCCCTCCAGCTAGAGTTGTCAGCCCTAGGCAGAAAAAGCGCAATATTTCTATTTCCCCGCGAAGTTTGATCCTCGTGAAAGACGGTTATTTTAGTACATCCCATTTGAGTTCATACCTCAATGATCGAGTCTTGCTTGACAGTTTCTCTTTGGTTATTTCCCGAAGTGAACTTCGGTCTTTGGCAATCACATTGTGGACATCTCCAACTTTTGAATCCGGACAGAGCGTGCATTTATTTTGCACTTGGCTCCCCAGGAAGAATATTTATGGGGATCATCATCAAAGATAAGATACTTTCTCCAGTAATATTATGAGATATGCTCAGCAATTCACACCTAAACTACAAGCGACCTATTTATTTGAGCAACTCGTTTTGACCAAGATCTTATTCAAAACGACAAATGGAAGTCTCCACAAGACAGTTTGGCCACCCTTAGTGGGTTTCTCAACACCATCAACTCGTCAAATTGCATCTCTTTGGAAATCCATCAGAGAAGTGTGTCGAAGACTTTACAAATATTTCTCTTTATTTGAGAATTTGCACTTCAAGAATTCATACATTTTACAAAAAAAATACTCCTCAGGAATGTATTTCCCTAGTGAGTCTATCACACAGGATTAATTCCATCAAACAACATCTCTCCCGAGAGGCTTGGTGAAATCTATTACTTTTGATCTCTCTTTATTTTCAACCGGCTTACATCTCTTCCGAAGATCCCCGGTGAAGCTTTACGATCTCTAGTATATTATGGATTACAGCTGAAATTCTATAATCTACAATGATATTTTAATACCCTGTGAAGATGCTCTCACGAGTTTTCATCATTTCAGGTAGAAAACTGAGACCCGCTCATGGCATACAAACCATGAAGTGTGGGGAGGTTTATTTCAAGAAACTGAGACCCGCTCATGGCACACAAACCATGAGGCGTGGGGAGGTTTATTTCAAGAAAACTGAGACCCGTTCATGGCACACAAACCATGAGGCCTGGGGAGGTTTATTTCAAGAAAACTGAGACCCGCTCATGGCACACAAACCATGAGGCGTGGGGAGGTTTATTTCAAGAAAAATGAGACCCGTTCATGGCACACAAACCATGAGGTGTGGGGAGGTTTTGTTTACACTATTTTCAAGTGGATTATTTAGGTTGGAGAAAAGCAAAATTGTGTTTCGATCAAGAAAATAAATTTTGGGTTATTACCGTCGCATTGTTAGTGGGTCATCCCTTCACTTTCAGGTTTCTCTCCATTGTTCAAGCTATTGTGCTCTTGGTGGTATTACTATATTTTATTCCTTGGAGATTCCTCAGTGCCGCTTGTTCTCCTCTCCCCGTGGGGTCCCGCTTTGTTGAGTATGTCCTTCCCAGGTGTCGTGTCTATTTTCTCCCCTGTGGCATCACTCCTCCACGGGACCTTCGTTCTGCATTTTCATATCATTGCACCTCATATGCATTTTGTGGCATCTTAGGGCCAAAAATTCATGTAATGTTTGTATTTAAGTCCCTTCTATCATGTCGAGACGGAGATTCCCATCTCCATATCTCTGGATAGAATAAACTTAAATAGGGGCATCTGTCATACCCTAATTTTTGACCGTAAGATCCCACTTGTTTTCGCGCATTTCTCTTTTGTTATTTGACTTTAATTTAATATTTATGTTTTTGCGGCTAACCAACTCGTGCAAGTACAGTAGTGTCAAGATATAGATTCTCACAGCCAGGCATCACAGGGACGTGACCAGTGCATTCGGGTTTAAAGTTCATTGTCCAAGAATTCAAGTTTAAGAGTATTTTTGCAAATGAATAAGCCTATCAGATTCAATTCAAAGATTCAGAGGGTACCAGTCATTTTCAAGATTCAATTTACAAGGGATCGTGTTATAACTCCAAAACTGTTGGGCATTCGCATTGAAGTGTGTTGGCGGTTTATTCAAATATTATCAAGAGATTGAAAAATAAGGATGTTACCATATCAATTACTAGTTCTAAAGCTGGCTTGCGCAATTGTGTTAAAAGGTTTAAGGAGGCAAGACTCAAACCCTCGAACTTCAAAGGCTCAAGGGTTTTGTGCCATCACAAATATTCAAGAGTTCATCAATTTTGGAAAAGCAAGTCTCAATACCTATTAAGTCTAGGATGTCCATGGCAAAGCGTAAGCTGAATCAATTTTGTTCTATGTCATTTGAAACTCAAAGAATGGTTTTATTTTTTCAAGAGAACTGAGTTTCATCTCTGTTTCAAGCGAGACTCGAAGTGTGGCTAGCATGGAAACTAAAGAGATTAGCAATATTATCTACTCGTATTAACATTAACCATGGATATACGTTTGGATCTACGTCTGCCAATAAGAACACCACTTTGCTACATTTCCGTCTTCGGGCTAGTTTCTCAGCACATAAACATTATAAAAAGAGAAGGGGACATCTCATGCAATTTCCCATTTGAATATTTATGATATACAACCGTGTGATAACTGCTAGTTTTTCTAGAACCTCTACATTATTACAATACTATATGAGCTCCAAAGTAAGTCAATTACATTCAAATCACAGCAACAATGGATTACAATAACTTTCTCTATGTTATGATACGAGCAATCCAGTAACTATATACAATAAGTTCTAATAAACCATCCTAAGAACTGTTACTTCAATTTGATGATCACCTTTGTCAAGTACAAATTCGGAGCAGTCATTGTCCTAAAATCCAGTTTGAACTCAGCCTTCGCCATCATACTTCAGAGTCTCAGTGTTCTTCGTCGTTTGAAGAGGGTTTGGATAGATAGTCGATAACGGATCCTTGACAAACGTAGACTGCCACCGCCGAAGCCCGTCACAATTCCGTAATCATGGCCTAGCAGTAGCATCAAACCTGCACATAAAAAAAACCCAGTTGGAGTTAAAGAATCAAAGTGCAATTTAAGAAATAAGAAGAATTAAAGAATAAGTGAAATAACTTAGCCCTCAGACTTAAACTCATTACCGGGCAGAAGACTCGAGCGGCCGGAAGAGCAACGGAAGTCATCGCCAGCTCCCTACCAGGCATCGAAAAATCGAAGTTCAGACAAGTAAAGCAACTAGTTTCAGACAGCTTTCGACATAATGTGAAAGCACGAACAACATTAAGGCAACAACAACATTTTCAATTCCCTCATGGTTCAGACTATTAAGTAATCATCACCATACTGAACCATCCTCGGCGGTGTAAAACCGGCAGCCTCTGAATTCAAACGGTCTCCTAAAAGAAAAAGAAGAAGTTAATATAGTTTAAAGTACAACAAAAGACCCTCAAAACCGAGCTTCAAGTCATCTTCAGCCTAGTACCATCCGTGAGAAGTGCAGGACAAGAACATCAGGACTTAAAACTTGTGCAGACAAAGGAAAGAGGCAAGTATAGAAAATTCACAACACAAACAATGGGTTTTAGTCGAGAATGTTCAACCCCGAATAGAAGCTGCACGAAAGCAGGAGCTTTCCTTGAGACAACAGAAGAAGTGTGCGTTGAAGCATAGGCTGGTACGATGGGAACCATGTCAAGTTTACCTTAAGCAAGCACGTTCAGCATTACAACCAAGACAGCAATACCAGTCATTGTCCATCTGCAGAAATACATTGTTAAGCAAGACAGGGCATTAGTAGAAGTCAATTGAAGGCTCAAAGTGTAAGTGAAGAGGTTTCAGCCCTCAGAACTTTGAAGCGCATCATCGGGCATAGGTTCAAGCGGCCGGAAGAGCAACAGGAACTGTCACCGGCTTCCTACCGAGCATCGAACAATTTAAGAACAAACAACAGAGAAACGAAAGGCAAGCTATCGTGGCTCAGACCATAAAGTCATCATGGACAAACACCTTCCCGATGGCAAAGACCAGTAGTTTCCATTCGAGAGGGCCTTCCTAAAAGAAGAAGAAGAACATTCAAAAACAGCTCGAAGCAAGAACCCAGAATTCATCAATAAGAGATTAGTGGTTCGAAACAATTGAAACGAATTGAAGCATCAAGGCGACGACAACAAGCCAACACAGTTCAGCGCCGCGCATCATCATCACTAGTAGTGTCCTAACTCAAAGAGTATTTCCTGCGAAGAAGAAGAAAGATACGTCAATGGTACTATGAATCCAGCTGTAACAAATTAACACGAGGGAAGAAAGGTTCAAAACTTCCTAAAACCGGAGCCAACACTTTATCGACAGAATTAGAAGAGAGTTAAATGTTGTCCCCCAAAATCATCAAGCAAATCAGACAGAAAATCACCAAATAGGAAAGTTTTTAAAGCAAACTTCAATGGAGGCCCAATGATTTCAGGTATAAAAGGACGAAGGAGACCCATAAGTTGGAGATGAAAAGAAGTCGCTATCACTACAAAGAGATAGACGCACTTGGAGCTCAAACCGGAGAAGATCCTCACCACCGTAAAGCTCAGATCGTCCTCAAGATTCATCATCGCTGCTCAAAGGAGAAAACTCGTGAACCACATCATCGTTTCACCGCCGCCGTTAACGAGCCGCCGCCGACTCCTTTTCTAGGTAAAAATTTATTTTTGAATCAGTTTGTATGTTTGATCTCTGTTGATTTACAGGTTATCAAAGAAATTGGTTAAAGAAGAAGGAAGATGAAGGCGCGCAAAGAGAAGAAGAGGAGTAGGAGAACCAAAGGAAGCAGGGAGATGAGAGATCGAGAGAGACGACGACACAAGGGGGGACGAATTGGGGCCTAGGGTTTTGTTTTGTTTGGTTTTGTATTTCTTTGTTGTAATAATCATGTATAGGTGCACACACGCATACACGGTGTACCCTCACGCCACGACCCTTAGATCTCTAACGGATCTAATTCACCGATCCACACTCGCTCGACCATCGTAAGCCACGCAGACCACACACACACAATCGATCCACCTCCCTTAATCCTTCCGTTAATTAATCATCAACCTTTTAATTTTAACATAATCACCATAATCACCATTTAATTTTAATTTAATTAATTGATTAATTATCAATCTTTTTCTAATCAGTTTTTTTAATTAAAATAAACTAATCACTTATTTTATTTAATTAACTCCTTTTTTTTAAATAGCCTCTTTTTTTTAATTAACTGTATTCCTTATTGTTTAATTAATTCATGAACTCACTTTTATTTTATAATTTAATTTACTTCATCAATAAATTTACTTTCATCAACTTAACAAACTTTTATTTTATAATAACATATTTTGTTCAACAAAAATCTATCTCTTTTAACTTAATAAGACCATATATTTATTAAGAAATTCTTTCTATTTATTTAACTGTCCACAAAAACCTTTTTCTAAATAAATTTAACTTTAATAATAACTTGTATTTTACATAATAATAATTAAAACTAATTCAATTTTACTAATAAAAACCTCGCATCTTATTCAAAAATCACTCCTTAATCTAACTAATTTGCACCAACTTTTTTAACTAATAATTTGAACCTACCTAAAATCAACCCGACTAAAATAAATCAATATTCCATAATCAACCATCATGCACGCTTACGTCTTCGCTTATTCACAATCCTCATACTTGTATGTTTAGCACTTTTATATGCTTGTATGATCTTTATCTTCTGCTATTTTTTTATCGCAGTGCATAAACGTCCAAAGGAAGAATCTGCGCATAACTTAAAACTTGTGCGTATACATTTCATATTGCATCATTTTCCCCATTGATCCTTGATCCCATACAAGTCGATCAGCTTAAGTTAGATCCTACTCCGTAAAGAGGACCTTTTCTTTTATCTTTACAACATAGAAAAACCAATTCAACAACTATTCAAACACATTAGAGAATTAGACGTGAGTCATCTTGATAGTTGAGATCAATCTCCTGCCCCATAACAATACAATCAATATGTAGGGACTTTTCCGCTTAAGAAAGATAGTGGCGTACTCGTGGATAAATCCGAGTGCTTGAGCCATTCTCTTAAGATGATGCAAAGACTATTTTCCTACAAGTTGTGGTGGTTAAGTCGAGTAATCTTCCTCGAGATGACGACTCATCTTTTCTCCTAGAACCAATCAATCAACTACCCCAATCCCTTAGGAACTTTGACCACAGTCAAAGAACTCCTCAGACCCTTTAAGGGAACTACAATTACTCTGATTCCATTCCCGTCAGGATATGTAGGCACAAGATGCAACGTCTTGGCGAGTATACTTAGAAATAAACCATTAGGTCTTTCACCCCTTAAGCAGATAACCCTTAGCAATAAACAACATTAAAACAAGAGGTTCCTGTAGAGTACTACAGAAACTTAGGATGCTAGTACCTTATCTAAGTTTAACTAACCCCCGAACCTATAACTCTCTAGTTTTTACATTTGCATTGCATTGTGGGTAATTTGATCTTTTTCCCTTCCTTTGGACAAATAAAATACTGGTGGTGAACTAAATGAATTAAAGATTCAAATTAATTAATAATTTAACATCCAATTCTCACCGCGACACACCCGTACGGGCAAACACATAATTTTCCACATTCTCTCTAATTAAATTCATTACTAATATTCCTAAGGTTCATTTTAGTCATATTAATCCTACCGATTAAACGGAATTGCGTTCCAAGCGGAATCTGGACAAAAATCACAAAAATTAGGGAAAAGTCATCTCAGGCTGCCCATACGCGTAACAACATGTATGGCCAGATGTTGTCACCTTCTAAAATCCCTCAGAGACACTCCTTACGCGCATGGCTGTCCCCATACGCATATTGCCAAGCCCCATATGTGTAGCATACGTGTATCACTAGCTAGTCGTGCTGGCATTAAGGACAAGGCACGTATGATACACATACAGACCCTGAGTATGCCCCTCATACGCGTAATGACGCCCCCATTACGCGTATGACCAACAGATCTGTAAAAAAAAACAGATTTCATCTCCTTCACGAATTCTCACTCCATGTTTATCATTCTACCATCCAATTTATCCTAGATTTCAATTTTTATGTCATTTAATCCTCTCTATCTTCGCTATACTTCATCTACCCTTTATTCTTCCTAGATTTCTCGTATCTAAATTCAATTTCATTAACCCCTAACTCTTGTTTTCCATATTTGTTACCTATCAGAATTTTATTTCAGCATCAATGAATTTTCACACGATTTTCGTATCAATCCCAGATTCGTACACACAAGCATCATGTAAATAATCATTCAACAATAACAGTAATTTTAAGGAATTCATCATGTTACGAATTTCAGATAAAAGAAGAAGAAAAATCATGAATCCTATGAGAGAAAGGACCTCTCCCTACCCTCTCATGTTAATTCATCATATCAAAATCCATTCTCCCCCCTTACCTTAGATTGAAGCTTTTTCCTTGACAACAATGGAGAATTGGTTCCTCTGCCCTAGTTCTCCTTTCTATGTCTTTTTCCTCTTTTACGTGTTAATTATCTAACTCCTCCATGAAACCTCTGTTAACCCCTTAAATCAAATTTTTAACTCATTTAATCCAATTAATAATAATAATAATAATAATGATGATAATAACTACCATTCTATTAATATTATTATTAATAATAATTACATAATAATATCAATAACCATAGTATTCTCATTATTGTTATTAAATGGTTAGTATTATTACTCTAGGTCCACCTTACCCCAACTAAGGTCACCTCTCACTCTTGCCCCTAACTTTATACCCCTAATTAAGGACATCATAACAAATACGCACACAACAAAGTATAAAATGACTAAATAGTTTAAATGGGGTGTTACAACTCTCCCCCACTTAAAATATTTTCGTCCTCGAAAATGTACCTGATGAGAACAATTTCATATACAACTTTCGCATCTTGCTCTCCAATTCCCATATCACACTTCCTCCAGCAGCTCCTCCCCAAGCTATTCTCACCAACGGGATATCTTTTCCTCTTAGTTGTTCCATCTTGCGGTCTTCGATTCTCAATGGCATCGCCTCTACCGTAAGGTTATCTCGAACTTGCAATTCATCTTTCTGAAGCACATGAGATGGATCAGCAACATACTTCTGAAGTTGCGATACATGAAACACGTCATGCAGATTCGAAAGTTCGGGTGGCAATGCCACTCTATAGGCAACCGCTCTAACCCTCTACAGAATCTGATACGGTCCAATGAACTTAGGGTCGAATTCCTTTGATTTCAGCGCACAACCAACACCGATCACCGGATTGACTCTAAGAAATACATGGCCACCCTCGCTGAATTCCAAGTCTTTCTTCCTATTATCATGGTAGCTTTTCTGCCTACTCTGGTCCATATTCATTTTCTCCTTAATCATCTAGATCACCTTTGTGGTCTGTTGCACAATCTCGGGTCCGAGTATCATACTCTCGCCCGACTCATACCAACATAGAGGTGTCCTACACCTTCTACCATACAATGTTTCAAAAGGTTCCATTCCACTACTAGAATGATAATTATTATTGTAAGTAAATTCAATCAGCGGTAAATGAGTCTCCCAAGCGCCTCCCTACTCGAGTATACAAGCTCTTAACAAATCTTCCAATGACTGAATAGTCCTCTCAGATTCACCATCGGCATGTGGGTGATAAGCAGAACTCAATTTCAAACTGGAACCCAAATCTTCTTGCAAGTTTTTCCAAAATCCAGAAGTAAACATCGGGTCTCTGTCAGATACAATGCTCGACGGAACCCCGTGTAACTTCACTATCACTCTGATATAAATTTCTGCTAACTTCGTCAAAGGAAAACTGATGTTAATCAGTATAAAATGCTCTGACTTCGTCAATCTATCCACATTTACCCAAATTGTGTCAAAACCTCTCGCCGTATTCGGCAATCCAATCACAAAATCCATTACAATACTATCTTATTTCCACTCCAGTATTTCCATCGATTGCATCAAACCGAATGGTTTCTGGTGTTCCACCTTTGACTTCTGACAAGTCAAACAAGCATACACAAACCGAGCTATGTCTTTCTTCATACCTGGCCACCAAAATAATTTCTTCAGGTCTTGATACATTTTCATAGCTCCTGGATGAATACTCAAGCTACTCCTGTGGCTTTCTTGAAAAATTACCTTTTTCAAATCAGGATTATCTGGCACACAAATTCTATCTCTGAACTTCAACACACCAGAATCATCTACTTTAAAGTCTTCGTCCTTATCCGTTTCGCCTACGGTTATAAAGTCTACCAATTTCAAATCCAGTTTCTGACCTTCTCTTATTTCACTAAGGAACTCATTATTCAGTTTTAGCATCCCCAACATTACACTTTCCGAAGTTAACTCACAAACCATACTCAAGTCTCTGAACTGCTCAATCAAATCCAATTCTCTAATCATCAACGCCGACATATGTATCGTCTTTCAACTCAAAGCATCTCCCACGACGTTAGCTTTACCGGGATGGTAACTCAAGCTAAAGTTATAGTCTTTCAGAAACTTTAGCCATCTTCGTTGCCTCATATTTAATTCCTTCTGGTCAAACAGATATTTCAAACTCTTATGGTCACTGAACACTTCGAATCTCGACCCATACAAATAATGCCTCCAAACCTTTAGTACGAAAGCCACTGCAGCTAACTCTAGATCATGAGTAGGATAATCTCTTTCATGAATCCTCAATTATCGTGAAGCGTAAGCCATAACCTTGCCATCTTGCATCAAAACACCGCCTAATCCCATTTTAGACGCATCGCAATATACCATAAAAGGATCATTCAGATTTGGTAAGGTTAACACTGGTGCGGTAGTCAACCTTTTCTTCAGTTCTCGAAAACTTTCTTCATACAAAATATCCCATACAAATACATGGCCTTTTCTAGTCAACTGGGTCAACGGAAGAGCCAAATTAGAAAACCCTTTGATGAACTTACAGTAATAGCCTGCCAAGCCTAAGAAACTTTGAATCTCTGTCACTGACTTTGGAGCCTCCCACTAAAGCACAACACTCACTTTCGATAGATCCACTGCTATGCCTCCTCTAGAAATAACATGTCTAAGAAAACTCACTTCGCTCAACCAAAAATCACACTTTGAAAGTTTTGCAAACAATTTATTATCCTTCAGCACTTGCAACGCAACCCTCAAATGCTCTACATGATCTGCTTCTAACTTGGAGTAAATCAAAATGTCATCAATGAAAACTACTACAAACTGGTCCAAATAAGCATGGAAGATACGATTCATGTACTCCATGAACACACTCGGTGCATAGGACACACCAAACGGCATCACTGCATATTCATAATGTCCATACCGAGTTCTGAAAGTTGTTTTCTGGATATCATCTTCTTTCACACGAATCTGATGATAGCCTGACCTCAAATCAATTTTACTAAACACACGAGCTCCCACGAGTTGATCCATCAGATCGTCGATTCTTGGAAGTGGATACTTATTCTTGATGGTTACTTTATTCAAATGGAAATGATTGATGCACAAGCGCATACTGCCATCTTTCTTCTTTACTAACAAAACTGGCGCTCCCCATGGCGACACACTAGGTCTAATAAATATTTTGTCCAATAATTCTTCCAACTGAGATTTCAACTCTGCCAATTCTGACGCTGAAATTATATATGGTGCCATAGATATAGGTCTGGTACCAGGGACAAGATCAATCGTAAACTCTACTACCCTATCTGGAGGTAACTCTGCAACATCCTTTAGGAACACTTCAGGAAATTCTCTCACAATAGGTAATTCCTCAATCGACGACTTACCCTTCATAGATAACGAAGCGAACACTGCAAATACTTTAGCTTCGTCTTATACCAAGATTCTCAACTCCTTAGTAGATATAAGACTAGCCATTTCTTCTTCAGGAGTCAGGAATAATAGCCTCTTCTTGTAACAATCAATATAAACATAGTTGCTCTCGAGCCAATTCATCCCTAAAATAACATCCAACTCGTTGAGTGGTAGACAAATCAAGTCCACTCCAAAATCTTTACCAAAGATCGACACAAGGCAATTCAAACACACTAAAGATGTAGTGATTGGCCCAATAGATGAAGTATCAATCACCATCCCTCTACTCAAAGTAGACGGCATAAGCCTCAGTCTCTTCACATAATTCATAGAAATAAACGAGTGAGTTGCACCCGTATCAATAATAGAAATCCAAGGAGTGTTATGAATGTAACACGTACCTCTAACCAAACAATCCTCACTGGTAGGCTGAGCTCCCACCAATGCAAACACCTTCCCACTTGTCTGAGAATTCTTTGGTTTCTGACAGTGGATGCTGATATGACCCTGCTCACCACAGTTGTAACAGGTTGGTATGTTGGTTCTACAATCTGCGACCACATGACCTGGCTTTCCATACTTTAAACACTTCTTCACCTTATTTTGACATTCATTCGCACCGTGACCTGCGCCACCACATCTGAAACACTTGAGAGGATTGGAAGGATTCCCTCCCCCACTTGGTTTCTTCCTAGCAACATCTTTCTGCTTTCCTTTATCAGCCGGAGCACGGTAAGGTGTATTCACATGCCTCTGTTTTCCTCTTCTATCACTTAGATTCTTATAGTGAGCGATTCTAGCTCTGTTGTCTTCATCATAGATTTTACACCTGTTCACCAGCTCAGGGAAGTACCTGATCTTCTGATAACTGACACCCAGTTTGATCTTGGGATGCAGCCCATTCTCAAACTTGATGCACTTCGAACTCATAGTTGCATCAGTATTGTAATGAAGATAATACTTTACCAGTTCGTCGAACTTAACCGTATACTCAGCCACCGTCATGTTACCATATTTCAACTCAATAAATTCAATCTCTTTCTTTCCACGAACATCTTTCGGAAAATACCGTTCCAGAAACTCTGCCCTGAACATTGCCCAATTAATGGGACCCTCACCAACTTCCAATCTCTGGCAGGTGTTGTCCCATCAATCCTCAGCCTCACTTTCCAGCATATGGGTACCAAATTGTACCTTTTGATCCTCTGAGCATCCCATTACTCTAAAGATCTTCTCAATATCCTTCATTCATTTTTGTGCTACATTTGGATCATGTCCACCTTCGAACTTAGGTGGCTTGTTATTCTGGAACTTCTCCAAATTATGGAACTCTCCATTTCCAGCACTCTGATTGACATTCTGACCAATGTTCTCCACTGCCTGCGCAACAGCTTGTAACACAACAGCCATCGTAACATCATTCCTACCAGCCATACTGTTAAATATCCATGAAAACACATGTTAGAAGAAATACACGACTATAGACATCCTATAGTCAGACTCTACTACAACATTGGCCGGACGGACTGACCTGCTCTGATACCAATTGTAACACCCCACTCTACCCTGTACGCGTATTATAAAACATATACGAAAATATTACATAATAGTACATCAGAGTTCTCAAAATAAGTAGGATGTCACACTAAGTCACTTCATTTTTCATAATTAAACCAATGATATCTAGCTTTCAATAAAACAGCGGAACAAAATCAATGTTTAAAAATAATCCCCACAACCGGTGGTTATACATCATTAATCCAACAGATAAAAGATACGTAATAATTAATAAAGAAAATAAGCAAAATATAACGTAATCCCATTATCCCATGTTACGTATCAGAGGGACTCCTAGGACTTGATCAAATAGCAACACACTCCAAGCACTACTCAGGTACCTGGTCATCTGCACTCCCCAAGGAGCACAGACGCAACAAACAGAAAAGGGGTGAAAACTACATTGAATAAATAAGCGGTAAAATACACATGCTAAGGAGTAGTTACACACCACACATACAATCATACACATGCAAAGCACATACGCGTGCCATCTCAATTACTCGACATTAATAGCCCATTATCAACCACAAATATGCAATGTGACTCACTGACTCGACACAATGCATGTGGTACCAACACAAATACATACGGTTCACCCTAGAATCTGATTCCCATCGGAATCCGGATAATTCGTATACGTTCCTCTGAACTACAAATTATCTCCACTACAACTTCCACTTGAAGTTCGAATGAACTAGGCACCCATCATGGATTCCCACCTAGTCATCTCCACAAGACACGTGACATGAAATGCATGACAACACCATTATGCAATATAATAATTTCAAGCATAATTCACGATCATCAATGATCTACACGAGCCATCCGCTCACCGTAATCCTCTCTAGAATTACCACCATCACACCAGATCGTCCACACTGGACGGTCCTGGCCCACACATATCAATCACACCCATGCGGGCAAAAACATAATTTTCCATATTCTCTCTAATTAAATTCATTACTAATCTTCCTTAGGTTCATTTTAGTCATATTAATCCTACCGATTAAACGGAATTGAGTTCCAAGCGGAATCTGGACAGAAATCACAAAAATTGGGGAAAAGTCATCTCAGACTGCCCATACGCGTACCAACATGGTCCATACGTGTAACGCCTATTGTCGTACGCGTATTGGACCTCCCTTACGCGTATGACCAGAGGTTGTCACCTTCCAAAAATCCCTCAGAGACACTCCTTACGCGTATGGCTGGCCCCATACACGTATTGCCAAGCCTCATACACATACCATACGCGTATCACCAGTTGGTCGTGCTGGCATTGGGGACAGGGCCCGTATGATACACATACTTCCCCTGAGTATGCCCCTCATACGCGTAATGACGCCCCCATTATGTGTATGACCAGCAGATCTGTCAATAAAAAACTCAGATTTCATCTCCTTCACGAATTCTCACTCCATGTTTATCATTCTACCATCCAATTTATCCTAGATCTCAGCTTTTATGTCACTTAATCCTCTCTATCTTCGCTATACTTCATTTACCCTTTATTCTTCCTAGATTTCTCGCATCTAAATTCAATTTCATTAACCCCTAACTCTTGTTTTCCATATCTGTTACCTATCAGAATTTTATTTCAGCATCAATGAATTTTCACACGATTTTCGTATCAATCCCAGATTCGTACACACAAGCATCATGTAAATAACCATTCAACAATAACAGTAATTTTAAGGAATTCATCATGTTACGAAATTTAGATAAAAGAAGAAGAAAAATCATGAATCCTATGAGAGAAAGGACCTCTCCCTACTGTTGCACCCTAAAATTTTCTCAACCTATTTCACCTGATTTATGTTTTAATTGCATTATCATTTGCATATTGAATCATGTACATAAACTAATCATTTGCATAGCATAGCATATCAAGTCATCTAACAAGGGATCAAGTGCCATTCTTATTAAAGAAGCACATCAAGGTTTTTTTTTCAAGCTTAAGACCATCCAAGTCATCAAGTCATGTTTGAAGTGGATTTCTCTCCTAATTTGAGGTGTATTAAGGGTCATCAATGAGCTATGAATTGAGTGTATGGAATGTGTACAAAGCTTATGAAATTCCTAGAGGGTCATATTGAGATGAGACAAGTCATTGATTCAAGTACAAGAGCCACAGTTGAAGTGCAGTCAACTAGGGTTTCATCTGGGTCAACCCTAGGTCAACTGAGTGATTGAAGAGCATAAAGGCTTAATTGGAGGTTGTGGGATTCATGAATTGATATGGTGATACATGTGTGGTGTTGTGCCAAGGATAAATCAAAGAGAATCAAGAGCAGGAAGAGTTACCAAATTAGGGTTTCAGTGTAAAATCCCCTAATTTAGGCCTAACTTCCAAGCCAGATAAGTCAAAATGCAAGTTTCAAATGGATTATTGGCCAACATGAAACTTGTAGAGCTTCTCAATATATTTAATTTGAGTACTAGAAGTCTTCAAGGAGATTTGTAGAACTCAAGTTATGGTTCTTGCAAGTTATGGGCCCCCAGAGGACACTGAAATTTATCTGTGAAAGTCACTTGACTTCCAAGCAACTTTTGCCCATCAAGGAGTTTTTTCAAATGGATTCTTGGCCAACATAAGAGTTGTAGATCTTGATCTTAGCTTTAATTTGAGTACTATAAGTCCTCAATAAGATTTGTAGAACTCAAGTTATGGTCTTGGCAATCCAGGGGTATTTTGGGAAAGTTGAATTATAGGTCATTTTCCAACATAGGTCAAAATCTCCATCTTCCACTCCTCAAATGAAAAAATGTTCAACATGAGATGTGTTCAAAATGATGTTTTTGGGCTAGATAAGAGGTTAAGAGAGCTTGGAAAGGCTTGTATCACAAAATTGCAAAAATGGCCTAAAATAAGGGTGAATTTTAAATGAACCAAGGTTGAAAATTGGGATTTTTGATCTATGGGTCCAAACCAAGCCATATGACATACCAAATTGATTGGAAAATGCATTTTGAAAACATTGCCATTGCCACATTTTTGAGTTAAGGGTTAATTCAATGACTTCCTTTGTAAAATGGTTACTTACATCATAAGTCACATATGCAAAACCTCTTTTTAGAGCATAACCAAAGCCTTAGCCCTTGCCAATCCCTTCAATATGTCATGTGGTGAGAATTTGGATCAGAATGAGGCATTGAAACAAGCTTAAAACTCAGCTACCATATGTGAATTTCTCATGACATTTTCAAGAGCAAGAGATGTGGAACTTCTCATTAGAGCTTTCCAGAAGTTTCTAGATTGATCATACACATTCTATATAAGGATTAGAAGAGGTTCAAAGCATTGGTTGGTGCAGATTGAGGGAGATTGGAGAGATTGAACATTGAGTTTTCAGTTTGCATAACAGAATCGGTTACAACCATTTGAGCAATTTCAATCCATTCTTTTGTGTCCAATAGCTTCCTTTGGTGTGGGTGAGTGATTCCAGATACAATTCAAGGCAAGATTGGTGCAAAATCGTGAGAGAGCATTTTGGATTCATCCCTTGCAAGTCAGAATCGGATTCAAGGATTCAAGAGGTTTCAATCCAATTTGATGCATACAGAAGCTTGATCATACATCATTGAAGCTATCTGGAAGATCTTGGAGCTCAATTTGAGGGATTGCTTGGTCTGTTCACTCGATTTTTGCAGGTATGTAAATCTTATCCTATGGCTTGATATAGGTATAATTGTTAGGGTTTAGATGGTTGGATGAGATGTAGATCATTGCTAGGAACTTTCTGGTAAAGAAATTCAAGAATTGGAGACAATTTAGATAGGTGACCAATTTCTGTTTGAGCTTGGTTCTTGATGATTCTTGAGGATTAAAGCTAGTTTGGTAGTGGATTTTGCTCAGTGTAGCATGGTGATGATTTTAGGCCTCTCAATTTTGAGTTTGGTGAGAATTGAGGTTTGAGCACTTTCTGAATTTTTCTTCGTGTTTTGAGGAAGAAGATGATTCAATACAAATGGAGGTCAGGGCTGAATTCCTTGGGGAAAAACAAGTAGGATGATGTGTTTATGTTAGGGTTTTGATGAGGATTAGTGGAGATGAGGTTTGGGGAAGAAGAAGGTCGAAGCTCTGATCAGCCATGGCTTTTTCTCCCTCCAAGATTCAAATGAAGAAGACGATAGGATGGCCCTTGGATCATGAGAAGACTTTGACTAGAATGATCATCCAACGGCCACGAGCGCATTTTAATTTGTGAAGGTTTCTGAGTCCAAGCCAAACGCACCGTTTCATTTAACTTCCTTGGATGGGCTTAAATATATTTTGCTACCAACACCCCTTTCTGAGGCCCAATTGAGAAACACACGTGATTTGCTTGCTATTCTCACCAAACTTTTTCCATTTTTCTTTCTATTTTCATTTGATTTTCTGAATTGGTGTTGGGGTTAGTGCGCGCTGACTATTAACACCCCACCATGGGCCCAACTGGCGTATTGAACTGGATCTGATTGCTATTTGTCACGCTTTCTTTTCATTTTCTTTTATTTTTCTTTTATTTCCACATTCATTTTAGGTTAATTAGAAAATTCATAATAAATTGAAAAAAGATCATTTTTAGATGGGAATTTTTTCCTTGTTTTCCTTAGGGTTTCTAGAATTTAATAAAACAATAAAAATATTAATTCCTTGCATTTTATATTTTTGGCATATTTTACAATTTTATTGATTTTATTTTACATTTGTTTGATACCTTATTTTTCTGAATTTAGTGGGATCAATTGGTGTATGATTTTTGATTGATTCTTGTGATGTTGATTATATTAGAGATACGTGCTCCCTTAGGGATTTTTCTCATATTTTTATGATGAAATTTAGGATAGTTTTGAGTGATGAACTTTAGGGTGCTAGAATTAGGGTTTTTCAACACATAGGGGTAATTTTGACACATAGTTTTGGGGTTTAATAGTTGATTTAGGCCTTGGGGTTTATGTGGGGTATAGGGTACATAGTTAGGTTCCCTTAGAAATTAATCTAGGATTTTAGGATGAGTATTACTATTTTCTTTGATTTTTGCAAATTGGGTGATATTGGTGTGTTTCCCTCTGGGGATGGTGTTTTGTTTGTTGGGTTTTTGGAATTTCAATTGGGTGTTGGGCTTGGGCTTGGTTTGTTGGAGCTAATGAAGGCTTTGGAGATGATGGGAGACAAGGGATAGAGCTTGATGCCTGAAGATTCTCATCCTTGAAGGTTGCTTTTGAAGACTTAGGAGATAGGAGATCTAGGGAGAGCTTAGATTAGACTGATTTCTTCTGTCAAACATAGAGAGCTTCTTGTGCCTCTATTCCATCCTATGACACAAGGTCCCCCCCAAAGAAGTTCCATCTCTCCTTAAGAGGGATGTAGAGCATGCTTTGATTGGGTAGAACCTTGAGGATACCTTTCAATTGCTATGATAAGATCTTAGTGATTTCCCTGGGTTATCATTAAGATTCTTAACATTTCAACTCCATCTATCATTAGTTGATTCTCTCCTGTGAGTGCTTGCTTTGGAAAAGGGAACTTATTGAAGATGAAGTTCATTGAAGATTGGTGAAGATGAAGCTTGTGCTTGTCAAAGTTGGGTATCTGTTGAAGAATAGGGTTTTGCTGCTGTTGGAAGCTGTTTATTGGTTGGGGTTCATTGCTTGCCAGAACTTGGAGATTTTTGGAGATAAAAGCTTATCTAAAGCTTGAAGATCATTGGAGAGTAAGGATGGGGGTCTTACTTGAAGGTGTTACTGTCAACCTTTTGATGTTGATCATCTGTAGCTGTCAGAGCTAGTGCTATTTGAGTTGCTTATTGCAGGAGCTGGCGTTGCTGTCAGAGCTGGTGTTGGATTTTATTTCTTTTTCTATATTGTTTGTTGGCTTGTTCGGCTTGCCCCCTTAGGTTTGAAGTGAAGCTGTTTCACTTTGCCTATTGTTTTCCCAGGTTCGAGGTTGAGTGGGACTCTCTTGCCTCGCTTGTATTGCTGCATCTCATGCATTTTACTGTGTACTGTATAGCTGATGTTTCTTTTCCGTTTATCCCCTAGGATCTCTGATTTCCTCTGTGCAGGAGGGAATTATGACAGACATTAGGTTGTAATCCATGCATGATAATATTAGGGTAGTTTTGATTCCCATGTCAAACCCTAGGTTTTTAGACTTCTTTCTCATCTCAAAACAATTCAAAACACAGTAATAAGGATAATCGATGTCGTACGCTACGAGCCTTAAGCTATTTGAGAAAGGGTTGCTGAAGGGTCACTCTTCAGTAATCTGACTGCTTGGTGTGTTACCCTTAGGGTGACATACGACGTAGTCACCCTCAAATCATAG
This sequence comes from Lathyrus sativus, assembly GCA_963859935.3. Classification (NCBI taxonomy): domain Eukaryota; kingdom Viridiplantae; phylum Streptophyta; class Magnoliopsida; order Fabales; family Fabaceae; genus Lathyrus; species Lathyrus sativus. Next base: position 543,063,676 of record OZ012739.1, on the reverse strand, counting down.
TCTCTAGTGCGTCAGAGATTTCAAACATCATAAAAAAACAGTTCTTGCATAAAAGACTGAAAACAAACATCAAAGTGTCATTTTTGTTCGCTTGGACCCGTAATCAGGAGAAAACCTTTTCAGAAAGATAAAAACAGTCAGACAAAGTTGTGTCTTCCGTAGCCCGAACTACGTTTGCCCTGATCTTTCATGCTGTATGAAAGTACGTAGGCATAGGATGTCGTATCCTAGCGAGCAACCTTCCCCTCCTTTCCCGTAGGTAGGCGAACTACGTTGACTCTGATTTCTTGTTCCAGACGGGAATACGTAGGCATAAAGTGCGATACTTTGCCGAGTCATTTTCTATTCTTTTAACCCCAGACCTTTAGCGTAGATAGAATAACAATCTGTACTAGAAAACAAGTGTGGATCCCGTCGAGTACGACAGACGTGAGGGGTGCTAATACCTTCCCCTTGCGTAACCGACTCCCGAATCCAGGATTTGGTTGCGATGACCATTCCTTTCCCGTATTTGCGGTAGGTTTACTTCGAGCGTTTCCTTTCCCTCCTTTGGGATAAATAATGCACGGTGGCGACTCTTCTGTCATAGCCGGCGCCAATTTTCGCAGTAGCGACAGCTGGCGACTCTGCTGGGGAGAAATATCCCCTATGCGAGTCAATCCTAGCGCTTGTTTGCCCGTCGTGGGTGTTGTATAGATTTACTTTTCTGTCTTTACTTTCCGCATTTTATTATCAGCTTTATATTGTTATTGCTGTTGTGAGAAGGGGTTGATCTGTTGAGAGATAAGTCGGACCTGGGCTTGAGGTTACACATAGACTTAGAAGTAGAGAGTAGTGGTTAGCCTGATTGCTTAGCTTGCACCAGCTAGCCACGAAATTTACGCTCGGACGAGATTCTCTTTGATGCTTCTTGCCTGGCCCTTAGGGCTCGACAAGTTGTCTGACCCGAGGATTGTCGACTCTGGGGACCTATCAATTGGGATTCAACTAAGTGAGGCCGCTTCAAGGGGTGATGATGCCACACCTTCTGGGTATCGTATCATTACACTTGAAAGTCTGTGACGTTGAACCCGCATAGGATGTCGTACCTCGTCTGCGAGTTAAGTACACACCTGTGAGGGGTAGGTGGGGCTGTTTGCAGGAAATCCTTGACCTCAGAATACCTGGTTTATCTCTATCAGTGAGATGTGGTTATTGGGTTCATTTGAGTGGTTTGTTTGGTTTGAGATAAAGATCTGATGGTCCTCAGACCTCAATGCAAAGCATCACAGTTCATCAGCACTGCACTTGGTCCCTTGTTTGCATATGCATGTGCATTTTCACGACTGCATTTCATTAACATGTATTTATGTTGCAGGTGATCATTCCCCTCTGATTCTAGTATATCCTCTAGCTAGACATGGAGTCCCTGAAGAGGACAGTTGCTTACCGGTTGCATTCGCCAGATATCAGTTCCTTGCTGGGTTTAGTTGCTCTAGCAGATGAGAGAGGGAGGGCTGAGTTCAGAGTATCCTATAGGAGATTGCTTAGTTTGTTGTACAGACCTTCTGCATTTGAGACGATTGGGGTGTATACTCTGATGCAGTTTTGAGCCACAGCTGAGATGCTTCTTACTTCCCGACTATATTCTGGCACCCACTTTGGAGGAGTATTCTGCGATGTTGGGAGTCCCTGTGTTAGACCAGATGCCCTTTATACATGTTGGTGCTGAGCCTGAGTTGGCTACACTCGCTGAGATTGTCAGTTTAGACGCTTCTGAGTTCCCTGGAGGCTTGGTCAAGCTTAATGGAGCTTATGGTTTTCACTTGTCTGTCCTGGTTGAGAAGGCTACACAGTGCGCGAAGAGCGGATGTTGGATTGCTTTCAGTGCCATTCTAGCTGTCTGCATTTACGGGATTGTTCTGTTTCCTAATGTGCCAGATTTTGTCGACTCAGACGCCTTCTTGATTCTTGCCTCGAAGAATCCAGTTCCTACTCTCTTGGGCGATGTTTATCATTCCATTCACTACAAGAATGAGAAACGTCGTGGCAAGAATGTTTCCTGCTGTCTTCCTCTTTTGTACAGGTGGTTCCAGGGGCATCTGTCGAAGATAGGGACTTTTGCTGATATTGTTGATACTTTGGATTGGTCTTCCCGATTGATGGGGCTGTCTGCTGAGAATATCATTTGGTTTGATCGAAGTATGCTTGGCACTGATATCATATATAGTTGCAGTGGCTTTCAGAATGTCCCTTTGATTGGACAGAAAGGTTGTATCAACTATAACCCTTCACTGCTGGTAAGACAGTTCGGTTACGCTTTGAGGGACGCTCCTATTGAGAAGGAGATACAGGAATCTCTGTATCTCACGGGCTTATTAGACGCGGCTGTTTTGATCAGATTGAGACATGCATGGGCTAACATCCATAGGAGAGGGAAAGCTTTGCTCGGTAAGAGCAACAGCAAGGCTTATGACCCTTATTTGGCTTGGATTCGCGAGAGAGCTAATACTTCCTTGATGCCTTATCCTGCTGCAGAACCCCTGTATCTTCCGTTGATTGAGGTACCTGCTTTAGAAGAGACTGAGAAGTATAACAAATTGTTGGCTGAAAACGAAGAATTGAAGAAAACCAATTATGAGTTAGAGAAAGAAATCTTCCAGTTACGTCGTGAGAAGAATGAAGCTACCTTCACTGTGAAGGAACAGACTGAATTGATTAGCAGGTTAGGTTCAGAGCTGACAGAAGCGACCAACAAGAAAGAAAAAGTGGGGATAGCCTTGAACGGTGTCAGCAAGGTGCTTACTTCCAAGAAGGAACTTTTAAGCAAAGCTTATTCCCGTCTCAGCAAGTGGGAAGCTTTGTGGAACACCACGCTCGCCAAGTGGAAGGAGCGTGAAGACGAATTGAAGCTGCAGATTGCCATGCTAGAGGCACAGATTAGAGCCCAAGACGCAAAGACTGCCGAAGAGACATCACTTAGAAGCGCTGCTGAACTCAGAGTAAGTGACCGGGACGAGAAGCCGAGAGGTTATGAAGTGAAGGCCGGTTCCAAGAGGTGCAGATTCGACGAGAGTTCTGGCAAAAGAACTTGCCAAGATGACGCCACAAAGCTGAGATCCACTACCGAGCGGCATGCCTTACTGATACAGGAGCTGATCTCCCGACTAGGGCATTCGGAGACGTTGAGGATATTGGAAGACGTCAGAGCACGCCATTTGGCCTGATTTATCTTTACCTTGCTGTTGATTGCACTTATATTTTTGACCATCGCTAGGCTTGTTGGCCGAGGTCTATTCAGTTGTATTCAGTTGTACTCTTGTACTCAGCCTCTTGGCATTTGCTTATATATGAGGGTTTTTCTGATTTCTTGCTTAATGGGGACTCCATTGTCGTGATGGCCTTCTTTTCGAAACTAGAATCGGGGGGGATATAACCTGTAGCATATTTACACAATTGCATCTGCATTCATATTGCATGACCGGTATTCTTAAACCTGGATCTTATTTCCTGCATCTTCAGGTTTTTCAGGATTGACGAACAAAGAGTTCACCTCTACTCAACCCGAAACAACTGCAAGAGAATCATGGATCAAGTCCAAGTGGAGATGCAGGAAATCCGCGAGAAGTTGAACCTGTTCATGCAAGCAATGGAGAACATTGCTAAGGGCCAGGAGAGCCTCTAGACTTTGGTACAGCCGCTACTGACGCAGACTAATGGGAATGGCAACAATGAACGCAATTCTGCACACGTTGAAACTATTCCAGAGGATGGGCCTCCTACGCCTGTGGTTCCACCTGTAGTGACCCCACCTGTTGTGGTCGTAAACGAGGGCACTGGCGCTGGCAATGGCAACGCAGGGAACGGCAACGAGACTGTTGTTAACAATGTTGGATTTGGGGATGCCAACCAAGGCGGCGGTAACAACAATGGCGGTAATGGTTTTGGCAACAATGGTTTCGGCTACAATGATCAGGGATTTGATTACGTCAATCAGGACGGAAAATTCGGCTTCAACACTCAGGGTTTCGGTTATGACGGTTTTGGTAACGCTAACCAGGGGTATGGTGGATTCGGTAATATGAATGGTGCTGGGGTGATTCCTGCCAACACTGGGTTTGGACCTGTTAGGGTCAATCAGGGTTTCGGTAACGAGGGACAAGGTCCCATGATCAATCAGCAAGGGTTTGGTCGCAACACTGGTTACGACAGATATGGAAATGGAAATGTGAATTGGGGCAAAGACTGCCAGGAGGACGCCTTTTCTGGAAGAGGTATGGGATTTGAAGGACCTATTGATCCTGTGCAGAGGATCAAGATGCTTGAAGAACAAATGAAGGGGGTAGTGAATCAGAACTCCACCGGTTTGGATATGACTACAATGGGCTTGGTACCAGGGCTGAGGGTGCCGTTGAAATTCAAGGCTCCCACGTTGGACAAGTACAAGGGGGACACCTGCCCTAAAGTCCATGTCCTCTCTTACTACCGAAGGATGTCCGCGTATTCAGACGATGAAAGGATGCTCATGCATTTCTTTCAAGACAGCTTATCAGGACCTTCACTAGAATGGTATATGGGGTTGGAGCCCACGCAGATCAAAACTTGGAAGCAGTTGACTGATGCTTTCGTGACACATTACAAATACAACAGCAATCTGGCGCTAAACCGGGTCCAATTGCAGGGTTTGTCACAGAAGAACGGTGAAAGCTTTAAAAAGTATGCGCAAAGGTGGCGCGATATGGCAGCGAGGGTGCATCCTCCTTTAATTGAAAGGGAGATGAATGATATGTTCATTGGGACATTTACGGGGGTGTTCTACGAAAAATTGTTTAGTGTATCGTTGAGCAGTTTCTCAGACTTGATTCTTATGGGGGAGATGATTGAGAACGGGATTAAAGTTGGAAGGTTCTAAGCAGGTGAGTCTACTTCAACAGGAGGTGCCAGAAAAGCATTTGGTGGTAGACGACAAGGTGATTCTAGTGCCGTGTTTGGTGGCAGGGGCAGGGGCAGAGGAAGAAATCAGTATGTTCAGCCACAACAGATAGCTAGCGTCACTATCCCGCTTCCTCAAAGATAACCACAGCAACAGCAAGGATAGAATCCTGGCCAGAGAAGGGTACAGAATGCAAGGGAGAAAAGAGTATTTGAAGCACCTCCTTCAACGTATGCGGAACTCCTCCAGACCCTGCTAGGGTTGAACTTGGTTGAGAAGAGGACTTTGGCACCACCTACAGGGGCAGTACTTCCTTACGGATATGATGCCAACAAGCATTGTGAGTTCCACTCTGGGGCACTCGGGCATGATATAGAATCTTGTCAGGCATTTAAACACAAAGTTCAGGATTTATTGGATAGCAAAGCTATAAACTTTGGACAGGCAGGTCCAAATATAGTACAACAGCCTATGCTCAATCATGGGGAAAATGCCATCCTGACGGAGGAGAATCTGAATCTAGTGACGGATGTCAATGAGCTGAAGACACCGTTGGGTGAGATCAAAAGCAGGTTGTTAAAATGGGGTGTATTCCCGGGGTGTGATGAATTTTGCTTGGATTGTTGGATACAGCCAGAGGGTTGTAATGAGTTGAAGCAGGGTATTCAGGCTATGATGGATGAAGGTACTTTGCAGTTTGATAGAACTGCGGCTGAAGAGTCTGCAGACACATTGTGTGATGAGCAGAGCGATGTTGCGACGGTGACGATTCCGAGAAAAACAATAACGATAACGGCACCTTCCAGGCGGCCGACGATCACAATTACTAAAGCAGGACCAGTTCCTTTTGAGAGTACTAAAGCCGTGCCGTGGACTTACGGGTTGGAAGTATATTGCGATGGCGAGAAAATTGAAGTCAAGGGACAACCAGCTGGGGTTGTAGATAATGTTGTCGGAACAGGGGGGATGACCAGAAGCGGAAGAATCCTCACGTCACCCGAGGTAGAGGCTGAAAGATTAGCCAAGGGTAAAGTTAAGGCAACTGAGAGTGGTACTTCTCAGTCGAATGAAAAGGAAACGTCACTTAAAGATGTGGAAGAGTTTATGAGGCTCATTCGTAAAAGTGATTACAAAATCGTTGAGCACCTCCAGCAAACACCGTCAAAAATTTCCATCCTGTCATTGCTGTTATGTTCCGAGGCCCATCGGAACGCTTTGCTGAAAATTCTAGACACTTCGTTCGTTCCTCAAGAAGTTTCTGTTAACCAGTTGAAAGGAGTGATGGCGCATGTCAACGCGGGGCACAGTTTGGGCTTTACAGACTTTGATTTGACTCCGAGAGGGCGAGAGCACAATATGGAATTGCATGTGTCAGTAGAATGTCGGGGCACGGTCTTGTCCCATGTTTTAGTAGACACTGGATCTTCCCTGAACGTGCTACCGAAGAAATCCTTGATGAAGTTGGATATCAGGGGGATTATCTGCACACCCAGTGACTTAGTGGTGAATGCGTTCAATGGAACGAGGAGGTCGGTTTTTGGATCAATAACATTACCGTTGCAGGTGAGGCCTGAAGTATTTGAAACTGAATTCTATATCATGGACATCCAGCCAGCGTATAGTTGTCTCCTTGGGCGCCCTTGGATCCATGCTGCCGGGGCAGTCACATCCACGTTACACCAAAAGCTGAAGTATATGGTTGGGGATAGTGTTGTCACTGTTTGTGGAGAAGAAGATATTCTGGTTAGCCATTTGTCTTCGTTCAAATATGTGGAGGTTGACGGCGAAATCCATGAAACACCCTGTCAAGCCTTTGAGGGGTTGCGAATTAAGGACAAAGCTCCAGTGCCAAATAAGATATCAGATGTAGCGGTGTCATCGTACAAGGAGGCTCAGGCTCTAGTGCAGGCAGGCAAGACCAAGGGCTGGGGGCAGGTGTTGGAGATTCCCGTGAAGAATGACAGGTTCGGGCTTGGATATCATCCTTCGTCATTAGCATCCTCTTCAGGAACGCCCAAGTTCAGAGGGCCGATAACCATTACACCAGATGGGGTGAGCTTCGAGACTATCAATGTTGTTTCCGATTCTGAAGACGGAGATAGCGACTGTGATATGGATGCGTGGATCAAGCCAAGCATGCCAGGACAAAGTCTCTGCAATTGGTCTATCTGGGAAACTGTTCCTGTGACAACTAAACAGTAATGATTTGTTTTCTTAATTGTTGAATAATCATGTGTCCTACCCGGGTCATAGTGATTTTGCTTAGGGTCATTTGGTTATGTACATTACATTTTTTAATCATGAAATAAAGGCGTTTTTCATATACAAGTGTTGTGATCCCTGTTTTCCTGTTTTTATCTTTTACAATAAAATGGCAGCGTGGTTATTTGCTTTGTATGCGTTTTGAAGCATTTAACCATTTCCTTTGCAGGATTACTATTTTAGATGACATATATGAACCGCCTATGACTCACTTCGACTTCGAGCACCCGGTATTTCAGGCTGAGGAAGAGATTGTTGAAGATGGCGACATACCAGAGGAGTTGACCTGGTTATTGAAACAAGAAGAAAGAATCATTCTGCCTCATGAGGAAGTCATTGAGATTATCAATTTGGGGTCGAAAGAGGTTGTGAGAAACATCCGTATAGGGGCTGTGCTGCAGAGCGATGTCAAGCAAAAGTTGGTGGAGATGCTCAAGGAGTACAGTGATATATTTGCTTGGTCGTACGAGAATATGCTTGGGTTGGATACGGATATGGTCGTTCACCGTCTGCCGCTGCGAGAGGAATGTCCTCCTATTAAGCAGAAACTCCAAAGAATCCGACCGGACATGGCTGTGAAGATCAAGGAGGAAGTTCAAAAACAGTGGGATGCTGGTTTCCTAGCTGTTACAAAATATCCCTCGTGGGCCGCTAATATTGTGCCAGTGCCAAAGAAAGACGGTAAAATGCGAATGTGCGTAGACTACCGTGATTTGAATAAGGCGAGCCCGAAAGATGATTTTCCACTTCCTCACATCGATGTATTGGTTGATAACACTGCTCAATTCTCCGTATTCTCCTTCATGGATGGCTTCTCGGGCTATAATCATATTAAAATGGCGCCAGAAGACATGGAGAAGACTACCTTCATTACTCCCTGGGGAACATTTTGTTACAAAGTGATGCCCTTCGGATTGAAGAATGCTGGGGCAACATATCAACGTGCTATGACGACTCTCTTTCATGACATGATGCATAAAGAGATCGAGGTTTATGTTGATGATATGATTGCCAAATCCCAGACGGAGGAAGAGCATTTGGTTAATCTGCTGAAACTGTTCAAGAGGCTTAGGAAGTTCAGGTTGAGACTGAACCCTAACAAGTGCACCTTTGGGGTGAGATCGGGCAAACTGCTAGGGTTTATTGTGAGCGAGAAAGGAATAGAGGTTGATCCTGCGAAAATAAAAGCAATACAAGAAATGCCGACGCCTAAAACAGAAAAAGAAGTGCGTGGATTTTTAGGGAGGTTGAACTATATCGCCCGGTTCATATCTCACTTGACTGCGACGTGCGAGCCGTTATTCAAGTTGTTGAAAAAGGACCAGGTAGTGACCTGGAATGAAAATTGTCAAAAGGCGTTCGACAAGATAAAAGAATACTTGCAGGAACCTCCTATTTTGATACCCCTAGTGGCCGGGAGACCTTTGATTATGTATTTGACGGTTCTTGAGGAAAGTATGGGTTGTGTTCTCGGTCAACACGACGAGACTGGACGTAAAGAGCATGCCATCTACTACTTGAGTAAAAAGTTCATAGACTGTGAGTCCCGTTACTCAATGCTCGAGAAAACATGTTGTGCGCTAGCCTGGGCCGCCAAACGTTTGAGGCAATACATGCTAAATCATACAACCCTGCTAATTTCAAAGATGGATCCAATCAAATACGTGTTTGAGAAGCAAGCACTCTCCGGAAGAATTGCCCGATGGTAGATGGTGTTAACCGAATACGACATTCAGTATGTCTCGCAAAAGGCTATTAAAGGTAGCGTTTTGTCAGAGTACCTTGCGGAGCAGCCTGTTGAGGACTACCAATCGATGAGGTTTGATTTTCCTGACGAGGATATCATGTACCTGAAGATGAAAGATTGTGAAGAACCGTTGCCGGACGAAGGACCAGAGTTGGGTTCCAAATGGCAGTTGATATTTGACGGAGCTGTAAATTCCTATGGTAGCAGAATAGGCGCAATTATTACTACTCCTCAGGGGTCGCACATCCCCTTTACTGCCCGATTGACCTTTCCCGTCACCAATAATGAGGCTGAATACGAGGCTTGCATCATGGGTCTGGAAGAAGCTATTGATTTGCGAATCAAGCATCTGGATGTATACGAAGACTCAGCTCTAGTGGTGAACCAAATTAAAGGGGAATGGGAGACACGTCACCCCAATTTGATACCATATATGAATTATGCAAGAAGATTGTTGCCTTTCTTTGACAAGGTGGAATTGCATCATGTGCCGCGAGCAGAAAATCAAATGGCTGACGCCCTGGCGACATTGTCTTCGATGTATAAACTTAACTTCTGGAACGAGGCTCCCCGGATTGTTATCTCTCGGCTTGACAGACCTGCATTCATATTTGCCATTGACGAGGCTCCCGATGGTCAACCCTGGTACTTTGATATCCAGAATTTCCTAAAGAACAAGGAGTATCTGGATGGGGTATCCAGTCGAGATCAGAAGACTCTCAGAAGATTGGCTGGCAGTTTCTATTTGAATCCTGACGGTGTCCTATACAAAAGAAACCACGACTTGGTGTTGCTACGCTGTGTAGACGAGAAAGAGGCGAAGTTGCTTATGGAAGAGATACATGAGGGTACATTTGGTACGCATGCTGGCGGGCATGCTATGACGAGAAAACTGCTGCGGGCAGGTTATTACTGGCTAACTATGGAAACAGACTGTTTCAAGTTTGCAAAGAGGTGTCATAAATGCCAAATTTATGCGGACAAGGTCCATGTACCCCCAAGTCCTCTGAATGTGATGTCATCACCGTGGCCGTTCTCGATGTGGGGAATTGATATGATTGGCAAAATCGAGCCTACGGCATCCAACGGACACCGGTTCATCTTGGTGGCAATTGATTACTTCACCAAGTGGGTGGAAGCAGCGTCATATGCCAATGTCACCAAACAGGTGGTAGCCAGATTTATCAAACGAGATATTATCTACAGATATGGAATCCCTGAGCGGATTATCACCGACAACGGTTCAAATTTGAATAATAAAATGATGAAAGAGCTGTGTCAGAATTTTAAGATTGAGCATCACAACTCTTCTCCTTACCGGCCCAAGATGAATGGCGCTGTCGAAGCGGCCAATAAGAACATAAAGAAGATTGTCCAGAAGATGGTTGTGACGTATAAGGACTGGCACGAGATGCTACCTTTCGCTTTGCACGGTTATCGTACGAAGGTACGCACATCAACCGGGGCAACCCCTTTTTCGTTGGTATACGGGATGGAGGCAATGCTACCATTTGAGGTTGAGATTCCTTCCTTGAGGGTTTTACGGGATGTCCAACTTGACGAGGCAGAATGGATTAAAGACAGGTTGAATCAGCTGAGTTTAATGGATGAGAAGAGGCTAGCTTCTCTAGCATACGGTCGGTTGTACCAGAGCCGGATGAAGAAAGCATATGATAAGAAGATACACCCTCGAAGCTTTCAGACGGGCGACCTTGTGCTGAAGAGGATTCTCCCACCACAAACAGATCACAGGGGCAAGTGGACCCCTAATTACGAAGGACCCTACGTTGTCAGAAAAGTCTTCTCTGGAGGAGCCTTGCTGCTATCTACCATGGATGGTGAAGACTTTACGTCTCCTGTGAATTCGGACGCAGTTAAAAAATACTTTGCTTGAAAGTGACCCGCTGGACAGTAAAAAGAGAGTCCAGGCAAAAATGGGGCATCCTGGCGAACCGTAAAAAATGAATAGAAGGTTCGGGCAAAAGTTAGGCATAAAATTGAAAAGATGTACACCCGTGAAGTCGAAAACCTGCATTGGGCGACTTCGGCAAAAAAGGGTATCCCGGTGAATTGAAAACCCGCAAAGGGCGATTCACGCAAAAGTTAGGGATTGAAAAAGCAAATGACTGCGGTCCGAATTTTATACAGCAGTGCTTAGTGGTTTGGGAGTACCTGAGGGTTTGGTTATCCAACACAATCTCTTCCGAAAGTCGAATACCGGGAAAGCGCCAGAGTCAGGCGAGTCATAGGAGGATCAGCTCATGATGTTTGTTTGCACCACGTTGCCGACATGTATACAAATATTGTTTTGTATTTTTATGCTTTTTGAGCGTATATGTAGGTGTGTGTGCATAACTTCCTCTTTTCAGGAGTTGCATCCGATGTACAAAACTTTGCCTATTCAGAGGTCGGTTATTAATAAAACATGTTATTCAGTATTTGATGTTTGTGCTTTACTGTTTTGTATGTGGAAAACGCCAATGTTCCGATGAACTTGCATGTGCATAACTTTGATGGCCCTTGCCAATAATTGCTAAAACTTCGAATTGACTGAAGTAATGTCACGGACACTAACCCGAATAGATTTGGTTGTATAGATTTGGGTTGTCTCGTTTGTGTTTTGCAGGGTTCTCACCTTTGAAGCAAACGATCAGAAAATTGTGGCCCTGGCCGGAGGTTCGTGGCGAAAGACTTGACTTCGTTTGACGCTAATCCCCATGCAGGTCGCGCCTCATCCCTAGAGTTTGAGACAATGTTATCCCTCACCGAAGGAAGGATTATTTTCCCCAGAAGAGTATCCTCATGGAATTTGTCTACATGATATCCCCAGCAAGTCAAGATCAGTGTCCCATGCAGAGGTTATACTCCCCAGAGAGCCGGAGGTGTGCATGTTCAATCCCCAGCTGGGAGGATTTCCATGGCGCATAACCAAGATGGTAAGTTCAGCAGGATTATCCCCCACCGAGGATGGTTTTCTTTCTCCCCGCGGGTTGTCATGCCTTTGTCAGGATGATTATCCCCAGCGGAGTGGTGGTTCCGAGTTTGTAAACTGTACCTGTACAGTTGTCCCCTAGAGGGTCGCTTCTCCCCCAGTTGAGTTTGTTCACCAGCAGGGTGTTATTCTTTCCTCCAATGGAAGTTGATGTGTAATCTCTCCCCGACAGAGTTGGTTGTATTTCCGGCATTTATTTTGCCATAATACTTCACAATACCCGTTCATCCCCAGCAGGGTGGTGTTTGTCCTCAACAGCCGTGTTGATGAAGCAAGCTTATCAGAGCTCCCCAGCAGCCTGAACCTGCATTTGCATTTGCATACATTATCATGTTTGCATCTACCAAAAAAACGCGTAGCATTTCCATGCCGTATGGAGCATTTCGCCATTGCCATACATACGCATTATGAAACATAAATCAGGTTGGTTAACCTTTTGCTTTCAGGTGTGTTTCTCAGCAGGAGTAAGGGGTTCTATCTCGGATCTATTTCCAGATATTCGAAGTCTCGCTGTGAGACATGTGATGACACAGTTCTTATTATCATTCCCCACAGAGTTACTGGCTGAAGTTTCTCTTATCCGACCAGCGGAGTGTTTTCTTCAGGTTCGCTGTCGCGACAGCATTTCAGGGTTTCATGAATCAGAATTTCAGAGGAGGTCACTTGTCGTCGAAACGGGTGTCGGGCAGTTATTTTCAGAATATCCCCAGTGGAGTTAGCTACTACCGCGAACAGGCTAGGAAGCTATATCCAAGATATCTTTTCCCGTATGAATCAGGCGGAAGAACTTTCCTGTATGTATCAGGCAGATGTGTTATCTTTTCCCGTATGAAGCAGGCGGAAGAACTTTCTTGTATGTATCAGGCAGATGTGTTATCTTTTCCCGTATGAAGCAGGCGGAAGAACCTTCCTGTATGTATCAGGCAGATGTGTTATCTTTTCTCGTATGAAGCAGGCGGAAGAACTTTCCTGTATGTATCAGGCAGATGTGTTATCTTTTCCCGTATGAAGCAGGCGGAAGAACTTTCCTGTATGTATCAGGCAGATGTGTTATCTTTTCCTGTATGAAGCAGGCGGAAGAACTTTCCTGTATGTATCAGGCAGATGTGTTATCTTTTCCCATATGAAGCAGGCGGAATAACTTTCCTGTATGTATCAGGCAGATGTGTTATCTTTTCCCGTATGAAGCAGGCGGAAGAACTTTCCTGTATGTATCAGGAAGATGTGTTATCTTTTCCCATATGAAGCAGGCGGAAGAACTTTCCTGTATGTATCAGGCAGATGTGTTATCTTTTCCCGTATGAAGCAGGCGAAAGAACTTTCTTGTATGTACCAGGCAGATGTGTTACCTTTTCCCGTAAGAATCAGGCGGATAAACTTTCCTGTATGAATCAGGCAGATGTGTTTTCCGGTTTGAATCAAGAAAAGGGAGTTTCCTGTATGAAGCAGGCAGATGAATTTTCCAGTATCCAGGTAGATGAGGCTCCCGTAATAGACAAAGTATGTGAGTTGCGTTCCGACATTCGACAAAAGTATTTTCCCCCCCAAGGAAGTCGCCGTGATTTCCTCGTGTTAATGTCCCCAGTAGAGTCCCCAGAATCGTTTGTAGGTTGGGACCAACGGAGTTAGCTACTGCAGAGGTAGGCAGAGAAACGGTATTCAGATAATTTTCCCGTATGAAGCAGGCGAATGGATTTTCCTGTGTTCAGGCAGATGATTTTTCCCGTATGAAACAGGCGGATGAATGTTCAGACATAATTGTTTCCCCAGCGAAGTCGTCGGGATGTTGCTATATTGACAAAATATAGCGTCCTAACATGGACAAAGTTCTATCCTCGCGATGATAGAATCTTTTTCGGGCTGATAAAAATAATCCCCAGCACGATCGTTAATTGATTAGTTTGTTGTCGTAACAACCAGATCCAGTCAGCGGATGTGTTTTCCAAGCAGTTTGTGCAGTTTATTTCTGCGGTTGGCAAATTTCTGGGTTCTTAGTATTCAACCGTCTCGTACCTCGATTGTTTGAAGGTCGTTCTCTCTTCACCCAGTCGGGTCCAAGCCGTTTGAATAGGGGCAGTTGTTGCACCCTAAAATTTGCTCAACCTATTTCACCTGATTTATGTTTTAATTGCATTATCATTTGCATATTGAATCATGTACATAAACTAATCATTTGCATAGCATAGAATATCAAGTCATCTAACAAGGGATCAAGTGCCATTCTTATCTAAAGAAGCACATCAAGGTTTTTTTTCAAGCTTAAGACCATCCAAGTCATCAAGTCATGTTTGAAGCTTTGAGAAGTTTGAGGGTCAACCAGTAGATTTCTCTCCTAATTTGAGGTGTATTGAGGGTCATCAATGAGCTATGAATTGAGGGTATGGAATGTGTACAAAGCTTATGAAATGCCTAGAGAGTCATATTGAGATGAAACAAGTCATTGATTCAAGTACAAGAGCCACAGTTGAAGTGCAGTCAACTAGGGTTTCATCTGGGTCAACCCTAGGTCAACTGAGTGATTGAAGAGCATCAAGGCTTAATTGGAGGTTGTGGGATTCATGAATTGATATGGTGATACATGTGTGGTGTTGTTCCAAGGATAAATCAAAGAGAATCAAGAGCAGGAAGAGTTACCAAATTAGGGTTTCAGTGTAAAATCCCCAAATTTAGGCCTAACTTCCAAGCCAGATAAGTCAAAATGCAAGTTTCAAATGGATTCTTGGCCAACATGAAACTTGTAGAGCTTCTCAATATCTTTAATTTGAGTACTATAAGTCTTCAAGGATATTTGTAGAACTCAAGTTATGGTTCTTGCAAGTTATGGGCCCCCAGAGGACACTGAAATTTATCTGTGAAAGTCACTTGACTTCCAAGCAACTTTTGCCCATCAAGGAGTTTTTTCAAATGGATTCTTGGCCAACATAAGAGTTTCAGATATTGATCTTAGCTTTAATTTGAGTACTAAAAGTCCTCAAGAGGATTTGTAGAACTCAAGTTATGGTCTTGGCAATCCAGGGGTATTTTGGGAAAGTTGAATTATAGGTCATTTTCCAACATAGGTCAAAATCTCCATCTTCCACTCCTCAAATGAAAAAATGTTCAACATAAGATGTGTTCAAAATGATGTTTTTGGGCTAGATAAAAGGTCATGAGAGCTTGGAAAGGCTTGTATCACAAAATTGCAAAAATGGCCTAAAATAAGGGTGAATTTTAAATGAACCAAGGTTGAAAATTGGGATTTTTGATCTATGGGTCCAAACCAAGCCATATGACATACCAAATTGATTGGAAAATGCATTTTGTAAACATTGACATTGCCATATTTTTTAGTTAAGGGTTAATTCAATGACTTCCTTTGTAAAATGGTTACTTACATCATAAGTCACATATGCAAAACCTCTTTTTAGAGCATAACCAAAGCCTTAGCCCTTGCCAATCCCTTCAATATGTCATGTGGTGAGAATTTGGATCAGAATGAGGCATTGAAACAAGCTTAAAACTCAGCTACCATATGTGAATTTCTCATGACATTTTCAAGAGCAAGAGATGTGGAACTTCTCATTAGAGCTTTCCAGAAGTTTCTAGATTGATCATACACATTCTATATAAGGATTAGAAGAGGTTCAAAGCATTGGTTGGTGCAGATTGAGGGAGATTGGGGAGATTGAACATTGAGTTTTCAGTTTGCATAACAGAATCGGTTACAACCATTTGAGCAATTTCAATCCATTCTTTTGTGTCCAATAGCTTCCTTTGGTGTGGGTGAGTGATTCCAGATACAATTCAAGGCAAGATTGGTGCAAAATCGTGAGAGAGCATTTTGGATTCATCCCTTGCAAGTCAGAATCGGATTCAAGGATTCAAGAGGTTTCAATCCAATTTGATGCATACAGAAGCTTGATCATACGTCATTGAAGCTATCTGGAAGATCTTGGAGCTCAATTTGAAGGATTGCTTGGTCTGTTCACTCGATTTTTGCAGGTATGTAAATCTTATCTTATGGCTTGATATAGGTATAATTGTTAGGGTTTAGATGGTTGGATGAGATGTAGATCATTGCTAGGAACTTTATGGTAAAGAAATTCAAGAATTGGAGACAATTTAGATAGGTGACCAATTTTTGTTTGAGCTTGGTTCTTGATGATTCTTGAGGATTAAAGCTAGTTTGGTAGTGGATTTTGCTCAGTGTAGCATGGTGATGATTTTAGGCCTCTCAATTTTGAGTTTGGTGAGAATTGAGGTTTGAGCACTTTCTGAATTTTTCTTCGTGTTTTGAGGAAGAAGATGATTCAATACAAATGGAGGTCAGGGCTGAATTCCTTGGGGAAAAACGAGCAGGATGATGTGTTTATGTTAGGGTTTTGATGAGGATTAGTGGAGCTGAGGTTTGGGGAAGAAGAAGGTCGAAGCTCTGATCAGCCATGGCTTTTTCTCCCTCCAAGATTCAAATGAAGAAGACGATAGGATGGCCCTTGGATCATGAGAAGACTTTGACTAGAATGATCATCCAACGACCACGAGCGCATTTTAATTTGTGAAGGTTTCTGAGTCCAAGCCAAACGCACTGTTTCATTTAACTTCCTTGGATGGGCTTAAATATATTTTGCTACCAACACCCCTTTCTGAGGCCCAATTGAGAAACACGTGTGATTTGCTTGCTATTCTCACCAAACTTTTTCCATTTTTCTTTCTATTTTCATTTGATTTTCTGAATTGGTGTTGGGCTTAGTGTGCGCTGACTATTAACACCCCACCATGGGCCCAACTGGCGTATTGAACTAGATCTGATTACTATTTGTCACGCTTTCTTTTCATTTTCTTTTATTTTTCTTTTATTTCCACATTCATTTTAGGTTAATTAGAAAATTCATAATAAATTGAAAAAAGATCATTTTTGGATGGGAATTTTTTCCTTGTTTTCCTTAGGGTTTCTAGAATTTAATAAAATAATAAAAATATTAATTCCTTGCATTTTATATTTTTGGCATATTTTACAATTTTATTGATTTTATTTTACATTTGTTTGATACCTTATTTTTTTGAATTTAGTGTGATCAATTGGTGTATGATTTTTGATTGATTCTTGTGATGTTGATTAGATTAGAGATACGTGCTCCCTTAGGGATTTTTCTCATATTTTTATGATGAAATTTAGGATAGTTTTGAGTGATGAACTTTAGGGTGCTAGGATTAGGGTTTTTCAACATATAGGGGTAATTTTGACACATAGTTTTGGGGTTTAATAGTTGATTTAGGCCTTGGGGTTTATGTGGGGTAAAAGGTGCATAGTTAGGTTCCCTTATAAATTAATCTAGGATTTTAGGATGAGTATTACTATTTTCTTTGATTTTTGCAAATTGGGTGATATTGGTGTGTTTCCCTCTGGGGATGGTGTTTTGTTTGTTGGGTTTTAGGCATTTCAATTGGGTGTTGGGCTTGGGCTTTGTTTGTTAGAGCTAATGAAGGCTTTGGAGATGATGGGAGACAAGGGATAGAGCTTGATGCCTGAAGATTCTCATCCTTGAAGGTTGCTTTTGAAGACTTAGGAGATAGGAGATCTAGGGAGAGCTTAGATTAGACTGATTTCTTCTGTCAAACATAGAGAGCTTCTTGTGCCTCTATTCCATCCTATGACACAAGGTTCCCCCAAAGAAGTTCCATCTCTCCTTAAGAGGGATGTAGAGCATGCTTTGATTGGGTAGAACCTTGAGGATACCTTTCACTTGCTATGATAAGATCTTAGTGATTTCCCTGGGTTATCATTAAGATTCTTAACATTTCAACTCCATCTATCATTAGTTGATTCTCTCCTGTGAGTGCTTGCTTTGGAAAAGGGAACTTATTGAAGATGAAGTTCATTGAAGATTGGTGAAGATGAAGCTTGTGCTTGTCAAAGTTGGGTATCTGTTGAAGAATAGGGTTTTGTTGCTGTTGGAAGTTGTTTATTGGTTGGGGTTCATTGCTTGCCAGAACTTGGAGATTTTTGGAGATAAAAGCTTATCTAAAGCATGAAGATCATTGGAGAGTAAGGATGGGGGTCTTACTTGAAGGTGTTACTGTCAACCTTTTGATGTTGATCATCTGT
The DNA here is from genome assembly GCA_963859935.3 of Lathyrus sativus. NCBI lineage: Eukaryota > Viridiplantae > Streptophyta > Magnoliopsida > Fabales > Fabaceae > Lathyrus > Lathyrus sativus. Next base: position 543,045,678 of record OZ012739.1, on the reverse strand, counting down.
AGCTGTCAGAGCTGGTGCTGTTTGAGTTGCTTATTGCAGGAGCTGGTGTTGCTGTCAGAGCTGGTGTTGGATTTTATTTCTTTTTCTGTATTGTTTATTGGCTTGTTCGGCTTGCCCCCTTAGGTTTGAAGTGAAGCTGTTTCACTTTGCCTATTGTTTTCCCAGGTTCGAGGTTGAGTGGGACTCCCTTGCCTCGCTTGTATTGCTGTATCTCATGCATTTTACTGTGTATTGTATAACTTTTGTTTCTTTTCCGTTTATCCCCTAGGATCTCTGATTTCCTCTGTGCAGGAGGGAATTATGACAAACATTAGGTTGTAATCCATGCATGATAATATTAGGGTAGTTTTTATTCCCATGTCAAACCCTAGGTTTTTAGACTTCTTTCTCATCTCAAAACAATTCAAAACACAGTAATAAGGATAATCGATGTCGTACGCTACAAGCCTTAAGCTATTTGAGAAAGGGTTGTTGAAGGGTCACTCTTCAGTAATCTGACTGCTTGGTGTGTTACCCTTAGGGTGACATACGACGTAGTCACCCTCAAATCATAGTCTCTAGTGCGTCAGAGATTTCAAACATCATAAAAAACAATTCTTGCGTAAAAGACTAAAAACAAACATCAAAGTGTCATTTTTGTCCGCTTGGACCCGTAATCAGGAGAAAACCTTTTCAGAAAGATAAAAACAGTCAGACAAAGATGTGTCTTCCGTAGCCCGAACTACGTTTGCTCTGATCTTTCATGCTGTATGAAAGTACGTAGGCATAGGATGTCGTATCCTAGCAAGCAACCTTCCCCTCCTTTCCCGTAGGTAGGCGAACTACGTTGACTCTGATTTCTCGTTCTAGACGGGAATACGTAGGCATAAAGTGCGATACTTTGCCGAGTCATTTTCTCTTATTTTAACCCCATACCTTTAGCGTAGATAGAATAACAATCCGTACTAGAAAACAAGCGTGGATCCCGTCGAGTACGACGGACGTGAGGGGTGCTAATACCTTCCCCTTGCGTAACTGACTCCCGAATCCAGGATTTGGTTGCGACGACCATTCCTTTCCCGTCTTTGCGGTAGGTTTACTTTGAGCGTTTCCTTTCCCTCGTTTGGGATAAATAACGCACGGTGGCGACTCTTCTGTCATAGCCGGCGCCGATTTTCGCAGTAGCGACACCTACCCTCTCATGTTAATTCATCATATCGAAATCCATTCTCCCCCTTACCTTAGATTGAAGCTTTTTCCTTGACAACAATGGAGAATTGGTTCCTCTGCCCTAGTTCTCCTTTCTCTGTCTTTTTCCTCTTTTACGTGTTAACTATCTAACTCCTCCACGAAACCTCTGTTAACCCCTTAAATTAAAGTTTTAACTCATTTAATCCAATTAATAATAATAATAACTACCATCCTATTTATATTATTATTAATAATAATTACATAATAATATCAATAACCATAGTATTCTCATTATTGTTATTAAATGGTTAGTATTATTACTATAGGTCCACCTTACCCTAACTAAGGTCACCTCCCACTCTTGCCCCTAAATTTATACCCCTAATTAAGAACATCACAACAAATACGCACACAACAAAGCATAAAATGACTAAATAATTTAAATAGGATGTTACAGTTACAAAGATTTCTGATTATCATTTGACTCATGATAAGGTAAGGAGGATTATTGTAGCATCTCAAGGGGACGGTTATGCTAGCCTTGGATATTATGTTTTTAATGTGGTTGAAGGACTGCAAAATAAAAGAAGAAAAACCTTTAGGGAGGCATTTGAAAATAGGTGGAGTCAATGGTGGTTGAAAAAGCATACTTGTAGGCTTGTTAAATTACCTAGGCAAAAAAGGGTAATTGGGAACAAGTGGATTCAAGTTGCGGGATCAAGATTCAAGGGTTGCTTGAATTTGATCAAAGTTATTGATTAAAGTTTCAACTTGGTAGAGAGTAGGAATGTTGTTGATTGCTAAATTGGTATCAACACGGTTTAAAGTTAAGGTGGAAATTGTTGTATTTGTGCCTTAAAATCTTTGTTGATGAAGAGAAAGAAAATAAATTTTGGAGATTGCATTTACCGCGAAAATTAGAAGTTTTAGAAAGTCGAACGAAAAGTCGAGAAAAAAAACAATTGATGAATAGTATCGTTCGCACAATTAATAGTGTTGTCCATATGGTGAATAGTGTTTTTGAATTTTCGGGCTTTTTTCGATTCGATCCATGGATCCATGTGATTTTGGACTTTCTTTGTTGGATATTTGCTATTATAAATATGTATCTCTTATATGTGTGTGACAATCTTAGAGTTTTCACCAACAAGAGAGACAAAGGGTTTAAAGGTATAGCATACGGTTTCAGCTATGCATAAAGAAACCTTGTATTACACATTTGATTTAAGTGATTCATATATTGAGAGTTAGAGAGGTAGAGAAACACTTGGGTATAAATAGGATTGTTTTTGGGCACCTTCAGGGTTGTTCTTAGGAACCTAAAGGCGAAAGCTATTTTCTTATAACTCATCTGTAATCTCTTGTAACAACTTTCTGAGTATAGTGAATTAGAAAGCTCTCTCTCCCCTAGAGTAGATCGTTTGATCGAACTGGATAAACAAACCTTCGATTTTTTCTTGCCTTATATTATACGTGTACGAATTATTATTGCTGAAGACCATTTATTTTGGTTGCTATTGTTCTTTGCCTCACAAATTAATATTAAATTTTATCGTAATTCACAACAAGATTTTCAATAATATATCTCCGAAATAGAGAACACACTTAAAGAATCAACATTATATAGAAAAGTAAGTTATTGATAAAAATTGATACAGCTATTAGTTTACAGTAGTGTAAATATATACAAGTTTGATAGACCTAATTTGGAGTGAATCAAGGTAACTAATTTCCTATTGATTCTTCACTAATTAAGTAATTGATATTTGACTATATAATGAGTAAATAACAGATTTACAAATCAGAATAATTAAAGGAATTTTAAACTCTAATTATTATTGATATCCTCCCGCAAGTTGGATAACTTGGAAGAGAGATGCAACTTGGACAGTAGAAACTCGAACCGAGGGTGAAGCAGAGGCTTTGTTAGAATATCAGCTAGTTGATCACCAGTAGGGACAAAGGATACGCGAAACTTGCCGTGTTGAACATTTTCACGGACAAAGTGATAGGCTAAGGCTATATGTTTCATTCGAGAGTGAAAAACATGATTAACACTTAGATGTGTGGCACCGAGATTGTCACAATATATAACTGGATTAGCAGTTGGAGTGTGACCAAGTTCTGTAAATAAGGACAGAACCCATAGTAGTTCACTAGTTGTGTCAGCCAAGGCTTTATATTATGCTTCCGTGGATGATCGAGCAACCGAACGTTGTTTGCAAGAGCTCCAAGAGATGGGAGTGCTGCCAAGATACAACAAATAACCAGTAGTTAAAACATAATCGTCCTTGTCACCTGCCCAGTCCGCATCCGAGTATGCATGAAAATTCAACGGAGCAGTTGCCGAGATGAAGATTCCTTTGTCAAATGTGGCAGCCAGATAGCGGAGCACTCTTTTGAGTGCAGACCAATGCACCGTTCTTGGATTTTGCATGAACTGTGCAAGTTTGTTGGTGCTGAAGGCGATGTCTAGGCGAGTAAGACTTAAGTATTGGAGACTTCCAACTAGCGCTCGGTACTCAGTTGAGGAAGGCAGAGGTTCACCAGAATCCTTGAGTAGTTGAACAGTTGCAGACAACGGAGTGGATGCTGGTTTCGCATCTGCCATGCCTGATTTATGTAGCAGATCGGTGATATATTTCCTTTGAGAAAGAAACATACCTGCAGCGGAAGGAATTACTTTGACACCCAGAAAATAGTTGAGGCATCCAAGATCTTTCAACGAGAAGCGAGCAGCAAGTGTGGCAATGAGGCTTGATAACTCTGTAGAAGAACTCCCGGTGACAATCATATCATCAACATATACTAATAAGTACAGAGTGACATCCGGTTTTTGGTGGATGAATAAAGATGCATCTGTAGTGGAATTAACAAAGCCAATGGAGAGCAGAAATACTCGAAGTTCCGTATACCAGGCGCGAGGTGCCTGCTTCAACCCATAAAGTGCCTTTTTAAGGCGGCAAACATGATTAGGAAAGTTTTTGTTGACAAAACCAGGTGGTTGTACCATAAAGACTTCCTCCTTAAGCGCCCCTTGAAGAAAAGCATTATTGACATTAAGTTGACGGATGGACCACCCTTGATGAACTGCAAGTGTTAGAACAATTCGAATGGTCACCGGTTTAACAACTGGGATGAATGTTTCCGTATAGTCACTACCAGGGCGTTGGTGAAACCCTTTGGCAACTAACCGAGCCTTGTAACAATCAATCAATCTACCCGGATTCTGTTTGATTCGAAAGACCCATTTACAACTAACCAAATTTTGAGCAGAGGAGCTACTTACAAGATCCCAAGTGTTGTTTTGGTGTAAAGCATCAAATTCGGCTTGCATAGTCGTGCGCCAATCAGGGTCACGTAGAGCCTGGGTGATGGTGTTGGGTTCAATGGGAGAGAAGGGTCGAACATGTAGGTTGAGTTTTTTAAGAGGTTTGACAATGTTGTTTTTAGACCGGGTGATGATACCACCACCATTGGTTTGTTGTCCCGGGTTTGGGTTGATGGTGGATGGGGGCGGATGGGATGGAGGAGGAGGTTGAGGGGAGTGTGATGATGTAGTTTGAGTATTATTGGTGGGTTCATTTGAGGTTGATGGTTGAGCCAAGTCCGGTACGTGGGTGATGGATGGAGAGGGATAGGCAGCGGATAAATTTTCTGGTGTGTTTAAAGTGGTATTATCAGTGGGTTGAGCTACGGGCGGTAAAATAGAGATTTGAAGTGGGCTTGTTTGTTGTTCTACATGTAAATTAGATTGGGCTACTAGAGGGCTGAATGGGAATTTAGATTCAACAAACTTCACATGGCGAGAGGTATAAATCCTTCCGGTTGTGGGATTGAGACACAAATACGCCTGTTAATCAGCTGAATAACCTACAAAAACACACATGGCAGACTTTGGCGCAAGTTTATGGTTAGCATATGGTTTAATCCAGGGAAAACACAAACATCCAAAACATTTTAGTTTATGATAATCTGGACTAATGTGGAGTAATTTGGAATAAGGTGACTTGTACCCAATAATTGGAGTTGGGAGACGATTTATGAGGTAGGCTGCAGTAGTCATGGCGTGAGGCCAATAGGTGAGGGGCAAGCCCGAGTAATGAAGAAGAGAAAGACCGGTTTCGGTGATGTGACGATTCTGGCGTTCAGAGATTCCATTGTGTTCAGGTGTATGAGGTGGGGTGGTGTGATGACTTATACCATGAGTGCTTAAAAAAGGACGAAGTCCAATATATTCGCCACCATTATCTATGTATAAGATTTTGATTTTGTGGTGATAGAAATTTTCAACTAGTGATTTAAATTTGGGAAATATATTTTGGACATCAGATTTGTGCTTTATTGGATATAACCAAATATAGCGAGTAAAATGATCAACAAACATGCAATAATAACGAAGACCGTCAATAGATAAAACAGGAGATGTCCATACATCTGAAAAAATTATTTCTAATGGATAAGAAGACTTAAGAGTAGATTCATGAAAAGGAAGTTTGTGACTCTTGCTAATTTGACATGAATTACAATCAGATTGCTGGAATTTATTTGAACCCAAAAGAAAATGTTGTTGAATAAATTTGAAGATAGAGGATGAAGGGTACCCAAGCCTATGGTGCCATGATGCAGAGGATTTCGCACGAACGGTATGGACGGATGGTGAAGTGGTGGGCCAGAGATAAAGTCCATCCACACATGAGCCCTCATGAGTTTTTTTGGCATGTTTGCAAGTTCTTTACATAAAAAGAGTTTGGTAGGAAAACAACAGCAGAGTCAGTTTGTTTGGTAAGTTTAGAGACAGAAATAATTTGTTGTTTCATGGAAGGAGCACACAGAGCATTAGACAAGGATAAATCATGAGGTAAAAGTGTTCCAGAATGAGAGATGTTTAAACCTGAACCATTACCCATGAACAGCGAGTCAGGACCAGTGTATGGATGATGAAGTGCCATATTTTCAAGATCATTGGTCACATGATGTGTTGCTCCACTATCAACCAAGAAATCAGTATGGCATGGACCAGCAGCTGCAGTGTTGGCATGAGCCGGTCCAGTGTGAGCCAGAAAGTTTCGAGACGGTGGCATGATACCGGGATGTTGCTGCTTGAAGATTTGGCACTGAGATAGAACGTGTCCTTTGACATTACACCACTGACAGCGTCCGAGAAACGGTTTGCGATTGTCAGTGTGTTGATTAGACGGTGCGGGGAATTGACCAGATCGAGACCTGTTGTTGTAGTTGGGTCGAGTCCGAGCATTCAAGGCTGTAACCGGAGCAGGAATTTGTCTCTGAGCAGCAACAATGGAGAGTTCTTGGATGAGTAGTTTCTCGAGGAGATCATCAAAGTTAATTGGGGTATCTCTTGCATTTATTCCATCAATGACTGCTTTGTAGCTGTCGTCGAGACCACGCAAAACATGATCAGTCATGTCTTCAACCGAGACAAGAGATCCGAGTGAAGCGAGAAGATCTACTGTTTGCTTCAGAGAGTACATATAGGTTGTAATGGATTGGGTACCTTTGGAAGCCATTCGCAGACGCTTTTTGAGTTGCTTGAGATGGCTGCGAGATGCCTTGGCATATGTGTTCTTGAGGAGAGTCCATAGATTATGCGACGTCTTTGTTTGAGACACCAGGGAGGCCACTTCGTTGGAGAGAGTGGTGAGGATAGCGCCATAAATGAGTCAATCCTGTCGATGCCAAGTTTGATCAGCAGGATTTGTTGTCGTCACTGAAGGTGTTGCAATGGTAGAGATCGTTTTTGGCGGCGCGGGGAAAGATCCATCTGGATATTTTAGGAGATCAAAGCCATCAAGAAAAGCTTCAACTTGGAGTTGCCAATTAAGATAATTGGTGGGAAGAAGCTTGGTGACAGTGCTAAGAGTGATGCACACAAAGGGTTTGGATGGCTCATAGGGGTTGGTGATGTAGTGGGAACTGTCGGTGGCCATGGGAGGCGAGTTTGACAGTAAAAAAGAGAAACATCGTTCTGAATTAAAAGAATAGGGTTGGATCGTTTCCAACTAATACCATATAGAAAAGTAAGTTATTGATAAAAATTGATACAGCTATTAGTTTACAGTAGTGTAAATATATACAAATTTGATAGACCTAATTTGAAGTAAATCAAAGTAACTAATTTCCTATTAATTATCCACTAATTAAGCAAATGATATTTGACTATATAATAAGTAAATAACAGATTTATAAATCTGAATAATTAAAAGAATTTTAAACTCTAATTATTATTGATACATTATACTTTAAAATTAGATAGAGTATAATACGAAATTCTCATTAACCGATCAATATGGGCGGTTTTAAAAATTATGTCTGTCCCTAAGAAGTCACGTGGAGAAGCAAAACAATGAGACAATGCAAAACGGAAAATAACTTCTATTCTGCGACACCATCATATAAGGCAATACAATAATGGATATTTTTTTATTTATTCTTTTCTAGTAACAAGAGAGTCAATGCTTTGTTTCAAGAAGGTTAATAGCTTCTCCCTCAATGTCAAATTTCCCATAAATTTTTTACTTTATTCTAAATAAAACGCAGTGTGAGAGATGGAGTAATCGCTCTAATAAATATAATTGAAAGTAACGCATACAGTAAATTAAGAATAAAATTATAGTCTTATGCTAGTACATATTTACCTATAAAAAATAAATAAAATTATCAATGTTATATTAGAAAAGAGAATCAACTCTTTTTTTAAGACATTTTTATTTGACTACTCTAGAAAATATATGTTGTGAGAGAAGACGGAAGACCCAATACTCCAGGCACTTTATCACTTTTGACTTTCATAATAAGCACTAATATTGCTTGGGTACTATACCACAAATATGTTTGTCGTGAGCTGTATATTTCAAAACTAATTTTTCTTTTTTTTAAAATAATCACAACAACCGCAAAAAGAAAATTTTAAAAAAATTAACACTACTGTATGTTAAAGGTTATATTTGAATTCATAATCTTTAATTTATATTTGAATTCATAATCTTTAATTAAGTTAGAAGATATTTTTTACCATTTTATCTAAATTAATTAAATCTAAATTAATTAAGTGTATTGTTTTTAGAGGTTTTCATAGTTTTAAATTAATTAAATTAAAATTAATTAAGTGTATTATTTTTAGAGGTGTTCGTAGTTCATGAACTTAACTGAACCAAACTATATTAATGGTTCAGTGCGGTTTTTACAAACCATTTTAACAAAAAGTGGTAAATTTGTTAAATCAATTACAATTCGGTTTAAAATCAATTCAGAAACGATTCATAATTTAAAATCATTTTAATTTGTTTTAACTAATTGAAAATCAGTTTTTTTTAAAGAACTGAATTATTTTTGAACCAAATTGCAAACTGGTTTTCTTATATGTTTTAAATGTTGAGTTTATAATTCTTTGTATCGAAGCAGTGTGACTCGACAAAAACAACGACTAGTCGAATTATCTAATATGTATGTGTCAAGTTGTATTAGTGTGTCGAAGTGTCGAAACAGTCCACTTCATACAGAATTTCGACTTAGGCCTATTTTATAATGTTAGCTATTTTGGGCTTTTATAGTTTTGCGTTTTGCCTTGGGATGCAAGCTAACCTAAATCTATAAACAGGGAGTAACCCTTATTATGTACAAAAAAAAATTATCATTGTATTCACAGATTTGCAGTTGCAAGTGTATAAACAGGTTTCCACAGTTTGTGGTCAGAGAAAACTCTGCAAAATTTTCATCTTCTTCTCCAACGGTTTTTCTTTCTTTCTTTCTCTCTCAATTTTTTTTATTATCATTATGTGATTGATAACAATCTTAAGATCAAGATTGAACGTAATTTTCCATAGATTATGGTTGAATTCCAACATCTAGTATCAGAGCCTGGTTGTGATTCAAGGAAGGAAAACCGTGACGGCGATGAATCATTCAAACGGGCACTTTCTGGAAAATCTTCCAATTCTCAAGAAATATAATTACGAGAATTGGTGCAAGAAGATTAAGGTGGTTTTCTGTTATCGAGATCTTTGAGATCTTGTGAAGGGAGGAGTAGCACTGCTTGTAGAAAACGCGACGGATCAAGAAAAAGTTGCACACAAAGAATTGAAGAAGAAAGATTATAAAGCTCTCTTTATAATCCATCAATATGTTGATCCAGATAATTTTGAAAAGGTTAGTGATGAAGAATCAGCGAAGGAAGCGTGAGAAATTTTGGAAAAGTCGTTTGGAGGAGCAGGAAAGGTGAAAGAGATTAGGTTACAAAGTCACAAGAGAACCTATGAATTGTTTCAGGTGGAAGAAAGTGAAAGTATAACAGATTTCTTCACTAGAGTTACAAAGCTAGTGAATCAAATCAAGGTATGTGGAGAAGTGTTGACATCAAGATCAGTTGTTGCAAAGATCTTGAAGTCATTGGCTCCAAAGTTCGACCATGTAGTAGTAGCCATAGAAGAGTCTAAGGACTTGTCAGTATTGACAAAGGAAGAGATTCAAAGGAGGTTTGAGTCACATGAACAAAGGATGGCTGAAAGAGCTGCAGGAAATTCGAAGAGTGATATGGTTTTGCATGCGCAGTTAGAAAAAAAAAATAAAGACAAAGGAAGTTGGAATTGCAACAAAGGTAGAGAAGGCTAAAACAATTTGACAAGTCAAAATCAGCAGGAAAGTAACTGGTCGAAATAGAGAAAACCTTGGAACCAAGGCAACCAAAGAGGTGGTGTTGCAGGTAGAGGAATAGATGGTGGTCGAAAACCTGACAAAAGTCATATTCAGTGTTTTAATTGTCAGAAGTAGTGTCACTATTTTAGTGACTGTCGAGAAAAGAAAAAGAATCAAGAAACTGATGCAAAGCTGGCGAAACATGAAGAAGAAGAGATGTTGTTGATGGTCACAACAAGAGATGAAGAAAGATTCCAGGACCAATGGTACTTGGACTTAGGATGCTCATCACACATGACTGGAAGGAAAGATTGGTTTGTCAACACGAAGTCCTAAATGAAGAATATGGTGAATTTTACAAATGACAATACTCTAGCAGCTGAAGGTATTGGTGATATTCTGATTATGAGGAAATATGGCAAGAAGTCAACAATTTTCAATGTGTTGTACATACAAGTCATGAAGAGAAAATTACTCAGTATAAGACAGTTGGTTGAAAAGAACTACAAGGTGTCGATCGAAGACAAGATGATGAGAGTTCTCGACTCAGGTGGTAGGTTAACCTTGAAAGTTCCTATGCCTCAAAATAGAACCTTCAAGATTGAATTTAATGTGATGAAGCATAAGTGCCTTGCAACTGCAGCCAGTAGAGATAAATAGATATGGCATTATCGACTTGGTCACCTCAACTTCAAGGACATCAGAGATTTGAAGAGAAGAAATATGGTTTCAGGATTACCAGAAATTGACATTTCAAACAAAGTATGTGAAAAATATGTTTAGGCTAAACAACACAAGAGTAACTTCACCAAGGATGCAGGAAGCAAGTTGAGGGAAATTCTTGAAGTCATATACTCTGATGTATATGGTCTTATCCAGGTGGCTTCCATTGGAGGTAAAAGATACTTTGTCACATTCATAGATGATTTCAGTCGAAAACTATGGACTTACCTGATCAAGAAGAAAAGTGAAGTGATCGAGGTATTTTATAAATTAAAATATATGGTCGAAAGATAAAGATTTTGAGGACTGATGGTGGTGGAGAATATGTGTCGAAAGATTTAAATCCATTATGTGAGAAAGAAGGGATTGTGCATGAGGTGGTGCCACCCTACACTCCACAACATAATGGAACTGCAGAAAGAAAGAATAGAACCATCATGAAGATGGTGAGAAGTATGTTGAAAGGAAAGAATCTACCCAAAGAATTATGGGGAAAAGTTATGTCGACTGCAACATATATCTTGAATAGATGTCCAACAAAGAAGATAGAAGGAATCACGCCAGATGAATGTTAGTTTGGGGTCAAGCCTAGCCTAAGTCATTTGAAGGTGTTTGGATCTATAGCATATAGACATGTGCCATATCACTTGAGAAGAAAACTTGATGACAAGTCGAGTCAAATGATCTTAATAGGATATCATTCAACTGGAGGATACAAGTTGTTCAACCCAGTGAACAAGCAAGTAGTGATCATCAGGGACATGATCATAGATGAGCTTAAGGAATGGAATTGGACTGAGAATGTCAAGAAGGATTTAGTGAGAATCTTATGTGAAGAACCATCTAGTGAAGTCGAAAAAGAAGTTCGACAAGAAGAAGTAAGAGGTGAAGCAGGCCCAAGCAGACCTCAACGAAGAAAACACATGCATGCAAGGTTACAAGAATGTGTGATTACATCAGATGATATGGTCGATGAAAAAGGTGAGTTGCTACATTATGCTTTCTACACATATGTCAAACCAGTCAATGCAACTGAGGCATTGAAAGATTCAAAGTGGGTGAAAGAAATGAATGAAGAACTAAAGTCCATCAAAGTCAAGAACACTTGGTCATTTGTCGAATTTCCTCGAGGCAAGATGAAAGTTGATGTGAAAGGGGTTTACAAGGTGAAGGTGAATCCTAAAGGAGAAGTAACTCAATAAAGGCAAGACTTATAGCAAAAATATTTCTACAGAAGGAAGGAAACGACTTCGACGAAGTTCTTGCACCTGTTGCTAGGATTGAAACAACCAGGTTGGTTATTGGTCTAGAAAACATAAATAATTGGCACACATGTCAGATGGATGTGAAATGTGCATTCCTGAATGACCCGTTAGACGAAGAAGTTTATGTTGCACAACCAGCTGGATTTGTGAAACAAGGCCCTGTATGGACTTAAGCAAGCTCCAAGAGCTCAAAATAAGAAGATTGATAGCTTTCTAAGAGAGAAGAAATTTGTGAAGTGCACAACTGAGCATGGAGTATATGTAAGGATAAATAATAATGAATTGATTATACTATGTCTCTATGTCGATGACCTGTTGATAATAGGAAGTAGCAAGAAGGAGATCGAAGATTTCAAACATGACCTAAGTGAGGAGTTTGAAATGTAAGACTTGGGAAATCTCTCATATTTCCTTGGCATCTAATTCTACAAGAGTGGTAGAGGTTTGATGATGCATCAAAGAAGACATGCAGGTGAAATACTTAAGAGATTTGAGATGCAAGATTGCAACCCAACTTCGACTCCAACTGAGACTAGATTGCAACTGTCGAAGGATTCAGATGAAGATGATGTCGATCCAACCTAATATAGATGACTTATTGGGTCACTTAGATACCTTTGTCACACAAGGCCTGACTTAGTATACATTGTGGGTATGGTAAGCAGATTAATGTAGAAGTCAAAGGTATCACACCTAGCAACGACGAAGAGGATACTAAGGTATCTAAAAGGAACTTTCGACTATGACATGTTGTTTTCAGTAGCTGATGAAGGAAAAGAATGCAAGATAGTGGGATACACTGATTCAAGTTGGTGTAGTGATGCTGAGGATAGAAAATTTACAACTGGCTATGTGTTTATATTAGGTGCACTAAATGCTTGGAGTTCGAGAAAGGAGCCAATAGTGGCATTGTCATCACGCAAAGCAGAATACATAGCTTCTTCTCTTTGTGTTGTCAAGCAACATGGATGGTGAACCTGGTCGAACAGATTACAGGGAAGAGTCATGGAGCAATTACCATGAAGATTGACAACATGTCATCTATCAACCTGGAGAAGAAACCAATAGCACATGGTCGAAGCAAGGACATCGAAATAAGGTTCCATTATCTTCGAGAGCAGGTAGCAGAAGGGAAGATAAACTTGGAACACTGTAGAATTGAGAATTAGATTGCAGATATCATGACGAAGGGGGTGTAGGTAGAAGTGTTCAAGAAGCTAAGGTCTATGATGAATGTAGATAGCTTAGACACAATGAATTAGGTGGTGTGTTGAGTTATTAACTCCTTGTATCAAAGCAGTGTGGCTCGACAAAAACAAAGACTAGTTGAATCACCTAATATATATGTGTCGAGTTATATTAGTGTGTCGAAGTGTCGAAGCAGTTTGCTTCACACAGGATTTCGACTTAGGCCTATTTTAGTAATGTTAGCTATTTTGGAGTTTTATAGTTTTGCGTTTTGGCTTGGAATGTAAGCTAACCTAAATCTATAAATAGGGAGTAACCCTTATTTTGTATGAAAAAAATCATCATTATATTCACAGATTTGCAATTGCAAGTGAATAAACATGTTTCTACAATTTGTGGGCATAGAGAACTCTGCAGAATTTTCATCTTCTTCTCCAACATTTCTCTCTCTCTCTCTCTCTCTCTCTCTCTCTCTTAATTTTTTCATCGTCATTGCGTGATTGATAATAATCTTGAGATCAAGATTGAACGTAACTCTCCATATATTACGGTTGAATTCCAACATTAAAAATCTTTTTTTTTTTTGTTATTTTTAATTAAATCGGATTCAAATTTGATTTTTTTTATAAAAAAAATTTATTACAGATAGCAGTGTTTTCAAAGAAAAAAATTTGGTTTAAAAAACAATTATTTTAAAAACATTCATTTGCTTAAAAAAAATTTAAAAAATTAATTGATTAAAAATTGAATTTGTTTTAAAATCTTTATTGATGGTTTTAAATTTAGATAAAAACATCAATTATCTATAAAAATTAACTTATATTTAATGAAATTGCACGAACAAGATCAAAGTAGAGAAGATTTTATTGTTGTTACTCTTTGTGACGAGAAAAGTTGTAGCTAATGTTGTAGTCGAAACCAAAGTAAAATCGAAATCAAGCCAGTAAGAACGAGGAAGTCTAAAGCAAGTTGAAATTGAAACTGAGTGAAATCGTTGAAAATGAAATCGAGTGAAAAATGTGAAATTAAAATTGAAATCGAAATTGAATGAAAAGGAATACAGGCTGAAATTGAAATTTAAGATGAATGTAAGTTTAAGAGAATGGTATTTTTTTATGATCAATTTGAGATTCTAGAATTCACTTCACATGATTTGGGGAAGAACTTTTCTTAACAGTAAGATAATGTGAAAAAAGTTATAATAAGTAATAACTAAAAGTAATTGAGAAATATTAAAACGTTGTAATTAAAATATATTATACTTTTAATTAATGATTTATTAAACTTATTGAAATTGTTAAATAGAAGTATTAAAATTTTTTATAAAATGGTGGAAAAAATTTATAACAATTTGAACTTGTTTTAAAATTCAATTAGATTAACTGAATTGATTAAAATGAACAATTCAATTCAATAACCATTTAAATGGTTTAAATTTTTTATGTTTCAATTCAATTTAGATTAGATATTTGGTTCGGTTAACCAAATTTTTGAACACCCCTAATTGTTCTTAAAATATTTTTACAATTATTTTTATATTTTTGTGAAAATTAAATATAAATTACATTGATTTTTTCTTCAATTTCATTTTGTTTTGTTAAATCAACTTAATTACTACGTGAGGACAGCCGCAATGATTCCACTATTGATGTATGAGGTGGACCAGAATGTGAAGTTGAAATCTAAAGAAAAATAACATTTAGATGCGCGCCTAAAAAATTATGATATAATCATTAAAATATATTGGCCAAGTGGGACATTATTGAAATATTTTAATAATATAGTAATATATTAATATTTCAATAATTATGTGGCCAAATATATTTATTTATTATATTAGCTATTTTATCAATTAAATGTCCTTAAATAATTAATTGATCAAATAATGTTAAAAAGACTATTTAAATTTTATTTATGAATTAATTAATTAAATAATTGAGTATAGACTCAAATATGAGTGGATGTCAGGATGACCCATTTGGGAATAATGAGAACCCTAATTGATCCTCACACTATATATAGGCTATCATCCCCAATATACCTTACAACAACCAAATTATCTCTTCTCCTCATCTGAAGAGAAATCGAGTCATAAAGAGTATCCGTTGAAAAAGAACCACAAAAGCCAACAACTTATGGGTTTAGGATTACAGTCAAAGACATTTTTCTCAATGGATCCAGGTATTTCTAAAATCAACCAATTGATCATTTAATTTTATATATGCTTGATCTCCGCATATAAATTATATATTATAATTTCTTGAGCATGTATATTTTGATTAATCGTTATTAATCTAATTCCAATAAAAAGTGTCTCATTTGCATTTTTTTTATATGTATCAAAATAAATGTCTCTTTAGAATATCAATAGAACATTTATTATTTTTCCCACTACTATATCCCTATTTATTACTCCATCTGTCCCATAATAAGTGGCTCATTTGAAATAAAATAGTGTCGCAAAATGTATGACTCATTTCAATTTCTAATATATTTTTTCCTAATTTATCCTCTAATTAATATTACTTTCATCATTTCAAATACTACATGATAAGGGTACTTTAGTAAAAATATATTTCTCTCTCCTTCATTTATTTCTTTTTCTTAATCTCTGTAAAAAGTCAATTGGGTTATTCATCGTGGAACGGAGGGAGTAATTTTTACGATTTTCAACTACTCCACTAACTATAATAAATAAGAGTATTTTAGTAAAAGATTATAACTTTATCATTAGAATCAATACATCTAGTCATTTTCTTAAGAGTCGTGTAGAGTTCAAATAAGACACTTATTATGAGACACATGGAGTAATAGGTGTGTAAGAACATGCAGAGAGCCGTTAGATTGCATGATAAAATATAATAACCAAAATTATCATTTTAACGCTATTATGTGCTTGCCATCATTTAATCATCTTTGGTCTTCATTTTTTTTAGGATGAATTATTAATAATCAGCAAGGAGACACCATACACATGAACTTGCTCCATGTCAGACATAATCTATTTTCAGTAATTAACCAACACCACAAAAGTATGCTCCATGTCGGGCATTATCTAATTTGAGTAGTTAACCCAACACAACAAAAGTCTGTTGCAAAATACTCTTTTCCTACCAAAGAAGACTACTTGATTGAATAAAATCACAACTAAGTCATTGTTATTATGTATTTCTCATTATTTATTGTAATTCATACAATGTAAGTACTTCATTATTACGATAATAATTCAATTATTTGCCAAAAATATTTGTTATATCATTATGTGAATGAAAGGCTAAATAATAATCTGCGTAAAGTCTAAATCACAGATGAGAAAAAGGTATGATGCCATGAGCATTGCGAAAGTGCGGCTAAAGAAATCAGACTCCGAATATGAGAAGTCATACAATCAAGAACACCAAAACCTTAAACACAAAGGTAGCGAGTTGGGTTAACCCCCTCTTGATATTTAGTTAGTCCATAATGCATGAGTTGGAGCCTCCATATCACATAGGCCTCAAACTATATTTTCACTTGGGGCAGGTAATAGGAGCAGACCATTGGCCTGGCGCACTTCTTAGAGACGTCTAATAAATAAACCATGCATGATCTTGTGGTGGATACCCAAGACAAAGAACACGAGCCTCGAAAAAAGAACATTAATAATAACAAGATAAATATCATGTTATAAACAACTAAGAATCATCCCCCTTTTTCAAAAAAGTAAAAGGAGAATCATAAAACAAAGAAAGGTGATACGAACAAGAAGTGGTGTGCATCATTCATTAATAATACCTTTACAAACAAGCAAGGTCTATTCTAGCCTAAGAAGGACAAAATGACACAAGAAGATCATCTGGCGTATACTGGGAAAAAAAAGCATATGGGGAAGGTTCGACACCGAGAATAGCCAGTTTACCATCCATTATTTCTTGTTCACGATGAATATTCTCCCTCGAGATATTTACTTCTAAGTGAAAGAATTTCACATGTTTCAAATTATTTTCAAAGGTTATCTACGTGATGGAATACTTGAACTCAACAACTTTCAGACATTATTTATTTAGATAGATCTTCTCATTCTCCATTTCTTACAACTTCTCATGAGCCGCTTTCAAATCTTTATGGGCCTCCTAAAAGAACTCCTCTAATTCATCCATTGTCTTACGAGAAGAGTCTAGAGCTTCGTTGATATTGTTGATGGTGGTCTTAAGAGAAGAATGATGTTTCTACACCTTGTGACCTACTTCTTTCAAAAGTTTCCCTATATCACAGAGCTCGTGAAGAGAGTGGTCAATTTCAGCTATATTTTCATCGAGAAGCCCTTGAAGGGGTTCATTCACCCTTTGAGGATTACCTAGGGAAAATGCATCCTCTTTCATACATATCTAAAATTCATCAAGGCAATAGCGTTTCCCATTTGGTATGAAATTTTTTCCATTTTCTTCTAATGGCTTATCTCCGCCTTACCATCAAAATAAGCATAATTTTCTTCAAAGACATAAGATCGGAGTTCCTTGGCCGTTCTAGGCCGCATTTGGAAAGAAAAGAAAGGGGTGTGATTACCATTGGAACACAAGAGCTTCCTTTGAGATCCATCATGTTAGGGAATGATGCTCATTCTCGTGTTCTCTAATAGGCATGTTCACCAAAGAAAGGTTCATCATATATCCCTAAACCTCATTCTCGTGGTCTCTTTTGGGAACCTACATCGCCCGCCATTAACGAATGACTTAAAACAACCTCACAATCAAATTGAAGGGGAGACCCTCACACTTGTTCACCTCTAGGTGGGGGAAACCTCTATGGCTATGTTGACCTGATAGAAGAACTGTCTAAGGGACCAAATCATAAGTGAAGATCGTATGAGAGTAACAACTGTTAGACGATGGCGCGGATCTAGAAGGGGGGTTGAATAGATCCCAATTAAAAAATCAGTCGGCGCTTACCAATTAAAAATTAGTTTTAAATTTTTTACAAATGCGGAAGCGGCCGTGGAAAAATTACATTTAAAAACGAACCGTTATTAGAAGACCGGATATGCGTCTAGCCTATGGATTAAGATAATGAGCAAAATAGATTCAACACACTAGTCACACTATCAATTGATTTTACCACTAATTAGTAGGACTAGTTCCAATGCTCCACAATGCCCACAAAATATGCAAATAACCCAAGTGAACTTTGGTGTAGGCAATTTATCAAACACTTGGTGTGCGAGACACTCCAAGTGAGCTTTGACTTGAGTAAGTAACTCTAAATTTCTTATACAATATATTATTGTACTAGAGTTCAAAATAGTGATAAGCACTTACTCAATTCTGAAGGTGAGAAAAACACTTAGAAGGGGGGTTGAATAAGAGTTTTTAGGAAATATAGCAATAAAAAGAACTCAATATTTTTATCCTGGTTCGTTGA
This sequence comes from Lathyrus sativus, assembly GCA_963859935.3. NCBI lineage: Eukaryota > Viridiplantae > Streptophyta > Magnoliopsida > Fabales > Fabaceae > Lathyrus > Lathyrus sativus. Next base: position 543,027,280 of record OZ012739.1, on the reverse strand, counting down.
ACTCAACTACTCTAGTCCACCTTATCAAATATGATTTGCCTTTCTCTGCAAGGACTTAATCCACTATTGATCAACTGATTACAATAGAAAGCACTAAGAACAACTGTCTTAGTCTTCTCAAGAACTACTGACCACACCTTGGTCTTCTTAAGGAACTTCTTACAATTTAATGTAAACTAACAAGTGTTTGAATGCTTCTAATAAGCTATATCACAACTGTGATGTATACACTATTAGAGTTCAAAATAGTGATAAGCACTTACTCAATTCTGAAGGTGAGAAAATACTTAGAAGGGGAGTTGAATAAGAGTTTTTAGGAAATATGGCAATAAAAAGAACTCAATATTTTTATCCTGGTTCGTTGAACTCAACTACTCCAGTCCACCTTATCAAAGATGATTTGCCTTTCTCTGCGAGGACTTAATCCACTATTGATCAACTGATTACAATAGAAAGCACTAAGAACAACTGTCTTAGTCTTCTCAAGAACTACTGACCACACCTTGGTCTTCTTAAGGAACTTCTTACAATTTAATGTAAATTAACAAGTGTTTGAATGCTTCTAATAAGTTGTATCACAACTATGATGTATACACTTAAGATTAAGTACAACAATAACTATGTGGTTTTATGAAAGATCAAACGAGTAAGATCTTGTGAGATTTTCTCTTTTATAAATCAAGAGTGTATTTCTTTCTGAATGATCTAGCAATGTGCAAAAGATGAGTAGTGAATTAGCAACCTCAAAATGTTGAAGTAGTTCTCCTTTTATAGCTTTTTCAAATGCCTTGAGTGATGTGCAGCTGAATATAATATTTTGATTGTATGACTTTTCATCACCAAAAGTATGGGCAGAGATATGCTTTCTGCAGAAAGGTATGGTTGTAGAAGCCTTGGGATTTGCACCACGTCACTTCTTTGGACAAATTAGCCGTTGGTTACTTTAGAAGTAGCACCACATCTAATCAATTTTACAGCTTCTTCAACAAGCTTCCTTCAAGATGAAGTCTTCACAATCTGTACTTTAGAACTTGTAGTAAACTTAAAAGGTATGAAATGCTTTAAGATGATCAGAGCTTTAAGATGAATGATAAGTCCAGAGTCTTGATAGATGATCAGATCTTTAATGTATCAGAGTTTCAGTCTTGATCAGAGTCTTCATCAGAGTATGCAGCAGTATGTGCTTTGAGCGTGAATATTAATGATAAGAGTCTAGTTATAAAAGCCTCTGAGTTTGTAGTGAGAAGAACTTCAGAGTCTGATAAGATCAGAGCTTTCAGCTTTTGTATACTTCTTTCAGTAACGCTTCAGATCATTCTGTAGCTTCTGCTTCAGATCCTTCTGGCAATGCTTCAGAATCTTCTGATAGTCTTGCATCTGATGCTTCAGATCTTTGCATAGTTTCTTTGTACTTATTTGCTTCTTTTAAGAGTATTTAATTTTATACCTGAAACAATAATACTTGAACAAATTTTAGAGTGTATATTTGCTCAATACAAAATTCCATAAAAGTTATCATCAAAACATAGAGATATAAGAAACACCAATCTGTGCTCTAACAAATTCAACACTAATTTCAATAGAATTGCTTATACTAAAATCACTTAATTTTAAGGCAAAAATGAAAGTGCTGAAAAGTAAAGGAGACAAAGATTTGTTGAGGCAGTTCCCCTGCCGTCCTCGCTTCGGGGTACGTCTGCCCTCAATTCTAATAATAGAATTGAGCTCAATATAATAGATATCACCTATAGAGTTGAAATGTTTATACAAGAATCGATAAGCAAAATATACAAACAAGCCCTCTTGATGTTGATGATGCTTTCGCTTCTTGTTCCTTGATTCGAGTCGAATCAAGTTCTCCGATTGTTGTGAGTAGACCTCCGATTACAGCCCCTTTATTGAACAACCTTTCGTTCTTCAAACCCTCGGCCCGGCTGATCTCAAACACACACAAATCAAACCTGGAACTCTCTTGCACACTTCACTGATTCCCGCTACTAGATTGACAAAGCCTTTCACTTCTCAATCACCTTCGCTCAGCTGAAAGTTGGTAGAGACGATCTGTATCAAAAAACCCCAAATTTTCCGAATCTTGAAGGACAAAACCTTCAAGGTTTTATTCAAGAAAAACCTGCCACAAACTCAACCCGAACCGGATTTCCGATCAACGGCTTCGGACCTTATCACCTTGAACAAACCACCAAGCATACCAAGAATTGTTGTGTGTAATTGTTGTGTTGTGAACTGTTGAGGATGAAGATGAAGAGATTTGATGGCACCTATTTCACTTTTCTTGTTGGGTTGCAATTGACTCAAAATTTCAATTGTTATTGAGAAAAGAACATAAAACATCTATATATAGTAACCAACAAGCCAGCAAACTTAACAGCTTTTCAACCAAAGTGGAAAGTCTTCAGCAACAACATAAACGAGCGAACGGTCGACTATAGCAGGACTATGCATCGACGCATAGCCTGCAAATTTAGGCAAATTAAAAAGTCTTCACAGTATGCGTCGACCATATATCGGTGTGCGCCGACCATGTGTCGACCTGTGGTCGACTCAAACCCTGCAAATCTGCAAAAATACATATTTTTGTGGTTTTTATGCATCTAGACATAACCAATGGTCTTCCACATATATTGAATTTAATATGACAAATTAGATGGATATAAGAAGGATATGAGAGGTGAAATATTTCATTTATCTTGTAGAGGTAGAGTCGAGAAAACCGATTCATCCATGATTGCGTTTTGTCATCATCGAAACTCAAGTATGTATGTTATATGAGGGTTTGCCCTCACAACAACGAATGGCGAGGACATACTTATTAACACCCCATCTCCTGAATAATAAAAAGTAGTAAATATCATCAATACAAAATAATCGGGTATACAAAGGATGTATCTGCCTTTACCAAAGATATTATACCTTTCCTCTTTGGTAGATCCTTAAACTAAAAGACAAGTTACAATATACTGACATTTTCTATTTTGAAGAATTAGCGCCAATAGATCCTGCACCTCCAACAAAGTTTAGGCCTTCCCAAAAAGAGGTGAGATTGTTCTTCAAGTACTTATCTTCATGGGATAGATAACTAGTTTGATATGTATGATCCTGGTCCCACCAATAAGTGATTTTGTAGCCAAAACTTCATGAATTTACCATTACATCTTGAAGATACCCCAATCTGAATGTCCCAAATACTCTTGTAAGCAGTGCGTGTAAGAGGTGTGACTAAGTAAGATCTTTCCTCAAACTGTCTACATATAATTCAAAAATATGTTTACCCTGCTTGAATGAGAGTAAACCTTTGCCCTAGTCTGAGTTTGGAAAAGTTCGTTGAACATTAAAGAGATGGAAGAAGAGCTTTAGAGTGGAGGGTGCCTTTCTTGTATTCATCCCAGTATTGAAAATATTTGACGTATGCTTGACTCATAGAATGTAGCTATGACACGGCGATCCCTAGATGATTAATAATCTCCACCTTGAATCATTAAAGGGAAGATAGAACCGTATCTGAAATAAAAGGCACTCGTGGAGAGAAAGAACACACCCCCACATACCCATTGCACAACCTATTGTCATTTTTAAAAGGCATCCCCTCAAATCAGATGAAGGGCTCTCTGGTGAACGAGTTATCTAAAACCCCTTCGTCAATAAACACAAAGATTGTGGCTAGTGTTTCTTGATCTACTCAAAAAAGTTAATCTTCAGCCTCAAAAATCTCTTTATTTTGGTGATCCTCCCGATCCATTGATGCTCTGAGGTCAAAAGGCAAAAAAATAGAATGACAATAAGTACAAGCACATGAATGTGACTATATGCACCATCTAACTTCATTATCAGTTGGATCACAATCGAAAGCATGATTGTGTGCCCTAATATACGTTTTAGACTTCCTTTCTCGCCTAAAATCATATGGGTTGGATAAATGTAAGGTTGAGAAAGTAAAACCTCTAACAATTTCTCTAAGGTCAAGCCAACAGGAAAATTTCCCTTTTCCATAATAGTACCGAGATTTAGGTTCCCGCAACCTTACCCTGAAGTAAGTAAAAAACAAGCAAAGTCATAAAATAGAACATTGTTACCATAAGATACTCATATTATTTGAGAAATGAAGAAATTGAATTACCAAACTCCAGAGAGGAGCTTCACAATAGAGAATAAAGGTAAAAATAATGGAATGTGATGATTTAAAGAAAAATAAGAAGTGCAGAACAATAACAATTTGGAGATAAAGGAGACAAAACGAAAAAAACATATTAATCACTGTGATCTGTGCAACCAAGAATCAAAGAAGCTCTGAAAGCATTATCAACGTTCAATACCTAACCTCGATTCTACAACAATACTTGAGCACTCTTAAGACATTACCCTTTATCCTACAAGTCTGGGGCCATGTGAAAGACCTCCATTATGATATGTTTCAATTACAATGCCTGCATGTGTTTCCGAGACTAACTACTTCACTCAACATGCCACTGGCCTCTTCCCTAACATAGAGGATTGCATAGAGGCCTTGTAACAATTAAGAGCACTTCAGAGGTCAGTCTTAACAATTCTGTAACATTTTTAGCTTTTTTGTGCTAGGTAGAAGAGACTTGAGGAAAAACTGTTTTGAATAGACCAAATGGTCCAATAAAATCAATTATGTCCAAAAGTCCAATCCAAAGTTTTGAATGCTCAATAGTGATGAAGATGCAGATTCTCACCAAGTAGTCTAGTATTAGAGCTAGAAATTGTGCTCATCGCAATCATTACAGTCAATACAACAATCTTCTGCATTTTAACGCCACACTTACCGTGAGCAATTTTAACTGTCACTTGTATATAAATGTGATTGGTGCCACACAAAGATACGATTCGCTTCATTCATGCAACTTAGATCTCTTTTAACTAAATAATTTGAACGCTGAAGTATTATTCTTGCAGGTTCACAATTCTCTCTGCTTACCAGAGACTTTCAACGTTGTACAAGAGAGATTCCACTGTAAATTTCATTAGCATATCACTAATTTTCTATTTTGGTATACCTTAGAGTTTCTTGTTATAGACTAAGAGATTTATAAAGATCCATATTTTAATTCAGCATAAAGAGAAGAAAAAACTTTCTAATTTGATTGAAACTTTTTGTTTTAAATCTTACCCTAATAATTCAGATTAATTGAGTTGTAAGAATAATTTTGTTAATTATTTCAACCATAATTTAAATCCAGATTTTTTAAAAACTATTTATCTTTAACTAAAACACATTAATTAGTCAAGTCCAACAAATAAATTGATATTTATATAATACTCCGCCATATAAAAAGTGTCATGTTTGAGATGTTTTTACCAAAATTAATATTATTTATTATAATATTTTTATTAATTATAGTTGTTATAGTTGATAGAGTAATTTAATAAAGTGAAAGTTAATAAATAAATATATAATAACAATAATAATAATAATAATAATAATAATAATAATAATGTATTAGTATTGTAAAAAGAAATTTATTTTGAGATAGAAAAATTAGAAAAATAGAAATGAGACTTTTTGTTTCTGAGATGGAGAAAGCTGATGGAATTGACATAGAATGTAGACTTCAGAAAGAATGTTTTTTTTATTACAATAAAGTGTGTTTTAGAATTGTTTTTCCTAAACAAACAAAAAATATTTTCATAAGCAATCTTATCAAATCATTTAGATTCTTTTTAGAAATTTAAGATATTATTTACATAATAACTTTTTTTGTCGGGAATAATAAATTTTAATTAAAACATAAGATTTTAAATATGGTTAACTAAAAGATATTATTTACATAATATTTTTTTCGAGAATAATAAATTTTAATTAAAACATAAAATTTTAAATATGGTTAACTATTAAAAGATATTATTTACATAATAATTTTTTTTGTCGAGAATAATAATTTTTAATTAAAACATAAGATTTTAAATATAGTTAACTATTAAAAACAACGAACAAGCATAGGGTTCGATCACTAAAATAACATTATCACTGTCTGATGTTATCTTTACTGACCATGCACCAATATACTCCTTAGTCTATATTTATGATTATTGCTACGATAGATTTTTGTCAGTTAGTTTTAAAAAAGTATTATTACATATTGATATTTATGTTATTTTTCTTTACAGCACTCAACTCATACTAGAAGATAGGATTCTCTTTTCCAAACATATTCAACTTTCCAACAAGATTCTCCACCAAACAAAAAGACAGCACAAAACGATACCTATTGCATGCGCCCAACACCAAAAGCGTACGAAATTATGGTCTTTTCAAGACACACAAAAGTGAAAAAGAGGTCCAAAACAACTAAAGCACGACATCAAAAGAAACAAACTAGAATATGAAACATCATTGATTGAGCAACAGCAACAATTTTCAAATTTCATCCAAATTGGAACCCCGGTGAAAAAGAATCCAGCAAGAGCATAACAACAGAGAAATCTTAAAAAGAACAAAACTAAAGACTAACAACAATACTAAATTACATTGAAAATAATACAATTTCTCTGTCTCTTTGATTAATTGATTAAAACCGGATTCATCTTCCCCGGGTAACCCATTTCATTGTTTTGTCTAACCTCCTAATCAAGAAAACAAGTTAATAATCCAATTCATCATTCCAACAACTCTTCTTGTCCTTCTGAAGGGCATCTTATAAGCTCCAATATGGTAACTACCTCTCCCATTTCTGGCCTATTAGATGGCACTTGTGAAGTACATACCAAACCAAGCTTAATCACGGGAATCACTTCTTCTACTGGAAACTTCCCTAGTAGCCTCTCATCAATGCATTCCTCTACTCTCCCTTCATCCAATGCTCCTCTTACCATGTCACAAAGTACAACAACATCATCCTCCATATACTCTACTGGCCTTTTCCCTGTCACAATCTCCAAAACCAAAACTCCGAATCCATAAACATCGCATTTCTCGGTGATTTTTACTGTTTTGCAGGCAAACTCCGGTGCCATGTAGCCGAGTGCGCTTTGAATTTTGCTGCTCAAGACGTACCGGTCGAGCATTGGTAGCAGCCTTGCTAGGCCGTAATCGCCTACTTTAGGTTCGCCGTAGCTATCGATGAGGATGTTGGTTGACTTAATGTTGTAGTGAATGATGTTGGAGTGATGCAAGTGAGCTAAGGCCTTTGCCGACCCGAGAATGACGTTAAACCTCTCGTTCCATGAAAGGAAGTTTTCGCCTGATCCTTCATGGAGATGTTTGTAAAGGCTACCACGAGAGACGAACTCGTATATAAGGAGTTGAAGTGATGAAGTCCAATAATAGCCTTCGAGTTCAACAAGATTTTGGTGTCTGACTTTTCCTAATTTCTTCACTTCCCTCTCGAAATCTTCTTGTGACTTGACAAGGCTCGACACAGTGAGCTTCTTTATAGCAACTGAACGACCGTCTCCTAGTACTGTTTGGTACACAGACCCAAATCCTCCACGCCCAAGCTCGCAATCTTTGTTAAGCAAGGCATGTGCACCAGAGCTGAAATCAGGTTCACCTGAAAACATGACAAGCTTGCCGGAGTTGGCATCTGTGGTTGGCGAACGGCTATAATCATCCCCTGCAGAAAAATCAAGGGCCACTGGAGATCGAGATGCGGCAGCCCGGACACGAAGGTTGAGAACAGTGATGCCAATGACACCAATTACAATGAAAGCAGCTGCACCAATGGCAATGAGTGCTGAAATGCTGAGAATATTTCTCTTGTGACCTGACATTGGAGTAGGCGAACCTGGGTCAGAGTCACCAGAAAAATTGGGATTCAGAACAATAGGCTTTGGGAGCCTAACAGGGCATTTTTTGTTTACAACAGATCCACAAAGAAATGGATTGCCAGCAACGGAGGAAGGTGAAATGGTGTTAAAGAAACCACCAGCCGGCAGTTCGCCCTGAAGGTTATTGTGAGATAAGTTGAAGGTTAGGAGATTGGGAAGGTTGGCCAATTGTTTAGGAAGGCTTCCATTAAGATTGTTGAATGATATGTCCACAGTTTTCAAATTGGTGAGTTTTGCAACTGCTGCTGGTATTGACCCACTCAGCTTGTTCTTCGACAGAATCCTACACAATATGCCAAAAAAGAAAGGAGAGAAATAAAGAAACAAGCGAGAGTCAGAACAGATACCATAATGAAAATAAGAGCATATCAGATGTTACTGCATTATAATTAAAATTCAACTCAAGACTAAAAAGCAGCTAAAAAATGGTGCCAATTGAGGAATAGACAAACAATGCATCAAACTGTAACTGCAAAAAATTAAAGCCACGCTACTATAACAGATATTTGGTTGGTAGTTCAAGTATCAATCACCATCCATTCTCTTAGATGCATTATGGATGTCTTTTGTTCAAACTTTTTACTTATGATAGGGCAGGGTCTAGAAAAAGTGAGAAGTATTATTGAACTAAACACGACTATTGCTAGTGATGTAATGATAATAAGTAAAAAAGTGCACAACAAACCTATTTATACAAAATAATAGAAATCTACATAATAAACTAAACCAAATTTGAGACATTTTCAGTTGTTTTTTTATCATTTATAGAACAAGGAGAAAAAGTGAGACCACAAGAAATGTCTCCATTAAAGGGTATAACAACAACCATGAACAAACATCTGGCTTCGGGTATGATCTATCTATCCAATTAAACTTTCTAACCAAATATGTAGCATGCAGATTAGCTAGATCTTCTAAAATTGGAACAGCCTTAAATTATCCATAGAGCATATCCACACATGTTTAAAACAAAAATATGGCAAAGGGAAAAGCAACTTACAAAGTTGTTAATGAAGAGAAGTTCTCAATTGAAATTGGGATTTTCCCAGTAAGGAAGTTGTTTTCCAAAATAAGTTCTTTCAAAGAAAGAGCTCCACCAATTTCCCGAGGTATGCTTCCGTTTAGCTTATTATAACTCAAATCAAGACTAGAACATGTTTTCAAATCACCGATTGAAGCCGGAATAAGACCTCCCAAAGAGTTATAAGATAAATTCAAAACCTGCAAGTTGCTTAAATGTGAAACAGCAGAAGTGATTTCACCAGAAAATGCATTGTGAGATAAATCCAAAACTTGAAGACTCTGAACCACAACTTCTTTCAAGGAATAGAGAGGGCTTTTCACCCTACCACTCATTTTGTTATCTGCCACTGAAACCTTCTCCAAATCCGACCCAAAAATCCAAGAAGGAAGATCTCCAGACAATGAATTTTGGCTAACATCCAAAGCCACAAGGTTTGTGCAATTCACCATGGACTCGGGAAGATTGCCAGTGAAACCATTTCCAGAAAGATTCAATGTTTTCATTAACCAAAGTTTTCCTAAAGAGTCCGGCACCAAACCAGAAAATCTATTCCGAGAAAGATCCAATGTCTGAAGACTCTTCATCTCTCCAATCCACTCAGGAACATCTCCTGAGAAAGCATTTCCGCTCAAACTAAAGTAACCACACAACACCAAATCCTTCAAATCACTAGGAATACTACCCGAGAAAGAATTCTCACCAAAATCAATAGACCTCAAAAGCGAACAACTTCCAAACCCATAAGGTATCTTCCCAGAAAAGCTATTCCTAGCCAAGTTAATGCTTCTCAAATTCTTCAACGCCTCGACACCTTCCGGAATCTCACCTTCCAACAAATTATCAGACAAATCAAGAGACCTAAGTCCACTCAAACTCCAAATCTCCTTAGGAACACCACCATCAAACTGGTTAAAAGAAAGATCAATAGTAGCAACAGCTGAACATGACCCTAAACTAGAAGGTATGTTACCAGAAAACAAATTCCCCGCTAAAGAAACAACTCTCATAGACCCACATTGTCGAAAAATATCATCAGGAACAACCCCTGAAAGATTATTATTACTCAAATCAAGAACCCTAAGGTTATCAATAGTAGCAATATTAGGGGTTATACTCCCGGTAAGATTGTTATTCGCCAAATAAAGCCGACGCAGAAACTGCAAACGTTGCAACCCACGACCAATTCTTCCAGATAAAGAAAACCCATTCAGGTTAACCTCCACCACTCTGTTGGATCTAGGGTTGCATTTCACCCCAACCCAACTACCACTGCAAGCACTTTCATCATCTTCATTCCAAGACGTTAACTTCCCCTTTGGATCTTGTATATCCGCTTTGAACACAATCAACCCCAAAACGTCGTCGTTTAAAGACGGGTTAACAGCTGTCACCGTCACGGTCACCAGAAACAGCAAGAACACGAGAAAAACTCTCATAACTCTCATTTTGAATGAAGCTTCCATTTTCCTTACACATAAACTAAAAATCCATCTGAAATTGAGCTCAGAGAAACAAAATAAATTTATAAGGTAGATTTGAAATTGAGATTAAAAATGAAGGGGTAAAATAAAAAAGGAGGGTGTGAAACAGAATGTGACAGTGGCAGTGGCAGTTGTAGTAGCAGAAAGAGAAAAAGTACCAAAGTGCCCTATAAACAAACTTTGAAGAGAAAGAGAAACAGAGAAGAAGTAAAGTTGAAGAAAAGGCACAAGAGTGTTTATGTGAAACGGTTAAATGAAAGAACAGAAGAGACTTTTGGTTACCGGAAGGAGAAGTGAAGCGGTGGATACTTACCGGGAAATGTGAAAAGTTAAGAGGTTTTTCCAACGGGGTGGCCGGAAGTTGTTATTGGCGGTGGTGAGAAAGTAACGTCTCTGTCTAATGTCTCTCTCGGGTGTGCTGTGCGCACATAAGGCAATAATATTGGGTTTTTAATAACGGGAAAAGGGGGACCTGGTGGGTAGATAGAGAAATAAATAAAGATTGCACACGTGGCGTTAGGCATGTGGGGTTGGGATCCTACGTGTCAGACAAGTCATTATGGTCTGTTATCTTTTGACGTGGATGGCTTAGCTGGCAGGGTAACTTCCAAGATTGCCCTTCTTTTTTCCATTGACTGTAGTCTTGTAGAAGTTTTATACTCCTACAATTTACAGTTTTTTTCTATGATGTTTTTTCTTTAAAAATCAAGATAATACTCAATCATCTACTAACAATGAATTCAAACTGAAAAGTAAAGAATACAGTATTAACAAAATAACAAAAACAAAGGCGTCAAGAATCATCTACAATTTACAGTTTATTTTTCATTTTTAAAAAATGAAATGAAAAATAATTTTAAGATTTTACTAAAACCATTTTTAAGTAATGTTTTATAAATATGTATACTTTTTATTATTTTAAATATATAACAATAAATATTTTAATTATTAAATGTCTAAATTATTATCTTAATTTAATTACAAAATTATATCCTCCAAATATTTTTGTTTTTATTTCTAAATCATTATATATTTAATTTATAAATTCTTTCACAAAATTTTCATTAACTATTAAATGCATATTTAAAATATTAAAAAAAATTACAAAGAATTTAAAATTTGATATTTAATTTATTTAATGTTAAGAAAATCTTTTTTTTTGTGTGAAAGAAATTTTTGTAATATAATATTTTAGACATACATATAAAAAGTCATTAAAAAGTTTAAAAAATCAAAAGATTATTAAACTTAAACATGTTTTGATTCTGCTAATACAAAAAGAATTTACAAGATACTAAATAGTACTACTACTAAGCACTGTGTAAAGTATAATGAAAAAAAAACACAATTTTTTATTATAACCAATTTTACGGTATAAAGTTCTATAACAAGAGAGTTTTCGCTATAGTTCTGTGGATGGCATGTGATCTTAATTTATAATGGGAATGTGGTAATTTAGGAAAAGAGAAAGGGTATCAACACTTTAGAGTGGAAGCTAGTTGGCTCCTGAAAAGAGAAAAGAAAAGCAATAAAGGCAATTAGGTGGGTGAGCATGGTGGGTGGTGCAATTAAAGAAAAGGGAGATAGGTGGTGGAGAGTGAATGGTGTGGAGCAGTGCACAGAAATGTGGAGTAGTAAATAGGACATATACCCCTTTTTCAGATTTCATTAAACCAAACTCAGGGCCCTTGTAGTTCTAGTTCTAGTTCCTCCCTGGCAACACCCTAGTACTACTTTTTTTAATAGGTAGGAGAAGTTACAAGTTTATTCTATTAGCTATTTTCTATTATTAGTAAATTTAGACATTAAAAATATAAAATGGTAAATTAAGTTATAGATTTTATTAAATATTATTATTGATAGGTATTAAGATTTTTTTTTTAATCTTTTAAGAAAAATAAATGAAATATGTTTGAGATCTCATGAGGCCTAATGACATTGAGAAATTTTCTTCTCTCTCTTCGATCCATTGTTTGAGAAGTAGTTTTTGTGTTGTCTTCTCCTCAATCTATACAGCAACTCTGGTACGACGGTCAATGTTAGTCACCTGCACTACCGTATAATCAGTTTTTCGATGGTTGTATTCGTCGTTGATTTTCCATCGTAGTTTTAATAGTTTTCGTCTTCGACAATGATTTTTTTCTTCTAGGTTTCGCTTCTTCCTTAATGTTGTTGACCTTTGACTCTCTGTTTGGTTCTAGATTTGTTGAGAATTACAAGTTTCAAAGTTTAGTTTATCTCTAGTGCGTAGAAGAAATTTAGGTTGTTTAGACTGTTAGTGGTTTGTGGATTCTGACTCAGGTCTGAGTTTGTTGCCTTTAAGTTCTTAAAATATACTTCAGTTAATTGTGTTAGAACAAGATTTGTTCATGACATATATTTCTTGAGTTTTGATGGTAACAAAATATTAAAAGAACAACGGTTATATTTTATGTGTGTTTTCTGTATGGAGATTCTAATACTTGTAAATATATATATTCAGAATCTGATATAAAAAGGCACACTTGAGAGAAGCTGAATTGCTAGCTTCTGGTGGTGCAGAATGTAACACCCCGTTCCCAAAAATAAAATAAAACAATTAATTCAGCAATATCAGAGTTTTTCCCCAAAAACGGGATGTCACATTTTTCATCAAAATTCCATCAAACCTTTCTTTTAAAAGATTTTCAACAAAAATGCAGCGGAATCATTTTATCATAAACATATAAATATATATACATCATCATCATCATATACATCAATTCGATCAACACCCAAAATATACAAATTATCATCATCGAATCCCAACAAAACATGATACGCCACAGGGGCACACAAGATCATCAAATAAACACAAATACTCCCAAAAGCCTCGGTGTTACGTATCAGAGCATCCCTACGACTCGCCACAATCCAAGCTAGCTAAGCACCTGGATTGTCTGTACTTTCGAAGAAGCACAGACCACAACAACAACAAGGGGTGAGAAATCACGATCAAATATTAACGGTAATAATGTACATGAATATAAAAGGCAGAAACGTCATTTCATATACACCAAATCTGGACCTACTGTCCCATGCCAACACAACACACAACAATGCAACACATGCAACTCGATACAATAATATGCGGTACCGAATCAACTCAAGATAGATCGCATACACTCCATTTGAGCAACGATCTATCCCTACCACGCTCCTTCTGAGCCCATATGATCAAATCTCAGGATATATCGCATACACTTCATCCGAGCAACGACCTATCCCTACCAACGCTCCCCATTTGAAGCACGGGTGAATCGCATACACTACATCCGAGCAACGATTCAAATCCCGTCCACGCTCCCCATTTGGAGCATGGGTGAATCATGTATGCCCCATCTGAGCTGTGGTTCAATCTCGTCCAAATGCTATGCATACACCATGCACAACAACACAAGCACTCACGGTGCACACGATCCTACTGATCCATTTCATCTCACATCACATACATATCAAGCATACAAAGTGCATCCGGTCCTACTGATCCATCGTCACACAACATATAAACACAACGCACACAAGGCGTACTCGATCCTACTTATCCACTTCATCATATAGTGCATACGTATATATATATATATATATATATATATATATATATATATATATATATATATATATATATATATATATATATATATATATATATATATATATCACATAATCAACCAATCATGACAAATGCGTTAAACGCCGGCAAAACAACCCTATAACCCTCAACATACGCTCAACACCCATGCATCATCATGGTGAATCCATCCAACCACGCTCATCATCAACAGCTGAACACAACTCTAAGAAAACCAAAACCTGCTGCGCTCACCACCTGCTCGCTACGCGAGCTCCCAACGAACATTCGCTACACGTTTGCCTAGCGAATGAGCTAGCGAACATAGGAAAATAGCCACTAGAATGGCTCGCTATCAGCTCGCTACGTGAGCTACCAGCGAAGGCTCTCTATCCACTCGCCTAGGGATGGGCTAGCTAGTGTCTGTGAATTCAGAGAAATAATTCTGCTGCTCAGAATTCAGCAGCCCCCACACTCACCAATTCTCACCAAAGCAACACCAGTATCATCGGCTTAATATTCCACAACTTAACTACAACAGCTAATCTCGATTTTACCCGATAAATCCTCAACTCTACTCGATTAACCAACTTTCAGCTTAAAACTTCCAACTAACCGGAAACCCCAAACACTCAAACAATTGCCCTACAGCCACATGCAACGAATTCCAACACAATAACCACAATTATAACATAATCATTAACATGCAAACATCATTAATTCATCATCAATCATGGGGTTAGGGAATCCCCCTTTCCAGCACATATTCATGCAACTACCGAAATTAACTGATCATTCCCCCCCCCCCCCCCCTTACCTCAAAATGCAGTTTGATGATGATAAAGCTTCAAGAATTCCACACGAATTGACAACCCACACACGCTTGCTCAAGCTTCCTCACTTTGATCGTGTTCTTGCTTCTCCGCCGTGTTCTTCTCCTTCACATGCGTGTTCCCTCTTTCTAATCCTTTCTTCCCAAACAGCCCCTAATACCCTCAAAATAATCTTTTTAATTTCCAATAATAATAAATCCTCATTTTAAATTCCAAAAATAATATTCTTATTTTCCTTTTAATTTTCAAACAATTTCCAATAATATTTTTAAATATAATAATAATAAAAAATAATATTAGTAATAATAGTAACAATACTATTAATCATCATCATATTATTATTATTATTAATTATATTATCCTAATATTATGGACCATCATTCTCAAACAAATTCCACGCAGGCACGCCGAAAATAAAATACATCAGAAAACTTGAATAATTAAAATGGGCGTTACAACTCTCCCCCACTTTAATTATTTTCGTCCTCGAAAATAACTGATGGAAACAACTCTGGATATGCTTCTCGCATCCTGCTTTCTAATTCTCAGGTCACACTGCCTCCTGCAGCACCTCCTAAAGCCATTCTCACCAAAGGTATCTCTTTTCCTCTGAGTCGCTTCATCTTGCGATCCTCAATCCTCAACGACATCGTCTCAATGGTTAGATTCTCTCTAACTTGGACTTCATCTCTCTGAATCACATGAGACGGATCCGATACATACTTCCGAAGTTGTGACACATGGAACACGTCATGCAAGTTCGAAAGCTCCGGCGGCAATGCCACCCTATAAGCCACAACACCAATCCTCTGCAAAATCATATATGGCCCAATAAACTTCGGGTCCTGCTTCTTGGGCTTCAATGCACGTCCTACACCAGTCACTTGGTTAACCCTCAAAAATACATGATCACCTTCACTAAATTCCAACTCTTTCCTTCGGTTATCATAATAACTCTTCTGCCTATCCTGCGATGCTTTCATCTTCTCACGGATCATCTGAACTGTCTCAGTAGTCTGCTGCACCAACTCTGGTCCCAAAATAACATTCTCACCCGACTCATACCAACACAGAGGAGTTTTGCACCTCCTACCATAAAGAGCCTCAAACGGTGTCATTCTGATACTAGAATGGTAACTGTTATTATATGTGAACTCTACTAATGGCAAATGAGTATCCCACGCACCACCTTTTTCCGACAACAAGCCCGCAACAAATCCTCTAAAGTCTGAATAGTCCTCTCCGACTAACCATCCATCTGCGGATGATTGGCTGAACTCAGCTTCAACTTGGTACCCAAAGCTTCTTGCAAACTCTTCCAAAATTCTGAAGTAAACCTCGGATCTCTATCCGACACAATACTCAACGGCACACCATGCTGCTTCACAATCACCCGAATATAGATCTATACTAGCTTCTCCAACGGAAAACTGATACTAATCGACACAAAATATGCAGACTTCGTAAGCCAATCCACAATAACCCAAATCGCATCAAATCCTCTCGCCGTATTCGGCAATCCTGCAACAAAATCCATAGTGATACAATCCCATTTCCAAACCGGAATCTCTAATGGTTGCATCGTCTCAAAAGGTCTCTGATGCTCCACCTTCAAATTCTAACATGTCAAACAAGCACAAACAAAACGAGCGATATCCCTTTTCATACCTGACCACCAAAACATCTTTTTCAAATCCTGATACATCTTCGTAGCTCCTGGATGAATACTCAGGCTACTACGATGTCCTTCGTCCAAAATTGACTTCTTCAACTCATCATTATCCGGTACACAAATTCTGCCCCGAAACCTCAACACACCTGCATTATCCAACTTGAAATCACTACCGGAGTCACTTCTGGCTCCTCGCATCAAATCCACAAGTTTCACATCCAACTTCTGGTTTTCTCTTATCATGTCCAAGAAATCATTCTTCACTTGCAACTTACCCAACATCACACCATCTGCAGTAAATTCACAAACCATGATCAAATCTTTAAACTGCTCAATTAACTCCATCTCTTTCACCATCAAAACCGACATGTGAATTGTCTTCCTGCTCAAAGCATCCACAACAACATTCGCTTTTCCTGGATGATAACTCAAACTAAAATCATAATCTTTCAGGAATTCCAACCATCTTCTATGCCTTATATTCAACTCTTTCTAATCAAACAGGTACTTCAAACTTTTATGATTACTGAACACCTAGAACCTCGAACCATACAAATAATGTCTCCAAATCTTCAACACAAAAACCACCGTAGCCAATTCAAGGTCATGAGTAGGATAATTCCGCTCATGCACCCTTAATTTCTGCGAAGCATAAGCTACCACTTTTCCATTCTGCATAAGAACTCCGCCTAATCCCATCTTAGACGCATCACAATACACCACAAAAGGCTCACACGGATTCGGTAACACCAACATCGGCGCTGAAGTCAATCTCTTTTTCAGCTCCTCAAAACTCCTTTCACAAGAAGCATCCCACATAAACACTTGGTATTTCCTTGTCAACTGAGTCAATGGCAACGCTAATCTAGAAAATCCTTCAATAAATCTTCGATAATACCCTGCCAGGCCCAGAAAGCTTCTAACCTTAGTCACCGTCTTCGGCGGTTCCCACTGTAACACCGCACTCACCTTGGATGGGTCTACTGAAACACCATCACCAGAAATAACATGCCCCAAGAAACTCACCGTCTTCAACCAGAATTCACACTTCGACAACTTAGCAAACAACTTGTTATCCTTTAACACTTGCAAGGCAATCCTCAAATGCTCTGCATGTTGTTCCTCAGACTTAGAGTAAATCAGTATATCATCAATGAACACGATAATAAACTGATCCAAATAAGAATAGAAGATAGGGTTCATATACTCCATGAACACTCCCGGCGCATTAGACACTCTGAAAGGCATTACCGCATACTCGTAATGTCCATATCGAGTCATAAACGCCGTCTTCTGAATATCACCTTCTTTCACTCTGATCTGATGATAACCCGACCTCAAATCAATTTTACTGAGCACACGAGCTCCCACCAACTGATCCATCAAATCATCAATCCTTGGAAGAGGATATTTGTTCTTGATGGTCACTTTATTCAACTGATGGTAATCGATGCACAGACGCATACTACCATCCTTCTTCTTCACTACCAACACTGGAGCTCCCCACGGCGACACACTTGGTCTGATAAACTTTCTATCCAGCAACTCTCCAATCTGAGACTTCAACTCGGTCAATTCCACTGCCGACATCCTGTACGGCGCCATAGAAATAGGCCTCGTACTAGGAACAAGGTCGATGCTAAACTCAACTTCCCTCTTTGGAGGCAACTCTGTAACATCATCAGGGAACACCTCCGAAACCTCATTCACCACGGCTAACTCATCCAACAATGCCTTGTTGTCAACCGAAAAATGATGCAAATAAAGCAAACACCTTAGCTTCATCTTCCAGCAGAGTTCTCAATTCCTTACTAGACAAGGAATCTGCAAAAGCTTCCTCTTCTGGAGTCAGAAACAATAACACCTTCTGAAAACAATCAATGTATACTCGGTTGAACTCCAACCAGTTCATACCCAGAATAACATCCAAACCACCAAGTGGCAAACAAATCAGATCCACTCCGAAATCTCGGCCAAAAATAGTCAGTGGACACTTCAAACACACTAACGAAGTAGTCACTGACCCAATCGAGGGAGTTTCAATAGTCATCCGCCACTCAAGAGTGGAAGGCACCAAATCTAACCTCTTCACACAATCAATGGAGATAAACGAGTGGGTTGCACCCGTATCAATCATAGCAGTCAAAGGGACATTATTGATAAAACAAGTACGTTTGATCGAACGCTTCTGGTCCGCCGCTTGAGTCCCCACCACAACAAACACTTTACCGCTAACCTGAGGCGCTTGACTCCTCCTCGGTTTCTCACAATGAGTACTAATATGGCCTTTCTCACCGCAGTTATAGCAAGTAGGCATATTAGTCCTGTAATCCGCCATCACGTGGCCCGACTTCCCACACTTAAAGCACTTCTTCGTCTCATGAGGACAATCGCTAGCACGATGCCCCGCGACACCGCACCGATAACATTTCAAATCCATCAATGTTTTCTTCTCTCTGAACTTCTTATCAGCCATAGCTTTCTGCTTTCCCTTATCGGTCGGCACGCTGTAAGGTGTACCATCGAATCGCTATTTACCCTTACGGTCATTCACCGCCTTATAGTGTGCAATCCTCGCCCGATTGTCATTATCATAAATTCGGCTTCTACTCACCAACTCAGGATAAATCTTGATCTTCTTACACGCGATCCCCATCTCGATCTCCAATCGCAACCCATTCTCAAACTTCAGACACTTAGAAGTCATGGCCTCATCAGTATTGTAATGGGGACAATACTGAGCCAGCTCTTCAAATCTAGCCGCATACTCGGCTACCGACAAGTTACCCTGCTTCAACTCCAGAAACTCAATCTCTTTGGAACTCCTGATGTCTTCCGGTAAATACTTCTCCAGAAAACTAGTTTGAATCACCTCCCAAGTAATCGGAGTTCCCGAAGCCTCCAACCTCTAGCGACAGTTGTCCCACCAAGCCTCGGCTTCACCCTCCAACATGTGAGTACCGAATCTCACTTTCTGCTCATCACTGCACCCCATGGTCCTGAAGATCTTCTCTATTGCCTTCAGCCACTTATGTGCAGCTTCCGGATCCAAAATCCCACCTTCAAACTTCGGTGGCTTGTTACTCTGGAACTGCGTCAAGTCTCTGAATTGCACACCCGCGGCCAGATTCTGATTAGCCACCACCTGTGCCATCGCTTGCATAGTTGCAGCCGACACAACATCATTCCTTCCTGCCATACTGCTCAACAATAACAATGTCAGGTTAACAGAAAACAACCAAACTCTATCCAACGGACAGACTCGAAACACTACACTGGCCAGGCGGACCGGCCTGCTCGAATACCAACTTGTAACACCCCGTTCCCAAAAATAAAATAAAACAATTAATTCAGCAATATCAGAGTTTTTCCCTAAAAACGGGATGCCAAATTTTTCATCAAAATTCCATCAAACCTTTCTTTTAAAAGATCTTCAACAAAAATGCAGCGGAATCATTTTATCATAAACATATAAATATATATACATCATCATCATCATATACATCAATTCGACTAACACCCAAAATATACAAATTATCATCATCGAATCCCAACAAAACATGATACGCCATAGGGGCACACAAGATCATCAAATAAACACAAATACTCCCAAAAGCCTCAGTGTTACGTATCAGAGCATCCCTACAACTAGCCACAATTCAAGCTAGCTAAGCACCTGGATTGTCTGTACTTCCAAAGAAACACATACCACAACAACAATAAGGGGTGAGAAATCACGATCAAATATTAACGGTAATAATGTACATGAATATAAAAGGCAGAAACGTCATTTCATATGCACCAAATTTGGACCTACTGTCCCATGCCAACACAACACACATAACAATGAAACACATGCAACTCGACACAATAATATGCGGTCCCGACTCAACTCAGGATAGATCGCATACACTCTATCTAAGCAACGATCTATCCCTACCACGCTCCTCCTGAGCCCATATGATCAAATCTCAGGATAGATCGCATACACTCCATCCGAGCAACAATTTATCCTTACCAACGCTCCCCATTTGGAGCACGGGTGAATCGCATACACTCCATCCGAGCAACGATTCAAATCCCGTTCACGCTCCCCATTTGGAGCACGGGTGAATCACGTACGCCCCATCTGAGTCGTGATTCAATCTCGTCCACATGCTATGCAGACACCATGCACAACAACACAAGCACTCACGGTGCACACGATCCTACTGATCCATTTCATCTCACATCACATACACAACAAGCACACAAAGTGCATCCGATCCTACTGATCCATCGTCACACAACATATAAACACAACGCACACAAGGCGTACTCGATCCTACTGATCCACTTCATCATATAATGCATACGTGTGTGTGTGTGTGTGTGTATATATATATATATATCACATAATCAACCAATCATGACAAATGCGTTAAACGCCGGCAAAACAACCCTATAACCCTCAACATACGCTCAGCACCCATGCATCATCATGGTGCATCAAGCCAACCACACTCATCATTAACAGTTGAACACAACTCTAAGAAAACCAAAACCTGCTACGCTCGCTACCTGCTCACTACGCGAGCTCCCAACAAACGTTCGCTACACGTTCGCCTAGCGAATGAGTTAGAGAACACAGGAAAACAACCACTGGAATGGCTCGCTATCCACTCGCCTAGCGATGGGCTAGCGAGTGTCTGCGAATTCAGAGAAATAATTCTGCTGCTCAGAATTTAGCATCCCCCACACTCACCAATTCTCACCAAAGCAACACCAGTATCATCGGCTTAATATTCCACAACTTAACTACAACAGCTAATCTCGAGTTTACCTGATAAATCCTCAACTCTACTCGATTAACCAACTTCTGGCTTAAAACTTCCAACTAATCGAAAACCTCAAACACTCAAACAATTGCCCTACAGCCACATGCAACGAATTCCAACATAATAACCACAAAATATAACATAATCATTAACATTCAAACATCATCAATTCATCATCAATCATGGGGTTAGGGAATCCCCCTTTCCACCACATATTCATGCAACTACCGAAATTAACTGATCACCCCCCCCCCCTCTTACCTCAAAATGCAATTTGATGACGATAAAGCTTCAAGAATTCCACACGAATTGACAGCCCACACACTCTTGCTCAAGCTTGCTCACTTTGATCGTGTTCTTGCTTCATCACCGTGTTCTTCTCCTTCACATGAGTGTTCCCTCTTTCTAATCCTTTCTTCCCAAACAGCCCCTAATACCCCCAAAATCATCTTTTTAATTTCCAATAATAATAAATCCTCATTTTAAATTCCAAAAATAATATTTTTTTTTTCCTTTTAATTTCCAAACCATTTCCAATAATATTTTTAAATATAATAATAATAACAATAATATTAGTAATAATAGTAACAATACTATTAATCATCATATTATTACTATTATTAATTATAGGGTCATGTTAACCAGTGCCCTCAGGGCACTGGTTAAGAATTCCAAATAAGGAAAATATGTTAGGTTCAGTTTATTCAGTACACACGATATTCTTTAAAAAAACTGATTATTTCTCTTTTTAGTGCATTGAATACACATATTTAGAAAAACCATGTCTTTTTAATCTCTTAAATAATATTCAATTTACCATTTTGGAATTCTTAACCAGTGCCCTGAGGGCACTCTTTAGCATTTCCCTTAATTATATTATCCTAATATTATGGACCATCATTCTCAAACAAATTCCACGCAGGCATGCCGAAAATAAAATACATCAGAAAACTTGAATAATTAAAATGGGCGTTACACAGAACCTGAAGAACACTTTCTAAGTGATGTCTGGCGTATACTTTGAAGCTGAAGGTCTCGGCATCAGAAGAAATAACATTATTGTCTATACACTTGGTGAATGTAAATTGACTTCTGGTGATCATTCAGAGTTAGTGATAAAGCTTGAGTTATTCGTACTGCAAAAAGCAAGTTGCATTGTCAAATCAGTTTGTCAGCTAGAGTCTTTGTTCACAAGGCTCAAGAAAATTCTACATGCTTTACGAGTATCTACTTTCAATGGCTCTATAGTATAGGATATCTTTTAAGACTCAATGGTTCAAAATGATACACAATAGATCAAGATATTTTGGTGTATTTATCTTCAACGTCTCTTGTATTATGGTGAAAGCAAAGACACTTTATCAAATTATCTCTCCAACAGCTAGTCTTTTGCAAATGTTATATAAGTAGTTGAAGGTTCATATTAAATCTTTAACAAAGATCAACTTGATGGAGGAGTAACAAGATCAGCAATTATCAACACATTTAGTTATGCAAAATTTCTGCTATAGGTTGTAATTGTAAAAGCCTTGAGCTTTCTTACACATTGAATATCTTAGAAATCTTAAGAGCTTTAGGTCTTTGTTATGGTGATTTCCTTGTACCTCTGATATTTGTATCAAGTACACCTTGTTATTTATTCTACTGAACATGTTGTTTAGCAATCTAGATTAAGTCGCTCATCAAGATGCTTAAGTCATGTAAGTCTCATGCTATGTGTTAGAACAATGAAATTCTTGATCAAGTCGGTTGATTGAGAAAATACAACTCTCTCGCCAAGATGCTTGAGTCATGTAAGTCTCATGTTGTGTGTTAGAGCATTGAAAGTCATAATTAAGTGGATTGATTGAGCAGAAGTTTTGGGTTCGTGGAACCTGAGTAGGAAGCCTTGGATCGAGGGTCGGAGCAGAAGTCTTGAACTTGAGGGGTTTAAGCAGGAAAGTCTTAGGATGTGGCCTAAGCAGGAAGTCTTAAACCTGAGAGGTTTAAGTAGGAATTCTTAGGCTAAATGGGCTTGAGCAGGAAGTCTCGGGTCTGGGGACTTGAGCATGAAAGTCTTAGGTTGAGGGTTTAAGCAAGGAAGTCTTGGGTCTGTAGGACTTGAGCAAGGAAGTCTTGAGCTTTATGAGTTTAAGCAAGAAGTCTTAGACTTAGGGTCTGAGCATTGTAAAAAATTTATGCATAATGCATAAGCGATTGTAATCATGATTTGGTTATAGTGAAAATATCGTATGAAGCAAGAGGACTCGACTATTCTCATTTGGGAGGAACCAATATAAATCTTTATGTCTTATGATATTATTTATTTACTTCTGTTAACATTCCGCTGCTAAGTATAATCAGAATCTGAACACCAATTTAGATTTTGAACTCTAATTAGACGCAAATTAAGAAAATGGAAAACACAATTCAACCCTCACTTCTTGTGTACTTTTCTCACCTTCAAATTATGATCTTCAAATTGTGATTGATTTTAGATTGTTTTCCTAAAAATGATCATGATAGCTTATTGCGATTTATGAGTATGTTGTTGGTTAATGAATTCGTTACTTGTTGGCAATCGAGTTCATTCATTGTATTCAAAATCTAAGTTTAGTGATTGTTAGCTCATGTACCACATTTTTTTGCAATATGGTTTCGTGTCGTGGTGGTTCGTTAGGTTATGAGCATGATGTGTGAATGTCTGTATCTTTGCTTTTACTAGGTCAAACTATTTGTCTTGCCAATCTTTTGTATTGTTTATTTTAATTTTAATCTATTTGAGGCATTGCAAATCCTTTTGCACCCATTTGATGTAAAAATAAAAAGTTGTGTTTACTTATCATTCATTATGGATGGAGTATATCTCAATTCACTAAATGGGATTTTTGTCCCTAAATTGTATCTCTCTAAATTTAACTTAATTTTCTCTATCTCATCGCAAATGTTATTGGAATTGTTTCCTACATGTGTGTAGTAATACATAATAGAGCTAATAATTGATCTAAAAAGAGTCATTCTCACAATCACAACTATACTCAAACGTTGTTTCTTCCATTCACTTAGCATCTACTATATATTTTTAAAAATGTGATTAAAGTCTACACAATGGATCTTTGAGTTGTTATGTTTTCTCGCATATTCATACCCATACTGTGAGATGTTATATCAAACTCTAGTATGGTGGAAGTCTGTTCACAAGTAATGCGTGTTGTAGTCGAAGTTTGTTTTAACATGCATTAGTCAATATTGCTAGGGTCGTTAGCATGTTGAATTAAGTCTTGCTTGTAAGTCCAATTGTTTAAGTTAACTTGTATCCTAAGTAAGCTTGTAATGGGTAATTGTTAAAAAGTCCACTAGGTTAGTGTGTTATTTTTCTTATAAATAGGATGTTAGTTTCTAAATCTTAACATAAGGAAAAATAGGAAGATAAAATCCTAATTTCAAGAGAGAGATAGGTTATTTTGTTATTCTTGTATACTTGTAATCTTGTTCTAAGAGAAAAGAAAGAATAACAGTTTAATAACCAATCCTTGTTGTTTTCTTCTTTATTAACATTAACCCTTGTGTGTTTCTTGATCATTAAGAAACTGTTTATACTTAGTTTTAAGGTATCTGATTCACAATAAATTGGTGTGGTGAGCATGGAGAAGATGCCTTCAACAAAGTATGAGATCGAAAAGTTCACCAGAGTGAACGACTTCAGTCTGTGGAGCTTGAAGATGAAAGCCCTACTAGTTCAGCAGGGTTGTTTGGAAGCGTTGAAGGGAGAGGCAACCATGGACGCTGCACTAACGACAAAAGAAAAGACGGACATGATTGAGAAAGCCCACAACGCAATATTAATGAGCCTTGGTGATAAGGTTCTTCGGCAGGTATGAAAGGAGACTACAACGTCGAGATTATGGGTGGAACTTGAAAGTTTGTACATGACCAAATCTCCGGTGAATCGACTCTACCTGAAGCAAGCTTTATATTCATTCAAGATGAGTGAAGACAAAGTGTTGACTGAACAGTTGGATATGTTCAACAAGTTGATTCTTGATCTTGAAAATATTGTTGTAAAGATCAATGATGAAGATCAAACACTGTTGTTGATGTGTGCTTTGCCTAAAACCCGTGCTCACTTCAAAGAAACTCTCTTGTATGGAAGGGAGTCCTTGACCTTTGAAGAAGTTCAATCAGACTTGTATTCTAAGGACTTGAATAAATGAAAAGAGCATAAACCTTCAACGATGCGTGAAGGTTTGGTTGTTAAGGGAAAATTCTTGCGAAAGGATGGTAAGTTTGACAAGAAGAAAGGTAAAAGTCAACAGAAATCTTATAGTGGTGAAATATCTGGTATTCGATGTTTTCACTGTAAGAAGGAGAGTCACATAAGAAAGGTGTGCCCTGAACGTCTGAAAGATCATGAAGGTAATGGTAATGCAACCATTGCTTAAGAGACTTCGACTCATCTGATGTTCTTGTGGTTTCAAGAGGCGACTCAAGAAAATAATAGATTATGGATTCAGGTTGCACTTGGCACATGACTCCAAATAGAGAATTGTTCGAGGAGCTATGTGATCAAGATGGTGGATCTGTGCTACTGAGAAACAACAAATCTTACAAAATTGCAGGTATTGGATCTGTGAGATTCAAGCTCCATGATGAGTCAATAAGGTTATTGACTGAAGTTAGGATTGTACCTGAGTTGAAAAGAAATTTGATTTCTCTTGGTGAATTTGACAGAAAGAGATATGTTTTTGAAGGAGAGAAAAGTATCCTAAGAGTTATGAAGGGGTCGGAGGAAGTATTGAAAGGCATGAAGAAACAAGGCTTGTATACCCTTGAGGCTGAGGTTGTAAGTGGTTGGACAAATGTTGCATCCACGAAACCTATGTCAAAGACAAAATTATGGCACATGAGATTGGGCCATGTCGGTGAAAGAGACCAGGTCGAATTGGGGAAGCATAAACTACTAGGAGGTGACAAATTCGAAAAGTTGGAGTTTTGTGAATCTTGTATATTTGGTAAATCCTGTAGGACGAAGTTTAACAAAGGTAAGCAAAGAACACATGGATCCCTAGATTACATTCATGCTGATCTTTGGGGGCCTGCAAGGAGTACTTCACACTCAAGTGCAAGGTATTTTCTATCCATCGTTGATGGTTATTCTAGAAAGCTATGGGTATTTATTCAGAAGACGAAGGATGAAACTTTTGAGAATTTTAAAAGTTGGAAGATTCTGGTCGAAACTCAAACTGGCAGAAAGGTTAAGAGGTTGAGAACCGACAATGGCCTTGAATTCTGCAACGAAGCGTTAGATGTAACACCCCACTTTCCCAAATTAAATAAAATATGAATATTAAAATAACAATCAGAGTTTTCACCCAAAAGTGGGATATTACACCTCCAAATTTTATAAAAATATTTTATTCATTCTTTTCAAAATAGTACAGCGCAATTTGTTTCATAAAGTAAAATACATCAAATTCATGATACGTCATAGGAAAAGAAATAACTTAAACATAGACACAACGAAACACCCAAGTCCCGTGCTACGTATCAGAGCATCCTAGACTCGACTGGCACACCACCATCCAAGATATCTAAGTACCTGGATTATTTGTACTTCCGGAGAAGCACAAACACAACAACAGCAAAGGGGTGAGAAAACATGATCAAAATATATTGGTAATGTAATACATGTAAGCAAGGTAGTAAAACACACCAACACACCAATATTCACCCCAACAATACCATATAATGAACCTACTGTTCAAATTACAATATAACATATTGTAATGCAAATATGCAACTCAATACCATGCATGCGGTACCGACTCATTGGTTCATTCAATCGAACCTGGATAGATCACTTACGCGCCTCCTGAGACATGATCTATCCCCCACCATTCTCCACAAAGGAGTACGGATGAATCACTTACGCTCCTCTTGAGACATGATTCATCCCACCAAAATACCATGATATGCACACACCAATGCATAACTATTATATTCAGGCACACTAAGTGCACACGATCCTCCTGGTCATATCATCATACATCAATGCATATATGTATAGATATATTACACCAACACCATATAAATCAATCAGATAGTAAACAAATTCATACTATAACACCAGATATACCCAC
The DNA here is from genome assembly GCA_963859935.3 of Lathyrus sativus. Taxonomy (NCBI): domain Eukaryota; kingdom Viridiplantae; phylum Streptophyta; class Magnoliopsida; order Fabales; family Fabaceae; genus Lathyrus; species Lathyrus sativus. The sequence continues at coordinate 542,999,939 of OZ012739.1, read as the reverse complement.
ATCCCACCACTCGGGGATACACGATCCTACTGATCACTGCACCATAATCATATACATGGTACACCCATCATTCATTTTAATTAAATTAGATATTAAACGAGTTCGTACTCTAACACCATATATAATCACATCCCAACACCCGGGAACACACGATCCTACTGATCATTTCACCATGCCCCGCATGATTCACACCCCAACTAATCATCCTCTTAAAATAAAATATTACGGGAAACTCGTACTATCACCAAGTACACACCTTTTCCCATCAAGCACCATCTCTCTACCTTTTACAACTCAAGGCATCCTACAAACAATTACACACCTCTCAATTATATTAACTCATTAAGTAGTGAGAGCTTCCACCTTCTATCATCAAGTACCTCATTCTCCAATACACCGAATGCACATGATCCTACTGATCATCTCATTCTACATTCGTATACACCATACACCAATTAACCATTTACTTTAAATTAAGTATAAGGGAAATCACTTCCTATCACCAAGTATGCACCATACATCATTCAATAATAATCCCTACACGCATCGTGATCAAGGGATCCTACAAGACTAAAGCTCCAGGAAAAACATCACATTCTGCTACGTTCGCTGGCATTCGCCAGGCGAACCTGCTGGCGAAGCCCTCATTCCACTATCGTGCATTCGCCAGGCGAAGGTATCATTCTTCGGGCGAACCTTCGCTGGCATTCGCCAGGCGAAGTTCCTATCCTTTTGGTTTGGGATTTAATTTAGAATTATTCGCTGCCACTCGCCACAGCTCTCCAGGCGAACACTCGCCTCCATTCGCCAGGCGAAGCTTCGCCAACACTCGCCAGGCGAAGCCCAGCGAATGCTGCGATTCACCAATTTGCCCACAGTTCTACAATGCTATTCTAAGCCAAACTCAGCCTAACTGCTCACTTCCAATTCACAGCCTATGATCAGTACCAACAATATACGATATCATAACTTATCAGTTTCTAAACCACATTCCCAGATCAACTCTTAAACATTCTATCAATACCTCAAAAGGTCACACAGAATTTTCCCTAAAACCCGTAAACCCAACTTATACGCAAAATTAACCAAAAACAACAATTCATCAACAATCAACATCCAATTATCAACAATAATCAACAATCATAACATATCAATATAGAATATCATATATCGATCAATTTCCTACAGGGTTAAGGAATCCCCACTACCCTATACATGTATATACCATTCTGTTGCACCCTAAAATTTGCCCAACTTATTTTACCTGATTTATGTTTTAATAGCATTGTCATTTGTACAGTAGATCATGTATATAGTCTAATCATTTGCATAGCATAGCATAAGCAAGTCATCCAACAAGGGATCAAGTTCCATTCTTATCTAAAGAAGCACATCAAAGGGGTTTTATTCAAGTTCAAGACTATCCAAGTCACCAGGAAAGAAGTTGGAGCTTTGAGAAGTGTGGAGGTCGACCAGTGGATTTCTTTCCTATCTGAGGTGTGTTTGAGGATCATCAATGGAATATGAGCCATGGAGTGAGGGTATGGAATGTGTATGAGCATCATGGAATACCTATAGGGTCATTTTGAAGATGATACAGGTCATTGGTGTGATTACAAGAGCTACAGTTGAATGCAGTCAACTAGGGTTTCATCTGGGTCAACCCTAGGTCAACCCTAGGTCAAATGATTGATTGGAGGGCATCAAGGCCTACTTGGAGGATATGGAATTCATGATTTGATGTGTGTATGTATGTGTGGTGTTGTGCCAAGGATAAATCAAAAGAAATCAAGAAGAAGAGGAGTTGCTAAATTAGGGTTTCAGTGTAAAATCCCCTGATTTAGGTCAAACTTCCAAGCAAGATAATTCAAAATAAAAGTTTCATATGAACTTAATACCAACATGGAACTTGTAAAGCATCTCAAGACCTTTAATTTGAGTGGTGGGACTCTTCAAGGAGATTTGTGGAACTCAAGTTATGGTCTTTACAAGTTACAGGTCATCTGAGGACACTGAAATTTATCTGTGAAAGTTACTTGACTTCCAAGCAACTTTTTCCCATAAAGAAGGATTCAAATGGATTTTTGGTGAACATGAAAGTTGTTCCTCATGGTCTTATCTTTCCAAAAAGGTATAGAACACCTCATTCTGATTTGTGGAGCTCTACTTATGATCTTGACAAGTCAGGGGTATTTTGGGAAAGTGAGATTATAGGTCATTTCAAGCATGTGCCCATAACTCCTATTTGCAAACTTCAAATGGAAAAATGTTCAACATCAAACTTGCTCAAAATGATGTTTTGAGTCCAAATGAGTGATCATAAGGACTTGGAAATGCTTGAAACTCAAAAATGCAAATTTGGCCAAATAAAGAAGGAATTAAGTTCATTAAAGTGACCTATTTTTGGGATTTTTCACTACATGGCCAAAACAAATCATATGACCTATCAAATTGAATGGAAATCACATTTTAAAACCATTGGCATTATTACTTTTTTGATTTGAGGTCAGAATAATGGAATGACCATTTGTTACTTACATTACAAGTTACACATGCCAAACATACCAAAGAGTGAAATGCAAGGTAACTAACTATCCACACACATCCAATATCTCCTTAGAAGGTAAATTGAACACAAGCCAAGTTGAATTGAGAGCTAAAACTAGAACTGATATGTTGATATCATCAAGTGAGAAATTCATGACATGAGAATTTCATAATCTCATTGGAGCCATCCAGAACATTCTAGAGGATTCTAATATCATCTATATATGTATTAGAACTGATCAGAAGAAAAGGTTGGTGATAATTGGAGGAGAGAAAAGAGATTGAGTTTTCACACTTCTTGCTTGCAATTGAAATCGGTTACACTCATTCCACTACTTTCCATCCAGTTTCTTGATTCCAATTACTTCCATTGATGTTACTGAGTGATTACTGATCAAGATCCAAGTAAATTCGTGGCCAAATCGTGTTCTTGATCTCATAATTTCAGACCTGCAACTCAGATTCGATTTCTACAATCCAGGCCATTTCAAGTGGATATTTTACATACAGAAGCAAGTTCATCATCCATTGATCGTATCTGGAGCTTGTTAGAGCTTGGTTTGAAGGATGAAATTTGGATGCAAGTTAGGGTTTTAGATTTTTGATTTTGATGAAGTATTGAGGGAGATACGAATTGAGGAAGAAGGAAATTGGAGCTCTGTTTTAATGGTGATTCCCTCCAAGCTTGTTTCAAATGGAGAAGATAAGTTTTATACCGTTAGATCACAAGCATGACTTTGACCAAAAGTGGATCGTGTGGCTGTGATATCGTTTCAATTGGTGAAGGGAAGTTTCTGAAGATGAAACACAGGCGTTTCATTAAACGCGCATCATGGGCTTAGTGTGAAATTGATATCCTCACCCCCGTTTGAAAGGCCCACTCATTTAGCACATAGTTTTGTTACTTCCTGCACCAACCTTTTTTTAATTTCCTTCTTTATTTTTGTTGACATTTTCTGATCACATGGGCTTAACACGCGCGTGCTACCAACACCCCCCTCCTGGGCCCATTGGCATTTTGTGTTGTTTTTATCTGCTATTTGTCATGCTGCATTTCATATTTTCCATATTTTCATCATTTTTTTAGCATCTTTAAAAATTCATAATAAATCCAAAAATAATCATTTTTGCATGGGAGTTTTTGCTCCATTCTCATCATGATGTCAAGAAAATTGTAGAAAAATAAAAATATTATTTTAGGCACTTTTCCATTTCTGGTGAATTTTCACACTTAATTGCTTTTTATTTTTATTTTGTTTGTACATATTATTTGGTGAATTTTGTTTAGTCATTTAAATTCATATTTTGATTCCATTCTTTTTGTATTAGCTAGATTAGAACATTAAGTTCCCCCTGAATTTATGCCACATTTTTGTGGATTAATCTTCTTTAGTTTTGACTAAAGAACATTAGGTTAGTATAATTAGGGTTCAAACTTGACATAGGTGCATTATAACCTTAGGTTTTTGGGTTTTTAGTTTGTATTAGGTTCTGGGACATATAGGGTATGTAGGGTAGATGTATAAATCCCCTTAAAATTAATCTTAGAATTTTAAATACTATATTACTAATTTTAATTGATTTTGCAAATAGTGTGTTTTGTTTGGTGTTCCCACTTGGGTTTATACTTGTTTGTTTGGGCTTTTGGGCTTTTATTTGGGGTGTGGACTTGGTGTTAGCTTGTGGAGCTTATGGAGAATCAAAGGAGAAGATTGAAGATAATAGTCAAAGCTTGGTTTGAAGATTGCTTGTGCTTGAGGGTGTTGATTGAAGACATAGGAAATAGGAGAAAATAGGAAGAGCTTTTAGACTTAGAATAATTCTTTCACAAACATGGATAGCTTCCTTTGCTTCCATTCCTCTCTAGGACATAAAGTCCCTCTATGGTATTCACCTCCCTCCTTTGGAGGGATAAGTGGCCTTACCCTAGAGGTAGAACTTTGAGAGAACCATTCTGTTACAATGTTAAACTGTTTGTAGGCTACCTTTGGTAGTCAATGAACTGTTTAACATTCAACTCATCTTGACAAATGACTATCATCTAGGAGAGCTTGCCTTGAAGAAAGAAGCCATTGAAGATGGAGATGAAGATCATTGAAGATTGACAAAGATGAAGACTGTTCATGTCCAAGCTGTGCAAACTAGGGTTTATCTGCTGTTTGGAGCTATTTGTTGTCTGAAGCTGTCTGCTTGGAAGGTGTTTACTGTTTAAGGTTCATTTACCTGTTAGAGCTTAGTGTTTACTTGAAGTTGGAAGCTTGTTTGAAGCATGGAGGTTATTGGAGCTTATTTGAAGATTGTTGTTTATCAACTGTTGAAGTTTGCTGTTTTTAGGAGCTGGTGTTGCTGTTTAGAGCTGTTGTTTGGGTTTCTCTGTTGTATTGTTTGATAATTGCCCATTAGGTCTAAAGTGAATTCTGTTTCACTTTTGCCTGTTTTTTTTTAGGTTCGAGGTAGAGCGGGACTCCCTTGCCTTGGCTTGTACTGCTGCATTCATGCATTTTACTGCTTTACTGTATATATGTTGTTTCTTTTCCGTTTATCCCCTAGGATCTCGGTTTCTCTTTGCGCAAGAGAGAAATATGACAGACATTAGGTTTTAACCCATGCATGATAACATTAGGGTAGTTTTGCTTCCCATTTTCAACCATAGGTTTTAGAGTTGTCGTTTCTCTTCTTCTCTCGAAACAATCAAAAAATACGCTAACATTTCAAACACAATAAAAGGCAGTTCTTGCGTAAAAGACTGTGAACCAATCAAAAAACGTCATTTTTGTCCGCTTGGACCCGTAATCAGGAGAAAACCTTTTCAGAAGGATAAAAGACAATCAAGACAGACTTGTGTCGTATGTGGCCCGGACTATGTTTGCTCTGATCTTTCATGCTGTGTGGAAGTACGTAGGCATAGAATGCGACGTCCTAGTGAGCAACCTTTTCCCATTTACCCGTAGTTAGGCAAACTACGTTGACTCTGATTTCTCGTTCCAGGCGGGAATACGTAGGCATAGAACTGTTGTGTTCTGGCGAGTCACCCTTTTCTTTCTTTTTAACCCTTAACCCTTTAGTTTAGATACAATAACAATCCGTACAAGAAAACAAGCGTGGATCCCATCGATTACGAATGACGTGAGGGGTGCTAATACCTTCCCCTTGCGTAACCGACTCCCGAATCCAGGAATTTGGTTGCGACGACCATTCCTTTCCCTTTTTGTGTTAGGTTTACTCTGAGTGTTTCCTTTCCCTCCTTTGGGATAAATAACGCATGGTGGCGACTCTTCTGTCATTGTCGGCGCCGATTTTTGCAGTAGCGACACATTCCCAATCAAGTTTCTCCCCCCTTACCTTATCAATTGGTTTGATCGATGAATAATCTTCCAATGTTTGGCCAACTATGACTTTCCCTCTTCTCCTTCGTTGTTCGCTCCCTTTCTTCCAACTTTCCCAATTCCCACGATCTATCGTAATCCTTTTTCTCTCTATTCCAACTTTTCTAATATCCCTTACTACCCCTTCATATTCCCTTTTATTTTAATCTCAATTATTAATAGAATAATATAATAATATTACTAATATTAATAATACTAATCATAATAATACTATTAATAATAATAACAATAATAATAATAATATTATTATCTCACCAAAATAATAATAATAATAATAATAATAATAATATTATTATTATCTCACCCAAACTAATAATAATAATAATAATAATAATAATAATAATAATAATAATAAATATAATAAGTATAATAATAATAATAATAATACCCCCACCAATATTACTATTATTCATTATATTATCATATTCACACCAAAACACCACCAATATTACTATTAGTTATTATATTATTATATCTACACCAATTCACCACCAATAGTCCTCCCATATCAGGGACATCCACCAATAATAATATTCATAATAATGATAATAATCATAATAATAAGAATAATAATAATAATAATAATAATAATAATAATACCACCAATATTACTATTAACTATTATATTATTATCTCCACACCACCAATAATCCTTATATATCAAGGATATTCACCAATCATATACCAACACACCGCACCTAAGGGCACACCAATACAAAATAATTACATTAACACCAAAATGACTAAATAAATAAAATAGGTGTTACAACTCTCCTCCACTTTAATTATTTTCGTCCTCGAAAATTACCTGATGGAACAATTCCGGATACGCTTCCCGCATCCTTCATTCCAATTCTCAGGTCACACTGCCTTTTGCAGCACTTCCCCAAACCATTTCCACCAAAGATGTCTCCTCCCCTCGAAGTTGTTCCTCGCTCGCCAAAACGAACTAGCAATGCCTCAACAATCGGAATATTTTTCACCTGTGCATCATCCACCTGGTTCAATGTACTTTCTCAACTAAGACACATGAAACATATCATGCCGATTCATAGCGACAACAGAAAAACAGTCTAACATGTTACTCCTCTCATGCCTCCGCTGCGCCACTCTGATACAACTACAGAACACGGTGCGAACTTCCGAGATTTCGAAGCTCGACCAACACCATTCACCGGCGTGACTCTCAAAACACGTCTTTCCTTGGATCCTCTTTATCCTCTCAGCCATCTCAAACATAATTTTCAGGTATGAGCACAACACTCCCACTCGACCCATTCCAACACAGGAGAGTCCTACACTCCCTATCTCATCAAGCCACATATTGCCATTCTGACACTAGGATGGTAACCGTTATTATAGGTAACTCAATCAACGGTAATTAATCATCCCACGATCCACCTTGATCTGACACCCAAGCTCTCACCAATTATCTACAAACTCAATAGTCCTCTCTGACTGACCATCAGTTTGCGGATGGTAAGCCGAACTCAACTTCAACTTAGTACCCGAAGCTTCCTGTAAGCCCCTCCAAAATCTCAATATAAACCCCAAATTTTCCACTGACACAATATTCGTCAGTATCTCATCTAACTTCACCACTTACTCAATATGCATCTCATATATCCTCAACATAGAATAGTTAATCCACTAACAATAATCCAAATTAAAATTATATCTTTCCAATTCTTTGGAAATCTCAACACCAACTCCGCGAAAATACTACCTGATTTCCACTCTGGAATATTCAACGACTGCATCAGACTCAACAGTCTTTGATGTTCACTCTTTGATTTTCGGCAATTCTAACCAGCGTATTCAATCTCAACTACTCCTCTCCTCATCTATGGTCACCAAAACAATCTACTCAAATTCAGTTACTTCTTCATAGCATCAGGATGGATACTCCATCTACCTCAATGTATTTCTTCACGAGTACTCCTGCTCCCCTCAACAACATTGGGTACACATACTCTATCATAACATATCATAGTACTATTTCCATACACCCCACAATCCACTCTTCGACTCTAATTTATCAATTTTAACTAATTCACCAACTCAAGCATACCACTCATCAGGTCTAACAATAAACGCTTAACTCCATAAGAGGTCTATTAGCCCACCAAACTCATATTATAAAATTGCTCAGTCAGTTCTAACTCTTCTCACCGTCATCTTCGGTATACGCAGACATTTCTAACTCACCGCATCATCTACCACATGCACTTTACCCTAATGGTAATTCAACTCAAAGCTGTAATCCTTCAGAAGTCCTAATTATTTCCTCTGCCTCATTTTCAACTTTTTCAAATCAAACAAACACCTTAAACTCTTAAGATCACCAAACATCTCCGATCTCGGTCTGAACTTTCGAAGCCTCCGACTCCGGTACAACCACAATAGTAACCAACTCTAAATCACTGGTCGGATGATTTCTCTTATATACTTCAAGTTGCCTTTTGCATAACTGAAATTCGCTGAAGTTGTCTTTAGAAAATCCCCCAATTATATCAACAAGCATTACAGCCACCCCAATTAGTTCCATCAGATTCGGCAGAACTTTCCTTACGGAAATATATCACCGCTCTTTTTCCAACACTGATAACTTAAGTTCCTTATGCTCACCATAATCCTCTATACTCTTCGAATACCTTAAAATATCATTTATTAACACAACCATTGCCTTATATAAATAATTAAAGAAGATCCCATGCCAAATGGACAAACAAGTTGTGAGTTATGGCGGGAACACGTACCGTACCGTCCGTCCTTACCACAACATTCAAACACACTTCATTAATAAATAACTTAATTCCCTGTCAATACTTCACCATCTCATAGATAATTTTAATAGCTTTCCAACGCTTCAAACCGCGCGTTATTCCGAGTTACGGTTCTCCTGTTACGGCAAAAACACCAGAATAACATTTTCTGCCCAAGACCCCTTTGCCAGGCGAACACCGCAGCGAATATGGACGTTCGACAGTATGCTCGCCAGGCGAACATGACAGTCCCAAAATCCTCTTTTCGACCGTTGCCCGACTTCCGAGTGTCCGATTTCGATTCCGTAAAAAGCTGTGATCTTGCAATTCTACGTATAACAACAATGTCATATCTAGGAGGCCATTCAACACATCTACAACTCTTGGAATATTTTAAAACCCAATGGCTTCCAATCTCAACAGCAGATCTTTGAGCCTCCTAATACGATACAACTTTCGACCTTCGTTCTATCCACCACAAGAACTCTACTCGAGATCACATGACCAAGGAACTCACATCCCTCGATCAATTGTTCCATTAAATCATTAACTCTTGGAAGCGAACACCTATCCTTGATAGTCACCTTGTTCACTTATCTATAGTTCACCCAAAGCTTCACAAAACCTTCTGTCTGTTTAACCAACAAAATTGGTACACCTTAGGGTAGCACACTCAAACAAAAGAACCTCTCTCCTAGAAGGTCTTCAAGTTGACTCTTCAACTTTTCCAATCCCCAACGCAACACACCATACGAAGTCACCAACATCGGACTAGTTCCAAAACTAACTCGATTGTAAGCTCCACTTCACATTCCCGATAGTAAATCACTTATCTCTGTAGGAAAACTCCGGACAATCACAAATATCGAACAACTCCCAATTTTTCACTTTCCTTCTCATTCAAAGTTTCCGTCCAAATAAACACCTCGACATTGTCTTGCACCGATCCCTCAAAATAATCCCTTAAGCACTTAGCTTAACTCAAGACTATTCACTGCTCACGCCCCCCAAGCTTGTAAGATATGTCTATCCCATCCAACACAATCCTGTCCACTATTAACAAGAGATTAAGGGTGATCAGTTCCTCAATTTATTAATAGACAGTCAAAATCATGATGGGGTACAAACCATCTTTACCAAACTATAATATCATTCCTCAACACACTAAGCCACCACACCGTAGCATTCTGGAGAAATACAAACTTCTCCCCCACTGGAATCATTCCCCTTCTGCCAACAAAGTTAAACAACAACATGTACCGATAGTGTTTTTACACACATGTCGCATACCAGGGAACAACAACACTAAACAACATTGGCTGGACGGACCGACCTGCTCTGATACCAATTGTAACACCCCACTTTCCCAAATTAAATAAAATATGAATATTAAAATAACAATCAGAGTTTTCACCAAAAAGTGGGATATTACACCTCCAAATTTTATAAAAATATTTTATTCATTCTTTTCAAAATAGTACAGCGGAATTTGTTTCATAAAGTAAAATACATCAAATTCATGATACGTCATAGGAAAAGAAATAACTTCAACATAGACACAACAAAACACCCAAGTCCCGTGCTACGTATCAGAGCATCCTAGACTCGACTGGCACACCACCATCCAAGCTATCTAAGTACCTGGATTATCTGTACTTCCGGAGAAGCACAGACACAACAACATCAAAGGGGTGAGAAAACATGATCAAAATATATTGGTAATGTAATACATGTAAGCAAGGTAGTAAAACACACCAACACACCAATATTCACCCCAACAACACCATATAACGAACCTACTGTTCAAATTATAATATAACATATTGTAATGCAAATATGCAACTCAACACCATGCATGCGGTACCGACTCATTGGTTCATTCAATCGAACCTGGATAGATCAGTTACGCTCCTCCTGATACATGATCTATCCCCCACCATTCTCCACAAAGGAGTACGGATGAATCACTTACGCTCCTCCTGAGACATGATTCATCCCACCAAAACACCATGATATGCACACACCAATGCATAACTATTATATTCAGGCACACTAAGTGCACACGATCCTCCTGATCATATCATCATACATCAATGCATATATGTATAGATATATTACACCAACACCATATAAATCAATCAGATAGTAAACAAATTCATACTATAACACCAGATATACCTACATCCCACCACTCGGGGATACACGATCCTACTGATCACTGCACCATAATCATATACATGGTACACCCATCATTCATTTTAATTAAATTAGATATTAAACGAGTTTGCACTCTAACACCATATATAATCACATCCCAACACCCGGGAACACACGATCCTACTGATCATTTCACCATGCTCCGCATGATTCACACCTCAACTAATCATCCTCTTAAAATGAAATATTACGGGAAACTCGTACTATCACCAAGTACACACCTTTTCCCATCAAGCACCATCTCTCTACCTTTTACAACTCAAGGCATCCTACAAACAATTACACACCTCTCAATTATATTAACTCATTAAGTAGTGAGAGCTTCCACCTTCTATCATCAAGTACCTCATTCTCCAATACACCGAATGCACATGATCCTACTGATCATCTCATTCTACATTCGTATACACCATACACCAATTAACCATTTACTTTAAATTAAGTATAAGGGAAATCGCTTCCTATCACCAAGTATGCACCATACATCATTCAATAATAATCCCTACACGCATCGTGATCAAGGGATCCTACAAGACTAAAGCTCCAGGCAAAACATCACATTCTGCTACGTTCGCTGGCATTCGCCAGGCGAACCTGCTGGCGAAGCCCTCATTCCACTAACGTGCATTCGCCAGACAAAGGGATCATTCGTCGGGCGAACCTTCGCTGGCATTCGCCAAGCGAAGTTCCTATCCTTTTGGTCTGGGATTTAATTCAGAATTATTCGCTGCCACTCGCCACAGCTCGCCAGGCGAACACTCGCCTCCATTCGCCAGGCGAAGCTTCACCAACACTCGCTAGGCAAAGCCCAGCGAATGCTGCGATTCACCAATTTGCCCACAGTTCTGCAATGTTATTCTAAGCCAAACTCAGCCTAACTGCTCACTTCCAATTCACAGCCTATGATCAGTACGAACAATATACGATATAATAACTTATCGGTTTCTAAACCACATTCCTAAATCAACTCTTAAACATTCTATCGATACCTCAAAAGGTCACACATAATTTTCCCTAAAACCCGTAAACCCAACCTATACGCCAAATTAACCAAAAACAACAATTCATCAACAATCAACATCCAATTATCAACAATAATCAACAATCACAACATATCAATATAGAATATCATATATCGATCAATTTCCTACGGGGTTAAGGAATCCCCACTACCCTATACATGTATATACCATTCCCAATCAAGTTTCTCCCCCCTTACCTTATCAATTGGTTTGATCGATGAATAATCTTTCAAGGTTTGGCCAACTCTGACTTTCCCTCTTCTCCTTCGTTCTTCGCTCCCTTTCTTCCAACTTTCCCAATTCCCACGATCTATCGTAATCCCTTTTCTCTCTATTCCAACTTTTCTAATATCCCTTACTACCCCTTCATATTCCCTTTTATTTTAATCTCAATTATTAATAGAATAATATAATAATATTACTAATATTAATAATACTAATCATAATAATACTATTAATAATAATAACAATAATAATAATAATAATAATAATATCTCACCAAAATAATAATAATAATAATAATATTATTATTATTATCTCACCCAAAATAATAATAATAATAATAATAATAATAATAATAATAATAATAATAATAATAATAATAATAAATATAATAAGTATAATAATAATAATAATACCCCCACCAATATTACTATTATTCATTATATTATCATATTCACACCAAAACACCCACCAATAATAATATTCATACTAATGATAATAATCATAATAATAAGAATAATAATAATACCACCAATATTACTATTAACTATTATATTATTATCTCCACACCACCAATAATCCTTATATATCAAGGATATTCACCAATCATATACCAACACACCCCACCTAAGGGCACACCAATATAAAATAATTACATTAACACCAAAATGACTAAATAAATAAAATGGGTGTTACATTAGACAGTTACTATGTTGAGTCTGGGATTGCAAGGCATAAGACTGTAGCGGGTACTCCTCAACAAAATGGCTTAGCTGAGAGATTCAATCGAATAATCCTTGAACGGGTTAGATGCATGTTGGTTAGTGTTGGATTGAAGAAGGTGTTTTAGGCGGAAGCTGTTTCGACAACAACTTACCTAATAAATAGATGTCCCTCGACTGCCTTGAGAATGAAGACTGTAACAGTCCAATTTTTATTAATTAATTACTTAAATTAATTAAATGAATTATGGGGTTTGTTTAATTAGTGGGTGATTAGTTAAATGAAATTGGTAGATATTGGAAGGAAATAGAGGAGAAAGATATATAAAGGAAAAGTGGAAAGAAAAGAAAAGATAGAAAACATAAGAGAAAGGAAGAGAAAGAAAGTGGAAGAGGAGAAAAGCGAAGAAAAGAGGAAAAGCTTGGATTTCATCAAGAACAACTCTCAAGCATCGATTTAATCAAGAGTGTGAAATATCATTATCTTAACAATGTATATGATTATGTATTCTTGGGTTAGATTGTTGGATGTTTTTCTACAACTTCCATTTTAGGTCAAAATGAGCTTAATCGGTGGAATCTGAGTTTTTAATGTTGAAAATGAGAATAAGTGGTATAATTTGTAAGTGCTCTTGATTGGCTACATTTTGTGGCAAATCATATTAGTATGTATGCAGGTAATGACTGTTATTAGAGCATACTAATTATGGAATGTGCAGGGCAAGGTTACTTAGCTATTTTAATAGTTAAGTTGGATGTTACAGCTGGATGTCACAACGTGCATCGTATGACATCAAGCGCAGAATCTATTTTTCTGATTGCTGGAAATCAGAAGAAGAAACAGATACTCAAGCTGGGAATCAGGAAACGTTTTAGAAGATTTAAGAATACTAAAATATCTCTGATTAAATGAGGCAGGCGTACAAATATCTTGAAGGCTAGGTTTTGCATTAAACCCTAGTAAAAGCGCCCAGGCCCATTGGATTGTGTACCTGCTATAAAAGCATAAGGAGGAATCCTTATTGTGCAACTCTTATATAATTTGAAGACCATCAGTGTGTAAGTAAGAGTCCATTGTGAGAGAAGTGTTTGTACTTCACGTTTCCATTGTGTCTTAGGAATTCTTATAATTCAAGCAATTAAGCTTTTGCATAATTGTCTTGATTAGGTAGGTCCTAGGTTGTTTGTAACACTCAAAGCTGTGAAGCAAGAATGATGTGTTCTTGATCCAAGTTGTGAAGTAGAGATCAAGGTGTTCTGTTTTGAAGTGGTTCTTCAAGACTGATTTTGCAATTGTAATTGCTTTATATCACTGTTGTGTGATTGTAAGGGAGTGAATGGGAATACTCAGGTCTAGAGTGTCTTTAGGCTGAAGTGTCATTGGGTAGTGATTAAGTGAGAAGTGTAAACTAGAGGTTTAACTCTGAATTGATACTGCTAATAGTGAATTTCCTTCCTGGCTTGGTAGCCCCCAGATGTAAGTGTTGTTGACAGTGAACTGGGTAAACAATTGTTGTGTTCTTTACTATTTTTATTTACTGCAAATATCCTGTTAAGAGTTCTATGTTACAGCTGATGTTATAACATCAAGTATAACATCAGGTCTGTGTGCAAGCAGAATTTCATAATTTATGTAGAGGAACGTTAGACCGGAGTTATGGGAACTGGTTTGGTGAGAATCGGTCGGTTTTGTGAAGAGTTGTGGTTGTGGGACAGTTTGGAATTTTAGTTTGCAGACACTCGCTAGCTGTTCGCTAGGCGAGTTGGCCGCGAACGCTCGTTAGGTCCTCGCCTAGCGAGTCAGTGGCGAGCGATAACAAAATGGATTTGGGCCTCCTCGCTGGTAGCGAGCGAGGTAGCGAGTTGCTCACTTGAGCCTCGCTGTGTCGAACGAGGTAGCGAGTGAAGTTTGTAGCTTCTGTTTGTGTTTACGAGCTTGTTCGCTAGGCGAACAAGTAGCGAATGTTCGCTAGCTGCTCGCTAGGCGAGTCAGTAGCGAACATGACATCATTTTTTTTAGTGCGAGTGTGTTCAGCAAGATAGATCTGAGATTTGGATTGATGATCTGATGGATCAGTTGGTTGGTGCGAGTGTGTTCAGCAAGATAGATCTGAGATCTGGATATCATCAAATTCGTGTGAAGGATAGGGATATTCAGAAGACTGCTTTTAGAACAAGGTATGGACACTATGAGTATTATGTGATGCCATTTGGTGTGACGAATGCACCAGGTGTATTTATGGAGTACATGAATAGGATTTTCTATCCTTATTTGGACAAGTTTGTGGTTGTGTTTATTTATGACATTTTGATTTATTCAAAGAGCGAAGGAGAACATGTTGAGCATCTGAGGACCGTGTTGTCTGTGTTGAAAGATAAGCAGTTGTATGCAAAACTTTCTAAGTGTGAATTTTGGTTGAAGGAAGTGAGCTTCCTTGGACATGTGATTTCGAGTAGAGGTATTGCGGTTGATCCGTCAAAGGTTGAAGCGGTATCGCAGTGGGAGACTCCGAAATCAGTTTTTGAGATTAGAAGCTTTCTTGGATTAGCCGGTTATTATCGTAAATTTATTGAAGGATTTGCTAAGTTATCTTTGTCGTTGACGCAGTTGACTAGGAAAGGTCAAGCTTTATTTTGGAATGCTAAGTGTGAGGAAAGTTTTCAAGAGCTTAAGAGATGATTAACGACGGTTCCTGTTTTGATTTTGCCGAATCCGACAAAACCGTTTGTTGTGTATTGTGATGTTTCCTTGATGGGTTTGGGAGGTGTGTTGATGCAAGATAAACAAGTGGTAGCTTATGCTTCGAGGCAACTCAAGGTGCATGATAAGAATTATCCAAAGCATGACTTAGAGTTGGCCGTCATTGTGTTTGTGTTGAAACTTTGGAGGCATTATCTGTTTGGTTCGTGATTTGAGGTATTAAGTGATCATAAGAGTTTGAAGTATCTCTTTGATCAGAAAGAATTGAATGCAAGGCAAAGGAGATGGTTAGAACTTCAGAAGGATTATGATTTTGGTTTGAATTACCATCCGGGTAAAGCGAATGTGGTAGCTGATGCATTGATTAGGAAATCATTGCATATGTCGATGATGATGGTAAAAGAGTTGGAATTGGTTGAGCAATTTCGTGATTTGAGTTTGGTGTGTGAGAAGACTTATGGTGGAGTTAAGCTTGGTATGTTGAAGCTTACGAGTGGTGTTTTGGATGAGATTCGAGAAGGACATAAATCTGATTTGAGTTTAGTTGATCGGTTGACTTTGATCAATCAAGGTCAAGGTGGTGATTTTCGGATTGATGACAACGATATTATTAGATGTCGTAATAGATTTTGTGTTCCTGATATTATTGAACTGAAAAAGAGTATCCTTGAGGAAGGGCATCGTAGTGGATTGAGTATTCATCCGGGTGCTACTAAGATGTATCATGATTTGAGAGAAGTATTTTGGTGGCCTCGTATGAAGAAGGATATTGTCGAGTTTGTGTATTCTTGTTTGAATTGTCAGAAGTCAAAGATTGAGCATCAGAAACCTTCAGGTTTGATGAAGCCGTTGTTTATTCCTGAGTGGAAATGGGATAGCATTTCTATGGATTTTGTGTCGGGTTTACCGAGGACGCCGAGTAATTTTGAAGCTATTTGGGTTATTATGGATAGATTGACTAAATCTGCTCACTTTATTCCTATGCGAATGGATTACCCATTGGAGAGATTGGCGAAGCTGTACATTGAGAGGATTGTCAGTTTGCATGGTATTCCATCTAGTATTGTGTCGGATAGAGATCCGAGGTTTACTTCGAGATTTTGGGGGAGTTTGCAGAGTGCTTTGGGTACGAAGTTGCGGTTGAGTTCACCTTATCACCCGCAGACCGATGATTAGACTGAGAGGACGATTCAGTCACTTGAGGATCTTTTAAGAGCTTGTGTGTTGGAGAAGGGTGGAGCTCGGGATAACTACTTACCTTTGATTGAATTCACTTACAACAACAACTTTCATTCGAATATTGGTATGGCACCGTTCAAGGTCTTGTATGGTAGACGGTGTAGGACACCATTGTGTTGGTATGAGTCCGGGGAGAGTCTTGTGGTTGGACCGGAGATAACTCAGCAGACTACTAATAAGATTAAGATGATTCAAGAGAAGATGAGAATTTCTCAGAGTCGTCAGAAGAGTTATCATGACAAGAGGAAGAAAACACTTGAATTTCAAGAGGGAAATCATGTGTTTCTTCGAGTCACTCCGATGACTGGGGTTGGTAGGGCATTGAAGTCGCGTAAGTTAACGCCGCGTTTCATTGGTCCTTATCAGATTTTGCAGAGGATAGGAGAGGTGGCTTATCGTGTTGCTTTGCCGCCGTCGCTTTCTAATCTCCATGATGTGTTCCATGTATCTTAGTTGAGGAAATACATTGCGGATCCGTCTCATGTAATCCAAGTAGATGATGTGCAGGTGAGAGATAACCTCACTGTGGAGACATCACCTATGCAGATAGAGGATCGGGAGTTGAAGCAACTTCGAGGTAAAGAGATTGCTTTGGTGAAGGTCGCTTGGGGAGGACCAGCTGGTGGGAATGTGACTTGGGAGCTTGAGAGCAATATGAGGGAGTCTTATCCAGAGTTGTTTAAATCAGGTAACATTTTCGAGGACGAAAATTCCTAAAGTGGGGGAGGGTTGTAACAGTCCAATTTTTATTAATTAATTACTTAAATTAATTAAATGAATTATGAGGTTTGTTTAATTAGCGGGTGATTAATCAAATGAAATTGGTATATATTTGAAGGAAATAGAGGAGAAAGATATATAAAGGAAAAGTGGAAAGAAAAGAAAAGATAGAAAACATAAGAGAAAGGAAGAGAAAGAAAGTGGAAGAGGAGAAATGGGAAGAAAAGAGGAAAAGTTTGGATTTCATCAAGAACAATCTCAAGCGTCGATTTAATCAAGGTAAGGGTGTGAAATATCATTATCTTAACAATGTATATGATTATGTATGCTTGGGTTAGATTGTTAGATGTTTTTCTACAACTTCCATTTTAGGTCGAAATGAGCTTAATCGGTGGAATCCGAGTTTTTAATGTTAAAAATGAGAATGAGTGGTATAATTTATGTCGAGAAACGTTAGACTAGAGTTATAGGAACTGGTTTGGTGAGAATCGGTCGGTTTTATGAAGAGTTGTGGTTGTGGGACAGTTTGGAATTTCAGTTCGCAGACACTCGCTATTTATTCGCTAGACGAGCTAGTTGCGAACGCTCGCTAGGTCCTCTCCTAGCGAGTCAGTGGCGAGCGATAACATAATGGATTTGGGCCTCCTCGCTGGTAGCGAGCGAGGTAGCGAGTTGCTCGTTGAAGCCTCGCTGTGGCAAACGGGGTAGCGAGTGAAGTCTGTAGCTTCTGTTTGTGTTTGCGAGCTTGTTCGCTAGGCGAACAAGTACCGAATGTTCGCTAGCTGCTCGCTAGGCGAGTCAGTAGCGAACATGACAACATTTGTTTTTGCTGTGATTCCATTCCATGTTGATTTATGGTTTCGACTGTGTTTGATTCTTATCGGAATGGAGGGTTATATGCTGTTATATATGTGTTGTGGGTAGCCGTATGGCGTGAATCCTAGATGGTTGGATTAATTGATATGTGGCCTTTAGGCGTATTATGTATGCATTGTTTAAATTGGTTAAAATGCATAGTGATTTGTGATTGAGTACGTTGTCGTTGGCACGATGTTGTGAATGATGCATGGGAACATATTGTGAATATGTGTGCATTGCTTGAAAATGTGATAATATTGAATTGTGAATGCATATTGTTATATGCGATTATATGTGATAATGCATGGGAACATATTATTGGATATGTGTGCATTGTTTGATAAACATGATGATGTAAAGTATGAATACTTTGATTATATGAATATGTTGTATGTGCAATCTTGTTTTAATTCTTGAAGGGAGGAATTATTTGAATGCATGGGATTAAGACGCGAGAACGGTCTTAAGTGCATTTGGTTGTTGATTGCATATGCATCATTTAGTCAAGAGGCAATGTTTGCTAGTTTCATGGAGACTATTGGCTTGTCCCAAACCTAGAAGGGTGGGTTTGAAAGCTTAGGGAACGAGCTTTTGTTGTTATCGGTCTAGAAGGGTGGACCCGGTTTAAGTGTAAAAACTGAAAAATGATAATAAGTGTTGCTACCACATGGCATTGAGTTGCATTGAGTTGTGTTGAGTCACATAGCATTGATGTCATTGTTATATGATTTATGCTTGTATGTAATTGATGAATTATGAAGAATGGATTGGTGCATGATGAAATATGTTGAATGATTATCCATGTGTGTTTATACATGTTGTGAAATGTATGATGAGTTATGAATGAATTGTGGTAAGACATGTGGGATATTTACATTCTTTAATTTCGTATATGTATATATAATTATATGCATTGATTATTATGATAATATTTCTCACTCTTATGCTGTTTTATAATGCTCTATGAGGCATTGCAGATTAGGTTGCTGGAGGTTCTTTTTGTAGAGTATATTTTCATTTCTTTTGGTCGGGTCGCTCTGATATGTAGCACCGGGTAGATAGACTGTATAGCATTCTTTTGAGATACATTGTATCTGTATCTGATGACAAATGTGTTTTGTAAAATCATGAATGATGTGATAAACAAACTGATTGATATGTATATTTATGATAATATGTCGTAAACGATTTAATGTTTTAATCTTCCGCTTAATTTCGAAAGTTGAAATGTGGGTGTAAGGACTAAGTTCCTCTATTTCAAAACTACCCCACTGTTACATGTCTTTTATTGAGCAGGTATTGTATGTTTTATTTTGGTGATGATGTGACATACCTCTTTATACCATGTTTTTCTTGAACTCTGATGAAGAAAAATTTATGTGCGTAATTGTTATTAAATGATTATTTTGAGGTATAGAAGGGGGTGTTACAAAGACACCTGAAGAAGATTGGTTGGGACATCCACCTAGTCTCAACAGACTGAGAGTATTTGGTTGTGTGGCCTATGCTCACATTAGGCAAGACAAGGTCGAACCTAGAGCTCTGAAATGCATGCTCATGGGATACCCTGAAGGAGTCAAAGCTTATAGGCTATGGTGCCTAGAGCTAGGTCACAAGAGGTGTATCACCAGTTGAGATGTAGTTTTCAATGAAGTAGAGATGGCTTTCAAGAAAATTGATGATGCTAATGAAGAGCTGGAATAGGGAGAGATTCCTATTAAGGTGAAGCATGTTGATGCTGAATTGCTTACCCCAAATGAAGTCGAAAAAGATGCATAAGATGTTGTCGAAGATGAGGAGACTGATAATGACTACCTACTAGCAAGAGATAGGTCGAGGAGAGTCATTAAGCCACCTCAGAGACTTGGGTATGCAGATCTTATAGCTTATGCCTTAATCTCTGCTAGTGAGGTTCTAGATGAAGAACCTAGAGACTATAAGGAAATTATGAGGAGTCGAAAGAAGAATGAATGGCTGAAGGTCGTGGACGATGAGATGAAATCTCTTCATGATAAGAACACCTTGGAACTGATCAAGAAACCTGCTGGAGCCAAGTTAGTCAGTTGTAAATGGATTTTCAAAGTTAAGGAAGGAATCGAAGGAGTGGCGTCGAAGAGATACAAGGCAAGATTGGTTGCTAGGGGGTTCACTCAGAAAGAATGTATTGACTTCAATGATGTGTTCTCTCCTACTGTAAATCACATATCCATTCGAATGTTGCTTACTACAGTGGCACAGTTCGACCTTGAACTGGAACAAATGGATGTGAAGACTGCGTTCTTGTATGGTAACTTAGATGAAACAATCCTGACGAGGCAACCGGAAGGGTATGTCAAAAAAGGGAAGGAAGATTATGTGTGCAAGCTGAATAGATCCTTATATGGATTGAAATAATCTCCTTGACAGTGGAATAGGAGATTCGACAAGTTCATGGCACACATAAGTTTCATCAGAATATTCTAATAGAAAGTAACAATGTCAAAGATGTAACGAGGGTGAAGGATGAACTCTAAAGAGTTCAACATGAAGGATTTGGGAGTTGCGCCCAAGATTCTTGGGATTGACATCCGAAGAGATAGAAATCAGTTAAAATTATGCTTATCTCAAGAGGCATACCTATAGAAGGTTCTCGAAAAGTTTGGTATGTCGAATTCAAAGCCTATTGTGACTCCGACAAACCCTAAATTCAAGTTGAGCATAGATCGGTGTCCCAACACTGATGTTAAAAGAATTATATGAATAACATTCAATATGCTAACATAGTAAGTTCTTTTATGTATGTGTTATGGTATGTACTAGACCCGACATAACATATGTAATAAGTTTTGTACGCAGGTACATGGCAAATCCTAGAAAGGCTCACTAGCAAGCATTGCAGTGGGTTTTAAGGCACATAAATGGGTCTCTAAATAGAGTCCTAATTTATGGTGGAGCCTTGAGTGAAGATAGTAAAGCAACAATAAAAGGATATGTCGACTCTAATTATGCAGGTTGTATGAACTCCATAAAATCTATCTTTGGATATGTGTTCATTATGTTTGGGACAACAATTAGTTGGAAAGCAACACATCAGAAGGTCGTTGCCTTACCAACCGCTGAAGTGGAGTATATTGCCCTAACTGAAGTTGTGAAGGAAGCATTGTGGCTTGAAGGTTTTGCAAAGGAGCTAAAACTTCAAGGCCGAGTTATCACTATTAAATATGATGGTCAAAGTGAAATACACGTGTCAAAGAATTCAGCCTATCATGAGCAAACCAAGTACATTAATGTGAGGCTGCATTTCGTCAGAGGGGTCTTACGACGATAAAGGCACAATGCCCCCAAAACATCCCTAAATCATCCTTAAGGTCTTACGGCGATAAAGACACAAAACCTACGGTTCATTAGGCCAATCCCGTATCAAATTCATCCCTAAATTACAAATTTACCTACCATTGCCCATACTCATTAGAATTACTCAATATCTAATATTCATATCCCTTCAGGGTCAGACAAATAACAATTCATAGTTTTGGCCACGAAGGTCTAACTTTCCTTTTTTCCTAATGAACCACAGTTAGATTCACTAATAATAGATTTAGGTCACTAAGGCCAAAAATCCCTTTTTCTCATTATCAACCCTCAAAATCCTTAAACCTTTAAATCGACCTTAAATACATTGAATTTACACATCGAAAATCATGAAGGTAATACTCCCCATACCTTAATTTTCGATCAAAGCCTTCTCAAGTCTTTCAGGGAATCTTCCGAAGCTTTTGCCTCAAATCTCCCTCCTCAGAGCTCTGGCCTCAATTCTCTTCACGGTCTAACAAATGAATCATAATCCCTTAAGAATTTCTTTTTTGTTAAATCTAGCCTTGAGCTTCACAATTGGGCTTCTCCCATAATACCCTCACTAACTCCTTTTAATGTCCACTTTTCCCTTATTCAACTTATATTTATTTTAACTAATAATATTATTAATATATTCATATTATATACTATTAATTAAATAAATAACCCAAAAATGCACAATTCTCAATAATCCACAAAACCATCGAAAATCACCGAAAAATGAATATTCTTATTTAAACAATTAAATAAATATTCCAATTAAATTTGAGGTGTTACACTGAGAAATGATTGAAATTTTCCCCTTGAATGTTGAGATGTTCCTGTGAGAAAATCCAAGTAAAAGTTCTCCATATGAAGATGATGCAAAGGCTCATTTCCTCATAATTATGGGTAGTAAGTTGAGTTTTCCGCTCGAAAATGACAACATATCTTTTCAACTAAAATCAATCAACAAACAACCCAGCTTTTTATAAAAATAGATTTGCAAGTAGTTCCCATAGTGTATAACGGATGTGAGAGGTGCTAATATCTTCCCCTTGCATAACCAACCTTTATATCCCGATCTCTCTCTTTTTTAGCTTTTTGCTTTTTGTGAGTTTTATCCTACATTTTCCCTTTTACCTTTGGAAACAAAAAATTTCGGTGGTGACTCTTTCTTTTCAAGTTAAGTTAATCAATAACTTAATCTCAATATTTTTTCGCCGTGACAATAGTGCAATTAGCATAAATAGTCAACCATAGAATCCATCCACACCAATAATGATTCACAAATGAAATTATGTGTGTAATGTATTCATTTCCTTTACTTTTATGCATGTGGTATATAAATTCGAATATTCAGAGGTGTGTTGCTGAAATATTCAACTCGTCATTGGACCGAAGTCCTACTCGTCACTGTACTGAAGTCCTACTAGTCACTGGACCAAAGTCCTAACTCGTCAATGGACCGAAGTCCTACCTATCTTCTATATATATGATGCACGAGTGCTACACAAATATATGAAATACTAATATCAATCTCTAACACCAATACTCGTCACTGGTTCCTCTCAAACCTAAAACTTAGCATAAAACATCGCCAATGCAAGGTCACATCAATTCTCCCACTCAATCGAAACATCCCAACATAAAATTAACATTTTCCCTCTTCATGAGGCATTCACCATAAACTCGACATGATAATTAAAAATATATAATTTCTCATAAATACTCGTCAAACATCATCAAGCAATCGTCAAAAACAAAATCCACTTGAAAAATTGAGTCGAACGACTTAAAATAGTCAACAAGGGCTGGCAGTCAACCCCTCGCAGATCTGATGGTCGTCACCCCACCTGTCACTTCCCTCTCTAAATCATTTGTCATCTCGCCTACGACTGGAAATGAGCATGTTTCTTAGGCTCTGGCGGTCTCCCTCTCGCCTCTCTAACGCCCATCAGCTCATTCTAAAGGGATGTCTTCCCCAGTACAATGACAGTTGACCCGTCACAAAGTTTGCGCCCATCGCCGTTGTGCAGAATGCAAAAAATGGCATTTTTGCCACGACTGGACTTCTTGACCTCTGATTTTGATTCCAAAGAATCTCATACGCATAGTAAATCATCATAATTAATCATATAACATTTAGCACATCAATAAAGCATATGTTAATCGTCTATATTATAAATTAGCAATAAAATCATCATTATGTTAATCACTTCAAAGCATATAAATATGAATATCAAAACTCAGAATTATGCATACAGATTCATACAAAAATAAGTAATTAATAGAGCATGAAAATCAAATTGTATCACAACAAACTAGAGAGGTTTTTCACAAACCATTTCAAGATCCAAAACTCTCATCAATGAAGGAAAAAGGAAAGAAAAAGGAAAAGAGGATAAGGAATCATCTCTATCCTTCATACTTAAACACTTATATCATGAACAATCCCCCTACCTCAAATTCAGGGAAAAGTTTAAGGCTTGGCTATGGAGTCTCTTCTCATATTGTTGCTCTGTTAGGGTTTTGCTTTCAACTCTACTGACAACTATTTTCACCAAAAATCTCCCTCATTCTATTTTCTTTCTCTATTTAAATAAAAACCCTGTTTTTATTTTTATTTTAATTAATTCTACCTACTTCCCTAAATTTTTACTAATTCCATTCACCACTCTAATCTAATTAAAAATATATTTTTCTCCTTAAAGTCATAATTCTCATTTTCTCTATTATTTTAAATTAAAAAAGTTATAAATAATTTTTACTAAAAACTCAACCACCTCAATAGTAATAATAATAATAATAATAATAATAATAATAATAATAATAAAATTTAAAGCATTTTAAACTCAATAAAATATAATAATTAAAATCAGGGTGTTACATCAAGGATTCTAAGATCAACATGTTAACAGAAAAGTACAAACTATTCTATATGGAACTCGAAGAATCCGTAAATTCTATGCAAACTAAATTCCCCCACTTAATCAACAAACTAAACAACCTAAGAAAATCTGTTTCTAACAAAAATTGTGCTAACAAAGTGTTAAGGTCTATGTGTAGGGAATGATAGCCAAAGATTACCGCCATAAAATAATATAACGATCTTAGTATTTTGGAAAATGAGATGAAACAACTTGTTGATAGAGAAGTAAAGTCTAAAAATAAAGATAAATGTAAATAAGAGAAAAGAGATATTTCTTTGAAACCTTCATCATCTAAAGCGAAGAAAGCAAAGGAAGGAATGATAATTATGATGAAGAAGCTCCTAAAGACGAGGATATGGGTTTATTAGTTAGACGTTACAGTAGATACTGGAAAAGAAACAAGCTCAAGCATTCCAACAAAGGTTTGATACATTTTAAAAAGAAACACCCGCCTAAAATAGAACACAAGAAAAAGGATGATGATATCACATGTTATGAGTGCAGAAAATCAAGACATTTTTGTAGTTTATTTTGTTTGGTTGTATTATGTAAAACAACATATGCCACTTCATGAATATCACATCTTGTAGTTGCTTTAGCCAAAATTTTCCAAAGGGGAGATTTTAGTTCCTTTTGTTTGGATAAATTAAATATAAAAAAAACATATGTATAAGATGTAGTTTAGGCAACATGTGGAACAAGATGTACCAACACATGTTCCAACATCTGAGTGTGATGGTGTTTGTTGCTAAGAAGAGTAGTTTAGGTAAAGTGCTTGACATAACCAGTTTAGCGATATATGTTTAGCTAAAGTGCTTGATAGAACCAGTTAAGAAATAGCCTTATGGTTTGGGTTCTGACTATTTTCAGATGTCCTTCAAAAGAGTTGTGGTGTTGACTTCTTCAAAAGATGCAAAGGTATGTTTTTGGGATGAAGTTTGTGGTGGTTATATAAATTCAACTTTAAAAAATTGAGATTTGTTATAGTCAAAGAAGATTTAATTGGATGTAAAGGAGTATTTGGTCCAAGATTTACTCTACAAAGATGACTTATGTGAAAAGATTTATTTTGGATGCTCTGGTGTTGTTAGCGCAGTTCTGTTGAAGAGATATGTGATGCAACATTTGGTCTATATCAAAAGACAAATGTTACTTCAGTTGTAGTGAATAAATGGACACATATGGAACATGATGTTCTAACATGTGTGCAACATCTGGCCCTGATTTAGTAGGCCAATGTTATTGCCTTTTTATAGTAAAAATACGGTTAAGATTGATGACTTCTCGACAAGTGTATTGATAATGTCACAATAATAAAAAGATCGAACCCATAAGGATTGTGTTCGAACAGAACAATGATTTGTGCAATATTAACTAAAAATAGTAAAAAGGGGAAGTTTTGCAGTTTTTCGGTGCAAAAAGTAAATAAACGAGAAAATTTTGTCACAAAGTGGTCAAGTTGTGTTTGAAATTCATTTATTCCCTCTTGTTGATGTGTGATGCCTCGTATGAATGATCTTATACTTATAAATTTATGGCGAATTAACAAAACCGTTATAGCCAGTCCCCCACAAAATAACTCACTAACAGCTACTCGAAGCTTTCTATCCCTAATTCACTAGTGTAAGAAGTGTTAGGCGATGCACAGGTCGTTAACTCCTTGTGTCACTACTTGAGGTCTGTTATCCCTATTCAATCGACTTAAGTAGAACAATTGTCCTAGGTCCAACACATAGGCTACGAATTAAGAATCCCTATGCGTCCAACCACAGATTAACGGAGTGTCTCAAATAAAAATCATTAAGCATAAGAAACAACTAAATAAAATTATAATTCAAAGTATTTGTACAAAGTCAAACCGCCATATTATGCCAACAAGATTGAGTAAGGTTCATCATAACACAATTTAACCTAATAGAATTCAGCTACACATTATTTAGAGAAAAATACCACAATCGGTAGATGAAAATAACATAAGAATTCCCTTAAAGAGATGGCCTTCAATGGCTTCAAATGCCCTAAAAATCTCCTTTTGTGCTCCCAAACTCGTGCTCTAGTCTCCAAAATTCATAACCTTTGAAAAAGTGCAGAAAATCCTCTTTTAAAGTTGTCACAACGGGTCAGAACGCGTCAGAAAAAGCAACCATCGTGCGTGTTATGAAAGCATTGCTCATGTGATACCTCTTTTTCGCCTCTATCCCGCACACGATGTTATGCGATGTTGCACGTGATTATTCTAGTAGTTGCCTTTTTTCACCTTTTTCACCATAATTTTCACTAAGTTCCATTCTTCCATACTTTGGTTATTTTTCACTCATTCTTGGGTCTTTCTTCATCATTTTGGATCCACTTTCGCTTGTTTTCCCCCAATTTTTCGACTGATTATATGTAATTATAAATTGTCATCACAACTTAAAACTTGAATCATTGCTTGACTCAAGTAACTCACCTACAATTGCACATTTCAACTGACAACAAGCCGCACAATAACAATTAAAAATCACCATACATTTTTAGTTACCTGACCAATATTCCGACTTCCAACTTCCATTCCCTAATTTCAGAAAACATCTTCAACATTTACTAGTACTCAACCCAATTCTCAGCTCACTTAACTCGCTCAATGAATATGGTTATCATTCAATCAACATGCAAAATCAATTAAACTTAGTTTGATAGTGTTCTAATAGAGTTACTCATAGAAATCACAACACACACATTTAGAGGGATTTTTTGGTTGTAACTTGGCTTATGTTAGGGTAGGATATATTTAGGAAATTGGGATTAAACCTTTGGAGTTAGGTTCCTAGTTATCCCTCATTCATCATACCTCTTTGTTCGTGCAAGAGGTTTATGATCCTTATTTCAATGACATCTTTTTTCTTTTATCATTTATTAATTTTTTTTTGAAGAAGTTCCTTTTTCCACTACTTTTACTCGACAAAATTTTTAAATTTTGGATCAAATTCTCTAGCACCCCACCCAAACTAAAAACGTTGTCCACTTCCAAGAGCAACCCCAAACTTAATCTTTTTCATACACTTGAAGAACTTATACTTTTATCAAACTCCATAGAGAGGGTTGAAAGAAAGGATCTTACAAGTAATACAACTAAGAATTTAAGGTTATGTCACCGAAAGAAAGGCTTAGGCTCAAAGTGTTTAGAAAAGGATAATTCTGCTACTAAAGGGTGGCTTAAAAAGGCTCAGAATTATATAGAAAAAAATATTTGATTGTGTGTTGATCAAACTTGATAACTTAATCGGAAATAAATCAAACCAGATACAATAATAATGCACGAATACACTCAAAAAGAAAGAAAAAGTGAACAGTGGGAATATTTAGGCTCAAACCTTACCATATGAGGTATCTGAATGTTGAGTACAAGTTGGTTGACTATTTTCTCTTCCATTGCCTTCAAGTCATCTGTTGCTTTTACTATGATCAAGTTACTTATTTTTGTTATTTTCTTGGATCATGTGTTTAATACTAAAGTTAAACTTTGTAAATCTGAAGAAAAAAAACGCAGCCACACATAAGTTTATTAAGAACATGTGGATCTTCTTGACAAGGTTCTTCTTTGGTAGATAATTCTTCTTATGGTTGGTTTTGAAATAAAATAAAATAAAATAATGCAAAACAAAAAAAAAATGATTAAAAATTGATAGGTTGCCTCTCATCCTGCGCTTCTTTTACGTCAATAGCTTTACGTTCAATCCTCAAAACACGCCAGGCGCAAGGGATACTCTCACGCCGGTAAAAACTCATTTTCCCATTCCTTTATTAACTCTACCACCTCTTTCTCCCAATTTATAACATGTCTTTAGATTCTCCATATATGGTGTCCATTTATATGCCTTAAACACCACATTCTTCTTATTAAATTTCAACACCAATTCCCCAGTTTTCACATCTATCTTTGCCTTTTCGGTTGCCAAAAATGGTCGTCCAAGAATCACAAAATCTTCTGAATCATTTATCATGTTAATAACCACAAAGTCTGCGGGGAAGGTCAAATTATTGACATGAACTAACACATTTTGTACAATACCAAGCGGTTCAGTTTTAGATGAATCGACCATAGTAAGCGTCATGTTGCTCGACATGATCTTTCCTATATTCATCTCCTTGAATTGCTCAGTGGTATAACATTTATGTTTGATCCTAAATCACGTAAAGCATGTGGGATTTTTACCTCACTAATGGTGCATGCAATGTTGAAGTCCCCTTGATCCTTCATCTTTTGTGGCCTCTCCAAAAATTCATCTGTCTCAGCTTTTTCTATTAGGTTGACCTGTTCATGAGTCAACTTCTGATTTCCACCTTTTAGCAATACCTATATAAACTTAGCAAACTTTGGAATTAATTCTAAAATTTCATGAAAATAGATACTTACCTGAAGTTGTTTCAACATCTCTTTGAATTTTTAAAACATTCCAGCCTCATCTTCAAGTACACGTTTCTTCTTAATAATTGGATAAGGTGATTTCATGCGAACGGGTAAAGGTGGGTTTGGTCCACTCGAGTTTTGCTCCTTTGTTCTCCCTGCCTGAGAGTTTTCATTTATGCCTTGCTCAAGTGTAACTTTCCCTTTTTCTTGGTCCTCTTTAAGTTCTTTCTCCTTTATCTCACTTCTACCTTTCTTACTCTTAATTTCATCCTTTTAAACGTTTACAACCTCATCATCCTTAGTAACTTCACCCAAATTGGTCCTCACCACTTTGTATGTTTCATTCTTAGGATTGTCTAGGGTGTTACCTGAGAATCCGCCACTCGAACTTGGGAAGGCCGCTAATTATCTTGACAATTGCCCAATTTGTGTCTCCAAATTTTTGATGGAAGCATCACGGTTTGTGCTCATGGTCTCATGGTTCATATTCACCTACTCTAAGATAAGTTGAGTGGATTTTATAAAATTTTCCAAAGTCTCTTCCAACTGTGAGGGTTTCCTTTCGAAATTGAAACTTGTTATTTCTGTTGTATCGCTTGATTACCACTTTGATTTTGGTTGTTGCTCCAACGAAAGTTCGGATGATCTATCCATCCCAAATTGTTGGTGTTGGAATAAGGGTTTTCTTTTGAAAATTAGCATATTGAACTTCTTCACTTGACCCTTCTAATGAGCAGCCTCTATTCTCACGCCCTCCACCATAAAAATCACACCTAAATGCTTGTATCTGGCTCACGTTTGCTTTATTTAAGCCGCTTTCAACTAGTTACTTATTTAACAATTCAAGTTGAGCTAATAAAGGAGTTTAGTGTCAATAGTTAACATACCTTTGGTTGTACCTACTGTCTCAACCTTTGCCATCTTTCACTCTTGGTGCAATACTCTTTCATGCACATCTTTTCAATTAAGTTTTTAACTTGTGGCTCAGTGATTTGTCTAATTGTGCCTCCCACGGAAGCATCTAGCAACATGCATGTCTGACTCTTTAGGCCTTTGATAAAGCTTTGAATTTGTTCCATATTATTAAGATTATGGTTGGGGCACCTACACAATAATAATTTGAACCTTTCCCACGAGTCATATAAGAACTCTGCATCTTGTTGCTCAAAATTCAAAATCTCATCCCATCTCTCAGTAAACTGGGTGGTGATAAAAAAATATTTCCAAAAACTTATCTTTTAACTCTTTCCATGTTTGAATGGTTCTACTTGAAAGGCATAACAACCAATATTTTTTCCCCTTCCAATCAACGAGAAACTAAACAACCATAACTTCACTTGATATTCCATGACATTATCTGGCTTGTACATCGAAGCGGTTTCATAGAAGTGTGCAAGATGAGCCCACATATCCCTGATAGCATTCTCGTTGAACAAATTATTTATTAGACCAGAAAGCACATAATTCTTAATATCAAAGTTAGTAGGGTCTACTGGTACAAACCCTCTAGAAACTTGACTATCGTCGGTCCTTTTACAGTAATCTCCCATAGTTATGAGTTGTGGAACAACCATGTTATTATCGTCTTCAGAATCCGAAGAAAGTGTTGGTGGATCTAATTCGGGTTGGTCTCCGTCAGCCAAAATTGTTTCTCTAGCTACTTTCTGAGGGCACGTGCGGTTCTTTCAATTTCTGGATCAAATGGTAGTAATGTTGACCCTGAACTGCACATACACAAACAAAAAAAATACCTCAGTAGCACTATGATAAACAATAAAACAAACAAAAGCAATAAAATTAAAATTAAAATAAAAAAGAGAAATATGTTGCACAAAGCATTGCTCTGTTGTAATCAACAGTCCTCGGCAACGGCGCCGAAAACTTTATAACTTCTCGAAAAATGTATCAATAATGTTGCAGTAATAAAAAGATCGAACCCACGAGGATTATGTTCGAACAAAACAATGGCTTAAGTATAAGCAGTGTTAGGCGAAATAACTCATTAAATAACTCACTAACAACTACTCAGAGTTTTCTATCCCTAATCTGCCAGCATAAGTAGTGTTAGGCGATGTATATTCTGTTAATTTCCTGTGCCACTACTTGAGGTCTCATATCCCTATTCAACCGACTTAAGTATAACAATTGCCCTAGGTCTAACACATATGCTACAGGTCAGAAACTTCTATGTGTCTAACAACAGATTAACAGAGTATCTCAAATAAAAAGAATTAAGCATAAGCAACAACTAAATAAAATTATAATTCAAAGGAATTAAACAAAGTCAAACCGCCATATAATGCTAGAAAGATTGAATAAGGTTCATAATCACACAACCTAACCTAAGAGGATTTAGCTGCACATTATTTAGAGAAAAATGCCACAATCGGTAGATAAAGATAACATAAGAAGTCCCTTGAAGAGATGACCTCCAATGGCTTCAAATACCCTAAAAATCCTTTTAAAATGTAGAAAATCCCCTTTTAAAGCTGTCATAACGGGTAATACTGCATCAGAAAAAGCAACCATCACGCGCATTATAAAAGCATTGCACGCGCGATGCATCCTTTTCACCTCTATCGTGCACGCGATGGCGCGCGATGCCACGCGTGATTATTCCACTAGTTGCGTGTTTTCACCATTTTTACCATAATTTTCACTAAGTCTCATGCTTCCATACTTGGCTATTTTTCACTCATTCTTGGGTCTTTCTTCATCATTTTGCCTTCTCTTTCGCTAATCTTCTCCCAATTATTCGACTGATTATATGTAATGACGAACTGTCATCAAAGATTCAATCAGATTTGTTGTTATATTATTGTAATGTATTTGTATGATTTGTTTGATAGTTGTTGAAGATCAAATAAATTTAAATGGATACTTACATTTGAATTTGAATTAATAACAAATCATATATTTTTTTGGAGATCTTTATGGAGTAAATCAAATCCAACAATATTTGATATTATTTTGGATGACATTAAATAAAAAAATCCAAAGAAGAAATGTCCAGAATTGCACTTCTATTTAAGGAGACTCAAACATCAATTTTAAGGTGTGCAAGTTTTGAAGATACCTAGTGTTAGGGTTTGTCTTTTAAGTTTTTGTTTATGTTATCTTTGTGCACCATTCTAGCGCACATTTTCATATCTTAAGGCATGGAGGTTGGTTTGTTAGTATAGTTGTAAAACTTTGTTCTAAGATACTAAGTCTATAAACTTGAGAATAAAATGTTTCTTGTATTTCACGTTAATCTCATAACAAGGATTAGTGTTGAATCTTTGTAAACACCAAACTATGTTTTAGTAACTCAGCATAGTTGTTGATCTGTCTTATTTAAGTTGTAACTTTAAAAGTCAATAACCTTGTTATTAAAGTGGATCACTAGTGATTAATGGTTGAAGAAATTGGTTGAAAAAATATTTGTTCACCTTCTTCATCTTTGTTTATGTATAGATTTAAATTTCTTTTGGTATTTTAGTTTGTTATTATGTATAGCTTTAAATTTCTTTTGGTATTTTAGTTTGTTTAAATTGATCTGATTAAAAAAATCTTCCTCTAATTTATAAGCTAAGAAAGTAATGAAGATCCATATTTTTAGTTTATGAACTCCCTTTTCTTATAAAACTCATCTTCAACACTCAATTAGTGGAAAAAAATGATAACTTAACACATGTTATTGAAATAAGTGGAATTTTTCAAGTTTATTTCTTTTTACAAATAATTTACCTTTTTATCAACCGTAATTAAATCAAAATTTATTCTGAACTGACATTGCTAACATAGACGATTGAGTTAAATTTTACATATAACATAATTTTAATTGTATATAAAAATACTTTAGTCTTAATTATTTTAAATATATATAATAAAGATTATATTGAAACAAAAACAAATGAATAATAAATTGTGTTGCTATCCCATATATATAAAGTAAAATAAGGAGGCCAATATTTTATGCTACAAATTAAATTGGTTATAAAAGCCATCATCTTAAACATAAGACAAATAAAGGACAAATGCTTCCTCTCCTAAGAAGATAGATGCACAGTCTAAACATTATGAGAAGTGTCCAATAATCATGCATGCAATGTGCACATCAGGCATTGTGAAAAGAGATCAAAGAAGCCCCGTGAGTTCCATTATCATATACTACCATCCCTATATTTTGTCACTATGCATTTGACTTCTATGTCCTATCCTATCTCCATCCCTTTGGGTTTTATCCTGCAACCAAACAGAATAAAACACTCAACTTAATTCTTTATATATTCTCATCAAGTTTGTTCCGTTGCAATGGAAGAAGCTCTAGCAAATAAGTTCCTAATTATTTTCGTATTTCTCGCCTCAATTATTGTGAACTAATTAATATCACATGTGTGTGATTATGTTATGCGACAACTAAAACCAATGCTACGAAGAAGTTAAGCATGTGCAGTAGGACCACTTGAATAAAAAAAAAAAATAGAACGTGGAGGAACAGGAACATTGAAGTAGTAAATGTGTAATGTAAGAGAAATGGATTAAAAAAGTCGTAATAGTAGGGTTTGAGAAGAATTTTTTACACAAATGACACACATTGAAATGAAAAATACCATATTGTCACACATTGATTTTTACTATAGGTTCGTCCATTGGAAGGACGTCTAGAAAATGTAGTTGAGGTTCGGCCATCCATTGGCTGACTCTATACTAAATAATTTTTTTTTGTTTTTTTTTATAATTTCAAAAATAAATATATTATATATTATTATTTTATGTTTTAAATTGTTTTTATATATTAAAATTATTTAAGTGATATTTTATATTAACAAATAAATAATTTAATTATTTTAAATATTTTTTTAATATTATTAAATATTCAGATTATATAATCAATTATTTAACTAAATAATTATATAAAATAATAAATTAAATCTTAAATAAAGAAAATTTTATAAATTAAATAATAAAGGAAATCATAAATGATTAAATCATAAGTTAAATAATAATTAAACCATTAAATTTTAAATTAAATAATATATAATAATTAAATTTTAGAATTATATAAAATAATAAATTAAATCATAAAGAAAATTTTATTTATGATCATAAAGGAAATTTATTTATGATCATAAATAATTTCCTTTATGATTTATGAATTTATAATCTAAAATCTCCATAGATTATAGATGTATGATCTTAAAGGAAATTTTATAAATTAAATCATAAATTAAATCATAAAGGAAATCATAAATAATTAAATCATAAATTAAATAATAATTAAATCATTTAAATCATAAAGGAAATCATAAATTAAAATAACTAAATAATCATAAATTAAATCATAAATAAAATAATAAATTAAAATCTTAGGATCATAATTTCCTTTAAGATCATACATTTATAATCTTATGATCATACATTTATAAATCTTATGATTTCCTTTAAGATCATATATTTATTTATAAATCTTTAAGATCATAATTTCCTTTAAGATCATACATTTATAAATCTTATGATCATAATTTCCTTTAAAATCATACATTTATAATCTATAGAGATTTTAGATTATAAATTCATAAATCATAAAGGAAATTATTTATGATCATAAATAAATTTCCTTTATGATCATAAAAAAATTTCCTTTATGATTTAATTTATTATTTCATATAATATAAAAATTTAATTATTATATATGATTTAATATAAAATTAATGATTTAATTATTATTTAAAATCATAAATTTATAATCTATGGGGATTTTAAGATTATAAATTCATAAATCATAAAGGAAATTATTTATGATCATAAATAAATTTCCTTTATGATCATAAATAAAATTTTCTTTATGATTTAATTTATTATTTTATATAATTCTAAAATTTAATTATTATATATTATTTAATTTAAAATTTAATGGTTTAATTATTATTTAATTTATGATTTAATCCTTTATGATTTAATTTATAAAATTTTCTTTATTTAAGATTTAATTTATTATTTTATATAATTATTTCGTTAAATAATTGATTAGATAATCTGAATATTTAATAATATTAAAAAAATATTTAAAATAATTAAATTATTTATTTGTTAATATAAAATATCTTTTAAATAATTTTAATATATAAAAAACAATTTAAAACATAAAATAATAATATATAATATATATTTATTTTTGAAATTAAAAAAAAAACAAAAAAAAATTACGTTGTATAGGGTCGGTCAATGGCCCCAACTACCTTTTTTTTGGACTTTCATTGGTTCGTTCTTCCAATAGACGAACCCATAATAAAAATGTAGCATTTTTGTAATTTTTTTTTAATGTGTGGCAATATGGTATTTTTCATTTCAATGTCAAAACTATCTTATATTGATTTGACAAACATCAACATCTCCATATAGATACAAACTTTAGTACATTTTCATTTGATGAGTCACGCTTCCAAAAAAAACAAAAAGAGAGATAATTATCATTTAAAAACATTATAAAAATTAAAATATTGGATATATGGATTCCTAATAAAACAAGCAATTAAGTTTATAAAAATAAAATTGAATCAATATCATTTTCAGCGTCTAGTGTTTAATATCAATATTCTCATACATATCTTGTTCTAATTCATGTTATATTTATACATTACCTTCTTGTATCCTCCGAGAGGTAGGAGATTATTACAAAGTGCCAGTTGTATTAACATAGAAATCATCGTAAAAATGGGAAAGAAAGTAATTGTTCAGGAGAAACAAAATTTCAACAACTTGATTAAGGTTTTGAAACCTAAAGTCTACATCACTAATAGTTCATGTTTCAAGAAGTTAGTTCAAGAACTAACTGGAAATGCAGATTCCAACAGTTTGTCTCCACAAACATTGGAAGTGTCAAAAGTTGTTGAGAATTGTAACATTATTGAAACTGAAACTACTAGTTTTGATAATTCAGTTTCAACTGAGGGAACAAGTTACAACTCTTCTCAAACATCTGGATTTTCTTGTGATGATAGAGTGTTGAATGAAGAATTCAATCAAGTTTGCAACCAACTTTGTTTAGATAATGAATCATTGTTCTTCCAAGATTTTATGGTGAATCAACCTCTTGATGAATTGATGGCATTTCAGAATGTTGAATCACTACTTTTTGATGTTGAATTACCTAATCCATTTTACAATTATTGTCAAGAGATTGAAGGGACAGATGTCAGCATATATGACTATGAGCTTCTTTAACCATGTCCTTCTTTATTGGTTTGATTTTGTTTCTGTTTATAATTTACTTTTTCTTGTTTATGGTTTGTATATTGTGTAGAATTATAGTTATGATGCATATGATTTTGTTTCTGTTTATAATTTACTTTTCTTGTTTATGGTTTGTATATTGTGTAGAATTATAGTTATGATGCATATATGCATGTATATTCTTTTGTATATATAAAACACACATCCTTGCTTGCTATGTCCTAATGTTAATGAGTGTCTATGAGACAATGGTTAAAATATTAAAAAAAAGTAAGATGGACATTATTTAAAAGTCTAAAAATATATGTTTTTAAAAAAATATGTCATTGAAAACATAAATAATTAACTTTTTAAAGAATTTTTTATGTATTCAATAAATTAAATATATAGTATTTTTCTTATTTAAAATTCTTAACCAGTACTCCCAGAACACGGGTTAGCATGACCTTTTTTTTAATGCACACTTGAGGGACTGACTACATAAGTTCAGGTCTCTTTCCGGGCCAGGTACAAACCCATGATCCAATGAGATCTGGAAAGTATCTGGGCTTCGATTGATCATTGTGCCAAAGAAACTAGACTGTCCCTAGACAAACACATTCAATCGATAGCAGGAAAGCTTCAATACACAGATAACTTTAAAAACACATTAATAGTCATAAATGGTCGGTCTCAGATAAAAAAGAAAGAAAGAGATTTGATGTCCATTCATTTTCCCTAGTCAAACAGAAAGACTTGCATCATAATGAGAAATGAATCGGTCATAAAGGATTTAGAACATGCGTGGCCTTATAAAAACTAGTGATCGCCACACATTAGTGACAAACTTCTCATACCATTCACACTTATAAAAAAACATTGTGACTCTTACAGGCCTATCACTGGTAGAGTTATCAAACTAGTGTACTCCACATGTACATTTGGCGTCCACCATAGGATCCAGTAGAATTGGACTGGGTCGTACAATCATATACAAATATCAACATCTTATTATCCCACGTGCAATGCGTATAAAATAGTAAATTGGGTGGGTGTGAGGGTTTCGAGTTTGAATGCGAAAATAAAATAAGCATTCAAAAAATAATAAGAAAGCGACAAATTGTATATAGAACCCTCTATTTCTCTATTGTTGATGTTTCATGCCTTACATGAATAATCTAATCACTATAATCCCACGACGAGTTAACAAAACTGCTATAACCAATCCCTTGCGATATAGCTCACCAATCATTACTCAGAGTTTCCTTCCCTAGTACACTAGCGTAAGTAGGATTAGGCGATGCAATAGAGCGTTAATTCACTACCCACTACTCGGGGTATCTATTCCTATTCAACCATCGTAGGCACAACAATTACCCTAAGTTCAACAAATAGACTAATGGTCAGTATTTCCTATGTACCTAATATCAAATTAAAAGAGTATCTCACATAAAAAGCATTACGGACAATAAGAAAATGAATAGAATTATAAGTCAAAGTATTCATGCAAAGTCAAATCAACATATTACCCAATAATATTGAAACAGGTTCATCACACACAACCTAAACTAGAGGAGTTTAGCTACTTATAATTCAGATTACAATACCAAATAAAGAAAGAAGAATAGAATATGGTTTCCCTTGAATATCATATGATTTCCCTTCACACTTAGCTATTTTTCCCTCATTATTTGGTCTTTCTTCTTCATTTTAACTCCTCTTTAAATTGCTTTAATCTGATTCTTGTACTAAATTTATGAAATGACGAACTTTCATCACAACCGCAAACTTGAATCATTGCTTGTCCTCAAGTAACTCGCCTACAAATGCACATTTCAATAGAAAATAAGTCGCACAATAACAATTAAACATCACCATATAATATTTTTCTTTACATGACCATCGTTCTGGCTTCCAACTTCAATTTGGCAAATTCGAAAAATATCCTCAAACTTTGACGAGTATTTAACCTGTCTCTCAACTCACTTTGACTCATTCAATGGATAAGGTCAACTCTGAATCAACATGAAAAATAAATTATGCTTAACTTGATCATGTTATAATATAATTCATCACAAAAATCACAAGACACACATTTAGGTCTTTCTAGGTTGTATCTTGACTTATGTTTGGGTAGGATATTTTTAAGAAACTATGTTTAAACCTTTGGAGTTAGGTGCCTAATTCTCCTTCTATTCTCATACCCTTTTGTTCCTTCTTGGGTACTAGAGATTTGGTCCTTATTATGCACTTTTATATTCTTTTACTCTTTTTTATTGAAGACGTTTCCTTTTTCATTTATTTTTTTCTCAAAATTTTGAATTTTTGACTAATCTTCTCTAGTACCCCAACCGCAAACTTAGAACTTTGCTCACTTCCAAGAGAAACCCAAAACATAATCTTTTTCATACAACTTAAGATTATACTTCTACCTAACTCCAAAGAGAGGGTGGAAAGAAAAGATCTTTCAAGTCATATGGCTAAGAATTTTAGGATACATCATCGAAAGGATGACTAAGCTCAAAGTGGTTAGCAATTGGATAAAACTATTACTACAGGATGGTTACAAAGCCTCAAAGTTATAAACAAACAACTGCCTCATTGTGTGTTAATCAAACTAGGTAAACTAAATTGAAAATAGATCAAACCAAATAAAATATTAATGCATGTATACACTTAAAAAGAAAGAAAAGTGAACACTGGAATTATTTTCTCATCCTTTGCCTTCAAGTTGTAATTTTCTTTCTTGATGATCAAGTTTTTTTTCTTGTTTGGATCATTTATTAAATGCTAAAGAGATAAACTTGTAAATCTGAAAAAGAAAAAAAAAACAACTACAAACTTGTTTATTGAAGACAATTAACTAAATAATACAATGGGAGGGAAGAGAACTTATATAATAGTTATTTCTCTTCTCTAGGTATACACTTGAAAATAAAAATAAAGATAAAGTCTTATAAAAAAAACAAAAAAACAAAAAACAAATTACATGTCTTTTCATATGTTATAATTGTAGAAAAGATCATGCATATCATTCATTGTGTTATTAAAGACATTATTCTGCCTAGTCCATTCTGCGTGCATATGGTCTCTCCTCCTTTCTTACTATTGTTCTTGGTTGTTGAAGTAGTTATTCATCTCTTCATCTGGTACAAACAGGCTCTTAAGCTTTGAGCCAACATATGATTTTCTTATTGATTATAGAAGTCTTTGTACACCGGAATAAATTTAGGAGGGTCAGCATACAAAGTGGGAGAAACTTCCAAAATCCATCTTGTAACCCCTGAAGGCGACGATAAACACAAGAAATGAGGGGTTTGAATTTGGTTTCTAAAAAGCAAAGCTTTTTTACAAACCAATTCAACAAACAAGAACAAGAAAAATGAAAATAATAAGTTATTTTATCTGGGTTCGTTGTTAACAAAGCTACCTCCTGACCACTCACCAAGGTGATTTCTCCTTCTCAAAAGGACTTAATCCACTATAATAAAATAGATTACAGACACCACAAATACCATTGTACTTGTCTTCTTGAGTATGCAGACTAAACCCTAGTCATTCAAGGTAATCACTCAAACAAACTTGAGACTTACAACAGTGTTTACAAGATTGCTTCTACAAGGTAGATTAACACAAAATTTAATTATAATGACTTAATCACATAGACGAACAAAAGTTCTAAGTTTTTTTACAATATTCACAGTAGTAGCAGAGAAATAAAGTAGCTTATCAGCATTGAATAACGTGTGAATATTGAGCAAATTAGCTGCTTGACCCATTCTTCTGGGTCTTCCTTTTATAGCCAGAGAAAGATTCGTTGGAAGGT
The DNA here is from genome assembly GCA_963859935.3 of Lathyrus sativus. Lineage (NCBI taxonomy): Eukaryota > Viridiplantae > Streptophyta > Magnoliopsida > Fabales > Fabaceae > Lathyrus > Lathyrus sativus. The sequence goes on along the minus strand of OZ012739.1, from coordinate 542,959,882 downwards.
AAAATAGGAATCTTCATGTGTGAGCTGGCATCTTGAATGACCGTCTTCAATGATGGGAGAAAATGATCGTACAACATAAATGTCATTACTTCATAAAATCCGTGTAGTGGAAGGAATGTTTTTATTTGGTACAACATACTATTTATCTCACATAACAATGTTCTCTTATCTTCTTCCATTTAATAGAGGCTTTTGAATGTAAGGTTGTTGAATCATTCATAGAAAGATCAAGAGCCTATTGAGATTCTTCAGAACTACACTATTCAAAAACTTGACATTGTTCCTCAGAATCTGGTCTTTAGAGTCTTCAACAATTTATTCTTCAGAATCTTCAGCATGAGATTAGAGTTCTAAAGGGAGTCAGTCCTTAAGAGTCTCTTCATTAAGATTTAGATTCAAAATCTTGAGCATGAATGTTCTTCAGGACTATAGTCTACGAGCTTTCTCTAACTTGACCGCTTTTTATGAATATTGTATCTCTATAGAGTCAGAGTGTGTTGATTCTAGAATTTGATGACGTTACACAACATGGCTTCAGTCTCAGAACCTATTTATCATAAACTACACACTAGATAAAATCATTAGTGTAAAAAATTGTTCCATCTCAATCCACATATTGTTATCATCAAAACTTAGAGGACAGATGCAGAACGAAAGCTTGTTTTCACAACCCCCACAACGTGAGCTTCCATTCTTCTTTGGAATTTTAAAGTTTGTTGACCTTGCATTTGTTATTGGTTTTGCATTTTTGGTTGGTATAATTCTTCATTATTTCCTTCTTAATTTTCCTCTTGATCATTTTGAGCAGCTTCTCGTTGAAGCATATGTTTCAGCCTTCTTATATCCGAGGTGTTGAGAGGTTCCTTCAGACTGATCTCTCATCATTGGGGTACTCAGGTGTACCTGTTCTCCTGCACATCTCATTCATAACATAAAAATTCCCACAAGTTCTTTGTTCAATGTTAGCCATATATTTTGTATTTTCAGCAATTTAGCGTCCTAAGTTAATAGGCCCCCCTTAAAAGAGCAAAAAGACCTAAACACCACCTCAAAATGAATTGTGATTAATTAAATGCAGCTTCTAAAGTTTGCAAAAAGAATATGATGCCCAAGCCCTACGAATTTGGCGGAATTTGGTAGCTTTTAGGTGCAACATTAAGCCACGCTCCACCACCCACTATGCCCCAAGCCTACACAAAGCTTCTATTATCTCTTGGCCTAATGCCTCATTAATAACTTTATGCTCATGTCTATAATTCTTAATGGCACATGCAGGGGGAGGTTGCAAATTAAAAATAGAGTTTATAGCAGAAGAAGAATAATTTATATACTTACCTCGCACATAAGAGGTATATGTGCCTACGTCGCCAAATGCCGCATTAGCATAAAATTCTAGGTCTATTATTTTGTTTGCTTCACAAATTGAATTGTTAAAACTTACCCATCGCCTTTTCTAAAGCATCTCGACCACCACATCAAAACCTTACAAATCTTCATAAGTAAAGGCTCTTTCCCTCACAATGTGGTAATCCACCAACTTGAGGTATTTTTCAGCATGATCCTTAGAAAGAACTTTGAGGTTTGGGAAGGTAGGAGCATTTAGATTAGAGGGAGCCCTTGATGATGAGTCTTTTTTCATTCTTTTTCTCATGGAATCAATTATACCTATAACAACAAAACACAAAAACAATATTGTACAAAGAAAAAGAAGAAAATACACAAAGATTGCTCAGATGAATGAGTAGAAAGCAGAATATGTAGGGAAATAATGATGAGAAAATGATTTGAACTCCAACACTATTTATAAGTCAAGTAGTCGTTTTTCATTTTATACACTAAATTTTGACCCTATATTTCATCATCATTCTAGGAGCATCATGCATTGCATTGCTAACTTAACCTTGTGCAAGTTGCTTGTTATTTAGTTTCATATGGGGATTAGGGTTTTGAATCAAGAGGATCTTTATTTGACCATCCATTGTCTTGGATTGATCATTAACATTCCAAGTGTGCACACACTCAAGAGGCCTCTCTCCATCAAAAATCAAGTGCAAATTGATCTTGTTACAAGTTCATCAAGATTCAACTCCATCTGATCACAAATTAGGATTTCATCAAACAAATTCAATCGTGCCTTTTACTTTTGATCAAGGCATGATCCCAAGCCTTGGGACATGATTCAAGATGCTCAAGTACATCATTGGAGCCCATCTATGATGTTTGAGAGACTCAAGAGTTCAAGATCATTGAAGATCACATAACCAATTTCATCTGATACACAAGCTTTTAACGGCAAAGTCAACCCTTTGACTTTTGAGATTTTTGGTCAAAATTGAAGTCCTCAAGCTAAATTTCATGAAAACATGTTTGATCAATGTTACGGTGAGAATCGGATATCAAGCTATTAATTAACTTGAATCACAAATTATGAAGTTCACCACCGAGCTTTGATTTATCCAAAGGAAAGGGTAAAGATCGAAGAAAACCCTAAGAGCACTACATAACAACGAAGCTGAGAGATCTAACATTCGAGGGTTTGTTATACCTAGGGAAGTTGTTAGCATCCTATGTATTTGTAGTATTCTACAGGAAACTCTTGTTAGTATTTGTGTTATGCTAAAGTTTGCTTGATAAGGAAAAGATGCTAAGGTAAATACCTAGGGTATATACAAAGTATGCTCGCCAAGATGCCGCATCTTGTGCCTACGTATCCTAACTAGGATGGAATCAGAGCAACTGTAGTTCACCTAACTAGGGTTGATGAACTCTTGATTACGATCAAGGTTCTAAGGGGGAGACTAAGTGTTCATAACCATGGCACTTATACAGAGTTAACTAACTCTCTAAGTCTAAGTTGAAAATCCTAACTAGGGTTGACTTTAACTAAAGTCAAAGGAAAAAGTGAGCACTCATAACCATGATACTCATATAGATTTTACCAACTCTAAACCTAATTCTAAGTTGCAAGACCAATTGGTTTTAACCAGACCAAAAGGAGGGAGATAAGTGTTAGTTATTAGTGGTTAGAGGTTAGAGGGCTCGACAAGATATCACATCTTGTGCCTACGTATTTGTGATACCTCAAATTTTTCTTACTTGTATATAACTTTCACCTACATCTCCATCCACTAACTACCATTCCAAAAATCCAAATATGTTGTTCCTGCTCAAAGTTTTGTAAGTTCAATCAAGTTTTAGGCAATGTTATCAGGCCAAGTGTGTGGGCAGTGTCGGTTGAATTAAGTTGAATTTGACCTAATCATGGTCAAAGAAGTGGTATGCTTTAGTATAAAATTATCAGGTTGTAGCAAAGATAGTTGTTTCAAGGTGGATAATTATCAGGTCCAGTTCATTTTCAATTAGGGTTTTGGTAAGGGGGCAGTGCAGTTAATATCTCAAATCATCTGTATCATAGGCTATTTTGAGGACAAATGTAGATTAAATTCAAGTACTTGTGGTCGAGGATCCAGATAATGGTTTTTCTGGTGAAGTTAAGGTGCAGGGTCATCAAAGATCAAAGCGGTTGAGTTGTATGTAAGTACTGATTGTGTGGGTCTGGCTCTTGTCATTGATCTAAGATTTGTCAGATCCATTGTTCAATACCATATTGCCACACATTGAAATGGAAAATACCATATTGCCACATATTGAAAAAATATTGCAAAAATACCACTTTTTTACTATGGGACCCAATGAAAGTCTAGAAAAGGTAGTTGGGGTTCGGCCATCCATTGGCCGACCCTATACTACGTGATTTTTTTTTTGTTTTTTTTATAATTTCAAAAATAAATATATTATATATTATTATTTTATATTTTAAATTGTTTTTATATATTAAAATTATTTAAGTGATATTTTATATTAACAAATAAATAATTTAATTATTTTAAATATTTTTTTAATATTATTAAATATTCAGATTATATAATCAATTATTTAACTAAATAATTATATAAAATAGTAAATTAAATCTTTGATAAAGAAAATTTTATAAATTAAATCATAAAGGAAATCATAAATGATTAAATCATAAATTAAATAATAATTAAACCATTAAATTTTAAATTAAATAATATATAATAATTAAATTTTAGAATTATATAAAATAATAAATTAAATCATAAAAGAAAATTTTATTTATGATCATAAATAATTTCCTTTATGATTTATGAATTTATAATCTAAAATCTCCATAGATTATAGATGTATGATCTTAAAGGAAATTTTATAAATCAAATCATAAATTAAATCATAAAGGAAATCATAAATAATTAAATCATAAATTAAATAATAATTAAATCATTTAAATCATAAAGAAAATCATAAATTAAAATAACTAAATAATCATAAATTAAATCATAAATAAAATAATAAATTAAAATCTTATGATCATAATTTCCTTTAAGATCATAATTTCCTTTAAGATCATACATTTATAATCTTATGATCATACATTTATAAATCTTATGATTTCCTTTAAGATCATATATTTATAAATCTTTAAGATCATAATTTCCTTTAAGATCATACATTTATAAATCTTATGATCATAATTTCCTTTAAGATCATACATTTATAATCTATGGAGATTTTAGATTATAAATTCATAAATCATAAAGGAAATTATTTATGATCATAAAAAAATTTCCTTTATGATTTAATTTATTATTTTATATAATATAAAAATTTAATTATTATATATGATTTAATCTAAAATTAATGATTTAATTATTATTTAAAATCATAAATTTATAATCTATGGGGATTTTAAGATTATAAATTCATAAATCATAAAGGAAATTATTTATGATCATAAATAAATTTCTTTTAGGATCATAAATAAAATTTTCTTAATTTATTATTTTATATAATTCTAAAATTTAATTATTATATATTATTTAATTTAAAATTTAATGGTTTAATTATTATTTAATTTATGATTTAATCATTTATGATTTCCTTTATGATTTAATTTATAAAATTTTCTTTATTTAAGATTTAATTTAGGCAAAATACCCTTTTTGGTCCCTTAACTATACGTCGTGCATTTTAGTCCCTTAACTTTAAAAAGTTCCATATTGGTCCCTTAACTCTTCAAATGTTCCATATTAGTTCTTTTTGACTTATTAGCGACGGATTTAGCGACGGTTTTTTGATTTTTTTCCGTCGCTAATAGGTCAAAAAGGACTAATATGGAACGTTTGAAGAGTTAAGGGACCAATATAGAACTTTTTAAAGTTAAGGGATCAAAATAAACCCGAGATATAGTTAAGGGACCAAAAAGAATATTTTGCCTTTAATTTATTATTTTATATAATTATTTAGTTGATTAATTGATTAGATAATCTGAATATTTAATAATATTAAAAAAATATTTAAAAAAATTAAATTATTTATTTGTTAATATAAAATATCATTTAAATAATTTTAATATATAAAAAACAATTTAAAACATAAAATAATAATATATAATATATATTTATTTTTGAAATTAAAAAAAAAACAAAAAAAAATCACGTATAGGGTCGGCCAATGGATGACCGAACCCTACTACCTTTTTGGACTTTCATTGGGTCGTCGACGAACCATAAAAATATGTCATTTTTTGCAAATTTTTTTCAATGTGTGGCAATATGGTATTTTTTATTTCAATATATATGACATTCGTGTAAAAAATTCGTTTGAGAAAGAATTAAATGCGTAGCTTGAAGAATGTCAATGGAAGGGAAATGGTTATGAAAGGTCCAAGAAGTAGACGACAAAACTGTGGCAGTGTTTGGTACCAGTGATTGAATAGCGACTCCCAAAATTATAGTGGTCGACTAGAGAATCTCACACAGCTTTGGAGTTTGTGTGTTTGGTACCAGTGCAATGCAATTTATTTTCATTCTTTTTAGAATTATGTTGAAAAGATAATTAGGGTACTATAATAAATAGTTTTATTGTTTCTACTTCTAATTAAAAAAATTATTGTGGAAATTTTGAGAACTTTCAATAAATAGATTTAACCATCAGTCTAAGATTCAATTGGTATCACTTTTTTTGAACTTAGAATTTCTTTTATAACGTAAAGATAAGGCATTTGTATTTAAAATCGAAATGTGTGTATTTTTCTAAAGGAAATGTTTTAAGTTGGCAATATTGATTTCCATCCAATCACTCTAAAGAAATTGTGATATTTTCAAAATCTTAGAAAGGCTGGAGGTAAAGTGGAATTAACCTGACACTCTTCATTTATACATAATATTTTTTAATTTTGGTGAAAATTTGTTTTTATTCTTTAATTTTTTTCAAAAATTATGAAATTTTTATTTTTTATTAGAAATTACAAAACGAAAAAAATATTTTTTTTCATTACCATCAATTTCAAAATTGATAGTCGATATCGGAAATTTCAAAATTTCTGGCACAGTATTACCAATTTTAAAATTGGTGGAAGTGTGAAAAAAATTCAAAAAATTTTAAAATTTTTTCATTATCGAAAATTTTGATATAATACTGAAAATTTTAAAATTTGCACAAATTTTTATTTTTTATTGAATATTTTAAGAAAATTTATAATATAAATTTTTTTCACTTATTTCAAAATTTTTAAGAATAATTTGAATTATAAAAATTTGAAGTGCCGGATATAATCTGGGAGGCAAGTTAATTCCTCTAAGGAGATTGAAATTCAAAAAAGACTGAAATTTTAATAAAAATTGAATACGGTTTAAATCTCATTAAATCATCGAAACAATTCTTATTAAAATATTTTTAATGCATTTTATCACAACTATATCCAATCAAAAGCCTTGAGAGATCCAAAATTAAAAATAAAATTAAAAGCATTTCAATTATATCAAAATATTCAGAAAAACAAATGGATCCATCTCTACAAGTGATCAGCAGCATATCTGACCTGCAATTTCAACATCAATTGGTTGTAACAAAAATTGTCAAACATATGTAATTTTGAATAAATAAACTTTCTTCAAATGCTTCAATGTTCATAAAACTAATAGATTCTACAAAATTTTATCTGCCAAGACATTTTACCTATAAAGAGAACCTATCAAACATGTATTATGATACTGAATTTTCTATATTATAATTAGCATTGCATTGGGGATTAAGTTACAGTATTATGCAAACACCAATTTCACTCTCGTTCTTTTTGGTTGCCACCATGCTCAATCTTAACATAGCATTGATGAAGTCAAATGCCTTGAAAAAAGAGCGATAGCAAAATTAGTTAAAGAGTGCCTGAATATAAGTCATAGTCAAAGAATGACTACGATATATATATATATATATATATATATATATATATATATATATATATATATATATATATATATATATATATATATATATATATATATATATATATATATATATATATATATATATATATATATATATATATATATATATATATATATATATATATATATATATATATATATATATATATATATATATATATATATATATATATATATATATATATATATATATATATATATATATATATATATATATATATATATATATATATATATATATATATATATATATATATATATATATATATATATATATATATATATATATATATATATATATATTGTCATTTTGTAATATTGTCATTTTTATTTTTAATCTTTTAAAATATTTTTTTATAAAATAATATCTTTAATATTTTCTGTCTATATTTTTAGTCTTTTATGTCACACACAGATATTTTTTAGTGACGGGATATACACGTTAAAAATACTAATTTAATATATCACATAGATAAGCTCAACACACTACAAGAAATATTGCATTTTCTCAAGTGATTTTCACGTCACTAACCTAAAAATCACTTCACTAATCAATATTTGCGACGTGGGTAAAACACGTCGGAAATGCAATGGTGGAAACTTTTCCCCACGTGGAAAACACGTCACAAAGTTGTGACATAGATCCCACGTCGCAAATAACAAAATAAAGAGAAAAAGTTCCAACGTGAAAGCCAAATCACTAAATAGTGACGTGAAAATCATGTGGGAACTTACCTTTACCAATTTACACAGACACAAGTTGAATTTATTTCCCATGTGACTCCCACATCACAAATTTGTGGTCTTGTTTTCACATGGAAAACCACACTGAATAAATACTTTTCCCATGTGATTCCAACGTCACTAATTAGTGACATGGGATCCACTTCACTATTAAATTTAATTATATATATATATATATATATATATATATATATATATATATATATATATATATATATATATATATATATATATATATATATATATATATATATATATATATATATATATATATAAACTGAAAACAACTACAAAATCAAATTAAATATTAAATATAAATTTAAAATTAAAATAATATACATTATCAATATATAAATATTTAGTCACATGAAATTCACGTCACAAATTCAAATAATAATAATAAAAGTTGTCACGTAATATTCACGTCACAAATATAAATAATTAAAAAAAATTCTTCGTCACTAAATAATGCATCTTTGTCTTGTTCATCATCTTCGGTAGAATAATTCAATTTCGAGGCAAAATATTTTCGCATTTGTGCCTCCATGTCTGATTGCCGCTTCCTCATTTCCTATATTTCAGCATTTTGTCTATTTCTCATATCATCCATTTCGGCCTTTAGGGCCGCCTCACGTGTCTCCGCCTCTCGTCTCGCCTCAGATAGAGCTAATTGTCTCACTGTTGCCAATATTTCTAGTGTCAATTCTGCCGGACGCGATCCTCCTTCCCCATCATTGAGTCTTTGAAATAAAGTTCGGTCCCCTTTTCTATAATCGTCAGCCAAAGATCCCAGACCAAAAAAACATTCATTGACTCCCTTCCTGCCTACTCTTAAATTCCAAATATAAAGATCAACGTGTGGATCAAGCGGTGCATCCCCAATCGGCGTATATTGAGGATTTTCAATTAGAAATTGGGCAAGCAAAGTCTGGTACAACTCCTACACACACATTAAAAAAATTAAATTAAATATAATTTAAACAATTTAATTATATAGTAATTATGAAATTAAAAGAATTCAACTATAATAAACAAGTTACCAAGGTTGATTTGGAACGGCCGTCAACAAAGTCCCCCGATTTTTTGGTTCGGGTCTTCACAAATAGCTCATTAATTCGTGGCTCCCTCCCCAAGTCTTTTTTCTAATTAAAATAATGAAGCTTAATTAAATATATAATAATACAAAATAAAACTTTAAAAAATAGTTATAATTACCATTCGTCGACAATGTTCGCTGATACTGATACTTTCAACTGTACTAAGACAACCACCTGCTTCAGATGCCCTCATCTTTTTAGCATGTTAAGATCTTCTCTGAAAATTTTCTGTCTTCCACCACTCAACAAGTTCCCCAAATATTTCCTCGCCTATCCAGTTAGGACGAGTTTGATCTCTTTCCCAATGTTGTCTAGCATTCCCGAGCATGTCAGATAATCTGCTAGATACCTTACTTTTGAATTTTTTTTTTAATTTTGAACTCGTCAAATTTCTACCAAGTACACCTTTCCTGCAAGTTATATGACAGTCAAATAAAATGTTAGATATATATAGCAAAAAATCGTTATAAAATAACATAACTATAATAAAAATATAATTTACCTTGAATTTATCAAACCATATATCTTTCTCAGGATTTGGGAGCTCTCCGAAAGACTTAATGAGTTTTGTCCAATTGTGGTTGACCCCGTATCCTTCAATTCTGTATGCTTCACCGTAATCTGTAAATTTTGGCAGTTCAGAAACTCGATTCCATATTTCCTCTGGTGACAATTGCGGAGGAGGCAAATCTTTTACTCGTACATCTTTTTAGAAATCAGTCTTGTTTCTTCTAAATACATGGTCTCGTGGTAGGAATCTGCGGTGAGAGTCAAACCACGAACTTTTCCCTCCAAATTCCAAACTAAAAGCCTTTGTAAATTCCATGCAATGTGGACATCCCATTTTGCCATGTGTACCCCAACCAGATAACATTCCATAAGCGGGAAAGTCATTAATAATCCACATCAAGGCAGCTCGCAAAGTAAAGTTTTGTTTGCGAGATATATCATAGGTCCATTCTCCAATCTACAACCTCTTCAAATCATCTATTAAAGGTTGCAAATAAACGTCGACTCCAGATTTAGAACTTGACGGTCCTGGAATGAGGCAAGTCAAAAACATGTATGGTTTTGTCATGCACATCTTTGGAGGGAGGTTGTAAGGGGTTACGATAACTGGCCAACAGGAATATGCAACTGCAGATGCTTGGACGTATGGAGTAAAATCATCAGAGCATAGTCTGAGCCTGACATTTCTAGGTTCTGCAGCAAAATTAGAATGTACCCTATCAAAATGTTTCCATGCCTCACCGTCAGATGGATGTCGCATAATGCCTGAACATGTTTTATTTGTATGATGCCATGTCATTTGACTTGCACTATGCATTGAAGCAAACAATCTTTTTAACCTTGGTATTATCGGAAAATAAAACATGGACTTCACTGCTACACGTTTTTGTTTACGGTTAATGGCTTTACTATGAACTTGATATCTCGGACTCTTACAGAACTTACGTTCCTCTAGCGCCTCATCATTAATACCAAATTCATTGTCATAAAACAACATACATCCATTTATGCAACAATCAATCTTTCGTACTTCTAAACCCAACTTCGACACCAACCTCTTTGCATCATAATAACTTGTAGGCAAGTTGTATTTCATAGGCAAATTGCATCCAACATCATTTTTGCAAAGCATTCCAAACACTGATCAGGAACATTCCAATTTGACTTTGCGGCCAGAATCTCACACACATTGATAATTTTGAATCTGCTGACCCCTCAAACAATGGTGTATTCATTTCTTTCAACAATTGGTAAAATCTTTGTGCTTCCTCATTCGGTAACTCTTCCCCGTCAAAATCCTAAGGTTCATCCTATGTCACATTTACTCCAAATGCATTTCCAACCATTTCATCGATCAAATTAAATTGTTCATCAAATTCCATATGTGATCGACTGCTTGATGCGTGTGTATTAGTTGTCTCTGCATGTACGTTACTTGTAACAACCCAATTTTTATTAATTAATTATTCATAGTAAATGATTGATTTATTTGAGTTATTTAATTATTGGATGATTATTTAATAAATTGGTAGATATTTTGAGAGAGGAAATATGATGAATGGAAATAGAATGGAAAGACATATAAGGAAATTGGAAATAAAAGAGAAAGATAGAAACATAAAGAAAAAGAAGAGAAAGGAAGAGGAAATGGAGAAAAGAGAAGAAAAAGAGGAAAAACTTGGATTCATCAAGAACAACTCTTGGCTATCGATTTGATCAAGGTAAGGGTGTGAAATATCATTATCTTGTCAATGTATGTGATTATGTATGGTTGTATGGATTTTTTTGGATGTTTTCTCCATTTTTCCATTTTAGGTCGAAATGAGTTTAATCGGTAGAAACTGAGTTTTATCGGTTAGAATATGGAATAAATGGTGTAGATTAGTCGAGATATGTTAGACTAAGACTATGAGAACTGGTTTGGTGAGAATCGGATGATTTTGGAGATTTGGATGAGTTTTGGACAATTTGGAGTTGTGATGTTCGCAGACACTCGCTAGCTTGTTCGCTAGGCGAGCTGGTCGCGAACGTTTGCTAGACCTTCGCTAAGCGAGCCAGTAGCGAACGGTCCTAGACTTGGGACAGAATGGAATTGATCCTCCTCGCTGGTAGTGAGCGAGGTAGCGAGTTGTTTGCTAGGGCCTCGCTGGAGCGAGCTGGTAGCGATGCCTTCTAGTGGCTTCTGTTTGTGTTCGCGAGCCTGTTCGCTAGGCGAACAAGTAGCGAATGTTCGCTACACACTCGCTAGGAGAGCATGCTAGCGAACGTGACAACATTTGGTTTTTGTTTGTGGTTCCATCCAATTTTTATTGTGTGGTTCGGTCGTGTTCAATCCTTATTGGAAATGAATAGTTATGTTGTTGTGATGTGCTGTAGGTAGTCGTAGGGCGTGAATCCTAGATTGTGGAATCAATCATGTGTTGTGGACGTTTGGCAATTATATGCATGGTTTAATTAATTAAAAATGCATGATTTATGTGATTGAGTTCGTTGTCGTTGACACGATATTATGGATGCATAACGGTAGTATGCGAGTGTATGTGGAGAGTGCACAAAAACATATCGTGAATATGTATGCATTGTTTGTTAGATGTGTCGTTGGTTTGGTACACACTAGGGTAGAATGACTATGTGTTGTTCCTAGTGTGAAACTCATTAGGGTAGAATAACTAGAGGTTGTTCCTAATGAGGCCTAAGTGTTGGAAGCTCACTAGGGTAGAATGATGTGATATCGTTCCTAGTGGAGTGATCATTGGGGTATAATGACTTGATGTTGTTCCTAATGAGATATAAGTGCTTGGATGCATTAGGGTAGAATGACTAGACGTTGTTCCTAATGTAGTACAAGTGTTGGTGTTCACTAGGGTAGAATGGCTAATGATGTCGTTCCTAGTGTGAAACTCATTGGGGTAGAATGACTTGGTGTCGTTCCTAATGAGGTATAATTGTGATAGTCGCACTCACTAGGGTAGAATGATGTGATATCGTTCCTAGTGGAGTAATTACTAGGGTAGAATGACTACGTGTCGTTCCTAGTAAAAAGAGCACCGGGGTAGAATAACCTAGATGTTGTTCCTGGTGAGGTACAAGCGATGTACCCGTAATCTCGAATGGAGATTGATGAGAGTTGACGAGTTGTATGAATCACATGGTGTAAATGTGATTGTTATATGAGAGAACGTTTATGTGTGAATGATTGAGTTGAGAATACTGGATGTGTACCTGATGAAACATGTTTGATGATTACCCATTATTTGTTTTTGCATATATTTGTGATGCATATGATGATTTATGAGGAAGTGTGGTGAGAAATGTGGAATATACGTATTATATAATTGTGGGTATATTATATATGATTATATGCATTGATTATTATGATAATATTTCTCACCCTTCTGCTGTTTTATAATGCTCTATGAGGCATTGCAGATTAGAATTGCTGGAGGTCCTTTTTGTGAAGTATAACTTTATTCTTTTGGTCGGGTCGCTCTGATATGTAGCACCGGGTAGTTAGGCTTGTATAGCTTTCTTTTGGGATACAGTTTGTATATGTATCTGATGGCATATGTTTTGTAAACATGAATGAATTTGTGAAACAGACTGGATGATGTGTATATATGTGATTATATGTTTTTAGGTGATGAAATGTTTAGATTTTCCGCTTTAATTCTAAATATTGAGATGTGGGTGTAAGGACGAAGTTCCTCTGTTGAAAACTACCCCACTGTTACATGTCTTTTATTGAGCAGGTGTTGTATGTTTTGATTGTATGATGTGATATCTCTCTTTTATACCATGATTTAAACGTCACTCTAATGAAATTTTAATATGTGCCTAAATGCTTTATTGTTTATTTGGGGGTATAAAAAGGGGGTGTTACATTAGTGGTATCAGAGTAGGTCGGTCATGTTGACCAAGTTTTTATGTGTGTTCATTCCCTTATGCATTTGTTAGGTGTGTGTAGCACTATCAATATGGTTGTTCTAACGAGGATTTGTTATGGAAATCAAGAACAATGGTTGCAGGAAGGAATGATGAAGCGGTTGTTGAGGCTTTGGCGATGTTGGCTGGAGTGATTGGGCAGAATCCTCAAGCCAACGTGAATGCTGGAAATAACGCTGAAGACGAGTTTCATGCTTTGGGAGGGTTCCAAAGGAACAATCCATCGATTTTCAAGGGAACCCATGAACCTGATAAAACACAAGTTTGGTTGAAAGCAATTGAGAAGATCTTTCGGGTTATGAACTGTTCAGATGCACAGAAGGTGCAGTTTGGCACTCATATGCTCGAAGAGGAAGCTGAGGACTGGTGGGGTAATACTCGCCAAAGGTTGGAAGAAGATGATATTGTGGTCAACTGGATGTTTTTAGAGAGACATTTCTGGAGAAGTATTTTCCAGAAGATGTGCGTGGTAAGAAGGAAATTGAATTCCTTGAGCTAAAGCAGGGTAACTCAACTGTGGTCGAGTATGCGGAAGGGTTTGAGGAATTGATTAAGTTTTGTCCTCATTATAACACTGCTAATGCTGAGAGATCCAAGTGTCTTAAGTTTGTGAATGGGTTGAGGCCTGAAGTTAAACAAGTTGTTGGTTATCAGGAGATTAGGCGATTTTCTGAGTTGGTGAATAAGAGTAGGATTTATGATGAAGATAGTAGGGCTCGGTCTAGTCACTACAAGAGTTTAAGTGATAAGAAGGGAAAAGGTCAATTTAGAGGAAAGCCGTATGTGACTCCTGCTGATAAGGGGAAACAGAAGCCTGGTTACGGCAAGAAGCCGAGTGGGGGAGGGGCTTCCACTCCGGTAAAGTTTTTTAGATATGGTGTTGCAGGACATCATGCTTTTGAGTGCACGGGTGTTGAGCAGAAATGTTTCAAGTGTGGCAAGCCAGGCCACAAGGCTTCCGAGTGCAGAAGCGGTGCGGGTGTGACTTGCTACAACTGTGGTGAGTAAGGGCACATTAGTACCAAGTGTGACAAGTCGAAGAAAGCTCAAGGCAGTGGGAAAATGTTTGCTCTGTCAGGATCTGAGACTGCTAGTGAAAATCGTTTGATCCGAGGTACGTGCGTCATTCACGGTATACCTTTGATCGCTATAATTGATACCGGAGCTACACATTCTTTTATTTCTTCTGATTGTGTTAAGAGGTTGGATCTTGAGTTGTCGGTTATGAGTGGTGGTATGGTTATTGATACTCCTGCTATGGGTTCGGTAACTACTTCGTGTGTGTGTGTTTGAATTGTCTGTTGAGTATTTTTGGTAAAGACTTCGGAGTTGATTTAGTGTGTCTTCACTTAGATCAACTCGATGTTATTCTTGGGATGAATTAGTTAGAATTCAATCGTGTGTATATTAATTGTTTTGACAAAACGGTTATTTTTCCTGAATCTGGTGATAAAGGAGATTTGTTTATGACTGCTAAGCAAGTGAAGGAATCAGTACGAGATGGTGCTAAGGTATTTATGTTGTTGGCAACCTTGAGCATTGGTGAAAGTGGAGAAATTGATGCTTTACCAATTGTCCGTGATTTTCCGGAAGTTTTTCCTGAGAAGATAAGAGATTTACCACCGGAATGAGAAGTGGAGTTTGCAATAGACTTAGTTCCTAGAACTAGTCCGGTATCGATGGCTCCATACCGTATGTCCGCATCGGAATTGAAAGAGTTGAAGTGTCAACTTGAAGAACTACTTGAGAAAAGGTTTATTCGTCCGAGTGTGTCACCGTGGGGTGCACCAGTGTTGTTGGTTAAGAAGAAAGAAGGTTCTATGAGACTCTGTGTGGACTACAGACAATTAAACAAGGTGACTATCAAGAATAAGTATCCACTTCTGAGGATTGATGATCTGATGGATCAGTTGGTTAGTGCGAGTGTGTTCAGTAAGATAGATTTGAGATCTGGGTATCATCAGATTCGTGTGAAGGCTGAGGATATTCAGAAGATTGCTTTTAGAACAAGGTATGGACACTATGAGTATTCCGTGATGCCATTTGGTGTGACCAATGCACCAGGTGTATTTGTGGAGTACATGAATAGGATTTTCCATCCCTATTTGGACAAGTTTGTGGTTGTATTTGTTGATGATATTTTGATTTATTCGAAGAGTGGAGAAGAGCATGTCGAGCATCTGAGGATTGTGTTATCTGTGTTGAAAGAGAAGCAGTTGTATGCGAAACTTTCTAAGTGTGAATTTTGTTTGAAGGAAGTGAGTTTCCTTGGTCATGTGATTTCGAATAGAGGTATTGTGGTTGATCCGTCGAAGGTTGAAGCGGTATTGCAATGGGAGGCTCCGAAATCAGTTTTTGAGATTAGAAGATTTCTTGGATTAGGCGGTTATTATCGGAAATTTATTGAAGGATTTGCTAAGTTATCTTTGCCGTCGACGCAGTTGACTAGGAAAGGTCAAACTTTTGTGTGGGATGCAAAGTGTGAAGAGAGTTTTCAAGAACTTAAGAAGGATTGACGACAGCTCCTGTTTTGATTTTTCCGAATCCGTCAGAACTGTTTGTGGTGTATTGTGATGTTTCTTTGATGGGTTTGGGAGGTGTGTTTATGCAAGATAAACAAGTTGTAGCTTATGCTTTGAGGAAACTCAAAGTGCATGAGAAGAACTATTCGACGCATGACTTAGAGTTGGCCGTCATTGTGTTTGTGTTGAAACTTTGGAGGCATTATTTGTTTGGTTCGAGATTTGAGGTATTTAGTGATCATAAGAGCTTGAAGTATCTCTTCGATCAGAAAGAATTGAATGCAAGGCATAGGAGATGGTTAGAACTCTTGCAGTATTATGATTTTGGCTTGAATTACCATCCGAGTAAAGCAAATATGATAGCTGATGCATTGAGTAGGAAATCGTTACATATGTCGATGATGATGGTAAAAGAGTTGGAGTTAATTGAGCAATTTCGTGATTTGAGTTTGGTGTGTGAGGAGACTTTCCATGGAGTTAAGCTTGGTATGTTAAAGCTTACTAGTGGTATTTTGGATGAGATTCGAGAAGGATAAAAATTTGATTTGAGTTTTGTTGATCGGTTGACTTTGATCAATCAAGGCCAAGGTGGTGATTTTCGGATTGATGAGAATGGTATTATGAAGTGTCATGATAGAGTTTGTGTTCCTGATATTGTTGAGCTGAAAAAGAGTATTCTTGAGGAAGGGCATCGTAGTGGATTGAGCATTCATCCGGGTGCTACTAAGATGTATCAAGATTTGAGGAAAGTATTTTGGTGGCCGTGTATGAAGAAGGATATTGCCGAGTGTTGCACCCCAAAATTTGACCAACCGGGTCTCGCATCTGGCAATGTTTCGACGCATAATCGCATTCGCATCTGCATATTGCATACAATGCATTTCTCATTTGTTTTGATTTTATTGGGATCACAGCTCTCGTCTCGTGTTTCAGGTGTCTTTTATCAGTTTAAATAGGTAGAATCGTATTTTTTTGGGATATTTCGGTGCCCATTTATTTTTACCGGTTATTTTGGGGCGCTCTCACGGTGCTATGTGTCGTTCGGTGCTATTTTTGTCTCTCTGGGAATTATTGTGATTTTTCTGGACTTTATTGACCATTTTCAGGGTTTAAATAGATTTTTAAGCATTTTTTAGGATTTAATAGGTTTTTTTAATAGTTTTAATCCTTTTTAAATAGATTTAAATCATTTTATAGCATTTTATAGAATATTAATAGATTTTTCTTTTAGAATAATTGATTTTTTTAATATATTTTTAGATATAGGATATTAATAGGTTTTAATATAGAGATAAATAGGTTTTTCTTTTATTTTCTTTTATAGAATTTTAATAGATAATATAGTTTTTCTTTTATTAATCATAGATTCTCTTTTAAATAAATAGGATTGATAGAAATTTAATAAGAGTTCTTTTCTTTTTTTAGATTTAATTCAAAATTAATTAGATTAATTAGGTTTTGGTTAATTAGTGTTAATCCATTTTTTTTTAACCATGTTAATGCAGTTTTGGTTTTTTGATGGCATTTTCGTTGGGCCTTATTACCCTTTTCGCAGAAGCCCAGTTCATTTAGTCCAGAAGTCCAGTTTTTTTTCTGTCCAATGTCCAGCAGTTTCTAGCATTCTCCAGCAGCTTCTAGAAACATCCAGAAGCGTCCAGGAAATCCCAGTGTATAAAAGCTTCAGTCAGCGCCACGTGTGAA
The DNA here is from genome assembly GCA_963859935.3 of Lathyrus sativus. Lineage (NCBI taxonomy): Eukaryota > Viridiplantae > Streptophyta > Magnoliopsida > Fabales > Fabaceae > Lathyrus > Lathyrus sativus. The sequence continues at coordinate 542,942,059 of OZ012739.1, read as the reverse complement.
GAGGAGGATGGCCCCACGTTTCTTCACCATGACGACGCCACGCCATCTCAGCGCTTCCTCTCCACCTGCCACGCATGGGACACGCGTCCCACATGCGTTCACTCACCCCACTACCTTCCCCACGTGTCTCCACCACAGCCTCCCGCCTGAAAACCCCGCCGGCCGGCCTGCATGGCCGACGACCACCATCAATCCCACCAGAAAACCTCCAAAACGCAGATTCCGATCGTCTTCATCATCCTCCTCTCATCACCACCGTAACTGTACTCCGGCTGCCATCAATCTCGCCGGAGAACGCCCAGAAACCCAGAACCCTTAACAATCTCAACCTTCATCTCATTCCCAGGAGAATACCTCCGATCAAACCTCCATAACCTCCCCTAATCTTCATCACCTAAAACCCAGAGATCAACACCAAATTTCCAGAAGCTCCAACAAGAACACGCAACGATCTTCATCAGCAACAACACTCGAACAGATTTCAGAAACATCATCACCAGAACGAACCTTCGAAGAACTTCATCCTGCAATCTCCAGCAATCTTCCATCAAGATCTCCGGCCAAGGAATGGAGCGGTTTGTGTTTGTTTCGTGAGAATTGTATTGCAGTTATTGTTGTGGTATTAGGGGGATTGAGACGATAACGAGAACGGAGGTGGTGAAACGAGAGAAGATGAGGGGGTCTGAGGGAGGAAGACGGCGGCGGCCATGAACAGGGAGAGTGAGAGGACGCTAGGGTTTTTTTCAGAAAGAAAGGGAAGAGAGGAAGAGATTGGGCTGGATCCAGGCCCAATCAATTTTTTGGAGCAACACTCCCCTCCGTTTTTTTTCCTGCTTACGTCTGTTAATTGGGCTGGGCCCAACATCTCTGCCAACGCACCCCCAGTTCACTTACTACACCACCCTACGTTTTTTAGCAGCAAGCAAGCTGGGCTGGGCCCAGTTTGCTGTGTTCTTTTCATTTTCTTGTTTACTCCCCCCTTGTAACTGTAACACCCCCTCCCTTTATATTTTTCTTTTATTTTCTTTTATATTTTTTTATTTTCTTTATAGTTTTATAAAAATATGAAGGGAGAAAATATATTGAAAAGAAATAAGAAAGATGAGTATGGAAAATAATAGAAAAAGAAAATATTGAAAAGAAAATAGAGAGAAAAATATTATTGTGAGAAAAAGAGAAAAGAAGAAAAAGGAAAATATTGAGAGAAAAATAGTGAAAAAGAAATATTAAAAAAAAAGAAGAAATATTATAAGGAAAAAATAATAAAAAGAAAAATATATTGAAAAATAGAGAAAAATATAGAGAAAAATATGTGAGAAAATGATTGGAAAAGAAGGAAAAAATATTAGTAGATTTAATATTTTTAAAGTGCATTTTTTTAGGATATATTTTCATAGAGATTATTTTACCCTTTTTAGGATAGTTTAGAATGTCCACTTGTTAGGGGACTTTTCCATTCGATCTTTCAAGATAGAATAGGATAGTATTTCCTAGGATATTATTTTCCGTATTCGAGCATTGTAACCATTTTTCAGAGATTAATAAAACGAGATTTGAGTTGTGGTCCCGATAGTAGCCGAACTACAGCTGCTCTGATTTCTCGTACCAGACGAGAATATGTAGGCATAGGATGCGATATCCTAGCGAGCATACTAACGACTAACCTGTTGTTCTCTCGCTGTTGTGCGATCGAGACTTTCCCGCTAACGACTAATTGTAACCCTTTTTCTCTCTTGCCCAAGCGCATTTGAGACCAAGCCATAGTTTTGCCCATAGGTTCCCGACCCTGTGAAACCAGTTGTTTTTCTCACTGCTGTGTGAGATTGTTTGTTTAGCCGTAGTTAGTCTGAACTACGTAAAGCTCTGATCTTCCATGCGGTGGAAGTACGTAGGCACAAGACGCGAGGTCTTGGCGAGCCATTCTCCCTGTAGTCCCGAACTACGTTGACTCTGACTTTCTCTCTTGAGAATACGTAGGCATAGAGTGCGATGCTCTATCGAGTCAGTTCCCTTCCGTTTAGATTTAGCACCCGTAGATAGATTGTTTTGCATCCTTTAGACAACCCAAGCAAGCGTGGATCCCGTCGAGTACGACGGACGTGAGGGGTGCTAATACCTTCCCCTTGCGTAACCGACTCCCGAACCCAGGTTTTGGTTGCGATGACCATACCTTTTCCCCGTTTTTTGCGAGGTTTACTTCGAGCGTTTCCTTTCCCGCTCTGAGGGATAAATAACGCACGGTGGCGACTCTTCTGTCAGCCGGCGTCGATTTTCGCAGTAGCGACAGCTGGCGACTCTGCTGGGGACTCCAACGGTTCCCTTCGCCTGAGGTTTTTTCCTGGCTGTTTGGGGCAATCCCCAGCAGATGGCGACTCTGCTGGGGACTTGATAGTTTCCTAGGGATTCAACGTCCCGAAAGCGAGTCAATTGTGGGATCCAACGTCCCCTAAGAGAGAGTCAATCCTAGCGTTTGTTTGCTTGTCTATTTGGGGCTTATTTATCGATATTATCTGTTGCTGTTGGGGTGTTACGGGTGTTCTATGATTGAGATAAGCCGGACCTGGGCTTGAGTATGAGTATGCACCTAGATATAGTTGCGGAGAAGTAGTAGACGAACCTGTCTGCTGAGCAGGCGCAGTTCCCTACGAAAATCTGCACTCAGACGAGGTTCTCGCAGAGGTGCTCCTTTCCGGTCCTGAGGATCTGAGGGGAGTCCAGACGTGAGGATTGTCGACTCTGGGAACCGATCATTTGGAAGTTAGCTAAGTGAGGCCTCTTCAGGACTTGATGATGCCACTCCTTCTGGGAATCGTATCGTCAGTTCTGAAAGTCTGTGACGCTGACGACCGCATAGGATGCCGTACCTTATCAGATATAGGTCCACACCTGTGAGTGGGGGGTTTTTTGTGCAGTAAACTTGACTTCCAACCTACCCGTTATTCTGGTCTTCTCTTCAGAGCAACCGTACTCCGTCAGCAGTGCGGCAGTATTTAGATTGTGTGGGGGCTGTGATCCCGTGTTTGTTGCATTGCATTGCATTTGCATAGGCATCTTCGCATCATATTGCATACCATTCGCCAGCTAGTCGGAGCTCTTATCCAACCGTTATTTTGATCCTGAAGGTGAGTGTTGAAGACGACCAAGGGGCTGAAGCAGATTTAAAGCAGATTTGATCAGAGTCAAGCAGTGAAGTCAGCTGAAGACCATTGGTGGCTATGTCAGAGAGCAGCTTCCAGTTTGTTGATACCTTGTCAGGTTTCACCGTGACGTCCAATCCTCTGTATGGATCTCCGCACGACGAAGACTTTCCGCAAGTAAACAACCTTACTGCAGCTCAGCTTGTGCAGGCATCTGTTGAAGACCAAGGTCTGCGTGAGCAGTTTGTTGTCCGAGGTGAACGTTCTCCTTCTGTTGATGTCTCAGACTACCAGGGTTTTGCCTTCCCTGTGTCAAAGCCCCGAAGAGAGGTCCCAACAGCAAAGAATGAAGACCCATTAGCTCCCGTGTATGCTGAAAGGTTTCGTGCATTAGAGGAGAGATTCAAAGCCTTGAAAGGTAAAGACGCTGTTATTCCTAGTGCTGCAGATATGTGTCTGGTTCCTGGCCTAGTGTTACCTCCGAAGTTCAGAATGCCGAGGTTTGAAAGGTACAAAGGAGATAGTTGCCCGAAGCAACACTTGGTGATGTTCTGCCGAAGAATGACTTCGTTTGTGCACAACGACAAGCTGATGATTCATTGCTTTCAAGATAGTCTGACTAGGGCACCTCTGAGTTGGTATATGCAGTTAGAGCGTGATCAGATCCGATCATGGATGGATTTAGCCAGAGCTTTTCTGAAGCAGTACGACTATAATCTTGACGAAGCTCCTATTCGCATGCAGCTGCAAGAATTGTCTCAAGGGAACAATGAATCTTTCAGAAAGTATGTTCAGAGATGGAGAGAATTTGCTGGTAGAGTGCAACCACCGCTCCTAGACCAAGAGCTAAAAGGCATGTTCGTAAACTCCTTGCAGAGCCCGTACTTCGAAAGAATGCTTGGAACCGCACCAAATTTCTCTGAGTTGGTAAGGACGGGGGAGCGCATCGAGTATGGTGTAAAGACTGGAAGAATCCCGTATGTTTCAAGAGGTCAGGCCAGTGAAACTGAATCTCTCTATAGCTCTCAATCTGAAGATGAAACTATGATCAATGCGGTCCTGACAGATGTTGGATATCCTCAAGTCGAATCGGTGAAATCTGATGGTTCTCCGTCTTCTCAGCGGTCAATATCTTCTGTGTCTTGTTATTCTGGACAGACAACTGTGCCTGGGGCACCCCATCAGGAACCTTATGTCGCTCCTCTTGCAAGTCCACGAGCTCGTGGCCGAGGTTATCAGAATCAGCGTCGGAATCAGAATAGACCTCGCAACAACTTGGAACGAAGGAATGGTCCTTCTCACCCAGTGCCTATGCCGTACAGCCAGTTGCTACCGTCTTTGATCCAGAAGTCTTTGGTGGAGCCGAAAGCTCTCAAGCCAGTTCCAGAACCTTACCCTCCTGGGTATAATCCCCACGTTCAGTGTGGTTATCATGGTGGATCTCCGGGGCATTCAACCGAAGATTGCAAAGCTTTCCAGGCGAAAGTACAGCAATTGATTGACCAGGATCGCATTTCCTTTCGAGAAGGATTTTTGTTTGTTCATCCCAACCGCTCAGTTGTCTAAGCTCGTTGATTCGGAAGGTATTCCCCAGCAAAGAAGCCAGTGATTCAGACAGGCAGGTGCCTCAGCATTGGCAGTCCTCAGACCTTTACATCATTTGCATTTGTAGTTTCTTTTCTGTTAGTTACTACCTTCTTTAAGCGTTGTATGTTTCGAATGGTGATAATAATAAAGTGACTATGCATTTTTCTGAATTAATCATGTCGCTGTCGCTCATTTACTGCACTGCACTGACACTTGCATTTTTTATTCACTCCACTTTATCCCTGTGACTAGCAAAGATTGGAAGGAGGATGATGAAACTAAACTCATAACCGATGATCGTATGCTTTCAGATAAGACCGTACCGATGACGTACAAGGCATTGTTTCAAATTCCCCAAACACTAGAGATATAAGGAGTTAGTCCCTTGTTAACCACTTCGAGTCAGGAAGTAGAAGTTTTTTTGGACTTTTTTAACCCTCACATTTTAACCCGGGGCAGGGTAGTTGTCAGTTAGCTTGACCGAGCGTTCAAGTCTTACAGAGGAGTGTTGTCTTTCGAAGACCAATCAGTTTATACCTTTCAGGAGGTCAAATCTCACCAATCAGGAGTGAGACAGTTACAATCCTTTCGGAGCAATCAAGACAACCAGTGTCACACGACTTTGTTCCAAAAGAAAGAAAGAAAGCCCGCTAAGTAAAAAGAAAGAAAAAGCTAGAAAGCTAATACTTAGGCAAAAATTAGGGCATCCCGCTGGACTTCAAAAGAAATCGAAAAAAATCGAAAAGAACTCAAAATGAGTCAGTCCAGGCAAAAATTAGGGAATCAAAAGAATGAAAAAGAGGGATTAAAAAGAAATTTTCCCCAGCAAATCACAAAGTCGTGTACACAGACACCGAAAGCGAAGAAGGAGTAACTATCACTCTAGAAGAAAAGCTTTATGAGTTCCTTAACTGTGGTTCTTACCATTCAACATACCTCTCGAAGAGGCGAGCGCTCGTGCCAGGTTAACTGAACTTTAGGATCGGAGATCATCACGTAGAAGGGGTGGGTACAAATCAAAATTTGAGCCAAATATCCTTTGTTTCACGAACCGTGAACCCGACCACGATACAACCCTCAAAAGACCTAATTGAGGTAGGGTTAGTCTGAAGCGCATTACGATAAGGTTGAGTAACCTGACTCCTTCTGGACTTGCTAGTCACATTCTTGTTGTATTTTTCACTGACCACGTAAACACTGCGTTTGAACTTTGGTTCACTCGTCACTCACAATCATATGCATGTAAATGAGTGACAGCTCAAATTTTTTCAAAATCTGCATAACCATTGCATTTAGATTACCATTCATGAATAGGCAATTTTAATTGCAGGTTAGTAGTTGGCATGAAAGAAATTCCACCAGGGAGTAATCGAGCAGGACTGAGTAATTCAGCAGTCTGAGCCAGAATGGTGTATGTTGTGAAGACCTGTGAATCAGGGGCATTGACTTCCAGTAAGTTCGGAATCAGTCAGTCTGAGGACAAGTCCCGAAGCTTCAGTTGATCAAGGGCATTTTGTTTGAGAAGCAGTTGAGCAGAAGTGAGTCTTCTCGGGAGCCAATCAGGGGCAATCATTCAGAACGTGGAGATTTGAAAGCAGATACTTCAGGTGGATAATCAGATCAGGTTAAGTCGCTAGAACGCTCATTCAGGGGCAAGTCATCGCGGAGAATGTTGAAACCAGCTGGGTTGATAGGTGTCTAATGGAGATTGAATGCTGTTGTTGTACAGATGTCGGGGTAAATATTCGCGAAGTCTTCTCGTAGCAAGTTGTTCAGAGCAGGTATTCCCAAGAGTTAGATTGGGGCAAGTTGATTAGACTGGGGCAAGTTGTGCAAGCCAGTCTTTTTATCCCCAGCTGAGTGTACTGGGGCAAGTTGTTCAAATCAGTTTGTTTTCCCCCCAGCCGGAGTTGAGTATCGGGGAATCATGTCAATACCCTTATCAAAAACCGAACCTTTCAAATAAGGAAAAAGTCGTGTTGTCGTTGGATCATTATCCTACAGTTTAAACCTGTTGCGTGTCAGTAACCAGTCGTTTCCAAAGTCCAGTTCTCGCCTGGCAAATCGGTAACCAGTTCTCGTCCGGCCCACCCGTCTGTAAGCATCAGTTCCCGCCTGGTGCAGTTTATTGTAAGCATCAGTTCCCGTCTGGTGCAGTTTATTGTAACCAGTTCTCGTCTGGTCACCGTTTCTTCAAGTGTTGTATCAGTTCTCGTCTGGTACATGTCGTCGCGTAACCAGTTCTCGTCTGATCATCGTGTGTTTTAACCTATGTGTTATACCAGTTCTCATCTGGTGTACGTCAGCTTTCAGCCAGTTCTCTCCTGGTTGTCTATACCTCAGTCTGTTATCCAATCAATTCCCGTCTGATATCCAGAACCCGTAAGTCAGTTCTCGTTTGACAACCTAACATGTTTCGCTATCAGCTCTCGTTTGGTAGTCCACCCTGAATGCTAGTTCTCGTCTAGTATTTTCCATATCTTCCACTGTGTACATAATCCATGTTTACCCTAAACCAGAAAAACAAAAAAAACCTAAAGGTATCTGACACAGTATTTCCCAATGACCCGCATGTTGTCATGTTCCCCGATACGAAGCTCGGCGGATACCAGTGCTCCGCTTAATGTTTGAATTCCTCGCGGATGTTGTTAAATCAGAATTGCTACTCTTCAGCAGATGAAAGTTGCTTATTATCCCCGGAAGAGTCGAGATCGTATTTTACCCCGTATCAGAGTAGGATCAGAAGGATCCTCAGCAGATTAAGATCGACATCCTTGATAGTAGGGGCATTTCCAGCAGTGTGCCGCGCGCAATCAACCTCAGTTCGGGTCAATCCCCGCAGAGTACAATCAGTTGTCAATGGTTTGAAGGAAGCATCCCCAAGCAGAGTTGTTTTCTTTCCCCGGTGAAGTCGCCAAGCAGGGTTGCCTTTTCATTTCTCCAGCAGGACGGTTATCCCCAGCGGATTTGGTTCCCCTTTTCCAGCATTTATTTTGCTGAGACAATTCTGTGACTTCAGTTCATCCCCAGTAGAGTTTCCGTTACCTTCGGCATTTATTTTGCGAAGTGGTTTTCAGACCTGGTGTTCTCTGGCAGCTCGAGCCTGCATTAGCATTTGCATATAAAGTCAAGCATATAGCATATCCATGCCGTCTGGGCATCGCATTTTCAAACAGAATGTATAGCATTTACATATCATATAGGACATTGCATCATTATCCAGCATACGCATGTCGAAACATGGACCAGGATGGTTACCTGTTGGATTCCGAATTTGTTCACCTGCAGAGTTGTGTGGTTAAGCTTCTCGTCTCCCCCAGCGAAGTCGTCAGTTCAAGACGATTCTCGAATCCCTCAGCAGAGCCGTTTGCTTAAGATGATTCTTAAGACCTCAGTACAGCTTCTCGGGTTGTTCGCCTAGTATAATGCTTGAGTTCCCCAGTAGCGTCCTCAGCAAGAGTTGCCCAGGAAGATTCCCGGGATACCCAACAGAATGTTTGCGCCAGAAAGGTTGTCAGTTCAGGACGATTCTTGAAGGTACCCGACGGAGTTGTTTGTTCAAGATGATTATTAAAGCCCTTAGCAGCGTGATATGTCTGCTCCAACAGTGATGTCTAATCTGAAGATTGATTTCACAAACGCCTGAAGGCGGTACCAGAATGTTCCATTCCAAGCTCAGGTTTCGTACCTTTGGATAGGTTCCATTCCAAGCTCAGGTTTCGTACCTTTGGATATGTTCGCCTCCAACCTCAGGTTTCGTACCTTTGGATGTGTTTGAGTCCAAGCTCAGGTTTCGTACCTTTGGATATGTTTGATTCCAAGCTCAAGTTTCGTACCTTTGGATATGTTTGATTCCAAGCTCAGGTTTCGTACCTTTGGATATGTCTGATTCCAAGCTCAGGTTTCGTACCTTTGGATATGTTTGAGTCCAAGCTCAGGTTTCGTACCTTTGGATATGTTCGCCTCCAAGCTCAGGTTTCGTACCTTTGGATATGTACCGTTGGAAGTATTTGTTTCCATCCCAAGCTCAGGTTTTGTACCTTTGAGATGTATACTTCGGATTCCCGGATCATGTTTTGTCCGACGGCGAGGTTGGATTTTGTTTGACGGCGAGGTCAGACTCTTTAAATCCCCAGCAGAGATTATGTTTGTGCGACGGCGATGTCGAGTGTCTCTAAGAGGATGTTTGTTTCCGACGGCGATGTCAGATTCAGTTTTCCAGCGGCGATGTTGGGCATGTTAAGTTGATCCAGTCCTCTGACGGCGATGTTAGGTGATGCAGATCCTTTAGTTCTCCAGCGGCGATGCGGGGTATTTTGTTCAATGTTGTATTTTCTCCAGCGGCGATGCGGGGTATTTTGATGGTCCGACGGCGATGTCAGATCAGTATTTCTCCACATAGTTGCCGTGCAGCTATTATTCAAGTTGAGCAGTTGGCAAATTTTCGGGTTTACCGGTATTCAACCATCTCGCACCTTGATTGGCTGAGAGTCGTTCGCTCCTCACCCAGTCAGGTCCAAGCCGCTTGAATAGGGGCAGCTGTTGCACCCCAAAATTTGACCAACCGGGTCTCGCATCTGGCAATGTTTCGACGCATAATCGCATTCGCATCTGCATATTGCATACAATGCATTTCTCATTTGTTTTGATTTTATTGGGATCACAGCTCTCGTCTCGTGTTTCAGGTGTCTTTTATCAGTTTAAATAGGTAGAATCGTATTTTTTTGGGATATTTCGGTGCCCATTTATTTTTACCGGTTATTTTGGGGCGCTCTCGCGGTGCTATGTGTCGTTCGGTGCTATTTTTGTCTCTCTGGGAATTATTGTGATTTTTCTGGACTTTATTGACCATTTTCAGGGTTTAAATAGATTTTTAAGCATTTTTTAGGATTTAATAGGTTTTTTTAATAGTTTTAATCCTTTTTAAATAGATTTAAATCATTTTATAGCATTTTATAGAATATTAATAGATTTTTCTTTTAGAATAATTGAATTTTTTAATATATTTTTAGATATAGGATATTAATAGGTTTTAATATAGAGATAAATAGGTTTTTCTTTTATTTTCTTTTATAGAATTTTAATAGATAATATAGTTTTTCTTTTATTAATCATAGATTCTCTTTTAAATAAATAGGATTGATAGAAATTTAATAAGAGTTCTTTTCTTTTTTTAGATTTAATTCAAAATTAATTAGATTAATTAGGTTTTGGTTAATTAGTGTTAATCCATTTTTTTTTAACCATGTTAATGCAGTTTTGGTTTTTTGATGGCATTTTCGTTGGGCCTTATTACCCTTTTCGCAGAAGCCCAGTTCATTTAGTCCAGAAGTCCAGTTTTTTTTCTGTCCAATGTCCAGCAGTTTCTAGCATTCTCCAGCAGCTTCTAGAAACATCCAGAAGCGTCCAGGAAATCCCAGTGTATAAAAGCTTCAGTCAGCGCCACGTGTGAAGAGGAGGATGGCCCCACGTTTCTTCACCATGACGACGCCACGCCATCTCAGCGCTTCCTCTCCACCTGCCACGCATGGGACACGCGTCCCACATGCGTTCACTCACCCCACTACCTTCCCCACGTGTCTCCACCACAGCCTCCCGCCTGAAAACCCCGCCGGCCGGCCTGCATGGCCGACGACCACCATCAATCCCACCAGAAAACCTCCAAAACGCAGATTCCGATCGTCTTCATCATCCTCCTCTCATCACCACCGTAACTGTACTCCGGCCGCCATCAATCTCGCCGGAGAACGCCCAGAAACCCAGAACCCTTAACAATCTCAACCTTCATCTCATTCCCAGGAGAATACCTCCGATCAAACCTCCATAACCTCCCCTAATCTTCATCACCTAAAACCCAGAGATCAACACCAAATTTCCAGAAGCTCCAACAAGAACACGCAACGATCTTCATCAGCAACAACACTCGAACAGATTTCAGAAACATCATCACCAGAACGAACCTTCGAAGAACTTCATCCTGCAATCTCCAGCAATCTTCCATCAAGATCTCCGGCCAAGGAATGGAGCGGTTTGTGTTTGTTTCGTGAGAATTGTATTGCAGTTATTGTTGTGGGATTAGGGGGATTGAGACGATAACGAGAACGGAGGTGGTGAAACGAGAGAAGATGAGGGGGTCTGAGGGAGGAAGACGGCGGCGGCCATGAACAGGGAGAGTGAGAGGACGCTAGGGTTTTTTTCAGAAAGAAAGGGAAGAGAGGAAGAGATTGGGCTGGATCCAGGCCTAATCAATTTTTTGGAGCAACACTCCCCTCCGTTTTTTTTCCTGCTTACGTCTGTTAATTGGGCTGGGCCCAACATCTCTGCCAACGCACCCCCAGTTCACTTACTACACCACCCTACGTTTTTTGGCAGCAAGCAAGCTGGGCTGGGCCCAGTTTGCTGTGTTCTTTTCATTTTCTTGTTTACTCCCCCCTTGTAACTGTAACACCCCCCTCCCTTTATATTTTTCTTTTATTTTCTTTTATATTTTTTTCTTTTCTTTATAGTTTTATAAAAATATGAAGGGAGAAAATATATTGAAAAGAAATAAGAAAGAAGAGTATGGAGAATAATAGAAAAAGAAAATATTGAAAAGAAAATAGAGAGAAAAATATTATTGTGAGAAAAAGAGAAAAGAAGAAAAAGGAAAATATTGAGAGAAATATAGTGAAAAAGAAATATTAAAAAAAAAGAAGAAATATTATAAGGAAAAAATAATAAAAAGAAAAATATATTGAAAAATAGAGAAAAATATAGAGAAAAATATGTGAGAAAATGATTGGAAAAGAAGGAAAAAATATTAGTAGATTTAATATTTTTAAAGTGCATTTTTTTAGGATATATTTTCATAGAGATTATTTTACCCTTTTTAGGATAGTTTAGAATGTCCACTTGTTAGGGGACTTTTCCATTCGATCTTTCAAGATAGAATAGGATAGTATTTCCTAGGATATTATTTTCCGTATTCGAGCATTGTAACCATTTTTCAGAGATTAATAAAACGAGATTTGAGCTGTGGTCCCGATAGTAGCCGAACTACAGCTGCTCTGATTTCTCGTACCAGACGAGAATATGTAGGCATAGGATGCGATATCCTAGCGAGCACACTAACGACTAACCTGTTGTTCTCTCGCTGCTGTGCGATCGAGACTTTCCCGCTAACGACTAATTGTAACCATTTTTCTCTCTTGCCCAAGCGCATTTGAGACCAAGCCATAGTTTTGCCCATAGGTTCCCGACCCTGTGAAACCAGTTGTTTTTCTCACTGCTGTGTGAGATTGTTTGTTTAGCCGTAGTTAGTCTGAACTACGTAAAGCTCTGATCTTCCATGCGGTGGAAGTACGTAGGCACAAGACGCGAGGTCTTGGCGAGCCATTCTCCCTGTAGTCCCGAACTACGTTGACTCTGACTTTCTCTCTTGAGAATACGTAGGCATAGAGTGCGACGCTCTATCGAGTCAGTTCCCTTCCGTTTAGATTTAGCAGCCGTAGATAGATTGTTTTGCATCCTTTAGACAACCCAAGCAAGCGTGGATCCCGTCGAGTACGACGGACGTGAGGGGTGCTAATACCTTCCCCTTGCGTAACCGACTCTCGAACCCAGGTTTTGGTTGCGATGACCATACCTTTTCCCCGTTTTTTGCGAGGTTTACTTCGAGCGTTTCCTTTCCCGCTCTGAGGGATAAATAACGCACGGTGGCGACTCTTCTGTCAGCCGGCGCCGATTTTCGCAGTAGCGACACCGAGTTCGTATATTCTTGTTTGACTTGCCAGAAGTCAAAGATCGAGCATCATAAACCGTCGGGTTTGATGAAACCATTGTTTATTCCTGAGTGGAAATGGGATAGTATTTCTATGGATTTTGTATCTGGTTTACCGAGGACGCCGAGTAACTTTGAAGCCATTTGGGTTATTGTGGATAGATTGACTAAATCTGCTCACTTTATTCCTATGCGAATGGATTATCCATTGGAGAGATTAAAAAAGCTGTACATTGAGAGGATTGTCAGTTTGCATGGCATTCCGTCTAGTATTGTGTCAGATAGAGATCCGAGGTTCACTTCGATATTTTGGGAGAGTTTGCAAAGTGCTTTGGGTACGAAGTTGCGGTTGAGTTCAGCTTATCATTCGCAGACCGATGGTCAGACAGAGAGGACTATTCAGTCACTTGAGGATCTTTTGAGAGCTTGTGTGTTGGAGAAGGAAAGAGCTTGGGATAACTACTTGCCTCTGATTGAATTTACTTACAACAACAGTTTTCATTCGAGTATTGGTATGGCACCGTTCGAGGCTTTGTATGGTAGACGATGTAGGACGCCATTGTGCTGGTGTGAGTCGGGAGAGAGTCTTGTGGTTGGACCGGAGATAGTTCAACAGACTACCGATAAGATTAAGATGATTCAAGAGAAGATGAGGATTTCTCAGAGTCGTCAGAAGAGTTATCATGACTGTTGCACCCTAATTTTTGACCTTAAGATCCCACCTCCTTCGTTTTTTACGCGCTTCTTTTTACTCTTATACGTGTGGTTATTATGACTAACGAGTGTGTGCAGATGTATTAAATTCAAGTAGAGACGACACTCATGATCCAATCCTTCCGGGCATGGTCAGTTGGTTCTTATTCAAGTTGATCATAAGGTTTCAAGTTGAGCCGGGCAACTTTCATAATTATCTCTCATGGTCGTGAGTTCAAGCATGACAAGGACAGGTGGAAATGGTCGACATTTATGGGATATCATTACCAACTCAAGACTTCTTAATCGGTTACTACAAAGGCATTGCAAATTATTGGAGATAAAAGATCATTCATATGGAGTTTAAATTACTTGATGATTAACGTCTCATAGAAGTATATAAAGTGGCGGATAATGTCATATAACGTTTCTTACAACTCTAAGCTTTGTGATAACGAGCACGACTGAATCACGTGGCAATTTCGCAAAATTCTAAGTCACCTCTACAACTAAAAAGATTCTACTTTTGACTTGGATGCAAGATCACTAATTCTATTTGGAGGTTAAAGCCATGAAGAGGAACCTTTTTTAAGACATGCTTTGCAAAAAGAGCGTGATACAAGATTGCATTACACAAAAATTACATTATACAAATTCACACCACAAGGTCACAAGAATGCAGCTGTATGGTACGTATGATAAATACCAGCAAGGCAAGAAAATTGCTCATATCCTAAACTACTTTGAGGGTACGTTTCTATATAAGTGTTCAAGTGGCAACAAATGTTGTACTCAATCATTTCATCACATATGACTGTCAAAGCAAGGAGAAGCCCTTTAGTATGTATGTCTGCAAATTACTAAATACTTCAAGAATGTTGCAAAGATGGATTACAAGAATATTTTGAAAACGGTAAAAAAAACTACAGGTTACAACAATACATCAGTTATAAATCCCGCATCGCACTCCAATAGCATTTGCCCCGAGATTCTGCCATGCTGTCTAAACCCGCAGCACATGAAGGATACTCCCTCAATACTCGCCAATAGCTCCAGCTACCGCTTTCAACGTCCCCGCACCCAACATATTTGCTGTCATCAATTGATTATCGCAAGGAATATTAAGTCCGCAGTCTCCTTCCAACCTGTCGAAACACAATCGTTAACCAAAAAGCCGTCGAAAAATAAGGTGAAGCTCATAGATGAGGTGATTCAAGTTCAGCCCTCAGAAAGCTCATCATTGGGCGAATCGAGCGGCCGGGAGAGCAACAGCCAAGGCTGCCACCGATTCCTTACCGTACATCGGAAGAATCGAATTTGGGACGAGAAAAACAACTAGTTTCAGACAGTGTCCACACAAGGCAACCATATTCGCAAAACCTTCCGGTTCAGACGCGAAGTCATCATCACGGACAAACCTTTTCTCGAACCCAAACTAAAACCAGCAGTTTCCGCACCATTAATCGGGTCCTGAAAGAAGAAGAGGAAATTAGCACAATAACAGGAGCCGGTGTCCATATCAAACAAGCTATATCAGTTGCATCCACTAAGGCATCAAAGCAACAACAACACATCAGCTGGCAAGTCTTGCGCGCAACGATAACGGTCATCTCAACCAACAATAGCCAGTAGTTCTGCACACTGGAAGCAGAGCATCAACAGGTATTAGCAAGCATAACCAACAATAACAAGCGTACATCAACAACAACTGCAAATATTCTCAAAGGCATCTGCAAATAAGTATTCACAATACAACATCAACAATATCAATGCCAGCACTAAGCAACGGCAATGCAAGGCCCAAAAATGAAAATCGAGGCAAACATAGCCCTCAGACCAACTCATTATCGGGCATGAGAATCAAGCGGCCAGGAGGATTATGACCGAAGTCATCACCGACTCCTTACCAAGCATTGATAAATTCGAACCTGGACAAACGGGAGAACTATCCACAAAATTTTTCTCAACACAGACCAATGGCACCAACGACACAACCTCAAGCACGCAAGCTCAGACTTATAGGTCGTCATCACCATCGTACCTTTCCCGGCAATGGCCCAAAATTGGCAGCTTCCAAACTTAAAGATGGGTCCTGAAAGAAGAAGAGAAAAAGTCAGCTGGTTCAGAACAAGCAACCAAAAGCAACAACAGCTAGCATTTGCACAGCAGCGCAACAAATATCAAGTAACACAATAGTAAGCAAGCAATGCCGCGGCGTCAGGATTCCATTAGCAGCTCAACAAAATGCCAAGTCACAACACCAATTGCAAGTGAGCGTCAACAATATCAACACCGCAACATCAATATAACTGCATTCGCAAACACCAGCAACTGCAAACAGCCGCCACAGACACCTCCTCATCATCTGCGGGCATCAGCCGCATCAACACGGTCGTAACGCACACATCAACGACGAGTAATGCCACAACATAAGCATTTCAACGATAACAACAAGCATCTCAGCACTTGTAGCAGCAGTACAGCAGAACATCAACAACAATACAGGGTACCAGCTGCAAGCATCAGCGGCAGGCATTTCAGAATCATCTGCAAACGCATCAACGAAATCGGCACCTAGAAATCTAAGAAAAGAGAACAACCTGCTCAGGGTTCAGCAACTAAAGACAAAAGCTCCAGTGCAAAGAGTACATGGTAACAACTACTGATGGCTTCAACTAGCAGCACGCAAGCACATCGCCCCCACATCGGAATAAGTCATTAAAATTCATAGAGGAAGAGGTTCCACCCTCAGAACTATGAAGTATTCATCATCGGGCGAGAACTTGAAGTGGCCGGGAGGGCAACGAAACCGCCGCCGACTCCCTACCTAACTTTGAACAATTGCAAGAAACAACAAACGTAGACATCTCAGCTTGGACATAGTGTCGTCATCGCTGTATCAAACCTTTCTCCCAACAAGCATAAGACAAACGTAATATCTGAACTCGGATACGACATCCTCTGCGAAGAAGAAGAAAAAAAGTGTTAGCACAATTTCAGAATGGATAATTTCTATTTTCAACAACGAAAGTCAACAAAGCCAAGATACGGCTCCAGATACGATAAAATCAAGCAAAGAGAGGAATATTCAAACTTCCCAAATCGAAGCCAACACGTCACCGACGAGATCAAGCGAATAAGGAAAGAAATTGAAGGATGTTCCCCAGCTCACCAAGTGAATCAGATAGATCCAGACGAAATAGGAAAGGATCAAGCGTTTTTTCCCAAGGCATCAATAGAATCGGACAAGAAATCAACAGAATAGGAAAGTTTTAAAAACAATCATCATTGCAGGCCCAACAAATCCCTCTATAAAGAGGACGATGGAAGTCCATTCGAGGAGGGAGGAAATTCATCACCAAAGGAGAAGAAGTACCATGCTCAGAATTCAACCGAGAAATCCATCATCGTTGCGAAACTCAGACCACTCGCAAGTCTCATCATTGCCGAACGAAAGAAGCAAACAAAATCGTGGATCGTCTCAAAATCCCGCCGCCGTCAACTCTTGTACTTGGGTAAAAGAATTCATCCTTTTAAAACTTTCTTGCATGTTTGATCTGTGTGGACTTTACATGATAAACAAGGGCATCGAGAAACCGGAGGCGGAAAGAGATCGAAAATCGCCGAAAGAGAAGAATGGCGACGACAGGGTGAAGAAGAACACTCACGATTTAGGAGTGAATCCGGGAAAGGGATCTAGGGTTTGATCGTTGTTGTTTTGTTTTGCTGTTGTTCTTTTGTGATATCATCATATTGTATTGTATGTACACAACACCACTAATCACCTGCACACTGTTGCACCCTAAAATTTGCTCAACCTATTTCACTTGGTTTATGTTTCAATTGCATTAGCATTTGCATAAGGAGTCATGTACATAGTCTAATCATTTGCATAGCATAGCATGGCAAGTCATCCAACAAGGGACCAAGTAATATTCTTATCTCTATGAGCCTATCAAGAGGTTATCATTCAAATTCAATCTTAGTCAAGTTATCAGAAAGAAATTGAAATCTAAGAAGTCAGTGGATCAAGCAGTGGATCTCTCTCCTATCTTGAGTGTATTTGAAGATCATCAAAGAAGTTGTGAGCTGTGAATTGAGCATGAAGGGTATATAGACATCATGTAAGACCTAGAGAGTCATTTTGAAAGAGAGGCAAGTCATTGATGTGATCACAAGAGTTGCAGTTGAAGACAGTCAACTAGGGTTTCATCTGGGTCAATCCTAGGTCAACCCTAGGTCAAATGATTGATTGAAAGGCATCAAGGTCTATTTGAGAGATGTGGGGTTCATCATTTGACATGTAGATAAGGATTTGGTGTTGTTCCAAGGAGAAATCAAGAGAAATCAAGAAGAAGAGGAGTTTTTAAATTAGGGTTTCTGTGTAAAATCCCCTGATTTAGATCAAACTTCCAAGCAAGATAATTCAAAATGCAAGCTTCAAATGGATCCTTGGCCAACATGAAACTTGTAGAGGATCTCAAGACCTTTAGTTTGAGTGGTGGAAGACATCAAGGAGATTTATATAACTCAAGTTATGGTCCTTGCAAGTTACAGGTCATCTAGGGCATCTGAAATTTTGTCTGTGAAAGTTACTTGTCTTCCAAGCAACTTTTACCCCTCAAGGAGCTTTCAAATGGATTTCTGGTCAACATGAGAGTTGTTCCTAATTGTCTTAGCTTTCTAGAAAGGTATGGTATGCCTTCATCTGATTTGTGGAACTCCACGTATGACCTTGGCAAGCAAAGGGTATTTTGGTCATTTGAGAATTACAGGTCATTTCAAGCCTATGCCCAAAAATCATACAAGGAAGCTTCAAATGAAAAACTTCACAACATAAAACTTGCTCCAAATGACATTTTGAGTCTAGAAAAATGATCATGAAAGTTTGGAAATGCTCATAGCTCAAGGTTCCAAATTTGGTCAATTAAAAGGTGAATTTAATGAATAAAAGTGACCTAAAAATGAGATTTTTCATACCATGTCCAAATGGGATGAAATTATAGGTCATTTTGATTGGAAAGAATGTTTTGAGATGATTGGAAATATTATATTTTTGAGTTTATTTCAAAGTTTGGAAGTTATCATTGGTTGCTTATGTATGAAGTTACACATGCCAAAACACAAGGGATTTGTGCACAAGAAGTTTCTACCAAGTTCTAGATGGTTCCATAAGCATCTATATATTGAGTAGAGTGGATCCGATCATTGGTTGGTGATTCATTTTGGTTGAAAACTCATAGTTGCATCTCATTCCTCAATTTTGCAAATTCATTCCAAACTCTATCAAATCTTCATCATTTTCCAAAATTCTTGATCCTATCATCATCTATATTCATCATAGAGCAAGTTTCCATCAAGATCTGGCTGAATTGAAGTAGAATTCGTGCTATACAAGTTCATCCTCCAAATTGCAAAAAGAAGTGGTTATGGCAATCCAAAGCATTTGAGCCAGAACTTCTGCATACAGAACCAAGAACCAAGTCCATTGATCAAGTCCAAAGCATTGCAAGTTGTGAGTCCAAGGATTTCTCCATCTGTTTTCAAGATTACACCAGGTTAGTGTTTTCTTCAAATTGGCATAAATTAGTTAGCATGATGTAGAATTCTTAGGTTAGAACTGTTAGGAATAGTTAGATGAATGATTCTGATGGATTTGAGAGCATTTCATGGAGTTCACCATTGGAGCACTAATTCTGTTGAGCCTTAGAACACTTAGGTTAGGGCATGTTAATCTTAGCTAGATAGATTAGAATGATCAGCATAACATGTAGAACATATTAGTGTAAGAGTTAGCAAGAATCATCAAGGTTGATCTCAGTGTAAAGTGTTGGAACCAAGGTCTTCTACCTATCGGGTTTGGCTCTAGATTGAGTTTTAGAGAAAACTGAAACCACGGTTGTGTAGAGGAGAAGATGTAGGGCAGTTTTGGTTTTTGGATGAGAGCATTTAGTTGAGAGATGAGAGAGCCCGATGATGGTGAAGATTCGTGCATGGAAGCAATCATGGCTGAAACCATGGCTTCTCATTGGAGAAGAAACATGATGAGCGTTGGATGAAGTCTTCTGAGTTGACTGAAAAACGCATCCAATGGCCAGGATTTGAAGTTGAGAAAGAGAGGGAAGACTGAAATGTGAAACGCACCGTTTCACTTATGTCTTCAGACTGGGCCTAACCAATTGCTTTTCACACCACCATTCACCAAGGCCCAAACCAATTGAACTAATATATTTACTATTTGCACCGTTTTTGCTTTATTTTCTTTAGTTTTTTTTCTGACTTAATTGGGCCCAGACGCGCCTTGCTATGCGCACCCCCAGTCTGGGCCCATCCTCCATTTTTCAACTGAAATCATTACTAATTGCACCCCTAACTCTTTTATTTTCATTTTAATTTCTTTTATTTTTGTTAATTCTTTGAAAAATCATAACAAATTGAAAATTTCCTATTTTTAAGTGGTTGTTTTTGCATCTTTTTTATATTTCTGTTAAGAAAATTGTCATATAATAAAATTAGCATTTTATTTTATTTTTGCATTTTTAGTATATTTTTCTTTTAAATAGGTTTTAAATAATGTTTAGTTTAATACTTGATCTTGTTGATTTTAGTTTAGCTAGATCTTTTTATATTTTGGACCCATTCTTTTTAGAGTACTTCACTTAGGACTTTAATTTTCATATGAGATTTAATTCATGATTTTAGGACTAAATTTTAGATGGTTTGTTTAGGTGTGATTAGGAGAATCAAAATTAGGGTTTAGATATAACATAGGTGTAATAAATCATTTCTTTTAGGAGTTGTAGTTTGAATTTTGGGGTATGGGACTATAGGGGTATTATGGGTAAATAATAGATCCCTTAGAAAATATTAGACTTCCCATATTCTACTATTACTACTAGTATATTGCTTGTATTTGCTTGATTGTGTGGTGTGCCCTCTCTAGGGTTATTATTTGACTGTGTGGGGTATTGGGCCTGCTTGGGGTTTTGGGTTTGAGCTGAAGACTGTGCTGATGAAGCCCATTGAAGGTTAAGAGAATGAAGACCAATTTCCAGAGTTGAGGAGGGGAATATCTTGCTGGCAGCTGTTGAAGGTTATAGGGTCTAGGAGCTAGGCAGAGCTCTAGAGTATGAAACTTGATTCACAAACATGGAAGGTCTTGTCTGCCTCCATTCTTTCTCTATGATTCAAAGTCTCTTTTAAATATCCACCTCCTTCCTTTGGAAGGATTAGTGAATGTATTTAAAAGATAGAACTTTTGAGAGAAAATTGTCTGTATCATGTTAACAGTTAGTGAGCCACCCTTGGTAGGCAATTGACTGCTTAACATCTTATTCATCTTGTTGACTGCTGATCATCTTGGAGGGTGAGACTTGAAGAAAAGCCATTGAGAGAATGAAGATAGAGACCATGCTTGAAATCTTGAAGATGAAGACTGATGCTAGCTTGAAGCTTGTAGATAGTTGAAGATGACTTGAAGACAGATGTTGATGAAGACTGCTTGCTGCTTTTTGCTGTTTATAATTTTTGATGTATTGCCTGAATTTCCTTGACTGTATTGCTTGCCATTAACCTGTTAGGTTGAAAGTGAATTCTGTTCACTTTTGCCTGTTGTTTTCTAGGTTCGAGGTTGAGTGGGACTCCCTTGCCTCACTTGTATTGTTGCATCCATGCATTTTACTGCTTTATTGTATATATGCTATTGTTTCTGTTTCCGTCTATTCCCTTAGGATCTCTGTTTCTCTCTGCGCAAGAGAGGAACATGATAGACATTAGGTCTTAACCCATGCATGATAACATTAGGTTAGTTTGATTCCCTTTGCAGCCATAGGATAGAGTTCTGTCTCTTCTTTCTCAAAAACAAACAGAAAAACACAATAAATATTTCAAACACAATAAAAGACACTTCTTCCGTAAGAGAATGTGAACTCATCAAAACGTCATTTCGTCCGCTTGGACCAGTAATCAGAAAAACCCTTTTTCAGAAGGAATAAAAACAATCAAGACAAACTTGTGTCGTACGTGGCCCGAACTACGTTTGCTCTGATCTTTCATGCTGTATGAAAGTACGTAGGCATAGGATGCGATATCCTAGCGAGCAACCTTCACCTCCTTTCCCGTAGGTAGGCAAACTACGTTGACTCTGATTTCTCGTTCCAGACGGGAATACGTAGGCATAAAGTGTGATACTTTGCCGAGTCATTTTCTTTTCTTTTTAACCCCAGACCTGTAGAGTAGATAGAATAACAATCTGTACTAGAGAACAAGCGTGGATCCCGTCGAGTACGACGGACGTGAGGGGTGCTAATACCTTCCCCTTGCGTAACCGACTCCCGAATCCAGGTTTTGGTTGCGATGACCATTCCTTTCCCCGTTTTGCGGTAGGTTTACCTCGACCGTTTCCTTTCCCTCCTTTGGGATAAATAACGCACGGTGGCGACTCTTCTGTTCAGCCGGCGCCGATTTTCGCAGTAGCGACAGCTGGCGACTCTTTTGGGGATCCAACGTCCCCTGGCTGCTAAGGACTGCGATAGTTCCTTATGCATTTGGGATCCAACGTCCCTTAAGTGAGTCAATCCTAGCGCTTGTTTTTCCCGTCGAGGATTTTGTATGGATTTATATTTCTGTCATTTACTTTCAGCATTATATTATTGTTATTATTGCTGTATTGGGGTGTGACGGGTGTTCTATGATTGAGAGTTAAGCCGGACCTGGGCTTGAGTGCACTTAGAATTAGAGTAGAAAGTAGTGGGCGCGTGCCGGCTTTGCTTGCATTAGTGTCCCACAAAATCTACACTCGAACGAGGTTCTTCTGGTTGACTTCTTTTTCTACCCTTTGGGTCGAAGGGGCTGTTGGTTAGTTGGATTGTCGACTCCGGGAACCGATCATTTGGAAGTTGGCTAAGTGAGGCCTCTTCAGGAATTGATGATGCCACTCCTTCTGGGAATCGTATCATCAACCCTGAAAGTCTGTGACACCGACGACCGCATAGGATGCCGTACCATTGTCAGTTGCTAGGACACCTACCTGTGAGAGGGGTTTGGGGTTATGCAGGTAACTAGACCTTCAGATACCGGTTTGTTTCTTGATCTGAGATCCGGGGTATTTATGGACAGTTGTGAGGTCTATCAGAGACCAGTCAGAGTTATGATATGAGGTCTATCAGAGACCAGTCAGAGTTATGTTGTGGAGTCTATCAGAGACCGGTGTTGGAGCTTTGTATTGGGTCTATCTGAGACCAGGGTTTGAGGAATTCTGGAGGGTTTATCTGAGACTTTTGATATGGTTCAGGCTTCTCAGCTATGGCATTTGGTCCCTGTTGCATGTTATTTGCATGGCATTGTTTGCATAATCATTATCATTGCATCCCATTAACGTGTGTCTGTGCTGCAGGTGCATTTGCATATTCCCTGATTCTAGTGCCCGGACTTCTGCTCATTGATCATGGCTGGTTTGAGAAAGACAGTCGCGTACAAGTTACCTACACCTGACGTTACTCCCCTACTTGGTCTGATGTCCCTTGCTGATGAGGAGGTTAGGAGAAGTTTCAGGATGAGTCATGGAAGATTGTTGAGACTGGTTTGCAAGCCAACTGCTGTTGAGATGAATGGGTTGTACACCTTGATGCAATTCTATGACCCTGCATTGAGATGTTTCACGTTTGCTGACTTTATTTTGGGGCCTACCATTGAAGAGTATGTAGAGTTTACTGAGCTGCCAGTACAGAATAAGGTTCCCTTTATTCACTCTGTCGCTGAGCCCAAGTTGGAGGACTTAGCTAAGGCCTTGCACATGAACGCTGCTGAACTATTAGTGACTTCTTGGCTTGGGGTTCCAGGTTTCTCCCTTGATTTTCTGGTTGGCAAAGCTCAAGAGTACGCCAAGAGCGGATGCTGGATAGTCTTTAATGCTATCTTGGCTTTATGCATCTACGAAATAGTGCTGTTTCCCAACTTACCCAATTTTGTGGACTTTGACACCTTTCATCTGTCTGCTGCTGGCAACCCGGTACCCACTTTGATTGGAGATTTCTATCATTCATTGCACTATAAAAATGAAAACAGAAGGGGAAAGACTGTTTGCTGTTGCGCGCCGCTGTTGAACATGTGGTTTAAGAGCCATCTTCCCCTGAAGGGACCTTTTGTAGATAGTGCAACTACAGCTGACTGGCCAGAGCGCTTGATGAGACTATCTTCTGAAGACATTAAGTGGTTTGACCGAGACTTGTTGGGGTCTGAGCTTATTTTCAGTTGTTCGGGGTATCCTAATGTTCCTTTGATAGGAAGAAAAGGGTGCATCAATTACAACCCATCTCTGTTTGTTCGCCAGTTCGGATACGCGTTGAAAAACCCACCTCAGGAGGAAGAAGTACAGGAATCTCTGTACTTCACCGGTGATTTGAATGGAGAATTGCTAGCCACGCTTCAGCACGCATGGGTGCGTATCAACAGAAGAGGGAAACCACTGTTAGGGAAGAATGATTGTCAGGCTTATGCACCATACAAAGTTTGGATCCAAGAGAGAGCAAGGCAGTTACTGATGCCATTTCCAGCTGCGCCGGTCCCTGTCCATATTCCGGTAGAGGAACCAACCACTGTTACTATGGAGGTCTACGAGCGAGTTGTAAGAGAAAAAGAAGCCTTGATGAAGATCAATGAAGAGATAGAAAAGGAACTGGCTCAGATGCGTAGTGAGAAGAACAAGGCTGTGCATTCTTTCCAACAGCAGATCGAGTTAGTAAACAGGCTAGGTGCTGAATTGACTGAAGAGAAGAAGAAGCGTGAACGTCTGGGGAAAGAATTCAGAAGCTCCCATGACATGTTGGAGTCCAAAAAGAAAGCACTCGATGCCGCCCACCGGGAAATCTCTTCTTATAACAAGACGTGGAATGCTACGCTAACCAACAACAAAAAGAGGGAAGACAAATTGAAGCAGCAAATTTCTGAACTCGAAGAACAGTTGAAGGCTAGCACTAAGAAGTATGAAGAGGAGGTAATGGCCAGATATAGTCTCCAGAATGCATTGAACAAGGCCATCGAAGGCAAGAAAGAAGCTGTGTCCCAGAAGCGGAAGCTAGAGGATTGCTTCGGAGAAGGGGCATGGGAGGAATTCGCTGGTGATTTGCGACGTGTTCTCAAGCGGAGAGATCTACTTATTGAGGGTCTGCTTTCCCGACCAAGTCATCCAGAGACTAAGAAGTTATTAGAGGAATACCAGGCATATGGGAGTACTTGACCATTTCATATATTAATGTGTATGCTTTATTTGCATAGCGCTGACCATCACCAGGATTGTTGGTTGAGGTTATGCCTTCTTATTGTACACTCAGTGATATTGTATTCTCCGGGCTTAATAGATTTCTCTGCAATATATGAGGTGTTTTCTATGATTCGGCTCCGAACATCGTATTGCTGTCACTGTCACCACACTGACACATTCGCACTAGAATCGGGGAAGGATATTCCCTAAGGCACAGGCACATATCGCATCGCATTCCCATTCATATTGCATTACAGGTGATTATTGAACGATATCTCATTTCCTGCACTGTACCAGGTCTTCTCAGGATTGAAAGTCAGCGCCCGCACCGATACTCCACTCGTACCAACTGCCGAAGAATTATGGATCAGATGCAGAATGAAATGCAGGACATGCGTGAGAAGCTGGCGCTCTTCATGCAGACAATGGAGACCATTGCGAAAGGACAGGAGAATTTGCAAGCTTTGGTGCAGCCTCTGTTGGTAAGAAATGCTGGGCACGGAAATGAGGATCATCAGTCTGTGCGAGTCGACACTATTCACGGGGATGGTACTCCCACACCAGTGGCTCCACCTATGGTAAACATACCTGCTGTCAATGTGAATAACGGCGCTGCTGCCGGGAACGGTAACGTTGGAATTGGTAACGAGACTGTCGTCAACAATGTTGGGCTCGGAGATGTCAACCTGGGTGATAATATGGGAGGTAATGGCTTCGGTAATAATGGATTCGGCTTCAATGACCAGGGGTTTGATCATGCTGGGAAGTACGGCTTCAACGCTCAAGGCTTCGGACAGGACGGATTTGGTATGACTAATCAGGGTTATGGCGGATTCGGAAATGGAAATGGCGTTGGGTTAATGGCTTTTGGACCTGCAGGAGTTGCTCCGGGATATGGTAACAGAGGGCGAGGCCCTACAATGAATCAGATTAGAGGTGGCCGTAACAATGGGTACGATGGATACGGAACTGGGAACGGTAATTGGCAAGAAGATCAGCAAGAGGATGCTTTCTCCGGTGGAGGTTTCGAAGGTCCCATGGATGACTCTCAGAGAATCAGGATGCTCGAGGAGCAGATGAAGGGGGTCGTGAATCAAAGCGCTGTTGGCTTAGATATGACTACAATGGGTCTGGTGCCTGGCCTGAGGGTGCCAATCAAATTCAAAGCTCCCACATTCGACAAATATAAGGGGGACACCTGTCCAAAGGTGCACGTGTGGTCATACTACCGAAGGATGTCGGCATATTCAAACGATGAGAGGATGCTAATGTATTTCTTTCAAGATAGCTTGTCTGGTCCTTCCCTCGAGTGGTATATGGGATTGGAACCAACTCAGATAAAGACATGGAAGCAGCTGGCTGAAGCATTTGTGGCTCACTATAAGTACAACAGTGACTAGGCACCCAATCGGGTCCAATTGCAGGGGTTGTCCCAGAATAAGGGCGAGAGCTTCAAAGAGTATGCGCAGAGATGGCGCGACATGGCTGCTCGAGTTCATCCTCCTCTAGAGGACAAAGAAATGAATGATATGTTCATAGGAACATTCACTGGCATGTTTTATGACAAGTTGTTTCACACTTCTTTGGGCAGTTTCTCAGATTTAATCCTGATGGGAGAGAAGATTGAAAGCAACATTAAACAGGGAAGATTCCAAGCTGAGGAATCCACTGCAGCTGGCAGTAACAGAAGGGCTTTCGGTGGGCGCCGTCAAGGTGATGCAAGTGCAGTGTTTGGGGGCCGAGGCCGGGGCAGAGGTCGAAACCAGTACAATCAGCCGCAGCAGGTGGCAAGCGTTACTATTCCATTTCAACAGCAACAGCAACCACAACAGGGGGCACAGCCTGCCCAGCGCAGAGCCCAGGGGGGCAAACCAAGGAGGGTGTTTGAAACGCCTCCTTCAACGTATGCAGAATTGCTACAGACATTACTGGGTTTGAACTTGGTGGAAAAGAGAACTCTGACGCCAATAACAGGCACTCCTCCATACGGTTACGACGCAAGCAGGCACTGTGAATTCCACTCCGGGGCTCCTGGCCACGATGTAGAGGGTTGCCACGCGTTCAAGCATGTGGTGCAGGATCTATTGGATAGTAAGGCTATCAATTTTGGACAGGCGGGTCCGAACATAGTGCAAAAGCCCATGCCCAACCATGGGGCAAACGCCATTTTAACTGAGGAGGGTTTGAACTTGATCATGAATGTTGACGACCTAAAGACACTGTTGGGCGAGATAAAGAGCAGATTATTGCAAGGTGGTGTGTATCCAGGTTGCGACGAGCACTGTTTAGAGTGTTGGACCCAAGCTGGGGGTTGTGATAAACTGAAGAAGGGAATTCAGACTTTAATAGATGGAGGCACATTGCAATTCGACCGAACGGCAGTTGAAGAACCTACAGAGGTATTAGCAGACAAGCAAAGTGATGTAGCTACTGTGACGATTCCCCGAAAAACGATAACTATAACAGCGCCGGCCAAGCGACCGCCGATCACTATCACCAAGGCAGGACCAATCCCTTACGAGAGCACTAAGGCAGTCCCCTGGACTTATGGGTTGGAAGTATACTGTGACGGGGTGAAAATTGATGTTAGTAAGCAGCCAGTTGAGGTTGTAGACAACGTCGTCGGTACCGGAGGAATGACAAGAAGTGGGAGAATCTTCATATCGCCTGAGGTAGAGGCTGAACGGCTGGCGAAAGGAAAAGGAAAGATGAATGAGAATGTCCCGGTGCAGGGGAACGGAAAAGAAACGGCATCGAAAGATGTGGAAGAGTTCATGCGCCTTATTCGTAAGAGTGATTATAAGATTGTTGAGCACCTTCAACAGACGCCGTCAAAGATATCTATACTGTCGTTGCTATTGTGTTCTGAAGCTCATAGAAATGCATTGTTGAAAGTTCTGGAAACGTCCTTCGTACCCCAAGATGTTTCCGTGAATCAGCTGGAGGGGGTGTTGGCACATGTGAACGCAGGCCATAGCTTGGGATTTACAGACTTTGATTTGACCCCGAAGGGGAGAGAGCATAACATGGCGTTACATGTCTCAGTTGAATGTAGAGGTTCAGTCATGTCTCATGTACTGGTAGACACCGGATCTTCCTTAAATGTGCTGCCCAAGAAAGCGATGATGAAACTGGACGTCAGAGGAATCCTGTGTACGCCTAGTGACTTGGTGGTCAGGGCATTCGATGGTACACGAAGAACAGTCTTTGGATCCATAACGTTACCTCTACAGGTGGGGCCGGAGGTTTTCGCGATTGAATTTTATATCATGGACATCCAGCCAGCATACAGCTGCCTTCTCGGACGACCCTGGATCCATGGTGCTGGGGCAGTCACTTCCACCTTGCATCAAAAGCTGAAATACATGGTAGGGGACAGTGTGGTCACTGTTTATGGAGAAGAAGATATATTGGTTAGCCATCTGTCATCATTCAAATATGTAGAAGTCGACAACGAGATTCATGAAACACCCTGTCAAGCCTTTGAAGGGTTACGCATCAAAGACAAAAGTCCCGGGACGAGTAAAGCGTCAGAGGTAGCCGTCTCGTCATATAAGGAAGCTCAGGCTCTAGTGGAGACAGGTGAGACAAAAGGCTGGGGCAAGGTGCTGGATATTCCCGTGAAGATGGACCGATTTGGGCTGGGATATCAACCGTCGTCATCAACACCTGCTGTGGGGGCACCCCGTTTCAGAGGACCGATAACCATCACTGCTAGTGGAGTGTGTCACGAGGCCATCAACGATGTTTCAGATTCCGAAGAAGGAGACAGTGATTGCGACATGGACGCCTGGATTCAGCCGAGCATGCCAGGACAAGGATTATGCAATTGGTCTATTCAGGAGATTGTTCCTGTGACTCTCAAACAGTAATGCTTTGTTTTTTAATTGTTGAACAATCTGGTGCCTTACCCGGGGCATCGTGATTTGCTTAGGGCTGTGCTGTTATGAACATTGCGTTGTTTTAACATTAAATAAAAGGCGTTTTTTCATGTACAAATATTGCGATCTCTGTTTTTTCCTGTTTTGTGGTTTACAATAAAATGGCAACGTGGTTATTCGCTTTATACGCATTTTGAAGCATTTAACCATTCCTTTTGCAGGATAACATTTTCAGATGACATCATTGAACCGCCTATGACTCGTCTCGACTTTGAGCACCCGGTATTTCAGGACGAAGAAGAGATTGTTGAAGATGGCGACGTGCCCGAAGAATTGTCTTGGTTGGTAAAGCAAGAAGAACGAGTCATTCTGCCTCACGAGGAGGTCATCGAAATTATTAACCTGGGGTCGGAAGGGGTTGAAAAGAACATCCGTATAGGAGCCGCGCTGCAGAGCGACGTCAAGCGAAGACTGGTTGAAATGCTCAGAGAGTATAGTGATGTGTTCGCTTGGTCGTATGAAGACATGCCTGGGCTTGATACAGATATGGTTGTGCACCGCCTGCCGTTAAAAGAAGAATGTCCGCCGGTCAAGCAGAAGCTTCGCAGAACTAGACCTGATATGGCAGTGAAAATTAAGGAGGAGGTTCAAAAGCAGTGGGATGCTGGTTTCCTAGCTGTGACAAAATATCCCTCATGGGTCGCTAATATTGTACCAGTGCCAAAGAAAGACGGTAAAGTGAGAATGTGCGTAGACTACCGTGATCTGAACAAAGCGAGCCCGAAAGATGATTTTCCGCTTCCCCACATCGATGTGCTGGTTGACAACACTGCTCAATTCTCCGTATTCTCCTTCATGGATGGCTTCTCGGGCTATAATCAGATTAAAATGGCGCTAGAAGACATGGAGAAGACTACTTTCATAACGCCTTGGGGAATATTTTGTTATAAAGTGATGCCCTTCGGATTGAAGAATGCTGGGGCAACGTATCAGCGTGCCATGACAACTCTTTTCCATGATATGATGCATAAAGAGATCGAAGTTTATGTCGATGATATGATTGCCAAATCCCAGACGGAGGAAGAGCATTTGGTGAATCTGTTGAAGTTATTCAAAAGGCTTAGGAAGTTCAGGTTGAGACTGAACCCTAACAAGTGCACCTTCGGGGTGAGATCGGGTAAACTGCTGGGGTTTATCGTGAGCGAAAAAGGAATAGAGGTTGATCCTGCAAATATAAAAGCAATACAAGAGATGCCGACGCCTAGAACAGAGAAAGAGGTGCGCGGGTTTTTAGGGAGGCTGAACTACATCGCTCGGTTCATATCTCACCTAACGGCTACGTGTGAGCCATTATTCAAGCTGTTGAAAAAAGACCAAGCTGTAACGTGGAACGAAAATTGTCAAAAGGCGTTCGATAACATAAAGCAGTATTTGCAGGAGCCTCCTATTTTGATACCCCCAGTGGCAGGGAGACCCTTGATTATGTATTTGACAGTTCTTGAGGGAAGTATAGGTTGTGTTCTCGGTCAACACGACGAGACAGGAAGGAAAGAGCATGCAATATACTACTTGAGTAAGAAGTTTACTGAATGTGAATCTCGATATTTGATGCTCGAAAAAACTTGTTGCGCGCTGGCCTGGGCCGCCAAGCGTTTGAGGTAATACATGCTGAATCATACAACCATGCTCATCTCGAAGATGGATCCTATCAAATATGTATTCGAAAAGCAGGCATTATCGGGGAGAATTGCCCTTTGGCAGATGGTTTTAACTGAATACGACATCCAGTATGTCTCGCAAAAGGCTATAAAGGGGAGTGTATTGTCTGAATACTTGGCAGAGCAGCCTATTGAGGATTACCAATCGATGAGGTTTGATTTTCCTGACGAGGATATCATGTACCTAAAGATGAAAGATTATGACGAGCCGTTGCCAGACGAAGGACCAGAATTAGGCTCCAAATGGAAGTTGATCTTTGACGGAGCTGTGAACGCCTACGGTAGCGGAATAGGGGCAATCATCACTACTCCACATGGGTCGCACATCCCGTTTACCGCCCGATTGACCTTTCCGGTTACCAATAATGAAGCCGAATACGAAGCTTGTATCATGGGGCTTGAAGAAGCCATTGATTTGCGAATCAAAAATCTGGATGTATACGGAGACTCAGCTCTGGTGGTGAATCAAATAAAAGGAGAATGGGAGACGCGTCAGCCCAATTTGATACCTTACATGAATTACGCAAGGAGATTGTTGCCTTTCTTTGACAAGGTTGAATTGCATCATGTACCGCGAGCAGAAAATCAGATGGCTGACACCCTGACCACTTTGTCTTCCATGTACAAAGTCAACTTCTGGAATGAGGCTCCCAAAATTGTTATCGCTCGGCTTGACAGACCTGCCTTTGTATTTGCCATTGACGAAGCATCTGATGATAAACCGTGGTATTTTGATATCCGTAACTTCCTAAAGAACAAAGAGTATCCGGCTGGGGCATCCAGTCACGATCAGAAGACTCTCAGGAGATTGGCGGGTAATTTCTATTTGAATCCGGACGGTGTCCTGTACAGACGAAATCACGACTTGGTGTTACTACGTTGTGTAGATGAGAAAGAGGCGAAGCTGCTCATGGAGGAAAAACATGAAGGTACCTTTGGTACGCATGCGGGTGGGCATGCTATGACGAGGAAGCTGCTGCGGGCAGGTTATTTTTGGCTAACTATGGAAACTGATTGTTTCAAGTTTGCGAGGAAGTGTCACAAGTGCCAAATATATGCAGATAAGATCCATATGCCTCCGAGTCCTCTGAACGTGATGTCTTCACCATGGTCATTCTCGATGTGGGGAATCGATATGATTGGAAAGATCGAGCCGACAGCTTCTAATGGACACCGGTTCATTCTAGTAGCAATCGATTATTTCACCAAGTGGGTGGAAGCGGCATCTTACGCAAATGTGACCAAGCAGGTGGTAGCCAGATTCATCAAGAGAGATATCATTTGCAGATATGGAATCCCCGAGCGGATAATCACCGACAACGGTTCAAACCTGAATAACAAAATGATGAAGGAGCTGTGTCAGAGTTTTAAGATCAAGCATCACAACTCCTCCCCTTACCGACCCAAGATGAATGGCGCTGTTGAAGCAGCCAATAAGAATATAAAGAAGATCGTCCAGAAGATGGTGGTGACCTATAAGGATTGGCATGAGATGCTACCTTTTGCTTTGCATGGTTATCGTACGACGGTACGCACATCAACCGGGGCAACCCCGTTCTCGTTGGTATATGGAATGGAAGCGGTACTACCACTGGAAGTTGAGATTCCTTCCCTGAGAGTGTTACGAGACGTCCAACTAGACGAGGCAGAATGGGTGAAAGACAGGTTGAACCAGCTGAGTTTAATGGATGAGAAGAGGCTAGCTTCTCTAGCATACGGTCGTTTGTACCAGAGCCGAATGAAGAAAGCATATGATAAGAAGATACATCCTTGGAGCTTTCAGACGGGCGACCTTGTGCTGAAAAGGATTCTCCCGCCGCAGGCAGATCACAGGGGCAAGTGGACCCCCAACTACGAAGGGCCATACGTTGTCAGAAAAGTCTTTTCAGGAGGGGCTTTATTGTTGTCCACCATGGACGGTGAAGACTTTACGTCGCCTGTGAATTCGGACGCAGTTAAAAAATACTTTGCTTGAAATTGACCCGCTGGACAGAAAAAGAGAGTCCAGGCAAAAATGGGGCATCCTGGCGAACCAAAAACAGAATGAAAGGTTCGGGCAAAAGTTAGGGATAAAATTGAAAAAAATGTACACCCGCGAAGTTGAAAACCTACACTGGGCGGCTTCGGCAAAAAAGGGTATCCCGGTGAACTGAAAACCCGTAAAGGGCGGTTCACGCAAAAGTTAGGGATTTGAAAAGCAAATGAATATGGTCCGAATTTGATACTACAGTGAGCATTGGTGCGGGAGAATATACCTGAGGGGTCGATTATCAGATACAATCTCTTCGGAAGTGTGAATACCAGGAAAGCATCAGAGTCGGGCGAGTCATAGGAGGATCAGCTCGTGGTGTTCGTCTGCATCCCGTTGCCGACATGTGTACAAATTTGATTTGTCATTATATTTATGCTTTTTGTGCATACTTGTATATTCGTTGTGCGTAGCTTCCTCTTTTCAGGAGTTACATCCCGTGTATAAAACTCTGCCCATTTAGGGGCCCAATCAATAAAACATGTTATTCAGTACTTGATGCTGGTTCTTTACTGTTTTGTACATGATAAACGCCTAGGTTTAATGAAACTAGCAAGTGCATAATGTCGCTGGCCCTTGCCAATAATTGCTAAAACTTTGAATTAACTGAAAATAATGTCACTAACGCTAACCTGAATAGATTTGGTTGCGTAGACTTGTCTTGTCTTGTTTGTGGCGTTGCAGGGTTCGTAGCCGTATGAAGTGGACGATCAAAAGATTGCAGTATGGACCAGAAGCTCGTAACGAAAGACTCGATCCCCACGCAGGTCGCGCTTCTGAGATAACAATGTTCCTTACTGAAGAAGGATCGAATTTCCCAGCTAGTCGCAGCTTAGCCGAAGGACATTCTCCAGCAAAGTCGTTTATCCTCAGCAGAGTTTGGCGATTCCAGGATTGTAGACTGTATTCAGACAGTGTGGTGTCCCCCAGAAGGATTTCCCCATCCTGAGCAGAGCGGTTTAGCCTCCGAAGATTAATATTTCCAACTCGTGAGCTGTACTTAGACAGTTTACCCTTCCCGGTAGGGTCATTTACTCTCCCCCAGCGGAGTCAGTTGATTTTCCCCAAGAGAATCGTTTCGTCCCCAGCGGAGTTCTCTTTCCAGCAAGTGTTGTCTTTCCTCCCAGTGAAACGCAAAGATTAAAAAAAGAAAACTCTCCCCGGCAGAGTTGGCTATGTGCCCTGGCATTTATTTTGTCGGAATACCGTGTGATACCCGTTCTCTCCCTAGCAGAAGTCCAATCAGGATTGGCGCATTCAATTATTCCTCCGCGAAGTTGGCTTCACTCTTCCAGCATTTATGTTGCTGGAATAATTCTCTGGCACCTGGTTACCCCCAGCGGAGTTGGCGTTGTCTTCAGCATTTATTTTGCTAAAGAGGTTTCTGTATCCCAGCAGTTCGAGTCTGCATTTGCATCGACATATAGTGTCATACTTGCATCCACCAAATAAAAAAACGCGTAGCATTTCCATCTCGTACGGAGCATTACGCCATTTTCAAACATACGCATTTTTGAAACATAAATCAGGTTGGTTAACCTTTTGCTTTCATGTGTGTTTTCTTAGCAGGAGTATGGAGTTCTAGCTTAGATCTATGACCAAACATTCGAGGTCTCGCCGTGAGACGTGTGATGATACGGTTCATCTTATTATTTTCCCCGCCAGAGTTGCTTGTTGAAGTTTCTCTAGTCCGGCCAGCGGATTATCTTCTTCAAATTTGTTGTTACGTCAGCATCAAAGGGTTTCATGAATCAGAATTTCAGAGGCTGCCGCCGGTTGTCAGAACAGGCATCCGGTAGTTTGGTTTCCAAATATCCCCAGTAGAGTCCGCCTCAAAGTCGTTGTCACGTCAGTGCTAAAAGGTTTGTGGGTTGGGACCAATGGAGTTAGTTACTGTGGAGATAAGCAGAGAAACTGTATTCAGAGTATCTTCTCGTAGGAGCAGACGGATGTATTTTCTTACTGGTTGACAGGAGGATTTCCCCGGAGTCGTCAAAATTTTATTGCCTATGTTGATAGGAGTTCCTCGCGTTGACGAAATATGAGTCCTGACGTGGACAATTTATTCCTATATTGACGGGAGTTCTTCGTGCTAGAGAAATGGGTGTCCTAACGTGGACAGATTTATTTCCTCGGGTTGACGAGATGTGCTAGTCCTAGCGTGGACATATTCAATTTCTCGGTATTGATGGAATGTGAAGTCCTGACGTGGACAAGTCTTATTTCCTCAGCGGGTCAAAGATGTGAGTCCTGACGTGGACAAATCAAGACGAGGTGTGAGTCCTAACGTGGACGATGTATTCCTAACGTGGAAAGTTTATTCCTAACGGGGAAAGGTTATTCCTAACGTGGACAGTTTATTCCTAATGTGGAAAAGTTTATGCCTAACGTGGAAATTTTATTCCTAACGTGGAAAAGTTTATTCCTAACGTGGAATGGAAATTTTATTCCTAACGTGGAAAAGTTTATTCCTAACGTGGAATGGAAAGTTTATTCCTAACGTGGAAATTTTATTCCTAACGTGGACAATTTCTTCCTAACGTGGAAATTTTATTCCTAACGTGGACGATTTATTCCTGACGTGGACAATTCATTCCTATGTTGATAGGATCTCCTCGTGCTGATGAAATGCAGACGAGTCATCCCCAGTGAAGTCGCCTAGATTTTTCCGTGTTGACGGCAGGTGGAGTCCTGACGTGGACAAGTTTTAGTTGAGATTTCTTCGTGTTGACGAAACAGGCGTCCTAACATGGACAAAGTTCTATTCCTGTGTTGTTGAGATGTGAGTCCTGACGTGGACAGATTTGTGTATTCGTGGTTTGACGAAATTTGGGTCCAGATGTGGACAAGGTTACTGCTGTGACAACAGAATCTCTATTTGTGTTGACGAATTTGTCCCTCTTCTTGTGTTGATAAGGTTAGTCCAGTTGTGGACAGAGGTGTTTTACGAAAAGTGTTCAGTACCTGTGGCGTTACATAGGTGGTTGAAGTTGAAATCAGAGTCATCAGACGTCGGATCAGTTGTTTCCGTGACCACCAGATTCAGTTGGTGGATGTCGTTCCCTAAACAGTGGTGCAGTTTATTTCTGCGGTTGGCAAATTTCCGGGTTCTTAGTATTCAACCGTCTCGTACCACGAATGTTTGAAGGTCGTTCGCTCTTCACCCAATCGGGTCCAAGTCGCTTGAATAGGGGCAGCTGTTGCACCCTAAAATTTGCTCAACCTATTTCACTTGGTTTATGTTTCAATTGCATTAGCATTTGCATAAGGAGTCATGTACATAGTCTAATCATTTGCATAGCATAGCATGGCAAGTCATCCAACAAGGGACCAAGTACTATTCTTATCTCTATGAGCCTATCAAGAGGTTATCATTCAAATTCAATCTTAGTCAAGTCATCAGAAAGAAATTGAAATCTAAGAAGTCAGTGGATCAAGCAGTGGATCTCTCTCCTATCTTGAGTGTATTTGAAGATCATCAAAGAAGTTGTGAGCTGTGAATTGAGCATGAAGGGTATATAGACATCATGGAAGACCTAGAGAGTCATTTTTAAAGAGAGGCAAGTCATTGATGTGATCACAAGAGTTGCAGTTGAAGACAGTCAACTAGGGTTTCATCTGGGTCAATCCTAGGTCAACCCTAGGTCAAATGATTGATTGAAAGGCATCAAGGTCTATTTGAGAGATGTGGGGTTCATCATTTGACATGTAGATAAGGATGTGGTGTTGTGCCAAGGAGAGATCAAGAGAAATCAAGAAGAAGAGGAGTTTCTAAATTAGGGTTTCTGTGTAAAATCCCCTGATTTAGATCAAACTTCCAAGCAAGATAATTCAAAATGAAAGCTTCAAATGGATCCTTGGCCAACATGAAACTTGTAGAGGATCTCAATACCTTTAATTTGAGTTGTGGAAGACATCAAGGAGATTTATAGAACTCAAGTTATGGTCCTTGCAAGTTACAGGTCATCTGGGGCATCTGAAATTTTGTCTGTGAAAGTTACTTGTCTTCCAAGCAACTTTTAACCCTCAAGGAGCTTTCAAATGGATTTATGGTCAACATGAGAGTTGTTCCTCATTGTCTTAGCTTTCTAGAAAGGTATGGTATGCCTTCATCTGATTTGTGGAACTCCACGTATGACCTTGGCAAGCAAAGGGTATTTTGGTCATTTGAGAATTACAGGTCATTTCAAGCCTATGCCCAAAAATCATACAAGGAAGCTTCAAATGAAAAACTTCACAACATCAAACTTGCTCCAAATGACATTTTAAGTCTAGAAAAGTGATCATGAAAGTTTGGAAATGCTCATAGCTCAAGGTTCCAAATTTGGTCAATTAAAAGGTGAATTTAATGAATAAAAGTGACCTAAAAATGAGATTTTTCATACCATGTCCAAATGGGATGAAATTATAGGTCATTTTGATTGGAAAGAATATTTTGAGATGATTGGCAATATTATATTTTTGAGTTTAGTTCAAAGTTTGGAAGTTATCATTGGTTGCTTATGTATGAAGTTACACATGCCAAAACACAAGGGATTTGTGCACAAGAAGTTTCTACCAAGTTCTAGATGGTTCCATAAGCATATATATATTGAGTAGAGTGGATCCAATCATTGGTTGGTGATTCATTTTGGTTGAAAACTCATAGTTGCATCTCATTCCTCAATTTTGCAAATTCATTCCAAACTCTATCAAATCTTCATCATTTTCCAAAATTCTTGATCCTATCATCATCTATATTCATCATAGAGCAAGTTTCCATCAAGATCTGGCTGAATTGAAGTAGAATTCGTGCTATACAAGTTCATCCTCCAAATTGCAAAAAGAAGTGGTTATGGCAATCCAAAGCATTTGAGCCAGAACTTCTGCATACAGAACCAAGAACCAAGTCCATTGATCAAGTCCAAAGCATTGCAAGCTGTGAGTCCAAGGATTTCTCCATCTGTTTTCAAGATTACACCAGGTTAGTGTTTTCTTCAAATTGGCATAAATTAGTTAGCATGATGTAGAATTCTTAGGTTAGAACTGTTAGGAATAGTTAGATGAATGATTCTGATGGATTTGAGAGCATTTCATGGAGTTCACCATTGGAGCACTAATTATGTTGAGCCTTAGAACACTTAGGTTAGGGCATGTTAATCTTAGCTAGATAGATTAGAATGATCAGCATAACATGTAGAACATATTAGTGTAAGAGTTAGCAAGAATCATCAAGGTTGATCTCAGTGTAAAGTGTTGGAACCAAGGTCTTCTACCTATCGGGTTTGGCTCTAGATTGAGTTTTAGAGAAAACTGAAACCATGGTTGTGTAGAGGAGAAGATGTATGGTAGTTTTGGTTTTTGGATGAGAGCATTTAGTTGAGAGATGAGAGAGCCCGATGATGGTAAAGATTCGTGCATGGAAGCAATCATGGCTGAAACCCTAGCTTCTCATTGGAGAAGAAACATGATGAGCGTTGGATGAAGTCTTCTGAGTTGACTGAAAAACGCATCCAATGGCCAGGATTTGAAGTTGAGAAAGAGAGGGAAGACTGAAACGTGAAACGCACTGTTTCACTTATGTCTTCAGACTGGGCCTAACCAATTGCTTTTCACACCACCATTCACAAGGCCCAAACCAATTGAACTAATATATTTACTATTTGCACCGTTTTTGCTTTATTTTCTTTAGTTTTTTTTTCTGACTTAACTGGGCCCAGACGCGCCTTGCTATGCGCACCCCCAGTCTGGGCCCATCCTCCATTTTTCAACTGAAATCATTACTAATTGCACCCCTAACTCTTTTATTTTCATTTTAATTTCTTTTATTTTTGTTAATTCTTTGAAAAATCATAACAAATTGAAAATTTCCTATTTTTAAGTGGTTGTTTTTGCATCTTTTTTATATTTCTGTTAAGAAAATTGTCATATAATAAAATTAGCATTTTATTTTATTTTTGCATTTTTAGTATATTTTTCTTTTAAATAGGTTTTAAATAATGTTTAGTTTAATACTTGATCTTGTTGATTTTAGTTTAGCTAGATCTTTTTATATTTTGGACCCATTCTTTTTAGAGTACTTCACTTAGGACTTTAATTTTCATGAGATTTAATTCATGATTTTAGGACTAAATTTTAGATGGTTTGTTTAGGTGTGATTAGGAGAATCAAAATTAGGGTTTAGATATAACATAGGTGTAATAAATCATTTCTTTTAGGAGTTGTAGTTTGAATTTTGGGGTATGGGACTATAGGGGTATTATGGGTAAATAATAGATCCCTTAGAAAATATTAGACTTCTCCTATTCTACTATTACTACTAGTATATTGCTTGTATTTGCTTGATTGTGTGGTGTGCCCTCTCTAGGGTTATTATTTGACTGTGTGGGGTATTGGGCCTGCTTGGGGTTTTGGGTTTGAGCTGAAGACTGTGCTGATGAAGCCCATTGAAGGTTAAGAGAATGAAGACCAATTTCCAGAGTTGAGGAGGGGAATATCTTGTTGGCAGCTGTTGAAGGTTATAGGGTCTAGGAGCTAGGCAGAGCTCTAGAGTATGAAACTTGATTCACAAACATGGAAGGTCTTGTCTGCCTCCATTCTTTCTCTATGATTCAAAGTCTTTTTTAAATATCCACCTCCTTCCTTTGGAAGTATTAGTGAATGTATTTAAAAGATAGAACTTTTGAGAGAAAATTGTCTGTATCATGTTAACAGTTAGTGAGCCACCCTTGGTAGGCAATTGACTGCTTAACATATTATTCATCTTGTTGACTGCTGATCATCTTGGAGGGTGAGACTTGAAGAAAAGCCATTGAGAGAATGAAGATAGAGACCATGCTTGAAAGCTTGAAGATGAAGACTGATGCTAGCTTGAAGCTTGTAGATAGTTGAAGATGACTTGAAGACAGATGTTGATGAAGACTGCTTGCTGCTTTTTGCTGTTTATAATTTTTGATGTATTGTCTGAATTTCCTTGACTGTATTGCTTGCCATTAACCTGTTAGGTTGAAAGTGAATTTTGTTCACTTTTGCCTGTTGTTTTCTAGGTTCGAGGTTGAGTGGGACTCCCTTGCCTCGCTTGTATTGCTGCATCCATGCATTTTACTGCTTTATTGTATATATACTATTGTTTCTGTTTCCGTCTATTCCCTTAGGATCTCTGTTTCTCTCTGCGCAAGAGAGGAGCATGATAGACATTAGGTCTTAACCCATGCATGATAACATTAGGTTAGTTTGATTCCCTTTGCAGCCCTAGGATAGAATTCTGTCTCTTCTTTCTCAAAAACAAACAGAAAAACACAATAATATTTCAAACACAATAAAAGACACTTCTTCCGTAAAAGAATGTGAACTCATCAAAACGTCATTTCGTCCGCTTGGACCAGTAATCAGAAAAACCCTTTTTCAGAAGGAATAAAAACAATCAAGACAGACTTGTGTCATACGTGGCCCGAACTACGTTTGCTCTGATCTTTCATGTTGTATGAAAGTACGTAGGCATAGGATGCGATATCCTAGCGAGCAACCTTCCCCTCCTTTCCCGTAGGTAGGCGAACTACGTTGACTCTGATTTCTCGTTCCAGACGGGAATACGTAGGCATAAAGTGTGATACTTTGCCGAGTCATTTTCTTTTCTTTTTAACCCCAGACCTGTAGAGTAGATAGAATAACAATCCGTACTAGAGAACAAGCGTGGATCCCGTCGAGTACGACGGACGTGAGGGGTGCTAATACCTTCCCCTTGCGTAACCGACTCCCGAATCCAGGTTTTGGTTGCGATGACCATTCCTTTCCCCGTTTTGCGGTAGGTTTACCTCGAGCGTTTCCTTTCCCTCCTTTGGGATAAATAACGCACGGTGGCGACTCTTCTGTTCAGCCGGCGCCGATTTTCGCAGTAGCGACACACACACTCACCGATCACAGCCCATTAACCTTTCAACTAACCCTTTAATTACCCTCCTTAATCTGAATTTATTTCACCCTAATCTGAACCCCTTTTAAAAATTTAGTTAATTAACTAACGGTTTTTTTTCCTAAAAAAACAACTTTTTATTTAATCAAGATAACTACAACCTTTTAATTGGTAAATTATTAATTAAATCCTTCTTTTTTTAAAACCAACCTTTTTTTTAACTAAACACTTTTCTTATTATTAATTAATCTATTTGCTGTCTAATTTTAAATTATCTTTTTTTTAACCAGGTACCTTTTTTACAAATATTAATAAATAAATAAATAAATATTTTATAATTGATAGTCAGTTGTTAATAACAATTACAAAAAACTATTTTATAATAATAAAACTTCTATCCATTAATAATAACCACTTCTCTTATAATATTAAAAGATATTTTCATAATAATCTAATTAATTTATAATAAACAACTTTCATTAAAAGAGAACTATTCTACTTTTTTAAATAAAGATAAGAAGCAGAGTAAACCTTTTTTAGGATCCTTTTAATTAGAATTCCTACTTAGAACTTAATCCACCTTTAATAGAAAACATTTCATTAAAACTAAAATAATAATCTCCCCCTAAAACCAGTCTCGCTAATGATAAGTTAATTCAAACATCGCTCGTAGCACTAAAACCAACTCACAGCGTAAAATAAAATCGACCGTACACACTCACTTCACGACACATTCACTCTCACACACTTCAGCGTTTTCATGCGTGTGTATGGTTTTATTTGCCGCAATTTATTTTCTGCAATTTACATCATCGCATTTATCTTATTGCATCGCATTCTGTCCAAAGAAAAAACCTACACATAATTCAACGTTGTGTGTAGTGCACATCATTTGCATCATTCTCCCCACGTGATCCTTGATCCCATTCAAGTCGATCTCTAAGATAGATCCTATCCCATAGGAAGGACTTTGTCTTTATCTTTACAACATAGAAACAAAACACAAACAATCAACAATACAACTTTTCAAACACAATAGAGAAATAGATGTTAATCATCTTAAGCAAGGTATAATCTCCACACCATCAAACAATTCTTACAAACCTGTGACGGTTAAATCTCTCTTAAAATGACGACTCATCTGTCTCTCCTAAAAATAATCAATCAACTACCCTAAACCCGTAGGAACTTTGACCACAGTCAAAGAACTCCTCCAACCCTTTAGGGGAACTACAGATACTCTGATTCCACTCCCGTAAGGATATGTAGGCATAAGATGCGATGTCTTATCGAGTATACTTAGAAATAAACCCCTAGGTCTTTTAACCATTAAGCAGACAAACACTTAACAATAAACAAACATAAAACAAGAGGTTCCTGTAGAGTACTACAGAAACTTAGGATGCTAGCACCTTCCCTAAGTTTAACCAACCCCCGAACCTATAACTCTCTTAACCTTGCATTTGAATTGCATTGTGGGAATTTCGATCTTTATCCCTTCCTTTGGACAAATCAAAGTTCGGTTGCAAATTGAATTAAAGATTCAAACTAGTCAATAGTTTGGTATCCAAATTTCACCGCGACAGAAATGGCGACTTCACTAGGGACCCTTCAGTGGGTTTCCCTAACTTGTTTTACTTTTGTTTATTGCTTTATATATTTGCTTATTTGCTTATCTGTTTATATTTGCTTATTCTTTTGGGTTGATATCTTTGAGTGGTGAGACAAAGTCCTACACTCGGACTTGAGTGAAATTAAGATAGGAAGTGATATAGTCGACATAGGGAGTCGAATCCCGACTAAGTTGACTCGAGAATCACGCTCAATTGAGGCCCTTTCGAAAATGGTTCGGTTGAACGAGTAATCGTGAAGACTTTTACTATTATCGATTGGAGCCTATGATATTGAGGACCGTAGTTACCTTTAACCCCACTTTGGCCTTTACTAGGATGTAGTGCGGGACTATGAGGGAGTAATCCCGAAATAGTGCTACGCGAAGCTACACTCAGAAGAAGTTCTCTTGAGAATATTATTAATCACCGAGTAATTGGGGAATTGATAATATCCAAAAGACGGGCTGATGATTTTGAGTCCCTTTAGAACTTTGTTCTGCAGGTACAATCAAACCTTTAGTCCACACCTTTCGGGAATGGGTATACCCTTTGGCTCCATGCTCGTTACAAACCTAGGGTCTCCTTTTGTTTGTTTATCTTTATGCATCTATGTGCTTACTTGTGTTTGTTGCATTAATAAAACATCATGTTACATTGGTTTCATGGGATTCCTAGTTCATTTATAAACATTACAGAAACCAACATGGATTACAATAGAAAATGTTTTGAAATATTCTTAAAGAGTCCTAACTTGGATGACCTAAGGAAGTTAGGGGCACCGATTGAAGAATAAAGAAACTCCAAAAGACAAATACAAGAGGCTTCCCTTATCATTGAAGACTAATAGAAGTTTAAAAGACTTTCATCAATGTTGAAGATCCAAGTAGACAATGACTTATTTCCTTATTTTCCAGCAAGAAAAGAAGAGAGATGGAGGATTTATTTTCCTTTATAAGGATATTCCTTAGAAGCTGATATTCAAGAAAATCCAACTAGAAGGGCGTATCAATAAAGCACGATGAAGGACTTCCTTAGGGCTTTATTAGCTTTTATTTAGCTATTATGTCAGGACTCTTATAAGAATATTTATTTGTAATCCTCTATCAAAATATTAAAATGATTTTCTTTAGTACTCTGTGACGTTTATAAAAGCTTGAGTTCCATGAAACCTTTCATCTTCATCTTTGCATTTTTGCTTAACATCCTGCATTTATCATGTGCATGTGTCTCTTCTCTGTTGCGTCTTCATCCGGTTTTCTGTCCTTGTCTGTTAGTTGACATCTTGACCATTGGATTAAGCTCGAAGTATGTACTAAAGGGTAGTAAAGAGAACAAATATATGGATCGCATGAATAGCTTCAGAATAAGGACTAATCCGACATTTGACTGTTTCTCCGACAACTTTGTTCAACAAGTGAATGTTCCTACCCAACTTCAGCCTGTGCAAAGAGATTCTCAAAACATTCGTGGCAGGATGAAGATGGACGATCCTGGACTTATAGCATTTGAGAAAGAGCTTCGTGACCTCGAAGAACGGTGGAAAATGATGAAGAGAAACAGTGCATCTGATTTTGATACTCATGACCTGCGCCTAGTTCCAAACCTGGTTATCCCTCCAGAGTTCAAAATTCCTGTTTTCGAAGTGTACAAGGGTACTAGTTGTCCAAGATATCATTTGACGATGTTTTGTCAGAAGATGACCGCTTACA
Source organism: Lathyrus sativus (assembly GCA_963859935.3). Taxonomy (NCBI): domain Eukaryota; kingdom Viridiplantae; phylum Streptophyta; class Magnoliopsida; order Fabales; family Fabaceae; genus Lathyrus; species Lathyrus sativus. Next base: position 542,898,782 of record OZ012739.1, on the reverse strand, counting down.
TTAACAACGATAAATTGATGATCCATTGCTTTCAAGAGAGCCTGTGTGGGGCATCATTGGTATGGTACATGAAGCTACACAGGAATCATATTCGGTCTTGGAGAGATTTAGCCGACGCTTTCGTGAAGTAGTATAATTACAATTTGGATGAGGTTCCAGACGGTGACCAATTGATGGATATGAGTAAGATTAACAGCAGGTCTTCCGCGGGATATGCACAACAGTGGAGAGAGTCAGCTCCCCAGGTTCGCCCACCACTCCGAGAGAAAGAATTGACTAGGAGGTTGCCAGTTCCAACTCTGATACCTTATCCTCAACATCAGTACGCAACGCCTGCTCAGCACAAACGGCGATTACCTCCTAAACGAAGGTGGGATTCTCCGGATCGACAGCCGAATCGGCAGGGTCGAAGACGTTTTCATCATCAGAGGATACCTTTGGATGTTCCGAAAGAAAAAACTCGCTGGTTTGATATTATCCCAATGACTTATCGTCAACTATGGTTTTATTTTGCTAGAAACTCGGTGATGACACCCAGAAGGACTAGAATCATGAAGTCTCTACCACCGTGGTTCGAACCAAATGCTAGTTGTGAATTTCATGATGGAGTGATGGGGCATTCGATTGAAGAGTGTAAAGTTTTCCAGGAGAAAGTTCAAGAAATGATTGACGATGAAGAGCTGACTTTCAAAGGAGAAATCCCAATCATGAGTGGAACACCGTTATGTTGATCAGCTGTTTAGTTTGTCTGCTTTTGTTCTTGTTATTTCCTTTGGTTAAAAGCGTATTTGGTGTGTCAGAACTTGTTATTTTGAATAAGTAATGCAATAAATGTTTGTCTTGAAGAAATTCATTCGTATTCACTCTCGAAATTATTTTTCATAAATTATAATGCCAATGCTACTCGATCCCTTGCTTAGGCACGGGATTGGAGGGAGGATGAGGAAGTAAAACGCAGGATTTCTCGGTGTATGCTTTGGATAAAAACCCTACTGATGACGTGATGCATTGCTTCAACCTCCTAAACAGCAAAATGAAGCATTTAATTCCTCTTTACCCTTTTCCAAATCAAACCCTCATTTCTTAACCTAGGGCAGGGAAATTTACAGATAAAGCTTTAAAAAAGAGAATAAACATTTTGTTCCAAAATTGGGTGGGCACAAATATACTATAACCCTTACTCCTTCGTCTTAAACTAAACCCAAATATAACCTTCAAAGTCCTAATTGAGGTAAGGTTTAGTTCGAAAGCATACTCGAGTGAGATAACGTTTCCTGACTCCTATGAGCTATGCTCAAATTTAGTATTGGCCTTATAAAATTCAATGTATATCCTAACTAGTGATTTCGGTCACCAGTTATTGCGATATCTTTTTCAAAAAAAAGAGCTTCAAGACAAACATGTGTGTTGCATTAAACAGTTTCAGAATTAACATTTCCAACTTGCTAAATTCGCTTGAGATCTTGGAAATTTACATGTGAACATCAGTGACGAGTTCGGTCTGTTGGAATTTGAAGACTCTGCTAACCAGGGGCAACTTTGTTTGCAAGTGGTTTGTTTGGTACAAGTTTGGCTTCACCTAAAGCACAAGTTTGAAGACTCAGTAATACCGTCAATCAGGGGCAGTTACGTCGAGCTTCTGCGAATCTCTACAAGAGTTTAAAAATAGTGGGGCATTTGGATATCATGTTTTCTGTAAAATCCCCTCAGGACGATTTTCTCTTAAATCATGTGACTCGGGGCATTTGAGGATCGAGGATGGTTATGACAATTCTGCGACGAAGGCCCCAGTTAGTGACCTAGGATTACTCTATCCTACATATCAACAGCTTTGACATTTTATCCCCAGTGGAATGTTCTCTAGTCCCCAAATGAAGTTTTAAAGCTCTGAAGCAGGATTGTGATCCCATATTTAGTTCTCCACTTATCCTCAGTGATACTTCTATCTCCGAAGACTGGTCAGGATATTTGCTTCGAGACGTTTGCCACATCTCTGTTTGCCTTTTCTGGTTGTTTTGTCGGCACAAACATATGCATATCATATAAGTAGATAACATAACATTTACATTTGTGTATCTTTGTGTGTGTTTATTCTTCTGTCAATTTGGTCGTGTCTGTCCCCAAGTGGTGGGTTGTGTCTTCTCCTTCCAAGTAGAGTTGTCAGCCCTAGGCAGAAAAAGAGCGTTATATTTCTAAATTCCCCACGAAGTTCGATCCTCGTGGAAGGCGGTTGTTTTAGTTAAAATCCCATTCGAGTTCACACCTCGGTGGTCGAGTCTTGCTTGACAGTTTCTCTTCAGCTACTTCCTGAATTGAACTTCGGTCCCTGACAATCACATTTGTGGATATCCCCAACTTCTGAACGTAGAGCGTGCATTTATTTTGCACCTTTCTCCCCAGAAGGAATTTTTGAGGATCACCATTGAAGACGTGACATTTCTCCAACAACATTATCAAGACTTCCTCAACAATTGCAGACAACCTCTTTATTTGAGCAACTCGTTTTGATCAACAGTTTATTCAAAACGACAAATGGCATCTCTTCCGAGAAGTTCGACGAAGTTTATTACAGTTGGTCTCTCTTTATTTGAGAGGACATGTTTACAAGATTAACCGGTCTACATCTCTTCTGAAGATCCCTTCTACAGCCCTACAATTTCCAGCACATTTTGATCTTTTAGTCAGACACCTTCTATTAGGCTGCCATATGGTGGTAGGTGATCTTTCCTTCTTTCAGTTATTATCTTTACTTTCATACATTTGATAATAGGTAATATACCGCTTCTTTCGGTCAGACACCTTCTATTAGGCTGCCATATGGTGGTAGGTGATCTTTCCTTCTTTCGGTTATTATCTTTACTTTCATACATTTGATAATAGGTAATATACCGCTTCTTTCGGTCAGACACCTTTTATTAGGCTGCCATATGGTGGTAGGTGATATTTCCTTCTTTCGGTCATTACCTTTACTTTCATACATTTGATAGTAGGTAATATACCGCTTCTTTTGGTCAGACACCTTCTATTAGGCTGCCATATGGTGGTATGTGATCTTTCCTTTTTTCGGTTATTATCTTTACTTTCATACATTTGATAGTAGGTAATATACCTTTCTTTTGGTCAGACGCCTTCTATTAGGCTGCCATATGGTGGTAGGTGATCTTTCCTTTTTTCGGTTATTATCTTTACTTTCATACATTTGATAGTAGGTAATATACCTTTCTTTTGGTCAAACACCTTCTATTAGGCTGCCATATGGTGGTATGTAATCTTTCCTTTGTTCAGTTATTATCTTTACTTTCATACATTTGATAGTAGGTAATATATCCTTTCTTTTGGTCAGACACCTTCTATTAGGCTGCCATATGGTGGTAGGTGATCTTTCCTTCTTTCGGTTATTATCTTTACTTTTATACATTTGATAGTAGGTAATATATCCATTCTTTTGGTCAGACACCTTCTATTAGGCTGCCATATGGTGGTAGGTGATCTTTCATTCTTTCGGTTATTATCTTCACTTTCATACATTTGATAGTAGGTAATATACTTTTCTTTTGGTCAGATACCTTTTTAGGCTATCATATGTTTGATAGCAGGTCATTTTTCCTTTATCTTGCCTTTGCTTAAACTATCATATGTTTGATAGTAGTTAACATGCGTTTTTTTGCTTCAACCAGACATCTTTGCTTAGGCTACCACGCGTTGGTAGCGGACTACTCTTCACTTTCAGGATCTCGTTTCACTGTTCAAGCTACTGAACTCCTGGTGGTATTATTATATCTCACCTTCGTTTTGGAAAATCCATAATACTGATTGTTGTCTCTCCTCGTGGCGTCTCGCGTCGTTAAGTCAGTTCTTTGGGTACCGTGTTCGGTTATTCCCCTGTGGCGTTATTTCCCCACAGGACTGTCTGTCTTGCATTCTCATATCATTGCATATCATCTGCATTCGGTGGCTTCTTAGGGCCAAAAATTCGTGCAATGTTTGTATTTAAGTCCCTCCTATCTCGTCGAGATGAAGATTTCAATCTCCATATCTCCGGATAGAAGTAACTTAAATAGGGGCATCTGTTGCACCCTAATTTTTGACCTTAAGATCCCACCTCCTTCGTTTTTTACGCGCTTCTTTTTACTCTTATACGTGTGGTTATTATGACTAACGAGTGTGTGCAGATGTATTAAATTCAAGTAGAGACGACACTCATGATCCAATCCTTCCGGGCATGGTCAGTTGGTTCTTATTCAAGTTGATCATAAGGTTTCAAGTTGAGCTGGGCTACTTTCATAATTATCTCTCATGGTCGTGAGTTCAAGCATGACAAGGACAGGTGGAAATGGTCGACATTTATGGGATATCATCACCAACTCAAGACTTCTTAATCGGTTACTACAAAGGCATTGCAAATTATTGGAGATAAAAGATCATTCATATGGAGTTTAAATTACTTGATGATTAACGGCTCAGAGAAGTATATAAAGTGGCGGATAATGTCATATAACGTTTCTTACAACTCTAAGCTTTGTGATAACGAGCACGGCTGAATCACGTGGCAATTTCGCAAAATTCTAAGTCACCTCTACAACTAAAAAGATTCTACTTTTGACTTGGATGCAAGATCACTAATTCTATTTGGAGGTTAAAGCCATGAAGAGGAACCTTTTTTAAGACATGCTGTTGCGGTGAAATTTGGATGCCAAGCCATTGATTAACTTGAATCTTAATTCATTTACAACCGGTCTTTGATTTATCCGAAGGAAAGGTTAAAGAAAGGAAAAACCTAAAAGGGAGAGATCTAAGGTTCGGGGGTTGGTTAAATTTAGGGAAGGTATTAGCACCCTAAACTTCCGTAGTACTCTACGGGAACCTTTTGTTTATTTTTTTTATTTATTTCATTAATTATTTTGCTTTAGGGTATATACAAAGGATTGAAAATTAAAAAAAGACCTAGGGGTTAATTCTAAGTTTACTCGGCAAGACATCGCATCTTGTGCCTACATATCCTTACGGGAATGGAATCAGAGTAATTGTAGTTCCCCTCAAAAGGGAGGTTAGAGACTTCTTGACTGTGGTCGAGGTCTCAAGGGGAATAAACGCATCTTAAGGACACGCTTACATGGAGTCTTAAACTCCGATCTCTATGTTATAAATTGTTAAGTGCATTAGGGTTAGGTTAGGGATTCCACGGTGGGAAACCCTAAAATGAGTGCGGCGACTCTTTGACCTAAAGCTAGGGGTAGTTTTGTAATTTTTGTCCACGGCGAGACATTTGTGAAAAGTTAGGGTTTGTAGTTCGTAGTTTTGAGGATTTGAAATTGAATGTGTGAAGTTTTACGGACTATTGGCGCGGCGGCCAAACAGTTAGACCTAACCTTCGGATGTGTGCAATGTGACAGAAATAATGGTAAACGCGTGAGATAATTGAATCATGCAAACAGAGAGATAATGTCATAATTTAAACCATGCAAGCAGAAATTTAAAGGCAGAATTTAAAGAGCGATTGTTAAGTTCGCGAGGTTACATGAGAGGAGCAGATACAATATGATAATGAAATTTGAATTGAACAATAATAAAATAAAATAAATAACGGTTCTAGTTATTATTTTAAAAAAAAGATTTTAGTTATTATTTTAAATTTATCTAAAAAAAAAGTTTTTCTTAAAAATAATAGGTTTTCATATTAATTTGGAAAAGATGTTAATGTTATTTATTTTAAAAAACAGATTTTTATATTATAACAAGTTTTAATAAATTAATGATAACAATAATAATAATAATGGTAATAATAATGATAATAATGATAATAATAATAAATAATGATAATAATAATACTAATAATAATAATAATAATAATAATAATAATAATAATAATAATAATAATAATAATAATAATAATAATAATAATAAAGCAATAATGAATTTTAAATGTGCCAAATAACCCAACAATGTTGCTAACGCAGAAATGCGCTCATCGCAACCAGATCTAAATCGGACGAAACAAAATTTATCGCAAAGAAAAAGAAATTAAGCAAAAAATAGTATCATTGCTCAGACAAAAATGCGATCATCGCAATCAGATCGAACTAACACAAATGTCACGCGTCATGCACACAAATGTGCAAACATCGTATCGACATAATTCGATCAAAAATTAATCTTATATATATATATATATATAAACTCTAACAATTTAAAAATTATATATATAAACGTAACAGTAATAGATGAAGAAAAAGAAATAACGGTAATAGATGAAGAAAAAGAAATAACGGTAAAGATGAAGAAAAAGAAACAACAGTAATAGATGAAGGAAAAGAAATAACGGTAAACGATGAAGAAAAAGAAACAACAGTAATAGATGAAGAAATAGAAATAACGGTAAACGACACTCACTCCTCTTAGGTTTTTTTTCATTCTCCCCTTTTTCAACAAAGCAACACATATTATTTAAATAATTAAAATAAACTTAAAATAAAAACTAATAATCCTATTGATTCCTAAAATCAAAAATATTATAAAAAGAACAAAATTTTTCAATATTTTTTATTTTATGATTTTTTTGGATATTTTTATGAATAATTTAGAAAAAAGTGAAAAAAATAATATTTTAAAAAATGATTTAATTAAAATACGAAAATAATAATTAAATAATAATAAAAAACTATTTTTTTTTAATGAAAGATAGAAAAATTTAGAGTAAAAATAATAAAAAACAAAAAAGTGACAAAGGTGAGATTCGAACTCTCAACCTCTCACACTCACAACTCCTTACACATGTCCTCTTGCCAATTGTGTCATTTTTACTTTTTAGAAAAAAAATGCATGCCATATGATATTTACCTGCAAAAAGTCAAACGACTACACAAATTTGTTAGTAATTGATTAAATGCAAGAAAAATGCAATGAAATGCGACGACAAATCTTAGGGCAAAATTTGGGGTATTACAGTTGCCCCTATTTAAATAACTTCACCGGGTGATTCGAGCAACGGAGACTCGAGAAATCGTGGTGGAGGGATTTAAATACAGATAACCGAAAATTTTGCCTTTAGACGCAGTGCTATGCAATGATATGGACAAAACAAAACAAACTATAATGCTAAATCTGATATGATGCGTATGATGAAAAATGACAAATGCACGGATACAGACGAACAACGTCACAGGGGACGACCCATCGAGGAATTGCACTAGGGAAGAAGACATGTCATATCTAGAAGAACGTCGGATAGACACGACACAGAATTGTATATAGGTGCCAAGTAAATTAGAAATTGTCCGCAAGGTAAGACGCGGGTAAAACACGAGCTCAGGAGAAAAACGCAAATGGGGATAAAACACCCATGATGCCAAATAAATAAATTTTGCCCACAAGGTAAGACGCGAGTAAAACACGATCTCAGGAAAAAAAAAGGTAAATGGGGGTAAAACACCATGATGTTAGGTAAACCCAGGAATATCTGGTAAACGGGGAATAAAACACCCGGGATAAAGGTACATGGGGGATAAAACACCCAAGGATAGAAGGTAAGTGGGGAGTAAAGCACCCAAGATAGACATGTAAATGGGGAGTAAAGCACCCAGGATAAAAATGTAAATGGGGAGTAAAGCACCCAGGATAAAAATGTAAATGGGGAGTAAAGCACCCAAGATAAAAATGTAAATTGGGAGTAAAGCACCCAAGATAGAAATGTAAATGGGGAGTAAAGCACCCAAGCTAGAAATGTAAATGGGGAGTAAAGCACCCAAGATAGAAATGTAAATGGGGAATAAAGCACCCAAGATATGCACATGTATAGGAATTATGCTATGAGATATGATCAAATGCAAATGCAGACATCGACGACAAGGCTCGACTCTTTCGGTGAGATGACAAAACTGGAGGACTGATTCCTCAACACGGAGATCACTGTCATTCTGTTAAACTGTATCAAGTTGATAGTCACTGTAGGAATGATGAATAACTGCTTAGGGATTATGCGAGTAAACTGCCCCAGGTCAAATGAACTGATAGTTGCTTCAGCTGTCTGATTCGTGGAATCGACTGTTTTGCTGTATCCTCGGAGGGCTTGCCCCAGTCTGAGTCTTGAACAATTCTCTGGATAAACCAAATCTGAGAAGATATTTCCTTGAACAAATCTTGAACTGATTCTTTGACAGGATGTAAAAGGAACTTGCCCCCGATAAGATCACTTGACCAAGTTTCTCATTGTTTGAAAATTCCTTAGAGGAAAGCCAGTTTGCAAACAAAAATATTCCTACAAACATGGTAATGCAAAGTTCATGCGACTTTTGAAATCAAAATTATTTTTGAAAGATGGAAAATACATGAGTCGTTAGTCAGAACACAACGGTTCAAGACGCTCAAAGTTTAAAACAAAGGTGTACTGCCAAAATAAATGATTCACAAAGATCTTTAGGAGTCAGGTTACGCAACCTTGTTGTAGTATACTTTCAAAATAACCTTGCTTCAATTAGGTCTTTTGAGGGTTGTAACGTGGCCTGGTTCACGGTTTATGAAACAAAAGATAAAGGCTCAAAAGTTATTTGTACCCACCCAATCTACGTGATGATCTTCAATCCTATGCTCAGTTAACTCATACTATGCATTCAAGTTCCCATAAGTTAGGGATTTCATTGATCGTCGCAATGATGACTCAGAAGTCAAAGGGACCTATGAAAAGGCAGCCACTACTCCCCTATAACATTTGATTGTTTTGACATTGAGGATTTTCAAGATAAGGATTTAAAAATCTCTTTGTATTATCCCTAAATTTTGCATGAACTGTTTATTTTAGAGTTTACAGTCAGCGGGATGCCCCAGTTTTGCGTAAGTCTCCTTCATAGGTTTTGACTTAGCGGGCTTCTTTTGCTTTTTTATATTATTTTTTTATGTGAAGGAAAGTGACTGTTTGATTTTAATGATTACGGTGAACCATCATCGACCTTTTGATTAGAAAACATCTTCGACACTTGTTTGACGTGTGCGAAGGAAAATTTGTTAATGAAAGGTGTATCGTATGAACACACAACCAAGTTAACTGAGAACTACCCATCCCAAGGTTAAAATTGTGGGTTTCTTGTAACGAAAGAAACTCCAACTTCTAGGCCCGAAGGGGGTGACGAGGGATTAACTTCCTTATTTCTCCAGTGTTTGGGAATTGAAACAATGCCTTACATCGTCAACAAGGTTTGATTGAAAGCATACTGACAGCAATTATGGGTATAACGTTTTCATCATCCTCCCTCCGATCTTAGCATATCAAAATTTTGGACAAGAAGTAAACATTTGAAAAATAAAGCATAAAGATGCAAATAAATGGACGGAAATGAATTGAATCAAAAGTCGCAATGCTTATTTCATTAATGAAAGTACAAACATAATTAAAAGCAAACAACTTAAACAAAATAAGGAAAGTGCAAACAACGAGAAACAAAAGGCCTAGTGACAAAACTTCATTTCTGATGTACTGGCAAGGGATTTTTCTGAACATCCGGATGACTGTCTGTAAAATCAAGTGTTCCAGTTCTAACCAATTCACATACTCTAGCCTTCAATGCAAAACAATGCTCCAAGTCATGGCCTGGGGCACCCTCATGGGAAGCACAATGGAGATCAGCCCTAAATCCAGCTGGAGGATTAAGAGGGGGTGGTAAAGCCTTTGTAGTAATCAGTCCTTGCCGGACTAAGTCAGGATATAGCTCTATGTAAGTCATGAGAATAGGATCAAAGTGACTCCTGTTCCGTTTCTGGTCTGATATCTGTGTCGAGGAATCAGCTTGACGACTCAAAGGTACACTAGAAGACGATAGGACCAAGAAGGAGAAACTGGGGGATAAATGCAATGCAAAAATGTGATGCTAATGCCATGCAATGGTCTCAAGAATTTCAACGGTCGATTGCAAACATTCCCTTTTAGGAAAGCGAGAAAAGCTGTTAGACTTTAAAATGTAGAACTTCTTGAATTTGCAAAGGACTTTTGAATTCCTTGAAACTAGAAATGATATGATGCTTTATGGATGCAAAGCACAAATACACATAAGCAAACAAAAGGTCCTAAGTTAGAGGAACAATGAATGGAGTCAAGGTCTACCCTTCCCAAAGAGGTATGTACTATAGGTTGATTGTACCTGCAGAAAAAGGGTTCTAAATCAGTGCCCAAAGTCATCAGTCCATCTTTCGGATATTATCGACTTCCCGACTAACTCGAGGGTCAATAATATTCTCAAGAGAACCTCTTTTAAGTGTAGCATCGCGTAGCAACCATTGTAGGACTACTCCCATATAGTTCCCGCACTACGTCCTATATAAGGTCAAGATGGTGTAAAGGTACTACGGTTCCCAGTATCACAGACTCCAATCGATAACGGTAAAAGTTTTCACGATTACACTCGATCAACCGAACCATTTTCGAAAGTGTCTCAACTGAGCGGTGATTCTCGATTTAGCTTAGTCGGGACTCACTCCCTATAAGCCTCGTCGAATATATCAGCCATCCTATCATAAGGTCGCTCAAGTCCGGGTGTAGGACTTATCTCACAACACAGTAACTCCAAGTAAGGTACCCTAATATATACATACAAGTGAGCAAAATATATAATAAAACAAATATATAAAGAAAAATAAACAAAATAGGGATAACCCTCAATAGTTAGGACTCCCCAGTGAAGTCGCCATTTTCTGTTGCGGTGAAATTTGGATGTCAAGCCATTGATTAACTTGAATCTTAATTCATTTACAACCGGTCTTTGATTTATCCGAAGGAAAGGTTAAAGAAAGGAAAAACCTAAAAGGGAGAGATCTAAGGTTCGGGGGTTGGTTAAATTTAGGGAAGGTATTAGCACCCTAAACTTCCGTAGTACTCTACGGGAACCTTTTGTTTATTTTTTTTATTTATTTCATTAATTATTTTGCTTTAGGGTATATACAAAGGATTGAAAATTAAAAAAAGACCTAGGGGTTAATTCTAAGTTTACTCGGCAAGACATCGCATCTTGTGCCTACATATCCTTACGGGAATGGAATCAGAGTAATTGTAGTTCCCCTCAAAAGGGAGGTTAGAGACTTCTTGACTGTGGTCGAGGTCTCAAGGGGAATAAACGCATCTTAAGGACACGCTTACATGGAGTCTTAAACTCCGATCTCTATGTTATAAATTGTTAGGTGCATTAGGGTTAGGTTAGGGATTCCACGGCGGGAAACCCTAAAATGAGTGCGGCGACTCTTTGACCTAAAGCTAGGGGTAGTTTTGTAATTTTTGTCCACGGCGAGACATTTGTGAAAAGTTAGGGTTTGTAGTTCGTAGTTTTGAGGATTTGAAATTGAATGTGTGAAGTTTTACGGACTATTGGCGCGGCGGCCAAACAGTTAGACCTAACCTTCGGATGTGTGCAATGTGACAGAAATACTGGTAAACGCGTGAGATAATTGAATCATGCAAACAGAGAGATAATGTCATAATTTAAACCATGCAAGCAGAAATTTAAAGGCAGAATTTAAAGAGCGATTGTTAAGTTCGCGAGGTTACATGAGAGGAGCAGATACAATATGATAATGAAATTTGAATTGAACAATAATAAAATAAAATAAATAACGGATCTAGTTATTATTTTAAAAAAAAGATTTTAGTTATTATTTTAAATTTATCTAAAAAAAAAGTTTTTCTTAAAAATAATAGGTTTTCATATTAATTTGGAAAAGATGTTAATGTTATTTATTTTAAAAAACAGATTTTTATATTATAACAAGTTTTAATAAATTAATGATAACAATAATAATAATAATGGTAATAATAATGATAATAATGATAATAATAATAAATAATGATAATAATAATACTAATAATAATAATAATAATAATAATAATAATAATAAAGCAATAATGAATTTTAAATGTGCCAAATAACCCAACAATGTTGCTAACGCAGAAATGCGCTCATCGCAACCAGATCTAAATCGGACGAAACAAAATTTATCGCAAAGAAAAAGAAATTAAGCAAAAAATAGTATCATTGCTCACACAAAAATGCGATCATCGCAATCAGATCGAACTAACACAAATGTCACGCGTCATGCACACAAATGTGCAAACATCGTATCGACATAATTCGATCAAAAATTAATCTTATATATATATATATATATAAACTCTAACAATTTAAAAATTATATATATAAACGTAACAGTAATAGATGAAGAAAAAGAAATAACGGTAATAGATGAAGAAAAAGAAATAACGGTAAAGATGAAGAAAAAGAAACAACAGTAATAGATGAAGGAAAAGAAATAACGGTAAACGATGAAGAAAAAGAAACAACAGTAATAGATGAAGAAATAGAAATAACGGTAAACGACACTCACTCCTCTTAGGTTTTTTTCATTCTCCCCTTTTTCAACAAAGCAACACATGTATATATAGGGAACAAATTAGGGTTAACACCAAATTGTCAATAATGTCCCTAAAGCCCATTTTAAAGCCCAAATTTAAATAATTTAAAATAATTAAAATAAACTTAAAATAAAAACTAATAATCCTATTGATTCCTAAAATCAAAAATATTATAAAAAGAACAAAATTTTTCAATATTTTTTATTTTATGATTTTTTTGGATATTTTTATGAATAATTTAGAAAAAAGTGAAAAAAATAATATTTTAAAAAATGATTTAATTAAAATACGAAAATAATAATTAAATAATAATAAAAAACTATTTTTTTTTTAATGAAAGATAGAAAAATTTAGAGTAAAAATAATAAAAAACAAAAAAGTGACAAAGGTGAGATTCAAACTCTCAACCTCTCACACTCACAACTCCTTACACATGTCCTCTTGCCAATTGTGCAGTTTTTACTTTTTAGAAAAAAAATGCATGCCATATGATATTTACCTGCAAAAAGTCAAACGACTATACAAATTTGTTAGTAATTGATTAAATGCAAGAAAAATGCAATGAAATGCGACGACAAATCTTAGGGCAAAATTTGGGGTATTACACATGCTTTGCAAAAAGAGCGTGATACAAGATTGCATTACACAAAAATTACATTATACAAATTCACACCACAAGGTCACAAGAATGCAGCTATATGGTACGTATGATAAATACCAGCAAGGCAAGAAAATTGCTCATATCCTAAACTACTTTGAGGGTACGTTTCTATATAAGTGTTCAAGTGGTAACAAATGTTGTACTCAATCATTTCATCACATATGACTGTCAAAGCAAGGAGAAGCCCTTTAGTATGTATGTCTGCAAATTACTAAATACTTCAAGAATGTTGCAAAGATGGATTACAAAAATATTTTGAAAACGGTAAAAAAAAACTACAGGTTACAACAATACATCAGTTCTAAATCCCGCTTCGCACTCCAATAGCATTTGCCCCGAGATTCTGCCACGCTGTCTAAACCCGCAGCACATGAAGGATACTCCCTCAATACTCGCCAACAGCTCCAGCTACCGCTTTCAACGTCCACGCACCCAACAAATTTGCTGTCATCAATTGATTATCGCAAGGAATATTAAGTCCGCAGTATCCTTCCAACCTGTCGAAACACAATCGTTAACCAAAACACCGTCGAAAAATAAGGCGAAGCTCATAGATGAGGTGATTCAAGTTCAGCCCTCAGAAAGCTCATCATTGGGCGAATCGAGCGGCCGGGAGAGAAACAACCAAGGCTGCCATCGACTCCTTACCGTACATCGGAAGAATCGAATTTGGGACGAGAAAAACAACTAGTTTCAGAAAGTGTCCACACAAGGCAACCATATTCGCAAAACCTTCCGGTTTAGACGCGAAGTCATCATCACCGTCAAACCTTTCTCGAACCCAAACTAAAACCAGCAGTTTTCGCACCATTAATCGGGTCCTGAAAGAAGAAGAGGATATTAGCACAATAACAACAGCCGGTGTCCATATCAAACAAGTTATATCAGTTGCATCCACTAAGGCATCAAAGCAACAATAACACATCAGCTGGCAAGTCTTACGCGCAACGACAACAGTCATCTCAACCAACAATAGCAAGTAGTTCTGCACACTGGCAGCAGAGCATCAACAGGTATTAGCAAGCATAACCAACAATAACAAGCGTACATCAACAGCAGCTGCAAATATTCTCAAAGGCATCTGCAAATAAGTATTCACAATACAACATTAACAATATCAATGCCAGCACTAAGCAACGGCAATGCAAGGCCCAAAAATGGAAATCGAGGCAAACATAACCCTCAGACCAACTCATCATCGGGCATGAGAATCAAGCGGCCAGGAGGATTATGACCGAAGTCATCATCGACTCCTTACCAAGCATTGATAAATTCGAACCTGGACAAACGGGACAACTATCCATATAATTTTTCTCAACACAGACCAATGGCACCAACGGCACAGCCTCAAGCACGCAAGCTCAGACTTATAGGTCGTCATCACCATCGTACCTTTCCCGACAATGGCCCAAAATTGGCAGCTTCCAAACTTAGAGATGGGTCCTGAAAGAAGAAGAGAAAAAGTCAGTTGGTTCATAACAAGCAACCAAAAGCAACAACAGCTAGCATTTGCACAGCAGCGCAACAAATATCAAGTAACACAATAGCAAGCAAGAAATGCCGCGGCGTCAGCATTCCATTAGCAACTCAACAAAACGCCAAGTCACAACACCAATTGCAAGTGAGCGTCAACAATATCAACACCGCAACATTAGTATAACTGCATTTGCAAACACCAGCAGCTGCAAACAGCCGCAACAGACACCTCCTCATCATCTGCGGCATCAGTCGCATCAGCACAGTCGTAATGCACACATCAATGACGAGTAATGCCACAGCATAAGCATTTCAACGATAACAACAAGTATCTCAGCACTTGCAGCACCAGTACAGCAGAACATCAACAACAATACAGGGCACCAGCTGCAAGCATCAGCGGCAGGCGTTTCGGAATCATCTGCAAACGCATCAACGAAACCGACACCTGGAAATCTAAGAAAAGAAAACAACCCGCTCAGGGTTCAGCAACTAAAGACAAAAGCTCCAGTGCAAAGAGTACATGGTAACAACGACTGATGGCTTCAACTAGCAGCACGCAAGCACATCGCCCCCACATTGGAGTAAGTCATTAAAATGCATAGAGGAAGAGGTTCCACCCTCAGAACTATGAAGTATTCGTCATCGAGCGAGAACTTGAAGTGGCCGGGAGGGCAACGAAACCGCCGCTGACTCCCTACCTAACTTCGAACAATTGCAAGCAACAACAAACGTAGACATCTCAGCTTGGACATAGTGTCGTCATCGTTGTATCAAACCTTTCTCCCAACAAGCATAAGACAAACGTAATATCTGAACTCGGATACGACATCCTCTGCGAAGAAGAAGAAAAAAAGTGTTAGCACAATTTCAGAATGGATAATTTCTATTTTCAACAACGAAAGTCAACAAAGCCAAGATACGGTTCCAGATACTGTCGCACCTCGAAAAAATCACGGAGACATTTCGGAGAAGACGACCCTCGCGCGAAAGGCGCGGAAATGCGGTTCGACAGAGTCGTCACCGAACTTTATTTTTCCCGAATAAACGGGAGAGGAAAATATCGAGAAAACCTTTTAAGGCGAAAGGATAGGAACAGGGCTGTCGCAACCATGTTCCGGGTTCGGGAGTCGGTTACGTGAGGGGAAGGTATTAGCACCCCTCACGTCCGTCGTACTCGACGGGAACCTCTTAAGGTAAATGTGGGGAGTGTTGTCTAGGTTTACTTGTTTTCTTCTTGTTGATAAAGGTAGAATCGGTAAGGTAAAAGGTTAAAGACGTAAAGGAGAGATGAGTGGTTAGAAGATAGGGTGCTCACCAAGGATTGGGGGCCTTGTGCCTACGTATGCTCATTCGGACGAGAATGAGAAATCAGAGCGTCATAGTTCGACTACGGGAAAGGTTGGGAAATGGATAGAATAATGGAGAAGGATAGAAGTGTGCTCGCCAAGATCATAGCAATCTTGTGCCTACGTATCTTATATCCAAGAATGAATAAAGAATCAGAGCATCCTTAGTTCGTGGTAACAACCACGAAAAGGAGATGTTGAATGGGTTAAAGTTAAGTTTGAGAAAGAGGCGAAAGAGTGGCTGACAAGCAACCCAAGAGCGCGTCTCAAGAGCTTGTTACTCAAGAATTCAAGGAATGCGAGATTCCAAGAACTCGGTTCTTTCGGGAATTGACTGAATAAGTTGAAGATAAAGAGTTGGATGTTTTGAGATCAAAAGAATGAACTAATAACAACTCAAGGGCGCGCCTCGAGAGTTACTCATTCGAATATTCAAAGAATGCTAGATTCTGAGAATATCCCTCTTTTGTATGTTTTAAAATGTTTGTGAAAGGATCGAATCGAAAAATGGCATGCGGGGCCAAAAGGAAGTTGGTTTGGAAACAGCTCGACGACGTGTCGAAGATTTGATTGAAAATGAAACCGACTTGACGACGTGTCAAGGGTTAAGATTGTGAGAAACGATATTAGTCCCTGAGGGTGCCCCTAATACCGAAACCGCGAGGAATTGTAAAGTGTGTGCGAAATGTCGATGGTTGCGAATGCGTACGAGTATTCGACTTAGGAGAACGTTGGAAAATGATTGAGTTGAAAAAGTCGAAAGGTTGAGTGAATAACAACTCAAGAGTGTGCCTCGAGAATTATTCACTCGAAGATTCAAGGAATGCTAGATTCCAAGAACCTCCTTTTTTCAGAATTTTAATCGAGAAAATGTTTTGAAATAAATTAAAATTGAATCGATGATATGAAAAGAGTTTGTGGTATGAGAGGTGAGAATGTGAGATTGGATTTGAGAAGTATAGGAGAAATGACGATTATTTGGTAAATGAGACGTCGGCCTCATAACCAATTAATCGGAGTATTATCGAGATGCTAGATCTTGACGACACCCTTTTTTATTTGGAGAATATTTGAATGAACGACAAAAATATCACACAGAATTGCTGGATTCTTATGATATATTATTTTTTGTCTAAATAAGAGAACGAAACGTTGAACAAAACATTATTTAAGGTGTACACCTCAATAATATCCATTCGAAAACTCATGAAGTGCTAGACTTCAAGAATTTAATTTCTCGTAATTTAACTAAAAAAATGATTTGATTAACCATGCTTAAGAAATAATATTGCTTCAAAGTCTTTAAAATAAAATCTATTTTGAAATTGTTTTATGAGAAAAAAGATTTTGATGCATTAAGGCATTAGTAGGGAAACATCGACGAAAATTATTACACTTACGGGGAATGGGATACATTTGTCGAATGGGGAGGAATTGACGCGAAAGCAAGTGTATACGAATAAAAGTGAATCGAGTCATCAAATCCTTCAATCTTGGCCCAATTTATTTAACAAAATTAAATGGTTAAAATTTATTAAATAACTTAATTAGATTACTCCCAATTAATTATCAAAAATTATTCGATTAAGGTGTAAAAAAAATGATGGCGTAACGGTATCAAATTACCAACTTCATGACTCTAGAATACAGTTTAGCTGCAATGCAAATTAAATAGCAACGACTTCCAATAATTATTTACAAAACAATCCAAATTATAAATGGTGAAAAAAACGTAACACAAGTATATGTAAGGATAAGTTTCAAACTAAGTCTAAATAATATAGAAACAAAAAAGGTCTGTAGCACGATGGATTTGAAGGATTTTGGTTGCACAGGTCAGATCACAAATAGGTGCAGTCAACCATAATCCACCCACCTCTTAACATTAAAATAACAATGTTTGGAAAAACAAAAAATCATCACAGACATGGTGTTTGATAAACATGACTGAAAACTGATAAATTAGAGCATCATTCCAACTTGCCCAACATTAGCTACTGCACATGCAGATTCAAACTCAAAACGAGAGCCTGATATCCTTGTATCCATGTGTGTGGAAGATATTTCTAATTACTATGACAGTAACCAAAACGAAATTACTTCGAAAACACAACACATCGAATAACTTACACTGTCGATGTTAGACTAACAGACTATAATCATGCATTTGAACTACAGACCATGGCAAAAACACACATTCAGCTGAACAAGTTACAAAACCTTGATTGAACCTAAAGATCGAAACCGGCATCGACACAGATGTGAGTCGCAGCTATAGCATATATACCACTAAAACATTCGCAAAAGAACATGGCAAGCACAACTTTTAACCGAACTAAAATCCGACATTAAACCGGTGGACAAGTTTCAATAATCATGATAACATAGAGTGTTCATATTGAATCCAGTTGATTATATTACATTAAGAGCATAACGACACACATTCAAAGTCGAAGCCACGGGCCTGAATCCATCTTAATATAACAACAATTATTAGGAGAAGAAGAATAAAGTTGAACATAAACTAATTTATATATAAGTATACACATAAAGCTAGCGGATTGAAAACACCCATTACCAAAAAACGATTACCTCAGATGCGATAAAGTTAACACGATTTGGGACTTTGTATCTTTGTCGTAGATCTGTGGCTTTTTTTGTTGTGATGTTTGAATCGAACCATTATTGCTAATCAATCCTCAACCTTTCCTGCAACGATTTGAGATGAGTAAAGGCGTCGTCATTGGAACGATTCTCTGTGGTGCGCTGCTTGCAGTTTCGCTGAGTTGTGGCCGGAAATCATGTCGAGGTAGAACTTCGCAGTACCGTCACTACTTGTATTGCTACCGTGAAATGATTTGCCGCTACTAACTGAGGATGTCGCATCCTAGTTTATCTGAGCCGCAAACCGTTGTAGCTTCCGTTGTTGTCATCTCGCCATAGTTATGAAAATGTTGTTGTTGTTCCTGCTGTTCCGTATACTTTGGCCTTACACGATTGCCGTCGAAATTCGACGAAGCTGCAACCTGCACAACATCAAACACAGTTAGAAAACATGTCTAACTAATTCGAAAACAACGAAGTCAGAATGTTGCGACTCCAGCTGCTATGGCAGAACTTGTTGATGCGAGAGTTGCGTTTTTGCACTTGTTGTGGATAAAGGCTTGTGTCATGCACATGTTGTCGGTACCATCGAGCCAGAACATTGCACTCCAAGTGGTAAAACCAAATCCACATGTATCGTAAAGTGCATCACCGTAGATGAAAACAGTCACAAACCAGAATATTGCACCAGAATGTTGCACTCAAACTCGGTAATACCTGCATACAAACCAGTCGCAGCCAACCACATAACTTTATGAAAACAAAGAGACTTAAGACCTGTGATAATGGGAATATTGTCGGTAGTACAACCCAATACAAAGGGTTCTCATGAACTTACACCCAGATTACAATCAACTTATCTTCTTAGGATAAACCATATTTATTAATGCGAATCAAACAATCACGGCAAACCTCCAGGAAGTGTCAGAATCACTCTAGTCAGTACATAACAAAAAATTAAACCAAAACAGGCGAGGATCAGAGGAACAACAGATCCAGTGAGAAAAATCACAAATCGTATCCAAACCGAATCAAAGTTGGTGAATAACATAAAGTGACAATAACTATAACAACTCCTAATATGCACATGAGACGTGAATACATCTTAATTCAATCAAAGTTAAAATGAAGACTGAATAACACAATAATGGATAGTCATGAAAATTTGAAACTAATACCAGATGCAGTTACTTGACCTCGTTGTTGTTGGAAGGAAACGACGCTTAAGTTCCGAATTCGCCAACTGGAAGTGTTGAATGGTACTGAAGTTGAGCCATTGAGGGGTGTCGGAGTTCAATTGGCTTGGATGAGCTCGGTTTGAGTTCGAAGATGGTGAATCAACGGACTTCTTGTTGCACGGCAGAGAAGGGTGCACCAGAGAGGCGTTTTCCGGTGATGAAATGATGATGGCGGCGCCGTTTTGAGGTAATGACGGCGTCGGTTCCAGGGAGAAGAGAAGATGTGCAGTGGGATCTCGTTTGGAGTGATGATGAGTGAAAACGGCAGAAGGTTATGGTCTGAGGAAAAAAGAGTTCGAGCGGCGGTGTCGTTTAAGGTTTGGGGTTGATTTGGGGATGCGCCGATCTAGGGTTGGAAAGGGGGGAATGAACAGTGATTTTTCTTGCCTCCTTCAATCGGTCTTTCCTCTACTTAATAACAAGCTGAAACCAAAACCCTAATGGGCCGCTGGAATGGGCTTGCTCTTTTTTTTTTTTATAATTTTTTTCCAGCAGTTAGTTAATTAATTAGTAATAAACAAAGATTAACAATATAAATCAATAATTAAAATATTAACTAACATGACTAAATAATAAATGAATATTAACAAAACAAATAAATAAATATTAACAAATGTTAAAAAAAACAAAAATAAATATTAATTACATAAAAATATTTTTAGTAATATTTTAAAAAAAAGAAAAGTTTAAGAAACTGAGAAAAATTAAAATTAAAAAAAAAAAGGTTTTTAGGCCACGTGTCACACCTTAATTGGGTGAAAAAAGGAAAATTTTTAAAAAATGCTCAATTACGGGTGGGCACGTGTCTAACTGACATGATACAATAAAAAATAAACAGAATTAAAAAACAATGCAAAAAAACTTGAAAAGAGGTAGGACAATTTTAGGGTATGACAGATGCCCCTATCTAATAGGCTTAAACCTAGGGCAATAAACTGCTACAGCGTTCGTTTTCCTGAGGTAGAAGCCGATTAGATATAAAGAAGACCCTGAAATTGTCCAAAAGAAAAAGAGATGCTTGAGAGTTGGAAATACTTGATAAATGTAAACCTCAAAGTAAACTGTAAATAACTAGCAAAAGGCCGTCATCACCAAAAGGATGATGGAATGAAACACACACGGCTACTACCACCAAAAGGATGGTAAAGCAAAACACAATCGCACCATCTGACATTAATGACTATGACAGACCCCCCACCAAAAGGATGACGGAGCGAAACACAACAAACTATCGCACAATCTATCATAAATGATTATGATAGACCCCTCACCAAAAGGATGACGGAGCGAAACTCACACCAGCCACTACCACCAAAAGGATGATAGGGCAAACACAATCGCACAATCTGACATCGACGAAATGCCAGACCCACCACCAAAAGGATGACGGAGTGAAACTCACACCAGCCACTACCACCAAAAGGATGATAGGGAAAACACAATCGCACAATCTGACATCGACGAAATGCCAGACCCACCACCAAAAGGATGACGGAGCGAAACTCACACCGGCCACTACCACCAGAAGGATGATAGGGCACACACTATCGCACAATTTGTCACCAATCCAAGTGACAAACCCCTCACCAAAAGGATGACAGAGCGAAACTCACACCAGCCACTACCACCAAAAGGATGATAGGGCAAACACTATCGCACAATCTGTCACCAATCCAAGTGACAGACCCCTCACCAAAAGGATGACAGAGCGAAACACACACCAGTCACTACCACCAAAAGGATGATAGGACGAACACTATCGCACAATCTGACATCAACGAAATGCCAGACCCACCACCAAAAGGATGACGGAGCGAAGCTCACACCAGCCACTACCACCAAAAGGATGATAGGGCAAACACAATCGCACAATCTGACATCGACGAAATGTCAGACCCACCACCAAAAGGATGACGGAGCGAAACTCACACCAGCCACTACCACCAAAAGGATGATAGGGCAAACACAATCGCACAATCTGACATTGACGAAATGCCAGACCCACCACCAAAAGGATGACGGAGCGAAACTCACACCAGCCACTACCACCAAAAGGATGATAGGACGAACACTATTGCACAATCTGACACCAATCCAAGTGACAGACCCCCACCAAAAGGATGACGGAGCGAAACACAAACAAAATATCGCACAATCTATCGTTAATGACTACGATAGACCCCCCACCAAAAGGATGACGAAGCGAAATATAAACAAAATATCGCACAATCTATCGTTAATGACTACGATAGACCCATCACCAAAAGGATGACGGAGCAAAACACACACCGGCCACTACCACCAAAAGGATGATAGGGCAAACACCATTGCACAATCTGACATTGACGAAATGCCAGACCCACCACCAAAAGGATGACGGAGCAAAACTCACACCGGCCACTACCACCAAAAGGATGATAGGGCACACATTAATTGGAGGTTACCAACATCGAAAGGATGCAGGCTATGTTGAACTGACGAAGTTCGGCTATCACCAAAAGGATGATAGTAAGGCAATTGACAACTGTCACGCTTGCTGGGTACAACTCAATGGGGAACCCCCAAGAAGAAGATTGAATTGAAATGAGTCAACGGGGTACGCCCACCGTTTTGCTTGGAGATTATAGCTTTGCTGAAATGATTTCATGGTTACGCCCATGAATTCTGAAGAGGATGCCCCTGACTGGGCGGAGTTTGTCTTGATGTCTTGTCTTGCTCCATAAAAGGCTGAACAACTTCATGAGGTACGCTCACGGTTTTGCTGAAGATGCCCTTGCTCGAGATGAGTCTTACATTAAACTTCTTGGATTTGCCCAACAAAAGGTTGAACAACTTCGCGGGGAACGCCCACGGTCTTAAATGGTATGCCCCTGGCTAGGATGTATGTTAACTTGAAGATCTGATCAACCACGAGTTTGAAATACGTCATGGGAAATACCCATGGTCTTGAAAAGAATGCCCCTGACTGGGCTGATGATTGCTTTGAAGCTCTTGAAAATCGTGGGACAAACCCACAATCTTGCGGAAGATGCCCCTGACTGGGCTGATGACAGTCTTGGAAGTCTTCGAGATTGATCCTGGACCTTGACTTGCATATATGAATGTTGGATGATAACGATGTTCCATAATTAATGAAAATGCAAATGCAAATGCTGACGCACAGAGATGCAAGAGCTAGGGAAATATGATATGATTGGTATGCATATGATGTAAGATGCTTATGATGATGAATGCAATGCGTATGATGCATATGATGCAGACGGGTGATTGGAAATGTAGGTGGAAACGCCAACGTGGTGGACTTTTGGTAGTTGCCAATGCGAATTGGACTTCGGGTGGTGGGAGGGATTGACTGCCTCGACACGCAGTTCGTTGAAGACGTCACAATTGAAGCAGAAGATGATGCTCTGGATGCCCCAAGTCTGGGTACTTTGTGGTTTGTTGTGAATTTTGTTCAGAAAAGGTTGCCACTCTGCTTGATGGTCAGGACGACCTGGTCTTGCCCCAGTCGGAACTTGTTAATGGCTTGCCCCTGCTCGAGCTCTTGAATAATTTTCCCCAGCCTGTGGATTTTGAAATACTCTTGCTTCGTGTACGCCACTGAAAGTCAAGTTCCTCATCGGTTGCCTTTTGTTGAAATGTCTTTGAATACCTAGCATTGTTTTGCAAATAAAATTGTACATTTATAAATGGTAATATTAATGAAAAGTTCGATGCAAGATTTGAAAAAGTGTCTCTTATTGAAGTGTCGTGACAGTGAGACGAATGGACTATTAGCTCAAATGTTGTGCTGACTTTGATTGGTATGAAAGATATATCAAGAGAAATGACACCAACACTGATGATTAGAAATCATGTGAGGAGTCAGGTTACGCAACCTTGCGGTAATATGCTTTCAGAGTAAACCCCGTCTCAATTAGGTCTTTCGAGGGTTATAATGTGGTCTGGTTCGCGGTTATGAAACAAAAGATATTAGGCTCAAAGTATGATTTGTACCCACCCCTTCTTCTTAATGATCTCCAGTCCTACGTTCAACTAATTCTACACTTGTCTGGACGGTGTAAGCTTGAAGGAACAAGGTTTGCTCGACGTGGCAGTCACCTTATTTTGATGGATGTCAGTGCCCCTTTGATCTGGGTGGCCACTGCATATTATTTTGTTTTTGTTGAGGGTTTCGAGGTCCTCTTTTGCTTTTGTTTTGATCCCTAACTTTTGCATGGATTGACTTTGTGTCATACCCTAAATTTGTCCTACCCTTTTTGTAAATATTTTCGCTTTTTTTTATTTTTATTATTGTTTCGTGCCATTTAGACACGTGTCCACCCGAAATTGGGCGTTTTTTTTTTAATTTATCTTTATGACCAATCAGGGCGCGACATGTGGCCTAAGGTTTTTTTTTGTGAATATTAAACTTTCTTTTAGTTTCCTAAGTTTTTTTTAAATAAAAAAATGTTACTACTAATAATTTTTTTAAATAATTAATGTTGTCTTATCCTTTAGTTTGTTTTTATAAACTGTTAATATTTATTTGTTTGTTAATATTAATTTGTTTTATTTGTAATTATTAGGTTAAATTATTAATAATTTGTTTTATCATTAATATTGTTTTTAATTTTGGGAGCAGATTGTAAGAAAATTGTAAAAAATAGGGAACTGGGATGGAGCAGGCCCATTTGTGGGAAGCCCGTTAGGTTTGCTGAGGAGGGGGGTCCTTAAAAGGGAGGACAATCTTATTGGAAACCCTAAGAAAGAAGGGCATTTACTGTTCATTAGACCTAGAAAAAACGGCCGCCCAAGAGAGAACCCTAATTCACTGTTCGTGATCCCCAATTCACCCTAAAACCTATTCCATCCTCTTCCTCTCGCAATCGGACCGGCGCCGCCCCCTGTCGCCTTTCCCTCACCGTGAAACCCTCAACCACATTTCTCTCCCTCAAAATTTCACTACAAAACCAGCGTAATAGCTTCGTTTCACCTGCGATGGTATCGCCATGAGATGAGCACTCGTCGTCAAAGCACCTCGCCGAAAGCTACGGTCCTCAGTCCGTCCTGCAAAAACCCAGGTTTCATTTGAAGGACACGTGGTGATTGCAACTAGGACAAAGTTTCTTCTGGTTCAAAATTTAGCTGTGAAGGCAACTCGTGAATCCCCGTCAAATACGAGCGTCTGTGCGGTAATTTCAGAGTCTTTTCATTATGCTAAGGTCTTGTTTTAAGGTTATCATGATGTTAAGACATGTAGTAAGGCTATGAACATTTCGTTTAGAGTTTTTTTCACGTTTTGCATTGCATAAATCATAGTTGAGCTGATGGAAAGTACATGAACAGTGATGTTTTGCGTTTCTAGAATAGATGATGTATGTCTCTAATCTTTTGTTGATGCTGTGTTTTAAACCCAGGCTTGTATTGAAGGTAGTACAGGGTTATTTCAAAAAAACCCTATTCGCCTTGGACTTGTTTTTTTGTAGTTTACAGGGTGCCAATGGAGGCAATACTGTGGTGAGTTCATCATCCTCACCTTCAGCGTACTTCTTAATGCGATTTCGAACCCGCTGCTACAACATCTCCGGTGATCTCGAGCAAGAGATAACAGCAGTTATGATCAACTCATGCGTGCATTGATGATAACAGCTCAAACCTGCAACAATGTTTACTTCATTTTGAGACAAACCGCGGTGGCCAGAGAATGTCTCGGTTGTCCATCCCAACTCAGCGACCCTTCAAAATCTCTCCATCAGCCTGTGGCAACGACAACATGTTAATCTGGTGGCATGTGGGATTTACGTATTGCTGATATTTTGAGTTTATTGCAGGTAGCCCTAAAGATTGAAATCGGAAACATAAACTCAAGAGGATGTTATTGCGTTGACGTGTCGAGATAACGAGGTTCAAACATAATCTTGAAAACACGGTTTCCCACGACAGACAACACGTAACAGCAACAACAGGACGGCAGGTTTTGGATTCGCCCCGGGTAACCACGCCTTGTATCATTTGGCATCGTGTTTTGGTCTTTATCCTTGGTTGTTGTTCAATTTAAAGTTAATTTCTACTGTCTGGATATGTATACGCTGCGTTTTGTTTGGCTTTTACTCAAAATGTATAGAGGTTGTATTCTAAATGGTACTATTGTTGTGTGTTTGTTGTTTTTGAGTGCTAAATTTTCAAGGTACATCTTAGAGAAGCAAGTTGTTTTACTAACATTCTTTCACATATGTGAACAAACTTGTATGGATCATTTTGCAGCAGGTTGTACCAGTACAACACTCATGGTTAATTTGTAGGCTAAGGCTGGCATTGCGGTAACTCTGACTTTGGAAACGCTGCGATAAGCAAAGTTGGATATTCAAAACGTTTGTTTCTACAGGTCCATGTGAAAAGGATGAGCAAGTAGCAGTGGCGACAACATTTAGAGTTATCCGAGCTCGCAACTTTATTCGGTTTTCATAAAATTATGTGGTTGTCTGTCGTTATGTGCAGATTCTAAGGTTTAAACTCAAGGTTCGGAACTGATTGCGTGCCGGCCGCAATGTCATTGGACTCTATCATACAGGTTGATGCTGGATGTGGTTTTGTTGGATCCTTGCTTTCAGTCATCTGCATCATGTGCATATTTCAAACTTGAGAGGGGATTTAAGCAGCCGCGACATATTAAGTACAACAGCCATGACTTCAGACTCTTACCCAGTTTGACAACAACGTAAACTCGACCACAACACGACAACAGCGGTCGCAACACAACCTGTCGGCGGCCTGCTATGAGTTTTCAATTCGGTAACAGTTTGCACTTGGTACTGACTTAGCAGCGCACCGCAGGATAAGTCGCTAGCGTCATGTTTTTACTTGTCTCAATATGCTTAGAACCACCACTTTCCCAATTCACTGCTTCGAGTCTCCTACCTCAAATGAGTTCGAACAAAGAGAAGCGAAACGCAAGCTTGTAGACCCGTCACCATCAAGATCTTCTCCAGCACCAACTTCATGATGACCGGCTCTGCAGCAGAGGAAATAGGTTGAAGAACATGTCAACGCATATCCATAGTCGTTGAATAACTATAACAGTGATCCGCCGATGGTAATATCTCAGATGTTTTTTCAATACAAACACCATATTCATTTGAAAGCTTCATATATTCATGTTGTTTTTTGAAACTGTTTAACATTGCGGATATTATACGTTGTCGTTATTTGTTGTGATCATTTCAAATTCATCTGCTGCTCTGCTTTGTTTTCGAACATATTTTCGATTTTTTTTGTAAGTATTTTGATAGCATAGGGATTAAAGAGTGATATCATTTTGGTTTTTTGTCGCTGTGATCACTTTTGTTGTGCAGTGTGTGTATTTGAACGTCGCAATGCGAATTTGTTGCGATACAACTTTGTTGCAATTAATAGTTCGTGATGCGCGAGTTTTAACTCAGTTCGAGTACGGTTTGTTGTTGTTATCTTGCTGTGGTAATCTACTGTCTGTGTTGTTTTCACAATATTTTGATCTTATTGCTAGAAATTTAGGATTTAAATTCATTCTGTTTTAATTTTAGAAGGTTAGCAGATTAGCAAATGCATGTTGTTATAATTTTAATGATTTAGTCTTGATTAACAAATTCATTATGTTATTATGTTATGATTTTAATGCTTAAACCTTGGTTCATGTTATGTTAGCACAGTAGGTGAAGTGAGCAAGCATCACGGTTAATGCCGGTACCCAGCACAGGGAATATTATGGTTTACTTTATATTTGTTATTATTTTCTTAAATTAAATCATTTTTAAAAGTAAGAATTCTTCTAACCTTAAATTCATTTTTTAATACAAACTATTCTCTTAATTAAATCACTTTCAAAATATAATTTTGTTTCTTAATCCTATTTCAACTATGTTTTTAACACACAAATCTTTCTCTTAATCCATCACGAAAATTAAACTCTTAAGGTTTAGCACCTCTTGAGTTTTTGAATAATTATTATTGGGGCGTACGCCTTGGATAATATTGTTCGTTCTTCGTTACGCTCTTAATTATTTGAACAAAAATATATCATAGGAGTTTAGCACTCTTTGTGATATTTTCATTGTTTATTCAAACAATATTTCTTAAATTAAATCAAAACCACCCTCAACTAATATTTTTGCTAATCTTTATCCAACTTATTTTTATCAAATCACGAAACAAATTAAATCTTTGAAATCTAGCATTTCTTGGATTTTTGGATGATCATTAGCGAGGTGTACACCTTAAATAATGTATTATTCAACTTTTCGTTTTAATACACTATTTTGAACAAAAGAATATTATAGGAATCAAGCATTCTGTGTGATATTTCTATCGTTCATTCAAATATTCTCCAAATGAAAAAGGTGTCGTCGAGATCTAGCATTTCGATAATACCCCAATTAATTGGTTGTGAGGCCTACGTCTCATTTATCAAATAATTGTCATTTCTCTCATTTTCAAATCCAATCTCAGGTCCTTACATCTCGTACCTTAAACTATTTTCATACCTCATTTCACTTCAAATCTTTTTCAAACATTTTCTCGATCAAACTTCGAAAGAAGGAGGTTCTTGGAGTCTAGTATTCCTTGAATTTTCGAGTGAATAATTCTCGAGGCACGCCCTTTGAGTTATTATTCATTCAATCTTTCGACTTTTTCAAATATCTTTTTCAATTCACACTTCGAAAGAAGGAGGTTCTTGGAGTCTAGCATTCCTTGAATTTTCGAGTGAATAGCTCTCGAGGCACGCCCTTTGGGTTGTTATTCACTCAACCTTTCGACTTTTTCAAACTCAATCATTCTCGATATTCTCCTAAGTCGAATGCTCGTCCGCATTCGCGACCCACATTTCGCACACATTCCTAATTCCTCGTGGTCTCGATATTAGGAGCACCCTCAGGGACTAATATCGTTTCTCACAACCTTAACCCTTGACACGTCGTCAAGCCGGTTCCATCTTCAATCAAATCTTCGACACGTCGTCGAACCAGTTCAAAACAACTTCCTTTTTGCCTCGCATGCCATTCTTCGATTCAATCCTTTCGCAAACTTACGAAAGAGGGATATTCTTAGAATCTAGCATTCTTTGAATATTCGAACGAGTAACTCTTGGGCGCGCCCCCGAGTTGTTATTAGTTCATTCTTTCGTTTTCAAAATATCCAACTCTTATCTTCAACTTATTCAACTCAATTTCCGAAAGAACTGAGTTCTTGGGATCTCGCATTCCTTGAATTCTTGAGTGACAAGCTCTTGAGGCACGCCCTTAGGTTGTTTGTCAGTCACTCTTTCGTTTTTCAACTCAAACGTCAAACCAATTCAAACCTCATCTTTTCGTGGTTGTTACCACGAACTACGGACGCTCTGATTCTTTATTCATTTTTGAATATAAGATACGTAGGCACAAGATTGCGATGATCTTGGCGAGCACACTTCTATCCATCTCCCATTTCCCCCCATCCTTTCCCGTAGTCGAACTACGATGCTCTGATTTCTCATTCTCGTCCGAATGAGCATACGTAGGCACAAGGGCCCCAATCCTTGGCGAGCACCGTATCTTCTAACCACCCATCTCTCCTTAGCGTCTTTAACCTTTTACCCTACCAATTCTACCTTTAACAACGAGAAGAAAACAAGCAAACCTAGACAACACTCCCCACATTACCTTAAGAGGTTCCCGTCGAGTACGACGGACGTGAGGGGTGCTAATACCTTCCCCTCACGTAACCGACTCCCGAACCCGGAACTTGGTTGCGACAGCCCTGTTCCTATCCTTTCGTTTTAAGAGGTTTTCTCGATATTTTCCTCTCCCGTTTATTTGGGAAAAATAAAGTTCGGTGGCGACTCTGTCGAACCGCATTTTCGCGCCTTTCGCGCGAGGGTCGTATTTTCGAATGATGATTTTTCGAGGTGCGACACTTTGTTTGTCAGATCCATCGGGATTGTCTTGATTTTGTCTAAGTCCCCTCTAAGGTGTTTGACTTAGCAGGATTTTTTTTATTTTTTATTTTTGGGAAGGTTGTGACTGCCATGTCATGAGTCATTAAAGAACAACCATCTTTTGGATTTTGCTTTGTTGATTCGAGTGCGGAGTTGGATTAACTGAACACTACCCTGCCCCAGGTTGAGTGTAAGGTTTGAATATCCGAAGGAAACTTCTACTTCTAGGCTCGAAGTGGTTTACTAGGGATTAACTCCTTATATCTCCAGTGTTTGGGGGATTGAAGCAATGCCTGTACATCATTGACGAGATTCTATCTGAAAGCATATGAGTTTGCAATTATGGGTATCTCGTTTTCATCATCCTCCCTCAAATCATGTTAAACAACAGTGAATAGAGTGAAGTGAAAAAATGTGTTAGTGATAAGTGGAAAATGAGTGAATACGACATAACTAATTCAAAACACGCATAAACAATACATTAATGAAAACCAAATACGAATGGCAATTGTTCAAAGCATATAGTACTTAAACAAACAAAAACAAAACATAAGGAAAATGAAATACGAAATGGCATCATGATTGCCTTCTTTGGGATGAACTTGACTTGACTGGATTTGATGTTGGCACTAGCTGGCTGATGGCATCGGATCGTTGATGATATTCAGAGACTTTCCATTGAAGTTGATAGCATCCCTGTCGATCATGTCTTGAATTATGTGCTTGAAAGCTCTACAGTCCTCAATGGTATGACCTGGAGCGCCCTTATGAAACTCACAATGAGCATTTGCATCGTAATCGGCAGGAATGACAGTTGAAGGGGCCAGATCTCTCGGAACAACAACTTTCTTCTCCAACATCTGAGCAAAGATTTTAGCATATGTCATTGGTAGACGGTCAAAGACCCTATCTGGCCTCCAGGTTCTCTGCTGACGCTGTGGGCGAGTACCTTGTCGTTGTTGAGGAGGATACCAATATCCTTGCTGGTTGTAGGCTTGTTGCTGAGGAGCCTGTTGTTGTGGCATCTGAGCTTGCACTGCTTGAACAGCTGGCTGATAAGGCATTGGAGCATATTGCGCAGCAGCAACATACGGATACTGGTAGTAAGGAACTTGATAAGGCATAAGAGCAGGAGCTTGTTGGGAAACTTGCCCTTTCTGCAAAGAGATGGCATTTGTTTCGCCCTCTTTCTTCTTGTATCCGTTGAAAGGCTTCTTGACATTGACTTGGCTATTAGAACCTCCTGGGATCTTTCCACTCTTCAGCCCCTCTTCAATTCTCTCACCGACGATCACCAAGTCAGAGAATCCAGCGGAGACACTACCGATCAGCTTCTCATAGTATTGTCCTTGCAAGGTGCCCATGAAGATGTCAATCAGTTCACGGTCAACAAGAGGTGGATGCACCCTTGCGGCTAGCTCTCTCCATCGTTGCGCGTACTCTTTGAAGGATTCATCATCCTTCTGAGTCATACTCTGAAGCTGAGTACGATTCGGAGCAAGATCGGTATTGTACTTGTACTGCTTGATGAACGCATCGGATAGCTAGGCCCAAGTGCGCACACTATTACGTTCCAGCTGCATATACCATTCGAGTGATGCCCCAGACAAGCTGTCTTGGAAGCAATGGATCATGAGTTTTTCGTCTCTGGCATAGGAAGCCATCTTGCGACAGTACATCTTCAGATGAATATTCGAGCAACTGAGACCTTTGTACTTCGAAAATTTGGGCACCTTGAACTTGGGAGGAATGACAACATCAGGCACCAAACATAATTCCAAAGCACTGAAAGAATTTGAATTGTGCCCTTCCATGGCCCGGAATTTCTCGGCTAGATCTCGGCACATTTTCATGACTTCAGAATCCTGAGCAGCAACAGGACTGGCAATGGGGATAGCAGCGTGATAGTTCTGAACGTCGTCATACTGATCCATCAGAGTATCTTCGATATGAGGAACTGGGATTTGCACAACAGTATGCTGGACCTGCGGGATAGATCCAATGGTAACTCCGGGCACTGGGATTGGCTGAGAAGTATTCCCTTCGGCTGCGTTATTGAAGTTCAACGGCATCCCATGAGGATTTGGAATTGGGACCAAAGGGATGGTAGTAGACCCTTGTCCTTGACCATTGTTGTTGACGACAGCAGCGACTTCACGCTGTTCTTCCTCTCTTCTAGCCGCGAGGATGGCTTCAAGGATCTGGTCGATCTTTCCTTTCATAGAATCCAACTCTTCCCTGAAGGCAGCTTGCTCCTGCTGAATCTGCTCCATCATTCGTCTTGTATTGGCTCTAGTTGTGTACTGGTGTTGGGGAATCAGCTTGATTTACTGGAGAGGAAGGAACAGAGACATGAGATTCTGCTGAAGGATTGGAAATGCAAAATGCATAACATATGAAATGCAATGCAAATGATATGCAGGATGCAATGCAAGATACAAGATCCAGGATCACAGGATCACAGTTCAAACAACTTCTGAAGCTGATAAATGTAACAGATAGGTAACCAGAATTCATGCTCAAAGAAAAATTGACAGGTACGACCTATGCGGGAAGATCTAAACATTCTACCCATAAACCCACTTATGGGATGGTTTCTACGTTTGGTTCCCAGGATCACGGACACTAGTCGTATTAGCGTCACGCAACAGGCTGGCTGTATTATGACGATAATGACGATAAGGTCTCTCCTGAGCGGGGTCCTCATGCTAGGCGCACAAGGAGCGAGTCCTTGGAGATTAACACTACACGACCACCAATACTAGAACTGGTGCTAACAAAAGGTTCCCAGAATCACGGACCCTTCATTAATCAAGTTGTGCAACAGGCTAGCTGTGTTACAACGAGATCTACGAATAGGTCTCCTCTGGAGGAGCTTTCATGCTAGGCCCACAAGGAGCAAGTCCTTGGAGACTAACACTACTCGACTACCAATTCTAAACTATGTGTTCTCTCTGCTTTTACCAAAGCTCGGGCGTAGAGCTTTACTCATGATGTCATCCCAAGAAGCAACAGGCAACCAAGGTAACAAGCACAAATAATATCTACAAGAGAACAAATACATAAACAAGAAGAAAACAAATAAAACAACACTCCTCACAAACCAAAAGATAGGCTCGACTCTCTCTTTGCATGGAGAAAATGTTCCCAGCAGAGTCGCCAGCTGTCGCACCTCGAAAAATCACGGAGACATTTCGGAGAAGACGACCCTCGCGCGAAAGGCGCGGAAATGCGGTTCGACAGAGTCGTCACCGAACTTTATTTTTCCCGAATAAACGGGAGAGGAAAATATCGAGAAAACCTTTTAAGGCGAAAGGATAGGAACAGGGCTGTCGCAACCATGTTCCGGGTTCGGGAGTCGGTTACGTGAGAGGAAGGTATTAGCACCCCTCACGTCCGTCGTACTCGACGGGAACCTCTTAAGGTAAATGTGGGGAGTGTTGTCTAGGTTTACTTGTTTTCTTCTCGTTGATAAAGGTAGAATCGGTAAGGTAAAAGGTTAAAGACGTAAAGGAGAGATGAGTGGTTAGAAGATAGGGTGCTCCCCAAGGATTGGGGGCCTTGTGCCTACGTATGCTCATTCGGACGAGAATGAGAAATCAGAGCGTCGTAGTTCGACTACGGGAAAGGTTGGGAAATGGATAGAATAATAGAGAAAGATAGAAGTGTGCTCGCCAAGATCATCGCAATCTTGTGCCTACGTATATTATATCCAAGAATGAATAAAGAATCAGAGCATCCGTAGTTCGTGGTAACAACCACGAAAAGGAGATGTTGAATGGGTTAAAGTTAAGTTTGAGAAAGAGGCGAAAGAGTGGCTGACAAGCAACCCAAGAGCGCGTCTCAAGAGCTTGTTACTCAAGAATTCAAGGAATGCGAGATTCCAAGAACTCGGTTCTTTCGGGAATTGACTGAATAAGTTGAAGATAAAAATTTGGATGTTTTGAGATCAAAAGAATGAACTAATAACAACTCAAGGGCGCGCCTCGAGAGTTACTCATTCGAATATTCAAAGAATGCTAGATTCTGAGAATATCCCTCTTTTGTAAGTTTTAAAATGTTTGTGAAAGGATCGAATCGAAAAATGGCATGCGGGGCCAAAAGGAAGTTGGTTTAGAAACAGCTCGACAACGTGTCGAAGATTTGATTGAAAATGAAACCGACTTGACGACGTGTCAAGGGTTAAGATTGTGAGAAACGATATTAGTCCCTGAGGGTGTCCCTAATACCGAAACCGCAAGGAATTGTGAAGTGTGTGCGAAATGTCGATGGTTGCGAATGCGTACGAGTATTCGACTTAGGAGAACGTTGGAAAATGATTGAGTTGAAAAAGTCGAAAGGTTGAGCGAATAACAACTCAAGAGCGTGCCTCGAGAATTATTCACTCGAAGATTCAAGGAATGCTAGATTCCAAGAACCTCCTTTTTTCAGAATTTTAATCGAGAAAATGTTTTGAAATAAATTAAAATTGAATCGATGATATGAAAAGAGTTTGTGGTATGAGAGATGAGAATGTGAGATTGGATTTGAGAAGTATAGGAGAAATGACGATTATTTGGTAAATGAGACGTCGGCCTCATAACCAATTAATCGGAGTATTATCGAGATGCTAGATCTTGACGACACCCTTTTTTATTTGGAGAATATTTAAATGAACGACGAAAATATCACACAGAATTGTTGGATTCTTATGATATATTATTTTTTGTCTAAATAAGAGAACGAAACATTGAACGAAACATTATTTAAGGTGTACACCTCAATAATATCCATTCGAAAACTCATGAAGTGCTAGACTTCAAGAATTTAATTTCTCGTAATTTAACTAAAAAAATGATTTGATTAACCATGCTTAAGAAATAATATTGCTTCAAAGTCTTTAAAATAAAATCTATTTTGAAATTGTTTTATGAGAAAAAAGATTTTGATGCATTAAGGCATTAGTAGGGAAACATCGACGAAAATTATT
Source organism: Lathyrus sativus (assembly GCA_963859935.3). Lineage (NCBI taxonomy): Eukaryota > Viridiplantae > Streptophyta > Magnoliopsida > Fabales > Fabaceae > Lathyrus > Lathyrus sativus. Next base: position 542,864,172 of record OZ012739.1, on the reverse strand, counting down.
ACACTTACGGGGAATGGGATACATTTGTCGAATGGGGAGGAATTGACGCGAAAGCAAGTGTATACGAATAAAAGTGAATCGAGTCATCAAATCCTACTATCTTGGCCAAATTTATTTAACAAAATTAAATGGTTAAAATTTTTTAAATAACTTAATTAGATTAATCCCAATTAATTATCAAAAATTATTCGATTAAGGTGTAAAAAAAAATGATGGCGTAACGGTATCAAATTACCAACTTCATGACTCTAGAATACAGTTTAGCTGCAATGCAAATTAAATAGCAACGACTTCCAATAATTATTTACAAAACAATCCAAATTATAAATGGTGAAAAAACGTAACACAAGTATATGTAAGGATAAGTTTCAAACTAAGTCTAAATAATATAGAAACAAAAAAGGTCTGTAGCACGATGGATTTGAAGGATTTTGGTTGCACAGGTCGGATCATAAATAGGTGCAGTCAACCATAATCCACCCACCTCTTAACATTAAAATAACAATGTTTGAAAAAACAAAAAAATCATCACAGACATGGTGTTTGATAAACATGACTGAAAACTGATAAATTAGAGCATCATTCCAACTTGCCCAACATTAGCTACTGCACATGCAGATTCAAACTCAAAACGAGAGCCTAATATCCTTGTATCCATGTGTGTGGAAGATATTTCTAATTACTATGACAGTAACCAAAACGAAATTATTTCGAAAACACAACACATCGAATAACTTACACTGTCGATGTTAGACTAAAACACTATAATCATGCATTTGAACTACAGACCATGGCAAAAACACACATTCAGCTGAACAAGTTACAAAACCTTGATTGAACCTAAAGATCGAAACCGGCATCGACACAGATGTGAGTCGCAGCTATAGCATATATACCACTAAAACATTCGCAAAAGAACATGGCAAGCACAACTTTTAACCGAACTAAAATCCGACATTAAACCGGTGGACAAGTTTCAATAATCATGATAACATAGAGTGTTCATATTGAATCCAGTTGATTATATTACATTAAGAGCATAACGACACACATTCAAAGTCGAAGCCACGGGCCTGAATCCATCTTAATATAACAACAATTATTAGGAGAAGAAGAGTAAAGTTGAACATAAACTAATTTATATATAAGTATACACATAAAGCTAGCGGATTGAAAACACCCATTACCGAAAAACGATTACCTCAGATGTGATAAAGTTAACACAATTTAGGACTTTGTATCTTTGTCGTAGATATGTGGCTTTTGTTGTTGTGATGTTTGAATCGAACCATTATTGCTAATCAATCCTCAACCTTTCCTGCAATGATTTGAGATGAGTAAAGGCGTCGTCATTGGAACGATTCTCTGTGGTGCGCTGCTTGCAATTTCGCTGAGTTGTGGCCGGAAATCATGTCGAGGTAGAACTTCGCAGTACCGTCACTACTTGTACTGCTACCGTGAAATGATTTGCCGCTACTAACTGAGGATGTCGCATCCTAGTTTATCCGAGCCGCAAACCGTTGTAGCTTCCATTGTTGTCATCTCGCCATAGTTATGAAAATGTTGTTGTTGTTCCTGCTGTTCCATATACTTTGGCCTTACACGATTGCCGTCGAAATTCGACGAAGCTGCAACCTGCACAACATCAAACACAGTTAGAAAACATGTCTAACCAATTCGAAAATAACAAAGTCAGAATGTTGCGACTCCAGCTGCTATGGCAGAACTTGTTGATGCGAGAGTTGCGCTTTTGCACTTGTTGTGGATAAAGGCTTGTGTCATGCACACATTGTCGGTACTATCGAGCCAGAACATTGCACTCCAAGTGGTAAAACCAAATCCACATGTATCGTAAAGTGCAGCACCGTAGATGAAAACAGTCACAGACCAGAATATTGCACCAGAATGTTGCACTCAAACTCGGTCATACCTGCATACAAACCAGTCGCAGCCAACCACATAACTTTATGAAAACAAAGAGACTTAAGACCTGTGATAATGGGAATATTGTCGATAGTACAACCCAATACAAAGGGTTCTCATGAACTTACACCCAGATTACAATCAACTTATCTTCTCAGGATAAACCATATTTATTAATGCGAATCAAACAATCATGGCAAACCTCCAGGCAGTGTCAGAAGCACTCTAGTCAGTACATAACAAAAAATTAAACCAAAACAGGCGAGGATCAGAGGAACAACAGATCCAGTGAGAAAAATCACAAATCGTATCCAAACCGAATCAAAGTTGGTGAATAACATAAACTGACAATAACTATAACAACTCCTAATATGCACATGAGACGTGAATACATCTTAATTCAATCAAAGTTAAAATGAAGACTGAATAACACAATAATGGATAGTCATGAAAATTTGAAACCAATACCAGATGCAGTTACTTGACCCCGTTGTTGTTGGAAGGAAACGACGCTTAAGTTCCGAATTCGCCAATTGGAAGCGTTGAATGGTACTGAAGTTGAGCCATTGAGGGGTGTCGGAGTTCAATCGGCTTGGATGAGCTCGGTTTGAGTTCGAAGATGGTGAATCAACGGACTTCTTGTTGCACGGCAGAGAAGGGTGCACCAGAGAGGCATTTTCCGGTGATGAAATGATGATGGCGGCGCCGTTTTGAGGTAACGACGACGTCGGTTCCAGGGAGAAGAGAAGATGTGCAGTGGGATCTCGTTTAGAGTGATGATGAGTGAAAACGGCGGAAGGTTATGGTCTGAGGAAAAAAGAGTTCGAGCGGCGGTGTCGTTTAGGGTTTGGGGTTGATTTGGGGATGCGCCGATCTAGGGTTGGAAAGGGGGGAATGAACAGTGATTTTTCTTGCCTCCTTCAATCGGTCTTTCCTCTATTTAATAACAAGCTGAAACCAAAACCCTAATGGGCCGCTGGAATGGGCTTGCTCTTTTCTTTTCTTTTCTTTTTTAATTTTTTTCCAGCAGTTAGTTAATTAATTAGTAATAAACAAAGATTAACAATATAAATCAATAATTAAAATATTAACTAACATGACTAAATAATAAATGAATATTAACAAAACAAATAAATAAATATTAACAAATGTTAAAAAAAAAATATTAATTACATAAAAATATTTTTAGTAATATTTTAAAAAAAAGAAAAGTTTAAGAAACTGAGAAAAATAAAAATTCAAAAAAAAAGGTTTTTAGGCCACGTGTCACACCTTAATTGGGCGAAAAAAGGAAAAATTTAAAAAAATGCTCAATTACGGGTGGGCACGTGTCTAACTGACATGATACAATAAAAAATAAACAGAATTAAAAAACAATGCAAAAAAACATGAAAAGAGGTAGGACAATTTTAGGGTATGACAGATACGACAAAATCAAGCAAAGAGAGGAATATTCAAACTTCCCAAATCGAAGCCAACACGTCACCGACGAGATCAAGCGAATAAGGAAAAAAATTGAAGGATGTTCCCCAGCTCACCAAGTGAGTCAGACAGATCCAGACGAAATAGGAAAGGATCAATCGTTTTTTCCCAAGGCATCAATAGAATCGGACAAGAAATCAACAGAATAGGAAAGTTTTGAAAACAATCATCATTGCAGGCCCAACAAATCCCTCTATAAAGAAGACGATGGAAGTCCATTCGAAAAGGGAGGAAATTCATCACCAAAGGAGAAGAAGTACCGTGTTCAGAATTCAACCGAGAAGCCATCATCGCTGCGAAACTCAGACCACTCGCAAGTCTCATCATTGCCGAATGAAAGAAGCGAACAAAATCGTGGATCGTCTCAAAATCCCGCCGTCGTCAACTCTTGTACTTGGGTAAAAGAATTCATCCTTTTAAAACTTTCTTGCATGTTTGATCTGTGTGAATTTTGCAGGATAAACGAGGGCATCGAGAAACCGGAGGCGGAAAGAGATCGAAAATCGTCGAAAGAGAAGAATGGCGACGATAGGGTGAAGAAGAACACTCACGATTTGGGAGTGAATCTAGGAAAGGGATCTAGGGTTTGATCGTTGTGGTTTCGTTTTGCTGTTGTTCTTTTGTGATATCATCGTATTGTATTGTATGTACACAACACCACTAATCACCTGCACACACTCACCGATCACAGCCCATTAACCCTTCAACTAACCCTTTAATTACCCTCCTTAATCTGAATTTATTTCACCCTAATCTGAACCCCTTTTAAAAATTTAGTTAATTAACTAACGATTTTTTTTTCTAAAAAAACAACTTTTTATTTAATCAAGATAACTACAACCTTTTAATTGGTCAATTATTAATTAAATCCTTCTTTTTTTAAAACCAACCTTTTTTTAACTAAACACTTTTCTTATTATTAATTAATCTATTTGCTGTCTAATTTTAAATTATCTTTTTTTTAACCCGGTACCTTTTTTACAAATATTAATAAATAAATAAATAAATAAATAACCATTTTATAATTGATAGTCAGTTGTTAATAACAATTACAAAAAACTATTTTATAATAATAATACTTCTATCTATTAATAATAACCACTTCTCTTATAATATTAAAAGATATTTTCAAAATAATCTAATTAATTTATAATAAACAACTTTCATTAAAAGCGAACTATTCTACTTTTTTAAATAAAGATAAGAAGCAAAGTAAACCTTTTTTAGGATCCTTTTAATTAGAATTCCTACTTAGAACTTAATCCACCTTTAATAGAAAACATTTCATTAAAACTAAAATAATAATCTCCCCCTAAAACCAGCCTCGTTAATGATAAGTTAATTCAAACATCGTTCGTAGCACTAAAACCAACTCACATTGTAAAATAAAATCGATCGTACACACTCACTTCACGACACATTCACTCTTACACACTTCAGCGCTTTCATGCGTGTGTATGGTTTTATTTGCCGCAATTTATTTTCTGCAATTTACATCATCGCATTCCGTCTAAAGGAAAAACCTACACATAATTCAACGTTGTGTGTAGTGCACATCATTTGCATCATTCTCCCCACGTAATCCTTGATCTCATTCAAGTCGATCTCTAAGATATATCCTACCCCATAGGAAGGACTTTGTCTTTATCTTTACAACATAGAAACAAAACAAAAACAATCAACAATACAACTTTTCAAACACAATAGAGAAATAGATGTTAATCATCTTAAGCGAGGTATAATCTCCACACCATCAAACAATTCTTACAAACCCGTGGCGGTTAAATCTCTCTTAAAATGACGACTCATCTGTCTCTCCTAAAAACAATCAATCAACTACCCTAAACCCGTAGGAACTTTGACCACAGTCAAAGAACTCCTCTAACCCTTTAGGGGAACTACATATACTCTGATTCTACTCCCGTAAAGATATGTAGGCATAAGATGCGATGTCTTATCGAGTATACTTAGAAATAAACCCCTAGGTCTTTTAACCATTAAGCAGACAAACACTTAGCAATAAACAAACATAAAACAAGAGGTTCCTGTAGAGTGCTACTGAAACTTAGGATGCTAGCACCTTCCCTAAGTTTAACCAACCCTCGAACCTAGAACTCTCTTAACCTTGCATTTGCATTGCATTATGGGAATTTTGATATTTATCCCTTCCTTTGGACAAATCAAAGTTTGGTTGCAAATTGAATTAAAGATTCAAACTAATCAATAGTTTGGTATCCAAATTTCACCGCGACAATGACAAGAGGAGGAAAGCACTTGAATTTCAAGAGGGAGATCATGTGTTTCTTAGAGTCACTCCGATGACTGGTGTTGGTAGGGCTTTGAAGTCGTGTAAGTTGACGTCGTATTTCATTGGTCCTTATCATATTTTACAGAGGATAGGAGAGGTAGCCTATCGTGTTGCTCTACCGCCGTCGCTTACTAATCTCCATGATGTGTTCCATGTATCTCAGTTGAGGGAATACATTGTGGATCCGTCTCACATAGTCCAAGTAGATGATGTGCAGGTGAGAGATAACCTGACTGTGGAGACATCACCTATGCGGATAGAGGATCAGGAGTTGAAGCAACTTCGAGGTAAAGAGATTGCTTTGGTGGAGGTCGCTTGGGGAGGACCGGCTGGTGGAAATTTGACTTGGGAACTTGAGAGTAAGATGAGGGAGTCCTATCCAGAATTGTTTGAATCAGGTAACATTTTCGAAAACGAAAATTCCTAAGTGGGTAACAGCCGAATTTTCATTAATTAATTATTCATATTAAATAATTAATTTATTTGAGTTATTTAATTATTGGATGATTATTTAATAAATTGGTAGATATTTTGAGAGAGGAAATATGATGAATGGAAATAGAATGGAAAGACATATAAGGAAATTGGAAAGAAAAGAGAAAGATAGAAACATAAAGAAAAAGAATAGAAAGAAAGAGGAAAGGGAGAAAAGAGAAGAAAAAGAGGAGAAGCTTGGATTCATCAAGAAAAACTCTTGGCTATCGATTTGATCAAGGTAAGGGTGTGAAATATCATTATCTTGTCAATGTTTGTGATTATGTATGGTTGTATGGATTTTTTTTGGATGTTTTCTCCATTTTTCCATTTTAGGTCGAAATGAGTTTAATCGGTAGAAACTGAGTTTTATCGGTTAGAATCTGGAATAAATGGTGTAGATTAGTCGAGATATGTTAGAAATACTATGATAACTGGTTTGGTGAGAATCAGATGATTTTGGAGGTTTGGATGAGTTTTGGATAGTTTGGAGTTGTGTTGTTCGCAAACACTCGCTAGCTTGTTCACTAGGCGAGCTAGTCGCAAACGTTCGCTAGGCTTTCATTAAGCGAGCCAGTAGCGAACGGTCCCAGACTTGGGACATAATGAAATTGATCCTCCTCGCTGGTAGCGAGCGAGGTAGCGAGTTGTTCGCTAAGGCCTCACTGGAGCGAGCTGGTAGCGAAGCCTTCCAGTGGCTTCTGTTTGTGTTCGCGAGCTTGTTCGCTACGCACTCGCTAGGCGAGCGTGCTAGCGAACGTGACAACATTTGGTTTTTCTTTGTGGTTCCATCCAATGTTGATTGTGTGGTTCGGTCGTGTTCAATCCTTATTGGAAATGAATAGTTATGCTGTTGTGATGTGTTGTGGGTAGCCGTAGGGCGTGAATCCTAGATTGTGGAATCAATTATGTGTTGTGGCCGTTTGGCGATTATATGCATGGTCTAATTAATTAAAAATGCATGATGTATGTGATTGAGTTCGTTGCCATTGGCACGATATTGTGGATGCATAACGGTAGTATGCGAGTGTATGTGGAGAGTGCACGAAAACATATCGTGAATATGTATGCATTGTTTGTTAGATGTGTCGTTGGTTTGGTACACACTAGGGTAGAATGACTATGTGTTGTTCCTAGTGTGAAACTCATTAGGGTAGAATAACTAGAGGTTGTTCCTAATGAGGCCTAAGTGTTGGAAGCTCACTAGGGTAGAATGATGTGATATCGTTCCTAGTGGAGTGATCATTGGGGTAGAATGACTTGATGTTGTTCCTAATGAGATATAAGTGCTTGGATGCATTAGGGTAGAATGACTAGACGTTGTTCCTAATGTAGTACAAGTGTTGGTGTGCACTAGGGTAGAATGGCTAATGATGTTGTTCCTAGTGTGAAACTCATTGGGGTAGAATGACTTGGTGTCGTTCCTAATGAGGTATGACTGTGATAGTCGCACTCACTGGGGTAGAATGATGTGATATCGTTCCTAGTGGACTAATTACTAGGGTAGAATGACTACGTGTCGTTCCTAGTAAAAAGAGCATCGGGGTAGAATAACCCAGATGTTGTTCCTGGTGAGGTACAAGCGATGTACCTGTAATCTCGAATGGAGATTGATGAGAGTTGACGAGTTGTATGAATCACATGGTGTGAATGTGATTGTTATATGAGAGAACGTTTGTGCGTGAATGATTGAGTTGAGAATACTGGATGTGTACTTGATGAAACATGTTTGATGATTACCCATTATTTGTTTTTGCATATATTTGTAATGCATATGATGATTTATGAGAAAGTGTGTAACACCCCTTTCTATACCCCCAAATAAATCAATATAAACAATTACGCACATATAAAAATTTTCATCAGAGTTTAAGAAAATATGGTATAAAAGAGAATGCCACATCATGACCACATAAAACATACAACACCTGATCAAAATGACATGTAACAGTGGGGTAGTTTTGAAAATAAGGAACTTAGTCCTTACACCTACATCTCAACTTTTGAAAATCAAGCGGAAGTTTAGAATATTAAATCCATGAAACATAATGTCATAAATATGCATATCAATCAGTTGGTTCATCACATCAGTCATGGTTTACAAAACACATTTGCATCAGATACATATAAAATGTATCTCAAAAGAATGCTATACAACCTATCTACCCGGTGCTACATATCAGAGCGACTCGACAAAAGAATGAAGATATACTTCACAAGAGAACCTCCAGCAACCTAATCTGCAATGCCTCGTAGAGCATTATAAAACAGCAGAAGGGTGAGAAATATTATCATAATAATCAATGCATATAATTATATATACATATACGAAAATAAAGAATATAAGTATTCCATATTTCTCACCACAAATCATTCATAGCTCATCATACATTTCACAACATGTATAAGCACACATGAATAATCATAAAACATCTTTCATCAATGCACCAATCCATCATTCACAAATCACCAATTCACACACAAGCATAATTCATATAACAATGACATCAATGCTATGTGACTCAACACAACTCAATGCAACTCAATTCTATGTGGTACCAACACTTGTTATCATTTTTCGGTTTTTACACTTAAACTGGGTCCACCCTTCTAGACCGATAACAACAAAGCTCGTTCCCTAAGCTTTCAAACCCACCCTTCTAGGTTTGGGACAAGCCACTAGTCACCACGAAACTAGAAAACATTGCCTCTTGACTAAATGATGCATATGCAATCAACAACAAGTGCACTTAAGACCGATCTCACGTCTTAATCTCATGCATTCAAATAATTCCTCCCTTCAAGAATTAAAACAAGATTGCACACACAACATATCATATAATCAAGTATTCATACTTTTCATCATCAATCATATCAACAATGCACGCATATCTAACAATATGCTCCCATGCATTAATCACACATAATCGTATATGAATAATATGCATTTACAATTCAACATCATTACATTTTCAAACAATGCACACATATCCAACAATATGTTCCCATGCATTCACTTACAATCGCATACAAAATAATATGCATTCACTATCAATATCATTTCATTTCAAGTAATGCACACATATCCAACAATATGTTCCTATGCATTAATTCACAACAATGTGCCAACGACAACATATTCAATCACAATCATCATCATGCATTTTAACCAAATTAAACAATGCATACATATACGCCTAAAGGCCACATATCAATTAATCCAACATCTAGGATTCACGCCAAACGACTACCCGCAACACATATATAACAACATATAACCCTTCATTCCAATAAGAATCGAACACAATCGAAACCACAAAACAACATGGAATGAAATCAAAGAAGAACAAACTTGTTGTCATGTTCGCTAGATGTTCGCCTAGCGAACCAAAACAGAGGCTATAGACCTCACTCGCTACCTTGTTCGCCATAACGAACCCCCAGCGAACCATTCGCGACCTCATTCGCTACCAACGAAGGGGACCTCTCACATTCTGTTATTGTTCGCCACTAGCTCGCTAGGCGAGGACCCAGCGAGTGTTCGCGACCAGCTCGCCTAGCGAACAGCTAGCGAGTGTCTGCGAACCAGAATTTCTCATTGTTCAGAAATTCCACACCTCTCCAAAACCGACCGATTCTCAAAAAATCAGTTCCAATAGCCTTAGTATAACATACCCTGACTATTCTACATAATCTAATCTCATTTCCAACCGATAAAACTCAGTTTCTACCTGACTATTCTACATAATCTAATCTCATTTACTTGTTTATCTTGCATTAACATACCGACCAAACCCATCAAGGATGCATCATAATACACAACAAACGGTTCTGTCAGATTCGACAAAATCAAAACACGAGCCATCGTCAACCTTCTCTTAAGTTCTTAAAAACTTGCTTCACACTTTGCATCCCAAACAAAAGCTTGACCTTTCCTAGTCAACTGCGTCAATGGAAAAGATAACTTAGCAAATCCTTCAATAAATTTCCGATAATAACCTGCCAATCCAAGAAAACTTCTAATCTCAAAAACTGATTTCAGAGTCTCCCATTGCGATACTGCTTCAACCTTCGACGGATCAACCGCAATACCTTTACTCGAAATCACATGCCCAAGGAAACTCACTTCCTTCAACCAAAATTCACACTTAGAAAGTTTTGCATACAATTGCTTCTCCTTCAACACAGACAACACAATCCTCAGATGCTCGACATGCTCATCTTCGCTCTTCGAATAAATCAAAATGTCGTCAATAAACACGACCACAAACTTGACCAAATAAGGATGGAAGATCCTATTCATGTACTCCATAAATACACCAGGTGCATTAGTCACACCAAATGGCATCAAAGAATACTCATAGTGTCCATACCTCGTCCTAAAAGCAGTCTTCTGAATATCTTCAGTCTTCACACGAATCTGATGATATCCAGACCGCAGATCTATCTTACTAAACACACTCGCACCAACCAACTGATCCATCAGATCATCAATCCTTGGAAGTGGATACTTATTCTTGATAGTCACCTTGTTCAATTGTCTGTAGTCCACACAGAGTCTAATAGAACCTTCTTTTTTCTTAACCAACAACACTGGTGCACCCCACGGTTACACACTCGGACGAATAAACCTCTTCTCAAGCAAATCTTCAAGTTGACTCTTCACCTCTTTCAATTCCGATGTGGACATACGATATGGAGCCATCAATACCGGACTAGTTCCAGGAACTAAGTCTATCTTAAACTCCATTTCTCGTTCCGGCGGTAAATCTTTTATCTCATCAGGAAAGACTTCCGCAAAATCACGAACAATTGGTAAAGCATCAATTGCTCCACTTTCACCAATGTTCAAAGTTGCCAACAACATAAATACCTTAGCACCTTCATGCACTGATTCCTTCACTTGCTTAGCAGACAAAAACAAATCTCCTTCATCACCAGATTCAGGAAAAATAATCGTTTTGTCAAAACAGTTAATATAGACCCGATTGAATCTTAACCAATTCATCCCAAGAATAACATCGAGTTGGTCTAAGTGAAGACACACTAGATCAATCCCAAAATCTCTACCAAAAATACTCAACGGACAATTCAAACACACATACGGAGTAGTTACCGAACCCGTAGCAGGAGTATCAATAACCATACTACCACCCATAACAGACAACTTAAGATTCAACCTCTTAACACAATCCAACGAAATTAAAGAATACGTAGCTCCAATATCAATTATAGCGATCAAAGGTATACCGTTAATGAAACACGTACCTCAGATCAATCAATCATCACTAGCAGTCTCTGATCCCGATAGAGCAAACACTTTCCCTTTCTCTGGGGTCTTCTTCGGCTTGTCACACTTGGTACTAATGTGCCCTTGCTCACCACAGTTGTAGCAAGTCACATTTGCACCGCTTCTGCACTCAAGAGCTTTGTGGCCTGGCTTGCCACACTTGAAACACTTCTGCTCAACACTTTTACACTCGGGAGCACGATGTCCCGCTTCACCATATCTAAAACATATTACAGGAGTAGAAACTCCTCCCCCACTTGGCTTATTGCCAAAACCCACCTTTTTTCCCCATATCAGCAGGAGTCACATACGACTTCCCTCTGAACTGACCATTTCCTTTCTTATAATTCAAATTCTTGTAGTGGCTAGATCGAGCCCTACTATCCTCATCATATATCCTACTCTTACTTACCAACTCATAAAATCTTCTAATCTCCTGATAACCAACCGCCTGTTTGATCTCCGGCCTCAAACTGTTCACAAACTTGAGACACTTAGATCTCTCAACATCAACAGTGTTGTAATGAGGACAAAACTTAATCAATTCCTCAAATCTTGCCGCATACTCGGCTACAGTTGAGTTACCTTGCTTCAGCTCAAGGAACTCAATTTCCTTCTTTCCACACACATCTACTGGGAAATACTTCTCCAGAAATGTATCTCAGAAAAGATCCCAAGTAATCACAAGACCACTCTCTTCAAATCTTTGGCGGGTATTACCCCACCAGTCCTCAGCTTCTTCTTCGAGCATATGAGTGTCAAACTGCACCTTCTGTGCATCTGAGCAATTCATAACTCTAAAGATCTTCTCAATAGCTTTCAACCACACTTGTGCTTTATCAGGTTCATGGGTTCCCTTGAAAGTCTGCGGATTGTTCCTTTGGAACCTCCCCAATGCACGAAACTCATCTTTGGCGTTGTTTCTAGCATTCTGTTAGCTCCTAAATTCGACACTGCCTTGGGTTGCTAAGTATTAAGACATAATTAATGTTTTAATAGATGAAGTAAAGAGGCTTCGACAGCCTCTAAGGAGTCTTCAATAAAATGGTTAAAAGTAACTTAGAAAATTTGAGAAGGTTAAGACATGGAGTTCCTTCGACCGTGTGTACCAAGGGAGTTTCGACCGAGATTCTTCAAAGCTGGCTTCTTCGTTTTGAATTTTAAACTTTGGAGGGAACGGTTTTTATTCACAAGACACATGGCGAATTCTGGAGCAGGAAGTTACATGCAAGGGACACTTGTTAAATCAAGGAGATGCTAGGAAGTTATTAGCAGTTAATTATTAGTATTATAAATAGGAGATCATTTGGTAGATTTCTGTGTGTTTTACCAATTGTGCAAAGTAACTCCAATCAAACTTACTCAAAGTACCCGAGTGCGAGAAAAGAGTATTTTACGGAGAATGTACGTTATGTAAAATCACCACCTTTTTTTAATAAAAGTCTTTACATTTTCAGCAACATTTATATTCTCATTGTCGAACCACTTGTGCAAGTGTTATCTTTCTGCATTTACCTTCCTCGTACCCTTTACTGCATTTCTTTTCTTCCTTTAAAACTCTTTTATCCTCTTCGACAAGCCTTTACCTTTTTCTTTTACAACATTTCACTTTAAAGCTTTACCTTTAAATTACCCAGTCGAATCCTTGTTCTTTCAAAACAACGTTAACAATCTCGTACAACAAACTTCTTAAACCTAATCCTAAAAGCAGATCCTTTAGCACATGTCCTAGGATCAATCTGATCGATCCTGTGAGTCACCAAAGTCAAATTTGGAAGATCAGCGGTTGTTTTCCGATTTTCAAGGGAAACAAATTGGCACGCCCAGTGGGACAGTGCTAAACAAATCAGTAATTGGAATTAAGAAATTTTCTTTTAAGTCTTAGTAATCTTCGTAAAGTACATTATATGTTACTAAGAAGTGGTAGAATTACCGCTACTAACGAAGAAAGACAAACAATCTTTAGGAATATGGCGTCGGAAACAAACCAGCCAAACAACCCCAATCCACAAGTTGATGGTTCTGGCGAAGGGACCAGTAACAACATGGTGCCACCACCAATACCATCGACAGGAGAGCAAGTAGCGCCTCCAGTAAGGCCAGAACAGACCTTTGCCTTGGTGGGACCCGGGGCAACAATCGTAAGGCCTTATAGCCAACCCGTATTGGAATATGTGGGGCCACAAGTGTCGAATCCCCACACTCCAGGAGTAGGACCATCCGTGTCTAGACAGTTTGCCACTTTTGGTCTTTCACAGTTGCCAAGAAATCCTCCTTATGGGATGCCAACGACTGTGATGCAGGGGCTGCAAAATGCGCCCCCAATATTTTCTGAAAACACAACGGCGTCACCATTGCAAGGGTCAGGACCTAGTTCAACCATTGGTCGAAACCCTCAAAATCTGAGTCTAGGATATTCGACCCAAGGTCCCAACCTAACCAATACATCCGTTGCCTGTTTGAGGCAGCAGATGGATGAGAGTAATCTCCAAATGATTCAAACCCTATCTCAGACGATGGGTGAGATTTTTCAACCATTGATTAGAGACACAACTCACGTTAACCAACAGTTGGCGACACAATTAACTCGTTTGACTGAATTCATAGGGGTACCCCCGCTAGAAAGGAACCAAGTCCCTGTGGAGAACACCCCACAACCAGTTCCAAGAGTGGCGCAAGAAGCCAATCTAGAGAACCAAGGTGGATTAGATCCCTATGTGGTCGAAACGCCCAGACTCCAGGTCGAAAGAAACCCAGAAGTAGTGATGGTAAATCGAAACCAGGATGCGGACAATGTGGTCCAACAAGTACGACGCAATAACCTTGCAGTCGAAAATAACCTGGCTACTATGGTAGAAAGGATCATGACTCGAAATGGCCTAAACACTGGTTTTACTAGGCCAAATTACACATCACCAATAGTTGACTACATCCTTCGAGCAGAATTACCCCCTAGGACTAAGGTGCCTAAATTCACTAAGTTTTCAGGGGACACGACGGAATCTACTGTCGAACACGTAGCACGCTATATAATAGAGGCTGGAGAGATAGCGAATGACGAAAGCCTTAGGATAAAATACTTCCCCATTTCTCTCACTAAGAACGCCTTCACGTGGTTTACGACTTTGCCACCAAGCACGATATGTAATTGGACACAGTTGGAACGTCTTTTCCATGAACAATTTTACATGGGCCAAACGAAAATTAGTTTGAAAGAGTTGGCCAGTGTAAAGCGTAAGTTTTCCGAGCCAATCGAAGAGTACCTCAATCGGTTTCGACTACTCAAGGCAAGGTGTTTTACACAAGTGCCTGAACATGAGTTGGTCGAAATGGCTGCAGGAGGTTTGGACTATTCTATTAGGAAGAAATTAGATACACAATATCTACGAGACATGGCTCAATTAGCCGATAGAGTCCGACAGTTAGAGAGGCTGACAGACAAAAAGGCGAGATTCAACAAAGGCAAGAAAGTAGCTTTTGTCGAACTCAACGAAAGTGGCGAAGGGGTTTGCGAAGAAACCCCCTATTTCGAAGAGAGCGAAGTGGATCTTGCTGAATTAAAACAGGGTCCTTCGTATGCTTGTCGAGTACTAGCCCCTCCACAGGGAAAGGGCTTCGTCGAATCAGAAAAGAACGATAGGTTCCCTAAGAAAACCTACACCTTCGATATAACAAAGTGTGATGAAATTTTCGATTTGCTAGTAAAAGATGGGCAGATGATAGTGCCGCCTGGTGCTAAAACTCCGCCTTTAGAGCAGCGGAAGAAAAGAGGTTTTTGTAAATACCATAATTTCTTAGGTCATAAAACATCTCAATGTTTTCTTTTCAGGGACCTCGTTCAAAATGCAATACAAGAAGGACGTCTGAAGTTCGGAGATAGGGCAAAGGGCCAGATGAAGGTGGATACTGATCCATTACAGTTGGCTGATGCTCTCTATACAGAACCGATGGAGGCAAACATGATAGATGCTACTGAAGGCATCGAAGTTTCTGTCAACATGATGGAGGTTACTGAGGATCTCGTTTCAGCGCCAGTAATGGCAAAGTTCATCATGGGTTTCTATGTGGACGGTGCGGCGGTCGAAATTAAGGAGGATCCTGCTCAAACTGACAACAAGTCAGAACCAAAATCTCTAAGTCACCTGAACCACACCATGGTAACCAAAGAGACGGCTGACCATTTTGTAAGAATAGATCAAGCTACTGAGGGCTTGGGAGGCATGAAGTTGGTTGGGCCAGTCGAAGTCAACATGGTCGACATCAAACCATTGGAGACCTTAGAAGAAAGTGAACCAAAGCACCAGGAGGGATGCAGCAGGGTAGCATACCCGAAAGCAGATGAATCGATGATTGGGTTTTTGCATCGATGCAAAGACAAAGGATCAAGCGCGATGCTGTGCCCTAGGTGCAGCGCCATTTTTGATAAAAAGGCTGCAGAGAAGTTGGAGGGAGAACGTCGACTCCAACAAAACAAAGGTGGAAATAGTTTCGATCAACGGAAAAGCCACCACAGGAGGTTCGAAGACAAGCGTTATGAACCTCGAATCAGGCCACCAAGTGCCAGGCCCGTCAGTTTTAAGCTGGTCGACTCCGCTGATGGAAAATGGAGGAGGCCTAATGAGGAAAGGACGCAGGGACAGCAAAGGTGGAAGAACTTCGAGGTGAACCGGGGTTCGTCGGTCTCCTACAGCAAAGAATACCAATCCTCAAAAACTGTGCATGTGTCTGAAAACTACAAGGGGAAGAATCCCATGACTAGGACCCAATGGAGAAGGGAACAACGAAGAAGAAAATCCCTTAAGGACGAAACGGAAAACAGTCAGAACAAAGACGAGCTTACCCTTCCCACGAAAGAGGGACAGCCGTCGAAGACAGCGGAGAAGCTACCAGTTGGGCGAAGGTTGTTTTCGCCTAAACAAGGCGACCCAGCGGAGGGGGATGAAAACATGACAGAGAACTTCGACTCTGACGACTCTTTGAACTTAGTTGTCAATGTGGTGTCAGTGATGCCTCGTGAATTCGACAGAGCCACAGAGGTCGAAGAACCAAGTGCAGATGCAGAATGGGAAATGGCAGCACATAAACCTGTTTGCTATTACGTAATGAACAATGGTTGTGTCGAAGAACAGAATGCTTTCTTCGAACGACCTACTGAAGAAATGAGAACCCACCTGAATTCGTTATACATTACGACAAAAGTGGAGGATATCCCCATCAACAAAATCCTTGTGGATTGCGGCGCTACTGTCAACCTGATGCCGCACTCTTTGCTGACCATGATTGGAAAGCATGATGCTGATACAAAGCCACATAATATGGTTTTGTCGAACTATGAAGGAAAGGTGGGAACCACCAGGGGGTGATCCAAGTAGATGTAACTGTCAGAACAATTACAAGACCGACGGTGTTTATGGTGGTAGAAACCACGGCCAACTACAACTTATTGCTTGGCCGTGAATAGATACATGGCATCGGAGCAGTGCCATCTTCGATGCATCAAAGAATTGCCATCTGGAGGCCAGATGGCATCGTGGAGAATATTGAAGCTGATCAGGGGTACTTTAGGGTACCAAGAAGACAAGTGGATCAGTTCCAATTTGATAAGCACTTGGCCACCATTGGCCCTTATGCTCCAGCGGACTTCGTGTTCGCACCAAACGATGAGGTATATTACTCACTATACCTCCACCCTGTCGACGGTTTCCGTTGGGATAGGGAAGTGCCTGGAGAAAGACTCCCATACTTGGGGGCAGCTCCAGTTGACCCCACGGGGTGGGGAAGTGAGTTTGATGACTGAAGCAGCGGCGCTGCGAAGAATTTTGGCCTACGTGGCTAAAACCAAAGTACAAACGGCCTTGACGTCCGCCCATGACAAAGTGGCTGAAGAAGCCACCAAGATGCAGCAAGAGAGCCAGAGGCTCGACGCCATCTATGATGACGAACCTCTGGGATTCGAAAGAGACCCTTTGGGGAACGACATCAAAATGCTCGCGCAGGATCCTTTGGAGGAAATTAATTTAGGGGAAGGACAAATTAGGAGGCCAACATACATTAGTGCTAGCCTCGATCCTCAACTAAAGATCGAAGTCATCCAGTTGCTCCGTGAGTATAAAGATTGTTTTGCCTGGGACTATGATGAAATGCCTGGGTTGCAACGGGATTTGGTGGAACATAGACTGCCAATAAAGCCTGGAAAGAAGCCAGTCAAACAAGGTCCAAGGCGCTTCGCCCCAGAGATCATGTCGAAGATCAAGGAGGAAATCGAAAGGCTCATTCGTTGCCGATTTATTCGCACGGCGAGGTATGTCGAATGGCTAGCTAATATAGTCCCAGTCATCAAGAAGAATGGGTCCCTAAGAGTATGCATTTATTTCAGAGATTTGAATTCAACTACTCCCAAGGACGAGTATTCGATGCCAGTGGTAGAAATGCTAGTCGATTCAGCTGCTGGCCACGAGTATCTCAGTATGTTGGATGGTTATTCTGGATACAACCAGATTTTTATCGCGGATGATGACGTTCCCAAAACAGCGTTTCGATGCCCAGGAGCCTTAGGCACTTACGAGTGGGTAGTGATGCCATTTGGCCTGAAGAACGCTGGGGCAAATTTACATTGATGATATTGTGGCGAATCTTCATTGAATCTTTTATGCAAATTTACATTGATGATATTGTGGTGAAATCTATTTCAGGAAACAACCATCTGGAGCATCTGCGACAGTCGTTCGCCAGAATGAGGAAGTTCGGTTTGAAAATGAATCCATTGAAGTGCGCATTTTGTGTGCAAGCGGGAGACTTTTTGGGTTTCGTTGTCCACAAGAAGGGAATCGAAATCAACCAAAACAAGACAAAGGCTATCTTGGAAACAAAAGCGTCGTCGAACAAAAAGGAGTTGTAGTCACTGCTGGGGAAGATAAACTTTTTAAGAAGGTTCATATCCAACTTAAGCGGCAAGACTCAAGCCTTTTCACTTTTGCTTCGGATCACTAAAGACAAATTCGAATGGGGCAACGAGCAGCAGGAAGCCTTCGACAAGATTAAGGACTACTTGTCTCATCCCCCAATTCTTTCGCCTCCATGTCGAAGCAAGGGTATGCGGTTGTACATAGCAGCGTCAGATAGAACTTTAGGGAGCATGTTGGCTCAAGAGGATGAAAATGGCTATTTACTACCTCAGTAGAGTTTTAAATGACGCAGAAACTATATATAGTGAAATAGAAAAACTATGTTTATGTTTATACTTCTCATGTACAAAGTTAAAGCAGTATATTAAACCAGACGATGTTTGTGTTTCTTCGCGTTGTGATATTATTAAGCACATGTTATCAAAACCTATTTTGCATATTCGAATTTGAAAATGGGCGTTGGCATTGACAGAATATTCTTTAACTTACAGACCGTTAAAAGCGGTCAAAGGGCAAATAGTGGCAGACTTTATTGTCGATCACTCAATAAACGAAAATGCCTTAAACATAGTCGAGGTGGAACCATGGAAGTTATACTTCGATGGCTCTAGCCATAAAAATGGCACAGGCATTGGTTTGCTAATTATTTCGCCAGATAAAATTCCAACAAAATTCAAGTATAAAATCGAAGGTCTATGTTCTAACAATGAGGCTGAACATGAGGCTTTGATAGCAGGACTTGAAATTTTGTTAGAATTGGGGGCAACCCAGGTCGAAATAATGGGAGATTTGGAGCTGGTGGTAAAACAGTTGACGAAGGAGTACAAATGTGTTAAAGGAAACCTCATTATGTACTTTGTAGCGGCTAATAGGCTGCTTAAAAAATTCAAAATGTCAATTGTTCGACATATCCCACGAATGCAGAACCAAGTGGCCAATGACCTAGCACAAATTGCCTCAGGATATAGGATCTCGAAGGAAGAGTTACAGGAGGTGATCAAGGCTAGAGGTAAGGTAGTATCGGTGGGTTTGAAACCCTCAGACTTAGAGGTTACAAAGTTTGGATATATGGATGAAGAGACGTTCGAGGTCCTTACCATCGAAGGTTTGATGGATGATGACTGGAGAAAGCCTTTAGTCGAATACCTCCAGAACCCATCAATTGCCTCAGATCGAAAAATAAAATACCAGGCTTTGAGCTATGTGGTGATGCGCAACGAGTTGTTAAAAAGGACCCCATAAGGAGTTTTGTTAAAATGCCTAAGTGAAGCGGAGGCATATTTGGCTTTATCGACAGTCCACAGTGGAGCATGCGGTGCACACCAAGTTGGCCAAAAAATGAAATGGCTCTTGTTTCGACAGGGTTTTTATTGGCCCACAATGTTGAAAGACTGTATTGAATTCGCCAAAGGGTGCCAGGAGTGCCAAGTTCATACGAGTATACAACACGTCCCAGCAAGTGAGTTACACTCTATAATCAAACCTTGGCCATTTCGAGGTTGGGCTTTGGACCTAATTGGAGAAATTCGACCAGCGTCTTCGAAGAATCAAAAGTATATTTTGGTAGGGATAGACTACTTTACCAAGTGGGTTGAACCAGTGCCTTTGCCGAAAGTGGATCAGGAAGATGTTATTGAGTTCATACAGAAAAATATCATCTTTAGATTTGGGCTGCCAGAGACAATAACCACGGATCAGGGGTCGATCTTCACGGGTAGAAAGATGCAGGATTTTGCTAGAGAAATGGGGTTCAAGTTATTGACCTCGACGCCTTACTATGCGCAAGCCAACGGACAGGTCGAAGCAGCGAATAAGGTAGTCATTGGTATGATAAAGAAACAAGTAGGCACCAAGCCAAAGAACTGGCACAAAGTATTGGATCAAGTGTTATGGGCGTGTCGAACCTCACCCAAAGAAGCAACCAATACCACCCCATATCGTCTGACTTTTGGACATGATGCGGTATTGCCAGTCGAGATCCATATCCAGTCAATCAGAATCCAGAGACAACATGAGATTCCTAAAGAGATCTATTGGGACATGATGCTTGATGAAGTGTTGGATTTGGATGAAGAAAGATTAAAAGCTCTAGAGTTGCTGAGGAGGCAGAAGAAGAGAGTGGAGAAATCTTATAATAAGAAGGTCAAGGCAAAAAACTTTTCCATTGGAGATTTAGTGTGGAGAGTCATTTTGCCTATGGATCGAAAAGCCAAGACGCTGGGCAAATGGTCCCCCAAGTGGGAAGGCCCCTTCCAGGTCTCGAAGGTTTTCTTCAACGGGGCCTATGAGGTAGAAGAATTAGGCGAGGACAAAAGGATATTGAAGGTAAATGGTAAGTACTTGAAAAAGTACAGGCCTATGTTGCAAGAAGTTAAAATAACAACAGAGTAATAGAAACATGAAATAAATCCGCCAATGGCATTAGTAGGGGCCAAAATGGCGCAAAAGTTTACAAATAACATAAAACGGCTTCGAAGGCCAGTAAAATACAATCTATTACAAAACATCAAAGAATCAGAAAGGAAGAGTATCTTTCATCCTAAAGTAAGCTGCCCTCTGAGAATCCAGTCGTTGTTGACACAGGTTCTTTTGATCAGTAAGCCTGGCAACTTCCTCCTCTAAGCTTCGAGCCTCCTCTGTGAAAGTGATAGCGTGATTAAGTTCAGCAGTGAGGACTGAATCGTCCTTAGAGGACAATTGTAAAATCTTCCTCTCCTCTTTCTTGATTTTATTTTGCAGTTTCTTGATTTTTTGCCTCCAGCAAATGATATTCTTCTTCCCTGAAGCAATTTCTAGTTGGTCTCTTTTCCTTTCTTCTTCTAGCTCTTCGACCTTTTGTTCTGACTCAGCTGCACTTGTCCAAGCGGCCGCCTCACATCCAGACTTTGTAGAAATATCACTTTCAAGTCGAGGCAGCAGTGTGAGATCTTTATGGACCTGTTCGATCAGAATCCCCACCACTCGAATAACGTTGGCCGTTTCAAGGGGTAGGGACTCAAGATCTGCTTGTTGAAGGAGTTCTTTCAGCGATAGATATGTAACGGAGTCCATTTGCAGCAAAGAAAAGAGATCACCTTTGAAAATCTTGGCCTTAATCTTTGCCAAGATATCATTTGAGGAATTACCAGAAATTGGGCTTGCAGAAGCTGAAGTGCTGGGAGTCCTTTTGAAAGCTCTACCTCGATGACTCAACAACAGTTTTACGTATCAAAGAGGTTCTTTTTCTTTCATTAAAGCCAATTCTACCTCAGAGAGATTGGTGTCGCTTAGAGGTAGCATGGGACTTTTCTTTGACAAAACTTCGACCTGAGTAGTTTGCGTAACCTCGACAGGAGCAGTTTTTTTGACAATTTCATCTGCGGTTGTTTCTTCCTATTGAGGGACGTTTGTTGTTGGTTGTTCAGCCAGTAGGGTTTCTTTTTCTTCATCATCTGACTCACCTAGCTCAGACTGATGCATTGTTTTGTTCTCAGGAGTATTAGCTTCGTCAGGCACAATGTTGTCCTCAGAAGCTTTTGGTGGGCCCTCAGGGGAACTTGCCATTGCTGCAGGATTGTTGGGTTCAGGAACGGCGTGTTCTGCTGATACCTGTGTCTCAAGGGCTTTATCCTCCTCATGATGAGACCCATCTGTCTGCGATTGTTGGGTGGTAGTTTCTTGAGGAGAAGGGACTGCACAAGGTTCAGGCTTGTTAATTTCGCCAAGAGAACTTATACCAGAACCCAAGTCAGAGTTTGGGATATAAGTGGGCTCACCTTGTCTATTTAAAGGATAGGCAGGTGGTGGAGAGTTAGATGGCAAGGGTCTCGAAGCTCTTGTGATGGCCTGCAATTAGAAAGACAAGCTTTACAAAACGCCAGATGAAAGACAAATGCTCGATATAGGAAGGGCAGAGACTCTTTCACAATACATTCGTGGCTTCTTCAGCCGGACTAGAGTTGTCGCTCTCTATGAGAATGGTAGGAGAATTTGGATCATTGGTGGTAGGAGCTTTGGCAGGTGATGCAGGAGGCGTATCTTGTTTTTGGATTTTGGTGGCAGACGGAGGCGATTCGACGGTCTCCAACCCATGAGTCACCCTTCGTTTTCTCTTCAGAGGGGGTTCTTCACGGGGAGAATCATCATCGTCAGAGTCTATGATAACTTGGGTTGTAACTTTCTTTCTCTTTTGAGGGGTTGGAGGTTTGCGGCTAACCTGGAAAAATCAAAGTAGTCAGCACGAGACAAAAAAAAAACCTTAGGTAAGTAAGAGCATGTAAAACTTGTTACCTTTGAAGTTTCAATTTTTCCTTCTGTCTTGTTTGCTGGGGCGGTTCTTTTTGGGGCAGCTGTGAAAGGAAAATATAGAAGACATAAGTTAGTAACAATAAAGCTCCGTGAAAAGAAGCCAAATCGAAGGGAGAGGACCTTCTAGGATTTCGGTCTCGATGCGAACATCTTCGATATTGACATGAAGGTGCCCCTTAAAGGTGTCAAGTGTATGTTTAGTCGGAACCACCCGTTGTGCTTTGGGTTTCGACTGCTGTCGAAGTATTTTTATACTATCCTCACAGATAAACTAGTCTGGAAATGGTGGGGCAAGAGCCACGCCAAAATCAGCAGTTGGTAATCGAGGGGTCTTTGGGGGAAAGAGTTTAAAAGCAACCTCATATCGTCTATCATAAGGGATAGATGAGGGGATTTTCAGATTCTCCATTCGTTTAGAAAACTTTTCTTTTAAAGTGACAGCAGCCTTGCGGATGGTTCGACTGACATCATTTGGTCAATAGGCAGTTTCGAAGTACTTCTGGAAAGCTTGTATTTCTTTGATATGAGTAGACATACCTTTCTTGACCTTTTCCTGCACGTCAACAAAAGCTTGGTCAATCAAGCGTGAAAAACTTGAAACATCAAGGAAATTGTTAGAATAATGATTGGACCACCAGGTATAAAACTCTGGGGTACAGAAATGAGAAGGTTCGAAGAAGATCGGAGTAAGGCGTGATTTGTGGGCGTGACGGGCTACTTGAGTCGAACACTCAACGGAGCTGAAGGTGGTCGAGAGAAGGATGACATGGGATTTTTTGTCATATAGACATTTAGGTAGTGATTGAATCAACCCAAATTATTTTGACACTAGGTTAGGTTGGTATGCAACTAATGTGGCTTGTCCCTTGATGTGGTTAAGCCTGTGGACAATCAAACGTGGCGTCAGGAATCTCTCCCATATCAGGTTCGACTCCGCTTCTTGTTTTGGTGAAATTGCAGGGAATGTCCTGGTAAACCATTCAGGGCCATATGTCCTATGGGCAAAGGGGGCCATCTTGGGAGTAAATTCGTGTTTTTTGGCGAATAAATGGACGAAGTTGGTGAAGTTAGAACGAAGGCTTCAACCTTCCTCACTTGGTGTTAACTGGACCAAGCGTGACCATTCGACTCGGTGTTCAGATACCTGAGCCTCGTTAACCTCTCCTTTGAAGGGGAGACTGTGTTCGAAGGTGGCGTTCAGCCATAATTGAAGCAGCCAACATGGCCCTGCCATTACAAATGGGCCATAGGTCTTTGGGTCCCTTAATTTGTCTGCGCCTTCTCCCAAAGCTTCGTATAGACTGGCCAGGATCATTTCGCTGAGGCACACATCTCTTTTAAGGTGTAACTGGTTCGCCAGAGTCAAGTATTTCCTCGCCACCTGCAAGGATTTGGTGCAAAAAATGCAACGAAACAACCACATGGCCAGGAAGGCTATGTGTTCTTCGACATTGACTTCGTCGGTGTCTTTGTTGTGATAACGGTTGATGAAGGGTGTGTAGGTATGTTTTGTGCTGCCGAAACTGATGGTGTCTCACGCGTCGCATTCAGGGTTGTAAGCCAAACCATATGGTTTCAGTCCAACGATGGCAACTATGTCGAAAAGCGTGGGAGTTACCATACCACAGGGGAGATGAAAGGTATGGTGAGTGATGTCCCAGAAGTACACAGAAGCGGCCAACATTAAAGGACAGTAAGGTGGCCCAACCTTCGACAGCATAATGAGGTCGAAAATACCTATGTCTTTCCAGTGTTGTGATTTTGCCGTTTCCACTTTCGCTAGCCAATTGAGGTAAAGTTCAGAATCTTTAAAATATGGTGTTGCCCTAAATAACCTGGCTCCATCCTGCAAATACTTGAGGTCCATATTGTAAATAATGGATTTATCAGGGCTATCAGAGGGAACTTTGTTGATGTCTTTTTGCCCTAAAGGTTTAGTTTTTCTATAAGAGGGAAAAAAGTCACTCAGGGTAGAGTAGTCAAGGTTTGGGGGTGATAGTGGGCCAGACATGGCCAAGGGTTTTCCAGCTACAGTAACAGGGATAATTACCTGGGATTCATAAATGTGGCATTTCTCTTCCGCTAACGGCTCCCTTATAAGTTGTTGGTTCTTTGTGATTTTCGGTCCACTCAGAGTCGCAAAAGGTGGAAGTGCGGGTGAAGAAGAAGAAGAAGGTTTTCTGGTTTGGATTCTCTTTTGTTGATCAGCCATGGTTGAAGATTTCTAAAAAGAAGAAGAGTTTTTCTTGTATTGGAGAAGAAGAGTTTTTCAGAAAAGGAGGAGAGTAAAGGTTTCCAAAGAGTAGAAAAGTTTTATGAGAAAATCTTGGTGATTTTATAAGTATTCTTAAAACTGAGATTTTGTTATGTGGCTGAAGATAGTGGGCCACGTATGTGACCTAGTGGGAAAGGTAAGGGACGGTTGTAACCTATAGCCCTAGGTGCTAAAAAGGGTGATGATTTTTTCTGAAACTTGTGAGTCCCAAGAAACCTGCCATGATGATGATGACGTGAGAAGCGTGTAAAGTGGCGTGGGTTTTAATGCAAATTTTTCTCTTTCTTCCGTTTTATCTTCCAAATACTAATAGGCGAACCGGAGGGTGCAATAATGTCGAAGAGATGGTGTCAAATTAGACACTATCAAAAAATGTCCTTTTCTAAAATAGATTTGAAAAGAACATTCTTTGGGGGCAATTTGTTAGCTCCTAAATTCGACACTGCCTTGGGTTGCTAAGTATTAAGACATAATTAATGTTTTAATAGATGAAGTAAAGAGGCTTCGACAGCCTCTAAGGAGTCTTCAATAAAATGGTTAAAAGTAACTTAGAAAATTTGAGAAGGTTAAGACATGGAGTTCCTTCGACCGTGTGTACCAAGGGAGTTTCGACCGAGATTCTTCAAAGCTGGCTTCTTCGTTTTGAATTTTAAACTTTGGAGGGAACGGTTTTTATTCACAAGACACATGGCGAATTCTGGAGCAGGAAGTTACATGCAAGGGACACTTGTTAAATCAAGGAGATGCTAGGAAGTTATTAGCAGTTAATTATTAGTATTATAAATAGGAGATCATTAGGTAGATTTCTGTGTGTTTTACCAATTGTGCAAAGTAACTCCAATCAAACTTACTCAAAGTACCCGAGTGCGAGAAAAGAGTATTTTACGGAGAATGTACGTTATGTAAAATCACCACCTTTTTTAATAAAAGTCTTTACATTTTCAGCAACATTTATATTCTCATTGTCGAACCACTTGTGTAAGTGTTATCTTTCTGCATTTACCTTCCTCGTACCCTTTACTGCATTTCTTTTCTTCCTTTAAAACTCTTTTATCCTCTTCGACAAGCCTTTACCTTTTTCTTTTACAACATTTCACTTTAAAGCTTTACCTTTAAATTACCCAGTCGAATCCTTGTTCTTTCAAAACACCGTTAACAATCTCGTACAACAAACTTCTTAAACCTAATCCTAAAAGCAGATCCTTTAGCACATGTCCTAGGATCAATCTGATCGATCCTGTGAGTCACCAAAGTCAAATTTGGAAGATCAACGGTTGTTTTCCGATTTTCAAGGGAAACACATTCACATTGGCTTGAGGATTCTGCCCAATCACTCCAACCAACATCGCCAAAGCTTCAGAAACCGCTTCATCATTCCTTCCTGCAACCATTGTTCTTGATTTCCACAACAAAACCTCGTTAGAACAACCATATTCACAGTGCTACACACACCTATCAAATGCATAAGGGAATGAACACACATAAACAACTTGGTCAACATGACCGACCTGCTCTGATACCACTAATGTAACACCCCCTTCTATACCCCCAAATAAATCAATATAAACAATTACGCACATATAAAAATTTTCATCAGAGTTTAAGAAAATATGGTATAAAAGAGAATGCCACATCATCACCACATAAAACATACAACACCTGTTCAAAATGACATGTAACAGTGGGGTAGTTTTGAAAATAAGGAACTTAGTCCTTACACCCACATCTCAACTTTTAAAAATCAAGCGGAAGTTTAGAATATTAAATCCATGAAACATAATGTCATAAATATGCATATAAATCAGTTGGTTCATCACATCAGTCATGGTTTACAAAACACATTTGCATCAGATACATATAAAATGTATCTAAAAAGAATGCTATACAACCTATCTACCCGGTGCTACATATCAGAGCGACCCGACAAACGAATGAAGATATACTTCACAAAAGAACCTCCAACAACCTAATCTGCAATGCCTCATAGAGCATTATAAAACAGCAGAAGGGTGAGAAATATTATCATAATAATCAATGCATATAATTATATATACATATACAAAAATAAAGAATATAAGTATTCCACATTTCTCACCACAAATCATTCATAGCTCATCATACATTTCACAACATGTATAAGCACACATGAATAATCATAAAACATCTTTCATCAATGCACCAATCCATCATTCACAAATCACCAATTCACACATAAGCATAATTCATATAACAATGACATCAATGCTATGTGACTCGACACAACTCAATGCCATGTGGTACCAACACTTGTTATCATTTTTCGGTTTTTACACTTAAACCGGGTCCACCCTTCTAGACCGATAACAACAAAGCTCATTCCCTAAGCTTTCAAACCCACCCTTCTAGTTTTGGGACAAACCACTAGTCTCCACGAAACTAGCAAACATTGCCTCTTGACTAAATGATGCATATGCAATCAACAACAAATGCACTTAAGACCGATCTCACGTCTTAATCCCATGCATTCAAATAATTCCTCCCTTCAAGAATTAAAACAAGATTACACACACAACATATCATATAGTCAAGTATTCATACTTTTCATCATCAATCATATCAACAATGCACGTATATCTAACAATATGCTCCCATGCATTAATCACACATAATTGCATATGAATAATATGCATTTACAATTCAACATAATTACATTTTCAAACAATGCACACATATCCAACAATATATTCCCATGCATTCACTTACAATCGCATACAAAATAATATGCATTCACTATCAATATCATTTCATTTCTAGTAATGCACACATATCCAACAATATGTTCCCATGCATTAATTTACAACAACGTGCCAACGACAACATATTCAATCATAATCATCATCATGCATTTTAACCAAATTAAACAATGCATACATATACCCCTAAAGGCCACATATCAATTAATCCAACATCTAGGATTCACGCCAAACGGCTACCCACAACACATATATAACAGCATATAACCCTTCATTCCAATAAGAATCGAACACAATCGAAACCACAAAACAACATGGAATGAAATCAAAGAAAAACAAACTTGCTGTCATGTTCGCTACTGCCTCGCCTAGCGAGCAGCTAGCGAACCTTCGCTACATGTTCGCCTAGCGAACTACTAGCGAACCAAAACAGAGGCTACAGACCTCACTCGCTACCTTGTTCGCCACAGCGAACCCCCAGCGAACCATTCACGACCTCATTCGCTACCAACGAAGGGGACCTCTCACATTCTGTTATTGTCGCCACTAGCTCGCTAGGCGAGGACCCAGCGAGCGTTCGCGACCAGCTTTCCTAGCAAACAGCTAGCGAGTGTCTGCGAACCAGAATTTCTCACTATTCAGAAATTCCACACCTCTCCAAAACCGACCGATTCTCAACAAATCAGTTCCAATAGCCTTAGTATAACATACCCTGACTATTCTACATAATCTAATCTCATTTCCAACCGATAAAACTCAGTTTATACCGATTAAATTCATTATGACCTAAAAATGGAAGTTGTAGAAAATCATCCAACAAGGTAACCCAAGCATTCACTCAATTAATTAAATAAACCCCATAATTCATTTAATTAATTTAAGTAATTACTTAATAAAAATTAGACTGTTACAAAGTGTGGTGAGAAATGTGGAATATATGTATTATATAATTGTGGGTATATTATATATGATTATATGCATTGATTATTATGATAATATTTCTCACCCTTCTCCTGTTTTATAATGCTCTATGAGGCATTGCAGATTAGGATTGCTGGAGGTCCTTTTTGTGAAGTATAGCTTCATTCTTTTGGTCGGGTCACTCTGATATGTAGCACCGGATAGTTAGGCTTGTATAACATTCTTTTGGGATACAATTTGTATATGTATCTGATGGCATATGTTTTGTAAACATGAATGAATTTGTGAAACAGACTGGATGATGTGTATATATGTGATTAAATGTTTTGAGGTGATGAAATGTTTAGATTTTCCGCTTTAATTCTAAATATTGAGATGTGGGTGTAAGGACGAAGTTCCTCGGTTGAAAACTACCCCACTATTACATGTCTTTTATTGAGCAGGTGTTGTATGTTTTGATTGTATGATGTGATATCTCTCTTTTATGCCATGATTTAAACGTTACTCTGATGAAATTTTAATATGTGCCTAAATGCTTTATTGTTTATTTGAGGGTATAAAAAGGGGGTGTTACATTACTCGGCAGTTGTTCTCCATTATATGTCCAAACCCAATAATTTTTAATGAAACCCTTCCTCTTCAAATGACGTTCTACTTCCTCTGGATCACCAATTATAGGTCTACATTCACATTTAAGACAAGGACATCTCACTCCTCCTTCATGTAACACCCCCTTCTATACCCCAAATAAATGCATATAAAACAATTAAGCACATACAAATTATCAGAGTAAAAAGGTTTCATAGTAAGGTATAAAAGAAGAATGCCACAATTTCACCAATAAAACACTTTTTCATTTTTCTCCATAAGATATGTAACAATTTCAAAATTAAGCGGAAGATAAAATCATTTAATCATTTCCAAAATAGTACTTCACGTGCACATAAGTTATCCAGATTAATACGTCATATCAATTAGATTACACAATCACATCAACTGATACATCGCAATGTATCCCAAAAGAATGATTATACTAGTCTAACTACCCGATGTTACATATCAGAGCAGCCGACTCAAAAGAATGAGGACAAACTTCACAAAAGGACTCCAGCATCCTAATCTGCAATGCCTCATAGAGCATTATAAAACAGCAGAAGGGTGAGAAATATAACCATAATAATCAAAGCATAAGATTATATATATATATATAGGTAATCATGTAACACATATTCACATTTCTCACCACACTTTATTCTCTTAGTCATATATATTTACCACACGTGTATATATATACAAACATGGATATCCACAAAGCATTCCCACATTATGTATACACTTACGATTTCCACAATCTCGTCATTCACACATAAGCATCACTTCATGCATATGTCATATATCAATGTGACTCAACAACTCGATGCAACTCATGCAATGCGGTACCGACTCTCGTTATCTTTTTTCGGTTTTTACATTAAACCGGGTCCACACTTCTAGACCGATAACCCGTTATCTTTTTTTTTCTTCCGGTTTTTACATTAAACCGGGTCCACACTTCTAGACCGATAACCACAAAGGCCCGTCCTCTAAGCCTTCAAACCCACACTTCTAGGTTTGGGACAAGCCACTAGTTTCCACGAAACTAACAGACATTGCCTCTTGACTAAATGATGCATGTACAATCAATCACGACAAATGCACTTAAGACCGACATCTTAATCTCACGCATTTACATAATTCATCTCTTCAAGAATTACACAATGATTGCACATACAACATATATCACACAATCAAGGTATTCATATCACAATACCATTTATACAATTATAAGTCATGCACACATATCCACAATGTTCTCATGCATACTCATCACATAATTGTATACCCATTAAGCATTCACAAGTTCATTAGACAATACACATACATTCATCATTGTATTCACATGTATTTCTATTTATCACGATTAACACGCATCGCACATAAACTAGGATTCACGCCCGTAGGCTACCCACAACACACATCATCACAATAGATCATATCTATATCATATCATAGAGGTATTAACCTGTGTGAATCAATCAAACACTCACCACATGAGCAACACAACAAAAGAAAAATGCTGTCACATTCGCCTTCATTCGCCTGGCGAACCCTCGCAGCGAACCTTCGCCTGGCCTTCGCCTGGCGAACTCTCTCAGCGAACACTCGCTAGGCTTCGCCTGACGAGACTTCCCAGCGAGCCCAAGTCAGTAGCTACTGACTTCATTCGCCACCATTCGCCAACACCTTCGCTGGGCAAACCTTCGCTACCCAACTTCGCCTGGCGAACCCACCAGCGAAGTCCACTGGGACTTAAATATAATTATTCGCCAACATTCGCTAGGCTTCGCCTGGCGAAGCTTCGCCTTCGCTCGCCTGGCGAGAGCCAACGAACCTGCGCAGAACAGAACCCTATTCTGTTCCTCCTTCACCAATCCATCATCAACCCTCTCTTATACATCCAAATCAGTATAAACAGCATCAACACATGTCACCCGACTATTCTACGGCATTATTGCTCAGTTTCAACCGATTAAATCACAGTTCTACCGATTATTCCAACTTTTGCCCTAATTGGAAAGTGATGAAAACTCTACCAAAACCTCAACCCAACATACATAACATCATACAATGATCAAATAGAAACATTTCTCACCCTTACCTCGATTAATCGGAGCTTTGATGTTGGTTCTTGATGATTTCCACTTTTCCTCTTCTCCTCTTCTCTTTCCCTCCTTTCTTCTTCTTTCCTCTTTCTTTTCCAAATGTTTCTAACTTTCTTTTCTTTTCTTTCTCTCTTATATATCCCTTTTATTTTCTTTCCTTCCAATTTCCTTTCAATTCTCTATTAATTCCAATTAATAAAAATTAATTCCAACATTAAATAAAATCCCACTAAATCAATTAATTACTATAATTAATTATTTAATAAAATTTGGGCTGTTACACTTCACATCGACAACATTCTTGTGCAAATGCCCACGTGATAAAGCCCTTAATTCCTTCCTCAAAATTTGGTGTAAGTCCACGTCTTCCTGGTAACGTTCTATCGTACATCCAACTACGATAGTAACGAAAATATTTCATACTGCAGAAATTTGTATTATCATTATATATCATTTTAATAAAATATGTAATTTAATTTTTTTTTCTTTCTATTTCGACACCAACCTAATAAAATATGTTCACTAAAATAATATAAATTCATTATTTTTAAAGTATAATATATATTCATTATTTTTAAAGTATAATATATATTCATTATTTTTAAAGTATAATATATTCATTAAAGTATAATATATATTCACTATATATTTTAAAGTATAATATATATTAGTTATTTTTAAATTCATTATTTTTAAAGTATAATATAAATTCACTAAAATAATATATTATACTAATAATAACATATTTAAAGTATAATATATATTCATTAATTTTAAAAATCTGTTTTTCTAAAATAATATATATTATGTTTACTAAAATATAATAACTATTTAATAATATAATATTCTATAATATATATAATTGATTTACTAAAAATAACACATTTAAATATTTTATTTTTTTAATTTGTTTCAAATAAATATTCTGTTTTTTTAATTAAAAATCACATAACATATTATTTTTATTTTTGCTTTCAAAAGCAACAACACAATACTCACCAAAATCTAAAATTTTCTGAGCTAACTCTCAAAGCTTCCAAATACTTCAAAGCTTCTAAAATCTAAAATTTTCTAAGCTAACTCTCAAAGCTTTCAACAACAACAACACAATACACAATAAATATAAACAAATTGAAATGCATAAATACCTCTGAGCTAACTCTCAAAGCTTCCAATGGAACTTCTTATAAATCAATCTTAGATCTGGAAAAAAAAAATCAACAGTTAATAATAAGAAAAATATAAAATAAACGGTAAGGTAAAACAGTCACAAAACCAACAAATGCTTCACCTTAAATTTTGCAAAAAAATTTCTATGGAGTAAAAATGGAGCTGAGGGAAGTAGGTAGAAGGAAGAACGAAGGGGGGGAGAAGAAAGAGGCAAACAAATAAGTGATACGAGTTGTGCCTAAAGAAATTTTGGAATTTTTGATATATAAGGGAGCTTGCGACGTGAAAACTGGTTCGGAAACTTGCAACGTGCAACTTGCTTTGCGACGGGGCAAGAAGGTCGGAACAGTCCCTATATTAAATTATTAACATTACTCCACTAAATGCCAGCTTATCTTTCAAACTTTGCGACGTGGCCTTTGCTTCGTAACTTTGCGACGTGGAAACAAGGTCGGAACATTCCCCCTATATTAAATTATTACTGTTACTCCACTAAATGCCAACGCAACGGTAAGAAAATCATTGATGTAAGTGGGTTGCGAAGTGAAAGTCATGTGGGTATTTTGTGACACGGCAAATAAAATGACTTTTTTAAATTTTAAGTTCCCTTATGATTTACACGCTACAACAGAATTTGTGAAAAATTCAAACTTCCCTGTCTCTTAAAATTCCAAATTTTCGTTCCAGATTTTAGTTGTACAAAATTTATTAATTAAATATTTTAGTGACGTGGTAATCACTTGGCAACACAATTTTTTTCTCACGTGTTTACCACGTCACTAAATCACTAGGGAAAAACAACATTTTCTTATAGTGACACCATATTTAAACTCATAAAACTCTGCCGCTAATTATTAACTAAAGTTATAATTAATCTATAGCAAATTCATCCTAAGAATTTTGATTCTAAAATAATGGAGTGTGTTCAACCACAACATTAATGATTATAAAGAAGGCTAATCATTATATATATATATATATATATATATATATATATATATATATATATATATATATATATATATATATATATATATATATATATATATATATATATATATATATATATATATATATATATATATATATATATATATATATATATATATATATATATATATATATATATATATATATATATATATATATATATATATATATATATATATATATATATATATATATATATATATATATATATGTGTGTGTGTGTGTGTTGTTGTAATAATAATTTTTTTATTAGAGGTGAGGTTTTAGACTTAAAATCAAACTCTAATCACCAATATGATATCTACCCGAGAAAACAACTCGAATTCGAAGGAAAAATAAATAAATTGTTGTTTGATATGTTGTTTGTTAAATATTTCAGTCTCAAAATGTTGATTCTATTTTACTTAATATTTGTGGATAGAACAATACACACCATTTTACATCACAAAATCATATGAGAATTCACACAAGAAGATCCATTTTCTGTTGCAATTCTCTAACTCTTAGTTCTTTGGTACTGTTTGAGTGCGTGATCATAATTTTTATTTTTATAGACCTAATATCGTTATTGGCTCGTTGTTTAAGCATTTGCATGCATTATATAACTAATGCCTTGTTGACATGTATGCTGATACCAGTGGTGCTGCAAATGGTGTTTATAAATTTGTATGTTAATGTGTGATTTTGGTTTACATCTCTTTGATATCTTGTTAGATGATGTGTTATTGAGTGAATTATTCACTCTTATGTTGTCCTTAATCTTGTCTACCGTTTGGGGAAGAGCTCATGTTCCATTGTCTTGGTATTTAATATGAACATGAAAAGCGATTACGCATGAATAGGAGACTGAAAACCATCATTTGACTAAGTTGGAGGATTCCCCGTGCATGTATTTAGGGATGTTGGATTTCTAGAAATGTTTGAAAAAGGTGAATTTTTTCAGCGATGCCATCTTCTTATAAATTAAATACCAAAATGCCACACTTTTCAAACTATATACCAAAATGCCATCTTTTCAAACAAAGTTAAAGCACTGCCGCCCTTTCAATGGGCGGCTATGTTGTTTTTATAGGACACCCGCCCTTTCAATGGGCGGTAGAGTTCATTTGCCATTTTTTTTCGTTTTAATTTAGTTAATTTATTTAGTATAATAATAATAATTATTATTATTAATAATAATAATTAATAATAATAATAATAATAATAATAATTATTATTATTATTATTATTATTAAAAATAATAATAATAATTAATAATAATAATAATAATAATTGAATTAGAAATAATGTATTTTAAAATACTTAGTTTTAATTATTTTTAATTTAATTAGTAATAATAATAATTGATGTAGAAATAATGTATTTAGTTTTAATTAATTTAAATTAATTAGTAATAATTATAAATGAATTAGAAATATATAATAATATTTATAAAATAAATAACAATAAAAGAGCTGAAATAAATATTTATTAATTTTTGAAATTTAATATGTACATTACAATTCCTATTGACCCTTAACTAATTTCGACCCGGTCGACGTAAGCGTTGGTGGGTTCCACAGGCAGGAGGTTGTACATTTCTGGTAGACCTTCTACGATCAACCTCAACGTTTTCGGGCTGTGTAGATGGTCCTGCATCATTGTTAGAGTTCATGAATTCAGCGACCAAATTATCAGTGAAATCGTCGTCAGCCGGTATCGCCGCCGCACTTCCATAACTTAATCTTGTACCCTCGTTACTCCAATTTGGTGGGTTTAACGGTGGCATTGTGTTAGTCATGTAGGGGGTGTATGGATGTTGGTCTTAAGAAATGGTGAAGTTTTGTGAAGGGTAAAAAGAAACTTGTGGTTGGGGTGTTTGGTAGTTGTGTTCTTGTTGGGTAGGTTGAGAGAATGAGAATTGGTTATATTGGGGGTATGATGAGGTTGAGTTTTATTGTTGGATGTTGAAGGGGTTTTGGTTAAAAGATGTGTAAGGTTGATTGTAGTGTTGGCTTGGGGTATAAGGTGGTTGTGTTGGGTTGGGGTTGAATGAGGTGTTGAAAATTTGTTGTGGGGTGTTAAAATTTTGTTGTGGGGTGTTAAATATTGGTGGTTGGGTGTTACAAGTCATGGAGGGGATGCTTTGGAAGTTTGAAGGAGTTGGTTGGTTTCGAGGGTCCCATAAGTATCTATTTTGTGATAGATACAAATTGGTCACGAATCTATACCAAGTCATGTATTCCCTACTGGGTTTACATTCGGTATCCATGACATTTCCTCGTAGAACAGTGCGACGACGATTTATCCAGCACTGTCGTTCTTGTCTGTTATGGTCTGTCCAATCATCGAATTTCCATTGGTCGTTCGCTGTACTCTTGTGGTACCTCTCCATGCATGTAGGTGGACCAGGAATGTCTTGTTTAATTACGAATTAGAGTTTCACCCTATCTGAATGATGCATTTCCACATAAGTGAACGAAAAAATGAATGTTGTAGAACTCCACATATCGCTTTCAGTTGGATCGACATCCTCAAGTTCAAGATAGGGTCTCCATAGAAACTATAATAAAATAAAAAAGGGATTAGAGAAAAAAAAAGGAAAGTGCTAGTAAAAAATAAGGGATTAGAGACAATACATTGTCTTCCTCAAAATGATCGAAGAACGTCCGATACCCAGGAGCACAGTGATGCGGAGTTTTTTCGTAATTCATCCCATACACGGACCACCTTTGAAAGAAATAGTTAGTAAAAATTATAGATGATAAGGATATATAAATGTCAACTTTTTATACTTACTTGGTTGCGTATGGAAAGTGGTATGGATTGGGGTTGAGTGGGGATAATCTCGGCATTCTGGACCATCCCCAGGCTTGAATCAAAACACCACAACCAGCAAAGTTATGCACATTTTTCATTGCGCATCTACACAAATTTCTGTATAGATGCGCTAATGTAGTAGCGCCCCAACTATAGCTAGATACTTGACTTAAATCTTCTAATAATGGTAAATATTGAAGATGGATAGTATTACCATTAGTATCAAGAAATAAAAAACATGCAAAAAGCAATAGTAAATAAATTCTAGTCTTATAAATTTTGTATTCCTCGGGAGACTCATCGGTTAAGTTCAAATCACCATAAATTCTTTTTAACCATGTGATTTTAATGCTTTGCCCCTTCCTATCACCTCTTTCCAAAGGCAACCCCAATAGTTGTTCCACTAATCCATAGTTAACGTTTGTGTTACCCACAACCGCCTGCCCATCGACACGGAGACCCAACAACATATGGACATCCTCAAGTGTCATTGTGCATTCCCCTGTGGGGAGGTGAAACATGTGGGTTTCGGGTCGCCATCTTTCGCACAATGCGAGAAGAAATTTGCGATCAATTCCATATGATGTTATTTTGATGACATGACCGAAACCCGCTTGAATCAAATACGGTAAGATAACCTCATCAGGCTCTATATACTTATGTGAGCATGGTTTGAAACTTTTTTCATCCTAAAAAAAATAAGTCAACATTGTTAGAATGTAACTAACATTAAAAATAAATAATATCATAAGTAAACATTATTAGAATGTAACTAAATAAATAAGATTAAAAATAAGTAACAACATAAGTATATTATATAAATAAATATGAATTAACTTACGTAAGATGCAATATTTTCAAGTGTACCGCGATGGTCATCTCCTAAGGCGAGTAAAACCATTTTTAAGAGTAAGGGTTGAATTAATATGATGGATGTAGTAATATAGAATGATATTTATAGGATTAAGGGTAGTAGTAATGTTGGGTGAAATTATATAAGAGTAAGAGTAAGGATGATAATGTTGGGTGAAATTATATAAGAGTAAGAGTAATTGGATGTTGGTAAATGAGTGTTGGGTGAAATTATATAAGAGTAAGAAGAGTAAGAGTAATGTTGGGTGAAATTATATAAGAGTAAGGATGATATTTATAGTAGATAAATGGTATGTTGGTAAAATTAAATGGATGTTGGTAAAATTAATTGAATGTTGGTAAGAAAAATAAATGATAAGAAAAATTAATTGAGGGTTGATATTCCTAGGGTTTTACGTGTCTGCATGCAGACATGCATGCGTTGGACAGCCGTATGTGTAATGGGAGGCACTGAGTTAATGCAAGTGAGGACCGCACTTTGAATGGCCGGCAATGATTTAATGCATCAGACAACCGCCCATTAAATGGGCGGCAACAATATACTTGCTTTGACCAAGTTTTCTCGTTCCAACATGAGTTTGCATGCATATACATTTAGTTGAATTATTTTTATTCTACTACCACTATATTTACTTCATATATTTACTACTACTTACTTCATATATTTATTCTACTACCACTAAAACATTCATTCTACTACCACTAAAACATTCAACTCCTTATTCCTTAGTTGAATTATTACATATTGTTAATTCATTCTACTTACTTCATATCTTAAATAATCTCTACTAACCAACAATATATTGTTGATGCTCATTTCAATGGGAGTATTGTTGTATCAGAAGAAGTCGGTTTGATCTTTGAAAACACTGACATAACTCGTTTCAGTGTAAATAAAAGATCGTCATTCCAACACGTTAAAGATAGGGTACAAATGAAGGTGCAGGCTGGATCAGTGTCACAAATTACATACAAAAATGCCGTCCATTTTGGGGACAATCACTTTAAATTTGTTCCACTAACGGTTCGTGACGACGATGATGTTGAAACAATGTTCTCGAATCATGAACGTTTTGGGTTTCAGCACCTTGAATTATATGTTACATTTGCACAATGTCAAGAAACTCAAATTTCTCAGGTCATCAATCCATCCATAATTCCCCACGAAGATGTCGAAGAAGAAGACGGCGAAGAAGAAAACGAGGCACAGGTTGATGATTTGTTTACTTCTTTGTTTGAGGAAGGGAACAATGTCAATGAAATCAACAGAGATGAACAATACATTCCAGTTGAGAATGTATTCACTCCACCGACGCATATGACAATCCTGCCGCAAACAACATCATTTGACTGGCCACAGAATCCTCATATTCCAATGGAGGGTGACATAGAGGTCGGTAACCAATTTAAAAATAAAGCTGCCTGTGTCGCTGCCATTAAGCAATACCACATGAAACATTGTGTGGATTATAAAGTGAAAGATTCCGACAAGAAGAGATACATAATTTGTTGCAAGAATGATTCATGCAAGTTCCGTCTAGTAGCGTCCTATCGAAAAAGAAGTGACTTGTGGGAGATAGGCATTATCGAAAAAGAAGTGAAAGAATGTCTTTTATGGGAGGAATCAAAGACAGGAACCTACGGAAAAAAATAATTAACATGGGTAACTATATTTTGCATTAAATTTTTTCAATAACATATATTACTTTTGTGTCCTTCATTAATTGATATTTTAATTATTCAGGGTACACTTTAAACCAACCAACATTTCATTACTATCGGTCAGAGATTGGCACGGCAAATGCAGATGCTTTAAGGTGGATTGACAATATTCCAGCCAAAAAATGGACAAGGGCATTTGACGGGAGTCGACGTTGGGGTCACGTGACTACCAACCTTGTTGAGTCAATGAATGTTGTCTTTAAAGACACACGTAATTTGCCCATTACAACATTGGTAAGGGCAGCATATTATAGACTGGGATCTTTATTTGCTGAACGTGGTTCAAAGTGGAGTGCTGTGTTAAATTCTGGAGAAACATATGCAGACAACTGCCTCAAGGTGATGAAAGAAGAAACAACAAAATCCAGCACACATCAAGTCAAAATTTTTGACTATACTAACAATGTTTTCAGCGTGAAGGAGACAATGGACCATGGTGAGGGGAAGCCTATGGGACATTATAAGGTCGACCTCTTGAACGGGTGGTGTGACTGCGGAAAGTTTCAAGCATATCGTGTCCCTTGCTCACATGTTATCGCTGCATGTTCGAATGTGCGCCACGACGCTTACGCTCTTTTGTCCGACGTTTATAGGATTACCAATCTGTTTGGGGTTTACAGCACAAGCTTTCCAGTGATGCCGTACGATGAATATTGGCCCGTTTATGAAGGAGATCAAATTTACTATAACCCAAGAATGCGGAGGAACAAGAAAGGTCGCCCAGTAAGCACATGTATTACAACATAAATGGATAACTTCGATAAGCTTGAGAGAAAATGTTCAATGTGTCGTCAAACGGGCCACAATCGAACCTGGTGTCCTAATATGGGAACAAGTAATCGTTAGTGTATTTTATTAATCATCATGTATTAAAATATTATATATTAATTTATATTTATTATGTATTAAAATATTAATTAATATTATATGTTAATTGATATAAATAAGTATTAAAAAATATATAATTGATATAGTATGTATTAATATTATATATTAATTAATAAATATTAATTAATATAAATTAATGTTATACATTAATTGATATAAATTAATATAACTTATGTATTAAAAAATAAATATATATTATGTTAGTACTATTCATAATATATATATTAATATTAATAAATCATATTAATATAAATTAGAAAATAATTATGTATACATTAATAATATATATATATATATATATATATATATTAATATTAATATTAATAAATGATAATTATATATTAAAAATAATTAAAAAACAAAACAAAAAAAGAAAACAAACTTTTTGTCTCTACCGCTCATCCAATCCAATGGGCGGCAATGCCTATTTCAATTTTTTTTTATTTGAAAAGATGACATTTTGATATTAAGTTAGAAAAGTGTGGCATTTTGGTATTTAGTTTTTAAAAAGATGACATTGCTGAAAAAATTTCGAAAAAGGTTGTCATAAAATGGTAAGCTAATTTATGCAGAAAAATATAATGTGGCTTTTATTATGAAAGAAAATTAATAATTAGGATGAAGAGCATTATGATAATCATAAGAGAATGAGAGCTCCTCGTGTACTTTTTCGTGCTCACGATTTTCACTTCTCTCCATAAAATACAACAATGGAATGGTAATGGTGACAACTAACAAGGATAAATCAATGACATCAGTTATGGATAAATCAATGACATCAGTTATGATGAGAAATATTATGGTGGCTCAACTAAAATTATTAGCTAATAGTAAATAGAATTGAATAAATTTTATTCTTTTTGAATTTGCTATAAATTAGGTATGATTTTAACTATTAATTAACTACGATTTTTTTTAATGTATTATTGTTTATGATTCAATAGTTCGTTTTTTAATTTTTTAATTTTTTATTTGTTTTTAAAATGTAATAAAAATGAAATAAAAAAAAGAAAAAATTATTTCCCATTAAATGTTTATATTGTTAAAAGAGATAATAAACCAATCTCAATAATTGTTTTTCGGTATATAAATTCTATTTTAGTTTTGTCACTATTTATAAAAATATTTAAATTAATAAAAACTTTGTTTTTGTTTGTAAAAATAACACTATTTATAAAATCATTTGGATCAACAATATATTTTTTATTTATATAAAAATATTTAGATCAACAAACATATGTGATCGTATTTTAAATTCTATCATAATATTTTTCTAATTTTAAAATTTGATAGATAAATTTTTATTTTTTGATATTTAAGTCGATCATTTTTTTTTCATTTCATATAATTTTTACAATAGAAGAAACTAACATAAAATAATAATATTTGGATTAGTCATTTCAATATTTTTGGATAAATGTTTAAAAACTAACATAAAGATCATAATTTGTTAAAAATTTAACCTAACACTAATAGGACAATTAAAAAATCATTTAATATTATATTATAAAAACATTAATTTTAGTATATTAATATATGTAACTTTATTTTTTATATCTTAAAAATAAAAGAAACAATATTAACATAAAATAAAAATAATAAAGTGGAGGGATGGATGAAATAAATAAGTAATATTTAAAAAAATATATTTTTAAATTTTTTTTATAATAAAATGTAAGTGTAACAAAAAAATATAATAAAATGCACTTTCAAACACATCTTTTATATATATATATATATATATATATATATATATATATATATATATATATATATATATATATATATATATATATATATATATATATATATATATATATATATATATATATATATATATATATATATATATATATATATATATATATATATATATATATATATATATATATATATATATATATATATATATATATATATATATATATATATATATATATATATATAAGATGTGTTTGAAAATGCATTCCGAATTTGAAGGACATTTTCGTATCTCTATAA
The DNA here is from genome assembly GCA_963859935.3 of Lathyrus sativus. Taxonomy (NCBI): domain Eukaryota; kingdom Viridiplantae; phylum Streptophyta; class Magnoliopsida; order Fabales; family Fabaceae; genus Lathyrus; species Lathyrus sativus. The sequence goes on along the minus strand of OZ012739.1, from coordinate 542,822,430 downwards.
GGTGGCTTTCTACTAAGGAGAAATAAATTTTTTTTGAGAACTTTTTATTGCACCTTAAATATTTTTAATGCACCATGTGAATTTTCATATATACCCTCCGCTTCTAGTAATATATTTTCAGACGCACATTTTGCATGCTCAACTAAGGTCATTCTGAGTTACGTCTTGCGTTAGTTTTATTCTGGAGATATATCTTCAGAAAAAAACAATTTAGTTGTTCAGATTAGTAGATATTACGGATCTCCGAAATGTTTTAAGAAAAATATTTTAAGTGTTCAGTTCAGTAGATATTCTGAAGATGCATCTCCAGAATTATGGGTGACATTTTGAAATTTTCTATTACATTTGCATGTTAGGTAATTCCATAGATGAGTCCTTTGTTCCTTACTTGAGGGGTCCAACACTAAAAGTAAAATGGATGAGCTTTCATAATATGGGTCACCTAATAACATGTGCATATGATAAAGTGTGTATTAACATGACACATTACGGTTTTTCGGAAATCTTTTTTCTACTATGCACTGCCCCACCTCAAAATTCAAATGATCTATCATGTGTATTGGATGACTTTCAAAATCAAGTCATCTTGTTCAAGTTTATTTAAAACTAGGATGCCCCATACCACTTACATCACCGGAGTGGACAATTCTTTCAACCGAAAAGCCGAGACGTGGCGGGATCATTTTATGGAAAGGACGAAAGAGTTTGAGAGATTGAACAACATTGAAAAAGAATCGAATGCATAAAAGTCCAATGGGTACCACCTATAGATTTAGCCGATGACATATGTTTTGATTCGTTTTATTTTTTTTATTTAATCAGACAAATAATTTTATGTAATTGTGTCTCAGTATAAATGAAGTGTTATACATTCACCTTTTATTCGTATTTTATCTTTATGCATTTTTTATCTACCCCATAACAACATGTGTGCTTTTGTCAATGAAAAAAATCGTTATGTTTTAAGGTTCTAGTGTGATACTAGTGGTTCAGGAGAAATTTCGGAAATGCATCTCCGGAAACAATGTGCCAGTTAATGAATGCCCCAAATTGATCTTTGTCTTCTATAAATTTAGGTGCTCTAATGTTATATTTCACACAAACTCAAAATGTCTCAAATGTCACAAATAAAAATCTATTGTTATGTCACAAATGTGTCCTTCTCTGGCTCTACATCCAGAAGAACATTCAAGGTCACCGACTTGACCTATCTCGAAAATATCAAAGATGAAATCCACCATCTCATATCTTACAGAGACAATCGAAAAATTGTGAAGCTCGAGTAACGTTCACCTTCGATTGACAATGAAGAGAAGATTAATTTCACCAAGTTGGAACTCAAGACGCAAGCAGATGTTAGGGCTACGTGGGATACATTTTTCAGTTTCGAAGAGAAAATTTCGCTCGAGTTGGAAGCGACGCTACAAAGATCGGTCGAAGATATTCTAAAGATGTGCAAGCGTCCACTGAGATATTGAAATATAATATTGAATTTTTTTGTTGAAAATTGTAATGATCATTTTATGTCATGAATGTCAATTTTATTTTGGATATGTTGAATATGTTTCTAGTGTGTATTCGAAGATGTAACTACAAATTTTTTTCGGAGATGCATCTCAGAAATTAATTAAACCAAATGAAAGGGCATAGTTCAAAATGAACTTTGTTGAATGTGTGTTGGATGCGTCCAAAGATATATCTCCGAAACTAGAGAGCATATTTGAAAATTCACATGATGCATTAGAAACACCTATGATGCAATAAGAAATTCTCTCTCTCTTTTTTTATTTTATTTTAAAAAGTCCGGCCCAAAATATTGGTTTACGGGCCTTCTAGTAAATCGGATAGGCCCAATGTTCAAATCCAATGGAAGCTACGAAACCATTTCTCATTTTTCAATTGAAACAAACAGTAACCAAGAACAAAACATACCCAAGAGTAATCAGCCAGAAACCTAAACCTAAAACCCTACAAAGTGTGCAAGCACAATTTTGCACATATACATAATCCCAAGTTCAAAGGAGAATACGAATCGTCATCATTCACCCCTCCTCAGAAATGGCTTCAGTTGATTACAGAAGGAAATCACTGGTTCAGGCTCTCTCCAAGCACTTTTCATTGGATCCTGTAAGTGCATGCTTTGCCATATTATGTAATTTTCAATCTCATGCCGTATTGCACTCAACTGTGTTTGACTGTGATTTATCATTATTCTTTGTAAGGATAGATTTTGCTACTTAGATATAAACTCAGAATCATGAATTGATTTCAGAGGACGTTAGAATATTAGTTTTGTTATTGAAAATTGAAAAATTCTTCAAGAAATACTGATAGATAGTAAAATATTATATTGGTTCTTTTCAACTTGATTGTGATATACACATGTTTCTATCATTGCTTGCAGAGTGTTATTCAAGCTGATAGTTTAGACGGTGATATTAAGTCTCTTTACTTAAGCATCACTGCGGCATCTGGGCACGAGGTTAATCATTCTGACGAGGTAACTGTATCTTCATTGTTTTACTTCTTGTTCTTTCACTGGAATCGATGTATGCTTCTGCATGTAGTTAAGTGATGTCAATCCATGTGAAATTGATCATGGGTTTTGAACATTAATATTGAATGCTAAATTCGGAATATATGCTCGATAGTATCTATTTGTTTTGCACTTTATCTGTTAATAATTCTGAGTGGTATATTCTTTGTTTTTAGGTGTTGAAGTGGGTAGCATTTGCAGAGTCCTTTCCTGTGGCTCTTGATGAGTCCTTTGAGAATCTCAAGAGATTAAATGATGAACTTTCTGGAAAGTCTGTGCTCCTTGGCAATGGATTGAAACCCTCTGAAGCTGATGTTATAGTGTTTTCAGTTATTCATCCTTCCCTGGTACGCAAATTGTCATATTCACTGTACTTACCACGCATCTAGAAGAAATAACTACTACATATTCCCCTTGAACTAAAATAGTGTTTTGTTTTGTTTTTAATGACAATCTATGTTTCTTGTTTTGTCAATATATATGGATCTAACTTATATCAACAACGATGAGACTTTTGATTTGTGTTGGGGTACTTATATCAGTGATTGTGTTAGATTAATGTTATCTTTAGTTTCCTTTGTAATAAAGAGAAGGTGTTGGTATAGTTTTAAGAACAAAACAAGATACACTTAATTGGTTTGTTAAACAATGATTAAACTTTTAAGCTTTAACAGGATGTCTTTGGTTGCTTATTGCCAGATCAGTCTTCCAGATACAAACAAGGAAAAGTTGCCACATGTGTTGAGATGGATTGACTACATCCAGGTATTGTTGGTTTGCTGCCGCTTAAGTGTGCTTCAGTGTAGTAAACTAGTGGCTATAGCAGCTCTACAGCGTTATAATGTAGTGAAATTTGACCAATCCGTCATTGTGCTATAGCTTAGTGAAATTTGAACAAAACGCCATTTTCTGCGAACCTCAATTGACAACATTGCTATGCAATTAGACCAAAATGTCAAATGTATACATACTTACATAATCCTACCTTTGAATGTAAGTGTTTGAATTTCCAAAAGTTATAGTCATATAGGACCTCAAGGTTGCAGTTCTAAATCTAAGATGAAGTCCAAGTTCATTTCCTAATAATTATGTAACTATGTGCATCACCAAGTTGAATAAATATTCAAGAAGTGTTTTAACATGTATAATGTTTTTATAATACCCTCGGTGTTAGTACACACTTGTTTAGCTATTCTCAATATGCATTAACAAATAGATTTATTCAGTTTTGCTCTCACTTATGTAGTAAAGCCATTTGTTAATTGTTCGAAGTTCTGACTTTCTGACTGCTATTCTTTATTCAGCACAAACAGGAATTTGTAGGCTTATTTGAGGAAATAGTGTTGCAGAAGCCTGAATTTGAGCCTCCGGTGAGAAATAATTCCTTCATTACTTCTGAGTGTTCTCATCAATAGGCTTAACAAAGACAAGTTCCAATCTATAAATCTGTAGTCATTTTAGGCATTGATTTTTTTCTTTTTCTTATTATCAATTTTAGAAAATGCATTACAAATTGAAATGTTCTAAATTACATTTTTGAATGCATGTCTTATACTTTTTCATTTGTTGTTGTTTTAGATTCTTACAGTTCATTAAAGAACTTGTTATCACATATTCAAATAAACACATGTTAAATAACACCAAGTCCTTGAAAATATTCCTTATATAATTTTAATACTGGTTGGGTCCATTTTGTAAAGAATATTCACGGTTTTGACATGGTAGTCAACAAGACCCAGTGATTCTGATATAGGAGTCAATCTCCATGTAATACTTAGGGTTGCATGATTCTGGTCTTAATTGATATAAAGCTTGTTGAAAGAGTAATGTTTCCATGCCCGTGTTCATGTATTTTGAAATACTATTATGCACTTTTAAACATCATTAGGGAGATTTGCCAAGTTTAATAAGCACCGAGTTTTTCATTTTCTTATTATTTTTATTCTAGGCGACAAAATCTGTTAGTGCCGTGGAATCTGATTTAAAATCGAACAAGCCTGAGCAAAGCATAAAGAATGCAAGCAAGCCAGAAACAGACATAAGCAAGGATAAAAACAAATCTGAGGTAAGTCAATCTCATTATTTTTCAGGAACCAGTTTTTGAATCTATTAACGAAGTGCTTTTATTTTACTGTATTGTATGATAACCTATATAATTACATCTGACAGTATGCTAGTTTGATCTTTGACAATGTTATAAAGCCTTTTTTGGAGAAAAATTATACTAGCCTAGGAATTTTTGCACATGTTCGGTAGATATTATTGCATGTTCATCTATCTTGATCCTTATGTAATGCCGCAATACTTCAATATTTTTAAAAGTTGAAAATTGGTCTTGGTACTATAAATGTCATGACATGGTAAGGTTATATTCATGATAGATCTATTCTGGGCATGCTTACCTTGAAATGTTCTAAATTATATTCAACGGTGATTAAGAAATTCAGTTGAGTGCAATTACTTTCTTAGATTTCATGCATAGCATAAGTAAAATTACTAAATTATCCTTTTTATACTTAGTGGATAAGTCATTCTTTTTTAATTGAAATGGATGGTATATTAAGAATGGTAGATTAGGAATATTAGCCTTAAAAAATTCAAGAGTAGTGAACTTTTTCTTTATAATAGTGATAAAGATTTATAGCATTTTTTTTCTTATAATAGTGACTTGTATACACTATGTCAATTACACAAACTAATCTATAACATTCTAATCACACAGAACTCCAAATGTTGTTCCAACGGTTTCCTTCAAAATTGAAAATTGTTCATACTTAAAGCTTGACAAACGTAACACCATAGTAAGAAAATAAGAATAGTAAAATGATCTGAATTCTGAATATTACTTTAATACTACTTTAATTCCGGGATGACAGTTCTTGACAAAGAAGACTGAGAATGCATCTCAGTACAATTGTTACTTATGTGGATAATCAATTTTCTGTTGCTAGAAATGACTGAGTGTTACAACTTACTATTTCTCCTATTCTTTGTACCTTACTAATTGCATCTCAGTACAGTTGTTTCACCATGGATTTACAATTCAATTCATTTATTTTTGTAAGGTTAATGGAAAGTCCGCAGGAGACACTGAACCTGCTAAAGCCAAAGCCAAGGCAAAAGCCACAAAACCTGCTGCTGGCAAAGAGGTAGCCGAGAAAGAGCATGAACTTAGTGTCAGTTTGCTTAATATTCAAGTTGGATTAATTCGTAAAGCATGGAAGCATCCATCAGCAGATAGGTACTTTGGCAAACCTACCAAATAATCTTATAATTAAACACAATGTTAAATTTTCGGCCATCGAGTTGATGCTTCAGTACTTTGATATGCTTGACATCTGTTTAGATGAAAATTGATATATCTATAAAATTAAATAATGCAGTTTGCTAGTGGAGGAGATAGATGTCGGTGACGCCAAATTGCGGCAGGTTGTCAGTGGTTTGGCAAAGTACTGCAGTCCTGATGAGTTAACGGTAATGTAGTTATCTAACCAAGCGTGGTGATTGACAGTATGCATTTTGAATTGTAATTAACTCTTGTTGTCCTGCTGTTTGATGTTGCACTTTGCACAGAACCGTCGAGTTGCACTTATTACAAACGTCAAACCTGGAAAACTACGGGATGTGACGTCTGAAGGACTGGTATTTACTTTATCATGTTGTGCCGTAACTTGTTACACATGTTTCATTGTTCTGTCTGTATTGTGATGGCCATTTAGTCTGAAGGGCTGTTTGTGCAATTGGCTTCTCTTTCCAGGTCTTATGTGCTTCAAATGAAGGTTCCACCATTGTTGAGCCCTTGCTCCCTCCTGAAGGAGCTAAAATTGGGGAGCGTGTTTCTTTTGCTGGGTATGCTATTTGAAATCATCTGGACCAAGCAGTCAGATGCATATTTTCTATTCTCATGACTTAAAATCTCTAGCTAAAGCATTAAAGTGAATATCACTATTTCATTCGAGTTAGCTAGAGTTAGGTATATAGACCGAAGTCCCTGCTGCTCGGGGGCTTTGGAGACCAACCCCTTGAAATCTGCAGCTCGCTCGAGCTTTGGAGCAATTTTTTTGGTCCATTTAATTTTTAGTAATAGTTTGCTATTATTCTTGTAATTCATCATTCAGGATTGATGGAAAACCAGAAGACGTACTAAACCCGAAAAAGAAACAGCTCGAGAAGATTACACCGGTATATATATTCTTTGCACTTATAGTTATTGCTTATTTTTATGATGTCAGAAGCTCATGGATATTCCATTTTGCCCATGCAGCATCTATTCACCGATGACAATGGCGTGGCCACATTCAAGGGGATACCATTTATGACTTCTGGTGGACCATGCACAGCATCCATTTCCAGAGCAACTATAAAGTGATAAAGAGATGTCTTATTCATTGTTGTTGACCACCAGATTGTTAGTACTGTGAATTATTTAATGTTTTGAACTACGTGAATTTAAACGGAATAATAACATTTACTAGTATGTTGCTATTTTTTTAAGATGGTCTTAAATGCTACAAATATGTTCTCGAATCCAATGTCTTCTGAAAAACTTCAGACTATAAGAAACTACTAAAAACTTCCGAAGTTATTGATTTCAGAACGAATAGATCATTGCTTAATCTTTTAAAGTATGTTTGTAAGTTAGAATAGAGGGAGAATGATGATTTTGGGGCGTACCAAGTAGAGGGAAAAATAAATAAATATTTATAATTATATTTTTAAATTATTAAAGAATATTTGTTATTAATATAGTTTAAATTTTAAGAGAAGAGTTTATCCAAATTTCTCAAACTTGATAGAGTCTAGAATTTCAATATCTTCAATTAGTTTAGATAGTATACAAATAATAGGTTTAAATGTATTTTGGGTATATTTATTTTTTACTAAAGTTAATTTTTAGTTTATTTTTAAAACTAGGTTTTAGTTCCCCCTCTTAATTTTTTTCTAATTTTTGAAAATTTATTGATTTTCAGAGTAATTTAACAAACACCAATCTTCAATCCCACTTATTTATTGTGCTTGTCCAAATCCATAACTCAGTTGTGCCACATTATTATTAGAGGATTAGTATTAGAGAGATGCAATTTTGGTTAGAAATATTAAAAACGTCAATTGGACCTACGATTGAATCGTGAATAAAATTATTTTTAAAACTATTTTAAGTATTCTAAAATATATGTTAGAGTTGGAATGTATGAATAAATAGGATAATTAAGCTTTATATTGAATTTGCGCAAGACTCATAAAATTTCGATTTGCAGCGAAGAAAGTTTGGAATTAGTTCAAATGAAACAACACATTTAAACTAAAGGCTACATTATTTTCAAGCATTGCCATTTTTCATTCCGCAACAACACTTCACGAAGTGTTGTTTCTCTTTAAATTTAAAAATTCAAACGCATGCATCGACAAAAACAAGAGCAATAATGAGCCCGTCCAAAGGCCGCCAATGACTCCGCGAGTAGTCTGATGCATCGTGCCTAAATGCTCAAGTGCCGCCTACAAGTCGCCACTAGCGCCTCTACACCCATGTCCTCGGAGCTGGTCCCAGAGCCGGTGGTGTCATCGGCGAGTGGTTGTATGGAGGAGACAAGTCACATAATGGTTGGGACCACCACACTTGGTCAAGTGACACTTTATCCTCTTTTATCCTTTTGTTGAGTTAATACACATAACTCTTTATAAAGACTTTTAACGTGAGTGAAACTTTCTATATGAGACTATTTCCTAATCATTTATTGACATTTACTCACTTTCACTTTTTTTTTTATCATTTTGGAACACACCCATGGACATTTATTGTTCATAAACACTTTTCACTCTTAGTGGTTTATTTCACGTCCTTGAAATTTTGAAAATGTCTTTCATGCATTTGAAGATGCATCTCTGGGCGCACCCAAAATCACACCAATTTTTTTATTTCACCCTATTTTGCAAAAAAAAAAAAAATATAGTTTAGAGATGTATCTTAATATTTAGGTGTATTTGGAGATTTATCTCCGATATATCTTTTGCATTAAATTATTGTGTTTTTATTCACTGAGCTGGTTAAATTGAGGGTTCAACGATATTTTCGAAGATGCATATTCGGAAATGTCTATTGAAAAATTGGATAAAACATCTCTTGCATGATCTTCTTCTTCACGCTCAAACAACACTCAATTTTCTCGAAAACATTCTTTCCACTCAGAAGATGCATCTCTCGATTGACTTTTTTTTTTATTCTAAAAAAATGGCGAATCCAGATATGTATCTCCAAAGTCTATCCCAATTATATGATAAGGTTTGTAAGGTTCTTATTGATCTATAATTTTTATAAATAGGATCTCTCATCCATTTCTATACAAAAGCCATCATAATTTCTTATTCTCATCTTGCATTTGTGCATTTTAATGACACAAACTTCCCACTTCAAATTAAGGCTCCGAGGACATACTTCTCGTCGATCTAAAATCTAAATTGAATATTCTCTTGCGATATTCAGAAAATTGAAGAATTATCAAACTCGAGTACCATTCACCCTCGATTGACAATGAAGAGAAGATACAATTCACCATGCTTGAACTAAAGACTGATGATGATTTGAAGGTTACGTGGAATACCTCTTACTATTACTCGATAAAGGGTCTGATTGAGGTGAATGCGACAATTTAAAGACCAGTCGAAGATCAGTCCTGAACCAACCGTTTGTAATGACATGTAATGTTAAATTTATGTAATATTTATCTATATAATGTTTATTTTGATGTTAATTTATATTGAGTTTTCATTCTCCCATTGTTGTTTCTGTCTGTTTTTGATTTGAACTAACAAAACATATTTCGGAAATGCATCTTCGGAAAACTCACATATTAATGAATCAAAGAAAATTACAGAGATGCATATTTGAATCAACCTTTTATACATACAGAGATACATCTTCAGATCAATTTTTAATATAATAAGAGTTTTTAATAATTTCGTTTAAGGGGTGTGTAGAAAAGGTGCATCCAACAATGCTTTTTGGATGTTGGGAGTATTTGGTGTTAGAACTAAATCATTAACAATCGATCAAAACATACATGCTTAAGAAATTACAACATATAATTTTAAACGCGAAAATCAAGCATGTATAAAATTAAAGGATCAATAAATAAATTTTAGGAATACTTGGATCCATTGAGAAAAATCTCTTTTGACAGTAATCCTAAACCGAGAAGTTGATGATGACTTTTGTGGTTCTTTCTCAACCGGTACTCCTTATGCCTCGAATTCTCTTCAGATGGGGAGAAGAGATAATTTTGCTTGTCTACGGTATATTGGGGACCATAGTCTATATATAGTGTGATGACTAATTAGGGTTCTCATTATTCCCAAAGGGGTCATCCTGACATCCACTCATATTTGAGTCCATTCCCAATCATTTATTTATTTAATTAATTAAATAATTTCCAAATAAAATCTAAATATCCTTTTAACATTATTTGATCACATACTTATTTAAGGCACTTTATTTGATAAAATAGCTAATATATTTAAATAATATATTTGGCCACATAATTATTGGGATATTAATATATTAAAAAATTATTAAAATATTCCAACAATCTCCCACTTGACCAATATATCTTAATAATTATGCCTCGAATTCTCTTCAGATGGGGAGAAGAGATAATTTTGCTTGTCTACGGTATATTGGGAACCATAGTCTATATATAGTGTGATGACTAATTAGGGTTCTCATTATTCCCAAAGGGGTCATCCTGACATCCACTCATATTTGAGTCCATTCCCAATTATTTATTTATTTAATTAATTAAATAATTTCAAAATAAAATCTAAATATCCTTTTAACATTATTTGATCACATAATTATTTAAGGCACTTTATTTGATAAAATAGCTAATATATTTAAATAATATATTTGGCCACATAATTATTGGAATATTAATATATTAAAAAATTATTAAAATATTCCAACAATCTCCCACTTGACCAATATATCTTAATAATTATATCATAATTCTTTAGACGCGCATTCAAATGCAATTTATCTTTAGATTTCAACTTTATAATCTGATCTATCTCATACATAAATAATGGAATCACCGCGACTGTCGTCAATAACATATAACGTGACAGAACCCCAACGACCACCACATCAATGTACTTGATGTCATAGATCGATATGGATGAGTTGCATAGAAATTTCATGCAATGTGATCTCTAAATTATACATATTTCCAACTGGTCCTACTGGAGTATTTAGTGAGATCAAACTGAAGATCCTTAGGTGCAATTCAAAGTTATAATATTTGCACATAACAAAAAAAACTTGATATTATTATAACAATAATACCTCATAATTTTATTTCTCAAGAAAATTAAACATAACATTAAGTTTGTACCAAAATAAAACCAAAGCATAGAACGTAAAAAATTAAGGAAAAAACTCCCACTAGTCTAAGGCAATCTTAAAACCAAGACCCGTATGAGAAACATGCCCATGAAAAGTCTTAGGTGCTAAACCTTTGGTGAGTGGATCAACTAGCATTAAGTCTGTCCCTATATGTTCTATCAAAATTTGTTTCTCCTAAACTCTTTCTTTCACAACACGATATTTGATATCGATAAATTTCGATTTTGTAGAACTCATATTGTTGTTGGAGTAGAGCACAATTGCAATATTGTCACAATAAACCTTCAAAGGCCTTTCAATGCTTCCAACAATGCGCATGCTTGTGACAAAGTTCCGCAGCCAAATTGCATGATTTGATACTTCAAAGCAAGTCACAAACTTTGCTGCCATGGTGGAAGTAGCCACTAAAGTCTATTTAGAAGACTTCTAGGAGACGACTCCTCCAGCCAAGAGAAAGATGTAAGCAAATGTGGTACATTTGTTATCCGGGCATCTGAAAAAATATGAATCAGAATACTCAATGATCTCCAAGTTATCCGACTTACGATAAGTGAGCACGAAGTCTCTTGTTCTTTTCAGGTAGCACATTATACTCTTTACCTGCTATCCAGTGTTGAATACCATGGTTGCTAAGATATTCACCAAGAACTCATACAATGAATGCCAAGTCGGAACAGGTTCAAACTTGAGCACACATAAGATTTCTTACATCTGAAGCATATAGAACCTTATGCATCTCTTCCTTTTCAATATCCTTAGTGCGACACTGCTCGAGACAAAACTTGTCTCCTTTAGCAACAAGTGTGTCTCCTGGTTTACTATATTTCATGGAGAATCTACCCAGAACTTTATCAATATAGCTCCTTTGTTACAATCCTAAAATACCTCGAGAACGATCTCTAAGTATTTGAAATCCTAAGACAAAGGAGACGTCCCCAATATCTTTCATCTCAAATTTATTTGTGAGAAATCTCTTGGTTTTGTGTAATAAGCCTAAATTGTTGCTTGCCAAAAGGATATCATCTACATATAGTACCAAGAAAAAGAATTTACTCCCACTGAACTTTTGGTATACATAGTAATCAATCAGATTAACCTAAAAAGCAAATGAGGATATTACTTGATGAAATTTGTAATACCATTAACGGGAAGCCTGTTTAAGGCCATAAATGGATTTCTTGAGTTTGCAAACCATAGACTTTGGATCTCCTGACACAAAGTTTTCTGGTTGCACCATATATCTCTTCAATGTTTCCATTTAGAAACACAACCTTTACATCCATTTGATGCAACTCTAAATCAAAATGAGCTACCAATGCCATCATAATCCTAAGAGAGTCCTTCAAAGAAACTGGAGAGAAATTCTCTTTATAATAAATTCCTTCCTTTTAAGTAAAGTCTTTTGCGACAAGACAGGATTTATATCTCTCAATGTTACCCTTTGAATCCCTTTTGGTTTTAATATCCATTTTCAACCATTGGGTTTCATTCCTTCAGGTAATTTAACGAGATTCCAAACATCATTATCATCCATTGACTCCATCTCATCCTTCATGGAATCAATCCACTTAAGAGAGTTTGGACTCTGCATAGCCAGACTAAAGTTGATAGGATCTTCCTCAGCCATACCAATGCCATCCTCACGTTCCTGAAGAAATACAACATAATCATCCAAAATTGAATTCTTCCTCTCTCTAGTGGATCTTCTTAATGGTGGCTCTTGAGGTTGTTGAGTTTGAACTATATGCGGTGCTTGAGGAAGAAACTCAATATTGTCTTGTTCTTGAGAGATCTTAAATAACATCATTGTTTATTTCAGGTTATGTTTCTGGAACAAAGATAGTTACAAAACTTGATCATCGTGAGAAACCGTTTCTTCATCAAAGACAAAACTCATTATGCTTCCTTCTCCTCCAAAATTTACATCCTCACGAAATCTTGCATTTCCCGTTTCAAAAATTATTTTAGTGATAGGATTGTAAAACTTATGCCTGTAAGAGCGTCCATCATATCCAATAAAATAACAGCTAACTGTCTTTGCATCCAACTTACCTTCATGAGGCTTATAAGGCCTCGCTTCAGTTGGACATTGTAACACCCTTTTTTACCCCACAATTATTAAAGTAAAATAACACAGATATCAGAGTAAATTATTTAACTCAATAAAAATCACCTCAAAGGGTGTACATTTCTCAATAGCTCAAAATAAGTAAATGCTTTGTGTATAACAGGTTTTCTCAAAATACATCAAATTGCACAAAGCAGCAGAACTCAAAAGGTATAAATCAAGGTTTTCCTCATACGAGAAGATAAGCAAAATAACTCAACAATATATAGTTTAACTCAAAAGAACCCAACCCGATGTTACATATCAGAGCAAGAACCTCTAATTTAACCAAAAGGCTAACAACTCAAAGACTTCAAAAATCGTCAATGGCGTCCACGACTAAACTTGATCATCTGCATGTTACCCACGTGGAGGTAACATTCAAACAGGCAGGGTGAGTAAAACAATTCATAATAATCAATGTATAAAAATCAACATATAAATGGCATCATAATCATATTCAACACATTCATATCCTTCAATATGCCTCAAAGGCCACGACGTCATAATTCATACAAAAGGACCCATAAATGCAAATGTAACAAGACTCAATGCATGTGGTACCAATCATCACAACGCGATATACACTAGGCCATCAACCCTCCATAGATCCCCATCAATAGTTTCTTCATTGATGAACCAAACTAAAAACCTTCAAATCCAAACTCAACACCCTCACAACCCCAAAAACGCCATGGTTCTCATCTTCTCCATCTAAACAGAACAAAGCAAAACCCATATTTGCTTCCCTAAACCCACACGAAACGCCCAACCTCCATTTTCGTTCAACTTCAACCACTTTTAGAACCGTCATCAAACAAACATTTTCGGACCAACATCAAATACCATCGACCTTCCATCATCTTAAACCCAGATGCAACCTTCCAAAACAACAATGAAACCCCTTAGCAACTCACTAAAAACGACAACCTCAACCCGTTTTCGCACTTCATCGTCTCCAAACCGTGATTGAAGCATAAATGAACATGGAGATGAATTTGGATTTGAAATAGAATTTAGAGTTGAAATGGAGAGAGGTTGAGATGAGCCAAGAATGGAAGGGGTTGATTCGATTTTGACCAGAGAGAGGTTTGAAATGAGACGAAATAGAAGGAGCATTTGAGAGAAGGAGATTTTATTTTATTTTTTAATTTTTAATTTGACTTGTTTTGTTGTCTGCTTTTGTTGTTGGGCCTTAGAGCCCATAAGCCGTGTGAACCGAATCCTCACCCACCGCCCCACTTTCTTCCATACCCCTCTCTGTTTTTATTTTTTTAAATTCATTTTAATATGTAAATATTATTATTAGTTATTATATGTTTTATTATTAGTTATTATGTAATATATTTTTATGAACAGGCTGTTACTATGTAATATATTATAGTTTGTTTTATTTTTGTAAATAATTTATATATATTAATATCTTCTTGTATTTCTTTTAGAAATTTATAATATTTTATATTATAGTTTTAGAATTTCAATTCTATTTTCTTTTTAGAAGTCTATAATATCAAAGTTTATGGTTTTTTTTCTTCCTATTTTAGAGGTTAAATCTTATTCCTCTTTTGTTATTGGACATTTTGTTCCATTTTTGTCTATTGGTCGATGACGACATTTCCGTAATCCATTACCAGTCAAAGTATTGATAAATAATGTTGGATCCGAGACCACTTCTTTTCTCTCCTCATTTCTTCTTCTTTTCGATTTTATTTTGACTTGTCTTGGATTGATGAAGTCTTGTATCCATAAGCGTTAGATTATCGAAGTTTACCTTCGATTAATCGACATTTTGTTTGCGATTAAGACGAGATCCCATTTTTGGTCCTTGCAACACGATTAAATTGAAGAATGATCCTCAATATCATTTCTCTATCTTGTCCATATCACGGATATCAATACATGACCTCCTATAGTTTGACCTCCCTCATAAGTCGAGCTACGACGGTTTAACGTCACATTGGACCCGATTCAATTCACTTTGACCCTTTCGAACCGTATTTAATTAACATCAACAAGGATCAAAGAGAAGAAGCATGGAAATAAAGCTTGCACGCAAACTCAAGGGTCAATGGAACCACTCCGTTCGGTAACATTTTTCTAAATCATCTTTTATTCAACCGTCGAGTGTTGTGAGCTGTTAGCGTTAGACGCATAGGAAATGATGAGTGGGGAGCCTCTTCTCGCTCGTCTAGAGTGTTTAGCGTATGCCCTTTGGGCAATATGCGACGCATTCGCTCCTACGTCTTAGGTTTTAGCATGTGCGACCCGTTCCAACCCCTTTCTCTCGCCTCAGTGCGATCGAGATTCCCTTTTCTCTCACCTCCGTGCGATCGAGATCCTTTTCTCTCGCCCCCGTGCAATCGAGACTTCCTTTCTCTCGCCTCCGTGTGATCAAGATCCCTTTTCTCTCGCCCCCGCGCGATTGAGACCGTTTCTCGTAGTTAGATAAACTACAGCTGCTCTAATTTCTCATGCCATATGAGAATATGTAGACACAAGACACGATGTCTTCGCGAGCACACTAAAAACTAACTTCTCTTTTCTCTCGCCCCCGTGCGATTGATACTTTCCTGCTAATAACTAACATCCCTTTCTCTTGCCTCAGCGCAATCGAGACTAGCCTGTTGTTCTAAACCCTTAGGTTCCCCGTACCTTTTAACCCAAGACATGATACGTCCGTTCTACCGCAAACAGGTAACGCCTAAGTTTCCAATGGTCGAGCAGCAATACACCTAACTGCTAGAATGCGTACGCTAGTATCGTCTACCTTTTCTCTCGCCCCAGTGCGATCGAGAACTCTCTGCTTTCATCCCGTAGTTAGCTGAACTACATTTTGCTCTGATTTCTCATATCAGATGAGAATACGTAGGTACAAAATACGATGTCTTGGCGAGCAGTCTCCCCCGTAGTTGTCCGAACTACGTTGACTCTGACTTTCCCATTGCACGAGGGAATACATAGGCATAGGGCGGCGATGTCATATCGAGTCAGTTCTTTCCGTTAACCTCCGTTTAGCAGTAGCCGTAGATAGTTTATTTTTCACCCATAGACTAGACAACAAACGTGGATCCCGTTGAGTACAACGGACGTGAGGGGTGCTCATACCTTCCCCTTGCGTAACCGACTCCCGAACCCAAGATTTGGTTGTGATGACCTATCTTCTCCCTTTTTCTTAGGTTTTCTCTGATCGTTTCCTTTCCTTCTCTTTGGGATAAATAACGAATGGTGGCGACTCTTCTGTCTTCTGCCGGTCTTTTTCGCAGTAGTGACAAATAGGACCGATTCTACTTGAGAACCAGAGCACATGAAAACACTTCACATCCACACAATGAGATTGAATCCAAAGTAATTGAGGTTCTGAACCAAAGTCCGGATGCACATGAATGCATGATGCACACGTCACAAATCATCCTCATAACAACATCATAGGTGCGTCATAACTCATCATCATCAAACGTTATAGCTCATCATCATAATCATCATCATACATCATGTTATCATAACTCATCATAATAATCATCATCATACATCATGTCATCATATAATCATAATAATCATCATCATACATCATAAGAATCATCATACAACCATATACAAATCACATACCACTCATAGTCATACTCATATTAATTCATCATATTATCACATATTATCACATATTAATTCATAATTATACTCGCAGTAATTCTCATACTATCGCCTATTAATCACATAAACTTCACAATCCTACTCATGTTAATTCATCATATTATCACATATTATCACAGTTACCCTCATGGTAATTCATTAAGAAAATTGCAACATCAAAACATCAAGACATCACTGAACCAGAACATGATTCATTAATAGAACATATACACAATTGACTTCTCAAACATAATTAGATATACAAATATTTGGAAACTAATTGCCTTATCTATACTATGTTATAGACCTGTTCATTAGCTTTCCAACACTTCTAACGGGAGTCAAAACGTACTTATGGATCAAAAGTTACGTCCAAAACGATTTCGACCGAAAACATGAACAATCGTGACGAACATCAAAATGCTGTTACGCTCCGGAACCTAAATCATCCCAAAAGTCCACACGATTCACTTCCTTAATACCCCCAAAACATCTCTAAATCATCCATAAGGTCTTACTGCGATAAAGGAACAAAATCTACGGTTTACTAGGCCAATCCTGTAACATATTCACGCCCTAAATCACAATTTTTTCTTCAATTACTCCCTAAGGCATCAGAGTTACTCACTATCGAATATTCCTATCCCTTCAGAGTTAGACATATAACAATTCAAAATTTTTGCCACGAAGGCCTACCTTTCCCTTTTCCCCAAAGGATTCCAGGTAAGATCACTATTTCTCATATATATGCTCTAACAGTCAGGAATACTTACCACTACACCACAACCATCAGGGTTCTCACTATCAAATTTTCCTACAGGGTTAGACCAATGTCAAATCATAGTTTTTGGCCACGAAGGCCTAGTTTCCCGTTTTCCCAAATAAATCCCTACAGTTAAAGTTCTCAATAATCGATTTAGGCCACGAAGGCCAAAAATCCATTTTTCTCATTATTCGCCTCAAAACTCTTAAACCCTTAAATCAACCTTAAATACACTGAAAGTCACACATGGAAAATTATGAAAGGCTATACTCCTCATACCTTAGTTGTCGATCAAAGCCTTCTCAATCTTTCAGAGAATCTCTCGAAACTTCTGCCTCCATTTTTCTCCTCAGAGCTCTGGCCTCAATACTTTTCACGGTTAACAAATGAATCCTAATTCCCTTCAGAATTCCTTTTTATCAAACCTAGTCTTGGATCACCCAATTGGGCTTTTCCATAACACCCTTACTAACTCCTCTTAATGCCCAAATTACTCTTATTTCACTTATATTTATTTTAACTAATAATAATACTAATATTTCCATATTGTATACTATTAATTAAATAAATAATCCAAAAATGCATAATTCCCAATAACCCACAAAACCACCAAAAACCACCAAAATACGAATATTCTCAATTAAATAAATGAATTAAAATATTCCAATTAAATTTAGGGTGTTACAACTCTCCCCCACTTAAAAGAGTTTTCACCCTCGAAAATCACCTCAAGGAAACAGAGTCGGGTATGACTCCCTCATCTGATCCTCACGCTCCCAAGTCCAACTTTCTCCAGCTGGTCCTCCCAAAACTACCTTTACCAAGGCAATCTCTTTACCTCGAAGTTGCTTCTCGTTCATCAATCCGAACTAGCAATGCCTCAACAGTCAAATCATCTCTCACTTGTACATCATCCATCTGAATCACATGCGACTGATTTGGAATGTACTTCCTTAACGGAGACACATTGTAAGTGCTCTTGATTGGCTGCATTTTATGGCAAAATATTATAGTATGTATGCAGGTAATGTCTAAAATTAGTACATACAAAATATGGACTGTGCAGGGTAGGTTTACTTAGCTATTTTAATAGTTAAGTTGGATGTCACACTGGATGTCATGACATGGGTCGTATGACATCAAGCGAGCAAGTTAGTTTCTAGCAGCTAGAAATCAGAAGATTTCTTAGAAGCTCAAAGCTGGAAGTCAGGAAACATTTTAGAAGCCCTAGGCGCACTAAAATGTCTCTGAATTAAATGTAAGTATGCAGTTTCTCTGATGTAGGGTTTTGAACACGGGAAAACCTAAAAACTGCATAAAGCCTAAGGACCAACAACTGCTATAAATAACAGAGGATGCAATCCTAACAAAGCAGCTCTTACAGATATAGAAGATCAACAGTGTATAGTAAGAGTCCTTGTGAGTGAAGTTGTTCTGCACTTCAGGTTTTCAATTGTGTCTTAGGAATACTTGTAATTCAAGCAATTGGCTTCTGCATAATTGTCTTGATTAGGTAGGTTCTAGGCTGGTGTAACACTTAAAGCCATGAAGCAAGAGTGATGTGTTCTTGATCAAATCTGTGAAGCACGATCAAGGTGTGTACTTTTTGAAGTGTCTCTTCAAAAACTATTTTGCAATTGTAACTGATATCACAGGTGTGCAATAGTGGGGGAGTGAGTGGGTATACTCAGGTCTAGAGTGTCTCTAGGTTGAAGTGTCATTGGGTAGGGATTAGGTGAGGAGTGTAAACTGAAGGTTTAACTCTGAATTGATACTACCGATAATGAATTTCCTCCCTGGCTTGGTAGTCCCCAGATGTAAGTGTTGCTGACAGTGAACTGGATAAACAATTACTGTGTGTACTTTACTGCTTTCTATTAAACTGTCAAGTAGCCTATGTTATTGTGGATGTTATAACATCAGTTATAACATCCATCTGTGCGCAAGAAAAATTTCAATTGGTATTAGAGCAGGCACCCTTCCTGTTTGAGTCTGGATGAGATCTAGGAAAGACAAATTCTGCTACTATGGACAAAGACATAGGATTCACCAATAGACTGCCAATTCTGGATGGGTCAAACTATGACTATTAGAAACCAAGGATGATTGCATTCTTGAAGTCTATAGATTACAAGGCCTGGAGAGCTGTGAATTCAGGATGGGAACATCCAATGAAGACAAACAAGGATGAAGCATCAATAATAATTCTTGAAGAAGAATGGAATAAAGAACAAGATGCTATGGCTCTTGGAAACACCAAAGCCTTGAATTCTCTATTCAATGGCATAGGCAAGAACATCTTCAGGTTGGTACACCATTGTGAACTAGCAAAAGAGGTTTGGGACACCCTTAAAACCACTAATGAGGGAACCTCCAAAGTGAAGATGTCTAGACTTCAAATGTTAACAACAAAATTTGAAGGTCTGAAAATGAAGGAGGATGAGACCATTCATGAGTTCTACATGAATGTTCTTGAACTTGCAAACAAATCAGGGGCTTTGGGGGGAAAATGTTTGAAGAAAAATTGGTGAGAAAGATTCTCAGGTCCCTGCCTAGAAGGTTTGCAATTAAGGTCACGACCATTGAAGAAGCCCAAGATATATGCCACATGAAGGTGGATGAACTCATTGGTTCTCTCCAAACCTTTGAGATGGGAATGAGTGACCAGACAGTGGAGAAAAATAAAAAAAGCATAACTCTTGTTACAAGCATTGCAGAAGAGGCAAAAGGAGAAGATGGGGGAAAAGAAGAAAACTAGTCATAAGCAATAACATTGCTTGGAAGACAATTTAATAAACTGATCAAAAGGATAGATCAGAAATCAAAACCCTATGCCAAGAACAGACCCTCTGGCAGTGGCAAAGATAAAGCTGAAGACACAACTGGCCAAAGCAAAAGAGTCCAGTGTCATGAGTGTGAGTGATATGGACATGTTAGAAGAGAATGTCCCACATACCTTAGAAAAAGGGAAAAATCCTAACTGTCACTTGGTCTGATGAAGACTTAGAAAGTGAATCAGATGGAGAGTCTGCCAAGCATGTCACTGCTCTCAACAGTGTGTGCATCTCTGATGGTGACTCAAGTGAAGAAGAGATGGCATTTGAGGAGCTTGCAGCCTCATATCAGAAGCTTCACATCAGAAGTTCAGATCTGTGCCAGCAGGGAGAACATCAGAAGAAACTCATCAAGGAGTTAGAATCTGAAAAGAAGGAGCATCTAGTCACTATAGAGTCACTTGAAGGTGAGGCCAGCTTGTTAAAGTCTAATTTGGACCAATTGTCCAAATCCATAAGGATGCTTAATCCTGGAACTGACACACTAGAAAAGATTCTGCAAAGTCGTTAAAATTCAGGAGATAGGTCTGGTCTAGGATTTGTTGATAGACAAAACCCTGTGCTGAAACTCAAGAAACTACAACCTGAGATTCAGAAGCTAAAGAGGATGTCACGACCAATGTCACAACATCCACCACAAAGAAACTGGAATCAAGTCAAAAGATAATTCCAGGGGTATAAATGTTATCATTGTGGTAAACTTGGGCATATTAAAGCTGTATGTTTCTGGCTGCATGGATTTCCTAGCCAAAGAAATGCTAACCAGGGTACGCATGGAAAAAGGAAGCATCATGGCAAACGGAAGCATCATGACAAATGGCAACGTCATGTTAATCAGGGCAGGAGGCAGTATCAAGCCAAACCCAAGAAGAAGGAAGTGCCTAATAAGCAAACGCAATAGGCTGTCAAGACTGGGGCTCTAACAACTAACACTTCCCTGAGAATTCCAACCAAAGAAGATTTGTACTTTGACAGTGGCTATTCCAGACATATGACTGGAATTAAGGATTACTTGACAAAACTCAAACCTTATTCATCAAGTCATGTAACCTTTGGAGGAGGAGCTAGAGGAAAAATTACAGGTGTTAGACAACTGGACAACATTAAAGCTCCAGAATTGAGGGATGTCTTGTTGGTTGAGGGACTAAATGTTAACCTAATAAGCATAAGTCAACTATGTGATCAAGGTTTAAGAGTCAATTTTTCAAAGGATATGTGTATGGTTGTCAACAATGAAGGTAAGGAAGTAATGAGGGGACCTAGATCCAATAATAGCTGCTACCTATGGGAGCCCAAAAGGAACAAAATTGGATTGATCAATGAAGAAAAGAAGGAGAACAATTGGGTGAATAAAAGCAGATACCAACAAAGGATAAGGAAGATCATAGTCAAGAAATCTGGAAAAATAATCCCAAAATGTCTGCTAGATGGGAGACCAGGAAATTGTGAATATGAGGGTGACAGGCAAGGCCAAAAGAGATATCCAAAGAATGGCCATCAAGGTAAGATAGATAGGCTATATTGGAACCTGATGAAGTCCATGGAAGCTACCCTGAAGGAAGGAAGTAATGTCACTCCTGAATTCATGACTTTGTCCTGTGACATCAAGGGTACAAGGGAGCTCAAGACCACTCAAGTAAAAATTTCTCAGAATCAATTAAGGACTGGTCTTAATAAGGAAAGTTAGCAACTAATAGGGAATTATATTTTGAAAATCAGATATACTCTGATTGGTCAAAATATTGAATTCCCTCCACTCTCACAAAGAAACCCTTCTGATATTCGTCACTTCCTACACTTCTTCGTCTTCCACCACAGAAAACCCTCTCCAGCCTAGTCACCTACAATGTCTCAACATCGTGCGTCTGCATCTACCAAATTGTTCCATAAAGAGCACAATGTACAAAGGATCACAACTCCTATATCTAGGGCATACCCGTCTCTAGCTCATCCTGAAAGGCATGAGGAGGATACTGGTTGTTCATCTGAAAACCCTAACACAAAAGGACTAGAAACTCTGGCCAACTCTGCAGTTCAGGAGGAAAGGGTGAGCATTGAATGTACACGAGGAATAAATGAAGGTACATGCAATGTTGCAAATGTTGAAGATGAATTATCAGATGATGAGTTTATTAAGAAGTTAGCTCCTGGTATAGCTCAGAAACTCGCAGCCATGAAGGGAAAAACTGTCCCAAACGAAGAGCCCTCCAAACAATGAAAATTATCCTCTGTTGGTCCTTCTAAAACTTGAAAAAAGGGGTCATCTACATCCAAGAAAAGGAAAGTCACAAATGAGGACTCAGAGTCTGATGGAGCTGTTGTGAAAGATGTCCCTAACATCTTCAAGAACAAAAAATCAGGAGGAATGAAACCTCTCAAGCAAATGCCAGAGGCTCTGCTGGACAATGTCTCCTTTCACTCCATTCACAGTGTGACTAAGTGGAAATTTGTGTACCAAAGGAGGATAGCTCTTGAAAGAGAGTTGGGAAAGGATGACTTAAAAATTAAGGAAGTCATAGGACTAATCAACTATGCAGGTCTGATCAAGATTGTTACTGGGTTTTCAAAATACTATAAAGGGCTGGTTATAGAGTTCATCGTCAACATCCCTGACTCAATCTTGAAAAGAGAAAGCAATGACTTCATGAAAGTCTATGTCAGAGGACAATGTGTACAATTTTCGCCCTCTATAGTTAACAAGTACTTGGGGAGAACTAACGATGGAGAAAAGGAGATAAATATCTCAAATGACCATGTCTGCAAGATAATTACTGCAAATCAAGTCAAAGCTTGGCCTACCAAAGAAAAGTTAGTTGCAACACAACTGAGTGTCAAATATGCAATCCTGCATAAGATTGGAGCTGCCAACTGGGTACCTATCAACCATACCTCTACAATTGTTGTTGGTCTTGGCAAGGTCATCTATGCCATAGGCACCAAAATAGGTTTTGACTTTGGACACTACATTTTTGGTCAAGTTGTAAAATAAGCCACCACCAAGGCAATCAAATGGCCAATAGCCTTCCCATCTATTATCTGTGACATCACTCTCCAGCAACATCATGGGATCTTAAAGTCAAGTGATACTACCAGCAAAAGGGAGCCTCACTTATCAATACACTCTAAGCTATTCGAGGGAGACATGTCCCAGACATGGTGCTTACCTCCAATTCAAAGGGTAAGGTTCCCAAAAGAATGATAATAGCTGAATTAAAGGATGAATGTAGGGAGTTAGGAGAATCAATAAGTACATCTACTGCATGCAAGATCAAGATGGAATCTCTTATTCAACGGCTTGAAACAAATACAGATGGTAGTGATGAAGCTGTCAGTTCAGGGGAAGAGTCTGAGGACAGAAGCAAGGATGTCTCAACCAATGCCAATAACATTAGTTCAGACTCCACAAATACAGATGAGGAAAGGTTAAACTCTGAGGAAGAAGATTAGTATGCTGATAAAATGAGAGGCTCAGGTTACTGGTCTGCTGAGCTGATGTAGGTCTGTGCTGCTTGTGTGAGTTGTGTATGATAATGCTCAGTATGAACAATGTGTTGTCCCTAACAAATGATATGCTACAATCTTTTAATCTATTCTATGTTTTAGTTGGATTTTAATTTGTGGCTAAAAGGGGGAGATAGTGTTGAATGATTATCAAAAGCAGGTGGAAGAATAGGTGGAGAGCTTGAAAACAATTTGAATGCTTGATCATATGAGCTCATGTTAATCCTGAATACAGGTGTGATAACAGCTGATGCTGTTTTATCTGTGTAGGAGTAGGCATGATAAACCTGTTGTGAATGTATGCTGTATTATGCTAGCATGTGTGAGTTTCTGATTATTGGCTAGAACTAATTAGGAATGTATGCTATGTGTGTATCTGCAAGGTGTTAGCAGATTGTGTGTGTATCTGCAAGGTGTTAGCAGATTGTGTGTGTATCTGCAAAGGAGTTAGCAGATTGTGAGTGTGGTGCAGCCCTGCAGGAGGAGTAGCACTGGTTAGTCCACAAGTAGGTGAGACTACTAAAGCCTAAGCTAACAGGTCAGAGTGTTAGGCTTAGAAATTTGTGTGACTTCAGGATGTTATTCTGAAAGTCATGACATCTAAAACAGACTGGATATTGGTATGTAACTGCAGGTTATGCAGTATGTAAACTCAGCTGATGAGAGCATCAGTTTGAGGGGAGTAAACAAGCAAGTTACTCAAGGAAATGTTGCATATGTAGTGGAAACTAACAGATGTGTGTGAGCAGATTGATCCTGAGAAACTGATAGCTAACAGAGTGTGTACATCTAGCAACTTTCCTGCAAGACAGGTCAGGTGTTAAGTCTTCTGCTGTGTATAAATCTCTGGTTTGAAAACAAGGGGTTTTAGCCAAAAATTTTCCAAAGGGGGAGTTTGTAAGTGCTCTTGATTGGCTGCATTTTGTGGCAAAACATTATAGTATGTATGCAGGTAATGTCTGAAATTAGTACATAGTAAATATGGACTGTGCAAGGTAAGTTTACTTAGCTATTTTAATAGTTAAGTTGGATGTCACACTGGATGTCATGACATGGGTCGTATCACATCAAGCGAGCAGGTTAGTTTCTAGCAGCTGGAAATCAGGAGATTTCTTATAAGCTTAAAGCTGGAAGTCAGGAAACATTTTAGAAGCCCTAGGCGCACTAAAATGTCTCTGAATTAAATATAGGTATGCAGTTTCTCTGATGTAGGGTTTTGAACACATGCAAACCTAAAAACTGCATAAAGCCCAAGGACCAGCAGCTACTATAAATAACAGAGGATGCAATCCTCACAAAGCAGCTCTTACAGATATAGAAGATCAACAATGTGTAGTAAGAGTCCTTGTGAGTGAAGTTGTTCTGCACTTCACGTTTTCAATTGCGTCTTAGGAATACTTGTAATTCAAGCAATTGGCTTCTGCATAATTGTCTTGATTAGGTAGGTTCTAGGCTGGTGTAACACTTAAAGCTGTGAAGCAAGAGTGATGTGTTCTTGATCAAAGCTGTGAAGCACGATCAAGGTGTGTACTTTTTGAAGTGTCTCTTCAAAAACTATTTTGCAATTGTAACTGATATCATAGGTGTGTGATAGTGGGGGAGTGAGTGCGTATACTCAGGTCTAGAGTGTCTCTAGGTTGAAGTGTCATTGGGTAGGGATTAAGTGAGGAGTTAAACTGGAGGTTTAACTTTGAATTGATACTACTGATAGTGAATTTCCTCCCTGGCTTGGTAGCCCCCAGATGTAAGTGTTGTTGACACTGAACTGGGTAAACAATTGTTGTGTGTACTTTACTGCTTTCCATTAAACTGTCAAGTAGCCTATGTTATTGTGGATGCCATAACATCAGTTATAACATCCATATGTGAGCAAGCAGAATTTCACACATGAAACACATCATGCAAATTTACAAGTGAGCTTCCGATGCGCCACTCTGATACAGACCAACAAAACACGGTGTGAGCTTCCGAGACTTCAAAGCTCGACCAACACCAGTTACTGGCGTAACTCTTAAACACACAATCTCCCCCTTGAAATTCAAGTGTTTTTCTCCTCTTATCATGGTAACTCTTCTGAAGACCCTGCAAAACATTCATATTTTCTTGGATCCTCTTGATCTTCTCAGTCGTCTCTTGCACAATCTCAGGTCCGAGCACAACACTCTCTCCTGACTCATACCAACACAAAGGAGTCCTACACCTCCTACCATACAAAGCCTCATACGATGCCATTCCGATACTAGAATGGTAACTGTTATCTTAGGTAAACACAACCAACGACAAATAACTATCCCCCGATCCACCTTGATCCAACACACAAGCTCTCAACAAATACTTTAAAGACTGGATAGTTCTTTCTGTCTGTTTGTTGCGGTTATAATAGGATATAAAATTATTAATTAATTTGAATCACATCTTTAGTTCACAACCGGTCTTTAATTTATCCGAAGGAAAGGTCAAAGAAAGGAAAAACCTAATTTTTGCATCGTAAACAATGCGGGGAGAGATCTTGGTAAGGGGTTGGTTAAGCCTAGGGAAGGTATTAGCACTAGGGGTGGTCATGGATGGTTAATGTCCAAAACCAATCCATAACCATAAATAATCCATATATTACAACCGGTTATTAAAACCAATTTTAATAACCAGTTTTAATTTTTTAAATGGTTATAAACCAGTTATATCCATAACTAATTTTACAATTAATTTTGATTTAATTTTATTTTAAAATTGATTTGCAAATCGGTTGTGGAAATTTTAAACAAACTCTTTCTTAATCATCTTGAAGAGAGAAATATAGACTTTTAGTATAATACAACCATATTAGAATAAGTATTTATATATTTTAACAGGTAGCACAGGTGTGAAACTATTATTGTGCAACAATTATATTAACAATTAATAAATTGTATAATATGTAAATCTATGTTAATATATAATAATAATAAAAGATGATTGGTTTAACGTTAAATTGGTCATTCACTATTAAAACCAGTCACTTTAGATCACTCATTCTTATACTTCAAATAAAATTGAGTGGTAAATTTAAAATGACGTGACATAAAATATAATAAAATAGAAACTGTATAGATTAATATGATTTATATATTATTTATCAAATAGTAAAATAACTAATTTTTAAAGCTGAAATTGAAATGAAAAATAAATTGCTTTCCGTCAACGATGTTTCAAAAATAAATAGTAAAATAATTATGACAGAAAAATTTTTATTTACTGGAAAAAAATTAAAACAATATTTTTTTAAAGAAAAATTAATTTTTGTTTTCAAAATAAAAATATTATTTTTTTGAAAAAAAATTTCAAAGTTTTTTTTTAATTAAAAAAATTGACTAATTTGGTTTTTATTTTGGATATGGATGTCCAAATTATGGATTTGGTTAAAACCATATTAAAAATATATCCAAAATATGGATTTGGTTAAAACCATACTAATAATTAACCGATTTTTAATAACCGGATTTGGATATGGATATGGATTATTTAAATAACCGGTTTATTTGAGCACCCCTAATTAGCACCCTAAACTTCTGTAGTACTCTACAGGAACCTCTTGTATAAAGTTTACTATTTGGCTTGATTATCTGCTTGAGGGTATATACTAAGGGTTAGAAGGTGATAGAAAGATCTAAGGGTTACTCCTAAGTTTACTCGCTAAGACTCGCATCTTGTGCCTACGTATCAGAGGTAGAGGATGGAATTAGAGTAATCGTAGTTCCCCTCAAAAGGGAGGAAGAGAAACTTGACGGTGGTTAAGGTTTCAATGGGGAATAAGCGTTCTTAAGGAAGCGCTTACGTGGAGTACGACGACTCCTATTTCTACGTTGAAAAGTTGAACTGAATTAAGAAAAGGGTAAGATAGGTATTCCACGACGAGAAACCTAAAACGGAGTGCGACGACTCCTTAACCTATTGCTAGGGTAAAAGGTAATTCGGTCCACGACGGGACGCCTAAGCTATTAGGGTTTGAAAAAGTCAAAGATGAGGACTATTGAGGCGACAGTCAAACGGTTAGACCTATTCCTTTGGAAGGGAATTAACAGTAAATGATGCAAATGACAAATTAGTTACACGACAGAATTGAAATATAGGAAAGTACGAAAACAGTAAAAAAATGCAAAGTGACGATATCCTCACGTAAATTACAACACAAAAATGAAAATGCAAAAAGTACGGGGAACTTATTAATTATACAACTGAGGAACAGTGGAAAAACGACATCAGCGTTATACAAACTTAACGGGGCAATAAACGAGCAAAGTTAATTCACAACTGTAATCAAGATGTTAGCCGCATTTTAAGAAACATTTTGAAGTTAATTGAAGAATTAAAAAAATGGTTCTAATTCAAGATTTTTATAAAAAAAAGGTTTTGATTAATTACAATGGTTCTAATTTTAATTTTTAAAGAAAAGTGGCTTTGGTTTAAAATAAGTGCTAATATGAGTTTTAATTAAATGCTTTTCTTTTAAAGTTTTTAAAAATTGGTTTAATTTTAAGTTATTAAAAATGGTTTTTAATTACAAGTCTTTTTTTAAAAAAAAGTTTTTAGTAAATTTTAAATAAAAATGATTTTAATTTACAAACTTGGCTTTTAATTTTAAAAAGTAGTTTTAATTTGGAAAAATGTTATAATTAAAAAGTTTTAGTTTTAGTTTAGGGTTTAATAAATAAGAAAAAGTTTTAAATCTAACTACTAAATTATAAAAATAAAATAAAAACTATTAATTACAAAATGAAAAAAAAAGTGATAAAAGGGGAGGGGGACGGTTGGTAGTTGAACTGCTACTAGGGTTTTGTTTTAACCCTTCTTCTCTTTTCTCTTGGGCATTCGGCTCCGTTTCCGTTGATGAACCCCCTGCGGCTTTTCCTTCCTCCGCATGGTCGTTTGTCCGTCCTTCTTCTTCGTCCCTGTTCACGATTCCTGCGAAATGAAAGAAAAAATAGGGAAAAAAACCGTTAGACTCGTTGCTCACCTTCTGTGAAGGTTTGAAGCGGCGCTTCTATGGGTCCTAGTTGGAGCTTGATGATGATAAACTCGGGATGCTCCTCTCTGATCTTTTTCTATTATTTATGGGTTGATGAACTGATGCCTCTCTATTTCCCGATGATGAATTCTGATGATCTTTTTGCTTTTTATTTCTCTGATGCCTCCATCGTGTTCTTATATTGTTGCTTCTTATCTAGTGACTCAGTGGGTCTGGATTCATTGCTTTGTTGTTTGAATCTTGGTTGCGGATTTGATCCATGTTGACTTGATGTATTTTTTGTAATTTTGGCGATTTTCCAGGAAATGTTGTTGGTTGTTGCGTTTTTCTTTGTTGCTGGATGGGTGATGAGTTGTTGTTGCTGTGTTTTTTCAGGCTGATATGCTGGCTTATTTTGAGGAAATCTTGTTGCTCATTGTTGTTGTGTTTGTTTGATCCGTATGGTTGCAAGAATTTTGGGAAATTATGTTTATGGCCCGTTTGGAAAAAATATTTTTTGAATAAGTGTTTTTTTTTCCAAAAGCACTTATTTTTAAAAGCACTTTTTCTAAAAAACCACTTTTTCTAAAAAAATCACTTCTGCTCTCTCCTGGACTAAAATGGAACAAATGCTGCTAGACTTGTGCCGGGGTCGGAAAAAAATAAGTCGGGAGCTGGCGACGACTTTGTCGTTGCCCTATCGACATACCCGATGATGACTTTTTACTGAGGGTATCGAAACCGATCAAAACTCAATTTTTATTAATTAAATTATTTTCATCTGTGGTTGATTTGTTTTGCAGGTCTGAGAAATCGAGGATTGAAGATCGGACTCGAAGACGACTTTAGAAAAAATAGGACTTTTTAGGAATTAAGAATTTATTTTGTAATTGAAATTAATCTTTGTAATACTGTAATAAAAAGTATAGAATTAATAAAATTCTATTTTCTTATTAACTTGAATTTACTTTCCCGATTAAATTTCTCGAAATAATTCATCAGACTAATTCCAACGAATAAATTAAATTAATTAAATTTATCCGACTAAATTCCTTCAAATAAACTCAAACAACTAAATTCATTTAATTAAATTTAATCGATTAAGCTCCTCCAATTAAATTCGTCTGAATGAATTCATCAGATTAAATTCGTCCAATCTCCATATATTCAAACTGGTTCCATTTACCCGACTAGATCCATCCGATTGCATTTCTCCGACTAAGTTCACCTGATCAAATTCATTCGATTAAAAGTTATCTGATTGAATTCATCCAAATAAATTCAGTTAACTAAATTTATTCAATTAAAATTATCCGATTAAGCTGTGACGTTCCAACTCCGAATTCGACAATTAATTTCTTGCACTATTTAAATCCGACGTAACTGCTGAGTCCAACAAATCCCATTGTAAATTAATTCGTATCCGATAGTAAAAGTCAGTGAATGCGGCCTTGAACGGATAAGCAGAGAAATTCAATTAAGAGGAGAAACAAACCATCTTCCGCATTGAAAATTCAAATTGCATCTTGAATGATTTAACTCAGTAACCTGAATCAACTCGACTAATAATCATTATCAAACCCACAGACGTTCATTATAAATTCCACACGAACTGAAATTCCACTGTTTTCTTCAAAATCGACTGGTAGGTAGCGGGAAGCGGGACAACGTGCGTCTGTTAAAATAAATTCTGCAAAGTAAACTCTCGCATCGATTTAACCTGAATCCACTGATATCTCAACACATTCAGCTCCAGATGATTTAGGAATCAAACAACATTTTTGAAATCCAACTGACGACTAAATCTCGGCTCTTGAATAAAATGTGTTGTATCAGGAGAAATCTGATGTCAAAAACTGCCGTAAAATTCAGCTCCTCCTCTAATAAGTCACAGGAATCAGAGATGGAAACCCCAATTGTTCGAGGGATCCCTGAGGACGACTTTGCTTCCTAAATTGTCAGCAGACCGCAAATTAATGACCCTTTTTCCCTTCACCTATTAAATCACACACAGTGAGATTTTTCCTGCAAAACCAACAGACTGAGCAAACTGGTTAGCGGTTAGATGAAATGCAATGCAATATGAGATGGAATGCAAAATGAACCGACCAATCTAAGGCTAAATTTGGGGTATTACACTATCCATCCGTCCGCGGATGATAGGCAGAGTTCAACTTCAACATGGTACCCAAAGCGCCTGCAAACTCTCCCAAAATCTCGATGTAAATCTCAGATTTCCATCTAACACAATATTCGACGATATCTCATACAACTTCACAACTTCCTCAATATACATCTCAGCTAGCTTCAACATAGAATGATTAATCCTCATTGGTATGAAATGAGCTGATCTAGTCAATCTATCCAAAATCACCCAAATTGAATCATATCCCTCTCACAGTCTTCGGCAAACCCGACACAAAATCCATGGAAATACTATCCCATTTCCACTCTGGAATATTCAACAGTTGCATCAGACCCAACCGTCTCTGATGTTCAATCTTCGACCTCTGGCAAGTCTAACCAGCATATACAAACTCAACCACTTCTTTCTTCATCCCTGGCCACCAAAACAATTTCCTCAAATCCGGGTACCTCTTCATAGCACCGGGATGGATACTCAATCCACTTAATGTCCTTCCTCAACAATACTCTTCTTCAACTCAACAATATATGGAACATAAACTCTATCACAAACATCTCATGATACCATTTCCATTAATCTGAAAATCATTCCTTCGACTTTGATTCATCAAATTCAACCGATCTACCAACCCAAATCAGATTTCTAACCTCCTCGAATCTCATCAAAAATACCACTAGTAAGGTCCAACATACTAAGCTTAACTCCATAAGAAGTCTCTTCATAAACCAAGCTCATATCACGAAATTGCTTAATCACTTCTAACTTTTTTACCATCATCATCGGTATATGCAAGATTTCTAAATTAATGCATCAACTACCATGTCTGTTTTACCCGAATGGTAATTCAACCCAAAACCATCATCCATCAGAAGTCCCAATCATCTCTTCTTTCTCACAGTTAACTCATTCTAATCAAAGAAGTACTTAGAACTCTTACGATTACTACACATATCAATTCCCGAACCAAACAAATAAAGCTTCCAAAGCTTCGACACACCCACAACAACAACCAACTTTAAATCATGCGTCAGCAAATCCCTTTTGTGCCATTTAATTTACTTTAAAGCATAAGCTAAACTTGCTGATGTTGCATTAACACACCTCCCAATCCCATCAACAAAGCATCACAATGTACCACAATGGTTCTGTCGGATTCGGGAAAATCAAACCTGAGTTGTTGTCAGTCTTCTGAAAAGCTCTTGCAACTTTTCTTCATACTTTGCATCCCAAAATAAAAGCTTGAACCTTCCTAGTCCACTGCGTTAATGGCAAAGATAACTTGGAAAAATCCTTCAATGAATTCCAATAACAATCTGCCAACCCAAGAAAACTTCTAATCTCAAATACAGGTTTTTGGAGCTTCCCATTGCTATACAGCTCCAACCTTCGTCATATCAACCACAAACTTGACCAAATAAGTATGAAAAATCCTGTTCATACTCTACAAACCCATATGGTGCATTAGTCACACCAAATGGCATCATGAAATACTCATGATGTCCACACCTTATTTTAAAAGCAGTCTCTTGAATATCTTCAACCTTCACACAAATCTGATGTTACCCAGTTCTCAAATCTATCTTACTGGACACACTTGCAACAACCAACTGATCCATCAAATCATCATTCCTTGGAAGTGAACACTTATTATCGATAGTCACCTTGTTCACTTATCTATAATCCACCCAAATCCTTACAGAACCTTCTCAAGCAAATCTTCAAGTTGCCTCTTCAACTCTTTAAATCCCAATGCAGGCATACGATATAGAGCCATCAATATCAGACTAGTTCCAGGAACTAAGTCGATCGCAACTCCACTTCGCGTGCCGGCGGTAAATCACTTATCTCATCAGGAAAAACCTCTGGACAATAACAATTAATTGGAAAACCACCAACTTCCCCACTCTCATTAACACTCAAAGTTTCCATCAAAATAAACATCTCAGCACCATCATGCACCGACTTATCAAAACAATCTATAGGCACTTAGCTTAACTCAAAGCAATTCACTGCTCACGCCATCTAAGCTTGCAAGACACGTCTATCCCATCCAACATGACTTTGTCCACCATCAACAAGAGATTAAGGGTGATTAGTCCCTCAAGATGTCAATAGACATCCGAAAATCATGATGGGGTATAAACCATCTTTACCAAACTATAAGAGCGTTCATCAACACACTTAGCCACCACTCCACACTTGCAACATCCTGGAGAAGCAAAAGCTTCTCCCCCAGTTGATTCGTTCCCACTTTTGTAGACAAAGGTTAGAAAATAAACGTGTATCGACAGTGTTTTCACGCACATGTTACATACCAGGGAACAACTAACATTAGACGACTTGGCCGGATGGACCGACCTGCTCTGATACCACTAATGTAACACCCTTTTTTACCCCATAATTGTTAAGGAAAAATAACACAGATATCAGAGTAAATTATTTAACTCAATAAAAATCACCTCAAAGGGTGTACATTCCTCAATAGCTCAAAATAAGTCAATGCTCCTTGTACAACAAGTTTTCTCAAAATACATCAAATTGCACAAAGCAGCGGAACTTAACAGATATAAATCAAGGTTTTCCTCATACGGGAAGATAAGCAAAATAACTCAATAGTATATAGTTTAACTCAAAAGAACCCAACCCGGTGTTACATATCAGAGCAAGACCCTCTAAGTTAACCAAAAGGCTAACAACTTAAAGACTTCAAAAATTCTCAAACGGCTAAAACTGATCATCTGCATGTTACCCACATGGAGGTAACATTCAAACAAGTAGGGTGAGTAAAACAATTCATAATAATCAATGTATAAAAATCAACATAGAAATGGCATCATAATCATATTCAACACATTCATATCCTTCAATATGCCTCAAAGGCCACAACGTCATAATTCATACAAAAGGACCCATAAATATAAATGCAACAAGACTCAATGCATGTGGTACCAATCATCACAGCGTGATGGACACCAGGACATCAACCCTCCATAGATCACCATCAATATGGTCGATTCTACTTGAGAACCGGAGCATATCAAAACACTTCACATCCATACAATGGGATTGAAGCCAAAGTAATCGAGGTCCTGAACCGAAGTCCGAATGTACATGAATGCATGATGCGCAGGTCACAAATCATCCTCATAACAACATCATAGGTGCATCATCATTCATCATATTCATCATCATCAAACGTCATAGCTCATCATCATAATCATCATCATACATCATGTCATCATAGCTCATCATAATAATCATCATCATACATCATGTCATCATATAATCATAATAATCATCATCATAAATAATAGAAATCATCATATAATCATATACAAATCACATAGCACTCACAATCATACTCATATTAATTCATCATATTATCACATATTAATTCATAAGTATATTCGCGGTAATTCTCATACTATCACCTATTAATCATATAAACTTTACAGTCCTACTCATGTTAATTCATCATATTATGACATATTATCACCGTTACCCTCATGGTAGTTCATTAGGAAAATCGCAGCATCAAAACATCAAGACATCACTGAACCAGAACATGATTCATTAATAGAACATATACATAATTGACTTCTCAAAGATAATTAGATATAAAAATATTAGGAAAAAAATTCCCTTATCTATACTATGTTATATCCCTGTTCATTAGCTTTCCAATGCTTCGAACGGGGGCCAAAACAGACTTACGAATCAAAAGTTACGTCCAAAACGATTTCGACCGAAAACATGAACAATCCTGACGAACAACAAAACGCTGTTACGCTCTGAAACCTAAATCAACCCAAAAGTCCACACGATTCACTTCCCCAATGCCCCCAAAAACATCTCTAAATCATCCCTAAGGTCTTACGGCGATAAAGATACAAAACCTACGGTTTACTAGTCTAATCCCGTAACATATTCATGCCCTAAATCACAATTTTTCCTTCAATTACACCCTAAGGCATCAGAGTTACTCACTATTGAATATTCATATCCCTTCAGGGTTAGACATATAACAATTCAAGATTTTGGCCACGAAGGCCTACCTTTCCCTTTTCCCCAACGGATTCCAGGTTAGATCACTATTTCTCATATCTATGCTCTAACACTCAGGAATACTTACCAATACACCACAACCATCAGGGTTCTCACTATCAAAATTTCCTACAGGGTTAGACCAATGTCAAATCATAGTTTTTGGCCACGAAGGCCTAGTTTCCCGTTTTCCCAAGTCAATCCCTACGGTTAAAATTCTCAAAAATCGATTTAGGCCACGAAGGCCAAAAATCCCTTTTTCTCATTATTCGCCTCAAAACTCTTAAACCCTTAAATCAACCTTAAATACACTGAAATTCACACATGGAAAATTATGAAAGGCTATACTCCCCATACCTTAGTTGTCGATCAAAACCTTCTCAATCTTTCAGAGAATCTCTCGAAGCTTCTGCTTCCAATCTTCTCCTCAGAGCTCTGGCCTAAATACTTTTCACGGTTAACAAAATGAATCCTAATATTCCCTTCAGAATTCCTATTTGTCAAACCTAGTCTTGGGCCACCCAATTGGCCTTTTCCCATAACACCCTTACTAACTCCTCTTAATGCACAAATTACCCTTATTTAACTTATATTTATTTTAACTAATAATAATACTAATATTTCCATAGCGTATACTATTAATTAAATAAATAATCCAAAAATGCATAATTCTCAATAACCCACAAAACCACTGAAAACCACTAAAATATGAATATTCTCAATTAAATAAATAACTTAAAATATTCCAATTAAATTTGAGGTGTTATAGACATCCCCAAATGTGCAGGTGTCTAATGTTGGGTTTTTTTCCAGTCCAGAGCTCATAAGGGGTCTTAGCTACTACTTTAATAGGTACTCTATTAAGGATATAAACCATGGTCTTTAATGCCTTCCCCAAAATGATTCTGGAAAAGAAAAATGACTAATCATACTTATTACCATGTCCTTAAGAGTTTGGTTTCGTCGTTCTGCAACTCCATTCATGATGGGTTTTTCTGACATTGTGTATTGCAGAATAATGCCACACTCATCGAGGAAAAGCGTAAAGGGACTTAGATGTTGTTCCCCTGATCCATCATATCGACCATAGTATTCACCACCACGGTCGAATTTGACAGTTTTTATTTTCTTTCCAAGTTGAAGTTCGACTTCCGCTTTGAATGACTTGAACACGTCCAAATATTGAGATTTCTCATGAATCAAATACAAGTAGCCATACCTCAAGTAATCATCTATGAACGTAATAAAATACCATTTTCCATTCCAAGAACATGTAGGGAAAGTACCACATATATCAGTATGAATTAGTTCTAAGACATCCTTAGCTCTTTCAGCATGGAGATTCCTCTTGTTTGTCTGCTTATCTTTGATACACTGAATGCAGACTTGAAAGCCCGACAAATCAAGATATCTAAGAATACCATCCGACATAAGCCTATGAATTCTTTGTTTAGATATATGTCCTAATCGCTTATGCCATAAAGTTGAGGAATTCTCATTTAATTTTTGTTTTGTACCATGTGACTCTATTTGCATTATTATTTTTATAAGGACATTCAATACTAAGCATATAAAGATTATCATTCAAAGAACCGTAACCAACAACATTTGAATCATACGAAAGGCTAAAATTTTTATTTCCAAACGAACAATTATAACCTGATTTGTCCAAAATAGAAATAAAAATTAAATTCCGTCTAATAAATGGTGCAATAGAAGTCTCAATCAAATCAAACTGAAAACCAGTCTTTAATAATAATCTAAAAGTCCTTATAGCCTCTACTGCAACTTTATTGTCATTGCCCACATAGATGAATCTTTCAGCATCACTTGGTGGACGGCTCCACAGGCAACCCTACATGGACATACTAATGTGAGTAGTAGCACCAGAATCTATCCACCAAGTATCCTTAGATACATAAACTAAATTAATTTCAAAACAAACAAAAGTGAGAAAATTATCCTTCTTTTCATGCCATGTGTCCATCCTTTTGAAAAAGAAGCAAGTGGTCTCCTTAGGTTGCTCATTTGCATTCTTATTTTGAGAAAAATTTCCCACAGGTTTCTTTCTTTTATTCTGAGAACTGGTAGTCAAGTGAGCAATTTCAGTATTCTCTCTCTTTAGCCTCTCTTCCTCTTGCACACAGTGAGATGTGAGCTCATTGAGAGACCATTTGTCCTTCTGAGTATTATAACTCACTTTGAACTTCCCAAAGTGTTTAGGGAGAGAGAGATCAAAACCAAGTGCACAATCAAATTCTGAGGAAGTTCTAACTTCAATGCCTTGAGTTTTGATGCGAGATTAGACATCTCCATAATGTACTTCCTTATGTTCCCTTTGCCTTTATAAACCATTGAAATGAGTTTGGACAAGATACTGCTTATCTCATCCTTATCATTTTTAGCAAAGAATTACTTCACGGTTTCGAGGAACTTCATGACACTTTCACTCTCAGCAATCGAGCCCTTAATCATTTCAGGTATGGATCTTTTGATCATCACTAGGCATATTCGGTTAGATCAGTCCCATTTTTCTATTTTAGTTTCATTTGGATTCTCAACAGTGGCAGTGAGACGCTCCTCCCTCAATGATAAGTCTAAATCCATGCATTCAAGCACTATCTCCATAGATTCTTTTCAAGATTTAAAGTTCATCCCACTCAACATAGGGATAAAGTTAATCTGAACAACAAAATTTGGAGCGGCAACAGCAGCAACAAGATCCATAGAAAAGAACAACAAACATACAATAACATTAGTAGGCATGTCAAATAACCACATAGACATGTACAATATTCTTTATATGCAAATTAAATAAAACATTGACAAGATACTAAAAAACACCATCAATTTCTAATCTTTGGTTGCAAGAATTAACTGTAAGCGGTACTCCCACGTAATGATTAAACATTAGTAATAAGTCCTGTCAGATAATGGATGCCTTTGACATCAATCATTAGCACATGAATAAACTTGATAACTGCTTCACATTTACCATTTACCATCATACGTATGCAAATTTTCGGCCAAATTGTGTCTTCCTTTTGGCCGACCGTAACAGTTCGCATGAAAAATTACATACTTGAATCAGTTGTACTCGGAAGGATATAAAAAGTTTAATAGTTATATGACAGTGTAATAACCAAAAAAATAATAACATAAAACTACCATTTAAATTGGATAAATTTTTTTGATACACTTAATATATATAATAATTAGGTTAATTCAATAATAATAATGATTTACTAAATAGAAACAACAGTGTTTCTAAATTATAAGAGAATAGTTACATCACTTTGAACACACTCATATCAAATTTACTACCTTTGTAAAATAAATATCTAACACACACTAAAAAACAAAACCGTAATAGTGTCGTGATGCTGGATCCGGTGAATCCACACATAAACAAATATTTGTAACATATAATTTTTGACGCAGAAATCAAACATGTATATAATTAACCGATCAATAAATTAATTTTAAAAATATTTGGATTTATTGGAAAAAATTTCTTTTGAGAGTAATCCTAAACTTAGAAGTTGATGACTTTTGTGGTTCTTCGGTACTCCTTATGCCTTGAATTCTCTTGAGATGGAGGGAAGAGATAATTTTGCTTGTCTACCGTATATTAGGGACCATAACCTATATATAGTGTGATGATCAATTATGATTCTATTTTTCCCAAATAGGTCATAGACATCTACTCATATTTGAGTTCATACCCAATCATTTATTTAATTAATTAATTAAATAATTCCTAAATAAAATTTAAATAGTCTTTTATCATTATTTGATCACATAATTATTTTAGACATTTTATTTAATAAAATAACTAATATAATTAAATAAAATAAATATATTTGATCATATAATTATTGAGATATTAATATATTATAAAATTATTAAAATATTTTAATATTTAAATCTTTTTATAATTGTAGGGAGAATACATATAAGATGAAGAACGTTAGAAAAATGAAACTACTATTATAAGTTGAAGAAAGTAAATGAAAGAAAATAAAATAGCAGTGAAGAACTTTAGAGAAATGAAAATAAAAAGAAAGTGAATGAGATTTTTTTTAATTGTTTATTAGGAGTGAAAGAGAGTGTAAAGTGAGAGAAAAGAAGTATATATAAATACAAAATGATAAAAGAACTCTCAAATAAAAAATAAATTATCATGGAACAAATTTCTTTTTAATTAATATAAAAGTAAATGATAAGTTATAATGTAAGAGAATTTTAAACTAGTAGTAAATTTAAAAAATATTTTTTAGTTAGAAAAAGAGCAATGAGTTTTAGAAAGAGAAAAATTATTTTTAAAAGAAAAACAAAGATTATATTTTCGTCCTGTTTTGAAAGAAACCACTTTTCATGTGGGTCTAACAAAAAAACTTTCTTTCTATGAAAAATCAAACAATAGAAAACAAAATATTTTTTTCCTCTTTCCTTCCTTCCTCTTTCGTTCCTTTGAATCTCTCTTATATCAAACGCCGTAATTTTATATGCAAGTTTTATAGGTACTAATCTTTTAATTTCATATTACCAGTTGCTTTTTCTTATTAAGTCAAACTTATTGTTAAGTAAAAATGCTTATCGGATATTTTAAAGGTAACACTAACAAATATATTTATTATATATTTCTAATAAATTTTGATTTCATTATGTATCGACTGTGTGAGTCTAAAATAAAATAAGATTAATCTTGCTATATAAAAGATGAAATATGCATGAAAAAAATCACACGATCTCATTATTACGCACTCAAAGATTATTGTATGAAAAAGTCTTTTCAAATCTCTTAAAAAGAAGAAGGAAGAATGTTAGAATTTTTTTAAAAATAACTATATTATTAAAAAAAATACCAGTTAAATAGGAATTTTTAAAAAATTATTGAATTGGCTATAATTCCACATTGAGACGCCATATGAAATGATTGATAATATTCTCAAGAGAATCTCTTTTGAGTGTAGCATCGCGTAGCAACTATTTTGGGACTACTTTCTCATAGTTCCTGCACTACGTCCTAGATAAGGCCAAGGTGGTGTTAAGGTACTACGGTCCCCAATATCATGGACTCCTAGCCGAAAATAGTAAGAGTTTTCACGACTATACTCGTTCAACCGAACTATTTTGCGGGAGGGCCTCAATTGAGCGGTGATTCCCAAGTCAGTTTGGTCGGGACTCACTCCCTATAAGGCTCGTCGAATATATCACCTTCCTATAATAGTGTCACTCAAGTCCGGGTGTAAGACTTATCTCGAAATAAAGGGATACCCCAAGCAAGGTCCAATATGAATATATATGTACACAGACAGATAATAAAGTAAATGGCATATAATAAACAAAGTAGGGGTAACCCTTAAAAGAGATTTCCCCAGTAAAGTCGCCATTTTCTGTTGCGATGAGAATAGGATATCAAATTATTGAATCGCAAATCTTTAATTCACAACCGATCTTTGATTTATCCGAAGGAAAAGGTCAAATGAAGGAAAACCTATTTTTGCATCGTAAATAATGCGGTGAGAGATCTAGGTAAGAGGTTGGTTAAGCTTAGGGAATGTACTAGCACCCTAAATTTTTGTAGTACTCTACAAGAACCTTTTGTTTAAAGTTTACTATTTACTTTATTATTTGCTTGAGGGTATATTGCTAAGGGTTAAAAGGGACATAAAGACCTAAGGGTTAGTCCTAAGTTTACTCGCCAAGATTCGCATCTTGTGCCTACGTATCCGAGGTAGGGGATGAAATCAGAGTAATCGTAGTTCCCCTCGAAATGGAGGTTAGAAACTTCTTGACTGTGGTCAAGGTTTCAATGGGAAGTAAGCATTTCTTAAGGAAGCGCTTATGTGGAGTGCGGCGACTCCTATTTCTACGTTGAAAATAGTTAATTGAAATTAGGGTTAAAGAGGTATTCCACGATGGGAAACCTAAAACGGAGTACGCCGACTCCTTGACCTAATGCTAGGGTAAAGGGTATTTTCGTCCACGGCGGGACGCCTAAGCCATTAGGGTTTTGAAATGGTCAAAGGTTAGGGTTATTGACTCGGCGGTCAAACTGTTTAGACCTAATCCTTCAGAGGGTTTAACGGTAAATAATGTCATGCAAAATAATTAAAGCGGCAAGTATGAACATACAGAGAAGTGCTAAATAGTAACAAGAATGCCCCGCGACGATATACTCACGTAAATTACAAACCAAAAATGCAAGAATAAACAGGATACAAGCGACAAATGCCTCGCGTAAATTACAACCTAAAAATGCAATGCAAAACATAAGGAAACTGTAGTACGGACAAATAAGAAACAACGAACGTTAGACGACTCTTAGACGGGGTAATCAACGAGCAAAATTAATTTGCAAGCTGAAATCGGGTGTTAACCATATCTTACGGAAAAAAAAGTTCCACTACTAACAGAAGAATCTACACAGAGCACGTTAGTTTGAACGATTAAATTTAAAAATTGAAAGTACATTTATTCACAAAGTCTTTTTTTTGACAAAAAGGCGTTTTGATTTTTAAAGAAATTTCTAATTGAAAA
The DNA here is from genome assembly GCA_963859935.3 of Lathyrus sativus. NCBI lineage: Eukaryota > Viridiplantae > Streptophyta > Magnoliopsida > Fabales > Fabaceae > Lathyrus > Lathyrus sativus. Next base: position 542,780,950 of record OZ012739.1, on the reverse strand, counting down.
TTAAAACGGGTTTCTGACTTGCTTTAGAAAATTTAATTTTAATCTTAATTATAAAAAGTGCTTTGATTAACAAAATGGCTTTTAAATTAAAAAAGTTTAGTTCTAACCGTTAAAACTGGTCTGGGCCGGGTCGAGAAATTAATTCGGGAGTCGGCTTCGACTTTGTCGTTGCCCTTCCGACGAACCCAATGATGGAAAATAGCTGAGGGTATCGGGACCGATAAAACCAACTTTAATTCTAACTGTTAAAATTGTTTGTTTGCTGTTTGACTTGCAGATTCGAAGAAAAAAGTCGAAGTCGAAGAATTGGAAGCGGAACCGACCTTTTAGGACTATTTTAGGAATTTTAGGACTTTAGAAAAATGTAATTTAATTTGTAAATTTTATTCTTTTTGGATATTGTAATAAAATAATAGCATAAATAAAAGCTCTATTTCATTATTCGGATATTGTAACAAAATAATAAAATAAAAACTCTATTTTCTATTAATTTGAATTTCTCAATCCAATTTATCCAATTAAATCCCATTTTCAATAAAATCTCCGAATAACTCATCCGGTAACTTAAACAAATAACCTCATCCGAATAAATCCAACTTGTTCGATTAAACGTCAATGACCAAACTCTTCATCCGAATAAAATCAAAATGATTATTTTCTTGCAATTACCTTCCTGATTAAATTCTCCGAAGCACTTCTTCCGATTAAACTCAAATGAATAAACTCAACAGACCAAAATTATCAGATTAAATTCCAACAGATATGCCATCCGATCAAACTCAAACTACCTAAATCCAATTAATTTCAATTATATGATTAAACTCAAACGAATAAATTCCGTTAATTAAACTTTATCTGACTAAATTTATTGGATCAATTCACCTGACACTCCATCAGATTAAGCTTCAAACAAATAGATCCAAATAATTGACTTAACCTGATTAAATTCCCCCACCGAGATTTATTTGATCAAACCGAGACATGCGGCCATGAACAGATAAATAGAGAAAATTCAATTAACAGCAGAACTAACTATCTTTTGTATCGAAAATTCAAAATGCATCTTGACTGCTTTAACTCGGCCATCTGAATCAGCTCGACTACCCGTCCTGCTCACAACAACAAGCTACTCATTATAAATTCTAAGACGAACCGAAATTCCAACTATTTCCTTCCAAGATCGACCGACAACTAGCAGAAAGCAGGAAAACGTGCGTTTGTTACAATAAATTCCGCAAAGCTAATTCTTGCACTGGTTTAGCCCGAATACCCTGATATCTCAACACATTCAGCTCCAGATGTCTTATTACTCAAACAGTATCTCTGAAATCCGCCTGATGACTGAAGCTCGACCCTTGAATAGAATGCACTGTATTATGAAGAATTTGATGTCAAAACCACAGTAAATTCAATTCATCCTCAAATAAATCACAGGACTTGGAGATGGAAACCCTAATCACTTGAGAAATTCCAGACGACAACTCAGCTTCACAAATTTTCAGCAGGTTGCAAATTAATGGCCATTTTACCCTTCATCATTAAAGAGCGCACAACATGATCTTTTCTGCAAAACCAACAGACTACACAAACCTGTTAGTGATTAGTTAAATACAATGAAAAAAATGAGATGGAATGCGAAATAAACCGACTAATCTAAGGGGAAAATTTAGGGTATTACAGAGGCCAATAGTCCTCCTTTGCCACCACCTGAAAGCTACTGCCTAGACATTGCAGAAACTTATCATTTGGTGAACAACAGAAAGATAGTTGGTTGGGTCCTGACGAGCCTTCGAACATGCTGTTATAACATGGGAGCAAGGCATACGAAATGCTTGAAACTTTCCACAGTCACACCAAGTCCTATCCAATTCCACTTGGTAACATCCCCTAGGTCTCCCTTCATTATGATCAATTGACTCTACAACACTGAACCAACCTTTATTACGGTCAAATATTGTGACCACATGTGTGTTGGCCTTGGCAGCTTCGTCTTTCATGAATTTCATTGAACTATTACTGTACAGTCGCCCAGATTGTAATACTGAACCCCACTTTGTACGTTTGTTATCAAAGAGTTCCCCGGGCCTAAAATATATTTCCTTTACCAAAGCAGTTATCAGTAGGTTTTAGATTCCCTTGAAAACAAAATTCATTGATTCAACGAGGTTAGTTGTCAAGTGGCCCCATCGCACCCCATTACCGTATGCCCTTGTCCATTTCTCTTTATGAATATCATCAATCCATCTTAATGCATCTGCGTTTATCAGTATGATCTCGTCACAGTAGTGTTTGAATGTGGGCTCCGTTAGTGCATACCCTGCGTTCACAACCTTCTTCCTGAGCGTTTTATCTTTGATTTCCCGCATGAAATTTTGGGCGATGTGTCTTATGCAATACACATGCTTTGTGGGAGGATCCTGCTAACTGTTATCAAGATTCTTGTATATACTCTTGATTGATTGATGTATCAGAGATCAAACATAATTTAGGTTGGGGAGAAACGTATAAGCGAAGATTTTTTAGGAAAAACCTCCAACCCCCAACAGTCTCCCCTTTAACTAGAGCGAAGGCTATTGGAAAAATATTGATGTTCCCATTTTGTACCACAACCATGAGTAGCGTGTCCTTATATTTTCCGTACAACCATGTCCCATCAACTTAAATAATAGGTTTACAGTAAGCAAAGCCTTTGATACATGGTTCAAACGCCTATAAGAGTCTGTGGAAAATGCCATTTCCACTAACGCAAGTCCCGTCTGGTGTATACGTCGGTAATATCTCCAAGATGACAATAGTCCCCGGAGAATATTTTTGAAGTGCCACCAAGCATTTCGAAAGTTCTTTGTAATACTCCTCCCAATTTTCGAACACTATTTCAACCGCTTTAGTCCTAGAAATCCATGCTTTCCTATACGAATGAGTGTAATTGTATCTTTGAACCATATGCGAAATTATGGTACCCACCTTCAAAGAATGGTTGTCGCTAATGACCGACATTATTTCATCACAAATCAATTGAGAGTTGAGTTTGCGATGGTCCTGCATTGGATTCGTGATTATACAAGTGTGATCTAGAGCCATTGGCCCTATCTTCCATGAATCACTTCTTTTCCGGAAAGATGCTGTTAATCGAAACGGGTACACCTCGTTACGAAAACATATATTATATAGAGTCGGATTTGTTCGGCCGACTCTATAACTTGCTGATAAGTCCATGTGATATTATTTTATTTCTCGGACACAATCTTCTTTTGTACGAAAGTTGTCTCCCTTTTTTAATACGCCTTATGTTGGCAACTATGGATTGTAAATAATATCTGTTGAGGGTTCATCGTCACCTAAGTCGAGACTTATCATGTGTTGAGGTGGACAATAAACATGACTGACTGGTACTACGTCTTCTTTGCTGTTTACCATGTCATCAATAATGACTTCAGCTGCTTCTTCTTCTTCATCAATAACATCGACTTTAGCTTGTTCGTCATCAGATTCGTAAAAAACTTGAGAAGAATCAAGTTGTTGAGACAATTGTTGTTGTTATAATGTAACATATAGCTCAATATCTGAGAAACCAGAATACTCATGACTGAAAAACATGTTACGCACATCTTCATCGTCTCGAATCTTTAATTGGAAAATTTTGCATAGCTCGTGCCTGCCAAAAAACATAGGATTCTTGTAGATTATTTGGCCAATTGGACCACATTGTAATTTCTTTCCTAATCTTGCTTTCAAGTGCAAAAAAATTCATCTTCTGTCAATCAAAAACCTAGTAACGTCCGTATTTCGAAAATTGAAACCGGTTGAGTTACATTCAAAAACCTCACCGTTTAAATGTGCATTGGTAATGTATTGTGGTGTTTGAGCTATAACAAATATGTTAGAAAACTTGTGTTTGAAAGGATTGTTTTACAAAAAATTTGTGTTTGGAGGGATATGTTACTGATTGATATGCTAATAAACCAACTATCTCTATTGTATTAATAACAATATAGTTGAGTAGTAGTGTTGTTTTTTATTACTAAATGCACACTCATCACATGTCTTGTACTAATTTTATTATTTCAGTAATTAGCACTTATTAGTCTTGCAGGATATGGTTTTACACGCTTTCTTACCAAAGGATTCTCTGCACGAAAAGACTACACTCTGTATGGCTACACTCTACGTGCCTACAAGATTCTATGCACGATAAAGACTACACTCTGGATGCCTACACTCTGCCTGGCTACACTCTGCGTTCCTACAAGATTTTCTTCACAACAAGACTACACTCTGTATGCCTACAAGATTCTTACTAATAAATATCTACACATGGCTACACTATTAGTCTCGCAGGATATTGTTTTACACGTTTTCTTACTAATAAATGTCCATGTCATCTTGTTTTCTAAAAATGTTATTCAGACAACTTAACACAACATAAATTACAAAAAAAAATTTGTTAATAATTTACAAAATTAAATGAATAAATAAACATGCGATCATAAATTTGATGGTTATTTATAAAACTCAACACAAGAATTTGTAATATGTGATTATATCTTTAAAACTACACTATAAGTTGCATAATTGTAATGAATAAAAAAAATGATCATATCTTTGTAATAAAAATAAATAAATATGTGATCATATCTTTAAGACTACACTCTATCAATCAATGATTGTAAGATTCTCCACATAACCAAGAATCTTGTAAGACAAGACTACACTTGCACGTTTCCCTTCACCATTGTCATAAAAATTCAGCATGCATTAATACCCTAGCAGAATTTATATTTTACATGCAAAGACTTCACTTTTAAGACAACACATTACTATGCATGCTTGACAACACTACACTCTAGCATAACTTATATTTTCACAACACTCTGCATGCATGACAACACTACACTCATGCAATGGCTTCACATGCATGACAATACCATACTTACATGCTTCTCTTCACCATTGTCATCATGTTTCAGCATGCATTAATAGTGGTAGTATTCACATGCCTACAGTATTACCATAGCAGGCCTACACTTTTAACACAACACTCTGCATGAATAACAACACTACATCATGCATTTTCATGTGACTCATACACTTAGAAACTTACACACTACAACATGCATTTTCATGTGACTCCTACACTTAGAGACTTGCACACTTCATCATGAATTTTCATGTGATTCCTCTCATCACATTTAACCATTATAAATACATGTTCACCAAGGAACAAACTCTTCTCATCAAATTACAAACTCTACTCCTCAAACGTTCAACAAAATCTTCTCATCACTCTGCAAACTTCATTGGTTAAACTTCACTCATCAAACATAACCTACAATATCTCTACTCACAATGGGCAACGATCACAGAGGAATAATTGAGAACATCGTAGGGTTTGTAAGTATTTTACTTTTTTTTGTCATTCTTTACCAAGTTGAATTTTCCTTTAAAACTAATGATATTTATATTATTTTGCAGAATGTATCAAGGTTTCACTGTCGTGTGCATGACTACATACCACACGACCCATTGATAGAAGGATACCTAGAAGCATATGGGTTTGGTTATTTGATAAAAATCAAATCGTACTCACTGGATCCCAAATTTATTCTAGCGTTGCTAGAACACTGGAGACCAGAAACCCAAACATTTCACCTTCCATTTGGTGAATGTACTGTCACTTTACAAGATATCTACATATTAATTGGCCTACATTTAACACACCGTTTCCCAAAATTAAAATAAAAACGATTAAATCAAACAATTATCAGAGTGGCCACACCAAAACGGGATGTCACTTACATAAAAACAAGTTCAACAAACATTTCCTCAATGATTTTCACAATAAGCAGCGGAAAACTGATATTAATATATACATATTCACATAAACATCATATACATCACATTCGGCCATCCGCCCAAAATATATAAAATATATCCACCAAAAGGATTCATCAGAACATGATACGACACGGAGTAAAAACAAAATCATCAGCTAAACAAATAACTCCCAAAAGCCCCGTGTGACGTATCAGAGCATCCATACGACTCGACTCGCCACTAACCAAGCTATCTATGCACCTGGATTATCTGTACTTCCGAAGAAGCACAGACCACAACAACAATAAAAGGGTGAGAAAACATGATCGAAATATAACGGTAATAATGTACATGAATAAAAGGCAGAAAATCATATAAACGTCATTCATCATACATTAACCCGGACCTACTATCCAACACCAACAAAACACACATAACAATGCAACATATGCAACACGACACCATGATATACGGTACCGACTCAAACTCAGGATAGATCGCATACACTCCATCCGAGCAACGATCTATCCCTACCACGCTCCTCCTAAGCACAAATAATGAATCTCAGGATAGATCGCATACACTCCATCCGAGCAATGATCTATCCCTACCACGCTCCTCCTGAGCATAAATAATCAATCTCAGGATAGATCACATACACTCCATCTGAGCAACGATCTATCCCTACCACGCTCCTCTTGAGCACAAATAATCAATCTCAGGATAGATCGCATACACTCCATCCGAGCAACGATCTATCCCTACCACGCTTCCCCTGAGCACAAATAATCAATCTCAGGATAGATCACATACACTCCATCCGAGCAACGATCTATCCCTACCACGCTCCCCATGAGCACAAATAATCAATCTCAGGATAGATCGCATACACTCCATCCGAGCAATGATCTATCCCTACAACGCTCCCCATTTGGAGCACGGGTGAATCACATACACTCCATCCGAGCAATGATTCAATCCTGTCCACATGCTATGCAAGACACCAATGCACACAACAAACACTAGCATACACGGTGCACACGATCCTACTGATCCATTTAATCATACATCATGCTATGCACACATCAATGCATCACACACAACATCAAGCACACAAGGTGCACACGATCCTACTGATCCCATCCTCATACAGTGCATATATATATATATATATATATATATATATATATATATATATATATATATATATATATATATATATATATATATATATATATATATATATATATATATATATATATATATCACACAATCAATCAATCATATCAATCAGTCTAAATATAGGCAAATTAGTCCTTTAACACTCAACATACACCCAACACCAATACACTATCTATGTACATCAAACAAATCACAAACATCAACACCAGATGAGCACAGCTCAAAATAAAACAAAATACTGCTACGCTCGCTGGCTTGCTCGCTACGCGAGCTCCTAGCAAATGCTCGCTACCCATTCGCCCAGCGAACCTGCTAGCGAATCACACTTCTGAGCTACTGGAAGTGTTCGCTATCTCCTCGCTGGGACTTCGCCTAGCGAATCCCTCGCTACACCACTCACTTAGCGAACCTGCTAGCGAATACAGAAATTGGCCACCGAAATGGCTCGCGACCTAACTCGCCTAGCGAGTACCTAGCGAATGCTCGCTACCAACTCGCCTAGCGAACCTGCTAGCGAGTACCTGCGAATTCAAAAACCCTCACTGCTCAGAATCACAACAGCAGCTCAAAACTCATCAAATTCTCACCAAAACAACACCAGCAACCTCATTCTAACATGATACAACTAATCTACACGACTAATTCATGAATCACCCGATAAAACACCAATTTATGCCGATTAACTCGAATTCGGCTTAAAACCCCTACTACTCCGAAACACCCAATTCACCCAAACAATCAATATACATCACATGCAATGATCCCACCATGAACAATAATAATCAGAACCACAATCAACAACATGCAATTCATCAACATCAAAAATCCTACGGGGTTAAGGACTCCCCGACTACCCTTATTCACGCATTTTACCAATTTCCCATCTATTTTCTCCCCCTTACCTCAATAAGCAGCTTGATCGATGAAGAATCTACGAAAATCCCACAACTTTGATCTTCTTCTTCCTCACGCTTGCTTCCTTCACTCCAGCTCTCTAGACCGTGTTTTCTTCCCTTTTCCTCCTTTGATCGTGCTCTCCTACTTTCTCTTTTCTAAAATGCCTCAAATACCCTTCATCCCAATAAATAATTTCTCATTTTCTTTTATTCCAAATTAATATTTCAAATAATATTATTAAATATAATGATAATAATAATAATAATAATAGTAACAACACTACTAATTATCATATTATTTTTTATTATCAATTATATTATTTTAATATTATGGACCATAGCTTCCCAAACAATTTCCACACAAAGCACGCCAAAAATAAAATAACACCGGAACACTTAAATAATTAAAATGGGCGTTACAACTCTCCCCCACTTTAATTATTTTCTTCCTCGAAAATTACCTGATGGAAACAATTCTGGATACGCTTCCCGAATCATGATTTCCAATTCCCAGGTCACACTGCCTCCTGCAGCACCTCCCCAAGCCACTCTCACCAAAGGTATCTCTTTCCCTCTGAGTCGCTTCATCTTGCGATCCTCGATCCTCAACGACATCGTCTCAACGGTAAGATTCTCCCTGACTTTCACTTCATCTCTCTGAATCACATGAGACGGGTACGATACATACTTCCGAAGTTGCGACACATGAAACACGTCATGCAAGTTCGAAAGCTCCGGCGGAAACGCCACCCTATAAGCCACATCACCAATCCTTTGCAAAATCTGATACGGCCCAATAAACTTCGGATCCAGCTTCTTGGACTTCAATGCACGACCTACACCGGTAACTGGGTTAACTATCAAGAATATGTGATCACCTTCACTGAATTCCAGCTCTTTCCTCCGGTTATCATGATAACCCTTCTGCCTATCCTAATACGCTTTCATTTTCTCATGGATCATCTGAACTGTCTCAGTAGTCTGCTGCACCATCTCTGGTCCCAATACAACATTCTCACCCGACTCATACCAACACAAAGGAGTTATGCATCTTCTACCATAAAGAGCCTCAAACGGAGCCATTCCGATACTAGAATGATAACTATTGTTGTACGTGAACTCTACCAATGGCAAATGAGTATCCCACACACCACCTTTTTTCAACACACAAGCCCGCAACAAATCCTCCAGCGTCTGAATAGTCATCTCTAACTGACCATCAGTTTGCGGATGATAAGCTGAACTCAGCTTCAACTTAGTACCCAAAGCTTCCTGCAAACTCTGAAGTAAACCTCAGATCTCTATCCGACACGATACTCGCTGGCGCACCATGCAACTTTACAATCACCCGAATATAAATCTCTGCCAGCTTCTCCAACGAAAAACTGATACTGATCGGCACAAAATGTGCAGACTTCGTAAGCCGATCCACAATTACCCAAATGGAGTCAAATCCTTTCGCAGTGCTCGGCAATCCCGTAACAAAATCCATGGCGATACAATCCCATTTCCAAACCGGAATTTCCAACGGTTGCATAAATCTAGAGGGTCTCTAATGTTCCACCTTCAATTTCTGACATGTCAAACAAGCATAAACAAAACGAGCGATATCTCTTTTCATACCAGACCACCAAAATAACTTTTTCAAATCATGATACATCTTCGTAGCTCCCGGATGGATACTCAGACTACTACGATGTCCCTCGTCCAAAATTGACTTCTTTAGCTCGTCATTATCCGGCACACAAATCCTGCCCCGGAATCTCAACACACCTGCACTATCCAACTTGAAATCACTATCGGAGTCACCTTCGGCTCCTCGCATCAAATCCACAAATTTCACATCCAGCTTTTGGTTTTCTCTAATCATATCCAAGAAATCATTCTTCACTTGCAAAGCAATCCTCAAATGTTCCGTATGCTTTTCCTCAGACTTCGAATAAATCAGTATATCGTCAATGAACACAACAATAAATTGATCCAAATACGAATGGAAGATCTGGTTCATATACTCCATAAACACTCCCGGCGCATTAGACACCCCGAAAGGCATTACCGCATACTCGTAATGTCCATATCGAGTTCTAAACACCATCTTCGGAATATCACCTTCTTTCACTTTGATCTGATGATAACCCGTCCTCAAGTCAATCTTACTAAACACACGAGCTCCCACCAACTGATCCATCAAATCATCAATCCTGGGAAGAGGATATTTGTTCTTGATGGTTACTTTGTTCAACTGACGGTAATCGATGCACATACGCATACTACCATCCTTCTTCTTTACTAACAATACTGGAGCTCCACACGAAGACACACTCGGTCTGATAAACTTTCTATCCAACAACTCTCCAATCTGAGATTTCAACTCGGCCAACTCCACTGCCGACATCCTGTACGGTGCCATATAAATAGGCCTCGTACCAGGAACAAGATCAATGCTAAACTCAACTTCTCTCTTCGAAGGCAATTCTGTAATATCATCAGGGAACACTTCAGGAAATTCATTCACCACTGCCAACTCTTCCAATAACGTCTTGTTGTCAACCGATAACGATGCAAATAAAGCAAACACCTTAGCTTCGTCTTCCAACAAAATTCTCAATTCCTTATTAGACAAAGAATCTGCCAATGCTTCCTCTTCTAGAGTAAGAAACAATAACACCTTCCGGAAACAATCAATGTAGACTCGGTTGAACTCTAACCAGTTCATACCCAGAATAACATCCAAACCACCAAGTGGTAGACAAATCAGATCTACCCCAAAATCTCTACCAAAAATAGTCAGTGGACACTTCAAACACACCAAAGAAGTAGTCACTGAACCAATATAGGGCGTTTCAATAGTCATCCGCCGCTCAAGAGTAGACGACACCAAACCTAACCTCTTCACACAATCAACAGAAATGAACGAGTGGGTTGCACCTGTATCAATCATAGCAGTCAAAGGAACATTATTGATAAAATAAGTACCTTTGATAGCACGCTCCTCGTCCGCCGATTGAGTTCCCACCACAACAAACACTTTACCGCTAACCTGGGACGTCTGAACCTTCTTCAGCTTCTCACAATGAGTACTAATATGACCTTTCTCACCACAATTATAGCAAGTAAGCATATTAGTCCTGCAATCCGCCATTACACGGCCCGGCTTCCCACACTTGAATCACTTCTTCATTTCATGAGGACAATCACTAACACGATGCCCCGCAACACCGCACTGATAACATTTCAAATCCATTGATGCTCTCCCCTCTCTGAACTTCTTATCAGCAACGACCTTCTGCTTCCCCTTATCAGTCGGAACGTTGTAAGGAGTACCACCAAACCTCTGCTTACCCTTACAGTCATTCACCGCCTTATAGTGTGCAATCCTGGCCCGATTGTCATTATCATAAATCCCACTTTTGCTCACAAGCTCAAGATAATTCCTGATCTTCTGACAAGCGATTCCCATCTTAATCTCCGGACGCAGCCCATTCTCAAACTTCAAACACTTGGAAGTCATTGCCTCATCAGTATTGTAATGAGGACAATACTGTGCCAGCTCTTCAAATCTAGCAGCATACTCAGCTATAGACAGATTACCCTGCTTCATCTCCAGAAACTCAACCTCCATAGCACTTGGAATATCCTCCAAAAAATACTTCTCTAGAAAACCAGTCCGAACCACCTCCCAAGTAATGGCAGTTCCTGCAGCCTCCAATCTCTGGCGACTATTGTCCCACCAAGCTTCAGCTTCACCCTCTAGCATGTGAGTACCAAACCTCACCTTCTGCTCATCACTGCAACCCATCATCCTGAAAATCTTCTCAATCGCCTTCAACCACTTCTGTGCAGCTTCAGGATCCAAAATCCCCCCTTCAAACGTCGGTGGCTTATTACTCTGAAACTGTGCCAAATCTCTGAATTGCGCACCCGCAGCCAGATTCTGATTGGAAACCACCTGCACCATCGCTTGCATAGCTGCAGCCAAAGCAGCATCATTCCTTCATGCCATACTGCTCAACCAAACAACACAGAGTCAAAAGACACACAACCTCTATCCTAAGGACAGACTCAAAACACTAAACTGGCCGGACGGACTGACCTGCTCTGATACCAACTTGTAACACCCAGTTTCCCAAAATTAAAATAAAAACGATTAAATCAAACAATTATCAGATTTGCCACACCAAAACGGGATGTCACTTACATAAAAACAAGTTTAATAAACATTTCCTCAATGATTTTCACAATAAGCAGCGGAAAACTGATATTAATATATACATATTCACATAAACATCATATACATCACATTCGGCCATCCGCCCAAAATATACAAAATATATCCACCAAAAGGATTCATCAGAACATGATACGACACAGAGTAAAAACAAAATCATCAGCTAAACAAATAACTCCCAAAAGCCCTGTGTTACGTATCAGAGCATCCCTGCGACTCGACTCGCCACTAATAAAACTAGCTACGCACCTGGATTATCTGTACTTCCGAAGAAGCACAGACCACAACAACAACAAAGGGGTGAAAAAACATGATTGAAATATAACGGTAATAATGTACATGAATTAAAGGCAAAAATCATATAAACGTCATTCATCATACATTAACCCGGACCTACTGTCCAACACCAACACAACACACATAACAATGCAACATATGCAACACGACACCATGATATGCGGCACCGACTCAAACTCAGGATAGATCACATACACTTCATCCGAGCAACGATCTATCCCTACCACGCTCCTCCTGAGCACAAATAATCAATCTCAGGATAGATCACATACACTCCATTCGAGCAACGGTCTATCCCTACCACGCTCCTCCTGAGCACAAATAATTAATCTCAGGATAGATCGCATACACTCCATCCGAGCAACGATATATCCCTACCACGCTCCTCCTGAGCACAAATAATCAATCTCAGGATAGATCGTATACCTCCATCCGAGCAACGATCTATCCCCACCACGCTCCTCCTGAGCACAAATAATCAATCTCAGGATAGATCACATACACTCCATCCGAGCAACGATCTACCCCTACCACACTCCCCATGAGCATAAGTAATCAATCTCAGGATAGATCGCATACACTCCATCCGAGCAATGATCTATCCCTACCACGCTCCCCATTTAGAGCACGGGTGAATCACATACACTCCATCCGAGCAATGATTCAATCTCGTCCACATGCTATACAAGACACCAATGCACACAGCAAACACTAGCACACACGGTGCACACGATCCTACTGATCCATTTAATCATACATCATGCTATACACACACCAGTGCATCACACACAACATCAAGCACACAAGGTGCGCACGATCCTACTGATCCCATCCTCATACAGTGCATATATATATATATATATATATATATATATATATATATATATATATATATATATATATATATATATATATATATATATATATATATATCTCACACAATCAATCAATCATATTAATCACTCTAAATGTAGGCAAATGATCCCTTTAACACTCAACATATACCTAACACCAATACACTATCTCTGTACATCAAACAGATCACAAACATCAACACCAGATGAGCACACCTCAAAATAAAACAAAATACTGCTACGCTCGCTGGTTTGCTCGCTACGCGAGCTCCTAGCAAATGCTCGCTACCCATTCTCCTAGCGAACCTTCTAGCGAATCACACTTCTGAGCTACTGGAAGTGTTCGCTACCTCCTCGCTGGGACTTCGCCTAGCAAATCCCTCGCTACACCACTCGCTTAGCGAATACAAAAATTATCCCCTGGAATGGCTCGCGACCTAACTCGCCTAGCGAGTACCTAGCGAATGCTCGCTACCAACTTGCCTAGCAAACTTGCTAGCATGTACCTGCGAATTCAAAAACCCTCACTGCTCAGAATCACAACAGCAACTCAAAACTCATCAAATTCTCACCAAAATAACACCAGCAGCCTCATTCTAACATGCTACAACTAATCTACACGACTAATTTCTGAATCACCCGATAAAACACCAACTTCTGCCGATTAACTCGACTTTGGCTTAAAACCCCCACTACTCTGAAACACCCAATTCACCCAAACAATCATCATACATCACATGCAATGATCCCACCATGAACAATAATAATCAGAACCACAATCAACAACATGCAATTCATCAACATCAAAAATCCTACGGGTTTAAGGACTCCCCGACTACCCTTATTCATGCATTTTACCAATTTCCCATCTATTTTCTCCCCCTTACCTTAATAAGCAGCTTGATCGATGAAGAATCTACGAAAATCCCACAACTTTGATCTTCTTCTTCCTCACGCTTGCTTCCTTCACCCCAGCTCTCTAGACCGTGTTTTCTTCCCTTCTCCTCCTTTGATCGTGCTATCATTCTTTCTCTTTTCTAAAATGCCTCAATTGCCCTTCATCCCAATAAATAATTTCTCATTTTCTTTTATTCCAAATTAATATTTCCAATAATATTATTAAATATAATGATAATGACAATAATAATAATAATAGTAACAACACTACTAATTATCATATTAATTTTTATGATCAATTATATTATTTTAATATTATGGACCATAGCTTCCCAAACAATTTCCACACAAAGCACGCCAAAAATAAAATAGCACCGGAAAACTTAAATAATTAAAATGAGCGTTACACTACACATCAATGGTAAGGTCGTTAACGATAAAGTTGGTGTTAATGACGAACTTTGTGAAGATTTACTGGTCGCCCCTCTATGTGCAGAAACACCTCAGCCACAACGTGAAGCTCGACCGAGGGGGCAAGGTATTAATTTAAAATACCTTAGGAAACATTACAATAGTATCGTGTTAAATGAGGAATCCACCGATTATGAGAAGATACTTAAAACTCAGTGCTATATTATGATATTATTTGACCATTTTTTTATTTTCAGAAAGTACTGGAAATAGTGTAAATATTATGTATTTACCGTTGTTGCACAACATTAATAAAGTGTGCACATATAGCTAGGGTTTACCTGTCCTCTCCCATCTATATAATTCATTATGTAAAAATGCAAAAAAATAAAAATTCTTGTACTTTTTATGGCTGCGCCTATCCCCTTCAAGTGTGGGGTTGGTCTAGAATGCAAACACTTGTCCCAATTAATCGGAATCCATCCACATTCCCCTATGCTAACAAGTAAGTTTATTTTCAATACGAGTATACAAACGATGTTTCTTTGTAAGTTAATTAATTGTGCAATGTTTCTTATTAACTAATTTATTTGTGTCTCTTTTTTTTTTGGCGGCCTGTTCCAGGAATGAATTACCAAAGATGTCCTAGGAACTCCATAATCATCTACCACAACCTTATAGAACATATTAGGCTAGACGATGTAATTTATCTATCAACGATGTCCCATTACTTTGTCTATTTAATAACCACATACTTGTTTTTCTCATTAAATATATTGTTAATGTAGTTTGTCTAAATGTCGTATGAGGATCCCGACCATCAGCCCAATGCCAATGATGATGTTGTGCGGACAACTAAAACACCTATCATTCGGTTCACTACAGTGGAGATGCACCAAAGTGATCGGGTGAAACTGCAGTTTGGAAGGATATTCCAGTTGCTTCGATGTCTTTGGGAGACTGGCATCAACTAATGGTGGATACACAATGGAGTGCAAATCATTGAAAGAACTTTGCAAAAGTGATGTATCTGCATTGGAAGAACCGACATCAACACATCTGAATCACTTCTATTGTGAAAGGGGCTAGACCAAGTTATCAATATAGATTTGGTTTAGGTCGGTTACGACATCACAACAATTTGTGTTTGAGCTGACATATTTGATTGACCCAAGGCAACATGCGTCTTCCTCAAACCCACAACTGAAACTCAATTCCCAACATCAAACACCATGTTATACCCAACATCCAACTATGCCCACCCAATCAATCTTCCAAAACCGCAACCCATACATGCCACCAACCTAATCACAACAACAAGAGCCTTACCCATACCACCAGTCTCTCGAAACCGACACCACTTCTGCATATATTCTTGATACATCTTTTGACCCTACCCCATCCACCTATAGCTCATATAACTCCTTTGACCCTACACCAGCCAACAATAGCCCCCCACGAATGAACACACAATCTTTTTACCAATAAAATACCTATCCACTTTTTTAATACCAAACCCCATAACAACCATTACATCGTTTTCAAACCGATTCAATGTACCAATTCAGACAACCATACCGTCCGCACCCGACCCAACTTCCCCAACAAAACTATGAAAACACGGGCATTTGACTTAATTACAGAAGCGTCGTTGGCAGCGGCCCACCCGGCTATTGGGGCCAAATGCTTCAAAATTTATCTAATACGCCAGAGTCATCTCAACAAATACCTCTTACACATGTCAACATGCAAAGACCAAATACTCCTCAACAACCTCATTGTAGACCTCGACGCCGCACGAATCCTCCCCAATGTGGAACCGATGGTCGTTTTGATAGAGCCGATCATTTATTTTCCTTTTCTCGTCTGTTGTACGATATTTTTGCTTTTTTATATTATAAATATTATAATTTATTATTTCTTTTAATTATTTTTTCTTCAAAATATTAAATAATATATATAAAAAAGAGCTTGAGCTGAGGCGCCATATGGTATGGCGCATCCTCTGTGGGCTAGGGCTAGGATTTAAAGGCATGCGCCATATGAAATGGCGGATTCAGTTAGAGGTCAACTTGATCAGCCATTTTATATGGCGTCTCAACGGGGATTCATAACTACTTTGAGATTTTTTTTGAATTACTTATTTAATTGGTATTTTAATTGAAAAATATGGTTATTTAAAAAAAAAATCAAAATGTTACTCTAACAAATGCGAGAACAATATCAAGTTAATCTAGATAGTATATCGTTGATTTGGTCAGACTCAAATAATTATTTTAAATTTATCAAAAATTGAATCGGACCGAATTTAATTAATATTTATTTTATTTATTTTATTATTAATAATATTATTACATTATTATTGTTTATAATTTAATGATGACATGGTGTATTTATATAAAAATTTTAAATGTTATTTAATTTGTTGTATAAACTATGATAATAAAAAAAATTAACATAATAACTTTACTTTTTAATAATCAAAGTTAATTATAATCTTCTAAAATTTCGATAGTTTTTATAAGTTTCTTTAAAAATAAGTTATTTTATGAGTTTAACCCAATAAATATTAAATCAATCAAATTTATAAGAAATGTCCGTCAAATCAATTTAATCGAATTTATTAAAAACCAACATTTTTTCGGTCAAAATTAAAGTTTTTGGGTCGAATCATAATTTACACTGTATTCAGCTTTTAGCCTCGATATCTTATTTAATTGTTAGGTCCTGACTGATACTCCTCCTTGCACGTCACTATCTCCCAACGTGTATATTAAGTCAACTTGCATTTTTATCCTAATTTTCATCAAACAAATTTCACATTGACCATCTTACGTTTGTTTCAACTTTATTTAGAATTTTTTTATAGTTATATATATAGTGACCATCTTATGTTATTTAAGGTATTTTACTTTTTTTACAATTTCTTATATCAAAGTTCAAAAAATCACTCAAATTTTAAGTTATTTTAAATAATTTTTTTTATAAATATTATTTAAAAAATATATATTTATTAAAAAGTTAATCTTCAATAATGTGTATTTATGTTATTGAATGTCAAAATTAATCTTTTAATTTATTAAAAATGAGTTAAAAAAAACTTTTAATAATTTATTTTATTTTTAATATAAATCATATTTGAATCTCCAATAACAAATATACAACACTTTAATACATCATTCGTCTCCTAGTTCTCTTGTTACTTTGGTAAATCGATTAATGCACTCTTGTTAGGTTTTCTTATTCTTTTGTTGAATCCCATTAATACATTTATTGTAATGGACTATTGCTTTTGAACCGTGAATTGAGCCGTAAAAAAGTCATAAAGTTCCTTTAAAGAGTTTATGCTCCCATCGGGGAAGGCCTTGAACCGCGTCATTTGGATCCTTTGAGGGTTAACACAAATAACTTGCATTTCACACCCCCAAATATGGTAGTAGTCGAGTCTTGTATCTACGTACTCGATATGCTCATATGGATCTCCCAAGCCATCATGCTTGTCCAACTTGGGAGGTTTCTCAAGAGATTTCAGGATCTTGTTATTGAGGATGCACTTTGAGAATGTATTCTTCTTCCTTTGAGGAGTATGCATTTCGGCGTTGTGCCTTTCGACTCTTCGAGAGTAGCAGGACAACGAGGTGTTAACTGATATTTTCGACAAGACCAAATCTCAACTCAATGATGAGACTTAGAAAAATTAAAAGGTTGAAAGAACATTTCGACTTTGTTTGTTGATTAAGGAAGTTAAAGCCCCAATTATTGTTAGAGTGTGTGACTTAGTATTTTATCTAAAAAGGATTTCGTCCAACTGTTCGACAACAATATTGTTTGATATTTTGACGTCAGAAACCAACGAGTCACATCGTTCAGTAAAGAAATATTTTCAAATGAGTAACTACTTCCCAGTCTTATCCAGAGGGACACGTGGAGGATATTTCAGAGGTGAAAAAACATTCAGAAATCACGTGTTAAGTGCTGAAAAGGAGAGTGTTACATGCAATTATTTCTACATTAGTAAAAATAGGAGTTCTAGTGTCAGGATTCAAGTTGTTGTGTTGAATTCACTACAAAACTCATAAACTCAAAGTACCCAGTGAAGCGAGAAACAAGTTTACTTAAGCAAAATGTATGATTCCAAACACTATGTCATTTAAATGCAAAGTCTTTTACTTCAATTTAGTTTCTTTGTAATCCTGCTTTCATTCCTTTGTTAATTTATTGTCACTTTACATTACCCTCTTACAAACTTCTTATCATTTTATCATTTTCGAAATCCTTTACGTTTCCAAAAAGTCTACCATTTTGCACTACTTTACTCAAATATTTTAACTATGTCTAAATCCTTTACTTTTCTACACAAAACTCAGAGACTAGCATTTGTTTACCAAATTTCCAAGTAAATAAATTGGCCCGCCTAGTGGGGCACGTGCTAAAAAAATTTCCTCTATTTGTATATACTATAGTTTGCTTTTACAAATTATTTTGTATGCATGAACTGTTTTGGATATTTATATGCGTTTAAGAAGTAGAAAATGTTTACCAAAAATGACACATCCTTTTATGGATAGTTCTAATTCACAAAACAATCCTCAAAATGTAGTAGAACAACCAATCGGTTCGACGAATGAATATGAAGTTATTTCAACGCCTGTTAAGGTAGCTGCTTGTTCCGTGCTTTCTTACATGTTTACTTTGTGATGTTGATTTAAAGCGAGGGTATCACATACAAGTATACATGTATGCTTGATTGTAGCAAGTAATAAAATAAGAGATCGTACCCACATGGAGTGAAATTGATTTGGCTTTGAACCTAAAGTATTCAACTTTGTTTGAACTTAGTATGAGCAAGATAAAAAAATACAAATAATAATAAGCAGCGAGAAATTCACACAACAACCTAAAATACTAGATAAAGATGGAATAAGATATCATAGAGAATGATTAATGAGCTAAGATACATTAATATATTATTGCTGAAATGTATCTATGATGTGAGGTGTCGTGCCTCAAAAGGTTAGAACGTGATATAGTGGTGTATCTTTACAACATCAAAGCATACATAACTAGGGCAAGAGAACAAATCTCTAAGTCTCACTTATAACCCTAAAATGCGTATGGTTTTAATTTTGAAAATCTTTATGGTCTCAACTTCTTATCTCTAAGCAAGCTGAATTAAGTGAATATCTCTATCCTACTTTACTAACCACTTTTGTTATGAAATCCACTTGTTGTTGGATCTCTCTCAATAACAAGCTTGTACCTTTTTCTAATTTGATCATTCTAAGAAGCAGATGTATAGAATAAAAACACATAACAAAATAAGACACTAGTCAACACATTATTTCAACATAAAAACAACTTATATTAACTTCACTTTTCTCATCAAGCAAGAGTTTAGCTCATTATGAGACGAGTACAAACTGCTGGAATGAAGCTACATGATGACATGCTCTTAGCAAAATTATGTAAAAGAAATGACAACCTAGTAATAACTTGAAGATCCCTTCCGTTGGATAGACAACAACAGATCTCTTCAGTCACGACAAATCTAAGCTGTGAATACAGGATTAGATGAGAAAAAGAAAACTCTCTAATTCTTCCTAATCCTCAAAATGACATAAAACTAATACTAAAAATAAATTTGAGTGTGTGAAATCTATAGCTCTCGGTCTCTCTTCTCTCTGATGTACAAGGCTTGCTTTTATAAACTTTAAGTATGAATGTAGAAGTTGATGGGTTTTGGATCATGAGCTTTTGATAGGAATAAGGTTCAACCCGCATCAAATCACTAAAATTCCCAGTTGTCTAATATCCTTCGTGAACAAGTTAACCAGTATAGACAATAATGGGAGACAAGGTTTCTTTGGCAGACTGCTGTAGCAGGTAGTGACTGATTGGTCACCTATTCTACTTAGTTCTGTTTAATCGGTAACGCTTTGGGTTGTTTCTTTTTCGTTTTCCTTTAAACAATTAAGTTTTCGCATTTCGTTTGCTTACATTTATTTAGTTTAAATTTATGATAAATAAAATACTTTTGAAGTATTGGTCTGATATTTTTGGTGATTTCAGGTTCATGAGAATGGTTAGAGGAATGAGTGCGAATTCGAATGAGTTCGGGAAGTTTTTCCTCAAGGTCAAAGGCCTGACACGGGTGCCCGTGTCAGGATGTGAAGAGTAGAGAAGCTGAAAGGGGGCACCCAGTGGGCTGACACGACCCGTGTCAGCATGCCTGTAGATTCCAATTTTGAATTTCATAACCAGTAGGCTGACACGCCCCGTGTTGGGAAGAGCGAGCATATTTCTGATTTTTTGAATTCTTGCCAGTGTTAGTTCATTAAGAGTAGTTTGGACATTGTGCATGGAAAATAATGATCTGATACTATTAAGACGTGATTTCTGGAAGAAGAAATGGACTTTTGATCGTACGAAAGAATTACAACAGAAAAAGGAGAGCTCTGGAGAATTGGGAAGAAGAGGAGATTTTCATGATTGGAAGAAATTGAATATCAACTTTTATCACCAAGTCTTGTAATGTCTCTATTTTGTATGTTCTTTTTGTTGAATATTATGCATAGCTAAACCCCCCAATGCTAGGGGGTATCCCTGAATTGTTATATAATGAACATCTTTTGAATTGTTCAATGAGATTTTGTTTTCTTGCCTTAATCTTTTGTTATGCAAATTATTTAAAACTTTTTCGATCGTACAAATTGGGAACGATTTACGATTAGGGATTTGGCCTGAAAAACTAATTGATCATTTTGCATAATACATTACGGTAAATATTGGATAGGATAAGGGATATCCTGTAATGATTGAAAGAAACTCTTGTCAGAACTATTTCCTTATGTCCTTCCTTGACTGCTAAGGAATTAGGGTCAAAGAAGAATCTCAAAGGTTTTTCGGTTAAGGAATTTAAGAAAATTACTACGAAGGTATGATAAACATTAAGTTTTGAGGCATGTCTCGTTGATAGTAATTTTGGGTTCATACTAAACAATTCATACACTTCTCCTAACATATTTTCTCATATTTGTTAAATTAATTTTATTATTCTGCTTATTGCATTTGTCTCTAAACTATTTAAAAATCACCAAACAAAACCCCCATAGGATATTTTGTTTAATCGAAACAGCACATGTACTTAAAATTGCACGCAGTCCTCGAGAAATCAATTATGAGGATAACCCCACTTATTACTATATCGATAAAAACTAGTACACTGGCTAATTTACCGGTCAAGTTTTTGGTGCCGTCACCGGGGACTGCCATAATTTTAAGTACTTTGTTAGTTCGATTAAAATTTTAAGTTTGAATTTCTGATTATATTTTTTATCACTAATAATTTTCTAATCTGTGTATGCGAGGTAAAACCTCAGCTGCATTTTCTTTTGACGCAGAATATGAAAGATTGTTGCACGCCAGACGCACAAAAGTTAAGTGTGAAACACTAACAACTTCAAGCTTAGGAATGTAAGTTTTAGAGCACGAAGAATAAGTTGTGGTTCATTCCGAGCATACTGATTCAGGCACCGATATAGAGCCCGAAACAGTCATCATGAACGGAGATCAACCTCCAGCCAAAAGACTTATGGGAGATTACGGAAGGGAAAATGCTCCAACAGGGTGTTTGACTATAGTAAATCAACCAGTGATTGTCGAACACTTTAAGCTACACCCATCAACCATCCGACAACTTCAGAGTAGACCTTTTTCGGGAAGAATCAATGAAGATGCGAATAAACATCTTCAAAGGTTTCTAACTATGATCACTTCATTAAAATTTGAGGGGCATTCTGAAGAAGCGAATAAGTTGGTTATGTTTCCCTTCACCTTATCTGATGAAGCTGAAGAATGGTTTTATTCTTTACCTGTCGGGAGTATTAACACTTGGCAAGAGATGGAGACAACATTTCTGAATGAATATTTTCCTGCATCTGTTTATATCAGAAAAAGATACGACATAGTAAACTTTAAACATAAGGAAGGAGAGTCACTTAGCGATTCCTATAAACGGTTCAAGAGGTGTCTGGTTGCACGCCCGACTCATAATATGGATGTAACTGAACAAATTAAGAATTTTGTAAATGGTCTAAAAATGAAGACTAAGCAACTCATTAATACATCAACCGGTGGTTCAACTAATTTTTCAATAGCCACAGGTATCAAAAGGATTATTGAAGCTATCGCTGCAAATGACCACTTAGAATTGTATGACCGGAGTGTAAGTCAACCAGAGAAGACCATTAAATTGAAACTTACTGAGCAAGTGGTTAAGATGGAAGATCAAATTTCAGCGGAAGTGGAAAGAAGGTTAAAGAAGATGAATCTTGATACTCAAACTGTGGCACAAGTCCAACCGGTTCAAGCAGTGAATTGCGAAATTTGTGGGGGACCTCACTTCACCATGCACTGTGTTGCAACCGTAAAACAGATTGAAGAAATAAAATTTTTGAAGTAGAACAATCCTTACTCCAACACTTATAATCCAGGTTGGAAAAATCATCCAAATTTTGCATGTAAAGATCAACAAGGGAATGTTCCTAAACAAAGTCAATCTCAATACCAACAGTACCAACATTAGCAACAACAGTAATAACCACAACAACAACAACCTTACCAACCATAATATCAACCACAACAACAACAGGTACAAAAGAAGGCGGATTGGGAAATTGCCATTGAAAAAATGGCCGCTCAAAGCTCTCAATTCCAAGAAGAAACAAGGAGTACACTAAGGAACACATGTGCTTCTATAAAGAACCTTGAAGTACAAATGAGTCAAATAGCACAACAATTGTCAGGATCCCAAACACCAGGTGCTCTTCCAAGTGCAACTGTGATGAATCCTAGAGATCATAAGAGTGTTAATGATGTGACCATAAGAAGTGGAAAATCTAAGCAAGTTCCGGAGAAAAATTCTGAATTAGAAGATCAGTTGCTTGAAGTTAATTTAGAGATCAAAGAAAACGAGGTAGTTGATGAAGAAGTGGTGGCACCTGAACAAGTTGTTAAAGAGAAAACAGTCATTGAGCCCAAATCGATTAAGCTTCCTTATCCTTAGAGGAACAAGAAGAAAGGGCAACAAGAGAAATTTTTTTTAAAATTTCTAGAAATGTTTAAAAAGCTTGAACTCAATATCCCATTCTTGGAGGCACTCGAGCAAATGCCAACCTATGAAAAATTCATGAAAGATATCATCTCAAAGAAGCGAACCACCGATACAGAGCCGATTATTCTAGCCAAAACTTGTAGTGCTATTTTTCAGGGTCTGAAGATTCCGATGAAGAAGAAAGATCGAGGCGTTGTTACTATCCCATGCACTATTGGGGATATATCGTTCAATAGAGATATTATCGATCTTGGAGCAAGTATCACTCTCATGTCGTTATCCATCTATAAAAAGTTGGGTATCAGTAAGGTGCAAGATACAAGAATGACACTTTAATTTGCGGATCACTTTGTGAAGCGACCTTATGGGGTAGTGGAGGATGTAGAGGTGAAGATTGATAAGTTTATGTTTTTGGTGGATTTTGTTATACTAGAGATGCCAGAAGATGGGGATATTCCTCTTATACTTGGAAGACCATTTTTAGAGATTGGTAGAGTGCTGATAGACATGGAAGG
Organism: Lathyrus sativus; assembly: GCA_963859935.3. NCBI lineage: Eukaryota > Viridiplantae > Streptophyta > Magnoliopsida > Fabales > Fabaceae > Lathyrus > Lathyrus sativus. The sequence goes on along the minus strand of OZ012739.1, from coordinate 542,756,744 downwards.
AGGTACTATGACATTGAAGGTTTATGATGAAGAGTTGAAGATTGATGTGAGAAACTCTATGAAGCATAAAAAAGATTTTTGCACAAGCAGCAACATAGAAGTGCTTGATCAAGTGGTTATAACAAAATTGAAGGTGTATCTCTCTCACTTTTTGAAAAAGTGTTGAGTATGTCAATTTTTGAACCAAACGAAACAGTTGGCAACAGAGAGTTGGAAGTGCTAGCCATGATGGAAGCACAACCCCCTTTGAAAAGATCTCGATCATACAGGTGGGAAGATTTAAGACAGCCTCATATTGTGGAAGGGAATGAAGAGACAAAAAAGAGTACGGAGTTGAAATAACTTCCTGAAAACCTTATGTATGTTTTCCTTGACACTGACAGTAAATGTCCAGCTATTATAAGCTCTAACCTTAAAATGATCCAAGAGGACAACTTGGTCAATGTTCTCAAAAGATATAAGAGTGCTATTGGGTGGGCTATTGAGGATTTGAAAGGTAATAGTCCCACAATGTGCATGCACAAAATCTCATGGAGGATGATTATAAGCCAGTAGTGCAACCTCAAAGAAGACTTAATCTAACCATGAAAGAAGTAGTCAGAAAAGAAGTTGTGAAGTTGTTAGATGCATGTCTTATCTACCCTATATCCGACAGCTCTTGGGTGAGCTCGGTTCATGTGGTACCAAAGAAAAGGAGTACGACCATAATAAAAAATGAGAAAAACCAATTGATCCCGACAAGAACGGTAACAGGTTGGCGGGTATGTATTGATTATAGAAGGTTCAATCTTGCTATAAGGAAAGACCACTTCCCTTTTCCATTCATTGATCAAATGTTGAAAAAGTTAGCTGGTCATGATTATTATTGTTTCCTTGACGGTTACTCCGGTTACAACCAAATTTCCGTGGCACCAGAAGATCAAGAGAAGACGGCTTTTACATGCCCTTACAGTTTTTTTGCTTATAGAAGAATGCCATTTGGGTTATGTAATGCTCCTACCACATTTCAGAGATGCATGACTTCCATTTCCACTGATATGTTGGAAAAACATATGGAAGTCTTCATGGATGACTTCTCGGTATTTGGATCTTCTTTTGATAATTGTTTAACTAACCTTTCTCTTGTTTTACAAAGATTCTAAGAAAGCAACTTAATCCTCAACTAGGAGAAGTGTCACTTCATGGTACGTGAAGGAATAGTCTCGGGTCACAAAATTTCTCACAAAGGAATCAAAGTGGACCAAGCCAAAGTAGAAGTAATATCAAAACTTCCCCCTCCATTGAACGAAAAAGGTATAAGAAGTTTCTTAGGCCATGCGGATTTTTACCGCCGGTTCATAAGAGATTTTTCAAAAATAGCCAAACCTCTAACCACTCTTTTGGTTAAGGATAAGGCTTTTGAATTTGATGAAAAGTGTGCCGAGACGTTTGAAAAATTGAAAAATAAATTAATATCGGCACCGATTGTGATTGCCCCCGATTGGTCTCTCCCATTTGAGATCATGTGTGATGCAAGCGACATTGCAGTAGGGACTGTTTTAGGACAGCGAAGAGATAAATTATTACATGTTATTTACTATGCTAGTCATGTGTTGAACCTCGCAGAAATGAACTACGCAACTACCGAAAAGGAGTTGTTAGCAGTAGTTTATGCCTTTGATAAATTCAGGCAATATCTATTGGGTTCGAAAGTTATTGTGTATACTGACCATGCTGCTTTAAAGTACTTGTTTAATAAACATGATTCTAAGCCAAGGCTCTTAAGGTGGATTCTACTCCTGCAGGAGTTTGATATGGAGATCCGTGAAAAGAGAGGATGTGAAAATACTGTTGCTGATCATCTCTCTTGAATGTCACAAATTGAAGAAACCAAGGAAAATCACCCAATAAAGGATGAACTTACTGACGAACACATCCTTGCTGTTATCGGTATCCCCTGGTTTGCAGACTGTGCAAATTATCTAGTAGGCAGTATCATCCCCAACGATTTTAATGCTAACAAAAAGAAAAAGTTTTTACATGATTGCAGGTTCTATTTGGGGGGTGATCAATTCTTGTATAAAAGAAGCCTAGATGGATTGATCAGGAGATGTGTTCCTGAAGACGAGCAGAGGGATGTTCCTAAAGCATGTCATAACTCAGGTTATGAATGGCATTTCAGTGGTGATCGAACCACAACCAAAAGTTCTACAATCAGGGTTGTATTGGCCGTCATTATTCAAAGATGCCCAAGACATAGTCAAAGAATGTGACAAGTGTAAATGGACGGGTAATATCTCAAAGAGAAATCAGATGCCACAAAACTCCACTATGAAAGTTGAGTTATTTGATGTTTAAGGCATCGACTTTATGGGCCCATTTCCTCCCTCTTTTGGTAAAAATTAAATTTTGGTAGCAGTTGAATATGTCTCGAAGTGGGTAGAAGTCGTGGCTCTGCCAACTAATGATGCTAAAGTTGTGATCAAATTCTTGAAAGAGAACATATTTTCTTAGTTTGGAGTGCCAATGGCTCTTATAAGTGATGAGGGAACTCACTTCCTGAATAATCTCATGGAAAGGCTACTCTTGAAATACAATATGAAACACATAATAGCTACTTCCTACCATCCACAAACTAATGGACAAGTAGAGGTGTCGAGTCGACAACTGAAACAAATCCTAGAAAAGAGAATGCGTTCCTCTCGAAAGGATTAGGTAGTGAAGTTGGACGATGTTTTGTGGGGGTACCGTGCTGCTTTTTAAACGCTCATAGGTATGTCACCTTACCAACTAGTTTATGGAAAATCATGATATTTACCACTCGAGTTGGAACACAGGGCCTTGTGGGCCTCAAAATTCCTTAATTTGGATCTTACTAAAGCAGGAGATTCTAGAATCCTCCAATTCTATGAGTTAGAAGAATTTCGGAATTGGGCGTATGAGAATGTCAAGATTTACAAAGGTCAAACTAAGAAATGGCATGTCGGAGGATTCAAAAGAAAGATTTTTGGGAAGGACAGTTGGTGCTATTGTATAATTCCAGGTTGAAACTTTTTCTTGGAAAACTGAAGTCTAAATGGTCAGGACCGTTCATGGTACACAAGGTGTTTCCCCATGGAGCGATAGAATTGAAAAATCAAGCGAATGAGGATATTTTTAAAGTTAATGGATAGAGACTGAAACGCTATTATCAAGGTCAAGAAAGGGGTAGTAGTGATGTTGTTCATCTTACAGGATAAGATGAGTGACCGCCGAGCTATGCAACGTTAAACGAAGCGCTGCGTGAGAGGCAACCCACGCCCTTTTTTTTCCTAAGGTTTGTGTTCTTCTCTTTTTTGCTAGGTTTTGTCGACATGTAGTACACTCACAGAAATGGAGAGGTCACCCTAAAGAGCATTATTTTGGAGGAAAATATTACATAATCAAGTGTGCTTGTGAGACATCGGAAAAAGCCAGAAAAAAATCAAAGTATGAAAAAACAGGGGCCTAACACGGTCGCCCGTGTCAGGAAGGTGTCTGATGTTGTTTTTTTTCCAGTGGGCTGACACGGCCGCCCGTGTCAGCTGGCACGACCCTGTTGTACCCTAAAATTTGCCCTAGTTTTTTTCTAACTTTTACTGGCTTTTGTTTCACATTCATCTGCATATTATTCAGTTCACAATAATGATCTTCATTGGTTTTCTAATACATGGGATCGGGATTTTCTATGAATCAGATCATCCAGTATCTCGCTTACTTTCCTCAAGAGATGTAAGGCATCAAGAACCTAGGGTTTCATATTTCTTTTGATTCAAGTTTGTTGGCAAACTTATGTTCAACCAGCTCGAGATTGGGGTTTGCCTCTCATCATGGATCAGGGTTACCAAGGATGATGGCCTAGCTTCAATTCAAGTGTGGTTATTGGGTGGCGATTAAGATCGGATAGAAGTTTAACCTAATTCTGGGTCAAACCATCAAGAATTTTCTTCAGTTGCAAGTTATCTGTACCGGTGGCTACTTCTCAGACAATGTGTATTCAAGGTCAATTTGTTCTATGTGGAGGTTATCAGGTTATTAAATATTGGTTCATGAAGAGTTTGGTGTAAAAGTTAGGATCATCATAATCCATCAGTTCAAATAATGCTCCTCTGTGAATTTATTTTTCTTGAGACTTATCCAGATATATTCAAGATGGTTCAAGATGTTCTTGATTGAAGATTCAGACATTGGCTTATTCAGATGGTTGTCGTTGTTGCAAGTTGTTTAGTGGTAACTATGTACATTTAATAAGATGTCGGTAAAAAGTTAGAAGTAGGTTTTGGGCTCATTTCAGCTGAGTTCATAATCCACTAAAGTCCATATCTATCCATTCCATGTTTCAATTCCTAACCAATGTTCAAATTTCATTCGAGGGTCAACTCAAAGTGGAAAGTCCAACATAAAAATACACAAGTCAAAAAAAGCTCATGGAAATAATTGTTAAGCCCATATCATTTTTCTTTTGTCCAATCCATATCCATTATTAGATTAGATTGAGTTCATACAAAATTACCAAAATCCCTTATCCAATAACCACATTTCAATCTCCATAGTCATAACCTTTCATTATCCACTTTTATTTCAAAATCCAATTCTAGAATCCAAGTATCCATTTTGGCCATTTTTATGTCCACTTAATTGCAAATATCCATCCATAACAACCTTTGAATAACATTTTTTTTAAAGTCCACTTTTTCCAATCCATTTCAAATAAAACCATTCCTTTAGATAAATATTCTAGATCAAATTATTTTTATATTCATTTTAATCGTTTTCTTTAAATCCACTTTTAACATCCAATTATTCACTAACTTTTCTCATTAACCATTAATCCATACTCATGTCCATTTCCAAAAATTACATTATTTTTATCAATTCCTTTTTATTATTATACAAAAGAATCCAAATATTCATATCATCTCTTAGCCTATTTAATATCCAAAATCCCATTTTTACACATGACCATGGTGCTTATCCCACAAGCCCACAAGCGAAGTCCACAAAAGAGGGGAACCAAGCAGTACATGGTCTATCAGAAATGAAACAAGGCGCCTGATGAGCAAGAGCTTTATCGAAGTAAGGAAAATATAATACATGGGAATGAGAAGAATAACACAATTGCAAAATAACTGTCTCATAAAAAACCAGTACTGGCTAAACCTGCAAGACCCCACCTTCACCTGTACAAACCAGAATCAACTACACGCCAAACTACACAAAAATTGCAACGGCCACATTTTTCTTTCGCAAAGCCACTAACCTGCTGCAAACAGCTAAACCCTAACAAATTCAAAGTGAAAACTCTATCCTACACTTCCAATTCTGGTACAAAACAGTTGCATATCCATCGTGTTAAATAGAGGGCCATTTCTTTCTATTCATTATTGTACACCAGTTCTTTACTCCTCATCAATTCATGAAATCAACAACAACCTTTTGCAATTCGCATCATCATCATCATAACCTACAAGAACTTGCAGCAACAACAATGATTCATGTGCAAAGAAAAGGAGAATAAGAAGAAAAATGGATCGAATTCAAAGAAGCAGTAGGGAAATAAGAAAGTTCGATAAAAACTCACCGGTAATTCGACGTCAACATTGTCGTTACGCAGGTATGTGAATCTCCATTCGAATCTCACGTTTGTAATGCAGTTGCTATGGTTTATTAATTCCTGATTGCTCCACTGTGGTTAAGTTTTCTTGTTTCGATTGCAATTCTTAACTCAGAATGAGATTCAGAGCAAGTCGTTTTAGTTTTTTTTTGTGGAAAGAGCTTTAGAGCATTTCGTGCGTGTAGTGATTGATGAAGGTAGTCCGTCGTCGCAGGCGTAAATCCACGACGTGGCAGAGGGTTTCATTAGTAGATGGATGGGTTGAAGTTTGAGAGACAGAGAAAGAGAGATGGATCCATACACGTTGGCAAAGGCATTTGTGGAGCACTACTACACCACCTTCGACAGCAAACGTGCTGGACTTGCCACTCTTTACAAAGAAGGATCCATGCTTACCTTCAAAGGTCAGAAGATTCAAGGTTCCCCCAACATCGTCGCCAAGCTCACTTCACTCCCTTTCCAGCAGTGCCATCACACCATCACCACCGTCGATTGCCAACCCTCCACTGTCAACGATGGCATGCTTGTCTTCGTCAGCGGTAACCTTAAACTTGGCGGTGAACAACACGCCCTCAATTTCAGTCAGATGTTCCATTTGATACCGAAACCGCAAGGAAGCTATTATCTGCATAATGACATATTCCGTTTGAACTATGCCTGAAGACAGACCATCAAATATATGACTTGAAAGGCCATTGGGCCTGAATCTCAGCCCATCTGCCTGTTCCTGTTTTCCACCCCCATTTTATTTTCTGCCCCTTTGTTTTGTTTAATTTTAAAATGGATTTTGTTAATTAATTTTTATTGTTGATTTAATTAATTTTTGTTTAGGATTTTAGTTTTAGTTTTAATTTAGAATTATATTAGAATTAGTTCTAATTAGATAATTATTTTAGACTTAGATTTTAGTTTTAATTTTAATTTTAGAATTAGATTAGGATTTAATCTTGAATTAATTTAGGTTTATCTTTTGTTTATAACTTAATTAATTTTAGAATTTAATTAGTTAGAATTTAGATTTAATTTTGACTAACTAGGCTTTTTAATTCTTTTTTTTTTAATTTTAGGTTTAGTTTCGATTAATTCTCGAGCGCATTTGTGAATATTTTTTCCGATACTTGTATATATTTTCTCATGGATATTAATTTGGCGTTGTTTGTGATTGCGTTGCTTCTTGTTTACTTGTTGTTTACCCTTATATTCACTTGATCCTTTAGGATTCCTAGCTCGAATTAATTTCCAATTAAGTTCGAGGTAGGAGAGACATTAGGTTTTCAATCCAAACATGACAACATTAGGTATACTTCCCTCCGAATCCTGACTTTGTATGACAACAGTTAGAGTTCAGTCTCCCTTATACCTTCTGTGTGTCTCTCTTCTCTCTCAAAACAATAATTCAAAACACTTAATAAACACGATGAGTATTGTACGCTAGAGTGTTTAGCGTATGCCCCGAGGGTGATATGGGACGCATTCGCTCCTATGTCATAGACTTTAGTGCAGTACGCATCTCAAACAAAGTCAATTCACTTCTGTTAAGGCGTTTCTGGCCTCGGATTTTTTCTCTCGCCCCCGTGCGATCGAGATCCCATTTTCCCGTAGTAGCATGAACTACGTATGCTCTGATTCCTTATTCCCTAATGAGGATACATAGGCACGAGGATCCCTATCCTTGGCAAGCACACTAACAACTAACTTCCCTTTTCTCTTGCCCCAGTGATATTGAGACCAACCTGTTAAATCAAACCCTTTCTCTCGCCCTAGTGCGATCGAGATCTTCTCCCGTAGTTACATGAACTACGTTTGCTCTGATTTCTCATACCAAATGAGGATACGTAGGAACAAGACATCGATGTCTTGGCGAGAAACCTCCCCCCATCACCCGTAGTTTTCTGAACTACGTTGACATTAACTTTCCCATTGCACGAGGGAATACGTAGGCATAAGGTAGCGATGTCCTATCGAGTCCGTTCTTCCTCTTCACCCCGGTTTAGCAGTAGCTTTTAGATAACTTTCACTCATAGATTAGACAACAAGCTTAGATCCCGTTGAGTACAACGGACGTGATGGGTGCTCACACCTTCCCCTTGTGTAACCGACTCCTGAATCCAAGATTTGGTTGCGATGACCTTGTCTTTCCCGTTCTTTTAGGTTTTCTTCGATCGTTTCCTTTCCCTCTCTTTGGGATAAATAACATTCGGTGGTGACTCTTCTGCTTGTTTTTGCCGGCCCCTTTTTCGCAGTTGCGACAGGCCCGTGCCAGACCCGATGGGAGAAATACGACTGAAGTTGAAGAACAACATGATGACACGACCGCCCGTGTTAGCCATACTGAGTGGTGAAATTTAAATTTTTTTCTCTCCCTCTTGGTGGGCCTCACACGAGTTATAACCCATTAAACTTACTTTACACCATGGTTGTCAAACTCGCGGGTAGACTCGTAAAATCGTACGAGTTTACGAGTCTAGGAAGCATAAACGAGTAAACTCATACATAGAATCTTTTTTTGATAGACTCGAGTAAACTCGGGTAGACTCGCACAAACTCGTATAGAATCGCGAGTCTATAATGAGTTTACGAGTCCATAAGTTTTTTTTTTGAATTTTTTTAAAACCAAAAAAGGCCTAAATTCCCCAAAAGATTTTATTTTATTTAAAAAACACCCTTATTTTTTTTTCTTGTACGATAATTAGAAAGTATCTCTCTCTTCATCAACGACGTGAGTTTATTTTGTCTCTTTCTTTGTTCGTCTTCATGGACGTAAATTAATCCTTTATTTTGTAAGTATTTTCTTATATGATTCAATTTGATGCTTCTCGTGTATGATATATTGTGTAAAGGTGGTGCACCATTGTCCAATCAGGTCCAATGATCCCAATGCACATGTATCAATTTGCATGTGACAAAATAGTTTAGAAAGTTTATGATTTATGGCAGAAAATAGTTTAGGAAGGATATGTTACCTACTAAAGAGTGAGTTTCTACGGAGATATGACTCTATAATTAAAGAGGTTTGTAATTTGTGTTCTAAGCTTAACTTATAGCTCTTCTAGTTGTGAACATAATTGGAATTTCTTTGAAATGGCAATGAATTATTATTTGTTTGTTTATAGACTTGATTTTAATATTTTTAGAAACATTGAGTTAAATTATTATTTACATTTTAGGTTCATAAAAAGAGAATATGTTGCATCAAAACGAGGTAAATAATTTGGTTTATGTCATGTAGAATTTAAAGTTGAATAATAGAAAAGGAAAATCAAATAGTGTTGTTATTTCATTTGTGTCATATACGAGGCATTTATAAGTTTAAGAACACATGAGTCTGTCATATATGTGTAAATTATAGGTTTTTGAATGTCATTTTTTATTTTCCAAAGACTCGTACGAGTTTGCGAGTCGAGTTTGCGAGTCGAGTCTACAGACCCTAAACGAGTCTGAGTAGACTCGCGAGTTTGACAACCTTGCTTTACACCTAATCTAATCAGATTTTTCATCTCTCTACCACCTTTCATCATCTTCTTCTTCCTCTCAATCATAAAACTCCATAACCACTTATCCTAAAGCTCGAATCTTTTCGTTTTCCATACACCAAAATGTCATTCTCCCTTCACAAAAGTGCTTATCTCTCTATCCTTAACATTATTCTGGTTTCTTTTTTCACTAACACTCAGTTTTATTTCTCACGAATTTTTCTCTGAATTTCATGTACAAAGCGAAAATGCCTCCAAGAAAGGTAGTTAGAGGAAAGCAGACGGGCATTGGAACCGTAAGGCCAAGAAAACGAGCAAGCCAGACGCTGAACACGTACAACATTATGTTTAAAAACCCCAAACACGAGAAACGTTACGCATGTCATGTGAAGCGTAAGATTATGCCAACCAAGTATATGTGTAATACCACTCTTTTTGAATTAGAATTGAATATAGAAATTATAGAATATTTCATAGTCTGGGAATGTTAGAATTCATGCATTTAGAAGCTCAAACGTATGAACGCATAACATTGGAGTTTTTAAGTACAATTGAATTTCATTTGGAAAAAAATGGACCGACACTATGAAATATTTCTTTGGCACAATACGGTTTAGACTGTTCAATGTTGACCATGAGCTCAGTATGGAAGAGCTGGAGGTATCCTCCAACTTCCACTGTATGGCCCAGGAACTGTCCTGGAGACTTTTGATGCGAAAGCATTCTGGATAGTGATTACAGGTAATACTGAGTATGTTTAAAAAGGTGCCAAAACATATGGTCTTCAATATCATTGTTTCAGGTATGCACAAAAAGCATTAGTGTACACTCTATTCGGGAGGGGAGATAGTCTCGGAGTGGCCAATCAAAGGGAGTTGTTTTTCCTGTATTATATGGAAAACTCTGAGATGGTAAGTGTTGCCGCTTTTACAGCAGATTATTTGGGGAGAGTAGGACGAGCAGCTCAAGAGGGAATCTCTGTGGGAGGCATGATAACCCAGATAACCAATCACTTTGGCTATGATCCTACTGATTTATGTGACACACCAGTGTCAGGTAAAAATAGGTTTGATATGGCGGCCATGGTCCAACAAGGTATGATTTCTATTACTCAGAGTTATTATGCTATAATGAGTCATAACAGGTTAGTAATTGCCCTACCGGATCCTAATAGAGTTAGCATTTCTAATATGAATAATTGGATTAATGATAGTACCGTCAAAGATGAAGACGAGTACCATGCTGACCCTTTTCCTATAGGAGAACAGGAAGAAGAAGACGCTCAAGTGTTTAAGTAGTTTGTCCCTGAGTAGTTTGTGCTATCACAAGAGGAACATATGTATACCGGTGCGGGAAGCTCATCCACTGTTGATAACAATTGGTCATGGGTGTGTGGAGAAATAGGGTACCTCAGGGCAGAGCAAACTCGACAAGCAGAGGAGCAAGCTCGCTAAGAGGCGCTCATGGATGACATGCACAACATGATGCAGCAGCTGATGTTGTGTTTTCCTCCTCCTCAGTGAGGCCCTGTGAGTCCCCTCTCATACGTGTTCTAAAACATTGAAGTCAATGTTTGGTTAAGTATGAGGGGGGGGGGGGGTTATTGTATTTTATTTTAGTATTTATAATTATGTTATATTAGTTTCATTTTGATGTCCTTTACTTTGATTCAATATGTATTGTGTACTTTGTGTTACAGATAGATGAGATTCGACTGGATGAGTGATGAACGAGTAGTTAGAGGATGAAAGATTCAAACCCATACTTGCTACCTAGGCACCCCAAAAGTTGATATAACCAAAAAAAATTGTCGGACGTAGCTTGATGACAACGAACCGAGAGTGGAAGGTTGACCCAAACCAGAAAAGAAGCAGCATTACATGAGAAGTGATTTGGAACCTGTAAGCTGTACCCAAAATGATGAGTGCATAATAAGCCAAATATTACATCATCATGAGAGTTGTATTAGGTATGACTTTATCGCTTTGAATTTGCATACGTTCTACTCACATAGCACTACATGAGAACATACACTAAGGCAATTGTTTTTTGGGTTTAAGCCTTAAGCCTTTCAAGCCTTCCCTTCATTATGTTTATCCTTTGTTACCCCCTATTGAGCCTGAATCCAATTGTTTGTAATAACCACCAGCGTTAACCCATGGCCAAACACTCCCTACCCTGCTCGGCATACGTGTTGTAGTTTTTGAATTTGTGCGAAGTTCTAAGTTTGGGGTAGTACGCCTACATTAAGAAAGGCAAGTGCGAAAAAGAAAGAAAGAAAGAGAAATATGTATATCATAAGGAAGAAAATGTGAAGACACTAACATGTCTTTATAAGGAAAAAAAGAGAGCACTTGCCTAAGAATCGATGAGACACAAATAAAGGCGTGATTAAATTCTCATGGTAACAAAACAAGCACATAGAAGAAATAACAACATCACGAATACTGAGCCTAAAAATGGTTGTGTATCCTTTTCCTTGATTATCCCACTGTACCTCAGCCTCGTTACAACCCAAAGACCTCAAAAGTGTGTGTAATTTGTCTATGTAATAAAGGTAGAATTTATTCAAATTTAAGGGTTGGTATTGCATATGTTGAATTTTGAGTAAAAAACACTTTAACCCAGAGAGAATTGGTGAGAAGTGTGAAAAGCTTGCAGATAAAGAAGTCCTTTGATATGGAAGTGCAACGGACAATCGGTATCGGGAAAACTGGAAACTTGACAAAAAAAGGTGAAAAGCAAGTTACGAAAGACATTGGTTGTATTATGGTAAGAAAGAATTTTGGGGTGACCTTGTGATCGGTCACCTATTTTACTTAGTTTCCGTCATATATTCGACAAGAGTTCCATTTAATCGGTAACACTTTGGGTTGTTTCTTTTTCGTTTTTCTTTAAACAATTAAGTTTTCGCATTCCATTTGCTTACATTGTTTTAGTTTAAATTTATGATAAATAAAATACTTTTGAAGTCTTGGTCTGGTAGTTTTGGCGATTTCAGGTTCATGAGAATGATCAAAGGAATGAGTGCAAAGTCGGCTGAGTTCGGGAAGTTTTTTCTCAAGGTCAGAGGCCTGAGATGGGTACCCGTGTCACCTGACACGGCCCGTGTCAGGATGGGAAGAGTAGAGAAGCTAAAAGGGGGAAATCAGTGGGATAACACAGGTGCCCGTGTCAACTGACACGACACGTGTCAGCATGCCTGTAAATTCCAATTTTGAATTTCATGACCAGTGGGCCAACACGGGTGCCCGTGTCAGCTGACACGGCCCGTGTTAGTAAGAGCGAGCATATTTCTGATTTTTTGAATTCTTGCCAGTGTTAGTTCATTAAGGGTAGTTTGGACATTGTGCATGGAAAAGAATGATCTGATACTATTAAGACGTGATTTCTGGAAGCAGAAAAGGACTTTTGATCGTACGAAAGAATTACAACAGAAAAAGGAGAGCTCTGGAAACACTTATTCCACATTTCTCACCACAATCTATCATAGCTCATCATATACATTAATATATATATATATATATATATATATATATATATATATATATATATATATATATATATATATATATATATATATATATATATATATATATATATATATATATATATATATATATATATATATATATATATATATATATATATATATATATATATATATATATATATATATATATATATATATATATATATATATATATATATATATATATATATATATACAAATTTGGATAATCACCAAGCATATTCATCATGCACACATCTATAGTTTCAATCAATCCATATAAACATACACATTATGTTTAATTCACCGCAATTCATGTAAACATATACAATCATGTTTATTCACCCCTCTCAATTCCTCAAGTCATACACAATTTCACACATGCATACTTTCATACCACAATCATAGCTATGCCATGTGACTCACATAAAGCCATCAATTCTCATCAATCTCCATTTGAGATTATGGGTACATCGCTTGTACCCCACCAGGAACAACATCTCGGTCATTCTACCCCGGTGATCATTTCACTAGGAACGACACATAGTCATTCTACCCCTGTGATTACTCCACTAGGAACGATATCTTATCATTCTACACCAGTGATTACTCCAATAGGAACGATATCTTATCATTCTACCCCAGTGAGTACGACTATAACACTCATACCTCATTAGGAACGACATCTAGTCATTCTACCCCAATGAGTTTCCCACTAGGAACGACATCATTAGCTATTCTACCCTAGTGCGTACCAACACTTATACCTCATTAGGATTGACATCTATTCATTGTACCCCAATGAGTTTCCCACTAGGAACGACATCATTAGCCATTCTACCCTAGTGCGTACCAAACCAACAACCCATGCACTTAAGACTGTTCTTGCATCTTAATATCATGCATTATCAAATAATTCATCACACAAGAATTATAACATGATTGCACACTCACACATCATATCAAAGTATTCGTACTTTCAACATCATCACATTTATCAAGCAATGCACACATATTCACAATATATTCTCATGCATTCTTCACATACGATCGCATACAATCAATATGCATTCACAATTCAATATCATCACCACATTTATCAAGCAATGCACACATATTCACAATATGTTCTCATGCATTCTTCACATGCAATCGCATACAATCAATATGCATTCACAACAATTATGCCAAACGGCAACCCGAACGCTCTAATTATTTAAGCCTCACTTACTTAAAATAATTAATCTTGATTAATCAGTAAAATCGGCTAAAATTCGGCTAAAATAATATTTCTTTTCACCAAGTTATAGAACATATTATTAGCTTTAGTTTGATATAAAGAACGACAAAATCCGATAAACAGTGAAGAAGTTATGAATTTTCAAAGTTTTGAAAAATAATATTTTTCTCACACTTACAGTCTTAACCGGTTAACGGATATGGTTAACCGGTTAACGGCTCTAAAAACTCAGTTTTTAGGCCATTAACACTCCGTTAATCGGTTAACAGATATGGTTAACCGGTTAACGGCTGAAATTTTGGAAAAACAAGGTTACGGGTTTTTGCCCAAAACCTCCAAAAACCCGACCGATTTAATTATTTTCTCCCGATTAAATACCTACTCATCATTACCAATCATATAGTAACATTTTAGGATCATAAAGCGTAAATTCTACGACTTCCGATTTTCATCCAAAATCTTAACCTCCAATTGTCCAAAAATGTCAAAACTTCTAAAATCACCTGATTTAATTCCAACGAGTTCCAGTAATCTTAGTCTAAAATCCTCGACTAATCTATATCATTTATTCTCGATTTTAACCGTTCAAACATCGATTCTATCGATTAAACTCATTTATGCCCTAGAATGGAAAATGTAGAAAAAGCATCCAACAATTCAAACCAATCATACATAATCATATACACTGTCAAGATAATGATATTTGACACCCTTACCTTTATTAATCGGAAGCTAGAAGTCGTTCTTGATGATTCCGAGCTTCTTCCCTTTTTTCTCCTCTTTTCTCTTCTTCCTCTTTCTTTCCACTCTTCTTTCTCTTATGTTTTTCCCTTTCCTTTCCTTTCCTCTATACTTTTCTTTTATATCTCTTTCTATCATTTTCCTTCCATCATAATTCTTCTCTCAAAATATTTACCAGTTCATTTTCTCATAAAATATCCCATCTCATCATTAATTAGAGAATATCTAGTAAACCCACATTATTCTACCAAATAGAATAAATCAGTTAAATCCAATAATTCACTTAAATCAAATAAATCACATAAACCAATTAATTAGTACAATTAATCAATTATTGAAAATTGGGCTGTTACAACATGTGCCCTAATGATAAAATCCTCCCAAGCTCTTGATGAATTGTAGATAACAAGACTCAACATCTCCTTTCCTTTAATCTTCATTCTACTCCAGATCCTGTCTCGAGGTGTCATGCCTCAACTTGCCTTTATCAGATTTTCTTCAAAACAAAAACACATGAAAAACTATAAAAGGTGCACCTAGTGTACTTAAGGTAAAAACACACTAAAACAAGTCAATTTAAAATAAATCCTAATTAAACTTAACTAAAACCATAAGAGAAAATGGATCATCATGACACACTAAAATAGAGTTATCACTGCTATTATGGTATCATTAATGCATGTTGCACCAATACTATCATATGGGGTCATTCCCCTGTCATATTTAGGAAGTTCCCCTTTTAAACTTGCAGTTTTAAGACATTTGTTTGGTTTTTTGATGCCAATGAATAATAGAATGTAACTTTATGGCATGCCAACATCGATGATGGCCGACCTCCATACTAACTTGTCAACATATAGTGTCAAATAAATGGCCACTAGGCCATTATATAATCCATATAATGCATATACTTTGACCATAAACAATATGGTTCGACCATGAGGGATATGTTATATCCCTCAAGTGACACCATCTTTAAACACAACATCTATGATGGCCATGAGGCAGTAGATGGATGAAAGAAATCTTGAAATGGTTAATACCTTAACCCAATAAATGGATAGAATATTCAATCCTATGATTACAACTGCTAACCAAACATACGAGTTGTTAGCCAATCAAATGGGTTGAATAGCCAATTTTTTGGCACCCCTTAGGTTCATGCTCAACTAAGCGTGAGAAAATACTTAGAAGGGGGGTTGAATAAGTATGAGAAAATAATAGCACAATAAAAAACTCAAGTATTTTTATCCTGGTTCGTTGAACTCAACTACTCCAGTCCACCCTTATCAAGAGTGATTTGCCTTTCTCCTCAAGGACTTAATCCACTATTTAATCAACTGATTACAATAGTAAGCACTAAGAACAACTGTTCAAAGTCTTCTCAAGAACTACTGATTCTACCTGAATCTTCTTAAGGAACTTTACAATCAAATGTAAATAACAACAAGTGTTTTAAAATGCTTCTAAGAAAGCTATATCACAACTGTGATTTTACACTTAAGATTTAAGAACTAATATGAAATAAATTCAGCAAAGAATAATTTGTATATGAGCTTTGTAGAGAATTTCTTTCAGTATTTCGTCAACTTGAGAATGTTGGTGAAGATGTTCTTTTATATCCAAAAAGGTTCAGTACGTTGCAGCATGGGAACTGTGCACTAAAAAGTAGCTATAGCCTTTTGTCTGCTTGTGATGTGACCTTAACCAAAAATGGAATGTTCAGAGAAAATATTTCTTGCTGAGATTTTTGTCTATCACAAATAAGGAAAGAGTTGTTGAGATACGCCAACGGATATAATTTGAAAATCAATCTTCTTCAACAAGCTTCAATCTCTTATCAGAGTCTTTAGAGCTTTAATGTTCTCAGAGTTATCAGAGTCTTGTGCAGCTTGTATGCTTCAACGTGTATATAAATCAGAGCAGAGTTTTGGTCATCAGATCTTTGTAGTTGCAGCGAACAGTACATCAGAGTCTTCTGGAAAAACAATGCTTGAAGCTCTTCATACAAAATTCTTCAGTCAAGCTTCAGATGTTTATGCTTCAGATTCTTCTGACAGCGCTTAGAACTTCTGAAAGAAAACTTCTATTGCTGAGTGAACTAACGTTCAGATGCATTTTTGTTTCCTTCAGAGTATATAAATTAATATCTGAAACAAAGAATACTTGAACAAAATTAGAGTATATATTTCCTTAATATAAATTTTCATTAGAGTTATCATCAAAACATAGAGATATACTTAAGAACCAATCTGTGTTCTAACAATCTCCCCCTTTTTGATGATGACAAAAACATAGAAACTTTTAATCAAAAAGTAGGAATAAATATAACTCCCCCTGAGATTATGAATCTCCCCTGAAATGAATACTAGTAAAGAATAGAAACTTCCCTTTTTGTGTAAGTATTCTTTTCAGAATCAGAGTCTGATTTGGATGAATTGTTTCAGAGTCAGAGCCTGATTGATTAAACTTGATTTGGGGATCTCAGAGTTACTAAAGTGAATCTGTCATATTTATCAATAATATTCTGAAAGACTAAAAATTCACGTTAGTTTATATGTCTGAATATTATTAAGGTAAAGTCTATTAAAATGTTCAGATTCTCACTTTCTCCCCCTTTTTGTCATAATCAAAAAGATAAACGAAAAGATCTAAAGTGAGAAAAAAAATCAGAGAAATAATAAACATATAAGAAACAAACATTCAAACATTCATTCATAAGACATTGTCAAGAAAAACAGTAACAAAAAGGACAAGTGCTCAAACATAAGATAAACAACAAAACAAAATCAGAAGCTAAGTCTGTTTGGATAAAAGCTGTTTCAGAAGGTTTGTGATTTCTGAGGAAGATTCTTCTTGTTTAACCATCCACTTCTGAATGTTGTATGTCTTCTCATCTTGCTTGACCATCCAAGACTTGATCTCAGATTGACCAGCTTCCAGCAGAGCAATCTTTTCTTCCAAGACTGGATTTTCTTTCTTGATTTCAGCAGATTCAGAAGGAGCAGATCCAGATGCAGGAGCAGATGCAGTTATCATTGCAGAAGGAGGTGCTGTATTAGTCAAAGTCAGAGAGGCAGTTTGAAGAGCATTCTCAGGAACAAAATCTTCAATCAGATCTACTGAGGATTCTTCCAGAAGCAGAGTGGGAGATCTTTTCTCAAATAATGCAGCAGCTGCAAAGCTTTCTTCAAAACGAATCTTGGCTTGATCAGAACAAACCGTTTTCAGATTTTGAGCAACTTTATTGAATCTGGCCACAAAGCTATCCCAGACAGCATCAGATTCATCTGAATTCTGACTTGTCAAACATCTATTTTGGACAGAGTCCAAAGTCACTCTTACTTCTTCCTTAAAAGATAAAAACAAGTTATCAACGTTTTCCTTTGGTTTGGGTTTCAAAAGAACTTCAACAGGAGATCTTTTAGGAGGTTCAGAGGGTATGGTGAACTTAGGTATTATGAACATAGGACGAGGAAAAATATATGGTGATGGTGATGGTTCAGATGATGAAGTGATTGTTGTTTTTCTGGAGACTGAATATGGATTAATTCTGGTTGTTGTTGGAACAACATCAAATGGTGATGGATCAAATGGTTTGAATATGGTGTTTGGTGAGTGAAGGTTTTCAGGTTGGATGGTTTCAAGTTGTTGAGATAGATAATCTTGAATACGAGGTAAAATGTTTATAGAGGGGGTTGGTTTAATAGGTTTGATAGGTTCAGATGGTTCAACTATGTCATAGAAATGTTTAAGTTTAAGACCATATGCCAGACGATCTGATGGAAAAGGTTTGAGAGAAGCAAACGAAACAAATTCAGATGTTCGTCGCCTTTCAGGTGTTAGAGATGTTGATGTAGTTAGTTCATCCGAAATAACAGGATCAGATGAAGGATTATGGTTGGATTGGATATCAGGGTTGGGGTCAGATGCATCAGATTCTTTAGATTTATGAGAGTGATCAGATGATGATGAGAGAGTGATCAAAGTTTTAAGGGGTGGTATGTCTAAAATTTCTGTATGAACAGTATCATTATCAGAATGGTGATGGGGTTCAAAATTATGTTCATGAGGTGGGGATTCTGGAACATTATGTGGTTCAGAGTTTTGTGGTGATTCTGGAATTGGTTGATTTTCAGATAAGGTTGGTTCTTCTGGAATTGTTTCCTCTGGAATGGTTTCAACAGGAATATTATCATGGGGAATGGTTTCATCTAGTTGATCAGAACATGGTTGTTCATATATATTTGGTGATGGTTGATGTGGTGTGGGTGAAGGTATGGTGACAGAAGTATTCGTTGATAGCAAGTTTTCATTTTCAAAAATAGTTTGAAGAATGGCTTTAGAAGCTCATACCTTAATACGCTTGACAGGTACAGAAGTAGAATCTCCAGAAGCTTTCCTCTTCCTGAGCTTTTTCTGAGGCACATCAGAAGCACTTGTCTCTTGAGCAGGTTCTTCAGATGTTTTCTGTTTCTTCTGAGGAGTTTCAGAAGCAGTTGTTGACTCAGAAGTTTTCTTCTTTCTCTTCTTCTGAGGAACTTCAGATGCTTCCTCAACTTCTGTAGCTTGTTTCTTCTGCCTTCTGTGCTCTCCATACACATCAGGAATAGGTTCTCTATCACTAAGACCATGTGGGAAGGGAAGTCCATTTTTCATACAATGAGAAGCGTACAGAATCAGAACTTCCTTTGGTTCTTCAGCGTAGAAGATAGGAAAATCTGAAAGTGGTAGTCTCCTTTTGCTAACTTCTTCTATGTTGAGCTTGTCAGGAATTGTTCAGAGTTTCTCAATAATCTTAAGCCTTTGAAGACTTTTAGCACTGAGAGTTTTTCCAAGTATATGAGTCAGTTCATTCTTCATTCCAGCATCATGAAGATGTCCTACTAACCCATTTTCTGTAAGGATGTCTGAAATCAATCTTCCAAAAGGAATCCAATTCCTTGCTTTTTGTCCTTTTGGCCTCATTCCATCCCTAGATTGTCTAAAATGGTTCCAGAGATGAGTGAAAAGTAAATGAGGTAAATCCACCTTTGTATTCTGACTGAAACAATACATGAAGTACAGCTAGTCATTGGTTACATAATCTGGTGAGTTTGTTGCCTTTCTGTGGTGAATGCAACCCAAGAAGATTTTTGCCCAGATCTTGTATTTAGGTTTTAAATGCTTGAATTGGTTAGATGGTTCTCCAGATGCAGTAACTTCAGAATACACAGCGTCCATATCAACTCTTGGAGTTATACGTGTAACACCATCAATTTCTTGATATCCAATGAGTTTCCTAATCAAGTCTTCAGTTATGATTATCTCCTTGCCCAGAACGTTTGAAACTATGAACTTAGGATATGCAGCAGCATGAATCCAAAATTCCTTGACAAGAACTGGATAAACTAGACCAAACAGCCTATCAAAGTACTTTGTCCATCCTTGATCATCAATGATTGGACGAAAGTTAAATCCATGAGCAGTGAAGGACGCAAAATCCACCAGTGATTCACACAAAACTTCCAGTTTCTCAACAGCAGTGTGATTAGTTCTAATAGGAGTCTTGTATGCAGTATGACCCATATTAGAAGATGAGACAACAGCCATAGTTGATTGAAATTGCGCTGAGGTTGAAGAAGAAGTTGCCATTGATGAAGAAGTAGGAGGTTTAGGTTTAGGGTTTTGGTGAAGTTGGAAGAGCAAACAGAAATGCATATAAAGTGATTGTGAGTGAAAAGTGTGAAATGTTGTGAAATGTGGAATTTATATAGAAGAAAATTAGGGCACAATTAATTACACATTGCACGCTTTAAACATTTAATAAAGAATTTAATGAAAAAGAATAATCATCATTACATGCAATTAATGAAAAGACAAATTAGGGGGAAAACGAGGAACCAAACATTTAAAACAGTGCCTCAATAGTCTCTTCAGTTTTGTGCACGCCATCTTTTCAGATTCACAATGACACGTGTTTGCTAGCGTGTGTTTCTGAAAATTCTTTAGGAAATGAAACGTTCACTTGACGTTCAGATACACACAGAAATAATAATAATGATAATCCAAAAGACAAAGATCTGGTGAAATATTTCAGATCATTAGACATTTTTCATCTGAGAAATTTTCTTCTGATAAATATTATTCTGGACAAAGATCCATTCCAATATTTTTCAGAATAAACTTAAACCTATCTTCAGCAAGGGGTTTTGTAAAAACATCTACCCATTGATGATCTGTATCAACAAAGGCTAAATTTATAATACCCTTCTGAACATAGTCTCTAATGAAATGATGTTTAATTTCTATATGTTTAGCCTTAGAGTGTAAAATAGGATTTTTAGACAAACATATAGCTGAAGTATTGTCACAGAAGATAGAAACATTACTCTCAAAAATCTGATAATCTTCTAGTTGACTTTTCATCCAGAGCATCTGTGTACTACATCCAGCAGCAGCAATATATTCTGCTTCTGTAGTTGATAGAGCAATTGTAGGTTGTTTTTTGCTATACCACGAGATTAAATGTCTTCCCATAAATTGACAACTTCCAGAAGTACTTTTTCTTTCAACTCTATCTCCAGCGTAGTCAGCATCACAAAATCCAACTAATTTAAATTCATCAGATTTTCTGTAACACAAACCAACGTTCGTAGTACCTTTCAGATACCTTAGAATCCTCTTAACAGCTGTTAAGTGTGATTCTCTAGGATATGATTGGAATCTAGCACATAAGCATACACTGAATAAAATATCAGGTCTAGAAGCAGTTAGGTAAAGAAGAGATCCAATCATACCTCTGTAGAGTTTCTGATCTACTTTCTTACTTACCTCTTCCTTTCCAAGAATGCTTGTTGGATGCATTGGAGCCTTTGCTAACTTACTATCAGTCATGTTGAACTTCTTCAGAAGTTCTTTAACATATTTTGTCTGATGAATGTAAGTGCAGTCTTTATTTTGGTTGACATGAATTCCCAGAAAGAATCTTAATTCTCCCATCATGCTCATCTCAAATTCAGCCTGCATACATTTAGCAAACTCCTTTCCCAGCATAATATTGGTAGATCCAAAAATAATATCATCCACATAAATTTGACAAATTAACAAATCTTTCTTAAATGTTTTACAGAAAAGAGTTGTGTCCACTTTGCCTCTGATAAAATTTTTCTCTAGAAGAAAGTTACTCAATCTTTCATACCAAGCTCTGGGAGCTTGTTTTAAACCATAAAGAGATTTTTTAAGTTTAAAAACATGTTCTGGAAATTTTTTATTTTCAAAACCAGGAGGTTGATGTACATAAACTTCCTCTTCTATAATACCATTTAAGAAGGCACTTTTAACATCCATCTGATAAAGAGTGATGTTATGTTGTGCAGCAAAGGAAATAAGTAAACGAATAGATTCTAACCTTGCTACAGGAGCATAAGTCTCTGTATAATCAATTCCTTCTTGTTGACTGTACCCTTGAGCAACAAGCCTTGCTTTATTTCTTTCAACTTCTCCTTTTTCATTAAGTTTGTTTCTGAAAACCCATTTAGTTCCAATGATATTGAATCCTTTTGGTCTTGGAACCAAATCCCAAACATCATTCCTTGTGAATTGATTTAGCTCTTCTTGCATGACAATAATCCAATCGTTGTCTTGCAGAGCTTCATCCACAGAAGTTGGTTCAATAATTGACACCAACCCAAACAATGATGCTTCAGATGATCTGATAAAGGATCTTGTTTTGATGGGGTCATCTTTCTTTCCAATAATCACATCCTCTGGGTGAGAAGCCTTGATTCTGGAAGATGATCCTCTAACAGTAGATTCTTCAGAAATATTTAAGTTGTTCATCTGAGAAGTTAAAGGAATTGCCTCTGGTGTTGCTTCAGGATCCTTTACTTGAGTATCTTCTGCCTCTGGAACTTCAGAGTCTGAGAGAATTACTTCTCTATCTGCAGAATTTTCAAACTGCTTTGGCTTTTCAATGCCAAGCTTATCATCAAATCTAACATGAATAGATTCTTCCACAATCTGTGTTTCAGTATTGTATACTCTGTAGCCTTTAGAGCGTTCAGAATAGCCAAGCATGAAACACTTCTGTGCTTTGGAATCAAACTTGTTCATATTTTCTTTAGTGTTCAGCATATAACAGATACATCCAAAAGGATGGGAATAAGAGATGTTGGGCTTTCTGTTCCTCCACAATTCAAAGGAGTCTTTTCCAGAAGAGGTCTAACTGACACTCTGTTCTGAATGTAACATGTTGTGTTTATTGCTTCTGCCCAAAAGTGTTTTGCCAGATTAGTCTCGTTGATCATGGTTCTGGCCATTTCTTGCAAAGTTCTATTTTTCCTCTCTACAACTCCATTTTGTTGTGGAGTTCTAGGGAAGGAGAAATCATGAGCAATGCCATTTTCATTAAAATATTTTTCAAAGAATTTATTTTCAAATTCACCACCATGATCACTTCTGACTTTTACAATCTTAAACTCTTTTTCATTCCGGACTTGTTTACAGAAGTCAAAGAACATAGAATGTGACTCATCCTTGTGTTTTAAGAACTTTACCCATGTCCACCTGCTATAGTCATCAACAATGACTAATCCATACTTCTTGCCTCTGATGGATGCAGTTTTCACTGGTCCAAACAGATCAATGTGAAGCAACTCTAATGGTCTTGAGGTTGAAACAACATTTTTTGATTTAAAAGAAGATTTAGAAAATTTTCCTTTCTGACATGCTTCACAAAGAGCATCTGAGTTGAACTTCAATTTTGGAAGTCCTCTAACAAGATTAAGTTTATTAATCTAAGATATACGTCTCATATTAATATGCCCCAATCTTCTGTGCCAGACACATTGCTCATCATTTACAGACATAAGGCATTTAACATTTTGAACCTTAAGTTCTGAAAGATTTAACATTTTTGATTGAAGATAATGTCATAACCATTGTCACTTAATTGACTTATGGACAATAAATTATGCTTTAATCCTTCAACAAGTAAAACACTAGATATAGAGGGAAGGTTACCATTTCCAATAGTACCAGAGCCAATAATTTTGCCCTTCTGGTTCCCTCCAAACTTTACTTCGCCTCCAGATTTAAGCTCCAGGTTTTGGAACATAAACTTTTCTCCCGTCATGTGTCGTGAGCACCAAGAGTCCAGGTACCATGACTGTCGTCTTGATTTTTCTACTAAAAACATCTGCAACAGGAATTATCTTTTCCTTAGGTACCCAAATTTTCTTGGCTCCTTTTTGGTTAGTTGCCTTGGAAGTTTGTCTAAACTTCTGTCTTTTTACAACAGTTTTGTTCTGATTAACTTTTGATATGAACATAGGAACATTCTTATCAAAACGTGTATGTTCAATATCATTCAGATGACCAAACTTGAATTGAGAATATAGAGGAGTTTTCTTAATGACAAGTTTATCTACAGGTATTGGATTTAAATCTTTTCCAGAAGGAGATTCATATCCAACTCCTTTCCTGTTGTTTCTGCTAACCCCATAGATCATTGAAGCCATTTTGCTTCTATCTATGCTCTTAGCCAGAAACTTCTGAAAGCTGTAGTCATATTGTTCTAAAACTTTTTTACAATCTGACTTAGCTTCAAAATCAGAATCTTGTTGAGACTTTTCAAAATCATTTTTCAATTTTAAATTATTTTTTCTTAGCTCATCAATTTCTGCTTTCAGAAGATTATTCTCAGACTCAAAATTGCTCTGAAGCTTTTTGAATTTGAGCTTAATCTTACTGTAGCTCTCTAACAGTTCAGATAAACTTTCAGTAAGTTCTTCTCTAGAGAGTTCAGCAAATACCTCTTCAGAATCAGATTCAGATTCAGATTGGTCTTCTGTGTCTGCCATAAGTGCCATGATAGCACACTCTTCTTCAGATTCTGATGACGTTTCAAAGTTATCTGAGTCATCCCAAGTTGCCATAAGAACCTTTTTCTTTCTATCAAACTTCTTATTTGGTTTCTCCTTCAAAAGCTTTGGACATTCACTTTTGTAGTGAGCAGGTTCTTTGCACTCAAAACAGACCACTTCCTTTTTCCCAGATCTTCTCTGTCCTGAGGACTCTCCAGATCTTCTGTGTCCAGAAGATTCTTTGTTTTGATCTGGTTTTCTGAAGTTTCTGAACTTACTTTGCTTGTGCTTCCAGAGTTTGTTTATCTTTCTGGACAGCAAAGATAATTCATCTTCTTCTTCTGAAGAAGATTCTTCAGAACTTTCTTCAAGTACCTGCAACGTTTTAACAGACTTGTTAGACTTTAAAGCAATTGACTTACCTTTCTTCTGAGGCTCGTCTTCTTCAAGCTCTATCTCATGACTCCTCAAGGAGCTGATGATTTCTTCTAGGGAGATCTTGTTCAGATCTTTTGCCAGCTTCAAAGCAGTGACCATAGGTCTCCATCTGGGAGGTAGACTTCTGATGATCTTCTTAACATGATCAGCTGTAGAATAGCCTTTGTCCAGAACCTTTAGTCTAGCAGTAAGTATCTGAAATCTGGAGAACATTGCTTCTACATATTCAACTTCTTCCATCTTGAAAGCTTCATATTTCTGGATCAACGCCAGAGCTTTAGTCTCTTTCACTTGAGATTTTCCCTCATGTGTCATCTTCAAGGATTCAAACATACCAAATGCAGTTTCCCTGTTGGTGATCTTTTCATACTCTGTATGAGATATTGCATTTAGTAATATTGTTCTGGCCTTGAGATGATTTCTGAACTCTTTCTTTTGACTTTCAGTCATTGATTTCCTATCAATCTTTTTGCCAGTTTCATCAGTGGGATGAGTATAGCCATCAATGACCAAATCCCATAAATCAGCATCGTATCCCAGGAAAAAACTTTCTATACTGTCCTTCCAGTAGTCAAATTTTTCTCCATCAAACATTGGAGGTTTAGTGCTAATCCTGTCCCTTTCTTCATATCTATTGTTGTTGTTGGATGCGTTAACATCAGCCATAATAACAACTAAAGATGTATATCAAAGATTTTCTCACTAGATCTTTTCTGTTCACGGTGAAATGATAGCACACATAGAACCGGAGCTCTGATGCCAACTGAAGGTGAGAAAATACTTAGAAGGGGGGTTGAATAAGTATGAGAAAATAATAGCACAATAAAAAACTCAAGTATTTTTATCCTGGTTCGTTGAACTCAACTACTCCAGTCCACCCTTATCAAGAGTGATTTGCCTTTCTCCTCAAGGACTTAATCCACTATTTAATCAACTGATTACAATAGTAAGCACTAAGAACAACTGTTCAAAGTCTTCTTAAGAACTACTGATTCTACCTGAATCTTCTTAAGGAACTTTACAATCAAATGTAAATAACAAGTGTTTTAAAATGCTTCTAGAAAGCTATATCACAACTGTGATTTTACACTTAAGATTTAAGAACTAATATGAAATAAATTCAGCAAAGAATAATTTGTATATGAGCTTTGTAGAGAATTTCTTTCAGTATTTCGTCAACTTGAGAATGTTGGTGAAAATGTTATTTTATATCCAAAAAGGTTCAGTACGTTGCAGCATGAGAATTGTGCACTAAAAAGTAGCTGTAGCCTTTTGTCTGCTTGTGATGTGACCTTAACCAAAAATGGATTGTTTAGAGAAAATCTTTCTTGCTGAGATTTTTTTCTATCACAAATAAGGAAAGAGTTATTGAGATACGCCAACGAATATAATTTGAAAAGTAATATTCTTCAACAAGCTTCAATCTCTTATCAGAGTCTTTAGAGCTTTGATGTTCTCAGAGTTATCAGAGTCTTGTGCAGCTTGTGTGCTTCAACGTGTATATAAATCAGAGCAGAGTTTTGGTCGTCAGATCTTTGTACTTGCAGCGAACAGTACATCAGAGTCTTCTGGAAAAACAATGCTTGAAGCTCTTCATACAAAATTCTTCAATCAAGCTTCAGATGTTTATGCTTCAGATTCTTCTGACAGCGCTTAGAACTTCTGAAAGCAAGCTTCTATTGCTGAGTGAACTAACGTTCATATGCATTTTTGTTTCCTTCAGAGTATATAAATTAATATCTGAAACAAAGAATACTTGAACAAAATTAGAGTATATATTTCCTTAATATAAAGTTTCATTAGAGTTATCATCAAAACATAGAGATATACTTAAGAACCAATCTGTGTTCTAACAACATTCACGTTCATCACATAAATCAACATCACTTAGGCACTGAGGCCAACATCATAATATTCCGATGAATATAAACACATATTATAGCGTACTTAATATATCTTTAAAATATAAACCAAGCGATCCCAGTGTTACATGACCAGAGCATGACTCAACCCAACATAATTAAATTACTAAACAACTACACCAATAGCGACCTCGCAACTACGAGCAACTCTATCCTCGATACCTGCACGATGTCATATAGGACATCATTCCAGCAGAAGGGTGAGAAATATTATCATAATAACAATGCATATAATCATATATATATATATATATATATATATATATATATATATATATATATATATATATATATATATATATATATATATATATATATATATATATATATATATATATATATATATATATATATATATATATATATATATATATATATATATATATATATATATATATATATATATATATATATATATATATATATATACACACACACACACACACACACACACACACACACACACACACACACAAGCATAGAAAACACTTATTCCACATTTCTCACCACAATCTATCATAGCCCATCATATACATCAATATATATATATATATATATATATATATATATATATATATATATATATATATATATATATATATATATATATATATATATTTATATATATATGTATATATATATATATATATATATATATATATATATATATATATATATATATATATATATATATATATATATATATATATATATATATATATATATATATATATATATATATATATATATATATATATATATATATATATAAACAAATATGGATAATCACCAAGCATATTCATCATGCACACATCCATTGTTTCAATCAATCCACATAAACATACACCTTATGTTTAATTCACCGCGATTCATGTAAACATATACAATCATGTTTATTCACCACTCTCAATTCCACAAGTCATGCACAATTGCACACATGCATACTTTCATACCACAATCATAGCTATGCCATGTGACTCACATAAACCCATCAATTCTCATCAATCTCCATTTGAGATTATAGGTACATCGCTTGTACCCCACCAGGAACAACATCTCGGTCATTCTACCCCGGTGATTAATTCACTAGGAACGACACA
Organism: Lathyrus sativus; assembly: GCA_963859935.3. Classification (NCBI taxonomy): domain Eukaryota; kingdom Viridiplantae; phylum Streptophyta; class Magnoliopsida; order Fabales; family Fabaceae; genus Lathyrus; species Lathyrus sativus. The sequence continues at coordinate 542,728,863 of OZ012739.1, read as the reverse complement.
TAGTCATTCTATCCTAGTAATTACTCCACTAGGAACGATATCTTATCATTCTACCCCAATGATTACTCCACTAGAAACGATATCTTATCATTCTACCCCAGTGAGTACGACTATAACACTCATACCTCATTAGGAACGACATCTAGTCATTCTACCCCAATGAGTTTCCCACTAGGAACGACATCATTAGCCATTCTACCCTAGTGCGTACCAACACTTATACCTCATTAGGAACGATATCTAGTCATTATACCCCAATGAGTTTCCCACTAGGAACGGCATTATTAGCCATTCTACCTTAGTGCGTACCAAACCAACAACCCATGCACTTAAGACCGTTCTTGCATCTTAATATCATGCATTATCAAATAATTCATCACACAAGAATTATAACATGATTGCACACTCACACATCATATCAAAGTATTCATACTTTCAACATCATCACATTTATCAAGCAATGCACAAATATTCATAATATGTTCTCATGCATTCTTCACATACGATCGCATACAATCAATATGCATTCACAATTCAATATCATCACCACATTTATCAAGCAATGCACACATATTCACAATATGTTCTCATGCATTCTTCACATACAATCGCATACAATCAATATGCATTCACAACAATTATGCCAAACGGCAACCGAACACTCTAATTATTTAAGCCTCACTTACTTAAAATAATTAATCTCGACTAATCGGTAAAATCAGATAAAAGTCAGATAAAATAATATTTCTTTTCACCAAGTTATATTATTAGCTTCAGTTTGATATAAAGAACGACAAAATCCGATAAACGGTGAAGAAGTTATGAATTTTCAAAGTTTTGAAAAATAATATTTTTCTCACACTTACAGTGTTAACCGGTTAACGGATATGGTTAACCGGTTAACGACTCCAAAAACTCAGTTTTTAGGCCATTAACACTCCGGTAATCGGTTAACAGATATGGTTAACCGGTTAACGGCTGAAATTTTGGAAAAACAAGGTTACGGGTTTTTATCCAAAACCTCCAAAACCCCGACCGATTTAATTATTTTCTCCCGATTAAATACCTACTCATCATTACCAATCATATAGTAACATTTTAGGATCATAAAGTGTAAATTCTACGACTTCCGATTTTCATCCAAAATCTTAACCTCCAATTGTCCAAAAATGTCAAAACTCCTAAAATCACTTGACTTAATTCCAACGAGTTCCAGTAATCTTAGTCTAACATCCTCGACTAATCTATATAATTTATTCTCAATTTTAATCGTTCAAACATCGATTATATCGATTAAACTCATTTATGCCCTAGAATGAAAAATTTAAAAAAAGCATCCAACAATTCAAACCAATCATACATAATCATATACATTGTCAAGATAATGATATTTCACACCCTTACCTTGATTAATCGGAAGCTAGAAATCGTTCTTGATGATTCCAAGCTTCTTCCCCTTTTTCTCCTCTTTTCTCTTCTTCCTCTTTCTTTCCACTCTTCTTTCTCTTATGTTTTTCCCTTTCCTTTCCTTTCCTCTATACTTTTCTTTTATATCTCTTTCTATCATTTGCCTTCCATCATAATTCTTCTCTTAAAATATTTACCAATTCATTTTCTCATAAAATATCACATCTCATCATTAATTAGAGAATATATAGTAAACCCACATTATTCTACCAAATAGAATAAATCAGTTAAATCCAATAATTCACTTAAATCAAATAAATCACATAAACCAATTAATTAGTACAATTAATCAATTATTGAAAATTGGGCTGTTACAACATGTGCCCTAATGATAAAATCCTCCCAAGCTCTTGATGAATTGTAGATAACAAGACTCAACATCTCCTTTCCTTTAATCTTCATTCTACTCCAGATCCTGTCTCGAGGTGTCATGCCTCAACTTGCCTTTATCATATTTTCTTTAAAACAAAAACACACGAAAAACTATAAAAGGTGCACCTAGTGTACTTAAGGTAAAAACACACTAAAACAAGTCAATTTAAAATAAATCCTAATTAAACTTAACTAAAACCATAAGAGAAAATGGATCATCATGACACACTAAAATAGAGTTATCACTGCTATTGTGGTATCATTAATGCATGTTGCACCAATACTATCATAGGGGGTCATTCCCCTGTCATATTTAGGAAGTTCCCCTTTTAAACTTGCAGTTTTAAGACATTTGTTTGGTTTTTTGATGCCAATGAATAATAGAATGTAACTTTATGGCATGCCAACATCGATGATGGCCGACCTCCATACTAACTTGTCAACATATAGTGTCAAATAAATGGCCACTAGGCCATTATATAATCCATATAATGCATATACTTTGACCATAAACAATATGGTTCGAACATGAGGGATATGTTATATCCCTCAAGTGACACCATCTTTAAACACAACGTCTATGATGGCCATGTGGCAGTAGATGGATGAAAGAAATCTTGAAATGGTTAATACCTTAACCCAATAAATGGGTAGAATATTCAATCCTATGATTACAACTGCTAACCAAACATACGAGTTGTTAGCCAATCAAATGGGTTGAATAGCCAATTTTTTGGCACCCCTCAGGTTCATGCTCAACTAACTCCTCAAATATCAAATGTTAGGAGTAAAAACGCCTGAAAATGGGATGTCCCGGGTAAAATTAGGTAAACACCCAAGTTTTCGACCACCAAAACCCACCCCACATAGGGAAGACGAAGAATATATAGGTCAGCATAATCGTAGGCCTGTAACGGTACACTCAAGTGCTTCTACATGTCTAAAAAAATAACTTTGGGGTGCTTAACAACATAACTAATATGTTCCAACAAATTTTGGCCCAAAATGGCTTCAATGTGGGTTCCCATATACCCAATTTCATATCCCATTTGTCAAAATAAGTTCGACAAACAGAACTCCCTAGGGGTTGGAAAGTTCCCAAGTTCACTAGTGACACTAGTAAGTCTACGGTCGAACATGCTTCTAGATATTAGACTGAGGCCGACGACATAGCAAACAATGAGAATTTGAAAATGAATTATTTTCTCAATTCCCTAACAAAAAACGCTTTCACTTGTTTACCACGCTCCATTCACACTCCATACAAACTTGGAGTCAATTGGAGAAACAGTTCCATGAATAATTCCTCATGGGCCAGTCAAAAATAAGCCTTAAGTAGTTGGCTAGTGTTAGGCGAAAATTCCCTAAATCAATTGATGATTATTTGAATAGGTTCAGACTTCTTAAGGCAAGGTGCTTTACATAAGTGCTTGAACATCAGTTTATCGAAATGGCTGCAGGAGGCCTAGATTATTTCATCAGGAAGAAATTGGACACTTAATATCTTAGAGACATGGCATAGTTGGTAGGTTCTAGGAAGAGTAAGGGGGAGGTTCGACTGCTAGGTTCACTTTTGAAAAACTAGGTGTTCCATGCAAAAATAAAGAATACCAGAGGCAGTTTCAGCAGCCTCACCAAAGGACTTATTGTCCTCCTGCTAATGTACCCCAAGGAAAATGGGTAAAACCTCTAAACCAAAGGGGGGGAAATTAACCAAAATGAAAAGTGGTTGATCCAAAGATAGGATTCCCAAACCAGAAAAATCTTAATGTGTCAAAGTGTCATTCACATGTCCCTCAGAACTAAAATGGCAAAAACCATATGACACAAACGCATTTGAGGTGCCATCAAAGAAAGTAGAAGGCTGAGCATGAAGCTTCTGGGTTGAAGCGTGAAGCCTCTAGGCTGAAAGATGAAGTTTTTGGCGTAAACACTCAAAAGAAACCTTTAACAAGGAGATTGAGTGTATAAGAAAAGAAAATTATTGATCACAGACTGTCCCTAAGAATCACACATATAGGAAAAGAAAATTTATTGATCACAGATTGTCCCTAAGAATCACACATCTAAGAAAAGATGGTGCTAACACAAGGGAGAAAAATCCTGAGTATGCCTCTCAACCAGAGGAGAAGACTCCAGAGTATACTCCTCAGTCAGATGATGAAATGGTAGACGACAACTTTAGCTCATAGTCTGAAGACGGTCTTCTAATAAACAATGACATAATTTTAGTGATGCCGGTGGAATATGATAGGGTCTCAGAAGTATCAGAGACAAAGGAAGAGTATATAAAAGATGAGGCAGAAAACCACAAGTCGCTATGTTATTATGTCATGAATAATGGCTTTGTCGAGGAACAACAATCCGTTTTTTAGAAGCCAAAGGTTGGAATGATGTACCATTCGAAACCTTTGTTCATAAAGGAAAAGGTAGATAACATGGTTGTCATCAAAGTCTTTGTTGACAGAAGAGTGACTATAAACCCAATTGCATATTCCTTATTTAGGAAAATAGGGAAGTTAGATGTAGATTTTCGGCCCTTGAGGCTGACGCATTTCAAAATATGGCTCTTGAAGCCAATGTCGAAAATTCTGATAAGTTTGAAGATGACCCTTTTGGCCAAACAACAACTTCAAAAATCCAGAGGCTTGATTGTATATATGAAAACGAGCCTTTGGGGTTTGAAAAAGACCCGCTTGATTCTACAAAGAAGATTTAAGCCCAGAACCCATGGGAGGAAATAGATCTAGGAAATTGAGTAGCAAAAGGACCAACCTACATAAGTACTAAGGTCGAACCAAGCATGACGAAAAAGGTGGTCGAGTTACTTAAAGAATACAAATAATGTTTCACCTGGGATTACAACTAGATGCCATGATTGAGTCAAAATATGGTGGAGTTAAAGCTACCAATTCGACCTGGTAAGAAGTGGGTGAAATAGTTACCAAGGAAGCTCGTCCTAGAGATCATTCAACGATTAAAGAGGAGATTGAAAGGACTCTCAAGAGCAAGTTCATTAGAACGACCGGATATGTCGAATGGTTAGCGAATATTGTGCCTGTTATAAAGAAAAATGGAACTCTTAAAGTATGTATAGATTTCAGAAACTTGAATAATTCTACACCTAAAGATGAGTACCCAATGCCTGTGGCAGAAATATTAGTGGATTCAGCTGCAGGCTTTGGATATCTAGGTAAGTTAGATAGATATTCTGGGTATGGCCAAATTTTTATAGTTGAAGAAGATGTACCTAAGACAGAGTTTTGATGCTAAGGTACTTTGTGAACCTACGAATGGGTAGTAATTCCCTTTGGTTTGAAAAAAGATGGGGCAACATATCAATGGGCTATGAATTCAATGTTCCATGACTTCATTGAAACTTTCATGCAAGTCTACATCGATGAAATAATTATAAAGTTCTCATAAGAAAATGGCAACTTAGGCCATCCTAGACAGCCCTTTGAAAGGATGAGGAAATATGGATTAAAATGAATCCATTAAAATGTGCGTTGTTTACCCATGTATGAGATTTCTTAGGATTCGTAATGCACAAAAAGGAATCCAAATTTGAGATCAACCAAAACAAGACAAAAGAGATCTTAGATCTAAAACCTCCATCGAAAAAGATGTAGCTCCGGTATTTGTTGGGAAATATAAATTTCTTGAGAAGATTCACATCCAACTTAAGTGGCAGGAAACAAGATTTCTCACCATTGCTTCGACTCAAGAAAGAAATTGATTTCAAATGGGGGGAGCTAGCAACGAGAGGCTTTTGACAAAATTAAAGACTATCTGATGAAGCCTCCAACCTTATTACCTCCAAGTAGAAATTGTACATATCTGCATCATATTTGACTATAGGAAGTATGTTATCCTAAGAGGAGGAAAATGGCATCAAAAGAGCCATTTATTACCTTAGTCGAATCTTGATTGATACATAAGCTAGGTATAATGCAATAGAAAATTTATGTCCTTTGTCTATACTTTTCATGTACAAAACTTAAGCACTATATAAAACCTGTTGATGCTTATGTGTATTCTCATTTTGATGTGATCAGACACATGTTATAAAACCTATACTTCATAGTCAAATAGGAAAGTGGACTTTAGCACTCACCGAATACTCACTAACTTATTGCCCTTTGAAAGCATAAAAAGGCCAGATTGTTGCCGACTTCATTATTGACCACTCAGTAGTCAAAGCAATAGAAACTTATGTAGAGACTAGGCCTTGGAAATTATACTTTGAAAATTCTAGGCATAAAGATGGAACCAGAGTTGGAGTGTTTATAATTTCTCTAGAGGATATACCAACCAAGTTTAAGTTTAGAATTGAGGGTCTTTGTTCAAATGATGAGGCTAAATATGAAGCCTTGATAACAACACTTCAGATTTTGTTAGACTTAGGGGCCAGAGAAGTTGAAATAAAAGGTGATTTAGAGTTGGTGGTTAGACAGTTGAAAAAGTAATATAAGTGCATCAAAGTGCACTTGATGATGTATTTCGTTTTAGAAGACTCATTGTTTTAAATGGTTCAACTATGTCTTTATAGACCATATACCTAGACTGGAAAATCAAGAGGCAAATGAGTTATCCCATATTGCTTCAGGTTATAAAATCTCCAAAGAGAGGTTAGAGGATTTAGTCAAAATTAAAGATAAGTTAATCTCAGTAGACAGTTCTTCAGAGACATTGTCAATGCCAAAACTTAGGGGAGGGGGAAAACAAAGTAGAGTTTTATTGAAAATTTTGAAGCCTTTGAAGTATTATCCATTTACCTATTATCAGACAACGATTAGCAAAAACCCATTGTCAAATATTTGAGAAATCCTACAAGAGTGACTGATCGAAATTTTAACTAAAAGAGCAAGCAATGTTAATCCTCTAGGAAAAAATAACAACCAACAAAATGAAAATCACAAAGGATCCAACATGAATCTATAAAACAGACAGATGAATCAGGATAATCAATCACATCAATTACCTAATGAAGATAAGAACGACAAATTGTTGTTACACATAGAGGGGGTGAAGGATCATGATCATAGAAACTCCAGTACCCACATGCAACCAAGAGAAACACAAATAAACATCATCATCAATACTAGCAACAACTAGGTCGGATTAAGTAACACTAAGGATTATATGTTACCTTGCAATAGAATGTCCTTCTCTAAAATCAACAAAAGAAACGAGAGACATGATCCGCACAACACCAAACCCCATATGCAACATTCAGAATCGTCTATCAAGGAGGTGAATTACTCTGGCACCAAGAAGGTCATGAGAAATAAAAGAAAGGTTCAAAATACATGAGAAAAAAGTAAAAAGGAGACTAGGAACAAACGTTTACCTGAAATCAACAAGTACTTGCATAATGTTATTCAAGGCAAAAAAGGAACTAATGTCGAAAGTGATAAAACGTTAGGGGAAAAAAATTTAGATTCCTCCAAATACCAGATGGATACATTATAACTCTGATGCTGCTCTTAACATAAGAGGTAAATGGGGTTTATGAGCAATCTACAAAGATAACAAGGGCGACATCATGGCAACTTGCTCTCATTATGTGGATGGAGACGAAACTCCGTTGTTAGCTGAAACAATGGCTCTCATCAAGGTGGTCGACATCACTAAGGAATGTTGTTTCATTGACACTCACTTTGAAATAGACAACAAATATATGGAAAATGTGATAAACAAGGACCAACTGAACAAAACGACGGTGAGAAGAATGGTTTTGGCAATGAAAAGAAGTTGAACCACTTTTGTAGATCTAGGGTTTCTTTTGGTAGTAGAGAGGGAAACTAAGCGGCGCACATGCTTGCCAAAAGCTCTAAGGTTCATCCGAATAAGATATGAATTAAAAAGTGTCCCACGGGCCTAAAAACCCATATAGATCTTGTCAGGCCCAACATGTAATCTTTTTTTCCTGTTGTAATAATAATAAAAAATGAAATGATCATCAATCTTTATTTAAACTTTAATTTTAATCAAACTATCATCGATTTGTGACTTTTTGACCTATGTGTCACAAGCCTGGAAAAAATGTCCCATTTTTCCACCTTTTGAAAAAAAATCTCCCGAATTGCCACTTTTTAAAAAACCTTTTCTAAATTTTTAAAATATTTTTTTCTGTCCCACTCCATCCTAGATGGAAAACGCGTTAGAGCCCCTTTAGGGGTCCACCATCCTGGATGGAGTACCCCTTTTTTTTATTTGTTTTTCATTTTCATTTTCGAAATTAATTTTAACTGATTTAATTTTTTAAAATATTAAAAGTAATAAGTAATTAGATAATAATATAATATTATTATATTTTTAAAATTTCAAATTTTTTTGTAAAATATTTTATTTTTTGTGTTTCATTAAAAAAACCTATTTTTTAATATTTAAATTTATAAGAATAAATACTTTTTTAATATGATATGTTCCTGCCAAATTCTTTTTTTGCTAATATGGGTCTGCCATCTGAGATAGGGTCTGATCTTCGATAATATAGAGGTGTATAAGATAGATGAAATATAAAATTTCTTTTCTACTCATTTCACATATTTCTAAGTCATGTCTGTGTGGTGTATTATGTTTTTTGAAACAGATAAGCACATGAGGGTTTGTTTGAATCCATATTGGAATTTCACACGATTGGTTTCTACCATCAACGCAAGTTTTTGACAGCTGGGTGGTCCAATTTGAAGTGTTATAAAAATAGAATATCGTTGTCCATACACAACTCTGACGGATGCTAGCCGATACGGTACCTACCTTTGTTGTTGAGATCGTATAGAAAATTATTTAGATGTCATTTGTATGTTTTCCACACATAGGGGAGAAGTTAGCCGAGACGTTGAAGATCAACTCGTTTTAGTTGTTATCGTTGAATAGCCTAACATGATTAATGATGTTGTATTGTTTATTTATTGTAATGTTATCAGAAGTTTATGTTTTGTTATAATATTTATTATGTTGTAAATTTATTTGAAGTCAGTGTTTTGTTATCCTTGTTATTATGTTGTAGCTGGAAGTTTTAAGCTTTAAATAAAAGTTATTGTTTTTGTTGGAAAAAAATACACGAAACTATGAAATAAAATGACGATTCAATAAAGTAAAACTTCAAACATAACTAACTAGAATGTCTAGCTTTGTTTGGACATTTTCCGCGCATATGGTCGATTTCACAAAAAAATACCACACCTCATTTTTTCTTTTTCAACATTGTTCATTTAAGTTCTAATCAAGATATTGTTTGGACAACCTTTCTTTTTTATTCACATGTTGTCATTGTGGCAAAGAGTGTTACCTTCATATTGTAGTCAAGTTGTTTCAGTCGGGACACCGAGGAAGCTCTATTCGCAGACCTTAAAGACGTTAAGAACTTTGAACATATCAGCTATATAAACAAAATAATATTATCTAATGCTTGAACACGCTACAATAACATGTGAGCAAGGGACATGGAAAATTTTAAATCTTCCACACTCACACATATGGTTCTTGAGGTCAACGTTGAAAAATGTAGTAGGTCTACCGTCATTATGATTCACAATTTCTTGGACCAAGAAGCAGAACCTTTGGCGATCAAATTACATAACCTCGTGGCTACTGTATTTGACTACCTCTTCCTATATTCTCTTTATGCAATTAGTAGTATACATTTGGCCAGAACCCAACATTTTAGTCCATTTATGTCCTCTTTTCCTAAACAATATGCCCAACCTAAAGGATGATGATTTTACCAAAGTTGTAATAGGTAGGTTACAAGTGGCTTTCAAAACTGAGTTTATTGGTTGAGCAAGGTTGGTAGTCATATGGACCCACCGTTGCCTTCCATCAAACACACTGGTCCATTTTTCTCTAGGAATATCATCTACCCACTGTAAGGCTTGTATGTTAGCCTTACGTATATCTCCCCTGTAGTATTCGTATGTAGACTAATTTAATGCATATCCTATGTATGAAATTTAAAAATAAATTAGTATAAAGAAGTTATTGCTAGATGTCTTAATAAAGACGTGTTTAGGAAAATACCCATGTTAATAACTTTTTTGTGAAGTTCCTTGTCTCTGATTTCCCTCATAAAATTTTGTAATATATGCTTGATGCAATAGACGTGTGAAGAAGGAGGGTATTGCCAACCATTTTTCGGGTTATTATAGGCACTTTTTATCGACTTGTGACAGTTTGAGATCAAACATAGGTTGGGTTGGGGTGTAACATACATTCTTAGATTTCTTAGAAAAAAAAACTCCAAGCATCACCAGTTTCACCCTCTACCCATGCAAAAGCTGTACAAAGGAATTTTTATTCCCAATACAGTCAACCTCCTCTTGGGGTTTGTTCAATTGATTCAACCTTGAAAAACTTCAATAAAGAGATGATTATTTTCCGATGAAATCTCTTCTTTAACCCCTTTATTCTTGGAACAGTTCAATAAAGAAAAGATTATTTCCCGGTGAAACCTTTCTTGAACTATTCTTAAGACTTGGACAATCTAAATTCCCCAACCTCCTCTTGGGCTTAGTACAAGGACCCACAGGCTTCCTAGAAGCATCCCTAGCCTCTTCTTGGGCTTAGTACAAGGACCCTCAAGCTTCCTAAAAGTATAGGATAGACCCTAGTCATCCCTACACCAATTCCCAAAAGAGTCAAAACCTCTAAAACATTCAAATGCATCCTTTGAGTCTCCTATGATCCTCAACAAGGCTTGACTTCCACCTTAAATCCCCAGCAAGGGTCAGGTTACAATCAACAAATCCCTAAAAGAATCAAAGCCTTTATGGCATTTCAATAAATCCAACTCTCCTCTAATTTCCAGCAGGAGCCAGTTTCTCTTTTGATTCCTCAGAGCAGTTGGATCCTTCTCTTGGATTTAATTTTCCTCAGCAAGATTCAGTCTCCATTCAAATTCCCTCAACCCCCTCTTAGGCTTCATATAATGATTTTCCCTAATCAGCCTCAAACTTTGGCTTTGTGATGGGCTAAAGACGTGTCTACTTATGCGTCTAGCGGTATTTTACTGCAAGTGCACAGCCTATCGAAGTAATATTTAAGATTATCGATCCACAGGGATTCTATCGTTACGTAGTGCTAGATGAACTTCTAGTTTAGCTAAGGCGAATAGTTGTCACGATTTTTGTTGGTTTCTAAGACTATTAAAGGCGGAATTAAATTTAAGTTTTAATAAAATAATATTAAGGCGGTCGGTATGTAATTATACTAACTTAGGTGGGTCAATCTAACCTAGGCTTATAAAGATGTTCACTTAATCTACTCGGTAGAGATTACTAGTTTGAATACCCTCAACTCACACTCTCGTGGTCTTGAATCAGATCTTATCCCTAAAGCCCTATGCCTGCTCTCGCTAGCCCATAAGTGTTTAGAAATAATTTTTGGAAACTAAATAATTCTAATTTATCTTAAAGCGCTCTCGCTGTATTTAATTTAAATGCCTAACTTTAGCTATCTGATTAAAGTCTCACACTCTCGTGGTCTTGACCCAACCTAATACCCTTTTCTTACTCTCGTAACGAAAAGGTCGAATCTAATTAAAAAGTATCAGCCAGAATGTTAAGCGATTAATTATTTTAGCCCATGGTTATATCTTACCGGTTAAGTTGGTTATAACTACATACCGCCCTAAGGTATTTAGCTACTCATCGAGGTTAAATCAGACTCAGAGTTATTTATTAACTTACTAATGGCAGAGAAATAATTGGACATTATAAATAAATTAAATAAATTAAATTGTAATAACTGTAAAAAACCTGATTAACAAATATCTGAGTAGACTCCTTCTTCCACAGACCGGAAAGCTTGGAGTAGGCGGAAATAAAATTTAAAACGAAATGCTGAAGGCTGGAAATAAATAAAGGTATAACAATTCCCTAATGTTGGAAATTGTTACACGGTTGGTTTGGATACAAATAAAATAAGGCGGAAAATAAAATGCTGGAATAATAAATCTGATGGTAAGGTAATTCGGCAGAGCTTCCGCAGGAAATTTGGATACTGAAGTCTGTCCCCAAATTCTTCTGAGCTGGTCCTATTTATAGAGTTCCAATGGGCTGGTCCTGGATCTCTTGCTTCTTGGGCTTTGCTGAAGTGGTTGAGAAAATGTTGGAAAGTGGCAGCAGAAAGTGGGAGAAAACTTCCCTCACGTGAGAATTACTAGGAGGAGTGGCTTCACTGGTGACTTTGACGTAGTCTGAGTCAAAAGAATCACGTTATATCCTTGTCACGGGCGTGACAAGGTCTTCACGCTCGTTGCCTTATGTTTCCAAGTGTCACGGTCGTCACTCATTCCTCACGGTCGTGAGGTCCCAAAGCAAGGTGTCACGGTCGTGACTCCCTTGTAACGACCGTGGTCGTAACAAATTATGCAGAGTTTTATGCAGGCTTCTGTCTTGCTTCATTTCTTGTGGTTTCTTTGTTCTTTTCTTCTTAATTCTTGATTTGGCCTCACATATCGATGTACCTGCAAAATAGTAAGAAAAACTCGAGGAATCGAGCGTTAAACGGTGAATGCGCGGTAAAAGTCAATGAAATCTAGCGATATAACCGATGCGTTTTCTCGTCATCAAACTTCCCCAAACTTAAATCTTTGCTTGTCCTCAAGCAAATAGTCGGTTGAAAATCGGCGGACAAGATTTTACTCGCGCATACTCATAGCAAACCGTCCGGTGGATCGTTCTGTCGGATAGTCCGGTACTTTGATAGAACACTACCGATACACTAATGACATAAGCAACAGGCTATGTCGTCTACTTCCCGTCAAGCGAAACAATCGACAATCACACTGCGATTTCACCTAGAGTTTTTCGATCGTATTTCACCCGGTTCGTTCTGGCGCAGTCACTTTAAGCCCTTTGCCTTCGCACGCACGTAGTGGAGTAGCCGGTTAGCGATTTTGATCCTTTTTTAGCACGGGGTCTGGTACACGAGTGTGGTAACCCTTCATGTTTTATCCGATGCGGAGGTTGTGGGGGATCGAGCCGTAGCACGCCCTACCGAGTTCAGAACCAGTACCTCTGAACCAACCCGAAACGGAGTCCTTCTCATATTTCTCGTTTCTTATCTGCGACCGTGTACTTTGGTGCAATCTCTTTTCATTTTGCATTGAGATACGAAGGATCATTATTGATTAGGCATCAAGCGCTTATATTCATCGGCTCCCCACGTGGTTTGTGTTCAGACGGTGCTGACTGCTAGTATAAACTACTGGGGTTACTTTTGAACTGGAACTAAAGGTGCACTCGCAATGGTGATCGGATGGAATTTCTTAAGCAGGGGGTCGAAGATGTCAAGATTGTATTGGTCTTGTTTAATCGTTCCCGGCTTCGTAATTACGAACCGTTCGGTGGTCAGTCGGGTAATGCGAGTAATTTAAGGATTTTTCTAGTATGGCTTAATAATCAGGGAAAATTTGATATTCAAAATAACGCACAGAATTGCTCATTTCATTGATTTTCTAAAAGGAATACAACAGAATTGAAAGTACATTGAAATGAAATGAAATGAAAAGTACCTCTCCCACACTATATCAGACATTGTCCTCAATGTTGTGATATAATAGCGGTATAGATACAGTTACAAGACTAAAACTGAAAAACAACATAAAAGCAAACTACTGCTGCTGGTGATCGCGGGCTCGGCCTCTGGTGCGAGCGCGGCGTCTGGAGGGAGTCGCGTCGGGGTCAGAGCCGGTACCGGAGGTAGCAGTAATGCTGAGGCGGAGTGCCTCAAGATCGCCGCGGACTTCGCCAAAGAGTACGCTAATCCGCTCGTTAGTGGCCGCACGGTTGGCAGCAATAGTGCCGAGCAGAGCGTCGTACTGGGCCTTCTGCTGGTGGATCGCAAATAGGACGTCCTCTAGTGTGGCAGCGGGGGCTGCCTGCTGTCGGGTGGAGGTTTCGGGGATGTCCTGGGCATGCTCAGCCGCATCCATGGCGTCCTGCATCTCGTCTACTGCGGCGTTTGGCTGATCATCATGTACCGGCACGTGATCCGCGGCTGCTGGTAAGGCAAAGAGCCAGTTGGCTCGGTTTGCTGGGTCGATGCGTGTGCGTGACGGCAGAGTGATGTGGTGGAAGACGGTGCCATTGACGACAGGGCTGTACCTGCCATCCTCCCGCTGTGCGATCAGGTGGGCGGACCGGCAGTAGCTCATGGTCAGGAAATCGGGGGCGAGGTGCGGCAGATCAGCGAGCGCGTCACCAAGCCCCAGCTGAATGGCGAGGGTGGTGACAATGCCTCCAATGAAAAACGGGGATGAGCCGCGGTGCGCGATGGCCTGGATGTGGTAGAGCATAAAGGGGGCAGCATTGATTGGCTCATCATGCAGGGCACAGTACAGAAACAGGAGCTCCTTTGAGTTGAGCTTGTGGTTGCTCTCCCGAGCAAAGATGGTGTTGCAGAGGACCCGGTGAAAGTAGCGGATAGCCGGGTTGTGAATATGAGTGGCGTTGAGGCTCTGGAAAGTGGTCGCTTGGGTGTTGGTGAGGTCGCGCCACAGTGTGAATGCTTGTTCACTGAAGTTGTCCGGCACGCGACGGTGGGCTTCGGTGCCGTGGTGGAAGCCTAACAGCTCTGCAATCCTGTTTTGTGTGAGGTTGAACTCCCGGCCAAGCAGTCTGAATGATACGTTGCCGGTAAGCTGGCTTTGCGAACCATGAGGGGTGATGTAGCAGTAGGAACTGAGGAACTCCAGCGTCAGGAGTTCGAAGGTAGGCTGTGGCTGGTGACAGAGGTCCCACAGGCCAACCGTCTGCAATAGGTTTTGGACGCTGGGCAGCATACCGAGCTCTTGCAGACAGTCGGTAGAAATGTACCGGGTGGGCTGCAGACCGCGGTTCTCGAAGCGGACGAAACGGTCTCGCTGGGTTTCTCCTGCTTCTCCTTCTCTGAAGACGATAGAATCCATAACATGCAAATGTGAAGGGAGAGGGTGGAAGGATTTTTTCTGTGAAGTTTTTGGAAGAGGAGTGGTAGAATGAGGGAGTTGTTGTTCGGATTAAATACGGGACAGTGGAGTTGGAACAGTCACTGGTAGTGGTGGATTAATGGGGGTAGTGGAAAGGTTTTGACGGTTTGGGAATGAGTGGGGGAAATGTAAGATAGGTTATGGAGGGAGAAGAGGGGTGGACACGATGAAGAAACAGTTCTGTTTCACACGACCTCTGGTATAGAGGTAGTCACGGTCGTGACTAGATCGTGACGGTCGTGACGCGCTAAATGGGCACGTCACGATCGTAAGGGGGCGTGACGACCGTGAGACTATGTAGCGTTGAATATTTTCAGAAAAGCACCTTGCCTCGTGTTTTTATTTTTTTGTTTTTAATTAATAATAATGTATTTTATTTATCCACTATAGTAACACACCATGATATACAGCAATTTTAAAACAGTAGTACACGAATCTGAGATAGAATATTGCAGTCATACAGTATACGGTAATATAGTGTATAAAATAAATTATTTAAGCTGCTAAAATGAAGAATCAATTAAAAATAAAAAGTGCATGGTAGTAAGAAAATTGAAATTACATAAACTCAAATTATGTTAAGAAATCGTTGCGAAAAATAAATTCAACTGGAAATGAAAATAACGATAAAGAGTAATGAAAAAAAAAATTGATAAACTAAATCACTGATAGCCGGTTCAAAGGCGTTTCTTCAGATCTTCGATGGCGGAGTCCAGATGATAGAACTGTTCGCATGCCATGTCAGTCAATCCCACGATGTCCAATCGCATACTCTTAATGTCTTCTCTGAATAGATTAATGTCTGCTTGATAGGCATTGAGAGTGTGCATGATGTTCTGCAAGTTGTTAGCGTACTCTCCGTGATTCGCTCCAGGGGTTTCATGAACTTTATCAGTTGGGTCAATGTCATAGTATCCAGGAGGTGTCTCGGGGTCGGTTTCAACAGCGGTCATTACATCATCTGTTATCCTGTGGGACTGAGGTGTTTCAGGAGTGGTTGGATAAACAGGTGGGTTTAACTCATAAAGCCAATTATCCTTATTATGAACACCTACTTTTGCATGATTGGGCAATGTGAACAGGGTGACTACTGTGTTCCGGATCAGGTACTCAAAAGGTGGGCGTCCTAAATTCCTTATAATATGTCTATTGAAGCAGAATTTAAGGTTCATCAGGCGTACGGTTCCCAGACGGGTACACCTGTCCAGTTGGTACCTAAGTCCTAAGGCATCAGCAATCATGGTTACAAGGCCTCCTACCACGATAGGTAATTCAGGTTCATCTTGGATGCGGGTGAAGGTTTGCATCATGAAAGGGACACCATTAACACACTGTCCAGTATTGAAACATGACATGATAAATAATTCATCCTTAGAGACTCCGGTAATATTTTCTTCTTTTCCAAAGAAGGTATGGGCGAGGAATTTGTGAAAGTAACGAAGAGCAGGGTTATGGATCTCATCATTGTTCATATCATTTGGTTCAGGGTGGTAGTTTCCGGTCAGAGTTCCCCAAAAGAAAGCTAGCTCCACATCCATCAATTCTACCTGTGTGGTAGTAAAGGCGAAAGGTCCACTAGGGAATCCTAATAGGTCAGCTAGTTCTTTGTGGTTAAAATCGTATTCTATTCCGAATAGGCGGAAACTAATGAATCCTTTCCTAGAACCAAAACCGCGCTCGGGTAGGTAAAGTAGGGAACTAAGGAACTCAAGGGTGAGCTCTCGGTAAGTCGCAAACTTCTGTTGGATCATTGCCTTCTCCCATCCGAGTCGGTTGAACAGGTATATCATGCTCTCATGTATACCTAAGGTTTCCATAGTCTTTTCATTTGGGTACAGGGTCAAATCCATTTGCCTCTGTGATAACTCTTCGAACTTTATTCTTTGGTTCCTACCTCTAAATTGGGTTTCCATATAGTTAATAGGTTGGTTAGCCATAGTCAGTGAAAATACGGTGGAAACAATTCAGTGGAAAAGACTTTAGAAAATCTGTAAAAAGTGATTTAGGATAAAAATAAGAAAAATGAAATGCTAAAATGTAATGGCTATAAATGTAATGTAAAATAAAACTAACAAAACAATTTAAACAAATAGTAATAACGATAATTAAAAATGCTCAAAAAGGAAAAGGATAGTTTAAAATAGGTAACTAAGAAAAATGGGTTGCCTCCCACTAAGCGCTGTTTTTATTGTCAAAAGCCTGACGTAACGCTGAAGTTTAGACTAATCAGGGGAATTATCGGACAATCTCAAAAGTTTTAGATCATTCGTATAGTCTCTATTTTCAACTTTATGATAATGTTTTAGGCGCTGTCCGTTTACTATGAATGGTTCATTGTTCCTACCCTTGATTTCTATTGCTCCACTTGGGAATACTTTGGTTATATCAAAGGGTCCCGACCATCTAGACTTTAGTTTTCCAGGAAAGAGCCTAAGCCTTGAATTAAAGAGGAGTGCAACGTCTCCCACACTGAATTCTTTCTTAGATAGGCGTTTATCATGCCATCGCTTGGTTCTTTCCTTATATAGCTTAGCATTTTCATATGCATCTAATCTTAATTCTTCTAATTCGTTAATGTCTAGGATTCGCTTTTCTCCTGCAGCACTATAGTTCATATTGAGAGTTTTAATTGCCCAATAAGCTTTGTGTTCTAGTTCTACTGGGAGGTGGCAAGACTTTCCATAAACTAGTTTGAAAGGTGTAGTACCTATGGGAGTCTTGTAAGCGGTCCTATAAGCCCATAGAGCTTCATTAAGTTTAGATGACCAATCTTTCCGAGATATGGCGACAGTCTTTTCTAAGATTTGTTTAATCTCTCGGTTTGAGACTTCGACCTGTCCACTTGTTTGTGGGTGATATGGTGTAGCCACACGGTGTCTCACTCCGTACTTAGATAGTAATTTGTCAAAGATTTTTGAAATGAAGTGTGAGCCACCGTCACTTATGACGAGTCGAGGTACACCAAATCTGGGAAAGATTATGTTTTTGAAAAGCTTTATTACTACTCGTGCATCATTTGTAGGAGAAGCTATGGCTTCGATCCATTTTGAGACATAGTCAACGGCTACGAGTATGTAATTATTACCGAAAGATGATGGGAACGGTCCCATGAAATCTATTCCCCAGACGTCGAAGATTTCTACTTCCAAAATTCCCTTTTGGGGCATTTCATCTCTTCTTGAAATATTGCCGGTGCGTTGACACCGATCGCAACTTATAACAGCGATGTGGACATCCTTCCATAGACTAGGCCAGTATAAGCCGGCTTGCAAGATTTTTGCACAGGTTTTGGAAGTGCTCGCATGTCCACCATAAGGAGATGAATGACATTGAGTAATGACGTCTTCTATTTCTTCTTCGGGAATACATCGGCGAAAGATTCCATCCGGTCCTCGTTTGAACAATAATGGTTCATCCCAATAGTACTGTTTCAGGTTATGAAAGAACTTCTTTTTCTGCTGATAGGTTAGGTCTGGTGGAAGAGCTCCTGCGGCTAGGTAGTTGACAATGTCAGCGTACCATGGCAGTCCTACAGTTGTCTGTATTATTTCCACGGGTTCTGGTTCATTTATATCTAACTGCGCTAGGTCGCTTCCTATTTGTGCTATCAGCTGTTCATACGGAAAATCATCGTTAATCGGCACTCGTTCGGGTTTAATACCTTCTATTCTAGATAAATGGTCCGCTACGACGTTTTCAGTACCCTTTTTATCTTTTATTTCTAGATCAAACTCTTGTAGAAGTAAAATCCATCTTAAGAGTCTTGGCTTAGCATCCTTCTTAGTTAATAGATATCGGATAGCAGCGTGGTCTGTGTAAATGATTATTTTCGCTCCAACTAGGTAAGAGCGGAATTTGTCAAGCGCAAAGACAACTGCCAGCAATTCTTTCTCTGTAGTGGCGTAGTTCATCTGGGCAGAATCCAAGGTTCTACTTGCATAGTAAATCGCATGGAGTTTCTTTTCTTTTCTCTGACCCAGGACTGCGCCCACAGCATAGTCACTCGCATCGCACATGATTTCAAAAGGTAATCTCCAGTCAGGGGGTTGCATGATTGGTGCGGTGATGAGGGCTGTTTTTAGAGTTTCGAATGCTTTAAGACAATCTTCATTGAATATGAAGTCAGCGTCTTTCATTAATAAACCAGTAAGAGGTTTAGTGATTTTCGAGAAATCTTTAATGAATCGTCGGTAAAAACCGGCGTGTCCTAAAAAGCTTCGTATTTCTCGAACGGTTTTAGGAGGTTGAAGATCTTTTATTACTTCAATCTTAGCTTTATCGACTTCAATTCCCTTATCTGATATCACATGACCTAATACTATTCCTTCGTTGACCATAAAATGACATTTCTCCCAGTTAAGCACGAGATTCACTTTTACACATCTTTCTAACACCATTTCTAAGTTTGATAGACATCCTTCAAAGCTTTGCCCGCACACAGAGAAGTCGTCCATGAACACTTCCATGATGTTGTCTATAAAATCTGCGAAGATTGACATCATACATCTTTGAAAGGTTGCAGGGGCGTTGCATAATCCAAAGGGCATTCGCCTATAAGCGAACGTTCCATAAGGACATGTGAATGTAGTCTTCTCTTGATCATCAGGATGGATAGGGATTTGGAAAAATCCTGAATAACCATCAAGGTAACAGAAGTAAGAATGCTTGGCTAATCGTTCTAACATTTGATCTATGAAAGGTAGTGGGAAATGATCTTTTCGAGTGGCTTTGTTTAGTTTACGATAATCTATGCACACTCTATATCCCGTCACTACTCTTTGCGATATCGATTCGCCTTGAGCGTTTTTCACAACAGTGATACCTCCTTTCTTTGGCACTACATGTATTGGACTAACCCATTCACTATCAGAGATTGGATATATTATCCCGGCATCTAATAATTTCTTGACTTCTTCCTTTACTACAGTGCTAAGGGTTGGGTTTATTCTTCTTTGAGCTTCTCTGGAGGTTCTGCAGTCTTCTTCTAGCAAAATGCGATGCATGCAAACTGAAGGACATATTCCTTTGAGATCAGA
Organism: Lathyrus sativus; assembly: GCA_963859935.3. Lineage (NCBI taxonomy): Eukaryota > Viridiplantae > Streptophyta > Magnoliopsida > Fabales > Fabaceae > Lathyrus > Lathyrus sativus. Next base: position 542,709,009 of record OZ012739.1, on the reverse strand, counting down.
TATGTTATATCCTAATGCAGTTGGATATTTCTTCAAGACATCTAAAAGTTTCTTTGTCTCTATAGTTCCTAAACTGGAATTCACTATAACTGGTCTTTTACATTCAACGTCTAAGAATTCGTACCTTAGGTTTTTAGGTAGAGTTTTTAATCCTAAAGTAGGTTTATCTTTACTTGGCATGGGATCCGGTGTAAGTGCTAAGCTTTCGCTCAGACTATTATCCTGATACGGTTTTTGCCAATTATCATCTTCGAGAATTGGAGGGATTTGAATTTTCATTATTTCAGAATAAGTGGTCTCCTCCAGTTCCATTTCTCTTACACATTCGTCAATTACGTCCATTAGATAGCATGTATCCTCTATAGCTGGTGATTGTAAGAATTGTGTTAAAACAAATTCAACTTTCTCTTCACCTACTTCAAAGGTTAGCTTTCCTCTTTTTACGTCTATTATAGCTCCGGCGGTAGCTAAGAATGGTCTTCCTAGTATGATAGGTGTAGTGGAGTCTTCAGAGATGTCCATGATTATAAAATCAGTAGGAATGTAGAATTGTCCTATACGTACTGGGACGTTTTCTAGTATGCCTACAGGATATTTAACAGAGCGATCGGCTAGTTGAACAGACATTTTTGTTGGTCTTAGTTCTCCCATATCTAGCCTTTTGCAAATCGTTAAGGGCATAACACTGATACTGGCTCCTAAATCGCAAAGGGCTTTGTCAATGACGAATTTTCCTATTACACAGGGTATAGAGAAACTTCCTGGATCTTTTAGCTTAGGAGGCATGTTATTCTGGATTATGGCGCTACACTCGGCAGTGAGTGTAACTGTTCCGTTATCCTCTATCTTCTTCTTATTGGATAAGATTTCTTTTAGAAACTTGGCATACGAGGGTATTTGGGTAATTGCTTCTGTAAACGGAATAGTAATATTCAACTGTTTCAGAAGTTCTACAAATTTCTTAAATTGACCCGTCGTCTTAGAACTTATTAATCTTTGAGGGTACGGAATTGGTGGTTTATAGGGTGGTGGAGGCACATAAGGTTGTTCTTTCTCCACTGCCTCTTGACTTTCATCTTCCTTTTCTTCTGGATCATTCACCACTTCAGTCGGTTTATCCGGTTTTTGGTACATGGCTGGATTGTCAAGTCTCGGATCGGTAGGTCCGTCAAGTTCCTTGCCACTTCTTAATATTACAGCGTTAGCATGTCCTTTCGGATTAGGTTGAGGTTGTCCAGGGAATACTCCAGCTGGTGCAGCAGTAGGCGCTTGTTGTTGAGCTACTTGTGAAATCTGAGTTTCAAGCATTTTGTTATGCGTAGCTAGTGCGTCTACCTTGCTCACTAATTGTTTAATCTGCTCGCTAGTGTGAATGTTTTGGTTTAAGAAGTCCTTGTTCGTCTGAGATTGGCTAGCTATAAAGCTCTCCATCATCAATTCAAGGTTCGACTTTCTAGGGACATTAGGAGCAGTCTTTTGATATCCTGGTGATGTAGCTGGTGCTTGACCTGGTGCGTAATAAGCATTGTTACTCTTATAGGAGAAATTCGGGTGATTCTTCCAGCCTGGGTTGTATGTGTTTGAGTAAGGGTTTCCTTGAGCATAATTCACTTGATCAGTGGGAGTTCCTGTCAATAGTTGACAATCAGAGACTTCGTGTCCTGGGACTCCACATAACTCACAGTTGGGTGTTACTGCAGCCACGGTGGCTGCAGGTGTTATGGCCAAGTTATCGATCTTTTGGCTTAGTTGGTCAAACTTCGCATTGACTTGGTCCATACTACTTACTTCGTACATACCTCCCTTTGTTGGTTTCTCAGTTGCGACTCTTTCGCTTCCCCAAAGGTAATGATTCTGAGCCATACTTTCGATAAGTGCATAGGCATCACTATATTCTTTGTCCATCAATGCACCACCCGCGGCAGCGTCAATTGTCATTCTTGTATTGTACAAGAGTCCATTATAGAAGGTATGGATGACCATCCATTCTACTAATCCGTGATGTGGACAAAGCCTAAGTAGATCCTTATAGCGTTCCCAAGCTTCGAATAATGATTCACTTTCTCTTTGCTTAAATCCGTTGATCTGAGCTCTCAACATAGCTGTCTTGCTAGGTGGAAAATATCTGTTCAAGAAAACTTTCTTAAGCTGTTCCCACGTAGTTACTGAGTTTGAAGGCAGAGATTGAAGCCATGCTCTTGCTCTGTCTCGAAGCGAAAAAGGAAATAGACGTAGTCTAATAGCTTCTTGGGTAACTCCATTGGCTTTTACGGTATCTGCATATTGCACAAAGATCGAAAGATGGAGATTCGGATCCTCGGTAGGATTTCCGGCGAATTGGTTTTGTTGCACGGCTGATATCAATGATGGTTTTAGTTCGAAATCGTTTCGGTTGATAGCCGGTGCTGCAATGCTTGAATGCGGTTCACCTTGCGAAGGATTAGCGTAATACTTGAGTGGATGAGTTTGTTCGTCAGCCATTCCTGCGTTTTCTGATTTTACGACTAGTTCAGGCGGATCTAATTGAAGATCTGGAATGTTGGAATTATTTTCGAAATCGAGTATACGTCTTCTTACGTGTAAGAAGCGTTCCGATTCAGGGATTAGAGGTTGCAAGTCTTCGCTTTTGGAGCGAGTACGTGGCATACACTCGGAGATTAGATTAAATTAAATAGTTGATACCTTAGTCTAGACAATGCTACCTAAGTGCACTAGTAACTAAATTAAGGAATCCCCGGCAACGGCGCCAAAAACTTGATGGGCTAAAGACGTGTCTACTTATGCGTCTAGCGGTATTTTACTGCAAGTGCACAGCCTATCGAAGTAATATTTAAGATTATCGATCCACAGGGATTCTATCGTTACGTAGTGCTAGATGAACTTCTAGTTTAGCTAAGGCGAATAGTTGTCACGATTTTTGTTGGTTTCTAAGACTATTAAAGGCGGAATTAAATTTAAGTTTTAATAAAATAATATTAAGGCGGTCGGTATGTAATTATACTAACTTAGGTGGGTCAATCTAACCTAGGCTTATAAAGATGTTCACTTAATCTACTCGGTAGAGATTACTAGTTTGAATACCCTCAACTCACACTCTCGTGGTCTTGAATCAGATCTTATCCCTAAAGCCCTATGCCTGCTCTCGCTAGCCCATAAGTGTTTAGAAATAATTTTTGGAAACTAAATAATTCTAATTTATCTTAAAGCGCTCTCGCTGTATTTAATTTAAATGCCTAACTTTAGCTATCTGATTAAAGTCTCACACTCTCGTGGTCTTGACCCAACCTAATACCCTTTTCTTACTCTCGTAACGAAAAGGTCGAATCTAATTAAAAAGTATCAGCCAGAATGTTAAGCGATTAATTATTTTAGCCCATGGTTATATCTTACCGGTTAAGTTGGTTATAACTACATACCGCCCTAAGGTATTTAGCTACTCATCGAGGTTAAATCAGACTCAGAGTTATTTATTAACTTACTAATGGCAGAGAAATAATTGGACATTATAAATAAATTAAATAAATTAAATTGTAATAACTGTAAAAAACCTGATTAACAAATATCTGAGTAGACTCCTTCTTCCACAGACCGGAAAGCTTGGAGTAGGCGGAAATAAAATTTAAAACGAAATGCTGAAGGCTGGAAATAAATAAAGGTATAACAATTCCCTAATGTTGGAAATTGTTACACGGTTGGTTTGGATACAAATAAAATAAGGCGGAAAATAAAATGCTGGAATAATAAATCTGATGGTAAGGTAATTCGGCAGAGCTTCCGCAGGAAATTTGGATACTGAAGTCTGTCCCCAAATTCTTCTGAGCTGGTCCTATTTATAGAGTTCCAATGGGCTGGTCCTGGATCTCTTGCTTCTTGGGCTTTGCTGAAGTGGTTGAGAAAATGTTGGAAAGTGGCAGCAGAAAGTGGGAGAAAACTTCCCTCACGTGAGAATTACTAGGAGGAGTGGCTTCACTGGTGACTTTGACGTAGTCTGAGTCAAAAGAATCACGTTATATCCTTGTCACGGGCGTGACAAGGTCTTCACGCTCGTTGCCTTATGTTTCCAAGTGTCACGGTCGTCACTCATTCCTCACGGTCGTGAGGTCCCAAAGCAAGGTGTCACGGTCGTGACTCCCTTGTAACGACCGTGGTCGTAACAAATTATGCAGAGTTTTATGCAGGCTTCTGTCTTGCTTCATTTCTTGTGGTTTCTTTGTTCTTTTCTTCTTAATTCTTGATTTGGCCTCACATATCGATGTACCTGCAAAATAGTAAGAAAAACTCGAGGAATCGAGCGTTAAACGGTGAATGCGCGGTAAAAGTCAATGAAATCTAGCGATATAACCGATGCGTTTTCTCGTCATCACTTTGTACAAGACAAATATAATACTCCCCTAGTTGAGTCAGTTTTCAATCCCTTTTTTAGCTTTAACCTTAGGCTTTAATCAAGGCACAAAATTTAACATCCCACAGATGATACTCTGAGTCCTCTCTGTAGAAGGATATTTCCTTTATACATCACATTTCAAAAAAACAAGTAAACCTTTTTCCAGATAATTAATGTAAGTGGCACACTTGTTGATTCAAAATCCAAGCTGGAGTCCCTCCTTTATCATGGCCGAAGTTCTCTATCATCTAAGTGATGCAAGTGGCAAGCCTCTGGAACACATTCTAGCCAATGTCCCTCTCTTAGCATGCAAATATTCATAAAGGAACAAATGGCATTGCTCTACACTAAGTTAAAGCTTCTTCCTTCATGACATTTCAATTCTCTTATAAAGGAAGATGTGGCATTGTTGGATTTTGCACATCTAAGTTAAAGCAACTTCTCTTATAAAAAAATCTCATAATTTCTATTAATAGGTGAGACATCCCCCTTTAGAGATGACAAATTTTCTCTCAAAAACTCTTTTAGCTTTAATCTTAGGCTTTGAACAGGATACAAAAACTCCTTTAGCTTCAATTATGGGCTTTGAACAAGACACAAAAACTCTTTTAGCTTCAATCTTGGGCTTTGAAAAAGACACAAACACTTTTTGCTTCAATCTTGGGCTTTGAACAAGACACCAAACCTTTTTTCTTCCATAGAATAGGAGGATTTATGAACGCTCTGATTCTCAGTTTCCTTTTTTGAGAATACGTAGGCATAAGATTGCGAAATCTTAGTGACCGCACTAATAAAAAACCTTAGGTCCAAATACCTTTCCAAAAATAATAGAAAATCGTAAAACAACAAAAACATTTCCTCAACCTCCCAAAGGAGAAACTTTCCCCACCTCACAGCAAATAGACTCAAGAAAGCAATTCAAACAGTAAAGTAGATGTAAATGAAGGTTCGTATAGATTACTATAGATACTCTGGGTGTTAATAGCTTCCCTTTGTATAACCAACCCCCAATTCCAGACCTCTCCGCATTTTTTCGGAAAAACAGTTGCGCGAAGGGTTAGTTTAAGATATTTCCCCTTCCTTTTAAGCTTCATAGGATAAATATAGAAATCATAAAGTAGCACCAAGAGCGGTAGTGGTCGCGCCATAAAAACCGACTGTAACAGGCCCTTCATGGATACTAATGAAAATGTTGATCATCCATGCCAAACGTTTGACGGTCGTTAACATTCTTATTAGAATCTACTCTAAGCAAGGTTTTTGTATTGAACTACACGAGGAAGAACTCCTCGGTGTCCCATACTACGCAACCTCTCTTATCTTATGTTTCCTCTCTAGACTATGGTATAGAGCTTTTCCCTTAAGGTTTACAATCAAAGACTCTTACATAGTGCCAAGGAACCACAAATATATATAATAATGGAAAACAATAAAGGCAAAATAAAATAAGTAAGCAATAAAGATAAACAAATGCTAAAACATGCGAATGAAACAACCTAGACTAGGCTTGACTTGCTTAAGGGTGAAACAGTCCCCAACAAAGTCGCCATCTGTCGTACCTTGAAAAATACGACCTCACTAAGGAAGTTCACAGATGGACTAACAGAGAGTCGCCACTGAACTTTATTTATTCCCACAAAGGGTAAGGGAAAATATCAAGGAAACCCATGGGAAAAGGATAGGGTATGGTCATCACAACCGTGTTGGGTTCGAAAGTCAGTTATCTAAGGAGAAGGTGTTAGCACTCCTTACATCCATCGTACTTGATGGGAACCGTCTATGTTGTCTAAGCATGAAAGGTATTTGTAATCTATAAGCTTGATAAGGGGAAAATGGATGATTTCTCGAGGGAAAAAGAATGATTTTTTATTATTGAGTTCGTCTGAATTTACAATTCAGTGCCTATGTATCCCAGAAAGAATCAGAACTCAGTAGTTCTTGTTGAAAATGTTTTTTTTTTGTTTTGTGATTTTTTTAATGGACGATGCTAGGTAGTGTACCCTTTTTGAAAATTTTTTAAAGGAGAAAATCCAGGAGGCAAAAATGGTTTGAGATTTGTTAAATGTTTTTTAGAGTCTGAAAAAAGGTTAAAGAGAAGTTAAAGTATTTTTTGGATTTTTACGAAGAAAAGGTTTTAATTTTAAATAAAACATAAAGTCTAACCTAATTCAATGACCTAAGATTATAATTAAAAGGGAAAGTTATCATGCCAAAATTTTTACCTTAATATATACATATGATTCAATTTAATCGAAGATCAAACAAAATTGAGATATCCTAAGGGATCATGGAAAATCATATGGTCAAACAAACTATCCTAAGCTAAAAGGCATCATAGATGATCAACAGGCGAAGAATTGGGATCATAACCAAATTATCACTAAAAGCGCGTCTAACCCTATTCCCAGACACTTGTCCATAACATAAAACTTTGATCCAAGAGTTTAATCACAAATTCAAAACAAGACCTAATCATGGGTTAAAACTAAATGATAAATCAACAGTCAAGTTACCAACTTAAATCATCAATACAATCTAATTAATCTAATATAATGTTAAATCAGAACAAAATCAAAATTAAATTAAGTTAGTGATAAAAAAATAAAAAAATGAACATAAAAGGGTGCATGAGATAAATGAGGGATGGGTTGTTTTTTTGTTTTTCTTTTAAGAAATAAAAGGAACATGGGCCTAACACACAACCCATTCCTCCTCATCAAAAAAATAGCATGATAAAAAACAAAACAAAAAAAAGAAATTGGGCCGGATCCCTTTACTTTTTCGGCTCAACATCATACTTTGAGAAAGAAGCAAGAACTTGAAAACATCACTCAGTTCCATCCATCTCTCTATCTCGCGCCTCAACCACTTTCTCTCACATAGCTTCTCTCACTGTCTCATTCTCTCTCACGAAATTGGTTCGACAACCAAGTCCTAGTTTCTTTTCTTTGTGCATCATCATCACATTCGCACTCTCTTTCTCACATGCTCACGGACGGCATCACATCATCACCTACACACTCTTCCTGCAGATCATTCACTCGATTACGCCACAAAATTGATAATGCGAAATTATATCGGATATTCGACTTGACTTGCATGAATTTTATCTGCTTTTATTACTGTTTTATTTGATTTATCTTCGATTACGCCTCTATTTTCTTTTGTTTTGTAGGTTACCATAAATATGGACTTAAAGAATAAAAGGAGAAATAAATGAAGGAAATGGAAAGAAAAGAGGAAGAAAAGACCATCGAAAGAAAAGAAGAAGAAAGAAAGAGAAAGAAAAGAAGAAAAAAAAGGTGTGGGGGCCACCACACACCAAGTGGCACTTGCCACTTGGGTGTGACGCCTGTCACATGGACTACATGAAGAGGTGGCATCTGCCACCTAAAGGAAACGTGAGGAGTGGCGACTGCCACATGTATGGGGGTGGCGAGTGCCACTCCTAACTATTAGAAAGTGGCAACTGCCACCTCTACAAGAACAGGACGTGGCGCCTGCCACTTCCTCCCCAAAATTTTCTCCACATTCTTCCTATTTTTTTCTCAACTTCCTGGCTACGTTCTCTCCTTATTTTTCTCCTTGTTTGAAGTCTCAAATGGATGGAATCATCGCCCACTAATAGTATAAAAGGGAGGCAGATTTAGAAGCAGAGGGGAGCATTTATATTGTCTGTTTTTCGTTTTAGTTTTTTCCAGCATTTTTGTTTAGTTTATTTACACTATTTTAGAGGATTTTTGTAAGGCAATTGTTTTTCACATTGATAAACAATTGTAATTTAGTTTATGATTGATTCGAAAAGGTTGTAAAATTGTACCGAACTACAAGTCGGCCTTCAAAATCAAATCCAAGTTTTGTTTTGCAAATTTCCAAGTTTTGTTTATCTGCTTTAATTTTTATATTTTTATGCAGTCCTTCTACCTTCTGTTTAGTATTAGAATTGAACCGAGTAAAAGCATGAAATCCATGTCTGGCTAAAACCCTTAGTATCGGTATGTAATTACGATCGATCGGAGGGGGTTAAATAAATCGTGATGTAAAATTTAATGGAATAAATGTTTCTGGTCTCTGTTTCTTTTTCCAAATTAATAACTTTTGTCACAAGAGTGAGAAAGTAACGAATGTTAAGATCAATAGAGCAAGAGTTTGAGGTCTTAACCGGATAGCTGAAACTGAACATTAGGCTTAAATACAGCGAGAGCTCTTTGAGTTAAATTAGGATTTATTTATTTCCAAAAAGTTTTTTTAATGCAAAATGAGAGAGCGAGAGCCGCATTCTGATTTGAGAGCATAGTCTAAGTCAAGACCACGAGAGTGTGAGATAAGGTCTTTTAAATGGGAATACATAATAACAATTCTTTTTTTTTATTAAAACTAAACTCCCGTGAATTACTGAGCCGCCGATGATTGACAGGATTATATATTGATATTTCGCATATCTTAATTTAATTTGATTTTAATTCCGCACTTATTTTATTTCTCGCATCCAAAATTTAGAAATCCATTAGCCTTAGCTTTACATAGTAGCATTAGATAATGGTAGATCGACTCTTAGTCCTTTGGGTTCGATAATCTTTTAAAACTACACAATCAGACTGTGCACTTGCAGTCGGGAAGCAATTAGACATACTAAATTGTCGATCAAGTTTTTGGCGCCGTTGTCGGGGACCAATTAAGTTGATATCGTAACTTTAGTGTTACGCAGTATAGACTAAGGCAACTATTTCCCTATTTTAATAATCGATTGTATGCCAAACACTCGCTCTAAAGGTGAGAAGCTTATGCAACCGATTGACGACATCAAGTGTTTTATTAGTTTAAGACACTGATTAACGAATTCTGAATTAAGTATAACCTTCCACCATATAAAATTCCCTTTGCAAGATTACCAATGCCTATGACTGAATTACCTCAGAATAGACCCCTTAAGTATTATTCCATCCCTTTGCAGGATGAGCCACATAACAGTATTGCTGCTCCTCCCATCGAGGCAAATAACTTTGAGCTAAAACCTTCGTTGTTGTCTGCTATACAACAAAACCAATTTTTTGGAAATCCCACGGAGGATTCGAACTTAAATTTGTCAGTATTCTTGCAATACACAGACACAATGAAAGAAAATGGTGTCAGCCCCGAAGCAATAAGACTACGTCTTTTCCCTTTCTCATTAAGAGATAGAACTAGAGCCAGGCTCCAGTCTCTACCGTCCGTATCTGTCACTATGTGGAATGAGTTGAAGAAAGTGTTCTTAGCACGATATTTCCCACCTAGCAAGACGACTATGCTAAAAGCCCAAATAAATGGATTCAAACAAAAGGACAATGAATCTCTTTTCGAGGCATGGGAAAGATATAAGGACATGATGAGGACTTATCCACATCACGGTCTAGAAGAATGGATGATCATCCATACCTTTTACAATGGTCTCTTGTATAACACAAGATTGACAATAGACGTCGCCGCGGGTGGCGCACTAATGGATAAACCCGACAATGAGGCTTATGCGCTTATCGAAAGTATGGCTCAAAACTACTATCAGTGGGGAAGTGAAAGAGCCTCATTAGAGAAACATCTAAATAAGAGTGGTATGTACAAGATAAGCAGTCTTGACCAAGTCAATGCAAATGTTAATTCTCTCACTCAAAAGATTGAAAGTTTTACTATAACCCCTACAGCCACCGTGGCTGCCGTAGCTTTAAACTGGGAGTTATGCGGAGTTCATGAATGTCAACTTTTAACAAGAGTTTCCACATACCAAGTGAATTATGCTCAAGGAAACCCTTACTAAAATACCTATAACCCAGGTTGGAAAAACCATCCGAACTTTTAGTACAAAAATAACAATGCATTGTATGCACCTGGACAAACACCTGTTGTACCACCAGGATATCAGAAACTTGTCGTAGCTGCTCAAAATGCTCATAGGAAATCTAACCTTGAATTAAAACTTGTCGTAGCCACCCAGACTCAAACAAATAAAAACTTCCTGAATCAAAACATACACACTAGTGAGCAAGTTAAGCAATTAGCAAACAAGGTAGACGCTTTAGCCACTCACAATAAAATGCTTGAAACCCAAATTTCGCAAGTGGCACAAAAACAAGAACCTCCTGCTGCTCCTGCAGGCATATTTCCTGGACAGCCGCAACCTAATCCAAAAGGACATGCAAATGCTATCATACTACGAAGTGGTACGAAATTGGACGAACCAACTGACCCAAGACTTGAGAATCCATCTATGTATCAAAATCCTGGAAAAGTAACTGAGAAGGAAACTGAAAAGGAAATCGACCAAAACATAAAGGAGAAATAAGGTAGTGACCAAGAGGCCGAAGAAAAAGACGAACCATATGTTCCTCCACCACTTTATAAACCTCTTATTCCTTATCCTCAAAGATTTGCTAAATCTAAAAACGTAGGGAAATTCAAGAAATTCGTTGAACTTCTGAAACAATTGAATATCACAATACCTTTTACAGAAGCTATCACCCAAATGCCCTCATATGCTAAGTTTCTTAAAGAAATCTTAACAAATAAGAAAAAGATCAAGGATAATGAAATCGTTACGCTTACTGCTGAGTGTAGCACGATACTTCAAAACAAATGCCTCCTAAGTTGAAAGATCCAGGTAGTTTTTCCATACCTTGCGTAATTGGAAAATTTGTCATAGAGAAAACTCTATGTGACTTAGGAGCCAGTATTAGCTTAATGTCTTTGACCATGTGTAAAAGGCTTGATATGAGAGAATTAAGACCAACTAAGATATCTGTACAACTAGCAGATCATTCTGTTAAATTCCCGATCGGGATACTAGAAAACGTTCTGGTACGTATAGGTCAATTCTATATCTCTACTGATTTCTTAATCATGGAAATAAAAGAGGATGCCAACACTCCTACCATATTAGGAAGGTCATTATTAGCTACAACCGGAGCTATTATAGATGTAAAGAAAGGTAAGCTAACTTTTGAAGTGGGTGAAGAGAAAGTCGAACTTATTTTGACACAATTCTTACAAGCACCAGCTATAGACGATATAGTTTGTCTGCTAGATTTCATCGACAAATGCATAAGAGAAATAAAGATGGAACAAAATTCTTATTCAGAAATCCTAAAAATTCCAATACCTCTGATGGGCTAAAGACGTGTCTACTTATGCGTCTAGCGGTATTTTACTGCAAGTGCACAGCCTATCGAAGTAATATTTAAGATTATCGATCCACAGGGATTCTATCGTTACGTAGTGCTAGATGAACTTCTAGTTTAGCTAAGGCGAATAGTTGTCACGATTTTTGTTGGTTTCTAAGACTATTAAAGGCGGAATTAAATTTAAGTTTTAATAAAATAATATTAAGGCGGTCGGTATGTAATTATACTAACTTAGGTGGGTCAATCTAACCTAGGCTTATAAAGATGTTCACTTAATCTACTCGGTAGAGATTACTAGTTTGAATACCCTCAACTCACACTCTCGTGGTCTTGAATCAGATCTTATCCCTAAAGCCCTATGCCTGCTCTCGCTAGCCCATAAGTGTTTAGAAATAATTTTTGGAAACTAAATAATTCTAATTTATCTTAAAGCGCTCTCGCTGTATTTAATTTAAATGCCTAACTTTAGCTATCTGATTAAAGTCTCACACTCTCGTGGTCTTGACCCAACCTAATACCCTTTTCTTACTCTCGTAACGAAAAGGTCGAATCTAATTAAAAAGTATCAGCCAGAATGTTAAGCGATTAATTATTTTAGCCCATGGTTATATCTTACCGGTTAAGTTGGTTATAACTACATACCGCCCTAAGGTATTTAGCTACTCATCGAGGTTAAATCAGACTCAGAGTTATTTATTAACTTACTAATGGCAGAGAAATAATTGGACATTATAAATAAATTAAATAAATTAAATTGTAATAACTGTAAAAAACCTGATTAACAAATATCTGAGTAGACTCCTTCTTCCACAGACCGGAAAGCTTGGAGTAGGCGGAAATAAAATTTAAAACGAAATGCTGAAGGCTGGAAATAAATAAAGGTATAACAATTCCCTAATGTTGGAAATTGTTACACGGTTGGTTTGGATACAAATAAAATAAGGCGGAAAATAAAATGCTGGAATAATAAATCTGATGGTAAGGTAATTCGGCAGAGCTTCCGCAGGAAATTTGGATACTGCAGTCTGTCTCCAAATTCTTCTGAGCTGGTCCTATTTATAGAGTTCCAATGGGCTGGTCCTGGATCTCTTGCTTCTTGGGCTTTGCTGAAGTGGTTGAGAAAATGTTGGAAAGTGGCAGCAGAAAGTGGGAGAAACTTCCCTCACGTGAGAATTACTAGGAGGAGTGGCTTCACTGGTGACTTTGACGTAGTCTGAGTCAAAAGAATCACGTTATATCCTTGTCACGGGCGTGACAAGGTCTTCACGCTCGTTGCCTTATGTTTCCAAGTGTCACGGTCGTCACTCATTCCTCACGGTCGTGAGGTCCCAAAGCAAGGTGTCACGGTCGTGACTCCCTTGTAACGACCGTGGTCGTAACAAATTATGCAGAGTTTTATGCAGGCTTCTGTCTTGCTTCATTTCTTGTGGTTTCTTTGTTCTTTTCTTCTTAATTCTTGATTTGGCCTCACATATCGATGTACCTGCAAAATAGTAAGAAAAACTCGAGGAATCGAGCGTTAAACGGTGAATGCGCGGTAAAAGTCAATGAAATCTAGCGATATAACCGATGCGTTTTCTCGTCATCAAACTTCCCCAAACTTAAATCTTTGCTTGTCCTCAAGCAAATAGTCGGTTGAAAATCGGCGGACAAGATTTTACTCGCGCATACTCATAGCAAACCGTCCGGTGGATCGTTCTGTCGGATAGTCCGGTACTTTGATAGAACACTACCGATACACTAATGACATAAGCAACAGGCTATGTCGTCTACTTCCCGTCAAGCGAAACAATCGACAATCACACTGCGATTTCACCTAGAGTTTTTCGATCGTATTTCACCCGGTTCGTTCTGGCGCAGTCACATTAAGCCCTTTGCCTTCGCACGCACGTAGTGGAGTAGCCGGTTAGCGATTTTGATCCTTTTTTAGCACGGGGTCTGGTACACGAGTGTGGTAACCCTTCATGTTTTATCCGATGCGGAGGTTGTGGGGGATCGAGCCGTAGCACGCCCTACCGAGTTCAGAACCAGTACCTCTGAACCAACCCGAAACGGAGTCCTTCTCATATTTCTCGTTTCTTATCTGCGACCGTGTACTTTGGTGCAATCTCTTTTCATTTTGCATTGAGATACGAAGGATCATTATTGATTAGGCATCAAGCGCTTATATTCATCGGCTCCCCACGTGGTTTGTGTTCAGACGGTGCTGACTGCTAGTATAAACTACTGGGGTTACTTTTGAACTGGAACTAAAGGTGCACTCGCAATGGTGATCGGATGGAATTTCTTAAGCAGGGGGTCGAAGATGTCAAGATTGTATTGGTCTTGTTTAATCGTTCCCGGCTTCGTAATTACGAACCGTTCGGTGGTCAGTCGGGTAATGCGAGTAATTTAAGGATTTTTCTAGTATGGCTTAATAATCAGGGAAAATTTGATATTCAAAATAACGCACAGAATTGCTCATTTCATTGATTTTCTAAAAGGAATACAACAGAATTGAAAGTACATTGAAATGAAATGAAATGAAAAGTACCTCTCCCACACTATATCAGACATTGTCCTCAATGTTGTGATATAATAGCGGTATAGATACAGTTACAAGACTAAAACTGAAAAACAACATAAAAGCAAACTACTGCTGCTGGTGATCGCGGGCTCGGCCTCTGGTGCGAGCGCGGCGTCTGGAGGGAGTCGCGTCGGGGTCAGAGCCGGTACCGGAGGTAGCAGTAATGCTGAGGCGGAGTGCCTCAAGATCGCCGCGGACTTCGCCAAAGAGTACGCTAATCCGCTCGTTAGTGGCCGCATGGTTGGCAGCAATAGTGCCGAGCAGAGCGTCGTACTGGGCCTTCTGCTGACGCTCTAGTTCTGCGTTCATCAGGTTCTGCTGGTGGATCGCAAATAGGACGTCCTCTAGTGTGGCAGCGGGGGCTGCCTGCTGTCGGGTGGAGGTTTCGGGGATGTCCTGGGCATGCTCAGCCGCATCCATGGCGTCCTGCATCTCGTCTACTGCGGCGTTTGGCTGATCATCATGTACCGGCACGTGATCCGCGGCTGCTGGTAAGGCAAAGAGCCAGTTGGCTCGGTTTGCTGGGTCGATGCGTGTGCGTGACGGCAGAGTGATGTGGTGGAAGACGGTGCCATTGACGACAGGGCTGTACCTGCCATCCTCCCGCTGTGCGATCAGGTGGGCGGACCGGCAGTAGCTCATGGTCAGGAAATCGGGGGCGAGGTGCGGCAGATCAGCGAGCGCGTCACCAAGCCCCAGCTGAATGGCGAGGGTGGTGACAATGCCTCCAATGAAAAACGGGGATGAGCCGCGGTGCGCGATGGCCTGGATGTGGTAGAGCATAAAGGGGGCAGCATTGATTGGCTCATCATGCAGGGCACAGTACAGAAACAGGAGCTCCTTTGAGTTGAGCTTGTGGTTGCTCTCCCGAGCAAAGATGGTGTTGCAGAGGACCCGGTGAAAGTAGCGGATAGCCGGGTTGTGAATATGAGTGGCGTTGAGGCTCTGGAAAGTGGTCGCTTGGGTGTTGGTGAGGTCGCGCCACAGTGTGAATGCTTGTTCACTGAAGTTGTCCGGCACGCGACGGTGGGCTTCGGTGCCGTGGTGGAAGCCTAACAGCTCTGCAATCCTGTTTTGTGTGAGGTTGAACTCCCGGCCAAGCAGTCTGAATGATACGTTGCCGGTAAGCTGGCTTTGCGAACCATGAGGGGTGATGTAGCAGTAGGAACTGAGGAACTCCAGCGTCAGGAGTTCGAAGGTAGGCTGTGGCTGGTGACAGAGGTCCCACAGGCCAACCGTCTGCAATAGGTTTTGGACGCTGGGCAGCATACCGAGCTCTTGCAGACAGTCGGTAGAAATGTACCGGGTGGGCTGCAGACCGCGGTTCTCGAAGCGGACGAAACGGTCTCGCTGGGTTTCTCCTGCTTCTCCTTCTCTGAAGACGATAGAATCCATAACATGCAAATGTGAAGGGAGAGGGTGGAAGGATTTTTTCTGTGAAGTTTTTGGAAGAGGAGTGGTAGAATGAGGGAGTTGTTGTTCGGATTAAATACGGGACAGTGGAGTTGGAACAGTCACTGGTAGTGGTGGATTAATGGGGGTAGTGGAAAGGTTTTGACGGTTTGGGAATGAGTGGGGGAAATGTAAGATAGGTTATGGAGGGAGAAGAGGGGTGGACACGATGAAGAAACAGTTCTGTTTCACACGACCTCTGGTATAGAGGTAGTCACGGTCGTGACTAGATCGTGACGGTCGTGACGCGCTAAATGGGCACGTCACGATCGTAAGGGGGCGTGACGACCGTGAGACTATGTAGCGTTGAATATTTTCAGAAAAGCACCTTGCCTCGTGTTTTTATTTTTTTGTTTTTAATTAATAATAATGTATTTTATTTATCCACTATAGTAACACACCATGATATACAGCAATTTTAAAACAGTAGTACACGAATCTGAGATAGAATATTGCAGTCATACAGTATACGGTAATATAGTGTATAAAATAAATTATTTAAGCTGCTAAAATGAAGAATCAATTAAAAATAAAAAGTGCATGGTAGTAAGAAAATTGAAATTACATAAACTCAAATTATGTTAAGAAATCGTTGCGAAAAATAAATTCAACTGGAAATGAAAATAACGATAAAGAGTAATGAAAAAAAAAATTGATAAACTAAATCACTGATAGCCGGTTCAAAGGCGTTTCTTCAGATCTTCGATGGCGGAGTCCAGATGATAGAACTGTTCGCATGCCATGTCAGTCAATCCCACGATGTCCAATCGCATACTCTTAATGTCTTCTCTGAATAGATTAATGTCTGCTTGATAGGCATTGAGAGTGTGCATGATGTTCTGCAAGTTGTTAGCGTACTCTCCGTGATTCGCTCCAGGGGTTTCATGAACTTTATCAGTTGGGTCAATGTCATAGTATCCAGGAGGTGTCTCGGGGTCGGTTTCAACAGCGGTCATTACATCATCTGTTATCCTGTGGGACTGAGGTGTTTCAGGAGTGGTTGGATAAACAGGTGGGTTTAACTCATAAAGCCAATTATCCTTATTATGAACACCTACTTTTGCATGATTGGGCAATGTGAACAGGGTGACTACTGTGTTCCGGATCAGGTACTCAAAAGGTGGGCGTCCTAAATTCCTTATAATATGTCTATTGAAGCAGAATTTAAGGTTCATCAGGCGTACGGTTCCCAGACGGGTACACCTGTCCAGTTGGTACCTAAGTCCTAAGGCATCAGCAATCATGGTTACAAGGCCTCCTACCACGATAGGTAATTCAGGTTCATCTTGGATGCGGGTGAAGGTTTGCATCATGAAAGGGACACCATTAACACACTGTCCAGTATTGAAACATGACATGATAAATAATTCATCCTTAGAGACTCCGGTAATATTTTCTTCTTTTCCAAAGAAGGTATGGGCGAGGAATTTGTGAAAGTAACGAAGAGCAGGGTTATGGATCTCATCATTGTTCATATCATTTGGTTCAGGGTGGTAGTTTCCGGTCAGAGTTCCCCAAAAGAAAGCTAGCTCCACATCCATCAATTCTACCTGTGTGGTAGTAAAGGCGAAAGGTCCACTAGGGAATCCTAATAGGTCAGCTAGTTCTTTGTGGTTAAAATCGTATTCTATTCCGAATAGGCGGAAACTAATGAATCCTTTCCTAGAACCAAAACCGCGCTCGGGTAGGTAAAGTAGGGAACTAAGGAACTCAAGGGTGAGCTCTCGGTAAGTCGCAAACTTCTGTTGGATCATTGCCTTCTCCCATCCGAGTCGGTTGAACAGGTATATCATGCTCTCATGTATACCTAAGGTTTCCATAGTCTTTTCATTTGGGTACAGGGTCAAATCCATTTGCCTCTGTGATAACTCTTCGAACTTTATTCTTTGGTTCCTACCTCTAAATTGGGTTTCCATATAGTTAATAGGTTGGTTAGCCATAGTCAGTGAAAATACGGTGGAAACAATTCAGTGGAAAAGACTTTAGAAAATCTGTAAAAAGTGATTTAGGATAAAAATAAGAAAAATGAAATGCTAAAATGTAATGGCTATAAATGTAATGTAAAATAAAACTAACAAAACAATTTAAACAAATAGTAATAACGATAATTAAAAATGCTCAAAAAGGAAAAGGATAGTTTAAAATAGGTAACTAAGAAAAATGGGTTGCCTCCCACTAAGCGCTGTTTTTATTGTCAAAAGCCTGACGTAACGCTGAAGTTTAGACTAATCAGGGGAATTATCGGACAATCTCAAAAGTTTTAGATCATTCGTATAGTCTCTATTTTCAACTTTATGATAATGTTTTAGGCGCTGTCCGTTTACTATGAATGGTTCATTGTTCCTACCCTTGATTTCTATTGCTCCACTTGGGAATACTTTGGTTATATCAAAGGGTCCCGACCATCTAGACTTTAGTTTTCCAGGAAAGAGCCTAAGCCTTGAATTAAAGAGGAGTGCAACGTCTCCCACACTGAATTCTTTCTTAGATAGGCGTTTATCATGCCATCGCTTGGTTCTTTCCTTATATAGCTTAGCATTTTCATATGCATCTAATCTTAATTCTTCTAATTCGTTAATGTCTAGGATTCGCTTTTCTCCTGCAGCACTATAGTTCATATTGAGAGTTTTAATTGCCCAATAAGCTTTGTGTTCTAGTTCTACTGGGAGGTGGCAAGACTTTCCATAAACTAGTTTGAAAGGTGTAGTACCTATGGGAGTCTTGTAAGCGGTCCTATAAGCCCATAGAGCTTCATTAAGTTTAGATGACCAATCTTTCCGAGATATGGCGACAGTCTTTTCTAAGATTTGTTTAATCTCTCGGTTTGAGACTTCGACCTGTCCACTTGTTTGTGGGTGATATGGTGTAGCCACACGGTGTCTCACTCCGTACTTAGATAGTAATTTGTCAAAGATTTTTGAAATGAAGTGTGAGCCACCGTCACTTATGACGAGTCGAGGTACACCAAATCTGGGAAAGATTATGTTTTTGAAAAGCTTTATTACTACTCGTGCATCATTTGTAGGAGAAGCTATGGCTTCGATCCATTTTGAGACATAGTCAACGGCTACGAGTATGTAATTATTACCGAAAGATGATGGGAACGGTCCCATGAAATCTATTCCCCAGACGTCGAAGATTTCTACTTCCAAAATTCCCTTTTGGGGCATTTCATCTCTTCTTGAAATATTGCCGGTGCGTTGACACCGATCGCAACTTATAACAGCGATGTGGACATCCTTCCATAGACTAGGCCAGTATAAGCCGGCTTGCAAGATTTTTGCACAGGTTTTGGAAGTGCTCGCATGTCCACCATAAGGAGATGAATGACATTGAGTAATGACGTCTTCTATTTCTTCTTCGGGAATACATCGGCGAAAGATTCCATCCGGTCCTCGTTTGAACAATAATGGTTCATCCCAATAGTACTGTTTCAGGTTATGAAAGAACTTCTTTTTCTGCTGATAGGTTAGGTCTGGTGGAAGAGCTCCTGCGGCTAGGTAGTTGACAATGTCAGCGTACCATGGCAGTCCTACAGTTGTCTGTATTATTTCCACGGGTTCTGGTTCATTTATATCTAACTGCGCTAGGTCGCTTCCTATTTGTGCTATCAGCTGTTCATACGGAAAATCATCGTTAATCGGCACTCGTTCGGGTTTAATACCTTCTATTCTAGATAAATGGTCCGCTACGACGTTTTCAGTACCCTTTTTATCTTTTATTTCTAGATCAAACTCTTGTAGAAGTAAAATCCATCTTAAGAGTCTTGGCTTAGCATCCTTCTTAGTTAATAGATATCGGATAGCAGCGTGGTCTGTGTAAATGATTATTTTCGCTCCAACTAGGTAAGAGCGGAATTTGTCAAGCGCAAAGACAACTGCCAGCAATTCTTTCTCTGTAGTGGCGTAGTTCATCTGGGCAGAATCCAAGGTTCTACTTGCATAGTAAATCGCATGGAGTTTCTTTTCTTTTCTCTGACCCAGGACTGCGCCCACAGCATAGTCACTCGCATCGCACATGATTTCAAAAGGTAATCTCCAGTCAGGGGGTTGCATGATTGGTGCGGTGATGAGGGCTGTTTTTAGAGTTTCGAATGCTTTAAGACAATCTTCATTGAATATGAAGTCAGCGTCTTTCATTAATAAACCAGTAAGAGGTTTAGTGATTTTCGAGAAATCTTTAATGAATCGTCGGTAAAAACCGGCGTGTCCTAAAAAGCTTCGTATTTCTCGAACGGTTTTAGGAGGTTGAAGATCTTTTATTACTTCAATCTTAGCTTTATCGACTTCAATTCCCTTATCTGATATCACATGACCTAATACTATTCCTTCGTTGACCATAAAATGACATTTCTCCCAGTTAAGCACGAGATTCACTTTTACACATCTTTCTAACACCATTTCTAAGTTTGATAGACATCCTTCAAAGCTTTGCCCGCACACAGAGAAGTCGTCCATGAACACTTCCATGATGTTGTCTATAAAATCTGCGAAGATTGACATCATACATCTTTGAAAGGTTGCAGGGGCGTTGCATAATCCAAAGGGCATTCGCCTATAAGCGAACGTTCCATAAGGACATGTGAATGTAGTCTTCTCTTGATCATCAGGATGGATAGGGATTTGGAAAAATCCTGAATAACCATCAAGGTAACAGAAGTAAGAATGCTTGGCTAATCGTTCTAACATTTGATCTATGAAAGGTAGTGGGAAATGATCTTTTCGAGTGGCTTTGTTTAGTTTACGATAATCTATGCACACTCTATATCCCGTCACTACTCTTTGCGATATCGATTCGCCTTGAGCGTTTTTCACAACAGTGATACCTCCTTTCTTTGGCACTACATGTATTGGACTAACCCATTCACTATCAGAGATTGGATATATTATCCCGGCATCTAATAATTTCTTGACTTCTTCCTTTACTACAGTGCTAAGGGTTGGGTTTATTCTTCTTTGAGCTTCTCTGGAGGTTCTGCAGTCTTCTTCTAGCAAAATGCGATGCATGCAAACTGAAGGACATATTCCTTTGAGATCAGATATGTTATATCCTAATGCAGTTGGATATTTCTTCAAGACATCTAAAAGTTTCTTTGTCTCTATAGTTCCTAAACTGGAATTCACTATAACTGGTCTTTTACATTCAACGTCTAAGAATTCGTACCTTAGGTTTTTAGGTAGAGTTTTTAATCCTAAAGTAGGTTTATCTTTACTTGGCATGGGATCCGGTGTAAGTGCTAAGCTTTCGCTCAGACTATTATCCTGATACGGTTTTTGCCAATTATCATCTTCGAGAATTGGAGGGATTTGAATTTTCATTATTTCAGAATAAGTGGTCTCCTCCAGTTCCATTTCTCTTACACATTCGTCAATTACGTCCATTAGATAGCATGTATCCTCTATAGCTGGTGATTGTAAGAATTGTGTTAAAACAAATTCAACTTTCTCTTCACCTACTTCAAAGGTTAGCTTTCCTCTTTTTACGTCTATTATAGCTCCGGCGGTAGCTAAGAATGGTCTTCCTAGTATGATAGGTGTAGTGGAGTCTTCAGAGATGTCCATGATTATAAAATCAGTAGGAATGTAGAATTGTCCTATACGTACTGGGACGTTTTCTAGTATGCCTACAGGATATTTAACAGAGCGATCGGCTAGTTGAACAGACATTTTTGTTGGTCTTAGTTCTCCCATATCTAGCCTTTTGCAAATCGTTAAGGGCATAACACTGATACTGGCTCCTAAATCGCAAAGGGCTTTGTCAATGACGAATTTTCCTATTACACAGGGTATAGAGAAACTTCCTGGATCTTTTAGCTTAGGAGGCATGTTATTCTGGATTATGGCGCTACACTCGGCAGTGAGTGTAACTGTTCCGTTATCCTCTATCTTCTTCTTATTGGATAAGATTTCTTTTAGAAACTTGGCATACGAGGGTATTTGGGTAATTGCTTCTGTAAACGGAATAGTAATATTCAACTGTTTCAGAAGTTCTACAAATTTCTTAAATTGACCCGTCGTCTTAGAACTTATTAATCTTTGAGGGTACGGAATTGGTGGTTTATAGGGTGGTGGAGGCACATAAGGTTGTTCTTTCTCCACTGCCTCTTGACTTTCATCTTCCTTTTCTTCTGGATCATTCACCACTTCAGTCGGTTTATCCGGTTTTTGGTACATGGCTGGATTGTCAAGTCTCGGATCGGTAGGTCCGTCAAGTTCCTTGCCACTTCTTAATATTACAGCGTTAGCATGTCCTTTCGGATTAGGTTGAGGTTGTCCAGGGAATACTCCAGCTGGTGCAGCAGTAGGCGCTTGTTGTTGAGCTACTTGTGAAATCTGAGTTTCAAGCATTTTGTTATGCGTAGCTAGTGCGTCTACCTTGCTCACTAATTGTTTAATCTGCTCGCTAGTGTGAATGTTTTGGTTTAAGAAGTCCTTGTTCGTCTGAGATTGGCTAGCTATAAAGCTCTCCATCATCAATTCAAGGTTCGACTTTCTAGGGACATTAGGAGCAGTCTTTTGATATCCTGGTGATGTAGCTGGTGCTTGACCTGGTGCGTAATAAGCATTGTTACTCTTATAGGAGAAATTCGGGTGATTCTTCCAGCCTGGGTTGTATGTGTTTGAGTAAGGGTTTCCTTGAGCATAATTCACTTGATCAGTGGGAGTTCCTGTCAATAGTTGACAATCAGAGACTTCGTGTCCTGGGACTCCACATAACTCACAGTTGGGTGTTACTGCAGCCACGGTGGCTGCAGGTGTTATGGCCAAGTTATCGATCTTTTGGCTTAGTTGGTCAAACTTCGCATTGACTTGGTCCATACTACTTACTTCGTACATACCTCCCTTTGTTGGTTTCTCAGTTGCGACTCTTTCGCTTCCCCAAAGGTAATGATTCTGAGCCATACTTTCGATAAGTGCATAGGCATCACTATATTCTTTGTCCATCAATGCACCACCCGCGGCAGCGTCAATTGTCATTCTTGTATTGTACAAGAGTCCATTATAGAAGGTATGGATGACCATCCATTCTACTAATCCGTGATGTGGACAAAGCCTAAGTAGATCCTTATAGCGTTCCCAAGCTTCGAATAATGATTCACTTTCTCTTTGCTTAAATCCGTTGATCTGAGCTCTCAACATAGCTGTCTTGCTAGGTGGAAAATATCTGTTCAAGAAAACTTTCTTAAGCTGTTCCCACGTAGTTACTGAGTTTGAAGGCAGAGATTGAAGCCATGCTCTTGCTCTGTCTCGAAGCGAAAAAGGAAATAGACGTAGTCTAATAGCTTCTTGGGTAACTCCATTGGCTTTTACGGTATCTGCATATTGCACAAAGATCGAAAGATGGAGATTCGGATCCTCGGTAGGATTTCCGGCGAATTGGTTTTGTTGCACGGCTGATATCAATGATGGTTTTAGTTCGAAATCGTTTCGGTTGATAGCCGGTGCTGCAATGCTTGAATGCGGTTCACCTTGCGAAGGATTAGCGTAATACTTGAGTGGATGAGTTTGTTCGTCAGCCATTCCTGCGTTTTCTGATTTTACGACTAGTTCAGGCGGATCTAATTGAAGATCTGGAATGTTGGAATTATTTTCGAAATCGAGTATACGTCTTCTTACGTGTAAGAAGCGTTCCGATTCAGGGATTAGAGGTTGCAAGTCTTCGCTTTTGGAGCGAGTACGTGGCATACACTCGGAGATTAGATTAAATTAAATAGTTGATACCTTAGTCTAGACAATGCTACCTAAGTGCACTAGTAACTAAATTAAGGAATCCCCGGCAACGGCGCCAAAAACTTGATGGGCTAAAGACGTGTCTACTTATGCGTCTAGCGGTATTTTACTGCAAGTGCACAGCCTATCGAAGTAATATTTAAGATTATCGATCCACAGGGATTCTATCGTTACGTAGTGCTAGATGAACTTCTAGTTTAGCTAAGGCGAATAGTTGTCACGATTTTTGTTGGTTTCTAAGACTATTAAAGGCGGAATTAAATTTAAGTTTTAATAAAATAATATTAAGGCGGTCGGTATGTAATTATACTAACTTAGGTGGGTCAATCTAACCTAGGCTTATAAAGATGTTCACTTAATCTACTCGGTAGAGATTACTAGTTTGAATACCCTCAACTCACACTCTCGTGGTCTTGAATCAGATCTTATCCCTAAAGCCCTATGCCTGCTCTCGCTAGCCCATAAGTGTTTAGAAATAATTTTTGGAAACTAAATAATTCTAATTTATCTTAAAGCGCTCTCGCTGTATTTAATTTAAATGCCTAACTTTAGCTATCTGATTAAAGTCTCACACTCTCGTGGTCTTGACCCAACCTAATACCCTTTTCTTACTCTCGTAACGAAAAGGTCGAATCTAATTAAAAAGTATCAGCCAGAATGTTAAGCGATTAATTATTTTAGCCCATGGTTATATCTTACCGGTTAAGTTGGTTATAACTACATACCGCCCTAAGGTATTTAGCTACTCATCGAGGTTAAATCAGACTCAGAGTTATTTATTAACTTACTAATGGCAGAGAAATAATTGGACATTATAAATAAATTAAATAAATTAAATTGTAATAACTGTAAAAAACCTGATTAACAAATATCTGAGTAGACTCCTTCTTCCACAGACCGGAAAGCTTGGAGTAGGCGGAAATAAAATTTAAAACGAAATGCTGAAGGCTGGAAATAAATAAAGGTATAACAATTCCCTAATGTTGGAAATTGTTACACGGTTGGTTTGGATACAAATAAAATAAGGCGGAAAATAAAATGCTGGAATAATAAATCTGATGGTAAGGTAATTCGGCAGAGCTTCCGCAGGAAATTTGGATACTGCAGTCTGTCTCCAAATTCTTCTGAGCTGGTCCTATTTATAGAGTTCCAATGGGCTGGTCCTGGATCTCTTGCTTCTTGGGCTTTGCTGAAGTGGTTGAGAAAATGTTGGAAAGTGGCAGCAGAAAGTGGGAGAAACTTCCCTCACGTGAGAATTACTAGGAGGAGTGGCTTCACTGGTGACTTTGACGTAGTCTGAGTCAAAAGAATCACGTTATATCCTTGTCACGGGCGTGACAAGGTCTTCACGCTCGTTGCCTTATGTTTCCAAGTGTCACGGTCGTCACTCATTCCTCACGGTCGTGAGGTCCCAAAGCAAGGTGTCACGGTCGTGACTCCCTTGTAACGACCGTGGTCGTAACAAATTATGCAGA
Source organism: Lathyrus sativus (assembly GCA_963859935.3). NCBI lineage: Eukaryota > Viridiplantae > Streptophyta > Magnoliopsida > Fabales > Fabaceae > Lathyrus > Lathyrus sativus. The sequence continues at coordinate 542,684,251 of OZ012739.1, read as the reverse complement.
GTTTTATGCAGGCTTCTGTCTTGCTTCATTTCTTGTGGTTTCTTTGTTCTTTTCTTCTTAATTCTTGATTTGGCCTCACATATCGATGTACCTGCAAAATAGTAAGAAAAACTCGAGGAATCGAGCGTTAAACGGTGAATGCGCGGTAAAAGTCAATGAAATCTAGCGATATAACCGATGCGTTTTCTCGTCATCAACCTCCAATATTTGAAGATGATAATTGGCGTGGTGAATACCAAGAAGACAGTCTAAGTGAATGCCTAGCACTAACACCCAATCATATGCCTTGCCCAAAGAAACCGATTTTAGAACTTAAAACACTACCCAAAAATTTAAGGTGTGAATTACTAGACACTGAGCTCGAACGACCAGTGATAGTAAATGTAGACTTAGGACAAATAGAAACTGAGAAACTACTGCATGTATTAAGAAAATACACATCTGCTCTAGGCTATAACATTTTTGATCTGAAAGGAATAAGTCCTTCTATCTATATGCATCACATTATGCTAGAGGAAGACTGTAAGACCTCTAGAGAACATAAAAGAAGGATAAATCTCATTCTGAGCAACATAGTCAAGAAAGAAGTACAAAAGTTGTTAGAAGTAGGAACTGTATACCCGATTACCGACAGTCAATGGGTTAGCCCAGTGCATGTCGTACCAAAGAAAGGGGGTGTTACTGTTGTTAGGAATGAAAAAGGTGAATCTATACCACAAAGAGTTGCAATCGGAAGTAGAATGTGAATTTATTATAGAGAATTAAACAAAGCTACTCGAAAGGATCATTTCCCTTTGCCCTTCATTGATCAAATTCTTGAACGATTAGCTAAGCACTCATATTTTTGCTATTTAGATGGTTATTCAGGATTCTTTCAAATCCCTATTCATCCTGATGACCAAGAAAAGGTAACCTTCACTTGTCCTTATGGTACACTTTCCTATCGACGAATGTCGTTATGATTATGTAACGCTCCCGCAACATTCCAACGATGCATGATGTCAATCTTCGCTGACTTTATAACGACATCATGGAAGTATTTATGGATAATTTTTCTATTTGTGGGCAGAGTTTTGAAGGATGCTTAGTAAACCTAGAAATGGTACTTGAAAGATGCGTAAAAGTAAATCTCGTGTTAAATTGGGAAAAATGTCATTTCATGGTTCGACAAGGGATTGTACTTGAACACATAGTGTATGAAAAGGTATTGAAGTAGATAAAGCAAAAATAGAAATTATAGAAAACCTTCAACCTCCTAAAATCGTAAGAGAAATACAAAGATTCTTTGGACACACCGGTTTCTACCGATGATTCATTAAGGATTTCTCTAAAATTACTAAACCGCTAACCAGATTATTAATGAAAGACATTGAATTCATTTTCAACGATAAATGCCAGAAAGCCTTTGAACAATTAAAAACAACTTTCATTATCACACCTATCATGCAACCACCTGATTGGAGGTTACCGTTTGAAATAATGTGTGACGCTAGTGATTATGCTATGTGTACAGTTCTAGGACAGAGAAAAGATAAAAAGCTCCATGCGATTTATTACGCTAGTAGAACCCTAGACCCTGCGTAAATGAACTACGCCACCACAGAAAAGGAACTTCTAGCTGTCGTGTTCGCTTTGGATAAATTTCATTTTTACTTAGTAGGAGCAAAGATAATTCTCTATATCGATCATGCCGCAATCAGGTACCTATTGAATAAAAAGGACGCCAAACTGAGACTCCTAAGATGGATACTACTACTGTAAGAATTTGATTTAGAAATCAAAGACAAGAAAGGTGCTAAAAATGTAGTAGCTGATCATTTATCGAGACTGGAAGATATTATGCCTGAGCAAGTTCCTATCAATGATCATTTTCCTTATGAGAGACTCATAGCTCAGTTAGAAAACACGGTTGAATGATCTTTAATATATAATGATACTGAAACAAAAGAAGTCGTGGAAGCAATCTTCACTGAAACCACACTGCCATGGTATGTTGACTTAGTCAACTACTTAGCAGCTGAAGTTCTTCCACCGGATTTAACGTACCAACAAAAGAAAAAATTCTTCCACGATCTTAAATATTATTATTAGGATGAACCTCTGCTTTTCAAGAGAGGTGTCGATGGTATCTTCCGTTTATGTGTTCCCGAAGACAAAGTTGAAAATATAATATCTCATTCTCTTATAGCGGATATGCGAGCACTTCAAAGACTTACGCTAAGATTTTACAATCTGGCCTCTTTTGGCCCACTCTATGGAAAGATGTCCATATCTCGATCATAAAGTACGACCGGTGCCAACACACCGGCAATATCTATAGACGCGATGAAATGCCACTGAAAGGCATTATGGAAGTAGAAGTCTTTGACGTGTGGGGAATTGATTTCATGGGACCATTCCCATTGTCTTTTGGTAACAAGTACGTACTCGTTGCTGCTGATTATATGCCGAAATGGATCGAAGCTATAGCTTCTCGGAAAAATGATGCACGAGTAGTGATTAGACTTTTCAGGAATATAATTTTTCCTAGATTCGGTGTTCCGAGACTAGTCATCAGTGATGGTGGCTCTTATTTTATTTCGAGGATTTTTGAAAAACTATTAATGACACCGCGTAGAAATACCCTATCACTCGCAAATCAGTGGGAAAGTAGAGGTTTCGAAAAGAGAAATTAAACAAATCTTAGAAAAAATAGTTGCGACCTCTAGGAAAGATTGGTATTCCAAATTACACGAAGCTCTGTGCGCATATAGGACAGCCTATAAGACCCCAATAGGAACCATACCATTTAAACTAGTTTATGAAAAATCATGTCACCTATCGGTAGAATTAGAGCATAAAGCATATTGGGCCATTAAGACCCTTAACTTAAATTATACTGCTGCAGGCGAAAAAAGAATATTATATATCCATGAACTAGAAAAGCTTAGGCTAGACGCTTATGAGAATGCCCATATCTATAAAGAACAAACTAAGAAGTGGCATGATAAGTGTATACCGAGGAAAGAGTTCTCTGAGGGTGACGTAGTACTCCTATTCAACTCTCAACTAAAACTCTTCCCAGGAAAAATTCGCTCTAGGTGGTCTGGTCCCTTTGAGATAACAAAAGTCTTTCAAAATGGCGCAGTAGAAATAAAAGGAAAATCTAGTGAACCGTTCATAGTTAACAGGCAGCGCCTGAAACACTACCACAACATTGAAAATAGAGAATACTCTACCATTCTAACACTTGATGAGTTGCACACTCATCCCCAAAACTAGGAGAATTAAAATTATGTCGAGCTTACGACATAAAACAAAGCGCTTAGTGGGAGACAACCCGCTTCTTTTTAATTTATCTGTTTATTTTTCCAATCTTTTATTTTTAATTTCTTTTATATGCTTTTCATTTTTCTGTTCCAAGAATAATCATGCAATCTTATCTAATATATTAGTCATTACTAACTTGTGTTCATTGTCAACTTATATACAGGCTAACTTAGCATTAGTTAGTTACTAACTTTAGAGATGAGCAGAGTCGATTATATGGGCATCACCTTCAGAGGCAGAGCTCAGAGGAAGCGTTTCTAAGCCCTTGCTCAGAGAGAGATGTCGCTTACTATTTATCCAGATGGACTCACTATGACTAGATTAGGTATTAGGGACAATGTTATGTACCTTCTCAACCAAATTGGTTGGGAGCTTTTTGATATAAAAAGAAGATTTAGTTCCTGTCGCGGTGAAATTTTGATGTCAAGCTATCGATTAACTTGAATCTTAATTCATTTGCAACCAGTCTTTAATTTGTCCAAAGGAAGGGAAAAAGATCGAATTACCCACAATGCAATGCAAATTCAAAGGTTAAGAGTTTTAGGTTCGGGGGTTGGTTAAACTTAGGGAAGGTACTAGCATCCTAAGTTTTTGTAGTACTCTACATGAACCTCTTGTTTTAATGTGTTTTATGCTAAGGGTTATCTGCTTAAGGGTGAAAGACCTAATGGTTTATTTCTAAGTATACTCACCAAGACGTCGCATCTTGTGCCTACATATCATGACGGGAGAGGAATCAGAGTATCTGTAGTTCCCCTAAAGGGTTGGAGGAATTCTTTGACTGTGGTCAAAGTTCCTATGGGATAAAGGTAGTTGGTTGATTGATTTTAGGAGAATAGACGAGTTGTCATTTTAAGGGAGATTTAACCGCCACAAATTGTAGGAATTGTATTGTTGTGGGGTGGAGGTTCTATCTCGCTTAAGATGATTAACATATTGTTCTCTAATGTGTTTAAATTGTTTTCCTATGTTGTAGAGATAAAAGAAGAGGCCCTTCATATGGGGTAGGATCTATCCTAAAAGATCGACTTGAATGGGATCAAGGATCATGTGGGGAATATGATGCAAATGAGATGCATACGCATAATTGTTTAGGTCATGCGCAGATTCTTCCTTTGGACGTTCATGCAATGCGATAAAATAAATTGCGGTAAAGATAAATTGTGGATAAAGATAAATTGCGGATAAAGTAAAACATACACAAACGCATGAAAGCGCTAAGTGAGTGAAATTGAGAGTGAATAGTGAATTGGTGCGGAGACGCAAGCGTGCACGATTGGATCGAATGTGATGTTGATTAAATTTTAAGCGAATGGCTTAGTTTAAGAAAAAGTTGTAATTTAGTTTTATGTGAATTGATTTGGTGAGAAGTTGAGTTTTAATAAAAGTTGGTAAACTAATAAAGTTTTTATTAGTTTATTTTGAATAAAAGGAGTTAAAAAGGTTTTTCATTACTTGTCTTATTAAATAAATTTTAAATATGAAATGGTTTATTATAATTTAAAGTTATGGTTATTATTAAAAGTTAATTTAAATTATGAAAAGGTTTTTTGAATATATAAAATAGCTTTAAAAAAACAAGTTATTTTAGAAAAGATTTTTTTTGGTGAACAATTATATTATTATTTTTAAAAGGTAAATAAACAAATGAGGTGAATAGAATAAAAATAGATTATTTAAAGTAGATTAATTAAAGCAGAAAAGGGTTATTTAAATAAATGAGTTATAAAAAACATTAATTTAAAAAGTCTTATTAGTTGTTTTTTGAATAAAAGGTCTAATTAAAAGGATTAGTTTAAATTACTTAAATAAAATAAAAAAGAGTTAATCATATTAAGTTAATGGGCAGATTAAGATTTATTAAAAAGTTGTGATTAAGTTATCTAATTATAAAAAATTAATGATTAGGTGATTTAATTAGGGTTAATTAATAGGTTAAGGATGAGATCCATTGGAGATCGGAGGGATGTGTGTGTGGTATGTTGTGAGGGTGTATGGTTGGTACCGTGTGCGTGTGTGCATACGATTACAAACATAAACAAAAATTGAAAACCCTAATCTACCCCAATTGCTCCCCCCGTTTTCTTCGTTCCGCCATTGTCGCTTTCTCTCTCTCTCTCTCTCTCTCTCTCTCTCTCTCTCTCTCTCTCTCTCTCTCTCTCTATTTCTTCCTCATCTTTCTTCTTCGTGTTCATTTCTTTCTCCGATTCTCTTTCCTTCTTGCTCTCAAATTTCTCATAAAAAACCTATCAAAAATCCACAAAAACAAACATCAAATACGAATGGAAAATGTCAATTGAAGGAAGTGTTACCCATGGTATTGATGACGATGGCTTCGCCGGTGATATCGCGGTGGCATCTGAAGGAGGAAAATGGTGGATGCAAAATGAGTTTTGTGGCTAGTTCCCGGTGGAGTAGTTGACGGCGGAACCAAAAAAAGATAAGTATCTTTTTCGATTCTCAGGGTTTTTGATTTTTGGGATTTTTCTTTGATTTTGGTACTCTCTTCTAGGTTTCCCCTCCCATTCGCTGATACGATGCTCCCTTTATACATGAATGAAATTCAAGACCCTTTAATTGCTTTCAAAACCCTGTCGGTGCTCTGTTGTTCTCGTATTAATGAGATAATGAAACATTTCCTATTTGATTGGAACATGTCGGTGGTTGTTAATCTTCGTAATAAACTCTTTCCTTTTTGACCTAACTTGTCTAATACTGTTGTCCTGCTGTTACTAATTTGCAGGGTGTTGTTCAGTTCCAATGATGACTTTCCTTTTTGGATTACAACACGGCTTACCATATTTCTCTATCCAACTAATTCTCTTCTTGAAAGCTCGATTTGATGTTGCTTACTGTCATTGATTTGGTGTTGTGACTTCGCTGCCTGTTATGTTTCGACTTCCTTCTTATTAACAATGCCTGATATAAATAGGGTATGTTGCGGTTTCCGTATTGAATCTTCAGCAAACGGTTGATAACGCAGGCCTTGAACCTCCAACGAAAGCTTGTGGCTAAACCGGGTTAGAGCGAAGCGTGAGGTTCACAACTTTGGAAGCTTGAGAAGTTGGAAAGGCGTATCAGAAATCTCAAGAAATTCCTTCCCAGGGATTCACTTAAATAGAATACATGAGATTACGTAGTCTTCGAATTTTCTCTTATCATCATCATAGAAAGGTTTTTTTTGTGTTTAACGTTCTGACTTTCAAAAGCTTTTGAAGTTTGTTAGCTGTAGTTGAACTCTTGTCATGTTTTCTTAAAAGGTTAACTATGTTACGTTTGGCAGGTCCTTTTGCGGCGTTTGGATACCCCCAACTCTTAATATGGTAGTGACTTGGCCTCTTTTAACTTTCAAATTGAAAAACAACTCTGACAGTCTCCTCACATGCTTGCAGGTGGGTCGGATTACGCATTCAGAACCTTCCATTTGGTCCAAAATACGGTGATGACATTTTTCTTAGTGCAACACAAAGTAATTATTGATGATGAAATGGTAAGACAAATATATTCAACGTGCATTCCCGTTCTTTGACTGATATGCCACTATGGTTTGGTAGGTGGAGATAACATACTTTGTGGTTTGAAAATCTTCTTGGAGCTTGACTAGGATTGTCAGATTATGACCATCATTCATCCGTTGTGAGTCTTTCCCCAAACCAATTTGTAGCTGCCTTCACTTAAATCATTCGTTTCTGCAGTGCTAAGAGAAAGAGGGACGGATTGCGGTCTAGGAGTCCAAGCGCTTATCTCAGAAGTGCTAGAATACTTGCGAGTTGGTCCTAGTTTTCTGTGATCAGCATTCGGTGATAACAACAATGTTAACGACATCACAACCAACTTCAAAACACCATGGAATACTCCACTGTTCGCTCGTTTCAACTGGGTGTACTTATCCACCTTGCGACAAATGCTTCTATGTTTTGCGATTATCTTGGTTTGTGTTGTTGTTTTGAAAATAAAACCTGCTAGTGTTGCTTGTTGTTGCTAATGCTGCTCTTGATATTGAGCTGATGTTGATGATGTTGCTGCTGTTGAACTGATATGGTTGTTGTTGCTCGTAGATGAGGGAATGCTGATGTTATGTTGTTGCTGGCAAATGTTTGTTGTTGGTGATTGCAAAGGATGAAATTTTGTTGTTGAAATGTTGTACTGATGCTGTGATGATACTGAAATGCTGATGCACTGCTTCTAATAAATTGCTGCTGAATGCCACTGATGAATTCTGAAGCATTTGCGACGTCCTTGACCGTTGCTTTAATTTTTTGTGGCAAATTCTTGGGCTGTCTATCTTGAATTTAACTGAATTTTCCTCTTCTTCTTTCAGGACCCAGTTTTAAGTTTGGGAGCTGTCGGTTCTGTGCCGTTGGCCGAGAAAGGTTTGACGGTGTCGTGTGTGCTTGAAGTTGCAGCTGCTTGTAGTTGTGTACTGCTGTTATTTGCCATTGAAGCTTAGTTGCTTTGCTTGTATGAACTTTGATTTTCGATGTACGGCAGGAAGCTGGTGACAACTTCAGTTTGTCGCCCTTCCGGCCACTCGAGTCTCCCGCCCGATGATGAATTGAACTGAGGGTTGAAACAAAACTTAATTCACCTTTTTAGTTCAAATCTGTTATGGTTATTCTGATTGTCGATTGTGGCCTTTGTTTTTATTTGTTTTGCAGGTTGTGAGGACGTGTTCGAGTCGTGGAAGCTTGATGTTATTGGCAGCTATCAAGGGTATACGTTTCTCGATGGGAGCTGATGAATAAGTTCGAAAGCCGGAAATGATAGAGGTAAATTGTTCGAAACACCTTCAGTTTTTTTCAGCTACCTTCTATCCTTTTTTGAATTGATGTGCCTCATTCCCGTTTTGTAGGATTAGAGTGTCCAGGTGCCACTGTAATTCTAACTTCGGTTAGTTCTTTGACGTCATTCTCATTCAGGCGCAAGTCCAATAGGAGGTCCACATGAGGTATTGCAACCCGCCTTTCATTCAATCATCTTAAGTTGTTCTTGGTTTTGACTGTTGTCTTTGGTGGAACCTTGACTTGAAAATGATTAGTGATTTCTGAGTAAGTGAAATGAAGGTTTCTTATTTCGTGTGATTTTGTGTGAGGAATAAACTTGGAAAGAGAATGAACTATGTTTCTATCATTGCCTTCTTCGAACCTCATCTCTAATCCGTCTTTAAATTCTAATGTGGTGTATTTCATATGCAGATTTTGTCAACATTAATCAAGGGGGAGGTTTTGTCATGTTGGTGCTGTTAGAGGTGTTGATTTCTTGGTATAAGTGAATTGATATCTTGCACATGAATTGCTTCTAATGTGCTCCTCATTCCTTTTTCAGATAGATGGACGGTTTCATATGTCGTTACTGCGACATTATTCCCTCGTTAACTTTTGATAACTTTGGTGGCAGTTCTTCGGGGCAAGATGACAACTTCATCTGAGATTTGGAACTAACGCTTTGTAGTGACATAATTCTCACCACCATATGAGATAATTGTTGTCTTCTAGTTAGAACTAGTGGGTTTAAAGTGCAGTACATTAGAAACCAATCCTCTTTTCTTGTCACATACACCAATATCTTCTTACTGCCTGAGTCGTTTTCAGGCCTTGAAGCAACGGAAATTGCAGAAGGAAAGAAAGAGCCTTTGCATCTACATTAGGGGTGACCTCAATTTTAATGTCCACCATAAAATATAGTTCTTCCTCCACGAAAACGTAAAGTGGGACAGACGGCGCCCCTTCGAGAATTCGGTATGCCATTACTGCGGTTGTTGAAGCATTAAGTGGGACAGACAGTCCTTAATCAATTCTCCTCAAGCACGCTGAAAAACAAATTAATACCGGAAAAACGAGATAATTAAAATGGGCGTTACAACTCTCCCCCACTTTAATTATTTTCGTCCTCGAAAATACCTGATGGAAACAACTCTGGATACGCTTCTCTCATCCTGCTTTCCAATTCCCAGGTCACACTGCCTCTTGTAGCACCTCCCCAAGCTACTCTCACCAAAGGTATCTCTTTCCCTCTGAGTCGCTTCATCTTGCGATCCTTGATCCTCAACGACATCGTCTCCACAATTAGATTCTCTCTAACTTGGACTTCATCTCTCTGAATCACATGAGACGGATCGGGTACATACTTCCGAAGTTGCGACACGTGAAACGCGTCATGCAAGTTCGAAAGCTCCGGCGGCAACGCCACCCTATATTCCACAACACCAATCCTCTGCAAAATCTGATACGGCCCGATAAACTTCAGATCCAGCTTCTTGGACTTCAATGCACGTCCTACACCAGTCACTGGGTTAACCCTCAGAAACACATGATCACCTTCACTGAATTCCAACTCTTTCCTTCGGTTATCATAATAACTCTTCTGTCTATCCTGCGATGCTTTCATCTTCTCACGGATCATCTGAACTGTCTCGGTAGTCATCTGCACCAACTCTGGTCCCAAAACAACATTCTCACCCGACTCATACCAACATAGAGGAGTTCTACACCTCCTACCATAAAGAGCCTCAAACGCTGCCATCCCGATACTAGAATGGTAACTATGTTTTACGTGAACTCTACCAATGGCAAATGAGTATCCCACACACCACCCTTTTCCAACACACAGGCTCGCAACAAATCCTCAAACGTCTGAATAGTCCTCTCCGACTGTCCATTAGTCTGCGGATGATAGGTCGAACTCAGCTTCAGCTGGGTACCCAAAGCTTCCTGCAAACTCTTCCAAAATTTTGAAGTAAACCTCGGATCTCTATTCGACACAATACTCAACGGCACACCATGCAGCTTCACAATCGCCCGAATATAGATCTCTGCCAGCTTCTCCAACGGAAAACTGATACTAATCGGCACAAAATGTGCAGATTTCGTAAGCCAATCCACAATCACCCAAATGGCATCAAATCCTCTCGCCGTAATCGGCAATCCTGTAACAAAATCCATGGCGATACAATTCCATTTCCAAACCGGAATCTCTAACAGTTGCATCATCCCAGAAGGTCTCTGATGCTCCACTATCAATTTCTGACATGTCAAACAAGCATAAACAAAACGAGCAATATCTTTTTTCATACCCGACCACCAAAACAACTCTTTCAAGTCTTGATACATCTCCGTAGCTCCTGGATGAATACTCAGGCTACTACGATGTCCCTCATCCAAAATTGATTTCTTTAGCTCGTCATTATTCGGTACACAAATTCTGCCCCGAAATCTCAACACACCCACACTATCCAACTTGAAATCACTACCGGAGTCACTTCCGGCTCCTCGCATCAAATCCACAAGTTTCACATCCAACATCTGGTTTTCTCTAATAACATCCAAGAAATCATTCTTTACTTGCAATTTTCCCAACGTCACACCATCTGCTGTAAACTCACCAACCATGCGCAAATCTCGGAACTGCTCAATTAGCTCCATCTCCTTCACCATCAAAGCCGACATATGAATTGTCTTCCTGCTCAAAGCATCAGCAACAACATTCGCTTTCCCTGGGTGATAACTCAAACTAAAATCATAATCTTTCAAGAATTCCATCCATCTCCTCTCCTCATATTCAGCTCCTTCTAATCAAATAGATACTTCAAGCTCTTATGAGCACTGAACACGTCAAACCTCGAACCATACAAATAGTGTCTCCAGATCTTCAACACAAAAACCACTGCAGCCAATTCAAGGTCATGAGTAGGATAGTTCCGCTCATGCACCCTCAATTGTCGCGAAGCATAAGCTACCACTTTTCCATTCTGCATAAGAACTCTGCCTAATCCCATCTTAGACGCATCACAATACACCACAAAAGGCTCACACGGATTCGGTAACACCAACACTGGCGCTGAAGTCAATCTCTTTTTCAGCTCCTCAAAAATCTCTTCACAATCAGCATCCCACACAAACACTTGATCTTTCCTCGTCAACTGAGTCAATGGCAACACCAGTCTGGAAAAGCCTTCAATAAATCTTCGGTAATACTCTGCCAAACCCAAAAAGCTTCTAACCTCAGTTACCGTCTTTGACGGTTCCCACTGCAATACCACACTCACCTTAGATGGGTCTACCGAAACACCATCATCGGAAATAACATGCCCCAAGAAACTCACCGTCTTCAACCAGAACTCACACTTAGACAACTTAGCAAACAACTTGTTATCCTTCAACACTTGCAAAGCAATCCTCAAATGCTCCGCATGCTCTTCCTCAGACTTAGAATAAATCAGTATATCATCAATGAACACGACAATAAACTGATCCAAATAAGAATGGAAGATACAGTTCATATACTCCATAAATACGCCCGGCGCATTAGACACTCCGAAAGGCATTACCGCATACTCGTAATGTCCATATCGAGTCCTAAACGCCGTCTTCTGAATATCACCTTCCTTCACTCTGATCTGATGATAACCCGACCTCAAGTAAATCTTACTGAACACACGAGCTCCCACCAACTGATCCATCAAATCATCAATCCTTGGAAGAGGATATTTGTTCTTGATGGTCACTTTATTCAACTGACGGTAATCGATGCACAACCGCATGCTACCATCCTTCTTCTTCACTAACAACACTGGAGCACCCCACGGTGACACACTTGGTCTGATAAAATTTCTATCCAATAACTCTCCAATCTGAGACTTCAACTTAGCCAACTCCACTGCCGACATCCTGTAAGGCGCCATAGAAATAGGCCTCGTACCAGGAACAAGATCAATGCTAAACTCAACTTCTCTCTTCGGAGGCAACTCTGTAATATCATCCGGGAATACTTTCGAAAACTCATTCACCACCGCTAACTCATCCAACAACGCCTTGTTGTCAACCGACAACGATGCAAATAAAGAAAACACCTTAGCTTCATCTTCCAACAAGGTTCTCAATTCCTTACTAGACAAGGAATCTGCCAACGCTTCCTCCTCTGGAGTCAGAAACAATAACACCTTCCGAAAACAATCAATATACGCTCGGTTGAACTCCAACCAGTTCATACCCAGTATAACATCCAAACCACCAAGTGGCAAACAAATCAGATCCACTCCGAAATCTCGGCAAAAAATAGTCAGTGGACAGTTCAAACACACTAACGAAGTAGTCACTGAATCAATCGAGGGAGTTTCAATAGTCATCCGCCGTTCAAGGGTAGACGACACCAAACCTAACCTCTTCACACAATCAACAGAGATAAACGAGTCGGTTGCACCCGTCTCAATCATAGCAGTCAAAGAGACATTATTGATAAAACAAGTACCTTTGATCGAACGCTCCTCGTCTGCCGACTGAGCCCCCACCACAGCAAACACCTTACCGCTGACCTGAGGTGCTTGAGTCATCCTCGGTTTCTCATAATGAGTGCTAATATGGCCTTTCTCACCACAGTTATAGCAAGTAGGCATATTAGTCCTACAATCTGCCATCACATGGCCCGGCTTCCCACACTTGAAGCACTTCTTCATCTCACGAGGACAATCACTAACACGATGCCCCGCGACACCGCACCGAAAACATTTCAAATCCACCGATGCTTTCCTCTCTCTGAACTTCTTATCAGCCACAGCCTTCTGCTTTCCCTTATCGGTCGGCACACTGTAAGGTGTACCACCAAATCTTTGTTTACCCTTACGGTCATTCACCGCTTTATAGTGTGCAATCCTTGCACGGTTGTCATTATCATAAATTCGGATTCTACTCACTAACTCAGGATAGCTCCTGATCTTCTGACACGCGATCCCCATCTTGATCTCCGGTCACAACCTATTCTCAAACTTCAGACACTTAGAAGTCACGGCCTCATCAGTATTGTAATGGGGACAATACTGAGCCAGCTCTTCAAATCTAGCCGCATACTCGGCTACCGACAGGTTACGCTGCTTCAACTCCAAAAATTCTACCTCTTTAGCACTTCTGATATCTTCCGGAAAGTACTTCTCCAAAAAACCAGTTCGAACCACCTCTCAAGTAATCGGAGTTCCCGAAACCTCCAACCTCTGACGACAGTTGTCCCACCAAGCTTCAGCTTCACCCTCTAACATGTGAGTACCGAATCTCACTTTCTGCTCATCACTGCACCCCATGGTCCTGAAGATCTTCTCTATCGCGTTCAACCACTTCTGTGTAGCTTCCGGATCCAAAATCCCACCTTCAAACTTCGGTGGCTTATTGCTCTGAAACTGCGTCAAGTCTTTGAACTGTGCCCCTGCAGCCAGATTCTGATTGGCCATCACATGTGCCATTGCTTGCATAGCTGCAGCCAACGCAACATCGTTCCTCCCCGCCATACTGCTCAACAACAACAATACCAGGTTAATAGAAAACAACCAAACTCTATCCTACAGACAGACTCAAAACACTACACTGGCCGGATGGACAGGCCTGCTCTGATACCAACTTGTAACACCCCATTCCCCAAAAATAAAATAAAATAAAATAAAACAGTTAAATCAAACAATTATCAGAGTTTTTCCCCAAAAACGGGATGTCACATTTTCACCAAAATTCCACAAGACATTTCTTAAAAAATGATTTTCAACAAAAATGCAGCGGAAAAAGAAATCTGTCATATATACATATACACATAAAGTCATATACATCAAGTCGGCCATCTGCCCAAAATATACAAAATATCATCATCGAATTCAACAAAGCATGATACGCCACAGGGGCACACAAAACATCAACTAAACAAAAATACTCCCAAAAACCCCGATGTTACGTATCAGAGCATCCCTACGACTCGCCACAATCCAAGCTAGCTAAGCACCTGGATTGTCTGTACTTCCGAAGAAGCACATACCACAACAACAACAAGGGGTGAGAAATCATGATCAAAATATAACGGTAATATTGTACATGAAATAAAGGCAGAAACATATAAACATCATTTCATATACATCATGTCCGGACCTACTGTCCCAAGCCAACACAACACACATAACAATGTAACACATGCAACTCGACACAATGATATGCGGTACCGACTCAACTCAGGATAGATTGCATACACTCTATCTGAGCAACGATCTATCCCTACCACGCTCCTCCTGAGCCCATATAATCAAATCTCAGGATATATCACATACACTCCATCTGAGAAACGATCTATCCCTACCAATGCTCCCCACTTGGAGCACGGGTGAATCACATACACTCCATCCGAGCAACGATTCAAATCCCGTCCACGCTCCCCATTTAGAGCATGGGTGAATCATATATGCCCCATCTGAGCCATGATTCAATCCCGTCCACATGCTATGCAGACATCATGCACAACAACAAAGCACTCACGCTGCACACGATCCTACTGATCCATCATATATCACATACACATCAAGCACACAAAGTGCATCCGATCCTACTGATCCATCATCATACAACACATAAACACAACGCGCGTAAGGCGTATCTGATCCTACTGATCCATTTCATCACATAGCATATAAACACAACGCACACAAGGCGTATCCGATCCTACTGATCCATCGCACCACATAGTGCATATGTATATACATATATATCACATAATCGACCAATCATGTCAATTGCGTTCAACACCAGAAAATAGCCCTATAACACTCAACGTAGACTCAATACCCATACATCATCATGGTGAATCAAGCCAACTACACCTATCATCAACAGCTGCACACAGCTCCAAGAAAACAAAGTTCTGCTATGCTCGCTACGCGAGCTCCCAGTGAACGTTCACTACACGTTCGCCTAACGAATGAGCTAGCGAACACAAGAAAACAGCCACTGGAATGGCTCGCTATCATCTCGCTACGCGAGCTACCATCGAAGACTCGCTATGCACTCGCCTAGCGTTGGGCTAGCGAATGTCTGCAAATTCAGAAAAATAATTTTGCTGCTTAGAATTCAGCAGCCCTCCCACTCTCCAATTCTCACCAAAACAACACCAATATCATCGGCTTAATGTTCTACAACCTAACTACAACATTCAATCTTGATTTTACCCGATAAATCCTCAACTCTACTCAATTAACCAACTTCCGACTAAGAACTACATCCTACTCCGAAACCCTCAATTCACCCAAACAAACACTCTACATCACATGCAACGAATTTCCAACACAACAACCACAATTATAACAGAATCATTAACATGCAAACATCATTAATTCATCATCAATCTATGGGGTTAGGGAATTCCCCTTTCTACCACATATTCATGTAACGAGATAATTAAAATGGGCGTTACAACTTGCATTTGTTCTTGGGAATTCAAGGAGCCAGATTTGTACTTTCAAAGAAAACTTGTGTAAATGAATTGAAACCTTGTATGCTTCCTGTATTAAAAACCACTTGTACTAATTTATGGTGTATGAATATCAAAATAGTATAGATATTTGTGGTATGTTAACACCTCCTAGCTCGACTGCAGATAATAGCTTTCCATTTGCAAAGTTAGCACCCACTGTGATCCTAAGCTTGTCTGTGTCCTTTAAGGGTTTCGGTTGAATTCGTTGCATGGTTTACACCAACAGTAATTGCACATGGTGAATTTCCAATGACACAAAGTGGCAAATAAGTTACTAGTAATCAGACATCTTTAATTAATCAAATCTCTAAAATTAGCTTGAGTTGGCACCTTCAAAGGATAAGTCTTTAAATCTTAAACTTCAACGATTCATGTAACTTGGGAAGTTGGATTGGATGGCATAAGTTCAAAAATGACGGAAAGTGACGAATGCCTGCGATTCTTGCAGCTTAAACCCAAAATTCATAAACTTAACTTATGTTGACTTTAATCCCGAGGTGAACTCACAATGCGAGCTTCTTGAATCTTGCGGCGAGAAAGATAGGATATTGCATGGTATTATGAGATACTTTGTATTCGAATGTGAAGAGGCTCCAAATTGTGCTTAGATTTGCAAATGAAATGGTATGGCGTCCTGAATCCCATAACCGTAGAGTAATTAACTTCTAGAGAATGATGTGCTTAAGATCTTGATCTTGAATTTGGACACTTGAAATGGTGAATTTTTCATGGTGAAATAGGAATTACACTTCCAATCATGTTGATTATAAAGAAAACCTTAGACCTATTCTGAATCTGAATCAGCTGGTCATGTCTTGAAGTACTCGACTGTACTTGACATTACTGCACCTGCACAAACTGGTTTGCCGTAATACACACACACACAAAAAAAAAAGATATCATCACCAAAACAAGGAGGTGGGATCTTAAGGTAAAAATTAGGGTGTGACAGTTCCTACCGCAGGCTTACCTTAAAATTTCTGAGCTCAATGATTTATCAGCCCGACCACGGGTATGGATTTAGTAGTGGCCTTATGAGTTTTAGAATATTTAACATGGACTACAACTTTACCCACCGTGAGATGGCCGAACTCCTAGGATTTCCTAGCGGACCTGATGCTTATACCATAGTTCCAGAGGAACTAGTAACCAACCTTAAGTTGGAGTTTTTCTGGGGTAGCATATCCGAAAATAATTATCTTGAGCCTAACACTATGTATTTTGAGAGTATCCATAACCCTGTTATCTGATACCTACATAAGTTTCTAGCTCACACTCTGTTTGATAAAGAGGAAAATATTTATTCTATGTCGAAAGAAGAGCTTTTATCTATTTATTGTTCTTCTCAAGCTCGACCCGTTAATAGGGATGCCTTCATGATGATGCCAATTTTAAACTAATTGCAGAAGCCGACCACATACCAATCATCATAGGCGGCCTAGTAACCATGATTGTCAATGCCATTGGAATGAGACAACCACTCCTTAGCATAAACCCCTTAGGTGCTATACGACCTATAGATATTCTATTTTGCCTCAACTGTGGCATCGTTAGAAACCTAGGCCTAGATACCTTTGAACTCCTGACCGATAACCGAGTTGTCCATCTTTTTACCTTACTGAATTATGAACGAACTAGTGTCCACAATCTGAATAATTGGTTGTATGACCTAGATGAACCTGAAGCTCCACCTTCACCCCTTGAGACTCCACAAATTTATGACCATTATAACCAATATGATGACCATCTCTCTGATTCTGGATCAAGCACTCCTGTTGTGCCTGCTGCCCAACAAGTCGATTATACTGTTGCCATTCGTGCACTGGAAACGAACATTGCTGGCCTCAGAGGTGAATTTACAACTCTACAGATGGATTTTCATCAATTCATGGATGTGGTGACAGAGTAGTTGGATCACGTTTATCAATATCTTTTCTCTATTGCTCCTCCACCTTCTCCTCGTGGCTGATTTCTTGGATATTGTTGCATTCCAATCTTCGCACTTTCAAACAATGAGGACACTATTTAATTTAAGTATAGGAGAGGAACTTTATATTTTTTTAGACATTATTTATTTTCGGACATTGTTATCTTTTGTTGTTTTTGCACACTCCTACGTGGCCTTTCACTAGCTTGCATGCATTACACATCTCCTGTCATTTCTGATTTTGTTGACCACCATTAAAGCAAAACCAACCCAACCTACCACATTTACTCGTATACCACCATAACTCCATTATTTATACCATCTTCACCAACATATTAAAACACAATCAAAAACACTCATTCACAAATATCAGAAAGAAGCAAGAAATGTCATTTTCAAGCTATCATCATGGAAACATACCAAATTATCTTCAAAGAAAGTGAAGCGGGCGAGAAGCAAGCCGAGCTCTATGCGGCTCTACTGAATAGAGAAATCGAGTCGACAAGGTATGCTGATGTGCCCTATTTAGAAGCACTAGGAATAAGAGAAAGTTTATATTATATGCTAGAAAGAGTAGGCTTAACATACCTTTTATCATTTAAAGATCCTGTCTACGTGCAACCAACTCTCAAATTTCTTAGCTCGCTCATTTGTGATGTTAATGGAAACATCCATTTCTGTCTATTTAACGTTGAATATACGTTTACCTTTGACAGATTAGCCGTCTTATTTAAATGTCCATATAGAGATAATGCTAAATATGATGTGCCAGATGGTGCCAGATGGCTAAGTGCATATAAATATTTCTGGAGAGCGATAACAGGGACAATAACCCACAATTTCAAAGATAATAGAACCTCGTTAATCCAAAACCCGTCGGTATGCTATTTGCGCCAACTGTTAGCCTGTACCATTTTCGGTAGGTCAAATTCTAATAAAGTAAATGAAGAAGAATTTTTCTATCTGTTTACCGCTTTAGCAACCGGCGAGAAAATAAATATTGTCCCGTTTTGTTTACTCACATGAAAGCGATAGCCACCGCAAAGATATGAGCTATAGTTTTTGGTGGCTTGATAACTACACTAGACCGAATTCTCGGCCTACAAAATAAATTTTCATCTTTAACACCCCTGCCACCAAGAACCATAGATATAGATATGATTAGGAGCTTAAAAATAGTGAGGAGACGGAGAGATGGGAACTTCGACTTAATGGTAAATAACCAAATGTTCCCGAGTATTATTCTACGTATAAAACCCTGCTCGCACGGATGTGCGTAATCCTGATAACTATTGTTATATCGATGACCCAGTCCCCGCGCACATTCTTGAGAATGTCGTTGTTGACGGGGAAGACACTAACGCAAATCCACATACTACATGTGTCACTTCTGAAAATGTTGCAGGTACATCCTCAGGGCGCAGACTAAGAAGAAGCGAAGACACACCAGCCACTCTAGACAAAATATATGCTGAAATGCTACGACGAAGCGAATTAGATGCTTAGCAAGATCATAAGATTAAGAGCATCGAGGCCCAGCAAGCCGAGACGGTGCAGATTCTTAAAGAGATGCAAAGCGATCAACGCGACATGTCAGGATTGATTGCAGAGATGGGGGACTTATCAGTACATGCGGCAGATCCAGAAGATCCACCTGACCACCCTGGAAATGACAAGCGGACACGAACTCGTGGCAGAGGCCGCAAATAGAGAATTTCCAAGTTCCACCTTCTTTTCTTACCTTAATTCGTTGCATTGGGGACAATGATCGATTTAAGTGTGGGAGAGGAAGCTTTACCGCTTTTATTTTCTGTTTTCTAGGTAGATTTTAGAATTTTAAATTTTTTGCTTAATCTTTTTGTTTAAGTGCTAATAAAATAAATTCATGTGTTGTCGAGTCACTTTACATATTTTCCGTCATTTTTCGGATTCTCCCAAATTCTTGAGTCATAACAGAAAATTTTAATTGTTGGTTTAAAGCATGACACTGGCCCAAAAAAGTACATTGCTTGATTTAGACTGAGTCTGAGAGATTTGGGAAAGTATTAATAATATCGGTACCGTCTTGACACCCTGAACCCCCTTAATTTGATGATGAGTTTAAGTACTTATTATGCCAAAGCCTAAAATTTTAGAGTAACCTCTTGATTAGTTTATATTAGCAGTCAGCGCCATCCTAAAGCACAACCTAAGTAATAAACCGATGCAAATACATGTTTGATCTCAAAAATAAAAATCGAATAGAATTATTAAAGTGAATGAAGGATATGTTCTTACTAAGTTAGGTGGTCCTTACCCGACCATTTAGCCCAACAGATCGGACTTTTAAAATTCAAAAATACGTAAGAAAAGGAATGTGAAAAAGTTTTGAAAAAGAGATCAATGAACACTAACATGTTTACTTACCATCGACGTGCGAGGATAACGGGCTTAATGTGATTGCGCGAGAATGAAAAAGAGATGAAAATAAATAGGCTGAGTTATAATAACATGATTCGAACTTGTCTGCACAGAGAGGGAGTTTTTTTATTACACTTAATGATTTCGTGTCGTTATAGTATCCTTAGTATTTTTAACCAGTACCTATCTTTCGTGCGAAAGTCTTGAAACGATGTATGATATGAGTTATGTCGTGTTAAATTCCACGCATATGTTTTATTTTCTTAAGGACAAGCAAAGGTTCAAGTGTAGGAGAGTTTGATAACGCGAAATTATATCGGATATTTGACTTGACTTGCATGAATTTTATATGCTTTTATTACTGTTTTATTTTTGTTATTCTTGCATACTTGTAATCTTATTCTAAGAGAAGGGAAATAATAGCAGTTTAATAACCAATCCTTGTTGTTCCTTGTTTTTTTACCTTGCCTTCTTTATTAACCCTAACCTTTGTGTGTTTCTTGATCGTAAAGAAACAGTTTATACTTTGTTTAAAGGTATCTGATTCACAACAAATTGTTGCGGTGAGCGTGGAGAAGATGCCTTCAACAAAGTATGAGATTGAAAAGTTCACCGGAGTGAACGACTTCGGTCTGTGGCGCTTGAAGATGAAAGCCCTATTGGTTCAGCAAGGTTTTTTGGAAACGTTAAAGGGTGAGGCAGCCATGGACACTACATTAACGGCAAAAGAAAAGACGGGCATGATCGAGAAAGCCCACAACACAATATTTTTGAGCCTTGGTGATAAGGTTCTTCGATAGGTATCAAAGGAGACTACAAAATCGAGATTATGGGTAAAACTTGAAAGTTTGTACATGACCTAATCTCTGGTGAATCAACTCTACCTGAAACAAGCTTTATATTCATTCAAGATGAGTGAAGACAAAGTGTTGGCTGAGCAGTTGGATATGTTCAGAAAGCTATTTATTGATCTTGAAAATATTGATGTGAAGATCGATGATGAAGATCAAGCACTGTTGCTACTGTGTGCTTTGCCTAGAACACATTCTCACTTCAAAGAAACTCTCTTGTATGGAAGGGAGACCCTGACCTTTGAAGAAGTTCAATCAGCCTTGTATTCTAAGGACTTGAATGAATGAAAGGACGCTGGGTGAAGGTTTGGCCGTAAGGGAAAATTTGTGCGAAAGGATGGTAAGTTCGACAAGAAGAAAGGTAAAAGTCAACAGAAGTCTTATAGTGGAGAAACATCTAGTATTCGATGTTATCATTGTAAGAAGGAGGGTCATATAAAAAATGTGTGCCCTGAACGCCTGATAGATCATGAAGGTAATGGAAATGCAACCATTGTTCAAGATAACTTCAACTCATCTGATGTTCTTGTGGTTTCAAGTGGTGACTCGAGAAAAGAGTTGATTATGGATTCAGGTTGCACTTGGCACATGACTCCAAACAAAGAATTGTTCGAGGAGCTATGTGATCAAGATGGCGGATCTCTGCTGCTGGGAAACAACAAATCTTGCAAAATTGCAGGTATTGGATCTGTGAGATTCAAGCTCTATGATGAGTCAATAAGGTTATTCACTGAAGTCAGTACATACCTGACTTGAAGAGAAATTTGATTTCTCTTGGTGAAATTGAAAGAAAAGGATACATTTTTTAAGGAGAGAAAAGTATCCTAAGATTCATGAAGGGGTAGAAGCAAGTCTTGAGAGGCGTGAAGAAACAAGGCTTGTATACCCTTGAGGCCGAGGTTATAAGTGGTTTGACAAATGTTGCATCCACGAAACCTATGTCGAAGACAGAATTATGGCACATGAGATTGGGTCATGTCAGCGAAAGAGGCCTGGTTGAATTGGGGAAGTAGAACCTGCTAGGAGATGACAAAGTCGAAAAGTTGGAATTTTGTGAATCTTATGTATTTGGTGAATCATGTAAGGCAAATTTTAACAAAGGCAAGAAAAGAACACATGGATCCCTGGATTACATTCATGCTGATCTTTGGGGGCCGACAAGGAATCCTTCACACTCAGGTGCAAGGTATTTTCTATCCATTATTGATGACTATTCCAGAAAGCTATGGGTATTCATTCAGAAGACGAATGATGAAACTTTTGAGAATTTCAAAAGTTGGAAGATTCTGGTCGAAACTCAAACTGGCAGAAAGGTTAACACGTTAAGAACTGACAATGGCCTTGAATTATGCAACGAAGCGTTCAACAATTACTGCGTTGAGTATGGGATCACAAGGCATAAAACTGTAGCAGAAAATCCTTAACAAAATGGCTTAGCTGAGAGATTCAATCGAACAATCCTTGAAAGGGTTAGATGCATGTTGGTTAGTGCTGGATTGAAGAAGGTGTTTTAGGTGGAAGCTGTTTCGACAGCAGCTTACCTGATAAATAGACGTCTCTCGACTGTCTTGGGAATGAAGACACATGAAGAAGTTTGGTAGGGACATTCACCTAGTCTCGACAAACTGAGAGTATTTGGATGTGTGGCCTATGCTCATATTAGGCAACACAAGGTCGAACCTAGAGCTCTGAAATGCATGTTCATGGGATACCCTGAAGGAGTCAAAGCTTATAAGTTATGATGCCTAGAGCCAGGTCACGGGAGGTGTGTCACCAGTCGAGATGTAGTTTTCAATGAAGCAAAGATGACTTTCAAGAAAACTGATGATGCTGACGAATAACTGGAACAGAGAGAGATTCCTGTTGAGGTGGAGCATGTTGATGCTGAATTGCGTACCCCAAATGAAGTCAAAGAAGACACATAAGATGTTTTCGAAGATGAGGAGACTGATAATGACTACCTGCTAGCAAGAGATGGGTCGAGGAGAGTTATCAAGTCACCTCAGAGACTTGGGTATGCAGATCTTATAGCTTATGCCTTAATCTCTGCAAGTGAGGTTCTAGACGAAGAACCTAGAGACTATAAGGAAGTTATGATGAGTCGAAAAAGGACTGAATGGCTGAAGGCCATGGATGGTGAGATGAAATATCTTCATAATAACAACACCTGTGAACTGATCAAGAAACCTACTAGAGCCAGGTTAGTTAGCTGTAAATGGATTTTCAAAGTTAAGGATGAAATCGAAGGGGTGGCGTCGAAGAGATACAAGGCAAGATTGGTTGCTAGGGGGTTCACTCAGAAAGAAGGTATCGACTTTAATGATGTGTTCTTTCCTGTTGTGAAGCACATATCCATATGAATGTTGCTTGCCATGGTGGCCCAGTTCGACCTTGAACTAGAAAAGATAGATGTGAAGACTGCGTTCTTGTATGGTGATCTAAATGAAACAATCCTGATAAGGAAACCTAAAGGGTATGTCGAAAGGGGGAAGGAAGATTATGTGTGCAAACTGAATAGATCTTTATATGGACAGAAACAATCTCCTCAACAATGGAATAAGAAATTCGACAAGTTCATGGCACACATAAGTTTCATCAGAAGTCAGTTCGACCACTGTGTTTACATTAGATTTCGATCGGGTAATTCATTTGTTATTTTGTTGCTCTATGTGGATGATATTCTAATAGCAAGCAAAAATGTCAAAGAGGCAATGAGGGTGAAGGCTGGACTCAATAAAGAGTTTGACATGAAGGATCTGGGAGTTGCGTCCAGGATTCTTGGGATTGACATCTGGAGAGATAGAAAGCAGTCGAAATTATACTTATCTCAAGAGGCATACCTACAGAAGGTTTTGGAAAAGTTTGGTATGTCGAATTAAAAGCCTGTTGTGACTCCGACAAACCCTTAATTCAAGCTGAGTATAGATCAGTGTCCCAGCACTGATAGTGAAAGAACTTATATGAATAGCATTCCATATGCTAACATAGTAGGTTCTTTGATATATGCTATGGTCTGTACTAGACCCAACATAACATATGCAGTAAGTCTTATAAGCAGGTATATGGAGAATCCTGGAAAGGCTCACTGGCAAGCATTGAAGTAGATTTTAAGGTACATAATTGGGTCTCTGAATAGAGTTCTAATTTATGGTGGAGCCTTGGGTGAAGATAGTAAAGAAGCAATCGAAGGATATGCCGACTCTGATTATACAAGTTGTATGGATTCCAGAAAATCTATCTCTGGATATGTGTTCACTATGTTTGGGACAACAATCAGTTGGAAAACAACACTTCGGAAGGTCGTTGCCTTATCAACCACTGAAGCAGAGTATATTACCCTAACTGAAGCTGTGAAGGAAGCATTGTGGCTTGAAGGTTTTGCAAAGGAGCTAAAACTTCAAGGTCGAGTTATCACTGCTAAATGTGATAGTCAAAGTGCAATACACCTGTCGAAGAATTCAGCCTATCATAAGCGAACCAAGCACATTGATGTGAGGCTGCATTTCATCAGAGGAAGTAATCGAGCATGGAGAAGTCCAAATACTGAAGGTTTCGACAGATCATAATGTTGTTGATATGATCACCAAGACGTTGCCTTGTTGCAAGTTTTTCCACTGTATGCAGTTAATAAAGTTGCATGAAGAAAGCTAGTTTTTTGATGTTATAGAGTTAGATCCAAGGTGGAGATTTGTGAGATGTTGGATCTAACTCTAGTATGGTCGAAGTCTGTTCGCGAGTAATGCGTGTTATAGTCGAAGTTTGTTCTAACATGCATTAGTCAATATTTCTAGGTTTGTTAGCATGTTGAATTGGGTCTTGCTTGTAAGCCCAATTGTTTAAGTTAACTTGTACCATAAGTTAGCTTGTAATGGGTAATTGTTAAAAATCCCATTAGGTTAGTGCATTATTTTTCTTATGAATAGGATACTCGTTTCTTAATCTTGTAATAAGGAAAAATAGGAAGATAAAATCCTAATTTCAAGAGAGAGAGGTTATTTTGTTATTCTTGTATACTTGTAATCTTGTTCTAAGAGAAAGGAAAAAATAGCAGTTTAATAACCAATCCTTGTTGTTCCTTGTACTTTTACCTTGTCTTCTTTGTTAACCTTAACTCTTGTGAGTTTCTTGATCATTAAAAAACCGTTTATACTTAGTGTTAAGGTATCTGATTCACAACAATTTGATTTATCTTCGAGTACGCCTTTGTTTTCTTCTATTTGTAGATTACCATAAATATAGACTAAAAGAATAAAAGGAGAAACAAATGAAGGAAATTGAAAGAAAAGAGGAAGAAAAGACTATGGAAAGAAAAGAAGAAGAAATAAAGAGAAAGGAAAGAAGAATAGGTGTGGGGGCCACCACACACCAAGTGGCACCTGCCACATGGACTACATGAAGAGGTGGCGCCTGCCACCTAAAGGAAACATGAAGAGCGGCGGCTGCCACATGCATGGGGTTGACGAGTGCCACTTCTAACTATTAGGAAGTGGCAACTGCCACCCCTATAAGAATGGGAAGTGGTGTCTGCCACTTCCTCCCTATATTTTTCTCCACGTTCTCCCTATTTTTTCTCAACTGCCTGGCTACATTCTTTCCTTATTTTTATCCTCATTTGAAGCCTCAAATAGATGGAACCGTCGCCCACTAATAGTATAAAAGAGAGACAGTTTTAGAAGCAGGGGGCATTTCTGCTTAGTTTCTTTACACTGTTTTAGAGGATTTTGTAAAGAAATTGTTTTTCACATTGATAAAAAATTTCCATTTATTTTAGGATTGATTCGAAAATGTTGTAAAATTGTACCGAACTGCAAGTCGGCCTTCAAAATCAAATCCAAGTTATGTTCTACAAATTTCCAAGTTTTGTTTATCTGCTCTAATTTTTATATTTTTATGCATTCCTTCTACCTTCTGTTTAGTATTAGGATTGAATTGAGTAAAAGCATGAAAGCCATGTCTGGCTAAAATTCTTAGTATCGATATGCAGTTATGATCGGTCGGAGGGGGTTAGGTAAACTGTGAGGTTAAATTTAATGGAATAAATGTTTCTGGTCTCTGTTTCTTTTGTCAAATTAATAACTTTTGTCACGAGAGAGAAAGTAACGAAGGTTAAGATTAATAGAGCGAGATTTTAAGGTCTTAACCGAATAGCTGAAATTGAACATTATGCTTAAATACAGGGATAGCGCTTTGAGTTTAATTGGATTTATTTGTTTCCAAAAAGTGTTTTTAATTGCAAAATGAGAGAGCGAGAGCCGCATTATGATTTGAGAGCATAGTCTAAGTCAAGACCACGAGAGTGTGAGATAAGGTCTTTTAAATGGGTATTTTCTATAAAATAATAATTCTTTCTTTTAAAACTAAACGCCCACGAATTACTGAGTCCTCGATGATTGACAGGACTATATACTGATATTTCGCATATCTTAATTTAATTTGATTTTAATTCCACACTTATTTTATTTCTCACATCCAAAATTTTGAAATGCATTAGCCTTAATTTTACATAGTAGCATTAGATAACTGTAGATCGACTCTTGATCCTTTGGGTTCGATAATCTTTTAAAACTACACTATCAGACTGTGCACTTGCAATCATAAAGCATTTAGACATACTAAATTTCCGATCAAAAACCTCACGAGAAATCACATGTCCCATCGTGCCATGGCCTTATTGGCAATGACGGAGACTGCACCACCCGCTTGGTCTCTCTACTCCCCTATCTCATCATAAATCCACTCTGAACTCTGCATCGGTTTCTTCGGAAAAATTGACTTTGCTTCAATTTCGTCGAAAAGAGAAAAATATTACCATTTAGACATAGAAAGGAAAAGGCAACGAAATACCTATTCAGGCCTACTGAAGGTATGACTTGAATCTTGTCGTATCGTTAATATTGCCTAGATTATGTTCTTTTGTTGCTGCTGTAATGCATTTGTGTATGCTTTCCACTTTGTGCGTATTTTTCTTTTACTCTGGTATATGTTGTGATTCTTCTTTCCGCCCTGCCTATATCTCTCCGTGTAAATCATGATGGTGTGTATGTGGTTTTTATCTGCTTCTACGCGTAATATGATAGATGTTGCAATCACTGCCTTTGTGTTTTTGTTTTGTGTGTGTGCTTTTTACAGGTGCTGCTCTCTCTAAATCACCTTCCCTTTTTCACTGATGTTACTGCTCCTTTTATAAGTTCTGTCAATTAAACCATGTGTCATGAATTGTGATAAATGCATGACTTTTTTCATGAATGCTTTGTCGAAAACGTGATTCCATGTGATGATGGTCCTTCTATTTCTGATTGAACATGTTTGTGTATTTTTGGAAAGTAGGGAACAAAATTCATGATTTCTTTGATTTCTTGTGTGATTGACAATTGATGATTATGATTCCTTGTGCGATTCCTGTTTTATTTATTCTTGATGGTTGTTTACTTTCTTGCTTGCTCTTCTCAAAACACATAAGTGGCAGCAGTTGTGACTAAAATTCTACACAAGTGCTAATAAGTCTATATCCGTACCACGTTAGGAAATGTTTTCAAGGCGTAGCTGGATGTGAAATATGAAGCTTTTGGCATTTTGTTTTTATTATTTTCTTGGGCATTTTGTATAATGGGCTTTGTAGCAAGTTCTGTTTTTTAAACTTGCACTTGGAATGTATTTTGCAAGCTTGTAAAGTCTTGGCATTTGAATGCAAAATGTTAGAAATTGAATCTTCACGTTTAAACTTAGCCTCCAAATTTGGGAATTAATATGGACTTTCAATCTCTTGCATTATGTAAAGTATTCTTAATTCTTGCAAACTTTGATCTTCTTAAGTTTGGTGGCATTCTTACCTTAAATTTTATGAAAAGCATGAACCTTGAGATCAGTTAGTGCACTTTGAATTTGATAGAACTTGATTTTTTTTGCCTTGAATAAAACTCTTCTTGTGATGGTTTATGGTGCAATCTCATTTAGATATCAACTTGTAATGTTACACAAAAATCTCTTTACAATTAAAACTTGAACATGAATCTTGAAAATTAATGAATCAACTTGAACTTTGTAAAAAACATGAATCTTGAACGTCAATTTGAAAAATTCTTACCTAAACTCGATTCAAGATTTTTATCCAAACTTTACCATTTCAAGGCGCACAAATCACAAACTACCAATAAGAAAATTCAAACTTTCTCCCTTAAGATCAAAAGGAATATGAACTATAATCCAACTTCACGAATAAAGACAGAATCTTGCTCGACCTTGTTACCCGCACAATCAAAGACTTATATGATGATGAATTAGGTACACAAACCATGCCCTGAGGAATCCTTTGAAAATGAAGATTCTACTTGTATTGAAACTCTCCACGAAAATCCTAACCAATCCTCAAATGAACACACTCAACACCAATAGAAGGAAAACACTAATTCTCCTTGGG
This sequence comes from Lathyrus sativus, assembly GCA_963859935.3. Classification (NCBI taxonomy): domain Eukaryota; kingdom Viridiplantae; phylum Streptophyta; class Magnoliopsida; order Fabales; family Fabaceae; genus Lathyrus; species Lathyrus sativus. The sequence goes on along the minus strand of OZ012739.1, from coordinate 542,656,077 downwards.
GAATACACTGAAGCTTCTGAGAAACTTTGAGGAAGGTAACCAGTAGGGAACCCTAGGATCTTTTGAATCAAAGTTCATTGGTCACGTCTTGAAGTACTTGACTGAGAGAATGAGTACTATCTTTACTTGAAATTTAATGCACCTGCACAAGCTTGTTAGTCATAATAAGAACGCACACGAGACCCTATGACCTAATTCTCAGAAGATCATGGCCAAAGGCCATATGATCTCACAGAGAGAGCATTGATAAAGGTAGGACATATTTGGAGTATGACAAGTCTTTTCCTAAGTCACTTCAAATCATTTTAAAACAAGTTTGTATGTATCCTAATGATAAGATGATCAATGCACATCTAAGATTAGGTTGATATCGTCCAATATACAAAAAACGTTAAGGTTTCTCCTAGTTTTGACATAATTCAAAACATGACTATATGGAAGAATGCACTCACATTTGGGAGTTTATAAGGCGTGTGTGCAAAAGGAGTTTGGTATCAACAAGGGCATTCATCTTTGTATGTATTGGCTTCGGAAGACACATGGTGATCTTGTAGCAGCTGGGAGTTATGAGGCTACCGCTAGGGTGTACATACTACATCTAGTAGCATGTACTTTCTTTGCAGAAAAGGCAGGCGTTTATATCGACGCTCGGTACATGTGCCTGTTCATTAGCCTCGAAGTTACCAGTTGAGCTTGGGGGTATGTTGTGTTGACGATTCTGTATGTATCACTTGGAGTGGCAACAATATTTGAGACTAGACAGCTTGCTGGTTATTTGAGTCTCTTACACATATACTTGAAATTATTATTTATTGGTGATTTCTTATTTAATTAATACAAATAACATTTCTTATTTATTATTTGTTGTGTATGTGTTTTGATATTAGTGTTGGATATACAAGCATTTCCCCACCATTTGTGACAAAAGGGTGCAACATTCCCTAGTGAGGCCCCTATGGGCGAGGAGATGGAAAGGAAGACAATCACATCACGATGGTGTTGCTGAGTACAAGAGGAGGCTCAGTGCGCTGATTGTAGATAATGTCATCTGAATACCATACGATGATCATAGAGTCCATCGTGAGTTCAAGGAGTCTTCATTATATTCAGGTTATATGCGGCGGGAGATCGTGGTTGCTAAACACTTTCCTGAGAGGCGTCTGTGACATTATGATTATGTTTAGAGTATTCCACGATCAGTTCTGAATATACCATTTACGGACATTGATTGGTGGTTTCAGAGTAACTTCATCAGCTCTGGTCGTACCATTAGAGATCGAGCAGTTACGGTTCAGCACCCCTCGCAATGTGAGGATAGTTACTTAAAGCGGTATCTCACTAAATCACACCTCGCATCATCTCACCTATTAAGGATATAGGTGATACTGGGCCTTCTTATTTTGGGGTACCTGTTGATGAAGTGTCGTCATCGCCACCTCTTACAACTGATGTCGATGACCAACAACGCCTTTAGATGATTGTAGTTATTACGGATAACCTCATAGATTTGATAAACCCAGATGACGAGGTTTATACTGGATTATCTTGAACTGCACATATAGCTTGTGGGGGCCTATTTAGACATCTTTTATATATTATGTATTATTTGTATATTACTCAGACATCTTCATCATAACTTTTTATTAGATAATATTTTTGACCTCCCATTGATGCAACATCAACATTAACTAACATTTGACAATGGATTACATAACATAATCATAAGTTTAAAAAAATGATAATAAATTAGAAAATCTATAGAATACGAGATGATCCTAGACTTTTCATCATTTTAATTATGTCATCAGTGAACCTTGAAATCTTAACATCTAACTGGATTGGTCCCTTTGTTATCCTATGGAAAAAGATCTCCACATATCCTTCACATCTAAAATTGTCGGAAAAATCTCAAACATTTAAAATTTCAAACAAATAACACTACCGGACATTTCACTTTGGTTGAAATTTCTGGTATCAAATGGTAAATTTCAAATTTTCAGAATTAATTAGAATTTATAAAAAATTTTGAAATTTTCGATATGACGAAAATTTACAATAAACTATTGAAAATTTTGATTGTATCGAAAATTTGATTTTTACTTTTTTAAAATTGGTAACATGAATTTCATTCAATTTTTAGTCGGAGACAATTTTGACAATTTAAAAATATAGAGTTGCCAAATATAATATAATTAAGTGGAAGACTATTAAAACCTCTCTGACTAGTATACCATATATGAATTGGTTGAATCATAATTTTAAATAAATTTAACACAAACCGACCCATATACATTCTGAATTAAATCTCAAATATCAAAATCTAGTCAATTTTGTTGTTGATTGTACTCTACCAATTATAATTTAAAGCATATATTGTATTTTTAGTTATAAACATTTTAAATTTATTTTATAAACTTAATTATTTAAATTAAACATTCAATCCACTTAATATTTATATCATCGATAGAAGTACAAACAATATCTGAAAAATAATCTTAAATTTTGTCCTTGCTAGTTGCTTCTCTCAAAATTGATACTATATGCATTGAAGTGCTGAACTGAACTTTATCCACATTTGCACTACACCATGCATTCTGATAAGATGGAACCATGACCATAACCATTTTCCCCAAGTCGCTTTCGATGACTAGATATGCTATCGTAATTACATTCACACTTTCTTCTTTGTTCACATGGATGGAGGATATTTGGATACAGCCAACACTTCGGTATCTTTTAATTTAATTGAATATGGATACTATTAATCAATTAAATATTATGATTTAGTACTATAATATTTACCCGTATTCAACTTAAATATATGGTATCTAAGAATTTACTTTTGTTAATTATATGAAACAAATGTCTTTAATTAATTGAGTTTAACAAATAATTACTTATAATTTATAATTAAAATTGTAATTAATTCAACTCCATGAGTTAATTTTTTTTCTAATATTTTGATAATTAAAATGTGAGTTCTAACTTGCGTCCCTACAGTCACATAATTAATGGTTATATTGATTTAACAAAACTCTAATCAATCATATTTTTACTCTTAATTGAGTCAATCATTTGCTTTGTTGAATTAATTATATTTTATACATAATTAGTAAAACGTTGTGCATGTGTACAAAAAAAATATACATAAAATATTGTCGAAAAATCTTTTAAAAACTATTTAATTTATGTATATGATAAAATAATATATGATATCATTAATGTATTTAATACATACTTGATAATAATACACACTTGGTAATAACGTAATAAAATTTATATTATATTCAAATTACAAAATAATTATGTGAAACAATTATATATATATTTTAAAAATTAATATGTAAATCTAGTTTATTAATAAAAAATAGTTTTAAATGACATAAAAAATCTTTTAAAAAATTAATTATTATATTATATTATACATACATACATACATACATACATACATACATACATACATACATACATACATACATACATACATACATACATACATACATACATATATATATATATATATATATATATATATATATATATATATATATATATATATATATATATATATATATATATATATATATATATATATATATATATATATATATATATATATATATATATATATATATATATATATATATATATATATATATATATATATATATATATATATATATATATATATATATATATATATATATATATATATATATATATATATATATATATATATATATATATAGAGAGAGAGAGAGAGAGAGAGAGAGAGAGAGAGAGAGAGAGAGAGAGAGAGAGAGAGAGAGAGAGAGAGAGAGAGAGAGAGAGAGCATATCAAATGAGAGTGATTTTAAATGAAAGATGAGAGAAACAAAGAACAACTATTAGACCAAATTAATAAGAGAGATGAAATGCAAGTTAATAAGAGAGAAAAATTAATAGTCACATTAATGAATAACTTTAATCATGATTTAATGACTGTTGTTTGTTCCTTTCATCCCTCATTTTAAAATTCTTCTCACTTGATATGCTCCATATATATATATATATATATATATATATATATATATATATATATATATATATATATATATATATATATATATATATATATATATATATATATATATATATATATATATATATATATATATATATATATATATATATATATATATATATATATATATATATATATATTGTTTTGTTATGGACTGGACCAGTAGCTGCCCCACAGTTGGGTAGGCCAAATCGAATACTACATTAGAGAGGCCCAGCAAGGCCCAATCTTATATACCATCGAGCACGCCCCAGTACACTTTACAATCGGGCATACCACTACCTAGCACGGGGAGGGCTCACGCGTCTCCCCTATGTTTTCCACGTGTTCCCCACGCGGGAACGCGTCATCAGGAACAAACTCGTGTCCTAAAAAATCGATCTTCCACCTTCCGAGGATCATGGAGCAGTTGGACCAGGGTGAAGACCATGTGCTGGTCTTCCCTACGCCACGTAGACCCTGATAGTTACTTGTGTTGGACCTGGCAATTCAGCCCAATGCAATGTAATCGTTAGCCCAACGCTGGGGTACACTATAAATACCCTCTTTGACTAGAGGGTCGGGTATTTTATTCTCTACATGCACTTGCTTTCTCTCTTCTTGGAACTTACTTTGGCATCGGAGTACCTTGCAGGTACAACCCCGTCTTCTCCATCACCGGCGAACGAAGAAGCTCACGACGTGTGCTGGCTGCTGATCCTTTTTTGATCCAGTAAGATCAGTGGCACCGTCTGTGGGAACTCTTGCTTGCCATTCTTTCTGCTATAGAAACCCAAGAACTAAAAACAGTTTACAACCTCTGCTGATCATGGTCAACCTACGCATTGACGACAACGCTCCAGAAACCGCCTTCACTTCGTTCACCAACAGTGACGGTCACGACCCCAACGTGACAGTTCACGTCAAAGAGGGCGGCCCCAAGGATGGGCACACCGCCTCTCCCTCCTCGGACGACGCGACCTTCAACGCCGCCTGACGCTTTAATAGCTCAGTTGTCTACCAACCAATCCCTGTGTCGCCTAACGCTGACCCGACCACGATGGCTCTATTCGCAACGATTAATCAGACAAATCTGATGATTTTCTATTATAATAAGTGGATAGGGATACTCGAGAAGGAGCAACAATCACACTCTCCGCCGCGGAGACATCATGGCCCCGTTTCTCGCAGTACCTCCCCTCCCCCACGGAAGATACAACACGATGACTCTCGGAGCCCTTCTCCCCAAAATCCTGGGTGTCGCCCTCTCTTGGAATGGTCTCAGCCCATGGCCACCTAGAAGCGCGACCAATCCCTCCCCGGAAGGAGCGGCTCTCCTCCACTCATAAGAGAAATAAAGCTGACTGATACGTCGAGAAGCCAAAGAATCGGCTATAGAGTCCTCCTCGGTTGAGCAGAAACGACTGTCACCTATCAAGAGCGACGAGGACGACCAGCACACACCGTTGTCCATGACCATCATGGAGACTCCCTTGCCTGTCGGGATGGAAAAACCCCCGCCTTTGGCGACATATGATGGTACGACCGACCCGGACAACCACATTGAAAACATCGATGAGATGCTCGACTACCGGAGCATCTGGGGATCCATCAAGTGCAGTCTCTTCCCCACTACCCTAAGGAAGGGTGTTATGGAATGGTACAAGACCCTCGCGCCCGAATCTATCACCTCCTGGAAGGAGCTGAATATGCAGTTCTCTAGGCACTTCACTGCTTCCCAGCGCCATGTGAAGACGAAACCATCCCTGAAAGCCATCATCCAGGGAAAAGATGAATCTCTCCGGATTACATAGAGAGGTACAACTGAGAAGTTGTCCAGCTATCCACCTCGGACGACATGAAGAGATTTTTGATCGAGCGAGGACTACGACCTCACACTGAGTTCGCCAAGGCAGACGGCATTGAAAGTCCCAGCACCTTAGACGCGCTCATTTATAAGGCCCAGACATACATCCAGTATGAGGAGATAGAGGTCGCCCACTGCGCCTGCGACTCGCTGAATCAAGAGGGTGCCAAGAGCTCTAAGCACGAGGATTCCACCGCTCTCCAACGAGGCGGGGAAAGAAGAAGAGAATATCGAACCTGGGACTCCCGAGAGCAAAGGGGGCCCGCAGGCCAGTTCACTGAGCACACGTTACTCACAGCTCCCCTTGAGTGTATCTTGTCTGAGTGTATCAACTCGGAATTTCAGAGAGGCGGTGTTCGTTTTCCAAAACTAACACCCCCTAAGCCCAACATCGACAAGTCTAAGTACTGCCGATTCCACCGGAGTCATGGACACATCACGGAAGATTGCATCCACCTCAAGGATGCAATCAAGATCCTGACCAAGGAGGGGCATCTGAAATAATACACCTGGAGAAGCGAGGCTCCTTGACAGGAGACCCGCGAAGCCAAGAGGGTCGAGGAGGTGTCACCACCCTCTGAAGAAGCCAGACTGCAAGTCTCCCTATATGTCTCCCGGCCAGAAAAATTTCATCTCCCCGATGCGCCATTGTTCACCCACAGTCCATGAGAGCACTTCCCCACCGTGATGGTCATATCTGGAGGGGGCCCAGAAAGCTCTCAGTTGGGTCGGTCAAGAGAAAAATTGAGGAGCTGATCAACAAGAGCTCGAAGTAAAGCGCCACTTTGACAAGTTCAAAGTTAAATCGAACCTGATTACCTTCTACCTCGAGGAACTGCTTAGGGGCGCACCCAACTCCAACATTCCTCTCTTAATTAGGGCTCAGATGGTGAACTTTGATGTGTGTCGCATCCTAGTCGACCAAGAGAGCTCGGTGGATATAATGTACGCCCATCTGTTTACTACGCTCCAGCTCGACGAGAGCCACATGACCCCGTATGTCGGCTTTGACCTACAGGACTTCAACGACACCACCTCAAAGCCTTGGGGATACATGGAGCGGCTCGTCATATTCGAAGACGAGGAGACCACCAAGCAGGTGAAGGTCCACTTCTTGGTGATCAAATGTCCCTCTTTGTACGAGTGCATCCTGGGAAAGCAAACCCTAGCTAAACTAATCGTAGTGCCATCTATAGTACACCTGAAGATGAAGTACTACACAGCCAGAGGTTGAGTCGTCACCCTCCACGGGGACATTGAGGCGGCCATGAGATATTTTGAGGCATTAATCAAAGGGCTCAACTTGATCAACATCATCCCTAAGACGACCGGCAGACCATCTCGGGATGAAGAGCAGAAGTCACTACCCCGCGTTAACTCTGTCGATCTCGACAACCGCTTTCCCAGCAAGCAGGAGCAGAGCGCAGAGTCTGGAGACGCACCTGTAGAAGACAACGGGAAGTCGTCCCACCTAATGCGCCCCATTCCATATGGAGACTTCGAGCTCATCACGCTTGGAGACAACCTAGAAAGAAGCGTGAAGATCGGAACGGGACACCTGGACCTGGTGAGGAAGCAACTAAAGGCCTACCTCTAGAAGAACGATGACCTGTTCGCATGGAGCACTGCGGAGATGCCCGACCTCAACCCTAACGTAGCTTGCCACCACCTCATCATAGACCCAGCTTCTAGGGCCGCAGTTCAACGTAAGCTGTAAAATACCTCTTAGAGGCAAATTTTATATCGGAAGCCCAGTACACAACCTGGCTGTCCAACGTTGTACTTATTAAAAAAACATAATGGAAAATGGAGGATGTACATTGATTACACTGATCTTAACCGGGCATGTTCCAAATATGCTTATCTGTTACCTAACATCGACAAACTCGTCGACAATTCTGCGGGTTTTAAACTGTTGTCGTTCATGGATGCGTACCCGGGGTACAATCAAATTCTCATGGCGAAGGCCGACAAACAATACATGACCTTCATGACTAAGTAGGGAAACTATTACTACAATGCAATGCCCTTCGATTTGAAAAACGGAGGCGCGACCTAACGGCGGATCATGAACAAATTCTTCCAGGGAGAAATCGGCGACATGTTCGAGGTCTACATGGATAACATGATCGTGAAGTTGTCGTACCTCGAAAAATACGATCCTCACGATGGACGCGGAAAAAACATTCGAACAGAGTCGCCACCGAACTTTATTCATTCTAAGGAAGGAATAGGAAAATATCGATGAATTCTTTAAAGGGATAAGAACATGGTCATCACAACCAAATTCTAGGTTCAGGAGTTGATTCCGCAAAGGGAAGGTATCAGCACCCTCTACGTCCGTTGTACTCAATGGGAACCTCTTGATTTGATTCGAGAGTAAAGTTAGCTACGCTTATTTGTTTCCTTCTAAGTTTCGCCTACAGGGGAAATTGGTGGTTTTAAGATAGGGTTCTCGCCAAGGATTGGGGCCCTTGTGCCTACGTACTCCCTTGTGCAATGGAAAAGTCAGAGCATCGTAGTTCGTGGGACTACGGGAAAAGGAGGGAATTGTGGAATTATGCTCGCCAAGATCATCACAATCTTGTGCCTACGTATCTTACATTCAGAAGAGAATGAAGAATCAGAGCGTCTGTAGTTCGGACAACTATGGTAAAAGGGTTTGAAAATGAACGAGTGTTTAGGTCGTATTCTAACTGCTAGATATTGGCTTGTCTGCTCGCTAGGGGAGGTTGAAGCACAAGTTCATATGCGCGGAAGAAGGGACTAAACAATGTTCTTGGTAAAAGGTGTTTGAGTCGAACGAGAGTTTAGGTCGCATTCTAACTGCTAAACATTGGCTTGTCTACTCGCTAGGGGAGGTTGAAGCACAATGATAGAGAAAATGGCAGAGAGGTATATAAATAAATCTTTGTTTTTTATTATATAAGTGAAGAAAAATGAGAAAATTCGACATGATTAATTCATAAAATGCACGGTCCCATCATTAATATTACCATTCAAACCAATAATATTCAAAAGCAAGTAGCATTTAACATGAAAGAAATTATAAATGCAAATGATAAAAATGTCCTGAAGTTGCCAGTGTTGAGGATGGCTTCTTGTCTGAACCACGGGCTTTGGGAAATGCCTCTTGAAGTCTTGGAACTCATTTCGGCGAGAAGCTGACGTGCATAACCAAATTTCCTTCTGGAAAGGATATGTACTTCGTGTCTATCAACTGTTGCAACTTGGCTTGAAAAGCTTTGCAATCTTCAGTTGAATGTCCCATTGATCCAGCATGATATCTATAATGAGCATCGAGATCATACCCAGGCGGGTATGGTTCTGGCAAAGGCTTGAGAGCTTTGGGTTTTACCAGCGAGTTTCGGACCAGATGCGGTAGAAGTTGACTATATAACATAGGAACTAGATGAAAAGGAGCAGTCCTTCTTTCCAAGTTATTTTGAGGCCTATGCTGATTCTGATAACCTCGGCCACGGGTTTGTTGATTTGCATGAGGAGAAACCCAAGGTTTCTGGTATGGTGACCTAGGCATGATTGGTTGCCCATAAGGATGATATGGCACAGGCAACGATGATTGTCGAGAAGATGATGACCATAATGTTTTTCTGGTGCACCTTGAGAATACTCGACATTTGCTATGACTACATAAATTTCATTATCCTCTTCCTCTTGAGGATTGCTAAAGGATTCAGTCTCGCCCGTCTAGTTGCTCGAAGCATCCTGGATTTGTTTAGTTTTAAGGTAATTCTCGATGCGTTCTCCTACTATTATAAGGTCAGAGAAGCTCAAGAATGCACTTTCAACCATTCATTCATGATAAGAGTCATGCAGACTATCCAAAAACATGTTGATAAATTCTCTGTCCAAGAGTGGTGGTTGCACCCTGGCTGCTACCTCTCTCCATCGTTTTGCATATTCCTTAATGGATTCATCGCTCTTCTGACATAGGTTTTACAACTACGTGCGACTGGGAGCCATGTCCAAATTATACTCATATTGCTTTAGGAAAGCACTGGCTAAATCTCTCCATGATTGGATGTGGCTTCTCTCTAAATCCATGTACCGATTCAAAGATGCTCCATTCAAACTGTCTTGAAAACAATGAATCACCAACTTCTCATCAAGGACATGAGAAGTCATCTTTCGGTAGAACATTACCAAATGACACTTTGGGTAACTAAGACCAGTGTACTTTTGGAAGTTAGGTACTTTGAATCTCGAAGGAATTACCAGGTCTGGCACTAGGCACATATCAACAACACCGAGCCCTGAAGTATCGTGCGCTTTCATAGCTTGAACTTTTTCTTCAAGGGCATAAAACCTTTTCTCCATAGAATCGGTCAATGGCATCATCTGAGACTGGGCAGTAATGTTCATTGGCAAAAGATTACCACTAGGTGTTGCACCCTAAAATTTGCTCAACCTACTTCACTTGATTCTATGTTTCATAGCATTAGCATTTGCATATTAGATCATGTACATAATTCATTCATCTGCATAGCATAGCATGGGCAAGTCATCTGACAAGGGATCAAGTTCTATTTTCCATCTCAAGGAATGTATTCAAGAGGCTCTTATCAAGATTCAAGCCTATTCACCAAGAAAGAAATTGAAGCTTTGGGAAGTTAAAGGCCAAGCAGTGGGTTTCTCTCCTATCTTGAGGGTATGTGAAGATCATCATAGAAGTTATGGGTTATGAATTAAGGGCATGGAAGACCTAGAGGGTCCTTTTGAAAGCAAGACAATTCATTGGTATGGTTACAAGAGCTATAGTGAAGACAGTCAACTAGGGTTTCATCTGGGTCAACCCTAGGTCAAATGCTTGATTGAAGGGCATCAAGGCCTATTTGGAAGATGTGGGATTCATCATGTGATATGTGGATATGGATGTGGTGTTGTGCCAAGGAGAAATCAAAAGAAATCAAGAAGAAGAGAAGTTTCTGAATTAGGGTTTCTGAGTAAAATCCCCTGGTTTAGGTCAAACTTCCAAGCAAAGTAATTCAAAATAAAAGTCTCAAATGGATCCTTGGCCAACATGAAACTTGTAGAGTATCGCAAGACCTTTAATTTAAGTGGTGGAAGGCATCAAGTAGATTTGTAGAACTCAAGTTATGGTTCTTGCAAGTTACAGGTCATCAGAGGCATCTGAAATTTGTCTGTGAAAGTTACTTGACTTCCAAGCAACTTTTTCCCCTTAAGGATTTTTCAAATGGATTTTTTGCCAACATGAAAGTTGTTTCCCATGATCTTAGATTTCTAGAAAGGTATGGTAGGCCTCAATCTGATTTGTGGAGCTCTACTTATGATCTTGGCAAGCCAAGAGCATTTTGGTCATTTGGAGGTTATAGGTCATTTCAAGCATAAGGCCATATCTCCTACTTCCAAGCTTCAAATGGAAAAATCTTCAACATAAAAGTTGCTTAGAATGATGTTTTAAGGCTATTAGGGAGGTCATGAGATGTTGAAAAGGCTCATATCAAAAAGTGATAAAAATGGCCTAAAAATGAGGCACAAGTTAATTCAAGTGAAGTTGAAAATCATAAATCCCAAGTTATAAGTCCAAACCATGTCATGTAATAGGTCATTTTGACTCCAAATGACATTCTAAGAACAATGGTTCAGCCACAGTTTTGATTTGAGGCTTGCATCATAGGGTTGCTTTGGAAAAGCCTTACTTGCACATGAAGGTACCATAGCAAAACAAGGAAAAACTCAATACACAAGGAAGTTATGCATTGTATCTCATCTTAGATCTCATGTAAGGAGAAATTCAATTCAGTTACAAAGATTACAAGGGTTTTGGCATGATATACCATGTGGTGAGAAATGGAAATGCAAAATACCATGGCATGAAAAATCAAGTTCTCATTAGATGATCCTAGATGATTCTAGGGAGTTCTAGATTGTTCTAATCCATTCTATATAATGAGTGCAACTTGCATTGAGGAAAGGTTGGTGTTGATTGTGGTAGAAAAGAGAGTGTGAAATCATAAAGCTTCCATTGCAAATTACATTGAATCTCTTGATTCTTCTTCATTGCCATCTCATTTTTCTTCACAAACCTTCTCCATTGATATTTCTGATTGTGTTCATGCTGAGTTGGAGCTCCATTGATGGAGAATTGAAGGTTTTCACATTGAATTTGCAAGAAGGCAATTACCATTGGATCTTGAAGTACAAGCAATTCCAGCCATTCCTTTTGCAAACAGAAGAAGATTCAGCCTCCAAGGAGTATTCTTGAAGAGTTACAAGGCCTGCATTGAAGAGTTTCATCACCTACCATATCCAAGAACCAGGTTTGCAATTTCTGTTCTACACCATAATCTAGGCATGGCTAGGGTAAATTATTAGCATAGACTTGTTAGAGACAATTAGGTGGTCATTTTTGATGAGTTTGGGAGCAATTGGTGGAGTTCCATTAATGGAGGTCGATTCTTGATGGAGCTAGAATGAGTGATTTAGTGAGTTTCAATGCTAGTTTAATGGCTGATTTTAACTAGGGTAACATGAGGATCATTTTTATGTAAAGAATGTTGAGTTTGGTTGAAGTGGAAAATTGATCACATTTTGAGATCCATGGAGGTACGCATTCGGTTTGCACGATAGAGAGTGTTTCAATGTATTTCAATGGTATGGTTGTGTTCAGCGTGGAAAATAGAGTAAGTTTGGTGTTTACATCGTGTTGATTGATCAAGAGATGAGGGAGAACGATAGGGAGAAAGTTCTGTGTATGGAATGTATTTTCATGGTGATTTTCAGAAACCCTAGGGCGAGAGGAAGAAGACGACTCATCAGCCGTTGGATCGCGCGTTTGACTGTTGACTGAGAAGGAAATCCTATGGTCCAGATTTAATTTGAAATGAGAGGGAAAGTTGGGCGTTGAAACGCGGCGTTTCATTAAACGCCTATTCTGGGCTTTGTGTGATTAATGCTTTCCACACCCCCTATCAGGCCCAAATCCAAGTTTGAACTGTTTTTCTTTCATTTCTGCACCGCTAGTTTTTTTTATTTTCTTCATATTTTCAATTTGTTTTCTGAATCATCATTGGGCCCAGGCGCGCTTGTTATGCGCGCCCCCCAGTCTGGGCCCAGCAACAGAATGAACTAGATATTATTTTTGTTTGCACCCCAGCCATTCATTATGCATTTTATTTTTCACCATTTTTCTCATACTTTTGGAAATTCATAGTAAATTGAAAAAAGAATATTTTTTAATGGGAGTTTTTTCTCCTTTTTCACATTTTTGTCAAGAAAAATATAAAATCATAAAATTTCCATTTTATTTCATTTTAGTATTTTTTGCATATTTTTCATTTTAAATTGCTTTTTAATTCTTTTAAGTTGATATATGAATTTGTAGATTTTAGTTTAGGTAGCTCCCTTTAGATTTTTAGGTCAATCTTTTTAGGGTAGTTAGATATATGTTTTAGGTTCCCCCTGGATTAATTCCATATTTTTGTGATGATTTTTAGGATAGTTTTGATTAGATGCTAATTAGGTTGTATAGAATTAGGTTAAACCACAACTTAGGTGCATTAGAACAATTTATTTTGGGTTTTTTAGGACAAGTTAGGCTATGGGGCATATATGGGTATTAAGGGTAGGTTTAGTAGATCCCCTGGAAATAATATTAGAATTTTCCCTACTATATTAATATTTTTAGTGTATTTTGCAATTGTATGCTTGTTTGGTGTGCCCTTTTGGGGTTTATTTTGTTTGTATGGGCTTATTGGGCTTGCTTGGGGTGTGGGCTTGGCTTGAAGAGCATGTTGATGAAGCATATTGAAGTTGAAGTTGAAGATCAAAGCTTGATAAAGATGCTTGGCTTGCTTGAAGCTGTTTGAAGACCTAAGACCTAGGAGCTAGAGAGAGCCTTAGAATAGAAAATTTCTTCACAAATATGGATGGCTTATGTTGCCTCCATTCTTCTCTATGATTCAAAGTCTCTCTTTGATACTCACCTCCTTCAAGGATTAGTGACAGTATCTAGGAGATAGAACTTTTGAGAGAAACAATCTGTATTTTGTTAACAGTCTGTATGTCACCTTTGGTGGTTAACTGACTGTTTAACATCCCAAATCATCTTGTGAACTATTACTCATCTAGGAGAGCTTGCTTTGAATAAACTTTGAAGATTGAAGATGAAGTCCCTTGCCTTGAAGACTGATAGAAGAAGGAGCTTGTGCTGTTTAGAGCTGCTGGTGATGTTTAGAGCTGTGGATGTATTGTTTCTTGACTGTATTGTTTGATAATTTTCCCCTTGAGGTTGAAGTGAAGTTGTTTCACTTTGCCTGTTGTTTTCTAGGTTCGAGGTTGAGTGGGACTCCCTTGCCTCGCTTGTACTGCTGCATTCATGCATTTTACTGCTTTACTGTATATATGTTGTTTCTTTTCCGTTTATTCCCTTATGATCTCTGTTTCTCTCTGCGCAAGAGAGAAATATGACAGACATTAGGTCTTAACCCATGCATGATAACATTAGGATAGATTTTGATTCCCTTTTAAACCATAGGTTTTAGAGTTCTGTCTCTTCTTTCTCAAAACAATCAGAAAAACACAATAAACATTTCAAACACAATAAAAGACATTTCTTCCGTAAAAGAATGTGAGCCAATCAAAACGTCATTTTTGTCCGCTTGGACCCATAATCAGGAGAAAACCTTTTTCAGAAGGATAAAAACAATCAAGACAGACTTGTGTCGTGCGTGGCCCGAACTACGTTTGCTCTTATCTTTCATGCTGTATGAAAGTACGTAGGCATAGGATGCGATATCCTAGCGAGCAACCTTCCCCTCCTTTACTCGTAGGTAGGCGAACTACGTTGACTCTGATTTCTCGTTCCAGACGAGAATACGTAGGCATAAAGTGCGATACTTTGCCGAGTCATCATTTTCTTTTCTTTTAACCCTTGACCTGTAGAGTAGATAGAATAACAATCCGTACTAGAAAACAAGCGTGGATCCCGTCGAGTACGACGGACGTGAGGGGTGCTAATACTTTCCCCTTGCGTAACCGACTCCCGAATCCAGGATTTGGTTGCGATGACCATTCCTTTCCCGTCTTTGCGGTAGGTTTACTTCGAGCGTTTCCTTTCCCTCCGTTGGGATAAATAACGCACGGTGGCGACTCTTCTGTTCAGCCGGCGCCGATTTTCGCAGTAGCGACACTAGGCAGATGATCACTCAAGAGTTTGGTCGACATAGTGAAGCCTAATGAAAACTTAAGATTCTCTATCCCAACCTGTTGAAAATTATCCTCTGACATAGCTACCATAACTTTCCACTTGATTAGTCTGACTAGCTCTTCGAGTTGTCTGTGCTTCTCTTGACTCCACTTAAACTCACTTCAACTTCTTTGCGGCTACCACAAGTTCAGTATGAGTGTTGGGAAATCATCAAATTAGCAATGAACAAGGGATGGAATAAGTTTCTGGTGTAGAAATAAAATGCAAGATGCTTAATCAATGCAATGCATTAATATGTATACAGGATGCAATGTAAGATGCAAGATCCAGGATCGCAAATTCAATTAGCCCTGAGGTTGGTCACAGAAACGGATAGATAACCATAATTTCTGGATAAAGAAACCATGTAGGTATTCGTATGAGGAAAGTTATATACGTTTTACCCATATACCCACTCACGGGATAACTTCTATATTGACGGATAAGGTTTCCAAGATCACAGACACCAATCACATCAACATCATGCAACAAGTTAGCTGCATTATGACGAAGATACAAAAAGGTCTCTCCTGAGCGAAGTCCTCTTGCTAGTCACACGAGGAGCGGGTCCTCGGAGACTAACACTACACGACCACCAATACAGAAACTGGTTCTAAGAGTGGCTCTCAGATTCACGGACCCTTCATGAATCAAGTCGTGTGATAGGCTAGCTGCGTTACAACAAGATCTACGAAAAGGTCTACTCTTAGGGGAAGCTTTCATGCTAGGCACACAAGGAGCGAGTCCTTGGGAACTAACACTAATTACTTCAAAAATCTAAACTAAGTGTTCTCTCTTCTTTTTTCAAAGCTCGGGTGTAGAGCTTTACTTGAGATATTTGCCCAGAATCCAACAAGCAAGTATAATACAAAACATATAATAGAAAGAGAAAGCAATAAATAAACAATAGGACAAAATCATCATAAAGAAAACAGTTAAGCAAAGTTAGCACTCTCGAATCAAGTCAAGTTAGGCTTGACTCTCTCTTGCATAGGGCAATGCATCTCCCCAGCAGAGTCGTCATCTGTCGTACCTCGAAAAATACGATCCTCGCGATGGACGCGGAAAAAACGTTTGAACAGAGTCTCCACCGAACTTTATTCATTCCAAGGAAGGAATAGGAAAATATCGATAAAACCTTTAAAGAGATAAGAACATGGTCATTGCAACCAAATTCTAGGTTCGGGAGTTGATTACGCAAAGGGAAGGTATTAGCACCCTCTACGTCCGTTGTACTCAATGAGAACCTCTTGATTTGATTCGAGAGTAAATTTAGCTACGTTTATTTGTTTCCTTCTTAGGTTTTGCCTATAGGGGAAATGGGTGGTTTTAAGATAGGGTGCTCGCCAAGGATTGGGGCCCTTGTGCCTACGTACTCCCTTGTGCAATGGGAAAGTTAGAGCATCATAGTTCATGGGACTACAGGAAAAAGAGGGAATAACGGAATTGTGGGGAATTGTGCTCGCCAAGATCATCGCAATCTTGTGCCTACGTATCTTACATTAAGAATAGAATGAAGAATCAGAGCGTCCGTAGTTCGGACAACTAAAGTAAAAGGGTTTGAAAATGAACGAGTGTTTAGGTCGCATTCTAACTGCTAAACATTGGCTTGTCTGCTCGCTAGGGGAGGCTGAAGCACGAGTTCATATGCGCGGAAGAAGGGACTAAACAATGTTCTTGGTAAAAGGTGTTTGAGTCGAACGAGAGTTTAGGTCACATTCTAACTGCTAAATGTTGGCTTGTCTACTCGCTAGGGGAGGCTGAAGCACGAGTTCATATGCGTGAAAGAAGGGACTAAACAATGTTCTTGGTAAAAAAGTATTTGGGCTGGAAATCGCACGATGGCGAGGAATTTAGTGTTTGAAAAAGTTTCAATCGCACAGGGGCGAGAAAAGAGAGTTGGGTTGAATAGGTATCTAGGATTCCGATCGCGTTGGAGGGAGAAAACGAGATTAGACTGGTTAAATATTTAAGGAGGAATGACGACTGCTTGATAAATGAGACGTCAGCATCGCAATCAATTAATCGGGGCGTTATTGGAATGCTAGATCCCAACGACACCTTTTTCATTCCATTAATTATGAGATTGTATTTGAATGGACAATGAAGGTACTTGTCCAAATAATTAGGGCACGTGTTTTATAGATGAAAGGTCGAGCAATCCAAAACCTAAAGCGTACGCCCCAAGAGTAGTTACTCAAGAATTCGAGTGCAAGACCTCAAGAACTCAATTCTTTCGTACTTTGATTTAAGAAAATAATTTGAACTTGATGTATAGTTTAGATGCGTATTAGGGTTTAGACTCGATCGCACGGGGGTAAGATATAAGGTTAGACGGATTGAATATTTAAGAGGAACGATAACTATTTGATTGGCGAGATGTCGGCCTCGTAACCAATTAGTCGGGATATTGTTAGAATGCTAGATCCCAACGACACTTTTTTCATTCCATAAATCATGAAATATTGTTGCGGTGGAAATAGGATATTAAATTATTTATCAATTTGAATCACAATTCTTAATTCACAACCGCTCTTTGATTTATCCGAAGGAAAAGTTCAAAAGAGGAAAAACCTAAATTTGCATTGTAAACAATGCAGGGAGAGACCTAGGTAAGGGGTTGGTTAAGTTTAGGGAAGGTACTAGCACCCTAAACTTCTGTAGTACTCTAGAGAAACCTTTTGTTTAAAGTATGCCATTTTATTTTATTATTTGCTTGAAATATATAACGAGCTAAGGGATAGAGTGACCTAAAAGACCTAAGGGTTAGTCCTAAGTTTACTCGGTAAGACGTCGCATCTTGTGCCTATATATCCTGACGGGAATGGAATCAGAGTAATTGTAGTTCCCCTCGAAAGAGAGGTTAGAAACGTCTTGACTGTGGTCAAGGTTTCAATGGGGAATAAGCGTTCATAGGGAAGCTCTTACGTGGAGTTTTGAAACTCCTATTTCTACGTTGAAATATTAATTGAAATAAAAGGGTAAATTAGGGATTCCACGACGGGAAACCCTAAAACAGAGTACGGCGAATCTTTGACCTAAAGCTAGGGTAAAGGGCGTTTTTGTCCACGGCGGGACACCTAGGCTATTAGGGTTTTGAAACATTCAAATGGTTAAGACTATTGACTCGGAGGTCAAACGGCTAGACCTAATTCCTTCGGAAGGTGACAGAAATAATGATAAATGTAAAACGCGATGAAAAATGAATAAATGTACTACAACAAAATATAAAGTACTGGAAAAATAATGTGACAATTTGCCTCGTCAAGATTACAACCGAGAAACAGATAGAGATAAATATTAATCGGAAATTAAATTCAATCTGCGGAGAAAACGGAGAACACTAGTGAAAAGTTAGACAGAAATATGGAAAATAATGAACAGTCAATATTGAAAGAAAAACAAAATGCAATTTGGAATTATTGTTTTATTAATTTTGAAAAAAAGAGGTTTGGTTTAAATTTTTAAAAAAGAAATTTAGTTTTAGTTTTAAAAAAGATTAAATTTTAACTTTTGAAAAAATATTTTCTCTTAATTTTAAAAAAAGATTTTAGTTCTGAATTTTGAAAAAAGGTTTTAATATTAATTAAAAAATTTTCACAAAATTTTTCAATTAACAAAGTTTTGAGTTTTTATTCATAAAAAGAGTTTAATCATTAAAAAACAGATTTTTAATCATTAAAACCAGAGTTTAATTTCATTTTTTAAAAAGAGTTTTAAAAAAACTAAAAGAAACATTAAAAATAAATAAGAAAGAAGATAAGAAATAACAATTGGGTCGGGCGGGTCACCACATCCCAACCCGACCCGGTTCCAGGAGATAAAAGAGGCAAAAAAAACTTTAGGATTTGGGAAGCCCTCATTTGTGAGCAGCGACAGCACTCTCCATCTCACTCGTCTCTCTCTTCGTTTTTTTTTCTTCTCCGTTGTTTGCCATGGTTTCTCTCTTCTTTCGTTCTCTCTGTTCTCTCTTTCGCTCGTTGTATATTGATTTTCCTGGAAAAAAAACAAGGTGAAATGCAGCAAGGTGTAGCGGCGGCTTACGGTTGTTGGGTTTTCCAGTTTTGTTGACGGATGCACGATGGTTGTCGGATGAGAGTGGTCGATGACGCGCGTTCTGAGGATGAGAGGGTTGATTGCCCGCCGTTTCGAACGGCGATGGCGATCTCCGCCCTTCGTTTAGATTCGCGGTCGACTGATGGTTTTGATGACCTGGGGTTTTATGTTCGATGAGTTCGGTCCCTTTATCACGATTTGCGGCCACCGTTTTTTATGTTAGGGTTCTATATGTCTTTTGGTTCTTTAACTTTAGAATGATGATGAGACAACCGTATCTGAATCCGTCGCTGTTTTCTTCTTCGTCTGATCCATGCAGGTAAGGATGATGTTATTTGGCCTCTGATGCTTGCGTCGTTTTGGTATGGTGAGTTTGTTCTATTGTTTGTTGTTAGGGTTTCTGATCCCAGTTTATGATGATTTTGTATATTTATTTCTGGGCTGGATCTGTGGTATTGTTACGCTTTTGATTTTCGATTTTGTAGGAGCTTCATTTGCGATTTTGTTTAAAGAGTTTGACTGGGCTTTCGATTTTTTCTGGGCTTTCTGATTAACAGTGGAACATAACTATTCTCGCGCCAAGAATTCCATTTGTGTTTCCGGCGAATAAATCCAATGCCATGAACCAACTCGGCCACGAATTGCAATTCAATAAGTGTAACAAATCCCAACTTGAGCCAACCTTGTACTGCTTTCCTTTTGAAAATTTTTAAGTGGCAGGTAGCAGAAGAAGTAGAAACTAACTGTCAGTTGAAACCAAATTCCACAGAATGGACTTTTGTATCGCCTTGAACCAAACCGATTTGATATCTCAACATAATCACACCCATATGACAAAAATAAATGTCTCGGAAATCCATTGACGAAAGAGTCTCAGCCCGTTGAATTGATTATTGTATCTCAAAGATCCAGACGCCAAAATTACCGTAGATTTCTGTTTATCCTCAAAGAAAACCAAATACTCGGAAGCGGAGGCTCTATTCATTCAATAAATCCCTGATGATGACTCAGCTTTGAGAACTGTGAGCAAACAACTTATAATTGACCATTTTCCCCTTTAACAACTAAAGTGTACCAGACGTGGTTCCTGCAAAACGAAACAAACTACGTAACCCGTTAATAGTTAGCTGATGCGAAAATGAGATGACATGTGACATGAATCGACTAATCTGAGGGTAAAATTTGGGGTATTACAAAAACTACGTAACCCGTTAATAGTTAGCTGATGCGAAAATGAGATGACATGTGACATGAATCGACTAATCTGAGGGTAAAATTTGGGGTATTACAAATATGTTTGTTGAACAGTTAATGTACTTGTCCAAATAATTAGGGGAAGTGTTTTAGGAACGAAAGTTTGAATGACACACTGCTCGAGGCGTACGCCTCAGTAGTTTTGACTCAAGAATTCAAGGAGTGTAAGACTCCAAGAACTCAATTCTTTCGCAATTTAGCTAGAAAAATTATTTGAATAGGTTAGCGTACTCAGATTAGGCGCGCTAGGTATTCTAGAAATTAAGATCAAAAGGATCACAACCCAAGGTGTGAACCTTGAGAGCAATCCTTCAAGAACCCAAGAAGTGCTAGACCTCAAGAGCTTGATATCTACATTGTTTAATCGGAAAGAATAGTTTGTTTTGAAGAAAAATACTCGAGGTGAGTCGAGGTTTGAATTTGAGTTTTAAGCGTGTGCACTAGCAAAGTGGGCTAGTCTTCTAAGTGACCAACTAGAAATAATTGATCAAATAGGTGTTACTGTAAGGAAGCTCAAGATTAAGTTTTAAATGTTGTGTATAGTGATCAAAGATTGACGACGAGGCTTTGGAAGTACTCGACTTACAAAGGTAGAAAATGGCTCGATAATCGAGAATTTATTTTGAAAATTGTTTTGAGAAAAAATTAATATCTTAGAAAAAGGTTTTAAGTTAATTAATAAAGCATATTTTTCTAAAAGTTTAATATTTAAAAAATCTATTTGGTAATAATTTTGAAATATATTTTTTAAAAGAAGGAATAATTAGAATTTCATATAAAAATATCTAATTAATAAAAATTGTTTAAAAATTTTAATTGAGTGAAAAAACGATTTGGAAACCGAAAGACGGAACAACCACAGCTCAAGACGTAAGCCTCAAGAGCGGTTGTCCAAAAATTCAAGGGGTGCTAGACCTCAAGAATCCACTACTTTCATTTTAATTAAGAAAATATTTTGATTTATATCGAGAAAATACTTAATCGGGTTGAATGTAAATAGAAAGAATTAAGTGGTTTCTTTTGGTCAAATGTTAAAATTATGATTAATGGAGTGATAGATAGAAATCCAACACTATGTATTACTAGCTAAAACTTACAACATAATAATATATGATTGATGAAACGCAATAAGGCACATAAAATGCCATTCATTACTAACGTAAAAATCATTTTGGTATAAAGAAGAAACAGTAACGAAGCCAAAGCCAACCCATCCATAAGGCACGCAAAAATGGGGTGAAGCTATTTGCAAACTTGGTTAAGAAAACATACCCTGCTACTGCTCATTAATTTCACCAATTTGAGAAAGACATGTTCATATATACCACAGGAATGACGGCAACCACACTATGTATGACGCACTACACCAAAAGAAATCTAATATATTAAAGCCACAAAAATTAGAATATTAATCCATAGCAGGACAAATTCATACCCAAAATTCGAACTAAGAAATGACCAGAATGAAAGTGCCATTAGTTGAATCAAAACAAGATAAAAACTACAATCCAACAGTGCCATGTAAATTTTAAATCAAAAAATCAATTGTGTGAATAATATCTAATATTAAATCAGACAGAAACAATATCAAGTAGAAGCACCAAAAGTATTACAGCATCATTAAGTAAAACAAATGTCAACAGCTTGAAATTAGCTCAGAATTGCACCAAGTTGTAGCGGAACCCGAAATATATCGCAACAACATTGTTACATTCAAACAACTTAAAACCAAATTTCAATTTGCAACCTGTGTTTCAAAACATAGTTCATCATCTTCTCAATAATAAGCAGGTTCAGATACAAAATAAAACAAATAGAAGTGCCATATAATCAACACGATAATTCAAACACACACCCATAATATAATATCGAGAATATACACTATTGCGAAAGTTTACCGAAATTTATGGAAGTGTTGTGTTCCAAAACAAACCGAGTCGTACCACCGGGTGACCTGTTGTCGTTGCTTCGAATTGAAATCAAGCAACCAACCTGTGAGTCAAAATTGGAAACTAACAGCAATTTGTTCGACTGCGAACCGTTGTAACCTCCGTTGTCACTCGCTCGCCTTCAGATACTGCTGTTGGAATATCATCTAATCCCTGTTGTGGAGGCTATTGGGCACGAACGCTTTGAAACTGTGTCGGAGTTGGTGCGAAAAACTCTCTCCAGAGTCGTATCAATAGAGGGAGATGATAATGGTTTAGTGAAGGGATAAATAGAGATGGGATGGAATGGAGTTCGAAAGTAGAGGAAGTAGTGATGAGTTTTGAATTTGTGGAGAACGAAGGGTGAACGGAGGTGATAATGAAGAAAGAAGGAGAAGGGTTTTGGAGAGAGAGAGGTTTTTGAAGTAGAGGAAACTAGGGTTTTCCCTTGGGATTGTGAACAGTGATTCCCACCCTTTATATACTCATTCTAACCCTAACTCAATCGTGTTTCTCTTTTCATTTTCTATTTTTTTAATTTTTTTTTTAGTTTTTCTGTTTAATTAATTAACAATTAATTCTAACTAATACTCTAACTAATTAATTAATTCTGATCCTAACTAATTAACTAATCTTATTCTAATTTTATCTTAATTAAATAATTCTAATTTAATTAAAATTAAATTCTAATCTAATATAAAATTAAAATTCTAATCTAATTTTAATTTAAATTCTAAATTCTAAATTAAAAATCTAACCTAATTAAATAATATTAAAAATATATTACATTAACATATCATAAAAATGAAATTATAAAACAAAAATAGTTATAAATATATACAAAAACAAATGTCACGTGGCATGCTCTTATTCGGCTAAAAAGTGAAAATGTTTATTTTTGCTTAAAAAAACGCTACGCTTACAGGCAAGGTAAATCAAAAATTAAGTCGGGCGAATGAAAATTTTGAAAAAGGTAGGAAAAATTTAGGGTATGACAGAAGTCACGAGAAGAAATCGACCGTAACGCCCATCTCAGAACGATCTTCAAGACGGCGAGAAAATGCAGAATGAGGTTCAATATGGAAAAGTGCACCTTCGGTGTACGGGCAGGCAAGTTCCTCGGCTTCTACTTAACAGAGCGAGGACTATAGGCAAATCTGGACAAGTGCAGGGCTTTCTTCGAGTTTGTAACACCGAACACGAAGAAGTCTATCCAGTCCCTAAACAGGATTCTCACGTCATTGTCCCGTTTCATTGCCAAGTCTGCCTAACACGCCCTCCCACTTCAAGCTTCTGTGCAAGGAGGCCTCATTCGAATGGAACGGGGAGTGCGAGCAGGACCTCCTCCACCTTAAACAAATCCTCTCAGAGACATCGGTCTTGTCAAGGCCCGAGGTATGGTAAACCTTGTACTTATATCTTGACGTCGCAGCTGAGACCATCAGTGCATCGCTGATTCACGAGACTTCCGAAAGGCAGAAGCCTATCTACTTTACGAGAAAATCCCTCCAAGGTCCCGAGCTCAGGTACCAGTAGATCAAAAAGGTTGTTATGGCCCTCATCAACACGTCCATAAGGTTGCGACGTTATGTCCTAGCATACACGATCATGGTCTGAACCGACCAGCCCATCAAACAACTACTCGGGAGGCCAGACATGTTAGGCAGAATGCTCAGATGGTCGCTCGATTTCTTAGAATTCTACGTCTAATACGAGAGCAGAAAGGCCCTCAAGGCACAAGTTCTAACCGACTTCATCACGGAAATGACCTCCACGGAGTCCCTGACCCCCGGGGCACACAAGTGAACCATCTTTGTTGACGGCACCTCCAGCTCGAAGAAAAGTGAAGCGGGCATCATCTTAGAGAATGAAGAAGTCATCTTGATAGATGTCTCCCCCGCCTTAGAATTCCCGACGGCAAACAACCAAGCCGAGTACGAGGCATTCCTCGCAGGATTCCACTTGGCTGAGGACCTTGGTGCGAAAGAGGTAAGGATCTTTACTGACTCCCAACTCATTTCCTCTCAGGTACGAGGAGAGTACCAAGCCAAAAATGACAAACTCGTCGAGTACATCGCCTTAGTAAAAGAAAGAATGAAGATTTTCGATTATGCGGAAGTGCAACATGTTCCATGCGAACACAACACTAGGGCAGACATCCCTTCGAAGCTAGTGAGCATGGAGAAGAGGGGAGGAAACAAGTCCGTCATCGAGGAGGCTCTCTCTCGACCGAGCATTAAGAAAGATACAGCGACAGTCGAGGTTAACTCTATCGGCGACAACAACTGCTGAATGAATCATGTGTACACCTACCTTATCATGGGACGACTACCAGACAATGCAAATGAGGCCAGCGTGGTCAGGCACTGATCTTGCTCATATGTCTTGGTTGAAGACAAATTATACCGAAGGGGGTTCTCCATTCCCATTCTCAAGTGCGTCGACAAATCTAAGGCATCGGGCATACTCCAAGAGATCCATGAAAGAGTTAACGCCCAACATCTCGGTGGATGATCTCACGCCCGTAAGATCATACGTGTAGGATATTACTGGCCCACCATGCAACATGATGCCAAGGAACACGTTAAGAGGTGTGACAAATGACAACGGCACGAGGACATGCACCTGTCGTCGCCCAGCGAACTCAAAGAGCTCTCATCCCTGTGGCCTTCCGCGTGGTGGGGGATGGACATCCTCAGACCCTTCACCATAGGTTCGTATCAAAATAAATATCTGATAGTCAACGTCAACTGCTTCATGAAATGGATAGAGGCCGAAGCCCTTGCCAAAATCATGGTGCACAACAGACTTCGCTTCTACAAAAGGAACATCCTTGTTCGGTTCGGTGTTCCCCAAGCGGTATTCACCGACAACGGGACACAATTCACCAACAAGAACTTCCAGGACTTCGTTACCAAGTTGGGCATGAAGCAGTACTTCACATCTGTCGAGCACCCGCAAATGAACGGGCAGGCCGAAGTCACGAACAAAGTGATTTTGTGTGGCTTGAAACGAAGACTAGGAGACGCCAAGAAGAGATGGGTCGAAGAGCTACACAGCATGTTATGGGCTTACAGGACGACCACGCACTCGATGACAGAGGAAACCCCATTCTGACTAACCTACAAGACCGAGGCGGTGATTTCGATAGAAATAAGGGATCCCTCCAATAGAACTGAATCTCCCTTTGGCGAGGAAGCAAACGACGAGGCCTTAAGGGAGGAACTCGACCTGGTCGAGGAAATCCGGTCGGGGGCATCCCTTTGCAAACTCTCGTTGAAACAAAAGATAACTCTGCGACATGACAGCAAAGTCAGCAAGCTCTAGTTCCATCCAGCCTGGTCCTACGAAGGAATCAGAAAGACTCACTCAAGGGAAAACTTGCCATAAAATGGGAAGGTCCCTATCGGGTCCTAAACAAAATGGGCAATAAGGCCTATTACCTCGAAAATCTACACGGGGAGGAGCTTTCTCGACATGGAACACTGAAAATCTCAAACAATACTATAGTTAGACACTGCCTGTGACCCACTAGCATCCTGACCACAGGAACCCTCTACCGAGTTCCACAGTTGTCATACCAGTCAGGCAGAACGCCCATCTCATGATGGGAAGTTCGCGTCGTGGAACAAGAACCTCAATCGAGACCTTAGCTTCGTTATTGATTGAATTCCAACTCCGATCGCCCGACCAGTTCCCTATACGATTGGACACAATATACGTCGAGCAAAAACCCCGATGACGAACAAACAAAAACACTAATTCATACACATACGAGAAAAAAGAGAAAATAACACACACACACAAAGTAGCAAAATTAAATATTACATTACCAAAAGGGCAGGCAGATCCCATTGTTGAATTGTTACAGAAATAGACATGCATGCCAAAATCAAAATAGGCACGCATTGCCTAAAGCAAAATGGGCACACATGCCAAGGGAAAAGAAAAACAAATGAGCTACACGACCACCTCCTCCTCGGGTTGGTCACCAACCACGGCTTGACCATTGTCCTCGTTGTCGCTACTGCGAAAATCGGCGCCGACTGAACAAAAGAGTCGCCACTGTGCGTTATTTATCCCAACAGAGGGAAAGGAAACGCTCGAAGTAAACCTACTGCAAAGACGGGAAAGGAATGGTCATCGCAACCAAATCCTGGATTCGGGAGTCGGTTATGCAAGGGGAAGGTATTAGCACCCCTCACGTCCGTCGTACTCGACGGGATCCACGCTTGTTTTCTGGTACGGATTGTTATTCTATCTATTCTACAGGTCAAGGGTTAAAAGAAAATAAAATGACTCGGCAAAGTATCGCACTTTATGCCTACGTATTCCCGTCTGGAACGAGAAATCAGAGTCAATGTAGTCCGCCTACCTACGGGAAAGGAGGGGAAGGTTGCTCGCTAGGGTATCGCATCCTATGCCTACGTACTTTCATACAGCATGAAAGATCAGAGCAAACGTAGTTCGGGCCACGTACGACACAAGTCTGTCTTGATTGTTTTATCCTTCTGAAAAAGGTTTTCTCCTGATTAGGGGTCCAAGCGGACAAAAATGACTCTTTTGATTGGTTTACAGTCTTTTACGCAAGAACTGTCTTTTATTGTGTTTGAAATGTTTATTGTGTTTTTTGATTGTTTTGAGATGAGAGAAACAACAACTCTAAAACCTAGGGTTAAAATGGGAATCAAAACTATCCTAATGTTGTCATGCATGGATGAGAACCTAATGTCTGTCATATTTCTCTCTTGCGCAGAGAGAAACAGAGATCCTAAGGGAATAAACGGAAAAGAAATAACATATATACAGTAAAGCAGTAAAATGCATGAATGCAGCAGTACAAGCGAGGCAAGGGAGTCCCACTCAACCTCGAACCTAGAAAACAATAGGCAAAGTGAAACAACTTCACTTCAAACCTAAGGGGAAAATTAACAAACAATACAGTCAAGAAACTCAAACAATACATCAACAGCTCTAAACAGCACCAACAGCTCTAAACAGCAACATCTGATAGAAACAGCAACAAGTCACCAACACCTTCAAGCAAGGTCTTCATCCATCTACAAGCTTCAAATAAGCATCCAATCTTCAAGAAAAACAGCAAGCTACAACAAGCAGAAACTCTAAACAGTAGACAACATCAAACAGCTAGGCAGCAGTAAGTCCTACTTCAAACAGTTGCACAGCTCTGACAGCACCAACTCCTTCTTCTAATAGTCTTCAAGGCAATGTACTTCATCCTCAATCTTCAAGGGATTCTTCAAAGCAAACTCTCCAACAGAGAAATGATTATAAGAGGATTTTGAATGTTAAACCGTCTGTTGAACACCAAAGGTGGCCTACAGAAAGTTAACATAATACATACTGTTTCTCTCAAAGTTCTATCTCCTGGATACAGTCACTAATCCTTCCAAAGGAGGGATGTGAGTATTAAGGAGAGACTTTTAATCATTGAGAAGAATGGAGGCAGAAGAAACCATCCATGTTTATGAAGAAAATTTCTATTCTAAGGCTCTACCTATACCCTATGTCCTATGGTCTTCAAACAACTCCAAGCAAGCCAAGCAATCTTCATCAAGCTTGATTTTGATCTTCAATCTTCATCTTTAATCCTTGCCAAGCTCCACAAGCTCTAACTAAGCCCACACCTCAAGCAAAAGCCCAAAAAGCCCACACAACAAAATAAACCCCAAAAATGGGCAAACCAAATAATCACACAATTGTAAAATATACTAAAAATAGTAATATAATATTTACAAGTCTAATATTAATTCTAAGGGAAATACTATATCTACCCTATATACCCCATAGGTCCCATACTCTAATTCAATCTAAAAAACCCAAAATAAAATGTTCAAGTGCACCTATGTTGTGTATAAACCCTAATCTAACCATCTTAATATCATCTAACCAAAACTACCTAAAAATAATCCTAAAAATTATGGAATAAAATCCAGGGGTACCTAATGTTTGTATCTAATCACCCTAAAAAATTAAGGGGAACTATCTAAACAAAAATATACAAAATTATATACAAACTAAATTCAATGAAAAACAACTAAATGTAAAATATTCACAAAAAATACAGAAAATACCTAAAATAATATTTTTATTTATGCATAATTTTCTTGAAACAAATATTAACCTGTAGCAAAAATTCCCATGTTAAAAAGATCATTTTTCAATTTTATATGATTTTTCAAAGTTGTAAAATAAAATGAACAAAATGAATTAAAAAGTAACAAAAGCTGGTTGCAAATAGCAAAAGAAAACAACATGAAACTCAACTGGGCCAAAATAGGGGGTGCGCATAGTGATGTGTAATAGGCCCATGGCTTGATCAGAAATCAAAACAAAAATATAAAGAAAACATAAAAACGTTGGTGCAGGAAGCAAGTAAAACAAGTGTAATCTAGTGGGCTTCCTATACTGGGGGTGTGAACATCAATATACTTAAGCCCATTACTTAACATAAAACCAACTGAAAAATAGCAAGAAAAATGAACAAATTTGTGGTGCATAAAGCAATCAGAACCAGCACAATACATGATGGGCCACGAAATGGGGGTGGGAGTAGTGCAGACCAACTTAAGCCCACGTTTCTACACTTAATGAAACGACAGAGTTTCACATTCTCAGCAAAGCCTTCACAAATGGAACGCGATGATAGCCACACGATCCATCTCTGGTCAATGTTTCCATCGTGATCCAAGGGCTGATACCTTGTCTTCCTCATTTTGAAAAAATTTGGAGCCAACTCCATTGATGAACACACTTATGAACTCAATCTGATCCTCACACGAACTTCATCAATTCTTGATCAAAATTTACAAATCAAAGCCCAGAACTACTCTATTTTCTTCCCTGATTCTATCTATGACATTGAAATCCATTGATATGGCTTAAAACTCCAAACGCGCATCTCATCTCCAAGACTTGGTCCACCCTCAATTGTCATCATTTACCAAATTAAGATGTCTAATCTCTTCTTTGCCTATCACTGATCAATTATAACCAAAAACCTAAGGCTCTACCTCCATATCCACTGAGTTCTAGGTCCAAACAGAAATCATGTCAACCTAAAAATTGTCACTAAATCGAGCCAAACTTTCCAGAAAGCATCATCTAACCACCTACTAAGTTTCTATCCTAAAGATTCATGATAATTCTATCTAATTCGAGCCATGGGATAGAAATTACTAACCTGTGAAATTGATGAAAACAGATGAGGAATTGCTTCAATCCAATGCTTGCAAAGCTCCAGATTCACTCAAGATGTTGATCTTTTGCTTCTGTATGCACTAATTCTTGCTCAAAGTGCTTGAATCCCCATAACAGAATTTCAGTTGCAATGTTGGAAGTGGAAACTCAAGAACTCGATCCAGCCAATAACTCTCTCAGATTTTGATTGCAATACACTCAGTGATGATTATGGAATTGAATTGAATCAAGAAATTGAAAGAATGGTGAAGAATTTTGAGAAAACAAAATTGAATTGTAATGGAAGAAGATGAAGTTCAATCTCTGAGTTTGGCACCAAATGAATCCCAACCTTGATCTTGATCAACTCAAATGACTTTATAGATGAGGTTAGAAACTTCTAGAGATTGCTGGAATGATCCAAGGAGAAATTGGATATCTCATGCTATGATAAATTGAAATAGTAAGTTCAAAAAACCAGTTGCAGCTTTCCTTGTTACAGCACTTGTATGAGGCTTGAATTTCTCTCCAAATGAGAAATAGAATGTTTGGGAATGGCTTGCTAGCTTGTGCCTTGATCCCTTGTTCATTTGGCAAGTGTAACTTCATTTACAAGCAACTAATGACAAGCCCAATTTCTTGACCCCAAATGAAAAATCTAATGATGTCAATGATATCAAAATGTGTTTTCCCTTCAATTTGGTATATCACATGATGCATTTTGGCCTTGGATCAAAAATCCCCAATTTTGGTCACTTGAAAATGTACTTTTCCTTCCATATTTGGTCAAATTTGTCATTTTGAGTTCCATGCATTTCCAAACTATCATGACCTCTTACTCAGACTCAAAAAATCATTTTGAGCAAGTTTGATGTTGAACATTTTTTCATTTGAGGTTTGCAAGTAGGAGTTTTAGGCATATGCTTGAAATGACCTATAATCTTACTTTCCTAAAATACCCATGGCTTATCAAGATCATAAGTAGAGTTCCACAAATAAGAATGAGACATGCCATACCTTTCTAGAAAGCTAAGATCATGAGGAATAACTTTCATGTTTACCAAAACTCCATTTGAAAATTCCTTGTGGGGAAAAAGTTGCTTGGAAGTCAAGTAACTTTCATAGATAAATTTCAATGTCCTCAGGTGACCTGTAACTTGCAAGAACCATAACTTGAGTTCTATAAATCTCCTTGATGACTTCCACCACTCAAATTAAAGGTCTTGAGATGCTCTACAAGCTTCATGTTGGCCAAATATCCATTTGAGACTTGTATTTTGAATTATTTTGCTTGGAAGTTTGACCTAAATTAGGGGATTTTACACAGAAACCCTAATTTAGAAACTTCTCTTCTTCTTGATTTATTTTTGATTTCTCCTTGAAAAACACCACATCCATATCCACATATCAAATGATTAATCCCACATCCTTCAAATAGGCCTTGATGCCCTTCAATCAAGCATTATACCTAGGGTTGACCCAGATGAAACCCTAGTTGACTGTCTTCAACTGTAGCTCTTGTAACCACACCAATAACTTGTCTTACTTTCAAAATGACCCTCTAGGTCTTCCATGATGTCTACACACATTCCATGCCTCAGTTCATAGCTCACAACCTCTTTGATGATCTTCAAATACTCCCCAGATAGGATATAGATCTACTGCTTGATCTATTAACTTCTCAAAGTTTCACCTTCTTTCTTGGTGACTTGAATAGGCTTGAACTTGAATGAAACCCCTCTGATGTGCTTCTTGAGATGAGAATGGCACTTGGTCCATTGTTGGATGGCTGGCCCATGCTATGCTATGCAAATGAATGAACTATGTATATGATCTACTATGCAAATGATAAAGCTATGAAAACACAAATCAGGTAAAACAATTTGGTCAAATTTTAGGGTGCAATAGCTGCCCCTATTCAAACGGCTTGGACCCGACTGGGTGAAACGCCCGGAGCCTTCATACAATCGAGGTACGAGACGGTTGAATACCAATAAACCCGGAAATTTGCCAACTGTAAAAATAAATTGCGAAATAAACTGCACCACTACTTGGGGAACACTATCTACAAATCAGATCTCAACACTTATCTTGTCAATACTGGAATAAACTTAGTGACTTCACTGGAAGAAGTACTTTTGTCGAATGTAAGAACGCAATTCTGTCTTGTCATGGGACACATACTATGTTCCTTACGGGGAAATCATCCGTCTAGATACTGAGGAGTTCATCCGCCTATCTCTCACGGGAAACATGCATTGATTTAGTAACACTTCATCCGCCTATCCAATACAGGAACACTATTCTGTTTACATGACAGGAAAACTTCATTCGCCTATCCAATACGGGAATACGCTTCTGCCCATCTCACAGGAAAATTTTCTTCTGCCCATCACATAGGAAAATACACTTCTGCCCATCACACAGGAAAATACACTTCTGCCCATCACGCAGGAAAATATACTTCTTCCCATCACACAGGAAAATACACTTCTGCCCATCACGCAGGAAAATACACTTTTGCCCATCACGCAGGAAAATCTTCTTGGACATAGCTTTTTTTGCCTATTCTTTGCATAAACTAACTCCACCGGGGATATTCCGAAAATAACTGTCAAACACTCGTCTTGATAACAAGTGGCTACTTCTGAACTGTAATTTTATGGAAACCTGAAACGCTGCCGCAGCAAAAAATCTTAAAGAAAACATTCAGCTGGCCGGATACAATACCGCCTCAATTGGCAACTCTGTGGGATAATAATAAACTGAACTATGTCGTCACACGTCTCCCGGCGAGACCTCGATTATCTGGTACTATCTGAGCTTTTAGAGCTCCATACTCCTATTGAGAACCACACCTGAAAGCAAAAGGTCAACCAACCTGATCTATGTTTCAAAATGCGTATGTTTGATAATGGCGTAATGCTCCATACAACATGGAAATGCTACGCGTTTTTTATTTGGTAGATGTAAAAATGACACTATATGCCGATGCAAATGCAGGCTCGAATTGCTGGGATAGCTCTAACAAGCTTGCTTCCTCAATCCCGGCCTTCGAGGACAAATATCACCCTGCTGTGGAATGAACGGGTATCACAAAGTATTCCGGCAAAATAAATGCCAGGACATACAACCAACTCTGTCGGGGAGAGTTTTAACCTTTGATTTCCACCGAGAGGAAAGAAAACACTTGCTGAAAAGAGAGAACTCCACTGGGGACGAAACGACTCTCTTGGGGAATATCAACTGACTCCGTTGGTGAGAATGAATGACCCTACTGGGAAGGGAATCTCTACTGGGAAGAGCAGACTGTCTGGGTACAGCTCACAAGTTTGGAAATATTAATCTTCTGAGGCTAAACAACTATGCTCGAGATAGGGAATCCTTTCGGGGAACACCACACTGTCTGAATACAGCCTAGAATCTTGGAATCACCAAACTCTGCTGAGGGTAAACGACCCTGCTGGAGAATGTCCTTCGGATAAGCTGCGACTAGCTGGGGAATTTGATCCTTCTTTAATAAGGAACATTGTCATCTCAGCTTCAGGGAATGAAGTGCGACCTGCATGGGGATTCAATTCACATAACGAAAAAGTCTTTTCGTTACGAGCCTCTGGTTAGGACTGCAATCTTCTGATCGTCCACTTCTTATGGTTAAGAACCCTGCAACACCACAAACGAGACAAGACAAGTCTATACAACCAAATCTATTCAGGTTAGCGTTAGTGACACCATTTTCAGTCAATTCGAAGTTTTAGCAATTATTGGCAAGGGCCAGCAACGTTATGCACTTGCTAGTTTTATTAAACCTTGGCGCTTTTCACATACAAAACAGTAAAGAACAAGAATCAAATACTGAATAACATGTTTCATTAATGGGCCCCTGAATGGGCAGAGTTTTGTACACTGGATGTAACTCCTGAAAAGAGGAAGTTACGCACAACAAATATACAAGTACGCACAGGAAGCATAAATACAGTGACAACTCAAATTTGCACATGTCGGCAACGTGATGCAGACGAACATCATGAGCTGATCCTCCTATGACTCGCCTGACTCTGGCGCTTTCCCGGTATTCGCACTTCTGAAGAGATTGTATCTGATAATCGAACTCTCAGGTGTATTCTCCCGCACCAATGTGCAACGTGGTATCACATTCGGACTGCAGCCATTTGCTTTTTTTAAATCCCTAACTTTTGCGTGAACCGCCCTTTGCGAGTTTTCAGTTCACCGGGATACCCTTTTTTGCCAAAGTCGCCCAGTGTAGGTTTTCAACTTCGCGGGTGTACATCTCTTTGATTTTATCCCTAATTTTTGCCCGAACCTTTTATTCTGTTTTTGGTTCGCCAGGATGCCCCATTTTTGCCTGGACTCTTTTTTTTTTTCCAGCGGGTCAATTTCAAGCAAAGTATTTTTTAACTGCGTCCGAATTCACAGGCGACGTAAAGTCTTCACCGTCCATGGTGGACAACAATAAAGCTCCTCCTGAAAAGACTTTTCTGACAACGTATGGCCCTTCGTAGTTGGGGGTCCATTTGCCCCTGTGATCAACCTGTGGCGGGAGAATCCTTTTCAGCACAAGGTCGCCCATCTGAAAGCTCCGAGGATGTATCTTTTTATCATACGCTTTCTTAATTCGGCTCTGGTACAAACGACCGTATGCTAGAGAAGCTAGCCTCTTCTCATCCATTAAACTCAACTGGTTCAACCCGTCTTTCACCCATTCTGCCTCGTCGAGTTGGACATCTTGTAATACCCTCAGGGAAGGAATCTCAACTTCCAGTGGTAACACTGCTTCCATTCCGTATACCAACAAGAATGGGGTTGCCCCAGTTGATGTGCGTACCGTCGTACGATAACCGTGCAAAGCGAAAGGTAGCATCTCATGCCAGTCCTTATGGGTCACCACCATCTTCTGAACAATCTTCTTTATGTTCTTATTGGCCGCTTCAACAGCGCCATTCATCTTGGGTCGATAAGGAGAAGAGTTGTGATGTTCAATCTTAAAACTCTGACACAACTCCTTCATCATCTTGTTATTTAAGTTCGAATCGTTGTCGGTAATAATCCGCTCGGGGATTCCATATCTGCAAATGATATCTCGTTTGATAAACTTGGCTACCACCTGCTTGGTCACATTTGCATATGATGCTGCTTCCACCCACTTGGTAAAATAATCGATTGCTACCAAAATGAAACGGTGTCCATTAGATGTCGTCGGCTCAATCTTTCCAATCATATCAATTCCTCACATCGAGAATGGCCACGGTGATGACATCACGTTCAGAGGACTCAGAGGCACATGGATCTTATCCGCATAAATCTGGCACTTATGACACCTCTTCGCA
The DNA here is from genome assembly GCA_963859935.3 of Lathyrus sativus. Classification (NCBI taxonomy): domain Eukaryota; kingdom Viridiplantae; phylum Streptophyta; class Magnoliopsida; order Fabales; family Fabaceae; genus Lathyrus; species Lathyrus sativus. The sequence continues at coordinate 542,621,153 of OZ012739.1, read as the reverse complement.
AACTTGAAACAGTCAGTTTCCATAGTTAGCCAATAATAACCTACCCGCAGCAGCTTCCTCGTCATAGCATGCCCACCAGCATGTGTACTGAATGTACCCTCATGTATTTCCTCCATAAGCAACTTCGCCTCTTTCTCGTCTACACAACGCAGCAACACCAAGTCATGATTCCGCTTGTATAGGACACCGTCCGGATTCAGATAGAAATTACCAGCCAATCTCCTAAGAGTCTTCTGATCGCGACTGGATGCCCCAGCCGGATACTCCTTGTTCTTCAGGAAATTATGGATATCAAAATACCAGGGTTTATCATCAGATGCCTCGTCAATAGCAAATACGAAGGCGGGTCTGTCAAGCCGAGAGATAATAATTCTGGGAGCCTCATTCCAGAAGTTGACTTTATACATGGAAGACAATGTCGCCAGGGCGTTAGCCATTTGATTTTCTGCTCGCGGCACATGATGCAATTCAACCTTGTCAAAGAAAGGCAACAATCTCCTTGCGTAATTCATGTACGACATCAAGTTGGGCTGACGTGTCTCCCATTCTCCTTTTATTTGATTCACCACCAGAGCGGAGTCTCCGTATACATCCAGATTTTTGATTCGCAAATCAATGGCTTCTTCAAGCCCCATGATGCAAGCTTCGTATTCGGCTTCATTATTGGTAACCGGAAAGGTCAATCGAGCAGTAAATGGGATGTGCGACCCATGTGGAGTAGTGATGATTGCCCCTATTCCGCTACCATAGGAGTTTACAGCTCCGTCAAAGATCAACTGCCATTTGGAACCCAATTCTGGTCCTTCGTCCGACAACGGTTCTTCACAATCTTTCATCTTTAGGTACATGATATCCTCGTCAGGAAAATCAAACCTCATCGATTGGTAGTCCTCAATAGGCTGCTCAGCAAGATACTCTAACAACACGCTCCCCTTTATAGCCTTCTGTGAGACATACTGGATGTCGTATTCGGTCAAAACCATATGCCAACGGGCAATTCTCCCCGATAGTGCCTGCTTTTCAAATACGTATTTGATAGGATCCATCTTCGAGATGAGCATGGTTGTATGATTCAGCATGTACTGCCTCAAACGCTTGGCGGCCCAGGCTAGCGCACAACAAGTTTTTTCGAGCATTGAGTATCGAGATTCACAGTCAGTAAACTTCTTACTCAGGTAGTATATCGCATGCTCTTTACGCCCTGTCTCGTCATGTTGACCGAGAACACAACCCATACTCCCCTCAAGAACCGTCAAATACATAATTAAGGGTCTCCCTGCCACTGGAGGTATCAAAATAGGAGGTTCCTGCAAATACTGTTTTATTTTATCGAACGCCTTTTGACAATTTTCATTCCAAGTCACGGCCTGGTCCTTTTTCAACAGCTTGAACAATGGTTCGCAAGTTGCTGTTAGGTGAGATATGAACCGAGCGATGTAGTTCAATCTCCCTAAAAACCCGCGCACCTCTTTTTCTGTTTTAGGCGTCGACATCTCTTGTATGGCTTTTATTTTTGCAGGATCAACCTCTATTCCTTTTTCACTCACGATAAACCCCAGCAGTTTACCCGATCTCACCCCGAAGGTGCATTTGTTAGGGTTCATTCTCAACCTGAACTTCCTAAGCCTTTTGAATAATTTCAGCAGATTCACCAAATGTTCCTCCTCCGTCTGGGATTTGGCAATCATATCATCGACATAAACCTCGATCTCTTTATGCATCATGTCATGAAAGAGAGTCGTCATTGCACGCTGATACGTTACCCCAGCATTCTTTAATCCGAAGGGCATCACTTTGTAGCAAAATGTTCCCCAAGGCGTAATGAAGGTAGTCTTCTCCATGTCTTCTGGCGCCATTTTAATCTGATTGTAGCCCGAGAAGCCGTCCATGAAGGAGAATATGGAGAATTGAGCGGTGTTGTCGACCAGCACATCGATGTGAGGAAGTGGAAAGTCATCTTTCGGGCTCGCTCTGTTCAAATCACGGTAATCTACGCACATTCTCACTTTACCGTCTTTCTTTGGCACTGGCACAATATTAGCGACCCATGAGGGATATTTTGTAACAGCTAGGAAATCAGCATCCCACTGCTTTTGAACCTCCTCCTTGATCTTCACAGCCATGTCTGGTCTGGTTCTTCGGAGCTTCTGCTTAACCGGCGGTGTAATACCCCAAATTTTACCCTTACATTTATTCAGCATTTTCGCATAACATCTCGTATGTGCATCTGCTAACCACCATCAAGTCATGGAGGTGTTTGTTTTGCAGGATTGGTTCCAGGGGTATTTTGGTCATTTTACGTGGATTCCGCCAATTCTTTGAAGACGGACTGTTACTGAGCTTTGAGACACTTGAGACCCTATTTCTGAGGCATTTATTTATCACCTGGTTTGATTATATCAAAGCGCCAATTCGATGTGTTCGGTATTGAAATTTGTCGGGCACAACTGGATTTAAGATCCATTTCTTCGCTCATGGTTTATTTCCAGAGCATTTCCTTTTCTGTTAATAAGGCGCAGTTTAATTGGGCATTATTGGATTGTTGCTCATAGCATTTGATCAGTGGAATTCAATTACGGGCAATGTCATCGTTGATACTGAATTTGTTGTGATTACGGCGCACATCCGCGTTTGGTTAGAAAATTGAGGAGAATATTGTTGGCTAGAATCTAAGTTGGAATGCAAGTGAATGAAGTCAGGTGATGAGATTAGGACCACAAACGAGACAAGTACATGAGCAAGAATATCATTCGTGAATATTTATGGTTTATAACTAGAATAATGAATTTAGATATTTGTGGATTTATTCACAAATGTTTATAATTTATAACTAGAAATAAATATAAACAGATTCAAAGTTGAATGATCATGGAATTTTTATTTCATAAGAATATCATTTTACAAAAGGAAGTGAATCATTTCACATTTGAATTGCTGTGAGATTACATTTACAAATGTTACATCTACTCTAAAAAATACTAAATCCTAAAAACTCCTAAGGTTTCTTCATGGTATCTTTCCCTTGAGTGTTCCACGAAGTTCCTGATCACCTGCAAAAGAATAGGAAAACAAAACAGAGTAGAAAGATGTTAGAAAGATGAATTCGACACTCTCAGAACATCGTCATCATCGAGTGCCGAGAGTGGCACAACCGAAGCTGCGCCCTACCCCCGTTACCGATCCGCGCCATTGGCGTCAGATCAAGTGATCCCTGTTCTTATCGTACGGGACAACCGAGAGAGAAAGAGATAGAAGAAGCGGGACTGATTCGTTTTTGCCGTAATTGGATTCGTTTCAAAATCAAGTAAATCCCATTTGGTTCTCAAAACCGATACCAGGGTGAACACTAGCCAACTCAGGTTCAAACCCGGATGCCGACGGGTCTGAACCGTTTTCTGTCACCTGAAATACATGAATCAGAATGGTATCAGCTCACAATAAAATCCATAAGCTGCACAAAACATGAGCAGATAATTCAATTCAAAATGCAGTTCAGAAGGCAATCAGAAACAGCCAATGGTCATTAACACCAAGACAAAAGCAAGCCTAATTATGGCGGAAATGGTCTCAAAACAAATCCGGATGAACACCAACATAAAACTAGTTCTGACATCTGCAAAGACACAAAAGAACATCAGATAATGCATAACAGGTCCAAATGTTCAAATCTGAGCAAAGTAAATAAGTTTCGAAAAACAATCAGTTTTAACTCAGAAAGGAGGCATCAGTTTCGAAAAACCAACATGCCAGCCCGACGAGCATCAGTAAGTCCATAAACCAGCACATCTGTTGCCACAAAACATCAAAGCCAGGTCTCAGCCATCATACATTACAGCCCCGCTCAACTACACAAGAAAGGCGAATGTTAAAAAGTTGATCGTATCAGTAAACAGGTGGTTCGAAAACCAGAAGGGTCGAAATAACATCCACGGCAACGAAACAATGCCCTTATTACCACAAAGAATCAAGTTCAGAATCAGACTATCACAAAGCAACTCGAATGGGAACATAACAGATAGTTCGATTAACTGAAGCCTACCAAATCCGAACCAGGCCATCCAATTGAACTGCATAAAAACAATGGAAACAACAAAGAGATTCGAAGTCATATCAGCCCTCAGTTTAACCATCATCGGGCATAAGCGTTCAAGCGGCTGGGAGTGCCACGACCGAAGCCGTTACCAATTCCCTACCGAAACGTCGAACTGCATGCATCGGTAATTTCACATGAACTATCAGCTCAATTCAAAACGACAGCTCAGACCCTAAGGTCATCATCGCCAATAACCTTCACTTGGCCACCTTGACTCAATCGAAGCGTCACCATTAGTTCACTGAAAAAAGAAGAGGAAAAGTTAATTCACAGTGGAAAAACCGAAAGTACAGGACATGAGCTCAGTTCAAACATCATCGCCCAACAAAAGCTGAATTCAGGCTTGAAAGGAAAGAAAGAATTAAGTTTGTGTGCAAGAGGACCAACTCCGGTTACAAGAGAGAAACAGAGTCCTGTTCAGAGACATAAGATCTCATCAGAAAGATCAGAGAAATTCGAGTTTATCAGAAAAATAGATATCAGTTAAAAAAAATATCAGTTATCCACATCCAGTTCAGTTATCCAATCGAAACTCAAGGATGGATATCCACCTCTAAAAAATCCAGAAAAACAAGTCAATCCAAATGCAATCCAATGGAGATCAGTAAAACGAAATCCAATCAATATCGAAAATGGAAAGAATCCCAATCAAATCAAAAAAAATATCAGGTTCACAAAGATCAAATTAAAATCACAATCTAATCTCAGTAAAAATAACGCAAATCCAACACTATCAAAAAGCCCACAGATCAGAGAGAGTGATATAAAAGGGAACCACATCACCTCATAAAAAACCCTAACAGCCGAGAGAGAGGAGGAGAGTTTCGTCAAAGGTAAGTATCAGAACGCGAACGAGAGCGAAATCGTCCGCAAACCGTTCCAAGTCGGAACCGTGAAGCCTCAGGGAACTCATCATCGGCCCATGCGAAACGAACATCATCCAACCATCAACGGAGACGTTTCCGAAAACCGCTTCAAACCCTAGTGAAGGGTGAGCAATCTTCCTTATCACTTACGTCTTTATTGTGTGTTTTTTCAGGAAAATATAGAACAAAAGATACGAGGAATAGGGCGAAGATGAGAAAGATGAGATCGCGAGAGAAGAAGAGAGCATGCGGCGCCGTGGAGGCCAAAGAAAGATTAGGGTTACCCTAATCTGAATCCTCCCTTTTTTTTTCCTTTGTGTTCCAGGACCGGGTTGGGTCCGGGAGTGATGACCGGCCCAACCCATTGTGTTTTAAGTTTTTATTTTATTTTTCTGTTTCTTTTTTTTACAATAAACCTTTTCTTAAAAAATAATATAATTGTTGGTTTAAAATAAGTAACACTTAAATCTTTTTAATAAAAACCTTTTTTTTAATAATAAATATAAACCCCTTTTTTAAATAAATATATTAAAATCCATTTTTTAAAAAAAACAATAATTAGGTTAAGCTAGTTTTTAGAGTTTGAGTTAAATTAATATTAATAATTCCATTTTAATTCAAATTAAAGTTTATATCACAAAATAAAACCACAAAAGATACATAATTCCACTTCTTCATCATCTGATAATTCATTTAATACTGCCCTCTGACGTTGTTTGTTCGTTTTGCAGTTTATTGCGCTTACTGTTATTTATTTTATCATCGTTCAATTTAAATTTTAATATCATATTGTAACTGCCTCTAATGTAACCTCGCGAATCCTAACAATCGCGCTTTAATTTCTGCCTTTAACATTCCTGCTTGCATGGTTTGCATGATTCAATTATCTCACGCGTTTACTGCACTTCTGTCACACTGCACACATTAGGTCTAGCTTTTGGCCGCCGTGTCAATAGTCCTCAACTTCAAACCCTTACAACCTCACAAACCCTAATTTTCACAAATGCCTCGCCGCAGGCTAAAGTTACCATTTTACCCCTAGCATTAGGTCAAAGAGCCGCCGCGCTCATTTTAGGGTTTCCCGCCATGGAATCCCTAATTTAACCCTAATTACAACTTAACAATTCAACGTAGAAATTTGGAGTTTCTACACTCCGCGTAAGCGTGTCCTTAATACATGTTTATTCCCCTTGAGACCTTGACCACTGTCAAGAAATCTCTAACCTCCCTTTTGAGGGGAACTACGATTACTCTGATTCCACTCCCGTAAGGATACGTAGGCACAAGATGCGATGTCTTGCCGAGTAAACTTAGAATTAACCCCTTAGGTCTCCTTTCTCACTTTTAATCCTTTGTACATATACCTTAAGCAAATAAATAAAGCAAAATAGTAAGCATTGAACAAAAGGGTCTTGTAGAGTACTACAGAAGTTTAGGGTGCTAATACCTTCCCTAAATTTAATCAACCCCCGAATCCTAGATCTTTCCCCGCATTGTGTTTACGATGCAAAAATAGGTTTTCCCTCTTTTGACCTTTTCCTTCGGATAAATCAAAGAGCGGTTGTGAATTGAATTGCGATTCAAACTCATTAATAGTTTGATATCCTATTTCCACCGCAACAGAAAATGGTGACTTCACTGGGGAATTCTAAACTTTTGAGGGTTACCCCTAATTTGTTCATGTTTATTACTCTTTGCTTTACTATTCATTTGTATATACGTATTGTATTCTGATCTTGGGATGGTTCCTGGTGTTGTGAGATAAGTTCTACGCCCGGACTAGTGACATTATTATAGGATGGGGATATATTCGATGAGGCTTATAGGGAGTGAATCCCGACCAAGCTGATTCGAGAATCACCGCTCAGTTGAGACCTTTTCGAAAATGGTTCGGTTGAACGAGTAATCGTGAAAACTTTTTCCATGGTCGATTGGAGTCTGTGATATTGGGAACCGTAGTACCTTAACACCACCTTGGCCTTATTTAGGACGTAGTGCGGGAGCTATGTGAGAGTAATCCTACAACGGTTGCTACGCGATACTACACTCAAAAGAGGTTCTCTTGAGAATATTATTAACCCCCGAGTCAATCGGAAGGTTGATAATATCCGAAAGATGGGCTGATGACTTTGGGCACTTTTTAGAACCTTGTTCGGCAGGTACAATTAACCTATAGTACACTCCTTTTGGGGATGGGTAGACCTTAACTCCACTCATGTCCTTTAACCTAGGGCTTTGTGTATTCATGTGCATTGCATCCATAAAGCATCCCATTGCATTGTATTTCATGGAATTCAAACATCATCTATATCGCGGGATACCATAAATAAAATAAAAATGAAAAAATAAGAAAAAGATCTCCCTGGTACCCCACGACATTCGTAAATGTTTGAATTCCAGGAAACCTCCATTTGCATTCGCATTATAGCATCATATGTTCTCTTGCATTGCATGTGTCTCCTGTTTTCTCATGTTCGGTTCTCTCGCCTTCCAGTTTCGTCACCCTGAGTCCTCGGCACCAGTACAATACTAGAGCTCAAACTCGGAAAAGAATGGAGGATCAGACAAAAGAGATTAATCGCCTTAGCAACGAACTTGAAGACCTGCGAGGGGGTATGGGGCGTATGATGGAATTATTACATGTCATGAATGCTAAGATGGATACCCAGCCTACTGTTGTTTCCAAGATTACCGGTGTTACTGTGGACCCTCCACCAAATGTGACTGTAGCAAGGGACCCACCGTATGGTCTTGCTCCAGGTTTTGTGCCTCCTCAAGCCACTATTCCGATTAATCAGCCTGTTCAGCAAGCCGTTCCTTTATTTTCTGAAGTTTCTAGGGGGGCTCCTATCTTTGCACCACCTGTTGTGCACACCCGTGTGCAACCGTATTTCAATGAGACCGTCTTTGATAATCTTGATGAGAATGTTGAAGGTTATGAGAAACATGACAAGCTTCGTGAGGAAGTAGACACTATCGTCCAGAGATTGAGAAAAGTAGAGGGCGATCAAATTTTTGGGACTGCTGCAAGGGACGTTTGTTTGGTCTCAGGTTTGGTTATTCCCCCGAAGTTCAAAACTCCGAACTTCGATCGCTATGAAGGTGCCACTTGTCCTAAGAGTCATCTGATCATGTACTATCGCAAAATGGCTGCCCATGTTGAGAATGATAAATTGATGATTCATTGCTTCCAAGACAGTTTGAAGGGTGCTTCTTCCAAATGGTACTTAACTTTGGACCAGTCTCGCATTAAGAGTTTCCAAGATTTATCTGACGCTTTCATCAAACATTACAAGTACAATATGGATCTGGCTCCTGACAGAAGACAGTTGCTGAGTATGTCACAAAAGAATTCTGAGTCATTCAAAGAGTACGCTCAAAGGTGGAGAGAGATTGCTTCGCAAGTAGAACCTCCTTTGACCGAGAAAGAGTTAGCTGATTGGTTTGTCGACACGGTTCGTCCAGAATTTTACGAAAGGATGGTGGGTAGTGTGACTTCAAATTTCTCTGACATCGTTGCTGTGGGTGTCAAGATTGAATTGGGTATGAAAAGCGGTAAAATGACAAATACTCATGGTGTTTCAAAGGATCAGCCGAAGAAACCTTCGTACAGCTCTCAGAAGAAGAAAGAAGGTGAGACTAATGCTATATCCTCTGGTAGACGAAGAGACCAATTTTATCAATATCCGCAAGGTTATGCTCAACCTCAAGGGTATCCGATTCAATATGCTCAACAACCCTATGTGGCAGCTGTTGCACCTTCTTTCAATCAACAGGTTCCTATGTATCAACCTATGCAACAATCTCCTGTTTATCCGCCTCCTAACTATCAACAAGCGCCCAACGCTCCTGCCCATCAACAACCAAAGAATCCAGCTCCTCGCCAGAATGTTCCGAACAAGAGACAGTATAAACCTTGCCCGCCGATTCCAATGACTTTCACCGAGTTGTATCCCTCATTAGTCAAGCAAGGTCTAATTACTACTCGAGCTTTGAGTCCGCCTCCTAATCCGCTGCCCGCCAATTACAACGCCGCTGCTCATTGTTTATTTCATGAGGGTGCGCCTGGTCATGATCTAGATAACTGTTATGCTCTCAAAAACCTTGTCAGGGATCTATTGGAAAAGAAGATTTTGTCGTTTGAAGACCCTCAACCGAATGTTAAGAAGAACCCTTTTCCTAACCATGAGAGTGTTAATGCCGTTAGTGCTGATTCTGAGGAAGGTTATGTCCTTGATGTTGTTCAGATTAAGACTCCTCTTACGATATTCCATTCAAAACTATTTGAAGTCGGTCTAGTAGATACTTCTCACGTTGCATGCGCAAGTTGTGATGCCAGTATTAAGGGTTGTGTGTTGGTTCAGAACGATGTTCAGAGGTTGATCAATGAGGGTATTTTACAAGTGACAAGCCAAGCCAAGAAGCATGAAGTTGCTGTAGTTGAGCCGGTCTTCCATCAGCCTGAATCAAAGGGTAAGGTACCAGTGTTTAATCTGTCAGGGGCAAGTTCTGCCAACCCCGTGTTCGATATACCAAAGTCGTTTGTCCCTGAGACGAGGCAGCCTAAGTCTATAATTATTCGAAAACCAAGTCCGTTTCCTTTCAATGATCCTAAAGCTGTACCTTGGAAATATGACGTGACGATGATTGACAAGGAGTCTGGGAAGGTTATTCCAAATGAAGAGGTTAAGGACACTGTGACTAATATCGCAGAGGCAAGCAGGATGACTCGCAGTGGCCGTGTGTATACTCCCCATTTCAATGAGGTTCCACCTAAGGAAACAACTAATATCCCAGTGCCCGTCAAAGACAAAGGTAAGGGAGCCGTTACGAATGATGAAGACGCTGAGTTTTTGAGGATCATCAAGAAAAGTGACTATAAAGTTATCGATCAACTTCATCAAACTCCTTCCAAGATTTCGATTTTATCTCTGTTGATGAGTTCACCCGCTCATAGGATGGCCTTGCAGAAGGTTTTGACTCAAGCACATGTGGATCAAGATATCAGCACCAGTCGGTTTGATAGTGTGATTGCCAACCTGACCGCATGCAACACTCTTAGTTTCAGCAACGAAGAGTTACCAAAGGAGGGTCCGAATCATAATCGTGCTCTACATATATCAGTGAAATGTCAGGAGGACAATTTAGCGAGAGTGTTAGTGGACACCGACTCTTCTTTGAATGTTCTACCCAAGAGGGTTCTTGATAAGTTGGTTTTCAAAGAGACTGTGTTGAAACCTACTCCCTTGATCGTCAAGGCTTTCGATGGTTCTCGCCGGTCGGTAATGGGGGAGGTTGAACTTCCTATCCTGATTGGTCCGCAAGTTTTTAATATCACGTTTCAAGTCATGGACATTAATCCCAATTACAGCTGCTTACTTGGAAGGCCGTGGATTCATGCCGCTAGGGCAGTAACCTCAACGTTACATCAAAAGATGAAGTTCGTGATCGATGAAAAGTTGGTTATTATACACGGTGAGGAGGATCTGATGGTCAGTAACCTGTCTTCTTTCCGTTACATCGAGGCCGATGAGAATGCTTTGGAAATCTCCTTTCAAGCACTCGAGATCGCCAATGCTGTTCTGTTAGAAGTCGAAGAGACAGTGGGCCAGGGTAATCCATCTTTTGCATCTCTGAAGAGTACCAAATCAACAATTGACAGGGGCATTCCGGAAGGTTGGGGAGAGGTAATTGACGTCAAGACCAAGACTGATCGCTTTGGGAATGGTTACAAACCAACTCAGAATGGAGTTGCCACAACTGTCGAAGGGCGTCCGAAGGTTATCCAAGAGGTATTTGTCAGCAGAGGTTTCCAAGTCAATGCCGTCAGTGACTGTGAGGAAGATGAAGATCTGAGCAATCTGGTGTTTAAGGGTGATGCAGCTTTGAACAACTGGGAGGCCGTAGAGATCCCTGTTATTTTTCCATTGTCAAAGTAATTTTAACATTTTTCATTTATGTTTTCAAATAAAAATCCGTAGCTCTGCCCAAGGCTATAGGGTCGCTTTTGTTGGGCCACCTTTCACTTTTAAAAGGATATTAATAAAGGCATTTTATTCAATTCCACTTTGGTTCATTTGTGTTTTTCGTTTTCACCTTTAAAAAAATGAAGTTGGCAATCTTTTTCAACCAAAAATAGCATTTCATTTCTTATCTTGCATATCTTCGAGCATTTTAATTAAGTAAGCCTTCTATCATGCAGAGACATCGCAAACCTTGTTGGATCCAATGACTTTATTGACACTCCTAACTGGGATGCACCCATCAATCAAGCTGAAGACGAGGGTGAAGAAGATTTTGAAGTACCCGTTGAACTGACAAAATTGATTGAGTACGAGTACACAGAGCTTCAACCGCATAAAGAGCAGGTGGACTTAATTAATCTTGGTACGGATGAAAACAAGAAAGAGGTCAAGATTGGTGCAATGCTTGGGACAGAGGTTAAGCAGGGGCTGATTGGGTTGTTAAAAGAATATATTGATGTGTTTGCATGGTCGTATCAAGATATGCCTGGTCTAGACACAGATATTGTTGTTCACAAGTTGCCACTTAAGCCAGATTGTCCACCTATCAAACAAAAGCTTCGAAGAACGAGACCCGACATGGCTTTGAAAATTTGAGATGAGGTTAAAAAACAGTTGGATGCAGGTTTCTTGGCAGTTGCAAAATATCCAGATTGGGTTGCCAACATTGTGCCAGTGCCCAAGAAAGACGGTAAAGTTAGGATGTGTGTGGATTACAGGGATCTGAACAAAGAAAGTCCGAAAGATGACTTCCCTCTGCCACATATTGATACACTTGTAGAAAATACAGCCAGCTTTGCGTTGTTCTCATTTATGGATGGTTTCTCTGGCTATAATCAGATCAAAATGGATCCCGATGATCGAGAGAAGACTACTTTCATTACTCCTTGGGGGACCTTTTGCTACAAAGTCATGCCCTTCGGTTTGAAGAACGCAGGGGCAACTTACCAACGCGCTATGACGACTCTTTTCCATGATATGATGCACAAAGAGATCGAGGTGTATGTGGACGATATGATAGCCAAATCTCAGAGTGAAGAGGAACATCTAGACCACCTGGTGAAGTTGTTTGAACGACTCAGGAAGTACCAGTTGAAGTTGAATCCTGCTAAATGTACCTTCGGTGCCAGATCTGGAAAATTGCTTGGTTTTATTGTTAGCCAACGAGGGATTGAGGTAGATCCTGACAAAGTCCAAGCCATTCAAGATATGCCAGCTCCGCAAACCGAGACACAAGTTAGAGGTTTTCTGGGGCGTTTGAATTACATTTCCAGGTTTATCTCTAACATGACCACTACTTGTGAGCCGATATTCAAATTGCTTTGTAAGGGGCAGACGGTTGAGTGGAACCCTGATTGCCAGAAAGCGTTTGAGAAAATTAAGAGTTATTTGCAAGACCCCCCTATTCTGATTCCTCCCGTACCCGGAAGACCGTTGTTTATGTACCTTACTGTTCTTGAGAAGTCTATGGGTTGTGTGCTCGGGCAACATGATGAGACTGGAAGAAAGGAACATGCGATTTATTATCTGAGCAAGAAGTTTACCGATTGTGAAAACAGATACTCACCATTGGAGAAAACTTGTTGTGCGTTGGCATGGGCCGCTAGGCGCCTTCGGCAATATATGGTCTGTCATACCACATTGTTGATTTCTAAAATGGATCCGATCAAGTATATTCTTGAAAAACCTGCTCAAACCGGGAGGCTAGCCCGTTGGCACATGTTGTTATCCGAATATGACATCCAGTATGTACCCCAGAAGGCAATTAAAGGTAGTATCTTATCGGATTATCTTGCAGATCAGCCAGTTGAAGATTATGAACCTCTTAAGTTTGACTTTCCTGATGAGGATATTTTATTGACCAAGAGGGATTGTGAAGAGCCAGATCCGAGCGAAGGTCCAGAACCAGGTCTTTGATGGAGGATGATGTTTGATGGTTCCTCGAATTTCAATGGGCATGGTATAGGCGTCGTTTTGATGAACCCAAAGGGTGGATTCACTCCGTTTACAGCCAGGTTAGACTTTGAGTGTACTAATAACGTCACGGAGTATGAAGCATGTATTCTTGGCCTCGAAGCAGCAATTCACCTCCGAATCAAACTTCTTAAAGTAAGTGGTGACTCAGCCTTAGTTATTTGCCAGGTACAAGGCAAATGGGAAACGAAGAATGAGAAGTTAATCCCTTACAAGGACTACATTGTCGAGCTGATTAAGTATTTCGATGAGATAGAGTTCGAGCATGTTCCTAGATCTGAGAATCATGTTGCTGATGCTTTAGCCATGTTAGCGTCCATGTGGAAAGTTAAGTTCGTTAATGAAGCACCTCTTATTCATATTGAACGCAAAGTTGAGCCCGCTTATTGTCAAGTAGTTGAAGAGGATGAGGTGGATGAAAAGCCTTGGTTCCATGACATCAAGAACTATCTAGTCAAGCAAGAGTATCCCGATGGTGCTACCGGTCTGGACAAGAAAACGTTGAGAAGACTGGCTTCAAAATTCTTTATCAGTAATGGTGTGTTATACAAAAGAAATTACGACATGGTTTTGCTCAGATGTGTTGATAAACGGGAAGCGGACATGTTACTGCAAGAGATTCACGAGGGGACCTTCGGAACTCATGCCAACGGCTATGCTATGTCTAAGAAGATGTTAAGGGATGGATATTATTGGTTAACTATGGAAGCTGACTGCATCCAATACGCCAGAAAATGCCATAAGTGCCAAATTTACGCTGATAAAATGCATGTGCCTCCATCACCGTTAAATGTTTTGTCTTCACCATGGCCGTTCTCAATGTGGGGCATTGACATGATTGGGGCAATCGAGCCTAAGGCTTCTAATGGTCATCGTTTTATCCTTGTTGCTATTGATTATTTCACCAAGTGGGTCGAGGCTGTTTCCTACACCAACGTGACTAAGCAAGTGGTTGCCCGCTTCATCAGGAAAGAAATCATCTGCCGTTATGGAATTCCAAGTCGGATAATAACTGACAATGGCACCAATCTGAATAACAAGACTGTGAAAGAGTTGTGTGACAGTTTCAAAATCACGCATCACAATTCTTCTCCGTACCGTCCAAAGATGAATGGGGCCGTTGAAGCTGCAAATAAGAATATCAAGAAAATCCTGCAAAAGATGGTCGTGACTTACAAAGATTGGCATGAGATGTTACCGTTTGCTTTGCACGGGTACAGGACCTCAGTGCGAACTTCAACGGGGGCAACACCTTTCTCATTGGTGTATGGAATGGACGCCGTACTCCCCGTCGAAGTAGAGATACCTTCTTTGAGGGTGTTGATGGAAGCTGAACTTGAGGAAGCTGAATGGGTTCAGGACAGACTGGATCAGTTGAATTTCATTGACGAGAAACGCATGACAGCTATGTGCCATGGGCAATTATATCAAAAACGGATGAAAAGAGCATTTGATAAGAAGATTCATATCCGTGAGTTCCGTCAAGGAGAGCTCGTACTCAAAAAGATCTTGCCAGTGCATAAAGATATGCGTGGAAAGTGGATGCCCAATTATGAAGGCCCATTTGTTGTAAAGACCGCTTTCTCCGGAGGGTCTCTGATACTTACAACAATGGATGGTGAAGAGCTTGCACATCCCGTGAATTCTGATGCAGTCCGAAAATATTATGCCTAAAAACCCGCTAAGTCGAAAACCTGCAAAAGGCGACTTAGGCAAAAGTAAGGGTTAGAAAAAATAATAAAAAAAAAAAGCTCGCTGAGTTGAAAACCCGAAAGGGCAACTTAGGCAAAAAAGAGCGTCCCGGTGGATCGAAAACCCGAAAGGGCGGTCCAGGCAAAAGTTAGGGACGAAGGCATTTCATTGCATCAGAAAACACCGATCATCGCGGACACACTTTCCGCATGAGATCCATTTTCCAGTTCGTTCATCCTCGTCCAAAGCAAGATTCTGGATTAGTCTTAGTTACTAGTGTCAGTAGGTGTTGTTGGATTCAATGTAACCTTTTCCCATATTGCCAATTTCAAAAGCATAATCATCTGTGGAGCTATGCCCTCAGCAAGCTGCCATCCTTTAATAAAAGATACCATTTTGTTACTTAAATTCTTTGGTGCATTACTCTTGTTTCTATTGTTATGCAAAATGCCATTTATTCTTAAATTTTGAAAATGAAAGGTGCTTTGAAAATTTTTTAAACCTGTTCTTCGAAAACGCAATCGAAAAATATAAGAAATTACTTTGACTAGTGGAAATTTCGGAAGGATCTCTTCACTCCGCGAAAAATCTCATTGTTGCAGAAACACTTTTAAACCATTGCTCTGACACAGTCCCCGGTGAGACTATAAGCTAACAACTTTTTCTTGGGTAACTCGAAAGTGTCCCTCAGGTTTTCTTCTCCCTATGTGAAGACGTGATACTGTGCACCCAAGCAGACTGCCTTCTCCCCAGAGAATTCAGAACTTTAAAACCAGATTTGGTTCTACCGTTGATCCTTCTCATTCATGAGTGATGTATTGGTTGCAGAGAACGCAGGGTATCTCCGTCAAGGTGTCTATTTCATCTCTCGTCCTGTCTCTGGTCTGTTTCGTCAGCATACACAGGGGCATAAGCATCACATGCCTATTTCATATATTCATTTCACATGCTCATTACATACTCATTTCATAACATCTTGCATACATTCACATTAACATATGCATTAGCATTCACAGGTTCATGGTGTCTCGCCATCATTGGTTGTTACCGCCGAGTAACTGGATTCATCCATTCTCTCCAAATAGATCGTCATCCCTAAGCATAAAATACATATGTGTTTCCAGTTTCCCTACAGAGCTCGATCCTTGTGGATGACGGTTACTTCAGCTATCTTTCCTCGCCAGGATAAGATATTTACCCTTCGAGATCATTCCCTCGATGGAGTCTTGATTACCAGTCTTCTTTCTAGCTCGATCCTAGATTGAATCTCAGTCGTGTCGGCCGTCGAGCCCAACCAGACGTGCATTTATTTTGCACCATCTAAAGATTTTCACCATACCATGGCAGATACGCGACTGTTCTCGCCCGAGAAGTTTATCACTGTACCCGGATGTGCATTTATTTTGCACTATCTTTCAAGAAAATCAACCACAATCCTTTACAGATACACGCCAGTTCACGCCTGGAAAATCTATCAGTACAACGCTTTACAATCCTACATGTTACAGCATCGGTATGCGACATTTCTCGCCTGAGAAGCCTATCGATATAACAACCTTACACAACAAGATACGCGCCTGTTCTCACAAGAGAAGCTTATCACAATTGATCAGCACCTGTTCTCGCCTGAGAAGCTTATCATCCTCTGTTATCACCTCTACAAGCAGTTCCTACATGAGAAGCTTATTATTGCCACTCTTGCAAATAAGCGACGTTTCTCGCCTAAGAAGCTGATCCTATCTTCGTTATGACTCGCAGCAAATGGCCATCTCCATTGAGCAGTTGGGCTTCCATTTTCCTTGTCGTCTTGAAGTATGGGGAGGTTTGAGCGGAATCATATTCAGGAGAGCACGATCTTGAAGTATGAAGAAGTTCATTTACCCTTTAGTAAAAGAAGGAGCGGAATCATATTCAGGAGAGCACGATCTTGAAGTGTGAAGAAATTCATTTACCCTTTAGTAAAAGAAGGAGCGGAATCATATTCAGGAGAGCACGATCTTGAAGTATGAAGAAGTTCATTACCCTTTAGTAAAAGAAGGAGCGGAATCATATTCAGGAGAGCACGATCTTGAAGTATGAAGAAGTTCAGTTTATCCTTTAGTAAAAGAAGAATCAGAATCGTATTCCAGGCGCCGACCTTAAATATGAGAAGATTTATATATCAGATAAGCAGCAGCCTCTTTATTTGAGTGCTTATCCATTTTGGCATGTAAGTCCCTTCCAACGATAAGTGACAGTTCACCCTCGAGAAGCTTATCAGGGCATTTCCCATTAAAGTCCATTTATTTTGGCATACAGCCGGTCCTTACCCTGTATATTTGATACGGATTTCCGAAAAGTCCGTCCGATCCCATCACGAAGGATAATTTGTAGAAGCTTGGATGTTATTCTTTGCTCAATGCTCCAGCATTCTGTGATCGATCTTGCAGTCGTGTAGATCCCGTTTTATTATTAGACGTTCCCAAGTGGAGGTCATCTCATAGGTGCCATCTCCATTTAAGGATCTTATTCCTAAAGTTCATTTATTTTGGCATACAGCCGGTGTTTACCCTGTATATTTGCTACGGATTCCCGAAAAGTCCGTTTGATCCTGTCACGAGGGATAGGTTACAGAAGCTTGGATGTTATTCTTTGCTCAATGCTCCAGCATTCTGTAATCGGTCTTGCAGTCGTACATGATCCAGTTTTAATTTCAGATTCCCTAGTGGAGGCCGTCTCATAGGTGCCATCTCCATTTGAGAACCTCGTTCCCGTTCTAAAAATGACAATTGGTCGTATTCACACCAGTTGACCATCATTTTAGAATTCCCCAGGTTGTACTGTGTCCCCGCGCGTCGTTTTCCCCAGTGTGTTCTTCTCGTAGTGTCTGTCCCTGTGTCGTCGTATTCGTCAGCATTGTCGCATTCATCATTCCAGCATACGCATCATATCATATTCATGGCATCGTCTGCATTAGTCTGGTCCATAGCATTGCATATCGCCACATATAAGGGAAAAATTTTCGGTTATCTATATTTAAATCCCTTCACCATGATTCCTCGAGTCTCCGCCACTCAAATCATCCGGTGTAGCTATTTAAATAGGGGCAACTGTAATACCCCAAATTTTACCCTTACATTTAGTCAGCATTTTCGCATAACATCTCGTATGTGCATCTGCTAACCACCATCAAGTCATGGAGGTGTTTGTTTTGCAGGATTGGTTCCAGGGGTATTTTGGTCATTTTACGTGGATTCCGCCAATTCTTTGAAGACGGGCTGTTACTGAGCTTTGAGACACTTGAGACCCTATTTCTGAGGCATTTATTTATCACCTGGTTTGATTATATCAAAGCGCCAATTCGATGTGTTCGGTATTGAAATTTGTCGGGCACAACTGGATTTAAGATCCATTTCTTCGCTCATGGTTTATTTCCAGAGCATTTCCTTTTCTGTTAATAAGGCACAGTTTAATTGGGCATTATTGGATTGTTGCTCATAGCATTTGGTCAGTGGAATTCAATTACGGGCAATGTCATCGTTGATACTGAATTTGTTGTGATTACGGCGCACATCCGCGTTTGGTTAGAAAATTGAGGAGAATATTGTTGGCTAGAATCTAAGTTGGAATGCAAGTGAATAAAGTCAGGTGATGAGATTAGGACCACAAACGAGACAAGTACATGAGCAAGAATATCATTCGTGAATATTTATGGTTTATAACTAGAATAATGAATTTAGATATTTGTGGATTTATTCACAAATGTTTATAATTTATAACTAGAAATAAATATAAACAGATTCAAAGTTGAATGATCATGGAATTTTTATTTCATAAGAATATCATTTTACAAAAGGAAGTGAATCATTTCACATTTGAATTGCTGTGAGATTACATTTACAAATGTTACATCTACTCTAAAAAATCCTAAATCCTAAAAACTCCTAAGGTTTCTTCATGGTATCTTTCCCTTGAGTGTTCCACGAAGTTCCTGATCACCTGCAAAAAAATAGGAAAACAAAACAGAGTAGAAAGATGTTAGAAAGATGAATTCGACACTCTCAGAACATCGTCATCATCGAGTGCCGGGAGTGGCACAACCGAAGCTGCGCCCTACCCCCGTTATCGATCCGCGCCATTGGCGTCAGATCAAGTGATCCCTGTTCTTATCGTACGGGACAACCGAGAGAGAAAGAGATAGAAGAAGCGGGACTGATTCGTTTTTGCCGTAATTGGATTCGTTTCAAAATCAAGTAAATCCCATTTGGTTCTCAAAACCGATACCAGGGTGAACACTAGCCAACTCAGGTTCAAACCCGGATGCCGACGGGTCTGAACCGTTTTCTGTCACCTGAAATACATGAATCAGAATGGTATCAGCTCACAATAAAATCCATAAGCTGCACAAAACATGAGCAGATAATTCAATTCAAAATGCAGTTCAGAAGGCAATCAGAAACAGCCAATGGTCATTAACACCAAGACAAAAGCAAGCCTAATTATGGCGGAAATGGTCTCAAAACAAATCCGGATGAACACCAACATAAAACTAGTTCTGACATCTGCAAAGACACAAAAGAACATCAGATAATGCATAACAGGTCCAAATGTTCAAATCTGAGCAAAGTAAATAAGTTTTGAAAAACAATCAGTTTTAACTTAGAAAGGAGGCATCAGTTTCGAAAAACCAACATGCCAGCCCCACGAGCATCAGTAAGTCCATAAACCAGCACATCTGTTGCCACAAAACATCAAAGCCAGGTCTCAGCCATCATACATTACAGCCCCGCTCAACTACACAAGAAAGGCGAATGTTAAAAAGTTGATCGTATCAGTAAACAGGTGGTTCGAAAACCAGAAGGGTCGAAATAACATCCACGGCAACGAAACAATGCCCTTATTACCACAAAGAATCAAGTTCAGAATCAGACTATCACAAAGCAACTCGAATGGGAACATAACAGATAGTTCGATTAACTGAAGCCTACCAAATCCGAACCAGGCCATCCAATTGAACTGCATAAAAACAATGGAAACAACAAAGAGATTCGAAGTCATATCAGCCCTCAGTTTAACCATCATCGGGCATAAGCGTTCAAGCGGCTGGGAGTGCCACGACCGAAGCCGTTACCAATTCCCTACCGAAACGTCGAACTACAGGCATCAGTAATTTCACATGAACTATTAGCTGAATTCAAAACGACAGCTCAGACCCTAAGGTCATCATCGCCAATAACCTTCACTTGGCCACCTTGACTCAATCGAAGCGTCAGCATCAGTTCACTGAAAAAAGAAGAGGAAAAGTTAATTCACAGTGGAGAAACCGAAAGTACAGGACATGAGCTCAGTTCAAACATCATCGCCCAACAAAAGCTGAATTCAGGCTTGAAAGGAAAGAAAGAATTAAGTTTGTGTGCAAGAGGACCAACTCCGGTTACAAGAGAGAAACAGAGTCCTGTTCAGAGACATAAGATCTCATCAGAAAGATCAGAGAAATTCGAGTTTATCAGAAAAATAGATATCAGTTAAAAAAACTATCAGTTATCCACATCCAGTTCAGTTATCCAATCGAAACTCAAGGATGGATATCCACCTCTGAAAAATCCAGAAAAACAAGTCAATCCAAATGCAATCCAATGGAGATCAGTAAAACGAAATCCAATCAATATCGAAAATGGAAAGAATCCCAATCAAATCGAAAAAATATCAGGTTCACAAAGATCAAATTAAAATCACAATCTAATCTCAGTAAAAATAACGCAAATCCAACACTATCAAAAAGCCCACAGATCAGAGAGAGTGATATAAAATGGAACCACATCACCTCATAAAAAACCCTAACAGCCGAGAGAGAGGAGGAGGGTTTCGTCAAAGGTAAGTATCAGAACGCGAACGAGAGCGAAATCGTCCGCAAACCGTTCCAAGTCGGAACCGTGAAGCCTCAGGGAACTCATCATCGGCCCATGCGAAACGAACATCATCCAACCATCAACGGAGACGTTTCCGAAAACCGCTTCAAACCCTAGTGAAGGGTGAGCAATCTTCCTTATCACTTACGTCTTTATTGTGTGTTTTTTCAGGAAAATATAGAACAAAAGATACGAGGAATAGGGCGAAGATGAGAAAGATGAGATCGCGAGAGAAGAAGAGAGCATGCGGCGCCGTGGAGGCCAAAGAAAGATTAGGGTTACCCTAATCTGAATCCTCCCTTTTTTTTCCTTTGTGTTCCAGGACCGGGTTGGGTCCGGGAGTGATGACCGGCCCAACCCATTGTGTTTTAAGTTTTTATTTTATTTTTCTGTTTCTTTTTTTTTACAATAAACCTTTTCTTAAAAAATAATATAATTGTTGGTTTAAAATAAGTAACACTTAAATCTTTTTAATAAAAACCTTTTTTTTAATAATAAATAAAAACCCCTTTTTTAAATAAATATATTAAAATCCATTTTTTTTTAAAAACAATAATTAGGTTAAGATAGTTTTTAGGGTTTGAGTTAAATTAATATTAATAATTCCATTTTAATTCAAATTAAAGTTTATATCACAAAATAAAACCACAAAAGATACATAATTCCACTTCTTCATCATCTGATAATTCATTTAATACTGCCCTCTGACGTTGTTTGTTCGTTTTGCAGTTTATTGCGCTTATTGTTATTTATTTTATCATCGTTCAATTTAAATTTTAATATCATATTGTAACTGCCTCTAATGTAACCTCGCGAATCCTAACAATCGCGCTTTAATTTCTGCCTTTAACATTCCTGCTCGCATGGTTTGCATGATTCAATTATCTCACGCGTTTACTGCACTTCTGTCACACTGCACACATCCGAAGGTTAGGTCTAGCTTTTGGCCGCCGTGTCAATAGTCCTCAACTTCAAACCCTTACAACCTCACAAACCCTAATTTTCACAAATGCCTCGCCGCAGGCTAAAGTTACCATTTTACCCCTAGCATTAGGTCAAAGAGCCGCCGCGCTCATTTTAGGGTTTCCCGCCATGGAATCCCTAATTTAACCCTAATTACAACTTAACAATTCAACGTAGAAATTTGGAGTTTCTACACTCCACGTAAGCGTGTCCTTAAGACATGTTTATTCCCCTTGAGACCTTGACCACTATCAAGAAATCTCTAACCTCCCTTTTGAGGGGAACTACGATTACTCTGATTCTACTCCCGTAAGGATACGTAGGCACAAGATGCGATGTCTTGCCGAGTAAACTTAGAATTAACCCCTTAGGTCTCCTTTCTCACTTTTAATCCTTTGTACATATACCTTAAGCAAATAAATAAAGCAAAATAGTAAGCATTGAACAAAAGGGTCCTGTAGAGTACTACAGAAGTTTAGGGTGCTAATACCTTCCCTAAATTTAATCAACCCCCGAACCCTAGATCTTTCCCCGCATTGTGTTTACGATGCAAAAATAGGTTTTCCCTCTTTTGACCTTTTCCTTCGGATAAATCAAAGAGCGGTTGTGAATTGAATTGTGATTCAAACTCATTAATAGTTTGATATCCTATTTCCACCGCAACAGGCGGGCATTCTTCTTTTAGCGGCAGACGGTGCACAACCATATCTGTATCCAGCCCTGGCATGTCTTCATATGACCAAGCAAAAATATCGATGTACTCTTTGAGCATTTCGACCAATCTTCGCTTGACGTCGCTCTGCAGCGCGGCCCCTATACGGATGTTCCTTTCAACCCCTTCCGACCCTAGATTGATGATCTCAATGACCTCCTCATGAGGCAGAATGATTCGTTCTTCTTGTTTTACCAACCAGGACAACTCTTCTGGAACGTCGCCATCTTCAACAATCTCTTCTTCGGTATGAAATACCGGGTGCTCAAAGTCGAAGTGAGTCATAGGCGGTTCATAGATGTCATCTGAAATAGTAATCCTGCAAAGGAAATGGTAAAATGCTTCAAAATACATACAAAGCGAATAACCACGTTGCCATTTTATTGTAAAAAATAAAAACAGGAAAAACAGAGATCACAATATTTGTACATGAAAAACGCCTTTTGATTTAACGATTAAACAGTGCAATGTACATAACAGAATGACCCTAAGCAAAATCACGATGCCCCGGGTAGGACACCGGATTGTTCAACAATTAAGAAAACAAAGTATTATTGTTTGGTGGTCACAGGAACAGTCTCCTGAATAGACCAGTTGCAAAGCCCTTGTCCTGGCACGCTCGGCTGAATCCAGGCGTCCATGTCGCAGTCACTGTCTCCTTCTTCGGAATTTGAAACAACGTTGATGGTCTCGTGATATACTCCGCTAGCCGTGATTGTTATTGGTCCTTTGAAACGGGGTGCCCCTGCAGCAGGCGTTGATGATGAAGGTTGATACCCTAGCCCAAATCTGTCCATCTTCACGGGGATATCCAGAACCTTGCACCAACCCTTGGTCTCACCAGTCTCTACTAGAGCCTGAGCCTCTTTATATGGCGATACTGCCACCTCTGATGCCTTACTCGGCCCTGGAAGTTTGTCTTTAATGCGCAACCCTTCAAAGGCTTGACAGGGTGTCTCATGAATCTCGCCGTCGACTTCTACGTACTTGAATGATGACAAATGGCTGACTAGTATATCCTCCTCTCCGCAAACTGTGACCACACTGTCCCCTACCATGTATTTCAGCTTTTGGTGCAAGGTAGATGTGACTGCCCCAGCGCCATGGATCCATGGCCGTCCAAGAAGACAACTATATGCTGGCTGGATGTCCATAATGTAAAATTCAGTTTCGAAAATCTCCGGCCCCACCTGCAGAGGTAACGTTATAGATCCAAAGACTGACCTTCGTGTACCATCAAATGCCCTGACCACCAAGTCACTAGGCGTACAAATGATCCCCTTGATGTCCAATTTCATCATTGCTTTCTTTGGCAGCACGTTCAAGAAGGACCCGGTATCTACCAGCACGTGGGACATGATTGTGCCCCTGCATTCAACTGAGACGTGCAATGCCATGTTATGCTCTCTTCCCCTCGGGGTCAAATCAAAATCCGTAAATCCCAAACTATGGCCTGCATTCACGTGCGCCATCACCCCCTCCAACTGATTCACAGAAACATCTTGGGTTACAAACGACGTGTCCAGAATTTTCAATAACGCATTCCTATGGGCTTCGGAACACAATAACAGCGACAATATGGATATCTTCGACGGCGTCTGTTGAAGGTGCTCAACAATCTTATAGTCACTCTTACGGATAAGACGCATAAACTCTTCTACATCTTTCAGTGACGTTTCTTTTTCATTCCTCTGCACCGGAACATCCTCATTCATTTTTCCTTTACCTTTTGCCAATCGTTCAGCCTCTACCTCAGGCGATATAAAAATTCTCCCGCTCCTTGTCATCCCTCCAGTCCCGACGACATTGTCCACAACCCCAGCTGGCTGTTTACTGATATCGATTTTCTCCCCATCACAATACGCTTCCAGCCCATAAGTCCAGGGTACTGCCTTAGTGCTCTCATAAGGTGTTGGCCCTGCCTTTGTGATAGTGATCGTCGGTCGTCTGGCTGGCGCTGTTATAGTTATCGTTTTTCGGGGAATTGTCACCGTAGCGACATCACTTTGCTCATCAGCTAATACTTCTGCAGGTTTCTCAACTGCCGTTCTGTCGAATTGCAACGTGCCTTCATCTATCAAGGTTTGAATACCCTTCTTCAATTCAGCACAGCCCCTAGCTTAGGTCCAACATTCTAGACAAAATTCATCGCAGCCCAGATACACACCTCCTTTCAATAACCTGCTCTTTATTTCACACAACGACATTTTTAGTTCATCAACATTCATGATCAAGTTCAAACCCTCCTCAGTCAAAATAGCATTTGCCCCATGGTTGGGCATGGGCTGTTGTACTATGTTCGGACCTGCTTGTCCAAAATTTATGGCCTTGCTATCCAACAGATCTTGCACCACATGCTTGAACGCGTGGCAAGTCTCTATGTCATGGCCAGGAGCCCTGGAGTGGAACTCGCAGTGCTTATTCGTATCAAAACCAAACGGAGGAGTGCCCGTCATTGGCGCTATAGTCCTCTTTTCCACCAAATTCAAACCCAGTAATGTTTGGAGTAACTCTGCATACGTATAAGGAGGTACATCAAATACTCTTTTCGGCCTCGTGTTAGGAAATCTCCTCTGTCCCTAATTTGGCCTCTGCTGCTGTTGTTATTTCTGCTGTGGTGGTATCTGCTGTAGTGGTATTGGTTGTTGATGAAATGGAATTGTGACGCTTGCCAACTATTGCAGATGATTGTACTGATTCCGCCCTCTGCCCCGGGCTCGGCCTCAACCCCCGAATACTGCACTTGTGTCACCCTGACGGCGACCACCAAAAGCTCTTCTGTTACTGCCAACTGAAGTAGATTCCTCAGCTTGGAATCTCCCCATTTTAATATTACTTTCAACCTTCTCGCCCATCAAGATTAGATCCGAGAAACTGCCCAAAGAAGCGGGAAACAGCTTATCATAAAACATACCGGTGAATGTTCCTATGAACATATCATTCATCTCCTTCTCAACCAAAGGAGGATGAACCCTTGCAGCCATGTCGCGCCATCTCTGCGCATATTCTTTGAAACTCTCATCTTTCTTCTGCGACAACCCCTGTAACTAGACCCTGTTCGGTGCCAGGTCACTATTGTACTTATAATGTGCCACAAACGCTTCAGCCAGTTGCTTCCAAGTCTTTATCTAAGCAGGCTCCAGTCCCATGTACCATTCAAGGGAAGGACCAGACAAGCTGTCTTGAAAGAAATGCATCAGCATTCTTTCATCGTTCGAATAAGCCGACATCCTTCTATAGTATGACCGCACATGCACCTTCGGATAGGTATCTCCCTTATATTTGTCAAAAGTGGGAGCTTTAAATTTCAACGGTACCCTCAGACCAGGCACCAGACCCATTGTGGTCATATCTAAACCAACATCACTTTGATTCACGACACCTTTCATCTGCTCCTCGAGCATCTTGATTCGCTGAGTGTTGTCTACAGGACCTTCAAAACCTCTACCAGAGAAAGCATCTTCTTGTTGGTCTTCTATCCAATTACCATTCTCATTTCCGTATCCATCATACCCATTGTTGCAACCAAATCTAGTATGATTCATCACAGGGCCCCGTCCCCTGTTACCATACCCTTGAGCGACCCCGACAAGTCCAAAAGGCATCATTCCAGCACCATTTCCGTTACCGAATCCACCATAGCCCTGATTGGCATTACCAAATCCATCATGTCCGAAGCCCTGAGCGTTGAAGCCGAACTTCCCATCCTGGTTAGCATAATCAAACCCCTGGTCGTTATAGCCAAATCCGTTGTTACCGAAGCCATTACCTCCAATATTATCACCGCCCAGATTGGCATCTCCGAATCCAACGTTGTTAATGACAGTCTCATTACCGATTCCTGTGTTACCGTTCCCGGCGCCAGCGCCATTGTTCATATTCACAGCAGGTATATTCGCCACAGGTGGAGCTACCGGTGTAGGAGTACCATCCCCATGAATGGTGTCAACACGTACAAAATTGTGGTCTTCGTGTCCATTCCCGACATTTCTCGCTAGCAATGGCTGCACCAGAGTTTGCAAGTTTTCCTGCCCTTTCACAATTGTCTCCATCGTCTGCATGAACAGCGCCAGCTTCTCACGCATGTCCTGCATCTCGCTCTGCACCTGGTCCATAACTCTTTTGCAGTTGGTACGAGTAGAGTATCGGTGAGGACGTTGACTTTCAATCCTGGAAAAACCTGGAGAATGCAGGAAATGAGATACAGTTCAATAATCACCTGTAATGCAATATGAATGTGTATGCAAATGCAACATGTGTCTGTGCATTAGGGAATATCACTCCCCAATTCTAGTGCTAATGTGTCAGTGTGGTGACAGTGACAGCAATAAGAAGTTCGGAACCCAATCATAGAAAAACATCTCATACATTACAGAGAAACCCATCAAGTCAGGAATACAATATCAATGAGCGTACAATAAGAAGGCATGACCTCAACCAACAATCCTGGTGATGGCCGGCACGATGCAAATAAAGCATACATGTCAACACATGAAATAGTCAAGTGCAACCATACGCCTGGTACTCCTCTAATAACCTCTTAGTCTCGGGATGATTTGGTTAGGTAAGCAAACCCTCGACAAGTAGATCTCTTCGCTTGAGAACACGTCGCAAATCACCAGCAGATTCCTCCCGTGCCCCCTCTCCGAAGCGATCCTCTAACTTCCGTTTCTGAGACACAGCCTCCTTCTTGCACTCGATGGCTTTGTTCAATGAGTTCTGAAGACTATATCTTGCCATAACCTCCTCTTCATACTTGCTCTTGCTAGCCTTCAACTGATCTTCGAGTTCAGAAATTTGCTGCTTCAATTTGTCTTCCCTCTTTTTGTTGTTGGTTAGCGTAGCATTCCACGTTTTGTTGCACGAAGAGATTTCCCGGTAAGCGGCATCGAGCGACTTCTTCTTGGACTCTAACATATCATGAGAGCTTCTGAATTCTTTTCCCAGGTGTTCACGCTTCTTTTTCTCTTCTGTCAGTTCAACACCTAGCCTGTTTACTAGCTCAGTCTGCTGTTGGAAGGAAAACACAGCTTTGTTTTTCTCACTCCGCATCTGAGCTAATTCCTTCTCTAACTCTTCGTTAATCTTTATCAAGTCTTCTTTTTCTTTCACAACCCGCTCATAGACCTCTATAGCTACAGTAGTTGGTTCCTCCACTGGAATGGGAACAGGACGTGATACTGCTGGAAAAGGCATTTGTACCTGTCTTGCCCTCTCTTGAATCCACACTTTATATGGCATATAGGCTTGACAATCATTCTTTCCTAGCAATGGTTTTCCTCTTCTGCAGATATGATTCCAAGCGTGCTGAAGCTTGGCCAATAATTTCCCACTCAGGTCACCGGTGAAATACAGAGATTCCCGTATTTCTTCCTCCTTTGGCGGGATTTTCAAAGCATAACAGAATTGCCTGATCAATAATGATGGATTGTAGTTAATGCACCCTTTCCTCCTAACCAGAGGAACATTAGGATATCCGGCGCAGCTGTAGATAATCTCAGATCCCAATAAAGCTCTGTCAAACCAGACAACGTCTTCTGAAACAAGTCCCGTCAGATGCTCATACCAATCCACCGTATCTGCAGACTCAGCAAAAATACCCTTCTTGGGCAGGTGACTCTCAAACCACATATACAACAAAGGCACAAACAAGAGACGTTCTTGCCCCTCCTATTCTCATTCTTATAATGCAGTGAGTGATAGAAATCTCCAATCAGGGTGGGCACAGGATTGCTTGAAGCAAAGATATGGAATGAATCCAAATCAACGAAGTCAGGCATATTAGGGAACAGTACAATTCCATAGATACACAAAGCAAGGATAGCATTAAACACAACCCAACAACCACTCTTGGCGTACTCTTGTGCTTTCCCAACTAAGAATTTGAGAGAAAAACCAGAAACTCCATTCCACGAGGTTAACAGCAGTTCTGAGGAGTCTAAGTGCAAAGCAACAGCCAAATCCTCCAGCTTGGGCTCAACACCCAATGAATGAAGGGCACCTTGTTCTGAATAGTCAACTCCAAGATCTCAGCATATTCCTCCATGGTCGGAGCTAGAATGAAGTCAGGGAAAGTAAAACACCTCAGCGGGGGATCATAGAACTGCATCAGTGCGTAAAATCCGTTACGCTCATATATGGATGGTTTATAAACCAGCCTGAGCAGTTTCCCATAACTCTTCCTGAAACTTCTCTTCACCTCATCACCAGTTAGAGATATCAAACCAAGTAGAGAAGAAACATCGGGACTAGGCAACTTGTACGCAACAGTCTTCCTCAAAGTACTCATAATAACAGATGGAAGTCCGGAGCACTAGAATCGGAAAGTATGAAAATGCACCTGCAGCACAGACACATGTTAATGATATGCACATGATGATGCAAACAATGCAATATGCAAGCAATGCAACAAGGGATCACGTGCCCCTGGTGTCGCTACTCGAAAAATACGCGCAACGACGGGGAAGGCGAAAAAGGAAAAGGACAGAAGAGTCACCATCGAATTTTATTTATCCCACGAGGGGAAAGGAAAATATCGAGAAAACCTCAAGAAAAAGAACGGATAAGATGGTCTCGCAACCAAGAACAGGTTCGGAAGCCAGTTATGTGAAGGGAAGGTATTAGCACCCCTCGCATCCATCGTACTCGATGGGAACCATTTGTTTGTCGAATGTGTAAATTTATTTGCTTAAATATTATGTTATAAAAGTGTTCCACGGGACAGTGAAAAAGGATTTAGAAACGGGGAAAGGACGTAACAGGGAAGAAGAGAGAAAGGACGAACTCGGTGGGACTTCGCGGTCCTAGGCCTACGTATTCTCGATAGACATGAGAAAATCATAGTCGACGTAGTTCGGGGAACTACCGATATAAGGGGAAATGTGCTCGACAAGGATTGTGGCCCTCGTGCCTACGTATCTTTACTTGAAAAAGTAAAGAATCAGAGCAGTCGTAGTTCGGCCTACGATTTGTTGATGCTTTTTATGGATGATGCTATCGTACGCATTCTAGCAGTTAGGTGTATTGCTGCTCGCTCGCTAGAGACTTAGGCATTACCTGTTTGCGGTAGAACGGACGTATCATATCCTTTTCGAAAGATAAGTTTTCGCCATGCGAGGCAAGATGTCACATTTGATTTGTTGAATTATTTTTTTAGGGCGAGATAGGTCCTCGGATAGTAACCCCTACGGGTAGTACCCAATTCTTTATCTCAAAGTTTTTGTTATGAAAGGGTGTGGCGAACATAGCGTCTTCGTATTGAAAAACGAGTATCAAAACCACACACACTACAGTGAGCGTCTCGACACTCGGAGAGGAAGAAGTCTACACCTAATACTTTCTCTTTAGTTCAATACAAAGAGAACTTCATTCTCTTATTAAAGTGTTTTTGGTTTTGAATGGTAAGTGCTTTTGCGACTGAGAACCCTACGGTAAACGTCAGCACTCAGGATAGGAGAAGGCCTACGCCTAACCACTCCACGACCATTCAAATTTTGTTATGAAAAGAGTTTAAAAATGCGCTCGGTACAGGACCGAGGTTTTTAGGTGACAAAGGTTGCGGAAAGAAGTTGTAGAGGGAGATAGGTGGCGGATAAAGTCACGTCTTCGTATTGAAAGACGAGTATCGAGACCACCCACACTACAGTGAATATCCCAACACTCGGAGAGAAAGAAGTCTACACTCAATCCTCTCTCTTTAGTTCAATACAAAGAGAATCCGTTTATTTATTGTAAGTGTTTTGAAAATGCACTCGGTACGGGGCCGAGGTTTTTTAGGAGAAAAAGGTGTGGATGCAAACGTCCTCGTATTGAAAGACGAGTGTCAAAACCACCCACACTACAGTGAGCATCTCAACACTCGGAGAGGAAGAAGTCTACACTCAATCCTCTCTCTTTAGTTCAATACAAAGTGATCTTTATCGTTTTGTTAAATATGGTGAGTTGGTTTAACCATTATTTGAGAAAATCCGCTTGACGTTGGGTCAAGGGTCTTAGTTGCTTAAAAAAGGTTTGAGGTGAAGCGAGCAAGGTCGATGGCGGACGCACAAGGCGGCCGACTTACAAGGGTTAAAAATGGCTCGATAAAATTGAGAGTTTGCTTTTGAAAATGGTTTTTTGGAATCAAAATTCACCAAGGACAATAGCAACATTCCTACTAAAATCATACAACATATGGGATTAGTCGGCTAAAAAAAAAAAAATCGGGACATGCCAATAAAAACGGTTTTTTGAGGTTTTTTTTTGAAGATATTTGAAGTCATAACAAACTGCACAAAGCCATAAATTTCTCATTTTTTTTGCAAGTTTTGAAGCCATGAGTCGACCATAGGGTCAGCGCATGACTTTCAGCCTTTCCCACGGCTCGGCGCATAAACACCATGCGTCGACCATACACTCGGCGCACACCACTTTGATAGACTGACGGGTAAGCGCCCGCCGACTCATGCGTCGACGCATACTGTAAGTTTTTTTAATTTGTCTAAAAATGCAGGCTATGCGTCGACGCATAGACCTGCTATGGTCGATCATTAGCCTGTTAAAACAGTCGAGATCCTAACTTTTTCTACGTTTTCTTTCGTTTTCGTAGTTTCTTGACAATGATTTCTTGGTCCCTTATGGGACCTTACATGATATATACAGTTCAACAACACAAAAAAGAGTAAACAAAATGAATATAAGAGCAAGGAAATAAAGAGAGAAAAGTTTGAGAAAATGGATACCCAAGAGTTTCTTCTTCTTGCAAGTCCTCCTTAGTTCTGGATGAATGTGCTCCACTCCTCACTCTATGTTGTGAAGGCTCTTGCTCTTTTGTGGTTCTCTTTTTCTTTCTTCTCTTTTTGCTGGTTTTTTTTTCTCTCTATTTTTTCTCCCAAATCTCTCTATCTCCAAAATGTTGTGTATGTGAATGATAGTGAAATGAATGATTTTGTGCAGCCTCCAAGCCTCCTTATCTCCCTTTTTCTGCTGCCTTTTCCTGCTGTACCAAAACCACAGCTCTTGCACACTTCCCCATTTTCAGAATTTCCATTTTTGGCAATATCTTTTACCACCTTTTGGTGCAACCCCACTTTCCTTCCATTTCTAGTATATTTTTGCTGTATTTTCTTCTGCAGCACTCTAACTCTCTATTCACCCTTGTACCCATTGGTTGGTTGATTTGTTTGGACATACTCATGTAGTCAATGCATTACCTTTTGGACATCATTTTCAAATTCTGATTTTTTTGATGTGTAGATATATCAAATAAGCTTATAGCCTTGGTTTTGTGACATAAAATGATTTTGTGATATGATACACATTGCCACTTCGTGCATGGGGCTGTTTTGGACCATATTCAAATTGCCCATGAATGTATGCATGGCCTTAATCTTGAGATATTCCAACATTGAATTAGCTCTTAAATATTTTCCTTGCATGTTTGTAAGCACAAAGGGGACCATGTGGACTTGATGAGGCATAGGGGATACCATGGCATGAAGTTATTTTGAATCTTGAATTAAGACTAGAAATAGCTTAATTTCCTAAGCATTATCAAGAGTTTGAAATTTGGTAACCAATGTAACATTCTTGAAAATGTCAAGAGATTTCTCTTTGTAATATTCTTGAATCTAGCCTTGAATTCATGAATCTTGAATTTGGAATGATGGGCTTCCCTTATGTCATTGAATTTGAAGAAATGGGTCAATCCTTAAAAGAGGGCAAATTTTGGGGTGCAACACCTGGCTGAGAAATTCAATCCACAACACTGGCCTCAAATAGACCCACAAACTGCTCAAGACCATCCACAATGCTCCAACCTGGTCTCTGACAGACCTAATAACACTGTCCTCAAAGATCAATACCACTGAATCTCAATCAAGAAAATCGGTAATCTGGAGGTCAAGTTACCTGCATGTCCCAACCCCTCTCATAGGTAGGTGTCCTAATAACTGACACAAGGTATGGCATCCTATGCGGTCGTCGGCGTCACAGACTTTCAAGACTGATGATATGATACCCAGAAGGTGTGGCATCATCATGTCCTGAAGAGGCCTCACTTAGCCAACTTCCAAATGATCGGTCCCTGGAGTCGACAATCCAACTAACCAACAACCCCCTCAACCCAAAGGGTTGAAAAAGAAGTCAACCAGAAGAACCTCGTCCGAGCGTGGATTTCATGAGACACTAGTACATGCAAAGCATGCACGCGCCCACTAATTTCATCTCTAATTCTAGGTGCACTCAAGCCCAGGTCCGGCTTATCTCTCAATCATAGAGCCCCCTCATACCCACAGCAATAATAACAATAATATAATGTTGAATGTAAATGACTGAAAAGTAAATCCATACAAAATCCTCGACGAGAAAACAAGCGCTAGGTCTTCATCCATCTACAAGCGTCAAATAAGCATCCAATCTTCAAGAAAAATAGCAAGCTACAACAAGGAGAAACTCTAAACAGTAGACAACATCAAACAGCTAAGCAGCAGTAAGTCCTACTTCAAACAGTTGCACAGCTCTGACAGCACCAGCTCCTTCTTCTAATAGTCTTCAAGGCAATGTACTTCATCCTCAATCTTCAAGGGATTCTTCAAAGTAAACTCTCCAACAGAGAAATGATTATAAGAGGATTTTGAATGTTAAACCGTCTGTTGAACACCAAAGGTGGCCTACAGAAAGTTAACATAATACATACTGTTTCTCTCAAAGTTCTATCTCCTGGATACAGTCACTAATCCTTTCAAAGGAGGGATGTGAGTATTAAGGAGAGACTTTTAATCATTGAGAAGAATGGAGGCAGAAGAAACCATCTATGTTTATGAAGAAAATTTCTATTCTAAGGCTCTACCTATACCCTATGTCCTATGGTCTTCAAACAACTCCAAGCAAGCCAAGCAATCTTCATCAAGCTTGATTTTGATCTTCAATCTTCATCTTTAATCCTTGCCAAGCTCCACAAGCTCTAACTAAGCCCACACCTCAAGCAAAAGCCCAAAAAGCCCACACAACAAGATAAACCCCAAAAATGGGCAAACCAAATAATCACACAATTGTAAAATATACTAAAAATAGTAATATAATATTTACAAGTCTAATATTAATTCTAAGGGAAATACTATATCTACCCTATATACCCCATAGGTCCCATACTCTAATTCAATCTAAAAAATCCAAAATAAAATGTTCAAGTGCACCTATGTTGTGTATAAACCCTAATCTAACCATCTTAATATCATCTAACCAAAACTACCTAAAAATAATCCTAAAAATTATGGAATAAAATCCAGGGGTACCTAATGTTTGTATCTAATCACCCTAAAAGTAAAGGCCTAAAAAATTAAGGGGAACTATCTAAACAAAAATATACA
Source organism: Lathyrus sativus (assembly GCA_963859935.3). NCBI lineage: Eukaryota > Viridiplantae > Streptophyta > Magnoliopsida > Fabales > Fabaceae > Lathyrus > Lathyrus sativus. The sequence goes on along the minus strand of OZ012739.1, from coordinate 542,587,594 downwards.
AAATTATATACAAACTAAATTCAATGAAAAATAACTAAATGTAAAATATTCACAAAAAATACAGAAAATACCTAAAATAATATTTTTATTTATGCATAATTTTCTTGAAACAAATATTAACCTGTAGCAAAAATTCCCATGTTAAAAAGATCATTTTTCAATTTTATATGATTTTTCAAAGTTGTAAAATAAAATGAACAAAATGAATTAAAAAGTAACAAAAGCTGGTTGCAAATAGCAAAAGAAAACAACATGAAACTCAACTGGGCCAAAATAGGGGGTGCGCATAGTGATGCGTGATAGGCCCATGGCTTGATCAGAAATCAAAACAAAAATATAAAGAAAACATAAAAACGTTGGTGCAGGAAGCAAGTAAAACAAGTGTAATCTAGTGGGCTTCCTATACTGGGGGTGTGAACATCAATATACTTAAGCCCATTACTTAACATAAAACCAACTGAAAAATAGCAAGAAAAATGAACAAATTTGTAGTGCATAAAGCAATCAGAACCATCACAATACATGATGGGCCACGAAATGGGGGTGGGAGTAGTGCAGACCAACTTAAGCCCACATTTCTACACTTAATGAAACGACATAGTTTCACATTCTCAGCAAAGCCTTCACAAATGGAACGCGATGATAGCCACACGATCCATCTCTGGTCAACGTTTCCATCATGATACAAGGGTTGATACCTTGTCTTCCTCATTTTGAAAAAATTTGGAGCCAACTCCATTGATGAACACACTTATGAACTCAATCTGATCCTCATACGAACTTCATCAATTCTTGATCAAAATTTACAAATCAAAGCCCAGAACTACTCTATTTTCTTCCCTGATTCTATCTATGACATTGAAATCCATTGATATGGCTTAAAACTCCAAACACGCATCTCATCTCCAAGACTTGGTCCACCCTCAATTGTCATGATTTACCAAATTAAGATGTCTAATCTCTTCTTTGCTCATCACTGATCAATTATAACCAAAAACCTAAGGCTCTACCTCCATATCCACTGAGTTCTAGGTCCAAACAGAAATCATGTCAACCTAAAAATTGTCACTAAATCGAGCCAAACTTTCCAGAAAGCATCATCTAACCACCTACTAAGTTTCTATCCTAAAGATTCATGATAATTCTATCTAATTCGAGCCATGGAATAGAAATTACTAACCTGTGAAATTGATGAAAACAGATGAGGAATTGCTCCAATCCAATGCTTGCAAAGCTCCAGATTCACTCAAGATGTTGATCTTTTGCTTCTGTATGCACTAATTCTTGCTCAAAGTGCTTGAATCCCCATAACAGAATTTCAGTTGCAATGTTGGAAGTGGAAACTCAAGAACTCGATCCAGCCAATAACTCTCTCAGATTTTGATTGCAATACACTCAGTGATGATTATGGAATTGAATTGAATCAAGAAATTGAAAGAATGGTGAAGAATTTTGAGAAAACGAAATTGAATTGCAATGGAAGAAGATGAAGTTCAATCTCTGAGTTTGGCACCAAATGAATCCCAACCTTGATCTTGATCAACTCAAATGACTTTATAGATGAGGTTAGAAACTTCTAGAGATTGCTGGAATGATCCAAGGAGAAATTGGATATCTCATGCTATGATAAATTGAAATAGTAAGTTCAAAAAACCAGTTGCATCTTGCCTTGTTACAGAACTTGTATGAGGCTTGAATTTCTCTCCAAATGAGAAATAGAATGTGTGGGAATGGCTTGCTAGCTTGTGCCTTGATCCCTTGTTCATTTGGCAAGTGTAACTTCATTTACAAGCAACTAATGACAAGCCCAATTTCTTGACCCCAAATGAAAAATCTAATGATGTCAATGATCTCAAAATGTGTTTTCCCTTCAATTTGGTATATCACATGATGCATTTTGGCCTTGGATCAAAAATCCCCAATTTTGGTCACTTGAAAATGTACTTTTCCTTCCATATTTGGTCAAATTTGTCATTTTGAGTTCCATGCATTTACAAACTATCATGACCTCTTACTCAGACTCAAAACATCATTTTGAGCAAGTTTGATGTTGAACATTTTTTCATTTGAGGTTTGCAAGTAGGAGTTTTAGGCATATGCTTGAAATGACCTATAATCTTACTTTCCTAAAATACCCCTGGCTTATCAAGATCATAAGTAGAGTTCCACAAATCAGAATGAGACATGCCATACCTTTCTAGAAAGCTAAGATCATGAGGAATAACTTTAATGTTTACCATAACTCCATTTGAAAACTCCTTGTGGGGCAAAAGTTGCTTGGAAGTCAAGTAACTTTCACAGATAAATTTCAGTGTCCTCAGATGACCTGTAACTTGCAAGAACCATAACTTGAGTTCTATAAATCTCCTTGATGACTTCCACCACTCAAATTAAAGTTCTTGAGATGCTCTACAAGCTTCATGTTGGCCAAAGATCCATTTGAGACTTGTATTTTGAATTATTTTGCTTGGAAGTTTGACCTAAATTAGGGGATTTTACACAGAAACCCTAATTTAGAAACTTCTCTTCTTCTTGATTTCTTTTTGATTTCTCCTTGAAAAACACCACATCCATATCCACATATCAAATGATTAATCCGACATCCTTCAAATAGGCCTTGATGCCCTTCAATCAAGCATTATACCTAGGGTTGACCCAGATGAAACCCTAGTTGACTGTCTTCAACTGTAGCTCTTGTAACCACACCAATAACTTGTCTTACTTTCAAAATGACCCTCTAGGTATTCCATGATGTCTACACACATTCCATGCCTCAGTTCATAGCTCACAACCTCTTTGATGATCTTCAAATACTCCCCAAATAGGATATAGATCTACTGCTTGATCTATTAACTTCTCAAAGCTTCACCTTCTTTCTTGGTGACTTGAATAGGCTTGAACTTGAATGAAACCCCTCTGATGTGCTTCTTGAGATGAGAATGGCACTTGGTCCATTGTTGGATGGCTGGCCCATGCTATGCTATGCAAATGAATGAACTATGTATATGATCTACTATGCAAATGATAAAGCTATGAAAACACAAATCAGGTAAAACAATTTGGTCAAATTTTAGGGTGCAACAGCTGCCCCTATTCAAACGGCTTGGACCCGACTGGGTGAAACGCCCGGAGCCTTCACACAATCGAGGTACGAGACGGTTGAATACCAATAAACCCGGAAATTTTCCAACTGTAAAAATAAATTGCGAAATAAACTGCACCACTACTTGTTCTCTATGCTCGCGTGTCTGCTCCACGTTCTCTACGTGTTCCCCATGCTGGAACACATCATCAGGCAACTATCCATGTCCTAAAGAACCGGTCTTCCATCTTCTGAGGATCACGGGGAAGTCAGACCAGGGTGAAGACCACGTGTTGGTCTTCCCTACGTCATGTAGGCCCTGGTAGTTACTTGTGTTAGGGCTGGCAATTCAACCCAATATATAGTAATCGTTGACCCAGCTCTAGGGGAACACTATAAATACCCTCTTTCACTAGAGGGTCAGGTATTCTATTCTCTACACCTTTTTGTGATACCCCAAATTTGTCCTACCCTTCTCTAACCTTAAATGGCTTTGGCTTCTCGCTCATTTACATCTCTATTAGAGCCTTAGTCCCCACTATAGAGAAGTTTGTTATTGAACTAAATGTTTCAGACGATGGAGGGATAGCTGTTGTAAGGAACAAGATTAAGATGTTCGCTCAAAAGAAAGTGACACTTCTTCCAGACTGACGCAAAGTTGTTATACTTGATGAAGATGACAATTCGGCGTCCGGTGCACAACAAGATTTAAGAAGGATAATGGAGATATGTTCTAGTTTTACGTGTGTCGCACTTGCTTGCAATATATCTTCTAGTATTATTGAGATGATTCAGTTGAGGTGTGCAATTATGATATTTTCGCGACTATCTGATCAAAGAGACACTTAGTCATCTCATGGTTATGGTTCAAGCTGAGAAGGTTTCCCTACATCCCTGAAGGACTCAAGGCTATCATTTTTTATGGTAATATGAGACGATAATTAAACAACTTGCAAGTGACATACATCAGGTTAGTTTGTTAAACAAGGAAGTGTTTTTAAGGTTTGTTCAGGGCTCAAGTAATTGAATAGCTTAGGATATTCCTCCATGGATTTTTGACGTATCATAAATTGCAATTGTACACCATGTTTTTTTTACGTATCATAAAAAGTGATGATATGGATGACCACTTGAAGATTAGAATTCATGAAGGAATTGGATGAAGCAAGTCTATGACATTCACATGTGCAAACTGATATATTGATGCCTAAACTTCTAAAAAAAGGTTATTGTTGCTAGGCTCAATATCACTTTTCACATATTAGTTATCTACATCATCAAACTATGGAAATTCATTTGTAAAAAGAAGCAAGTTTCTGTCAGTTCACACTACAATTCCACGAGCCTTCTCCTTCTTGGACTCTGACATGAACTTGATCCTGGCGGATGATCTCCCATAGGTCTTCGTTTTCTCTTTGCGCTTTAACCAAAGCGTATCTCAGCTCTTCCCTAGTCGCGGGGACCTCAGGTTCCATGGTTATCTCATAGTCATGAGTGTAGAACATGATTAAGGCAATTTCCTTTGACCATAGCAGGTACCCCCTGGTGGTTAAACAACTTGCATTCTCCATTGGGGTTGGGCCCGTGAGGTGTGGATCTCTTTGAGCATATTGAGCATCTTCTTCTAGTTCCTGGTTGCGACCTGTCTCACAGAAGCGAGGCCTTAACAATTCTGGTTCAGGCTCGGGCCCGGTAGGATACCCATGTTGACGCCGAGCGAGAATAGGATTATAAGTGATCACCCCTTCTATCCCAATGAGAGGCACATTGGGGAAATCTCCGTAGCTGGAAATCATGACTTAGTCACCGATGCTAGTGTCATACCATGTGATATCATGGTGTCTGAGAGTGACAAGTTTAGAAACCCATGCGCTTTTGGTAGGAAGCCTCCAAAGGATATGGGTCCTGGGCAGATGAGAAGTAAACCATCGGTCGAGTAGTGCAAGACAACATGAGAATCATCCACAATCATACAAGGCGAAACGGTGAATGACTACATAAGTATCAGCCAGTATTGTGTTGACCAGATTTTTGAGGATGAAAAGGCGGATTGCTTCTTCGCTGATGAAGTCGTAACTGCTTGGGAACAGATACAATCCATATATTAGTAGTGCCAAAATCGCCTCAAAAATGCCCAGGTTTCTGCTTTCATAGTGATACTCGGCCATCTCCATTAGAGGCCCGACATCCATTCCATACCACCCTCCTTTCGCCCTCATTGGTGGTAAGTCTTCCAGCTTGATATGCAGGGCTTTAGCTAAGTCCTTCTTCTTTGGTTTTCCATAAGGGAGCGTAAAAGTCCATGGGATCTTTAAGTAAGCATTATACTCTTCGAGGGTCGGGAGTAACTGAAAATCTGGAAACACAAAACAGTGGTAAGTTGTATGATAGAATTCCACCAAGGCTTGCAACATGGGCTCATTGATCGGAGCGCTTATCAACGGCAATAGGTCCCCATATTTGACTATGAAAGCAGCAGGGTTTCGGACAAGTCTGGTTAACATTCTTAGACGGCCCAATCTCAGATCCGGGACTCGAAGCATGTCTCTTCTTACCATGTTGTTGCCTGCAAAGAAAAAGATGAATTTCCTTGAATGGTTAGAAGAAGTGCAAATGCAAATGCACATGATTGTCATGGAACTCAGATATTTTCGAACATCAGAAATCGTCATTTCATTAACAAACAAAATAGATTACAAAACATCGTTTCCTCTTACAAGAGTTTTAACTAAACAACTTGGTGAATCCTATCAAGGTTCTCCTAACAGCCTGAGGTTGAGCTTCTCGATCTTTCTTTCCATCTGAGTCTTCTCAATGATGAGTCTGTCCATAATTATTTTCCATGGATTAGACTGAGGCTCATAAGGTTCTTCTAGTGCTTTCCTCTTCTTACAAGAGAGGATTTCTTCATCTTTCGACTGGAGTTGTCTCTGGAGCTCCGCATTTTCTTCAATGACTATCTGATACTTGTGCTTCCAAGCTTCTTCAGTTTGCTGTGCTTTGACCAAAGCAATTTTCAACTTTTCTTCTTCAGACATGAAGACCAACGGGCGCTCTTCCTTTAAGGCCATAGGCTCTTGTTTAGGATACGACATCCTTAGTGTGACGGCTCTTTTCCGAACCCATTGGAGGTAAGGTTCCAAAGAAACACAGTTGAGTCTTCCAAGATTTTTCTTTCCTTTTTTATGTAGATACTTCCAAGCTTTTAGAATTTTCTCTTTTAATCCTTGACTATCTTCCCCTTCTTTAAAGAAGATGCTTTCTACTTGAACACTTTTGGGTTTGTCCTTTAGAGGGTGTCCCAATTGTCGGCGGGCGAGTATTGGATTGTAGTTGATCCCTCCATTAATGCTGAGGAGAGATACATTGCCAAATTCCCCACAACTGTCAATAATCATTGTCCCATCATAATCACGACTATACCAATCAATATCGGAATGGGTAAGAGCCATGATCTTTTGTGACCACCATCCTTTCTTTGGATCCCAAAAAGCGTTGGCTTTGGGTAAGTGTGAAGTGAACCACTTGTACAATAAAGGAGCGCAACAAGTGATCATTCCTCCATTATGGAAGTTCCTCAGATGAACAGAATGGTACGTGTCTGTTAACAAGGTAGGCACGGGATTCTTCTTCAAGAAAATTTTGATGGCATTGAGGTCCACAAAATTCTCAAAGCTTGGAAACAAGAGTATACCATAGATGAGTAAGGCAAGGATAGCCTCGAATGCATCCATGCTTAAATGATCTGCGTAATATCGAGCTTTCTCAACCAAGAATTCTGCTTTTAACCCAAAGACTCCCCCTTTTGTAATCAGATTCTTTTTTATATCAGCCACTCCCAAACGCGTAGCTTTGGCGATATCTTGCTCTTTAGGGTCCTTCTCTACAACCGGAAAAGGAGAATCTTCAAGAATAGGCAATCCAATTAACTGAGAATACTCTTCTAGTGTGGGTACTAGCTGATAATCAGGGAATGTGAAACAGTGGTAGAGCGGGTCGTAAAACTGGAGGAGAGTAGAAAGAAGTCCACTATCCATCTTTATCTTCAAAAGTAGCAACAACTTCCCATATCGACTTTGAAATCCTTCTGGATCTGTCACTAAGGTGCTCAATCTTTTCAAGTCATCTAGGTTAAAACCCTTGTAAGTGTACTTCAAAGTCTTCTTTCTTTCAGTGTTCATGACGACCTCTGATGTTCACAAACAACAAAGTTTGAGTTCCATGAAACCATATGATGATATGATGACATGATGATATGAATGCGCAACCACAAGCAAATGCACATGCACACAAACTTAAGGTTGAGGACAAGCATGAGTCCAAGGGCCTACCCATCCCCAAAGATAGTACTATGGATTGATTTGTACCTGCCGAACGGGTTCTACAAAGTTCCCAGAGTCATCAACCCATCTTTCGGATATTATCAACTTCCCAAATTACTTGGTAATCGATAATATTCTCAAGAGAATCTCGTCTGAGTGTAGTATCGCGTATCAACTATTTCGGAAATACTTCCTTATAGTCATCGCACTACGTCCTAATAAGGCCAAAGTGGGGTAGAATGTATTCTAAAAGTCCACAGTATCATGGGCTCCTTCGTTGAAAGTAGCATTGTTTTCACGAATACTCGATCAACAATACTAAAACTTTCAAGAGGGCCTACACTGAGCGGTGGTTTCTTAAGTTAGCTTGGTCGGGAATCAACTCCTTATAAGCCTTCTTGAATATACCACCATCCTATCACAATTGCACTCAAGTCCGGGTATAGGACCGTCTCACCACTCAAAACACCCAATACCCAACATCAAACAAGTATATTGACAAATATACATGTTAAGCAAATATTCACAAATATAGCATGCAATTAAACAAAATAGGCTAAACCCTCAAGTTAAGTCATTTTCCCCAGTGAAGTCGCCATTTCAGTTGCGGTGAGAATCGTGATACCAAGCTATTGATTAACTTGAATCTTTAATTCTTAGATTACAACCGGACTTTAATTTATCCAAAGGAAAGGTCTAAAGAAAGAAAAACCCTTTTCGCGATGTAACAACAACGCTAAGAGATTCGGGGATCGGGGGTTGGTTATGCATAGGGTAGGTATTTCACATCCTAAACATCTGTAGTACTCTACAGGAACCTTTTGTTTGTTTGCATGCTAAGTTGTTGGATATATGTTAAGGTTGGAATTGGATAAAGAGTGCAGATTGATAGGTAAAGACCTAATGACTTGTTTCTAAGTTTGCTCGCAAAGACATCGCGTCCTCTGCCTACGTATCCTAACTAGGATAGAATCAGAGCAATCGTAGTTCACCTCACAAGGGTTAAAGAACACTTGATAATGACCAAGGTTCAGGGGTGGAATAAGTATAACAATACTTGTGTAGAGTTTCACAAAACTCACTGGATCTATGTTGTAACACTCAAAGGGGAAATAAGTAATCATTACTATGATTCTTATATAGAGTTAACAAACTCTATCCTAGGGTTCTAATTGAACATCACACCTAGTAGAGGTGGGTCTCTTAGACTTAAGCAAAGTCTAGGGTTTTGTAAACTAGGGTTGAAGGATGACTTAACAAAATCAAGGAGGTAATGAGCTTTCCATGACACAAGAGTCAATGGAGAGACTTTTCCTTTGGAAGGAGAGAGGGGAGGCAACTTGGATGAGAACTAGAAAGTTCCCATCACTTGGGGAAGAAAATTTAACAAAGTATAAACATATTCAAGCCTGAGGAATATAGAAGACATAATTATAATCAAGGATTAACCAACACATTACAATGAGCAAGTATTTTGAGTAGGACGAATGGTCACGACCGATTATAGCAAGCATATTACAATGAGCATGTCTTGACAAAGGTGTAGGCATATCTTAGCAAAGATTGAAAGTACGGTCTTAACAAAGATTAGGAAAAACATGATAAAGGTGACAACCATGTAAACAAATAACAATTTGAAAACAAATCATGTTATAAACTCAAAGTGCAACAATAATATGCATAGATAATAACCTCACACAGTTAAATTAGTTTAGCCTCGTAATTTAGGAGGTACATGGCAAGAGGATTACTTAACAAAGTAAAGATGAAGAAATCATGGTGACAACCATGGGAGAAAGTCCTAACATGCTCACTAATACGCGAGGAATGAGAATAAATGAATATCTAAGCGCAAACAATCATAGTGAAAAATAAAATCATCTGCGTATGGGAGATAACGATCTCAATACCAAGAAAACTTGCAAGTAACCCAAAGGCATGAAAATGAACAAACATGGAATTTTAAAAAATATCACATGAAAGTAGGCATCAAGACAAATATAATGCAAAAAGAATGGGTTCAAAATGATAAAAAATGAGTGAGTTATGATTTTTTGAAGTTGAGGTGATTTATGACAAATAAAACAAAATAAACAAGAATAATAAAAAGGAGAAAGGGCCAAGCTGGGGGTTGAACCCAGGCCCTTATGTTTACAAACATACACCACAACTACTAGAGCACACACGCGCGCTTTTTAAAGTAATGGAAAGAATAAACAAAATAATAAAAACATGAGATAAGAAAATAAATGAAGCAAAAAATGCCTCGCTAGGGCTCGAACCCAGGACACAAGGCATGATAGGCGTTTTAATGGCAAGGCAATAACCACTGGGGTGGCGATACATCCGTTGATTATCCCACCCCAATAAATACATAACCCTTCACGCGCGCTATTTTGGGCCCAAAACCAAGGCAAACAAAGCAGATACGGATTGGATCGAAACTCTATCAAATCAAAACCAAATTCAACAAAATTAGAGTCTAAATTGCTTGGAATTTAATGAGGATTATGATAGCATCAACCATTTTTCAAAATCATGCTTACACAAGGGAACTCGATGGAATATGCAAAAGAGAAATTTGGAATGCATAAGGGAACCCAATGTCTAAAATAGATGCATACAGTCCATATAATCACTATGCACAAACTCTAAATATGTAAATGAAGGATCTCAAACTCAAAGATCAGCCAAAAAACTAATCAAAACAAAACTGGCACGTTATGGTAAGATGGAATGCAAGGCTGGACATGAACAACAAGTTATGATGCAGCCACAATGCCATAGCCTCATACTCAGTTCAGGCATGGATTTTTATCAAACATGGGCTACAAGGATCTTCAAAGGGATACATGCACTTCACAAGGCTGACAGATTGAGAAGTAGTGCAATATCAACACATCTACACATCACCAATTGCTTGACAGCAAAACAATGTGTACATGAGTTTCCACACACACAAGTGCAAAAGTAAAAAAAATGAAGTTTGAAAGTATGAGAGTTTTAAACATCATCTTCTGAAACAGGATGCAAACAGTTAAATCAAAGCAAAATATCCTTTGAAAAATTCAATTTAAACGAATTCCAATCAGCATTCCTACACAAACTTACACACAAATCAAAATGATCTAGAAGCAACTGTTATGACATGGATTATGCATGAACAAGTGGAATTTCTGTTTAAGGCAAGCATTGATCATTCTAACCTTACACACACCTCTAACATAAGCTAAAGAATGATCTTTGATGAAAAACAAGTGGTTGTTATGACAGTATAAGGTTTTGGTATCCAAGGTGCTCACTTTATGTGTGATCATTCATTTCAAAGTGTGATTCTTGATTCCAACCAGTTTTAGATTCAAAGGACCACACAAACATATTACAAATGATAAACATGAAATGTTAGATCAAATATTTCAATCAAAAACAAGGTTGATGCAAAAATGGTGTGTGGAGTGTCATTTTTGTGAAGAAGTGATCATTTGAAAGATGAATTTTTGTGACAGTGATCTTTAGTGTAGAATGAACATACCAACACACTTCAAATGACTATTATGATGTGTATGTGAAGTGAGTTTAGGGAAAAAGAGACTTGTGCAAAGAGTAGTAATTGTGTGGCTTGAATGTGCGTGTGAAAGGTGGTTTTAAGACATGAAACTTTGAGGGAGCTGCTTTAAGGTCAAAACAATTATATCAACATACTTTAAAGGATATTTAAGGGATGTTCAGATGCTGCTTTGATGTAAAAAAGATTTGGCATGAAAAAGTGATAATTGAGTGACTTGATGCATTGATGGATTTGTGACAACATGTGAATTTTTGATGCTATGCTCAAAACAGCCAAGTAAGCACACAAGCATATCTTAAATGTACATAGAAACATGCTGGGATGATAAAGTCAAGTTTTTAATGCTTTATGCAAAATATGGCCTCAACTGCTATGGTTCATTTTCAAGCAAGTTATTAATGCTGCCAGCAGTGGAGATTATGCAGGATCATGTGATGAAATGCAGTGTAATATCAGAGAAAAACAACTTACATGTTTTGGCAATTTCACAAATTTGATGAGGTTGATGTTTCTATATAACAACATGAGAAATGTACTACCAATTGATGGTAATTTTCAGGTTTTGACAGCAAAGTAAGACAGCAGTACCAAGATCAAACAAGAAGATGATTTCAAGCCATACAAATAAAAATCAAATGAAATAAACAGAGTTGAAACTGTTTTGTCTACAAACTTAGTTCAACCTATACTAATGCCTTGGAGCCAAGCTAAACAAACTAAAGCCACCAGCCTGCCCTCCTCTCAGTCCTATGCTTCTGACTCAGCAATATAAACAGTCATGATGAGTTCCATCCAACTTTATCTTGGTTATGACCTATAGCCTAACAGTCTGCATCAGGGGTACGTTGGTATGTTTAAAATAAGAATGACTGCTATGGGTGATTCCACAACAGTTTGGTTCAGTGATCATATGAAAATGCTAGCAGCCTTAACATTAACAAACTAATCAACCAGGCTTCAAAAGCCAGAGTTATGAAGATGAACAACATTCAATAAACATGAATATGTCAAGAGTCTGGCCTAGACATGCTCCAGAAGATCAAACTGATTAGGACTCTCTTAAGTTGATAAAAACATCACAAACAAATTCAGACAACAAATACAAACAGCCAATCAACAACCAATAGCAACAGATTAACAAGATGCAAGATTAAGGTAACCAATTACTCAACAGTTTGATATGCCTAAGTTTGACTCTAGCACCAAAATGAAGGTTGTGTTCATAGACAGAGAGGTTATTACATGAACTGAATAGACCAAATAAATCTGCCATTTTTAAACTCAAACATTACTCAAATAACAAAGACTAAATGAAACCAAGTTGACTAATCTCCCCACAAACCTGGATAGCAGGCTAGCACTAAGGTAACTATGGTAATAAGCTGGAACTCTCAGACTAGTTAATGAATCCAAACAGGCTCAAAGTAACAAACCCTCCATCCTAACAGATTTGGTAGTGAAATCAAAAGTAGGCAAAACACAAAGTTGGCCACTATGTGTAACAGCATATCCAAGTGATTCTTAAATACATGCTAAACTGAGCAGAAACAAAAAAAGGTTCAGGCTATAAAAATCAAATTCAATCCATTTCACACTTCTCATTACAGTTAGTGTTTCCCTAACAAAACCTAGCATGTAAACAACAACTGATGCAAGACAAGGTAGTAATAACAGCAATGCTTAATAAACCTGCAAGTCATTTTTTAGAACAAACTGACTACAACCCTATTCTTTCTCTTTTTCAACTTAGAGTAGAACTAATAGTAATAAAAACGACAAGGATGCTTAAACACATACAAATGTAAATGGTAAAAAAAAAACTGGTCTCATCATGATATTGAAAGTGAGCAAGTTCTGCAGCAATGGATGGACTGTGTGATGATAAATTCAAACATAATTCAACAGCCTAAACATAATTTAATACCAAATCAAAATATTTAATTCCAACTGTTCTACTCTATACATGATTTTGCCAAGATCAAACACTAGCACACCCAAAGTAAGCTTCTCATATGATTGGGATTCAAAGGTAACCAACATGACAATCATGATAAACCAAACTTTCAAGTTCAAAATTCAAACATGTATGGATGACATTCATATAAGGAAAGGGTTTGTAAATACTAACCTCTTGTAGATTCCTCTCAACAGCACCAAGCAAGAATTCCTCTTTCAAGCCTATTGGTAGTCTTCTTCTTTTTTGAAGCAAAATACGATTTTTATAGACAGTTGAAGAAATATGCTTCACCAATAATTTTCAATGCTTTGGACAGTTATATCATGACATATGTGAGGTGTGTGTATGGTTTAAACAGATGGAAAAGACCCAGGTAGTAATTTGGCTCTTAAAATGCATAAAAGTCAAAATATGGAGTGTGAGAGTTGACTTTTAGATTGGTGGCTTTTCTGAGAAATGTAACAATGGGAACAGCTTCAAATGGCCATTTGAAAGTTGTATGGATGGTCTTTGAAGTGTTTTTGGGTTTAGACAAAGGATTGGCATGAAAAATGAAAAGTGGCCAATTTGGTGGTTTTTGTGATTTTTCTTCACTTACAAGAAAGAAGGTAAAGAAGGAGAACTATATGCTCATGATGCTTGGGATAGTTCTGGTGTGAAAAACAAATGAGGGTGAGGCCTCTATTTATAGGAGAAAGAAGAATGAGGGCAGCTTTGTATTTTCCATTTTTTGGAGGGAGTTTCATGATGATTCTTTCAAAATCTTGCCAATATCTTCATATCAGCTTCTACACATCAAACCCTTGACTCAAGGTATGCAAGTATCAGCTGACATGAGGTATTTGAGATGACTAGAGAGAGCTATGAAGGTAGGGGCCTGCAGCTTCCCCAAATTGCTTGAAAAGTTTCTCTTTCATGACTTTAAAATGATTATTTTAATTGCAACTTGCCATCAACTTGCTTGGCTCATCATTTCAATCTTTTTTCTGGTTTTTTATTCATTCATACCTCATATTATCAGATTGTAACATGATCCAAGGGTGGAGAGTGCCTCAAGTTGTAAAAATCCAACTTTGAGATGTTGAAGCAAGTGAACTTTTAGTGTGACAGACCCAACTTCAAGACACCATAACTTCCAGCTCACAACTCCTCTTGGGGAGTTCTTGTTCTTTTTGGAAAGCCCTCATATAGCTATACAACATTCATGTTTGTCAAAAGTTCCAAATCTATGTGCATCTTGGTTGAAAAGTCCCTTAAAGTTAGCAAAAAAACAAGTTTTGATGCAGCCAGATTTTGAGAAATTCACTAAGTGTTTTGTACTAAAAAATGACTTTGATGATAACTCCAATTCCATGCATTTTCTGAGTGTGGACTAGTATAGGACTTTTGTAGGACTTGTTAAGAGCTTTCCAACGAGCTTTGAACCACCTCATTTGGGTGTGTGGTTAGGGAGTTAGGGTTTAGCCCCTTTCGAAACCCTAATTTCCCGATTTTTCGATTACTCTCACGTCCTTGATCCGATGATCATGAAAATTGATAGGTAGGTCCCTCATGACATAAGGAAAAACTTTGCTTCACAACTTGAATTCCAATTCCTAAAATTTGAGGGGTTGACTTTTCGGTCAACCGTACGATCGATCAGCGATTACCGGACCGTCCGTTCATGTTTCGGAGCTTCCAAGGCTTTGAAACTCTTTGAGGGGACTTCACTAAGCCATATGAACTTTTTAAACCATACTTTTATCCTTGAATTATTTCTCAAATCTAAAGTCAAACTACAGTTGACTTTTTCAACCCGAAAACCCTAATCGGGTGCCTTGAACTGCATTGCACCCCATCTGTGGGTGATTACCTCAAATTGAACTCACACATGGCCCAATATGGTACTCTTGATCTCATTTCATAAATTATTCAACCCAAAACATTGGTTGACCAATCCTCGAAACTTCGATTTTATCAGTGCGGAGCCCCGTTTCATTTGTATCTTGACAAAAACACACTTCGAAACTTGTTAAGGTTAGATAAATAAATGCATATGATATGAAGAGGATATAAGGGGTCAAAATTTGGGGTGCAACAGATGCCCCTATTTAAATATCTTCACTAGATGGTAATGAGAAATGACAATCCTCATAGAATCGTAGTGAAAGGTATTTAAATATAGTAAACCAGAAATTTTGTCCCTTAGATCCGATGGTATGCAAAAGGACAAATGCAAATATGCCATGAATCTAAATGATGTTATATGATGTTTGAATGCCAGACAGATGCAAACACACGAAAAAATATGAAAGAACGGCAAAACGACGAGTAACCACTCACGGGAACCCAACACACTGGGGAAAGATTCCAAGCGAGGTAAATAAGATAATTCAAATATGACTAAGGATGCTTGTTCAAAGAAATCTTTCCTGCAGGGGACACAAATTCCACCAGGGAAGACACATCTTCATCGGGGAAAGGAGATCCGAACCTTATTGGGGGTAACCAGATAAGGAAAACCACCGGGGAAGATGATAACTCTTCACTGGGGAAACGAAAGAAAAGAAATGCAAACCACACTGGGGAAGAGACCCACTGGGGAAAGCTTTGCTGGGGAACAAAATCCACTGGGGAAGCACAGTTTCATCGAGGAAAAGACGGAACAGAGACACGAATCTCACTGGGGATAACCAGATTGAGAAAGATTTCCTATAACGAAGAGTTCAAACGGGATCTTCAGGAAGAGGTTAGAAATAAGACCGGACGTGCCGGGGAAACTAGTATCCACTAGTTCTCCGAGACTCGACTGGAAAAGCAAAAGCTTCAACTGGGGGAGACTGATGACGACCAGAAGGACAAATAGCTTCAAACAGTGCTAGTTTCCACTAGACTTACTGGGAATATGGTAACGACCAAAACAAAACGGTTTCCAAGAAGTGTTAAGTATCCTTATACTTCCTGGGGATATGGTGACGACCAGATCGAATGTCCAATTACGATTGGGAAATTCCAAGCAATGTTGTCAAAACAACAGGCCCCTGGTTGGGGAAGTTGGTAACAATCAATTTTCGGTACTAATAACAATTAATTTTCAAGCAATGCCAGTAACCACTGGTCTTAAAGGGGACTGGTGATGACCAAATCAAGATATACCAATAAAAATTGGTTCTGGACAATGCTAGTAACCACTAATCTTAACTGGGCTTTTGGTGATGACCGAGTCCGGGGGGACCAATGACCATTGGTTCCCTTTTTTACAAAGTTTGGTAACGACCAGAGGATAACGACCTGCTTCAAGCGATGCCAATAACTATTGGACTTAGGTCAATTGGTGACGACCGAATTAGGCATACCAATATCAATTGGTTCTGGATAGTGCTAGTAACCACTAGATTTTCCAAACAAAGCTAGTGACCTCTAGACTTATAGAGATTGATAATAAATGAATCAAGGGGTACCAATAACAATTGGATTTGAAGGTGATGCCAATAATCATTGGACTTTTAGGGAATTTTGGTGACGACCAACTCCAATGTTAATGATCATTGGTTTTTAGCCAAATTTGGTGAAAACCGAATCAGAGGGACTCCAATAACAATTGGTTTGCTTTATAACGGAATCAGTATCATCTGGGTTTGAAAAACAGTTGGTGACGACCGAATTACTGTACCGAACGTAGTTAGTTCTGAACACGTGCTAGTGACCACTAGTCTTTCAAAGTTTGTTGGTGATAACCAAATCGAAGGTGAAAATTGGTAATAACCCCCTGTTTGTATAAATTAGACATTGCTAGTCACCACTAGCTTCCCAAAGCAGATAAGGAAACCCCAGGATGTCAACTTTGAAGCGAACTTGTAACAACAAAACAAAGATAAAGGTAACGACCAAAGGATCTCGACGGCGGGAATGCAAACAAATGTGTATGCTGGCATGATGTTGTATGCAAGACGCAGAACGACCCATAGGAACAGAGGAAAACCAAATAAAGAGGGAACTCGTCACACTGATCTTCAAAATGCCTCAAGTCAGGAGACATTTCCTTCTTTGGTGCAGATAACGATCTTTTCTCAGTAATATCCCCGTAATTTTGCAAGGAAGAAGTCTTAGCTTAATAGCTAGAACTGTTGTCGGACGCATCTATCTCGGTCAAAGGTAACAGCGATTTCCACAACTTCAAGAACTGTGTAATATCATCATATTACCTTTAGAACTTTTCAATCATTTTGTCAAATTGTGCTTTCTTTTTAAACAAGACTTAAGTTTTTCAAAACACTTTGCTTTCATGAAAATTCTTATTAACAAATAAGTGAAATTGCATAACAAAAATAGCAGATCATAACAATGGTTTGGCCAAAAAAAGAACTGATTTTATTGATAGACAAGAACTTTACAAAATGCAAAGCCTTGGGGATTTTATAAGTTTTGAAAAAATGGCAACAAAAAAGATTACAGAATCCCATAATAATTCGGTCCTTCCGACTGCCAGTTCACTTGCTTTGCTGCTTCTGACGAGAACAACGGGCGTTGGCCTTTCTTCTAATATTCCGCACATGATTCTGCCCCAGCGTCTGTCAGCTTTCAAACCTTGGGCTTTCATCTTGTCGAGGCACTGGAATACTCCTTCTATGTACTTCGTTTCAAGCGTAGTATTTTCTTACTGCGTCTGAGTTGATGGGATACTTGAGTGGTTCGCCATCCATAGTCTCGAGAATCAGAGATCCTCCGGAGAAAACAGTCTTCACAACGAAGGGGCCGTCATAGTTGGGCATCCACTTGCCACGCATATCTTTTTGTGTAGGTAGGATTTTTCTAAGGACAAGCTTTCCTTCCCTATACTCTTTGGGATGAACCTTCTTGTTGAACGCCTGGGCCATCCTTTGTTGATAGATTTGACTGTGACACATGGCCCTCATTCTTTTCTCGTCGATGAGATTCAACGAATCGAATCTTTCTTTTATCCACTCGTCTTCATCCAGCTTTGCTTCCGTCAAGATCTTCAAGGAAGGTATTTTGACTTCAATGGGTAGCACAACGTCCATCCCGTACACTAAAGAAAAGGGAGTTGCCCCTGTCGAAGTGTGTACTGATGTTCGGTATCCGTGCAAAGCAAATGGTAACATTTCATGCCAATCTTTGTAAGTTACGACCATTTTTTGTATTATCTTTTTGATGTTTTTGTTTGCAGCTTCAACTGCACCATTCATCTTAGGCCTGTAAGGGGACGAGTTGTGATGTTTGATCTTAAAATCGTCACAAAGTTCCTTCATTGTTTTGTTGTTCAGATTCGACCCGTTGTCAGTGATGATCTGGTTAGGGATACCATATCGGCAGACAATCTCCTTTTTAATGAAGCGTGCGACCACTTGTTTCGTCACATTTGCATATGACGCTGCTTCCACCCATTTGGTGAAATAATCGATTGCGACAAGGATGAAGCGATGGCCATTATAAGCTTTTGGCTCTATTGCCCCGATCATATCTATGCCCCACATTGCAAAAGGCCAAGGTGACGTCATCACATTGAGAGGATGTGGAGGGACATGCACTTTATCAGCATAAACTTGACATTTATGACACTTTCAAGCGAAGAGTATGCAATCCGTCTCCAAAGTTAACCAGAAGTAACCCGCTCTTAAGATTTTCTTAGCCATGGTGTGGCCATTTGCATGGGTGCCGAAGGCTCCTTCGTGTACTTCGGTCATTATGAGATTCGCCTCATTTTCATCGACACATCGGAGTAAGACCATATCTTGGTTTCTTTTGTACAAGATGTCGTTGCTGATGAAGAATTTAGATGACAACCTTCGTATTGCTCTTCTGTCAATTGTGGACGCGTTAGCGGGATACTCTTGGTTTTGAAGTAAATTCTTGATATCATGAAACCATGGCTTCTCCCCAGATTCTTCGTCTATTGCCATGACGTATGCGGTACTGTCCTTCTTTCGATGCGGATCAGAGGTGCCTCGTTGGCAAACTGGACTTTCCACATGGATGCCATCATGGCCAACGCATCGGCAATGTGATTTTCTGCTCTTGGTACGTGCTTGAAGGTAATTTCATCAAAATATTCAGCCATCTCTAAGATGTGGGTCTTATAAGGAATCAATTTTTCATCCCTGGTTTCCCATTCTTCTTTGAGATGGTATATCACCAAAGCAGAATCACCAATTACTTCCAAGATTTTGATACGGAGGTCAATGGCAACCTCCAATCCTAAGATGCAGGCTTCATACTCTGCTATGTTGTTTGTACAGGAGAAACAAAGTCAGGCTGTGACCGCAGTGTACCCTCCAGTTGGATTTTTCAGAACAGCTCCGATGCCATGTCCATTTTTGTTTGACGCTCCGTCGAACATCATCTCCCAACGGGATCCCGGCTCGGGACCTTCCTCTGGACCAGGCTCTAGTTTCGTGCGCTGAATATACATCACATCTTCATCAGGAAAATCGAACTTGAGTGGTTGATAATCCTCCATAGGATGCTCTGCAAGGTGTTCTGACAAGATGCTCCCTTTGATGGATTTTTGAGCGACATACTGGATATCATACTCTGATAGGAGCATGTGCCATCGGGCTAATCTTCCTGTTTGAGCTGGCTTCTCAAAGATATATTTGATGGGGTCCATCTTAGAAATCAGCATCGTAGTGTGACAAATCATGTACTGCCTCAGACGTTTGGCAGCCCATGCTAACGCACAACAAGCTTTTTCCAAGGGAGAGTAACGACTCTCGCAATCAGTGAACTTCTTGCTTAGGTAATAGATTGCATGTTCTTTCTTCCCTGACTCATCAGTCTGGCCCAAGACACAGCCCATCGAATTTTCTAACACGGTCATATACATGAACAAAGGCCTTCCAGGTACCGGAGGAATCAGCACTGGAGGTTCTTGCAAATACTGCTTGATTTTCTCGAACGCCGCCTGACAGTTTTCATTCCATACCACCGTTTGATCTTTTCGTAACAACTTGAAGATCGGTGTGCAGGTAGGAGTCAGATTGGAGATGAACTTGGAGATATAATTCAAACGTCCAAGGAAGCCTCTAACTTGTTTCTCAGTTTTGGGAGCAGACATCTCCTGGATTGCTTTAACCTTGTCAGGGTCTACTTCAATTCCTCGCTGACTAACGATGAAACCAAGTAACTTGCCTGAGCAAACTCCGAAGGTGCATTTTGCTGGATTTAGTCTCAATTGATACTTTCGGAGTCTCTCGAATATCTTCAGTAGATGATCCAAGTGGTCTTCTTCACTTTGGGATTTTGCAATCATATCATCCACGTACACCTCGATTTCTTTGTGCATCATATCATGAAAGAGTGTGACCATAGCTCTCTGATACGTTGCCCCTGCGTTCTTCAAACCAAAAGGCATTACCTTATAACAATAGGTGCCCCATGGTATGATGAAAGTTGTTTTCTCCATTTCATCTGGATCCATTTTTATCTGGTTATAACCCGAAAATCCATCCATAAACGAGAACACTGCAAAGCTTGCTGTGTTATCCACCAAAGGCTCAATATGTGGTAGCGGGAAATCATCCTTCGGACTTGCTTTATTTAGATCCCTGTAGTCGACGCACATCCTGTCCTTGCCATCCTTCTTCGGGACCGGTACAATGTTTGCCACCCATTCTAGATACTTGGATACTGCTAGAAAGCCGACATCTATTTGCTTTTTGACCTCATCTCGGATTTTAAGCGCCATGTCTGGTCTCGACCTGCGAAGCTTTTGTTTGACCGGAGGACATTCTGGTTTCAGGGGGAGCTTGTGCATGACAATGTCAGTATCCAACCCTGGCATATCTTGGTAGGACCAAGCAAATACGTCAACAAAATCTCTGAGGATTGTTATCAGCTTGTCTTTGATTTCTGGCCTTAATGATGCCCTAATCTTGACTTCTCTTTTGTCCTCCTCTAACCCCAAGTTGATGACTTCCGTCTGCTCTTTATGGGGTTGGATATAATCATCTTCGTATTCAGCCATTCTCTTTAACTCTTCTGGGACTTCTAACTCTTCTTCATTCTCTTCTTCAGCTTGAAAGACAAATGAACTGCTAGTAGAAGGAACCGAATGATCATAGGATTCTGTGGTTGATGGGGGTATTCTGCATGTTTTATTTAGGAATAATCAGGCACTCACACACAGACATGCAGATGAAGGGTGGTTTTTATCATTATTTTTTTCAAAAGAGATTGCCATTTTTTTCAAAAAGAGTGAAAGTGATGCGCAAACAAATAACAAGAGTTTTAACAAAAACACTTTTTCATTAATGATTTTCAATTTTTGCAAAGTGGCCCAATACAAAATAATTCGCAGGTCTTGGGCAAGACCAGGAAATTTTTAAAGAAAAACACAAAGCTAACAGGCATAATGAATTACTCTAAAGGTAAAAAGATGGGAACTTCCACAGCCTCCCAATTGCGCAATGCTCCTCCTCCTCTAGTTATTAGATGATCCAGATTATCGTCCTCATCTTCAGCAATAATGGCATTGACTTGCACACCGCCACTGGTGAATATCTCTTTTAAGGACTTCTTCTTCATGGTGCTTTCTTCTGGCTCGCCTTCCGGAGTTGGTTTGTAACCCAACCCTTGTCGATCGTTCTTGGCTCGAGCATTGACTTCGATGATCTCTCCCCATCCCAGTGGGATTCCGGCCTTCAGTGCTGCCTTAATACTTTGAGCAGAGGTAAATGATGGCCCTTGGGTTATGTCTGATTCATCGACTAGAACAACGTGAGCTATTTCTAGTGCTTGGAAGGCTGTCTCGAGAGAGTCTTCATCATCCTCAATATACTGGAAAGATGACAAGTTGCTCACCATTAAGTCCTCTTCTCCATGGACAATGACTAACTGGTCATTCACAACAAACTTCATTTTTTGGTGGAGCGTGGAAGTGACAGCGCCATCCGTATGAATCCATGGTCTTCCCAATAGGCAGCTGTAAACCGGATTTATGTCCATCACCTGGAAAGTGACTTCGAAGATTTGTGGTCCAATTAGGATAGGAAGATCAACTTCTCCTATCACGGTTCTCCTGGATCCGTCAAATGCCTTGACTATAAGAGAGGTTGGTCTCATGGTAGTACCTTGATATGCCAGCTTGGCCAAAGTCCTTTTAGGCATTACATTGAGTGTCGATCCCGTGTCAACAAGAACTCGGGACATTGTATCCTCTTCACACTTGACTGACACATGTAAGGCACGATTGTGCTTGCGCTTCTCAGCCGTCAGGTCATTATCATCAAAGCTCAAAGTGTTGCAGGCAGTGATATTTGCTACAACAGAGTCGAACTGCACCACTGTAATATCTTTAGTGACGTGGGCCTGTGTCAGGATTTTGAGTAATGCCTGGCGGTGTGCTGGAGAGCTTAAAAGCAAAGCCATGACCGAGATCTTGGAGGGTGTTTGATTCAATTGGTCCACCACCCTATAATCGCTTCGTCGAATGATTCTCAAGAATTCTTCTTCATCGTTCTTGAGACTTTCTTTTCCTTTAGCTAAAGGTTCTTTGGCGGTAGTTGTCTCCGGAACAGGCTTCTGAGGAACAGGCGTCTTTTGAACAGAAACTGCTGGTGGATGAGCCTCGTTGTATGTTCTAGGTTGATAGACACGACCACTCCGGGTCATTTTGCTTCCACTGGCAATGTTGGCCACACTTACTGGTTTCTTTTCTTTGAAAATCCCTTCACACCATGAATAGTCTTGTTTTTGTGTCACGGCTCTTGGGTGAGGCTGGGATCCTCCCCTTGGCTCAAACCTAGTATGTCCCTTCCCGAATTTCGGGGGTGCATCATCACGAAATACTGACCGAATGTTCTTGTAGTTTTTGTTAATGTTATTATCTCTGAGTACGGCTCCTTTGTTGGGTTCTCCTGGTATGTTAAACACAGGCTCGATGACTGCCACATCTTCTTCCTTTTTTCGGTGGGCAATTTCTATCATTCCCTGTTCAATCATAGCTCGAATGTCCTTTTTCACAGCGTCACAACCCTCAGGATTCAGCATACATTCTTTGCAATCCTCGTGAGATGTCTTGAGTGACCACGCCTGAGCGAGGCGTTTGTGTAGGTCTGCTAGTGGCACTTTGATCTCACCAACAGTAGTTACTTTCTTGTCTTCTGACCCCTCCCCTTCTTCAGTAATGGCATTGACTCCACCATGATTTGGAAGAGGGTTGCTCTTAACGTTGGGCGGATTGTCTTCGAAGGATAGAATTCCCTTTTCAATAAGTTCACGAACTAGGTGCTGAAGGGCGAAGCAACCTTCGAGATTGTGGCCTGGAGCATTCTCATGAAATGGGCAGCGGGCATTTGCATCGTAATAGAACGGGAGTGGATTAGGTGGAGCACCTAATTTTCTTGTTTTAACCAAACCTCTTTCTATTAGCATGGGAAACAGGTCGGTGTAACTCATTGGAATAGGCTGTATCTTTGGCCTATTTGCTTGATAACTTGCCTTCGGGGCCCTGTTCTGAGGTTGTTGACCCTGCGGCTGCTGGTATTGTTGTTGATTATTGGTGCGATACTGTTGCTGACTGCCAGACTGATACTGGTGTTGATTGTTGAAGGCCCCAGGTTGGGGACCATGCTGTAAAGAAGGTTGAAAAACCGGGGTCACTGCCGCTATATATGATGGTTGGTACTGTTGGTGGTGGCTTCGTGAGCTTTGTACTTTCTTTCCATATGTGATTGCGCTCACCTCTCCCTCTTTCTTTTTGTGGAACGTGTTGACTGGCTTCTTTGCCGTGCTGGCGCTTGAGGTAACATTTGGAGTGGTCACTTTTCCACTCTTTAAACCTGCTTCCACCTTGACCCCCACTGCCACAATATCAGAGAAATTTGTTGTAACGCTGCTGATCAAACGTTCATAGAATTCTGGTCGAACTGTATCCACAAACCAGTCTGCCAACTCCTTCTCAGTAAGGGGAGGCTCTACTTGTGCTGCAGTTCCGCGCCATCTTTGTGTATACTCCTTGAAGGTTTCAGTATTCTTCTGCGTCATGCTGAGAAGCTGACGGCGGTCGGGAGCTAGGTCCATGTTATACTTGTACTGTTGAATAAAAGCATTTGAAAGGTCTTGGAAACTGTGAATCTTAGCTTGGTCTAAACCAAGATACCACTTGGCCGAAGCCCCTTTTAGACTATCTTGGAAACAGTGTACTAGCAGTTTATCATTTTCAATATGCGGAGCCATCCGCCTACAGTACATGATTAAGTGCTCTTTAGGACAAGCGGTCCCTTCATATTTATCGAAGATTGGCGTTTTAAATTTCTGAGGAAACACCAATCCAGATACCAAACATAAATCCTTGGCATCAGATCCAAAGACATGATTTCCTTCAATGGCCCTCATCCTTTTGGCCATGATGTCCATCTCTACTCTTAACTTTTCGTGTTTTTCGTCCTCAGCTTCGGATCCATCGGGTATATCAAAGATTGACTGTTGATTGGCGAAGACTGGTCGTACTGTGGTGGGTCCACCTGCTGGAGTAAAAATGGGGTTTCTGATTGTTGAGTCGAACAATGGATTGAGACCTGAAGACTGCATGTTATTGAAAGGTGGCACAAAATCCCGGGACATGCCATAGGGAAACTCCGCTGAAGTAACAGGAGCTATTGTGACATTGGCTGCTGCTGTGGCAACTTCGGAGATCACTGTAGGTTGTGTATCCATTTTTGCTTTGATCACGTTGAGGGCTTCCAAGATCTGGTTGACGTCCCCTTTGATCCCTTCAATGTCATTATCCATTCGATCGAACCTTTGGTCGTTATCTGCCATCTTTTTTTGAGCTTGGGACCGTGTATTGTATCCGTGGGTACTCAGCGTGACTCCTTATCTCCTCTTTCTGTGATGAGAACAAAAGATGAGCTGCGGAACCCCAAATGCAGGATTGATGTAGGATGACATGCAAATGCGGATGCATAAACCATTCAAGGAAACTCAAAATTTTCGTTTACAAACAAAAAAGTTAGACCAACACGTAACGACATGCTTAAAAAGCGTTTTTCATTTGATAGCTGGAAATCTATTACAATAGAGTGGCCTTTGCTAAAAAGCAAGACTTTTCTTATAATGAAAGTAAATGCAACAAACAGGATTTCAATCCTTCTTTAGGGAAAGCAGGGAAATGGTGAAACAAAAATCAATCTAACAAGACGACCCTTCTCCTTCTTGGACTCTGACATGAACTTGATCCTGGCGGATGATCTCCCATAGGTCTTCGTTTTCTCTTTGCGCTTTAACCAAAGCGTATCTCAGCTCTTCCCTAGTCGCGGGGACCTCAGGTTCCATGGTTATCTCATAGTCATGAGTGTAGAACATGATTAAGGCAATTTCCTTTGACCATAGCAGGTACCCCCTGGTGGTTAAACAACTTGCATTCTCCATTGGGGTTGGGCCCGTGAGGTGTGGATCTCTTTGAGCATATTGAGCATCTTATTCTAGTTCCTGGTTGCGACCTGTCTCACAGAAGCGAGGCCTTAACAGTTCTGGTTCAGGCTCGGGCCCGGTAGGATACCCATGTTGACGCCGAGCGAGAATAGGATTATAAGTGATCACCCCTTCTATCCCAATGAGAGGCACATTGGGGAAATCTCCGTAGCTGGAAATCATGACTTGGTCACCGATACTAGTGTCATACCATGTGATATCATGGTGTCTGAGAGTGACAAGTTTAGAAACCCATGCGCTTTTGGTAGGAAGCCTCCAAAGGATATGGGTCCTGGGCAGATGAGAAGTAAACCATCGGTCGAGTAGTGCAAGACAACATGAGAATCGTCCACAATCATACAAGGCGAAACGGTGAATGACTACATAAGTATCAGCCAGTATTGTGTTGACCGGATTTTTGAGAATGAAAAGGCGGATTGCTTCTTCGCTGATGAAGTTGTAACTGCTTGGGAACAGATACAGTCCATATATTAGTAGTGCCAAAATCGCCTCAAAAATGCCCAGGTTTCTGCTTTCATAGTGATACTCGGCCATCTCCATTAGAGGCCCGACATCCATTCCATACCACCCTCCTTTCGCCCTCATTGGTGGTAAGTCTTCCAGCTTGATATGCAGGGCTTTAGCTAAGTCCTTCTTCTTTGGTTTTCCATAAGGGAGCGTAAAAGTCCATGGGATCTTTAAGTAAGCATTATACTCTTCGAGGGTCGGGAGTAACTGAAAATCTGGAAACATAAAACAGTGGTAAGTTGTATGATAGAATTCCACCAAGGCTTGCAACATGGGCTCATTGATCGGAGCGCTTATCAACGGCAATAGGTCCCCATATTTGACTATGAAAGCAACAGGGTTTTGGACAAGTCTGGTTAACATTCTTAGACGGCCCAATCTCAGATCCGGGACTCGAAGCATGTCTCTTCTTACCATGTTGTTGCCTGCAAAGAAAAAGATGAATTTCCTTGAATGGTTAGAAGAAGTGCAAATGCAAATGCACATGATTGTCATGGAACTCAGATATTTTCGAACATCAGAAATCGTCATTTCATTAACAAACAAAACGGATTACAAAACATTGTTTCCTCTTACAAGAGTTTTAACTAAACAACTTGGTGAATCCTATCAAGGTTCTCCTAACAGCCTGAGGTTGAGCTTCTCGATCTTTCTTTCCATCTGAGTCTTCTCAATGATGAGTCTGTCCACAATTATTTTCCATGGATTAGACTGAGGCTCATAAGGTTCTTCTAGTGCTTTCCTCTTCTTACAAGAGAGGATTTCTTCATCTTTCGACTGGAGTTGTCTCTGGAGCTCCGCATTTTCTTCAATGACTATCTGATACTTGTGCTTCCAAGCTTCTTTAGTTTGTTGTGCTTTGACCAAAGCAATTTTCAACTTTTCTTCTTCAGACATGAAGACCAACGGGCGCTCTTCCTTTAAGGCCATAGGCTCTTGTTTAGGATACGGCATCCTTAGTGTGACGGCTCTTTTCCGAACCCATTGGAGGTAAGGTTCCAAAGAAACACAGTTGAGTCTTCCAAGATTTTTCTTTCCTTTTTTATGTAGATGCTTCCAAGCTTCTAGAATTTTCTCTTTTAATCCTTGACTATCTTCCCCTTCTTTAAAGAAGATGCTTTCTACTTGAACACTTTTGGGTTTGTCCTTTAGAGGGTATCCCAATTGTCGACGGGAGAGTATTGGATTGTAGATGATCCCTCCATTAATGCTGAGGAGAGGTAAATTGCCAAATTCCCCACAACTGCCAATAATCATTGTCCCATCATAATCACGACTATACCAATCAATATCAGAATGGGTAAGAGCCATGATCTTTTGTGACCACCATCCTTTCTTTGGATCCCAAAAAGCGTTGGCTTTGGGTAAGTGTGAAGTGAACCACTTGTACAATAAAGGAGCGCAACAAGTGATCATTCCTCCATTATGGAAGTTCCTCAGATGAACAGAATGGTACGTGTCTGCTAACAAGGTAGGCACAGGATTCTTCTTCAAGAAAATTTTGATGGCATTGAGGTCCACAAAATTCTCAAAGCTTGGAAACAAGAATATACCATAGATGAGTAAGGCAAGGATAGCCTCGAATGCATCCATGCTTAAATGATCTGCGTAATATCGAGCTTTCTCAACCAAGAATTCTGCTTTTAACCCAAAGACTCCCCCTTTTGTAATCAGATTCTTTTTCATATCAGCCACTCCCAAACGCGTAGCTTTGGCGATATCTTGCTCTTTAGGGTCCTTCTCTACAACCGGAAAAGGAGAATCTTCAAGAATAGGCAATCCAATTAACTGAGAATACTCTTCTAGTGTGGGTACTAGCTGATAATCAGGGAATGTAAAACAGTGGTAGAGCGGGTCGTAAAACTGGAGGAGAGTAGAAAGAAGTCCACTATCCATCTTTATCTTCAAAAGTAGCAACAACTTCCCATATCGACTTTGAAATCCTTCTGGATCTGTCACTAAGGTGCTCAATCTTTTCAAGTCATCTAGGTTAAAACCCTTGTAAGTGTACTTCAAAGTCTTCTTTCTTTCACTGTTCATGACGACCTCTGATGTTCACAAACAACAAAGTTTGAGTTCCATGAAACCATATGATGATATGATGACATGATGATATGAATGCGCAACCACAAGCAAATGCACATGCACACAAACTTAAGGTTGAGGACAAGCATGAGTCCAAGGGCCTACCCATCCCCAAAGATAGTACTATGGATTGATTTGTACCTGCCGAACGGGTTCTACAAAGTTCCCAGAGTCATCAACCCATCTTTCGGATATTATCAACTTCCCAAATTACTTGGTAATCGATAATATTCTCAAGAGAATCTCGTCTGAGTGTAGTATCGCGTATCAACTATTTCGGAAATACTTCCTTATAGTCATAAGGCCAAAGTGGGGTAGAATGTATTCTAAAAGTCCACAGTATCATGGGCTCCTTCGTTGAAAGTAGCATTGTTTTCACGAATACTCGATCAACAATACTAAAACTTTCAAGAGGGCCTACACTGAGCGGTGGTTTCTTAAGTTAGCTTGGTCGGGAATCAACTCCCTATAAGCCTTCTTGAATATACCACCATCCTATCACAATTGCACTCAAGTCCGGGTATAGGACCGTCTCACCACTCAAAACACCCAATACCCAACATCAAACAAATATATTGACAAATATACATGTTAAGCAAATATTCACAAATATAGCATGCAATTAAACAAAATAGGCTAAACCCTCAAGTTAAGTCATTTTCCCCAGTGAAGTCGCCATTTCAGTTGCGGTGAGAATCGTGATACCAAGCTATTGATTAACTTGAATCTTTAATTCTTAGATTACAACCGGACTTTAATTTATCCAAAGGAAAGGTCTAAAGAAAGAAAAACCCTTTTCGCGATGTAACAACAACGCTAAGAGATTCGGGGATCGGGGGTTGGTTATGCATAGGGTAGGTATTTCACATCCTAAACATCTGTAGTACTCTACAGGAACCTTTTGTTTGTTTGCATGCTAAGTTGTTGGATATATGTTAAGGTTGGAATTGGATAAAGAGTGCAGATTGATAGGTAAAGACCTAATGACTTGTTTCTAAGTTTGCTCGCAAAGACATCGCGTCCTCTGCCTACGTATCCTAACTAGGATAGAATCAGAGCAATCGTAGTTCACCTCACAAGGGTTAAAGAACACTTGATTATGACCAAGGTTCAGGGGGGGAACAAGTATAACAATACTTGTGTAGAGTTTCACAAAACTCTCTGGATCTATGTTGTAACACTCAAAGGGGAAATAAGTAATCATTACTATGATTCTTATATAGAGTTAACAAACTCTATCCTAGGGTTCTAATTGAAGATCACACCTAGTAGAGGTGGGTCTCTTAGACTTAAGCAAAGTCTAGGGTTTTGTAAACTAGGGTTGAAGGATGACTTAACAAAATCAAGGAGGTAATGAGCTTTCCATGACACAAGAGTCAATGGAGAGACTTTTCCTTTGGAAGGAGAGAGGGGAGGCAACTTGGATGAGAACTAGAGAGTTCCCATCACTTGGGGAAGAAAATTTAACAAAGTATAAACATATTCAAGCCTGAGGAATATAGAAGACATAATTATAATCAAGGATTAACCAACACATTACAATGAGCAAGTATTTTGAGTAGGATGAATGGTCACGACCGATTATAGCAAGCATATTACAATGAGCATGTCTTGACAAAGGTGTAGGCATATCTTAGCAAAGATTGAAAGTACGGTCTTAACAAAGATTAGGAAAAACATGATAAAGGTGACAACCATGTAAACAAATAACAATTTGAAAACAAATCATGTTATAAACTCAAAGCGCAACAACAATATGCATAGATAACAACCTCACACAGTTAAATTAGTTTAGCCTCGTAATTTAGGAGGTACATGGCAAGAGGATTACTTAACAAAGTAAAGATGAAGAAATCATGGTGACAACCATGGGAGAAAGTCCTAACATGCTCACTAATACGCGAGGAATGAGAATAAATGAATATCTAAGCGCAAACAATCATAGTGAAAAATAAAATCATCTGCGTATGGGAGATAACGATCTCAATACCAAGAAAACTTGCAAGTAACCCAAAGGCATGAAAATGAACAAACATGGAATTTTAAAAAAAAATCACATGAAAGTAGGCATCAAGACAAATATAATGTAAAGAGAATGGGTTCAAAATGATAAAAAATGAGTGAGTTATGATTTTTTGAAGTTGAGGTGATTTATGACAAATAAAACAAAATAAACAAGAATAATAAAAAGGAGAAAGGGCCAAGCTGGGGGTTGAACCCAGGCCCTTATGTTTACAAACATACACCACAACCACTAGAGCACACACGCACGCTTTGAAAAGTAATGGAAAGAATAAACAAAATAATAAAAACATGAGATAAGAAAATAAATGAAGCAAAAAATGCCTCGCTGGGGCTCGAACCCAGGACACAAGGCATGATAGGCGTTTTAATGGCAAGGCAATAACCACTGGGGTGGCGATACATCTGTTGATTATCCCACCCCAATAAATACATAACCCTTCACGCGCGCTATTTTGGGCCCAAAACCAAGGCAAACAAAGCAGATACGGATTGGATCGAAACTCTATCAAATCAAAACCAAATTCAACAAAATTAGAGTCTAAATTGCTTGGAATTTAATGAGGATTAAGATAGCATCAACCATTTTTCAAAATCATGCTTACACAAGGGAACTCGATGGAATATGCAAAAGATAAATTTGGAATGCATAAGGGAACCCAATGTCTAAAATAGATGCATACAGTCCATATAATCACTATGCACAAACTCTAAATATGTAAATGAAGGATCTCAAACTCAAAGATCAGCCAAAAAACTAATCAAAACAAAACTGGCACGTTATGGTAAGATGGAATGCAAGGCTGGACATGAACAACAAGTTATGATGCAGCCACAATGCCATAGCCTCATACTCAGTTCAGGCATGGATTTTTATCAAACATGGGCTACAAGGATCTTCAAAGGGATACAGGCACTTCACAAGCCTGACAGATTGAGAAGTAGTGCAATATCAACACATCTACACATCACCAATTGCTTGACAGCAAAACAATGTGTACATGAGTTTCCACACACACAAGTGCAAAAGTCAAAAAAATGGAGTTTGAAAGTATGAGAGTTTTAAACATCATCTTCTGAAACAGGATGCAAACAGTAAGTCAAAGCAAAATATCCTTTGAAAAATTCAATTTAAACGAATTCCAATCAGCATTCCTACACAAACTTACACACAAATCAAAATGATCTAGAAGCAATTGTTATGACATGGATTATGCATGAACAAGTGGAATTTCTGTTTAAGGCAAGCATTGATCATTCTAACCTTACACACACCTCTAACATAAGCTAAAGAATGATCTTTGATGAAAAACAAGTGGTTGTTATGACAGTATAAGGTTTTGGTATCCAAGGTGCTCACTTTATGTGTGATCATTCATTTCAAAGTGTGATTCCTGATTCCAACCAGTTTTAGATTCAAAGGACCACACAAACATATTACAAATGATAAACATGAAATGTTAGATCAAATATTTCAATCAAAAACAAGGTTGATGCAAAAATGGTGTGTGGAGTGTCATTTTTGTGAAGAAGTGATCATTTGAAAGGTGAATTTTTGTGACAGTGATCTTCAGTGTAGAATGAACATACCAACACACTTCAAATGACTATTATGATGTGTATGTGAAGTGAGTTTAGGGGAAAAGAGACTTGTGCAAAGAGTAGCAATTGTGTGGCTTGAATTTGCGTGTGAAAGGTGGTTTTAAGACATGAAACTTTGAGGGAGCTGCCTTAAGGTCAAAACAATTATATCAACATACTTTAAAGGATATTTAAGGGATGTTCAGATGCTGCTTTGATGTAAAAATGATTTGGCATGAAAAAGTGATAATTGAGTGACTTGATGCATTGATGGATTTTTGACAACATGTGAATTTTTGATGCTATGCTCAAAACAGCCAAGTAAGCACACAAGCATATCTTAAATGTACATAGAAACATGCTGGGATGATAAAGTCAAGTTTTTAATGCTTTATGCAAAATATGGCCTCAACTGCTATGGTTCATTTTCAAGCAAGTTATTAATGCTGCCAGCAGTGGAGATTATGCAGGATCATGTGATGAAATGCAGTGTAATATCAGAGAAAAACAACTTACATGTTTTGGCAATTTCACAAATTTGATGAGGTTGATGTTTCTGTATAACAACATGAGAAATGTACTACCAATTGATGGTAATTTTCAGGTTTTGACAGCAAAGTAAGACAGCAGTACCAAGATCAAACAAGAAGATGATTTCAAGCCATACAAACAAAAATCAAATGAAATAAACAAAGTTGAAACTGTTTTGTCTACAAACTTAGTTCAACCTATACTAATGCCTTGGAGCCAAGCTAAACAAACTAAAGCCACCAGCCTGCCCTCCTCTCAGTCCTATGCTTCTGACTCAGCAATATAAACAGTCATGATGAGTTCCATCCAACTTTATCTTGGTTATGACCTATAGCCTAACAGTCTGCATCAGGGGTACGTTGGTATGTTTAAAATAAGAATGACTGCTATGGGTGATTCCACAACAGTTTGGTTCAGTGATCATATGAAAATGCTAGCAGCCTTAACATTAACAAACTAATCAACCAGGCTTCAAAAGCCAGAGTTATGAAGATGAACAGCATTCAATAAACATGAATATGTCAAGAGTCTGGCCTAGACATGCTCCAGAAGATCAAATTGATTAGGACTCTCTTAAGTTGATAAAAACATCACAAACAAATTCAGACAACAATTACAAACAGCCAATCAACAACCAATAGCAACAGATTAACAAGATGCAAGATTAAGGTAACCAAGTACTCAACAGTTTGATATGCCTACAACAGTTTGACTCTAGCACCAAAATGAAGGTTGTGTTCATAGACAGAGAGGTTATCACATGAACTGAATAGACCAAATAAATCTGCCATTTTTAAACTCAAACATTACTCAAATAACAAAGACTAAATGAAACCAAGTTGACTAATCTCCCCACAAACCTGGATAGCAGGCTAGCACTAAGGTAACTATGGTAATAAGCTGGAACTCTCAGACTAGTTAATGAATCCAAACAGGCTCAAAGTAACAAACCCTCCATCCTAACAGATTTGGTAGTGAAATCAAAAGCAGGCAAAACACAAAGTTGGCCACTATGTGTAACAGCATATCCAAGTGATTCTTAAATACATGCTAAACTGAGCAGAAACAAAAAAAGGTTCAGGCTATGAAAATCAAATTCAATCCATTTCACACTTCTCATTACAGTTAGTGTTTCCCTAACAAAACCTAGCATGTAAACAGCAACTGATGCAAGACAAGGTAGTAATAACAGCAATGCTTAATAAACCTACAAGTCATTTTTTAGAACAAACTGACTACAACCCTATTCTTTCTCTTTTTCAACTTAGAGTAGAACTAATAGTAATAAAAACGACAAGGATGCTTAAACACATACAAATGTAAATGGTAAAAAAAAACTGGTCTCATCATGATATTGAAAGTGAGCAAGTTCTGCAGCAATGGATGGACTGTGTAATGATAAATTCAAACATAACTCAACAGCCTAAACATAACTTAATACCAAAGCAAAATATTTAATTCCAATTGTTCTACTCTATACATGATTTTGCCAAGATCAAACACTAGCACACCCAAAGTAAGCTTCTCATATGATTGGGATTCAAAGGTAACCAACATGACAATCATGATAAACCAAACTTTCAAGTTCAAAATTAAAACATGTATGGATGACATTCATATAAGGAAAGGGTTTGTAAATACTAACCTCTTGTAGATTCCTCTCAACAGCACCAAGCAAGAATTCCTCTTTCAAGCCTATTGGTAGTCTTCTTCTTTTTTGAAGCAAAATACGATTTTTGTAGACAGTTGAAGAAATATGCTTCACCAATAATTTTCAATGCTTTGGACAGTTATATCATGACATATGTGAGGTGTGTGTATGGTTTAAACAGATGGAAAAGACCCAGGTAGTGATTTGGCTCTTAAAATGCATAAAAGTCAAAATATGGAGTGTGAGAGTTGAATTTTAGATTGGTGGCTTTTCTGAGAAATGTAACAATGGGAACAACTTCAAATGGTCATTTGAAAGTTGTATGAATGGTCTTTGAAGTGTTTTTGGGTTTAGACAAAGGATTGGCATGAAAAATGAAAAGTGACCAATTTGGTGGTTTTTGTGATTTTTCTTCACTTACAAGCAAGAAGGGAAAGAAGGAGAACTATATGCTCATGATGCTTGTGATAGTTCTGGTGTGAAAAACAAATGAGGGTGAGGCCTCTATTTATAGGAGAAAGAAGGATGAGGGCAGCTTTGTATTTTCCATTTTTTGGAGGGAGTTTCATGATGATTCTTTCAAAATCTTGCCAATATCTTCATATCAGCTTCTACACATCAAACCCTTGGCTCAAGGTATGCAAGTATCAGCTGACATGAGGGATTTGAGATGACTAGAGAGCTATGAAGGTAGGGGCCTGCAGCTGCCCCAAATTGCTTGAAAAGTTTCTCTTTCATGACTTTAAAATTATTATTTTAATTGCAACTTGCCATCAACTTGCTTGGCTCATCATTTCAATCTTTTTTCTGGTTTTCTATTCATTCATACCTCATATTATCAGATTGTAACATGATCCAAGGGTGGAGAGTGCCTCAAGTTGTAAAAATCCAACTTTGAGATGTTGAAGCAAGTGAACTTTTAGTGTGACAGACCCAACTTCAAGACACCATAACTTCCAGCTCACAACTCCTCTTGGGGAGTTCTTGTTCTTTTTGGAAAGCCCTCATATAGCTATACAACATTCATGTTTGTCAAAAGTTCCAAATCTATGTGCATCTTGGTTGAAAAGTCCCTTAAAGTTAGCAAAAAAACAAGTTTTGATGCAGCCAGATTTTGAGAAATTCACTAAGTGTTTTGTACTAAAAAATGACTTTGATGATAACTCCAATTCCATGCATTTTCTGAGTGTGGACTAGTATAGGACTTTTGTAGGACTTGTTAAGAGCTTTCCAACGAGCTTTGAACCACCTCATTTGGGTGTGTGGTTAGGGAGTTAGGGTTTAGCCCCTTTCGAAACCCTAATTTCCCGATTTTTCGATTACTCTCACGTCCTTGATCCGATGATCATGAAAATTGATATATAGGTCCCTAATGACATAAGGAACAACTTTTCTTCACAACTTGAAGTCGAATTCCTAAAATTTGAGGGGTTGACATTTCGGTCAACCGTACGATCGATCAACGATTACCGGACCGTCCGTTCATGTTTCGGAGCTTCCAAGACTTTGAAACTATTTGAGGGGACTTCACTAAGCCATATGAACTTTTTAAACCATACTTTTATCCTTGAATTATTTCTCAAATCTAAAGTCAAACTACAGTTGACTTTTTCAACCCGAAAACCCTAATCGGGTGCCTTGAACTGCACTGCACCCCATCTGTGGGTGATTACCTCAAATTGAACTCACACATGGCCCAATATGGTACTCTTGATCTCATTTCATAAATGATTCAACCCAAAACATTGGTTGACCAATCCTCGAAACTTCGATTTTATCAGTGCGGAGCCCCGTTTCATTTGTATCTTGACAAAAACACACTTCGAAACTTGTTAAGGTTAGATAAATAAATGCATATGATATGAAGAGGATATAAGGGGTCAAAATTTGGGGTGCAACAGATGCCCCTATTTAAATATCTTCACTAGATGGTAATGAGAGATGACAATCCTCATAGAATCGTAGTGAAAGGTATTTAAATATAGCAAACCAGAAATTTTGTCCCTTAGATCCGATGGTATGCAAAAGGACAAATTCAAATATGCCATGAATCTAAATGATGTTATATGATGTTTGAATGCCAGACAGATGCAAACACACGAAAAAATATGAAAGAACGGCAAAACGACGAGTAACCACTCACGGGAACCCAACACACTGGGGAAAGATTCCAAGCGAGGTAAATAAGATAATTCAAATATGACTAAGGATGCTTGTTCAAAGAAATCTTTCCTGCAGGGGACACAAATTCCACCAGGGAAGACACATCTTCATCGGGGAAAGGAGATTCGAACCTTATTGGGGGTAACCAGATAAGGAAAACCACCGGGGAAGATGATAACTCTTCACTGGGGAAACGAAAGAAAAGAAATGCAAACCACACTGGGGAAGAGACCCACTGGGGAAAGCTTTGCTGGGGAACAAAATCACTGGGGAAGCACAGCTTCATCGAGGAAAAGACAGAACAGAGACACGAATCTCACTGGGGATAACCAGATTGAGAAAGATTTCCTATAACGAAGAGTTCAAACGGGATCTTCAGGAAGAGGTTAGAAATAAGACCGGACGTGCCGGGGAAACTAGTATCCACTAGTTCTCCGAGACTCGACTGGAAAAGCAAAAGCTTCAACTGGGGGAGACTGATGACGACCAGAAGGACAAATAGCTTCAAACAGTGCTAGTTTCCACTAGACTTACTGGGAATATGGTAACGACCAAAACAAAACGGTTTCCAAGAAGTGTTAAGTATCCTTATACTTCCTGGGGATATGGTGACGACCAGATCGAATGTCCAATTACGATTGGGAAATTCCAAGCAATGTTGTCAAAACAACAGGCCCCTGGTTGGGGAAGTTGGTAACAATCAATTTTCGGTACTAATAACAATTAATTTTCAAGCAATGCCAGTAACCACTGGTCTTAAAGGGGACTGGTGATGACCAAATCAAGATATACCAATAACAATTGGTTCTGGACAATTCTAGTAACCACTAATCTTAACTGGGCTTTTGGTGATGATCGAGTCCGGGGGGACCAATGACCATTGGTTCCCTTTTTTACAAAGTTTGGTAACGACCAGAGGATAACGACCTGCTTCAAGCGATGCCAATAACTATTGGACTTAGGTCAATTGGTGACGACCGAATTAGGCATACCAATATCAATTGGTTCTGGATAGTGCTAGTAACCACTAGATTTTCCAAACAAAGCTAGTGACCTCTAGACTTATAGAGATTGATAATAACTGAATCAAGGGGTACCAATAACAATTGGATTTGAAGGTGATGCCAATAATCATTGGACTTTTAGGGAATTTTGGTGACGACCAACTCCAATGTTAATGATCATTGGTTTTTAGCCAAATTTGGTGAAAACCGAATCAGAGGGACTCCAATAACAATTGGTTTGCTTTATAACGGAATCAGTATCATCTGGGTTTGAAAAACAGTTGGTGACGACCGAATTACTGTACCGAACGTAGTTAGTTCTGAACACGTGCTAGTGACCACTAGTCTTTCAAAGTTTGTTGGTGATAACCAAATCGAAGGTGAAAATTGATAATAACCCCCTGTTTGTATAAATTAGACATTGCTAGTCACCACTAGCTTCCCAAAGCAGATAAGGAAACCCCAGGATGTCAACTTTGAAGCGAACTTGTAACAACAAAACAAAGATAAAGGTAACGACCAAAGGATCTCGATGGCGGGAATGCAAACAAATGTGTATGTTGACATGATGCTGTATGCAAGACGCAGAACGACCCGTAGGAATAGAGGAAAACCAAATAAAGAGGGAACTCGTCACGCTGAGCTTCAAAATGCCTCAAGTCAGGAGACACTTCCTTCTTTGGTGCAGATAACGATCTTTTCTCAGTAATATCCCCGTAATTTTGCAAGGAAGAAGTCTTAGCTTAATAGCTAGAACTGCTGTCGGACGCATCTATCTCGGTCAAAGGTAACAGCGATTTCCACAACTTCAAGAACTGTGTAATATCATCATATTACCTTTAGAACTTTTCAATCATTTTGTCAAATTGTGCTTTCTTTTTAAACAAGACTTAAGTTTTTCAAAACACTTTGCTTTCATGAAAATTCTTATTAACAAATAAGTGAAATTGCATAACAAAAATAGCAGATCATAACAATGGTTTGGCCAAAAAAAGAACTGATTTTATTGATAGACAAGAACTTTACAAAAGGCAAAGCCTTGGGGATTTTATAAGTTTTGAAAAAATGGCAACAGAAAAGATTACAGAATCCCATAATAATTCGGTCCTTCCGACTGCCAGTTCACTTGCTTTGCTGCTTCTGACGAGAACAACGGGCGTTGGCCTTTCTTCTAATATTCCGCACATGATTCTGCCCCAGCGTCTGTCAGCTTTCAAACCTTGGGCTTTCATCTTGTCGAGGCACTGGAATACTCCTTCTATGTACTTCGTTTCAAGCGTAGTATTTTCTTACTGCGTCTGAGTTGATGGGATACTTGAGTGGTTCGCCATCCATAGTCTCGAGAATCAGAGATCCTCCGGAGAAAACAGTCTTCACAACGAAGGGGCCGTCATAGTTGGGCATCCACTTGCCACGCATATCTTTTTGTGTAGGTAGGATTTTTCTAAGGACAAGCTCTCCTTCCCTATACTCTTTGGGATGAACCTTCTTGTTGAACGCCTGGGCCATCCTTTGTTGATAGATTTGACTGTGACACATGGCCGTCATTCTTTTCTCGTCGATGAGATTCAACAAATCGAATCTTTCTTTTATCCACTCGTCTTCATCCAGCTTTGCTTCCGTCAAGATCTTCAAGGAAGGTATTTTGACTTCAATGGGTAGCACAGCGTCCATCCCGTACACTAAAGAAAAGGGAGTTGCCCTTGTCGAAGTGCGTACTGATGTTCGGTATCCGTGCAAAGCAAATGGTAACATTTCATGCCAATCTTTGTAAGTTACGACCATTTTTTGTATTATCTTTTTGATGTTTTTGTTTGCAGCTTCAACTGCACCATTCATCTTAGGTCTGTAAGGGGACGAGTTGTGATGTTTGATCTTAAAATCGTCACAAAGTTCCTTCATTGTTTTGTTGTTCAGATTCGACCCGTTGTCAGTGATGATCTGGTTAGGGATACCATATCGGCAGACAATCTCCTTTTTAATGAAGCGTGCGACCACTTGTTTCATCACATTTGCATATGACACTGCTTCCACCCATTTGGTGAAATAATCGATTGCGACAAGGATGAAGCGATGGCCATTAGAAGCTTTTGGCTCTATTGCCCCGATCATATCTATGCCCCACATTGCAAAAGGCCAAGGTGACGTCATCACATTGAGAGGATGTGGAGGGACATGCACTTTATCAGCATAAACTTGACATTTATGACACTTTCAAGCGAAGAGTATGCAATCCGTCTCCAAAGTTAACCAGAAGTAACCCGCTCTTAAGATTTTCTTAGCCATGGTGTGGCCATTTGCATGGGTGCCGAAGGCTCCTTCGTGTACTTCGGTCATTATGAGATTCGCCTCATTTTCATCGACACATCGGAGTAAGACCATATCATGGTTTCTTTTGTACAAGATGCCGTTGCTGATGAAGAATT
This sequence comes from Lathyrus sativus, assembly GCA_963859935.3. NCBI lineage: Eukaryota > Viridiplantae > Streptophyta > Magnoliopsida > Fabales > Fabaceae > Lathyrus > Lathyrus sativus. The sequence continues at coordinate 542,548,263 of OZ012739.1, read as the reverse complement.
TAGATGACAACCTTCGTATTGCTCTTCTGTCAATTGTGGACGCGTTAGCGGGATACTCTTGGTTTTGAAGTAAATTCTTGATATCATGAAACCATGGCTTCTCCCCAGATTCTTCGTCTATTGCCATGACGTATGCGGGTACTGTCCTTCTTTCGATGCGGATCAGAGGTGCCTCGTTGGCAAACTGGACTTTCCACATGGATGCTATCATGGCCAACGCATCGGCAATGTGATTTTCTGCTCTTGGTACGTGCTTGAAGGTAATTTCATCAAAATATTCAGCCATCTCTAAGATGTGGGTCTTATAAGGAATCAATTTTTCATCCCTGGTTTCCCATTCTTCTTTGAGTTGGTATATCACCAAAGCAGAATCACCAATTACTTCCAAGATTTTGATACGGAGGTCAATGGCAGCCTCCAATCCTAAGATGCAGGCTTCATACTCTGCTATGTTGTTTGTACAGGAGAAACAAAGTCAGGCTGTGACCGCAGTGTACCCTCCAGTTGGATTTTTCAGAACAGCTCCGATGCCATGTCCATTTTTGTTTGACGCTCCGTCGAACATCATCTCCCAACGAGATCCCGGCTCGGGACCTTCCTCTTGACCAGGCTCTAGTTTCGTGCGCTGAATATACATCACATCTTCATCAGGAAAATCGAACTTGAGTGGTTGATAATCCTCCATAGGATGCTCTGCAAGGTGTTATGACAAGATGCTCCCTTTGATGGATTTTTGAGCGACATACTGGATATCGTACTCTGATAGGAGCATGTGCCATCGGACTAATCTTCCTGTTTGAGCTGGCTTCTCAAAGATATATTTGATGGGGTCCATCTTAGAAATCAGCATCGTAGTGTGACAAATCATGTACTGCCTCAGACGTTTGGCAGCCCATGCTAACGCACAACAAGCTTTTTCCAAGGGAGAGTAACGACTCTCGCAATCAGTGAACTTCTTGCTTAGGTAATAGATTTCATGTTCTTTCTTCCCTGACTCATCAGTCTGGCCCAAGACACAGCCCATCGAATTTTCTAACACGGTCATATACATGAACAAAGGCCTTCCAGGTACCGGAGGAATCAGCACTGGAGGTTCTTGCAAATACTGCTTGATTTTCTCGAACGCCGCCTGACAGTTTTCATTCCATACCACCGTTTGATCTTTTCGTAACAACTTGAAGATCGGTGTGCAGGTAGGAGTCAGATTGGAGATGAACCTGGAGATATAATTCAAACGTCCAAGGAAGCCTCTAACTTGTTTCTCAGTTTTGGGAGCAGACATCTCCTGGATTGCTTTAACCTTGTCAGGGTCTACTTCAATTCCTCGCTGACTAACGATGAAACCAAGTAACTTGCCTGAGCAAACTCCGAAGGTGCATTTTGCTGGATTTAGTCTCAATTGATACTTTCGGAGTCTCTCGAATATCTTCAGTAGATGATCCAAGTGGTCTTCTTCACTTTGGGATTTTGCAATCATATCATCCACGTACACCTCGATTTCTTTGTGCATCATATCATGAAAGAGTGTGAGCATAGCTCTCTGATACGTTGCCCCTGCGTTCTTCAAACCAAAAGGAATTACCTTATAACAATAGGTGCCCCATGGTATGATGAAAGTTGTTTTCTCCATGTCATCTGGATCCATTTTTATCTGGTTATAACCCGAAAATCCATCCATAAACGAGAACACTGCAAAGCTTGCTGTGTTATCCACCAAAGTGTCAATATGTAGTAGCGGGAAATCATCCTTCGGATTTGCTTTATTTAGATCCCTGTAGTCGACGCACATCCTGGCCTTGCCATCCTTCTTCGGGACCGGTACAATGTTTGCCACCCATTCTGGATACTTGGATACTGCTAGAAAGCCGACATCTATTTGCTTTTTGACCTCATCTCGGATTTTAAGCGCCATGTCTGGTCTCGACCTGCGAAGCTTTTGTTTGACCGGAGGACATTCTGGTTTCAGGGGGAGCTTGTGCATGACAATGTCAGTATCCAACCCTGGCATATCTTGGTAGGACCAAGCAAATACGTCAACAAAATCTCTGAGGATTGTTATCAGCTTGTCTTTCATTTCTGGCCTTAATGATGCCCCAATCTTGACTTCTCTTTTGTCCTCCTCTAACCCCAAGTTGATGACTTCCGTCTGCTCTTTATGGGGTTGGATATAATCATCTTCGTATTCAGCCATTCTCTTTAACTCTTCTGGGACTTCTAACTCTTCTTCGTTCTCTTCTTCAGCTTGAAAGACAAATGAACTGCTAGTAGAAGGAACCGAATGATCATAGGATTCTGTGGTTGATGGGGGTATTCTGCATGTTTTATTTAGGAACAATCAGGCACTCACACACAGACATGCAGATGAAGGGTGGTTTTTATCATTATTTTTTTCAAAAGAGATTGCCATTTTTTTCAAAAAGAGTGAAAGTGATGCGCAAACAAATAACAAGAGTTTTAACAAAAACACTTTTTCATTAATGATTTTCAATTTTTGCAAAGTGGCCCAATACAAAATAATTCGCAGGTCTTGGGCAAGACCAGGAAATTTTTAAAGAAAAACACAAAGCTAACAGGCAGAATGAATTACTCTAAAGGTAAAAAGATGGGAACTTCCACAGCCTCCCAATTGCGCAATGCTCCTCCTCCTCTAGTTATTAGATGATCCAGATTATCGTCCTCATCTTCAGCAATAATGGCATTGACTTGCACACCGCCACTGGTGAATATCTCTTTTAAGGACTTCTTCTTCATGGTGCTTTCTTCTGGCTCGCCTTCCGGAGTTGGTTTGTAACCCAACCCTTGTCGATCGTTCTTGGCTCGAGCATTGACTTCGATGATCTCTCCCCATCCCAGTGGGATTCCGGCCTTCAGTGCTGCCTTAATACTTTGAGCAGAGGTAAATGATGGCCCTTGGGTTATGTCTGATTCATCGACTAGAACAACGTGAGCTATTTCTAGTGCTTGGAAGGCTGTCTCGAGAGAGTCTTCACCAGCCTCAATATACCGGAAAGATGACAAGTTGCTCACCATTAAGTCCTCTTCTCCATGGACAATGACTAGCTGGTCATTCACAACAAACTTCATTTTTTGGTGGAGCGTGGAAGTGACAGCGCCAGCCGTATGAATCCATGGTCTTCCCAATAGGCAGCTGTAAACCGGATTTATGTCCATCACCTGGAATGTGACTTCGAAGATTTGTGGTCCAATTAGGATAGGAAGATCAACTTCTCCTATCACGGTTCTCCTGGATCCGTTAAATGCCTTGACTATAAGAGAGGTTGGTCTCATGGTAGTACCTTGATATGCCAGCTTGGCCAAAGTCCTTTTAGGCATTACATTGAGTGTCGATCCCGTGTCAACAAGAACTCGGGACATTGTATCCTCTTCACACTTGACTGACACATGTAAGGCACGATTGTGCTTGCGCTTCTCAGCCGTCAGGTCATTATCATCAAAGCTCAAAGTGTTGCAGGCAGTGATATTTGCTACAACGGAGTCGAACTGCCCCACTGTAATATCTTTAGTGACGTGGGCCTGTGTCAGGATTTTGAGTAATGCCTGGCGGTGTGCTGGAGAGCTTAAAAGCAAAGCCATGACCGAGATCTTGGAGGGTGTTTGATTCAATTGGTCCACCACCCTATAATCGCTTCGTCGAATGATTCTCAAGAATTCTTCTTCATCGTTCTTGAGACTTTCTTTTCCTTTAGCTAAAGGTTCTTTGGCGGTAGTTGTCTCCGGAACAGGCTTATGAGGAACAGGCGTCTTTTGAACAGAAACTGCTGGTGGATGAGCCTCGTTGTATGTTCTAGGTTGATAGACACGACCACTCCGGGTCATTTTGCTTCCACTGGCAATGTTGGCCATACTTACTGGTTTCTTTTCTTTGAAAATCCCTTCACACCATGAATAGTCTTGTTTTGGTGTCACGGCTCTTGGGTGAGGCTGGGATCCTCCCCTTGGCTCAAACCTAGTCTGTCCCCTCCCGAATTTCGGGGGTGCATCATCACGAAATACTGGCCGAATGTTCTTGTAGTTTTTGTTACTGTTATTATCTCTGAGTACGGCTCCTTTGTTGGGTTATCCTGGTGTGTTAAACACAGGCTCGATGACTGCCACATCTTCTTCCTTTTTTCGGTGGGCAATTTCTATCATTCCCTGTTCAATCATAACTCGAATGTCCTTTTTCACAGCTTCACAACCCTCAGGATTCAGCATACATTCTTTGCAATCCTCGTGAGATGTCTTGAGTGACCACGCCTGAGCGAGGCATTTGTGTAGGTCTGCTAGTGGCACTTTGATGTCACCAACAGTAGTGACTTTCTTGTCTTCTGACCCCTCCCCTTCTTCAGTAATGGCATTGACTCCACCATGATTTGGAAGAGGGTTGCTCTTAACGTTGGGCGGATTGTCTTCGAAGGATAGAATTCCCTTTTCAATAAGTTCACGAACTAGGTGCTGAAGGGCGAAGCAACCTTCGAGATTGTGGCCTGGAGCATTCTCATGAAATGGGCAGCGGGCATTTGCATCGTAATAGAACGGGAGTGGATTAGGTGGAGCACCTAATTTTCTCGTTTTAACCAAACCTCTTTCTATTAGCATGGGAAACAGGTCGGTGTAACTCATTGGAATAGGCTGTATCTTTGGCCTATTTGCTTGATAACTTGCCTTCGGGGCCCTGTTCTGAGGTTGTTGACCCTGCGGCTGCTGGTATTGTTGTTGATTATTGGTGCAATACTGTTGCTGACTGCCAGACTGATACTGGTGTTGATTGTTGAAGGCCCCAGGTTGGGGACCATGCTGTAAAGAAGGTTGAAAAACCGGGGTCACTGCCGCTATATATGATGGTTGGTACTGTTGGTGGTGGCTTCGTGAGCTTTGTACTTTCTTTCCATATGTGATTGCGCTCACCTCTCCCTCTTTCTTTTTGTGGAACGTGTTGACTGGCTTCTTTGCCGTGCTGGCGCTTGAGGTAACATTTGGAGTGGTCACTTTTCCACTCTTTAAACCTGCTTCCACCTTGACCCCCACTGCCACAATATCAGAGAAATTTGTTGTAACGCTGCTGATCAAACGTTCATAGAATTCTGGTCGAACTGTATCCACAAACCAGTCTGCCAACTCCTTCTCAGTAAGGGGAGGCTCTACTTGTGCTGCAGTTCCGCGCCATCTTTGTGTATACTCCTTGAAGGTTTCAGTATTCTTCTGCGTCATGCTGAGAAGCTGACGGCGGTCGGGAGCTAGGTCCATGTTATACTTGTAATGTTGAATAAAAGCATTTGAAAGGTCTTGGAAACTGTGAATCTTAGCTTGGTCTAAACCAAGATACCACTTGGCCGAAGCCCCTTTTAGACTATCTTGGAAACAGTGTACTAACAGTTTATCATTTTCAATATGCGGAGCCATCCGCCTACAGTACATGATTAAGTGCTCTTTAGGACAAGCGGTCCCTTCATATTTGTCGAAGATTGGCGTTTTAAATTTCTGAGGAAACACCAATCCAGATACCAAACATAAATCCTTGGCATCAGATCCAAAGACATGATTTCCTTCAATGGCCCTCATCCTTTTGGCCATGATGTCCATCTCTACTCTTAACTTTTCGTGTTTTTCGTCCTCAGCTTCGGATCCATCGGGTATATCAAAGATTGACTGTTGATTGGCGAAGACTGGTCGTACTGTGGTGGGTCCACCTGCTGGAGTAAAAATGGGGTTTCTGATTGTTGAGTCGAACAATGGATTAAGACCTGAAGACTGCATGTTATTGAAAGGTGGCACAAAATCCCGGGACATGCCATAGGGAAACTCCGCTGAAGTAACAGGAGCTATTGTGACATTGGCTGCTGCTGTGGCAACTTCGGAGATCACTGTAGGTTGTGTATCCATTTTTGCTTTGATCACGTTGAGGGCTTCCAAGATCTGGTTGACGTCCCCTTTGATCCCTTCAATGTCATTATCCATTCGATCGAACCTTTGGTCGTTATCTGCCATCTTTTTTTGAGCTTGGGACCGTGTATTGTATCCGTGGGTACTCAGCGTGACTCCTTATCTCCTCTTTCTGTGATGAGAACAAAAGATGAGTTGCGGAACCCCAAATGCAGGATTGATGTAGGATGACATGCAAATGCGGATGCATAAACCATTCAAGGAAACTCAAAATTTTCGTTTACAAACAAAAAAGTTAGACCAACACGTAACGACATGCTTAAAAAGCGTTTTTCATTTGATAGCTGGAAATCTATTACAATAGAGTGGCCTTTGCTAAAAAGCAAGACTTTTCTTATAATGAAAGTAAATGCAACAAACAGGATTTCAATCCTTCTTTAGGGAAAGCAGGGAAATGGTGAAACAAAAATCAATCTAACAAGACGACCCTTCTCCTTCTTGGACTCTGACATGAACTTGATCCTGGCGGATGATCTCCCATAGGTCTTCGTTTTCTCTTTGCGCTTTAACCAAAGCGTATCTCAGCTCTTCCCTAGTCGCGGGGACCTCAGGTTCCATGGTTATCTCATAGTCATGAGTGTAGAACATGATTAAGGCAATTTCCTTTGACCATAGCAGGTACCCCCTGGTGGTTAAACAACTTGCATTCTCCATTGGGGTTGGGCCCGTGAGGTGTGGATCTCTTTGAGCATATTGATCATCTTATTCTAGTTCCTGGTTGCGACCTGTCTCACAGAAGCGAGGCCTTAACAGTTCTGGTTCAGGCTCGGGCCCGGTAGGATACCCATGTTGACGCCGAGCGAGAATAGGATTATAAGTGATCACCCCTTCTATCCCAATGAGAGGCACATTGGGGAAATCTCCGTAGCTGGAAATCATGACTTGGTCACCGATACTAGTGTCATACCATGTGATATCATGGTGTCTGAGAGTGACAAGTTTAGAAACCCATGCGCTTTTGGTAGGAAGCCTCCAAAGGATATGGGTCCTGGGCAGATGAGAAGTAAACCATCGGTCGAGTAGTGCAAGACAACATGAGAATCGTCCACAATCATACAAGGCGAAACGGTGAATGACTACATAAGTATCAGCCAGTATTGTGTTGACCGGATTTTTGAGAATGAAAAGGCGGATTGCTTCTTCGCTGATGAAGTTGTAACTGCTTGGGAACAGATACAGTCCATATATTAGTAATGCCAAAATCGCCTCAAAAATGCCCAGGTTTCTGCTTTCATAGTGATACTCGGCCATCTCCATTAGAGGCCCGACATCCATTCCATACCACCCTCCTTTCGCCCTCATTGGTGGTAAGTCTTCCAGCTTGATATGCAGGGCTTTAGCTAAGTCCTTCTTCTTTGGTTTTCCATAAGGGAGCGTAAAAGTCCATGGGATCTTTAAGTAAGCATTATACTCTTCGAGGGTCGGAAGTAACTGAAAATCTGGAAACACAAAACAGTGGTAAGTTGTATGATAGAATTCCACCAAGGCTTGCAACATGGGCTCATTGATCGGAGCGCTTATCAACGGCAATAGGTCCCCATATTTGACTATGAAAGCAGCAGGGTTTTGGACAAGTCTGGTTAACATTCTTAGACGGCCCAATCTCAGATCCGGGACTCGAAGCATGTCTCTTCTTACCATGATGTTGCCTGCAAAGAAAAAGATGAATTTCCTTGAATGGTTAGAAGAAGTGCAAATGCAAATGCACATGATTGTCATGGAACTCAGATATTTTCGAACATCAGAAATCGTCATTTCATTAACAAACAAAACGGATTACAAAACATTGTTTCCTCTTACAAGAGTTTTAACTAAACAACTTGGTGAATCCTATCAAGGTTCTCCTAACAGCCTGAGGTTGAGCTTCTCGATCTTTCTTTCCATCTGAGTCTTCTCAATGATGAGTCTGTCCACAATTATTTTCCATGGATTAGACTGAGGCTCATAAGGTTCTTCTAGTGCTTTCCTCTTCTTACAAGAGAGGATTTCTTCATCTTTCGACTGGAGTTGTCTCTGGAGCTCCGCATTTTCTTCAATGACTATTTGATACTTGTGCTTCCAAGCTTCTTTAGTTTGTTGTGCTTTGACCAAAGCAATTTTCAACTTTTCTTCTTCAGACATGAAGACCAACGGGCGCTCTTCCTTTAAGGCCATAGGCTCTTGTTTAGGATACGACATCCTTAGTGTGACGGCTCTTTTCCGAACCCATTGGAGGTAAGGTTCCAAAGAAACACAGTTGAGTCTTCCAAGATTTTTCTTTCCTTTTTTATGTAGATGCTTCCAAGCTTCTAGAATTTTCTCTTTTAATCCTTGACTATCTTCCCCTTATTTAAAGAAGATGCTTTCTACTTGAACACTTTTGGGTTTGTCCTTTAGAGGGTATCCCAATTGTCGACGGGCGAGTATTGGATTGTAGCTGATCCCTCTATTAATGCTGAGGAGAGGTAAATTGCCAAATTCCCCACAACTGCCAATAATCATTGTCCCATCATAATCACGACTATACCAATCAATATCGGAATGGGTAAGAGCCATGATCTTTTGTGACCACCATCCTTTCTTTGGATCCCAAAAAGTGTTGGCTTTGGGTAAGTGTGAAGTGAACCACTTGTACAATAAAGGAGCGCAACAAGTGATCATTCCTCCATTATGGAAGTTCCTCAGATGAACAGAATGGTACGTGTCTGCTAACAAGGTAGGCACAGGATTCTTCTTCAAGAAAATTTTGATGGAATTGAGGTCCACAAAATTCTCAAAGCTTGGAAACAAGAATATACCATAGATGAGTAAGGCAAGGATAGCCTCGAATGCATCCATGCTTAAATGATCTGCGTAATATCGAGCTTTCTCAACCAAGAATTCTGCTTTTAACCCAAAGACTCCCCCTTTTGTAATCAGATTCTTTTTTATATCAGCCACTCCCAAACGCGTAGCTTTGGCGATATCTTGCTCTTTAGGGTCCTTCTCTACAACCGGAAAAGGAGAATCTTCAAGAATAGGCAATCCAATTAACTGAGAATACTCTTCTAGTGTGGGTACTAGCTGATAATCAGGGAATGTAAAACAGTGGTAGAGCGGGTCGTAAAACTGGAGGAGGGTAGAAAGAAGTCCACTATCCATCTTTATCTTCAAAAGTAGCAACAACTTTCCATATCGACTTTGAAATCCTTCTGGATCTGTCACTAAGGTGCTCAATCTTTTCAAGTCATCTAGGTTAAAACCCTTGTAAGTGTACTTCAAAGTCTTCTTTCTTTCACTGTTCATGACGACCTCTGATGTTCACAAACAACAAAGTTTGAGTTCCATGAAACCATATGATGATATGATGACATGATGATATGAATGCGCAACCACAAGCAAATGCACATGCACACAAACTTAAGGTTGAGGACAAGCATGAGTCCAAGGGCCTACCCATCCCCAAAGATAGTACTATGGATTGATTTGTACCTGCCGAACGGGTTCTACAAAGTTCCCAGAGTCATCAACCCATCTTTCGGATATTATCAACTTCCCAAATTACTTGGTAATCGATAATATTCTCAAGAGAATCTCGTCTGAGTGTAGTATCGCGTATCAACTATTTCGGAAATACTTCCTTATAGTCATCGCACTACGTCCTAATAAGGCCAAAGTGGGGTAGAATGTATTCTAAAAGTCCACAGTATCATGGGCTCCTTCGTTGAAAGTAGCATTGTTTTCACGAATACTCGATCAACAATACTAAAACTTTCAAGAGGGCCTACACTGAGCGGTGGTTTCTTAAGTTAGCTTGGTCGGGAATCAACTCCCTATAAGCCTTCTTGAATATACCACCATCTTATCACAATTGCACTCAAGTCCGGGTATAGGACCGTCTCACCACTCAAAACACCCAATACCCAACATCAAACAAATATATTGACAAATATACATGTTAAGCAAATATTCACAAATATAGCATGCAATTAAACAAAATAGGCTAAACCCTCAAGTTAAGTCATTTTCCCCAGTGAAGTCGTCATTTCAGTTGCGGTGAGAATCGTGATACCAAGCTATTGATTAACTTGAATCTTTAATTCTTAGATTACAACCGGACTTTAATTTATCCAAAGGAAAGGTCTAAAGAAAGAAAAACCCTTTTCGCGATGTAACAACAACGCTAAGAGATTCGGGGATCGGGGGTTGGTTATGCATAGGGTAGGTATTTCACATCCTAAACATCTGTAGTACTCTACAGGAACCTTTTGTTTGTTTGCATGCTAAGTTGTTGGATATATGTTAAGGTTGGAATTGGATAAAGAGTGCAGATTGATAGGTAAAGACCTAATGACTTGTTTCTAAGTTTGCTCGCAAAGACATCGCGTCCTCTGCCTACGTATCCTAACTAGGATAGAATCAGAGCAATCGTAGTTCACCTCACAAGGGTTAAAGAACACTTGATTATGACCAAGGTTCAGGGGGGGAACAAGTATAACAATACTTGTGTAGAGTTTCACAAAACTCTATGGATCTATGTTGTAACACTCAAAGGGGAAATAAGTAATCATTACTATGATTCTTATATAGAGTTAACAAACTCTATCCTAGGGTTCTAATTGAAGATCACACCTAGTAGAGGTGGGTCTCTTAGACTTAAGCAAAGTCTAGGGTTTTGTAAACTAGGGTTGAAGGATGACTTAACAAAATCAAGGAGGTAATGAGCTTTCCATGACACAAGAGTCAATGGAGAGACTTTTCCTTTGGAAGGAGAGAGGGGAGGCAACTTGGATGAGAACTAGAGAGTTCCCATCACTTGGGGAAGAAAATTTAACAAAGTATAAACATATTCAAGCCTGAGGAATATAGAAGACATAATTATAATCAAGGATTAACCAACACATTACAATGAGCAAGTATTTTGAGTAGGACGAATGGTCACGACCGATTATAGCAAGCATATTACAATGAGCATGTCTTGACAAAGGTGTAGGCGTATCTTAGCAAAGATTGAAAGTACGGTCTTAACAAAGATTAGGAAAAACATGATAAAGGTGACAACCATGTAAACAAATAACAATTTGAAAACAAATCATGTTATAAACTCAAAGCGCAACAACAATATGCATAGATAACAACCTCACACAGTTAAATTAGTTTAGCCTCGTAATTTAGGAGGTACATGGCAAGAGGATTACTTAACAAAGTAAAGATGAAGAAATCATGGTGGCAACCATGGGAGAAAGTCCTAACATGCTCACTAATACGCGAGGAATGAGAATAAATGAATATCTAAGCGCAAACAATCATAGTGAAAAATAAAATCATCTGCATATGGGAGATAACGATCTCAATACCAAGAAAACTTGCAAGTAACCCAAAGGCATGAAAATGAACAAACATGGAATTTTAAAAAAAATCACATGAAAGTAGGCATCAAGACAAATATAATGTAAAGAGAATGGGTTCAAAATGATAAAAAAATGAGTGAGTTATGATTTTTTGAAGTTGAGGTGATTTATGACAAATAAAACAAAATAAACAAGAATAATAAAAAGGAGAAAGGGCCAAGCTGGGGGTTGAACCCAGGCCCTTATGTTTACAAACATACACCACAACCACTAGAGCACACACGCGCGCTTTGAAAAGTAATGGAAAGAATAAATAAAATAATAAAAACATGAGATAAGAAAATAAATGAAGCAAAAAATGCCTCGCTGGGGCTCGAACCCAGGACACAAGGCATGATAGGCGTTTTAAGGGCAAGGCAATAACCACTGGGGTGGCGATACATCCGTTGATTATCCCACCCCAATAAATACATAACCCTTCACGCACGCTATTTTGGGCCCAAAACCAAGGCAAACAAAGCAGATACGGATTGGATCGAAACTCTATCAAATCAAAACCAAATTCAACAAAATAAGAGTCTAAATTGCTTGGAATTTAATGAGGATTAAGATAGCATCAACCATTTTTCAAAATCATGCTTACACAAGGGAACTCGATGGAATATGCAAAAGAGAAATTTGGAATGCATAAGGGAACCCAATGTCTAAAATAGATGCATACAGTCCATATAATCACTATGCACAAACTCTAAATATGTAAATGAAGGATCTCAAACTCAAAGATCAGCCAAAAAACTAATCAAAACAAAACTGGCACGTTATGGTAAGATGGAATGCAAGGCTGGACATGAACAACAAGTTATGATGCAGCCACAATGCCATAGCCTCATACTCAGTTCAGGCATGGATTTTTATCAAACATGGGCTACAAGGATCTTCAAAGGGATACAGGCACTTCACAAGGCTGACAGATTGAGAAGTAGTGCAATATCAACACATCTACACATCACCAATTGCTTGACAGCAAAACAATGTGTACATGAGTTTCCACACACACAAGTGCAAAAGTCAAAAAAATGGAGTTTGAAAGTATGAGAGTTTTAAACATCATCTTCTGAAACAGGATGCAAACAGTAAGTCAAAGCAAAATATCCTTTTAAAAATTCAATTTAAACGAATTCCAATCAGCATTCCTACACAAACTTACACACAAATCAAAATGATCTAGAAGCAACTGTTATGACATGGATTATGCATGAACAAGTGGAATTTCTGTTTAAGGCAAGCATTGATCATTCTAACCTTACACACACCTCTAACATAAGCTAAAGAATGATCTTTGATGAAAAACAAGTGGCTGTTATGACAGTATAAGGTTTTGGTATCCAAGGTGCTCACTTTATGTGTGATCATTCATTTCAAAGTGTGATTCTTGATTCCAACCAGTTTTAGATTCAAAGGACCACACAAACATATTACAAATGATAAACATGAAATTTTAGATCAAATATTTCAATCAAAAACAAGGGTGATGCAAAAATGGTGTGTGGAGTGTCATTTTTGTGAAGAAGTGATCACTTGAAAGGTGAATTTTTGTGACAGTGATCTTTAGTGTAGAATGAACATACCAACACACTTCAAATGACTATTATGATGTGTATGTGAAGTGAGTTTAGGGGAAAAGAGACTTGTGCAAAGAGTAGCAATTGTGTGGCTTGAATGTGCGTGTGAAAGGTGGTTTTAAGACATGAAACTTTGAGGGAGCTGCCTTAAGGTCAAAACAATTATATCAACATACTTTAAAGGATATTTAAGGGATGTTCAGATGCTGCTTTGATGTAAAAATGATTTGGCATGAAAAAGTGATAATTGAGTGACTTGATGCATTGATGGATTTGTGACAACATGTGAATTTTTGATGCTATGCTCAAAACAGCCAAGTAAGCACACAAGCATATCTTAAATGTACATAGAAACATGCTGGGATGATAAAGTCAAGTTTTTAATGCTTTATGCAAAATATGGCCTCAACTGCTATGGTTCATTTTCAAGCAAGTTATTAATGCTGCCAGCAGTGGAGATTATGCAGGATCATGTGATGAAATGCAGTGTAATATCAGAGAAAAACAACTTACATGTTTTGGCAATTTCACAAATTTGATGAGGTTGATGTTTCTGTATAACAACATGAGAAATGTACTACCAATTGATGGTAATTTTCAGGTTTTGACAGCAAAGTAAGACAGCAGTACCAAGATCAAACAAGAAGATGATTTCAAGCCATACAAACAAAAATCAAATGAAATAAAAAAAGTTGAAACTGTTTTGTCTACAAACTTAGTTCAACCTATACTAATGCCTTGGAGCCAAGCTAAACAAACTAAAGCCACCAGCCTGCCCTCCTCTCAGTCCTATGCTTCTGACTCAGCAATATAAACAGTCATGATGAGTTCCATCCAACTTTATCTTGGTTATGACCTATAGCCTAACAGTCTGCATCAGGGGTACGTTGGTATGTTTAAAATAAGAATGACTGCTATGGGTGATTCCACAACAGTTTGGTTCAGTGATCATATGAAAATGCTAGCAGCCTTAACATTAACAAACTAATCAACCAGGCTTCAAAAGCCAGAGTTATGAAGATGAACAGCATTCAATAAACATGAATATGTCAAGAGTCTGGCCTAGACATGCTCCAGAAGATCAAATTGATTAGGACTCTCTTAAGTTGATAAAAACATCACAAACAAATTCAGACAACAATTACAAACAGCCAATCAACAACCAATAGCAACAGATTAACAAGATGCAAGATTAAGGTAACCAAGTACTCAACAGTTTGATATGCCTACAACAGTTTGACTCTAGCACCAAAATGAAGGTTGTGTTCATAGACAGAGAGGTTATCACATGAACTGAATAGACCAAATAAATCTGCCATTTTTAAACTCAAACATTACTCAAATAACAAAGACTAAATGAAACCAAGTTGACTAATCTCCCCACAAACCTGGATAGCAGGCTAGCACTAAGGTAACTATGGTAATAAGCTGGAACTCTCAGACTAGTTAATGAATCCAAACAGGCTCAAAGTAACAAACCCTCCATCCTAACAGATTTGGTAGTGAAATCAAAAGCAGGCAAAACACAAAGTTGGCCACTATGTGTAACAGCATATCCAAGTGATTCTTAAATACATGCTAAACTGAGCAGAAACAAAAAAAGGTTCAGGCTATGAAAATCAAATTCAATCCATTTCACACTTCTCATTACAGTTAGTGTTTCCCTAACAAAACCTAGCATGTAAACAGCAACTGATGCAAGACAAGGTAGTAATAACAGCAATGCTTAATAAACCTACAAGTCATTTTTTAGAACAAACTGACTACAACCCTATTCTTTCTCTTTTTCAACTTAGAGTAGAACTAATAGTAATAAAAACGACAAGGATGCTTAAACACATACAAATGTAAATGGTAAAAAAAAATGGTCTCATCATGATATTGAAAGTGAGCAAGTTCTGCAGCAATGGATGGATTGTGTGATGATAAATTCAAACATAACTCAACAGCCTAAACATAACTTAATACCAAAGCAAAATATTTAATTCCAATTGTTCTACTCTATACATGATTTTGCCAAGATCAAACACTAGCACACCCAAAGTAAGCTTCTCATATGATTGGGATTCAAAGGTAACCAACATGACAATCATGATAAACCAAACTTTCAAGTTCAAAATTAAAACATGTATGGATGACATTCATATAAGGAAAGGGTTTGTAAATACTAACCTCTTGTAGATTCCTCTCAACAGCACCAAGCAAGAATTCCTCTTTCAAGCCTATTGGTAGTCTTCTTCTTTTTTGAAGCAAAATACGATTTTTGTAGACAGTTGAAGAAATATGCTTCACCAATAATTTTCAATGCTTTGGACAGTTATATCATGACATATGTGAGGTGTGTGTATGGTTTAAACAGATGGAAAAGACCCAGGTAGTGATTTGGCTCTTAAAATGCATAAAAGTCAAAATATGGAGTGTGAGAGTTGAATTTTAGATTGGTGGCTTTTCTGAGAAATGTAACAATGGGAACAGCTTCAAATGGCCATTTGAAAGTTGTATGGATGGTCTTTGAAGTGTTTTTGGGTTTAGACAAAGGATTGGCATGAAAAATGAAAAGTGACCAATTTGGTGGTTTTTGTGATTTTTCTTCACTTACAAGCAAGAAGGGAAAGAAGGAGAACTATATGCTCATGATGCTTGGGATAGTTCTGGTGTGAAAAACAAATGAGGGTGAGGCCTCTATTTATAGGAGAAAGAAGGATGAGGGCAGCTTTGTATTTTCCATTTTTTGGAGGGAGTTTCATGATGATTCTTTCAAAATCTTGCCAATATCTTCATATCAGCTTCTACACATCAAACCCTTGGCTCAAGGTATGCAAGTATCAGCTGACATGAGGGATTTGAGATGACTAGAGAGCTATGAAGGTAGGGGCCTGCAGCTGCCCCAAATTGCTTGAAAAGTTTCTCTTTCATGACTTTAAAATGATTATTTTAATTGCAACTTGCCATCAACTTGCTTGGCTCATCATTTCAATCTTTTTTCTGGTTTTCTATTCATTCATACCTCATATTATCAGATTGTAACATGATCCAAGGGTGGAGAGTGCCTCAAGTTGTAAAAATCCAACTTTGAGATGTTGAAGCAAGTGAACTTTTAGTGTGACAGACCCAACTTCAAGACACCATAACTTCCAGCTCACAACTCCTCTTGGGGAGTTCTTGTTCTTTTTGGAAAGCCCTCATATAGTTATACAACATTCATGTTTGTCAAAAGTTCCAAATCTATGTGCATCTTGGTTGAAAAGTCCCTTAAAGTTAGCAAAAAAACAAGTTTTGATGCAGCCAGATTTTGAGAAATTCACTAAGTGTTTTGTACTAAAAAATGACTTTGATGATAACTTCAATTCCATGCATTTTATGAGTGTGGACTAGTATAGGACTTTTGTAGGACTTGTTAAGAGCTTTCCAACGAGCTTTGAACCACCTCATTTGGGTGTGTGGTTAGGGAGTTAGGGTTTAGCCCCTTTCGAAACCCTAATTTCCCGATTTTTCGATTACTCTCACGTCCTTGATCCGATGATCATGAAAATTGATATGTAGGTCCCTCATGACATAAGGAACAACTTTGCTTCACATCTTGAAGTCCAATTCCTAAAATTTGAGGGGTTGACTTTTCGGTCAACCGTACGATCGATCAGCGATTACCGGACCGTCCGTTCATGTTTCGGAGCTTCCAGGACTTTGAAATTCTTTGAGGGGACTTCACTAAGCCATATGAACTTTTTAAACCATACTTTTATCCTTGAATTATTTCTCAAATCTAAAGTCAAACTACAGTTGACTTTTTCAACCCGAAAACCCTAATCGGGTGCCTTGAACTGCACTGCACCCCATCTGTGGGTGATTACCTCAAATTGAACTCACACATGGCCCAATATGGTACTATTGATCTCATTTCATAAATGATTCAACCCAAAACATTGGTTGACCAATCCTCGAAACTTCGATTTTATCAGTGCGGAGCCCCGTTTCATTTGTATCTTGACAAAAACACACTTCGAAACTTGTTAAGGTTAGATAAATAAATGCATATGATATGAAGAGGATATAAGGGGTCAAAATTTGGGGTGCAACACCATCATGTCCACTCCATGATATTGCAGAAACATTATACAGCAGGCTAGGCTCTAACACGTCCACTTCACGATGTTGCAGAACGGTACATCACTTAGACCCCACAAATTTGTCTCACAACAACATTATACAGTTCTCATGGTGCAACAAAATGCACTCCCAAGATGGACCACTTAAACTTCCGCAGCCGCACAATTTGAAATGCCAAGTTTCATGTAGCAAACAAACTTGTACCTACACCAATAACAAATAAACCATTTCATCATGACCAATCCACAACACAATGAAATCATATGATGAAGTGGAAGAGTGAATTCTGTCCATTTTGTTGAAGAAAATGACACTTACTTTTCACATCAAATTATCAAAGCTAGCAGGTTGAGGATGTTACCTGTATACCCTAGAATATATAGAACTATGTTCCATCAGGCTCTTTAAAGGTATAATCTCCTGCGCAAAAAGCTTCATGCAACATCATTCACGGGATCCCCAGTTCTTTCTGACTCTGGATTTGATTTGTTGAACAAGCTTCTCACTTATGACCCTGAAAAGAGGATCACTGCTGAAGATGCTCTCAACCACGAATGGTTTTGTGAAGTTCCCCTTCCCAAGTCTAAAGAATTCATGCCTACATTTCCTGCTCAACACGATAAAGAAAGGAAAATACATGAGTTATTATGCTAAAAGGCGCACAATTATAGGCCATGAATATAATTGAAGGTTTCCGTCTTGATGTCGAAAAAACTGTGTCTGATAGAGTATACATCGAGCAAATTACCCTCACAGGAGGTTATGGATGTCCTCACAGGACTTACCGCCAGGGTATGTCATGAATCATTAGGTGAACAAAGTTTGATGCACTTCCCGCTGTTACAAAGATTCCAAGCTGTTAACCTTAAAACTCCAAGTGGAAAGACTGATACCTGTTGTGCAATAGAAAGTTTGTTGTGAATGTCTATTTTAACACCAATTATGATGATGAGAAGCATTTCCGTTCGCACTTGAGATTTTGGTTGGAGACTTATAGACTTGAGAGCAATAGCATATGAGTTTTACTTCCATTGCATTCCATTCATGCCAATGAGTATATACCATGCCGTCAGCCATAAAAGCAAAGTTAGGATTGCATTTAAACCATATTTACACTGTAAAAAAAAACACATACTTGTCACCAACTAGAAAATATGAATACCAGTAAAGTTAGCAAGAAGTTTGCAAAGCTTTTACTCCTAATCTCGACTTGCTCCTTGTCCTTGACTTGCCACCTTTCAAAATCATACCCTGCATCATTTTCAATCACAATTACAAATTATTTGGAATACCATTTACCACAGTAAAAGTACAAAAGTGTGCCATCAACATAGTGAAAAACAATTGCATCCTAGAAATATTTACCTCACTACAGACAAAACCAAGCAGTCATTATCCCTGGCCCCCACCATATCATAAAAGAATAATTTTGACAGCTCACCAGCACATGACGGAGAGTCATTTCCTTTTCTTTCCTCCAATTTCACACGTACTAGGTAGGTGTGAATTCACCTATAAAATCATTGAGTAAAGGGAGGATCAAGACCCTAGCCGCACTATTCATCACCACCATCAAACCTTCACTCTCCCCTCACAATATTCGTTTTTTTTTTAAAACAACCTTCAGAGCAAAAAAATGAAATCCTTTTACTGATACAACATCAAAACCCTAGCCGCAGCCCCTTCTTCCCAGCTTCATCTCCTTCATACAAACTTCAAATAACCAACAACATCATCCATTCCAAATGCTCATCTCCTAAACTGTTATGGCTTTCATTCTGAAAAATCACAAAAAAACTCCACTCGAAACAACATCCCCATTAACCTCCAACTAGACCATTTCCAGCTCGATGTATTTTTTTTTCTTATGCTGAAAACCCCAACCTAAATCTCACCTCTTTCTTCTTCAAAAAATCCCTTCTCCATCATCTTCAACTAACCCAGACCTTCAATCTCACAAACCGAAACCCCGGCTCTGAACCCACTCACGAATCGCACTCATCTTCTTCACATTTCTTCGTAACTGAAAGAAGCGGTGAACTCAAAAACCCATATCAACAGATTAATCACCTCTCAACCAAAATCCGAAATAACCTCCAGCCTTCATCATCAACAATAGCCAAACTTGTAAACCCCAAAAATCATAACAACCAAATCGGAAATCCATTTTTGCACAGCCAAAGAATCAAACGGACAGTGAGGAGGTTGGGAGTTTGAAACCGCGAATGAAAAACGGAGAAAGCAAGCAATTGACGGAGAGGGTAACGAAACAGGGTGAGAGAGAGATTCAAAGCGGAGAACGAGTGAGTGAAGGATTTTGATTTGGGATCCAATTTTTTTTTCTGTTTTTGTCAATGTATCGTTTTATTTTTATTATTTTATTTTTTTATTATTTATTTCATTTAAATTATTTGGGTTGCTAGTGATGGGATGATGAAGCTTTTGGTTGAAGCTCATCTGTTCACCCCCCCGTTTTCATTTCCCTTCCCCCTTTTACGGGTTCTGCTGAAGGGTGATGGGCCCTCAAGGCCCAAAGGATCCCTTGTTGTTTTGTTTTCATACACCCGCTGGATTTGTACATACCCCCCTGTTTCATTTATTTCTTTTAAAAAAATGATATTTTATTGTTAATGTTTTCTTTTATAATTTTGTATAAACATATTGTATTATATTTCTATATTAGTTTTAAAACGAATTTTATTATATTATGTATGTAGTTTTTATAATATTATTTTCTTTTAAATTTATAATGTTAGAAGTTTATGGTTTTTTAAAGTTGATTTTTACTACGCATTTGTTATTGGGCATTTTTTCGCCGTTTTGGGTCGATGACGAGACCTCCAATTTATAGCTTGTCAATTTATTGACAAATAATAGCAAACCCGAGACTAACCTTTTTCAAACTTTTCATTTTCCATTTTTATCATTTTTTTATCCATTTTATTCATATTATCATATTTATCTTACTATATCATATTTATTCATTCTTATTCACCCATATTCGAAAACACATAATAAATTATCGAAACCGTTAAAAACCAAATTGGTGGACTGTTGGATCTTTGGTCATTTGCAAGTATCCTAATATCGAGTCGTGCCCGACTTTGCCTAAGGTGTAGTTTAGGACACATTGCACACACATGGCTTTCTCTTGGGCTACCTTACAATGAGACCCCTTTATTTCGTGCAATCCCGTGTAACTTACATGTACCCCTCTCCCATTCCGATGTATGATTCGCATTTCTTTGATTATTAGTTTATCTCCTAGGAGCAACCATAGGGACTAGAGCGGATTCAAACTATTTTCAAACTAATTCTCGATTCATCATCGATCCATTTTCAAACAACCCGTAAGTCGAGTGCTCATACGCATTCGCCATCAACCTATTACAACTCGACCCTTGATGCGTAAGTCAAGTCGGTCTATTTTTTCGAACCATTTCATTTCCAACACGCTTTGCACGCGATAATAAGTCAAACCCTTGATCCAACGTCAAGCGGATTTTCGTAACAAATATCAATCCATTAACTATTCAATCCTTTTCAAGGTGTAAAGAGTGGGTTCAAGTCTTTGATCTCGCTTTCGGTTGTTTGGATGCGAGTTATCTTATTCGTGTGTGAGCAATTGACGCCTTTAAATAACATTAACAACTCGACAACATTCAACCATCGTTCAACTACCCTTCAAACAACTCATCACTTCCAAACACTATTTCCAATTCAAACAACTTTCTTTTCGATGAAAAAGAGAGTGTTCCAAGTCTTTGGTTCGCTCTCCCGATTACTTGGGGTCTAAGAAGTCTTTCTTAATCTTCGAGTAATTTTCATCCGATTCCAACCACTTATCCAAACACCATTCAATTATAACCTCTTTTGCGATGAAAAAGAGAGTGTTCCAAGTCTTTGGTTCGCTCTCCCGATTACTTGGGGTCCGAGAAGTCTTTCTTAAGCTTCAAGTAATCGTCATTAATTCAACTTCACCCTTTCATACAACTTTATCTTCAAGATGAAAAGGAGAGAGTTCCAAGTCCTTGGTTCTCTCTCCCGATTACTTGGGTCCGAGAAGTCTTTCTTAAGCTTCGAGTAATCGTCATCCATACCCCTTTCAAACCCGATCCAATCCAGTTTCTTTCGTGGTCGTTACCATGAACTACGACTGCTCTGATTCTTCATTCTCGTCTGAATGTAAGATACGTAGGCACAAGATTGCGATGATCTTGGCGAGCACAATCCCCTTCATCTTCCGTTTTCCCCCATTTCTTCCCGTAGTCGAACTACGACGCTCTGATTTCTCATTCTCGTCTGAATGAGCATACGTAGGCACAAGGGCCCCAATCCTTGGCGAGCACCCTATCCTCTAACCATCCCCTCTCCCCTAGCGTATTTATCCCTTTTAGTATCGTTTTAGTATTTAGTATTGAGAAGAGAAGAAAATAAGTTTAGCTAACGTCATCACAACTCGAATTAAGAGGTTCCCGTTGAGTACAACAGACGTGAGGGATGCTAATACCTTCCCCTCGCGTAACCGACTCCCGAACCCAGGAATATGGTTGCGACGGCCGTGTTCCTTCCGCTTTGTGAGGTTTTCTCGATATTTTCCTCTCCCGTCTATTCGGGAAAAATAAAGTTCGGTGGCGACTCTGTCGAGCCAAATTTTCCGCGCCTTTTGCGTGAGGGTCGTGTTATCGAATGAATGAATTTTCGAGGTGCGACAGGTGGCGACTCTGCTGGGGATTATTTGCTCCATGCAAGAGAGAGTCAAGCCTATCTTAGTTTGAGTTGTTAGCTTGTTGTTTTTTATTTTTTTATTTTCTTCTCGTTTTTTGGTATCCTTGTCTTGGTTACCTATGCTTGTGGCATTGTTGGGTTGTTCTACTTATGGCTACTTTGTGAGATGGCTCTACACCCGAGTCTGAGTATAACCCTAGGATTAGGATGGTGGTTGTGTAGTAAAGACTTGCGTGGAGTCTTTCACGTTGAGTTGAAGCGAAAACCCCGCTTGGAGTAGATTCTCTTGGAGATGTTGTTGTTGTGGTAAGTCTTTTCCATAGCAATAATGTTTTCGAGCATGAATCGTTGATCCCAAGGACCATTAACCGTTTTATCCATGGTGGTTGGTAGTGTTGATTCTTTGTGGATTAATGCGAACGCCCCAATCAGATGAGATCCCTTGAACGTATTACTTCCTTACAGTAATATTTTCAACCTCGATCTATGACTCTGAGAACCTTTTCTAGAATCCGTGTGTCGATGGTTGTTTAGTTGACACCTCCGAGAAGTCTTTCTCGCGTGGATGATACGAGAACCTCACCTAGAGGAGATTATTTTGAGAATATTATCGTCATGATGAGGCTTTGTCATGGCTGTAATATCTTTGAAAGATATCCATGACTCTAGGCACCAACCCATTTAGAATCTTACCCGTGGGGTTTCTGTAAGCAGTAACTGTGATCCTTAACCGTTCACCCAGCTAATCTCAGAACTGTTCGAATCTGCGATCCTGTGATCCTGGATCTTGCATCTTGCATTGCATATAATTTGCATTGCATCCCATTTGTTGTGCATCTCGCATTCTCCTTCCTTCAGCAGTTTCTCATGTTTCTCTTTCCTTCCTATCCAGTAAGTCAAGTTGATTCCTCGACACCAATACGCAACTAGAGCCAATACAAGACGAATGATGGAGCAGATTCAGTAAGATAAAGTTGCTTTTAGGGAAGAGTTGGACACTATCAAAGGAAAGATTGACCAGATCCTTGAAGCCATCATTGCAGCTAGGAGAGAGGAAGAACAGCGTGAAGCTGCTGCTGTCGTCAACAACAATGGTCAAGGACAAGGGTCTACCGCCATCCCTTTGGTTCCAATTCCAAATCCTAATGGGATGCCGTTGAACTTCAATAACGCAGGAAACACTTCTCAGCCAATCACAGCGCCCGGAGTTACCATTGGAGCTGTCCCACAGGCCCAGCCTCCTGTCGTGCAGATCCCAGTTCCTCATACCGAAGATACTCTTATGGACCAGTATGACGACGTCCAGAACTACCATGCTGCTATCCCAATTGCCAGTCCTGTTGCTGCTCAGGATTCCGAAGCTATGAAGATGTGTCGAGATTTAGCTGAGAAATTTCGAGTTATGGAGGGTCACAACTCTAACACTCTCAGTGCTTTGGAAATGTGCTTGGTGCCCGATGTTGTCATTCCTCCCAAGTTCAAAATACCTGAATTCTCGAAGTACAAAGGTCTCAGTTGCCCGAACATTCACTTGAAGATGTATTGTCGCAAGATGGCTGCCTATGCCAGAGATGAAAAGCTTATGATTCATTGCTTCCAAGACAGTTTGTCTGGGGCATCACTCAAATGGTATATGCAGTTGGAACGTAACAGTGTGCACACTTGGGTCGAGCTAGCTGATGCTTTTATCAAGCAATACAAATACAACACAGACCTCGCTCCGAATCGTACTCAGCTTCAGAGTATCACTCAGAAGGACAACGAATCCTTCAAGGAGTACGCGCAACGATGGAGAGAGCTAGCTGCGAGGGTGCATCCACCTTTGGTTGACCGTGAACTGATTGACATTTTCATGGGCACCTTGCAAGGACAATACTACGAGAAGCTGATTGGTAGTGTCTCTGCTGGATTCTCCAACTTGGTGATTGTTGGCGAGAGAATTGAAGAAGGGCTAAAGAGTGGAAAGATTCAAGGAGGATCTAACAGCCAAGCCAATGCCAAGAAGCCTTTCAATGGATACAAGAAGAAAGAGGGTGAAATAAATGCAATCTCTGTGCAGAAAGGGCAAACGTCTCAACAAGCTCCCGCCCCTATGCCTTACCAAATGCCCTACTATTCATATCCATACGCTCCAATGCCTTATCAGCCAGTTGTTCAAGCAGTGCAAGCTCAGATGCCACAGCGACAGGCTCCTCAGCAACAAGCCTACAACCAACAAGGATACCAATATCCTCCTCAGCAACAACAACTACAGAATGCTCAACAACAGCAAGGTGCTCGTCAACAGCGTCAGCAGAGGACATGGAGGCCAGATAGAGTTTTTGATCGCCTACCGATGACATATGCTAGTATCTTCGCTCATTTGATGGAGAAGAAAGCTATCGTTCCTAGAGACTTGGCTCCCCCAACTGTCATTCCTCCCGACTATGATGCGAACGCTCACTGTGAGTTTCACAAGGGTGCTCCAGGTCACACTATTGAGGATTGTAGGGCTTTTAAGCACAAGATTCAAGACATGATCGACAAGGATGCTATCAACTTCAATGGGAAACCTCCAAACGTCATCAACGACCTGATGCCTACGATCAAATAGCGTCAGCATCAGATCAGATCAAGTCCAGTCGAGTCCATCCTCTGAAGAAGGTCGTCATGTTGCCATTTTATATTTCGCATTTCTTATATTTTGTCTTTGTTTGTTTAAGTACTGTATGCTTTGAACAATTGCCATTTCATATTTGGTTTTCATTAATGTATCGTTTATGCATGTTTTGAACTAGTTATGTCGTATTCACTCATTTTCTCACTTATCACCGACACATTTCATTCACTTCACTTTGTCCATTGTTGCTTAGCATGATTTGAGGGAGGATGATGAAAACGAGATACCCATAATTGCAAACCGTATGCTTTCAGACATAATCTCGTCAATGATGTACAGGCATTGTTTCAATTCCCCTAAACACCGGAGTTATAAGGAGTTAATCCCTAGTAAACCACTTCAAGCCTAGAAGTAGTAGTTTCCTTTGGATATTCAAACCTTTTGCACTCAACCTGGGGCAGGGTAGTGTTCAGTTAATCTGATCCCCCACTCGAATCAATAAAGCAAAAAAATCCAAAAGACGGTTGTTCATCAATGACCCACAACATGGCAGTCACTATCTTCCAACAAAATTCAAAAAAATCAAAAGCCTGCTAAGTCAAGCACCTCAAAGGGGACTTAGGCAAAATCAAGGCAATCCTGATGGGTCTGACAAGCAAAATCAACTCATGCAAAAGTTGGGGATCAAAACAAAAATCAAAAGAGGCCCCCGAAACCCTCAACAAAAAGAAAATAAGATTCAGTGGCCATCCAAAAGGGTCACTGACGTCCATTAGAATAAGGTGACTGCCATTTCGAGCATACCTTGAACCGTTAAGACAAGTGCAGAATTAACTGAACGTAGGACTGGAGATCATTAAGAAGAAGGGGTGGGTACAAATCATACTTTGAGCCTAATATCCTTTGTTTCATAACCGTGAACCAGACCACATTACAACCCTCGAAAGACCTAATTGAGGCAAGGTTTATTCTGAAAGCATACTGCCGCAAGGTTGCGTAACCTGACTCCTCACATGATTGTTAATCATCAACATTGGTGTCATTATCCTTGCTATATCATCTACACCAATCAAAGTTAGCACAACGTCTAGGCTAACAATCCATTCGTTTCACACTATCACGACACTCCCAATAAATGACACTTTTTCAAAACTTGCATTGAACTTTGCATTAATATCACCATTTGTGAATGTACAATTTTAACTGCAAATCAGTGCTAGATATTTAAAGAAATTTCTACAAGGGGCAATTCAAAGAGGGGCTTGACTTTCAGTGGCGTACACAGGCAATACTACCACAAAACCCACAGGATGGGGCAAATCGTTTCAATGGCTCGAGCAGGGGCAAGTCATCAAAGTTCAGCTTTGACTTCAGAACTGGTTAATCTGGGGCATACCATTAACGAGTTCAGGCTGGGGCAAGACCAGATCATCCAGACCATCAAGCAGAGTTGCAACCTTCTCTGAAGCAAATTCACAGCAACCACAAACTACCTAGACTTGGGGAATTCAAAGCATCATTTTCTGCTTCAATCATGACGTCTTCAAAGAACTGCGTGTCGAGGAAGTCAATCCCTCCCACCACCCGAAGTCCAATCCGCATTGGCAACTACCAAAAATCCACCACGTTGGAGTCTCCGCTTGCATTTCAAATTACCCGTCTGCAATCATATGCATCATACGCATAGCATTCGTCATCATAAGCATCTTGCATCATATGCATACTCCAATCATATCATACTTCCCCAGCTTTTGCATCTCCGCGCGACAGCATTTGCATCTGCACTTCCATTCGTTATGGAACTTCATTAGTCATCCAGCATTCACATATGCAAGTCAAGGTCCAGGATCAATCTCGAAGATTTCCAAGACTATCATCAGCCCAATCAGGGGCATTTTCCGCAAGACTGTGGGTTTCTCCCACGAACTTCAAGAGTTTCAAAGCAATCATCAGCCTAGTCAGGGGCATCTTTTGCAAGACGTGGGTTTCTCCCACAAAATTCAAGGACATCCAAAGCAAGATTTAGCCCAGTCAGGGGCATCTTTTTCAAGACCATGGGTGTCTCCCATGATGTGTTTCAACCTCGTGGTTGATTAGATCTTCAAATCAACATTCAGCCCAGTCAGGGGCATATCATTCAAGGCCGTGGGCGTCCCCACGAAGTTGTTCAAACTCTTTGTTGGGCAAACCCAAGAAGTTCAGTGCAAGATCCAGCCCGAGCAGAGGCATCTTCAGCAAAACCATGAGCGTACCTCGTGAAGTTGTTCAGCCTTTTGTTGAATAAGATAAGACATCAAGACAAATTCAGCCCAGTCAAGGGCATCTTCTTCAGAATTCATGGGCGTAACCATGAAATCATTTCCACAAAGTTGACCTCCAAGCAATACGGTGGGCGTACCTCGTTATTTCATTTCAATCTTCCTCTTGGGTGTTCCCCAATGAGTTGTATTCAGCGAGCGTGACCGTTGTCAAGTGCCTTACTATCATCCTTTTGGTGATAGTCGAACCTCGTCAGTTCAACCTAGTCTGCATCCTTTTGGGATTGGTAGCCTTCAATTCGTGTCGTTCTATCATCCTTTTGGTGATAGCAACTTGTGTGTGTTTCGCTCCGTCATCCTTTTGGTGGGGGGTCTGTTACTTGGATTGGTGCCAGATTGTGCGATATATTTTGTGTTTGTTTTGCTCCGTCATCCTTTTGGTGGGGGTCTGTCACTTGGATTGGTGCCAGATTGTGTGATATTATTTGTGTGTGTTTCGCTCTGTCATCCTTTTGGTGGAGGGTCTGTCACTTGGATTGGTGTCAGATTGTGCTATTTTGTTTGTGTGTTTCGCTCCGTCATCCTTTTGGTGGGGGGTCTATCATAGTCATTAATGATAGATTGTGCGATTTTGTTTTGTTTTGTGTTTTGCTCCGTCATCCTTTTGGTGGGGGGTCTGTCACTTGAATTGGTGTCAGATTGTGCGATTTTGTTTTGTTTTGTGTTTCGCTCCATCATCCTTTTGGTGGGGGGTCTGTCACTTGGATTGGTGTCAGATTGTGCGATTTTGTTTGTGTGTTTCGCTCCGTCATCCTTTTGGTGGGGGGTCTATCATAGTCATTAATGATAGATTGTGCGATAGTTTATTTGTGTTTCGCTCCGTCATCCTTTTGGTGATGGTGACCTTTTACCAGTTATTTACAGTCTATTCAGAGGTACCTCATCCGTCATTTTCAATTCCCAAGATTTCCTTTCCTTTTCGGACAAATTCAGGGTTTTCTTTATATCTAATTGTCTTCTACCTCGAAAGAATGAACGCTACATCATTTTATCTTACTCGGTCTAAGTCAATTAGATAGGGGAATCTGTGATACCCCAAATTTGTCCTACCCTTCTCTAACCTTAACTGGCTTTGGCTTCTCGCTCATTTACATCTCTATTAGAGCCTCAGTCCCCACTATAGAGAAGTTTGTTATTGAACTAAATGTTTCAGACGATGGAGGGATAGCTGTTGTAAGGAACAAGATCGAGATGTTCGCTCAAAAGAAAGTGACACTTCTTCCAGACTGACGCAAAGTTGTTATACTTGATGAAGATGACAATTCAGCGTCCGGTGCACAACAAGATTTAAGAAGGATAATGGAGATATGTTCTAGTTTTACGTGTGTCGCACTTGCTTGCAATATATCTTCTAGTATTATTGAGATGATTCAGTTGAGGTGTGCAATTATGATATTTTCGCGACTATCTGATCAAAGAGACACTTAGTCATCTCATGGTTATGGTTCAAGCTGAGAAGGTTTCCCTACATCCCTGAAGGACTCAAGGCTATCATTTTTTATGGTAATATGAGACGATAATTAAACAACTTGCAAGTGACATACATCAGGTTAGTTTGTTAAACAAGGAAGTGTTTTTAAGGTTTGTTCAGGGCTCAAGTAATTGAATAGCTTAGGATATTCCTCCATGGATTTTTGACGTATCATAAATTGCAATTGTACACCATGTTTTTTTTACGTATCATAAAAAGTGATGATATGGATGACCACTTGAAGATTAGAATTCATGAAGGAATTGGATGAAGCAAGTCTATGACATTCACATGTGCAACCTGATATATTGATGCCTAAACTTCTAAAAAAAGGTTATTGTTGCTAGGCTCAATATCACTTTTCACATATTAGTTATCTACATCATCAAACTATGGAAATTCATTTGTAAAAAGAAGCAAGTTTCTGTCAGTTCACACTACAATTCCACGAGCCTTTATTTTGTTTTGTTCAGCCATCTCCTAAACCGCAAAGCGAACAACATCACGCGAGCTCAGTCAGGCCTCAATGCACCGTCAGTTCCCACGTACCTTGCCAAATCGTTGCAGATACCATACAAAATCTATGATTCAAGATAACTCACTGTGTGGTTCAACTTGTAGTACAACGAGGTGAAAAGCCATGGCATGAATGTTGTTTCAACCTGTCGCGATATTTTCAGCCGTTGAACCGCAACAGTAAAACAAAAACAATATCATATCCTGTTAAATGGTGGTCACCTGCACCACAATATTGGAACCCATATCAGTTCCATGATGGAAAGAATAGACAAAAGAAAAAGTGTTCCAAATCCCATAAAATCAGCGGTAATCCCACGCACCATTTTTAGCACAGTCTTTTCCCCTATTAAGTTTTCAAACATAAGAAAGGCAAGAAGACATAACAAGCTGTCCTTTGTAGTAGGCATACCTTCACGCAATCCTGGACCCCGATGTTGGAATTCCCGTAAATTTCGCAAACCGTTACCATTCCGCAACAACAAAAATGGACCTGCAAAACAGCCAGACAAAAAACGCGAAAGAAACCGTATACACACCAGAGAAAACAAAGAAAGTTCCACGTTACCGCACCTTCAAACCTGACACACAATAAAAAGAGATTTATCAAACTGCAGGTAATGAGTTACAAAGTTGTTGAAATATAAAGATCACAATGAAACTTTATCCTAAGGTGCTTACCAGAGTGCCAGACAGCGATTATATTCTCGACATTGTGGCGAAGTTCTCGGCGGTTGTATGTTTCAACAAGTTCATCAATATGAGCAAAAGCCGCCGCAATAGCGTCATTGGTCTTTCTCCTCATCATTTCAAACCATTGTTACATACATGAATAAGAATGGAAAAACAGGTTATTGAACTAGAGGGTGAATCTATTGATGTTGATGCTCTAGATGTGTTTGATCATGATCCTGATTTGTATACCAAGATGGTTAGGTACCCTCTTCAGGTGTTGGACATTTTTGACATGGTTTTGATGAACATGGTGACCAGAATGAAACCAATGTTCGAGAAGCATGTTCAGACTCGGATTTTTAATCTCAAAACCTCAACTTCTATGAGAAATTTGAACCCTTCTGATGTTGAGAGGATGATCTCAATGAAGGGTATGATTATTTGGAGCAGCTCAATTATACCTTAAATTAGGAAAGCTATATTTAGGTGTCTGGTGTGTGGATACTGCTCTGACCCGGTCCTTGTGGAGAGGGGATGAATAGTTGAACCTATAGTATGTCTGAGGGAAGAGTGTCGGTCCAGAAACTCAATGACATTTGTTCACAACCTGTGTAAATGTACTACACCAGCTAGTTGTTTTTAATGTTGAATGACGTTCCAAAAGCGACATATTGATGCATATCGCCGAAAACGCAGCAGCAACTTGTCATGAGTGATTTGCAAGAATACCACACCCCTAAAAAACTGCATCAACACAAAATAAAAAGGATGGAATCTGTTGCTGACCAGATCAACATTTTTTGCCCTGATGGAGTTTTTATGTTTTGGGTAGAAACTCATTATAAAATTACAGCAGGCTCCATCATGTCCACTCCATGATATTGCAGAAACATTATACAGCAGGCTAGGCTCTAACACGTCCACTTCACGATGTTGCAGAACGGTACATCACTTAGACCCCACAAATTTGTCTCACAACAACATTATACAGTTCTCATGGTGCAACAAAATGCACTCCCAAGATGGACCACTTAAACTTCCGCAGCCGCACAATTTGAAATGCCAAGTTTCATGTAGCAAACCAACCTGTACCTACACCAATAACAAATAAACCATTTCATCATGACCAATCCACAACACAATGAAATCATATGATGAAGTGGAAGAGTGCATTCTGTCCATTTTGTTGAAGAAAATGACACTTACTTTTCACATCAAATTATCAAAGCTAGCAGGTTGAGGATGTTACCTGTATACCCTAGAATATATAGAACTATGTTCCATCAGGCTCTTTAAAGGTATAATCTCCTGTGCAAAAAGCTTCATGCAACATCATTCACGGGATCCCCAGTTCTTTCTGACTCTGGATTTGATTTGTTGAACAAGCTTCTCACTTATGACCCTGAAAAGAGGATCACTGCTGAAGATGCTCTCAACCACGAATGGTTTTGTGAAGTTCCCCTTCCCAAGTCTAAAGAATTCATGCCTACATTTCCTGCTCAACACGATAAACAAAGGAAAATACATGAGTTATTACGCTAAAAGGCGCACAATTATAGGCCATGAATATAATTGAAGGTTTCCGTCTTGATGTCGAAAAAACTGTGTCCGATAGAGTATACATCGAGTAAATTACCCTCACAGGAGGTTATGGATGTCCTCACAGGACTTACCGCCGGGGTATGTCATGAATCATTAGGTGAACAAAGTTTGATGCACTTCCCGCTGTTACAAAGATTCCAAGCTGTTAACCTTAAAACTCCAAGTGGAAAGACTGTTACCTGTTGTGCAATAGAAAGTTTGTTGTGAATGTCTATTTGAACACCAATTATGATGATGAGAAGCATTTCCGTTCGCACTTGAGATTTTGGTTGGAGACTTATAGACTTGAGAGCAATAGCATATGAGTTTTACTTCCATTACATTCCATTCATGCCAATGAGTATATACCATGCCGTCAGCCATAAAAGCAAAGTTAGGATTGCATTTAAACCATATTTACACTGTAAAAAAAAACACATACTTGTCACCAACTAGAAAATATGAATACCAGTAAAGTTAGCAAGAAGTTTGCAAAGCTTTTACTCCTAATCTCGACTTGCTCCTTGTCCTTGTCTTGCCACCTTTCAAAATCATACCCTACATCATTTTCAATCACAATTACAAATTATTTGGAATACCATTTACCACAGTAAAAGTACAAAAGTGTGCCATCAACACAGTGAAAAACAATTGCATCCTAGAAATATTTACCTCACTACAGACAAAACCAAGCAGTCATTATCCCTGACCCCCACCATATCATAAAAGAAATTCCTTCCTAATGGTATTAAAATTTTGACAGCTCACCAGCACATGACGGAGAGTCATTTCCTTTTCTTTCCTCCAATTTCACACGTACTAGGTAGGTGTGAATTCACCTATAAAATCATTGAGTAAAGGGAGGATCAAGACCCTAGCCGCACTATTCATCACCACCATCAAACCTTCACTCTCCTCTCACAATATTCTTTTTTTTTCAAAACAACCTTCATAGCAAAAAAATGAAATCCTTTTACTGATACAACATCAAAACCCTAGCCGCAGCCCCTTCTTCCCAGCTTCATCTCCTTCATACAAACTTCAAATAACCAACAACATCATCCATTCCAAATGCTCATCTCCTAAACTGTTATGGCTTTCATTCTGAAAAATCACAAAAAAACTCCACTCGAAACAACATCCCCATTAACCTCCAACTAGACCATTTCCAGCTCGATGTATTTTTTTTTCTTATGCTGAAAACCCCAACCGAAATCTCACCTATTTCTTCTTCAAAAAATCCCTTCTCTATCATCTTCAACTAACCCAGACCTTCAATCTCACAAACTGAAACCCCGGCTCTGAACCCACTCACGAATCGCACTCATCTTCTTCACATTTCTTCGTAACTGAAAGAAGCGATGAACTCAAAAACCCATATCAGCACATTAATCACCTCTCAACCAAAATCCGAAATAACCTCCAACCTTCATCATCAACAATAGCCAAACTTGTAAACCCCAAAAATCATAACAACCAAATCGGAAATCCATTTTCGCACAGCCAAAGAATCAAACGGACAGAGAGGAGGTTGGGAGTTTGAAACCGCGAATGAAAAACGGAGAAAACAAGCAATTGACGGAGAGGGTAACGAAACAGGGTGAGAGAGAGATTCAAAGCGGAGAACGAGTGAGTGAAGGATTTTGATTTGGGATCCAATTTTTTTTCTGTTTTTGTCAATGTATCGTTTTATTTTTTTATTTTCTTTTTTTATTATTTATTTCATTTAAATTATTTGGGTTGCTAGTAATGGGCTGATGAAGCTTTTGGTTGAAGCTCATCTGTTCACCCCCCCCCCCCCCCCCCCCGTTTTCATTTCCCTTCCCCCTTTTACGGGTTCTGCTGAAGGGTGATGGGCCCTCAAGGCCCAAAGGATCCCTTGTTGTTTTGTTTTCATACACCCGCTGCATTTGTACATACACCCCTGTTTCATTTATTTCTTTTAAAAAAATAATATTTTATTGTTAATGTTTTCTTTTATAATTTTGTATAAACATATTGTATTATATTTCTATATTAGTTTTAAAACGAATTTTATTATATTATGTATGTAGTTTTTATAATATTATTTTCTTTTAAATTTATAATGTTAGAAGTTTATGGTTTTTTAAAGTTGATATTTACTACGCATTTGTTATTGGGCATTTTTTCGCCGTTTTGGGTCGATGACGAGACCTCCAAGTTATAGCTTGTCAATTTATTGACAAATAATAGCAAACCCGAGACCAACCTTTTTCAAACTTTTCATTTTCCATTTTTATCATTTTTTATCCATTTTATTCATATTATCATATTTATCTTACTATATCATATTTATTCATTCTTATTCACCCATATTCGAAAACACATAATAAATTATCGAAACCGTTAAAAACCAAATTGGTGGACTGTTGGATCTTTGGTCATTTGCAGGTATCCTAATATCGAGTCGTGCCCGACTTTGCCTAAGGTGTAATTTAGGACACATTGCACACACACGGCTTTCTCTTGGGCTACCTTACAATGAGACCCCTTTATTTCGTGCAATCCCGTGTAACTTACATGTACCCCTCTCCCATTCCGATGTATGCTTCGCATTTCTTTGATTATTAGTTTATCTCCTAGGAGCACCCATAGGGACTAGAGCGGATTCAAACTATTTTCAAACTAATTCTCGATTCATCATCGAGCCATTTTCAAACAACCCGTAAGTCGAGTGCTCATACGCATTCGCCATCAACCTATTACAACTCGACCCTTGATGTGTAAGTCAAGTCGGTCTCTTTTTCCGAACCATTTCATTTCCAACACGCTTTGCACGCGATAATAAGCCAAACCCTTGATCTAACGTCAAGCGGATTTTCGTAACAAATATCAATCAATTAACAATTATTCAATCCTTTTCAAGGTGTAAAGAGTGGGTTCAAGTCTTTGATCTCGCTTTCGGTTGTTTGGATGTGAGTTATCTTATTCATGTGTGAGCAATTGACGCCTTTAAATAACATTAACAACTCGACAACATTCAACCATCGTTCAACTACCCTTCAAACAACTCATCACTTCCAAACACTATTTCCAATTCAAACAACTTTCTTTTCGATGAAAAAGAGAGTGTTCCAAGTCTTTGGTTCGCTCTCCCGATTACTTGGGGTCTAAGAAGTCTTTCTTAAGCTTCGAGTAATTTTCATCCGATTCCAACCACTTATCCAAACACCATTCAATTATAACCTCTTTTGCAATGAAAAAGAGAGTGTTCCAAGTCTTTGGTTCGCTCTCCCGATTACTTGGGGTCCGAGAAGTCTTTCTTAAGCTTCAAGTAATCGTTATTAATTCAACTTCACCCTTTCATACAACTTTATCTTCAAGATGAAAAGGAGAGAGTTCCAAGTCTTTGGTTCTCTCTCCCGATTACTTGGGTCCGAGAAGTCTTTCTTAAGCTTCGAGTAATCGTCATCCATACCCCTTTCAAACCCGATCCAATCCAGTTTCTTTCGTGGTCGTTACCACGAACTACGACTGCTCTGATTCTTCATTCTCGTCTGAATGTAAGATACGTAGGCACAAGATTGCGATGATCTTGGCGAGCACAATCCCCTTCATCTTCCGTTTTCCCCATTCCTTCCCGTAGTCGAACTACGACGCTCTGATTTCTCATTCTCGTCCGAATGAGCATACGTAGGCATAAGGGACCCAATCCTTGGCGAGCACC
This sequence comes from Lathyrus sativus, assembly GCA_963859935.3. NCBI lineage: Eukaryota > Viridiplantae > Streptophyta > Magnoliopsida > Fabales > Fabaceae > Lathyrus > Lathyrus sativus. Next base: position 542,513,706 of record OZ012739.1, on the reverse strand, counting down.
TTATCCTCTAACCATCCCCTCTCCCCTAGCGAATTTATCCCTTTTAGTATCGTTTTAGTATTTAGTATTGAGAAGAGAAGAAAATAAGTTTAGCTAACGTCATCACAACTCGAATTAAGAGGTTCCCGTTGAGTACAACGGACGTGAGGGATGCTAATACCTTCCCCTCGCGTAACCGACTCCCGAACCCAGGAATATGGTTGCGACGGTCGTGTTCCTTCCGCTTTGTGAGGTTTTCTCGATATTTTCCTCTCCCGTCTATTCGGGAAAAATAAAGTTCGGTGGCGACTCTGTCGAACCAAATTTTCCGCGCCTTTTGCGCGAGGGTCGTGTTCTCGAATGAATGAATTTTCGAGGTGCAACACTTTTCTCTGTACTTTATTTCTCTCTTGTTAGAACTTACTTTGGCATCGGAGTACTGATAACGCGAAATCATATCGTTTATTTGGCTTGATTTACATGCATTCATTTGTGACTTTTATTAATTTATCTTAATTTATGTTCTATTATATGATTAATTTACTTCGTTTTGCAGATTGGGGAGAATTTGGACTAAAGAAAGAAAAGGAGAAGAAACAGATGAAAAACGGATGAAAAATAGATGAAAAACAGCAGATACGGATTCTGCTGCTGTGACGACCGTCACAGGTCCATGACGACCGTCATGCGTGTGACGACCGTCACATTTCATGACGACCGTCACGCAGACAAAAAACGCAGAATCAGAATTCACGATCAATCTCAACTTAAATCCTTCCTACACTTTCTCCACTCACTGCCCACTACTGGAAGTTACTACACTTTCTCCACTCACTGCCCACTACTGGAAGTTACTACCACTTTCTCCATATCTCACGCATGATCTCAGGAAGTTGAGATAAGAAACATCTCCTATAAATAGACAAGAGACTCACAGAGAAAGGGGTGGATTCTTCATCCCGAAGTTCTGCCAAAGTTCCATCAAAGTTATTTATCGTTACTTTTATTTTCCTTTCCATTTTCTTTCAGTTCAGAATATTGTATTTTCTTCCTGTACCTTTTATTTCTCGCCAAAGTAGAATCCTGCCGACATTGTGGGGGACTACCCAAGGATTTGAGATCAGTACAATTTACAGGTTTTTATTAATTGAATTACTACTTTATTTCTGTTATGATGCACGCTTTATTATTCCGTTGTTTATGTCTATTTCCGTTCGCATTAATTATCATGTCTGGCTAAGTTAGTTTTATCGGTATGTAACTGAATTAGTAGGATAGGATTCGATAGTAACCGGCATCTTCCCTTTTTACAAACAACCTTTCTGGCCGTAGTGTTTAAATTTATTTACTGAATAAACTTCGTCGCAAAAGCGAGAACTTATTTAAAAGTAGTTTTGCCACGAAAGTGGGAAATTAATTAAGGTACGAACCAACAAGCGAAAGTTGCGGCAAGACCAGATAGTAAACACTAGGCATTTGTTTTAATAACAGCGAAAGCACTTTAAAATGGATTAGAACCTAGAGATTTCTAAAAAGTAGTTTTAACCCCGAATGGGACAGCGAAAGCATACATTCGGCCCTTAGAATTATGACTAGCGTCAACAACCATCGTGAGACGAAAGTCTTCAGATCACTATTTTCTTCTGAACAATGTTTGCAAAGAGTAAGAAGCATCGGTGACCTGTCGAATCCCAGATAACTAAGTCTTTGCATACCGATATCCTTTACCGCATTTCTCTAAACCAATTTTCTTTATTTCTTTTGCATTTAATTTCATTCGCATTCAATTTTCCTAATTCCAATAGTCTTAGCTTTACGCCGTAATAATAGATAACGGTAGATTGACATTGGTCTCTGTGGGTTCGACAATCTTTTATATTACTTCGATATTTCCGTGCACTTGCGGAGCGATCAAGTTTTTGGCGCCGTTGCCGGGGACCAACAGTCAATATTGTGATTCCGTTGTTGCATAGTATAGACTAAGGCACTCTTATCTAAATCATTATGTATAACCCATATTTCCCTTATAATTACCACCCTCCATATTATAACTACCACCCCCAATATTTCGAGGAACCACAAATTCCGCTTAAATCCGACCTCGAAATATTATTGGAAGATTTCAATACTACGCACTCTCACCCAAATTCCCTCTATGATGACGACTCCCAATGTTTTGAGGAAACGCAAGATTTTGATACATCCAACCTCGAACTACTACTAGAAGAATTCAATGAGACGTCTACTCACTCTAGGATAGAATCTATGATGGAGCGCTTTGTGGAAACACAAACTCTCCAAAACGAAGATTTTAGAAAACAACATCTCCAAATTAATGAAGACCTTAGGCAGATGAACGTTATTGTCGATTCCCTCGCAACTCACAGCGAGACTTTGGAGACTCAAACCTCCCTGCTTAGACAAACACCTCTAGGACCCTTCCCAGAAGGACATGTGAATGTTGTAACAACCGTTAATGAAGAACAAATAGAAGATCCTAGGGAGATTGATGATGAGCCTGAGGAGAGTTTTGGTGAGAAAAGCATACATATTGAGAAAAATCCACCGAAACCAACCGAAAGGGAGGTTGTCGAAGAGGTAGAGAAGGAAGCACTTATCGTTGCTCCTCCTCCCTATACCCCACCTATTTCTTTCCCACAAAGGTTTGCAGAAGTTAAGGTAGACTCCCAATCCAAAACATATGTGGAGGTATTGAAAAATATACACACCAATGCACCTTTGTCTAAGGCCCTTCATAGAAAAAGAAAATTCGAGGACCGTGAAACTAGGGTCATTATTACTGTTAAAAGGGTACGATTAACTTTTGAGGTGGTGGATGAAATAACTATGCCCAAATTTGAAAAACTGATACTTAGGATAGATCCAGAACCACCACCACAAGTTCAAAACAATGAACCACCCTATAGAAGAAAGAAAAGAAAAGGTGAGGGATATGAGAGATGGCTTGATAAGTGGCCATGGAAACCGAAGATTATTCAAAGTTCGATCGAGGAACCATTCTCGAAAGAACCGCCATGAGTACTTACACTCCTTAGCCGTCGAGCTATCGACGCTAAACAAAGCGTTGTGTGGGAGGCAACCCACAAGGTCTTTATTTTAATTTGTTTGTTTAAATTTGCAGAAAATAAAGAAATGTATCGCTTGTTACGCTTTAGCTATTTCTAGGCGAAAAATCTCTAGATGACGATCTGAGAAGATGAGCTATACCCACGGACATTCCTACGAGTGTCGTTGCTGGTGGGGACACTGATGATGAGTACTTCCTTTGGAGGCGAGCAACATTATGAGCTGGTTCGAGAATTACACAAACAAAGTGTCTCAAAATGCCCGCCGCCGAAGTAGAAGTGATCAACGAAGACAAGGATAGCAAGATCAGTAACATTCATACAGGTTCTATCTTTCCTTTTCCACCTTTTACTAAAACATTGAGGACAATGTTTGGTTTAAGTGTGGGGGAGGAACTCTATCGCTTTCATTTTATTGCCTTTTAGTTTGATTTATTGTTTTTATCTACTTTTAATGCTATGTCAAAGTCTTTGCATGTGCTGTCGAGTCTTTATGCGTGGTTTTCGCTTGTTATTCAATCTCCTCGAAATTTTAAAATTTCAAAATTTTCAAAATTTTAACCTCCAACAAAATTTTTGCTTCGATTCATGACATGGTACTCTGAAAGTATATAGGCTGTTTAGACTATGTTAGAAAAACTTGGGAAAGTTTTGATAAAATTGATATCGTCCTGACAACCTTAACCCCCTGAATATGCAAAATCAATTTGAGTACCCATTATGCCGAGACCTTAAAGCTCCAAGTTCTTTTAGTAATCCCTAAGTAGTTTATTTAAGCAGTCAGCACCATCCTAAACACACTAAGTAAGAAACTGATGCAAATAAGTGTATGATATCTAGTTTAAAATGAGAAACTAAGAAAGAAAAGAAAAATTATGAAGAAAAAGACATGTTCCTTCTAAGTTAGGTGTTCCTCACCCGAGCACTTAGCCTAACGGTACAAACTCTTTAAGTCCAATTGATGCTTAAGCATATTTGCAGAGAAAAATGAAATAATAATGAGATCATAGTCACTAACAGGTTTACTTGCCATGAATGTGTATGGATAACGGGCTTAATATGATTGCACTATAATGAAATGGGGTGAAAGAGAGCATGAGTTATAGGTTGAGTTATAATGGCATGATTCCGATTGGTTTGCATAAGTAGGGAGTTTTTGAAATTATGTCGTTACGTTATCCTTGGTATCGATATTTAGTACCTATCGATCTAACATTAGCCTAGCAGCCACGTATGATTAGAGTTTCGTCGTAACTTTGTTTCGAACTATGCTTATTTCTTTTTACTGAGTTGGTCGATTGCTTGAGGACAAGCAATGGTTTAAGTGTGGGGATGTTTGATAACGCGAAATCATATCGTTTATTTGGCTTGATTTACATGCATTCATTTGTGACTTTTATTAATTTATCTTAATTTATGTTCTATTATATGATTAATTTACTTCGTTTTGCAGATTGGGGAGAATTTGGACTAAAGAAAGAAAAGGAGAAGAAACAGATGAAAAACGGATGAAAAATAGATGAAAAACAGCAGATACGGATTCTGCTGCTGTGACGACCTTCACAGGTCCATGACGACCGTCATGCGTGTGACGACCGTCACATTTCATGACGACCGTCACGCAGACAAAAAACGCAGAATCAGAATTCACGATCAATCTCAACTTAAATCCTTCCTACACTTTCTCCACTCACTGCCCACTACTGGAAGTTACTACACTTTCTCCACTCACTGCCCACTACTGGAAGTTACTACCACTTTCTCCATATCTCACGCATGATCTCAGGAAGTTGAGATAAGAAACATCTCCTATAAATAGACAAGAGACTCACAGAGAAAGGGGTGGATTCTTCATCCCGAAGTTCTGCCAAAGTTCCATCAAAGTTATTTATCGTTACTTTTATTTTCCTTTCCATTTTCTTTCAGTTCAGAATATTGTATTTTCTTCCTGTACCTTTTATTTCTCGCCAAAGTAGAATCCTGCCGACATTGTGGGGGACTACCCAAGGATTTGAGATCAGTACAATTTACAGGTTTTTATTAATTGAATTACTACTTTATTTCTGTTATGATGCACGCTTTATTATTCCGTTGTTTATGTCTATTTCCGTTCGCATTAATTATCATGTCTGGCTAAGTTAGTTTTATCGGTATGTAACCGAATTAGTAGGATAGGATTCGATAGTAACCGGCATCTTCCCTTTTTACAAACAACCTTTCTGGCCGTAGTGTTTAAATTTATTTACTGAATAAACTTCGTCGCAAAAGCGAGAACTTATTTAAAAGTAGTTTTGCCACGAAAGTGGGAAATTAATTAAGGTACGAACCAACAAGCGAAAGTTGCGGCAAGACCAGATAGTAAACACTAGGCATTTGTTTTAATAACAGCGAAAGCACTTTAAAATGGATTAGAACCTAGAGATTTCCAAAAAGTAGTTTTAACCCCGAATGGGACAGCGAAAGCATACATTCGGCCCTTAGAATTATGACTAGCGTCAACAACCATCGTGAGACGAAAGTCTTCAGATCACTATTTTCTTCTGAACAATGTTTGCAAAGAGTAAGAAGCATCGGTGACCTGTCGAATCCCAGATAACTAAGTCTTTGCATACCGATATCCTTTACCGCATTTCTCTAAACCAATTTTCTTTATTTCTTTTGCATTTAATTTCATTCGCATTCAATTTTCCTAATTCCAATAGCCTTAGCTTTACGCCGTAATAATAGATAACGGTAGATTGACATTGGTCTCTGTGGGTTCGACAATCTTTTATATTACTTCGATATTTCCGTGCACTTGCGGAGCGATCAAGTTTTTGGCGCCGTTGCCGGGGACCAACAGTCAATATTGTGATTCCGTTGTTGCATAGTATAGACTAAGGTACTCTTATCTAAATCATTATGTATAACCCATATTTCCCTTATAATTACCACCCTCCATATTAAAACTACCACCCCTAATATTTCGAGGAACCACAAATTCCGCTTAAATCCGACCTCGAAATATTATTGGAAGATTTCAATACTACGCACTCTCACCCAAATTCCCTCTATGATGACGACTCCCAATGTTTTGAGGAAACGCAAGATTTTTATACATCCAACCTCGAACTACTACTAGAAGAATTCAATGAGACGTCTACTCACTCTAGGATAGAATCTATGATGGAGCGCTTTGTGGAAACACAAACTCTCCAAAACGAAGATTTTAGAAAACAACATCTCCAAATTAATGAAGACCTTAGGCAGATGAACGTTATTGTCGATTCCCTCGCAACTCACAGCGAGACTTTGGAGACTCAAACCTCCCTGCTTAGACAAACACCTCTAGGACCCTTCCCAGAAGGACATGTGAATGTTGTAACAACCGTTAATGAAGAACAAATAGAAGATCCTAGGGAGATTGATGATGAGCCTGAGGAGAGTTTTGGTGAGAAAAGCATACATATTGAGAAAAATCCACCGAAACCAACCGAAAGGGAGGTTGTCGAAGAGGTAGAGAAGGAAGCACTTATCGTTGCTCCTCCTCCCTATACCCCACCTATTTCTTTCCCACAAAGGTTTGCAGAAGTTAAGGTAGACTCCCAATCCAAAACATATGTGGAGGTATTGAAAAATATACACACCAATGCACCTTTGTCTAAGGCCCTTCATAGAAAAAGAAAATTCGAGGACCGTGAAACTAGGGTCATTATTACTGTTAAAAGGGTACGATTAACTTTTGAGGTGGTGGATGAAATAACTATGCCCAAATTTGAAAAACTGATACTTAGGATAGATCCAGAACCACCACCACAAGTTCAAAACAATGAACCACCCTATAGAAGAAAGAAAAGAAAAGGTGAGGGATATGAGATATGGCTTGATAAGTGGCCATGGAAACCGAAGATTATTCAAAGTTCGATCGAGGAACCATTCTCGAAAGAACCGCCATGAGTACTTACACTCCTTAGCCGTCGAGCTATCGACGCTAAACAAAGCGTTGTGTGGGAGGCAACCCACAAGGTCTTTATTTTAATTTGTTTGTTTAAATTTGCAGAAAATAAAGAAATGTATCGCTTGTTACGCTTTAGCTATTTCTAGGCGAAAAATCTCTAGATGACGATCTGAGAAGATGAGCTATACCCACGGACATTCCTACGAGTGTCGTTGCTGGTGGGGACACTGATGATGAGTACTTCCTCTGGAGGCGAGCAACATGATGAGCTGGTTCGAGAATTACACAAACAAAGTGTCTCAAAATGCCCGCCGCCGAAGTAGAAGTGATCAACGAAGACAAGGATAGCAAGATCAGTAACATTCATACAGGTTCTATCTTTCCTTTTCCACCTTTTACTAAAACATTGAGGACAATGTTTGGTTTAAGTGTGGGGGAGGAACTCTATCGCTTTCATTTTATTGCCTTTTAGTTTGATTTATTGTTTTTATCTACTTTTAATGCTATGTCAAAGTCTTTGCATGTGCTGTCGAGTCTTTATGCGTGGTTTTCGCTTGTTATTCAATCTCCTCGAAATTTTAAAATTTCAAAATTTTCAAAATTTTAACCTCCAACAAAATTTTTGCTTCGATTCATGACATGGTACTCTGAAAGTATATAGGCTGTTTAGACTATGTTAGAAAAACTTGGGAAAGTTTTGATAAAATTGATATCGTCCTGACAACCTTAACCCCCTGAATATGCAAAATCAATTTGAGTACCCATTATGCCGAGACCTTAAAGCTCCAAGTTCTTGTAGTAATCCCTAAGTAGTTTATTTAAGCAGTCAGCACCATCCTAAACACACTAAGTAAGAAACTGATGCAAATAAGTGTATGATATCTAGTTTAAAATGAGAAACTAAGAAAGAAAAGAAAAATTATGAAGAAAAAGACATGTTCCTTCTAAGTTAGGTGTTCCTCACCCGAGCACTTAGCCTAACGGTACAAACTCTTTAAGTCCAATTGATGCTTAAGCATATTTGCAGAGAAAAATGAAATAATAATGAGATCATAGTCACTAACAGGTTTACTTGCCATGAATGTGTATGGATAACGGGCTTAATATGATTGCACTATAATGAAATGGGGTGAAAGAGAGCATGAGTTATAGGTTGAGTTATAATGGCATGATTCCGATTGGTTTGCATAAGTAGGGAGTTTTTGAAATTATGTCGTTACGTTATCCTTGGTATCGATATTTAGTACCTATCGATCTAACATTAGCCTAGCAGCCACGTATGATTAGAGTTTCGTCGTAACTTTGTTTCGAACTATGCTTATTTCTTTTTACTGTGTTGGTCGATTGCTTGAGGACAAGCAATGGTTTAAGTGTGGGGATGTTTGATAACGCGAAATCATATCGTTTATTTGGCTTGATTTACATGCATTCATTTGTGACTTTTATTAATTTATCTTAATTTATGTTCTATTATATGATTAATTTACTTCGTTTTGCAGATTGGGGAGAATTTGGACTAAAGAAAGAAAAGGAGAAGAAACAAATGAAAAACGGATGAAAAATAGATGAAAAACAGCAGATACGGATTCTGCTGCTGTGACGACCGTCACAGGTCCATGACGACCGTCATGCGTGTGACGACCGTCACATTTCATGACGACCGTCACGCAGACAAAAAACGCAGAATCAGAATTCACGATCAATCTCAACTTAAATCCTTCCTACACTTTCTCCACTCACTGCCCACTACTGGAAGTTACTACACTTTCTCCACTCACTGCCCACTACTGGAAGTTACTACCACTTTCTCCATATCTCACGCATGATCTCAGGAAGTTGAGATAAGAAACATCTCCTATAAATAGACAAGAGACTCACTGAGAAAGGGGTGGATTCTTCATCCCGAAGTTCTGCCAAAGTTCCATCAAAGTTATTTATCGTTACTTTTATTTTCCTTTCCATTTTCTTTCAGTTCAGAATATTGTATTTTCTTCCTGTACCTTTTATTTCTCGCCAAAGTAGAATCCTGCCGACATTGTGGGGGACTACCCAAGGATTTGAGATCAGTACAATTTACAGGTTTTTATTAATTGAATTACTACTTTATTTCTGTTATGATGCACGCTTTATTATTCCGTTGTTTATGTCTATTTCTGTTCGCATTAATTATCATGTCTGGCTAAGTTAGTTTTATCGGTATGTAACCGAATTAGTAGGATAGGATTCGATAGTAACCGGCATCTTCCCTTTTTACAAACAACCTTTCTGGCCGTAGTGTTTAAATTTATTTACTGAATAAACTTCGTCGCGAAAGCGAGAACTTATTTAAAAGTAGTTTTGCCACGAAAGTGGGAAATTAATTAAGGTACGAACCAACAAGCGAAAGTTGCAGCAAGACCAGATAGTAAACACTAGGCATTTGTTTTAATAACAGCGAAAGCACTTTAAAATGGATTAGAACCTAGAGATTTCCAAAAAGTAGTTTTAACCCCGAATGGGACAGCGAAAGCATACATTCGGCCCTAAGAATTATGACTAGCGTCAACAACCATTGTGAGACGAAAGTCTTCAGATCACTATTTTCTTCTGAACAATGTTTGCAAAGAGTAAGAAGCATCGGTGACCTGTCGAATCCCAGATAACTAAGTCTTTGCATACCGATATCCTTTACCGCATTTCTCTAAACCAATTTTCTTTATTTCTTTTGCATTTAATTTCATTCGCATTCAATTTTCCTAATTCCAATAGCCTTAGCTTTACGCCGTAATAATAGATAACGGTAGATTGACATTGGTCTCTGTGGGTTCGACAATCTTTTATATTACTTCGATATTTCCGTGCACTTGCGGAGCGATCAAGTTTTTGGCGCCGTTGCCGGGGACCAACAGTCAATATTGTGATTCCGTTGTTGCATAGTATAGACTAAGGCACTCTTATCTAAATCATTATGTATCCTTGGACCATTTGTATTTATCTGTATTTGGATCCTTATTCACGGATCTCTCGGTTCGATAAATAAAAAGAAGAGGATCAAAGCATTTCTTCTGACTCTTTTTCCAATTTGAGAAACGTTGATTGATCATGTGTTTCCTTAGAGGTATATGATTATGAATATCATTTTCATACCTTTTAATTACATATTCTAAGTTGCGATTGAATCGATTACCTTGAAAAGAATTCCCACAAGAGGTTTGGACCCATTTTTTTATGATCTTTGGATAAAAAGATTCATTCGTTTCGTAAAAAAGCCGAGGCAGAACCAATAAAGATTTCTTTTTTGATTCATCCCTGGAGTTGATATTTCCCTTATAATTACCACCCTCCATATTATAACTACCACCCCCAATATTTCGAGGAACCACAAATTCCGCTTAAATCCGACCTCGAAATATTATTAGAAGATTTCAATACTACGCACTCTCACCCAAATTCCCTCTATGATGACGACTCCCAATGTTTTGAGGAAACGCAAAATTTTGATACATCCAACCTCGAACTACTACTAGAAGAATTCAATGAGACGTCTACTCACTCTAGGATAGAATCTATGATGGAGCGCTTTGTGGAAACACAAACTCTCCAAAACGAAGATTTTAGAAAACAACATCTCCAAATTAATGAAGACCTTAGGCAGATGAACGTTATTGTCGATTCCCTCGCAACTCACAGCGAGACTTTGGAGACTCAAACCTCCCTGCTTAGACAAACACCTCTAGGACCCTTCCCAGAAGGACATGTGAATGTTGTAACAACCGTTAATGAAGAACAAATAGAAGATCCTAGGGAGATTGATGATGAGCCTGAGGAGAGTTTTGGTGAGAAAAACATACATATTGAGAAAAATCCACCGACACCAACCGAAAGGGAGGTTGTCGAAGAGGTAGAGAAGGAAGCACTTATCGTTGCTCCTCCTCCCTATACCCCACCTATTTCTTTCCCACAAAGGTTTGCAGAAGTTAAGGTAGACTCCCAATCCAAAACATATGTGGAGGTATTGAAAAATATACACACCAATGCACCTTTGTCTAAGGCCCTTCATAGAAAAAGAAAATTCGAGGACCGTGAAACTAGGGTCATTATTACTGTTAAAAGGGTACGATTAACTTTTGAGGTGGTGGATGAAATAACTATGCCCAAATTTGAAAAACTGATACTTAGGATAGATCCAGAACCACCACCACAAGTTCAAAACAATGAACCACCCTATAGAAGAAAGAAAAGAAAAGGTGAGGGATATGAGAGATGGCTTGATAAGTGGCCATGGAAACCGAAGATTATTCAAAGTTCGATCGAGGAACCATTCTCGAAAGAACCGCCATGAGTACTTACACTCCTTAGCCGTCGAGCTATCGACGCTAAACAAAGCGTTGTGTGGGAGGCAACCCACAAGGTCTTTATTTTAATTTGTTTGTTTAAATTTGCAGAAAATAAAGAAATGTATCGCTTGTTACGCTTTAGCTATTTCTAGGCGAAAAATCTCTAGATGACGATCTGAGAAGATGAGCTATACCCACGGACATTCCTACGAGTGTCGTTGCTGGTGGGGACACTGATGATGAGTACTTCCTTTGGAGGCGAGCAACATTATGAGCTGGTTCGAGAATTACACAAACAAAGTGTCTCAAAATGCCCGCCGCCGAAGTAGAAGTGATCAACGAAGACAAGGATAGCAAGATCAGTAACATTCATACAGGTTCTATCTTTCCTTTTCCACCTTTTACTAAAACATTGAGGACAATGTTTGGTTTAAGTGTGGGGGAGGAACTCTATCGCTTTCATTTTATTGCCTTTTAGTTTGATTTATTGTTTTTATCTACTTTTAATGCTATGTCAAAGTCTTTGCATGTGCTGTCGAGTCTTTATGCGTGGTTTTCGCTTGTTATTCAATCTCCTCGAAATTTTAAAATTTCAAAATTTTCAAAATTTTAACCTCCAACAAAATTTTTGCTTCGATTCATGACATGGTACTCTGAAAGTATATAGGCTGTTTAGACTATGTTAGAAAAACTTGGGAAAGTTTTGATAAAATTGATATCGTCCTGACAACCTTAACCCCCTGAATATGCAAAATCAATTTGAGTACCCATTATGCCGAGACCTTAAAGCTCCAAGTTCTTGTAGTAATCCCTAAGTAGTTTATTTAAGCAGTCAGCACCATCCTAAACACACTAAGTAAGAAACTGATGCAAATAAGTGTATGATATCTAGTTTAAAATGAGAAACTAAGAAAGAAAAGAAAAATTATGAAGAAAAAGACATGTTCCTTCTAAGTTAGGTGTTCCTCACCCGAGCACTTAGCCTAACGGTACAAACTCTTTAAGTCCAATTGATGCTTAAGCATATTTGCAGAGAAAAATGAAATAATAATGAGATCATAGTCACTAACAGGTTTACTTGCCATGAATGTGTATGGATAACGGGCTTAATATGATTGCACTATAATGAAATGGGGTGAAAGAGAGCATGAGTTATAGGTTGAGTTATAATGGCATGATTCCGATTGGTTTGCATAAGTAGGGAGTTTTTGAAATTATGTCGTTACGTTATCCTTGGTATCGATATTTAGTACCTATCAATCTAACATTAGCCTAGCAGCCACGTATGATTAGAGTTTCGTCGTAACTTTGTTTCGAACTATGCTTATTTCTTTTTACTGTGTTGGTCGATTGCTTGAGGACAAGCAATGGTTTAAGTGTGGGGATGTTTGAAAACGCGAAATCATATCGTTTATTTGGCTTGATTTACATGCATTTATTTGTGACTTTTATTAATTTATCTTAATTTATGTTCTATTATATGATTAATTTACTTTGTTTTGCAGATTGGGGAGAATTTGGACTAAAGAAAGAAAAGGAGAAGAAACAGATGAAAAACGGATGAAAAATAGATGAAAAACAGCAGATGAAAAACAGCATCTATCTGTGGAGGAAGATTTGGTGCTTGAGGAGCCGTTTTCGAAAGAGGAGATTAAAGGCGCTATATGGCAATGCGATGGTGATAAAATTCTGGGTACGAATGGCTTCAATATGGGTTTTTATAAAGCGTGTTGTTATAAAGCGTGTTGGCCATTTGTGAAATTTGATGTTTATAGTTTCGCAAACGAATTTCATGCGGTCGAGATGCTTCTAAAAGCGGTTACGATATCGTTTCTTACTTTGATTCCAAAAGTAGATAACTTGGGATCCTTGGGTGATTATTGTAACCCGGTGAACTGACTTTAAACAATGTTGCGGATAGCAAGAGTCGCCACCGACTTTTATTTTATCCATAAGGAAAGGTTATAAAAGAACAGGAAAGACCTTAGAGAATATTTTGGGTCCGGGGGGTAGGTTATGAAAAGGGAAGGTATTAGCATCCTTTTCATCCATGGTTATCCATGGGCTCTTAGGTACTTAAGCTCACTTTTGAATTGTTTTGAAATTGTAGTGTGTGAATAGAAAATTTTCAGAATAGTTAATAAATAATCCATGTAAGGATGTGTTAAGAACTTGTTTGAAAACTTGTTGAAAATTTTGTTGGAAATTTGTTTAAGTGTGAAAAAGTTTTGAAGTGAGCAAGTATCTAGGAGTAGCCTACCCTAATGTTTTAAGGTCTTTCTTATTCTTTATCCTTTCCTTAGTAAGACTATCCCTACTATAATGGAGTAGGTAGTCCTTACTTTGGATGTTAAGGGACATGGGAGGGACAATTGGATTTTTGAAGGCCATTGTGGGATGTAATAAGCACATATAAGGGACCATCATCATTTTTCGAAAGGGACTCGATTCGTAAAGGCAACCATAAGGGACTTTGATGATTTTTCTATTTGAGGGACTTGCTTTATACACCCCACTTAACCATTATTCGTAGGCAACTTGAGGGATATCCTTAAGAAGTGAGACGGCGATTAAAATCGACTTACGTGTGTGAAATGTTTAATTTAATTATCTTATATTAAAATGATCTAATTTATTTTTTTAAATATCATACATATTGGCACTCCCTAATTACTAACCATAATGATAATAATAATTAAATGATTACAATTTACATCTAAGAGGCAATTACAAAATTATAATAAATAAAATAAATAGTAAAATATCATCAAAATAAATATAATAAAAAAAATAACAAATAAGTAAATAAAATATTGGGGTTAGTAAATAATAAGAAAAATTAAATAAGGTTAGTATAAATATAAAGTTAGTGAAAATAATTAGTTGAAACAATAATAATGAGAAAAATAGACAAAGTTAGAAAAAATAATAAGATAGAAATTTCAAAATAATAATAAGCAACAAAATATGATTAGCAATAATAATTAATTAATAACATGATTAAACATAAGATTTGATTTTTATTTAGAAACATAAATGATTAAATAATTACTATAATATAAAGTTCTAAATATCATAAGATTTGATTTTTATTTAGAAACATAAATGATTAAATAATTACTATAATATAAAGTTCTAAATATCATAAGATTTGATTTTTATTTAGAAACATAAATGATTAAATAATTACTATAATATAAAGTTCTAAATATCATAAGATTTGATTTTTATTTAGAAACATAAATGATTAAATAATTACTATAATATAAAGTTCTAAATATCATAAGATTTTATTTTTATTTAGGAACATAAATGATTAAATAATTACTATAATATAAAGTTCTAAATATAACATAATTATAAATTTCTTAATCATTTACAAAAATTTAATTATCTCTAATTATATATTAACAATTATTAAGAAAAATATTTACACATTATGATGAAAACAAATTTTAACTAATCAATAATCACATTCACCAAAATTTTACATTAAGTGTTTATAAGGTTTAATTTTATTTACAAAAATTTACAAGAATTATAATAAATATATACATAGAATCATATAGAAAATTAAAATTAGGTTTTCATATTAATTTGGAAAAAAGATGTTAATGTCATTTATTTTAAAAAAACAGATTTTTATATTACAACAAATTTTAATAAATTAATGATAACAATAATAATGATAATGATAATAATGATAATAATAATAAATAATGATAATAATAATAATAATAATAATAATAATAATAATAATAATAATAATAATAATAATAATAATAATAATAAAGCAATAATGAATTTTAAATGTGCCAAATAACCCAACAATGTTGCTAACGCAGAAATGCGCTCATCGCAACCAGATCTAAATCGGACGAAACAAAATTTATCGCAAAGGAAAAGAAATTAAGCAAAAAATAGTATTATTGCTCACACAAAAATGCGATCATCGCAACCAGATCGAACTAACACAAATGTCACGCGTCATGCACACAAATGTGCAAACATCGTATCGACATAATTCGATCAAAAATCTTATATATATAAACTCTAACAATTTAAAAATTATATATATATAAACGCAACAGTAATAGATAAAGAAAAAGAAATAACGGTAATAGATGAAGAAAAAGAAATAACGGTAAAAGATGAAGAAGAAGAAACAACAGTAATAGATGAAGGAAAAGAAATAACGGTAAACGATGAAGAAAAAGAAACAATAGTAATGGATGAAGAAGAAAACTAAATAACGGCCAACGGCACTCACTCCTCTTAGGTTTTTTTCATTCTCTCCTCTTTTCCAACAAGGCAACACATGTATATATAGGGAACAAATTAGGGTTAACACCAAATTGTCAATAATGTCCCTAAAGCCCATTTTAAAGCCCAAACTAAATAATTAGTTAAGAAAAAATAAAATTTAAATAATTTAAAATAATTAAAATAAACTTAAAATAAAAACTAATAATCCTATTGATTCCTAAAATAAAAAATATTATAAAAAGAACAAAATTTTTTTCAATATTTTTTTATTTTATGATTTTTTGGATATTTTTATGAATAATTTAGAAAAAAGTGAAAAAAATAATATTTTAAAAAATGATTTAATTAAAATACGAAAATAATAATTAAATAATAATAAAAAACTATTTTTGTTATTTTTTTTTAATGAAAGATAGAAAAATTTAGAGTAAAAATAATAAAAACAACAAAAAGTGCCAAAGGTGAGATTCGAACTCTCAACCTTTCACACTCATAACTCCTTACACATGTCCTCCTGCCAATTGTGTCATTTTTACTTTTAGAAAAAAAAGTGCATGCCATATGATATTTACCTGCAAAAAGTCAAACGACTACACAAATTTGTTAGTAATTGATTAAATGCAATGAAATGCGACGACAAATCTTAGGGCAAAATTTGGGGTATTACAGTTATTATGATAATATTTCTCACCCAACCTCTCTTTGATGTTGGCAAAAAAAATCATGAAGTTTGACTTTGGTTTGACCACAGTTGACCTCAGTTTGACCTTTTAACTGCATTGACTGCTTTTGACTTATCTGATCATCTGACTGAGCAAACTTTTGAGAAAAGTCTTGAAACTTGACATGGGGGTTCTTATACACATATAAGATGTTATGAAGCTCACTTGAAGTCTTGGAAGTCCATTTAGCCTGATTAAAGTCAAAACCCTAGTTTTGGATGCACTGCTTAGGAGGTGCATTGTCTGAGGGAGTTGTCAACTCTTCTGACCAATTATGAATTTTGTGAACCTTGTGAACCTTCTTGGAACACAAAGTCTTGTATTGTGAGGGCAAATTTTGGGGTGCAACAGCTGCCCCTGTTCAATTTTCTGAAACCTGAGGGGTTAGATTGGTATATTTGCCAGTCGTAACCTGGAAGGTTGAAGGGGATTGAACACAAAAGCCCAAAAATTTGCACTCACCAGTGCATGGAGTGATATTGATGGTTGGTTGAACATGATTGAGTGGGCTTAAAGATGCCACTAGGGGAAAGTTCTTCAGTAGTATAATGAGAGCTGTCAGGAGTCTGGAGTAATACTGATGTAACAGCATGTCTTCATGAGGATAGAGCGATCAATAATGATAACCCTAAAGCAGTCTTGAAGTGATAAATCGGACCTCAGGAGGATAGAGCAATCAATAGCTCTAAAGCAGTCTTGAAGTAATAATGGCTTCAGGAGGATAGAGCAATCAATAGCTCTAAAGCAGTCTTGAAGTAATGATTTCAGGAGGATAGAGCAATGAATAGCTCTAAAGCAGTCTTGAAATAATAACGTGATATGTCTTCAGGAGGATAGAGCAATCAATAGCTCTAAAGCAGTCTTGAAGTAATGATTTCAGGAGGATAGAGCAATGAATAGCTCTAAAGCAGTCTTGAAATAATAATGTAATTTCAGGAGGATAGAGCAACGAATACTCTAAAGCAGTCTTGAAGTAATGATTTCAGGAGGATAGAGCAATGAATAGCTCTAAAGCAGTCTTGAAATAATAATGTAATTTCAGGAGGATAGAGCAATGAATACTCTAAAGCAGTCTTGAAATAATAATGTAATTTCAGGAGGATAGAGCAATGAATACTCTAAAGCAGTCTTGAAATAATAATGTAATTTCAGGAGGATAGAGCAATGGATAACTCTAAAGCAGTCTTGAAATAATTAGATGGCTTCAGGAGGATAGAGCAATGAATAGCTCTAAAGCAGTCTTGAAATAATAATGTGATATGTCTTCAGGAGGATAGAGCAATCAATAGCTCTAAAGCAGTCTTGAAGTAATGATTTCAGGAGGATAGAGCAATGGATAGCTCTAAAGCAGTCTTGAAATAATAATGTAATTTCAGGAGGATAGAGCAATGAATACTCTAAAGCAGTCTTGAAATAATAATGTAATTTCAGGAGGATAGAGCAATGGATAACTCTAAAGCAGTCTTGAAATAATTAGATGGCTTCAGGAGGATAGAGCAATGAATAGCTCTAAAGCAGTCTTGAAATAATAATGTAATTTCAGGAGGATAGAGCAACGAATACTCTAAAGCAGTCTTGAAGTAATGATTTCAGGAGGATAGAGCAATGAATAGCTCTAAAGCAGTCTTGAAATAATAATGTAATTTCAGGAGGATAGAGCAATGAATACTCTAAAGCAGTCTTGAAATAATAATGTAATTTCAGGAGGATAGAGCAATGGATAACTCTAAAGCAGTCTTGAAATAATTAGATGGCTTCAGGAGGATAGAGCAATGAATAGCTCTAAAGCAGTCTTGAAATAATAATGTGATATGTCTTCAGGAGGATAGAGCAATCAATAGCTCTAAAGCAGTCTTGAAGTAATGATTTCAGGAGGATAGAGCAATGGATAGCTCTAAAGCAGTCTTGAAATAATAATGTAATTTCAGGAGGATAGAGCAATGGATAACTCTAAAGCAGTCTTGAAATAATTAGATGGCTTCAGGAGGATAGAGCAATCAATAGCTCTAAAGCAGTCTTGAAGTAGTAATATGACCTCATGAGGATAGAGCAATGAATAGCTCTAAAGCAGTCTTGAAGTAATAGGATGATTTCAGGAGGATAGAGCAATCAGTAGCTCTAAAGCAGTCTTGAAGTCATGAGAGGCTATCAGGAGGATAAAATAACCCTGAGGTTACAATAAAGCAGTCCCAAAGTAATAAGAAGCTCATCAGGAGGATAAAGTAACCCTGAGGTTACAATAAAGCAGTCCCAAAGATCATAAGCTTGTTTGTTGGATAATTAACCTGAAAACAAGGTAGCATTCTGTATAACAACATTAGTTTATGCTTTATGTATGCATGTATGACATGATGCACTTAGGTAATGTACTATAGACATATATGTTATGGTATGATGTAAATGATGCATGTATGATATGACACTGCTGGAAGTGTCTGGATATCCTTGTATAACAACTGCTGGCCAAGGAAAATAAATCCCGATTCGTTGTTGAAGAATACATAACCCTCCGTCTGCTGGGGATAACAAGGTATAGATAACCTCCCATTGTTGGGGATAACAAGGTATAGATAACCTCCCGTTGTTGGGGACAGTAGGGTATAGATAACCTTCGTTTTCGTTTGATAGTAGGATAAGTATAACATCCCGTCTTCGTTCATCGTGCCCTTATTGGAAAGTAATTTCCCGTATATCCGTATGAGGATAAAAGAGATGGATATAAATTCCAGGGGAGATTAGACTTTGTGAAAATGGATTAGTCCTACTGATGGTTTGTAACTGCCTTGTAAAGATGAACCGGCGAAGCTTCGTTGAAATCCTTCCCTCGTTCGTCCTTAGTAAATACTATTACTGCATTTTCATGCATTTCTGGTAAACATCAATCATATTAAAAGCATACATGCATTTCTGGTAAACATCAATCATATTCAAAGGCATACATACATTCAAACACAACCAATGGACGTTTCGCTTATGTAAATAGGGTAAAAGTAAATCTGGATTCAAAAGATGGAATTTATTTATATCAAAAGTGACCCATACACGGGTAAGTTTGTACAAGGAGACATAAACCCTAGTAAGAGAATTTTGTCATGAAGTTTTACAAAAAGAATCAGCTATGTGGGAAATAATCCTATTGAGTTTCAATTCTACTATTGCCCCTCAAGTATCTCATCTTCTTGCTGTTGAGACGGAAACGATTGGATTGAGCTTTATCTGTTTGAGCTTGAGTAAGTAGTACAACTGGTTGCAGTTTCATGAGTGATCCAAACGAGACATAGTCATACGCTTTAATCCCTAACTTTTGCCTGGATTGCCCTTTCAGGTTTTCAATCCACCGGGATACCCTTTTTTGCCCAAGCCGCCTTTTCAGGTTTTCGACTTGCCGGGTGTACATCTTTTTATATATATATCCCTAATTTTTGCCCAAACCCTTTTGGTTTGCCGGGATGCCCTTATTTTTGCCTAGGCCTGTCAACCTAGCGGGTCTCTTTTTATGCGTAGTATTTTTTAACTATGTCTGCGTTTACAGGTTGTGGGAAGTCTTCACCATCCATTGTAGTCAATATCATGGCACCTCCTGAGAACACTGTCTTGACTACAAATGGTCCCTCATATGTTGGAGTCCACTTGCCCCTAGGATCACCCTGTGGTAATATGATACGCTTGATTACCAAGTCACCAGCCTGATATACCTTTGGCTTAACCTTCTTGTTAAAAGCTTTGATCATCCGTTTCTGGTACATCTGGCCATGACAAACTGCTGCTAACCTTTTCTCATCAATCAAATTTATCTGGTCAAGTCGAGTCTGAATCCACTCATCTTCATCCAAGCCTGCATCCTTCATAATTCTCAAGGAGGGGATCTGAACTTCAATAGGCAGAACTGCTTCCATACCATAGACCAAGGAGAATGGGGTTGCCCCGGTTGAAGTACGTATTGTAGTACGATAACCATGCAGAGCAAATGGTAACATCTCGTGCCAATCCTTGTAAGTAACAGTTATCTTCTGTACAATCTTCTTAATGTTCTTATTAGCAGCTTCAACTGCCCCATTCATCTTTGAAATCAACAAGGTAGTATGGGTCAACATATACTGTCTTAGTCGGCGAGCAGCCCGTGCCAAAGCGCAGCAAGTTTTCTCGAGCAGTGAGTATTTTGTTTCACAGTCGGTAAACTTTTTGCTAAGGTAGTATATTGCCTGCTCTTTTCGACCAGACTCATCATGTTGCCCCAATACACACCCCATTGAGTTGTCTAATACTGTTAAATACATAATCAAGGGTCTTCCATCAACTGGTGGCATTAAAATTGGAGGTTCTAGCAAATATCTCTTGATTTCATCAAAGGCAGTCTGGCACTCATCATTCCATTCCATCACCTGATCTTTCTTCAACAACTTGAAGATTGGCTCACAGATGGTAGTTAATTGGGAAATAAATCTTGCAATGTAGTCCCAAGAAACCTCTAACCTCCTTCTCAGTACGGGGAGCTGGCATCTCTCGTATAGCTTTCACTTTTGCAGGATCCACTTCAATACCTTTTCCACTGACAATGAAACCCAGGAGCTTTCCAGATCTAACTCCAAAAGTACACTTGTTTGGATTTAATCTCAACCTGTATTTCTTCAACCTCTCAAACAACTTGTGCAGATGATCAAGATGTTGTTCTTCATTCTGAGACCTGGCTATCATATCATCCACATATACCTCTATCTCATGATGAATCATATCATGAAACAAAGCCACCATAGCACGCTGATATGTTGCCCCTGCATTCTTATGCTGAGCAGTGTTGTCTAAATCAGCCCCTATCTGGACCTCTTTTCTGTTTTCTTCAGTTCCCAGATTCACAACTTCGACTGGCTCTTCATGTGGCTGTATAGCTTTCTCTTCTTGTTGTAACAACCTAGCAAGCCCTACAGATATTTCACAATCGTCCTCGTTTCCGTCTTCAGTTTGATAGATCGGATTCTCGAAATTGTAATTGGCAATAGTAGAACTGTTATCAATTGGATCCAGAGTGGATGAGGATCGGCATTTTAGTGACGTGGGTGTGTGTAAGAACACATAGCTGATAAAGCAAAAATAAAAGAAAAAGAAAGACAAGGAACACAATATTTACGAAAACGAAACGTCCACTGATTTTATCGAATGAAGTATGCAAATGAGATGACAACCCGTAATAAGCACACCATTGTGCCCCGGGTAAGGCACATGGCTTGAAAGTTTTAATTGTTCCAGAAATTATAAATTTAAAAACATAACACAGTAATAGTATTTACTCCTGACTAAAGGAGATAGGGATAACATCTTCAGCTGTCCAATTATTGAGTCCAGCACCCACAGTAGGAAGAATCCATGCCTCCAAGTTGTAGTCTTCATCTTGATCTCCCACAGCATTGATAACCCCTTGATTGGTGATACGAACAGCACGAGCACGACGAACAGCCTTCTGGGACTCTTCTTCCACCACAGCTTTTGCATCATTGAGGGAGGCCATTGCCATTGTTGGAGGGTTTCTGATGACCACAGGAACCTTCTTCACAGCAGGAGGAGTCACACAATCCTTAACAGCCCAGGGAACCACTTCGAATGACTGACATGGAGTTTCAATGTATTCACCTTCTACTTCCAGATACTTGAAAGTGTTTACATGGATGACAAAGTATTCTTCCTTTCCAAAGACAGTAACAACTTTTCCATTCACCGGATATCTCAACTTTTGATGTAATGTGGAGGTCACAGCACCTGCCCCATGGATCCAGGGACGACCAAGCAGACATGAGTACGAAGGACGAATATCCATCACATAGAATGTAGCAGTAAACACCTGAGAGCCAACCTTGATTGGAAGATCAATTTCCCCATGCACTACTCTTCTAGAACCATCAAAAGCCTTTACCACAATATTACTGGGCTTCAATACCGTATCTTCAGGACTCAGCTTGTTCAGGACTTCCTTAGGCAACACATTCAGAGAGGAACCATTGTCTATCAGCACATGAGACAGGGTAGTGCCCCTGCATTCAATTGAAATATGCAATGCCCTGTTATGATCCCTCTTGGCAGGGGTCAAGTCAGCATCAGAAAATCCTAACCCGTTGTCATAGGTCAATTCTCAAACTGGTCCACAGAAATTGCACTGGGTACATGAGCCATCTTTAGAAACTTGATCAATGACTTGGCATGAGCCTCAGAACATAATAACAGGGAGAGCATAGAAATCTTTGAGGGAGTATGCCCCAGCTGATCAACAATATCATAATCACTCTTGCGAATGATTTTCAATACTTCTTCCATCTGCTTAGAGAGGTCATCAGCAGCTGGCACATCAGTAGATACAGGCTCAATAACAGGACCCTTGCCCCGAGCATCAGTGGTGGAAGTAACAGCAGGAGTAACTGCACTCTTAGAAGCAACTGGAGGAGAGAAGACTCTTCCACTACGAGTGATCTTGCTAGATCCAGCAATATTATCAATGTCAACAGGCATATCAGGTAAAGGCTCCATGCTTGACACCATGGATGTAAACATCAGACCCATAGTGCCAAGGCACAGCTTTGTCAGATGTATAAGGAATAGGACCAGGAGTGGTAATGATCAGAGGAGCTACTCTGGCTTCAGCAACAACTTTCACAGGACCTTCAGCAGTAATCTTGATTGGGCCCTGATGAGTGATTCTTAGTGGTACTTTGTCAACCATGTCAACCTCTTCAACCTTCTTACCCTGAGTCAGATGATCCACCATACTTTCTACAGATGCTGGTCTTCTTTCAAACACTATAGTATATTTATCCATGAGACGTTGAATCCTATCTCTCAAAATGAAGCAACTATCCGGCTTATAGGTACAATATAGACAATCTTCATGACAACCTGGAAAGAT
Organism: Lathyrus sativus; assembly: GCA_963859935.3. NCBI lineage: Eukaryota > Viridiplantae > Streptophyta > Magnoliopsida > Fabales > Fabaceae > Lathyrus > Lathyrus sativus. Next base: position 542,490,511 of record OZ012739.1, on the reverse strand, counting down.
CCCAGCTTGTACTAACCTCTTTTTGATAACAGACAATGGTGTGCTCAACTCCATAAACAGCGAGAAGATGAGAAACCTGTGCACAATTATAAACCTGTGATGCAATGATATGGGAATGCATATGCAATGTTTTCAAGGACCGCAGGATTTAAATTTGCTTAAACAAACAAGAAAGTAACTTTTTATTAGTAATAACTTGTTTTGCCTTTTAGGCTTACAAAAAATGAAAACGAAATAAGTACAAAAGATGGGGTTTTAAGTCTCCCATGGACGTTTCCTCTTGGTGTTGAGGTATGAGTTGAGGTTTCGTTCCTCATGAAGTAGCTTTGTTAGCTCTAGGATCCTTGCTTGGCTTGCTTTGTAATGAGCCTCGAAAGTATCCCTTTTCTCTTTCAGTTGGATCTATGATCTCTGCAAGTCTTCCATATCAGTAGGCATGTCTGGGTGAAGGATGGTATAAGATGTGTCTCCTTCAGCAACAGGTTCCATGGTAACTGGTAGGACGGCAGGATATGGCATCATGAGTGTCTGAGCACGAGATCGTACCCATCTGAGATAAGCCTCCATAGGAATAGTGTACTTAGGCTCCAGTGTCTTGCTGTCAATCCTGTTTACCTTTCCCCAAGCTCGTATGAATCTCTGACGGTAACCCTGAAGATCATTGTCGTAGTCAAACACAATGCCCTGAATCAACATGTCATGTGGACCATCGCTCCGGGCGTAACCAAACTGTCGTAAAGCTAGAGATGGGTTGTAGGTGATGCCTCCTCTTATGCCTAGAAGTGGTACATTAGGAAACTCCCCACAACGGTCAATGATGGTGACATTCTCCATAGATCTGGAGCACCAATGGATGTCTGAGTGAGAAAGTGACATGATCCTCTTGGACCATCTGAACCCTTGCTCATTCTTCATTACTGAGCGAGGAAGGTGAGAAATAAACCACCTAGAAAGTAAAGGTATGCAGCACATCAAAGTTCCTCTTGCCCTTGTAGTACGGGTGTGAAGAGAATGTAGGATGTCTCCAAGTAAGGTAGGCACTGGATTGTGACTCAGGAATATGTTGATGGTATGAACGTCTATGAACTGATCAGGATTGGGGAACAACACTAAGCCATAAATCAATAAGGCTAAGATCTCCTCAAAGGCATCGTAGCTCATATCCTTCAAGAACATTTGAGCTTTATCCACTAATACCTTGGCAAGAATACCTTTAACTCCACTTCTCGTCTCTAGAACAATGTCAGACTTCTTCAGATGTAGAGCTGCAGCAATAACTTCTGGTTTAAGCTCCTTCCCTAAGCCTGTGAATGGCTTCTGATCAAGAACAGGTATACCCAGAAGTTTAGCGAACTCCTCCATGGTTGGAACCAGTTGATAATCAGGAAATGTAAAGCAATGGTGCTTAGGGTCAAAGAACTGAAACAGCACACTCATCATGTCTTCACTGAATCCTGAAGTAACTAGATCCAATAAGTGACCATGTCTCTTGTTGAACTGGGAATGATCAGGCACTAGGGAAACCAACTCCTTGAGCTTAGCAAGGATCCCTACAAAGTTGATCCTGATGGTGTTTCTACGAGCAGAAGCCATGACCTGCAACAAAGAACGAAGATAAATCCTTTGGTCCTTGAAATGGTTAGGGAAAATGATATGCTTATGATGCATGATGATGTCATGATGTCATGCTCAATCACAAACATGTGGCACACACAAACAAGTCACACCATAGCCCTAGGTTTAAAGGCTTGCATGAGGTTCAAAGGCAAGTACCCTCCCCTGAAGTTAGATGGTTCATCCTGTCCTACAAAAGTAACCAGGTTCTAAGGGATCTCAATATCATTGATCCTTCACAAGGGTGGTTGTTCAGAAGGCAACTTACTTGCCAACCAAAACCCTCAAAGTTTAAGATCTCAATGAGCGTAGTATCGAGTGTCAACCAACTTCGGTCTGCACCAAAGCCAGTTACCTCACTACTTTCTAAAGGCCAAGATGAGTTAACTAGGGTTCTAAAAGTCAGTTAGTGCATTGACAACATATGGCAGCCTCAATATTATCCTCAACTTGACTTAAGGAATATAAGCACCAACCAAGAAGTCGCACTAACTATGGCCACCAGATCAACCGTATCGATATACGTCGTACAGTTTCCTTGGTCTATTGCCATTTACCTAAGGTACACTAGATCCGGGTTAGGACCTTTCACACATAAGAGCACCCCAACAATATAATAATAAAGCAAACAAGGCAAACAATTTAAAGTGATCTTAATTCCTAAGGGTACCCCTCTTAAATAGATCCCCAGCAGAGTCGCCAGTTCTGTAACCCGGTGAACTGACTTTAAACAATGTTGCGGATAGCAAGAGTCGCCACCGACTTTTATTTTATCCATAAGGAAAGGTTATAAAAGAACAGGAAAGACCTTAGAGAATATTTTGGGTCCGGGGGGTAGGTTATGAAAAGGGAAGGTATTAGCATCCTTTTCATCCATGGTTATCCATGGGCTCTTAGGTACTTAAGCTCACTTTTGAATTGTTTTGAAATTGTAGTGTGTGAATAGAAAATTTTCAGAATAGTTAATAAATAATCCATGTAAGGATGTGTTAAGAACTTGTTTGAAAACTTGTTGAAAATTTTGTTGGAAATTTGTTTAAGTGTGAAAAAGTTTTGAAGTGAGCAAGTATCTAGGAGTAGCCTACCCTAATGTTTTAAGGTCTTTCTTATTCTTTATCCTTTCCTTAGTAAGACTATCCCTACTATAATGGAGTAGGTAGTCCTTACTTTGGATGTTAAGGGACATGGGAGGGACAATTGGATTTTTGAAGGCCATTGTGGGATGTAATAAGCACATATAAGGGACCATCATCATTTTTCGAAAGGGACTCGATTCGTAAAGGCAACCATAAGGGACTTTGATGATTTTTCTATTTGAGGGACTTGCTTTATACACCCCACTTAACCATTATTCGTAGGCAACTTGAGGGATATCCTTAAGAAGTGAGACGGCGATTAAAATCGACTTACGTGTGTGAAATGTTTAATTTAATTATCTTATATTAAAATGATCTAATTTATTTTTTTAAATATCATACATATTGGCACTCCCTAATTACTAACCATAATGATAATAATAATTAAATGATTACAATTTACATCTAAGAGGCAATTACAAAATTATAATAAATAAAATAAATAGTAAAATATCATCAAAATAAATATAATAAAAAAAATAACAAATAAGTAAATAAAATATTGGGGTTAGTAAATAATAAGAAAAATTAAATAAGGTTAGTATAAATATAAAGTTAGTGAAAATAATTAGTTGAAACAATAATAATGAGAAAAATAGACAAAGTTAGAAAAAATAATAAGATAGAAATTTCAAAATAATAATAAGCAACAAAATATGATTAGCAATAATAATTAATTAATAACATGATTAAACATAAGATTTGATTTTTATTTAGAAACATAAATGATTAAATAATTACTATAATATAAAGTTCTAAATATCATAAGATTTGATTTTTATTTAGAAACATAAATGATTAAATAATTACTATAATATAAAGTTCTAAATATCATAAGATTTGATTTTTATTTAGAAACATAAATGATTAAATAATTACTATAATATAAAGTTCTAAATATCATAAGATTTGATTTTTATTTAGAAACATAAATGATTAAATAATTACTATAATATAAAGTTCTAAATATCATAAGATTTTATTTTTATTTAGGAACATAAATGATTAAATAATTACTATAATATAAAGTTCTAAATATAACATAATTATAAATTTCTTAATCATTTACAAAAATTTAATTATCTCTAATTATATATTAACAATTATTAAGAAAAATATTTACACATTATGATGAAAACAAATTTTAACTAATCAATAATCACATTCACCAAAATTTTACATTAAGTGTTTATAAGGTTTAATTTTATTTACAAAAATTTACAAGAATTATAATAAATATATACATAGAATCATATAGAAAATTAAAATTAGGTTTTCATATTAATTTGGAAAAAAGATGTTAATGTCATTTATTTTAAAAAAACAGATTTTTATATTACAACAAATTTTAATAAATTAATGATAACAATAATAATAATAATGATAATAATGATAATAATAATAAATAATGATAATAATAATAATAATAATAATAATAATAATAATAATAATAATAATAATAATAATAATAATAATAAAGCAATAATGAATTTTAAATGTGCCAAATAACCCAACAATGTTGCTAACGCAGAAATGCGCTCATCGCAACCAGATCTAAATCGGACGAAACAAAATTTATCGCAAAGGAAAAGAAATTAAGCAAAAAATAGTATTATTGCTCACACAAAAATGCGATCATCGCAACCAGATCGAACTAACATAAATGTCACGCGTCATGCACACAAATGTGCAAACATCGTATCGACATAATTCGATCAAAAATCTTATATATATAAACTCTAACAATTTAAAAATTATATATATATAAACGCAACAGTAATAGATAAAGAAAAAGAAATAACGGTAATAGATGAAGAAAAAGAAATAACGGTAAAAGATGAAGAAGAAGAAACAACAGTAATAGATGAAGGAAAAGAAATAACGGTAAACGATGAAGAAAAAGAAACAATAGTAATGGATGAAGAAGAAAACTAAATAACGGCCAACGGCACTCACTCCTCTTAGGTTTTTTTCATTCTCTCCTCTTTTCCAACAAGGCAACACATGTATATATAGGGAACAAATTAGGGTTAACACCAAATTGTCAATAATGTCCCTAAAGCCCATTTTAAAGCCCAAACTAAATAATTAGTTAAGAAAAAATAAAATTTAAATAATTTAAAATAATTAAAATAAACTTAAAATAAAAACTAATAATCCTATTGATTCCTAAAATAAAAAATATTATAAAAAGAACAAAATTTTTTTCAATATTTTTTTATTTTATGATTTTTTGGATATTTTTATGAATAATTTAGAAAAAAGTGAAAAAAATAATATTTTAAAAAATGATTTAATTAAAATACGAAAATAATAATTAAATAATAATAAAAAACTATTTTTGTTATTTTTTTTTAATGAAAGATAGAAAAATTTAGAGTAAAAATAATAAAAACAACAAAAAGTGCCAAAGGTGAGATTCGAACTCTCAACCTTTCACACTCATAACTCCTTACACATGTCCTCCTGCCAATTGTGCCATTTTTACTTTTAGAAAAAAAAGTGCATGCCATATGATATTTACCTGCAAAAAGTCAAACGACTACACAAATTTGTTAGTAATTGATTAAATGCAATGAAATGCGACGACAAATCTTAGGGCAAAATTTGGGGTATTACAGTTATTATGATAATATTTCTCACCCAACCTCTCTTTGATGTTGGCAAAAAAAATCATGAAGTTTGACTTTGGTTTGACCACAGTTGACCTCAGTTTGACCTTTTAACTGCATTGACTGCTTTTGACTTATCTGATCATCTGACTGAGCAAACTTTTGAGAAAAGTCTTGAAACTTGACATGGGGGTTCTTATACACATATAAGATGTTATGAAGCTCACTTGAAGTCTTGGAAGTCCATTTAGCCTGATTAAAGTCAAAACCCTAGTTTTGGATGCACTGCTTAGGAGGTGCATTGTCTGAGGGAGTTGTCAACTCTTCTGACCAATTATGAATTTTGTGAACCTTGTGAACCTTCTTGGAACACAAAGTCTTGTATTGTGAGGGCAAATTTTGGGGTGCAACAATTATAGACCAATTTTCCTCATTGGTAGTCTATATAAAATCCTTGTGAAGTTGTTGGCCAACCATTTAAATTTGGTAGTCGAAAAGCTTATTTCTTCCATTCAATCGGCATTTGTTCCAAATACGAATATGTTGGATGGATTTATTGTCATCAATGAGATTCTAGATTTTGCGAAGAAGAACAATAGGCGGTGTATGATGGTGAAATTTGATTTCAAAAAGGCATACGATTGCGTTTCTTGGGGCTTTTTGAGATACATGATGGTGAGAATGGGTTTTGTGGACCGTTGGAGGAGGTGGATGAAAGCTTTCATTTTTTGTAATTCCTTTTCTATCTTGGTGAATAGGAGCCCAACCAAGGATTTCGTGGTTTCTAGAGGTCTCCACCAAGGGCATCCTCTTTCTCCTTTTATATTTTTATTAGTGGCGGGGGGTTATTGGCTTTGACGCAGAAGGTGTATTTGTTGGGAAATTTCAATGGTTTTCGTTTCAATAATGAGGTTCACTTTGATATTTTCCAATTTGTGAATGACACCAATTTGGTAGGTGACGGTTATTGGGGGAACCTTTGGATCATTAAAGTAATTCTTAAAGGATTTGAATTGGTATCGGGACTTCGCATTAATTTGTGCAAAAGTAGGCTCATGGGTATTAACTTGGATCCAAGTTTTGTGCAAGTGGCGACGTCTTTTATTATTTGTGTTATTGGTTCATCCTCTTTCATTTTTATTGGCATTATCATGGGCATTAGTCATAGAAGGAAGGAGGTTTAGAAGTCAATTTTGGCTAAATTGAATATGAAACTTTCTATTTGGAATAGAAATAATTTTTCAATTGGTGGTAGAGTGGTGATCATTAACGCCACCCTTTCTAATATCTTGATTTTTTATTTCTCTTTCTATAAGGTCCCGAAGGAAATAATAAAAGAGTTCATTAAAATTCAAAGAACTTTTATGGGGGTGGTCGGGAGGGGTAGAAGAAAATCGATTGGGTTAGTTGGGATGTGTTGTTCTTGTTGAAGGATGAAGGGGAGTTTGATATTAAGCATTGTAGTAATTTCAATCTCGCTCTTCTTTGCAAATAGAAGTGGCTTATTCTGAATGATGTTAATGTATTTTGGTTTTATTTACTTTATTTTAGGTATAACAATATTCTAAGGATTTTAATCAGTGATCCGAGTCCTTAGATGGGGAAGAAGGTGTCGGTTTGGTGGAAAGATTTATGCTTGGTGGGTTCAGAGACAGAACATGCAAACTGGCTCGTTAATTCTGTCATGTGTAAACTCAATAATGGTACTTTTTTAAATTTCTGGTAGGAACGTTAGGTTGATACCGAACCGTTATGCAAAAAAATTTCGGATCTGTTTCAAATTGTGAATCTTAATTGTACTTGCATTGTTCATAATGGTTGTTGGTTGCAGAAGAATTAGATTTGGAAAGTTGTTGTGTAGGTCGGTCTACTGGATGACAAGTCTCATTGTCGCTGGCAGTTCTGCAGGATTTCCTGCAGCAGGTGCAACCGAACTGTGACGAGGCAGATCGTTTTGTGTGGTAGAGTAATAACATAGGTTTTACGGTAACGCATTGCTACAAAAGAATTGTTGGTATTTTCCCCAGCACACCAGTTTTAGAGGAGTTAGTGTTGAAAGCCTTAAAGTGTCTATGGCGGATAAAAGTTCCTAGTAAGTTCTTGATTTTTGGTTGGCTATATCATTTTTTTATGTCCTCTTTGTAAAGGAAGATGGAGGATTCTAATCACCTTTGGAGGTTTCCCGATTACGTTCGCTGGTGGTTACAAAATATTGCTTGGATCCACATTTCATTGCCTCTTTTTTCGGCAAATCGTATTGAGCATTTTCTTATGTTAGAGGAGGTTGTTGATTCGTTATTTAAGGTGGATTTTTGGTTTATCTATTTGTTGGACCATTTGGTTTTGTCGAAATTCTATTCTCTTTGATGGTGGTTCTTTGGTTAAGTTTGATGGGTTGAGGCTGATTAAGCGGTTGTCGTAGGAATGGGATGTGATCGGGAAAATTTTGGTAGTTTGTTTTCTTGGTCCGAATGGTGTGCCACTCTGGCTAATGTTTTGGCTTAGGTTGTCCCGCTCGTAGTTGTGCTGATGTCTTTTCCATTGTATCGGTTTTGTTGGGTTGTGCACCCTTTGTGCCATTTTAATATATTTTTCTTATAAAACAACTTTTTCTATAATTTTACAAATTATATTTATGGGGAATGACCAAGAAAGTTTTTTTCCACGGTTAATTTTAAACATTATATTTTTGGTGAATGATTAAAAACATTTTTTCTCCATGAGGACAACCCCATAGTAGTTAAAGTCCAAGTCTTCAATTGAGATGTTAAAAGATCATAATTTTGGTAGTTTAGTTGATATCCTATATTAGAAATCATTTGAAGGGTTATATCTCAGCCTCGAGCAATTCGTTTGGTTGATTTCATTACTGGTGGTTACAAAATATTCCTTGGATCCACATTTCATTGCCTCTTTTTTTGGCGAATCCTATTGAGCGTTTTCTTACGGTAGAAGAGGTTGTTGATTCGTTATTTAAGGTGGATTTTTGGTTTATCTTTTTGTTGGACCATTTGGTTTTTTCAGAATTCTATTCTCTTTGATGGTGGTTATTTGGATAAGTTTGATGGGTTGAGGCTGATTAAGCGGTTGTCGTAGGAATGGGATATGATCGGGAAAATTTTGGTAGTTTGTTTTCTTGGTCCGAGTGGTATGCCACTCCGGCTACTGTTTTGGCTTAGGTTATCCCGCTCGTAGTTGTGCTGATGCCTTTTCCGTTGTATCGACTTTGTTGGGTTGTGCACCCCTTGTGCCATTTTAATATATTTTTCTTATAAAAAAAATTCTATAATTTTACAAATTATATTTATGGTGAATGACCAATAAAGTTTTTTTTCCACGTTTAATTTTAAACATTATATTGTTGGTAAATTATTAAAAACATTTCAAGGGTTACATCTCAGCCTCAAGCAATTCCTTTGGTTAATTTCTCGGAACAACAGACTTATGTGAAAGATACTTCACTCTTAACAGTATTTTGACATCAACGAAAATGCCAAATTAATTGAGTTTCATTATTGGGTGGTCCATACCTTATTATCATATTTTAACATTAGAATGAGAGACATCTTGAGATTGTGCAGGTAGTAGATTGCATGGTTGAATGAAGGCTTATGAGAATTGATTGGTATTATTTATACCAGCAATATGCATTTTCTTTTTAGTAGACTAACAAATAAGAATTTCATAGTTAAGCGTGTTTGACCTGAAGTAGAATTTGGATGAGTGACATTCTGAAAAGTTTCTCGAAAAACGTGTGAACAAAACATACTAAAAAAGACATGTGTTAGTTTTTAGGTTCAGTGGTAATGCTGAAAGCAGTCTATGGTATTACAATTTTAAACAACCCCTTTCATCAAAATCAAGTTCACAAATAACTATTATTAAAAAAAAGTTGAATAAAGTAAATTAAGAGAAAATAAGAGAGCACAAAACAAGGGAAAATAAAAATTATACCTTGTAGAATAAAGAAAATGCAAGCTAATGAAAACAAGAGAGGGTCAATTTTATTTGAAAAAGACAAATGAGTCCGAGTATGCTCCAGTTAGTAGATATTTCATTTATTCCTTTTAGGTTGATAGATGCAAGACACGTGGAAAAGAAAAATTTAACGGTTGGAATTAAATGTTAAAAAAACTATTAAATAATAAAAAATGAAAAGAAATTTGTCCATCTTCTCCTGTGTTACATTCACACTTTTATCTCTTCTTTTCAACATTTATCTTGTCTCTTAATATTTCTATACAATGTTTTTATTTCACCTCCTTCGACCATAACTGTATCACCATAGTCGGAAATCATTGTATTGTTACCGTCAAACATTATTGTCAATCACAACATGGTTGTCTAATAATAAGACCGCCACTGAACATTCTGTATCACATCTTATAACCGGAAATAACCTATCATCATCTGTTTTCATTATCTTATAACCGACAACCGTATATCGACTAAAATTAATTCTGATTTTCCACAAGATGAAGAATATAATGATAGTTTGAGTGATAACTGAATTAAATAGTCAGACACGACGATAACAATGTTGTGATTGCTGAAAAATTGTGAAGTGGTGATATGGTAATGGTTAATGTTGGGGTTGGTTTAAAATGTACATGTTGAATAAGTCCCACATCGCTTAGTTTTGTGAATAAAGAGAGATTTCAATGCTATATATAAGTTATTTGAATTCCCACGTCGCTTAGTTTTGTGAAGGAAGTGGGAGTCCAATGCTATGTATAGGATTCAAGTTCTTCATTCTAAGATGCATCAATCAAAAGAAATTTAAGCTTGTCTTTGACTTTATTTGTTCTCTTATACTCTTGTTTTGAGTGTTGTGAGATGTAGTTAAATATTAGTTTTGGAGGGTGTGGGTGTACTAGGGGTCTGAGTTAGTTGAGGGTATATTATATGTTGTAACAATTTTCACATAGTGTTATTCTCTAGTTGTCTATTGATAAATGTCGTGGTTTTTTCTCCGATTTTGGAGTTTTCACGTTATGTTCTTGTGTTATGATTGTGTTCCTCTTTTTCTGTATGCTTCTTTTTTCCTAAAAACTGGTATCAGTGGGGTATAAATTTTTTAGTATGCTCTGTGGTTGCATTTTTGGCTGATCTCCCACATCAAAAAAGAAGTTGTATACCCTATGTTGGTTGGGAAAATTTTATTTTGCTGTAGGGAGCTTTTGGTTCGATCCAAGGACAAGTGTTCTTAGTATGCTTTATGGTTGATGATTGTTGGGGTTGATTGAAAATATACGGTACTCTTTATATTGGAGTATGATTGTTGGTGAAGATAATGAAACTATATGTATTATTTTCAATCAAGGTGGAGATTGTTGGGGTTGGTTAAAAATATACATGTTGAATAAGTTCCACACGGCTTATTTTTGTGAATGAAGAGAGAGTCCAATGCTATATATAAGTTATTCGAAGATCCATGTTGCTTAGTTTTATGAAGGAAGTGGGAGTCCAATGCTATATATAGGATTCAAGTTCTTCATTCCAAGATGCACCTGTCAAAAGCACTTTAAGCTTGTATTTGACTTTCTTTGTTCTCTTATACTTTTGTTTTAGAGTGTTGTGAGATGTTAAATATTAGTTATGGAGGGTTGGGTGTACTACCAGTTGTTAGGGAAAAATAATAAAGTATAAACAAACAAAGTATAGAGAAAAAAGAGGAACACAATCACAACATAATAACATAATGTGGAAACTCCAAAATCGGAGAAAAAACCATTATCGTTGTCAATAGACAGAGAATAACACCCTCAACTAACTCAGGCCTCCATTACACCCACACCCTCCAAAACTAATATTTAACTACATCTCACAATACTCTAAAACAAGAATATAAGAGAACAAAAAAAATCAAATACAAGCTTAAAGTGTTTTTGACCGGTGCATCTTAGAACGAAGAACTCGAATCATATATATAACATTGGACTCTCACTTCCTTCACAAAACTATGCGACATGTAACTTCAAATAACTTAAATATAGCATTGGACTCTCTCTTCATTCACAAAACTAAGCGATGTGGGACTTATTCAACATATACATTTTTAACCAACCCCAACAATCTTCACCTTGATTGAAAATAATACATAAGCTTTCATTGTCTTCACCAACAATAATACTCCAATATAAAGATTACCAACTTGTATATTTTCAATCAACCCCAACAATATCCGCCTTGATTGAAAAATAATACATAAAATTTCATTGTCTTCACCGTCAATCATACTCCACCATAAAAAGTATAGTCACTTAAAGCTACATCACTCCAAGAATTTTTCACACTGTCTTTACCGACAATCATAGTTTTAAAAACTATCATACTCTCTCATGAAAAATATATTTCACTTGAAGATAAACCACTTCAAGAATTTCACATTATCATCACCGACAATCATATACTTTATCATGAAGAATAGATTTCACTTGAAGCTAAACCACTCCAAGAATTTTTCATTATCTTCACCGATAATCATAGTTTTAAAAACTATTATACTCCACCTAAAAAGAGTATACTTCACTTGAATCTAAACCACTTCAAGAATTTCCCCATATCGAAAACCAGGTTGAAACTTTATGGTACAACTTTCTTGTTGGCAGGAAGCTCTTCAACCATCGACATAATCTTGCATCAATTTTCTCTAGCCCAAACTGCACAGCGGAATTTGTGACTATAGCTCAGCAACTCTTTCACAATACTATCCTTTTTTTTGATGTGGAAGATCATACAAAACTGCAATCACAAACACTTATCCATGGACCAAACCAGAAGCTCTGATACCAGTTGTTAGGAAAAAAAGAAAATTCCGCTATGCAGTTTGGGCTAGAAATGAAACGAAGATATGATAATTGAATTAAATTGTCGATGACAATGGATTTACTTATTATAATTTTTAGTAATCTTGATGACAATGGATTTACTTATTACACAAGATTATAATCTTGTGTAATCTTGATTGTATTAACACATATTTGACTTAAACTTTTCACGAGTCAAAAAAAAGTCTTCCATCAATTTTCTCTAGCCCAAACTGCACAGCGGAATTTGTGACTATAGCTCAGCAACTCTTTCACAATACTATCCTTTTTTTTGATGTGGAAGATCATACAAAACTGCAATCACAAATACTTATCCATGGACCAAACCAGAAGCTCTGATACCAGTTGTTAGGAAAAAAAGAAAATTCCGCTATGCAGTTTGGGCTAGAAATGAAACAAAGATATGATAATTGAATTAAATTGTCGATGACAATGGATTTACTTATTATAATTTTTAGTAAATTCCAGCAACATTGTTAAGATAATGTTGAGTTGCAGAGAAAACAAAGTGTAATGTATCAATTGCACAACAATGTTATTATGATAATGTTGAGTTCCAGAAAAAGTAAATTGTAATGTATCAATTGCAAACAAAGTAAAAATAGTTTCATAAATAATTATGTGAAGAAAATTTGATTAATTTTATGTTTTTTATCCATTCATACACAAACACATAAAGAGATTATAAGTTATAACTTTTAATTCTTCAATTTGAATTTGATTGGTTAAACAGAAAAGATGGATTAGATGAAGATAAAAGAAAAAGGAATAAGAGAAAAAAGTTGTATTTAGATAGAAGAAAGAAGGTATCTTGTTAGTTTTAATGTTTTTTAATTAAATAAATAGTTCATTGTAATCTCAACCCTTAAATAAATTTTTTTCCACGTGTCACATATCAATTAACCTAAAAGGAGTAAATGGAACATCTAGTAACTGGAGCATACTCGAACTCGACAATGATAAAAGTAGTATTAATTACATAGAATAGTTGAAAAAAGTTATTAATATTGAATCGAAAATTGAAAAGAGTCATTCATTTAGGCATGACAAAAAAACCCAGACCCATCGGGGCCCGCCCGGACCTGCCCCGAAATTAGCAGGAAAAACCCGGTTTGAGTGGGTACGGGTACGGGTGCGGAGAAAATCTGATTTTTAATTACGGGTGCGGGGAGACACTAAGACCCGCCCGCACCCGAGTAATTCATTTTAATTTAATTCTCTTATTTTACTTATTTTAGTATTCATTTATTAATTATATTTTTAATTAAATTATTAATACTTTTATTGCAATTAAAATAATTAAATTAATCAAGTTAATATTCATTTACTAATTATATTTTTAATTAAATAAATAATTGATTTATTATAATAATCAATTTTTTAATTAAATTATTAATTTTATTGTAATTAAAAAAAAAATTCGGGTGGGGGCGGGGCAGGTGCGGGTGCACCCGTTCTCTACTGGGGGCGGGTCTGGACGGTAAATTTTTATCCCCGATCGGGTTTGGGGGCGGGGGCGGGTGTGTTACATGGAACCGGGTGCGGGTATAGTAAAACCCGCCCCCGACCCGCTCCGTTGCCATCCCTACATTCATTTTATAACAATTTTATTTTACAAATGAATCACTCATTATGGGATGGAGGAAATATGTGTTTGTTTTAGCGTTTGAAATAAAAATACTCTGATTTAGACATAAGATTCAATTGCCAACTTCTTTATTTTCAAATTAATAGAGTATTGGGACGTGGGTCGACCTGCGAACCTATTGATCAAAATCACATTAAAAAACTTGTTGTAATGTATTAGCTATATAATCGAGCTTCTTCCTTTCACGTTTGAAATTAGGGATGTTCATGGGTGCGGGTCGACCTGCGAACCTATTGATCAAAATCGAATCATCCAATGTTTTAGAAATCAGATCGGTCATCGAACCGTTGAAGGTATTGGGTCATTGATTCATTGGTCGAACCACTGGGTCATTTGTCGAACCGCATGACTAAATCGGATAAAACCGAAAAACTCAGTTGAATAAACCTGTTACTATAGCAAAATTATATAAGTATTAAATCGGTTGAACTGAATGACTAGGTGTTTAAAAAAATCACTAACATCTAAAAAAATTTAAAATGTAATAATTCCACAAGTTCATAATTTAAATTCAAATTTGAATCAATTATAAATTTGTGTCAAGTAATTGATTTAAAAATTTAATCAAAGTATCAATCTCAAATATAAATTTATGTTTGTTTCCTATCAAACATGCATTACAATTTACTTTATATAACACCTCAGCCCAATTAATAGAAACCAATGATGTCAATCACATAGGGAAGAATATAGAACATGTTAAAATTTCGCAACTTATCAATACTATAATACTGCAATAGCCTATATTCCTTATATTTAACATTATTGTTATCAATTTTTAAATTGGTTTTTCTAACTCAAATTCAACAGAGCTTCTTACATTTAATTTAAGCATGAACGTAAAGAAACTCAAGCTATAATTAAAAAAATCATAAACATGTCGTAGCTGAGAAATTCATTTATATTAGAAGTAAATCTAAACTAAATCTAATTACAATTCAAAAGCATACATTGATATAAACCTACTGAGTTTTGACAATGACTAAAACACTACAAGAAAGAAAAGAATATTAGTTTTCTCTTATTTTTTATTTAATTTTTTAAATAATGAAAAACGAGGTCGTTTTAATTTAAAAAGTAAAAAAATAAAAGAAAGCATTTGAATCGCTGATTTTCCAGTTTACATCGGTTTTTACCTGTTTCCATCGGTTCAATTACATAACTGATATAACAATTGAACCAAACCGA
Source organism: Lathyrus sativus (assembly GCA_963859935.3). Taxonomy (NCBI): domain Eukaryota; kingdom Viridiplantae; phylum Streptophyta; class Magnoliopsida; order Fabales; family Fabaceae; genus Lathyrus; species Lathyrus sativus. Next base: position 542,475,483 of record OZ012739.1, on the reverse strand, counting down.
TTATCACTCCGATTTTCAATTCAACCGGTCTGATCCGATTTTTAAAACTATGGAACCAACCTGTTAATTATATGAACTTATTCACTTACGAGTATATTTGATTCAACTTGCGACAACTCAGGTATTAGATTTGAGTTTCTCAATTTGTGAACTCATTGATGTATAATTAGTGATTTTTTTAAAATTTTAAATAAACAATAAAATTAATATATGACTATAAATCACTATTGTTTTTCCTAATTTTTCATTCAACGCCAATAATGTTATTAATATTAGAAATCTAAGCATGCGTATTTTGTTTTATACTTCATCTTTTTTAAAACTATTGTAGTTTTAGAGAAAAAAATTTATTTAAAAATGAATAATAATAATTAATATTTTTTTAATTATGTCATATAATTATTATCCTATACATTATTTTCAACACATTAATAAAACTAATTTAGTAAAAGTGCAATATCTTATAATAATATCATTATATTAATTTATATGTAAAAATCTTAAACGACAATTATTTTAAAACGGACGTAGTATCATTTTCAACATATAAATTTTATGAAAAATAGTGTTTTTTTTCACCTTGTTATTAATATATTATTTTTCTATTAAAAATTATATGCTTTGTAAAATTTACTATGAAGTGCTATGCACATGAATGAACTTTATTTGACAATATAATGTGTTTTATCTCATTTAAGTTTTAAAAATATGTGCAATATAATTGAATTGTGTTAAAAATAAATAAAATAAAAAAGCAATAATCTTTTTAAAATTTTATTTTAATTTATAATCGGTGAACTCAATTTAACTCATAAATAAACAAACGAGTTGGTTTGGTTTGGTTCGATTCTGATAATAAAATTATAAATTAGTTGATGAATCCAACTTATTACACATTAAATGAGTTTGATTGTTAAATCCAATTCAACTCGTCCAGCTTGCAACCTTGGATTTTTGACCGTACTACCCCCATTTGAAAATTAATATACCAAAATACCCCATTTTGAAATTTTTTTTACCAGAGTACCCCCTTTCTGCTACGAGCTCGCCCATTGAAATGGCGAATCTGTTTGACCCAGTAGACGCTCGCCCAACGAAAGGACGAGCTTGTGATTCAATATGGCCCAGTAGGAGCTCGTCCATTGAAAGGACGAGCTTGTGCACCCTAATTTTTTTTTAATTTTTTTTATTCTGAGTTTTATTTATGTATTATTAGAATTTTATTTTTTAATACATTAAATATTTATGTATTATAATTAATAATAAAATAATAATGTAAATTTTAATAAATAATAAAATTTTAATTTTTTTTAATTCTGAGTTTTATGTATATTTATTTTTTAATACATTATTTATTTATTTATTTATGTATTATAAATAATAATAAAATAATAATGTTAATTTTAATAAATAATAAAATTTTAATGTTAATTTGAATAAATAATAAAATTTTAAGTATAAATAATAAGATAAATAATGTTAATGATTTTTTAAAAAATAAATTATTAAATACTCATTAATAAAAAATTAAATGAGTATAAATAATTTGTTATAAATATATTATTGTTTGGTATAACTAAATTAAATGAGTATAAATAATTAAATAATTTTATTGTATACGAATTAAAAAAATAATGAATGATGTTCGGTAGTATAGGTGTGTAGTTTTTACAGAGTCTCGGTTACTGAATGACCGAGCTTAAACGTTATTTTTTTTTTTTATAAATAAGTGTATTGCTCATCACCAAGTATCATTCGTGACCACTTATCTTACTCATAAAAATGTCTGTTCAAGCTCTTGTTTTCTATGGACCAGATGTGTAAAGAACAAATGTGTAAGGCCTACGCATGAGGGCTTCTGCATGCATGAAGACTAGTTTTGCATGCAATGGTCATTCAAGACAATAAAGTTGACATAATTTATTAATATTTGCATGCATGAATAATCATTTTTCTATAAATTCGATTTTTTACTTCAATTTTTCTACTCAAACTTTCTACACTCACTACACTAGCATTTGTAACACAAGTATTGTATTTCTCTACTCTTCCATTTTTACCATGTCGATTTTGTGGATGGGCGAAGAACACCGTGGTACACAGCAGAATATCCAAGCAAGCGTAAGTTTGTTAATAATATCATTTCATTAAATATTATTTCTCTAGTAGTTTAATAATACAAATTTTGATTACATTATGTTTGTTCAATGTTGTTGCAGACAAATGCCCCAAGGTTTAGAGTGCATTCGCATGCTCCTATTGATGCAAATGCGAGAATAATGTCGTATCTTGAGATAGCCGGTTTTGCAAATATATCAAAAATAAAAAGTCTAAAAACCGACTCCAGCTTGGTTGTGGCGCTGTTGGAGAAGTGGAGACCAGAAACACACACGTTTCACCTCCCAACGGGCGAATGCACAATAACTCTTGAAGATGTCTGTATGTTACTTGGTCTGCGAGTTGATGGAACAACCATCAACGGTCCCACTGAGGTAACAAACTACGTTTACATGGAAAACTTAGGGGTGGAACCTACCGAAGATGAAAAAATAAAATGTTTCGTTAAAATAACCTGGCTAGAGGGTTTATACGGAACTTTAAAAAATAAATTTGCCCCTACCCAAGAAGACGTTCTCTTAGAAGCTAAAATATATATTTTACTTGTAATCGCTACAATTTTGTTTCCTGACAAAAGTCAGAATCTATTACATTCTTCTTGGATCCCTTTCGTAGGGGATCTTATAAAATGTGGCACCTATAGTTGGGGTTCTGCATGTCTAGCTAAATTGTATAGAGAAATGTGCAAGGCGGCAATGAAAGATGTTAGGAGCTTGAGCGGATGTGCACTCCTACTAACATCATGGGCATTCACATGTATCCCGTTGTTTGCTCCTGTCACTACATTGGAACCCTCGTATCCATATGCACAAAGGTATTACTTTATTAAAATATTCATTTATGTGTACATAACGTAAATATTTTTTATTCAACTATCTCTAACAATATTTTTTATTCAACTATCTCTAACAATATTTTTTTTGGTAAAAAAGATGGGCGCAACGAGGGATGAACTACCGTGCAAATCCTCGTTTCCATCTCCAAAGTTATCGAAACGCATTGGACCATATGCAAGAACACGATGTAAGTTTCAAACAGCATGGAAATAGTCTTCAATTCAACTCATTATCGGTATATTAATTTCCTTTTTTTTCCAGTTCATATGGAGACCGTACATTCGATATCCGCTGTCGAGGCTTGAAGATAGTCAAATCTGGAGTGCAACAACATTCCTTATCTGTTTCTATACCGTTGAGATGCATCAAACAGATAGAGTAACACTCCAGTTTGGACTGGATCAACAAATCCCTCCCCCCCTCCCCCCAAGGTGTCTAAGAGAACACCACGCCATGACTATGAGAAAGGCACAAAGAGTTAATTGGCGACAATTAAACAACGATGAGCTCAAAGAATGGAGAAACAGGAGACATGTGATTTTACAAGGGGATGTCGTGTTAGGTGAACGCAAGCCAAGTCAAGAGTATTTAACTTGGTTTCGTGCCATTCCTTATGTGCACATTGCTCCGGACCAATTTTTAACGGACTCACGCTTGCAAGGATCATCATCGACACAACAAACTACGACATCAATGCATCAGGATGTGCCACCAACCCACACATCCCAACATTCATACCAAAACCAAACACCCAACAATCCACTCCATCAACAAAACTATACCTACCAATACAACCAACAATATCAGCCTCAACCATACCTACGACCACCCATACAGTTCACCCCAGTCCAACCGCCCCTCTTTGACCATACCGACCCTCATTTCCAATATCAACCCTCCAACACAACCTACTCTCAACCCGCCTCGACCATCAACACTACCTATACTCAACCCACCCAGAACTTTACGCCTGATGACGTCTACTACCCAACCTTTCAACACCCCCGATCCGAAACCTACCCGCCACCACCACAACCACCACACTCATTCCAACAATTTTTGTTGACAAACGAGCAACTGATGCAGATGCCGGATTTTAACATTGATGATCTTCTTGATGAGCAACCGGGACCCTTTTCACGGCCGACAAACTCCCCTACAACACATCACCATGAAGACATGTCTTCTGACTCTTCTGAATCAACTAGAAATGAACGTTTGGGTAGGGGACATAGACAGCGAACGATCCCTAGGTGTGGAACTGGAGGACATATTAGATGAATTGTATTTTTATTTAATCAATGTTAAAATTATTTATTAATGAGTATTTCATAATTTAATTTTTTATTAATGAGTATTTAATAATTTATTTTTTTATTAAATTTTTTTAATAATAATTTATTTTTTATTAATTAAACATTTTTTTTATTGATGAGTATTTTTTAATACATAAAATTTTATTATTTATTAAAATTAACATTATTATTTTATTATTATTTATAATACATAAATAAATAAATAAATAATGTATTCAAAAAAAATTAAAATTTTATTATTTATTAAAAAAAATTAAAAATAAAATTTTATTATTTATTAAAATTTACATTATTATTTTATTATTTATTAAAATTTACATTATTATTTTATTATTAATTATAATACATAAATATTTAATGTATTAAAAAATAAAATTCTAATAATACATAAATAAAACTCAGAATAAAAAAAATTAAAAAAAAATCACGTGCACAAGCTCATCCTTCCAATAGACGAGCTCCTACTGGGCCATATTGAATTACAAGCTCGTCCTTTCGTTGGACGAGCGTCTAATGGGCCAAATAGGTTCGTCATTTCAATGGGCGAGCTCGTAGTAGAAAGGGAGTACTCTGATAAAAAAAATTTAAAATGGGATATTTTAGTATATTAATTTTTAAATGGGAGTAGTACAGTAAAAATTCCTCCAACCTTATTTAAAATGACTTGGGGTGAATAAAAAACTCTATCAAACATGTTGTTAAACAAATGAATCTTTATAGAGTTTGCACGAATTTCATTGGCTATAAACAAGTAACGAAGGACCGTCTTAGACTCCACCAAGTTCCAAAATTTGATTTGCTTAGTTGCTTGCTTTATTAACTCTGGTTGACTCTGAAAAACCACTATGACACGAATTTGATTTAGATTCTACGATGAATCTTTCTCTGTAATAGCAGCAACCTATATTGTGATGACAAATCACACGTTCATATACTAAAACTAAGATGCAATCCGTACGGTTAAACAGTGAGTAGAACAAAAAGTATACATACTATACTACTATAAAAAGTAGTAAAAGTATACCAAAATAGATTCTGACCCATAGATACTGGATTCTTTTTTGTACTTAAAAATCATATGCACATTTTATGATGCAAACTTCATCTCAATACTCGATGTCGATGATATGCATAGATTCTATAACAGCTGGAGATACGATATCTGATTGATATTTATAGGAAATTATGAAAACATCAAATCCTCTTTATACAAGTTGCTCACGGTAATATCCACCTAAAAAGACAGTTCCACCTAAAAAGACAAAAGTGGAACATGCAAATTATCTTTATATATACACTAATCATTCGTGCGTCTCACATTCTCACCTTAATTATCCTTTTCATTTTTCCCATAATTCACATTTTTGTCTTATTCTTGAGTTGACTTTTTTTACTCTCTTTGTTTTACTATAGTCATTTAAGTTTTTTTTCATGCATATTAATAACTTCAAATATATTTGAAGTAATGGATTGTAATAATTAAATGATAGAATTAAAAAAATAACAATTATTTATATATTAAAAAATAAAAATTATGTTTATTTTAGAATAAATTTTATTTGTTATTTCCTCCATCCATAAAAAGTTTCTTACTTAAACTATGGTAATGGAAAAAAAATAATAATAAGTGTTGTATTGATATTGTAAATAGACAATTATTTTGACAGAGAAACACTTCAATGGAGACTTTTAATGAGACGAGGGAGTAGTAATTATTATCACGATCTTATAATAAGTGTTTTATTTAAGTTATGTGCCGTTTCAAAAAAAAGTAATTAGATATTTTAATTTTAATTATAAAATTTATTAAAACGTCCTTATTAATTATAATTAGTGGAGTAATTGAAAAGAGTGAAAATTAATAATGATATATTAGTAGAAAAAAATAATAAATGTTAAATTGATATTATAAAGGCAAAAATATACTCAGGATCCTTTAAGTTATTTTATTATAACAAGACAGTTCTTTATGTTTTTTTCCGCTACAAACATGTCTCGTTTGTTTTTAAATTGTAACAACCAAGTCCTTCAAGTTTTGTCTATTGTACAAATTACGACTTTATTGTAACAAAACTTGTATAGAATGCAACACAAAACTGGTATGAATTGAAGAATTAATCATTGTTAACAAGTGTTACATGAAAGTACTAAAAGTCGTGTCTTACGACACTAACAGCAAAATTAACATTGATCACCACTTCTGAACCAAAATACACATCAACACTATAACAACCAAAACTAACAATGTTATGACATAAACTAGCATCATCAACATCTTCAACATGTTTTTCATCATCTCCAATGACACATCAGTGTTGTTAGTGTCACATAAGCTTTTTTGGAACGGAGTTTGTGAATAAGGGTCAATAGTGAACATGTTAGTTAACATAAATGAACAACTTGTAGTGAAAAAAATATAAATGACTGCTTTGTTATAATAAAATAACTTAAAAAACTCTTGGGTATATTTGTGTCTATTATAAAGAGACATTTATTTTGAGATAGAAAAAGAAAAGACAAAATACTCTTTTTGTCTTTTAACTTTACCTTGGGATCCATTTTGGTCCATCAATCTTAAAAGAAGACAAGTTGATCCTTTAATTGTTCAAATAGCACCACAGAAGTCCTTTCCGTCCATTTTGCTCAAATGTGTGATAGCTGAGTTGGCTTTGAAATGTCATATTCTTCGTTTCCAACCTGAAATATCATTTTCTTCGTCCCTTTCATGTTAGGTTTTTTGTCAAAATCAAATTAGGGTTCTTCATTTGCAGAGTTTTAAACTGAAATTGCTCATGGAAATTGAAAGAACCATCAACAATGAATTGCGGGCGTTGTTTAAACAATCTAATCAGAAGAGCTTTGGATGTTTTAATTCCAATATATACACAGGCTCAAATCTCCAATGGAAACCTATATGTCGTTATAGAGACATGGTTGTTCTTTAAAGGGTATCAACCATTTTGAATTTTGGAAAACAATTTTGTGGTTGTCGACATTTTTAGATAAGAAAGAATTTGAATATTTTTGTTCTTCGTAGTGTGTTCTGATATAAACCATTTGCCTAATTTACGCAGGCTGGTTGTAGATTTTTTGATTGTATCTATGAGGATGTGATATATGAGAAAAGCCAATTTATGAAAAAGCAAAAAAAAAAGGTTGGAAAAGCTAGCAAAAGAAGTTGATTCAACAAAAATGGAGGTCAAAAATCTTAGGGATACAAAGAAGAAACTGAAGGAACAATTAAGGAAACTTCAAATTCAAATGAAGAAGATGGTGAACAGAGAATGTTTTTGGAAGATTATGTTTTGTATTGTTTTATGTGTGTCGGTATTTAGGATGTTGTAATAAGTCTATCAACTTGAATCATTAGTTTATTACACATTTTATCAGTTGAGACTAATTGTTTGGCTTACATCAGTTTGTGGTTTAAACCAAAACACTTTATACCAATACAGAGAAAATAAGGCACAATTGATTTATATCAATACACATTACTAATATGTGGTATATACCACAAATATTTTGCAGTACAACATAGGTTTAAAACACAACACATTTTGCATAACAATATAGGTTCAAAACACATTACATATCTAAAACACACTGCATATTTAAACTGATTTATAACTTAAATTGAGTTCAAACTTAAAATAAATTTTCTTCTTTGTTATGGTTTTCTTTATTGGTGTAGTCCTTCTTGTTGTTGGCTCAACTGCACTTTAGGATGCACCCAATCTAGTTGTGTCTGGTGGTACAAATGGTGTTGATGGCCTCCTAACAGATAGCTTTTTTACCCTTCGATGTGTTGATTGCTGAGATGTTTGAGTAGCTGGTTGAGATGCCCTCTTAATAGTTATCTTCTTCGGTCTTCCATGAGTTGTTTGTTGAGTAACTTGTTGTTGAGTAGCAGGTTGTTGAGTAATTGGTTATTGAGATGCTTGTTGAGTGGATGGTTATTGAGATTGTCATACCCCAAATTTTGACCAGGCACTTTAACTTACATTCATCTGACTTTATTTTCACTTTGCATCATCATGCATTTTATTGGGCTCTTAGGACATGGGATCAGAGGTTTTTTCTGTTAACTTGGATTTCCATTACTCAGAGGTTATTTCACTTGGTTTTTGTACTCAAGTTTGAAATAATGTATTGGACTTTCAATATCAAAAGCATTATCAAAGGTTTATCAAAGCACATTTCCAGTTTCTCTGAGTTTCTTCAAGGGTATCAGTTATTCAGGGCTTCATCAGTGGCCTAACTAGGAAGATGTGAATTAGGGTTTATTTCTCATTAGCTTCCTAAACCATTGTTTCATCAGTATGCACTCAAGGAAGGAAGTTTAGGGTATTTTACCCTTTGTGTTTGAGAAGGGTAGGTGGCATTCAATTGAGGTTCATTTGAGATTAGTAGGTCAAGTGTGTAGCACCTTAATTTTTAACCCTAAGAATCCACCTCTTGGTGTGTCATCTTCCGTATATGTGTGCTTCATTACTAACGGGTTTGTGCAAGAGTATTAATTTCAAGTGGAGATAGTACCCCCTCTCATAGTCAAACATTTCATCGCTTAAACCTCCTAATTTGAATCCCTGGTTTCATTAAAAATTAATTTAACTGGTCCCCGCATAAAACTAGGGTTTAAGCATACTCTTATCCAGGGATTAAAGCTTTCTTTCTCTCGAGATTTATCCGGAACTTCGTCAGGGACTTCTCCCTTTAGTTTTGAACTTGAGAATCTAAGATTTTGTTATTTAGCATATAGGTTTGGTGCATTAACCGGATTTTTGTTGGACTTCAATGTATCGTGATTCGTACCATGGTATTTCAACTTAGTTGTGATATGATGTTTGTTTTATACATTGTTTTTCTTTGAAGAGATTTTGCCATCGTTAGAAGTTTCGAGGTTTCATCCAAATATTCAAATCAAGTTTGAAGTTGGCCTGATAGTATGATCATAAGCCACCCACCTTCCAAATATCCATTTTTTTTTTACAAATTCAAGGGATTTGGTTTGGCATATTGGTATTTTCTTGTCAAATTAGAAGTGAGCTATTGGATTTCAAAACTCTTGCAAGAGCACAATTTAATTTCAAGGTTCATTAAGGCGCATTACAAGTTTAATTAATTTATGGTCCTCTACAAGGACCATATTGGTCTTTATAATCATCAAGGCTCGATATTACGAACGTAAGGTGATTCGCAAGAGAACTCAAGTCCTTTTGACCTACCAACTATATAACAAGTCAGGGGAAGGCTACAAGAGATGAAAACTTAAGCATATCAATTAGAATCTTCCAAGTCCCACCAATACTCATTATTGCTAATACATGTTAGGAATAATTTATTTACATCAAGCCTTTTACGTTGGTACTACACGGAGTACATTTGTCTCCCAAAGTCCTAAGCTACAACCTTAAAGATCTACTTAGTTGAATCATTTCTAAAGTACTAGAACACAACCCTATACTTTGAGACATTACTATCACTACCATGGAAGCTTGCAAATCCGTTGAACCTCTTTTTTTTACGACATGAGAAAATCGTCATGTATCTCTACGAACTATCTCGTATTCCTGCTGTCAAAACAACACCCAAGTTGCGCCACCTTTCAAGTCGCCATCTTCACCAAATCTGAAATGTGCTTTGTGAGCAAGAATACCGTATTTCCTCAAATGTCAACAGCATCAATAAGTTCACAATTATTAGGAGTGGAAAAGAGAAAACCTTTAAAAGGTATAACAAATTTCTGAGGCATATTCAAAATACTTGTCCAAGAATGGTACAAGACCTGTTTGAATTAAAAAGTGAAATTCTGGTATGCAGATTTCAGATGTCCTAAGAACATTGATCTATGCTGAAACCAAACAAGGATAGAACATGACCAATTTAAATTCCTTTAAATTGTACCAATGTCATGACGTCTGTTGTAACATTTGCAAACAGACAACCTATTTATCTAACCATTTAAATTATGCAGAATTGTAAATGTTGAAAGATAAATAACACAATTAATTTTTAACCTAGTTCGGTGCAACATCACCTACATCTGGGGGCTACCAAGCCAGGAAGGAAATCCACTATTAGCATAATCAATTTAGAGATAAACTCCACCATTTATAACTTCTCACTTAATCTCTACCCAATGCAATTTCTGCCTAGAACACACTAGACCTGAGTATACCCACTCACTCCCCCTCAATCACAACAGTGATCTTAATAATTTAAATTTACAAAAGAAATATGAAGACACGCTTCAAACAGCTATTGATTTTGCTTCACAACTTCAATCAAGAGACACAACTCTCTTTGCTTAAAAGCTTAGAGTGAAACAACAGCTTACAAACTACTTAACCAATGCAATCATACATCAGATAATTGCTTGGCTCTCAAGTGTTCCTAAGACACAAACTACACGTGAAGAATTAACTGTACATTACAGAATTCTTCACTCACAGAACTAACAGCCTACACATGTCTACCACAATGCATCCATGGATACAAAGGCTAACTTACAAAGTCTTCCACACACGACTCTTAAAACCCTTATTCTACACTCAAGTATTTCTTGATGTGAGTGCTTGATTTTCCCTTGTTTCTACGCCTCATTTTATAGCAATGCAGACTGGGCTTGGGCTGTTCACAAGTAACATAAATTAGGTTTAACCAAGTTAAACTAATTTCCACAATTCAAGGAGCTTTCAAATAGGTCATTGGCATTTCATGTTATGCTCAGTACTGCCTAGAATCTCGCCTGAGATAACTAGGGAACCCTAATAAGTCTCCTGAAATCTAGCTTGAGCTAAATCACGCATTACACCAGAAAACCAACATGCATGTTGTGCATGTCAGCTACCTGATGTCATGACATTCAGTATGACATCCAACTCTCTTTGTGCTAGCTAACTAAACATGCCTTGTAGTGCACTTCTGCAGAATCTTCTTTATAACAGTAGAAACAAATGTTTTATAGTTTCCTAAAAAGTCTCAAGGATCCTTTTTATGAACACCAATTAAATCTACATTTTGTTCCTAATAAATCTCTTTGACTTGCACTTACTGATGAGGTATATCCAACAGGATCTCATCAAACCAAAACAACTTTGTCAAGAGATATAAACTAGCAGCTCCTGTTGATACAGTGATGTCATGACATTGGTAATGACATCCTGATTAAAGCATATGACAGCAGTACTGTCATCAGCTCCTGCTGTACCAGACAGCGATGTCATGACATTGGTAATGACATCCTGATTAAAACACATGACAACAATATTGTTATAACAGGTACAACGATGTCATGACATTGGCAATGACATTAGTGCAGAATCATGTTTTACCAAAATTTAGCCAATCATAGAACCATAGAATCATGGAACTAACATCTCCCCCTTTGGAAAATTTTGGCTAAAACAACCAAACAACTTATCTAAGCAGCAACAGTAAAACACATCCAGCCTCTCAAACTATCATGCTCCCCCTTAATAGTTGTAATTAGCAAGGAACTACAAAACACTACTCTTTCCTTAGAGTAGCAACAGATAACTGTAACACCCTTTTAAACCCCACGGAAAAATACATGCATAATCAGAGTAAATTAACATGCTATCACCAAGGATGCCACACATCACTTAACCAAAACTTTCAAAATTAAACCTGTCATGCTCATAAACATATCAATATAAAATTATGCTTTACAAAATTTCACTTTGCATGTAGCAGCGGATTCATTTATAACATAATACCCATAACAGAAACATTTGTTTCATCACATAAACCACATTATCTAGGCACTAAGGCCAACATCATAATATTTCCATGAATAAGGATCACAAATTGTAGAGCACATAATATACATTGAAAACATAACTCAAGCGTTCCCAGTGTTACATGACCAGAGCATGACTCTACCCAACATAATTAAAATACTAAACAACTACACCAAAGGCGACTTCACAACTATGAGCAGTACTACTCCTTGATACATGCACGATGTCATATAGGACATCATTCCAGCAGAAGGGTGAGAAACATTATCATAATAACAATGCATATAATCATGTATATAAATATTAACATCAAAATATACATTTTTCACATTCTCACCACATTCATCATAATTCATCATGTACGTCACAACATATATATATATAAACAAATGGGGATATCACCAAGCATATTCATCATGTGCATATCCATGAATCTCAACATTCCACATAATATACACATATCATGTTTATTCACCAATTCATAATTTCACATTTACAATTCTCAAATCAACAACTCATACTCATAAGCATACTTTCATATAATAGCTACATACTCACAACTATGGATTACATAAGCAATACACATACGCATAACCCACAATTTTCACCATGCTTCATCATACGCATCATATACTTCACAAAGCATGTATATATATATAGGCAAATATGGACAATCATCAAACATATCCATAATTCTCATTTACACAAGTCATATACATACACATACGCATAATTCCATACAACAATCATACATTTCACAACATGTATAAACGTATATGAATAATCATGAAACATCTTTCATCAATACACCAATCCATTACTCACAATTCACCAGATCACCAATTCACACACAAGCATAATTCATATAACAATGACATCAATGTTATGTGACTCAACACAACTCAATGCCATGTGGTACCAACACTTGTTATCATTTTTCGGTTTTTACATTTAAACCGGGTCCACCCTTCTAGACCGATAACAACAAAGCTCGTTCCCTAAGCTTTCAAACCCACCCTTCTAGGTTTGGGACAAGCCACAAGTCTCCACGAAACTAGCAAACATTGCCTCTTGACTAAATGATGCATATGCAATCAACAACAAATGCACTTAAGACCGATCTCACGTCTTAATCCCATGCATTCACATAATTCCTCCTTTCAAGAATTAAACAAGATTGCACACACAACATATTCAAATATCATCAATATATTTATCAAGCAATGCACACATATTCACGATATGTTCCCATGCATTCTTCACACACAAACACAAGTAATGCACACATATTCACAATATGTTCCCATGCATTATTCAATTATCGTGGCAAACGGCAACACACTCAATCCCACTCATCATGCATTTTTAATTAACTTAAACAATGCAATATATATGCCAAACGCCCACATTTCATAATAATCAAAGTATTCATAAATCAATATTATCACCACATTACCAAGCAATGCACGCATATCCATTACTATGCTCTCATGCATCCTTCACATATAATCGCATACAACACATATGCATACACAATATCATGCCAATGGCAATCAACCTCATTACATATCATCATGCATTCTTATTCAAATTAAACAACGCATTTATAATTGTCAATATACCACATTTCACAATAAATCCATAATCTAGGATTCACGCCATACGGCTACCCACAACACACATACAACAACATATAACTTTTCATTCCATTAAGAATTGAACCCGATCGAACCACCACACAACATGGAAAGAAATCACAGAAAAACAAAATGTTGTCATGTTCGCTACTGCCTCTCCTAGCGAGCAGCTAGCGAACCTTCGCTACATGTTCGCCTAGCGAACTGCTAGTGAACCCAAACAGAGGCTACAGACCTCACTCGCTACCTTGTTCGCCAGAGCGAACCCCCAGCGAACCATTTGCTACCCAGCGAATGGACCTCTCACATTCTGTTTCCACTCGCCACCAGCTCGCTAGGCGAGGACCATGCGAGCGTTCGCAACCAGCTCGCCTAGCGAACAGCTAGCGAACGTCTGCGAACCAAAATTTCTCCATTGTTCAGAAATTCAACACCACTCCAAAACCGACTGATTCTCAACAAATCAGTTCCAATAGCCTTAGTATATCATACCCCGACTATTCTCCATCATCTATTCTTATTTCCAACCGATAAAACTTAGTTTCTACCGATTAAACTCATTATGCCCTAAAATGGAAAATGGGGAAAAACATCCAAACAATCCAAACACACACATACATAATCACATACATTGGTAAGATAATAATGTTTCACACCCCTACCTCGATTAATCGGAAGCTAGAAGTCATTCTTGATGATTTCTAAGCTTTTCCCCCTTTCTCCTCTTTTCTCTTCTTCTTCTTTCTTTCTCTACTTTCCTTCTTTTATGTTTTCCTTCCGTTTACTTTCTCTCTATTTTCCTTTATATCTCTTTCTATCATAATTTCCTTCCATCCCAATTCTTCTCAAAATATCCACCAAATAGAGTAAATCAGTTAAATCCATTAACTCATATACATTAAATAAATCCAATGATTCCTTTAAATCAAATAAACTACTTAACCAATTAATTAGTACAAATAATTAATTACTGAAAATTGGGCTGTTACAACCCTCCCCCACTTTAGGAATTTTCGTCCTTGAAAATGTTACTCGATTCAAATAACTCTGGATACGACCCTCGCATCCCAATCTCCATATCCAACTCTCTCCCAACTACCTCCACCAAAGGAATCTCTTTACCTCGAAGTTGCTTCTCGTTCATTAACCTAAACTAGCAATGCCTTAGAAATCAAATTGTTTCTCAATTATACACCATCCATCTGAACCAATGTACCTCCTCAGCTTAGACACGTGAACACATCATGCAATTCACACAAGCGACAACGGTAAAACAGTCTAACATGCTATTTCCCCACGCTTCCGCTGCGCCACTCTGATACAGATCTATAAAACACAGAGGGTGCTTCCGAGACCTCAAGCTCAACCAACACCAGTTACTATCATGGCTCTCAAAACGCGCCCTTTCTTGGATCCTTTTGATCTTTTCGTCGTCTCTTACACAATTCTCTGGTCCGAGTACAACACTCTCGCCGGACACACGTCAACACCAAGGAGTCTTACACCTCCTACCAACCGAAACTTCATACGATGTCACACCGATACTAGAATGATATCAGTTACTGTGGGTAACTTAATAAACAATGACTACCCACTCCCTGATCCATCTTGATCCAACACATAAGCCATCAACGAATCCTCTACATACCAGATAATCCTCTTTGTCTACCCATTTGTCCACGGGTGCTATACAGAGTTCAACTTTATCATGGCACTCAAGCGTCTGCAAACTCTCCCGAAATCTCAATTAAAACTCAGATTCTCATCTGACACAATAATTGATGGCACCTCGTACCACTCCCTCACTATGCATCTTAGCTAGCTTCAGCATGGAATGATTCATCCTCATTGGTAAGAATTGAGTTCATCTTGTCAATCCATTCATAACTACTCAAATCGAATCATATTCCTTCAAATTCTTCGGAAAACCCGACACAGGAACGATGAAAATACTATCCCATACCACTCAAAAATATTCAACAGTTGTATCAGACCCAACAGTCTCTGATGTTCAACTTCGACTTTCAACAAGTCTAATCCGCATATACAACCTCAATCACTTCTCTCTCCATCTATGGTTACCAAAATAATTCCTCGAATTCGGTCACATCTTCATAGTACCTGAATGGATATGCAATCTATCTCACAGTTCTTCTTCCAAAGTACTCTTATCCAACTCACACTACTTGGGACACAAACTCTATCACGACATCTCATAGTACCATTCCCATCAATCCGGAAATCAGCTCTTCGACTTTAATCCATCAAACTCTATCAATCTCTTAACCCAAATTAGAATCCCGACCTCCTCGAATCTACTCGAGAATACCAATAGTCAGCCCCCACATACAAATCTCAACTCCATAAGAAGTCTCAATTATTTCTGATGCATCATATTCAACATTTTCAAATCAAACAAATACCTTAAGCTCTTAAGATCATCAACCATCTCAAATATCAACTAAACAATTGAGGCTTCCAAACTCCGGTACAAACACGCAACAGCAACCAACTCCAAATTTCTTGTCGGATAAGTCCCTTCATGTACTTTAAGTTGCCTTAAAGCATAACCAAAACTTTCTGATGTTTCCCTTAACCTATCTCCCAATCATATCAATAAAGCATCACCAAACACAACAAACAGTTTGGTCGGATACAGTAGAAATCAACGCACAAGTTATTGACAGTTCTCCCAAAACTCGTTGAACTTTTCGCAGTGGCATATCACTACTTCTTCTCCAACACTGATAACTCAAGTTTCCGACGCTCAACATGATCCTCTATACTCTTCGGATGTGTCCAAACATCGTCGGTTACACAACCATTGACTCACTCAATTAAGTATGGTAAATCCAATGCCAAACAGACACTCAGTTTGTGAGTTATGGCGGAAACACGAACCACACTTGCTACAACATCCAAACTTATTCCGTCAATAAATAACTCAATTCTATGTCATTACTTCTCCATCACATAAAGCATTGTAATAGCTTCTAACGCTTCTAATCTTGCATCATTTTGAGTCACGGTTTCCACCGTTACGACAATAATACAAAACAACACCTTCACACTTAGAAGGTCATTCAACGCATCTTCAACTCTTGAAATTCTTAAAGGTCTAATTATATCAATATTGTATTCCACCTCTTACTTTCTTCAATAATCACCATAAGTCACTATCCACCCCTTTATATACTCGACGTCACCATCTGTTGTCGTAGCACACACACCAGACACAAGTCTCGAAACTACACAATCAATTAATTCCTTGGCCATCCAAACAGACCTATAACATGGGGTCCTCAATATCGGACTAGTTCCCGTAACCAAGTCAATCACAACTCCACTTCACGTCTTGGCTGCATATCATTATTTTGTCAGGATAACTTCTAGACAACCACAATTAATCGGCAAACCGCCAACTTCCCACTTTCATTAATACTCAAAATCCCCATCAAAATAAAACATCTCATCACTGTCCTACGCCGACTTATCAAAACAATTCTTCAGCACTTGGCTTAACTCTAAACAATTCACTGCTCCCGCCATCTAAGCTTGCAAGACACGTTTATTCCATCCAACACAATCCCAACTACTATCAACAAGAGATTAAGGGTGATGAGTTCCTCAATTTTTCAATAGACAGCCGAAAATTATGATGAAGTATAAACCATCTCTACCAAACTATAAGAGCGTTTAACCACACACAGCCTACAACTCCATTCTTGTGGCATCCTGGAGAAGCAAAACTTTCTCCCCCACTTGGATCATTCCCACATCTTCAGACAAAGGTTAGACAACAACCATGTATCGACAGTGTTTTCACACACATGTCACCTACAAAGGGAACAACCAACATTAGACAACTTGGCCGGACGGACCGACCTTCTCTGATACCACTACTGTAACACCCTTCTAAACTCCACGGAAAAATACATGCATAATCAGAGTAAATTAACATGCTATCACCAAGGGTGCCACACATCACTTAACCAAAACTTTCAAAATTAAACCTGTCATGCTTATAAACATATCAATATAAAATTATGCTTTACAAAATTTCACTTTGCATGTAGCAGCGGATTCATTTATAACATAATACCCATAACAGAAACATTTGTTTCATCACATAAACCATATTATCTAGGCACTAAGGCCAACATCATAATATTTCCATGAATAAGGATCACAAATTGTAGAGCATATAATATACATTGAAAACATAACCCAAGCGTTCCCAGTGTTACATGACCAAAGCATGACTCTACCCAACATAATTAAAATACTAAACAACTACACCAAAGGCGACTTCACAACTATGAGCAGTACTACTCCTTGATCCCTGCACGATGTCATATAGGACATCATTCCAGCAGAAGGGTGAGAAACATTATCATAATAACAATGCCTATAATCATGTGTATAAATATTAACATCAAAATATACATTTTTCACATTCTCACCACATTCATCATAATTCATCATGTACGTCACAACATATATATAAACAAATGGGGATATCACCAAGCATATTCATCATGTGCATATCCATGAATCTCAACATTCCACATAATATACACATATCATGTTTATTCACCAATTCACAATTTCACATTTACAATTCTCAAATCAACAACTCATACTCATAAGCATAATTTCATATAATAGCTACATACTCACAACTATGGATTACATAACCAATACACATACGCATAACCCACAATTTTCACCATGCTTCATCATACGCATCGTATACTTCACAAAGCATGTGTATATATATATATATATATATATATATATATATATATATATATATATATATATATATATATATATATATATATATATATATATATATATATATATATATATATATATATATATATATATATATATATATATATATATATATATATATATATATATATATATATATATATATATATATATATATATATATATATATATATATATATATATATATATATATATATATATATATATATATATATATATATATATATATATATATATATATATAGGCAAATATGGACAATCATCAAACATATCCATAATTCTCATTTACACAAGTCATATACATACACTTACGCATAATTCCATACAACAATCATACATTTCATAACATGTATAAACGTATATGAATAATCATGAAACATCTTTCATCAATACACCAATCCATTACTCACAATTCACCAGATCACCAATTCACACACAAGCATAATTCATATAACAATGACATCAATGCTATGTGACTCAACACAACTCAATGCAACTCAATTCCATGTGGTACCAACACTTGTTATCATTTTTCAGTTTTTACATTTAAACCGGGTTCACCCTTCTAGACCGATAACAATAAAGCTCGTTCCCTAAGCTTTCAAACCCACACTTCTAGGTTTGGGACAAGCCACTAGTCTCCACGAAACTAGCAAACATTGCCTCTTGACTAAATGATGCATATGAAATCAACAACAAATGCACTTAAGACCGATCTCACGTCTTAATCACATGCATTCACATAATTCCTCCCTTCAAGAATTAAACAAGATTGCACACACAACATATTCAAATATCATCAATATATTTATCAAGCAATGCACACATATTCATGATATGTTCCCATGCATTCTTCACACACAAACACAAGCAATGCACACATATTCACAATATGTTCCCATGCATTATTCAATTATCGTGCCAAACGACAACACACTCAATCCCACTCATCATGCATTTTTAATTAACTTAAACAATGCAATATATATGCCAAACGGCCACATTTCACAATAATCAAAGTATTCATAAATCAATATTATCACCACATTACCAAGCAATGGACGCATATCCATTACTATGCTCCCATGCATCCTTCACATATAATCGCATACAACACATATGCATACACAATATCATGCCAATGGCAATCAACCTCATTACATATCATCATGCATTCTTATTCAAATTAAACAACGCATTTATAATTGTCAAAAGACCACATTTCACAATAAATCCATAATCTAGGATTCACGCCATACGGCTACCCACGGCACACATACAACAGCATATAACTTTTCATTCCATTAAGAATCGAACCCGATCGAACCACCACACAACATGGAAAGAAATCACAGAAAAACAAAATGTTATCATGTTCGCTACTGCCTCGCCTAGCGAGCAGCTAGCAAACCTTCGCTACATGTTCGCCTAGCGAACTGCTTGCAAACCCAAACAGAGGCTACAGACCTCACTCGCTACCTTGTTCGCCAGAGCGGACCCCCAGCGAACCATTCGCTACCCCATTCGCTACCCAGCGAAGGGACCTCTCACATTTTATTTCCACTCGCCACCAGCTCGCTAGGCGAGGACCCAGCAAGCGTTCGCGACCAGCTCACCTAGCGAACAGCTAGCGAACATCTGCAAATCAGAATTTCTCCATTGTTCAGAAATTCAACACCACTCCAAAACCGAGCGATTCTCAACAAATCAGTTCCAATAGCCTTAGTATATCATACCCCGACTATTCTCCATCATCTATTCTCATTTCCAACCGATAAAACTTAGTTTCTACCGATTAAACTCATTATGCCCGAAAATGGAAAATGGGGAAAAACATCCAAACAATCCAAACACACACATACATAATCACATACATTGGTAAGATTACAATGTTTCACACCCTTACCTCGATTAATCGGAAGCTAGAAGTCATTCTTGATTATTTCCAAGTTTTTCCCCCTTTCTCCTCTTTTCTCTTCTTCTTCTTTTATGTTTTTCCTTCCCTTTACTTTCTCTCTATTTTCCTTTATATCTCTTTCTATCATAATTTCCTTCCATCCCAATTCTTCTCAAAATATCCACCAAATAAAGTAAATCAGTTAAATCCATTAACTCATATACATTAAATAAATCCAATGATTCCTTTAAATCAAATAAACTACTTAACCAATTAATTAGTACAAATAATTAATTACTGAAAATTGGGTTGTTACAATAACAACACTTTACTCCCCCTTGGTTTAGCCAAAAATTGATAAAAATTAGAGTAAGTGTACACACATATGCTCATAACACATCCAACATAGCCAAACTCAAAAATTGAATCATAAACATCATGCTTCAGTTGTCATACTACACATTGTGTCCAAAATCCAGTTATCTCACAATCTCGCAAGAGATACACACACTTCTTAATCCAACCAATATGAAGACTACACCACTACAACAACACTTCATGGACAAGGACTTACACGCTTCTTCCGATCACACTCAACCACAGTAAACCATAGCTCCTTGAGAATACATCCTCAACCACATGACTTACCATTTCCATAAAAATCCTCATGAATATCTCAGAAGGGAACACCACAAAAACATAGAGAGAACTAAACTCTCATGTTGCTTCCTTAGTGTCGCTACGCGAAAAATGACACAGAGTCGCCACCGGATTTTATTTATCCCACGGAGGGAAAGAGAAATATCGATAAAACCTTTGGGAAAAGAACATGGTCATCGCAACCAAGTCTTAGGGTTCGGGAGTCGGTTATGCAAGGGGAAGGTATTAACACCCCTCGCATCCATCGTACTCGATGGGAACCTTCTAGGTTGTTTGGCGTGAATGGGTGTTTTATTCTTAAAAGTTTGCTTGTTTTAGGAAAATAGGGGTTGGTTGTTTATTAGAGTGCTCGCCAATGATTGGGGCCCTTGTGCCTACGTATATTCACTTGTAGGAAGTGAAGAATCAGAGCATTTGTAGTTCATGGGACTATGGTGGAAAACGGGATGTTTGGGTGGACGACGCTAGCGTGCACATTCTAGCAGTTAGGTGTATTGCGGCTCGCTCTTGGAGACTTAAGCGTTACCTGTTTGCGGTTGAATGGACGTAACATGTCCTTTGGTTAAAGGGTATGGATGATTAAAGGTGGGAAAGAAAGAAAAGTGTGCTCGCTAGGATCATCGGAATCCTATGCCTACGTATTCTCAGCATGTGTGAGAAATCAGAGCAGCCGTAGTTCGGCTACTTAAGAAATGATTGTGTATTGGTTGATTTTATACCTTGAAAAAGGGTTTTCGGATTGATGCTCTAAGGCGAAAAAATGGTTTGATGAGTTAGTGTTGTTTTTAGGTTTTTGAAGAGAATGTGTTCTTGATAAGGATTATACAAAATACTTTGGATAGAGATGAATGTCTCGAATAACCAAGTCGAGCGCCTTGTGTTTAAAACATTCGGAACGAGTGTAGGAGGGTTCCATTCTCATTCCTTCTCCACCACTTTAAAGTTCATGGTGCATAATTCTAATCGTATATTTTATTGTGTTTTGGATTTTTATGAGAAAAGAGAACCAATTGACGTTGGATCAAGGTTTATTGTTTGGTAAAGATATTTGAAGTGATGTGATCAAGGTCGATGGCGGTGCACAAGACAACCGACTTACATGGTCGAAAATGGCTCGATAAAATCGAGAGTTTACTATTGAAAATGGTTTTTGGAAACAAAGGTCAACAAGGACCATAACAACATTCACATACTAAAATCATACAAACATAAGCTAGATGGCTCAAAAAAAATCGAGACACAAAAAAAACGGTTTTTTTAAGGTAAAAATAAGCAAAAATGTGGAGAAAAAAAGTGGTGTGACACGGGTGGCCGTGTCGTGTGACACGGCCCGTGTCACAAGATGCTACAATAAGGGTTTTTTAGGTGACAGAGGTGTGACACGGGTGGTCGTGTCGTGTGACACGGCCCGTGTCAGAAGGTCTGGGGAAAAATGATTTTTCAAAGGTAAACAGCGGCGCAACACGGCCGGCCGTGTCGTATGACATGGGCCGTGTCAGGGGGTCTGGGTGGAAAACACCATGAAAACACAAACAGTAGCGCAACACGGTCGGACGTGTCGTGTGACAAGGCCTGTGTCAGGGGGTCTGGACGTTACGCGCACGAAATAAATGAACAGAAGGCTGACACGGCCGCCCGTGTCAGACGACACGGCCCGTGTCAGCAAGCCAGGTAAAAAAAACCAAACTTTTTTGTTGTTTTCCTTTCCTTTTTTTTTTGGTTCCTAAAAATGGTTTCTTGGTCCCCCTTGGGACCTCATATAATGGTACACAGCACAAACAAATTAACAAAAATAAATAAATGACAAGTGCAAGGTATAAAAGGAGAAGAGTTTGGAGAAATGGATACCAAAGAGTTTGTTCTCCTTCTTGCAAGACCTCTACTGGTTTTGGTTGGATGTGCTCTTCACTTTTCACTCTATGTTGTGAAGGTTCTTCTCTTCAAGAGGCTCCTCTTGTCTTCTATGGAACTCCTTTGTTTTTTCTGGTTTTCTTTCTCTCTATACTTTTGGTTTGTTAGAGTTTCTTGCTCTCTCTATTTTCTGGTTTTTCTTGCAATGTGTAATGTATGTTGAATGTGTATGAATGAATCAATGAATCCCCCTTTTTTGCAGCCCCCCTATCCTCTCTTATCATACTTTTTCTGCTGCCTTTTTGCTGCTGTCCTAACACAACAGCTCTTGCACATGTTCCCATCTTCACAATTTCCATTTTTGGGAGTACTTATCACCACTTGTTGGTGCAGCCCCACTTTTTCATTTCTAGGTGTGCTTTTGTTGCATTTTCTTCTGCAGCACTCTACATTGCCCTCCAACCTTTACCCATTGGTTGGTTTATGCTTGGACATTCCCATGTAGTCAATACCACTGCCTTTTTTATAGCATTTTGAAAAATTTGATATTTAGTATGTAGATGCATCATTGTGGGTTCATTCCTTGGTCATGTGACATAAAATGATTTTGTGATATGATACATATTTACACTTCTTGCATGGGACTGTTTTGGATCATATTCAAATTGCCCATGGTTGAACACACATGGTCTTGATCTTGAAACATCCCAATGTTGATTTAACTCTTAATTATTTTCCTTTGGATATTTGCGGGCATAATGTAGAACATGAAAACTTGGTGTGGCATGAAGAGCACCATGTCATGGATTTGATTAGAGACTTGAATGAAGATTACAAATAGATTAATTTCTAAACATTACTTAAAGTTGGAAATTTGTAACAAATGGCATTCTTGTAATGTCATAAAACTTCTCTTTGTAATATTCTTTCCTCCCATCTTGAATTCATGATGGATTCCCCTAGCACCATTAAAACTTGAAATGGATGAAGTCTTGAATCATGGACTTGTGATCTTGACTCATGCTTTGCAAATTTGAACTCCTTTTGAGCAAGAATTTCAAACAAAGTTGGACGAAGCAGTCTTGATTTTAGGCCTTGAACTTCATGTTCATTAAGAGTATTTATCTTGAATATCCCAATATTTTTTCAAATAACTTCTTGAAGTAATCTACATGAGTAGACTTTCCAATTTGAACCAAACCTTAGATGATGACCCTTTTCTTCCATGTAGTCCAAGATAGGCAATTTCTCTTATTTGAAGTGGAAAACAACGAGTTGACCCGAACCTTACCTTGTCAATCCACATGCTCGATATGCAATAGGACAATGTATGATATGACGAGTGCATGGTATGAAATGCTAAAGGTGAAAATGAGGGTGGGACACTTAGAGACACACTGTTCAGACACCCTGTCTGACATTACACAAATTATTCTTAATCTCTTTAAGAAATAATTCCTTCATCCAACAGTCAGACTGTTGGCACCAAGGCATATACTACATCTCCTCTTGTACCAGATCTATCAATAGCTGGGACACACAACCATGCTTCATCATAATGAGAGCCAAGCCTCCACAGTAAAGACTCCACATAGATTTACCCTATGAACATAGTCATTGGATCTTGAGTTCTTGCCTCTGAAGCTGTACCTTCAGGAGTGACACTTTTGGCATCACTAATTAAGGATAATTAATTAAATACTTGCCACAAGTAACAATTGATTTTAAATCCCCGATTTGAGACACACAACTATTCTCAACAGTGGTCCAAGAACACAAGCTTGCCTGAGCTTCAGCTACCTTTGTACATAGCTCCATATCAGCCTACTGTCAACACAAGAACTACAGCTACACATCAGACAGGTACACAACTCCCCTGTTATACATAATCAACACTCCCCCTAAAAGAGAGAACCCAAACACATGAAGAATCACATACTGCAGCTTTAAATATCTTGTTTTACAGCCCATACTATAACAGAAGAGGTAGACAAAAATATTTGCAAGATCACTCAAATTCATCTAGAAATATCTCCAAGATGTCAGTGTTTCCTTGACTTCCATATGCATAAAATTAGGGCCGATGATGTCTTGATCTTCATCTTCACCAGTCATACAAGACAACACACTTGGATAGAGGCCTACAAACTTGACTTGATTCATTGACATCTAATGACTGAGCTAAAAGGAATGCACTATCATGAGCTAGAGCAGAACCCAATGTCACAACATCTTGTCTGACATTCTACCTTCATAAAATCCCAAATTGTTTGAAACCACAAACAATCTTGATACATAACTACACTCTTGCAGCAATAAATCCTAGATAAAGGTATAACTCCCCCATATCAAGGATAACCAGTGCTCGTTTAGAAGTACGTGAATGGAAAACATAAGACTCATCTTCATGTCTTCAAGAGCTCACTCTTTGTTCAACACACCTGTTGAACACATTCACTTACTGCTTGGACCACAAGCAAATAGTACACCCATCAAACAAAAGCTCTCCCCCTATCTTTGATAAAAGATGTTCCAGGATCACCATATTATCTCTCAAGACTTAACCTCGTGCTCATATAGTGAGAAGGTACCAAACGTATCCACTTCTTTCTAGAGTTACTTGTAGCAAAAGAACCCTTTTTCCACAAGTAGTTTGACCTCAGCCAAGATAGACATCCCATACTCCAATACATTTTTTACCCCATCATTCTCCCGTATGATAGGTTAGAACACTTCTGAGTCAACTAGTGACCTGATCACTTCCATATACTACATCAGAATGTAGTCAACCAATGATTCATTCTAGTCTTGTACAATACCTTCACATCATACTCCAAGACAGTCCTTTTACCTCATCATTCTCCCGTATGACAAGATAGAGTACTTCTTAGTCAAGATATGAATCATTAGTTCCACACCAGATCTTCAAGTCCTTCTCCAAGGAAGATCAAACCAGATGGTACATATCACATACACACCATCCCATGGTTTTTTATGTGCCCACAACTGGACTTACTACTGCCTAGTAATCCAACTGAAGATCTTTACAGCTCCACCAGCTTGATCAAAAACACCTCCAAAAGAAGATAATCTTCCATAATCCCTTTAGGGCTTCTACCACAAGCTCCAATGTATGAACAGAACTGTTTGTCTTCAAACAACTACCCTTCAGCATAAGAGTAATTTTCTCCAAGCACACTACTTAAATAACCAAATGACATTGTTTGGTTACTCAGCCTCTTTCAGTGCTCTAAATAATCTTCTGACCCATCAAACAAACTTGATCTTCATATCCTTCATGCTCCATATCAAGGCAACTAGGATACACCAAGACTTGGTCTTGAAGTTTCTTCTTGATGTCACAGCATCTGATCCGACATCCTATGGTGAATTCAGTCCTTTATTCTGCCACTTAAAAGAACCTCGTCACTTTATCAGAACAAGAGTACATAGACTTGATGTTGAGTAGACAACCTCTATTCTGCTTTAGTGAACCACAACAAATGCTTTGAAATGCATTTGCTTCAAAAACTCCTCTTTCAAGAAACCAAACATGCCAAGGCTTGATTATTCAGAGAAGTAAAAAAATCTTTACACAAGGATTCCCACTTTCCTTAAGTATAGACTTCTTTAGGAAATCAATAATAGTTTACAGTTATACTTTTCCTCCAAGATGTGCATGGTCACATGCTTCAAGCAGTGCTATCACCAGCATTATCTTCTAAACCAGTTTCTTTCCAGGAAACTCTCTAGATAAAGATTAGATGCTTCTAGTATGAACTAGAATACACCTGCTGCACTTCAATACTATTAAACATATCTAAGAGAAAATTCTTCACCTTCACTTCCATCAGTACTACCTTCTAGTCTTAGTTTCTTGCCAAGAACCTTGCTAGAATAAATACAGATCCAACTGTAACTCCTTTGAGCTAGTTATTTACTCCTTGAATCAACAGTATTTTGCACACTCTCTACTGATGGAATGCCTCAACATCTGGTTGAGCATAGGATCCTTGAAGTAACCCAAGCAAATTAGGGGCCTAGTGAGACAACTTGATCATCAACTAAGGATAATCCATTAAATATTTGAAAATATCTCAAATAGCAATCAATCTTAAATCCTTATAATAAATCCTTCTCTAAACTTCATGGATAACCAATTAACTACATGTGTAGCCCACAAATAGCAACTGATCTTAAATCCACACAAATCGTTGAGAAGACCATCTGATAGATATTTACACTTCATTAATACCAAAGGTATTATTTAGTATAAATATCTCTAATGCTGAAACATCAAGGCTGACACCCTCGACTCATCCTGCCTATGACTTCCTCTTGATAATAGAGCTCTACTATTTCCTTGAATGTACATGATAATCATGAGGTCAACACATAACACCAACCAAATCTATTCAGTCCATTGCTCTCGACGCTGGAACGACTAGAGTGTTGATACCTTCAAGAATAACAGGACCTCCAGAGTTCTTTCATTAAAGCAATATGCAGCGGAACCACCAAAAGAACATCTTCCACATGCCCTGAACAAGATGTCAGAACATCTTATAGGACATCATACAGAAGTAGCCACTCCTTCTTTGGCAAAACATTCAGCAGATCATAAAAGCTTCTATATCAGAGGGCACATCAGCATACACACATAATCCATCACAACCAGGAGTAACCATAAACTCCCCCTTAACTTCATAAGCAGCAACTCCAAACATTTAGCAAGATCAGCAAGACAGTTACCACTTCTCATTGTTCAAAACACCAGAAAGTATCTCCCAAGATGTCATCCAGAACAGATAGGATGCCTGCTTTGATACCAATTGAAATTCTGGTATGCAGATTTCAGTTGTCCTAAGAACATTTATCTCTGCTAAAACAGAACAAGGACAGAACATGACCAATTTAAATTCCTTTAAATTGAACCAATGTCATGACGTCTATTGTAACATCTGCAGACAGACAACCTATTTATCTAACCATTTAAATTGTGCAGAATTGTAAATGTTGAAAGATAAATAACACAATGAATTGTTAACCCAGTTCAGTGCAACATCACCTACATCTGGGGGCTACCAAGCCAAGAAGGAAATCCACTATTAGCATAATCAATTTAGAGCTAAACTCCACCGTTTACAACTCCTCACTTAATCTCTACCCAATGCAATTTATGCCTATAACACACTAGACCTGAGTATACCCACTCACCCCCCCTCAATCACAGCAGTGATCTTAACAATTCTAATTTACAAAAGAAATATGAAGACACACTTCAAACAACTCTTGATTTTGCTTCACAACTTCAATCAAGAGACACAACTTTCTTTGCTTAAAAGCTTATAGTGATACAACAACTTATAAACTACTTAACCAATGCAATCATACATCAGACAATTGCTTGGATCTCAAGTGTTCCTAAGACACAAATTACACGTGAAGAATTAATTGTACATTACATAATTCTTCACTCACAGAACTAACAGCCTACACATGTGTACCACAATGCATCCATGGATACAAAGGGTGACTTATAAAGTCTTCCACACACGACTCTCAAAACCTTTATTCTACACTCAAGTATTTCTTGATGTGAGTGCTCGATTTTCCCTTGTTTCTGAGCCTCCTTTTATAGCAATGTAGACTGGGCTTGGGTTGTTCACAAGTAACATAAATTAGGTTTAACCAAGTTAAACTAATTTCCGCAATTCAAGGAGCTTTCAAATAGGTCATTGGCATTTCATGTTATGCTCAGTACTGCCTAGAATCTCGCCTGAGATAACTAGGGAACCCTAATAAGTCTCCTGAAATCTAGCCTGAGCTAACTCACGCATTACACCATAAAACCAACATGCATGTTGTGCATGTCAGCTACCTGATGTCATGACATTCAGTATGACATCCAATTCTCTTTGTGCTAGCTAACTAAACTTGCCTTGTAGTGCACTTCTGCAGAATCTTATTCATAACAGTAGAAAAAAATGTTTTATAGTTTCCTAAAAAGTCTCAAGGATCCTTTTTATGAACAACAATTAAATCTACACTTTGTTCCTAATAAATCTCTTTGACCTGCACTTACTGATGAGGTATATCCAACAGGATCTCATCAAACCAAAACAACTATGTTAAGAGATATAAACTAGCAGCTCCTGCTGATACAGCGATGTCATGACACTGGTAATGACATCCTGATTAAAACACATGACAGCAGTATGGTCATCAGCTTCTGTTGTACTAGACAATGATGTCATGACATTGGTAATGACATCCTGATTAAAACACATGACAAGAGTACTGTCATAACAGGTACAGCGATGTCATGACATTGGCAATGACATCAGTGCAGGATCATGTTTTACCAAAATTTAGCAAATCATGGAACTAACAAAAAGGAAGTTCTTCAGTTTGTCCACGAGCATGTCGGATCGAAAACAGAAGGAATTTGCATGGTTATTGACATTGTTTCTAATCATTTCTCATTAAGAAGATGACAGCCAAATACATTGAAGAGGCACCAACAAAGATGGAAGGAGCCTTAACGCCATTTTTCCTGTAAATCAAAGCGAAATTCAATTAGTTTCTAAAACCATCCCAAACATATTCAAAGCAATGCTTATTTTCTTTCCAAACGAAGTCAGACAAAATCATAACTTCCAAAAACAATCAAGAACATATCGTTACGAAAATGGAAAGTTTGATTATTACCCATTAATTCGAATTTCGGCACTTGAGCTTCATACGTGTTGCGGTGAAAATTGGATATCAAGCTATTAATTAACTTGAATCTTATTTCTTTTACAACCGAACTTTAATTTATCCAAAGGAAAGGTCTAAAGAAAAAAAAAACCTTTTCGCGATGTAACAACAACGCTAAGAGATTCGGGGATTCGGGGTTGGTTATACCTAGGGAAGGTGTTAGCACCCTAAGCATTTGTAGTACTCTACAGGAACCTTTTGTTTAATTGTTTGCTATGTTTGTGAAATGTGTACTATGGTTTGAGTTGGTATGAGTAAAAAGATAAATAAAGGCCTAATTGGTTTTCTAAGTTTGCTCGCAAAGGCATCACACCTTAATCTACGTATCCTAACTAGGATAGAATCAGAGCAATCGTAGTTCACCTCACGAGGGGAAGGAACACTTGATTACGATCAAGGTTCCAAGGGGAACAAGCGTCACAATGCTTGTGTAGAGTTTTAACAAAACTCCCTCATCTAAGTTGAACACTCAAGAGGGGAAGTAAGTAATCATGTCATGATTCTCACATAGAGTTAGCCAAAATCTATCCTAGGGTTCTAGTTGAAGAACACTCCTAGTAAGGGGGAAGGTTGCTCGTCAAGATATCGCATCTTGTGCCTATGTATTCTCATTGTCCAATGAGAAATCAGAGTGGTCGTAGTTCGGGCTCGAACTAAGGATCAATTGGTTCTTACTAGACCAAAAGAGGGAGAAGTTTCTATCCAGACCTATGAGGGTATATCCTATTGGTTCTAACCAGACCAAAGGAGGGGAAGGTTCTAACCAGACCTATGAGTTAATAAGCTATCCATGACACAAGGGTCAATGGAAAGACTTTTCCTTTGGAAGGAGAGAGGGGAGGCAACTTGGATGATAACTAACGAGTTCCATCACTTGGGGAAAAATAAAAAAAGGAAAAGCAACAAGATAAAAATAACATGGACATGGTGACAACCTAAAATAAAGCTTTAACATGTTAACCAACATTTAAGAATGAGAATGCAAACAGAATGTCACAAGAAAACACAGTCATGATAAAAGAAAATTCATCTGCAACAGTCAGAATAAACACAGAAAATGCACAACTTGCACACAGTCAAAAGTGATGAAAAATTGGTCAAACATGAAAATAAAAAATATGACATGGAAGTGCACATCAAGATGAACATAATGAAAAAAGAATGGGTGAAAAATGATTAAAATTGAAAGAGATATGATTTTTCAAAGTTTGATAAAAAAATGAC
This sequence comes from Lathyrus sativus, assembly GCA_963859935.3. NCBI lineage: Eukaryota > Viridiplantae > Streptophyta > Magnoliopsida > Fabales > Fabaceae > Lathyrus > Lathyrus sativus. The sequence goes on along the minus strand of OZ012739.1, from coordinate 542,444,622 downwards.
AAAATTTAATAAAAGAGTTGGCCTCCTCAAGGGTCGAACTCAAGACAAGGGGGTGGAAGGCGTGTTTTATGGAAAGGCTTCTACCACTGAGGTGGCGATACATCCATTGTTTTAACTACAACCATAAATATATAATGTATGTTTAAAAAGATGGCTGGGCAAAAACAAAGGCAATTTCCATGGTTTGCAAAATGTATCATATCTTTCTCAATTTTTAACCAAATTTCACAAACTTTATATGTAAATCAACCAGAAAAACATGAGGATCATGATGGTGCAATTAGTTTTTGAAAATTCCTCTTCTAATGAAAAACACGATAGCAGGTATGTTGGATGCTTTTGAAAATGCAAATTGATGTGTGCCTCTTGTTCTAATCAGTTTTGAACCAAAGTAATCATGCACACATAACTTAATGATGATAAGGAATGAGTTTATGCAAGTGATGGAACCTATATCATGCTGTGCCAAAGAATGCTATGTGAATTGCAATGATGTGTGTGACATGCATAATGATGTGAGCAACTTGATTCAATTGTTTTCAATCCAAACCAAACACATACCAGACCACATAAGTGATAAAGAATGATTCTAACACTTCAATTTTTCTCAATGTCAACAGATTATGAAAGTTGCTTATCAAGTGCAAATTTTTGGTGAAAATGCATTTTGAGGTAAAAGGCTTGTGACAGTTTGTCTTGCTACCAAATAATCATGCAAACATCTTCTAAATGACGGATATGAAGTGTTAGAAAAGAGGTTTTGATGAGAAACAAACCAATGTAAAAAGTGTCACATGAGTTGCTTGATGTGCTTAAAAAAGTGTATTTGAAGTGTGAGGTTTGCTCCAAATATTTCTCAATCAAAACCAAGTTTGCTAACAGTTCATAGACATGATGAGAAATGATTCTATCACTTAAAGTATGCTTAATGCAAACAGGTTCTAGAAATGGTATGTCATGTAGTGATTTCATGAAAAATGCACTTTGAAAGGGGGCAATCTCATGACAGCCAGTTTTAATGCAAAAAACCTATGTCAACAGTTCATAAATAACCAATATAAAGCATTCCAATGTGAGTTTGATGCAAAACAAGCTTGTGTGAAAAATTAGCATGACAGTTGCAAGATGAAGTGTCAAAAATGCACTTTTGAGACCATAGATCAAAACAAAAGGTTTTAGAAGCACTTGATGGTTTGAGCAAGCTTGAAATGTGACATAGAATGTGTCTTAACAAGAAAATGTCACCCAAAATCAATAGATCAAAATAGTGTATGTGAGTTGCAAATGGTTATGAACATGATGCATGATGAAAATATGCAAATCAGTTTCTATGCAAGAGTAGACAAAAGTGAACACACATACACTTCTTAAATATGTTAACAAATGATTATATGCTCAGAGATTAGCTTTTAATCAAACAGAAGTGGGAATGGTTCAACAATTGCAAAAATGGCATTAATGTGTGATGTTGTCAAGGAAGCTAACAGAGATTCAGTTCTCACCACATACAAGTTATAAACACAACAACCAATGGTTCCATGTTCATGGATAAGTTGCAAACCATACAGAAATGAGGATGACCTACTAATTTCAAAATGTCATTTTGAAATGCAATGGTGTGTGCAGCTGTATTTTTAAAATAAAAATGCAAGATTCAATTTGAAGATGCATCATGGAAGTGAAAGGACAAAATCAGCAGGATCAGTTCATATTTACAAACCAAAAACATGATATTTAAATGTGTTATTGTCCAAAGTTTAATCAATTCTTGCTTAAAACAAAATCTGGCATGATGAAGGTTATGATGTGATAGCTGTTTGATGATGCAAGTTGAAAAATGAGTCACCTCATGTTATGTCTATAATGCACACATATCATAGTTATGTTAGATGATGATTTCATGCCAAAACTCAAACACACCACTTTTCAAAAACAAAACTGGTACACAAATGACCTCTTGATGCAAAGGATGCAATCTGAATGTGAAAAGCAAGAACAAGTAGGAACAGGTCATGCAATTCATACACACACATTATAAACATGATACCTAGTGTGATCAAACTCCAACCATAGCATAATTGAGCATGTTGGTCATAAGCACAAATGCAACAAGTAACACCAGAACTAAAACCACATCAGAAATCAATCACAGCATCAAAATCAACCAACTTATATTCTAGCAAAGAACAATGTTAACAATTTCCTCCAAAACTCTTGTAGACTATGTTGAGCAAGTTAGAATAGCCAAGAAAACCAGAGAACTTCAATCTACCTCTTTGCCTTGAATGCTTTCTTCACTTTTAAGCAAAATGCAACTTTGATGCCAAATGAAGAACTAGGACCTTCCAATGATTTCTAACACTTTAGACAGTTGAGAAACATCATATGTAAGGTGTTAGGATGATTAGAATGCCAAGAAAGTGGATGGAACAAGTTTTGGCAAATTTTGTGGCTTTTGGCTAAAGTAATGTGGTAAGGAAAGTGACTTTTTGATTTGTGAGGTTTTGGAGTGGTTCAATGGTTTAGACACCTTCTATACCATGTTTATGGAGTGTGTGGATGATTGTGGGAAGGTATAGAAATGATTTTGGCAGCATATGTGTCAAAACAGAATTTTGGACATTTTTGACAAGTTTTGTGATTTTGTGGTTTTTCAAGCAAAGAGAGGAAGTAGCAAGAGTTGTGAATTTTTCTGGTGTTTAGCAGATTGTGAATGATGAAAATGAGGTGAGGGAAGCCTCCTTTTATAGTCAAATGGGATGAGGAGCTTGCTTGGTGAAATTGCTTCATCATGAAGTAAAGTTTGAGATATTTTTGAAGAAACCTCTTTTGGAGGGTTTGCTTGGCTGATACTCTAGCCCAAAGGTCAAGCAAATGGATGAGTTTTCTGATGCTAATAACAGGCTAGAGGTATGGGAAAGTGGCTGGTGCAGAACAACACATTACACCTCATGCTTGGTTTTGCTTTTTGAAAACAAGTTGCAAACCACTTCCAAGCAACTTGTTTCTTTGGCTAATTCCCAAGCTTCTGCATAATTTCTTCCTCTTTCATGCTACAAATGTTCTATGCATCAGATAAAACGAGTTTCATAATCTTAGGTTGGCCCACTTGGATGGAAAAAGTGATTTTGCAAAATTGGACAATGTGGGACTAAAGTGAGAAACCTCCAACTTTGCACACATGTAACTTTCTGCTCATAACTCCTCTTGAGGAGTTCTAGTACTTTTTGGAAAGCCCTCATGTAGATCTAAAACATTCATGTTGGTCAAAAGTTCTGATTCCAATTGGAACTATGTCAAAAGTCCCTCCAAAGTTGGCTAAAACTAGGATTCTTAAGGTGAAATAACTTAGAAATTTTCTAAGTTATTTTGCCTTCTTGTAATGTTTTTGCTTCTAACTCCAAAACTATGCATTTTTTGATTGTGGAACACTAGGATACTTTTGTAGGACTTGTCAAGAGCTTTCAAATGAGCTTGGAACCACCTCAATTGGATGTGTGGTTAGGAAGTTATGGTTTTGTCCTTTTCGAAACCCTAATTCCCGATTTTCTCGATTACTCCTCCATCCTTGATCAAATGACCATAAAATTTCATGAGCAAGCTTATATTAACATATGGAACATTTTTTCTTTACATCTTGAAGTCCCATTCCTTAAATTTGAAAAATCGATTTTCGGTCGACGGTACGATCGATCGGTGACTACCGAGTCGTCTGTTGACATTCTGGACTTCTCGAGACTTTGAAACTTCCGAAATGGACTTTATTAAGTCATATGAACTTCATGAACCACAATCCCATCATTAAAACACCTTCCAACACAAAAGTCAAACCACATTTGACTTTTCATCAGTCAAAAACCCTAATCGGGGCCCCAAACTGTACTGTTCTTGATTCTGGAGCGATAGCTTTAAATTGTTTTCACATTTGATCTCATGTTGTATCTTTGTACTCTTTCTATACTTGGCTCAATCCAAAACATTGATTGACCTTATTCTGAATCCTCGATTTTGACTGCGAGAAACCCTAATTCACCTGTTTCTTGACAAAGAAAAATTTGAACTGGGTTTGGGTTAGATAATCATATGATGCATGTTTCTAGAATGACAATGAGGATCGAAGGTGGTCAAAATTTGGGGTGCGATAATACGTTTATATAAAGGGAATTTACACATCAAAATTAGAGGGGGGAATACACAGAAAAGATTCACAAATAAGAACAACATTCATAAATCCAAAATCATACACAGACGAATTCACCACAAATACGAATCCACAAAAACACATAACCTTAAAATCGCACAAATAAAACAAGGAGGGTTGGAAAAATTATCTGTTATTCTCGTCGTCACCATGAGACCAAGTCAAAACAACCAATCTTCGCATCGCCAAGTCCCTTCGTCCTCACAACCACGAACCATCCATTGTGAGCCCTGCAAAACCACCTTCGTTGTGAGTATTTTACTAACAGTTTAATTTTGTTTTTTTTTGTTTGATTTATGTAGGAAAAAGAAAGAAGAAGAGGGATGGAGGGAAGAAAGAAAAACAGTTCGTGGAGACGGAAGAGAGAAAGAAGAAGCTCGGAGAAGAACGGAAGGAGAAGTTAGAAGAAGAAGAGAGCGGAGAAGAAATAGAAGGAAGAGGGCGGATAAGAAATAAAAGGAAGAAGATCGGAGAAGGAGAAGAAGTGGAGAGATCGAAAGAGAAGTTAGAAGGAGAGGAGAATCGTGAGAGAATAGAAGAGGAGGAGAGAAAGATGAGAAAGAGGATTTAGGAACGGCGACGAAGTGAGAAATTAGATTAGGGTTTTCTGGTTTTTTGTTTTTATGTCATGTATTATGTGCACGTTGTAATACCCCAAATTTTACCCTTTCTTTTTATTTTTATTTTAAATTCTGATTAACTTAATAAATTAACCTTCTTTTTTTAAATCTTGTTTTTTAACTAATAATAATTTAATTAAATTTTTTTATAACTTTACTAATGTTTTTTATTAACTTTTTTTTTTCTATTTAGTTTATTTATTTAAATCATTTTAAGCTCTTCTTACTAACTTTTAGGATTTAGATTAAAATATAACTTTTTTTTTCTTTTCTTTAAGAGTGAATTTTTTTTTAACCTTTTTTAAATTAATTTCTAACACATTTTTTAATCAAATTCTAATACTTTTTTTTAAAATAAAAATCTAACTTTTTTAAAGCTAAATCTTTTTTTCTAACTTTTTTAAAACTAAATCTTTTTTTCTAACTTTTTTAAAGTTAAATATTTTTTTCTAACTCTTTTTTAAAGTCAAATCTTTTTTCTAACTTTTTTAGAAGTTAAATCCTTTTTCTAACTACTTTTTTAAAGTTAAATCTTTTTTCTAACTATCTTTTTAAAGTTAAAATTTTTTTTTCTAACTTTTTTTAAAGTTAAATCTTTTTGTCTAACTCTTTTTTAAAAAAATTAAATCTTTTTTTTCTCTAACTTCTTTTTAAAATTAAATCTTTTTTTCTTTAACTTCTTTTTAAAATTAAATCTTTTTTTTTCTAACTATTTTAAAAATTAAATCTAACCTTTTTTTTTTTATAAATTAAATCTATCCTTTTTTTTAAAATTAAATCTAAATCTTTTTTTGACACCTTTATTTTTCAAATTAAAATTCTAAATTCTTTTTAAAATTAAATTCTAACGCGCTTTTCTTTTTCTTTCTCTTTTTTTAAATTCTAAATTCCTTTTAAAATGAAATTCTAACAGTTTTTAAAATAATTCTAACATTTTTCAAATATATTTTTTTATTTTAAAATTCTAACTCTTTTTTTTTTTTTTTTTTTTTTAACTTAAAATTCTAATTTTTATTTAACTTGAAACTCTTATTTTCTTTGCTAACTTTTTAAATTTAAATCCCAACACTTTTTTAATCTAATCCAATCCCAATGAATTCCAGATCAAATCAATCAGATCATATCATCATCATAAGAAAATCAGCATCACCATCATTGAATCAAATCTGAAATCATCATAAAAATCTATTCAAATTAAATCTGAGATTAAAAAAAAAGATTTAAAAATCAAGTATAAAAGGGGACGAAAATCATAACAAGGAAAAAAAAAACTTTTTCGTAAAAATCCAAGCAAACCCCGTCAAAAATCCTCTAGCCTCAGGACAAAGCATCATCGGCCATCATCATTCCGTAAGGATCAAAAAAATATAATTACAATTTTTGTGTTGCTTTTCATGTTTTTCAGGAAAAAGAGATGAAGAAGACAAATCGGCGGCCATGCAAAAGAAGAAGAAGATAACATCCGTGAGAGGCAAACAAGAAGGAGAGGAACACACGCAAACTCAGAGAGCAGAGAGAAGAAGAGTGATGACCGGCCCAACCTTTTTTTTTTATTTATTGTTTTTCCATTTGTTATTTTATTTTGTTTATCTTTTTAAAAAAAAATCAAGAAGCCCCTTTCTTTTTTATAACCAAAAACCTTTTTCAAATTAATTAAAACTCTTTTTAAATAAAATAATCAAATGTTTTTTTTCAAATAATAAAACTTTTTTATAACTTTAAAGTAAAACGTGTTTTTTAACTAACATTAAGATTTTTTAAATTAAACCAATTGTTTTTTTTAATGATTAAATCTTTTTTTCAAAATATTATCACTAAAACTCCTTTTTTAGAATAATTAACCAAACTTTCACTTTTTTATTAATAAATTTTTTTTAAAACTCAAAACTCTTTTAATTAAAATTAATCTCTCTTTTCACAAATTTAAATCCTTGGTTAAAAAGACCATAAAAGTCCTCCAAAATTCATACGGTTTGTTTCTCGTTCAATTTTGATTTCGTTTTCGTCTAACCCCACATACTGACATTTTTGTTTGTTTTGTTTCTTGCAGCTATTATGTTCAATTTGAAACTTATTTTCGGTTTTATATTTAGCTATTATAATTGTAACTGCTTATGGGATGTAATTTTGCGAGACAATTGTCGCATTTATCTTTCCGCACTTTATTTTCTGCCGTTGTATGTATATTTAATTTCATCGCATCTTTATAATTAATTTCACTCCTCCGAAGGAATTAGGTCTAGCCGTTTGACCGCCGTGTCAATAGTCCATAAACCCTCACACATTCAAAATTACACCCTTACAAACCCTAATTTTCACAAATGCCTCGCCGTAGGCTAATTTACAATTTTATCCCTAGCATTAGGTCAAAGAGCCGTCGCGCTCATTTTAGGGTTTCCCGCCGCGGAATCCCTAATCTAATTTAACCCTAATTACAACTTAACATTTCAACGTAGAGATTTGGAGTTCCTACACTCCACGTAAGCGTGTCCTTAAGACATGTTTATTCCCCTTGAGACCTTGACCACAGTCAAGAAGTCTCTAACCTCCCTTTTGAGGGGAACTACGATTACTCTGATTCCACTCCCGTAAGGATACGTAGGCACAAGATGCGATGTCTTGCCGAGTAAACTTAGAATTAACCCCTTAGGTCTCTTTTCTCACTTTTAATCCTTTGTACATATACCTTAAGCAAATAAATAAAGCAAATAGTAAACATTTGAACAAAAGGTTCCTGTAGAGTACTACAGAAGTTTAGGATGCTAATACCTTCCCTAAATTTAACCAACCCCCGAACCCTAGATCTTTCCCCGCATTGTGTTTACGATGCAAAATAGGTTTTCCCTCTTTTGACCTTTTCCTTCGGATAAATCAAAGAGCGGTTGTGAATTGAATTGCGATTCAAACTCATTAATAGTTTGTGATCCTATTTCCACCGCAACAGAAAATGGCGACTTCACTAGGGACTCCTTTAACTTTTGAGGGTTATCCCTAACTTGTTCATATTTATTACTATCTGTGACATTATTCATTTGCATGTATATATTTGTGCTTTGATTGTGGGACTGTTCCTTGTGCTGTGAGATAGGTCCTACACCCGGATCTAGTGTACCTTAGGTAAATGGCAATAGACCAAGGAAACTGTACGACGTATATCGATACGGTTGATCTGGTGGCCATGGTTAGTGCGACTTCTTGGTTGGTGCTTATATTCCTTAAGTCAAGTTGAGGATAATATTGAGGCTGCCATATGTTGTCAACGCACTAACTGACTTTTAGAACCCTAGTTAACTCATCTTGGCCTTTAGAAAGTAGTGAGGTAACCGGCTTTGGTGCAGACTAAAGTTGGTTGACACTCGATACTACGCTCATTGAGATCTTAAACTTGGAGGGTTTTGGTTGGCAAGTAAGTTGCCTTCTGAACAACCATCCTTGTGAAAGATCAATGATATTGAGATCCCTTAGAACCTGGTTACTTTTGTAGGACAGGATGAACCATCTAACTTCAGGGGAGGGTACTTGCCTTTGAACCTCATGCAAGCCTTTAACCTAGGACTTTGTGTGTTTTCATGCATTGCATCCATAAAGCATCTCATTGCATTGTATTTCATGGAGTTCAAATATCATTTATGGATATCGCGGGATACCATAAATAAAAATAAAATAAAATGAAAAAACAAGAGAAAGATTTCTTTTGTACCCCACGACATTCGTAAATGTTTTGAATTCCATGAAATCTTCATTTGCATTCACATTTTAGCATCATACTTTTGCATTACATGTGTCTCCCGATTTCTCACACTCGGTTCTCTCACCTTCCAGTTTTGTCACCCTGAGTTCTCGGCACCAATACAACACCAGAGCTCAAACTCGGAAAAGAATGGAGGATCAGGCAAAAGAGATTGATCGCCTTAGCAATGAACTTGAAGACCTTCGAGGGGGTATGGGGCGTATGATGGAATTGTTACATGTCATGAATGCTAAGATGGATACCCAGCCCACTGTTGTTTCTGAGATTACCGGCGTTACTGTGGACCCTCCACCAAGTGTGACCGTAGCAAGGGACCCACCTTATGGTCTCGCTCCCGGTTTTGTGCCTCCTCAAGCCACTGTTCCGATTAATCAACCTGTTCAGCAAGCCGTGCCCTTGTTTTCTGAAGTTTCTAGGGGGGCTCCTATCTTTGCACCACCTGTTGTACACACTCGTGCGCAACCGTACTTCAATGAGACAGTTTTTGATAATCTTGATGAGAATGTTGAGGGTTATGAGAAAAATGATAAGCTTCGTGAGGAAGTAAACACTATCGTCCAGAGATTGAAAAAGGTAGAGGGTGATCAAATTTTTGGGACTGCTGCAAGGGATGTTTGTTTGGTCTCAGGTTTAGTTATTCCCCCGAAGTTCAAAACTCCGAACTTCGATCGCTATGAAGGTGCCACCTGTCCTAAGAGTCATCTGATCATGTATTATCGCAAGATGGCTGCCCATGTTGAGAATGATAAACTGATGATTCATTGCTTCCAAGATAGTTTGAAGGGTGCTTCCTCCAAGTGGTATTTAACTTTGGACCAATCCCGCGTTAAGAGCTTTCAAGATTTATCTGACGCTTTCATCAAACACTACAAGTACAATATGGATCTGGCTCCTGACCGAAGACAGTTGCTGAGTATGTCACAAAAGAATTCTGAGTCATTCAAAGAGTATGCTCAAAGGTGGAGAGAGACTGCTTCGCAGGTAGAACCTCCTTTGACCGAGAAAGAGTTAGCTGATTGGTTTGTCGACACAGTCCGTCCAGAATTTTACGAGAGAATGGTGGGTAGTGTGACTTCAAATTTCTCCGACATCGTTGCTGTGGGTGTCAAGATTGAATTGGGTATGAAGAGTGGTAAAATGACAAATAATCATGGCGCTTCTAAGGATCAGCCGAAGAAACCTTCGTATAGCTCCCAGAAAAAGAAGGAGAGTGAGACTAATGCTATATCCTCTGGTAGACCAAGGGAACGCTTTTACCGGCATCCGCAAGGTTATGCTCAACCTCAAGGGTACCCAGTCCAATATGCTCAACAACCCTATGTGGCAGCTATTACACCTTCTTTCAATCAACAGGTTCCCATGTATCCACCTATGCAACAACCTCCTGTTTATCCGCCTCCTGTCAACTACCTACAGGCACCCAATACTCCTGCTCCTCAACAGCCAAAGAGTCCGGCTCCTCGCCAGAATATGCCAAACAGAAGAACGTATAAACCTTGTCCGCCGATCCCGATGACTTTTACCGAGTTGTATCCCTCTTTGGTCAAACAGGGTCTCATCACTACTCGGGCTTTGGGTCCGCCTCCTAATCCTCTACCCGCCAATTACAACGCCGCCGCTCATTGTTTATTTCATGAGGGTGCGCCTGGTCATGATCTGGAGAATTGTTATGCTCTCAAAAATATTTTTAGAGATTTATTGGAAAAGAAGATTTTATCATTTGAGGATCCTCAACCAAATGTTAAGAAGAACCCTTTTCCTAACCATGAGAGTGTCAATGCCATTAGTGCTGATTCGGGAGAAGGTTATGCCCTTGACGTTGAACAGATTAAGACTCCTCTCAAGATGTTCCACTCGAAACTGTTTGAAGTTGGTTTGGTAGATACTTCCCACGTTGCATGTGTAAGTTGTGAAGCCAGTACTAAGGGTTGTGTGTTGGTTCAGAATGATGTTCAGAGGCTGATTAATGAGGGTGTTTTACAAGTGACAAGCCAAGCCAAGAAGGATGTAGTCGCTGTGGTTGAGCCTGTCTTCCATCAGCCTGAATCAAAGGGTAAGGTACCAGTGTTTAATTTATCAGGGGCAGGCTCCGCCAACCTCGTGTTCGATATACCGAGGTCGTATATCCCTGAAGTGAATCAGCCTAAGCCTATAGTTATTCGAAGACCGAGTCTGTTTCCTTTCAGTGATCCTAAAGCTGTGCCTTGGAAATATGACGTGACGATGATTGACAAGGAGTCTGGGAAGGTTATTTCAAAGGAAGAGGGTAAGGATACTGTGACCAATATCGCAGAGGTAAGCAGGATGACTCGCAGTGGCCGTGTGTATACTCCCCATTCTAATGAGGTCCCACCTAAGGAAACAGCTAGTATCCCAGTGCCTGCTAAAGACAAAGGTAAGGGAGCCGTTACGAATGATGAAGATGCGGAATTTTTAAGGATCATCAAGAAAAGTGACTATAAAGTTATTGACCAACTTCATCAGACTCCTTCCAAGATTTCGATTTTATCTCTGTTGATGAATTCACCCGCTCATAGGATGGCCTTGCAGAAGGTTTTGACTCAAGCACATGTGGATCAAGATATTAGCACCAGTCGGTTTGATAGTGTGATTGCCAATTTGACCGCTTGTAACACCCTCAGTTTCAGCAATGAAGAGTTACCGAAGGAGGGTCCGAACCATAATCGTGCTTTACATATATCGGTAAAATGTCAAGAGGACAATTTAGCGAGAGTGCTAGTGGACACCGGCTCTTCTCTGAATGTTCTACCCAAGAGGATTCTCGATAAGTTGGCTTGTAAAGAGACTGTGTTGAAACCTACTCCTTTGGTTGTCAAGGCTTTCGATGGCTCTCGCCGGTCGGTAATGGGGGAGGTTGAGCTTCCTATCCTGATTGGTCCGAAAATTTTTAATATCACGTTTCAAGTCATGGACATTAATCCCAACTACAGTTGTTTACTCGGAAGGCCGTGGATTCATGCCGCTGGGGCGGTAACCTCAACTTTACATCAGAAGATGAAGTTCGTGATCGATGGAAAGTTGGTTATTATACACGGTGAGGAAGATCTGATGGTCAGTAACCTGTCTTCTTTCCGTTACATCGAGGCCGATGAGAATGCTGTAGACATTTCCTTTCAAGCACTTGAGATCGCCAATGCTGTTCTGCTGGAGGTCGAAGAGACAGTGGGTCAGGGTAATCCATCTTTTGCATCTCTGAAGAGTACCAAAGCAACAATTGACAGGGGCATTCCTGAAGGTTGGGGAGAGGTAATTGATGTTAAGACCAAGACTGATCGCTCTGGGTTGGGTTACAAACCAACTCAGAATGGAGCTGCAACAACTGTCGAAGGGCGTCCGAAGGTTATCCAAGAGGTATTTGTCAGCGGAGGCTTCCAAGTCAATGCCATCAGTGAATGTGAGAAAAATGAAGAGCTGAGCAACCTGGTGTTTAAGGGTGATGCAGTTTTGAACAACTGGGAGGCCGTAGAGATCCCTGTTATTTTTCCCTTGTCAAAGTAATTGTTTTTTAAAAGTTTCATTTACATTTTCAAATAAAAATCTGTAGCTCTGCCCAAGGCTATAGGGTTGTTTTGTCGGGCCACCTTCCATTTCTAAAAAGATATTAATAAAAAGCATTTTGTTCAATTCCACTTTGGTTCATTTGCGTTTTTCGTTTTCACCTTTAAAAATGAAATTGGCAACCTTTCTTCCAAAAAAAATAATAATAAAAAAACAGCATTTCATTCTTACATGTCTTCGAGCATTTTAATTAAGTAAGCCTTCCATCATGCAGAGATATCGTAAACCTTGTTGGATCCAATGACTTTACTGACACTCCTGACTGGGATGCACCCATCAATCAAGCTGAGGACGAGGGTGAAGAAGATCTTGAAGTACCCGCGGAACTGACAAGATTGATTGAATACGAGTACACAGAGCTTCAACCGCATAAAGAGCAGGTGGACTTAATTAATCTCGGTACAGATGAGAGCAAGAAAGAGGTCAAGATTGGTGCAATGCTTGGGACGGAGATTAGGCCGAGGTTGATTGAGTTGTTAAAAGAGTATATTGATGTGTTCGCGTGGTCGTATCAAGATATGCCGGGCCTAGACACGGATATTGTTGTTCACAAGTTGCCGCTTAAGCCAGATTGTCCGCCTATCAAACAAAAGCTTCGAAGAACGAGACCCGACATGGCTTTGAAGATTCGAGATGAGGTTAAAAAGCAGTTGGATGCAGGTTTCTTGGCAGTCGCGAAGTATCCAGATTGGGTTGCCAACATTGTGCCAGTGCCCAAGAAGGACGGTAAGGTTAGGATGTGTGTAGACTACAGGGATCTGAACAAAGCAAGTCCAAAGGACGACTTCCCACTGCCACATATTGATACACTTGTAGACAATACAGCCAGTTTTGCGTTGTTTTCATTTATGGATGGTTTCTCTGGCTATAATCAGATCAAGATGGATCCCGATGATCGAGAGAAGACTACTTTCATTACTCCTTGGGGAACCTTCTGCTACAAAGTCATGCCTTTCGGTTTAAAGAATGCAGGGGCAACTTACCAACGTGCTATGACCACTCTTTTTCATGATATGATGCACAAAGAAATTGAGGTGTATGTGGACGATATGATAGCCAAATCTCAGAGTGAAGAGGAGCATTTAGACCATTTGGTGAAGCTGTTTGAACGACTCAGGAAATACCAGTTGAAATTGAATCCTGCAAAATGTACCTTCGGTGTCAGATCCGGAAAATTGCTTGGTTTCATTGTTAGCCAGCGAGGGATTGAGGTGGATCCTGACAAAGTCCGAGCCATTCAAGATATGCCGGCTCCGCGAACCGAGACGCAAGTTAGGGGTTTTCTGGGACGTCTGAATTACATTTCCAGGTTTATCTTTAATATGACCGCTACTTGTGAGCCGATATTCAAGTTGCTTTGCAAGGGGCAGACAGTTGAGTGGAACCCTGATTGTCAGAAAGCGTTCGAGAAGATTAAGGGTTATTTGCAAGATCCCCCTATTCTGATCCCGCCCGTACCTGGAAGACCGTTGTTTATGTACCTTACTGTCCTCGAGAAGTCTATGGGTTGTGTGCTTGGGCAACATGATGAGACTGGGAAAAAGGAACATGCGATTTATTACCTGAGCAAGAAGTTTACCGATTGCGAAAACAGATACTCACCATTAGAGAAAACTTGTTGTGCATTAGCATGGGCCGCTAAGCGCCTTCGGCAGTATATGGTCTGTCATACCACGTTATTGATTTCTAAAATGGATCCGATCAAGTATATTTTTGAAAAACCTGCTCAAACCGGGAGGCTAGCCCGTTGGCACATGTTGTTATCCGAATATGACATCCAGTATGTATCCCAGAAGGCGATTAAGGGTAGTATCTTATCTGATTACCTTGCAGATCAGCCAGTTGAAGATTATGAACCTCTTAAGTTCGATTTTCCCGATGAGGATATCCTGTTGATTAAAAGAGATTGTGAAGAGCCAGATCCGAGCGAAGGTCCAGAACCAGGTCTTTGGTGGAAGATGATGTTTGATGGTTCCTCGAATTTCAATGGGCATGGTATAGGCGCCGTTTTGATGAACCCAAAGGGTGGATTCACTCCATTTACAGCAAGGTTGGACTTTGAGTGTACTAATAACGTCGCAGAGTATGAAGCGTGTATCCTCGGCCTCGAAGCAGCAATTCACCTCCGAATCAAACTTCTTAAAGTAAGTGGTGACTCAGCCTTGGTTATTTACCAAGTACAGGGCAAATGGGAAACGAAGAATGAGAAGTTAATCCCTTATAAAGACTATATTATTGAGCTGATCAAGTATTTCGACGAGATAGAGTTCGAGCATGTTCCTAGATCCGAGAATCACGTAGCTGACGCATTAGCCATGTTAGCATCCATGTGGAAAGTTAAGTTTGTTAATGAAGCACCTCTTATCCATATTGAGCGCAAGGTTGAGCCCGCTTATTGTCAGATGGTCGAAGAAGTTGAGGTGGATGAAAAGCCTTGGTTTCATGATATCAAGAACTACCTCGCCAAGCAGGAGTATCCCGATGGTGCTACTGGTCTGGACAAAAAGACGTTGAGAAGATTGGCGTCCAAATTCTTTATCAGTAATGGTGTGTTGTACAAGAGAAATCACGACATGGTCCTGCTCAGATGTGTTGATAAACGGGAAGCGGACATGTTACTACAGGAAATTCATGAGGGGACCTTCGGAACCCATGCCAATGGTTACGCTATGTCCAAGAAGATGTTAAGGGCTGGGTATTACTGGTTAACCATGGAGGCCGACTGCATCCGATACGCTAGGAAATGCCATAAGTGCCAAATCTATGCTGATAAAATGCACGTGCCTCCGTCACTGTTGAATGTTTTGTCTTCACCATGGCCGTTCTCTATGTGGGGCATTGACATGATTAGGGCGATTGAGCCGAAAGCTTCTAATGGACATCGTTTTATCCTCGTTGCTATAGATTATTTCACCAAATGGGTAGAGGCTGCCTCCTACACCAACGTGACCAAGCAAGTGGTTACCCGATTCATCAGGAAAGAAATCATCTGCCGTTATGGAATCCCAAGCCGGATAATAACTGACAATGGCACCAATCTGAATAATAAGACTATGAAAGAGTTGTGTGATAACTTCAAGATCACTCACCACAATTCTTCTCCGTACCGTCCTAAGATGAATGGAGCCGTTGAAGCTGCAAATAAGAATATCAAGAAGATCCTGCAAAAGATGGTTGTGACTTACAAAGATTGGCATGAGATGTTACCGTTTGCTTTGCATGGATACAGAACCTCAGTGAGAACTTCGACAGGGGCAACACCTTTCTCATTGGTGTATGGAATGGACGCCGTGCTCCCCATCGAAGTAGAGATACCTTCTTTAAGAGTGTTAATGGAAGCTGAACTTGAGGAAGCTGAGTGGGTTCAGGACAGATTGGATCAGTTGAATCTCATTGACGAGAAGCGTTTGACAGCCATGTGCCATGGGCAATTATATCAGAAACGGATGAAAAGAGCGTTTGATAAGAAGATTCGTATCCGTGAGTTCCGTCAAGGAGAGCTCGTACTCAAAAAGATCTTACCAGTACACAAAGATATGCGTGGAAAGTGGATGCCCAATTATGAAGGCCCGTTCGTTGTAAAGACTGTCTTCTCCGGAGGGTCTCTAATACTTACGACAATGGACGGTGAAGAACTAGCACATCCCGTGAATTCTGATGCAGTCCGAAAATATTATGCCTAAAAACCCGCTAAGTCGAAAACCTGCAAAAGGCGACTTAGGCAAAAGTAAGGGTTGAAAAAAAATAATAATAATAAAAAGCTCGCTAAGTTGAAAACCCGAAAGGGCGGCTTAGGCAAAAAAGAGCGTCCCGGTGGATTGAAAACCCGAAAGGGCGGTCCAGGCAAAAGTTAGGGACAAAGGCATTTCATTGCATCAGAAGACACTGATTATCTCGAACACACTTTCCGCATGAGAGTCATGTTTCAGTTCTTTCATCCTTGCCCCAAAGTAGGATTCTGGATTAGTCTTAGTTATTAGTGTCAGTAGGTGTCATTGAATTCTATGTAACTTTTTCCCATGTTGCCAATTTTAAACATAACCATCTGTGGAGCTATGCCTTCAGCAAGCAGCCACCCTTTAATAAAAGATACCATCTCGTTACTTACATTCCTTGGTGCATTGCTCTTTATTTTCTATTGTTATGCAAAATGCGTTTATTCTTAAAAATTTGAAAATGAAAGGTGCATTGTAGATTTTCCAAAACTGTTTTTCAAAAAAACAAAACAAGTTTGAAATGTAATAAATTACTTTGACTAGTGGAAATTCCGACAGGATCTCTTCATTCCCCGGAAATATCATTATTGCAGAAACACTTTCAAACCATCGCCCAGTGATAGTCCCCAGAGAGACTATAAGCTGACAACTTCTTCTTGGGGTAACTTAAAAGTGTTCCTCAGGTTTTCTTCTCCCCATGTGAAGATGTGATACTGTACACCCAAGCAGATTACCTTCTCCCCAGAGAATTCAGAACTTTAAAACCAGATTTGATTCTACCATTGATCTTTCTTACCCATGATTGACGTATTGGTTGCAGAGAACGCAGGGTATCTCCGTCGAGATGTTTATTTCGTCTCTCGTCCTGTCTCTAGTCTGTTTCGTCGGCCTACGCAGGGGCATAAGCATCACATGCCTATTTCATTACATATTCATTACATATTCATTACATACTCATTACATACTCATTTCATAACATCTAACATACATAGACATCAACATACATTCATATTAACATATGCATTAACATATGCATTAGCATTCACAGGTTCATTGTGTTTCACCATCATTTGGTTGTTACCACCGAGTAACTGGGTCTGTCCATTCTCTCCAAATAGATTGTCAGCCCTAAGCATAAAATACATATGCGTTTCCAGTTTCCCCACGGAGCTCGATCCTCGTGGATGACGGTTACTTCAGCTATCTTTCCTCACCAGGATAAGATATTTACCCTCCGAGATCATTCCCTCGATGGAGTTTTGATTACCAGTCTTCTTTCTAGCTCGATCCTAGATTGAATCTCAGTCTTGTCGGTAGTCAAGCCCAACCGGACGTGCATTTATTTTGCACCATCTAAAGATTTTCACCATACCATGACAGATGTTCGACTGTTCTCGCCCGAGAAGTTTATCACTGTACCCGGACGTGCATTTATTTTGCAATATCTTCAACTACAATCCTTTACAGATACACGCCAGTTCGCGCCGGAAAATATATCAGTACAACCCTTTACACTTTACATTTTACAGCATCAGCATACGACATTTCTCACCTAAGAAGTCGATCCTATCCTCGTTATGACTCGCAGCAAATGGCCATCTCCATGGAGCAGTTGGGCTTCCATTTACCTGCCGTCTTGAGGTTTGAACCAAATCGTATTCAGGAGAGCACGATCTTGAGTTACGGGGAGGTTTGAGCAGTTTCATATTCAGGAGAGCACGATTCTGAGTTATGAAGAAGTTCATTTATCCTTTAGTAAAAGAAGGAGCGGAATCATATTCAGGAGAGCACGATTCTGAGTTATGAGAAAGTTCAGTTGGCCGTTTTTCAGGAGAGCACGATTCTGAAAAATGAAGAAATTTCAGGAGCCGAATCATATTCAGGAGAGCATGATTCTGAGTTATGAGGAAGTTCGATTATCCAGTTTCATATTCAGGAGAGCACGATTCTGAGGTATGAAGAAATTCAGTCATCCAGTTTCATATTCAGGAGAGCACGATTCTGAAGTATGAGAAAGTTCAGTCAGCCCTTTTCATATTCAGGAGAGCACGATTCTGAAGTATGAGGAAGTTCAGTTCACCCTTTTCATATTCAGGAGAGCACGATTCTGAAGTATGAAGAATTTCATTTACCCGAAAGAGCCGAATCATATTCAGGAGAGCACGATTCTGAAGTATGAGGAAGTTCAGTTTACCCTTTTTCATGTTCAGGAGAGCACGATCTTGAAACATGAAGAAGTTTATTTATCCTTCAGTAAGAGAGAATCAGAATCGTATTCCAGGCGCCGACCTTAAATGCGAGAAGATTTATTTATCAGATAAGCAGCAGCCTCTTTATTTGAGTGCTTATCCATTTTGGCACATAAGTCCCTTCCAAGTGACAGTTCTCCCGCGAGAAGCTTATCAGGGCACTTCCCATTAAAGTCCATTTATTTTGGCATACAGCCGGTCCTTACCCTGTATATTTGATACGGATTTCCGAAAAGTCCGTTCGATCCCATCACGAAGGATAGTTTATAGAAGCTTGGATGTTATTCTTTGCTCAATACTCCAGCATTCTGTGATCGATCTTGCAACCGTGTAGATCCAGTTATTATTAGACATTCCCAAGTGGAGGTCATCTCATAGGTGCCATCTCCATTTAAGGATCTTATTCTCAAAGTCCATTTATTTTGGCATACAGCCGGTTCTTTTCACCCTGTATATTTGCTACGGATTCCCGAAAAGTCCGTTTGATCCTGTCACGAGAGATAGTTTACAAGAAGCTTGGATGTTATTCTTTGCTCAATGCTCCAGCATTCTGTAATCGATCTTGCAGTCGTACATGATTCAGTTTTACTTTTAGATTCCCCAGTGGAGGCCGTCTCATAGGTGCCATCTCCATTTGAGAATCCCGTTCCTGTTCTAAAAATGACAATTGGTCGTGTTCGCACCAGTTGACCATCATTTTAGAATTCCCCGGTGTTGTACTGTGTCCCAGCGCGTCGTTTTCCCCAGTGTGTTCTTCTCGTAGCGTATGTCCCTGTGTCGTCGTATTCGTCAGCATTTTCGCAATTCATCATTCCAGCATACGCATCATATCATTGTCTGCATTAGTCTGTTCTCGTTTTGTCTATAGCATTGCATATCGCCATATATAAGGGCAAAATTTTCGGTTATCTATATTTAAATCCCTCCACCATGATTCCTCGAGTCTCCGCCACTCAAATCATCCGGTGTAGCTATTTAAATAGGGGCAACTGTAATACCCCAAATTTTACCCTTTCTTTTTATTTTTATTTTAAATTCTGATTAACTTAATAAATTAACCTTCTTTTTTTAAATCTTGTTTTTTAACTAATAATAATTTAATTAAATTTTTTTATAACTTTACTAATGTTTTTTATTAACTTTTTTTTTTTCTATTTAGTTTATTTATTTAAATCATTTTAAGCTCTTCTTACTAACTTTAAGGATTTAGATTAAAATTTAACTTTTTTTTTCTTTTCTTTAAGAGTGAATTTTTTTTTAACCTTTTTTAAATTAATTTCTAACACATTTTTTAATCAAATTCTAATACTTTTTTTTAAAATAAAAATCTAACTTTTTTAAAGCTAAATCTTTTTTTCTAACTTTTTTAAAACTAAATCTTTTTTTCTAACTTTTTTAAAGTTAAATATTTTTTTCTAACTCTTTTTTAAAGTCAAATCTTTTTTCTAACTTTTTTAGAAGTTAAATCCTTTTTCTAACTACTTTTTTAAAGTTAAATCTTTTTTCTAACTATCTTTTTAAAGTTAAAATTTTTTTTTCTAACTTTTTTTAAATTTAAATCTTTTTGTCTAACTCTTTTTAAAAAAAATTAAATCTTTTTTTTCTCTAACTTCTTTTTAAAATTAAATCTTTTTTTCTTTAACTTCTTTTTAAAATTAAATCTTTTTTTTTCTAACTATTTTAAAAATTAAATCTAACCTTTTTTTTTTTTATAAATTAAATCTATCCTTTTTTTTAAAATTAAATCTAAATCTTTTTTTGACACCTTTATTTTTCAAATTAAAATTCTAAATTCTTTTTAAAATTAAATTCTAACGCGCTTTTCTTTTTCTTTCTCTTTTTTTAAATTCTAAATTCCTTTTAAAATGAAATTCTAACAGTTTTTAAAATAATTCTAACATTTTTCAAATATATTTTTTTATTTTAAAATTCTAACTCTTTTTTTTTTTTTTTTTTTTTTTTTTTTTTTTTTTTAAACTTAAAATTCTAATTTTTATTTAACTTGAAACTCTTATTTTCTTTGCTAACTTTTTAAATTTAAATCCCAACACTTTTTTAATCTAATCCAATCCCAATGAATTCCAGATCAAATCAATCAGATCATATCATCATCATAAGAAAATCAGCATCACCATCATTGAATCAAATCTGAAATCATCATAAAAATCTATTCAAATTAAATCTGAGATTAAAAAAAAAGATTTAAAAATCAAGTATAAAAGGGGACGAAAATCATAACAAGGAAAAAAAAAACTTTTTCGTAAAAATCCAAGCAAACCCCGTCAAAAATCCTCTAGCCTCAGGACAAAGCATCATCGGCCATCATCATTCCGTAAGGATCAAAAAAATATAATTACAATTTTTGTGTTGCTTTTCATGTTTTTCAGGAAAAAGAGATGAAGAAGACAAATCGGCGGTCATGCAAAAGAAGAAGAAGATAACATCCGTGAGAGGCAAACAAGAAGGAGAGGAACACACGCAAACTCAGAGAGCAGAGAGAAGAAGAGTGATGACCGGCCCAACCTTTTTTTTTTATTTATTGTTTTTCCATTTGTTATTTTATTTTGTTTATCTTTTTAAAAAAAAATCAAGAAGCCCCTTTCTTTTTTTATAACCAAAAACCTTTTTCAAATTAATTAAAACTCTTTTTAAATAAAATAATCAAATGTTTTTTTTCAAATAATAAAACTTTTTTATAACTTTAAAGTAAAACGTGTTTTTTAACTAACATTAAGATTTTTTAAATTAAACCAATTGTTTTTTTTAATGATTAAATCTTTTTTTCAAAATATTATCACTAAAACTCCTTTTTTAGAATAATTAACCAAACTTTCACTTTTTTATTAATAAATTTTTTTTAAAACTCAAAACTCTTTTAATTAAAATTAATCTCTCTTTTCACAAATTTAAATCCTTGGTTAAAAAGACCATAAAAGTCCTCCAAAATTCATACGGTTTGTTTCTCGTTCAATTTTGATTTCGTTTTCGTCTAACCCCACATACTGACATTTTTGTTTGTTTTGTTTCTTGCAGCTATTATGTTCAATTTGAAACTTATTTTCGGTTTTATATTTAGCTATTATAATTGTAACTGCTTATGGGATGTAATTTTGCGAGACAATTGTCGCATTTATCTTTCCGCACTTTATTTTCTGCCGTTGTATGTATATTTAATTTCATCGCATCTTTATAATTAATTTCACTCCTCCGAAGGAATTAGGTCTAGCCGTTTGACCGCCGTGTCAATAGTCCATAAACCCTCACACATTCAAAATTACACCCTTACAAACCCTAATTTTCACAAATGCCTCGCCGTAGGCTAATTTACAATTTTATCCCTAGCATTAGGTCAAAGAGCCGTCGCGCTCATTTTAGGGTTTCCCGCCGCGGAATCCCTAATCTAATTTAACCCTAATTACAACTTAACATTTCAACGTAGAGATTTGGAGTTCCTACACTCCACGTAAGCGTGTCCTTAAGACATGTTTATTCCCCTTGAGACCTTGACCACAGTCAAGAAGTCTCTAACCTCCCTTTTGAGGGGAACTACGATTACTCTGATTCCACTCCCGTAAGGATACGTAGGCACAAGATGCGATGTCTTGCCGAGTAAACTTAGAATTAACCTCTTAGGTCTCTTTTCTCACTTTTAATCCTTTGTGCATATACCTTAAGCAAATAAATAAAGCAAATAGTAAACATTTGAACAAAAGGTTCCTGTAGAGTACTACAGAAGTTTAGGATGCTAATACCTTCCCTAAATTTAACCAACCCCCGAACCCTAGATCTTTCCCCGCATTGTGTTTACGATGCAAAATAGGTTTTCCCTCTTTTGACCTTTTCCTTCGGATAAATCAAAGAGCGGTTGTGAATTGAATTGCGATTCAAACTCATTAATAGTTTGTGATCCTATTTCCACCGCAACACACGTGCACCCACGCCTACTACGACGCGCCCTCACATCATGACCACTCGTCTCACACCTTAACCATCATCGACGATCCACATCTCTACCACACGGTAGGCCTTCCTTGGCCTACTGTACCTGGTCCTTTTTTGCAACCCCCCCCCCCCCCTAACTTTATCATTAACTTCATTTTTAATTTAATTAATTAACCAATAATTAATCTTTTTAATCCAACCATTTATTTAATTAAAACAAACTAATAACCTATTTTGTTTAATTAACTTTTTCTAATTAATTAACCTATTTAAATTAATCAACTTCCTTTTAATTAATTCACGTATTAATTTACTATTTATTTTATTCACTTAATTAATTAATTTATAACTTAATAGCCATTTTATTAAATAATAATAATAATAATTGCTCATATTATTAATAAAAACCTATTTCAAATATTTTAATATAGCTTTTATTTATTTAATAAGATCTACTTATTAATAATAATAACAAAAACTATTTATTTAAGAAAACCTATTTATTGACTTAATAAATCTTTATTCATTTAAATTTATTTCCACCTAACCAAGAAAACCTAATTAATTTACAAAATCTTATTTAATTTAACTAAAAAGCTAATTTATCTTTTAAAAACAACATTTTCTTAAAATTAATTGCGTAGAACTTAATTAACACGACGTTTCCGCTTTCGGTTCTAACTTTGGTTCAATTTGAATTATTAACGACCTCGTTCACAGAGATCCGATCGTTAAAGCGCCTGCCTTGATCTAGCGTCTATATTTGGTTTTCGGGATTTTTTTATTTTTGTCAATCTCATTTTTATCTTGTTCTATTATTTTGTATGCATGTGTAATGTCCAAAGGAGTAACTTGCGCATGACTTCATAAGTCGTGCGTATTGCACCTCATTTTCATCATATTCCCCGCTTGATCCTTGAGTTCTCAAGCTGATCATCTTAGGCTATAATTCTTACCCCTTTGAGTAGGATCGTTTTCTCTTTTATCATTCAACTTAGGTAAACCAATTCAATTCAATTCAATCAACTATTTTCCATATAAGAGAATAGTCCAAGGATCTAGTGTACCTTAGGTAAATGGCAATAGACCAAGGAAACTGTACGACGTATATCGATACGGTTGATCTGGTGGCCATGGTTAGTGCGACTTCTTGGTTGGTGCTTATATTCCTTAAGTCAAGTTGAGGATAATATTGAGGCTGCCATATGTTGTCAACGCACTAACTGACTTTTAGAACCCTAGTTAACTCATCTTGGCCTTTAGAAAGTAGTGAGGTAACCGGCTTTGGTGCAGACTAAAGTTGGTTGACACTCGATACTACGCTCATTGAGATCTTAAACTTGGAGGGTTTTGGTTGGCAAGTAAGTTGCCTTCTGAACAACCATCCTTGTGAAAGATCAATGATATTGAGATCCCTTAGAACCTGGTTACTTTTGTAGGACAGGATGAACCATCTAACTTCAGGGGAGGGTACTTGCCTTTGAACCTCATGCAAGCCTTTAACCTAGGACTTTGTGTGTTTTCATGCATTGCATCCATAAAGCATCTCATTGCATTGTATTTCATGGAGTTCAAATATCATTTATGGATATCGCGGGATACCATAAATAAAAATAAAATAAAATGAAAAAACAAGAGAAAGATTTCTTTTGTACCCCACGACATTCGTAAATGTTTTGAATTCCATGAAATCTTCATTTGCATTCACATTTTAGCATCATACTTTTGCATTACATGTGTCTCCCGATTTCTCACACTCGGTTCTCTCACCTTCCAGTTTTGTCACCCTGAGTTCTCGGCACCAATACAACACCAGAGCTCAAACTCGGAAAAGAATGGAGGATCAGGCAAAAGAGATTGATCGCCTTAGCAATGAACTTGAAGACCTTCGAGGGGGTATGGGGCGTATGATGGAATTGTTACATGTCATGAATGCTAAGATGGATACCCAGCCCACTGTTGTTTCTGAGATTACCGGCGTTACTGTGGACCCTCCACCAAGTGTGACCGTAGCAAGGGACCCACCTTATGGTCTCGCTCCCGGTTTTGTGCCTCCTCAAGCCACTATTCCGATTAATCAACCTGTTCAGCAAGCCGTGCCCTTGTTTTCTGAAGTTTCTAGGGGGGCTCCTATCTTTACACCACCTGTTGTACACACTCGTGCGCAACCGTACTTCAATGAGACAGTTTTTGATAATCTTGATGAGAATGTTGAGGGTTATGAGAAAAATGATAAGCTTCGTGAGGAAGTAAACACTATCGTCCAGAGATTGAAAAAGGTAGAGGGTGATCAAATTTTTGGGACTGCTGCAAGGGATGTTTGTTTGGTCTCAGGTTTAGTTATTCCCCCGAAGTTCAAAACTCCGAACTTCGATCGCTATGAAGGTGCCACCTGTCCTAAGAGTCATCTGATCATGTATTATCGCAAGATGGCTGCCCATGTTGAGAATGATAAACTGATGATTCATTGCTTCCAAGATAGTTTGAAGGGTGCTTCCTCCAAGTGGTATTTAACTTTGGACCAATCCCGCGTTAAGAGCTTTCAAGATTTATCTGACGCTTTCATCAAACACTACAAGTACAATATGGATCTGGCTCCTGACCGAAGACAGTTGCTGAGTATGTCACAAAAGAATTCTGAGTCATTCAAAGAGTATGCTCAAAGGTGGAGAGAGACTGCTTCGCAGGTAGAACCTCCTTTGACCGAGAAAGAGTTAGCTGATTGGTTTGTCGACACAGTCCGTCCAGAATTTTACGAGAGAATGGTGGGTAGTGTGACTTCAAATTTCTCCGACATCGTTGCTGTGGGTGTCAAGATTGAATTGGGTATGAAGAGTGGTAAAATGACAAATAATCATGGCGCTTCTAAGGATCAGCCGAAGAAACCTTCGTATAGCTCCCAGAAAAAGAAGGAGAGTGAGACTAATGCTATATCCTCTGGTAGACCAAGGGAACGCTTTTACCGGCATCCGCAAGGTTATGCTCAACCTCAAGGGTACCCAGTCCAATATGCTCAACAACCCTATGTGGCAGCTATTACACCTTCTTTCAATCAACAGGTTCCCATGTATCCACCTATGCAACAACCTCCTGTTTATCCGCCTCCTGTCAACTACCTACAGGCACCCAATACTCCTGCTCCTCAACAGCCAAAGAGTCCGGCTCCTCGCCAGAATATGCCAAACAGAAGAACGTATAAACCTTGTCCGCCGATCCCGATGACTTTTACCGAGTTGTATCCCTCTTTGGTCAAACAGGGTCTCATCACTACTCGGGCTTTGGGTCCGCCTCCTAATCCTCTACCCGCCAATTACAACGCCGCCGCTCATTGTTTATTTCATGAGGGTGCGCCTGGTCATGATCTGGAGAATTGTTATGCTCTCAAAAATATTTTTAGAGATTTATTGGAAAAGAAGATTTTATCATTTGAGGATCCTCAACCAAATGTTAAGAAGAACCCTTTTCCTAACCATGAGAGTGTCAATGCCATTAGTGCTGATTCGGGAGAAGGTTATGCCCTTGACGTTGAACAGATTAAGACTCCTCTCAAGATGTTCCACTCGAAACTGTTTGAAGTTGGTTTGGTAGATACTTCCCACGTTGCATGTGTAAGTTGTGAAGCCAGTACTAAGGGTTGTGTGTTGGTTCAGAATGATGTTCAGAGGCTGATTAATGAGGGTGTTTTACAAGTGACAAGCCAAGCCAAGAAGGATGTAGTCGCTGTGGTTGAGCCTGTCTTCCATCAGCCTGAATCAAAGGGTAAGGTACCAGTGTTTAATTTATCAGGGGCAGGCTCCGCCAACCTCGTGTTCGATATACCGAGGTCGTATATCCCTGAAGTGAATCAGCCTAAGCCTATAGTTATTCGAAGACCGAGTCTGTTTCCTTTCAGTGATCCTAAAGCTGTGCCTTGGAAATATGACGTGACGATGATTGACAAGGAGTCTGGGAAGGTTATTTCAAAGGAAGAGGGTAAGGATACTATGACCAATATCGCAGAGGTAAGCAGGATGACTCGCAGTGGCCGTGTGTATACTCCCCATTCTAATGAGGTCCCACCTAAGGAAACAGCTAGTATCCCAGTGCCTGCTAAAGACAAAGGTAAGGGAGCCGTTACGAATGATGAAGATGCGGAATTTTTAAGGATCATCAAGAAAAGTGACTATAAAGTTATTGACCAACTTCATCAGACTCCTTCCAAGATTTCGATTTTATCTCTGTTGATGAATTCACCCGCTCATAGGATGGCCTTGCAGAAGGTTTTGACTCAAGCACATGTGGATCAAGATATTAGCACCAGTCGGTTTGATAGTGTGATTGCCAATTTGACCGCTTGTAACACCCTCAGTTTCAGCAATGAAGAGTTACCGAAGGAGGGTCCGAACCATAATCGTGCTTTACATATATCGGTAAAATGTCAAGAGGACAATTTAGCGAGAGTGCTAGTGGACACCGGCTCTTCTCTGAATGTTCTACCCAAGAGGATTCTCGATAAGTTGGCTTGTAAAGAGACTGTGTTGAAACCTACTCCTTTGGTTGTCAAGGCTTTCGATGGCTCTCGCCGGTCGGTAATGGGGGAGGTTGAGCTTCCTATCCTGATTGGTCCGAAAATTTTTAATATCACGTTTCAAGTCATGGACATTAATCCCAACTACAGTTGTTTACTCGGAAGGCCGTGGATTCATGCCGCTGGGGCGGTAACCTCAACTTTACATCAGAAGATGAAGTTCGTGATCGATGGAAAGTTGGTTATTATACACGGTGAGGAAGATCTGATGGTCAGTAACCTGTCTTCTTTCCGTTACATCGAGGCCGATGAGAATGCTGTAGACATTTCCTTTCAAGCACTTGAGATCGCCAATGCTGTTCTGCTGGAGGTCGAAGAGACAGTGGGTCAGGGTAATCCATCTTTTGCATCTCTGAAGAGTACCAAAGCAACAATTGACAGGGGCATTCCTGAAGGTTGGGGAGAGGTAATTGATGTCAAGACCAAGACTGATCGCTCTGGGTTGGGTTACAAACCAACTCAGAATGGAGCTGCAACAACTGTCGAAGGGCGTCCGAAGGTTATCCAAGAGGTATTTGTCAGCGGAGGCTTCCAAGTCAATGCCATCAGTGAATGTGAGAAAAATGAAGAGCTGAGCAACCTGGTGTTTAAGGGTGATGCAGTTTTGAACAACTGGGAGGCCGTAGAGATCCCTGTTATTTTTCCCTTGTCAAAGTAATTGTTTTTTAAAAGTTTCATTTACATTTTCAAATAAAAATCTGTAGCTCTGCCCAAGGCTATAGGGTTGTTTTGTCGGGCCACCTTCCATTTCTAAAAAGATATTAATAAAAAGCATTTTGTTCAATTCCACTTTGGTTCATTTGCGTTTTTCGTTTTCACCTTTAAAAATGAAATTGGCAACCTTTCTTCCAAAAAAAATAATAATAAAAAAACAGCATTTCATTCTTACATGTCTTCGAGCATTTTAATTAAGTAAGCCTTCCATCATGCAGAGATATCGTAAACCTTGTTGGATCCAATGACTTTACTGACACTCCTGACTGGGATGCACCCATCAATCAAGCTGAGGACGAGGGTGAAGAAGATCTTGAAGTACCCGCGGAACTGACAAGATTGATTGAATACGAGTACACAGAGCTTCAACCGCATAAAGAGCAGGTGGACTTAATTAATCTCGGTACAGATGAGAGCAAGAAAGAGGTCAAGATTGGTGCAATGCTTGGGACGGAGATTAGGCCGAGGTTGATTGAGTTGTTAAAAGAGTATATTGATGTGTTCGCGTGGTCGTATCAAGATATGCCGGGCCTAGACACGGATATTGTTGTTCACAAGTTGCCGCTTAAGCCAGATTGTCCGCCTATCAAACAAAAGCTTCGAAGAACGAGACCCGACATGGCTTTGAAGATTCGAGATGAGGTTAAAAAGCAGTTGGATGCAGGTTTCTTGGCAGTCGCGAAGTATCCAGATTGGGTTGCCAACATTGTGCCAGTGCCCAAGAAGGACGGTAAGGTTAGGATGTGTGTAGACTACAGGGATCTGAACAAAGCAAGTCCAAAGGACGACTTCCCACTGCCACATATTGATACACTTGTAGACAATACAGCCAGTTTTGCATTGTTTTCATTTATGGATGGTTTCTCTGGCTATAATCAGATCAAGATGGATCCCGATGATCGAGAGAAGACTACTTTCATTACTCCTTGGGGAACCTTCTGCTACAAAGTCATGCCTTTCGGTTTAAAGAATGCAGGGGCAACTTACCAACGTGCTATGACCACTCTTTTTCATGATATGATGCACAAAGAAATTGAGGTGTATGTGGACGATATGATAGCCAAATCTCAGAGTGAAGAGGAGCATTTAGACCATTTGGTGAAGCTGTTTGAACGACTCAGGAAATACCAGTTGAAATTGAATCCTGCAAAATGTACCTTCGGTGTCAGATCCGGAAAATTGCTTGGTTTCATTGTTAGCCAGCGAGGGATTGAGGTGGATCCTGACAAAGTCCGAGCCATTCAAGATATGCCGGCTCCGCGAACCGAGACGCAAGTTAGGGGTTTTCTGGGACGTCTGAATTACATTTCCAGGTTTATCTTTAATATGACCGCTACTTGTGAGCCGATATTCAAGTTGCTTTGCAAGGGGCAGACAGTTGAGTGGAACCCTGATTGTCAGAAAGCGTTCGAGAAGATTAAGGGTTATTTGCAAGATCCCCCTATTCTGATCCCGCCCGTACCTGGAAGACCGTTGTTTATGTACCTTACTGTCCTCGAGAAGTCTATGGGTTGTGTGCTTGGGCAACATGATGAGACTGGGAAAAAGGAACATGCGATTTATTACCTGAGCAAGAAGTTTACCGATTGCGAAAACAGATACTCACCATTAGAGAAAACTTGTTGTGCATTAGCATGGGCCGCTAAGCGCCTTCGGCAGTATATGGTCTGTCATACCACGTTATTGATTTCTAAAATGGATCCGATCAAGTATATTTTTGAAAAACCTGCTCAAACCGGGAGGCTAGCCCGTTGGCACATGTTGTTATCCGAATATGACATCCAGTATGTATCCCAGAAGGCGATTAAGGGTAGTATCTTATCTGATTACCTTGCAGATCAGCCAGTTGAAGATTATGAACCTCTTAAGTTCGATTTTCCCGATGAGGATATCCTGTTGATTAAAAGAGATTGTGAAGAGCCAGATCCGAGCGAAGGTCCAGAACCAGGTCTTTGGTGGAAGATGATGTTTGATGGTTCCTCGAATTTCAATGGGCATGGTATAGGCGCCGTTTTGATGAACCCAAAGGGTGGATTCACTCCATTTACAGCAAGGTTGGACTTTGAGTGTACTAATAACGTCGCAGAGTATGAAGCGTGTATCCTCGGCCTCGAAGCAGCAATTCACCTCCGAATCAAACTTCTTAAAGTAAGTGGTGACTCAGCCTTGGTTATTTACCAAGTACAGGGCAAATGGGAAACGAAGAATGAGAAGTTAATCCCTTATAAAGACTATATTATTGAGCTGATCAAGTATTTCGACGAGATAGAGTTCGAGCATGTTCCTAGATCCGAGAATCACGTAGCTGACGCATTAGCCATGTTAGCATCCATGTGGAAAGTTAAGTTTGTTAATGAAGCACCTCTTATCCATATTGAGCGCAAGGTTGAGCCCGCTTATTGTCAGATGGTCGAAGAAGTTGAGGTGGATGAAAAGCCTTGGTTTCATGATATCAAGAACTACCTCGCCAAGCAGGAGTATCCCGATGGTGCTACTGGTCTGGACAAAAAGACGTTGAGAAGATTGGCGTCCAAATTCTTTATCAGTAATGGTGTGTTGTACAAGAGAAATCACGACATGGTCCTGCTCAGATGTGTTGATAAACGGGAAGCGGACATGTTACTACAGGAAATTCATGAGGGGACCTTCGGAACCCATGCCAATGGTCACGCTATGTCCAAGAAGATGTTAAGGGCTGGGTATTACTGGTTAACCATGGAGGCCGACTGCATCCGATACGCTAGGAAATGCCATAAGTGCCAAATCTATGCTGATAAAATGCACGTGCCTCCGTCACCGTTGAATGTTTTGTCTTCACCATGGCCGTTCTCTATGTGGGGCATTGACATGATTGGGGCGATTGAGCCGAAAGCTTCTAATGGACATCGTTTTATCCTCGTTGCTATAGATTATTTCACCAAATGGGTAGAGGCTGCCTCCTACACCAACGTGACCAAGCAAGTGGTTACCCGATTCATCAGGAAAGAAATCATCTGCCGTTATGGAATCCCAAGCCGGATAATAACTGACAATGGCACCAATCTGAATAATAAGACTATGAAAGAGTTGTGTGATAACTTCAAGATCACTCACCACAATTCTTCTCCGTACCGTCCTAAGATGAATGGAGCCGTTGAAGCTGCAAATAAGAATATCAAGAAGATCCTGCAAAAGATGGTTGTGACTTACAAAGATTGGCATGAGATGTTACCGTTTGCTTTGCATGGATACAGAACCTCAGTGAGAACTTCGACAGGGGCAACACCTTTCTCATTGGTGTATGGAATGGACGCCGTGCTCCCCATCGAAGTAGAGATACCTTCTTTAAGAGTGTTAATGGAAGCTGAACTTGAGGAAGCTGAGTGGGTTCAGGACAGATTGGATCAGTTGAATCTCATTGACGAGAAGCGTTTGACAGCCATGTGCCATGGGCAATTATATCAGAAACGGATGAAAAGAGCGTTTGATAAGAAGATTCGTATCCGTGAGTTCCGTCAAGGAGAGCTCGTACTCAAAAAGATCTTACCAGTACACAAAGATATGCGTGGAAAGTGGATGCCCAATTATGAAGGCCCGTTCGTTGTAAAGACTGTCTTCTCCGGAGGGTCTCTAATACTTACGACAATGGACGGTGAAGAACTAGCACATCCCGTGAATTCTGATGCAGTCCGAAAATATTATGCCTAAAAACCCGCTAAGTCGAAAACCTGCAAAAGGCGACTTAGGCAAAAGTAAGGGTTGAAAAAAAATAATAATAATAAAAAGCTCGCTAAGTTGAAAACCCGAAAGGGCGGCTTAGGCAAAAAAGAGCGTCCCGGTGGATTGAAAACCCGAAAGGGCGGTCCAGGCAAAAGTTAGGGACAAAGGCATTTCATTGCATCAGAAGACACTGATTATCTCGAACACACTTTCCGCATGAGAGTCATGTTTCAGTTCTTTCATCCTTGCCCCAAAGTAGGATTCTGGATTAGTCTTAGTTATTAGTGTCAGTAGGTGTCATTGAATTCTATGTAACTTTTTCCCATGTTGCCAATTTTAAACATAACCATCTGTGGAGCTATGCCTTCAGCAAGCAGCCACCCTTTAATAAAAGATACCATCTCGTTACTTACATTCCTTGGTGCATTGCTCTTTATTTTCTATTGTTATGCAAAATGCGTTTATTCTTAAAAATTTGAAAATGAAAGGTGCATTGTAGATTTTCCAAAACTGTTTTTCAAAAAAACAAAACAAGTTTGAAATGTAATAAATTACTTTGACTAGTGGAAATTCCGACAGGATCTCTTCATTCCCCGGAAATATCATTATTGCAGAAACACTTTCAAACCATCGCCCAGTGATAGTCCCCAGAGAGACTATAAGCTGACAACTTCTTCTTGGGGTAACTTAAAAGTGTTCCTCAGGTTTTCTTCTCCCCATGTGAAGATGTGATACTGTACACCCAAGCAGATTACCTTCTCCCCAGAGAATTCAGAACTTTAAAACCAGATTTGATTCTACCATTGATCTTTCTTACCCATGATTGACGTATTGGTTGCAGAGAACGCAGGGTATCTCCGTCGAGATGTTTATTTCGTCTCTCGTCCTGTCTCTAGTCTGTTTCGTCGGCCTACGCAGGGGCATAAGCATCACATGCCTATTTCATTACATATTCATTACATATTCATTACATACTCATTACATACTCATTTCATAACATCTAACATACATAGACATCAACATACATTCATATTAACATATGCATTAACATATGCATTAGCATTCACAGGTTCATTGTGTTTCACCATCATTTGGTTGTTACCACCGAGTAACTGGGTCTGTCCATTCTCTCCAAATAGATTGTCAGCCCTAAGCATAAAATACATATGCGTTTCCAGTTTCCCCACGGAGCTCGATCCTCGTGGATGACGGTTACTTCAGCTATCTTTCCTCACCAGGATAAGATATTTACCCTCCGAGATCATTCCCTCAATGGAGTTTTGATTACCAGTCTTCTTTCTAGCTCGATCCTAGATTGAATCTCAGTCTTGTCGGTAGTCAAGCCCAACCGGACGTGCATTTATTTTGCACCATCTAAAGATTTTCACCATACCATGACAGATGTTCGACTGTTCTCGCCCGAGAAGTTTATCACTGTACCCGGACGTGCATTTATTTTGCAATATCTTCAACTACAATCCTTTACAGATACACGCCAGTTCGCGCCGGAAAATATATCAGTACAACCCTTTACACTTTACATTTTACAGCATCAGCATACGACATTTCTCACCTAAGAAGTCGATCCTATCCTCGTTATGACTCGCAGCAAATGGCCATCTCCATGGAGCAGTTGGGCTTCCATTTACCTACCGTCTTGAGGTTTGAACCAAATCGTATTCAGGAGAGCACGATCTTGAGTTACGGGGAGGTTTGAGCAGTTTCATATTCAGGAGAGCACGATTCTGAGTTATGAAGAAGTTCATTTATCCTTTAGTAAAAGAAGGAGCGGAATCATATTCAGGAGAGCACGATTCTGAGTTATGAGAAAGTTCAGTTGGCCGTTTTTCAGGAGAGCACGATTCTGAAAAATGAAGAAATTTCAGGAGCCGAATCATATTCAGGAGAGCATGATTCTGAGTTATGAGGAAGTTCGATTATCCAGTTTCATATTCAGGAGAGCACGATTCTGAGGTATGAAGAAATTCAGTCATCCAGTTTCATATTCAGGAGAGCACGATTCTGAAGTATGAGAAAGTTCAGTCAGCCCTTTTCATATTCAGGAGAGCACGATTCTGAAGTATGAGGAAGTTCAGTTCACCCTTTTCATATTCAGGAGAGCACGATTCTGAAGTATGAAGAATTTCATTTACCCGAAAGAGCCGAATCATATTCAGGAGAGCACGATTCTGAAGTATGAGGAAGTTCAGTTTACCCTTTTTCATGTTCAGGAGAGCACGATCTTGAAACATGAAGAAGTTTATTTATCCTTCAGTAAGAGAGAATCAGAATCGTATTCCAGGCGCCGACCTTAAATGCGAGAAGATTTATTTATCAGATAAGCAGCAGCCTCTTTATTTGAGTGCTTATCCATTTTGGCACATAAGTCCCTTCCAAGTGACAGTTCTCCCGCGAGAAGCTTATCAGGGCACTTCCCATTAAAGTCCATTTATTTTGGCATACAGCCGGTCCTTACCCTGTATATTTGATACGGATTTCCGAAAAGTCCGTTCGATCCCATCACGAAGGATAGTTTATAGAAGCTTGGATGTTATTCTTTGCTCAATACTCCAGCATTCTGTGATCGATCTTGCAACCGTGTAGATCCAGTTATTATTAGACATTCCCAAGTGGAGGTCATCTCATAGGTGCCATCTCCATTTAAGGATCTTATTCTCAAAGTCCATTTATTTTGGCATACAGCCGGTTCTTTTCACCCTGTATATTTGCTACGGATTCCCGAAAAGTCTGTTTGATCCTGTCACGAGAGATAGTTTACAAGAAGCTTGGATGTTATTCTTTGCTCAATGCTCCAGCATTCTGTAATCGATCTTGCAGTCGTACATGATTCAGTTTTACTTTTAGATTCCCCAGTGGAGGCCGTCTCATAGGTGCCATCTCCATTTGAGAATCCCGTTCCTGTTCTAAAAATGACAATTGGTCGTGTTCGCACCAGTTGACCATCATTTTAGAATTCCCCGGTGTTGTACTGTGTCCCAGCGCGTCGTTTTCCCCAGTGTGTTCTTCTCGTAGCGTATGTCCCTGTGTCGTCGTATTCGTCAGCATTTTCGCAATTCATCATTCCAGCATACGCATCATATCATTGTCTGCATTAGTCTGTTCTCGTTTTGTCTATAGCATTGCATATCGCCATATATAAGGGCAAAATTTTCGGTTATCTATATTTAAATCCCTCCACCATGATTCCTCGAGTCTCCGCCACTCAAATCATCCGGTGTAGCTATTTAAATAGGGGCAACTGTAATACCCCAAATTTTACCCTTTCTTTTTATTTTTATTTTAAATTCTGATTAACTTAATAAATTAACCTTCTTTTTTTAAATCTTGTTTTTTAACTAATAATAATTTAATTAAATTTTTTTATAACTTTACTAATGTTTTTTATTAACTTTTTTTTTTCTATTTAGTTTATTTATTTAAATCATTTTAAGCTCTTCTTACTAACTTTTAGGATTTAGATTAAAATTTAACTTTTTTTTTCTTTTCTTTAAGAGTGAATTTTTTTTTAACCTTTTTTAAATTAATTTCTAACACATTTTTTAATCAAATTCTAATATTTTTTTTTAAAATAAAAATCTAACTTTTTTAAAGCTAAATCTTTTTTTCTAACTTTTTTAAAACTAAATCTTTTTTTCTAACTTTTTTAAAGTTAAATATTTTTTTCTAACTCTTTTTTAAAGTCAAATCTTTTTTCTAACTTTTTTAGAAGTTAAATCCTTTTTCTAACTACTTTTTTAAAGTTAAATCTTTTTTCTAACTATCTTTTTAAAGTTAAAATTTTTTTTTCTAACTTTTTTTAAAGTTAAATCTTTTTGTCTAACTCTTTTTAAAAAAAATTAAATCTTTTTTTTCTCTAACTTCTTTTTAAAATTAAATCTTTTTTTCTTTAACTTCTTTTTAAAATTAAATCTTTTTTTTTCTAACTATTTTAAAAATTAAATCTAACCTTTTTTTTTTATAAATTAAATCTATCCTTTTTTTTAAAATTAAATCTAAATCTTTTTTTGACACCTTTATTTTTCAAATTAAAATTCTAAATTCTTTTTAAAATTAAATTCTAACGCGCTTTTCTTTTTCTTTCTCTTTTTTTAAATTCTAAATTCCTTTTAAAATGAAATTCTAACAGTTTTTAAAATAATTCTAACATTTTTCAAATATATTTTTTTATTTTAAAATTCTAACTCTTTTTTTTTTTTAACTTAAAATTCTAATTTTTATTTAACTTGAAACTCTTATTTTCTTTGCTAACTTTTTAAATTTAAATCCCAACACTTTTTTAATCTAATCCAATCCCAATGAATTCCAGATCAAATCAATCAGATCATATCATCATCATAAGAAAATCAGCATCACCATCATTGAATCAAATCTGAAATCATCATAAAAATCTATTCAAATTAAATCTGAGATTAAAAAAAAAGATTTAAAAATCAAGTATAAAAGGGGACGAAAATCATAACAAGGAAAAAAAAAACTTTTTCGTAAAAATCCAAGCAAACCCCGTCAAAAATCCTCTAGCCTCAGGACAAAGCATCATCGGCCATCATCATTCCGTAAGGATCAAAAAAATATAATTACAATTTTTGTGTTGCTTTTCATGTTTTTCAGGAAAAAGAGATGAAGAAGACAAATCGGCGGCCATGCAAAAGAAGAAGAAGATAACATCCGTGAGAGGCAAACAAGAAGGAGAGGAACACACGCAAACTCAGAGAGCAGAGAGAAGAAGAGTGATGACCGGCCCAACCTTTTTTTTTATTTATTGTTTTTCCATTTGTTATTTTATTTTGTTTATCTTTTTAAAAAAAAATCAAGAAGCCCCTTTCTTTTTTATAACCAAAAACCTTTTTCAAATTAATTAAAACTCTTTTTAAATAAAATAATCAAATGTTTTTTTTCAAATAATAAAACTTTTTTATAACTTTAAAGTAAAACGTGTTTTTTAACTAACATTAAGATTTTTTAAATTAAACCAATTGTTTTTTTTAATGATTAAATCTTTTTTTCAAAATATTATCACTAAAACTCCTTTTTTAGAATAATTAACCAAACTTTCACTTTTTTATTAATAAATTTTTTTTAAAACTCAAAACTCTTTTAATTAAAATTAATCTCTCTTTTCACAAATTTAAATCCTTGGTTAAAAAGACCATAAAAGTCCTCCAAAATTCATACGGTTTGTTTCTCGTTCAATTTTGATTTCGTTTTCGTCTAACCCCACATACTGACATTTTTGTTTGTTTTTTTTCTTGCAGCTATTATGTTCAATTTGAAACTTATTTTCGGTTTTATATTTAGCTATTATAATTGTAACTGCTTATGGGATGTAATTTTGCGAGACAATTGTCGCATTTATCTTTCCGCACTTTATTTTCTGCTGTTGTATGTATATTTAATTTCATCGCATCTTTATAATTAATTTCACTCCTCCGAAGGAATTAGGTCTAGCCGTTTGACCGCCGTGTCAATAGTCCATAAACCCTCACACATTCAAAATTACACCCTTACAAACCCTAATTTTCACAAATGCCTCGCCGTAGGCTAATTTACAATTTTATCCCTAGCATTAGGTCAAAGAGCCGTCGCGCTCATTTTAGGGTTTCCCGCCGCGGAATCCCTAATCTAATTTAACCCTAATTACAACTTAACATTTCAACGTAGAGATTTGGAGTTCCTACACTCCACGTAAGCGTGTCCTTAAGACATGTTTATTCCCCTTGAGACCTTGACCACAGTCAAGAAGTCTCTAACCTCCCTTTTGAGGGGAACTACGATTACTCTGATTCCACTCCCGTAAGGATACGTAGGCACAAGATGCGATGTCTTGCCGAGTAAACTTAGAATTAACCTCTTAGGTCTCTTTTCTCACTTTTAATCCTTTGTACATATACCTTAAGCAAATAAATAAAGCAAATAGTAAACATTTGAACAAAAGGTTCCTGTAGAGTACTACAGAAGTTTAGGATGCTAATACCTTCCCTAAATTTAACCAACCCCCGAACCCTAGATCTTTCCCCGCATTGTGTTTACGATGCAAAATAGGTTTTCCCTCTTTTGACCTTTTCCTTCGGATAAATCAAAGAGCGGTTGTGAATTGAATTGCGATTCAAACTCATTAATAGTTTGTGATCCTATTTCCACCGCAACACACGTGCACCCACGCCTACTACGACGCGCCCTCACATCATGACCACTCGTCTCACACCTTAACCATCATCGACGATCCACATCTCTACCACACGGTAGGCCTTCCTTGGCCTACTGTACCTGGTCCTTTTTTGCAACCCCCCCCCCCCCTAACTTTATCATTAACTTCATTTTTAATTTAATTAATTAACCAATAATTAATCTTTTTAATCCAACCATTTATTTAATTAAAACAAACTAATAACCTATTTTGTTTAATTAACTTTTTCTAATTAATTAACCTATTTAAATTAATCAACTTCCTTTTAATTAATTCACGTATTAATTTACTATTTATTTTATTCACTTAATTAATTAATTTATAACTTAATAGCCATTTTATTAAATAATAATAATAATAATAATTGCTCATATTATTAATAAAAACCTATTTCAAATATTTTAATATAGCTTTTATTTATTTAATAAGATCTACTTATTAATAATAATAACAAAAACTATTTATTTAAGAAAACCTATTTATTGACTTAATAAATCTTTATTCATTTAAATTTATTTCCACCTAACCAAGAAAACCTAATTAATTTACAAAATCTTATTTAATTTAACTAAAAAGCTAATTTATCTTTTAAAAACAACATTTTCTTAAAATTAATTGCGTAGAACTTAATTAACACGACGTTTCCGCTTTCGGTTCTAACTTTGGTTCAATTTGAATTATTAACGACCTCGTTCACAGAGATCCGATCGTTAAAGCGCCTGCCTTGATCTAGCGTCTATATTTGGTTTTCGGGATTTTTTTATTTTTGTCAATCTCATTTTTATCTTGTTCTATTATTTTGTATGCATGTGTAATGTCCAAAGGAGTAACTTGCGCATGACTTCATAAGTCGTGCGTATTGCACCTCATTTTCATCATATTCCCCGCTTGATCCTTGAGTTCTCAAGCTGATCATCTTAGGCTATAATTCTTACCCCTTTGAGTAGGATCGTTTTCTCTTTTATCATTCAACTTAGGTAAACCAATTCAATTCAATTCAATCAACTATTTTCCATATAAGAGAATTAGACGTTAGTCATCTTGACAATCGAGATAAATCTCTTGCCCCATGACACAATCGAGAGATATAGAATCTTTTCCGCTTGAGAGAGGTATGAGGCATACTCGTCGATGAATCCGAGTTTTGAGCTCTTCTCTTAATGCAATGCAAAGACCATCTCCTACAAGTTGTGGTGGTTAAGTCGAGTGTTCTCCCTTAAGATTACGACTCGTATTTTCTCCTAGAATAAATCAACAAAACCTTATCCCTTTGGAACTTTGACCAACAGTTAATGGTTCCTCAATCCCTTTTAGGGGAACTACAAATACTCTGATTCCATTCCCGTCAGAATATGTAGGCACAAGATGTGATTTCTTGGCGATTATACTTAGAAATAAACCATTAGGTCTCTTACCCTTAGCAAACAACAATCGCGATAAAATAAGAGGTTTCTGTAGAGTACTACAGACTCTTAAGATGCTAATATCTTCCCTAAGTTTAACCAACACCAGAACCTTAGACTCTCTAGCTTTGCACTTGCTTTGGATCTTGTGGGTAATTCGATCTTTTTCCCTTCCTTTGGACAAATTAAAGATCGGTGGTGAACCGTGAATTAAGATTCAAGTTAATCAATAATTTGATATCCAATTCTCACCGTGACAGAAATGGTGACTTCACTAGGGAGTAGAGAATATTATTGTGGGTTTCCCCTAACTTGTTTTATTCTTATGTTTATTGTTGTATATTTGCTTATTTGTATATATGTTTATTTATATTTATTCTTTTGGGTTGGTATCCTTGTGTGTTGAGATAAGTCCTACACCCGAACTTGAGTGTGCTTATGATAGGAAAGTGATATATTTGACGAGGCTTATAGGGAGTGATTCCCGACCAAACTGACTTGAGAATCACCGCTCAGTTGAGGCCCTATTTAAATTAGTATTGTTGAACGAGTACTCGTGAAAACACTTACTATTTTTGACCTAGGAGCCTATGATACTAGGGGCCTTTAGTTACCTTTAACCTCACTTGGCCTTTCTTAGGACGTAGTGCGATGACTATCAGGGAGTAGTCCCAAAATAGTTGATACGTGATGTTACACTCAAAAGAGGTTCTCTTGAGAATATTATAACCACCGAGTATTTGGGAAATTGATAATATCCGAAAAATAGACTAATAACTTTGGAAACTTTTTAGAACATTGTTCTACAGGTACAATCAACCTTTAGTCCACACCCTTTGGTAATGGGTATATCATTTGTCCCATATTCGTTGCTAACCTAAGTCTCCTGTTTGTTTATCTCTGTTTATCTATGTGCTTGCCTGTTGTCGCAACTCGAAAAATGCAACGACGGGGAGGCAAAAAGATAGATATAAGAGTCGTCGCCGAACTTTATTTATCCCAAGAGGGGAAGGGAAAACATCGAGAAAACTCTAAGAAAGGAATGGATAAGATGGTCTCGCGACCAAGAACGGGTTCGGAAGCTGGTTATGCGAAGGGAAGGTATTAGCACCTCTCACATCCATCGTACTCGATGGGAACCATTTATTTGTCAACATGTGATAGTATTTGCTTAAAAGAAAATGTTAAATAAAGTGTTCCAAAGGATAAAGGTAAAGGTTAGAAACCGGGAAAGGGGGGGTAAAGAGGGAAAGAAAGGACTCGATAGGACTTCGCGGTCCTAGGCCTACGTATTCTCAACAGATATGAGAAAATCAGAGTCGACGTAGTTTGGGAAACTACGGGTGATATGGGGGATTGTGCTCGCCAAGACATCACCGTCTTGTGCCTACGTATTCTCATCTGGCATGATAAATCAGAGCAAACGTAGTTCGGCTATGATTAACTAATGTTTTCATGGATGATGTTATCATACGCATTCCAGCAGTTTAGGTGTATTGCTGCTCAACCATTGGAGACTTAGGCGTTACTTAGTTTGCGATAGAACGGACGTAACATATTCTTTTGAAAGATTAGTTTTCGGCATGCGAGGCAAGATGTCGCATTTGATTTGTGAGAGTTGTTTTTAGGGGTGAAATATGTCATCAGATAGTAACCCCTTGCGGGTAGTACCCAATTCTTTATCTCAAAGTTTTTGTTATGAAAATGGTGTGGTGAACGTAGCGTCTTCGTATTGGAAGACGAGTACCAAGACCACACACACTATAGTGAGTATCCTGACACTCGGAGAGGAAGAAGTCTACACTCAATCCTCTCTCTTTAGTTCAACACAAATATAACTTCATTCTCTTATTAAAGTGTTTTTGGTTTTGAATGGTAAGCGTTTTGGGATAGTAAACCCCATAGTAAGTGTCAATCACTCGGGATAGGAGAAGGCCTACGCCTAACCACTCCACGACCATTCAAGTTTTGTTGTGAAAAGAGTTTGAAAAAAGCACTCGGCACGGGACCGAGGTTTTAGGAGAGAAAGGTATGACGAATACAGTTACGTCTTCGTATTGAAAGACGAGTATTTAGACCACACACTCTATAGTGAGTATCCTGACACTCGGAGAGGAAGAATTCTACACTCAATCATCTCTCTTTAGTTCAATACAAAGAAAACTTTATCCTTTTATTAAAGACGGTGAATCGTTATAACAATTTATTGAGAAAATCCGCTTGACGTTGGATTAAGGGTTTGATTGCTTAAAGAGTTTGAGGTGAAGCGAACAAGGTTGATGGTGATGCATAAGGCAATCGACTTACAAGGTCAAAAATGGCTCGATGAGAATCGAGAGTTTGTTTTCTTGAAAATAGTTTTTGGAACCAAAGGTCAAAAATGACCAACAATAAACATACAACCACAACGAGTTAGTCGTCTTAAAACAGAACAAAATACGAAGAAAAAAAAACGGCGACAAACTAGAAAAAATAGGGGAAGTTTGCTAGGCGAAGGCTGTAGCGAAGCTACTCAGAAAAATAATAAGTTCACTAGGTGAAGGTGCTAGCAAATGCAAACAGAGGCAAAAAGGGCAAAGTTCGCTAGGCGAAGGTGCCAACGAAGGTGCCCAAAAAAAACAACAATAAGTTCGCTAGGCGAACGAAAACAGAGGCAAAAAGGGCAAAGTTCGCTAGGCGGAGGTGCTAGCGAATATGACAGAAGAAAAAGTCCAGAAGTTCGCTAGGCGAACTTCATGTTGTTTTGCCTATAATGCACGTTTTTTATGGAAACAGTGGGGAAAAATGGAAAAGTTCACTAGGCGAACTTGCCAGCGAACGTGACAGTGTTTTGAGTTTTTTCAACTAATGTCACAATGCAACCTACACCATGTTCTATCTCTTTTCTTTGTTCTTTTACAAAAGTTTCTTGGTCATATCAAGACCTTATTACAGCACACAACACAAGGAAAAACTCATGAAACTAAAACATGCAAAAATATAAAAGAGATAAGGGTTTGAAGGGAAGGATACACAAGAGTTACTATCTTCCTTCACCAATGGCTTGTGCTTCTATGGTCTACCTCCTCCTTCTCCTGGTTTTCTACCCACCTTTTTGTTCTTTCAAAGGTTGGTGAATGCTCTCAATGTTTGTCTCTTTTTTCTGTTTTTTCTCTCTTACTCTTTTTGCTCTCTATCTCTCTATGTCAATGTGTGTAAATGACCCTTGTTTTGCAGCTCCCTCTCCTCTCTTATCTCACTTTTATGCTGCACTTTTCTGCTGTACCAAAACAATAGCTCTTGCACATGCTTCAATTTTTAGAATTTCCATACTTGGAAATATTTATTACCACTTTCTTGGTGCAGCCCCATTTCTTTCCATTTCTAGCATCCTGCCTTTTTGCTTTTGCTGTTGCACTTTCCTAGTGCTATTTTTCTAGCATTGCCCTCCTTTATCCACTTGTTCTTGGGTTGTACTTGTGGTTTATGCCTCTCCTTTTGACAAAATTTTGAAGTTTTGAATTTTGGCATGTAAGTGGACCAATATGATTTAGTTCATCAAGTTTTGTGACATGGTTTATTTGGTTGGGAGTTAGTTGGTCATGGGGCTGTTTTGGATTAATTTAAAAATGTCTTGCAATTGCCCATGAACAAACATTAATGGTTTTGCTATTGAAAGGCTCCAATGTGGAATTAAACCTCAATTATTTTCCTTTGATATTTGTGGGTTATGAATTATATGCAGTACATGGAAGTTTGATGAGGCATGAAGGGTACCATAACATGAAATTAGTTAGAAACTTGAATACTAGAAATGACTTAATTCTCTAAACATTACCAAGAGTTTAAAACTTTGTAACAAATGTGACCTTGCAAATGTCATGAAATTTTCTTTGTAAAATTCTTGAATCTAGTCTTGAATTTCATGAACCTTGAATTTGGAACAATGGGTCTCCCTTATGCCAATCAATTTGCAAGGGATGAAGTCTTGAATTATGAACTTGTGATCTTTAAACTTCACTTGAACATAGAG
Source organism: Lathyrus sativus (assembly GCA_963859935.3). Lineage (NCBI taxonomy): Eukaryota > Viridiplantae > Streptophyta > Magnoliopsida > Fabales > Fabaceae > Lathyrus > Lathyrus sativus. The sequence goes on along the minus strand of OZ012739.1, from coordinate 542,401,964 downwards.
TTGGAAACAAAGTTGGATGGGAAAAATCTGGAATTAGGTCTTGCACTTCATGTTCCTTAGGAATATTAATCTTGAATATCCTAATAAAAGGAAGGCAAATTTTGGGGTGCAACACCTGTGTTTGTGCATCTTCGCATCCATAAGGCATCATTTTGCATCGGTTTCATGGAATTTAAAGTTTTATTTATGAACATTACATGACCAACATGGATTACAAAAGAAAAATATTTTGAAATATTTTTTTAAGAGTCCTAACTTGGATGACCTAAGGAAGTTGGAAATTCTGATGGAAGATCAAGAAAATTCAAAGACAAATACAAGAAACTTTTATTGAAGATCCAAGTGAACCAAGGAGTCATTCCTTATTTTCCTCTCAGATTTATTTTTCTCTCATTCCTTATTTTGCGACAAGAAACTTTTATTGAAGATCCAAGTGAACAAGGGAGTTCGACCCGCAACAACTGCATATTTTTTATTTTTTTTATTTTGTTGCTTGCGTCATTTACCTCTCAGATTTATTTTTTTAAAAAAACGTAATAAGTTATTTATTAACCTCGGTTTTAAGTAATAACCGAGGGATAAAATCTCATATTTTTACATGTATCATTTTCACTGCATGTATCATTATCACTTTTCTATATCATTTTCACTGGCCTGTATTATATCATTATAAATCTATTAATCTGCCCTGTATCATTTTTAATACCAAAATTACAAAATATGCGACAAAATTGAATCTCATATGATTTATTATGTCTAGAACTAAACTAAATTATTCAACCCTCTTGCACTCCAAATCAGCTTTTTACTTAAACACAAAATTTATAACTCTTTCTCTTAACTTTATAAGCAATATTAAAATGCGTCAATTCGGTTCTCGTAGCTCGAGTTATGGTATATACAGTGAAAAAGTATCCAATAACAATTTCAACTGGAAATAAAATACAAAAATAGAATAAAGACAGAAATAAACTAAAATATAAAAGCACATTAAAATAGTAAAAATAATAAAATAAATTATAGAGTTTTTAAAATGTAATAGTAGAATAAAGTGTTGCTCTGCTCTGTTTACTTCTCTTATTTACTTAAAAATAAATTTTTACTTGTGAAACTAATATAATAATAATAAAAATAATAATAATAACAATAAATATTTACTATAATAAGTAAAATAAATTTGTAAATAGTTTCAAATATTAAAGTATTAATTATTTTTCTTAATTCTTGAAAATAAAATCGTAAACAATTCTTATTTTGAAAAAAAAAATCCTTTTCAACTATTAAAGTATTAGTTATTTTTCTTTATTCTTGAAAAAAATCTTAAACAATTCTTAACTTGAAAAAAAAATTCAAATATTAAAGTATTAATTATTTTCTTAATTCTTGAAAAAAAATCTTAATTAATTCTTAATTTGAAAAAAAAAATTTTAAAATTTTTAAAGTATTAATTATTTTCTTAATTCTTGAAGAAAAAAAACTTAAACAATTCTTATTTTGAAGAAAAAATAAAAAGGAATGATTTTCAATTAATCTCTAAGTAAACTTGATATAACCAAAAAAGATCTTTAACTTAATATGGTTTTCACTTTTCAAGAGAAGGATTCAACATCTAACTATGTTATTCAACCATACTAATTGAGTTATTTTGATTAGATTTAACTTATGTACTACTAATCCAACTTGGTATTATCACAACCATCAAAACCATAATGTTGAAACCAAAAAATTCTCTCTATCTTACTCATCCAATGCCATAACAACATGCATGGAAGGTAGTGCAGAGAGAGAATATAAATGAAATGAGTCAGAGATACGAATTGATGACGAGAGAGTAGTAGAAGATTTGGTAATTGAATATAAAGGGGAAGGTGGGGACTGAATCAAATCCTTAGATACCCCAAAAGGATCACGAAATATCTGTGACTCTCTCTCTCTCTCTCTTTAAAATTCTTCTGCTCCATTTCCTTACATATAGTAGGACAGGACATCCTCTTCATACATATCTTGTGACTTTCAACTTTCTTTTATGTTTTTATTTTCTCTCTTCACCGTTTTGTTTTTCTCTTCGTCCTTTTCTATTCTACATTTAACATTGTAGTAACTTCCTTTATTTATTACAGTACCTTCTTCTTTCTTCTTCTTCATTCTCATTATTAGAGAGAGAGAGAGAGTTGTTTATTCTTGTCTTTATTATTAAGATCATTCATGGCTTCTGCTTCATCTTCAGCTTCTTCTTCTTCAAATTGGGTCATGGAAAGTGGTGACATTCCTCATGTTCTAGCGGTTGATGATAGTCTTATTGATCGCAAACTTGTTGAGAAACTCCTTAGAAATTCCTCTTGCCAAGGTATACTATACCTACCTCTTACTCAACCATATTCTGTTTTTCTTCTCTTTTACTTTTAACAACTTGTTAACTAGTTTTACACTACACGTATCTCTTCTCTTGTTGTGTAAAGAAGGAAAAATAACATATTCAGTTACCTAACATTCTTTATGCTTGATGCTTTTTATTTGTGATTCATTTTGAATGGGCTTTTTGTTTGAATGGACTACAGTTACAACTGCTGAAAATGGGCTTAGGGCATTGGAGTTATTGGGCTTGACAAATGGTGAACAAAACACCTTGAACGGAGTAAGTTTTTTATTTATTTAAACATAAACTAATGTTCTGTCCGTGTGTTTGTCTGGGTTGGACGCTGACGTTTGTAATTATGTTTAATTTATTTTTGGGTAATGTTAACTTGTGCTCTTGGGGCACATGTTAAGAACTAAATTAAGAAATATCATTTTGAAAATTGTGTACAAACTTAAATTAAAGTATAAAATTAATTTTTAAATTATTTTTTCCAATACAAATTTACTAAAAGTAGTTTCCTTAACATGTGCCCCAAGGGCACAAGTTAACATTACCCTTTATTTTTTTAACTTATTATTGATAGCGACACATAGGTGTTGTGCGGAAAATGATTTGTCACATGCTAACTAGTATATTTGTGGTTTTGTAGAGATCCAAAGTAAACTTAATCATCACAGACTATTGCATGCCAGGGATGACAGGTTATGAGTTACTTAAGAAAATCAAGGTACTAATTATAATGTTGGTTTGAATGTTTCTTCAAAACCATGTTCATTATTTTGCACATTGCATTAACCACTACAAAATTCATTTTGTTAAACAGCAATCATCTGTAATGAGGGAGGTGCCAGTAGTAATAATGTCATCTGAGAACATACCAACAAGAATCAACAAGTAATTTGTCTCTACCACTAACCACATCATCTTTTAGGACCATTTTTTGTCTCTTGTATTTTCTTTATTGTTTAACTTACACAATAATTGTTCTGCTGAAAAACCAGGTGTCTAGAAGAAGGAGCTGAAATGTTCATGTTAAAGCCACTCAAACAATCTGATGTAAGAGAACTAACATGCCAGTTAATGAATCTGGGAAGGTGAAAATTCATGTTCTTAGAGTTGGTGTCCAGTGCCAAACTCTTACCCTTAGGTTTTAACCCGAATGTTGCTAATTGTAGGAATTAATGCATATCATTGTTTTGAAGATGCTGAACTCTAGTTTAGTTTAGTCTTGTCTATTTTATGCATACCAATTTATTTTTCTATAATAAAGTCGTGTCTTTTTGAAAAAAATTGAATATCTTGCAAAAATTTGAAATTGTTTACACAATCATGTAAAGTATACAACAGGAATGCTATGGTGACACCATTTTCTACACCCTACACCCAATTTACTGTTCACAAATACTTGAACAAATTTCTCAGAACATGGTTAATAGTGTGTATTTTATTGGTTAATGAAGTAGTGAAAGTGGTTAATAAATTATAGGTAAAATAATTGGTTAATGATGTAGATTTTTGTGGTTAATGCAACTGTAAAGTTGGTTAATGCGCAATCTTATATTTGTGTTATAAAATAAATTTTAAAAATAAATATATTTTTTTAAAAAAATTAATATTTTAAAAAATATATATTATTTTAATTAAAAAATACTGTTCACCGTATAAATACGGTGAACAGTGCATACGGTGTAAGTATTGGGTGTAAAAAATGGTGTAAGAATAGCATTTTTGAAGTATACAATGATTAAAAGCTATTTACAGCAAAAACAGGAAGGATAATAATGAAACAAAATTGATAACCATTTTATTCAAACTTGTGTCTATCACCAATCAAAGTGTTTTCTATGGTGGCTATGTTTGTGTTCATCTAAACCAAAACACTGAACAACAGGGTAACATGTGACAAACACGCATCTACCAAAACCTTTAAACATGCGAGATACCAAACGACAGGGATAGGAACAACATCTTTTCATGAACTTGTTCTTTCTTTTTACCCTGTTGCTGCAACTACGCTTCTGTTGCACATGTTGATCCATTTTATTATCAACAATAATAATCCTGGCCAACAGAATTATATAAAAAAAAAACATAAATTAAATTTATGTATTAAAATTTAGAAAAAGAAAAAAACAAGAAAATCATTTGATTGAGATCAATCTTACCTTGAATTTTTTGTGGTAGTACTAGAACGAGGAGAAGAGCATCTGGTGTTGTGGCTTTTGGAAAAAAGAGAAAGAGTGTGAATATATTAAGAGTATTTAAGCAATGAATATTCGTTTTGAGAAGCTTCAAGTTCATTGTGATGTGGCCTAACCTATCTCTTTTTTATGGCATTGCCTCTTGGTTGGGTTAATGATTTTTTTAAATAAAAATTAACTAAAATTGAAATCAAGAAAGGCCCAATACAAGAGCCAACAAGGATATATTATCTGATCTCTAAAGATTCTTCTAGCTATGACTATGAAGTTGTTGATCTAGTCTAAGGTAGTGCATTCTTGTAGGAGTTGAAATTTGTGTTGAGGGAACAACCAAATCAAATTTGGTTTGCACATGTAATTATTGAAGTTGTTGGATTATAAATTTAATTTGGTTTATTAGACTAATAAAGTGTTAGTTCATTTTGGTTTTAGTGATGCAATCTAATTTTATTTTTTTTACAATTGTAAAAGTAGATATATTGACGTAGTATTAAATTTATGCAGCAAAGAAATGTGCAAAATCATCTTTTGAAGAACTGTACATACTAATCTATTGTTATAAGTAGAACTCTCACTTGGAGCCTATTAATAAGGGATAACTTATTGCTTTAAACCAAACATGTAAGCAAACAAACTAGCAAGTAAGTAAGAAAATAAAAGTTCTCTCGAATATTCCTTAAATCAAGCACAAAGACATTTTAAAATATTCAATAAAGAGGAAGAGAAACTTTATTCCTCATCTACCAAGCATTGAATAAAGATGAGTTTAAGGTAATTCCAAATGCAACCTCCACTAAATAGGTTGGAGTGAAACTCCAAACCTCTTATAAAAGAGAAAACATTATGAAGAAGTCAAGTCTCTTATTATATATTGTTGGGAAACAGTGCCGTTAATGAGATAATAAAATTATGATATAAAGATTGAGTTTTTAAAACAAACACAAAAAGTTTTATTAGGTTTTATGAAAGAAAGAGAAGAAGGAAGAAGAAGAAGAATAAAAATTGATTAAAAGTGTTTTACTATTCACTTTCTCAATAAGGGTTCAAAAATTACAAGTGAATACCAACGATTAACCTCTCCAAACAACTTGAGAGAAATAATCTATTTATAGCCTACAAGCTCACTTAACAATTAGACTTACAAGTAAGGTCTAATTCGACATGCTAATTTAAACACAAAGCTAACATATTTCTATAGCATGTTTGAACAGACTTCGACTCCAGAATGTACAACTCCTGTCGAACTATGAAACTACCCTTGTCGACACTAGAGTTCGATTCAAATACCATAAATCTCGACCTTGGACCAAACTCTACACTAACAAGAGAACAAACTAGTTTTCATTATGCAACTTTATTAACTGCATACAGTGAAAAAGAGTCATCATTTGAAACTAGTTTTCAGTCAATATTTTTAATATTTAAAAAAGTTCAAAAAAATTCTTTATCATTCGGTCAATATTTGAAAGAACTGAAAAGTTTAATCTCATAATCCATGATCTCTATTGATTTTTGCAAAAGGAATGAACAGTTGAATTCCTTGAAACCAAAGGGCTACTAATGAATGCGGGAGTGTATGGATGGATGCACAAACACACATATACACAAATTCACATATTCACACATATACACAAATTCACATATTCACACATATATCCAGGTAAACAAACAAGGGCATGGGTTTGAAGATCACGAGCATGGAGTCATGGTCTGCCCATCCCAAAAGATGTGTACTAAGGATTTTACACTTGCAGAACAAGGGTTCTAAGAGGTTCCCAGAGTCATCGACAAATCTTTCGGATATTATTGGCTTACACGACTACTCATGTGGCCTAATAATATTCTCAAGATAAACTCGTCTGAGTGTAGTATCGCGTGACAACCATCACAAGTCTACACCTGGATAATCAATGCATTACGTCCTAAAAAGGCTTAGAGGGGTGAAGGAATATTAAGGCCCTCAGCTTCACGGACTCCCAGGTCGGAAAAAGTAACGCCAATACGATTACTAGTACGACATCAGTAATCGCAAAGGGACCTCCACTGAGTGTGGTTTTATCATATGTTAAACATGTTATGACTACTCCCAACAGTTAAATATTGATTATACCACAATCCTATCATAGGTGCACTCAAGTCTGGGTTATGATTTATCTCACCACTCAAAATAACAACCCTGCATATAGAAAAAACTCAGGCACAATATATATATATATATATATATATATATATATATATATATATATATATATATATATATATATATATATATATATATATATATATATATATATATATAAGAGTGATTTTAAATGAGAGATGAGAGTAACAAACAACAACTATTAGATCAAATTAATAAGAGAGATGAAATGAGAGTTAATAAGAGAGATAAATTAATAGTCACATTAATAAATAAGTTTAATCATGATCTAATGGTTGTTGTTTGTTCCTCTCATCTCTCATTTTAAAATCCCTCTCACTTGATATGCCCTATATGTGTATATATATATATATATATATATATATATATATATATATATATATATATATATATATATATATATATATATATATATATATATATATATATATATATATATATATATATATATATATATATATATATATATATATATATATATATATATATATATATATATTTACAAATATACAAGTATACAAGCAAGCATATAAAATAACACAAATGCAATAGGTGCACTCAAGTCTGAGTTAGGATTTATCTCACCACTCAAAGTAACAACCCTGCATATAAAAAAACTCAGGCACAACATATATATATATATATATATATACACACACACACACACACAAGCAAGCAAGCATATAAAATAACACAAATGCAATAAAGGTGAGCTTAACCCTCTTAGAGGAGTGAATTCTCCAATGAAGTTGTCATTTCTGTTGCGGTGAGAATTAGATATCAAGCTATTAATTAACTTGAATCACAAATCATGAAGTTTACCGCCGAACTTTAATTTATCCAAAGGAAATGGTAAAGATCGAAGGAAACCGTAGGTGCGCAATGTAACAACAAAGTTAAGAAAATCTAAGGTTCGGGAGTTGGTTATACATAGGGAAGGGGCTAGAATCCTAAGTATCTGTAGTAGTCTATATGAAACTCTTGTTAGTATTTGTGTTATGTTAAAGTTTGCTTGATAAGGGAAAGTGCTAATATAAAGACCTATGGTATATACAAAGTATGTTCGCTAAGACATCGCATCTCATACATACGTATCCGGACTAGGATGAAATCAGAGCATTCGTAGTTCACCTAACTAGGGGTGATTAGTTGCATGTGAACTCGCCAAGAATAGGGATCTTCATGCCTACATACCCTTATTAGGGAATGAGAAATCAGAGTGTCCGTAGTTCACCTCACTAGAGGTGAAAAATTCTTGACTGTGGTCAAGGTTTCAAGGGGGAAGGTAAGAGTAAGCGTTCATAAGCATGACACTCACATAGAGTACGGCGACTCAACTCAAATCTTAAGGCTAGGATAAACAGGTAAAGAAAGTAAGTGTTCATGACCATGACACACATAGAGTACGGTGACTCAAATCCTAAGGTTAGGATAAAAGGGAAAGTAAGTGTTCATGGAAAGACACTCATATAGAGTACGGCGATTCTAATTCTAAGGTTAGGATAAAAAGGAAGGAGATAAGTTAAACTAAGTTATCCTAAACATGACATGGCAGTCAACATATGGAATCCTTTCCTTTGGAATTGGATTAATAAGAGAACATAGAGGGAGAATTCTAACCTAATGTTCTCATGCAAAGATTAAGAACTTAAATCTTAATCGAAAATTAAGTCAGACTACAAGATCCTAAGGAAACATGCAAAAATAAATGCTAGCAAATGAATAAACAGGATATACACAAGCAATTAAGATGCATCAATAAGAGAAACAGGATCAAGTTACAAAGATATGAGAAAATAATATAGCAGCAAAGGTGAGCACAAGAGTATGCTCAAGAGAATAGTCAGAAATCAAAATCACAAGATCAAATAAATATAGTCAAGTCTCTAAGTACTGAAAATTCAATATACAAGTCACCAAACCCATAGAAGTTAAATTGATAAAGAAATCAAGTTAAATAAAGTCTAAATGATTTTATACAATTAAATTCTAAGTTCATATCAAAAGGAAAAGATAATTCAGAAATTAATTAAAAAAATGTTTTTGAAGTTTTTATTCTTTTAACAAATAAATTAAGTAGGAATGTATACTCCTAAAAAAATAAACTAATTAACCTAATATTATCAATTAAAAATAACTAATTAATACACATATTATAAATTAAAATTAACAGTATTTACAAAATAGTTAATAAAATTATAATTAACAAAATATTAATAAAGTATTAAACAAGAATTTTTAATAAAATATTTAACAAAAATAATTAACAAAATATTAACTAGAACTTTCAAGCCCAGAAACTTTGTTAAAAGTTCTAGTTAATAAGAATACACGGCTCATGTATCTCATCAGCTAGAAACAATGGCCTTGTTATTGAAACACAATTTCATTTTACTTTTGGAAAATAAACAATCAAAGTTTATATCAACACAACAACAACAAAATTAAGTAAAATACATTGAACTAAGAAGGTTAAGACAAGTTTTTACTTTTCTAAAGGCTGACGGCAAAATTGTTTGAACCATGCGCATTTCATTTCATCTCAAATTACAAACGACATACAAAACGAGCATGATTAGATTTGTTTCTTGAACGATGTCGTAAACTGCACCTCCTACTTAAGTCACCAAAACTATGTTTCAAAATATGAAATAAAGAGATTGCAAATATAACACTACTCCCTACGCTTCTAAAAACCAACAACAAATTCGATTCACACCAAAGATATTCATTTGATTTTTAAAAGAAAATTACAGTGATTCAGATCTAATTCCAATTTCCGAAAGATAAACATTAACCAGAACCACTTCAGAAACAATCCTACAAATTATACAATTTAAGCACTTGTAAACTTAGTAACAGCCTTTGTTCCTTCAGAGACGGCATGCTTGGCCAATTCTCCAGGAAGAACAAGCCTGACTGCAGTCTGAATTTCCCTTGAAGTGATCGTTGGCTTCTTGTTGTATCTTGCAAGTCTGGAAGATTCGGCAGCAAGCTTCTCGAAGATGTCGTTAATGAAACTGTTCATGATTCCCATGGCCTTGCTTGAGATTCCAATGTCTGGGTGAACTTGCTTCAGAACTTTGAAGATGTAGATCTTGTATGTCTCTACGCTCTTCTTGTTTCTCTTCTTCTTCTTGTCTCCGGCGGCAGCGCCACCGTCCTTGGGTAGCTTCTTTCCGGCCTTTGGTTTCTTCTCTGCCGGAGCTTTCTCGGCCACGGTAGACTTCTTCTCTTCTGCGGGCTTCTTCTCCGCGGGCTTCTTCTCTCCCTTTGGCGCCATTGAATGATTTGAGAAATTGAAATTTCGGAAATGAGATTAGGGTTTAGAATTAGAAAGGAGTTTGATAGACAACAGGGTTGAGATAGTTTATATATAAGATGGTTCTCGCGCTGTTATTGGCTAATGTGCTTATTCACGGATCGTTGATGTGGAACTCTTTTAGCCGTTGCGATGATTTTCCTAGGGACATGAGGATGGACGGCCATGATCTTTCTTTGATTCAACGATGTTGAAGATGCTATGGGTGATCTCCTTTAATTTAGTCCCAACAAAATTTCAGTATCTTCTAAACTTTGACCCATGCTTAAATAAAACATACTAGTACTAGTACTGCTTAATTATCTATTAACTTTATATTTTTAATATTTTTTTAATATGATTTTAAAATATTATAAAAAAAAGTTTATATACAGCTTTTTTTTTTACAATAGAATGAATTAAATATAATATTTATAAATATCATATATTTATCAAATGTATAAAATACATTTTCAACAAAAACGTAACACTCAACATTTTATTTTATATTGTTTCACAACTAAATCACAATTTATGGGTATCGGTAAATGCAGATGTTGAGTTTATTGTGATAGTTTTGAACTTTTAATATTGTCGAGAGGGTATGACCTACATTGCAGTCATCAGATTGATATGGACTCTAGCAAAGTCCTTGTGTGCAAGATTACAAGTTTATATGAGAAAAGAAGACTGCACACTTTGCATTTTTTTGCCTTCTCCACTATTCGACCTTTATCCATGGACCTTGCGGGGAGCAAGCTAGAACAATTGTCCTCAAGTCCTTGTTTCTGCTTTGCAAACTGAAGGTTTGTAATACATGTTTATGTCCAACCACTAGATTCAGTGATGTGAAGGTCTTTGATCGAAAGTTATCGCTCTTGGGATCAAACGCATAATTTTCTTTCTTGTAATAAGTAATGTTTCGTTAGAAACGACTGATGTGTGTCCCTACGGCTACGCTGGTTGGTGATGATATTCCCTCTTCATTATAGTACTCTAATACTTTGAATAATTTTTCGAATAGATATCAATCAAGTGGATCGTACGGTCCTTAGTAGATGAATAGGGTATAAAAGGCTTCTAAAACACCATTTTGACTTTCCCTTCCATTAGTGATCTACAAGATAGTCCTTATTTGCATTTTCAATGAATGAGAAATCAATATACGAGATTATGTTGTGTTTGAGATAAAGGACTACAACTATAGGAAAATCAGAAGTTAAGCAGAGCATATTTTAATGTCATTGTGAGACCGCGAGAGTTGTTCCTTTGACTTAATGCATATTTTTTGATTTTGTAGACATAGACCACTAGATCACTTTCTTCCTCGTCTGTCATGACAGGTCTTATTAGACACACGCGAGATATGAACTTCATTAAATGGATCATTTCCAACATAGCTCTCACTATTGATTTAATTTCGTCATTATTATTTATTACTACACAACTTGAATCAGTAAAAACCAATTATTATTGTTACTTTTTTGCTCATAACTATTCATAAAGTTTTATATTGAAAATCAACTTAAGTTATTACAGTTTTTGTGGAATTGATGCTTTTACTTTTAATTTTACATTATTTTCTATTATTTGACTGTATATAGTTGCACATATAAATAGTCCAACAAAGAACCTATGTCTCCCTTTCTATTTTGTTTAGTTAAGGATTTCCTTAGCAGAAGCTTGTTTCTTCTGGCCTCAAATAACAAGATTAACCTCATTAGTGCTTTTACACGTCAAAAAGTTCCATCTTACGACTTATATGCTGATGGCATTATGATATTATCCAAAGGAAACATTGTTTCCTTAGATGCTATTAAAGATATCTCCATGATATACTCAACTTACTCAGGCCAAAACATTAACCATTCTTAAAATTACCATTTATGCAGGGTCTATGAAATCCAAAAGACATGTAATGCTAACTGCTAGGAAGGATTTCACTATTGGTCAACACTCTTTATCTTCTTAAGGGCTCTTATCTACAAAGGAAACCCTAAAGTTAGTCACTTTTAACTTATTGTAGACAAATTTAGAGATAAGTTGGCATATTGGGAAGCCCATATTTTATCCATTGCTGGGAGTGTTCAATTGGTCAAGTTTGTGATTCATAGCATACTTATTCATACCCTAATGGTTTATTCCTGGCCAAGTTCTTTGCTTCAAACCATTGAGATAGTGCATAAATTTCATTTGGAGTGGTGACTTTTCTAAAAGGAAAATGACCATAATGTCTTGGAAGAAATGTTGCTAGGATTCCGCTGCAGGTGGCATTGGAATCAAATCATTGGTCACTACTCACCTTTAATGAGGCTCCCAATCTTTTGAATTATTGGAAAATGGAAAACTTTATTGATCACTGGGCTCGTATTCTTAGAGATGGAGTCTACATGTAAGGAGGTCACATTAAGCATCACATTAACTTTGCATTTCTATTTGGAAAAAGGTGACAGAATCAACTTCTAGGTAGATAACTGTCGTGGCATAACTTTAATCGGGTATTTGTCGATACCGAGCATCCATGAAAACTTGAAATTAATACTTAGTTCATTTATTCATGATCACAAAATTGTGCTTCCTCCTAACTTGTTGGATGTCTTCCCTAGTCTACACTCTTTAGCTCATAATGTGATCATTGATAAGGAAAGGAATGATATGTTGGTTTGGACTCTAAAAGTTGAAGGTCATCTCAACCATAAAAAGACTTATGTTCCTAAGACATGATCAATCCACATTATACATTGGGGTAAGAGAATTTGAAAAATTGTTATCCCACCTTCGACCTCTCTTCTGTATTGGAAGCTCTTGCATGGCAAGCTGATAATTGATGAGCAATTATGTCTCATAGGTTTGTCTGTCTTACCATGTGCAGTATCTATAAAAGGTGTTTTGAATACCTTATGCGTATTTTCTTTGACTGTGTATATGCAAGAAATATCTCGAACATGATGAGCAAGGTTTTTGGTAGTCATGTCAACAAAGTCATATCTGACTGCTAGTAAATCTTAAATGCTTAACCATATTCTTGTAGGAATTTTGAACGGCTAGAAATTATGCTAGACTCAAAGGTATCCATATTGAGAGTAGTGGACATTAGAGTCTTCTTTCAAGTGTTTGTCTGTGGCGCGTGCTTGAAGGCCCCACCTTCTAGAGTTTTTAAGGTGATCAAGGAGGTTTTTGGGAGGTGCCTCTTCCAAATCGAACTAAAGGGAATTTAGATGGTATTTTTTGTGTTGCTTCATGTGAGGGCATATTTCAGCATCACAAAGGTAGAGACATTAATAGTTGTTTGTTATCTTTGACCTATGAACTTTTTTTTTTGTTGAGATCACGAGGTTATCCTTCATATAAAGCATGTGATTGCCTTTAAATGGCCTTACTTTTTGCTGGAAATGAATTCCACTATTGTGACCCAATCTTTTTCTAAACCATCTTGGTTCCTTGGCATATAAGGTACAGATTAAACAATTGTATTATTAGTACTAACTATATCTTCTTTGACAACCCAAATGCTTAAAGCATATATTTTAGCTAGTTTAGGCCTGATAACTAGAGGTTATACTTGGTGGGATCAAATTCATCATGATGTAATTAGTACTTATAGTAAAAATTTAAAGATATACCTAACTTTAGACATTTCTAATCCGGAAGGTTTTGGTCTAATACACCCCTCATTTTGTATCTCCTTCCATTTATATATTTTCTTAGACTTTGTTTTAAAAGAATATAGGAAGATCTGTCATTTTACAATTTGTTGGACTTCTGTGTGAAAAGTAGATAGTATATATAACCAACTAATTAGGAGCATGAACATGCCTACGAATTATGACACAATCGTGCCAGGACTCTCAAGCCCTTCTCACTTGCCGCGACTTTCAATCTACCACCAGTAACACTGCCAATCTTAACCTCTAATGGCATCTGATTCCGTCTAAAATTACTAACAGGAGCTTGGTTAGACTTGTTTATTGAACGATGTCGTAAAGTGCACCTCACAGCTTAAAACGCCAAGTCTGTTTCAACATATTTTTACCAAACCACACAACAGTCTTTCTCCAACATTAAAAGTATTAGTTTTTGGTAGAAATTCAAAATATCTTCAATTAGCTATTTCTTGATTCAAAAAATGAAATAAAATTTTTGATTCATACAAAAGATATTCATTTGATTTTCAATAGAGAAAAAAAAAAACACAAAAACAGATCTAATTCCAAAAGAGATAAACATTAACAAGAACCACTACAGAAACAACCACAAAAATTCTACAGTTTAAGAACTTGTAAACTTGGTGACAGCTTTTGTTCCTTCAGAGACGGCATGCTTGGCCAATTCTCCAGGAAGAACAAGCCTAACAGCAGTCTGAATTTCCCTTGAAGTGATCGTCGGCTTCTTGTTGTATCTCGCAAGCCTGGAAGACTCAGCAGCAAGCTTCTCGAAGATGTCGTTAATGAAACTGTTCATGATTCCCATGGCCTTGCTTGAGATTCCAATGTCTGGGTGAACTTGCTTCAGAACTTTGAAGATGTAGATCTTGTATGTCTCTACGCTCTTTTTGTTCCTCTTCTTCTTCTTGTCTCCGGCGGCAGCACCACCGTCCTTTGGAAGCTTCTTTCCGGCCTTTGGCTTCTTCTCAGCCGGAGATTTCTCGGCTACCGTAGACTTCTTCTCTTCTGCAGGTTTCTTCTCCGCTATCTTCTTCTCTCCCTTTGGCGCCATTGAAGGAATTGAGAATTTGAAATTTCAGAAAATATTTAGGGTTTGGGATTAAGACGTAGAAAATGAGTTTGGAAGGAAAATAGCATTGAGAAGATTTATATAGAAGATGGTTCTCGCGTTCTTATTGGCTTATGTGATTATTCACGGATCGTTGACGTGGAATTTCTTTAGCTGTTACGATGACTTTCATAGACGGTCGCGATCTTGCTTTGATTCAATGATCTTGAAGATGCTATAGGTGATGATTACGGATGGCCAGATGGGTGATCTCCTTTGACCATTGCTTAAATAAACATACTACTACTACTTAATTATCTATCAACTTTTTATTTTTTAATGGTTTTTTTTAAATCATAAAAAAGTTTATTTACAACTTCTTTTTTTCCTATAGTGAATTAAAAATAATATTCATAAAAATTATGCACTTATCCGTGTATAAATACATCATCAACAAAAATATAAGATTAAAATGTTTTTTTCTATATTGTTTCGTAAAGGAATCATAATTGATCGATAATTAAGGATGTAGAATTTATTGTGTTAGTTCTAAGTTTCTAATGGGGTTTAAAGGAAGTTGATTTGCAAAGTTAACATTCTAACATTCAGGTCAGTATAAAAGTGAAAAATGATGTATGAAGGACACTGAATTTGAATACCCCAAAAATGTTGTGTTTCCGTTATAAATAGGATAAATAATTGGTAACTGAAAACGTGGACCATGGTTAGCTATTAAATTGTTCTAGACAGCTAGCAAAATTCTTGAGTGTAAAATTACCTGCTTATAGGGGAAAATGAGACTACTTGTTTTGCGTTTCATTCCCTTTTCTATGTTGTTATGCCTTTATCCACGTGTCTTGTGGGCAACCCACAATAGTTTCCCCCAAGCCCTTATTTCTGCTTTGCAGGACAAGAGTTTGTTATACTTGTCTCAGGATTCAAGGATGTGAAGACCTTTGATGG
The DNA here is from genome assembly GCA_963859935.3 of Lathyrus sativus. Taxonomy (NCBI): domain Eukaryota; kingdom Viridiplantae; phylum Streptophyta; class Magnoliopsida; order Fabales; family Fabaceae; genus Lathyrus; species Lathyrus sativus. Next base: position 542,386,266 of record OZ012739.1, on the reverse strand, counting down.
GACATCATCTCTCTTGACAACAGGTGCATTAAATGTCTTTATAATAATAGTTAATGTTTTGCTAGAAACGAATGACATGTGTCCTTACGCTAATTAGTGATGATGACCAACTTTTCTTTATAGTACTCAAGTACTTCGAATAGTTTTTTGAGGAGATATCTATCGTTGGTAATGCGTAATGGATCGTATGATACTTAGAAGATGAATAAGGTATGAAAGGCTTCTGAATCACCATTTTAGCTTTTTCTTCCATTATTAACATGCAATTTAGTCCTTTCTACTTACTTCTTTATTTTCTTCGTGAGCTTCTTTGTTCTAGCATTTGATTTAGATTGTACGATCTTTGTCCGTTTGCACAGGTCATGCATATTCCATTAATTCTTATTCTTTAAAACAAAGTTCGATGTTTTTCTTTCGCTTTGCTCCCCTTTTCTAGGGTTTTCAGAATAATGGATGTTTTGACCCTTTTATCTTCTTTTTTGGAAGATTTTCTTTGTATTTGGTATTTTCTCTTAAGGGTTCTCATGTTTGAATTTGCTTAATCACCATATTTTGTTTGTATTTGATCTTTCTTTATAGTATTCTTAATCATGGAGATTGTATCAATCTCGACCAAGAGGGCTGATAGGGATATCTAGGGTGATTGAGTGGATCGAGACATATTGGGACTATTTTTCCTTTTGTTCGTGAAGCCATTTTAAAGAATGCTTCGATTGACGTGGTTCCTTCATCTGATTGGGCAATGTTTCCCCATAATAAAGAGAATATGGTATACAATTAATATGATAGGTGTTTCATCACTTTCCATGAATGTTTATTCACCATCATAGGCATGTTCCTTCATTGCAATGAGTTTGACGTTAATATACCAAACCATTTGTTGATTTCCCGTTGTTAGTTACATCCACTGAGTTGGGCATTTGTTAAAGTTTTCCATCATTAGTTTGAGTACAAGGGGGTAAATTGACTGTGGCAATGTTCTTTAATCTCTTAAAACTCAAAACAACCCAAACTACACGAACAATTCAAGCTTTCTTTCCTTGAGGTAAAACACAAGATACTTTAAAACCTATTTTGATAACATGAAAAATTTCAAGGATTGTGTCTTTCTGGTTACTCCTCTTAATGAAGAAGCTCATGCAAAGATATGAAATTAAGATCTTGGTCCCCCACTAGTGTGTCGAAATTCATTATGTAAGTACTGGAGCTAAAGTCATTTCTTGAATAATAAGGATCATATGTTTACAATGAGGGGGGACTTTTCTCAAGAAGAGTTATATTTAATGTAATAGTTTGTGGCTTTCTATAAGGAGCTTGGCAACATCGGTGGTGATGTTCCATCTGAAATGGCATCAAGAAAATGATTGAATAGGTTCATTTAGACTCGATAGGTAATGGATGCCAAATATGAGAAGGAAAGGAAGGCCGTCTGTTGCAAGTGACACGAAATCTCATTTTCCTTAACATATTTTCTTGAATTACTCCTTCTCTGATATCTTTTTTTGTCGATCACACACACACGTGTGTGTGTGTGTGTGTGTGTGTGTGTGATGAAGCAATGCGGAAGATAAAGAGAGATGTGTGTATGTGTGTGTGTGATGAAACAATACAGAAGATAAAGAGAGAGGTTCAACTTGCTTCTCTTCTGGCCGCCATATCGAGCACCCTATCTGCTAGGGAAATCTTTACTTCGGGTATGTCTGTTGGTACACCCTTTGGTCTGGTTGTTGGTCCTTCTTTTCTCTCATGGCTTTTATTGATAAAATAGAACATGACAATGTGATCTTCTTTATTACAATAGTTGAATTTTAAGGTCTTGCAATCAAAGGTGAGCTTGGAGTGGCAAATGTTACTTAAGATTTTACAATTGTGCTTAGGTTTATAACCAATACCAACCTTATTGTAAGACTCTCATTGGTTTCCTAACAAAAGATCAAAGGTGTTTCTTCCTTTAGTGAATTTACCTAGTGTATTTTGAAGATCGTCAATTTTATTTTTCAAAATGTTACACTGATCACACTTGATATATTCATATTAGACATTATGAGGGGAGGAGGAGTTTTGAATTAGATTGTATTGTCTCTTTTTATGAATTTATATTTCTTACGACATGTTTTTATTCTTAAATCCAAGGGAAGAGATGATGTCTTAATAGGTAGAGGTAATTTGTTATAATTTACTTGTTTCTTTTGTTATCTTCTTTCGAATGAAAATAAATCTTGATAAGAAAAGTGAGAGGTTGCCTCGCCGTCTTGAAGATGTTTCATAAGACAAATGTTTGTTTCTTCCTTACTTGAGGATTTCATATCATCGTTATCCTAGGATATGTATACTCTTTTTACTTTTCTATGGGATTTCTTGAACTTTATTTGATTTTTGTTTCTTCTCTAGTTTTGAGGGCAGTTTGGTCTTATGTGTCATTTATTTCCATATTGATGACGTGTAGGAATGAATGAGGAACTTTCTTCACTTTGCTTATTGATCCTTGAAGTTTGTTTTTCGTGCTTTAGGAATTTCTTGAATTTTTGAAATGTGAATTCATTACTTTTACTTTGACACTCTTTATCTTATGGCTCCATATCTTTAATGTTTGTGGCTTTTAATGCAATACATTTTATTCTCAACCGGCCAAAGGCCCAAAGAGCTCAAGCCCGAACTGATTTCAATCCACTCTAAATAAGCCAAGGTATAAAGTCATGTAACAAGATATTAAAGGTACACTTTTTATCTCCATTTTTTACTACACTCATCTTGAACTCTGAACTAACTTGATTATTGGAGTGTTAACCTTGCAGGTCCACCCTTGCACCACTATATCATATATCAACACCATTGGTTCAATATTCATCACCATCAACATATACCTAATTATGGTTCTGGAACGAAACATTTTTCTTCTTTTTCTTGTCATCTTCTTTGTTACCAGCAAGTCTTTTCAGATGCATCTCATGTTCATACAGTTGTCCAAAGATATCATGTGTGTGTGTGTCCATAGTTTATAGATTACTAGATTCGCAATTTGTAGTGACTTTAGGGTTCCTAACAACGGTTTAAGCATCTAATATTTTTCACAACTAGTTCCTAATTTGAAAATGTTTTTCCCATAGTTCTCATATGACTCATGATATGAGTAAATCATGTTTGCATTTGATTTATGTTCTCTTAAGATTTTGTTTTTAAAAGTTCATTATTGTGAGCTAATGTGTCAACATTGCCCTCTTTACCTCGTTAGATGCTTCATGGGTAATTTGGAAGATGTCCCATATTTCTTTAGCATTCTCGTACTGAGAAACTTGCAAAAACTCATCAAGAACGAGAGTGATAGTTATGATAACTTTCGCCTTAAAATTGTGTTGCATATTTTTTTTATCATCTTTGGTCCAATCATTTTCATTTTTTTTCTACAACACCATTATATTTATGAGTAGGAATAAACGTACATTCCTTCACAATCTTTTAAATACCACAATCCATCCCTTCTATGAAAAACTTCATTTTCTCTTTCCACTAATTATACCCTTCTCCTTTAAAAGATGAGGTTTGTTTAGTGAGTATGTTGAAGTCATTTTTATTTCTGGGATGATTAGTCTTTAATAGGAGTTAGACACTGATATCACTTGTTAGACAAGTGACTTTAGACACAAGAAGGGGTTTAATTGTGGTATTCAAAATTTGTGATTAAATTTAAGGTTTTGTTAATTAAAAAGTGAATTATGTTAGAATTCTTATGATTAGAGTAAAATAAACAACAAAACATAAAAGAGGTAAAGTAAATAGCAAAAATTAAGATAAGGATTTAGATAGGTGACACCAGTTATTTATCCAGGTTCGGCCGAACGTTGGCATACTCGTATCCCCATGAGATCTTATTGATATTTTGACTATAAATTTGAGCATTTATAAGTTATGCCCATGAACCTTCGGTGCAAGAAGATCTAAATATTTTACAATGGCTTATCCCCAACTAAAAAGAAAGGCTTTTACCTAGACTAAGCTAACGAAACAATTAGAGATTTTCCAGGCAAATCTTAATAACCAAACCGAACTTTTTCAGGCTAAGTTCTAAAACCATACCGAGATTTTAAGACTGATTAATCTCAAGAACCAAACTTTATTTCCCAAGAATGTCACTCTCTTGAGATTGATAACAATGGCACAACACCAATACAAATTCTTCCTTACAAATAGTTTTCACTGACAAGGCACTGAGGTAACTTAGGTGGACAAAAATTAGAAAGAGAAAGAAGAGAGATAAGTTCCAAAGAAATTGAAAATTTATAAACTTGTGTGTAAGATAAAGATGAGAGGTATTGTGTGAGCTATTGTTATGTGCAAGTATACACAGTCAAATAATGGTAAGTGGTGTAAAAGTAAGATCATCGATCCCACCAAGATTGTGATAACTTAAATTTATTCTTTCTTTGAAAAAACTTATGAATATACATGAGCAAGATGGTAACAATAATAGAGGTTTGTAACAGATTCAGATTGAAGTACAATAAAATATAAGTGAATGTAAAGAAGTTAAATCAATAATGAAAGCTATGTTGGATAATGATACATCTAATGAAGTTCATATTGTATGTGTGTCTGATGAGACCTATCATGACAGATAATGTAGAAAGTGATCTAGTGGTGTATGTCTACAACATCAAGGCATATGCAGTAAGTTAATGGAACAACTCTTGAGATCTCACAATAACATTAAATCATGTATGTTTGCATCTTCTGAATTCCCCTATGGTTATAGTCCTTTATCTCTAAAGTGATTAATCTAGTGAATATGTTTATTATACTATTTTCAACCATATTTGTTTATGAAGTCCGTTAGTTAAAGAATCTTTCAACTTTTAACCAACTTTTACATATTTCTAAGGTGATCAATCAAAGAAACAGATCCATAGAATTATTTCACATAGCAAAATATATCACTTTAAATCACACCATGTTAACACAAAATACTAGTTTTCTTTAAACTTCACATTTCTCAACATAAAGAGTTTTAGCTCATAGTGGGCAAAATAAATACAGCAACACAAGTTCTTACATTTGACATTTCTAAACACAAATGAAAAGAAAATGTAAACGTAAGTATGCCATTCTACTCCTTGCAATCCTTCAATCAGCAGGAGGTGAGTTCTGTCACACCAAAAAACTCAACACTTCTTTAATGGAGGATGTAAGGAAGGATCTCTTCACTATGGTTCACTATTCTTCTTCTTCTTCTTCTTTTTATTTTTCTTCGTCTTTTTCTTCTTCTTCTTCTCCTTCTTCTTCTTCGGTAAGATGATTATTTAGTATATTACTAAAGTTTCCAACTTCTGAAACTCCTTTCATTTCATCCAAGATGCTCCTTTTATACCTCTTACTTTTAGGGTTATGTCTTGTCATTGGATCATGGGCTATGTGGATATTCATTGGTTTTGGACCATTAATCACAACATATTCCTTCTCTCTGCATTTGAATCAACTCCAGGTAGTTGAATTTCCAACGTGCAGGGGACAACATATTCTCTAGCAAGCCTACTATGCAGCTAGACACAAAGCATGCCATTTTGCATATTACAACTTTTTCAGACTTTGTCTTATAATGTTTGATCTTATCCATTCTCGTTTCCAGCTTTTTTTCACTATAATTCTCCGATTGTTTCCACGTGTGCCCTAATGACATGAACATTCACTTATGGTAACCTTATTTTCAATTGACACTTAGTCGAAAGTTGAGGTTAAAGTGATGGTCCAGTTCTGTCATGCTAAAACTTATCAAAGTTCAGTCTTACACATGTAACAAACACATAAAAAAACTCATAAGTGAGATCACTTATTGCTCTCTTCACAACCTTACTTAAAACAAAAAAACAAACTTAAATTAACCTAACAAATTGGCTTAATAACAAAATAAAATCAAGTGTTAAGGGCTAGAATACCTCACACATATTAAGTTATCAAGAGTGTGTCCTTTATATAGGAGAAGAAATGGCTAAAAAGAAAACGATCCCTGAAAAATATTAATTTTTCAATTGATTGGATCCTTATTCCAATTAATTTAATGACCTAAATAATCGATTATTTTTTCCCGTTTTGGAAGGTTTAGGTAGACTTGTTACCAATCATTAAGACACTATTATAATCGATTATATAATTAATTTTGCTTCTTCTAATAAATTGGCTTTAGGCCCTCAATCAATTAGATAGTTCAATTTTCTTCTTCCAATCGATTGACTTTAGACCACAATCAACTGGGTAGTTCAAAAGCTGCTTTAAATGAAGTTGACAATTTCCTAATCAATTTGTTAAGGCTTGAAAACATTTTAAGTGAATTGTTATTTAAGAAAGAGGTTCAAAAAGGATTTTGTGTGTGTGTGTTTCTATAGTACATTAGGAGTTACTCTCCTACTTTCTCAAAACTCTTGTCACTCAAACAGACACGACCAGGCGAGCTATCATACTCTTTCTCTTTCATAACTCTGAGGCTTTCAAAAACATTGGGAAGTTTCTCAATACGATCATCAACTTCATACATGCAAGCACATAAATCCAGATTCTTCACTTTTTTATGATGACAACACATATCTCAGGGAGATGGTAAAATAAGAAACATACACACACACACACACACACACACATAGTGATTAAGTTCCTTCTTACATGAGTAGAGAGTATATTATACTCCACCTGAAAGTTTGTAGTACTCTACAATGGCCTCTTGTTTGGTAGTTGTGTTTGTGTTAATGTTTTGCTTGCTAATGGTTATGGACTAGGGTAAGGACCTATGGGTATACACACTAAGTATGTTCACCAAGACGTCGCATTTCGTGCCTACGTATCCTAGCAAGGATGGAATCAAAGCAACCGTAGTTCTCCTAACTAGGGAGAGAAATCTTGACTATGGTCAAGGTTCAAGGGGAATAATCATCCATAACAATGATACTTATATAGAGTTAACAAACTCTCTAAGTCTAAGTTGAAAGACTAACTGGGGATTAACTTTAACTAAAGCCAAAAGGGGAAAAGTGAGTACCCATAACAATGGTACACACATAGAGTTAACAAATTCTAGACCTAAGCTCTAAGTTGTAGGATTCTTAACAAGGTATACTAAAGGCCTTGACTTGACAAAATCAAAGGGTAGTAGGTTTTAACTAAAGACTAAGCTGAAAGTCCTAATGACTTTAACAAGGTCAAAGGGAGGTGGAAACAAAATGAGCTATTTATGACATTGAGTCAATAGAGAGACTTTCCTTTGGACTTAGGGACATAAGGCAACTCTTTTGGATGAGAGCTTACAAGCTACATCACTTGGGAAAATTAAAGCTTAAGCACACATATACATTCATTCAAACATGATGAAGATATAGAGATCAAGGTAACAACCAAGGAAGCATGTAACAATATTAAGAAAAGATAATAACAAGGTTACAACCAAGTATTCATCCACAGAAGATTGGAATTAAAACCAAGTGGTAAATATAGATGTTACAACATCCAAGAATTTTATGAAGTGAGGTTCTTATAAGACAAAACATCATAGATTGAATCATGAATAAGTCAAAACATTATTTATCATGGCAAAGTTCAAAGATCGACATGTATAAATCATAACAATATTTAAACATGGATACAAGTAGAAAATCATGTATAAGTCAAAACATTACTTATAACAAAATTCAAAGTTCAAGATTAACATGCATAAATTATAACAATATTTAAGCATGTACACAAGTCAAGGTAGGTAACAACAAAACATCTTTGAATAAGGGTGTGACATGTGTGACAACAACATGTGAATCATGGCGAATCATGTTAAATAAGTAGGTAACAACCAAACATGTAAAAGAAATTCAATTATGGATTTGTAAGCAACAATGAGAAGAATCTCAAAGGGAATTCATACCAACATGTTTCAAAGTAAAATAAACAAATGTCTAGGAACATTTAGGACAATATATGAGAACATGAAGCATATATTCATTCAATACATTTGATTACAAGAGGGAACCTCATGTTAAGGGCAAGGTAACAACCAAGGTTTCAATAACATTCAAACAATTCATTCACATGTGAACATGAGCTTGTATAAGTGATAACTATCATGTAGTAACAAGGTATGCAAATTCACACATCAAGTGAGATTCATATAAGTTATATTGGGTGCATACAAGCAAATAAAATCAAATGAATCAATCAAAAAGATCAAGAGAAAGCCTAAGAAACTCTAAAAAAAGTCACAAATTTTGAACATACACAAGTACAAAATAAATAATTCTTTTTGGGTTTTTCTTGATGTATACAAATAATATACATTTTCATGAGCATTTATCAAAAATATTGGTATCAAAATGATAAAAATCAAAGAAGTTATGATTAATTCAATTTGTGAAGTAAAACATAAAAATAAAGCATTAAAAAATAGGAGATGCACTTGATGGGGTTTGAACCCACACCACTGGGGTTGCTGGCTCAAAACATTAGCCACCCAGCTAACACGCGTGTTGCGATTCAATAATGGGAGCAAAATAATATATGTAAACCAAGCTTCAAAAATGAGAAAATAGCAAAAGGGTTTATCAGCAGGGTCGAACCCAGACATACAAGGCAAGCAAGGACACGACAAGGTAAGGTTCTACCACTGGGGTGACTGTTACATCCAGTTATAATGCACTTCTAAGTATTTTTATTTTTAAGATCACCCAAAATGGCCACCTTAGTGCCACATCATGCCAGATCACCTCCCAATCATCTTCTCCTTCTTCTTCTTTGCTTATCTCTCTCGTGCCCTAGTTTCATTATCCATGGCCAGATTTTCAACCTTCCATAACTCCTTCATCTCTCAACCATTTTCAATGATATAAAGATCAAAGTTGGAGCATTTTTCACTAGGATCAAGAATATAACAATATCTTGTCCTAAAAATGACTGAGTAACTCACAAATTATTCAACAACAATGCAACACATCAAGAATATCACATGTCAAAACATTACACGTGCAACTCATACAATGTAAACAATGGTTTAAACATCTAACACATGATAATATCTACATGTTTGATTCACAAACGAATCATTAATGGTGCATGAATCATGAGAGTGGATATTCATAATTCCTTACCTCTTGGAGAAAGTCCAAGTCTTTTTCTCAGCAATTGTAGTTGTAAGATGATAACCTCCACAACATGTTGAGCCTTTTGAAGTGTGCTCGGATGATTGAACAAGATGGAACTGGCTTCTAAAACAGAATACGATTCTTCTTGCAACAATGGAGATTAAAGATGGTGCAGGTTGTTTGAGATGTTACATCAAGGTTTCAAGGGTTTGAATAAAGTTTATGGAGTGTCTATAGAAGTTTTGTGATATTGGTTTACAAAATGCACGAGCCAACTGTGTGTTTGAGGTGTTCTTGCAAATTTGGATGGTTTTTGCAAGAACAAGTGGTTCTGAGTATGCAATGGGTTTTAAGAGGTTTTATTAGGTTATTTTGTGATTATTTTCACTGAGGATTGATGTCCTATTTATAAGAGAAGTGGATGGTTTGTGATCTGGTCAGAATCCAAGTTTTTCCAAACTTGTCCACTTGAAAATCAACTTGCTTGTGATGATGATTTATCTTGGTTCAAGGGATCAACTATAAGAGTTGCTGGGTAGAGAGCATGATTTTGAAGATTGAGTGTACTTTGGAGTGTAGAAGGAGGGTAGGGGAATGGTTAAAGGCAGATTTCAAGGAAAAGCCATACTTTACCAAAGTGGAAGTGTTTACTTTATGCCATAAATGGAAAACCTTCTTGGTTCATGACTTAAAAATTTGTGTAATCACTTGAAATTTCATGTAACACTTTGATCAAAGAGTATATTTCCACTAAACAACTTAAAACACCAAAGTTTGCAGCAAAATTTGATTATGCATCATGTCATGCCAAGTTAGAACCTTGTATTTCAAGTCTTTATACCTTAACTTCTTCTCTTTTAAACTCCTAGCTCACAGATGCTATGAAGGCGTTCTTGTACTTTTTGGAAAGCACTAAACATGCTCTACAATTTTTATGTTTTAAGAATTTCTTGAATGAAAAGGGGTCATGGTGAAAATTGGCCTTGAAGTTGACTGAAAAATGAAGGAGTAAGGCTTCCTTGAAAAATTCTAAGTGTTTTGAAATTCTTCCACACTTTGAAGCTTCATAATTCAAAATCTAAGCATATTTTGCTCATAGGTCACCAGAATACTTTTGTAGTACATGAGTAGATCTACAAATTGATCTTTGGAACTCAAAAAATGGATGTGTGGATTGGAAGTTATGGCCTTTCAAAGTTGGTACCAAAATTAGGGTTTTTTCCCACACTTAGAAAAATTCAAGTTCTCCAAGTTTTCTTCCTTTGCAAGAAACTGCTCAAATCTTGATTTCTCATGATCAAACTAATTGATTGAACATATGTTGATGAAATTTGGCTTGGATGCTCCAATTTGAACCAAAAACCTAAAAGTCAAAGACTTGACTTTGCTAGATGAATTTTGAATCAGATGAATTTAACTGTGCGATCTTCAATGAATTTACCTCTTGGGACTCCTCAAACATCATATGTAGGCTCCAAAGATGTTCATGAACATATGGACTTATGTATCAATGCTTGGACCAAAATTCAAAGGCACAATTGACTTTTCTTGACAAAACCCTCATTTGGGGCCAGATAAAATTGGGCTTCAATTGACTTGTAGTGAGATCAATTAGAACTTGATTCTTGTTGAATATGAGCTTCTTGAATGTATGAGAACTTGATTTGATGATGATCACTCTAAAACATTGACTGATCAAGCAATAGTCCTCTTGATTCCACAGGTGCAAAACCCTAATTCAGATGAACTTCAACAACAACAAGCTTAAAACAAAGTTTGGGTTAGGAAACAATGTTTGATGCTCTAAGATGATGATGGAATCTAGGGGTCAAAATTTGGGGTATGACAGGCTATAACAGGTAAAGCAAGTTATATCGCAAAAGGTGCTAAAGCCTCGGGGATCCAAAATTTGTGTTTCAGATATGCTCAGAAAGGTTTAGCACACACCTTGTTTGGCAGAGGGGATAGCACAGGGGTTGCTACACAGAGAGAGTTACTTTTTCTTTATGCTATGGCTAATTCTAAAATGGTGAGTATAGCTTCCTTTGCAGCAGATTACTTAGGCAGAGTAGGAAGGGCGACCCAAGGAGGTATATCTGTTTGAGAGATGATAACTCAAATAGCTGAACATTTCGTCTATGACCCTGCCGCACTGAATGATACACCAATGACAAGTAAGAATAAATTGAATATGGCTGCCCTAGTCCAACAGGGTATGATTTCTGTCACTCCCACTTATTATGTTGTGATGAGCTTAAACAAGTTTGTTATTGCTCTCCCTGACCCTGATAGAGTAAGTATTTCTGACCAGAATAATTGGATTTATGATAGTGCCGTCCAAGATGAGGATGAGTATAATGTTGAGAATGTTTCTGCAGGTGAGCAGGATGAGGAGGATGTTCTAGAGCAGGAGCAGTTTGTTCATTCCCATGAGATGCCCAACTATGCAGGTGCTAGATCATCATCCATGATTGCGGACAAATGGTCGTGGGTGCGCAACGAGATCGGGTACCTCCAGACGAAGCAAACTCGACAGGGCAAAGAGAAAATTTGCCAAGGGGCGGTCATGGATGAGATGCATGTCATGATGCAACAACTGATGTTGCAATTCTCTCATCCGCAGTGAGGCTGTGTATGTTCCCCTCTTTAACTTGTACTGAAACATTGGGGTCAATATTTAGTTCAAGTGTGGGGGGTTTTATGTTTTCAGTATTTGTATTTGTTTCTGTTATTTGCATTAGTTTCTGTTCATTTTTACTTTGATCTTGGTATGTTATGTTGTGTATGTTACAGATTCGTGGGTTGTCGTTGTTTGAGTGATGTAACATGTACTAGTAGATGAGAAGATTCAATCCCTATTGGCTCTCTAGAAAAGCCCCAAAATGTTGATATTGTTGAATAAAATGATTGGACGCGACTCTGTGACACCAGACTGTTTTTGGAGTAATGTGCACCCGAACCGGATAGGAAACTGCACCATACTAGAAGCACTTTGGAACCTGTTGAGATAGACCAAACATGGTGAGGGACAAAAAAGCCAAACACATTAGTCATCATGAGAAAGGTTCAGGTATGTATTTGTCGCTCTGAGCTTGCGTACTATCTGCTTAAATTTTACTGCACGCTTATACACATCGAGACAATTTTTTTTGTTAACCCAGAGCCGTTCTAGACACCCTTTGTATGTTACCTTTTGTTAACCCAATTTGAGCCATTTTTCTTTGTTTCTTTATAACCATGTTATGTGAACCGTTAGCCTAAACAGTTGCCTACCTCGCTCAGATAAGGTGTTGTCAGTATAATCTGTGGAAAAGTTCTAAGTTTGGGGTGGAGATACCAAAAAGAACTAGGTAAGTGCAATTGAAAAAAAAAAGAGAATTTATGATTGAAAAAAAAAAGAAAAAAAAATATAGAAAAGATATTATGAGAAAAAAACGAAGCACTTACCTGGCGGGAAAATTTAGTTTGAAAAGTAAGAATACATGCTCAAGAAGATCATTTGAGTAGAAACTAATGAATTCTAATGAAAAAGGTGTCGAATACTCCTAATCAGTGCAAATAACATAGTGAAAATGACGACATTGACTCTGAGCCATAACCACTTGTTTTCCCGTTTTGTTTGTTTATCCCACCATGACCCTAAGCCCCGTTACAACTATAAAAGACCTCAAAAGGTGTGTGTGTGTGTGTGTGTGTGTGTGTGTGAGATGAAGATATATGATATTCAAGTTTATGAGTTGATGTTGCATGCTTTGACTGTGAGTGTAAACACTTTAACCCAGAGAGATTTTGGTGAGAGTGTGGAAAAAGCTGACAGGTATATAAGTGCTTTAATATGGAAGTGTAACAGAAGGTTCAGATCGGGGAAGCAAGAAACTTGATGGAAAAAGTGAAAAGAGAGTTGCGAAAGACATCAACAGTGTTGTGGTAAGTCGACTTTGCAATTTGGGGATGACCAGTCTGCTGTCTCGAGCATTGCTCGAGGACAAGCAATGAGCTAAGTTTGGGGTTATGATCGGTCACCATTTCTATTGTGTTTCAGTCACTTCTTTGACATTTCATTCACGAATCGGTAATGTTTGTTTAAGTCTTTTTATTGTTTTTGAGTAAATTCTAATGTTTTTATGTTTTTCTCGAAATTTATGTTTTCTAGTGTTATGTCATGTTTTTGTTGCATTTTACGCGTTTGGTTGTAGTTTTGATGATTTCAGGTCCATGCGGAAAAGGCCAAATGACTCGGGTGAAGAAAATGGAGATTCTGAAAAGTCGGAGGAGATTTTAGAAGCAAGACAGTGGCCTGACACGGGTGGTGTCAGGAGGAAGCCTAGAAGATGATATTTGTGTGTTGGACAGGGGGCTGGCACGGGTGCCCGTGTTACCTGACACGACCTGTGTCAGAAAGTCTAGGCAAATTCAATTTTGTTTTTTAAGAACCAGGAAGCCAACATGGCTGCCCGTGTGGCCTGACACCGCCCGTGTTGGCTTGGACATGTCAGCTCCTATTTTTCTTATTTTTATGACATTGATGATTCATGAGGGTATTTTGGGTATTTCTCTACTGCTGTGTTGGACCTGAGAGTATTTTAGACACGTTCTGAGAAGGAAAAAGGGACTTTGACTTGGGAAGAAAAATTACTATAAAAAATTGGGAGATCAAGAACACAAAGGAGAACTGAATGTTTTCATGCACAGACGCAATTGAAGATCAAGGCAACCCTATTATCTTATAATGTCTAATTTTTACATTGTAATTTCTCTGATTATTATGAGTAGCTAAACCCCCAATGCTAGGGGGTGTCCCTGAATTGCTTCTGTAATGATATTGTTCCTGTTATTTGAATGACATAAGTGCTTATTTTATTAATCAAGTTTTATCGTTCAATGTTCTTACTACTTTTTCAATCAGACAAATTTTATTAACCTTAGGCCGGACAAACCATCGTTAATGCAATTTGATTGATAATGCTTCAGTAGATATTACCTAGGATTAGGAATACGCACTTGAAACACTGTTGACATTATTTGTAATGCTTGATTTCAAACTAATTGCCTATGGACATAGTAATTAGGATATGTGATTAAGAGGTTTTTTCACTAAGGATTTAGGAGTAAACAAATTTTCAGTCAAGAACTTGATAATTTGAGCTATGTCTTTGAAATAAGGATTGATATTGTTACAAGGCAATTCATACACTATCCTTATTATGCTCTCATATCTGTCAGAACCCTATTATATCTTTTGCCCCCTATTATATCTTTTGCCTTATTTTTATTATTGCAACTTTTAATTGTAAAAACAATTTCAAAACTCCCAATTGTTTTTGTTTGATTGAATTATCATAAAACTTATATTATCTGACGCAATATTGATACTGGGGATAAAACCTCTATTTTAACTGCAATTGGCAGAATAATATACTTGCTATTTTACCGACCAATAACCATATCTTTTCTTTCCAGAAAATAATATTTTGTGTCTTGAGTTGCAGAATAAGTGCACTGTTAGATAATTCTTCAAGGTCGAATGGATCCAGACTGAATCGTGAACGAAATCACTTTCCTTAAAAGTATTTCAAGCACACTCTCAAATTGTCTTAGAGTTGGAACGACCTGAATACCCAGGATAAGTCAGCCTTTTCTCGAAACTGCACAAGACTGGTGAAGATTCGAATGCAAGGAAAATGTTTGGAATTATATAGAATAGGATATCATATTTTTTGGAGTATTTGATTTTGAAGTAACAAGCATATATTTATAGCCATGCATGTGTCGTTTCGGAAGTTTGCAACTCTTCATGAAACAACACTTTCTAATGAGCATTTGCAATGGTTCAAATAAACTTCGAATTCAAACTCAAAATTCAAACTCTAGGCAACGAATAAAATTTGGAGCGATAACTAAAACAAATTCGCAGTATCCCGGCCGAAGGCCGGTCCGCCCGCCGGAGGCGGCCGGAGCGCCACCGGCGCCGCCTCATTAACGTCGCGAATAGCCCGATTGCTCCGATGCGTCGTGCCTAAGTGCTCAAGTGCCGTCTACAAGCCGCCACTAGTGCCTCTATGCCCACGCCCTCGGATCCGGTTCCGGAGCCGGAGCCGGTGTCGCCGGTGGCGACACCGACGAGGGGTATTTTGTATGAGACAAGTGACATAAGGCTTGGGACCACCACATATGACTATGTGACACTTTATCCTCTTTGGATCCTTTGGAAAGTACATTGTTCCAAGGGTCTTATAAATGCTATTTAATTTTACTCCACTTCCAATGTGGGACTTATTTGAAGCATTTATTGCCAATTAACTATATCACTCACTTTGTCATTTTGGAACAACTTAATGGAAATAAATATTCATTATTTCCAACAATCCCCCACTTGTTCTAATAATGACAAAATAATAATTTCAGAAATGAGACATAAGAAGTGTTAATACAGTTAAGTATCTTTCGATTTTAAACTTAACCTTAGTTAGGATAACACAAAGTTTAATCGGAATATTAGGTAGCAATGCTTTTAAACCATGAATCCATATGAATAGACGGGTGTTACCTTACACACACTCCTTAAAGATTCTTCCTCTGCATAACTCGCTTAACACTTATTTATGGCCATGTGCTATCCTGTTTCATGAATTTTTTATGAGAGAAACTCCAACTCTCACTTTGAGACGGCACCATCTCAGAATTCACATAGGTGAAATTCATATTGTATCTGTTTCCAATAGATATGTACCCTCGGTATTGAACTTCATTAAGAGTTTAAAATAAAACTCAACCCTCATTTCCAAGGTCAACATAATTACGAAATGTTAGACAATTATCCAAATCAACGACTTGTTATTACCCATTGAAAATCTTAAAGTTAATGTTCTGTTAACTTAAGATTGGATTGCCGTCGTTGTAGGAACTCTTACTCAAGGAGTTTCAACCCCATACCTTTCGAGGTTGTTTTTACTAAGTCTCTGGCCAGTGGCTTAGTAAACGGATCAGCCAAATTATAGCTTGTTCGTATAAACGTGAGTGAAATGATTCCATCCTTAATCAGTTTTCTCACGAGCGAATGTCTAAGTCCTATATGCCTAGACTTTCCATTATACACTTTGCTAAATGCTCTTGCCAAAGTGGCCTGACTATCGCAGTGTATCATCACTTTTGAAACATTGTCTTTAGCCAATGGAACTTCCAAAAGAAGATCCCTCAACCACTCTGCTTCTTGACTAGCGGAAGCGAGAGCCACAGACTCTGATTCCATGGTCGAAAGAGTGATGCATGTTTGTTTCTTGCTCTTCCAAGAAATTGCTCCTCCAGCTAGTGTAAATATCCACCCAGTTGTAGATTTATGATCTCCTACATTAGAGATCCAACTCGCATCAGTATATCCTTCTAATATAGCAGGAAACCTACCATAATGAAGGCCAAGATCTTTGGTTTTCAACAAATAACCAAATATCCTCGTGATTGCCTTCCAATGTTCATTACTTGGATTACTAGTAAATCTACTCATTTTACTAACTGCAAACGATATATTGGGTCTGGTACATTGCATTAAGTACATAAGACATCCAATCGCACTTGCATATTCTAATTGAGCCACTGCTCTTCCATCATTCTTTTCAAGTTTGATTACATGATCAAATGGAGTAGTTACTTCCTTGAATTTCAGGTGTTTGAACTTATCAAGCATTTTCTCAATATAATGTGTTTGATTAAGTTCATAACCCCCACTATTTCGCTTAACTTTTATTCCTAAAATTGTGTCAACAAGTCCAAGATCTTTCATCTTGAAGGTGGAAGTTAGAAACCTTTTTGTTTCTAAAATTCCATTAAGTTTATTGCTAATTATTAGCATGTCATAAACATAAAGACACAAAAATATTACAGTGTTATTATACACTTTTGTATATAAACACTTGTCACAAGAATTAGGAATAAATCCATTTGACATTATCGTAGAGTCAAACTTTTGATGCCATTGTTTTGGTGCTTGTTTTAAGCCATATAGAGATTTGACAAGTTTGCACACCTTTTGTTCATTTCCAGGAAGGACGTATCCTTCTGGTTGTTCCATGTAGATTTCCTCATCGAGATCTCCGTTTAGGAACGCTGTTTTAACATTCATTTGATGAACAATCAGATCATTCAAAGATGCTAAAGCAAATAACAACCTTATAGTGGTTGTTCTTGCTACAGGTGCATAAGTGTCAAAATAATCTATACCTTCCTTTTGTCTAAATCCTTTTGCCACTAATCTTGCTTTATAAGTGTTTAATGTACCATCACTATGATATTTCTTTTTAAACACCCACTTGCATCCAATGGGTCTTGATCCCTTTGGTAAATCAACAAGTTCCCAAGTGTGGTTGGACATAACTGAATCCATTTCATCTCGGATAGCATCTTTCCAAAAAGAGGAGTCTCTTGAAACTATTGCTTCCTTATAAGTTTTAGGATCTTCCCCTACTTGAAGAATTACCGGAATGTTTTTAATAAACTTTGTACTATTCCCTTCAACCAGATAAAATGAAATGGATTGAGAATCAATTTCGTCTGGTCCTAGGTTCTTTATTTTCCAGACTCTTTTGCTTATCCTAGGTTCGGGTTGTGATTCAATGATTCGAGATGTGCCTTCAGGTTGTATTTCTATAATCCGAGAAGAGTCTTCTTCATAAGATTCTTTATTCTTAGTGATAATATTTTCAAAGAATTCTACATCCCAGGATTCAACAATAATATTAGACTCTAAATTTAAAAGTCTATATGCTTTGCTATTTTGCGCATATCCTACAAAGGCACATCTTATCCCTCGAGGACCCAACTTGGTTCTTTTAGGATCCATGTTTTTGTAGTATGCCACACACCCCCACACCTTAAAATAGCCAATATTAGGTGTCATGCCCTTCCATACCTCATATGGAGAAATTCCAGTTTTCTTTAAAGGAATTTTATTTATTATGTGACAAGCGGATAATAAGGCTTCGCCCCACAAATTGAAAGGTAGTTCGGAATGCACTAACATGGCATTCATCATTTCTTGATATGTTCGATTCTTTCTTTCGGCTATGCCATTTTGTTGTGGTGTTCTAGGCGCCGAACATTCATGTATTATACCGTGTTCTTCACAAAATGCATCAAGTTCAGTAGAAAAGTATGCACCGCCCTATCACTCCTAAGGACTTTTATACTTCTACTTAATTGATTTTCCACTTCTGCTTTATAAATCTTAAAGGCATTAAAAGCCTCATCTTTATGCTTTAAGAGATATACATATGTGTATCTGGAACAATCGTCAATAAATGTAATGAAATATCTATTTCCCCCACGGGTCAACATGCCATTAAATTCGCACAAGTCTGAATGTACAAGATCAAGCAGATTTGTATTTCTTTCAACACTTTTGAAAGGTTTCTTAATCATCTTTGATTTAACACATAATTCACATTTATTGAAATCATTGATATTACATGATATCAAACCAAATTTAATTAGTCTCTTCATTGAACTAATACCAATATGTGCTAATCTATTGTGCCATAAAGTAACTGAATCAAACATGTAAGCAGAATTAGAAATTTCATTAATCATATTATCGGTAATACATAGTTTGATCATTCCTTCAGCGGAATATCCTTTTCCAACAAATACACCATTACGGGTCAAAATAAGTTTGCCCGATTTATACACAGATTTAATACCCGGTTTTCCCAATAAATCCCCACTAACAAGATTCCTATTCATGTCTGGGACATGAAGCACATTGAGAAGAGTAACTTTCTTTCCAGAAGTGAAGTTGAGTTCAACCGTTCCGGTTCCAACAACTTTAGATCGTACTTCATTTCCCATTTGGACTTCTTGTCCATCATTTGTCTCAGAATATGTTTTGAATGCAACCCTGTCATATGAGACATGAACCGTGGCACATGTATCATACCACCAGCCTTGGACTTTGCCTTTGATTGCCATAATTTCGCTCACAGTAGCAATTATATCATCATTAGCATTAACTGCATTGATCTCCTTTTTTGATTTATTTTGCCTGCAATCTCGAGCATAGTGTCCAGGTTTTCCACATACAAAGCATCCACTTTTCGGACCCTTCGGACCACCAAAATTCTTGAACTTGGTATGTTCCCTTTTTGGTGCGAGATGACTTTTCTTGACATTATGTTTTTTCTTTTCCTTGTTGGTCACAACATTGGCTTTGGAAAGACCCGCAGATTCTGATTTTTCCCTCTCCTTCGATTCCTCCTCGATTCAAAGATGTTTCTGGATTTTCTCCAAGGAAAAATCATCAGAACTGTGCAACAGTTTCTTTTTATAGCCTTTCCACGAAGTTGGTAACTTAGCGATGATTGCACCCACTTGAAAAGTTTCAGGAATGTCTATTTTCACCGCTTTGATTTTGTTCACCAGGACTTGCAATTCGTGCACTTGGGGAAGTATGAGCTTAGAATCTATAAATTTAAAATCAAAGTATTTGGAAATTAAGAACTTCTTCGTACCTTCTTCTTCGGCTTTGAATTTAAACTCCAGCGAATTCCATATGTCTCTAGCCGACAGATTGTCCGTGTATAGGTCGTATAGGCGGTCAGACAGCGTGTTCAGAATATCAAGCACTCTCAAATTGTCTTGGCGACAGACAGCGTGTTCAGAATATGTCCTCGGCATAGCAAGTATTCCTCGGCATAGCAAGTATTTCAAGCACTCTCAAATTGTCTTGGCGACAGACAGCGTGTTCAGAATATGTCCTCGGCATAGCAATTCGTCCTCCTTTCGCAACATGCTTCAAGACATAGTGAACCTTGAGTGCAGTCACTTTCCTTAAAAGTATTTCAAGCACTCACAAATTGTCTTGGCGACATGACATAAGGCTTGGGACCACCACATATGACTATGTGGCACTTTATCCTCTTTGCCTCCTTTGGAAAGTACATTGTTCCAAGGGTCTTATAAATGCTATTTAATTTTACTCCACTTTCAATGTGGGACTTATTTGAAGCATTTATTGCCAATTAACTATATCACTCACTTTGTCATTTTGGAACAACTTAATGGAAATAAATATTCATTATTTCCAACATGCACTTCATCATAGTTTTAACTAAACTGATTTACTGTGTACGGATCATAAATGACTTGTTATGGTGTCATTACTGGCTTTGGTTCAACCTATTATACAAGAACTAACCAAGATCATGCCCTTCAAACTTAGCTCATTAGATAGATACTCTATTTTCAATCTCATTATAATTTAAAAGTTCAAAGACTCATTTTAATCGTAAAGAAAATAGATGCTTCTTTATGGCAATTTTTTGAATGCTGGAATTTTCGGTAATGGAACATAATCATGCAATAAGAGATGTAATGCTAGAAAAGTGAATGTCATTTGCTTTT
The DNA here is from genome assembly GCA_963859935.3 of Lathyrus sativus. NCBI lineage: Eukaryota > Viridiplantae > Streptophyta > Magnoliopsida > Fabales > Fabaceae > Lathyrus > Lathyrus sativus. The sequence goes on along the minus strand of OZ012739.1, from coordinate 542,365,774 downwards.
TAAATTAGACATGTTTTAGCATCATTAAAGAATATGAAGCTTAGATGTTTTTTTACATGCATAGTTTGTTATCTCCCCAATGTTATCCTTTATGAGATTTCTTTTTCTTTATTGGGTCATGCTAATTAGTGCTCTCAGGGCACTAGTTAAGAATTCCAAATAAGAAAAATATGTTATATTTAGTTCACTCAATACACACAATATTTTTTAAAAAGTCTGATTATTTTTCTTTTCAGGGCATTGAATACACATACATTTAGAAAAAAAATATATTTTCAATCTCTTAAATAATATCCAACTTACCATTTTAATCTCTTAACCAATGTCCTGAAGGCACTCGTTAGCATTTCCTTTTTTTATTTACATGTTCTTTCATATTTTATAATTTTGTTTGATTTAAATGGAATATTTCTCGGTTATTTACATTTGATTAAATATGATACAGTGTTAAATGAGTTATTTCCATGTCTATTAAATGCATGTATGAAAATACAATGATGAATAATTTGTAACCTTTGCAATCTCTGTCTAGATACGAGGAATGTGTAAGTATTTTTTTTTATCTTCCGAATGCATGAATGTTGGATCTGAAATTATAAAGGTTTATATTTTAATGAGTCTAAAATTAATAAGGGGGAAAAAAATGCATTCTAGGTGTTTGATAAAATGTATGTGTACTTCATAGTTAATAATTTTGTGTTATACAATTGATGTTTCTTACTTGGTTTTTACTATCATTTTTAATGACATTTCGATTTTTTTTGTTGTACTTTTTTTCCGTTTATTATATGGAAAAATCTTAAGAATCTTGTCAAAGAGGGTAAGTTTCATAGTTCAAACCTATAATATTTTAGGTATAAAAGATGTCTTCTGATTGCTGGTAATTGACTATGAAACATATTTCATTAATACAGGTTATTTCTGTCCTTTGTCCTGCTTTGGTCAGAATGCTAGTCAAAATTTTGTTATTATTAGAATTACGTAAATTCATGTTTTGCTTGCTTGTGTAACTTTATTGAGTTTTATAAATTTTTCTGATGCATTTGGTGAGAGTGGAAAACCTTTATCAGGAGATGATGGCACCGTACCTCCAAATGCTTTGCTTGAAATAGATCTAGAGTTAGTCTCGTGGAAGATCATATATGACACTATTAAGGATGGGAAGATTCTTAAGAAGATCTTGAAGAAAAGAGAGGGGTGTGAACGACCAAATGATGGAGCTGTGGTTCAAGGTACTATTTTGTTAGTAAGAGTTTTTCAAAGGGTTAAGCATCTTACCTTGCATTTGTAAGTGTTATATCCACATGTTAATGTTTTTAGACATTGTTCGCGTAACTACTGTACAATTGGATATATTTTAGAAAGAGATGGATGGATATATTTTAGAATGAGATGGATGGAGATGCTAATTCAGTATGCTACCAGTGATATTTTTTATTCTGAAATCTAAACTTATTTGTTGTTAAGCCTAACTTTGTTTTCCACCAGCTATTGTTTTAAGAACGTCCTATATCATTGATATCTTCTACAAGATCATTGAACAATGATGCTTTTGAAGGTCACCAAAAAGTTTATCTTCAAATATAGAACTTACTTGTCTGTTGATGAAGTATTATTTGATTCTGGTGCTGGTAAGTTAAACCACACCTATAATGTATTTATGTATGAAACTGCACTTTTTCTTGTAGGAACATAGTTCTGAAATTGCATCACTACCAAGTTACTTTATTGTTGTCTGTTTGATGGTAGTCATCTTTTGCATTTGGGCTTATACAATGTCTATTTTATGGGTGGATTAAGGAGGACATTGGGTTAATAGTTTAGATATACCTTTTCTTACATGTTTAACAATTACAATTTCATATTGTTCTATGAAAATCATATTTGAGATAGGTCGCTTTCCTATTGCTGGCTCGGCGGATGATGCACAAAAGTTTATTTCTATTGCCAATAGTATTAATGGAAACTTAGGTGATGGAAGATTGGAAGATGTCAATCCAACACTTCTACAACAGTTTACCTTGGGTGCTAGGGCAATATTGAACCCGTAGGAAAGTACTTTACCATAATAGTGCTCCCAAGTTTGGCAGCCGTTTGAGTTTTATATGCTCAGTTTGCTGCTTTGGTTGAGTTTTTGTTTTGTTTTGACACAGCCATGTTGAGATTTTTAGAAGTAGATATATGCATTTTGTTATGTCTTTGGTAGAAATAATTCTTGGGCATAGCATAATTTTATTTTAAACAAAGACATCCTATATCTGATCTTGGATCTTAGGAAAAAGCCTCCCCCATATTTGAGCAAAGCACTTTGTTGAAAATGATGCTTACAATAAATGAAATTTGGTCTAAACTATCATTCAATTGTTTAGATTTGAACAATTTTTGTAATATATGTTGTTCTCCCAAGTATTGTAGTATTGCACGTTCTTCCATCTGAGTGTTCATCAACCTGTCTAAATTTAATCCATATCTTGAGGCAATAGTATAAGTTTTCAAAACAGTTCCTAGATATATTGGGATTAGTATGTTTTTGGGTAGCTTTTAAAATACTAAAGCTCGGAGAATATCATGTTTTAACTTCTGACAAAGTTGTATTTTGTGGTTGTTGTTTTAACTTCTGTTTCTCTTCTGACCTTTGCAGTTTTTCTACTTTGACTCGATGGAATCACTTCCGATAGAACCATTGCATCCTAATGATTTAAAACCAATAAATAGTCGATATGATGCACAGATTTCAGTTTTTGGGCAAAAGTTACAGAAGAAATTTGGAGATGCTCAGGTGTTTGTTGTTGGATCTGGTGCACTGGAATGTGAATTTTTGAAAATTCTTGTCCTAATGGGAGTCTCTTGTGGAGGTCAGGGGAAGCTGACAGTTACTGATGATGATGTCATAGAGAAGAGTAACTTAAGTAGGCAGTTCCCCTTTCGTGATTGGAATATTGGCCAGGCTAAGTCTACTGTTGCTGCTTCAATTGCTGCATCTATAAGCCCTCGACTGAATATTGTAGCCCTACAAAATTGTGTTGCGGCTGAAACTGAAAAATGTGTTGCACTATACCTTTTGGGAAAACTTGAGTGTTGTGGTTAATGCACTCGACAATGTGAATGCAAGACTATATATAGATCAGAGATGCTTGTATTTCCAGAAACCACTTCTTGAATCTGGAATACTTGGTGCTAAATCCAATACCCAAATGGTCATTCCCAACCTAACAGAAAACTATAGGGGCCTCTAGAGATTCACCTGAGAAACAAGCACCAATGTGTATTGTGCACTCATTTCCACACAACATTGACCATTGCTTGACATGGGCTCGATCAAAATTTGAGGGTTTTCTAGGGAAAACTCCAGCTGAAGTAAATGCATATTTATCAAACCGAAATGAATATACTAATGCAGTGAGGAATGCTGGTGATGCTCAGGCTAGGGATAACTTAGAGCGTGTAATTGAATGCTTGGACAAGGAGAAGTGTGAGACTTTAGAAGATTGTATTACTTGGGCTAGGCCTAAGTATGGTTGTTTGACTAATATGCTTTATTATGATATCTCATGTCCATGCAAATTAGTTTTTTCTTTATATCATGCGCTTCAAACATGGTTTTTTATTCGCAGGTTTGAAGATTATTTTGCTAACCGAGTGAAGCAATTAGCTTATACTTTTCTTGAAGATGCTGAATCCAGTACCTGAGCTCCTTTTTGGTCTGCACCAAAACGATTGCCTCAGCCACTGCAGCTCTCGTCCTCTGATCAGAGTCATCTCCAGTTTTTGAAGGCAGCATCCATACTACGAGCATAAACATTTAGGATCCCTATCCCTGACTGGGTGAATAACCCTATAAAGTTTGCTGAATTTGTTGATAGAATGATCAGAGTCATCTCCACGTATCTTTCTATTTCCATAATATCCAAGCTATCATTTTGAAAATTGAGCAAGGCTTGAGCTTACTCTTGCCGTAACTTTGATGTCATTTCAGGCATGGAGATTATGGATTGAAGAAGGCCACATGAGTTGATAGTTGATACATTATATGATGAGGTCATATGTTCAAAAATAGTAATATTTATTAATGTCAGTCTATTAAGTATACAACAACCCAAAAACAGACCTAACATGTCATTTGTGGTTTTTATGTTAAAGGGTGAAACGTTATTCCCCAAGCCAAGTGAACCTAGGTTCTATGCAGGAAAAATAACATAGGATCTTCTTCAAGGGTTGTTTAATAAATGAAGCTTCAATCTCATTGTTAGAGGGTCGGTGGAATGCCACTGTGACACTTAAATGGGCGAAAAAAATTTCTCAGAGTTATTCCTACAAGATTAAGATTGGAAATTAAAACACCAAATGGTCGTCAGCGATGAGAGACTGAGATCCATCGACTCTAAGAGAGCATAAAACACCAGTGTTTGATATGATCTACGTGCCAATGTTAGGGGAAGCTTAAGGATCACTACATGAAGTTTATTGGGTAACATGGTTAAGGATATTTACACACAAACTTGCATCTTATTATGATCATTGTTTTCATGTTAGAAGGCATGTGTATGAACTGATATACTAAACAACAGAAACAATAGAGCTATATATAATGAGTTTTCCTAATTAGTTAAAACCAGGCTATAACTGATACACATATAAGTTCTGCTAAGAAACAGGTCTATTTTGGCATCACAGTATTTGTGATAGATCATTTACTATAATCTTAAACCTAGAGCAGTTGATTCACTCAAATTGTTTGCTTTTGATCATTCAAATTTCCATCACAAATTTGTTTTGGAATCAATATTGATTAGAGATAATTTACCAAAATCATTGAATCATAGCAGTTAATCTACTAAATCATACAACACTATTAGAAAAATTATTGATGTGTTGCCAACAAAATGCAATAAAGCTTTATAAAATTAGTGTCACTAATTCATAAGGACTAGGCTGGAATTGATATAAAGATGTGTTATGTGTTTTAGCATTCTATTATTGTATAGGACTTGGAACTCCGATTCAATTACATATATCATTGTTAATAATGTACTAGTATATTTTAGTCTATATTGTCCTTTTTAAACTATAAATTGGCCCATCTTAAACGGGAGGATAAGATAATAGTTATGAATCAATAATGGTATATTAAAAACAAAAACAAAAGCACAAAACTGTTTGCACATAGATTTTGACATATTCAATTCAATTAATACCGCAAAGCAAAGGTGACAACGATAGGTCTAGCTAGTGTCTCTTATGTATTGTACATATCTCAATTATTTTTAATGCCATACCCTACCTTGATTATGATATTTCTGGTTCTTAACTTGTAATTGTAAGGGGTGGCCCCAAAAGTTAAGTGACTAACCACTTGATTTTTATTGACAAAATCAACCACTTGATACAACAAGACAAATGTTACCTTTTTATAACTATTCAATGTATCTGCATATGCTTCAATGAATTAGTAAATAATAATCACTCTGGTAGTAAACCATTACTTTATAACTTAATCAACAGATTAATATTTTTTTTAGTATTAATGATTTGAAATGGCTGTTTCCTTCATAAGAGTCACTAGAGGCACACACATCATAAGTTATATGCTATAGATAAACAATCTGCAGGTAATAGTAGTGTTAAGAACAATCTGCAGGTAATAGTATAGTGTTAAGGGTATCGATTCTCTTCCCAAAGGTGGAGAGGGGAAGAAATAAAAATTGTTCTAAAGACAGCTCATTTCAATTAAATCGAGTTGATGATCTAAGAAAGACAATTTATTTGACTTCTTATATCTGGTGATAAAATTTGAGACTTATGAATATTGTAAAGATCAAGTTAATAAGTGAATGAAAGTTAGAGGTATTAAAATATGTATATATTTCTGTCTTGTTTAAGATGTGTTGTGAAAAACGATTTCGGAATAATATGGTATAATCGGTTTCTTAATCAGCAAGAAATTCATAAGGGTAGGAAAAAGAAGGGAAAACAAAAAGAACACAATGAAATTGGTTATAAACATTTATTATTTACTTTCTCTTTAAAACTAAATTACAAGTGTTACAGAATAGCAAATAACCTCTCTCACCCAAAGATGAGAGATTAGCATGTTATTTATAAGAAAAATAACATACTAATCTAATGGGCTTTTACACACATGCCCATTACACAAGCTAACTTAGGGAACAAGCTAACTTAAACAATTTGACTTACAACCAAGACCCAATTCGACATGCTAACACTCCTAGCATACTCCAACTACTGCATGTGAACAGACTTAGAAGACATGCTAAGATACTTTCGAATTGTCAAACCAAAAAGCTACCCTTCGATCATACTAGAGTTCGATCCAATATTTCACAAATCTCCACCTTAGAACAAACTCTATAACATCAAGGGGACAAACTAGTTTTCTTCATGCAGTTTTATCAACTGCATAAAGTGGAAGAACTTGTAACTTAGTAATGTCTTGGTGATCATATTAGCAGCATTGTGATCTGTTGAAACCTTCAGCACTTGGACTTCTCCACGCTCGATTACCCCTCTGATGAAATGTAGCCTCACATCGATGTGCTTGGTTCACTCATGATAGGATGCATTCTTTGACAGGTGTATATCACTTTGACTATCATATTTAACAGTGATAACTTGACCTTAAAGTTTCAGCTCCTTAGCAAAATATTCAAGCCACAATGCTTTTTTCACAACTTCAATGAGAGTGATATATTCAGCTTCAATGATTGATAATGTAACACCTTCTAAAGTGTTGCTTTCCAACTGATAGTTGTGCTAAACATAGTGAACACATATCTAAAAATTGATTTTTTGAAATCCATACAATCTGCATAATTAGAGTCGACATACTCTTTCATTTCTGCTTTACTATTTTCACCACATGTTCCACCATAAATTAGGACTCTATTTAGAGGCTCATTGATGTATCTTAGAATCCACTTCAATGCTTTCCAGTGAGCCTTTCAAGGATTCTCCATGTACCTGCTTACAATACTTACTGCATATACTATGTCGGGTCTAGTGCATACCATAACATACGTCAAAGAACTTACTATGTTAGCATATGAGATGCTATTCATATAAGCTCTTTCGACCTCAGTAATAGGACAATGATCTGTACTCAGCTTGAATTAAAGGTTTGTCGGAGTTAGAACATGCTTTGAATTAGACATACAAAACTTGTCGAGAATCTTCTTTAGGTATGCCTATTGAGATAAACATAACCTCAATTGCTTTCTATCTCTCAGGATGTCAATCCCAAGAATTCTGGAGGCAGCTCCGAGATCCTTCATATCTATTGAGTTCAACCTTCACCTTCATAACATCTTCGACACAATTGCTTGCTATGAGGATGTCATCCACATAAAGCAACAAAATAACAAATGAATTTCCAAGTCAAAATCTGAAGTAAACATAGTGGTCGAACTGACTCCTAGTGAAACCTATGTGTGCCATGAACTTGTCGAATCTCCTATTCCATTATCGTTTCACTCCATATAAAGATCTATTCAGCTTGCACACATAATCTCCCTTTCTTTTTTCTGCATACCCTTCAGGTTGCCTCATCGGGATTGTTTCATCTAGATCTCCATACAAGAAATCAGTCTTCACATCCATTTGTTCCAGTTCCAGGTCGAACTATGCCACCATGGCAAGCAACATTTGAATGGACTTGTGCTTCAAAACAGGAGAGAACACATCATTAAAGTCGACACCTTCTTTCTGAGTGAAACCCCTTGAGACCAATCTTGCCTTGTACCTCTTTAATGTCACTTCTTCCTTAACTTTGAAAATCCACTTACAGCTTACTAACCTGGCCTCAACAGATTTCTTGATCAGTCTTATTTCGAATTCTCATAACTTCCTTATAGTCTCTAGGTTCTTCGTCTAGAATCTCACTTGCAAAAGTTAAAGCATAAGTTATAAGATCTACATACCCAAGTCTTTGAGGTGGCTTGATGATTCTTCTTGACCTGTCTCTTGCCAACAAGCGGTCATCGATAGTCTCCTTAGTTTTGACAACAACTTCTGCTTCTTCTTCGACTTCATCTGGGTCATGCAATTCAGCATCACTAAGCTCCACCTCAACAAGAATCTCTTTTTGTTCCAACTCCTCTTCAGATATCTTCGAACTTTGACCAATGTCATCAGTTTTCTTGAAAGTCATCTTAGCCTTATTGAAAACTACATCTCGACTTGTGATACATCTCCTATGACCTGGCTCTAGGCACCACAACCTATAAGCTTTGACTCTTTCACGATATCCGAGGAACATACATTTCAGAGCTCTAAGTTCGACCTTGTCTTGTCTTATGTGAGCATAGGCTATGTAGCCAAATACTCTAAGTTTGTCAAGATCTGGTGGATGACCCGACCAAACTTCTTCATGTGTCTTCATATCTAACACAGTCGAAAAACATCTGTTTATCATATATGTTGCTGTCAAAACAACCTCTGCCCAAAACACCTTCTTTAACCCAACATTATTCAACGTGAATCTAACTCTTTCCAAAATGGTTCAATTAAACCTTTCAGCCAAACCATTTTTTTGGGGAGTACATGCAGTAGTTTTGTCCCTTGCAATACCAGAGGCTGCCCAAAAACTGTCGAACGCCTCTTTGCAAAATTCAAGAGCATTGTTATTATCAACCTCATGACCTTTCTGGCAGTCTGATTTTCGACCATAGTCTTCCAACTTTTGAAATTCTCAAAAGTTTCATCCTTAGTCTTCTGGATGAATACCCATAAAGTTTTGGAATAATTGTTATGGTGAAAATTGGATATCAAGCAATTGAATTAACTTAAATCACAAATCATGAAGTTCACCGTCGAGATTTGATTTATCTAAATGAAAGGGTAAAGATCGAAGAAAACCCTAAGTGCGCTATGTAACAACACAACTAAGGGATCTAAGGTTCGGGGTTGGTTATACCTAGAGAAGGTGTTAGCATCCTAAGTATATGTAGTACTCTACATGAACCTCTTGTTAGTATTTGTGTTATGCTAAAGTTTGCTTGCTAAAGAGAAAAGTGTTAAGGTAAAGATCTAAAATATATACGAAGTATGATCGCCAAGACATCACATCTCGTACCTACGTATCCGGATGTGAATGGAATCAGAGCATCCGTAGTTCCCCTAAATAGGGGTGAGGAACTCTTGATTGTGGTCAAGGTTCCAAAGGAAAAAAGTAAATGTCTGCGGTGAGACACCTACGTAGAGTGCGACGACTCTAAAGTTAAGGCTAGGTTAAGCGGGAAAGTAGATGTTCATGGCAGAACAACCTACACAGAGTACGATGACTTTAATCCTAAGGTTAGGATAAAGGGTAAGGAGAATCAGTCTCGATCGAGCGGCGACGTGAGATAAGGGAGGTTAGTTGTTAGTTGTTAGTGGTTAGAGGATAGGAAAGTATACTAAACTATCCTAAATGGATGAATCACCAGTCAACAGGGGAAACCTTTCCTTTGGACTTATTGAGAAATCGTCGAACGAAATAGGCATCGAAATCGGAATTTAATCACAACCAAAAACATCAAGAATTAGATTCAAATTGAACATCTAAAATTAGTTAAAATGAAATCGAGGATTGTCAAGATTAACTTATAAATTAAATAAAATCTATTTAAACCAAATTCAAATTAAACTAAAATCTAATTAAAACTAATAAATTAATTAAACTAAAACCTAATTAAAAAACTAAATTAGCTAAATCAAATTAAAAAAAACTAAATTAAACTAATTAAATTAAAAACTAATTAACTAATTAACTAATAAACTAAAATCTACTTAAAAAAAACTAATTTACTAAATTTCAATTAAACCAAAATCTAAAAAAACTAATTAAAAATCTAATTAAAAACTAACTAAATTAAAATTTAATTAAAACTAAAATTCTAAAATTTAATTAAATTAAACACAAAAAGGGGGGTGCAGAGTGTTTTTAGGGTGTGGAAAAGCAATCAGACGTATGGGCTTACTAAAGCAAGTGGCGCGATGCAAATGGAAAAGGTGATAGAGAGATGGTTTGAAATGGGCTAAGCCCAAACCGCTTTAAAAGAAGATTAGAAAGGAAACACCTTTCTCCTTCTACCCATTGACCATCACTCTGCTCTCTCCTTTTCCTTTCCAAAAAAAATGTTTTCAACCGTAAAAAGATTGCTACGATAGGGATGAAAGGTGAACGCTTCTGAATTCGCGTGTTGAAAGCCTCTCTTAGTCTTCCTCCTTTCCTTCCATTTCAGTTTATTGTTTGGTTGTCATGGTGGTTCTAAAAGATTTGATGAAGGGTGGTTTTAGGTGACGATGGAGAGGAGTCGCGAAGTGAAGGGTTAAAGGGTTATATTTGGATTTACGTATGGAAGATGGTGCGCAACAACAAAGAAAAGGAGTGAGGCGAGTTGTGGCTTCGAAAGAAAAAGGTGTTGCTGTTGTTAGAAAGTGAAAGCCAGATTTCAAGAAAAGATGAAGGGTCTTTTTAGAGGAAATGAAAAGAGCATCGATATTCAAGAGGGATTTTTTTTTCAGTGTTGAAGGTTTTTAGTGATTTTTTCAGATGAGGCGCTGTTTCCGGTCAAAAACGTGGAGGTCGAAGGTTCTGGTATTTTTTGCAATGATGATTTTTTGATTTGTGTTTGAATGGTATATGGTGGTTCGAAGTGGCAGGGTCGTGAAACTCAAGGTTTAATGGAGGAGGTAGGTTTATGCTTGCAAATAGATTTGTTTCCAATGTTATTGTTACTCTCCTTTTTTCTTTTTTCAATGGACCCAACTCTTGTTTATTTAGTTTTGGATTTGTCTGTTATTGGTTGTGTTGTCTCTTTCACTATGCAGGTTTGAGCAGTGTTGAGAGTGTCATCCTTGTTATAGATGCAGACGTAGCGCAAAGTTCTTAGTGTGCATATTTTGTTTGTTTGAGGTATTGAGTTGTCATTGTCGTAGAGTGTAGGAAGCAATGAGAAATGCGCAAATGGAGTACAAAGTAGGAAAAATTCTTGGCTTGATGTAGAGTTTTGAAATTTGGTTTTGGCTTGTTGATGCATTTCTGATGTGCGTGGCCTTTATTGTCCAAGCAACAGTATGGTTTATTGATAGCAGACTTTGGTTTTTATGAATGCATGGGTTTTGGGAAAACAAAATTAGTATTTTTGGGAGTTCTTTAAGACCAAAGAAAAATAACACAATAACAAACTAAATAAACTTAAACCAATTAAAATAAGAACTAATTAAAAAAATAAACTAATTAAATTAAATTAAAAATATAAACTTAACTAAAATATAAACTAAATTAAAATATAAACTAAATTAAAATATAAACTAAATTATAAATAACTAAAAAACTATACTAAAATATAAACTAAATTAAAAAACTAAATCAATTCTAAAATACATCTTAATATAATGAAAATAAAAGATTCTAAAATGGAATGATAAATATTGACTAAAAGAACATGATTAAGGATAAAAGAAATGTTTAACTAGAAGAATGCAAAAATGGTTGACTTAAACTGATATGAAATGATCAAAGGATCTGAGGGTAAAATTTGGGGTATGACAATTACCCCTATTTAAATATCCTCACCGGATGACATGAGTGATGAAAATCCTCATGAAATCATGGTGAAGGATATTTAAATATAGATAACCGAACATTTTGCCCTTAGATGCAATGACATGCTATGCTATGGACAAAATAAAACTATGCAATGCTGACATGCCATGAACCTTAGTATGATGAAAATGATAGGATAATAAATGCTAAAATGCAGATAGACACGAAAGCAAACCGAGATAGAGACAACACAACGAGTAACCACTCATTGGGGAGAGGCATCAGCACTAGGGAAGCAACAACCATCATCCATGAACGGAACTGGATGGAAAAGGGTCATAACATTCAGAAGATCATTGAATGAGGTGAGGGGAATTATGAGAAATACATTAGAGACATGAAACAAACATCAGAGACATTCAGAAAAATATTGAATACTCTGGAATACAACAAACATCAGAGACATCCAGAAAAGTAATGAATAGAATCTGAAAACCATCAGAGATATTTGGGAAAACATCGAATAAACTCCGGAACACATCCAGAAAAGTATTGGATAGAGGAAGGGAACAAACCCGAAAACATTCAAAAGTTGTTAACCAAAGTCAGAAACAAATTGAAGACATCTAGAAGAGCATTATATGAAAACAAAGATTCTGAAGGTACATCCGAAACATTTAGAAGAGCACTAAATATACGGGAAAAGGTTTGAAGACATATCTAGAAGAACATCAAATAAGCAACAAAGGAGTTCTGGAAGAAAATCAGAACATAAATACATATCCAAAAAAAACTTCAGATAGGTACAGAGGAGTTTCTAGAAAAACATCAGAAACAAATGTCATATTCGGAAAAGCGTCAGATATACACAAAATGAGTTCTTGAAGAACATCAGAACAAAAGTCATATCCGGAAAGACATCAAATAGACACAAAGGAGTTCTGGAAGAACATCAGAACAAAGACTCAATCTGGAAAAACATCAGAGAGAGAAATATATCTGGAAAAACATCGGATAGATTATGGAAAAACATCAAAATTAAAGGGAAATATCTAGAAAAACGTCAGATAAGTTTTGGAAGAACATCAGAACAAATACTCAATCTGGAAAAACATCAGAGAGAGAAATAAATCCAGAAAAACCTCAGAAAGATTCTGGAAAAACATCAAAATCAAATAGAAATATCTGGAAGAACATCATATAAGTTCTGGAAGAACATCAGAACAAAAACTCAATCTGGAAAAACATCAGAGAGAGAAACGAGGGTGACATCCAAGAATGGCATTGGATAAAAAAAATACCAGACATCCAATAATGGCTTTGAATAAAAGGTAAAATCACAATATCTAAGAGTGGTATTGGATGTAAGAGGTGAACATACATATCCGAAAAACAATCGGATAAGAAATGTCATATCTGGAAGAACATCAGATAGACACGACAATATTTGTTTGGTAGGTGTCAAGTAAGTTGGACTTTGACCACAAGGTAAGACGTGGATGAAAACCTCGGGAGAAATGAAAATGAGGATGAAACACTCTTGCTATGCTTATGTATATGAATTATGCAGATATATGATTAAATGCAAGTGTATATTCCAACGACATAGCTCGACTCTTTTAATGAGATGACAAGACTGGAAGACTGATTCCTCAACACGAATATCACTGCCAATCTGCTTGGGGACCAAAGATGTTACTGCTGAACACATCTCTACCACACTGCTAAACTGTATCAAGTTGATGATCCTTGTAGGAAGGATGACGATCTGCTTGGGGATTCTTCAAGTAAACCGTCCTAGATTAGCTGCCCGTTATAGATGAGCTGATAATTGCTTCAGCTTATCTGATTCTTGAAAATGACTATTTTACTGTGCCATCAGAAGGCTTGCCCCCTTCTGAGTCTTGAAAGATCTTCTAGGTAAATCAATTCTAAGAAGTACCTGCCCCTGACAGGATCATCGACCAAGTTTCTCAACTGTTTGAAAATTTCTTGAGAGGAAAGCCAGTTTGCAAACAAAAGTGTTCATACAAACATGGTAATGCAAAGTTCATGCAACTTTTGAAATCAAAATCACTTTTGAAATATGCAAAGTATAAGAGTTTCATATCAGAACACGGCGGTTCAAAACACTCAAAGTATAAAACAAACGTGAAATGCCAAAATAATTGATTTGCAAAAATCTTTTGGAGTCAACTTACACAACCTTGTTATAGTATGCTTTCAAAATAATCTTGCTTCAGTTAGGTATTTTGAGGATTGTAACATGGCTTGGTTCATGGTTTATGAAATAATGGATAAAGGCTCAAAGTTTATTTGTACCCACCCAATCTACGTGATGATCTTCAGTCCTACACTCAGTTAACTCATACTATTCGCTCAGGTTCCCATAGGTTGGAAATTGCACTGATGATGGTTCAGAAGTCAAGGGAACTTTGAAAAGGTAGTCACTACTTCCCTAAAACATTTGGTTGTTTTGGCATTGAGGATTTTCATGGGAAAGGGTTTAAAGATCTCGTCTTTTATTATCCCTAACTTTTGCCTGAACTATTTTTTGCGAAGATTACAGTCAGCGGGATGCCCCAGTTTTGCCTAAGTCTCCTTCATAGGTTTTGACTTAGCGGGCCTTTTTATATATTTTGAAAGAAAAAGGGTGACTGCCTGGCTTAATGATTACAGTGAACCATCATTGGCTTTTGACTTGAGGCATCTTTGGCACTTACTTGTTGTGCGCGAAGGAAAACTTATGAATGTAACCTTTATACGAAAGGTGTATTGCAAGAAAGAACAACCAAGTTAACTGAGAGCTACCCATCCCAAGGTTAAGATTGCGGGTTTTTTTGTAAAGAAAGAAACTCCAACTTCTAGGCTCGAAGGGTTTAACAAGAGAATAACTTCCTTATTTCTCCAGTGTTTGGAGGATTGAAATAATGCCTTACATCATCAGCAAAGTTTGATTGAAAGTGTACCAACAACAATTATGGATACAATGTTTTCGTTATCCTTCCTCAAATATTTTCATAATCAAAAGTTTGGACAAGAAGTAAATATTTCAAAGATAAAGCATAAAAGTGAAAATAATAGACAAAATGAATTGAAATCAAAAGTTACAATGCTCATTTCATTAATACGAAAGTACAAACACTAATTAAAAGCAAACAACTTAAAAAAATGAAGGAAAGTACAAACAATGAGAAACAAAAGGCCTAGTGACTAATCAGTAACAAAGATGATTGTCCTGTCTGAAACACTGTCTTTTAGGAAGATTGTCTGCTGAAGTCAACTGAAGCTTCTCTTTTGATGCGCTGGCAAGGGATTGTTCTGGACATTCGGATGGCTATCCTTAAAATCAAGGATTATAGTTTTAACCAAATCATGCACTTTGGCCTTCAATGCATAACAATTCTCTAAGTCGTGGCCCGGTGAGCCCTCATGAAATGCACAGTGGAAATCATATCTAAATCTAGCTGGAAAAGGATTAGAAGGAGGTTGCAAAGTATTTGTAGTGATCAACCCTTGTTGAACCAGGTCAGGATAAAGTTTTTTATATGTTATGAGAATAAGATCAAATTGATTCCTATTCTGATACTGGTTCTGTCCAACAATTGGACGTTGAGAAATTTGTGCTGGCCGTGGGGCAACAACAGCAGCAACAACATGATGATCAACACACTGAGGTTTAAGACGAGGCCTTCTCACATCAGTCATGACATCGTTGGTTTGATATTCTCTCTTCTTATGGAAGGCCCCAAAGGATTTCTTCACACCATTAGAAGATTCATTGACTTTAGATACTTTACCATTTTCCAGTCCTTCTTCTAAACTTTGGCCAATAGTCACCAGATCTGTAAAGCTTGAAGAGATACTCCCACCATCTTCTCCCAATAGAAAGGGGACATAGATTCCATGAACATTTCGGTCATCTCCTTCTCCACTAGAGGGGGTTCAACTTGGGAAGCTAACTCTCTCCACCACTGAGCATATTCCTTGAATGACTCTTTCTCATTCTGAGACGTGTTTTGGAGATGGCGACGGTTAGAAGATATGTTAAGATTGTACTTGTGTTGCTTCATAAAAGCATTGGCAAGATCTTGGAAGCAGTGGACACTATTTTGTTCTAAGTTCATATACCACTTGAGAGAGGCGCCACTCAAACTGTCTTGAAAGCAGTGGATGGGCAGCTTCTGATTGTTGGTATAAGCAATCGTCCTTCGGAAGTACATGACCAGATGAGCTTTTGGGCAAGAGTGACCCTTGTACTTTACAAACTCGGGATTTTTGAACTTAGCAGGCATAACAAGGCCAGAAACTAGGCACATGTTGTCTGCATCCACATTGAAGAAATCAGTACCCTCAACGGCTTTGAGTCTCTTATCTTCAATCTGAAATTGTTCACAGACAACCTCAAGCTCAAAAAAATCTTCATTGTCTTCACCTTGACCACTGGAAGCATTGTACTTATAGAGAGGGTTCTCAAAGGGAGCTCAGACATCCTTGGTAACAGTGTGGACCACGGGCCTAGGGTTTGCAAAAATTAGAGCTTGAAAAAATTAGGACTTCCCGCTGGACTTCAAAATATAAAAAAATCACTCCAGGAAAAAAATTAGGGAACAAAAGAGTAAAAAAGGATTATAAAAGAAAAATCCTTGAACTAGAACAAAGTCGTGTGACTACAGACACAGAAGATAAGAGGGGTGACTGTCACTCCGAAAGCCTTGTGGGTTCCTTAACCATCACTCCTACCATTCAACAAACCTTTTGAAGGTGAACGCTTGTGCCAAGTTAACTGAGCGTAGGATTGGAGATCATCACGGAGAAGGGGTGGGTAATAATCAAACTTTGATCCTTTCATCCTTTGTTTCAATAACCGTGAACAAAACTATGATTCAACTCTTAAAAGACCTAATTGAGGCAGAGTTTATTCTGAAGGCATACTACATCGAGATTGTGTGAACTGACTCCTACATGATTTGCTAATCATATTCTTGTTGTATCTTTCACTAGCAAAATCAGCACTACTTCTCGACCATTGGTCCATTCGTCACACACTATCACATCATTCTAATAATGATTGATTTTTCAAAATCTGCATGAGCATCACATTAAAATTACCATTCGTGAACAAAATTTTTTAATTCCAGGTCAGGAGTTGACATTGAGGAAATTCCAACAAGGAGCAGTTAAAGAGGACTGAATTATTCAGCAGTCTGGATCAAAATCGAGTATACCTTGTAGCCCTATAGATCTGGGGCATTGACATCTAATGAGTATGGAACCAGTCAGTCTAAGGAAATTCCCAAAACATCAATTGGTTATGGGAAAATTATTCAAGAAGCGGTTAATCAGGGGCAGGTCACCTAGAGATTTTGTTGATTAAGGGCAGATCCCTATAGTGTTCAATTTGGTCAAGTTAAGCCGCTTCAACGCTCATTCAGGGGCAAGCTACTTCAAGAGTACACTAAAGCCGACCACTATGAGAGTTGGTTAATCAAGGATGAATCCTTTCATGGTGCAAATTTTGGGGCAAGCTATCTCGAGGTCGTCTCATGGAAAGCTACTTTCTTTTCAGGATGAACTTTCCCAAAGATCATACTGGGGCAAGTTGAACTACACTAGGGCAAGCTACTCGAGCAAGTTCATTTTTGTCAGCAACTGTTGAGTTCGAGACGAGTGTCGGGGAATCGTGCCATCACCTCATCATAATCTTAGCCTTATAAAAAGCCTTGATGCAAATGACCTCTTTTCCATTGCTGGGAATAATTTTACCCTTGTATCCTGTCATTGGATTCTTCATCCCACGGCCTGAGCCTGTTACATGTCAGAACTTTATAACCAAAAATACTTCCAAAGTCCAGTTCTCGTCTGGAAAACCTTCAAACCAGTTCTCGCCTTGTCAACCCTTCACTAAATACCAGTTCTCGCCTGGTACACGTCAGATTTTAAACTAGTTCCCATCTGGTCACCCATTCTTTAGCCTATTTTTTAACCAGCTCTCGTTTGGCAAACACAGTTTTAAAGTTCAGTTCTCGTCTAGAAAACCAGAAATCAGTTCCCGTCTGATACCAAAACTAGAAGTCAGTTCTCGTCTGACAACTTAACCTTTTTCCATCAGTTCTCGTCTGGTAGTCTACCCTCAAATACCAGTTCTTGTCTGGTAGTTCCCCTTCAAAGTCCACTTTCGTAGGTAACCAAGAATAAATCCCTAAAAATCCCAATCACCATAAATTTGGACCCGTCCCTAAACCAAAAGCCTGGTTGTAATTGGCACAATCATTCCCCGTGGTTCACATGTTATCACATTCCCCGACACGAGGCTCGATTGATCTCACTTATCCGCATTAGAGATTATGTATCCCCACAGGGTGATGATGTTAGATCATAAATATCTCACCAACAATAGCGTGCACTTATCCCCAACATGGTGAGATTGAGGTTATCCCCTAGCAGCAGGTTAAGTTCGATGTTGTTCCCCGATAGGATCTATGTCCTTGACTTCTCTCCCCAGACAGAGATTAATGTTGATTCCCTCAACAAGTAAGTCAGAAAGGGTAGATATCCGCAACAAAATCCAATGGTCATTGGTATTCTTCAAAGTAAGATCTTTGGGGACAACATTCCGATGGATGTTATTCTCAATTCCCAGCAGAGTGGAATTGTCCCCAGAAGAGTTATATTTAGGAAATCCGTTTAGGGCATATTCCTCAATAGAGTTTGCTTGCCGTTTCTCTCAGCACCTTTCTTGGTGGTGCTCCTCTGCATTTGCATTTTGCATAGCATCCTCCCAAACGCGTAGCATTTCCATTTCGTATGGAGCATTACGCCATATTCAAACATATGCATGCGAAGCATAAGCCATGTTTGATACTTTTGTTGCCAGATATCTCTCCAGCAGATAACGACATGATTCATGAGCCTTTGTGGTACTTTACCCCAGCAAAATCATTGATAGATGTTTTCATCTCGCTTTTACTCCCCAACAAAGTTTACTTGTCTAAGTCTCTCTTTCCCCAACGAAGTTCTCTTTTCAGGTTGTAAATCGGTTGATTCTACTTCCTGCCTATCCTGGATGTTATCCCGACTTTTGGTTGGTAGTCCGTTGTTATGTGGATGTTATCTTGACTTTTGGTTGGTAGTCCTCTTTTATTCCCCTGCAGAGTCGTTATCCCAACTTTTGGTTGGTAGTCTCCTTTCCTGGTGATCCTAACTTTTGGTTAGTAACTTTTACTCTAACTTTTGGTTAGTGATCTTTTCTTGGCGATCCTAACTTTTGGTTAGTAGCTTTTAGTCCGAATTTTGGTTGGTAATCCTATGGGTGATCCTAACTTTTGGTTAGTAGCCTCTTCCTCACAACTTTTGGTTATTATTCTCTGTCGATCCTGACTTTTGGTTAGTAGCCCTTGTTATCATTCTGATCAAGTATCGTGTCGGTTATCCCAACTTTTGGTTAGTACCCTTTGTTTTTAAATCCACCTTCGGTTGTCAATATCTTCACTATTTCCGTCCTTCCAGGTTGCAAATTTCTGGGTTCTTTTAGTATCCAATCACATTTTACCTTGAACGTTTGAAAACGGTTGCTTTTCTTACCTTCAGGTCCAAGTTGATTGAATAGGGGCAGCTGTTGTACCCCAAAATTTGCCCTAGTTTTTTTCTGACTTTAGCTGGCTTTTGCTTCGCGTTCATCTGCATCTCGCTTAGTATAGTTCATAATCATGTTCTGCATTGGTTTTCTAAGACATGGGATCAGGAGTTTTCTCTGAGTTAAATCATCAAGTATCAGGCTTATATTCTTCAAGAGTTGTCAGACATCAAAGGCCTAGGGTTTCATCACTTCCTTGGTTCGAATTTGTTGGCAAGCTTATGTTCAAGGTTAGGATTTTCCTCTCATCATGGATAGGAACTCAAGGTTATCAAGAACAGTGACATAGCTTCAATTCAGGAGTGGTTATTAAGTTATGATCAGATAGAAGTTTGACCTTATTTTGGTCAAACCATCAAGAGCTTGCTTCTTTTTCAAGTTACCTGCATCAGTGGCTATTTCTCAAGCGATGTGTACTCAAGGCCAATTTGTTATGTGCAAAGGTTATCAGGTTATCAAGTATTGGTTCTTGGAGAGTTTGGTTCAAAGGTCAAGATCATCGTGATTATATGTTCAGTTTGTTTCGTCTGTGGGTTTATTTTCTCGGAGATTTATTCAAATAAATTCAAAGTGATTCAGGAGATTCCAAGGTTGGCTCATTTCAGATGGTTGTTATTTCTATTGCAAGTGGTTCAGTGGTTATGGTGTGCATTTAATCATATGCTTTGTGGGAAAAGTCAGGATTGTTTGTTGTTCATTCAAGATGTTGGCTTTGGAAGTTTGGTTTATGTTCATTATCTCTCTTTTATCCATATTTTCTAATTAACCCACATCCAAACCCTTCCATAACCATATCCATTTATCCATTGTTTGAATTCAACACAAATATCCATTTTCAATATTATTCTCATTTTGTTCATTTTATCCAAATCTATAACCATAAACCCTTCCATAACCATATCCATTTATCCATTGTTTTAATTCAACCCAAATATCCATTTTCAATATTATTCTCGTTTTGTTCATTTTATCCAAATCTATAACCATAAACCCTATCCATTTTTATATCCATTTTAATTTCATCTCAATTCATTTTATAAATATCCATTTCCAAAAATTACATTTTTAATCAATTCAAATTTTTGTTTTTTACTATCCATAACCCAAATCCAAATTTTTGTCCATAAGTCATACCCATTTGTTAAACCATTTAATATTCAATTCATTAACCTTTAACCCACATACAACAAAATAAACCTTTTTTTAGAGGGCCTGAGTCAATTTCAAAATCCAAAGCCCATATCCAAATTTCCTACAAGCCCATCTCCAACTTACAATTCGGAATCCATTATTCAAAATAAACAGAAAGTGACATACACCAGCCTTGATTCAAAAAACTCCATCTGTATGGCATTACGTGGCGCACATAATTCTTCCAAGTCGCTGCGTACATAATTGCTACATAAAACCCACCTGCAAAAGAGAAAAGAGTTAGTCACCAACCAACCCCACATGATGCTGCTGAAATTTCATATAGACGTATCCAAGCCAATACATGGACCAAGATGAAGCAAGGCTTCCATACGGACAACTTGCACGCGAAAAGACCATCCATGTTCTTAGCACAAAAAAAAAGCAAAATGATTCCAACAATACGTTTTCACCACACTACAACTCTGCTCCAAAGACATATGACCTGCTAAACCTGTTGTACCGTCCACGACAAACCTGTACACCACTCTCCACTCTGGACCAAACCTATGTATCACAAAGGCCACGACAAATCTTACTCAAAATAAACAAACAACACCACAATACAGAAAAAGGATAAGAAAAGAGGGAAGGTGGTGGTTGGATAAAGAGGGGGGAGAATAAGAATATGGAGAGAGGGCACCAACCTGAAGAGAGAAAAAGAAGAAGCTGAGGAAAAAAAACTCTACAACTTAGAGCAGTAACCTTCAAACAGAACTCCTCAATCCATTTTCACAAGCATAAACCTTCAACCCTCTTCACCTTTCCCACACTTCTTAGAAATTTCACCTTCACCTTCATCAAACTTCAACCATCGACGTCGTCGATTCCATTTCCGGTGAAATAGAGTTGGACCATTCTTGAAAAGAACTTTAAAAGTGTTGTAACGACTAAGAAACATGGTCAGTGTCGATGAGAGTAAGTTGAAACTGACGCCTTTGTTGAAGCAGAGATCTCGACTCGACAGAGCAACAACCTTTCACCTTTTTTTTAATGCTACCGTTTTCTTGTGTAACTCAACCCTAAACAACAATGGCGACATCCTCGCGATTGCCGCTGACGACTCATAACTCAACACCGATTTCGTAGCAGATTCACATGTGTTTCCGGTGATACGCAACAACGCTTTCAACAAAAGAGATCTGACTTTGTGCAATTAACCTTACGCCGCTAGTCGCCGCGTCGGTTAATTAACTTCCACCGAGAAATTGCTTGAACCATTCACCACCGTCTAGCCGCGATTGAGAAAAGAGGGAGGAAGTAATTGAAGCATCGAAGCAGAGATCGTGAGATTAAAAGCAAAATTCAGACCTGGAGACCGAAACACAACTCAAAGTAATACAACAACAACCGCATCCTCGCTGATAAGCTCACTGCCACCTATCCTTTGATTTACAGGAAAATGACTGTTGCAATGTAGATTAAAGGGAAAGGAACCAAAGCTCTCTCGTTGGCGACTCGATTTCCCCTCTAGCTGCATTGAACCACTCAGTCTCTATTCTAAGGTTATTCAACCATTAATGTTTTCTTAATCTTTTGAGTCTTTGAGTGAAATTGGAGTGAGATTGCAACGGAAAGCATTTAGGGTTCAGATTGTGTGGCGACAGAATCCCATGGCGGTGAGGAAGACTTGGAAACAACGTGAATGGGATGTTGAAACGAGTTTGTGACTCGTTGTTATTTTTCAGGTGTGGCACGTTGGGCTTTCTGAACCCTTAAGCCCATTACTTGGCTTCCTACACTATCATGTCACACATACACCCCCTAGTCTGAACTACATGTGAGACTTGGGCCTCCATATAGGTATGCACCCATATCCACTTTCCATTCTTCCTCACACCCCTCCCCCCAATTCTGTTAACTAGTAAATTTATTTAGATTTGAGGTTGGTTAATTAATTTTGATTTTAATAGCACTTAATCTTGAATTAGAACTAGAATTAGAATTAATTAATTATTTTTTGTTATTAGATTTTAATATTAGTTAGATTAGAATTAATTTATCATAGGATTAAATTTAACTAACTTTAGTTTTAATTTTAATTAAGATTTAATTAGATTTTTATTAATTAGTTTTTTCATTAACTTTCTTTAATATTAGAATTTACTTTAATTTTTGGAAATTTTGGCAAGCACACGATGGTTGTTATTCCCAAGGTTATAACATCCACTGTGACATCTGCTACTTAACAGCTAATACTCAGTAATAACAAAAGCAGTAAATAACACAACAATTGTTTACCCAGTTCAGTGTCAACAACACTTACATCTGGGGGCTACCAAGCCATGGAGGAAATTCACTATCAGTAGAATGAATTCAGATTTAAACCTTTAGTTTACACTCCTCACTTAATCCCTACCCAATGAAACTTTAACCTAGAGACACTCTAGACCTGAGTATACCCACTCACTCCCCCTCAATCACACAAAAATGATATCAAACAATTACAGAAAACAATATGAAGAGACACTTCATATACACCTTGATCTTGCTTCACAGCTTTGATCAAGGAACTCACACACTCTTGCTTCACAGCTTTGAGTGAGGCAGAGCCTAGAATCTACCTATCCAATGCAAATCATCCACCAGACAATTGCTTGGAGTACAAGTATTCCTAGATAGAATTCACACGTGAAGACTAGCCTTCTTCACTTACAAGGACTCTGCAATCTGAATTCTTTCTTCTTCTGTTCTCAAGTGCTGCTATTCAGGATTGCATCTTTTGATCTTTATAGCAGCTGTCAGTCCTTTTGGGCCTTGGTGCATTAATTAGGTTTTATCCATAACAAACCTATTCTCAATGTTCTGCACGCTTGCCACTTAATTCAGGGATCTTTTAGCTTGCCTAGGGCTTCTAGAAAGTCTCCTGATATCCAGCTTGAGCTCCCATTCTGTTTCCTGGTTTATAGCTACCAGAAAAACAGCCTTGCCCGCTGGATGTCATACGGTCAGTGTTATGACACTCTGTATGACATTCAGCTTAAATAAGTTAACTTATAGTCAACTTATCCTGCACACACATCATTAAGTATGTCCTAACAATCAGTATGACATACATTCACATTCTAAAGTTTGGCCACAAAATGCAGCCAATCAAGAGCACTTACAATTTTAGAATTAGATTTTTATTTAGAACTAGACTAGGATTTAACTTTTGAATTAACATAGGATTAGACTTTTGATTAACTCATTTGACTCTTAATTTTGGTTTTTGATTAATTCTTGAGCGCATTAGTAAATATTTTTCATAACACTTGTACATATTTTCCATAAGTATTAATTTTAATTTCGATACTTGACGTTGTTTGTGATTGTGTCGCTTTGTGTTTACTTGCTGTTTACCTCCTGTATTCGCATGATCCCTTAGGATTCCTTGCTCGATTTAATTTCCAATTAAGTTAGAGGTAGGAGAGACATTAGCCTTTCAATCCAAGAATGACAACATTAGGTAGACTTTCCTCCTAATCCTGACCTTAGGGCCACATTGTACAAAAACAGTTAGGGTCCAGTTTCCCTTAGACCTTTTGTGCGTCTCTCTTTTCTCATCTCAAAATTTCTTCAAGACACTTAATAAAGAATGTTAAGCATCATGCGCTACGAGTCTTAAGTACACGAGGAATGATAAGTGGGGGGTTTCTCCTCGCTTGTCTAGAGTGTTTAGCTTATGACCTTTGGGCAATATGCGACACATTTGCCCACGTGTCAGTCTTTAGTGTGACATGAGTCTCAAACTAACTCAATCCACTTCACTAAAACTAACAAACCAAATTCAAACCCTTTTATCCTTCGGGATTGTTCTTCAAACTCATTTTCAAAAAAAAAGTACGTTACTTTTCCATTCTACCGCAAACAAACATCGTCCCTAACTGCTGGAATGGAGACTTAATGTCACTCATAAAAAACACTTAACCAACCATTGGCTTTGTGTACATGAACTACTTTTCTCTGATTTCTCGTACCGGATGAGGATACGTAGGCACAAGGGTGATGTCTTGGCGAGTAACCTTCCCCCCTTCACCCGTAGTTTTCCGAACTACGTTGACTCTAACTTTCCCATTGCACAAGGGAATACGTAGGCATAGGGCGACGATGTCCTATCGATTCTCCTCTTTCTTTTCCATCCCCTGTTATGCGGTAGCTTTTAGATAAATTTCACCCATATATTAGACAACAAACGTGGATCCCGTTGAGTACAACGAACATGAGGGGTGCTCATACCTTTTCGTTGCGTAACCGACTCCCGAACCCAAGATTTGGTTGCGATGACCTTGTCTTTCCTGTTCTCTTAGGTTTTCTTCGATCGTTTCCTTTCTCTCTCTTTGGGATAAATAACTTTCGGTGACGACTCTTCTGTTTTTTTGCCGGGTGTTTTCGCAGTTGTGACAAAATGTCCCTAGTGAAGTCGTCATTTCTGTTACGGTGAGAATCGGATATCAAGATATTGAATTAACTTGAATCACAAATCATGAAGTTCACCACCGAGCTTTGATTTATCCAAAGGAAAGGGTGAAGATCGAAGAAAACCCTAAGTGTGCTATGTAACAACACAGCTAAGGGATCTAAGGTTCGGGGTTGGTTATACCTAGGGAAGGTGTTAACATCCTAAGTATATGTAGTACTCTACAGGAACCTCTTGTTAGTATTTGTGTTATGCTAAATTTTGTTTGCTAAAGGGAAAAATGCTAAAGTAAAGATCTAAAATATATACAAAGTATGCTTGTCAAGACATCACATCTCATGCCTACGTATCCTGAAAGGAATGGAGTCAGAGCATCTGTAGTTCCCCTAAATAGGGGTGAGGAAGTCTGACTGCGATCAAGGTTCCAAAGGGAAAAAGTAAATGGATGCAGTGAGACACCTACATAGAATGCAACGACTCTAAACTTAAAGCTAGGTTAAGCGGGAAAGTAGATGTTCATGACAGAAAAACCTACACAGAGTACGACGACTCTAATCCTAAGGTTAGGATAAAGGGTAAGGAGAACCAGCCCCGATCGCGTGGCGGCGTGAGATAAGGAAGGTTAGTTATTAGTTGAAATTCTGGTATGCAGATCTCATATGTCCTAAGAACATTGATCTCTGCTTAACAAGTATGAGGATAGACCATGACCAATTTAAATTTCTTTAAATTGTACCAATGTCATGACCAACGTCATGACGTCTGTTGTAACATCAGCAGACAGACAGACTATTTACCTAAACATTTAAATTGTGCAAAATTATAAATACTGAAAGATAAATAACACAATGAATTGTTTACCCAGTTCGGTGCAACCTCACCTACATCTGGGGGCTACCAAGCCAGGAAGGAAATCCACTATTAGCAGAATCAATTCAGAGCTAAACTCCCTCGTTTACAACTCCTCACTTAATCACTATCCAATGCAATTTCTGCCTAGAGACCACTAGACAAGAGTATACCCACTCACTCTCCCTCAATCACAGTAGTGATATATAATTCAATACAAAAGATAGACTTTAGAAGACACTCTTCAAAGTCACAATACTTGATTTTGCTTAACAGCTTCAATCAATGACAATGAACACAACAGTTCATACACACTAACCAAAGCAATTATACAACATACAATTGCTTGGCACACAAGTATCCTAAGACACGCGTGAAGAACCAAACTTCTTCACTCACAAAACAAACGTGAAGAGCAACACTCTTCACTCACAAATATGTCTACCATAATGTATCAAAAGATACAAAGGGTGACTTACACACACAAGGGACTCTCAAACCCTAGACCTTTATTTTACACTCAAGTTGTTCTTGATGTGAGTGCTTAATTTCCTCTGCTTCTGCTCCTCCTTAAATAGCAATGCAGACTGGGCTTGGGCTGGTCACAAGTAACAAACTTTAGGTTTAACCAAGTTAAACCACTTTCCATAATTCAAGGTGCTGTAAAATTAGGTCACAGCTGTTTCATGTTATGTCCATCCCTGACTAGAATCTCGCCTGAGATAACTAAGGAGCCATAACAGGTTTCCTGAAATCTAGCCTGAGATATATCAGGTATCATAACAGAAAAACAAACCCTGCACGCCTGATGTCATACGACCAATGTCATAACATTCAGTTATGACATTCAACTTCACTTACTCTTAGCTGACCAGACTCCCCCTACTGAACACTCCTGCAGAATCTTCTTCACAACAGTAGAAACAAACATATTATAGTTTTCTAAAAAGTCTCAAGGATCCTTTTTATGAACACCAATTAAATCTGCACTTTGTTCCTAATGAATCACTTTGGCCTGTACATACTGAGGAGGAATATCCAACAGGACCAAAACACTTCTGTCAAGAGACATAACATAGCAGCCCCTGCTGTACCAGACATTGATGTCATGACACTCAGTATGACATCCATGACAGCAGTTCTGTCATCAGCTCCTGCTGCACCAGACAGCGATGTCATGACATTGGTAATGACATCCATGACAACAGTTTTGTCATCAGCTTTTGCTGGTTCCTGCTGCACCAGACAGGTAATGACATCCATGACAGCAGTTTTATCATCAGCTCCTGTTGGTTCCTGCTACACCAGATAGCGATGTCATGATATTGGTAATGACATCCTGTTTAAACACATGACAACAGTATTGTCATAACAGTAGATGAAGATGTTGTGATATATGGCTTAACATCAGTGCAGAATCATGTTTTACCAAAATTTAGCCAATGCTAAAACCATAGAAACATGGTACTAACATTAGTTATTAGTGGTTAGAGGGTAGGAAGTTATACTAAACTATCCTAAAGGGGTGAATCACCAGTCAACAGGGGAAACCTGTCCTTTGGACTTATTGAGAAATCGTCGAACAAAATAGGCACCGAAATCGGGACTTAATCACAGCCAAAAGCATCAAGAATTAGATTCAAATTGGACATCTAGAATTAGTTAAAATGAAATCGAGGATTGTCAAGATTAACTTAGAAATTAAATAAAATATATTTAAACCAAATTCTAATTAAACTAAAATTTAATTAAAACTAATCAATTAATTAAACTAAAACCTAATTAAAAAACTAAATTAGCTAAATCAAATTTTAAAAACTAAATTAAACTAATTAACTAAATTCTAACAAAACTAATTAACTAAAATCTAATTAAAAAACTAATTAACTAAATTCTAATTAAACCAAAATATTAAAAAAAAACTAATTAAAAAATCTAATTAAAAACTAACTAAATTAAAATTTAATTAAAACTAAAATTCTAATTAAACTAAAATTCTAAAATTTAGTTAAATTAAACACAAAAAGGGGGGTGCAGAGTGTTTTTAGAGTGTGAAAAAGAAATAAGACATATTGGCTTACCAAAGCAAGTGGGGCGGTGCAAATTGAAAGGATGATAGAAAGATGGTTTGAAATGGGATATGCCCAAACCGCTTTAAAACAAAATTAGAAAGGAAAAACTTTTCTCCTTCTACCCATTGACCGTCACCCTGCTCTCTCCTTTTCCTTTCCAAAAAAATGCTTTCAACCGTAAAAAGACTGCTACAACTCCGCGACAAGGATGAAAGGTGAGCACTTCTGAACTCGCGTGTTGAAATCCTCTCAGCCTTCCTCTTTTCCTTCCATTTTAGTTTATTGTTTGGTTGTCGTGGCAGTTTTAAAAGATTCGATGAAGGGTGGTTTTAGGTGACGATGGGGAGGAGTCACGAAGTGGATGGTTGAAAGGTTGTGTTTGGGTTTACAGATGGAAGACGGTGCACAACAACGAAGAAAAGGAGTGAGGCGAGTTGTGGCTTCGAAAGAACAATGTGTTGCTGTCGTTAGAAAGTGAAAGCCAAATTTCAAGAAAAGATAAAGGGTCTTTTTAGAGGAAATGAAAAGAGCATCGATATTCAAGAGGGATTTTTCAGTGTTGAAGGTTTTTTGTGATTTTTTCAAATGAGGTGATATTTCTGGTCAAAAAAATGGAGGTAAAATGTTCTGGTATTTTTTGCAGTGATGGTTTTTTTATGTTTGTTTGAATGGAAGATGGTGGTTCAAAGTGGCGGGGTCATGAAGTTCAAGGTTTAATAGAGGAGGTAGGTTTATGCTTGCAAATAGAGTTGTTTCCAATGTTATTGTTACTCTCATTTTTTCTTTTTTAATGGATCAAACTCTTGTTTATTCAGTTTTGGATTTGTATGTTATTGGTTGTGTTGTCTCTTTCAAAATGCAAGTTTGCGCATTGTTGAGAGTATTGTCCTTGTTATAGATGCAGATGTAGCGCAAAGTTCTTGGTGTGCAGATTTTGTTTGTTTAAGGTATTGGGTTGTCATTGTCGTAGAGTGCAGGAGGCAGTGAGAAATGCGCAGATGGAGTACAGAGTATGACAAGTTCTTGGCTTGATGCAGAGTTTTGAAATTTGGTTTTGGCTTGTTGATGCAGTTCTGATGCGTGTGGTCTCTGTTGTGCAGGCAGCAGTATGGTTTATTGATAGCAGGCTTTAGTTTTATGAATGCAGGGGTTTTGGGAAGACAAAATTAACATTTTTGGGAGTTCTTTAAGACCAAAGAAATATAACACAATAACAAACTAAATGAACTTAAACCAATTAAAATAAGAACTAATTAAATTAAATTAAATTTAAAATATAAATTGACTAAAATATAAACTAAATTAAAACATAAACTAAATTAGAATTAACTAAAAAACTATACTAAAATATAAACTAAATTAAAAAACTAAATCAATTCTAAAATATATCTTAATATAATGAAAACAAATGATTCTAAAATGGAATGATAAAAATTAACTAAAAAAATACGATTAATGATGAAATAAAATGTTTAAAAAGAAGAATGCAAAAATGGTTGACTTAAACTGATATGATATGATCAAAGGATCTGAGGATAAAATTTGGGGTAGGGGTGAGCAAGGGACGAGTCGAGATGGGTTATGACTAACCCTAACACTGCCCTAAATTTTGATCGGGCTGTTTTAATGACCCGAACCCGTACCTAAACCCGTAAAAAACCCGATAATATATAAGTTAGTTTAGACCGGGTTTATGTAAGACGATATCGGGTTGACCCGAAATATATGGAGAAAAAAAATTTAGTGACTTAAAAAGTTTATTATAGTATTTTAAAAAATTCATTTAAATAAGAAATATGAATAAAATCATTAGCATGAACGAAAAACAATGAATACATCTAAAGTCAATTTTTAAAAATAAAAAACATGATGTAATTCTATATATGTCATCACTTTTGTATTTTTCCTAAAACATAGTAAGAAGATGTAAAATAAAAAACATGATGTTAGAGAACTAGAAAAATGTGAAAGTTGGAAAGTAGGAAGATGTGTACTTAGTATTTACTTAGTGCATATATTAAATTATGAGGTGGAAAGTGGAAAAGTCTATTGTTAATTTGCAATAATCTAAATATATTAATAAATTAAATAAATAAATAGTACCACGTGTGCATTCATAATATTAGGACGGGTTGGGTAACCCGAGGGTCAACCCGAACCCGTCTCACTTGATACCGGGTTCATTTTTGGACAGTCATGTTTTTCCATTTATTTACATGAGACGGGAAAGAGACTAACCCGAAGCTATTGGGTTGGGACGGGTCTTCGGGTTGGGTTGGGTTCTGCACACCTCTAATTTGGGGTATGACAATAATCATCAACTATGGATATAAAATGCCTTGCTCCTGAATGTAATGGACACCTTGCAGGCCCTCAAAGACCAGCATGGATGTAATCAAAGGGTATGTGTGTTCTTTGTTTGCCTTTGTTGAACTTCGCTTTGCAATATTTTCCAATTACACAGGGTTCACAAAAATTTAGATTTTCTACTTTGTCTCCACCAAGCAGATTTTGTTTCCCTAGTTCGACTAAACCTCTTTCACTGACATGGCCCAATCTCATATGCCAAATTTCTTTCTTCGACAAAGGTTTTGTAGTTACAACATTTACTGAACCACTTACAACTTCAGCCTCAAGGATATACAAACCTTATTTCTTCATGCCTCTTAAGACTTCCTTTGACCCCTTCATGACATTCAGAATACTTTTATCTCTTTTGGAAACATATCCTTTCTTGTCGAATTCACCAAGAGAAATCAAATTTTTCTTCAAATCAGGTACATACCTGACTTCAGTCGACAACCTTATTGACTCATCATGGAGCTTGAATCTTACAAATCCAACACCTGCAATCTTGCAAGCTTTATTATTTCCAAGCAATACAGATCCACCATCTTGATCACATAGTTCCTCGAACAAGTCTTTGTTTGGAGTCATGTGCCAAGTGCAACCCGAATCCATAATCCACTCTTTACTTGAGTCGCCACTTGAAACCACAAGAACATCATATGAGTCAAAATCATCTTGAACAATGGATGTGTTACCATTATCCTTACCTCTGCGACCTTTCAGGCGTTCAAGGAACACTTTTCTTGTATGACCTTCCTTCTTACAGTGATAACATCGAATACCAGATGCATCACCACTAGAAAAGTTTTTCCAACTTTTACCCTTCTTCTTGTCAAACTTGCCATCTCTTTTTGTGAATTTCTCCTTAACCGACAGGCCTTCACCAGTCAAAGATGACTTGTGCTTCTTTTGTTCATTCAAATCTATAGAATACAAGTCTGATTGAACTTTTTCAAATGTCAGAGACTCTTTTCCATACAAGAGAGTTTCTTTGAAGTGACCATGTTATCTGGAAAACACACACAACAACAACAATGTTTCATCTTCATCCTTGATCTTGACATCGATATTTTCAAGATCGAGAGTCAGCTTGTTGAACATATCCAATTGCTCAGCCAGAACTTTATCTTCACTTATCTTGAATAAATATAGAGCTTGCACAGGTAGAGGCGATTGACCAATAATTTGGCCATGTACAAAATTTCAAGTTTCACTCATAACCAAGATGTCGCCGTCTCCTTCAAAACCTTACCACCAAGGCTCAATAAGATGGCGTTGTGGGATTTTTCTACCATAGTCAGTTTTTATTTATACGTTAGCGTAACGTCCATGGCTATGGCTCCCTTCAATGCTTCTAAACAACCCTGTTGAACTTGTAGGTGTAGCGGGGAAATTCGTGAGTGTAAGCAATTGATTAACTTAACTAAAAAATGCAAGACTCGCCACCGCACTTTTATTTTATCCAAAAAGGAAAGGAAAAAAGAGCGAACAAAACCTAAAGATTTCTAAAACAAGAACAAATAAATAGAGATCTGGGTAAGGGGGTTGGTTACGCAATGCAAATATGTTAGCACCCAAAACGTCTATAGTACTCTATAGGAGCCCTTTGAAATATCTACGCTTTTTGGTTTGAAAAAGGTTTGCTTGAAAAGAGATTGGAGAGATGAGATGAGAATTACTCTTTTTAAGATTTTTGTGTTTGGAGAGACTTATCGCCTCATGCCTACGTACCCACAAAGTATAATATAGGATCAAAACCTCGTAGTTCGTGGTACAAATGAAAATAATTGTTGGTTTTGATTGATTTTAAATGTAAAGACAAGTCGTCATTTTAAGGAGAAAACTACGACTAGTCGCTCACAAGTATAAGACAACATTTGTATCACCTAAAGATGAAGGATTTTACTTTGGATTAAAATCAACAAGTCTATCACTCAACATCTAAGTGGAAAATGTCAACATCTTAATACTATGGGGAATAGGAGAATTATATCTCAACTATGGAAATGACTTATGTCTAAAATTTATGAAAAATTTTAAAATAAGAAGTGCACAAAGGCACAAAAAGTTTGAATGAGGTTGATCTTTTTTAAAGTCTTTTTGAAATTTGTCAAAATATGATTAACATTGATTGACATTTATTAAAGAAAAGAAAGTTTGAAAATCACTTAACAAAATTCAAAGTTTTATTATAAAATCGGTTTTAAGTTTGAAAGTAAGAAAGATTTTGAAAAAGGGAGGAGATTTTGAAAATTTAAGAAGGAGAGAAGATGAAGTGACTACCCTAGAAAGAAAATAAAAGCTAGAGATAAGAAGGACCTAACAAACTTATAGCACACTCCATAGCACCAAATAATAATTCCATCCATCTTGAAGCATAAGCCAATAAGCAAGCCAAATAAAGGCAAATATCCATAATACTCCAAGCGTAGGGAAAGAGTCCTAATTCTAAGTCCAAGGGTCCAATAATAGTCCAAGAAGTCCAAGGTCTACGAATAGTCCAAGAGCATAACCACAAAGTTAAGAGCACCAAGTTTTTTAGAGGTTTAATCCTTTATTAGTGTTTTAAACAAGATATGGTCCAAGTGAACAAAAGAAAAGAGCGGAAACATAAACATGTGTCTAATAGACAAAGGAAAAATAAGAGAAGCATAAACAATAATATGATATGAGATGATAATAATGGTGCATAAAGATAAAAGAGAGATAGGGAGAAATAAGGAAACATAAACAATGATATCGTTAGTGAGTTTGTGATTAGTTGTTAGAGCAAATGGTCAATGATGGTTAACTCATGCACTTAAGTCAAAGTTGATGAAAACTTATTAAAGGATTGATAAAATCAAAGTCTCCTAACAACAAGTTTCATAGGTGATGGACCTAAGACAAATAATCAACCATACTTGAACTTTCAAACATAAGTTTGAGCCACGAATGATCACTTTCTGATTACGGGACAATTTAGCACTATGTTAAGCAATTGTAATCAGGTTTATGTAGAAACCACGGCTATCTGAGGCCGATCAATAACAATGTTAGTACTAATGCATGCTAGAGAAGTGATATGTAGATCACTCTCTGAAAACAATACCGTACGAAAATAAAATAGGTAACGATCTCATCTTCATCAAGAACTTGAAATAAGTTCAAACGATATCGAAGATTTTCATCGATCAAAAGAAAGAAAAAAAAGAGGAAAGGGAATGCAGAATTAGATTACAAGTTCAAGGTCATTCCGTCTTTAAGTTCATCCACTCATCTTGGTGGATTAAAGCACTAAACATATCATTAACTCAAATCACCTAAAATGAATTGAACAATTCACTTTAAAGATAGATTTGAATTAGTGAAAGTTTATCCAACTTCATCTACACCTTAAGTCCAATGAATTTAAAGAGGAAAAGAACCTTTAAAAGTGCATTCCAAGGAAAAAATCAAAAGGAAATGGAAGAAGAAGAAGAAGAAAGAAAGAACCATAACAGTCCCAAAACAGAGCCAAAAACTCAAAATCAACATTGGGTAACTGATTACCCTAAGCAATTAATCGGTTACCACTGCTAAAACAGCATCAAAATAGCTTTAAAAAGTGCAGAAACTTGACCAATCATTTCTTCAAACACCTCATGATCAAGGATGCAATTGAGCACGAAAATTCAAGTAAAATAACAGCAAACAACACTAATAAAACACAATTTGCAAGATCCAAAGATCAAGCAACAAGAATCAACAATAGATCACATTGTGGAAGATGTATAAAGAATAACAATGGTGGATCAAGAAATTACCACTCCAAAATTGGAAATTCTTCAAATCAGCTCCACAAACCATACTTCAAAGCCTTGATCTACTAGAATTGATGATGAAAAAGTGAATAAATGAAGGTTTAGCTCAAAGGTTAGTAAGTTTTAATGATGAACTTACTAACTTTCAAAGGAAGAAAAAGCTTTGGTGATTTTAGTAATTGGAGAAAAATTTAGAGTCAAGAAAGAATTTGACAACGTGAATTTGGCTATCAAAAGCTTATGAAATGAGAGAAATGAGGCCTCTATTTATAGGATTTAGACTTGGAAAATTTGGTGGATTGGAGTTTGGTTTGAAATCAAAATTAGGCTTGAAATTTGAATTTGGAGAGAAATTAATGATCAAGTGGTGATTAGTGAAGGTGTATGGTGGGAATTAATTATGATGAGGTAGAGGAATTAAAATGAAGTTATCTAGAATATTCTCATGTTGTAATATTTGAATTTGGTGCCAAAAATGCTGCAGAATTTGAATTTGCCCAATTTTCACAAAATTTGCACAGGGTAATCGATTACCCAATACTGGTAATTGATTACAATAGGTAAAAATGGTGAAATTTTGCCTTTATGATGTGTTGTCTTGGCTCTGGCTTGATTTTTTGCTTGTCAAAGAAGGCATGGAAATAAACACATGAACCTTGAAGTCTCTTGAATAAAAGTCAATCAAATCTTGGGAAACTCTTGATCAGATGATTTTGAAATGGTTGTAGATCAACTTCGACTTTGTTCAAATGAAATTCATTCGAGCTGAGGGACTGATATTTGATATCTTTGCTCCAAAATCTTCCTAAAGAAGTTAGTAAAGGACAAAAAAAACATTTTTTTTTGGATTTTAATCAATGGTTTGTAAACATAAACATAAACAAATATCAAACAAACAAGAAAATAAAGGAG
The DNA here is from genome assembly GCA_963859935.3 of Lathyrus sativus. Taxonomy (NCBI): domain Eukaryota; kingdom Viridiplantae; phylum Streptophyta; class Magnoliopsida; order Fabales; family Fabaceae; genus Lathyrus; species Lathyrus sativus. Next base: position 542,331,039 of record OZ012739.1, on the reverse strand, counting down.
CCTGGTGATCTCTCAAGAACAAACCTGCAGATGAAGGCAAGAGAACCAAAGCTTGAAATCTTGTTTGTGGATGAGATGAAAATGACATGTGGGATCTTAGGGGTAAAAATTAGGGTATTACAACAGGGCTTTCATCTTCAAGCTCCACATACCGAAATCATTAACTCCGGTGAACTTTTCAATCTCATACTTTGTTGACGGAATCTTCTGCATGCTCACCGCATCAATTTGTTGTGAAAACGATACCAGAATAACAAAGTATAATCAGTTTTTTGATCAGCAAGAAACCCACAAGGGTAGGGAAAAGAAGGGAAAACAAGAAGAACACAATGAAATTGATTATAAACTGTTACTCTTTAATTTCTCTTTGAAACAATATTACAAGTGTTACAGAATAGAAAATAACCTCTCTCACCCTAATTAGGATTTGCACCACACCCAAAGATGAGAGACTAGCATGTTATTTATAAGAAAAATAACATACTAATCTAATGGGCTTTTACACACAGGCCCATTACACAAGCTAACTTAGAGAACAACCTAACTTAAATAATTGGGCTTACAACCAAGGCCCAATTCGACATTCTAACACTCCTATCATACTTTGACTACAACATGTGAACAGACTTTGACGACATGCTAAGATTCTTTCTAATTGTCGAACCAAGAAGCTACCCTTCGACCATACTAGAGTTTGATCCAACATCTCACAAGATGTTAAGAGCCTTTTAAGAGGCCTAACTTTATGACTAGGTATCATAATTGTTATAATGATACTTTGATATTTTACTTGTTATGCTTTTGTCCTCACCTTTGTCTTTGCTACCTACTGTTGAAATGTTGGTGAAATTTGATATTTTTAATGGGTTGTAAATCTACGCTACGCTAACAAGGGAGCAAAATAGTTTTCATCATGCAATTGTATCAACTGCATACAGTGGAAAAACCTTTTACTAGACAATGTCTTGGTGATCATATCAGCAGCATTGTCATGGATCAAAACCTTCAGCACTTTGACTTCTCCAGGCTCAGTTATCTCTCTGACGAAGTGCAGTCTCACATCAATGTGCTTGGTTTATTCATGATAGGATGAATTCTTCGACAAGTGTATTTCACTTTGACTATCTCATTTAACAGTGATAACTCGACCTTGAAGCTTAAGCTCCTTAGCAAAACCTTCAAGCCACAATGTGTATTTCACAGCTTTAGTGAGGGAAATATATTCTACTTCAGTGGTTGATAAGTCAACAACCTTCTGGAGTTTCACTTTCTAACTGATTGTTGTGCCGAACATAGTGAACATGTATCCAGAAATAGATTTTCTGGAATCCATACAACCCGCATAATCAGAGTTAACAAATCCTTTGATTTCGACTTTGCTATCATTACCACAGGCTCCACCATAAATCAAGACTCTAGTCACACATACATAACTAACATCAACCAAAATCCTTATTGACTCATCATGGAGCTTGAATATCACTGATCTAATACCTTCAATTTTGAAAACTTCGTAATTTCCCAGCAGCACTGATCCACCATCTTGATCACATAATTCTTCAAACACGTCTTTGTTTGGAGTCATGTGCCAAGTACACCCTGAATCCATAATCCACTCCTTTCTAGGGTCACTGCTTGAAATCTTCAGGAGATCAGATGATTCATAACCATCTTGCACAATGGATGCATTACCATTATCCTTTCCACCATGATTGTTCAGTCGATTAGAGCATAATTTTCTTGTATGACCCTGCTTCTTACAATGATAACACTTAATAGTAGGAGCATTACCACCATAAGATTTCTGTAGAAATTTACCCTTCTTATTCTCAAAACTACCATCTTTCTTCAAGAATTTCCCCTTAACAAACAAACCTTCACCAATAGAAGATGGCTTATGCTCCATTCATTTGTTCAAATACTTAGAGTACAAGACATATTGAACATCTTCAAAGGTCAACGACACTCTTCCATACAAGCGAGTTTCTTTGAAGTGATCATGAGACTTAGGTAAAGAGCACAACAACAACAACACATGATCTTCATCAACAATCTTGACCTTGATATTTTAAAGGTCAAGAATTAACTTGTTGAACATATCCAGTTGCTCAGCTAAGGCTCTGTCTTCACTCATCTTGAATGAATACAAAGCTTGCTTCAGGTAGAGACGATTAACCAACGATTTCTTCATTACAAACCTTCAAGTTTTGTCCACATACCGGCTGTAGTTTTCTCCTTTGAAACCTGTCGGAGAACCTTATCATCAAGGCTCAATACAATGGCATTGTGGGCTTTTTCGAGCATCGTTATGTTCTCCTTCTTTGATAGGGCAACGTCCTTTTTCTGTGATCGTTTCAACGCTTCTAACAAACCTTGTTGAACAAGAAGGGCTTGCATCTTCAAGTGCCTCAAATTGAAATTATTCACACCCGTTAATTTCTCAATCTCATACTTCATTGATGATATCTTCTCCTCCATGCTCACCACATCGGTTTTTGTGAATAGATGTTGTCAAGACAAACCAAAATATGAGAAAAAGATTGAGTTTCTTGAACAAACACAATAAACCCTATTAGGTTTTACAAAAGATAAAAAAGAAGGAAGAAGAAGAATAAGAATTGGTTAAAATTGTTTTTCTATTCACTTACTTAATAAGAGTTCAAAGATTATAAATAAATACCAACAATTAACTTCTCTCAACAACCTATGAGAACTAGTCTATTTATATACTACTAAGCTAACTTAGGCTACATGCTAAATTAAACACAAAGCTAACATATTTTGACAACACGCTTGAACAAAATTCAACTCCAACATGCACAACTCCTTTCGAACCATGAAACTATCCTTGTCGACACTAAAGTTTGATCCAAAATACCACACTTTTCAAATCTTGAAGATTGTCACATGTGATCCCACCAAAGGCTTCACTAGATTGAGTCTTGAATTACCTTGACAATCGACCAATTTGTATCTCCACATTCTTAATCTATTTTTGTTTGTTCTTATGAGGTGTTTTCTTAATTCATCTTTATATCCCTAAAGTTTGTTTGTGTCATTTTCATGAATTCAACTAGAGCATCTTTGAGGGATGATGGTTCTTTTTGTTGAGCGCTTTTTAAGAATTTTGGTTTCTTCCAAATACACATCATTACTACAAAAAACACATTTAACCTCGGGCACGAAGAAGATTTAACTTTGGATGCACAAGCGAGGTACGAAGGGCCTCATGAAAACATGCCATTTTATTCCTCAGATTTTGATTAACCAAGGGATAAAGTGTTTTGCACATGGGTTCAATCCCCAACAACGATATTTTTATTATTTTCAGAACTCGATGGCGCGCCCAAAATTTGCTCTTTGTTGAAAGTAAAACTGAGGTAATATAGTGAGATTAATACCTCAGTTTGTAATATTAATCAAGGGGAAAAACATTATTATTTAATTTTTTCTATATTTTCATTTGAACCTATATTACATAACCATATTTTATTCATTTCTGAAACAGAAACATCGTACCTTTTACCCATTTTTCAAATAGAAATATTGTACAAAAAAATATTCATTTTTTACACCATTTGCAAAGCCAAAATCGAACACACCTTATAATTTTACAACAAATCTAAAATAAATGATTAACCAACATAAACAATAACCAAAATGAAAATTCTTGTAAGTCGTCAAAAAGTTATCTTATGTGATTTATCACTGGTCATTAAGCACCTATAATTTGAACATCATTTGAAACCAATTAGGATAATCAATAGCAACAACAACAACATTGAATATTTAGTAAAAAGAATAAAAAAATTAAAATGAATAAATATATATTACTAAATGATATAAAATATTTACTTACTAGTTTTCCCATATTCCCTCTTGATGATTATGACGAATAACATGCATATCATCTAAATCACTTTCTTCACATAAGAGGCGTACATGTGTTGTGAAAGAAGGTGTATCAAAATTCAAATCTTGATTTTCATCACTATCAGGTATATGTTTTACTTGTAGAAGAATTGACTATCTAATGTTAGAAGGATCAGTGACATAAAAAACTTGTTTTGTTTGGGATGCCATGGAGAATGGTCTGTTCATATAAGTTATCTTTTAAATATCAACGCGTGTGATTCCTAATTCATCGGTTACTACACCAGTGTTACTATCAATCCAGTTGCAGTTAAATAAAGGAACTTTAAAAGTAACATAATCAATCTCCAAAATATTCTAAATGACCCTACAGTACGCTCTAGATGCTAGTGCAAGATTGTTGTCTTTAGATCTAGAGAAGTACATGGATTCAGCTTCAACAATAACCTCACTATTTTACATGGTACTACAATCATCCTTTGACTTTGTATAGAATGAAAATTTATTAATGTCACATGCACTCGAAGTTATTGCATTAAACTTAGGCATATGCGACATGCATTTAATTGTCTCCAATGCACTACTCTATTTATAAACCATTTCATCAAACCAAGTTATGCAAGTTTTGTTATGCTCGGCTAACAACAATTTATCAATCATTATAGGGAATTTTTCTTTGATAATACTTTTGTGAGCGGAAAAGTAAGGTAGAAATTCATCATTGTTATTCAATATACACAAATGTGCTTGGAAGGAACACCCTTTCTAGTTACACTATCATCGTCTTCAGCACCATTGTCCTTCTACTTGTAGCGTAACTCCCCACACCTCGAGCACTCTTTCAATTTGTCATACTCTCTCTTATATAATATGCATTTATTACGACATGCTTGTATTTTGACATAGTCCAAACCCATTGGACACAATATATTCTTGGTCTCATAACTATAGTTCGACAACGAGTTATCTTTTGGAAACATTTCTTGCAACAATTCAAGCAATTCAGTGAAATTTATATTCGTCCACCCACATCTTGTCTTAAAATTAAATGGTCTTAACACAATTGATAATCTTGTAAAATTTTTGCATCCCGGATATAACGGCTCTTCCACGTCTCTTTGCAAAGTATCTTCCACACGAGCTTTCTTAAAATAATCTACTATAGTATCACAAATCATATCTTCTAGAGTATCACAAATCATATCTTCTAGAGTATCACAAATCATATCTTTATAGTATCATTCATAAATTCATCAACTTCAACTATATGTGACACATACCTTTTTTTGTCACTTCACCATGCCATACCCATTTTGTGCAATTTTGAATAATTCAATCACAACATGAATGATTGACTATAACATCCATTGGGTGTTTTTGTGTATTTCAGCATTTTTTACAAGGACACTAAAAAATACCATTACTGTTAGGGAAGTTTTTTCCACGAATTCAAGAAATTGAATCAGTCCATTCTTATACTCTTTTACTTAATCTATTAGATTTCATCCAACTATAATCCATAATCATATAGAGCTTCAGAAAATAAAATAAAAATAGTACACAACCAACAAAAATGAACATTCCATCTCAATAAAACAACATTAACAACAACAACAACTAAAAATACCTGAAAAATAAAACTAAATTATACCATAAGTCTCAAAAACCATAACAATAAGAATAGCAACAACGAAGACAACAACAACAATAACCATAACAACAACAACAAAAACAACAACAATCATGGAGTAATTTTTACATACCAAAAATATGATGAGAGACTCAAAGAAAAATATTGGTTTGAGGTTTGAGCTTCTTTCATCTTGGAGAAGATCAAGAATGAGTTCGTTGCGTTTGTTGGAAAAGAAAAGTGTTTATTTCATTAGCTAGGGCGCAAAAAGTGAATGCGACTTAACATTCTGATGAAGAAACAAAATATCGTTTAGAGTTTTCATCTCAATTTTTTGGAAAAATCGGGGGGAATATAACCGAGATAAAAATTGGGTTCAATTTAATTAAATAAAATATTATTTAGAGTTTTCATATCGATTTTCAAGAAAACTGAGGGATAAGATGATTCATAAAATAAAGGCATTTTTTGGGTTCTAAGTAAAACATGAAATTACTGGAGTTGGGAATCGAAGCTCAAACCCTAAGCAACATATTATGTCGGTTTTAAACAAAACTAAGGTATAAGATTTAATTTTTAAAAATAAAAAAATAAATAAATGATGCGTTCCATGTCATTTGACCTCAGTTTTTTAATAGCTGAGGTGAAAGATTTATCATGAAATGTATTATTTATAGCAGTATACTCTCCATTTGCATGGCCTTAACTACAAAAACAACACCTAAGGATTGAGAGGGAGAAATAATTGCTTGCATCTAGACATTGTTGAACAAAATATAGTCTGAAGAATAATAACTTCTATTTGGAGACTTTTTATGATAGAAATATAATTAAGAACAATTGATATTCTAATGTGTTTGTTCCATGTGTAGAACAATTTGAAATCATCTATAGGAAATAAAGACATGATCCTCGACAGAAACAAATGATCATATACACTATAGTCAACAAGTTTGACCTCTTTGACCTTAAGTCTAAATGATCATCTGCACCAAGACAAGGGAAATAACCATCTACAATAGAGTTGACAAGTTTGACTACATGATCATCTATATCTGAGTCAACAAGTTTGACTACATGATCTTATATGCTCATTTAGAAGGACATGATCATCTGTCCTAGAGAAAGGGAATGCCATCTATGCTCAGGTTAACAAAGTTAACCATATGTTCCAAGACTAATATGAACATTTACACCTCAAGGAAAAATAATCATTTTACCCAAAAATGCCTAATCATCTATACTCAACACAATTGGCCGCATATACCTAAATGACAAAGAATTGTTGCGCTATGTCGCCACATAGAATGTTCTTAATGATCATAATGGCAATTATGCCAATACAAGGAATAAAATGATAATGTTAAGTATAAGAAATTAATAGACAAGGATTTAATACAGATAATACAACTCGAACGACTACATTCCCATGGCCAAATGACTATCAAGGAAAACATGTACAACAATTTGGAATTCTCATGTGTCTTATATAAAGGAAACATTCAAATATTAAAGGTTTCACACTATAAAATGACTAAATTGTATTAAAGTTGTGTCACTAAATATTTATAAGTTGTTGTGAATCGATGTTGTCAAGAACAAATCAAAATGTGAGAAAGATTGAGTTTGTTGAACAAACAATAAAAACCATATTAGATTTTATGAAGGAGAGAGAAGAAGGAAGAAGAAGAGCGAAATGGTTAAAACTACTTTACTATTCACTTACTCAATAAGGGTTCAAAGATTACAAGGGAATAACAACAATTAACCTCTATCTCAACAACCTGAGAGAACTAGTCTAATTATAGACTATTAAGCTAACTTAACAATTGGGCTTACAATCAAAGCCCAATTTGACATGCTACCAATCATAACATTTTGACTATTGCATGCTTGAGCATACTTCGACTACAGCATACAAGATCATCATGTGAACATACTTCAACTACATGCTAAACTCTACCTTGAAGCTACCCATGTTGAGACTACAGTTCGATCCAAATATCACAAATTTCCACCTTGGAACAAACTCTACACTAACAAGGGAATGAACTAGCTTTCATCATGCAGTTTTATCAACTGCATACAGTGGAGAAACTTTCTACTTGGCAATGTCTTGGTCATCATATCAGAAACATTATCATTAATCGAAACCTTCAACACTTGAACTTCTCCACGCTCGATTATCTCTCTGACGAAGTGCAGCCTTACATTGACGTGCTTGGTACGCTTGTGATAGAATGAATTCTTCAACATGTGTATTGCCCTTAGACTATCACATTTAACAGTGATAACTCGACCTTGGAGTTTCAGCTCCTTAGCAAAACCTTCAAGTCATAATTCTTCTTTTCAGTGAGAGAAATATATTCCGCTTCAGTGGTTGATAAGACAACAACCTTCTAAAGTGTTGTTTTCCAACTGATTGTTATGCCAAACATAATGAACACATATCCAAAAATAAGTTTTCTAGAATCCATACAATCTGCATAATCAGAGTCAACAAATCCTTCAAATTTGACTTTGCTATCATCATCATAATTCCACCATAAATCAGGAATTTGTTCAGAGACCCATTGATGTACCTTAGAATCCACTTTAATGTTTGCCAATGTGTTTTCCCAAGATTGACCATATATCTACTTACAAGGCTTACTTCGTACTTTATTTATGGCCTTCTATATTCCCGATCTAGGGCCACATGGAGGATTTATGCTGCAAAACATTTTAGTTACACGACAAATATCTAATGTGCGTGTTCTAGAGGACACTTACTCCTACTTAATGAACTTCCCCAATAATCTTCTCTAGAGTGTAGACTAGCTCAAGTAATCAAGATAGTAAAGAAGGATGATCTTAAGGTCGATCTCGAAGATCTAACTCAATCCTTGTTGCATAGAAGAGAGCAAGGACTTTGAGGTAATTATTAAGGGACGACCAAATGCCCAACAAGACTGATCCAACTCCTGAGATGCAGCCTAAAACATCCCCGTTGAATGGTGGCGAACCAATGGAGTATTGATAGAAGACCCCGTACTTGATCTAAGTTATTGGTCCATCAGATTTGATTAGACAGTCTCCCTCAACCCATGTTAGATCAAGCGAGAACGGTTTTAACCACTCATCATATATTAACTTGTCACGCGCCAAAACACATATTCGTTTATTCTCACTTTGCAAGTTACATCACGTGCCAAAACACATTAGAATACTAATCTTATAGATCTATTCCCACCACTCTATCATAGATTTTTCTCTATCGTAATCAGCTGAAAAGCTGTGCTACCACACACTTTCTATAAAGAACTTTTTAAAAAATTGTTACCTATAAGCTTCAATTTTTCAATCTTATAATTTGAATCTAAAATTAGAAACTCTATTTTTTTTTTAAGTATACAAGAGACGTTTTAAGGGAATGAGAAGAAGGGAATTTTTTTTTTAGTATACAAAAGACGTTTTAAGGGAATGAGAAGAAGGGAATAGTTATTTATCAATAATGGTATATTAAAAACAAAAACAAAACCACAAAAGTGTTTGCATATAGATTTTGACATATCCAATTCAATTAATAATGCAAAACAAAGTTAACAACAACATGTGTAGCTAGTGTCTATTATGTATTGTACATATCTCAATTTTTTTTATGCCATACCCTACCTTGATTATGATATTTCTGCGTCTTAATTGTAAGGGGTGCCCCCCAAAACTATCCCCACTACAACCCACGAGTCACTAAACATTTCTCATTGCATCATTTAATTCATCTCGGTTGCTGCAACCACTTGATTTCTATGGACAAAAACAACCACTTGATGATACAACAAGACAAATATTACCTTTTTATAACTATTCAATGTATCTGCATCTGCTTCAATAAATTAGTATATAAATAATCACTCTTGTAATAAAGCATTAATTTATAAATCAATCAAGTGATTAGTAGTATTATTTAGTGTTTTTTATTTTAAATGGTTGTTTCCTTCATAGGATTTACTATAGGATACACACATCATAAATTACATAACTATCAGACTTGGATCTAGGAGATGCAAGGGTGGGTAGCATATTTAAAATTGTTTTATTATATGTTATATAGTTTGAATTTATATATATATTGATTTTCAATCGTTCATTTCCCTTAATTCATTACCTTCTTTAGAGGCATGTCCTTGGATTCAACACACCAATAACTAGGGTCATATAATTTCTATCCAACTTGCTCAAATCACTCTGTCTCTTAGCCAAACATGACAATATCATGTGGACCAATTTCTCATAATACTCATGACAGTCCTGTTCAGCCCCCCACACAAAGTTTGAATCATTGGATATATGTCCCACAACCTTTAATCTCATTACTTTTTCTCTTAGGCCATTAACTACCTTATCATACACATGCAAGCATACATAAAAACAAAAGCAACTTGTGCATACTTACATACATACATACAAACATCTAAGTACAATCTTTCTAAGCACATTGTAGAAAGAAGCTATTCTACATAATTAAGTGATTCTGTTACAACCAGAAGCAAAATCTAAATAATACACTCAAAAGGCTAACTAATTATAGCAAATGCCTTTCATCAAAATACACTAAATCATTGCTGAAATCAGAAAACACCCCAAAACCAATTTCAAGATTTTGAGATTCACTACATGAATACAAACTAGTATCTGGCTTGGATAGTTCAAAATCCTTAAAATCAGACCACAAGTTAGCATCGAATAAATCGTCGGTGAGATCACTCCTCGGAGTAGTAGTACCCTCGTCATTGTTCGGATATTCTTGTTTCACAATTGGTCTTTCTGAGGTAACAATAGGGGAATCTTGCTGATTATAATTTGTTAGAACTTCCTTTGAGCAAGGTTGAGAATTCACAAGAAATGTGTCCCAATTTGTATCTGCAGAAAATGTGACCATTTGTGGAGTATGTAGAGTGGCATTGCATGTGTGAAATCCAATGTAGGTAATTTGGTACGTTTCTGGATTCTCTTGTATCAATTGTACTTGTTTGGTTGCTTTGCAACCTTGATCATGCTTCCGGGTACATCTGAAGTAGCTCCTGTAAATTACCAGTAAAAAGGTTTCTTATAAGACAAGTTTTTCAAAAACTCCAAAATTAATCGAAAGAATATGCCTTAAATTTGAATAACTAGTGGTCATATGACTTTTTGATCTGATTTTAACAAATTATGATTTGATTGGATCCATAGCTATGATCTAAATACGACATTGACATATTGACACCTCCTTAAAAGCGGTTCATAAATTAAACCTATATTTCTTAATCGATTTCAAACTGAATTACAATCAGTTTAAAAATTATTTTATTTTTACACCGACAAAACTTTATAGAAAAACAAATGATTACCTAGGAAATTGAGAATTGAGGATTTCCTTCTGTCCGTACTTTCTCCAGGAATGAATGTCACCAGTTGTTTTAGAAACTACGGTTCTTGTCTCATCAGTCTTCCTGCTCAATAATTTAGGGTAAACATCAATTTTCCTCCTATTATACCATACGACAAGTGCAAAATGAAAATTTGAAAATACAAGACAAAAAATCTACATATGAAAATTACATGTTTTTATTCCATCCATGTAAAAAACATGTTTTTCCTTATACATATCCCAATTCAGCAAAATCCACCCAAATAACTAAAAAAAAGTATTTTTTGACCAAAAAAGCAGTAAAATCACTAATTTTTTTCTTCCGAAAACAGGATGAAAAAGGAGAGAGAAAACTACCTTCTTTTGTAGGAACCTCTTCGATCTTTTGTGTTAGGCAACAACCTCTTCTTACTCTCACTAGAATCTTCAGATTTCACATCATCATTACATGAACCTGACACCAATGAACCATTTTCCTCAGACTTATTCACTACCTCATCAAAATTACAACCTTCAGAAGTCATCACAGAAATAGTCTCAGAGAAAGATCTCAGCAAATTATCCACCAGTTCCTTAACCGAAGCAGACCCATCAGACCCTAAACCAACACGATTCTTAAGCAGAAACTTCAGCTGAGTAGCATATTCCTTCCCCTGAAGAAGCTCCTTTACGAGCAACTTCTTCTTGGCAGAAACAATAACACTCATTGCTAGTTTACTGTAGTGGCTAAGGATCTTGTTAATGTTGTTGTTGTAGGATTGTGTAAAGATTTGGCAAATATATTGGTAGAAAAAAGGGTAAGGTTTTGCTAGGAAAGTGGGATGAAAATGAATGGAAAATATTAGGAAAGAAGGTATATGATGTTGAAATGTGAAAACATGATTAAAGTTTTACACATATAATGATAAATGTATCTTTGGCTTGGCTTGCAAAAGGTGCACATGACGTGGGCTCGTGATGTAATGCTGATGCGATTTTAATTTGTTTTTTTTATAATAATCAACTTGTCTAAGATAGTACTAATCTTTATCAATCTAAATCTGAGGTAATTAGTGGTACTAATCTATGAGTCTTGATGAATTTCTTTGTCATTTCTGATGACCACTTTTTAAAATATAATATGCTTGTAATTAATGCCAAAACGTGGATACTACCAAACAACAGAGTAATTTTATTTGTCCACCAAAGTAATTATGTATTTAAATATTTAGTGTTGTACGAATTACAAATGGCCCGGCCCACCACCGTGGTGGGCGGCGTAAATAGTTCGGATATCTCATGGTGTGTATAATCAGGAAGAGATAAGGAAGGACAGAGAAATTTCATTGCATTTCATGTGTGGTTTCATTATTACAACTTTCCCAATTTCATTGTGTGTTGTTCATCATATTCTAGACATATTCATTTTTTTTAAACTAAATTAAAAAAAACAGTTTAATTTTTGCAAAATCTTTTTTCATTCTTAGATGTGTCTCACATCAAAATCTTTTTTCATTCTTAGATGTGTCTCACATCACGAAATCTTTCGTAAATCAAATAACCATCTTATTTTTATTAAAAATTAATTTAGAGATATATCTCATTAATTTTTTAAAATTAACGGAGATACATCTGCGAAAATACCATTGAACTCATTTAATACACATTTTTATTGAATTGGTTTATTTAATCATTCAATGATGGTGTAAATGTCGTTTATGTTTACAAATTTTAATTTTATGATTTACATCATTCGTATATTATAACATGTATTTTTTTAAAAAAATAAAGCTTAAAAAGTCTACTAGAATAAAATTTGTGTTATAAACAGACCAGTTGAATTAATTTTCAAATGTACGTAAAATTAACGGACGAAAAATTTCGAGATCAGACTTGCAATTGTCTGTTTTATTGATCTACAATTTGCAAAGTTTTATTGATCTAAAGCATATTGGGCATTTTATTTTAAAAGTAGGGCACTACATGCAATTTCCCAACCAATACTTATTATTCATTTTATGAGTTTTTTTCTAAAATGTGTACTCCGTAGTTTTTTTTACTTAGGGATGAAAGCAATATTCGCATTCTTGAACCATCTCTTCAGGTTTTTTTACGTGTTGAGCAATTCTACCCCAACTATCCCTAATTTGATTGTCATCGTCACATGTCTTCAGAACAATCAAACAATTTTTATTTGAAGATTACATCCATCATACCACACTTGCAAGCCAAAACCAGAGCATGCACCTCCCCTTGTGTAGATTGCTTGTTCCTTCAACATTTTAGGTCGTTGTCGTAATAACCCTGGATCTTGATTGTCTCGAATGATGGCTGCAATTCCCCAACAGTTTTCCACAGTTAAGTTAACATTAATATTTCGATTTGCTTTTTCCCAATTCTTCGTATTACAGTTCATATTTTTGAATGCCTTTGAATTTGACTTGTTTGTTTTTTCATTAATATTTGTACTATTGTTTTGTTTGGTACTTTCACTACTACATATAATACATTTTATGACAAAGCTTTTACCTCGGCTAATAAATAACCGAGGTGCAAACCATAGACGCACCACATTTTAATTTTTATTGAAAAATACTACCTTTAGTGATATATTTGTGAAAACCCGCAATAGGATAATATAGGACCAGCCATCATTAGGCACCCGCCCTAAAATATGTTGCATATGCATGGTCTCCATTCAGTAGGTGGCTCGCCCTAAGCAGAATCATGGATGGTTACGTGTATACAGTTTATAACCACGCGAGGAAGAGTCATGACCATGTTTTCCTAAGAAGTGGGTAGTCAATAAGGTCCCTAATCAAGGTGGAATGGTTACTACTTCTCAAGATTCCTCAAATTCAAGCTCATAGGCCTCTATAAATATCTCACCCTTACACTACTACAAATACACCTTCGATAACACTAATTCTACTACGGTTAGGCTTCCACCGTAATGATATATCTTACTTAACGCGCGATAATTTTATTTATTTACTTATGAAAATTTTGATATGATATAATCACAGATGAAATATACAACTGTGGTTATATAATCACTCTTTCATGAGTTCGAATCTCAGCACCCTCAAATGTTTTATTTATTCAACATTTAGTCGTGTCTTTGTATTTTTAACATTTCTTTAACATTTGATACCACTGCGGTTAAGTAACTCAGCCATTATAACTTGTTTTAAATATTTTTAATTGTAATATACTAATGTGGCAAATGTTTTATTTCTTTAACATTTAGTCGCGCTTTTATTTTTATTTATTTTTAATTTTTAAATAAATATGATACATCATGGTTGCGTAGTTGAACCGTTGTGACATATTTTTCATTTTATGTTAAATTGTAATACACTGGCGCTTCTTTATGAAATTTAATTTAGTACATAACATATCACAACAGTTCTTATTTTTTACCGTGGTGGTATCATTCATTCATTTTTATCAAACTAACTAGCTTGTCTCTTCAGTAGCCATTCTTTGCTGAGAAACGATACACCATTTCAACCATAACGTTCAGTACTGAGAAACGAAACACCATATCAATCCTAACATTCACCGTTCATCATCATCAATTCATCGTTCATCATCATCAGTTTATTGTTTTGCATTCGTTGTACATTTTCAACCCATAGTCATCGTCATCGGTTCGGTTTCAACCCTAACACACCAACACTAACATCATCGTCATTGTCAAGGAGGAATACAACAACAACACTATTTGTATCAACCCAAATATTCACATTTACTTAGTCATCATGTTTACGGTACGTAAAATTTTTTTCCCATGCATCTATAGTAAATTTCAGTTTCCATTATTGTTGTTGTTTTTCTGGTTCTTGTTGAATGTGTGTCATAAAACTAGATTAATCTTTTGTTGTTGTTGTTTTTGAATGTGTATGTGATAATAGATGAAAGAGTTTGTTGTTGTTGTTGTTGAATGTGTATGTGATAATCTTCGAAAGTGCTTGTTGTTGTTGTTGAATGTGTATTTGATAATAGGTGAAAGTGTTTATTGTTGTTGTTATTGAGGTTGTTGTTGTTTTTGAAAATAGATTTCGTCTTCGTCGTATTCTTCATCTAGTGGCGAGTAAGCTATAATAAATGATACTCAAATCAAAAAGAAAAGATCACAAAGAGGTGCCATAATGCTTACCAAAGTAACAAAAATCCATAAATCTGGTATCAAATTGCCTATTGCGTTTGATTCATATTATAGAGTAGTTGATGGTGAATACTCTTCTCTTTTTAAGAGTTATGTTGTGTTCCTTATACGTAGCAAAATTAGTATATTGATAGATAATTGGAAACAAGCGTCAGATGATGTCAAAGATAACATATGGACAAACATTAAGGTGTTAGTTTTAATTATCATCATTTCAATATGACTTTCTATAATTTATAATACATTCTTATTGATTTAAATGTATTTGACCTTTGAGTTTATGGATGGTGAGAAGCACTTAAAAAAGTGTGTAAGTCATGCTAGAGGAACTTTATGTCACGACTCACGCGTGACTATATTAGGAAGCCTAAGATTGGTCATGAGCGTCCATGGATGAGGTATAGTTTTCTCTCGAAGAAGGTTTGGAAAAAGTTTGCAAAGGGTATTCGTTCTGAGAAATTCCTGGTTAGTACTAGTCTTTTTTATTTGAAGTTTATGATTTATAGATACTAATTATATTTTCACTATGTTTATAACAGACTAGAAGTCAAACAGGAATATAAAATAAAGCGAAAAACATTTACCCTCATAGATTGTCTCGTGTGGGTTACAGGAAACTGGAGGAAAAAAATAACAAATGGGAGATGAGGACTCCATTAGTCGTGATCGCAGCCCATCTCCACCGTCAAGGCATGAGAACTGGAAGAGGGCTTAACTAAAACCAAATGGAGAGTACACCTCAGATGCCTCAAGCGCAGTTGCTAATAAAATTGTAAGTATGATTTGTTGTGCGTATGTTAAGTGTTATTTAAATGTTGTGGTAATTACAATATTAATATTATCATGCATGTTGTGTAGGATGTGTTGGTTGAGGAGGCCCGTTGAGGCTCATTTGTTCCAGAACCGTGACATGATATACTAGTCGAGGCTATTGGAACCGATGAGCATGGTAGGCGCGTTCGTGGTGTTGGAGAAGATGTCGACCTGAGATTATTCTTTGGTCCAACCAAAAAAAAGCGTCAAAAACACTGAATTACAAGAGCGAAGAGAAAAGCTTGCGGTTATTAAGAAGGAGTTAGAAAAACAAAGAAAGATGTTAGAAGTCGAGCAAGAAAATTGGAAGAGAGACATAGAAAAGTTAGAAGAGTTATATGCGGTTTTATCTGAAATTCTAGTTTTTTATATGAAATATATGATATATTGTGTTTTATTTGAAAAGTTAGAAAAGATAGAAATGTGTTTATTATGTATTGTGTTTAAAATGAATGTTATGTCGTAGAGAATACGTGGATCCTTACCACAACGTATAAATGAAAATGATGATAATATTGATGATCAAGTTCCCCAAACACATATTACACGTCATGCTATCACTAAAGAGTTCAATGAGTTATTGGATCCTTCCGCAAATGAAATTGCTATGTTATCTTTCGTAAACCTTTAGTAAATCTTTTGCGAAATCTTTTTTCATTCTTAGATATGCCTCACATCACGAAATCTTTCGTAAATCAAATCGTTATCTTATTTTTGTTAAAAATTAATTTGGAGATATATTTCAGTAATTTTCTAAAGTGATTTCGGAGACACATCTGCGAAAACACCATTGAACTCATTTACTACACGTTTTTAATTGAGTTGGTTTATTTAACCATTCAATGATGATGTGAATTTCGATTTTTTATGTTTACAAATTTTATGGTTTACATATTCTTTTATGTTTACATAGTTTCTGGTCTATATTTGGTTCAAAAGTGTCATACCCCAAATTTGTCCATCGATCTATAAATTCATACATTCACAAGAAGTTTGCATCATCTGCAATATTATAACATGTATTTTTTTCAAAATAAAGCTTAAAAAGTCTAGGAGAATAAAATTTGTGTTATAGACAGACCAGTTGAATTAACTTTCAAATATATGTAAAATTAACGGACGAAAAATTTCGAGATCGGACTTGCAATTGTCTGTTTTATTGATCTACAATTTGCAAAATTTTATTGATCTAAAGCATATTGGGCATTTTATTTTAAAAGTAGGGCACTGCATGCAATTTCCCAAGCAATACTTATTATTCATTTTATGAGTTTTTTTCTAAAATGTGTACTCCATAGTTTTTTTTCTTAGGGATAAAAGCAATATTCGCGTTCTTGAACCATCTCTTCAGGTTTTTTTACGTGTTGAGCAATTCTACCCCAACTATCCCTAATTTGATTGTCATTGTCACATGTCTTCAGAATAATCAAACAATTTTTATTTGAAGATTACATCCAAGATACTACACTTGCGAGCCAAAACCAGAGCATGCACCTCGCCTTGTGTGGATTGCTTGTTCCTTTAACATTTTAGGTCATTGTCATAATAACCCTGGATCTTGATTGTCTCGAATGATGGCTGCAATTTCCCAACAGTTTTGTACAGTTAAGTTAACATCAATATTTCGATTTGGTTTTTCTCAATTCTACGTATTACGGTTCATATTTTTGAATGCCTTTGAATTTGACTTGTTTGTTTTTTCACTAATATTTGTACTATTATTTTGTTTGGTACTTTCACTACTACATATAATACATTTTATGACAAAGCTTTTATCTCAGCCAATAAACAACTGAGGTGCAAACCATAGGCGCACCACATTTTAATTTTTATTGAAAAATACTACCTTTAGTGATATATTTGTGAAAATCCGCAATAGGATAATATAGGACCAGCCATCATCAGGCACTCGCCCTAAAATATGTTGCATATGCATGATCTCCGTTCAGTAGGTGGCTCGCCCTAAGAGGAATCATGGATGGTGACGTGTGTACAGTTTATAACCACGCGAGGAAGAAGTCATGACCATGTTTTCCTAAGAAGTGGGTAGTCAATAAGGTCCCTAATCAAGGTGGAATGGTTACTACTTCTCAAGATTCCTCAAATTCAAGCTCATAGACCTCTATAAATATCTTACCCTTACACTACTACAAATACACCTTCGATAACACTAATTCTACTACGGTTAGGCTTCCACCATAATGATATGTCTTACTTAACGCACCACAATTTTATTTTATTTACTTGTGAAAATTTTGATATGATATAATCATAGATGAAATATACATTTGTGGTTATATAATCACCCTTTCATGGGTTCGAATCCCAACACCCTCAAATGTTATATACCACTACGGTTAAGTAACTCAACCATTATGACTTGTTTTAAATATTTTTAATTGTAATATACTAACGTGCCAAATGTTTTATTTCTTTAACATTTAGTCGCACTTTTTATTTTTATTTATTTTTAATTTTTAAATAAATATGATATCATCATGGTTGCGTAGTTGAACCGTTGTGACATATTTTTAATTTTATTTTAAATTGTAATACACTGGCGCTTCTGTATGAAATTTAATTTAGTACGTAACATATCACAACAGTTCTTATTTTTTACCGTGGTGGTATTATTCATTCATTTTTATCAAACTAACTAGCTTGTCTCTTCAGTAGCCATTCTTTGCTGAGAAACGATACACCATTTCAACCCTAACGTTCAGTACTAAGAAACGAAACACCATATCAATCCTAACATTCACCGTTCATCATCATTGATTCATCTTTCATCATCATCGATTCATTGTTTTGCATTCGTTGTACATTTTCAACCCATAGTCATCGTCATCATCATCGTCATTGGTTCGGTTTCAACTCTTCACACCAACACCAACACTAACATCATCGTCATCATCAAGGAGTAATACAACAACAACACTATTTGTATTAACCCAAATATTCACATTTACTTAGTCATCACGTTTACGGTACGTAAAACATTTTTCCCATGCATCTATAGTAAATTTCAGTTTCCATTGTTGTTGTTGTTGTTTTTCTGATTCTTGTTGAATGTGTGTCATAAAACTAGATTGATCTTTTGTTGTTGTTGTTGTTATTGTTTAATGTGTATGTGATAATAGATGACAAAGTTTGTTGTTGTTATTGTTGAATGTGTATGTGATAATCTTTGAAAGTGTTTGTTGTTGTTGTTGAATGTGTATTTGATAATAGATAAAAATGTTTATTGTTGTTGTTGTTGTTGAGGTTGTTGTTTTTTTTATAAAAATAGATTTCGTCTTTGTCGTATTCTTCATCTAGTGGCGAGTAAACTATAATAAGTGATACTCAAATAAAAAAAAAGATCACAAAGAGGTGCCATAATGTTTACCAAAGTAACAAAAGTCCATAAATCTGGTATCAAATTGCCTATTGCGTTTGATTCGTATTATAGAGTAGTTGATGGTGAATACTCTTCTCTTTTTAAGAGTTATATTGTGTTCCTTATACGTAGAAAAATTGTAATACACTAGCGCTTCTGTATGAAATTTAATTTAGTACGTAACATATCACAACAGTTCTTATTTTTTACCGTGGTGGTATTATTCATTCATTTTTATCAAACTAACTAGCTTGTCTCTTCAGTAGCCATTCTTTGCTGAGAAACGATACACCATTTCAACCCTAACGTTCAGTACTAAGAAACGAAACACCATATCAATCCTAACATTCACCATTCATCATCATCGATTCATCTTTCATCATCATCGATTCATTGTTTTGCATTCGTTGTACATTTTCAACCCATAGTCATCGTCATCATCATCGTCATTGGTTCGGTTTCAACTCTTCACACCAACACCAACACTAACATCATCGTCATCATCAAGGAGGAATACAACAACAACACTATTTGTATTAACCCAAATATTCACATTTACTTAGTCATCACGTTTACGGTACGTAAAACGTTTTTCCCATGCATCTATAGTAAATTTCAGTTTCCATTGTTGTTGTTGTTGTTTTTCTGATTCTTGTTGAATGTGTGTCATAAAACTAGATTGATCTTTTGTTGTTGTTGTTGTTATTGTTTAATGTGTATGTGATAATAGATGACAAAGTTTGTTGTTGTTATTGTTGAATGTGTATGTGATAATCTTTGAAAGTGTTTTTTGTTGTTGTTGAATGTGTATTTGATAATAGATGAAAATGTTTATTGTTGTTGTTGTTGTTGTTGAGGTTGTTGTTTTTTTTATAAAAATAGATTTCGTCTTTGTCGTATTCTTCATCTAGTGGCGAGTAAACTATAATAAGTGATACTGAAATAAATAAAAAAGATCACAAAGAGGTGCCATAATGTTTACCAAAGTAACAAAAGTCCATAAATCTGGTATCAAATTGCCTATTGCGTTTGATTCGTATTATAGAGTAGTTGATGGTGAATACTCTTCTCTTTTTAAGAGTTATATTGTGTTCCTTATACGTAGAAAAATTAGTATATTGATAGATGATTGGAAACAAGCGTCAGATGATGTAAAAGATAGCATATGGACAAACGTTAAGGTGTTAGTTTTAATTTTCATCATTTCAATATGACTTTCTATAATTTATAATACATTCTTAATGATTTAAATGTATTTGACCTTTGAGTTTATGGATGGTGAGAAGCACTTAAAAAAAGTGTGTAAGTCATGCTGGAGGAACTTTATGTCACGACTCACGCGTGACTACATTAGGAAGCCTAAGATTGGTCATGAGCGTCCATGGATGAGGTATAGTTTTCTCTCGAAGAAGGTTTGGAAAAAGTTTTCAAAGGGTCGTCGTTTTGAGAAATTCCTGGTTAGTATGTTGTAAAATATTTCACTGATGGAATTAAAAGTTTTGCTTACAATGTTGCAATTACATGCTTTAAATAAGAGAGAATAGAAAACCTAATGGGTTTTGACTAGTGGGCCTCATTACTAATACTACTAATTACTATTTACAGTCTAATATATACAACACTCCCCCTCAAGCTGGTGAATGGATATCTATCATTCCCAGCTTGCAAGTAAGTTGCTTGAATCTTTCTATTGGTAAGCCTTTTGTTAACACATCTGCGAGCTGATGCCCAGAAGGAACGTAAGATGTAGTTATTAGCCTACTATCCAACTTCTCTTTGATAAAATGTCGGTCAATCTCAATGTGTTTAGTCCTGTCATGCTGAACAGGATTATGAGCAATACTAATAGCCAATTTATTATCACAAAACAATTCCATAGGGCCTTCACACTATATCTTCAAGTCTTCTAGAACTTGTTTCATCCACAATAGTTCACAAATTCCTAGTGCCATGGCTCTAAATTCGGCCTCGACGCTTGATCGAGCAACTACACTTTGCTTATTACTCTTCCAAGCTACAAGGTTACCACACAGAAAAGTACAATAGCCTGACGTAGATCTTCTGTCACTCACTGAGCCAGCATAATCCGCATCAGTGTAAGTCTTCATAGCTAAATTCTCACCTCTTTTAAACAAAAGTCCTCTCCCTGGAGTTGCTTTAAGATATTGTAGAATGCGGTCTACAGCCTGCAAATGTCTCACCCTCAGATCATGCATGAATTGGCTCACCACACTGACTGCATATGCTAAATCTGGTCTAGTGTGTGCCAAGTAAATCAATTTTCCCACTAATCTCTGATATTGACCCTTGTCAACTTTGTCACTTTCCTCCTCAAAGCGTATCATGTGATTTTGTTCAATGGGAACACTTGCAGGTTTGCATCCAAGTTTGTCAGTTTCCTGCAAAAGATCAAGTACATACTTCCTTTGAGAGATAAAGATACCTTGCTTTGAGTAGGCTACCTCAATTCCCAAGAAATACTTGAGTTGTCCAAGGTCTTTCATCTCAAACTCTGCCGATAATTTCTCTTTAAGTAAATGCCTCTCAGTCAAATCATCTCCTGTAACAATAATATCATCAACATAAACAAGAAGTACAGTCAATTTTCCTTCCTGTGAATGTTTAAAAAATAAAGTGTGGTCTCATTGACTTTGCTTATAGCCCAAACACACCATTGCCTTTGTGAATCTTCCAAACCATGCCCGAGGGGACTGCTTTAGTCCATATAAGGCTTTCTTCAATTTACACACCTTGTTAGCTTCATTTGTTATGCCAACACCCGGTGGAATCTCCATATACACTTCTTCCTCTAAGTCTCCATGCAAGAATGCATTTTTAACATCAAATTGTTGCAATTCCCATCCACATGAAGCAGCAAGAGATAGTAAAATTCGAACAGTGTTCATTTTTGCCACTGGGGCAAATGTCTCCTCATAATCAATACCATATGTCTGAGTATAACCTTTTGCCACTAGTCTTGCCTTGTACCGATCAAGTGTGCCATCAGATTTATACTTTACAGTATAGATCCATCTGCATCCAACCGACTATTTGTCTCTTTGCCTTTCAATAATCTCCCAAGTACCATTTTTTTCAAGTGCTCTCATTTCCTCATCCATAGCTTGGACCCAATTTCTATTTTGTAATGCTTCTTCAACTGATAATGGGATTTTCACAGAATCAACAGCTGCAATAAAACTTTGATATTATGTGGAAAGATGTTTAGTGGAGGCATATTGAGAGATAGGGTGTCGATATACGGAGGGACAAGATCTTTTATCCTTCCTCAAAGCAATGGGTAAATCAACTGGATTAGTGTCACAAGTATCAGAAATAGAACAATCATCACTTGAGGAATCATTTTCAGTACTTACCTCCGGTTCAGACGATTGAATTTGTTTCTGGAGAAGGTCATATTTACTTCTTCTCTGATACACTAGAGTTGGTGCTGATTCCTGTGGAACATAAGGCATTGAAGGACCACAAACAATTACTGACTCAAATTTAGGTGTTGAACTAGGACTCAAACTCAAACTAGGTGACAACTCGGGTTCAAGAGAGGGAACACTGACAGGTGTTCTCGGGAGGCTAGGACCAAGGATCAAAAACTCGGACTCAGACTCTAAGTCACTCATGTTCTCCCCCTGAGACTAAGAATGAGTGAAGTATGACACATTTTCATGAAAGGTGACATCTTTGGAGACAAAGAATTTCCGACTCGGAGGATGATAACATTTGTACCCTCTTTTATTGGATGCATAACCCATAAAGATACATCTGACAGCACGGGGATCCAACTTTTTGCGATATTGTTTGTGAATGTGAACAAAAGCAACACAACCAAACACGCGAGACTCAAGATTATGTAAGATAGGAACAGAGGGAAAACGTGAGAGCATAAATTGAGCAGGACTAATATTACCTAACACTCGAGATGGGACCCGATTAATCAGATAGGCAACAGTAAGAACTGCCTTCCCCCAATAAGAGGTGGGAACAGACATTTGAAAAAGGAGAGATCGAGCAACTTCAAGTAAATGACGATTTTTTATTTCCGCGACACCGTTTTGTTGTGGGGTGTCAACACATGTGAATTCATGAAGAATGCCATGTTTACTAGTGAAGTTGGAGAAGGTATGATTGACATATTCTTTACCATTGTCAGAACGAATTCTTTTTATACATTTCCCAAATTGTGTTTGTACCATATTATAAAATTGGATAAATATTTGTGGTACTTCGGATTTAGTATTCATCAAGAAAATCTAAGTTAGCCGAGTACAATCATCAATAAATGAAACAAACCATTTTGCACCAAAAACATTAGAGGTAGGGGCAGGTCCCCAAACATCAGAATGAATCACATCAAAAGGTTCAACACTTTTATTAAAACTGGAAGGAAAAGTTACACGATTGTGTTTTGCCAACTGACAAACATCACACTTAAAAGACTCAACAGAATGGTTTAAGAACAATGACGGAAACATAGATTTAATTATATAAAATGGAGGGTGACCGAGACGCTTGTGCTGAAGCCAAATTTGTGAGGCTCAAGAGGAAGACTGAGACTGGAGACAAGAGGACAACACCTTTGGATGGTCATCAGAGAAGTAGTATAACCCTTCCTTTTCCTTAGCAATTCCAATTGTCTTCCCCGTGGTAAGGTCCTTAAAAACACAAAGGGGCGTAAAAAAAGATTACTTTACAATTTAGATCACGGGTAAGCTTATGGATGGAAATTAAATTGTGGGAAAGTGTGGGAACATGAAGCACAGATTGCAACTGAAATGGAGGTTGCAGGTCAATATTTCCAGTGCCAACAACACAAGCATGAGAGCCATCAGCAATAGTGATATAAGGAATACTCGAAGGTATGGTATAAGAGCATAATAATATGGAATCAAATGTCATATGATTAGTAGCACTAGAGTCAAGAATCCACACATTCTTAGGGATATTACCACAAACAGTAAAAGATCGAGAACACAAACTCTTACCAGTAACTGCTAGATACCCAGAACCAGAAGGCTTACTCATGGAGTCAAGCATAGACTTCAACCATTCCACGTTATTCTGACTGAAGGAGGAAAGATCAGTTCCCCCTTTTTCAAATCTTTCAGTATCATGGGCATGTGTGGCAACATGTGCCTGATGCTGGTGCATGTTGCAAGAACTACCTCCTCGGCTAAGAAGCTATTCCTTCTCATGTAGTTTGAAACACCTATCCTTTGTATGCCCTGATCGGTTTCAATGCTCACAATAGAATTTGTCACGACCATTCTTAGATGATGATGATGGTGGTCTTTGTCTTGTTGTTTTGCTAGCTACTAGTGCTGACACATCCGGGGGCTGTTCATGAAGCATAGCTTGACGATGGGTCTCCTCACTACGAACAGTGAAAAAAACTTCATTAAGATCAGGAAATTTTTCCTTACCCTAAATCTGCACCCGAATAGGGTCAAATTCAGCATTAAGGCATGCTAAGAAATCAAAGATCCTATCCCGCTCAACAACAGTATTCAAGGTGGCAGTATCCTTGCTGCATTCCATCTTCAAATTCTGATATTGATCCAACTCAATCCAAAAACCATTGAGAACTCCAAAGTAATCGTTGACCGAAAGACTTCTCTGCTTAGTGTTGAAGATTTTCCTCTTTAAATCATAACAAGCAGACATATCTTGTTTCATGGAATAACTTCGACGAAGATAATCCCAAACTGCCTTTGCACTTGAGAGATACATGCAATTTCTACTAATTTCTAGAGATATGGAGTTCCAAAGCCAAGTAATAATAGCAGAATCATCTTTATCCCAGGAAGGGAAATTAGGAGCAGTAACCAGAGGAGGATTGCCTTCAATATGATCTAGCATGTCACAACATTTTAGAGTGTGTCTGATGAACTGAGACCATTGAAAATATTTTTTTCCGATAAGCCAGTAACTTTTTTGAACGACAAAATCCTTAGCATTAAATGGGACTGGTGGATTTGTGGGAGGTGGAGGCGAAAGTGGCTATTCGTTAATAATCTCGGCCATTGAAGGGACAATCGAGAGGAGCAAACAACATATATGTATTGAATTATAAAGAAAAAACACAAAATATCACAAAAAACAAGCAGTGTAGGGTTGCAAAGATGAGTGAACAGTGAGAGATGTGAAGCAAAGCCAAGAAACAGAATGTGCTGCAACACAGAACAACAGTGATCCAAACACCCAAAGAAAACCAACTGCAAGGATGACCGGAAGAGAAAGAAAGAAAAAAAAAACTCCGTTATAACGGCGGTGTCACACCCTCATTTTCACCTTTAGCCTTTATACCCTACATTCGCCATATCATACATCATTTTATTGCATATCGAGCATGTGGGTACGGATTGGGTCGATTTGTCATTTTCCATGAGATAACTTGTCTATCTTGGACTACATGGAAGGAAAGGTTCATCACCTAAGGTTTAATCTAAGGAAAAAGTCTACTCATGAAAATTTTGGCAAGGGGAAGTTACTTGACAAAATACAAGGATATTCAAGATAAATATTAATAGACATGAGTGCTAGGCCAAATCCAAAGCTCCTTCATACATGTTTATTTTTATGGCATAAGTGGAGTGCAAATTATTAAGGCATGAATCAAGATCATCAATGCATAATTCAAGATTTCATTTTTAAGCACATGAGGGAATCCATCATCCAAAATTCAAGATTCATGAATGGAGATAAAAATAATACTAAGAGGAATTTTGTGACATTACAATCATGTCATTTGTTACAAAAATTCCAACTCTAGATAATGTTTAGAAATTAATCTATTTCTAAATCTTCATTCAAGTCTTTAATCAAATCTATGATATGGTACTTTTCATACTACACCATTTTTTTCATGTGCTACATTATGCTCACAAACATCCAAGAAATATGCAAGAATTAAATCAACATTGGAATGTTTATGGGCCAAGATTATGCATGTTCAATCATAGGCAAAACAGCCCCATGCAAGAGTTGAAGAATTACTACATGTCACAAAATCAAGAGGACAACATGTACTATGTTACAAGATCATTTTTTATGTCACAAAGTCAAGGAAATAGCATGCAAATGATATATTTACTTGCTAAATATCAGTTTGCAAATGCTGTCAAAGAGTGGTAACAATTGGCTACATGGCAAGATACAAAGCAATACCATCCAAGAGACTAATGGGCAAAAAGAGGGATAGTAGTATAGTATGCTACAGCAGAAAAATGCAGCAAGTCATACTAGAAATAGAAGAGAAAAGTGGGGCTGCACAAAAGGAAGAAAAAGGCATTGCCAAGAATGGAAAGTTGGTGATGAAAAGGTGTGCAAAGTGTGTGGCTTTAGGACAGCAGAAAAAGTTGACAAAAAAGGTGGAAAATGGGCTGCAAGCAAGCATAGAAAACATAGTATTCCTTACTATCAAAAGATAACACAACACAAGAAGCAAGCAGAGTAGAGACTACACATAGAGAGCAAAGAGTAAGAGCAAAAAACCAGAAAATAGTTAGCAAGAAACCCTAAAAAAAACAGAAAAAAAGAGAGTGAGATAGAGGCACAAGAGGATCATTGAGAAACCAAACCTTCACAACATAGAGTGAAGATGGGAGAGCACATCCAACAAAGGTCATTGGAGTACTTGCAAGAAGGATAAGATCTTGGTATCCATTTCTTCAAATCTTTCTCCTTTTATTCTTTGCTTTTATATTCATTTCATTCACTCTTTTATGTGTTGTTGAACTGTATATCATGTAAGATCCCCTAAGGGACTAAGAAACCATCCTCAAGGAACCACAAAAACGAAACGAAAACATAAAAAAAATGTGAGATTTCGACTTGGACCAGCAACACGGGCCGTGTCACACGACACGGCCGGCCGTGTCACGCTACTGTATGAAGTTTTTTCCCCAGGCCTTGCAACACGGGCCGTATCACACAACACGACCGACCGTGTTGCATCACTATTTCAACTTTTTTCACCCGTGTCACACCACTGTTTCCTCCATATTTTTTTACCGTTTTTACCTTAAAAAAATTTTTTTCAAAGAGTTCGCCGTTTTTTTGGTGTGTCTCGATTTTTTTGAGCCGTGTGGCTTATGTTTGTATGATGTTTGTATGTGAATATTGTTATGGCCCTTGTTGACCTTTGTTTCCAAAAACTATTTTTAAAAGTAAACTCTCGGTTTTATCGAGCCATTTTTGACCATGTAAGTCGGATGCCTTGTGCACCGCCATCGACCTAAATCGCATCACTTCAAATATCTTTACAAGCAATAAATCTTGATCCAACGTCAAGTGTTTCTCTTTTCGCATAAAAATACAAAAAAAACACAATAAAATATATGATTGGAATTATGCACCATGAACTTTAAAGTGGTGGAGAAGGAATGAGAATGGAACCCTCCTACACTCATTCCGAATGTTTCGAATACAAGGCGCTCGACTTGGTTATTCGAGACATACATCTCTATCCAAAGTCTTTTGTATAATCCTAGTCAAGAACACATTTTCTTCAAAAAAAACTAAAAACAACATCAACTCATCAAACTATTTTTGCCTTAGGGCGTCAATCCAAAAAACCCTTTTTCAAGGTATAAAATCAACCAACAAACAACAATTTCATAAAGCCTCCGAACTACGGAGCTCTGATTCTTCACTTCTTTTAAGCGAGGATACGTAGGCACAAGGGCCACAATCCTTGGCGAGCACTATAATAAAACAACCAACCCCTCCTTTCCTTAAGCAAACAAACTTTTAAGATAAAACACCCATTCACGCTAAATAACCTAGAAGGTTCCCATCAAGTACGATGGATGCGAGGGGTGCTAACACATTCCCTTCGCATAACCGACTCCCGAACCCTAAGACTTGGTTGCGACGACCACGCTCTTTTCCCTAAGGTTTTATCGCTATTTCCCTTTCCCTCCGTTGGGATAAATAAAATCCGGTGGCGACTCTGTGTCATTTTTCGCGTAGCGACAGGCGGCTAGGGTTTATGCGGAAGCGAGACCCCCAAAAAACAGGAGCTCTGAAACCATGCTGTAAAATATTTCACTGATGGAATTAAAAGTTCTGGTTACAATGTTGCAAGTACATGCTTTAAATAAGAGAGAATAGAAAACCTAATGGGTTTTGACTAATGGGCCTCATTACTAATACTACTAATTACTATTTACAGTCTAATATTTACAACAATACTAGTCTTTTTATTTGAAGTTAATGATTTATAGATACTAATTATATTTTCACTATGTTTATAACAGACTAGAAGTCAAACAAGAATATAAAATAAAGCGAAAAACATTTACCCCCATAGATTGTCTCGTGGGGGTTACAGGAAACTGGAGGAAAAAAATAACAAATAGGAGATGAGGACTCCATTAGTCGTGATCGCAGCCCATCTCCATCGTCAAGGCATGAGAAGTGGAAGAGGGCTCAACTAAAACCAAATGGAGAGTACACCTCAGATGCCTCAAACACAGTTGCTAATAAAAATGTAAGTATGATTTGTTGTGCGTATGTTAAGTGTTATTTAAATGTTGTGGTAATTACAATATTAATATTATCATGCATGTTATGTAGGATGTGTTAGTTGAGAAGGCCCGTTGAGGTTCATTTGTTCCAGAACCGCGACATGATATACTAGTTGAGGCTATTGGAACAGATGAGCATGGTGGGCGCGTTCATAGTGTTTGAGAAGATGTCGGCCTGAGATTATTCTTTGGTCCAACCAAAAAAAGCGCCGAAAATACCGAATTACAAGAGCAAAGAGAAAAGCTTGCGGTTATTTAGAAGGAGTTAGAAGAACAAAGGAAGATGTTAGAAGTCGAGAAAGAAAATTGGAAGAGAGACATAGAAAAGTTAGAAGTGTTATATGCGGTTTTATCTAAAATGCTAGTGTTTTATATGAAATATATGATATATTGTGTTTTATCTGAAAAGTTAGAAAAGATAGAAATGTGTTTATTATGTATTGTGTTTAAAATGAATGTTATGTCGTAGAGAATATGTGGATCCTTACCACAACGTACAAATGAAAATGATGATAATGTTGATGATCAAGTTCCCCAAACACATATTATACGTCATGTTAGCACTAAAGAGTTCAATGAGTTATTGGATCCTTCCGCAAATGAAATCGCCACGTTATACGTTTTGGTTGCGGAAAGCGGTGACCCATATTCTCTTCCTCTAGAGAATTGTCCATCGGTAGAGATCTTCTATCCGTCTTCTAGTGACATATGAGAGTTTCTCTATGGAAAAAATTGGTTGGACGTAGGGATATTGCAAGTTTGGTGCACGTAAGTATATATTTGAATATGCATGTCATTATTTATAGAACATTATCATTTTTGTATTTTCTTATTTATATTTTAAATTTTGTTTAACCATTTAGGTACATTCGTTGTGTATGTATAGAGTTAAATAAATCTAATATTTATGGCATCTTGGATCCATATAGTATTCGATAGACAAATAATAAGCCAAAAGAGATTGACTCCTACATTTCGGAACGGTTAAGTCAAGAGGGAAAAGAATGTTAGTTAGCACCATTTCTCAATGCGTAAGTAATTTTGAAATTGTAGCTTATCTTCTATAGTTAGTTTTGTTTTAGAAAATACTAATTATATATATGCTCGTATTTATTCAGTGATTATTGACAATTGATCATCATATCCCTTAACGACATTGTGTTCCTTACATAAATCACTCGAACATAAAATGAGGCAAATTATTAATGGGTAAGCTTATATTTATATGTGTCGCATCACTGCGAAAGGGAGCCGGCAAGGACAGAAGAGTCACCACCGTTCATTATTTATCCCAAAGAGAGGGAAAGGAAACAATTAGAGAAAACCTAAGAAAAAGGGAAAAGACAGGTCATCACAACCAAATCTTGGGTTCGGGAGTCGGTTACGCAAGGGGAAGGTATGAGCACCCCTCATGTCCGTTGTACTCAACGGGATCCACGCTTGTTGTCTATCTAAAAGGGGTTATTCTATCAAAAGGCTGGCAAATATGGACAAAAGAAAAGAAAAGAGACTCAATAGAGCATCGCCGCTCTATGCCTACGTATTCCCTCGTGCAATGGGAAAGTCAGAGTCAACGTAGTTCGGAAAACTATGGGGGATGGGGGGAAGGTTGCTTGCCAAGACATCATCGTCTTGTGCCTACGTATCCTCATCTGGTATGAGAAATCAGAGCAAACATAGTTCGGGCTAACTATGGTAAAACAAGGTGTTCTCGATCACACGGGTGCGAGAGAAAAGGTTCTGGATAACAGGTTGGTCTCAATTGCACGGGGGCAAGAGAAGGGGAAGTTAGTTGTTAGCGGGAAGGTCTCGATCGCGCGGAGGTGAAAGAAAAAGGAAATTAGTCATTAGTGTGCTCGCCAAGACATCGCGTCTTGTGCCTACATATTCTCATCTGGCATGAGAAATTAGAGCAGCTACAATTCAGCTAACTACAGAAATGGTGTCAATCGCACGGGGGCGAGAGAAAAGGGGATCTCGATCGCATGGGGGTGAGAGAAAATGGGTATTTATGAGTGGCGTTAAGTATTCGTTACAGCAGTTAGGGACGATGCCTGTTTACGGTAGAACATAAAAATAACGTACTCGGGTGAAAAGAAGGGAGAGT
Organism: Lathyrus sativus; assembly: GCA_963859935.3. Lineage (NCBI taxonomy): Eukaryota > Viridiplantae > Streptophyta > Magnoliopsida > Fabales > Fabaceae > Lathyrus > Lathyrus sativus. The sequence goes on along the minus strand of OZ012739.1, from coordinate 542,300,153 downwards.
GCTCACCAGGATCATCGCAATCTTGTGCCTACGTATTCTCAACGGGTATGAGAAATCAGAGCAGCCGTAGTTTGGCCAACTACGGGAAAACAGTCTCGATCGCACAGGGGTGAGAGAAGAGGGAGCCTCGATCGCACGGGGGCGAGAGAAAATGGTCATAGGCCTGAAATGCCTAAACGAAAGGGAATCGGATCGGATCGGGACACACACGCTAAATCCTAAGACGAAGGAGAGAATGCGTCACATATCGCCCAAATGGCATACGCTAAAGACTCTAGACAAAGTGAGAGGAGACCCTCACTCATCATTTCCCACGTATCTATCGCTAACAGCTCACAACACTCGGCAGTTGAATACAATATTGAAATTAGAAAATGTTACCGAACAGAGTGGTTCCGTTGACCCTTGACATTGCGTGCAAGATTTATTTCCAAACTCCTCCTCTTTGATCCTTGATGATGATGTTTTGAAATGCGGTTCGAAAGGATCAAAGTGAATTGAGTCAGGTCCGATGTGACGCTAAACCGTCGTAGCTCGACTTATGCATTGAAGTCAAGCTATAGGAGGTCGCGTATTGATATCCGTGCTATGGACAAGATAGAGAAATGATATTGAGGATCATTCTCCAATTTAATCGTGTCGCACGGACCAAAAACAGTGGGATATAGTCTCAATCCCAAATATAATGTCGATTAAACGAAGGTAGCCTATCGCGACCCCAAAGTAAAGAAAATGACTTAAATGGTCATCTTCCATATATTTGAAATCGGGAAGGTTATCGACTTTGAAAATCCGACGCTTACGGATACAAGACTTCATTGATCCAAGAAAGTCAAAATAAAATCGAAAGAAGAAGAAAAATGAGGAGAGAAACAGGCGGTCCCGGATCCAACATTATTCATCAATAATTTGATTGGTAATAAATTACGGAGATGTCGTCATCGACCAAAACAGATGAAATGAAGTAAAGTCGAAAATAAGAAAGAAGAGAAAAAGTCGGTCTCGGATCCATCATTTCTCATCAATAATTTGACAGAAAAATAATGGTGGTCTCGTCATCGACCCAAAAGGCAAAAATGGAACAAAATGGCCAATAACAAATGAGAAATAAGATTTAACTTCTAAAAAAAAAATACTATAAACTATAATATAAAACTATCTAAGAAAATATTATATATATATATATATATATAATATACTCTAAAGAAAAGTTAGAAATATAAAATATAAAACTAAAACTAATATATTTACAAAATACATAGAAACTGTTTTATTTTTAGAAACTAAATTATAAAATATTATATCTGAAAACTAAAATAAATAATTACAATAATAATAATATTACATAAAAAATAATTTTAAAAAAAAAATAGGGGAGGGGTTTGTTAATGAAACAAGGGGGCGGTAAACCAAATTGAAATGGGCCGTGAGGCCCAATTACCAACTAACAGCCAAAAGAAAAAAAACAAAAAGTTCTATTCTCCTTCAAGACGGTCCAACAGATCATCACTCTCTTTGTTTGTCATTCTCTCCGTTCATCATCAACCTCACCAATCAACTTCAACACCACTCTCTCCAGATTTGTTTCAAACTCTTCTTCTCCTGTTGTTTCTGTTTTCGACCAAGGATTTGAGTTGAAGAACAGGATTGATGTGTTAATGGTTTAAAGCTTTGGATGTGTTTGTCCGTGTGGTTGAAGGTAGAAATGAGGAGGATGCGAAGAAAAGGTTGGATTCGCAAAACGAAAGTGGTTTACGGTGAAGGTATAGTGCGAGCGGTGGAAGCTTTGTTTAAGATAAGATATTGATGGTTCTGTGATGTTTTTAGAGTAGATTTAGAATGGGTTTAGGGAGAGATGAAATAGGTATGGGTCACGGATGGAAGTTGGTTGAGAGGAAGAAGGGTTTTTGAAATTTGTTGGAGATGGTTGTTAGTTCCATGGTTTTATGATATAGAACTGTCCATGGTGTCGCTACTGCGAAAATCGGCGCCGGCTTGACAGGAGAGTCGCCACCGTGCGTTATTTATCCCTCATAGCGGGAAAGGAAACGCTCGAAGTAAACCTCGCAAAGACGGGAAAAGGTATGGTCATCGCAACCAAAACCTGGATTCGGGAGTCGGTTACGCAAGGGGAAGGTATTAGCACCCCTCACGTCCATCGTACTCGATGGGATCCACGCTTGGTGTTTATAAGGAAAAGGGGTGTTTATCTATCTACGCTAATGGGTGGTCTGAAAAGAAAAGAAAAGGACAGGACTCGACAGAACATACAGTGTTCTGGGCCTACGTACTCCCTCGTGCAATGGGAAAGTCAGAGTCAACGTAGTTCGACTACCTACGTCTAAACGGGGAAAAGGTTGCTCGCCAGGACATCGCGTCCTGTGCCTACGTACTTCCACACAACATGGAAGATCAGAGCAAACGTAGTTCTACTAACTACGGCTAAACAGGGGGCACTCACACAGCAGTGAGAAAATAAACTGGTCTCAAAGGTTCGGGAACCTACAACTACAATCCGGTCTCTAATGCACTCGGTCAAGAGAAAAGGGAAACCATCAGTCGTCAGCGGGAAAGTCTCGATCGCACAGCCGCGAGAGGACAAAAGGTTAGTTGTTAATGTGCTCGCTAGGATATCGCATCCTATGCCTACATATCCTCGTCTGATACGAGGAATCAGAGCAGCTGTAGTTCGGCTAACTACGACACAAACTACTCAAAATCTCCTATTGAAAGGAAAGGGAAAAGACACCCTAAAACTATAGCTGAAAAAGGGGAATCTACCTACTGCTATCATGCCTGGTTGACCATCCTAATGTCTATCATAACGACTCCACAGCGGAGAAGTCAGAGCTCCTAAGGGATCATGGCAACAGGACTAAACAGCAAACAGGAAATACTGCAAAGTAAAGAAATACCGGAAATATGCATGAATGCAATGACTGAACAAACAAGGCACAGAGGCCGCAAACCACAGAGGCAAGGGAGCTCAGCTCTACCAAATACCACCAAGCAAAGCCACTCAATAACAAACAAGCAGAAGGAGGACCACCTCAACTTCTCATGCACACAAAGCCTACTTCTAAGATGCACCTACCTCAGAACTATCTAGATGAACTCCTAAGTCTAATGCAGCACAACACCACACAAATCAAACAACATAAAGATAAGACAAACCAGCGTGATGAACCTCTATCCAAAGCTTAAAAAGAAAACCCTGAGCAGGGCCCCTAAACAAACCTAAAACAAGCTTAATCTACCCCTGAACAAAACTCTATGCAACACCCTAAACAAAACTCTAAACAAAACTCTAATCAAAACCCTAAGCAAGAGGAATCAATCCCAGTCTCCAAGCTTCAGAACAAGCTTACCAAAGAAAGGGAGCTAAGCAGCCAAACTCATAGTGCCTTCCTCGGGAAAGTACCATGAGGTTACCACTCAGGAATCATATCCTATGCGGCTCAACAACTGTGAACGGTTTACATTCCTCCTCAGGAGAAACTAAACTCACACGAAGGCTCCAGCATCATTGGATATTTGAGAAAGCCTATAAGAACTAGGGGAACTAAGTGAACAGACCCATAGGACCTTCCTCAGGAAAGTACTGGGAGGCTGCCACTTAGGAATCGTATCCTATGTGGCTCAACAACCGTGATCAATTTACATTCCTCCTCAGGAGGAATTAAACTCACAAGTCGGCTCCAACATCATTGGACACTTGAGAAATCCTATCTGAACTAAGGGAACTAAGTGAATGGACCCATAGAACCTTCCTCAGGAAAGTACTAGGAGGCTTCCACTTAGGAGTTGTATCCCATGTGGCTCAACAACTGTGATCAGTTTACATTCCTCCTCAGGAGGAATTAAACTCACAAGTCGGCTCCAACATCATTGGATACTTAAGAAAGAGGTGAGAAGAAAGAATGAAAGTCATTCATAGTGCCTTCCTCAGGAAAGTACCATGAACTTCCTTCAAACTTCAGGATCTCAAACCTCACAGACAGGGAACAAGCTCCTAGACTAGGCCTCAATCCACTGCATCTTTGCAAGCTCCAACAGGACTTCATCCAGCCTCCCTCTTCAAGAAGAAACCACAGACCACCAAACCACAAGAAACTATCTCTGAAGTTCAACCACAGTTGAACTTCAGAGTCAGAAGCCATCAAGGCTTCTCCTATCCTCAAGCTCAGACTAAAACATATCAGAACATCCTACAAAAATCTATCAAAAATCTATGGGAAACCTACATGGCTCTATGACAACATACTAAAAGATCAGAGCAAAATTCATTACCAGATGAAAGAAATAAAATCAACAATAGCAGACACATCAACAAACCAATTATTCAATATCAATAACAATGCAAAAAATGCAATTAAAATGAAAATGCATGATTAAGCTAATGTTTTTGTACTATAAAATTCTACATTGAATTACGAGTCTACAGAAAAAAGAATGGAATTATTTAATTAAACCTACTATTTTTTTATGAATTTTCTAATAATATGCATGCACTAAAAAATATTAAAAAAGGTCATTTAAATGGAAAATATACCAAAAATAGTAAACAAAAATAAAATGGCATTTTTATTTTTATTTAATTTTCTAGACATTTTCATGAAGTGGTAGAAAAAACAAGAACTCAAAAATCAATTGTTTTCATTTTATTATGAATTTTTCAATATGCAAGAAAATATTAAAAGAAATTAAAAAAACAAAATTTGGAATAAAAGAGGAGGGTTCAAACAGCAATGTTTTTCAGTTAAAACCCTAAGTGGGCCAAAATGGGGGGTGCGCCTAGCAAAAAGCGCAGGCCCACTGCTATCAGAAATCCACTAAAAAAATAAAAGAAGAAAAAAAACGCAGGGGGTGCAGTCAGCAGGTTTTTCATGGTTATTCTAACTGGGCTTACGCACAAGGGGGGTGCGAATAGCATTAAGGGCCCAAGCCCAATCCTCGTTTCCACTCTTCTTTCACGCTCAAAGGGGGGGGGGATGAGTAAACTGGGAGTAGCATCAGTAAAACGCGTTTGGGCCTTACCCAAACCCTAACCCTAACCCAATTAACCCTAACAACAAAACCAAACTTCCCCCCCCACCTTCTGATCACTGTTCACCGTTTGAACCCTAGCCGTCGTTCATCCCCAACCTCTCATCCTCTCTGAACAATCTCCTACCTCTCTCAAATAATCTAACCAAACTCTAAAACCTCTCACGCAACACACCTCACTCTCATACAAGATTCCTCCACACAAGATCTAAGCTTAAACTAAATGCTAACTGAAATCCCAACGAAACCCTATATTCAACAATCAACAACGAATCCAGAGTGGAAGAACAATGTACCTGGCTTGAGGTGTGAACGACGCCGTGAATTCTTGAAGTTCGTTGAAGGACTTGAAGAAATCCTGGAGAATCTTGAAGAATCACTTGAAGATCACTACGAGAAGGAGGAAGATCTTGAGGCTTATTGAAGATTTGAAGACGTTCTGGAGAAGAAACACCGTAGGCGAAGATCTTCAAAGATCTTTACAGATCTTGAAGTTGTTGGGAGCTGACGAAGACCTATGAACAACGATGAAGACGTGCTGGGGATTCTCTGGCGATGAGATGAATCTGGGAACGTGGAAGGAGATCTGGAGACTGATGATGATTGTATGGAGTTCTGGAAAAGTTGTTCAGGAGACGATGAAGATGGAGGTGTTCTTGAAGTTCTTGCGTTGAGATCTTGCTTGAAGATTTCTGGAAAATCTGGAAAGAATTTGGGAGGAGTGTTACGCGTTGATTATTGCTTATGAGTTTAGATCTGGAGACTCATGAAGATCTATGGATGTGGATGAAGGTTTTTGAAGAACGAATCATGAAGGTGATGAATGAATTCTGGAAAAAGGATGATGAACTGACGCAAGTTTGGATGACGAATCTGGAAAATTGGTGGTTGAATCTGGGCGCAAATGATGAGTTTTCCGGCGCCGTTGAGTTCTCCGGCGAAGGATAGATGGAGGTGGACGGAGGAGGAAGATGAAGAAGGAAACGTTTCTGGGAATTTCTGGAGCTTTTTGCAGTTTCCGGCAAGGGACGGTGGCCGGAGACGGTTGGACGGTGGCCGTTGGGGAGGTTCAAGGCGGATGCATGGCCGGCGGCAGGGTTCTGGTGAGGCTCAGGCGAGGGGCTGGGGAGGTGACAAGTGGCGAATGTGCTGGCAGAGGGAGAGTTAGTGGGACGCGTGTCCGTGAGTGGGAAGTTCTGAGTTGATGTGGTGGTCAGCCTCTGGGTGCAACGCGTGGCTTGTTTATATAGTGACAAGTGTCACTCTTCTGGCCAAAAACTGCACAAAAACAACAAGCTGGACTGAAGATCTCGTTGGGCCTCCCAAAAAAGCTGTACTGGGCCCATACGAAAATGATTGTCAAAAAACCTGTAAAAAAAAACTGCATTAAAAAAATTAAATCTGATTATATCTAATTAAAACCAATTAAGACCTAATTAACTAATTACCCTAATTAAATCTAAAAAAAATGATTAAAAATCTAATTACCTCTATTAAAGTTCTATTTAACTCCTATTCTATAAAATGCCTATTAAAATTCTACACTATTATTTATAATATCTATCTAAAATAAAAACTATATTAAAACAAATTTTATTTATTCCTATTTTAAACTATTAAAATCCCTATTAACATAAAAGAATAATCTATAGTATTTTCTATATTACCTAAAACAATTAAAACTACTTAAAATCTTTTATATTCTAAAAATGACTAAAAAACTATTAACTCTATTTTAAAAATCTATATAAAATTCTAAAAAGAGATTTAAACTATTTAAAATTCTAAAAAATCTATTTAAATCCTAAAAATGATTAAAATGCCTATTTAAAATCCACAAAAGTCTATTAAAACCCTAAAAATGCAGACAAGTACAAATGACCACCACAAAAGGGCGCGCGAGACCAGATCGAATTGAACAGAGAACCCCGGGCATCAGAATATCCCAAAATTACTATGCAAGCTAAAAATCACCGAGGAGCGCACAATTTCCCGAAAATAAAACCCTGATGATCTGGACTGGATCTGCCATATCTGATAGATGAAAACCCAAGCTGTAATTTTGATATCCTCTGTCTGTGCACAAATATCATGCGTCTGATTTGCGAATATGAAATTAAACCACGAGTCAGATAGGAGAATCGGTTGGTCAAATTTTAGGGTGCAACAGCTGCCCCTATTCAAGCGACTTGGACCTGAAGGGTTTGAAGAGCGCTCAGCCTTCAAACATTCAGAGGTACGAGACGGTTGAATACAAATAAAACCCGAAAATTTGCCAACCGCGAGCATATACTGTAAACTACTTGGGGAATAAAGTCCAGAACAGCCGAGTCCAGTCATTATGGCAATAAACTGATCAATCATCTGGTAAAGAACTCCTGATTTGAATGCCAATTACCTATGGTACCATTATATAACGAACCCTAGGGTTACAACGAAACACCTGATCCTTTCACATCGCCTACTGATAGGCAGGAAGAGAAATATACTCACATCGTCCAAAGATGGACGGGAAGCCACCCTGAATGGAGGAAACACCCATACTCACATCGTCTAAGGATAGACGGGAAGACATCCTGATTGATACTCACATCGTCTAAGGACAGACGGAATCATCCTGATTGATGAAACAAATCAATATTCACATCGTCTAAGGATAGACGGGAAGAAATAATCTCCATACTCACATCGTCTAAGGGTAGACGGAATCATCCTGATTGATGAAACAAATCAATATTCACATCGTCTAAGGATAGACGGGAAGAAATAATCTCCATATTCACATCGTCTAAGGATAGACGGAATCATCCTGATTGATGAAACAAATCAATATTCACATCGTCTAAGGATAGACGGGAAGAAAGCATTAATCTCCATACTCTCATCGTCTAAGGGTAGACGGAATCATCCTGATTGATGAAACAAATCAATATTCACATCGTCTAAGGATAGACGGGAAGAAAGCATTAATCTCCATACTCTCATCGTCTAAGGGTAGACGGAATCATCCTGATTGATGAAATAAATCAATATGCACATCGTCTAAGGATAGACGGGAAGAAAGCATTAATCTCCATACTCTCATCGTCTAAGGGTAGACGGAATCATCCTGATTGATGAAACAAATCAATATTCACATCGTCTAAGGATAGACGGGAAGAAATAGTCTCCATATTCACATCGTCTAAGGATAGACGGAATCATCCTGATTGATGAAACAAATCAATATTCACATCGTCTAAGGATAGACGGGAAGAAAGCATTAATCTCCATACTCTCATCGTCTAAGGGTAGACGGAAAGACACCATACGCAATTCAACACCATCCCTCGAATTTCAGAATCCTTCTGTCTACGGGAGTTGATGGAAAGATCAATATCCTTGAAGGGGCCACATCGTCAGTATGGACCGACGGGAAGAAAACCACCTTTAAAGAAACATGTCGTCAATAAGAATCGACAATCACGAAAACTGAACATTCTTCGAAGAGCCTCGACATCAATAAGGATTGACGGTCAGAAAAGTCCCTCTTGAAACGTCATCTCATCCAATAAACAGAAAGAAAACCACTATCCGAAATATCGTTTTGACCCCCCTCAACAATCAAAGATATCCGGAGAAGACTCGCTGGGGAAACACCCCATCTGTATGATCTGACAATAAGAAACCCACTGACCAATAGCCTGAAACTTCACATCGTCTACTGATAGACGGAAAGAAAAGCCACTTGCTAGATAAACCCCGTCTTGAACCTCACTGAAAATCACCTAAAACTTCACATCGTCTAAGGATAGACGGAAAGAAAACCACATTCAAACTCAAGACGTCTAATGATAGACGGAGAAATCCACTTATTGAAGGAACACATCGTCAATATGAATTGACGGGAAGAAAAGTCTGCCGATACCAGATGACTGATTGATCAAGGTACAACTATTGTATGATCTGATACAAATAATCTGCTGAACTGTCTGAACACTGCCGCTGGATAAATGCCCCTGAACTGATCACAGAGTAATTCACGCGCCATGTGAGGCTGGTAGAAAACCTGACTTATGCTTCGTATGCATATGCATATGCTTTAATCTTTCTATGGCGTAATGCTCCATTCAGGATGGAAATGCTACGCATTTTGAAAATGACATGCAAGTATGATGCAAATATGATGACGCATGCAAGGCTCGAGCTGCCGGAGAAAGCTGGGTACAGAAAACCACTTCAGCAACATAAATGCTGAAGACGAAGCCAACTCCGCTGGGGATAAACCGGATATCACAGGATTATCCCAGCAAAATAAATGCTGGGAGAGTGAAATCAACTCCACTGGGGATATTGGGAACTTAACCGAACACCTCGACGAAGTAATACCCTGCTGGGGAATATAACTCCGCTGTGAAATAGCAGACGTGCTGAATATGATTGGACTCCTCTGGGGATAGCTTACCCATACCAATGAAAAATTGGACTTTGCTGGAGCAAATAGAGGGAGTCTTCCCGCGTATTGCCGAAGATTGGATTTGGAAACTGATGCGCCAACACGGACGGGCCTCACAGTGATCGCCAACATGGATTTGGGTGAAAAATCGAAAGACCGCAACATGACTTCCCGACATTCGTCTCACACTTTAAGATCGACTGAATCTGCTCGAATAGCTCTGAGTAGCTCTGATGATACGGAGAAGAACAATTCCTTCGCTTCTGATACGCCCCGGCCTGTGGGACCTCTGTGGGGATAGTCCTCGAAAGGAAATCTGAAAATCTGAGCCCTGATGGTCTGATATGACATGCCCCAGCGTTCTGGACTTCGAAAAGATACTTCACCTCAAATGCTTCTCGAATAAGGAACAACTTCTGCGCCTTTAAGACGGCCTGCCCCTGATTACCTGATTCAGAGTAGTGCCCCTGACTACGCCGTATTTGCCTGAATCTCAACCTGATTGCCCCAGGATAACTGACTTCGGAAGGCTGACTTGACTGGGGATCACGATAATAGCTTGCCCCTGCTCTCGGAATATTCGGGCGCTCTGCATTCTATCCCGACCGTACTTCCCACTGTAGGAAACTTTTCTGCTGTCAAGTGCTTACCCGCAAGTAAAACAAGTTGTTCTGCGTAAAAGATGTATCAATGCAACACATATGACAGCTTTGACACCCAATCTGTTCACTGTGAAAAGGAAAAAACAGTTTATAGCATATACTGCGCAAAACATTTATCAAGAATATCAACGTCGGTACCAACATGGTATGAAGAACCCTTTTAGGAGTCAGAATCGACGCGACCTTTACCGAAGTATGCTTTCGAAACGACCTGCTTCAATTAGGGCTTTTGAAGGTTGTAACGTGGTCAGGTTCACGGTTTTGAAAGAAAGGATAAAGGCTCAAAGTTTGTTTTAACCCACTCATTCTCCTTGATGTTCTCCCATCCTACGTTCAGCTAATTCGCCCTTAGCGCTCACCTCTCAGAGGCTGAAAGATAGGAGTGATGGTTCGAGAAACTATGATTGTTGGGGTGACAGCCACTCACTTTTCGTCTTTGACACTTGAGGTCGCACGACTCGTATTTCCTTTGAGGATTTTTCTTTTGTCATCCTTTCATCTTTTTTCTTTTCATATCCCTAACTTTTGCCTGGACTGACTCTTTTTGAGTTTCTTTTGATTCCTTTAAGTCCAGCGGGATGCCCTCATTTTTGCCTAAGTCATTTGTTTTCTTTTCTTGACTTAGCGGGCTTTTGATTCTTTTTTTTTCGCTTTCTCTTTTTTCGAACGAGTCGTGTGACACTGATTGCTTGACTTATTGGAGAATAATGTGACTGTCTCACTCTTGATTTAACCATTAAGGTTTTTTTAGGCACGACCTCTAGGGGTGTGATTGATCCTCGAACGGACACTCCTTTTGCAATTTGGACGCTCGGTCAAATTAGCTAACACCTACCCTGCCCCAGGTTAAAGGTCGAGGGTTTTTCATCCACAGAAAGAAACTCCTACTACAAGGCTCAAAGGGGTTAACAAGGGATTATCTTCCTTATATCTCCGGTGTTTAGGGATTTGAAACAATGCCTGTACATCATCAGCAGGTTTTATTTCAAAAGCATACAATATCGGAAGTTGCATGTCGTTCATTTTCGTCATCCTCCCCAGATTCCTCTTAACCAAGCGTTGGACATTCGTAACAACAATTAGTGAACGCGACTGGACTCAATCAAAACATGCATATTTATTTCATTATCATCGGTTGAATGAAAACAACAAGTTTTACAAACAAGTTTGCATTTTAAACAGGAAAGAAACTACAAATGTAAAGACATGACAAGATAAAACAAGAAAAAATGCTAGCTTCCGAGAACCGGGCTTTCACATCTGTCCTGCTGCTGAACCAGCTATCTTCGCAATCAGTTATTAGAGACAATTTGATGATGTCCTGATCTGCTTTCAACGACCCAACCAGATTATAGAGCCCCTCCTCCTTCATTCAGATGATTTTGGGACCTTCCTGCCCGAAGCTGATTGTTGCACTATCAAGTAGATCCTGCACTTTGTGCTTGAAGGACAGACAATCTTCAATGTCGTACCCCTGTGCTCCTGAATGGAAATCACAGCGCTCCTTGATATCATACCCTGCTGGAGGTGTACCTGTCAGCGGGGATAACTTCCTCTTCTCAACCAACTGCAATCGTAGCAACGTCTGAAGAAGTTCGGCATACGGCATCGGAGGCACCTTAAATACCCTCAATGGCTTCTGATTTTGAGCTTTTCGCTGATTGGGATACTGCTGCCTTTTCCACTGTTGAGATCGTTGCTGTTGTTGCTGGTATCGGGTTGACTCTTGAACACCCTTCGTAGCAAATACAACATCGGTTTCTTGACTTTCACTGTACTGATTAAAGCCCTCCTCGTGCTTAGCCATTTTCATTCTCAGATCTGCCCCAGGAATAGGCAACAGTTGTGGGCATGGAGATTCTGACACGTCCAGGATACGTTTCTGACCCACTGCAGCTTTAGAAACATCTGTCATCTTAGCATCGACTGGGATAGGAGCAACACGTACAGCTACGCCGCTCGGCGTGAATTCAATATCGTGGGAGTCAATCAGGTCTTGAACATTGTGCTTAAAAGCATGACAACCCTCGATGTCGTGTCCGAGTGCCCCAGAATGAAATTCACATTGCTTATTGGCATCGTACCCATGAGGAAGCACTCTCGTTGGTGGTTCCAACGTTCTCTTTTCAACCAGATTAAACCTCAATAAAGTCTGCAAGAGCTCAGCATAGGTCGTAGGCGGCGCCTCAAATATCCTCTTTGGCTTCCCTTCCTGAATCCTCCGTGGCGCTGGATGTATCTTTTGTTGCTGCTGCTCAGGTTCCACATGCACGGGTGGCACGAGCTTCTTCACTGCGGCTTCGAACAGTTGATCATCCTCTTTCCTAAGCACATTCTTGACTACTTCCATGATCAAGCTCATTTGGGTCTTCAGCTGACTATTTTCCTCTTTGAGGATCTTCTGCTCCAAACGCATCTCTTGCATGTCTCTCATCATCTGCCCCAGCTGGCTTCGGACTTCAATCAATTCAAACTGATTCTGTTCCATATCTCTGAAGGAATTCCTGCAACAAACTGGACGATGAGGAAATAAGACCCACAGTTCTGATGTACCTGCTAAATGACAACGCAATGCAGAAAGCAAACACATATTCGATACAAGATAAAGAGAAACTCAAGCTATAAGCACGCAGACGAACATCTCCCACATACGTACAACCAACAAAAGCAGCACGTAGGCACAAATGAGTACGAATACAATGACCCCAGCCAACAATCCTGGTGGTGGTCGGCAAATACTAATGCACAAAAGCTAAACGGGTTATGCAGGGAAAACAGATGCGACACCCGTCACAGAAACTTCTAGAAACTTCTCCCACATTCAACTGAACTCTCTGATTGACAATCTTCAGAGCACACACTTCCTGTGGAGTCTTCCATGACATTGACCGATGAACCCACCTGACTGGATGACGGAGAATCGTTAATCTGAAGAAAACCCTGAGGCGTGATGCAAATCTGGCTAGAGTCTAACAGATCCTGAACCTGACTTCTAAGCACTTTACAATCATTTGTTGAATGCCCCTGTGCCCCAGCATGGTACTCACAGCGGGCGCTGGCATCAAAACCTGGAGGATACGGTGGAATCACCAGCTTAGTCTCTTTCGGCACTATCAATCCACTTCTGATCAGTTCTGGCAACAACTGACTGTACGACACCGGTAGCTGAGTAAACTGCCTTTCAGGTTTCCTTGGTCTTCGTGGGGCGTGCTGACGCGATCGATGATAGGATGATCGTTGACTTGAAGTGTCTGAAAACCGATCCGGAGATGCTAGAGACTCTGATATGACATCATTTCCTTCTTCCCACTCTTCTTGAGAACTGACAACCGACTCGTTCTTGTTAACTGGGAAATGAGGAACATCTCGAAACTTTCCACTCTTGATTCCTCTCTCAACAAGCTCACCCATTCTCATCAGGCCCACAAAGCTTGTGCAACCGAACAATTTGTCGAAATACTGGCCTTTCAGAGTACCCAAGAAGATGTCAACCATTTCTCTTTCCGGAAGCGGTGGTTGAACACTAGCAGCCAATTCTTTCCATCTTCGCAAATACCCTCTGAATGATTCATTCTCCGCCTGAGATAATTCTTGCAGATGTATGAGACTAGGAGCCAAATCCAGGTTATAATCGTACTGCTTCATGAAAGCTCTGGCTAAATCCGCCCATGATCGAATCTGATTACTCCCTAATTGCACATACCACCTCAAAGATGCCCCAGTCAGGCTATACTGAAAGCAATGGATCATTAATTTGTCATTTCGCACAAACGAAGTCATCCTTCGACAGAACATCACCAAATGCAGCTTCGGACAGCTATCTCCCGTGTACTTTTCGAACTTCGGCACTTTGAACTTGTAAGGCAACACCAGGTCAGGAACCAAACACATGTCTACAGCATCCAGGTTAACAGCATCTTTCGCTTTCAAGGCTTTTATTCCTTCTTCCAACGCTCGGAGTCTTCTACCATTTTCAAGAGCTCCTAGATCTACCATCCCGGCCATTGGAATATCTCTTTGGTAATTCATCACAGGGAAAGCAACACCTTGATTGTTAGCAGGAGGAGGACGTTCATTTCGGGCAACAAACTGCTCATGTCGATCTCGGTTCTCAACAGTAGGATGCACAACTTGGTCTGCCGTAGGGTTGTTCGGGAAGTCTTCCATAGAAGCATACCGAGGGTGGGACACCATAGTAAACCTTGTCAAAGTGTTAGGAGCCTGGAAATTGCCTTCAGCCATAGCTACCAATTACCTGTAACTGACTATACTGCTCGATTCTGTTCAAATCTGCTTCAGCCCCTTAGTCGTCTTCAACACTCCACTCTTGCCTCAAATAATCCCCCGAGAATCACCCTCTGGTGAAAACAAAGGCTGGATAAGTGCTCTGGCCTGCTAAAGAAATGCTATGCAATATGATTTATGCAGACAGAAATAAAAATGCTAACGTGCATGCGTGCATTGGAGATATTTCCCCTCCAATTCCAGTGTCAGTGGTAGCCAGACGAGATAAACCATAAAGACAATATTTAGCAAAACCCTCATATATTTATTGGAATATCAGTCTTGTCAAGACATTACATAACTATGCTCCATACAACTGATATGATAAAGGAGGATCCCGACCAACATGCCTGGTGGTGATCTCAACACAACAGAATACAAGAGAGAAATCAAGTGCGGGTACGGTTGCAGAAATCCTCAGCCAGCTTCTTCGTCTCTGCGTGATCCGGTCGATAAATCAAGCCTTCGATCAACTGATCCCTCTTTCTGACCGTTCCCTGGATATCTCTGACAAAGTCTTCCCAAGCCTTATCATGGGCAGCATCCCCAGATCTGGGTCTCTTGGCGTCTGCTCTATGCTGAAAATCTTCCAAATTCTTTACGGCATCAATCAGTTTGCGCTCGGCCTCGTATCAGCGGCATGCTTCTTCTTCAAGCTCTTCAGTCTTCACTTTGACCTGTTCTTCTAACTGAGCAACCTGTGTCTTTAGCTCTTCTTCACGTCCTTTGCGTTTGGCCATAGTGAGATCCCAGTGCTCTCTGAACTTAGCTAGCTTCGTGTAGGCCCTTTCCAGCTCTTGCTTCTTAGTAGCCAGTACACTGCTAACTGAGTCTACATCTAACTCCAGACGCTTCTTGGTTTCAGTCAACTCCAATAACGTAGTCTTCAGATGTTTCAGAGTTTCAGCCTGTTGCTTAGAAAAATATCCTGTTTCAATCTTTTCATGACGAAGCTGGGCATTCTCCTTCTCTAAAGCTTCTTTAGCCTTTGCTAGCTCTTCTTTCTCCGCCATCAGCTGCTTGTATACCTGCATGTCCACAGTAGTAGGCTCCTCCACCGGAGACGAATGTAACGGCTGAACTGCAGGATAAGGCATCAGGAATTTCGTAGCTCGCTCACGAATCCATTCCACATACGGGCCAGGAACTAGAATATCCCCTCTGCTACCTGAAGGCTTCCCTCTCTTGTGCAAGTTCTTCCATGCCTTCTCGAGCTTGGTCAGCATTTCTTTCCCTATTGCCCCAGTGAGATACAGAGATTCCTGTATCTCCTCGGGCTTCGGCGCTCCCTGAGGTACATACCCAAATTGCCTGATCAATAAGGAAGGGTTGTAATTGACACACTGTAACACGGTGGGAGAACTGACTTTAAACAATGTTGCGGATAGCAAGAGTCGCCACCGACTTTTATTTTATCCATAAGGAAAGGTTATAAAAGAACAGGAAAGACCTTAGAGAATAATTTGGGTCCGGGGGGTAGGTTATGAAAAGGGAAGGTGTTAGCACCCTTTTCATCCATGGTTATCCATGGGCTCTTAGGTACTTAAGCTCACTTTTGAATTGTTTTGAAAGTGTAGTGTGTGAATAGCAAAAAATTTCAGAATAGTTTAATAATAATCCGTGTATGGATGTGAAAAAAAAACTTGTTTGAAAATTTTGTTGGAAATTTGTTTAAGTGTGAAAAAGTTTTGAAGTGAGCAAGTACCTAGGAGTAACCTACCCTAATGTTTAAAGGTCTTTCTTATTCTTTATTCTTTCCTTAGTAAGACTATCCCTACTATAATGGAGTAGGTAGTCCTTACTCTGGATGTTAAGGGGCATGTGAGGGACAATTGGATTTTTGAAGGCCATTGTGGGGTGTAATAAGCAAACTGGAGGGACTATCATCATTTTTCGAAAGGGACTCGATTCGTAAAGGCAACCATAAGGGACTTTGATGATTTTTTTCTATTTGAGGGACTTGCTTTATACACCCCACTTAACCATTATTCGTAGGCAACTTGAGGGATATCCTTAGGAAGTGAGACGGCGATTAAAATCGACTTACGTGTGTGACGTGTTTATTTTAATTATCTTTATTTAAAAGTGATCTAAATTTATTTTAATATTACATACATGTTGTTACACTCCCTAATTACTAACCATAATAATAATTAAATAATTAAACAACTTTACATCCAAGAAACAATTACAAAATAATAAGCAAAATAATTAAATAGCAAAGATAAATAAAATATAAATAAGCAATAATAAATAATAAAGGGGGTTAATTCTAAGTTTACTCGGCAAGACATCGCATCTTGTGCCTACGTATCCTTACGGGAGTGGAATCAGAGTAATCGTAGTTCCCCTCAAAAGGGAGGTTAGAAACGTCTTGACTGTGGCCAAGGTTTCAATGGGGAATAAACGTATCTTAGGGACACGCTTACGCGGAGTGTAGAAACTCCAATATCTACGTTGTAAATTGTTAAGTGAATTAGGGTTAGGTTAGGGATTCCGCGGCGGGAAACCCTAAAATGAGTGCGGCGACTCTTTGACCTAACACTAGGATAAAAGCAATTTTGCCCACGGCGGGACACCTAGGCTAAACAGGGTTTGATCCATTAAAGGGGTAAGGCTATTGACTCGGCGGCCAAAAGGCTGGACCTAATCCTTCGGAAAGATAAAACTGTAAAAAATGTGAAAATATGACAAATCATTATATGGAGGAATAATTAAGGTACAGAAATAAGAAAAGTAATAAAGGCAGAGGGTATAAAGAAACAAAGAAACATTTCTGAAAACATGAAGAATATGAAAATATGTAATGACACTTAGAATGAAGTGAGGGAGGAAAATAGTGTGGGGCTGTGGCCACCACAAGCACATCTCAACCTCAAGCATGCAAATGAAATGCAGGAATAAAGAAAATAAAAGGTACACAAAATGACACGGCAAACATAAGGAGTTCCTTACGAAAAGGTTTTAATTTTTTAATATTTTAATTATGTAAAAAAATGTTTTAATTTTTTTAATATTTTAATTATATATATAAAAAAAAGGTTTTAATTTTAAAATGGAATTACTTAGTTAAAAAAATTTAAGTTTAAATTATAAAAAAAATGTTAAGTTTAAATTATATATAAAAAAAAATGTTTTTGGGAACAAAAAGGTTTTTTTGGAAAAAAATGTTTACGGGAACAAAAAAAAGGCTTTTTTTGGAAAAAAATGTTTACGGGAACAAAAAAGGTTTTTTTTGGGAAAAAAATGTTTACGGGAACAAAAAAGGTTTTTTTTTGGGAAAAAATGTTTACGGGAACAAAAAAGGTTTTTTTTTGGGAAAAAATGTTTTAGTTTTAATAAAAAAAGGTTTTGATTTTGAAAAAGGTTTTGATAAAAAAAAATAACAATAGAATTGCAAATGCAAACAGACAATTAATGGACATGCAAACAATCCTATACGACACAATCATGGTTCATACAGATCAAAATCTACGGATCTAAACAACAATGAAGGTTAACATGGCAAGGATGCAAATAAATATGAAAAATGCAAAGGATTTAGTAATTTAACGGACCTAAACACATTAACATGGCAAAATATGCACATAAACATGAAAAGGCAAAAGATTTAGTAATTTAACCTACGAAGCGGAGGTTTGCTTCGGTAAATGTGAAAAAGGTTTGAATAAGGGAACACTGGAGAGCTCCAATCCTTCTAACGAGTTGTGGGAACGACCGCCTTTCTTCTCTGGGGATCTCCTTTGTTTCTCCCTCTCTCTCTCCTTTTCTGAAGAAAACCTTCTGACCTCTTTTTTCAACAAGGCAACACATGTATATATAGGGAACAAATTAGGGTTAACACCAAATTGTCAATAATGTCCCTAAAGCCCATTTTAAAGCCCAAACTAAATAATTAGTTAAGAAAAAATAAAATTTAAATAATTTAAAATAGTTAAAATAAACTTAAAATAAAAACTAATAATCCTATTGATTCCTAAAATAAAAAATATTATAAAAAGAACAAAATTTTTTTCAATAGAAAAATTTAGAGTAAAAATAATAAAAAACAAAAAAAATGACAAAGGTGAGATTCGAACTCTCAACCTCTCACACTCATAACTCCTTACACATGTCCTCCTGCCAATTGTGCCATTTTTACTTTTTAGACAAAAAATGCATGCCATATGATATTTACCTGCAAAAAGTCAAACGACTACACAAATTTGTTAGTAATTGATTAAATGCAATGAAATGCGACGACAAATCTTAGGGCAAAATTTGGGGTATTACAGTTATTATGATAATATTTCTCACCCAACCTCTCTTTGATGTTGGCAAAAAAAAATCATGAAGTTTGACTTTGGTTTGACCACAGTTGACCTCAGTTTGACCTTTTAACTGCATTGACTGCTTTTGACTTATCTGATCATCTGACTGAGCAAACTTTTGAGAAAAGTCTTGAAACTTGACATGGGGGTTCTTATACACATATAAGATGTTATGAAGCTCACTTGAAGTCTTGGAAGTCCATTTAGCCTGATTAAAGTCAAAACCCTAGTTTCGGATGCACTGCTTAGGAGGTGCATTGTCTGAGGGAATTGTCAACTCTTCTGACCAATTGTGAACTTTGTGAACATCATGAAGTGGCTTTGTAGACCTCATGACCCTTAGGAAAGCTTTGTAAACATTGTGAATCTTGTGAACCTTGTGAACCTTCAAGAAGCAACCTATGGACTTCATGAACCTCATGAAAGGTCTTGTAGATGTTGAGAAGTTTGTGAACCTTCAAGAAGCACAAAGTCTTGTATTGTGAGGGCAAATTTTGGGGTGCAACAGCTGCCCCTGTTCAATTTTCTGAAACCTGAGGGGTTAGATTGGTATATTTGCCAGTCGTAACCTGGAAGGTTGAAGGGGATTGAACACAAAAGCCCAAAAATTTGCACTCACCAGTGCACTAGAGTGGTACAGATGGCTAGTCGAATATGATTGAGTGGGCTTAAAGATGCCACTAGGGGGGGAGCAGTTCAAAATATGGGTGTATGATGAAAGCTGTCAGGAGTCTGGAGTAATACTGATGTAACAGCATGTCTTCATGAGGATAGAGCAATCAATAATGATAACCCTAAAGCAGTCTTGAAGTGATAAATCTGACCTCAGGAGGATAGAGCAATCAATAGCTCTAAAGCAGTCTTGAAGTAATAATGGCTTCAGAAGGATAGAGCAATCAATAGCTCTAAAGCGGTCTTGAAGTAATAGAATGGCTTCAGGAGGATAGAGCAATGAATAGCTCTAAAGCAGTCTTGAAGTAGTAATATGACCTCATGAGGATAGAGCAATGAATAGCTCTAAAGCAGTCTTGAAGTAATAGGATGATTTCAGGAGGATAGAGCGATCAGTAGCTCTAAAGCAGTCTTGAAATAATAATGTGATATGTCTTCAGGAGGATAGAGCGATCAATAGCTCTAAAGCAGTCTTGAAGTTATGATTTCAGGAGGATAGAGCAATCAATAGCTCTAAAGCAGTCTTGAAATAATTAGATGGCTTCAGGAGGATAGAGCAATGAATAGCTCTAAAGCAGTCTTGAAGTAGTAATATGACCTCATGAGGATAGAGCAATGAATAGCTCTAAAGCAGTCTTGAAATAATAATGTGATATGTCTTCAGGAGGATAAAGCAATCAATAGCTCTAAAGCAGTCTTGAAGTAATGATTTCAGGAGGATAGAGCAATGGATAGCTCTAAAGCAGTCTTGAAATAATAATGTGATATGTCTTCAGGAGGATAGAGCAATCGATAGCTCTAAAGCAGTCTTGAAGTAATGATTTCAGGAGGATAGAGCAATGGATAGCTCTAAAGCAGTCTTGAAATAATAATGTGATATGTCTTCAGGAGGATAGAGCAATCGATAGCTCTAAAGCAGTCTTGAAGTAATGATTTCAGGAGGATAGAGCAATGGATAGCTCTAAAGCAGTCTTGAAATAATAATGTGATATGTCTTCAGGAGGATAGAGCAATCGATAGCTCTAAAGCAGTCTTGAAGTAATGATTTCAGGAGGATAGAGCAATGGATAGCTCTAAAGCAGTCTTGAAGTCATGAGAGGCTATCAGGAGGATAAAATAACCCTGAGGTTACAATAAAGCAGTCCCAAAGTAATAAGAAGCTCATCAGGAGGATAAAGTAACCCTGAGGTTACAATAAGGCAGTCCCAAAGATCATAAGATTGTTTGTTGGATAATTAACCTGAAAACAAGGTAGCATTCTGTATAACAACATTAGTTTATGCTTTATGTATGCATGTATGACATGATGCACTTAGGTAATGTACTATAGACATATATGTTATGGTATGATGTAAATGATGTATGTATGATATGACACTGCTGGAAGTGTCTGGATATCCTTGTATAACAACTGCTGGCCAAGGAAAATAAATCCCGATTCGTTGTTGAAGAATATATAACCCTCCGTCTGCTGGGGATAACAAGGTATAGATAACCTCCCGTTGTTGGGGATAACAAGGTATAGATAACCTCCCGTTGTTGGGGATAGTAGGGTATAGATAACCTTCGTTTTCGTTTGATAGTAGGATAAGTATAACATCCCGTCTTCGTTCATCGTGCCCTTATTGGAAAGTAATTTCCCGTATATCCGTATGAGGATAAAAGAGATGGATATAAATTCCAGGGGAGATTAGACTTTGTGAAAATGGATTAGTCCTACTGATGGTTTGTAACTGTCTTGTAAAGATGAACCGGCGAAGCTTCGTTGAAATCCTTCCCTCGTTCGTCCTTAGTAAATACTATTACTGCATTTTCATGCATTTCTGGTAAACATCAATCATATTAAAAGCATACATGCGTTTCTGGTAAACATCAATCATATTCAAAGGCATACATACATTCAAACACAACCAATGGACGTTTCGCTTATGTAAATAGGGTAAAAGTAAATCTGGATTCAAAAGATGGAATTTATTTATACCAAAAGTGACCCATACACGGATAAGTTTGTACAAGGAGACATAAACCCTAGTAAGAGAATTTTGTCATGAAGTTTTACAAAAAGAATCGGCTATGTGGGAAATAATCCTATTGAGTTTCAATTCTACTATTGCCACTCAAGTATCTCATCTTCTTGCTGTTTGAGACGGAAACGATTGGATTGAGCTTTATCTGTTTGAGCTTGAGTAAGTAGTACAACTGGTTGCAGTTTCATGAGTGATCCAAACGAGACATAGTCATACGCTTTAATCCCTAACTTTTGCCTGGATTGCCCTTTCAGGTTTTCAATCCACCGGGATACCCTTTTTTGCCCAAGCCGCCTTTTCAGGTTTTCGACTTGCCGGGTGTACATCTTTTTATATATATATCCCTAATTTTTGCCCAAACCCTTTTGGTTTGTCGGGATGCCCTTATTTTTGCCTAGGCCTGTCAACCTAGCGGGTCTCTTTTTATGCGTAGTATTTTTTAACTATGTCTGCGTTTACAGGTTGTGGGAAGTCTTCACCATCCATTGTAGTCAGTATCATGGCACCTCCTGAGAACACTGTCTTGACTACAAATGGTCCCTCATATGTTGGAGTCCACTTGCCCCTAGGATCACCCTGTGGTAATATGATACGCTTGATTACCAAGTCACCAGCCTGATATACCTTTGGCTTAACCTTCTTGTTAAAAGCTTTGATCATCCGTTTCTGGTACATCTGGCCATGACAAACTGCTGCTAACCTTTTCTCATCAATCAAATTTATCTGGTCAAGTCGAGTCTGAATCCACTCATCTTCATCCAAGCCTGCATCCTTCATAATTCTCAAGGAGGGGATCTGAACTTCAATAGGCAGAACTGCTTCCATACCATAGACTAAGGAGAATGGGGTTGCCCCTGTTGAAGTACGTATTGTAGTACGATAACCATGCAGAGCAAATGGTAACATCTCGTGTCAATCCTTGTAAGTAACAGTCATCTTCTGTACAATCTTCTTAATGTTCTTATTAGCAGCTTCAACTGCCCCATTCATCTTTGGACGATACGGAGAAGAGTTGTGATGCTTTATCTTGAACTGCATCTTCGAAATCAACAAGGTAGTATGGGTCAACATATACTGTCTTAGTCGGCGAGCAGCCCATGCCAAAGCGCAGCAAGTTTTCTCGAGCAGTGAGTATCTTGTTTCACAGTCGGTAAACTTTTTGCTAAGGCAGTATATTGCCTGCTCTTTTCGACCAGACTCGTCATGTTGCCCCAATACACACCCCATTGAGTTGTCTAATACTGTTAAATACATAATCAAGGGTCTTCCATCAACTGGTGGCATTAAAATTGGAGGTTCTAGCAAATATCTCTTGATTTCATCAAAGGCAGTCTGGCACTCATCATTCCATTCCATCACCTGATCTTTCTTCAACAACTTGAAGATTGGCTCACAGATGGTAGTTAATTGGGAAATAAATCTTGCAATGTAGTTCAATCGTCCCAAGAAACCTCTAACCTCCTTCTCAGTACGGGGAGTTGGCATCTCTCGTATAGCTTTCACTTTTGCAGGATCCACTTCAATACCTTTTCCACTGACAATGAAACCCAGGAGCTTTCCAGATCTAACTCCAAAAGTACACTTGTTTGGATTTAATCTCAACCTGTATCTCTTCAACCTCTCAAACAACTTGTGCAGATGATCAAGATGTTGTTCTTCATTCTGAGACCTGGCTATCATATCATCCACATATACCTCTATCTCATGATGGATCATATCATGAAACAAAGCCACCATAGCATGCTGATATGTTGCCCCTATCTTGACCTCTTTTCTGTTTTCTTCAGTTCCCAGATTCACAACTTCGACTGGCTCTTCATGTGGCTGTATAGCTTTCTCTTCTTGTTGTAACAACCTAGCAAGCTCTACAGGTATTTCACAATCGTCCTCGTCTCCGTCTTCAGTTTGATAGATCGGATTCTCGAAATTGTAATTGGCAATAGTAGAACTGTTATCAACTGGATCCAGAGTGGATGAGGATCGGCATTTTAGTGACGTGGGTGTGTGTAAGAACACATAGCTGATAAAGCAAAAATAAAAGAAAAAGAAAGACAAGGAACACAATATTTACGAAAACGAAACGTCCATTGATTTTATTGAATGCAGTATGCAAATGAAATGACAACCCGTAACAAGCACACCATTGTGCCCCGGGTAAGGCACATGGCTTGAAAGTTTTAATTGTTCCAAAAATTGCAAATTTAAAAACATAACACAGTAATAGTATTTACTCCTGACTAAAGGAGATAGGGATAACATCTTCAGCTGTCCAATTATTGAGTCCAGCACCCACAGTAGGAAAAATCCATGCCTCCAAGTTGAAAGTGTTTACATGGCTGACAAAGTATTCTTCCTCTCCAAAGACAGTAACAACTTTTCCATTCACCGGATATCTCAACTTTTGATGTAATGTGGAGGTCACAACACCTGCCCCATGGATCCAGGGACGACCAAGCAGACATGAGTACGAAGGACGAATATCCATCACATAGAATGTAGCAGTAAACACCTGAGAGCCAACCTTGATTGGAAGATCAATTTCCCCATGCACTACTCTTCTAGAACCATCAAAAGCCTTTACCACAATATTACTGGGCTTCAATACCGTATCTTTAGGACTCAGCTTGTTCAGGACTTCCTTAGGCAACACATTCAGAGAGGAACCATTGTCTATCAGCACATGAGACAGGGTAGTGCCCCTGCATTCAATTGAAATATGCAAGGCCCTGTTATGATCCCTCTTGGCAGGGGTCAAGTCAGCATCGGAAAATCCTAACCCGTTGTCATAGGTTAGGTGAGCAACACAATTCTCAAACTGGTCCACAGAAATTGCACTGGGTACATGAGCCATCTTTAGAAACTTGATCAATGACTTGGCATGAGCCTCAGAACATAATAACAGGGAGAGCATAGAAATCTTTGAGGGAGTATGCCCCAGCTGATCAACAATATCATAATCACTCTTGCGAATGATTTTCAATACTTCTTCCATCTGCTTAGAGAGGTCATTAGCAGCTGGCACATCAGTAGATACAGGCTCAATAACAGGACCCTTGCCCCGAGCATCAGTGGTGGAAGTAACAGCAGGAGTAACTGCACTCTTAGAAGCAACTGGAGGAGAGAAGACTCTTCCACTACGAGTGATCTTGCTAGATCCGGCAATATTATCAATGTCAACAGGTATATCAGGTAAAGGCTCCTGCTTGACACCATGGATGTAAACATCAGACCCATAGTGCCAAGGCACAGCTTTGTCAGATGTATAAGGAATAGGACCAGGAGTGGTAATGATCAGAGGAGCTACTCTGGCTTCAGCGACAACTTTCACAGGACCTTCAGCAGTGATCTTGATTGGGCCCTGATGAGTGATTCTTAGTGGTACTTTGTCAACCATATCAACCTCTTCAATCTTCTTACCCTGAGTCAGATGATCTACCATACTTTCTACAGATGCTGGTCTTCTTTCAAACACTATAGTATACTTATCCATGAGACGTTGAATCCCATCTCTCAAAATGAAGCAACTATCCGGCTTATAGGTACAATATAGACAATCTTCATGACAACTTGGAAAGATCCCAGCTTGTACTAACCTCTTTTTGATAACAGACAATGGTGTGCTCAACTCCATAACTGAATAGACATGCAGATCTTCATCAATATCTTCATCAATGGCGTTGACAGTCTTCTCGTGATTTGGCATTGGAGCTGTAATCACATTTGGAGTACCTGGTGGATCAAACTCAATTTCTCCAGCATCAATCATATCCTGAATTTTGTTCTTCAAGACCCAGCAGTTATTAGTATCGTGTCCTGGACAGTTTGAATGATATGCACATCGTGCATTGGGATTGTACTTGGGAGAGGTAACATTGGGATTCTGAGGAGCCTCCCTCAGGGTAATAAGTTCAGCTTTCAACAAGTGTTGCAATGCCTGAGCCATTGACATGTTGATCTTCGTGAACTGTCTTCTAGCCCTCTGTTGGTTGCCTTGAGGCTGCTCTGTTGTTGCAGGAGTTGGATTTGAAATATGAACTGCACTAACAGACTGATGCCTTCTGTTACGATCAGGCTGACCATACACAGCATTAGATTCTTTCTTCCCAGTGGGAGGCTTCTTTGCAGCACCTGATGAAGAAGTGCCCACTTGGATCTTACCACTCTTGATACCATTCTCTACTCGCTCTCCTGTCATGATCAACTCAGTGAAGCCAGATGATGAGCTTCCAATGAGATGACTGTAAAACGGACCATTCAGCGTACACATGAACATATCAACCAACTCCCTATCAGTCAAAGGGGGTTGAACTCTTCCAGCTAAGTCTCTCCACTTCTGAGCATACTCCTTAAAGCTTTCTTTGGCACCCATAGACATGCTTTGAAGCTGCATGCGAGTGGGGGCTAAGTCAGCATTGTATTGATACTGCTTGTAGAAAGCTTCAGCAAGGCCATTCCAATCTCTGATGTTGACACTCTCCAACTGATAATACCACTCTAGCTGAGCTCCAGATAAACTCTCTTGAAAGAAATGGATCCACAACTTTTTATCAGCAGTGTGGGGTTGAATTCTTCTGACATAAGACCTCAGATGCAATTTGGGACAAGAGACCCCATCATAGACAACAAATGTAGGAACTTTGAACCCAATGGGTATGACCACCCCAGATATCAAGCTCAAACCCTCAAAATCCAGCCCGGATGATTTCTGTAATTCCATAGCATCCATTCTATCCACCAGCATCTTGAATTTGTCTTCGTTAGGCTCATGGTAGTAGTTAGCCTCAGAATCAGAGTCCCTCATAGTGTTGTGGAGACTGCCTCTCTCCTGCTCAGATTCTTCAGATTCATAGTCTTTAACCTGTTCCTTGGTCTTGGCAGGACCTTTGAACCTTCTTCCCATGTTGAGCAACCCAGCAGACCTTCTAGCCTTCTTAGTCTTCTTGGCCAGCAGTGTCTTCAATTCATCCTGTCCCTTGGATAGGTTCAGGATCAGCTCTTGGAACTGTGCATTCTGTGCCTGGAGATCCTTAACTGATTGTTCAAGAGCCATTGCTGAAATAAACAGCGAGGAGATGAGAAACCTGTGCACAATTATAAACCTGTGATGCAATGATATGGGAATGCACATGCAATGTTTTCAAGGACCGCAGGATTTAAATTTGCTTAAACAAACAAGAAAGTAACTTTTTATTAGTAATAACTTGTCTTGCCTTTTAGGCTTACAAAAAATGAAAACGAAATAAGTACAAAAGATGGGGTTTTAAGTCTCCCATGGACGTTTCCTCTTTGTGTTGAGGTATGAGTTGAGGTTTCGTTCCTCATGAAGTAGCTTTGTTAGCTCTAGGATGCTTGCTTGGCTTGCTTTGTAATGAGCCTCGAAAGTATCCCTTTGCTCTTTCAGTTGGATCCATGATCTCTGCAAGTCTTCCATATCAGTAGGCATGTCTGGGTGAAGGATGGTATAAGCTGTGTCTCCTTCAGCAACAGGTTCCATGGTAACTGGTAGGACGGCAGGATATGGCATCATGAGTGTCTGAGCACGAGATCGTACCCATCTGAGATAAGCCTCCATAGGAATAGTGTACTTAGGCTCCAGTGTCTTGCTGTCAATCCTGTTTACCTTTCCCCAAGCTCGGATGAATCTCTGACGGTAACCCTGAAGATCGTTGTCGTAGTCAAACACAATGATCAACATGTCATGTGGACCATCGCTCCGGGCGTAACCAAACTGTCGTAAATCTAGAGATGGGTTGTAGGTGATGCCTCCTCTTATGCCTAGAAGTGGCACATTAGGAAACTCCCCACAACGGTCAATGATGGTGACATTCTCCATAGATCTGGAGCACCAATGGATGTCTGAGTGAGAAAGTGACATGATCCTCTTGGACCATCTGAACCCTTGCTCATTCTTCATTACTGAGCGAGGAAGGTGAGAAATAAACCACCTAGAAAGTAAAGGTATGCAGCACATCAAAGTTCCTCTTGCCCTTGTAGTACGGGTGTGAAGAGAATGTAGGATGTCTCCAAGTAAGGTAGGCACTGGATTGTGACTCAGGAATATGTTGATGGCATGAACGTCTATGAACTGATCTGGATTGGGGAACAACACTAAGCCATATATCAGCAAGGCTAAGATCTCCTCAAAAGCATCATAGCTCATGGCCTTCAAGAACATTTGAGCTTTATCCATTAATACCTTGGCAAGAATACCCTTAACTCCACTTCTCGTCTCTAGAACAATGTCAGACTTCTTCAGATGTAGAGTTGCAGCAATAACTTCTGGTTTAAGCTCCTTCTCTAAGCCTGTGAATGGCTTCTGATCAAGAACAGGTATACCCAGAAGTTTAGAGAACTCCTCCATGGTTGGAACCAGCTGATAATCAGGAAATGTAAAGCAATGGTGCTTAGGGTCAAAGAACTGAAACAGCACACTCATCATGTCTTCACTGAACCCTGAAGTAACTAGATCCAATAAGTGACCATGTCTCTTGTTGAACTGGGAATGATCAGGCACTAGGGAAACCAACTCCTTGAGCTTAGCAGGTATCCCTACAAAGTTGATCCTGATGGTGTTTCTACGAGCAGAAGCCATGACCTGCAACAAAGAACAAAGATAAATCCTTTGGTCCTTGAAATGGTTAGGGAAAATGATATGCTTATGATGCATGATGATGTCATGATGTCATGCTCAATCACAAACATGTGGCACACACAAACAAGTCACACCATAGCCCTAGGTTTAAAGGCTTGCATGAGGTTCAAAGGCAAGTACCCTCCCCTGAAGTTAGATGGTTCATCCTGTCCTACAAAAGTAACCAGGTTCTAAGGGATCTTAATATCATTGATCCTTCACAAGGGTGGTTGTTCAGAAGGCAACTTACTTGCCAACCAAAACCCTCTAAGTTTAAGATCTCAATGAGCGTAGTATCGAGTGTCAACCAACTTCAGTCTGCACCAAAGCCGGTTACCTCACTACTTTCTAAAGGCCAAGATGAGTTAACTAGGGTTCTAAAAGTCAGTTAGTGCATTGACAACATATGGCAGCCTCAATATTATCCTCAACTTGACTTAAGGAATATAAGCACCAACCAAGAAGTCGCACTAACTATGGCCACCAGATCAACCGTATCGATATACGTCGTACAGTTTCCTTGGTCTATTGCCATTTACCTAAGGTACACTAGATCCGGGTTAGGACCTTTCACACATAAGAGCACCCCAACAATATAATAATAAAGCAAACAAGGCAAACAATTTAAAGTGATCTTAATTCCTAAGGGTACCCCTCTTAAATAGGTCCCCAGCAGAGTCGCCAGTTCTGTAACACGGTGGGAGAACTGACTTTAAACAATGTTGCAGATAGCAAGAGTCGCCACCGACTTTTATTTTATCCATAAGGAAAGGTTATAAAAGAACAGGAAAGACCTTAGAGAATATTTTGGGTCCGGGGGGTAGGTTATGAAAAGGGAAGGTGTTAGCACCCTTTTCATCCATGGTTATCCATGGGCTCTTAGGTACTTAAGCTCACTTTTGAATTGTTTTGAAAGTGTAGTGTGTGAATAGCAAAAAATTTCAGAATAGTTTAATAATAATCCGTGTATGGATGTGGAAAAAAAAACTTGTTTGAAAATTTTGTTGGAAATTTGTTTAAGTGTGAAAAAGTTTTGAAGTGAGCAAGTACCTAGGAGTAACCTACCCTAATGTTTAAAGGTCTTTCTTATTCTTTATTCTTTCCTTAGTAAGACTATCCCTACTATAATGGAGTAGGTAGTCCTTACTCTGGATGTTAAGGGGCATGTGAGGGACAATTGGATTTTTGAAGGCCATTGTGGGGTGTAATAAGCAAACTGGAGGGACTATCATCATTTTTCGAAAGGGACTCGATTCGTAAAGGCAACCATAAGGGACTTTGATGATTTTTTTCTATTTGAGGGACTTGCTTTATACACCCCACTTAACCATTATTCGTAGGCAACTTGAGGGATATCCTTAGGAAGTGAGACGGCGATTAAAATCGACTTACGTGTGTGACGTGTTTATTTTAATTATCTTTATTTAAAAGTGATCTAAATTTATTTTAATATTACATACATGTTGTTACACTCCCTAATTACTAACCATAATAATAATTAAATAATTAAACAACTTTACATCCAAGAAACAATTACAAAATAATAAGCAAAATAATTAAATAGCAAAGATAAATAAAATATAAATAAGCAATAATAAATAATAAAGGGGGTTAATTCTAAGTTTACTCGGCAAGACATCGCATCTTGTGCCTACGTATCCTTACGGGAGTGGAATCAGAGTAATCGTAGTTCCCCTCAAAAGGGAGGTTAGAAACGTCTTGACTGTGGCCAAGGTTTCAATGGGGAATAAACGTATCTTAGGGACACGCTTACGCGGAGTGTAGAAACTCCAATATCTACGTTGTAAATTGTTAAGTGAATTAGGGTTAGGTTAGGGATTCCGCGGCGGGAAACCCTAAAATGAGTGCGGCGACTCTTTGACCTAACACTAAGATAAAAGCAATTTTGCCCACGGCGGGACACCTAGGCTAAACAGGGTTTGATCCATTAAAGGGGTAAGGCTATTGACTCGGCGGCCAAAAGGCTGGACCTAATCCTTCGGAAAGATAAAACTGTAAAAAATGTGAAAATATGACAAATCATTATATGGAGGAATAATTAAGGTACAGAAATAAGAAAAGTAATAAAGGCAGAGGGTATAAAGAAACAAAGAAACATTTCTGAAAACATGAAGAATATGAAAATATGTAATGACACTTAGAATGAAGTGAGGGAGGAAAATAGTGTGGGGCTGTGGCCACCACAAGCACATCTCAACCTCAAGCATGCAAATGAAATGCAGGAATAAAGAAAATAAAAGGTACACAAAATGACACGGCAAACATAAGGAGTTCCTTACGAAAAGGTTTTAATTTTTTAATATTTTAATTATGTAAAAAAATGTTTTAATTTTTTTAATATTTTAATTATATATATAAAAAAAAGGTTTTAATTTTAAAATGGAATTACTTAGTTAAAAAAATTTAAGTTTAAATTATAAAAAAAATGTTAAGTTTAAATTATATATAAAAAAAAATGTTTTTGGGAACAAAAAGGTTTTTTTGGAAAAAAATGTTTACGGGAACAAAAAAAAGGCTTTTTTTGGAAAAAAATGTTTACGGGAACAAAAAAGGTTTTTTTTGGGAAAAAAATGTTTACGGGAACAAAAAAGGTTTTTTTTTGGGAAAAAATGTTTACGGGAACAAAAAAGGTTTTTTTTTTGGGAAAAAATGTTTTAGTTTTAATAAAAAAAGGTTTTGATTTTGAAAAAGGTTTTGATAAAAAAAAATAACAATAGAATTGCAAATGCAAACAGACAATTAATGGACATGCAAACAATCCTATACGACACAATCATGGTTCATACAGATCAAAATCTACGGATCTAAACAACAATGAAGGTTAACATGGCAAGGATGCAAATAAATATGAAAAATGCAAAGGATTTAGTAATTTAACGGACCTAAACACATTAACATGGCAAAATATGCACATAAACATGAAAAGGCAAAAGGTTTAGTAATTTAACCTACGAAGCGGAGGTTTGCTTCGGTAAATGTGAAAAAGGTTTGAATAAGGGAACACTGGAGAGCTCCAATCCTTCTAACGAGTTGTGGGAACGACCGCCTTTCTTCTCTGGGGATCTCCTTTGTTTCTCCCTCTCTCTCTTCTTTTCTGAAGAAAACCTTCTGACCTCTTTTTTCAACAAGGCAACACATGTATATATAGGGAACAAATTAGGGTTAACACCAAATTGTCAATAATGTCCCTAAAGCCCATTTTAAAGCCCAAACTAAATAATTAGTTAAGAAAAAATAAAATTTAAATAATTTAAAATAATTAAAATAAACTTAAAATAAAAACTAATAATCCTATTGATTCCTAAAATAAAAAATATTATAAAAAGAACAAAATTTTTTTCAATATTTTTTATTTTATGATTTTTTGGATATTTTTATGAATAATTTAGAAAAAAGTGAAAAAAATAATATTTTAAAAAATGACTTAATTAAAATACGAAAATAATAATTAAATAATAATAAAAAACTATTTTTGTTATTTTTTTAATGAAAGATAGAAAAATTTAGAGTAAAAATAATAAAAAACAAAAAAAATGACAAAGGTGAGATTCGAACTCTCAACCTCTCACACTCATAACTCCTTACACATGTCCTCCTGCCAATTGTGCCATTTTTACTTTTTAGACAAAAAATGCATGCCATATGATATTTACCTGCAAAAAGTCAAACGACTACACAAATTTGTTAGTAATTGATTAAATGCAATGAAATGCGACGACAAATCTTAGGGCAAAATTTGGGGTATTACAGTTATTATGATAATATTTCTCACCCAACCTCTCTTTGATGTTGGCAAAAAAAAAATCATGAAGTTTGACTTTGGTTTGACCACAGTTGACCTCAGTTTGACCTTTTAACTGCATTGACTGCTTTTGACTTATCTGATCATCTGACTGAGCAAACTTTTGAGAAAAGTCTTGAAACTTGACATGGGGGTTCTTATACACATATAAGATGTTATGAAGCTCACTTGAAGTCTTGGAAGTCCATTTAGCCTGATTAAAGTCAAAACCCTAGTTTCGGATGCACTGCTTAGGAGGTGCATTGTCTGAGGGAATTGTCAACTCTTCTGACCAATTGTGAACTTTGTGAACATCATGAAGTGGCTTTGTAGACCTCATGACCCTTAGGAAAGCTTTGTAAACATTGTGAATCTTGTGAACCTTGTGAACCTTCAAGAAGCAACCTATGGACTTCATGAACCTCATGAAAGGTCTTGTAGATGTTGAGAAGTTTGTGAACCTTGTGAACCTTCAAGAAGCACAAAGTCTTGTATTGTGAGGGCAAATTTTGGGGTGCAACACACACCCTTTCCTTCCTATTAACGGAACATTCGGGAATCCTTCGCATTTGAGTATAACCTCAACTCTGAATACCTCTTCGTTAACCCATACCACATTCTCCGCAGTCAAACCCATCAAGCGCTCCGGCCATCCTAGAGAATCAATAGAGGTGACAAAAGGACCTGACTTAGGCATATGACTGGTGAACCACCTGCACAGGAGAGGTACACAACAAGACACATTCCTTCCTCGCCGCTTTTCATTCTGGTAGTGAGTTGAATGGTGGATATCTCCCAGCAAAGTAGGAACTGGGTTCTTCGCAGCCAAAATATAGAAGGCATCTGAGTCAACAAAATCAGGAATGTTCGGGAACAACACGATGCCATAAACACATACAACAAGGATGACGTCAAAAACAACCCAGCCACCTTTCTGGGCATACTCCCGAGCCTTCTCCACCAAGACATCCAATGGAAATCCCCATACATCTCCTCTTCTGATCATCTTCCCAGTCAGCTCAGACTCTCTTAAGTGCAGGATGGCAGAAAGCTCAGCCAGATTAGGCTCAGCGTCCGTACGATAGAAAGGCATCTGCTCGCGGATAGGTATGTCCAAGAGGGCAGAATACTCCTCCAGGGTAGGAGCCAAGACAAAGTCAGGAAATACGAAACACCTGAGCTCCGCATCATAAAACTGTAACAGGGTATAAATGCCGCTGATCTCGTAGGCCGATGGCTGATAAACATAGGTCAGAATCCTCCCATATCTCTTTCTGAAGTCACCCATTACCCTCTTCTTAGCAATAGTAATCAACTCTAACAACAGACTGATATCCGGAGACGGAAACTTGTAGGGCAACACTCTCTTCGTGGCTTCCATGTCTTGCTAGGAACAAACACCAGAACTGGGAGGGAAAATATGTACCTGCAATACACACACGTTAGTTGCATGCAAATGGTAATGCAATGATGCAATATGATAAATAGTGCAATCTGTGAACAGGGGCTATGCTGTAGCCTGAAGAGGAATATCTCTGTGATCAAGAACAGAAAACCACCATAGTCACCAGAACCTCATGACACTAACTATCATCTGATACTCAAAATATCAATCCCCTGGTGAGAAAACCATCTGAACCTCTGTATCTGACGAGAAAACCATCTGATAATAGCATCACCCTCAGACAAGAAACCCATCTGACCCAGACAACACACCTGGAGATGAATCAAGAACACCATCTGACAAAGGTACTGAATCATGGTTTCTGAAGGCCAGTTTTCCTGCAATAACCCAATCCCCCTCACAGGTATGATGAACCTAATCCACGGACAAAGGTACGGCATCCTATGCGGTCATCAGCGTCACAGACTTTCATGAGTGATGATACGATTCCCAGAAGGAGTGGCATCATCAAGTCATGAAGAGGCCTCACTTAGCTGACTTCCAAATGATCGGTCCCCAGAGTCGACAATCCCCACGTCTGGACTCCCCTCAGATCCTCAGGACCGGAAAGGAGTACCTCTGCGAGAATCTCGTCTGAGCGTAGATTTCGTAGGGAACTGTGCCTGCTCAGCAGACAGGTTCGTCTACTACTCTCCACAACTATATCTAGGTGCATACTCAAGCCCAGGTCCGGCTTCTCACTCATAGTAACATCCCCCTCCCACAGCAATAATCATAATAACATAGTGCTGGAAAATAAATGCGGAAAGGTAAAGGTACGGAAAAGTAAAGTGCGGAAAAGTAAAACACAATATGCGCAACACCCAACAAATAAACACCCAAGCGCTAGGATTGACTCGCGTAGGGGATGGGAAACGGTCCCAGCATAAGGGATGGGAAAATTCCCTAGATGCTATGAGTCCCCAGCAGAGTCGCCAGCTGTCGCTACTGCGAAAATCGGCGTCGGCTTGACAGGAGAGTCGCCACCGTGCGTTATTTATCCCTCATAGCGGGAAAGGAAACGCTCGAAGTAAACCTCGCAAAGACGGGAAAAGGTATGGTCATCGCAACCAAAACCTGGATTCGGGAGTCGGTTACGCAAGGGGAAGGTATTAGCACCCCTCACGTCCATCGTACTCGATGGGATCCACGCTTGGTGTTCATAAGGAAAAGGGGTGTTTATCTATCTACGCTAATGGGTGGTTTGAAAAGAAAAGAAAAGGACAGGACTCGACAGAACATACGGTGTTCTGGGACTACGTACTCCCTCGTGCAATGGGAAAGTCAGAGTCAACGTAGTTCGACTACCTACGTCTAAACGGGGAAAAGGTTGCTCGCCAGGACATCGCGTCCTGTGCCTACGTACTTCCACACAGCATGGAAGATCAGAGCAAACGTAGTTCGACTAACTACGGCTAAACAGGGGGCACTCACACAGTAGTGAGAAAATAAACTGGTCTCAAAGGTTCGGGAACCTACAACTACGATCCGGTCTCTAATGCACTCGGTCAAGAGAAAAGGGAAACCATCAGTCGTCAGCGGGAAAGTCTCGATCGCACAGCCGCGAGAGGACAAAAGGTTAGTTGTTAATGTGCTCGCTAGGATATTGCATCCTATGCCTACATATCCTCGTCTGATACGAGGAATCAGAGCAGCTGTAGTTCGGCTGACTACGACACAAACTACTCAAAATCTCCTATTGAAAGGAAAGGGAAAAGACACCCTAAAACTATAGCTGAAAAAGGGGAATCTACCTACTGCTATCATGCCTGGTTGACCATCCTAATGTCTATCATAATGACTCCACAGCGGAGAAGTCAGAGCTCCTAAGGGATCATGGCAACAGGACTAAACAGCAAACAGGAAATACTGCAAAGTAAAGAAATACCGGAAATATGCATGAATGCAATGACTGAACAAACAAGGCACAGAGGCCGCAAACCACAGAGGCAAGGGAGCTCAGCTCTACCAAATACCACCAAGCAAAGCCACTCAATAACAAACAAGCAGAAGGAGGACCACCTCAACTTCTCATGCACACAAAGCCTACTTCTAAGATGCACCTACCTCAGAACTATCTAGATGAACTCCTAAGTCTAATGCAGCACAACACCACACAAATCAAACAACATAAAGATAAGACAAACCAGCCTGATGAACCTCTATCCAAAGCTTAAAAAGAAAACCCTGAGCAGGGCCCCTAAACAAACCTAAAACAAGCTTAATCTACCCCTGAACAAAACTCTATGCAACACCCTAAACAAAACTCTAAACAAAACTCTAATCAAAACCCTAAGCAAGAGGAATCAATCCCAGTCTCCAAGCTTCAGAACAAGCTTACCAAAGAAAGGGAGCTAAGCAGCCAAACTCATAGTGCCTTCCTCGGGAAAGTACCATGAGGTTACCACTCAGGAATCATATCCTATGCGGCTCAACAACTGTGAACGGTTTACATTCCTCCTCAGGAGAAACTAAACTCACACGAAGGCTCCAGCATCATTGGATATTTGAGAAAGCCTATAAGAACTAGGGGAACTAAGTGAACAGACCCATAGGACCTTCCTCAGGAAAGTACTGGGAGGCTGCCACTTAGGAATCGTATCCTATGTGGCTCAACAACCGTGATCAATTTACATTCCTCCTCAGGAGGAATTAAACTCACAAGTCGGCTCCAACATCATTGGACACTTGAGAAATCCTATCTGAACTAAGGGAACTAAGTGAATGGACCCATAGGACCTTCCTCAGGAAAGTACTAGGAGGCTTCCACTTAGGAGTTGTATCCCATGTGGCTCAACAACTGTGATCAGTTTACATTCCTCCTCAGGAGGAATTAAACTCACAAGTCGGCTCCAACATCATTGGATACTTAAGAAAGAGGTGAGAAGAAAGAATGAAAGTCATTCATAGGGCCTTCCTCAGGAAAGTACCATGAACTTCCTTCAAACTTCAGGATCTCAAACCTCACAGACAGGGAACAAGCTCCTAGACTAGGCCTCAATCCACTGCATCTTTGCAAGCTCCAACAGGACTTCATCCAGCCTCCCTCTTCAAGAAGAAACCACAGACCACCAAACCACAAGAAACTATCTCTGAAGTTCAACCACAGTTGAACTTCAGAGTCAGAAGCCATCAAGGCTTCTCCTATCCTCAAGCTCAGACTAAAACATATCAGAACATCCTACAAAAATCTATCAAAAATCTATGGGAAACCTACATGGCTCTGTGACAACATACTAAAAGATCAGAGCAAAATTCATTACCAGATGAAAGAAATAAAATCAACAATAGCAGACACATCAACAAACCAATTATTCAATATCAATAACAATGCAAAAAATGCAATTAAAATGAAAATGCATGATTAAGCTAATGTTTTTGTACTATAAAATTCTACATTGAATTACGAGTCTACAGAAAAAAGAATGGAATTATTTAATTAAACCTACTATTTTTTTATGAATTTTCTAATAATATGCATGCACTAAAAAATATTAAAAAAGGTCATTTAAATGGAAAATATACCAAAAATAGTAAACAAAAATAAAATGGCATTTTTATTTTTATTTAATTTTCTAGACATTTTCATGAAGTGGTAGAAAAAACAAGAACTCAAAAATCAATTGTTTTCATTTTATTATGAATTTTTCAATATGCAAGAAAATATTAAAAGAAATTAAAAAAACAAAATTTGGAATAAAAGAGGAGGGTTCAAACAGCAATGTTTTTCAGTTAAAACCCTAAGTGGGCCAAAATGGGGGGTGCGCCTAGCAAAAAGCGCAGGCCCACTGCTATCAGAAATCCACTAAAAAAATAAAAGAAGAAAAAAAAACGCAGGGGGTGCAGTCAGCAGGTTTTTCATGGTTATTCTAACTGGGCTTACGCACAAGGGGGGTGCGAATAGCATTAAGGGCCCAAGCCCAATCCTCGTTTCCACTCTTCTTTCACGCTCAAAGGGGGGGGGGATGAGTAAACTGGGAGTAGCATCAGTAAAACGCGTTTGGGCCTTACCCAAACCCTAACCCTAACCCAATTAACCCTAACAACAAAACCAAACTTCCCCCTCCCCCACCTTCTGATCACTGTTCACCGTTTGAACCCTAGCCGTCGTTCATCCCCAACCTCTCATCCTCTCTGAACAATCTCCTACCTCTCTCAAATAATCTAACCAAACTCTAAAACCTCTCACGCAACACACCTCACTCTCATACAAGATTCCTCCACACAAGATCTAAGCTTAAACTAAATGCTAACTGAAATCCCAACGAAACCCTATATTCAACAATCAACAACGAATCCAGAGTGGAAGAACAATGTACCTGGCTTGAGGTGTGAACGACGCCGTGAATTCTTGAAGTTCGTTGAAGGACTTGAAGAAATCCTGGAGAATCTTGAAGAATCACTTGAAGATCACTACGAGAAGGAGGAAGATCTTGAGGCTTATTGAAGATTTGAAGACGTTCTGGAGAAGAAACACCGTAGGCGAAGATCTTCAAAGATCTTTACAGATCTTGAAGTTGTTGGGAGCTGACGAAGACCTATGAACAACGATGAAGACGTGCTGGGGATTCTCTGGCGATGAGATGAATCTGGGAACGTGGAAGGAGATCTGGAGACTGATGATGATTGTATGGAGTTCTGGAAAAGTTGTTCTGGAGACGATGAAGATGGAGGTGTTCTTGAAGTTCTTGCGTTGAGATCTTGCTTGAAGATTTCTGGAAAATCTGGAAAGAATTTGGGAGGAGTGTTACGCGTTGATTATTGCTTATGAGTTTAGATCTGGAGACTCATGAAGATCTATGGATGTGGATGAAGGTTTTTGAAGAACGAATCATGAAGGTGATGAATGAATTCTGGAAAAAGGATGATGAACTGACGCAAGTTTGGATGACGAATCTGGAAAATTGGTGGTTGAATCTGGGCGCAAATGATGAGTTTTCCGGCGCCGTTGAGTTCTCCGGCGAAGGATAGATGGAGGTGGACGGAGGAGGAAGATGAAGAAGGAAACGTTTCTGGGAATTTCTGGAGTTTTTTGCAGTTTCCGGCAAGGGACGGTGGCCGGAGACGGTTGGACGGTGGCCGTTGGGGAGGTTCAAGGCGGATGCATGGCCGGCGGCAGGGTTCTGGTGAGGCTCAGGCGAGGGGCTGGGGAGGTGACAAGTGGCGAATGTGCTGGCAGAGGGAGAGTTAGTGGGACGCGTGTCCGTGAGTGGGAAGTTCTGAGTTGATGTGGTGGCCAGCCTCTGGGTGCAACGCGTGGCTTGTTTATATAGTGACAAGTGTCACTCTTCTGGCCAAAAACTGCACAAAAACAACAAGCTGGACTGAAGATCTCGTTGGGCCTCCCAAAAAAGTTGTACTGGGCCCATACGAAAATGATTGTCAAAAAACCTGTAAAAAAAAAACTGCATTAAAAAAATTAAATCTGATTATATCTAATTAAAACCAATTAAGACCTAATTAACTAATTACCCTAATTAAATCTAAAAAAAATGACTAAAAATCTAATTACCTCTATTAAAGTTCTATTTAACTCCTATTCTATAAAATGCCTATTAAAATTCTACACTATTATTTATAATATCTATCTAAAAGAAAAACTATATTAAAACAAATTTTATTTATTCCTATTTAAAACTATTAAAATCCCTATTAACATAAAAGAATAATCTATAGTATTTTCTATATTACCTAAAACAATTAAAATTACTTAAAATCTTTTATATTCTAAAAATGACTAAAAAACTATTAACTCTATTTTAAAAATCTATATAAAATTCTAAAAAGAGATTTAAACTATTTAAAATTCTAAAAAATCTATTTAAATCCTAAAAATGATTAAAATGCCTATTTAAAATCCACAAAAGTCTATTAAAACCCTAAAAATGCAGACAAGTACAAATGACCACCATAAAAGGGCGCGCGAGACCAGATCGAATTGAACAGAGAACCCCGGGCATCAGAATATCCCAAAATTACTATGCAAGCTAAAAATCACCGAGGAGCGCACAATTTCCCGAAAATAAAACCCTGATGATCTGGACTGGATCTGCCATATCTGATAGATGAAAACCCAAGCTGTAATTCTGATATCCTCTGTCTGTGCACAAATATCATGCGTCTGATTTGCGAATATGAAATTAAACCACGAGTCAGATAGGAGAATCGGTTGGTCAAATTTTAGGGTGCAACAGCTGCCCCTATTCAAGCGACTTGGACCTGAAGGGTTTGAAGAGCGCTCAACCTTCAAACATTCAGAGGTACGAGACGGTTGAATACAAATAAAACCCGAAAATTTGCCAACCGCGAGCATATACTGTAAACTACTTGGGGAATGAAGTCCAGAACAGCCGAGTCCAGTCATTATGGCAATAAACTGATCAATCATCTGGTAAAGAACTCCTGATTTGAATGCCAATTACCTATGGTACCGTTATATAACGAACCCTAGGGTTACAACGAAACACCTGATCCTTTCACATCGCCTACTGATAGGCAGGAAGAGAAATATACTCACATCGTCCAAAGATGGACGGGAAGCCACCCTGAATGGAGGAAACACCCATACTCACATCGTCTAAGGATAGACGGGAAGACATCCTGATTGATACTCACATCGTCTAAGGACAGACGGAATCATCCTGATTGATGAAACAAATCAATATTCACATCGTCTAAGGATAGACGGGAAGAAATAATCTCCATACTCACATCGTCTAAGGGTAGACGGAATCATCCTGATTGATGAAACAAATCAATATTCACATCGTCTAAGGATAGACGGGAAGAAATAATCTCCATATTCACATCGTCTAAAGGAGCAAGCAGGAGCTGGTGAAAGAACTGATGTGGAGAGGTTTAATGTGTATGTCATGCTAAATGTGTGAGAAACAGCAGGAGTGGTGGTACAGCAGGAGCTAGCAGGAACTGATAACAGAACAGTTGTCATGTGTTGACTTCTGGTGCAGTAGGAGCTAGTGCAACAGGAGCTAACAAGAGCAGATGACAGAACTGTTGTCATGGATGAACTGGATCTCATGAATAGGAGAAGCTGATGACACAACTGTTGTCATGGATGCAGAAGGAGCTAGTAGGAGCTAAGTGTCATGCATCAATGCCTAGTACAGCAGTAGCTGTTAGGTGTTAGCAGTGGCCACAACAGGTTAAGTTGTGATGAAGTTCCTCACAGGTGTTGAGTGAGGTGTGCAGCCACAACAGGTTAAGTTGTGATGAAGTTCCTCACAGGTAGTGAGTGAGGTGTGTTGTCATGTGTCTTAAGCAGGACATCGCTACATGACAACAGAAGGAGCTGCTAGTGTATATCTCTTGACAAAATTGGTTTGGATTGATGAGACCATGTTGAAAATACCTCATCAGTAAATATGTCAAGAAGATTTATTAGGAACGAGAACATATTGTATTGGTATTCATAAAAGGATCTTGTAGACCTTTTAGGAAACTTTAATATACTTGTTTCTAATGTTATTCTGTAGAAGATTGGGTGAAGCCAAGTCTGGTGTAAAGAAAAATCTGCAGAAGAGTGGATGTCATACTGAATGTCATGACATTGATCGTATGACATCAGTCGTGCAGGCATGTTGGTTTTCTGTTATCTCAGGCTAGATTTCAGGAAGACTTGTTATGACCCATGAGTTATATCAGGAGAGATTCAAGGCAATGCTGACCATGTCATGACCTAATTGGACAACACCTTGAGTTGTGGAAATTAGTTTTATTTTGTTAAAACTAATATTTGTTACTTCTGCACAGCCCAAGCCTAGTCTACACGACTATAAAAGGAGGAGCAGAAGCAGAAGAAAAGCAAGCACGCATACCAGGAAAAAACAGAGTGTAAAATAGAGGTCTAGGGTTGAGAGTCCCTTGTGTGTAAGTCACCCTTTGTATCTTTTGATACATTGAGGTAGACATATTTGTAAATGAAGAAGGCTAGTCTTCACGTGTAAAGTCTGTTTAGGAATACTTGTAATCCAAGCAATTGTCTGGTGGATGATTGTTGTGGTTAGGTAGATTCTAGGTTGTGTCTCACTCGAAGCTGTGAAGCAAGAGTGTGTGAGTTCCTTGATCAAAGCTGTGAAGAAAGATCAAGGTGTGTATGAAGTGTCTCTTCATACTGTTTTTGTAATTGTTTGATATCACTGGTGTGTGATTGATGGGGAGTGAGTGGGTATACTCAGGTACTAGAGAGTCTCTAGGCTGAAGTGTCATTGGGTAGAGATTAAGTGAGAAGTGCAAACTGGAGGTTTGACTTTGAATTGATTCTACTAATAGTGAATTTCCTCCCTGGCTTGGTAGCCCCTAGATGTAGGTGTTGTTGATACCGAACTGGGTGAATAATTACTGTGTTATTTATCTTTCTGCATTTACAATTCTGTACTTTAAATGGTTAGATAAATAGTATGACAGACTGCAGATGTCACAACAGAGGTCGTGACATTGGTCATAACATTGGGACAATTTAAAGAAATTTAAATTGGTAATGGTCTATCCTCATCCTTGTTGAGCAGAGATAAATGTTCTTGGAACACATGTGATTTGCATACCAGAATTTCAATTGGTATCAGAGCAAGCAT
Organism: Lathyrus sativus; assembly: GCA_963859935.3. Classification (NCBI taxonomy): domain Eukaryota; kingdom Viridiplantae; phylum Streptophyta; class Magnoliopsida; order Fabales; family Fabaceae; genus Lathyrus; species Lathyrus sativus. The sequence continues at coordinate 542,258,249 of OZ012739.1, read as the reverse complement.
CCTGTCTGTTCTGGATGAGATCTTGGGAGATACTTTCTGGTGTTTTGAACAAGGAGAAGCTGCAGCTGAGTTGTTGAACTTACCAAATGTTTGAGCTGCTGCTTATGAAGTGTTGAAGGAGGCTGTAAAGGGGTCTGTGTACTTGCTGATGTGCCCTCTAATATATGAGCTTCTATGACCTGGTGATTGTGTTACCAAAGAAGGAGTGGCTACCTATGTATGAGGTCCTATAAGGGCATGTTGAAGAAGTTCTTTTGGTGGTTCCGCTGCATAATTCTTTGATGAAAGAACTCTGGTAGCTCTGGGAGAAGATTGGCCTATATTCAGTCTGATGCATGGATGTGGCAGCTGTGTAGATGATTGATAGCTGGTGCTTACAGCAGTGCTTGGTTATATTCCTGGGCTGTTCTGTTGTGTTCTACAGTTTGCTGGAAGCTATGTAGAGAAGATAGTGGGAGGTGATTTATTTTCACCACTCATGACTTGCAAGGATTCTATCAGCAGAAGAAGACATGGGTAAGTTAAGTCAAGGGTGCTTCAGCCCTGGTATTCCTGAAGTTGTGTGGATTTAAGACCAATTTCTATTTGTGGACTACACACGTATTTAATTGGTTATCCATGAAATTCAAAGAAGGATTCATTATAAGGATTTAAGATTCTTTGCTATTTGATATATTCTCAAAAATTTAATGAATTATCCTCTGTTGATGATCAAGTTGTCTCCTCAGTTGTTGCACAAGCATCAGACCCTGATATGCTTGGTTTATTCAAGGATCTAATGTTCAACTAGATGTTGAGACATCCCATCAGCAGAGATTGTGTAGAATCATGTTGATTCAAGGAGTGAATCACTAGGTCAATAACAAAAAAGTTGGATCTGTCTTTATTCTAGTATGGTTCTTGGCAATAATCTAAGGCTAGAATGGAGTGTTGATGTAGGTGAAGATGAAGACAATCTGAACTGCTTATATAGGAGTTTTGAAGTGCAGCAGTTGTGTTCTAGTCTCTACTAGAAGCATCTGATATTTATCTAGAAAGTTTCCTGACAAGAAGCTTGTCTAGTATATGGTGCTAGTAATAGCACTGCTTGGATCAGTTTATTTCTGATCTAAGTGCATATGAGCATGTGACCTTGCTCATCTTGGAGGACAAGGATAAGTGGCAGTTATCTTTGATTTTCTAAAAGAAGTCTCTACCTAAGGAAAGCGGGAATCCTTTTGTAAAGACTTTTGTGATCCTCCTTCTCTAAAGAATCAAGCTTTTGCATGTTTGATTTTCTTTAAAGAGGAGCTCTTAAAGAAAATGCACTTCAAGGTAACTGTTGTGGTACAACAAAGCAGAATAGAGGTAGTCGACTCCAACCTGATATCAAGCCTATGCACTGATATCTTCTAAGTGGCAGAATGAAAGCCTGAACTCTCCAGCTGAATGTCTTAACCAAAGTTGTGACATCAAGCAGAAACTTCAAGGCCTCAAGTGATGGTGTGGCACATCATTTGAAGATAAGTTGATCTTCTCAGGTATGAATGGAATTAATGCTTCATATCATGCAGTTTGCGGGAGCTGTATGAAGGAGTAGATGCCTTGCTTTGAAGCAAGAAGAGGTTGAGACTTGAAGATCAAAGTGGCTTGGTGAATTAGCAAATTCTCCATAGCTCTGAAAGATGCTGAGTAACCAAACAGTGGCATTTGGTTATGTAGGCAGTGTGCCTCAGAAAACTACTCTTGTGCAGAAGGGTAGTACTTTGAAGACCACAGAAGGGCCTGGAACTGGTCATGCTTGGAACTACTTACTCTTGTGCAGAAGGGTAGTTGGTTGAGGACCAAAGGAGGTTCTGGTCATACATTGGAGCTTGTGGTAGAAGCCCTAAAGTGTGTATGGAAGATTATCTTCTTTTGGAGATGTTTTGACCAAGCTGGTGGAGCTGTGAAGATCTTCAGTTGGATTACTAGGCAGCAGTAAGTCCACTATGAGCACATAAAGAACCATGGGATGGTGTGTCTGTGATATGAACCATCTGATATGTGAAGATCTCTTGTGGAACTTGTGATTCACTTTTAAGAAGTACTCTATCTTGTCATATGAGATAATGATAAGGTAAAAGGACTGTCTTGGAGTATGATGTGAAGGTATTGAGTGCATTCTGATGTGATAAAGTCCCTATGCGGTGTTTATCTTGTACTCAGCCTAAGGCCAGAATACCTGTGGAGAAGTGGTCTCTTCTGCTACAAGTAACTCTAGGAAGAGGTGAATCAGTTTGGTGCCTTCTCTTTGTATGAGCATAGAGTTGGTCATGAGAGGTAATGTGGTGATCTTGGAGCAGCTGTTATCAAAGACAGGGGGAGAACTTCTATTTGATGGGTGTACTACTTGCTTGTGGTTCAAGTAGTAAGTGAATGCGTTCAACATGTGTGTTGAACAGAGAATGAGTTCTTGAAGACATGAAGATGCGTCTTGTGTTTTCCATTCATGTGCACTGGTTACCATTGATATGGGAGAGTTATACTTCTATCCAGGATCTGTTGCTGCAAGAGTGCAATTACGTGTCAAGATTGTTTGTGGTTTCAAACAAATCTGGAACTTGATGAAGGCAGAATGTCAGACAAGATGTTGTGGCATTGGGTTACTGCTCCAAGCTCATGGTGAAGATGACAGGGTAGTCTTGTTGGGTCTGTCATTAGGTGACAAGGGATCAAGTCAGGTATTTGGGCCTCTATCCAAGTACTATATGACAGGTGAAGATGAAGATCAAGACACCATCAGCCTTGATCTTGTGCATATGGAAGGATTCTCACTCTGACATCTTGAAGGAGTTTCTAAGATGAATCTGAGTGAACTCACAAATAGTTGTCTATCCTGCAACTACCTCTCCTATAAGGGGGGAGTAAGTATGCATGACAGGGGGAGTTGTGCTAATATGGAGTTGTATGAAAAGGGTGCTGATTCTCAGATAAGCGTGTGAGGTTGTAATATCAGACAAGATGTCTTGATATTATGCTGGCTGTGTATTGTTGTGCCTTGGCAACATGTTTATGGGTTACTATCTGGGAGAGTTTATTTTCTCTACAGAAGGTTTGTGGGTCTCAAATTTGGGATTTAAGATCAATTGTTACTTGTGGCAAGTAGTTAATTGATTATCCTTTAATTGGTAAGGTCAAAAGTGTCATTCCTGAAGGTGCAACTTCAGACAAGACAAGAACCCAAGATTCAAGCTTGATTCAAGAGATCAAGAAATGGCAGACTTGGACACCATGTTCAGTTTGTACACTTACTCCAATTTTTGTTAATTTTTTTACTAAACCAAGGGGGAGTTAAGTGATGTTAAGGGTTGTTATCTGTTGCAACTATCAAGGGGGCATGATAGTGAGGCTGGGAAAAACTACTGCTGCTAATGATGAAAAGCATTGTTGCTGCCATGCTGGATGCAACTATCAAGGGGGAGCATGATAGTTTGTGTAAACTACTGCTGAATGCCCTGATAAGTTGTTTTAGCCAAAATTTGCCAAAGGGGGAGTTTGTTAGTTCCATGGTTCTATGATATAGAACTGTCCATGGTTCTATGATTGGCTAAATTTTGGTAAAACATGACTCTGCACTAATGTTAAGCAGGATGTCATTACCATAGTTATGACATCGCTAAAGGAGCAAGCAGGAGCTGGTGAAAGAACTACTGTGGAGAAGTTTAATGTGTATGTCATGCTAGATGTGTGAGAAACAGCAGGAGTAGTGGTGCAGCAGGAGCTAGCAGGAACTGATAACAGAACAGTTGTCATGTGTTGACTTCTGGTGTAGCAGAAGTTATGTGCAACAGGAGCTAACAAGAGCAGATGACATAACTGTTGTCATGGATGAACTGGATCTCATGAATAGCAGGAGCTGATGACACAACTGCTGTCATGGATGCAGAAGGAGCTAGCAGGAGCTGAGTGTCATGCATCGATGCCTAGTACATCAGTAGCTGCTAGGTGTTAGTAGTGGCCACAACAGGTTAAGTTGTGATGAAGTTCCTCACAGGTGGTGAGTGAGGTGTGCAGCCACAACAGGTTGAGTTGTGATGAAGTTCCTCATAGGTAGTGAGTGAGGTGTGGTGTCATGTATCTTAAGCAGGACATCGCTACATGACAACAGAAGGAGCTGCTAGTGTATATCTCTTGACAGAATTGGTTTGGATTGACGATACCATGTTGAAAATACCTCATCAGTAAATATGTCAAGAAGATTTATTAGGAACAAGAACATATTGTGTTGGTATTCATAAAAGGATCTTAGAGACCTTTTAGGAAACGTTAATATACTTGTTTCTAATGTTATTTTGTAGAAGATTGGGTGAAGCCAGGTCTGGTGTAAAGAAAAATCTGCAGAAGAGTGGATGTCATACTGAATGTCATGACATTGATCGTATGACATCAGTCGTGCAGGCATGTTGGTTTTCTGTTATCTCAGGCTAGATTTCAGGAAGACTTGTTATGACCCCTGAGTTATATCAGGAGAGATTCAAGGCAATGCTGACCATGCCATGACCTAATTGGACAATACCTTGAATTGTGGAAATTAGTTTTATTTTGTTAAAACTAATATTTGTTACTTCTGCACAGCCCAAGCCCAGTCTGCACGACTATAAAAGGAGGAGCAGAAGCATAAGAAAAGCAAGCACTCATACCAGGAAAAACCAGAGTGTAAAATAGAGGTCTAGGGTTGAGAGTCCCTTGTGTGTAAGTCACCCTTTGTATCTTTTGATACATTGAGGTAGACATATTTGTAAGTGAAGAAGGCTAGTCTTCACGTGTAAAGTCTGTTTAGGAATACTTGTAATCCAAGCAATTTTCTGGTGGATGATTATGGTGGTTAGGTAGATTCTAGGTTGTGTCTCACTCGAAGCTGTGAAGAAAGAGTGTGTGAGTTCCTTGATCAAAGCTGTGAAGCAAGATCAAGGTGTGTATGAAGTGTCTCTTCATACTGTTTTTGTAATTGTTTGATATCACTGGTGTGTGATTGATGAGGAGTGAGTGGGTATACTCAGGTACTAGAGAGTCTCTAGGCTGAAGTGTCATGGGTAGAGATTAAGTGAGAAGTGCAAACTGGAGGTTTGACTTTGAATTGATTCTACTAATAGTGAATTTCCTCCCTGGCTTGGTAGCCCCTAGATGTAGGTGTTGTTGATACCGAACTGGGTGAACAATTACTGTGTTATTTATCTTTCTGCATTTACAATTCTGTACTTTAAATGGTTAGATAAATAGTATGACAGACTGCAGATGTCACAACAGAGATCGTGACATTGGTCATGACATTGGGACAATTTAAAGAAATTTAAATTGGTAATGGTCTGTCTTCATCCTTGTTGAGCAGAGGTCAATGTTCTTGGAACACATGTGATCTGCATACCAGAATTTCAATGGTTGTTTGAGAAATTCGTTGGGTTGCTGAAGGAGCTGTTTGTGCTTCTACGTTGTTGTTGTAAGTGACAGATCTGGGTTTCAAAGTTCATTTGTTGAAGTTTGTTGGTTTTGAAAGGTGTTCTGTTTGGATTTTCTGGTGTTTACGGAAAAGGGATGATAAAGATATTAATGGAGATGATGTTGTTCTTCAGATGGGTCATTTTGCTCATGGTGTTTTGAAGTTGCTGGGTTTAGAAAGTTGAGTTTAGATCTGAAGGAAGAGGATGATGAATGTTCGAAGGTGTTTCTGAGATTGAAGATAGTGGAATGATTTTTTCGTTTAAAAATGATGGATAATGGTAAAGAAGGAAAGGTATGGGTTTCAATGGTGAAGGCGAGTTTGGACGTGCGGTTTGAGTGAGATAGATGGTGATGATTCCGGGTCGGAGATTGAAAGTTGTTGCTGGAAATTTCTAGGTGATTAAGGAAGATGACAATGATGATGGTGAATGGAAGATGGTGGGCGGCAGATGAATAGATCCCTAGGGTTTTCTGGGATTCCAGGGGAAGAAGAACATGAACAGTAGTATATATACTACTAGCTTGACACGTGTCCTGGCTTAAGGCTGGTTAATGACATGTTTAAAATGACTAATGACAATGCTGATTAATAAATGCTAATGTATAATGAAAAACAGTTGACTTAATTAATTGAAACTAACCTAAATAAACTAAGTTAATAAAACGTTGTTAGCTAAATTCTAAAAAACAAAGTAATCCAAATCTTAAATTAACTAACTAATCTAATTAATTAATTAATTAATTAAAAAAACTAATAAAAAACTATTAAATAATAAAATCTATTTTCTAAAAAAAACAAAATATCTTAGTAAAAATATTCTAAATTCAGGACCACACGTGTATAATCTCGAATCCGATGCAGGACCATCGCAAACCCAGCTCTCGATTAATTTGCGATGAGATTCTGTCAGTCGTTAGCGACAACCTGTCTTTGAAGGTGAGTACCATAATTGCACATATGGTTCAAAGGTACAATAACACTCCTTCTTACCGAAAAGCCTGGATTGCTAGGACTAAAGCGGTTGAAAGGGTGTTTGGAAGTTGAGAGGAGTCGTACAAGGAACTTCCAAAATTCCTGGTGGCTCTTAAACGCTACTCTCCAGGGACTGTTACGATATTGGAGACAATGTCTGCGTGTACACCAGACGAGACTTGCTTTGGTGGAAATGGAATTTTTCACAGACTCTTTTGGGCGTTTGAACCATGTATCAAAAGGTTTGTATATTGTAAACCTATAATTCAAATTGACGGAACATGGTTATACGGGAAATATCAGGACACACTGCTCATGGCTGTGGCACAGGACGGGAACAACAACATTTTTCCAATAGCCTTCGCTATATTAGAAGGGGAGACTACTGAGGGTTGGAGTTTTTTCTTAAAAAATCTCCGCTCTTACGTGTCTCTCCAACCTAACTTATGTTTGATCTCTAATTGACACCCATCAATCGAAAGTGCATACAACAACCTTGATAACGGTTGGCATGATCCTCCCTCGACCCACGTCTATTGCATAAGGCATATCACCCAAAATTTCATCCGGGAAATCAAAGACAAGACGCTACGGAAGAAGGTTGTGAACGCGAGATATGCACTAACAGAACCCACATTCAAATACTACCGTGACGAGATCAGACTAACAAATGCGGATGCATTAAGATGGATTGATAACATTGATAGGGAGAAATGGACGTGGGCATGCGACAATGGTGTGCGATGGGGCCACATGACAACTAACCTCATCGAATCAATGAATTCTGTTTTCAAGGGAATCTGAAACCTCCCGATAATTGGCTTGGTAAAGGCAACCTATTTTAGGCTAGGATCACTCTTTGATAGCAGATGTACGAAGTGGGGTTCAATATTACAATCGGGTCAGCTGTACAGTGATACTTCAATGAAATTCATGAAAGAGGAAGTTGCCAAAGCCAACACACACGTGGTCACAATCTTTGACCGTATATCTGGTTGGTTCAGTGTTGCTGAGTCTATTGATCACAACGAAGGAAGGCCTAGGGGATGTTACCGTGTTAAATTGGATAAGAGCTGATATGATTGTGGGAAGTTTCAAACATTCCGTATGCCTTGCTCTCATGTTATAACAGCGTGTTCGAAGGCGCGCCAAGACCCAACCAACCTTCTTTCTGCAGTTCACCAAGTGATAAGTCTATGCAATGTCTACACATGTAGCTTTTAGGTGGTGGAAAAGGAGGACTATTGGCCTCCATTACCGTCCTGACACCTTAGACCTCCAGTTTATGCGAGTCCGTTTCACTACCTACACGTACCGAAGTTTCAAGCTCCTACTCAAACGTAGCCCCCAGTAGTTTATACAAGCATTCAGCACCATCCTAAATGCTTCTAAGCGATGAAACCGATGCAAATAAGTGTGTGTGATCTCTAACTCAAAATGAAAAAAAAATCATGAAGAAAAAAGGGCCATATAGCATGAGTATAGAGACATGTTCCTTCTAAGTTAGGTGCTCCTCACCCGAGCATTTAGCCCAACGGTACAGAAAGTATTTGGAAATCAATAGCATAAGCTTATGTGCAAAGAAGAATCGAAATAGAAAAGAGATCATAGCCACTAACAAGTTGACTTGCCATGAAAGTATACGGATAACGGGCTTAATGTGACTGCGCCAGAACAAACCGGGTAAAACTTGTTGCAAGGAACTTGACGCCAAGTTGCAGTAGCATGATTGGAACTGGCTTGCATAAAAAGGAGGCCTTCGAAGACTAACAACTCAGTGTCACCACCGTATGTGTGTTGTTTCGATTTTTGTCTTGGACTTCCTAACTTGTAATTTGAGAAAAACCTCTCGGAAGGGAGGAGTGTGCCGCGTGTTTGCCACACTTTTCTAACTTTTACTTGAGTACAAGTAAAGATTCAAGTTTAGGGGAGTTTGATAACGCGAAAATATATCTATAAAATGACGTATGTTTTAACTAATGTTTGACCGATTTCACCCCGAATTCGGGGCATTCCATGCTATTTGTCTAAGTATTATGCAGGTATTCAAAGAACATGTCCAAACAAAGCAATATGAAGTAAAGGAGAAAAAACAAGTGGAAAATGGATGAAAAACCAAGTGAAAGCCAGCAGAAACGAGCCTGACTGATGTGACGACCGTCACACAGCTGTTACGACCGTCATGCGTGTGACGACCGTCACGAAGCCATGACGACCGTCATGCAGCCAGAACGTGGCAGAATGAAATCACGTGCAAATTTCCCCCTCAAAGACCAAAAGTGTGGCCACTAACTCCTATTTTTCTGCCTCAAACCCACTTCCTGAAGGAATAACCGTTAGATACTCTCCCTCTATAAAAGGAAGAGGTTGGGACCTGAAAAAGGGAGCCGAATTTAAGACAACGAAGTGCTGCCAATTCGTCTTCAGAGCAACCTTTCCATTATTCTATTCTTATTTGTTTCTCTTTTCCTTCTCTGCATTCTTTGATATTATTGTAATTTCTATTTTCATTGTACGATCAATTGGCACCAAGACCAGAATCCTGCCAACATTTGTGGAGGATCTGCCCAAAGGCCAATTGGAATATTTTACAGGTTTTAAATTTTAATCGTAATTTCAGTTTTCATTATGATGCATGTTATTAATTACTGTTTTTATTTATGTATTACCATTTCTATTTCCATGTCTAGCTAAACTACTGTAATCGATATGTAATAATAATTCAGACGGAATTTGATAATAATTGGCGTAGTTTTTCTCTTTTCAAAAACTCAGTTATGGTTTTAGTTTTTAATCAAAATTCTAAATAAATCTTTGTCACGACAGTGAGAAGCTATTTACGGTGGTTTTGCCACGACAGTGGGAAACCATATTAAGGTACGAACCAACAAGCGACAGTTGAGGTAAGACCAGATAGTAAAAACTTAGGCATTCGATTTAAAAACAGCGAAAGCGCTTTAAAAAGGATTAGAACTTAGAGATTTTCAAAAGGTAACTTTAACCCCGAACGGGATAGCGAAAGCATACGTTCCGCCTTAGAGTTGCGACTAGCGTCAACAACCATCGTGAGACAAAAGTCTTTAAATCACTATTTTCTTCTTAAACTAAGTTTGAAAACATTTAATACGCCAATAAGTTGTCAAATCCCCGAAGAACAAAATTATTGCATATCGATTCATAAATTCATAGCTTAAGTAAAACCTTAGTTCCCTTTAGTTTACGCATTTATTCTGCCATTATTCAACTTGAAACCAAACCGACCTAGCTAAACACCGTAACACCCGATAATACTAGATTGATTACGAGTCCCTGTGGGATCGATATCTATTATTACTACTCGATAAACTGTGCACTTGCAGTTAGATTTGTTAGACATAGAAAGTCGTGATCAAGTTTTTGGCGCTGTTGTCGGGGACCCGTTTAGTCAATAGTGTAACCTTCTGTTACGCCGTATAGACTAGGTTAACTATTTTTATTTTCCCTTTACTGGTTCTGTCGATTGTATGCCAAGTAATCACCCACAAGGCGATATCTTAAAACCTTCAGTCGCAGAACCAGAGCGCTTCTTACATTTAAGAAGTCGCATCATTGGATACCAACAAAAACATAACATTCCCGATCCTCTCACTCACATTCCCAAATCTGAAGAAGAACCAAAGATGGCTGAAGGACCTCAAAACAAACCGCTGAAGGCATACGCTACACCCTCTCAGATGGAGCCTAGAAGTAGCATAGCTGCCCCAGCTATAACTCGAAACGATTTTGAGCTAAAACCCTCATTGCTGTCAGTTGTACAACAAAATCAATTCTTTGGAAATGCAACTGAGGATCCAAAAGAACATTTAACGAAGTTTGTACAATACACAGACACAGTGAAAGCAAATGGAGTAACTCTAGACGCAATAAGACTTCGTCTTTTCCCTTTCTCTCTTAGAGATAGAGCGTGGACATGGTTACAATCCTTACCATCCAACTCTGTTACGACATGGGAACAGTTGAAGAACGTTTTCTTAGCGAGATATTTTCCGCCAAGCAAAACTGCTATGCTTAGAGCCCAAATCAACGGATTTCGACAAAAAGATACTGAATCTTTCTACGAAGCGTGGGAAAGGTTCAAAGATATGATGAGAACATGTCCTCACCACGGTCTAGAAGACTGGGTGACGATCCATACTTTTTATAATGGGCTTCTATACAACACCAGATTAACGGTAGACGCCGCCGCGGGCGGTGCACTTATGGATAAGCCATACGACGAAGTCTATCAACTAATCAAAAACATGTCTCAGAACCACTGCCAATGGGGAGGTGAACGCATTCCAGCAGAGAAACCCGCAGCGAAAGGTGGGATGTACGAGATCAGCAGCCTTGAAAAGTTCAACGCTAAAGTAGATGCTCTAGCACAGAAAATCGACAGTCTGACCATAAACCCCGCTGCAACCGTCGCTGCCGTAACTCCAAACAGCGAGTTATGCGGAATCGCCACTCATAATGCGCCTGAGTTCCCATTGTTGGCCGAAATCCCACCAGACCAAGTAAATTACGCTCAAGGAAATCCTTACGCAAATACTTACAACCCAGGATGGAGGAACCACCCAAACTTTTCCTACAAGAACGATAATGCCTTGCAAGCACCAGGTGCTCGCCAGGATATCAGAAACCAGTTGCTGCCCAGACTGCCCCTAGGAAATCAAACCTTGAGTTGATGATGGAAAAATTCATAACTACTCAAGCTCAAACAAACAAAGAATTCCTAAATCAAAACATACACACTAGCGAGCAAATTAAACAGCTGACCGGAAAAGTAGACGCTTTAGCCACCCACAACAAAATGCTCGAAACGCAGATATCCCAAGTGGCCCAACAACAAGCCTCTGCCGCTGCCCCAGCTGGAACATTTCCAGGACAGCCTGAACCTAATCCAAAAGGTCACGCAAACGCTGTTATATTAAGAAGTGGGAAAGAATTGGAGGGCCCAACAGATCCTAGGAACGAAGATTTAGTAATGCAACAGAAATCCGATAAACCAACCGAAAAGGAGTCTGAAACAAAAAAGAAGGAATGTGACGAGCAGAAAGCCGCCGCCAAAAATGAAAACACATATGTGCCTCCAACGCCATATAAACCACCTATCCCTTATCCTCAAAGATTAATAAACTCCAAAACTTCAGGACAATTTAAGAAATTTGTCGAACTTCTGAAACAACTAAACATCATTATTCCTTTCACAGAAGCGATAACTCAAATGCCGTCATACGCTAAATTTCTTAAAGAAATTTTGTCTAATAAAAGGAAAATAGAGGATAACGAGACAGTAACACTTACCGCCGAATGTAGTGCAATCATTCAAAACCACATGCCTCCTAAACTAAAAGACCCAGGTAGTTTCTCCATACCCTGCGTCATAGGAAAGTTCGTAATAGACAAAGCTCTATGCGATCTAGGAGGCAGTATAAGCGTCATGCCTTTATCTATATGCAAAAAGCTGAATATGGGAGAACTAAGACCAACTAAAATGTCCGTACAATTGGCTGACCGATCAGTCAAATATCCCGTCGGAATACTGGAAAACATTCCAGTACACATAGGACAATTCTATATCCCAACCGACTTCATAATCATGGACATCAAAGAGGATTCTGTTACTCCAATTATCCTAGGAAGACCGTTCCTAGCTACAGCTAGAGCTATAATAGACGTAAAGAAAGGAAGGCTAACATTCGAAGTAGGAGAAGAAAAGATAGAGTTCATCCTTACTAAATTCTTGAAGGCACCAGCCATCGGTGACACATGCTATATAGTAGATGTAATTGACGAATGCATACGAGAATTAGAAAAGGAGGAAACTACATATTCTAAAATCATGAAAATCCCGATCCCTGATATTCATGAAGACGACAACTGGCATGCACCATACAAAGATGATAGTCTGAGCGAGATCTTAGCACTCACTCCAAATCACATGCCAGGTCCAAAAAACCCAGCTTTAGAACTTAAAGAGCTACCCAGAACTCTCAGGTATGAATTCCTTGATACAGAATTCAAAAGACCAGTAATAGTAAACGCTAACTTAGGACAATCAGAAACTGAGCGATTATTAGAAGTCCTGAGGAAATACCCAACTGCGTTAGGCTATAATATAAGCGATCTAAAAGGCATAAGTCCCTCCATCTGTATGCACCGTATCATGCTGGAGGAAGACTGCAAAACTTCGAGAGAACATCAGAGAAGGATAAACCCGATCCTAAGCACTGTAGTCAAAGACGAGGTGAAAAAGCTACTAGACGCAGGAATCATATACCCAATCTCCGACAACCAATGGGTCAGTCCAGTACACGTAGTACCCAAGAAAGGAGGCGTTACTGTAGTAAAGAATGCGAAAGGCGAATCGATAACCCAAAGAGTAGTGACCGGAAATAGGATGTGTATCGATTACAAAAAACTAAACAAGGCAACTCGGAAAGATCACTTCCCTTTACCATTCATAGACCAAATGTTGGAGAGACTGGCAAAACATTCATACTTCTGCTACCTAGATGGTTATTCGGGATTCTTTCAAATCCCTATTCACCCCGATGACCAGGAAAAGACAACATTCACATGTCCCTATGGTACTTTTGCCTACCGCCGAATACCGTTCGGACTATGCAACGCTCCAGCAACCTTTCAAAGATGCATGATGGCAATCTTCACAGATTTCATAGATGACATCATGGAAGTGTTCATGGATGACTTCTCTGTATGCGGACAAAGATTCGAAGGCTGCCTGTCGAATTTAGCAATGGTACTCAAAAGATGCGCCAAAGTGAACCTTGTCCTTAATTGGGAAAAATGTCATTTCATGGTCCAACAAGGCATTGTTTTAGGACACGTCATCTCTAAAAAAGGGATTGAGGTTGACAAAGCCAAAATAGAGATCATAAAGGATCTCCAACCTCCGAAAACCGTACGAGAAATACGAAGCTTCTTAGGACACGCTGGATTCTACCGAAGATTCATAAAAGATTTCTCGAAAATCACAAAGCCTCATACAGGTTTGTTAATGAAAGATGCTGAGTTCATCTTCGACAAAGAATGCTTAGAGGCATTCGAAAATCTAAAATCTGCACTTATCACCGCACCAATCATGCAACCCCCATATTGGCGACTACCATTCGAAATCATGTGCGATGCGAGTGATTATGCCGTAGGCGCAGTTCTAGGACAAAGGAAGGATAAGAAGCTTCACGCTATCTACTACGCCAGTAGAACATTAGACCCTGCCCAAATGAACTACGCCACAACAGAAAAGGAACTCTTAGCAGTCGTGTTCGCTCTTGACAAATTCCGTTCCTACTTGGTAGGAGCCAAAATAATCATATACACAGACCACGCTGCCATTAGGTACCTAATAAACAAAAAGGACGCTAAACCCAGATTATTGAGATTGATCCTATTATTACAAGAGTTCGATTTAGAAATTAAAGATAAGAAGGGGACCGAGAACGTAGTTGCGGACCACTTATCACGTATAGAGGGCATAAAACAAGAACCAGTGCCTATCAATGACGACTTTCCTTACGAACGTCTGATACCCAAATTGGAAAGCGATATGTCTAACTCTACTTCGGAAGAACCGGAACTGGAAAAAGCTGTGGAAGTTGTCTATGCCCAAGCCACTTTGTCGTGGCTTGCCGACATCGTTAATTACCTGGCCGCAGGCGTGCTTCCACCGGACCTGACTTATCAACAAAAGAAGAAATTCTTCCATGACTTAAAGCACTACTACTGGGATGAACCTCTACTCTTCAGATGAGGTGCCGACAACTTATACCGTTGTTGCGTCCCAGAGGAAGAAATAGAAGACATCATCACCCAATGCCATTCAGCACCATATGGTGGTCATGCCAGCACCTCAAAGACGTGCGCTAAAATCCTACAGTCTGGCCTATTCTGGCCCAGTCTCTGGAAGGACGTCCATACCGCGGTACTAAAATGCGACCGGTGCCAACGCACCGGCAACATCTCACGACGCGATGAAATGCCTCAGAGAGGAATCTTGGAAGTAGAAATCTTTGACGTCTGGGGAATCGACTTCATGGGACCATTCCCATCTTCTTTTGGAAATAAATACATACTCGTCGCTGTCGATTATGTATCAAAATGGATAAAGGTCGTTGCCGCTCCAACTAATGACACGCGAGTAGTCGTTAAACTCTTTAAAAACGTAATCTTTCCAAGATTCGGTGTGCATAGGCTCGTCATTAGTGATGGTGGTTCGCATTTCATATCGCGAATCTTTGATAAACTCCTTTCAAATACGAAGTAAAACACCGTGTAGCCACACCATATCATCCACAAACTAGTGGACAAGTGGAGGTTTCGAACAGGGAGATAAAACAAATTTTAGAAAAGACTGTCGCAACCTCTAGGAAAGACTGGTCATCAAAGCTGAACGAAGCTTTATGGGCCTATAGGACCGCCTTTAAGACACCGATAGGCACCACACCATTCAAACTAGTTTACGGAAAATCATGCCACCTGCCGGTAGAATTAGAGCATAAAGTCTTCTGGGCTATTAAGACACTAAACTTCAACTACACTGCGGCAGGCGAAAAGCGTATCTTGAACCTTCATGAGTTGGAAGAGCTAAGATTAGACGCGTACGAAAATGCATACATCTACAAAGAAAGGACCAAGAAATGGCATGACAAACGTTCAATCCGGAAGCAGTTCAGAGTGGGAGACATCGTGCTCCTATTCAACTCCAGATTGAAACTATTCCCTGGAAAACTAAAATCTAGGTGGTCTGGACCTTTTGAGGTCACCAAAGTCCTAAAGAGTGGATCTGTTGAAGTCACGAATCAAATCAACGCACCGTTTATAGTAAACAGACAACGTTTGAAACATTATAATCAAAGTGAAAACAGCGACACTTGAGCAATATGAAATTGCTCGAGATCCCCGACTAGCTTATATCCAAGCTATTGTCAGGCTTCTGACGTTAAAGACAATGCTGATTGGGAGGCAACCCAAAGTTTTCCTGATTTTCCTTCTAAATTTATTAAAACTATTCTTTTTATTAACTTATAATTTCTATAAATTTCTATTATCTTATTTTCCATTATCTATATTTATTTTATATTTTTCTCTTTTATCACTTTTGTTATTTTTCTTAAAATTACGATTTGAGTGAATGTGACTTTTTCCAGGATTTTAAAAGTCATTATACTTTTCTTCCATTCTATCCGACTAACGAGTATGGCCGACATTGACGTTACGACTGTTGTGTTTAGAGGACGAGCTCAGCAGGCCAGATTCGAGGCACTGACTCAAAGAAACTTTGCTTCGACTCTGTACTAGGATACACCAACCATGGACAAGCTAGGAATTCAAGATAGCATTTAGTACCTATTTTACCAATTAGGCTGGGAGCAAACTGCTCTCAAAACCCGATTTGCTATTTTCCGCGAACTGACACTCGAATTCCTTAGCTCCCTAAGTTACTTACCTGAATATGGCTTTGGATCCACTAAAGAATTAATAACCTTTAGAATGTTTGGAATAGACCAAACACACAACCGTACCACGTTAGCTACCATCATAGGCTTCCCTAGAAATCCATTCGTGTTTACTGCCATTGAAGAGGATTTTGATCTCGAATTAGACCAATTCTGGGGTTCCATCACCGGAAACTATCACCCAGAACCGAACGACATGCATAACCATGAGATACATAATCCAGCCTTCCGCTATTTCCATAGGATATTAGCCCATACCCTCTTTGGTAAGGAAGAAAACATCACAACAGTCTCAAAGGACGAGCTGTTCATCCTTTTCTGTGCTTCTCAAGGTCGCCCTGTAAATGTTGTCCCTTTTATGATGAGGGCATTTACACGCATCAATCAGGACCCACACTCACCCATTTTAATAGGAGGCCTAGTCACCATGATCACCCATGAAATTGGTCTGAGGTATTACCTGAACAAAGCCGTCCGTTTCGGCAACCTCAGAACAATGGACATCCAGTTCTGCTTCAACAGACGCATTCTAGGTACCTTAGGACCAGGAGCCTACGAATACCTCATAGCTGATCAACCTGTCCACCTTTTCACATTGCCCAACCATGAGCTAACCAGTATCCATAACAAAGATAATTGGCTCTATGAATTGGACGAGTCTATGGGACCTCCATCACCTCACTTCACACCCCAGGCTTATATGTATGACAGTGATAAAGTCTCAGAAGCACATGACTATTTGTACTACCAAGACTATGAGTCCGAAGTAGAGATCGATCCTGAGACCCCTCCTAACTACCATAATTTTCCCGACCCCACGCCTGAACAAAACACAGATAAGCTCGACACTGTTCTGAAAACTGTAAACAACCTCAAGTTGGAAGTAACCACTGTCAAAGATGAATTAACGCAGCTTCATATGGATTTCGTTACCTTCATGGACTTGGTTAGCGACCAATTTAATGTCGTTGTTCAGCAGGTCAACAATTTGAAGAAACCAACGGAGTGATCTTTTAGTTTTTGCTTTAATTTACGTTTACTGCATTTTACATTATTCGCAATTAGTTCATTTTACAACTGTTTGCTCTTCTTGGATATTGTACTACCGTACGCTCATTTTTCGATTTAATATTATTTTCATTTCAGTACTTCCATTACTTATGTTTCCTGTTCATTTTTAGTTTGTCATTATTCCCTTATAAGTCATATTACCATAGTTTCCACTATTAAAACGCCCAACAAGCAAAATTCTGCAATTCTGCAGACTTTGGTGATGTGACGGTCGTCACACTTCCACCACGGTCGTCACGCGTGTTACGACCGTCACAGACCCCTGACGGTCGTCGTGCAGAAAAACCCCCAATTCTGTTTTAAACAGAGTTGCGCCCCTCCCCTTTCCCTCTCCCCTAATTTCCCACTCTCCAATTCTCCAAACCCTATCCAAACCCTTCGAATCCCCCATAAAACACCCACCATTTCACCCTCCCATTCACCAATCTACAATACCCACTGCACTCCTCCGCATCACCATTCTCTGAAATCCCATAATCTCCATCCTCTGTACTTCTCTCACAACAATGGCCGGTGCTAACCCCGAATTCAGCAACATCACCTTCTGCAAAGGAGAGGCCAGTGAACGGCAGCAGACGAACTTTCTCGCATTCCATCAACGGTCGCTACAACCGACCCGGTATGCTCATCTGAATTCTCTGACGGAACTCGGAATCCTCGACGGCGTCACTTGGATGTTGTAGAGAGCCGACATCTGGCATCTCTGCACCACTCCCCAACCCACCTACGAGCAACTCACGCTGGAGTTTCTCAGTTCTTTTGCCTACACAACATCATCTGGCGATGCTAACCAACTCCACGGTGTCGCCTGCTTCCGGATGTTCGGCACTGAATATCAGGTCCCCCAGGACCGCATCGCCGTAATCCTGCAGTTCACCCACAGCGACGATGCTCACCGCCGCATCTCAGACCAGTTCTACCAAGAGGCCTTCCCTCTCTGGAACAGCCTGACCGGAACCACTCCAGATAGCTGGGACACGCTGAACGCCACTCATATCCATAACCCAGCTATCCGCTACTTCCACTGCGTGTTGAGCAACACCGTATTCGCTCGTGACAGTAACCATAAGGTCAACTCGAAGGAGTTGTTTTTCCTCCGCTGTGTGTTCGCTTCAGAGCCGGTTAACGCCGCCCCGTTTCTCTTGGCTCACATTCAGGCCAACTGCAACCGCGGCGCCAAATCTTTTTACTTCGGTGGCATCATCACATCCATCTCCATACGCCTCGGTCTTGGAGACCGCCTCCAGACACTCCGCCAAATGCCTCCCGTATTCCTAGACACCGACCACTGCCGCGCCTCCCACCTCATCAAGGCCCGCCGTGATGGTACCTATCATCCTGCAGTGCGCGGCCGCACTATCCAGAGCATCATCCAGCCTTCCCGCACTACCCAGATGCATCCTGAGGACAGAGCCAACTGGCTCTTCGACACCGCTGCCCCTGCTGCCCCAACACAAGACAACATCCCAGAGCCCAGGGGCGAAGTTCAGGAAGAGCTCGACAGAACAGACCAGCCTGAGCCTTCACACGCAGCTGCTGCCGCTGGCCCTTCCACGCGCCACCGCCCCCGTCCTGCCACTGATGACACATCTGCGGCCCTCCTCCGCTGCATCGAGCAACAGAACCAGATGATGCTTATGATGGAGCAGCAGAACCGCAGGGCTGCGGAATTTGAAGCTTGGCAGAGAGAGCAAACCGGCCAAATCCAGCAGTCTCTGCAGATGATGCATGGCATTCATTCCGGCATGGCTGACGAGATGGCGCACCTCACTGTGCTAGTCGACGGTCTCCGGGATTACATATTTCACACCGGGGCTCTGAACCTCGCCGCCCGTGATCCCCCAGCCAGAGGTCGAGGCAGAGATAGAGGACGAGGACGAGATTAGTAGTATTTTTCATTTTGGCCATTTTCGTTGTTTTTTCTGTATTTACTTTGTAGCTCCCTTCCGCATCCCTTCAAATCAGTGGGGACACTGATTGAGATAGTGTGGGAGCAGATCTTTATTTCCCATTTCATTTTCCTTTCTCATGTTATTTCCCATTGTACTTGTTTTTTTTCAAATTTAAAGAAATTTTAACTTTCGGTTTCGGCAAATAAGCGCTTATATATATATATATATTTATCTCCGTTACGTAAACTCCCCATGTTTCATATGACTATACAAAGAAATATTTAAGCATCACGAGGACACGCCAAAGTTCAATCAAGTATGGAAATCCCGAGAAGAAAATTTTTACAACTCCATTACCGTCCTGACACCTTAGACCTCCAGTTTATGCGAGTCCGTTTCACTACCTACACGTACCGAAGTTTCAAGCTCCTACTCAAACGTAGCCCCCAGTAGTTTATACAAGCAGTCAGCACCATCCTAAATGCTTCTAAGCGATGAAACCGATGCAAATAAGTGTGTGTGATCTCTAACTCAAAATGAAAAAAAAAATCATGAAGAAAAAAGGGCCATATAGCATGAGTATAGAGACATGTTCCTTCTAAGTTAGGTGCTCCTCACCCGAGCATTTAGCCCAACGGTACATAAAGTATTTGGAAATCAATAGCATAAGCTTATGTGCAAAGAAGAATCGAAATAGAAAAGAGATCATAGCCACTAACAAGTTGACTTGCCATGAAAGTATACGGATAACGGGCTTAATGTGACTGCGCCAGAACAAACCGGGTAAAACTTGTTGCAAGGAACTTGACGCCAAGTTGCAGTAGCATGATTGGAACTGGCTTGCATAAAAAGGAGGCCTTCGAAGACTAACAACTCAGTGTCACCACCGTATGTGTGTTGTTTCGATTTTTGTCTTGGACTTCCTAACTTGTAATTTGAGAAAAACCTCTCGGAAGGGAGGAGCGTGCCGCGTGTTTGCCACACTTTTCTAACTTTTACTTGAGTACAAGTAAAGATTCAAGTTTAGGGGAGTTTGATAACGCGAAAATATATCTATAAAATGACGTATGTTTTAACTAATGTTTGACCGATTTCACCCCGAATTCGGGGCATTCCATGCTATTTGTCTAAGTATTATGCAGGTATTCAAAGAACATGTCCAAACAAAGCAATATGAAGTAAAGGAGCAAAAACAAGTGGAAAATGGATGAAAAACCAAGTGAAAGCCAGCAGAAACGAGCCTGACTGATGTGACGACCGTCACACAGCTGTTACGACCGTCATGCGTGTGACGACCGTCACGAAGCCATGACGACCGTCATGCAGCCAGAACGTGGCAGAATGAAATCACGTGCAAATTTCCCCCTCAAAGACCAAAAGTGTGGCCACTAACTCCTATTTTTCTGCCTCAAACCCACTTCCTGAAGGAATAACCGTTAGATACTCTCCCTCTATAAAAGGAAGAGGTTGGGACCTGAAAAAGGGAGCCGAATTCAAGACAACGAAGTGCTGCCAATTCGTCTTCAGAGCAACCTTTCCATTATTCTATTCTTATTTGTTTCTCTTTTCCTTCTCTGCATTCTTTGATATTATTGTAATTTCTATTTTCATTGTACGATCAATTGGCACAAAGACCAGAATCCTGCCAACATTTGTGGAGGATCTGCCCAAAGGCCAATTGGAATATTTTACAGGTTTTAAATTTTAATCGTAATTTCAGTTTTCATTATGATGCATGTTATTAATTACTGTTTTTATTTATGTATTACCATTTCTATTTCCATGTCTAGCTAAACTACTGTAATCGATATGTAATAATAATTCAGACGGAATTTGATAATAATTGGCGTAGTTTTTCTCTTTTCAAAAACTCAGTTATGGTTTTAGTTTTTAATCAAAATTCTAAATAAATCTTTGTCACGACAGTGAGAAGCTATTTACGGTGGTTTTGCCACGACAGTGGGAAACCATATTAAGGTACGAACCAACAAGCGACAGCTGAGGTAAGACCAAATAGTAAAAACTAGGCATTCGATTTAAAAACAGCGAAAGCGCTTTAAAAAGGATTAGAACTTAGAGATTTTCAAAAGGTAACTTTAACCCCGAACGGGATAGCGAAAGCATACGTTCCGCCTTAGAGTTGCGACTAGCGTCAACAACCATCGTGAGACAAAAGTCTTTAAATCACTATTTTCTTCTTAAACTAAGTTTGAAAACATTTAATACGCCAATAAGTTGTCAAATCCCCGAAGAACAAAATTATTGCATATCGATTCATAAATTCATATCTTAAATAAAACCTTAGTTCCCTTTAGTTTACGCATTTATTCTGCCATTATTCAACTTGAAACCAAACCGACCTAGCTAAACACCGTAACACCCGATAATACTAGATTAATTACGAGTCTCTGTGGGATCGATATCTATTATTACTACGCGATAGACTGTGCACTTGCAGTTAGATTTGTTAGACATAGAAAGTCGCGATCAAAGGGTCGGCCTAACAGCACGCGCATTCGAACGGAGATGGATACCGTAGACAAGCTGGTGAGATTGTGTAGTTCGTGTCGGCAACCAGGACGCAATCGTACAAAATATCCTAACGTTGGATCAAGCAGCAGATCATTGTTTCATATGTAACCGTGTCCCTTTAAATCAATAGCGAATTTCATTCGATTAAAAGCATACTTAATTGATTACAATTAGCAAGCAACAGAAATTAAACAAACATAACAACAACATAAAGACATAAAACAGAACACTGCACCAAGGCGTCTACGATATCACAACCATCAACGTTATCTTCTTTGGTGTTAACATCATCACAATGACACCGACATCATTTTCCACTTTTCTCCATTCACGAGTAACTCCGTTTCTCCCAGTCTCCTCGACCAACCTCTCAATTTTCCTAATCTTTTCTCCTGGACCAATATCTCCTTTTAGCCAGCGGTTCAGTTCCTTGTGCAAGTGTTCCAACGTCTGCGTATTCCACAGGAGCATCTTCATCAGAGGCTTTGTTGCTGAAAAGACAACTAAGGCATTTTTTTTCATTAGATCGAATGTTGGAAAGGGTTCCTCTGATGCTGATGACGACGACGAAGAACGTTGATTTAGAAATGCAGACATTCTAGACTCCACTCCACTCAAAATGCACTAACGCTTCAGTCTTTTGGTATACAATATTGTGAAAACATATATGTCTTTGCAGTCGTATTTATAGAAAAATAAAATAGTACGTGCCTTATATGATATGTCTTAAATACCCTTACAAACTTTATACACTATAAAATTCAATGGTTAATCATATATTTATTATGTTTTAAAATTTAAATCAATTTAAACCACAATCATATTTATATTAAACCTAAATGTATAAAAACAATATTTATTAAACCTAAATTTATAAAATTAATTTAAATTTATTTTTAATTAAACCTAAATTTATTAAAATTATTTTAAGATTATTTTTATTTAAACCTAATTATTTTAAGTTTATTACTTATTTTTACTAAAACTTTATTTTAACATTACATAAAAAAATTAAAAATATTAATAATAATTGTATTTATTATTTAAAAAAATTAATTTAAGAAGTAATTATAATTATGTTTTAATTATAATTTAATAATAATTCATTTTAAAAACGAAAAATTAAAAATCCTAATGTGTCACCATTCTATCTGGTGAGTCACTTTGAAAATCAACAATATCGCTAATAAAGCTGGCGACCTCACTAAAACCAGAAACACGTTTGCACTCTGTCGCCATTTTATCGGCGAGGATGAATTTGTGTCATTTTAAAAAATATTTTAAAAATTTTATTTTTATGATAAATAACATACAATAGTCGGTTATTATAAAAAAATTCCATAATTTCCGTTGAAATTAATTGATTAAATTTAAAATCACTCATTAAAACATTGACACACATACACACGTAGTTATTCTTACACTTCATCTATGTAATCATTAATAATGAAGTAGCATTGCTTTATATATATATACTTCATTCTCTTCTATAACTAAATTTTGACAAGGAGAATTAAAATATTGATCAGAATTATCTAAGGTAATTTCTTATAGAGTCGCATATGTTATTTTAAATCACACGATCTCTGATTTCGTTTTAAAGACTACCACAACATTAATATTATGGTTGCTATGGGATTATAAATAATTATTTGAAGCCATATGAAAGTAGTGTGTGGAGCTATTAACATTTGCGAGACAAACAATATAAAATTTGAAAAAGAGACTGAATTTAAATGTTCATATGAAGATATAAAACCGATTGAAAAAATATATAATAATTTTATTTTATTTTTTACGATGGAAGAAATCTTAAAATAAATAAATATGTATATATTTATTTTATTTTTTATTTACTACTTTATTTCATTGATGTTTATCATATACAATTATATATTAATTGTATCATATTTATCCATAAATGAAAAATAGATTATTATTCACAATTTATATATAAATTTGTTACATAAATAATTTAAATTAAAATCAAAATTAAATAAAAACACCTTAAACGTTAGTATATAATAATAATTCTCGGAATTAATTCTAAGTGCTGCTACTAGGGTTCTCTTTCGCATTCGACATTTCACATTTGGGAAAATGGCTGGTTTACCTGCGAAGATTCGTATTCAACCCTCCGACGTCAAAGCCGCCGCCTTGTGGGGCGTTACCGCCGCCACCGGCGCTCTCTACCTTGTCCAGGTAACCATCTTTATTCTCCTTCCATCATTCAGATTCGCATTTTTTTTGTCTTTTCAAGGTTCTTTAGGAAGATTATACCCGATGTTAGGATTTCATTTGCCATACCTTGTTTGGATTCTTACATTCGGCGAAGATCTGAAATTTGGCCTCAATTATCTGTTTGTTCTAATCAAAACTCATGTTTTACCTGCTTCATTCACGAATTCAATATTCGCCTTTTTATTTTTATTTTTACCTTTGTTTATTGAAATGACCGATAATTAATGAAATTGACCTATCATTGTTGGTAGTTGAATCCACAATCACGTGCTGGAGACTGGCTTTATGGTTTATAAGTTGCAATCATGTCATAAATGATAAATTTCACGAACACGTAGATCTGTTGCGCACATCACAATATTTGCTCCTGAATTCGTTGATGTTTGTTTGATGTGCGTAATCAATGTCTTGTACAATTTTATTTCATAGCTTTTGAACTTTTTGTTCTGCTTTATGGTGGACCAAACGTGTTTGGCATGGGTGATTAACATCAGGTTTTTTTTTGTCTGTGATGGTGATGGAATTCTTTTAGGTTGAAAGTTAGTAAACTCTAAATTTCATTAGAATTTATTCATAAGATCTTTTGATATGCGTCTCATTGAGTACGTTGTTTGTTGAATTTGGCATAGTCATTGCTCCTGCTTCCATCACGAGGATGAAGAGTTAGTCCACTAGATAGGGTTTATAAATTAAATGATCCCAACTTTTTGATTCGGATATGTTTTAATGGAATTATTGTTGTATGTCACAAACTATGATGGTGTCTGTTTTTTGCCAACAAAAAACAGGAGAGACTAGCTCCTTACTAGAAGTCTAGAACTGGAAATTGCAAATTTGAAAAGATAAGTTGAATTATGCAGATATGTCAGACGTCTGGTCCAAACCCTTATTCTCTCAATTCATGTCTATGGATTACCTGGACTGTTATAGGCTACTTACTAAATCAAAATTCCTGGGTTAAACTAAAAGCCCAAACATGACAATTGCTGAATTCAATCATATGAACTTGGTATCCAGCCCACATTTGAATGCTTAGTCTATCCTCTTTTTACTCAACATGCACCATTCCTTTCTAAGGGAAAAACAATCTGAGCTAGTGGAGAACTCACAAACCCGGGAAAAGGAACACACAATCAGGGATAACTGCCAAAGAAACCACTGACGGCTGTTCTTCAAGCATAGAAGAGGACGGAAAGGGCAGAAAAGGGGTTAAGTTAATCATTGCTTAGAAAAACACCCAGATCTTGATCATGGCACATCGTTGGTGAGATCTACTAATATTCCCCTCCAGAACACTGCCTATCGTCCCCCCTTGTATTCTCATTTCTCCTCATCTTAACTTGTACGTCTCACTAGTCTTTTTAAGCTCAGCATTTGGCCATGCTCTGGACATACCAACCTGAAGATGCCTTTCTATTTTGTCCTCCCTCCTTACCCTTATGTGTTTACCCTTTATTTCTCATCCCTTTCCTTGTAGCATTTACCTTGGTCATAAGGTTCCAGCACTTATAACCATTCACAAGGATAAAGCCATACATTGGTCCAGCATTTAACTGTAAAGGAAAAGACTAGGGTAATGGCTCCAAAATATATTTTACTAAGTTGGATACAAGTCTTCAAATAGATTGCTTTAGTAAGGATGTTGGTTTTTCCTCGAATAAGCATCTTCAGTGATCTTGAGGATGTTGCCACAATTTGGCTTAAACATCCTTCCTTTTGGGGCATAAATGGCTTTTAAATGAATTTCTCCACTTTTGCAATCTGTGTTGATGTGTAACATTTTAGTTTTTTTGTCTTCATATATGGTTTCTTGTTAAATTGGAGTGTAGTTCTAAATTTCTAATGTTTTTTTTTTTTTAAAATCACTTGCAGCCTTGGGGCTTTTTGAAGAAGACCTTCTTTGAGAAGCCAGAGCCTGAACAAAAATAAATCGAGAAGTGAGAAGAATAATTTGAATTTTGGATCATGTTAATGACGGGTAGCTGAATAACAGTAGAATTATGTTGTTTTCTGCTGAAATATGTGGTGGTTTTGGATATTAATTTTAATGTTGTCTACTGGTTGTTTTTACCAGAGATTTTGTTATGAACTTCGTCTTCCCATATCTTGATATCTTGATCGAGCCATAAATTTGTGTCAATGGCAATTCTTTACGGAGAATGATAATGCACATGTATATTTGAGCTATACAGGACCGTATTCACAGCTTGATAGGCTTGATTGGCATATAAAGCAGAAAGATTAATCTTAAGTATGGTAATACACGGTTTGATTGACATGTATGATAATAAAATTTGAGTTTACCAAATAATAATCAATCATATGTGTAAAAATGGAAACCTATATTTCACACACAATCTTGTTGACAACTTTTGTCTCACTAAGCTATTGAATAAATCTAATGGTATAGTTGTGTTCAGACTTACTTGAACCATCAATGTTACCTTAGAAACCACCTTCTCAAATAATTGAAATTCAAATGAAATGTAAGGAAAGTATTCTTTCCACTCTTATATGTGCATAGTGCATCTTTGAAAATTTAAAATTCACCTTCATGCATTTGGAGATATATCCTCAAACGCACTCAAAATCACACGGAAATACGCTATTATGAAATTTATCCCATCTTGAAGAAATTATGGTTCGGAGATTCGTCTTTGTACATTAGTAAGTGTATCTGAAGATGCATTTCTGAAATGTCCCTTGAAAACCTTAAAAGCGTATTAAATTATTTGAGTGTATTTCTGAAATGTCCCTTAAAAACCTAAAAAGTGTATTAAATTATTTGAGTGTCTGCATTTCTAAAATGTCTCTTAAAAACCTTAAAAGCGTATTAAATGCATGGAATTTGGAGATGATTCTCTGGAGTTCCTCGAGAATCATACAAGAGCAACATTGTCTAAACATTATAATTTTTTTTAGGTTAACTTATATTAAATTAAAATGAAGTTATACTAAAGTTTTTTATAAAAAAAATTAAAAAGTCATATATTAATTAGAAAAATCAAGACGATATATAAGATCTGTTCGATAATACAAAAAAAAAGTATAAACTACTACGTATGTCGAACCCCCTGCCTCTTTCGTAACTTAACAACCATGCATTCCATGAGGGCCAATTGGGGAGTGTTATTCTCAAAGAGTCCTGACTCTATACGTGCTCTAGCCATCTCCGTAACACATCAACAAACTGCCATCTTGCGCTCTGTCTCCTCATCTTGAACCTTTAGTACCTCTTCGTTAGTTGGTCTAGGCGGTCTTCTAGGAGCATCTGATGTCATGATAAAGTGTGACACCCTATAGAATCAGATCATGTAATTGTATGCATATGTCAAGTGTACAAGAGGTGGCTCTCTGCGATACCTTTATGGTATCAGGTGACTCTCAAAATCATCCAATATCGCATGAAGATTTCTGCGACAAACGCTAGGAGGAGTAGACTCTAAGGGGTGTTTCAAAATAATCTGCAAGTAGTCAAATTTGTGCATTGCTCGCTATAAGGATACATAAGACATGACCCACATGTCATCCATTCAGAATATAAGGAAATGACCTCGAACTGACGCGTCTGGCGATGACCTTCGTATTGACAGAAGCAAACGCCATTTGGTATTACACTGTTAAGAGAGACTTTAAATGGATCATTGACATTATTCCCCCTGAAAATGGTTTGAATACAATATTAATAACACATGTAACACATGAATTATGAAAATATTAGTAACAGAAATTTACAGTAAGCAACCTGCAACTTCCTATCATCTATTCTATCTTCCATAGACAACTCTCGCCCAACTTAGAGTATAGGTAGATCAAACATGCGGCCCTTAAGTTATACTCGTGAATCGTAGTCAGGTCAGTGAAGTATTTAAGGTAGACCACATCGACATAGGTTGCACTTTTGTCCATAAAAATGGACGTTCCAACCAAGAACAAGAGATAACACCTCCATGAACAAGTCCAATGGTACTCAACCTGCGTATCATCACCTCGACATCGACAACCCACTACAAGTGTTCTTTGTAAAACTTTTCTAAAATACTAAACCTAGAATGAGAACCTCTTGCGTCAGTTACTTCCTTGGCGGCCTTACTAGAGCCAGCACCCAAAAGGGTGACCATCATGTCAACCTCTTCCTCTCGCCCGATCCTCTTGTGGTCTAATAATTACCCCTGATAAGAAGATGCAAGAGGCATGAGACGTCATCCAAGGTGAGGGTCATCTCACCTATAGGTAAAAATGATGTCTCTAAATGCCACCTCTCAACAAAACTCGTATGCATGCCGTAGTTTATGATCATGTAAGTAGAAGAACATAAACCAACAAGCCCAGAATAGCAGATAACATCAATGAACTAAGCAATTGTGGGTAGTTCCAGCTCCAAAATCTTTTTGTCGTGGTTAATCGATTTCAAACAATCATGTTAATATAAAAACAAAATATAACATTGAGTATGAATTTAGTTAGTTCACAACATATGTATTGTAAAAGAAAATATATATACCTCTCCTTATCAGACATGCCTAACAGCATGATCTGCATAAAGATGAAGTAAGGGGGTGTCAAATTGATCTCCTGGATAACTCTCTAATGAGGCATCAACATCGGCAACAACTCCCTTTTAGGCTTCAGGGGCTTTAGAAACTTTAGGATTTACTGCATCATATGCCTGAGAGAGTCGGCTTCGAGAAGCAGACGAGTGGGAACCTAAGGGTTGCAAAGTAGATGCACTATCAAACGAGTGGGAACCTCGAGGTTGCAAAGTAGATGCACCATCGAATGAGTTATCAACAACTCATGGCTTCGTGGTCCTCGCAGTAACCCTCTAACATCGTACCGGTGTGATTTTAGACACACACTTGAGCCTAATATGATAATCATTGTTTTTAGCCATTGCACATGCGTTAGAAACAAAGATAAATATAATTAGCATGTCAGGAGAAATTCATAAATTCCACAAAACCAACCAATTTTTTGCTTGAATCCAATCCGGAGATGCATCTTAAAAAACAATGCAGACCAAATCCTGAGATGCATCCTCGAAATAACATGCGATTGTTTCCCATGGCAGAAACCTCTTTCTTGCCCTACCAATCTCAATAAACCTCAATGCATGTTCTTCTAGCCTACCAAATTCGTTTACATTATTGTCTATCGTACTTAGTATATCTAATGTAGCCTAATCAACAAATTACAAATTAAAAAAGAAAAAGAAAATAAATTTTGAAATAGTTACCTAATTAATATGATGAGAAGTAGCTTAAATGTTTGAGATGTTGGAAAGGAGGCGAAGTTTCAATGTTGCGTCTCCAATTAATGGTATTTGAAAGAATGAATAAGAATGTTCAATGTTGCATAACTCAAAGGTTGTGTGTTAAGAACTTTTTAAAAAATGAAGAAGAAGGAAGATAGAAGGTCTGACACGGGTTATGAAACATAAGCGTCCGAAGATGCATCTTCGGACCACCTGCACATTTTAAAATAAATGGTGTTTATAGAGATGCATCTTTGGACACACTTTTACACATACGGAGATGCATTTCGAGATAATTTTGACATAATAAGAATGTATCTTCAATTTTATATGAGAAATCTCCGGACATTTGAGAAATTATAGACTTTTATGATAATGTGAGATTGCACTTAAAGGTGAAAAGAACAATCCCCAAAATGTAAGTATCTACCTCGCATAATATAAACCTTGAAACAAATGGTGCAATCCATTATAAACAGTTTTCTTGAACTTTACAAAGGTATACTGTGCGTAAGTGTCATACCCCAAATTTGTCCTACCTTTTTTAAAATTTTCACTATGTCCGACTTTGTTTTCAATTTGCGTCGCTTGTACAACGTAACACATTTTTCAGCGAAAATAAACTAATTTTTCAAGCACCTTTGTCACCCGATCTTTGGTCATTAATACCCGTTTTATTTTCGTCGAAATGTCTAGAATAGTTGATATTTTTTGGACTTGCATTTTTTAGCGTATTTATTTAATAAGGGATGATTTTTTAATTTTTTTTATCTTTTGCCCAATAAATTTGTGACACGTGGCATTTTTTATATTTATCATTATTTTTGTTTTATAATTTATTAATATAATATAATAGTAAGATTTTAGTATTAATTAATTAGAATTTTAATTAGGAATTAGAATTAAAATTAATTAGTTATGAATTAGAAATTAGAATTTTGATTAGGAATTTGAATTAATTAATTAATTAGAATAGATTTTAAATTAGATTTAGATTAGGATTTAGATTAGGATTTTAAATTAGAATAGAATTAGAAAATTTAAATTAGAACTTAATTATAATTTAGAACTTTAATTTAGAAAATAGATTTAAAATATAATTAGAATTTTAAATAAGATTAGAATTTAGAATTTAGTTTTTTAATAAGAAATTAGAATAGAATTATTAATTAATTTAGAAATAGAATTAGAATATAGAATTTAAGTTAGAGTTTTAATTATAATTAGAAATATAATTAGATTAGAGTTAGAGATTTTTAATTAAAATTATTTAATTAAAATAGAGTTAGAATTAATTATTAACTAATTAGACAGAAAAAGAAAAAGAGAAAACACGGTTGGGAAATTTGGGAAATTAGGGTTGGGAAATTTGGGATAAATAGGGGAAGACACTATTCATCTTCTCCCAATTTTGAGAACCCTAGCCGCCACTTCCCAAGAAAAACCCTAATGTCATTTTCCTCTTCCCCAATCTGAAAACCCTTCAGCCGTTTCTTCTCCTTCTCCATCTGTCACCTTCAAATCATAATCTTCTTCTTCCTACTAACATTTAGATCCGCAAATCTCTTGAACTCACCTCACAATAACTCACAGTCGCCTGTCGCTACTCGAAAAATGCAACGACGGAGAGGCGAGAATGAAAGACAGAAGATTCGCCACCGAACTTTATTTATCCCATAAGAGGAAGGGAAAATATCGAGAAAACCCTAAGAAAGGAACGGATAAGCTAGTCTCGCGACAAAGGAACGAGTTCGAAAGCCGGTTATACAAAGGGAAGGTATGAGCACCCCTCGCATCCATCGTACTCGATGGGAACCATTTGTTTGTCTATGTGTGAAGATATCTTCTAAAAGGTATTGCTTTCTAAGTGTTCCAAAGGATATAGAAAAGATTTAGAAACAGGGAAACAATTGATAAAGGGGAAGAAGGGACTCGGTAGGACTTTGCGGTCCTAGGCCTACGTATTCTCAACAGATATGAGAAAGTCAGAGTCAACGTAGTTCGGGAGACTACGGGTAAAAGATAGAAGTATGCTCAGTAAAGATTGGGGCCCTCGTGCGTACATACCTTTACTTAAAAGAAGTAAAGAATCAGAGCAACCATAGTTCGGCCTACGGTTAACTGGTGTTTTGTGGATGATGCTATTGTGCACATTCTAGCATTTAGGTGTATTACAGCTCGCTCGTGGAGTCTTAGGCGTTACCTGTTTGCGGTAGAACGGGCGTAACATATCCTTTTTGAAAAGAGATATTTTTGCCATTCGAGGCAAGATGTCACATTTGATTTGTGGAAGTTATTTTTAAGGTGAAATAGGTCCTCGGATAGTAACCCCTTGTGGGTAGTACCCAGTTCTTTATCTCAAAGATTTATTGTGAAAAGGTGTGGCAAACATAGTCACTTCTTCGTATTGAAAGACGAGTATCAAGACCACACACTCTACAGTGAGTATTCTAACACTCGGAGAGGAAGAAGTCTTCACTCAATCCTCTCTCTATAGTTTAATACAAAGAGAACTTCATTCTTTTATTAAAGTGTTTTTGGTCTTGAATGGTAAGTGCTTTGCGACAGTGAACCTTAAAGGTAATGTCAAGCACTCGGGATAGGAGAAGGCCAACGCCTAACCACTCCACAACCATTCAATTTTTATTGTGAAAAGAGTTTGGAAATGCACTTGGTACGTGACCAAGGTTTTAAGAGAAACGTTTTGAAAATAACAGATGGTGAATTAGTTTAACAGTTATTTGAGAAAATCCACTTGACGTTGGATCAAGGGTTTGATTGTTTAAAAAAAAGTTTGAGGTGATGCGAACAAGGTTGATGGTGATGCACAAGGAAATCGACTTACAAGGTCAAAAATGGCTCGATAAGAATCGAGAGTTTGTTTTGAAAATAGTTTTTGGAACCAAAATTCAAAAATGACCATAATAATATCCACATACAATGTCCATACAAACACATCGGGTTAATCGGCTTGAAAATACGAGTAAAAAAAGGCAAGTCATGAAGAAGAAAAAATTGAAGGTGAAATAGCAAAAAAAAAAAAGTGAAAAAAACAGAGGCCTGACACGGCCCGTGTCAGGAAGTGCCCGCAGCATGGGTTTTGCCGGTAAACAGGAAGCTGACACGGCCGCCCGTGTCAGCACCCCTGGGAGATGCGCGTGAAGGAAGTTTAAACAGCGGGCTGACACGGCCACCCGTGTCAGCCCTGCTGGGTGAAAAATCTAAACTATGTTTTTTCTTTTTCCTCTCTTGTGGTTCTTACAAAAGTTCCTTGGTCCCTCTTGGGACCTTACACAATGTATACAACAAAAAAATCATTTAAAGAGAAAATAAAAGACAATGCAAAATATATAAAGAGAGAAGAGTTTGAAGAAATGGATACCCAAGAGTTGTTATCTTTCTTGAAAACCTCCACTGATTTTGGTTGGGTGTGCTTTATGATTCACTTTCTTTTCTGGTTTTCTATCACTCTCTGGTTCTCTCAATGGTTTCCTTTCTTTCTCAATCTCTTTTCTCAATGATGTTCTCAATGTTTCCTCCTCTCTCAATCTCTCTTTTCTGGTTTTTTATAGCTCTCTTGTGTTTTCTCACTCTCTATTTTTCTGGTTTTTCTCTCTATCTCTTGCTCTACATATGCCTCTTTTTGTTTGCAGTTGCTCCTTTTCTTTTTAAGCTCAGCACATTAGGGTTTTCTCTCCTTGCAAAACTTCATATTTTTACTTAGAAATTTCCAATGCCACTTTCTTGATGTCACTCTCTTTCTTTCCATTTTCGTGTGTGCTGCTATGCTGTATTTTTGCTGCTACACTTGCCTAGCCTGCCTTTTTTTTTTCTGTTGCACCTCGCATTGCTCTCAAATCTTGTACCCATTTGTTGGCTTGTGCTTGGACTTTCCTTGTGGTCAATGTTACTACCTTTGACAGAATTTTTAAATTCTGATATTTGATGTGTAGATGCATCACAATGAGTTTATCCCTTTGGTTTTGTGACATGAATTGTTTGACTATGAGGCAAATTGTCACTTCTTGCATGGGACTGTTTTAGATCACATTAAAATTGCTCATGACTAAGCATGCATAGTCTTGATCTTGAAATGTTCCAATGGTAAGTTACCTCTTAAATATTTTCCTTGGATGTTTGTAAGCATAATGAGGAACATGTGGACTTGATGGGGAATGAAGGATGCCATATCATGAAATTGATTAGAAACGTGAATTAAGATTAGAAATAACTTAATTTTCTAAGCATTATTTAGAGTTAGAAACTTTGTAACAAATGTGACATTCTTGTAATGTCATGAAATTTCTCTTTGTAATCTAATCTTGAATTCATGAATCTTGAATTTGGAATGATGGATCTCCCTTATGCCATTGAATTTGAAATGAATGAAGTCTTGAATTATGAATTTGTGATCTTTTGAATTCCACTTGATCATAGAATTTGAAACAAAGTTGGATGAAGAAATCTTGAATTAGGCCTTGCACTTCATGTTCATTAGGAATATTGATCTTGAATATCCTAATATTTTTCAAGTAACTTCTCCTTGAAGGAATCTACATGTGTAGACTTTCCAACTTGAACCAAACTTTAGATGATGAACCTTTTCTTCCATGTAGCCCATGATAGGCAATTCATCTTATTTGAAATAGAAAACAACGAACTGACCCAATCCTTACCTTGTAAACTCACATGCTTGATATCCCCTAATGATTTGATTCATAGAAACTCCCGATCCCATGAAAAGTATGATCATGAATTACAACCCAATGATGATGCAGATGAACGCAAAGCAAAAGCTAGTTAAGGTTAGAAAAAGGGAGGGCAAATTTTGGGGTGAAACACCGCCGGATAATCATCATCACCAAAATCCCTTCATCTTTCTCCCTCTCGTCGGAACCCTTTCTCCTTTCTCCCTTTCACTGCACTCAACCATCTTCCTTTCACCACCCAAAACGAACACCCTTCTTCATCAAACTCCTTCCGCCATTTGTACACCCTTCTAAACCCCACGAAATATATAGAAATAAATCAGAGTAATTATCATGCATCTCACAAAAGGGTGTCACATAATTTTTCAAAACATCACACAAACACCTGTCATGCTCAATAACACTTAAATAACTTCATGCTTTTCATACACTTTCACATTAGCATGTAGCAGCGGATTTACTTCAATCATAATAGACAAAATGAAAGTCTCATGCTCATCTCATTCATAATCAATACTTGGGCTTAAGAGCCAATACTTCATATAATTCAAAATAACAATAACGGAATAAAGTAGAGTACATAAAGTATCTCTCAAAACATGCAATTGAAACATTCTCCAATGTTACATAATCAGAGCATGACTCGACCCAAAATAAATAAAGACACAAATCAAGCTACTCCGATGGCTACCTCGCGCTAGAAGCAACTCTACTCCTTGGTACCTGAGCGATGTCGTATAAAACATCATTCCAACAAAAGGGTGAGAATTCACATAATTATTGAAATTATAAGATGATAATTAATCTAAGGTATACAAGCATAATTCAATTATTCTCACACTTCAAAGTTTTATCAACAAAGTATCACTCAATTTCACCAATTTCAATAATTCACATAGATACACATAATCTCATAGCACAAACATATAAACAATGAGACTCAATGCAACTCATACCATGCGGTACCAACACTTGTTATTTTTTATTTATTTTACATTTAAACCGGGTCCGTTCCCTAGACCAATAACACACAAAAGTCTGTTCCCTAAGCTTTCAAACCCCGCTCTAAGTTTGGGACAAGTCACTAGCTCCCACGGAACTAACAAGCATTGCCTCTTGACATAAATGATGCGTATGCAAATTCAACAACCATATGCACTTAAGACCATACACAAATCTTAATATCCATGCATATCTTCAATAATTCATTACACTTGAATTACCACACATTTGCACATACAAACACATTTTTAAGAATCATGGCATTCTTACTTCAAACATCATCACCACAATTAGCAAGTAATCCACAAGCATCAATACAATTCAATCTCAATTCACAAAGCATATATTACCGATTAAATATAAATTAATTAATTTATCATCAATAATTAAATTCAATATTCATAAATAGTCAACATTCAATAAATAATTCAATATTCAATAGACAATTCAATATTTAATAAATAATCAATATTTTACATAAATATTCACCATTTTAATAAATACTCAGTATTTTTAAGAAAATAAAAACACTCACTTAATTATGGCCATCGCATCACTGTGTTTACATTAGATATTATCCAAAATTATCATTGAACTTATAATCCAAAATTATCACTAGAATTATAATCCAAAACTATAACTAAAATTATATGTAAACTTAAATATTTCATAGTCAACTGCGTCAACGACAAAGATAACTTGACAAATCCTTCAATGAGTTTCCGATAATAACCTGCCAAACCAAGAAAACTTCTAATCTCAAAAACCGATTTCGGAGCTTCCCATTGCGATACCGCTTCAACCTTCGACGGATCAACTGCAATACCTCTACTTGAAATCACATGGCCAAGGAAACTCACTTCCTTCAACCAAAACTCGCACTTAGAAAGTTTAGCATACAACTGCTTCTCTTTCAACACAGATAACACAATTCTCAAATGCTCAACATGATTTTCTTCATTCTTCGAATAAATCAAAATATCATCAATGAACACAACCACAAATTTGTCCAAATAAGGATGGAAGATCTTGTTCATGTACTCCATAAATACACCTGGTGCATTAGTCACACCAAATGGTATCACAGAATACTCATAATGTCCATACCTTGTTCTAAAAGCAGTCTTCTGAATATCTTCGGATTTCACACGAATTTGATGATATCCAGGCCTCAAATATATCTTACTGAACACACTTACACCAACCAACTAATCCATAAAATCATCAATCCTCGGAAGTGGATACTTATTCTTGATAGTCACCTTGTTCAATTGTCTATAACCCACACAAAGCCTCACAGTACCTTCTTTCTTCTTAACCAACAAAACTGGTGCACCCCATGGTGACACACTCGAACAAATAAATATCTTCTCAAGCAGATCTTCAAGTTGACTTTTCAACTCTTTCAATTCCAATGCGGACATACGATGTGGAGCCATTGATACCAGACTAGTTCCAGGAACTAAGTCAATCGAAAACTCCACTTCACGTTCCAACGGTAAATCACTTATCTCATCAGAAAAAACTTCCGGAAAGTCACAAACAATTGGCAAAGCACCAACTGCTCCACTTTCACCAACACTCAAAGTTGTCATCAGCATAAACACCTTGGCACCGACTCATTCACTTGCTTAGTAGACATAAACACATCTTCTTCATTCTCAAGTTCAAGAAAAATAACTGTTTTACTAAAACAGTTAATATGAACATGGTTGAATTCCAACTAATTCATCCTGAGAATAACATCAATTTTATCTAAGTGAAGACACACTAAATCAACTCCAAAGTCCTTACCAAAAATACTCAACGGACAATTCAAACACACATATGGGGTAGTTACTGAACCCATAACAGGAGTATCAATAACCATACCTCCACTCATAACAGACAACTCAAGATTTAATCTCTTAACACAATCCAAAGAAATAAAAGAATGTGTAGCTCCAGTGTCAATTATAGCAACCAAAGGCATACCATTAATGAAACACGTACCTCGGATCAATAGATCTTCACTAGTAGTCTCAGATCCTGATAGAGAAACCACTTTCCCTTTTGCTTGAGCCTTCTTTGGTTTGTCACACTTGGTACTAATGTACCACTGCTCACCATAATTGTAGCAAGTCACATTTGCACCGCTTCTGCACTCAAAAGCCTTGTGGCCTGACTTGCCACACTTGAAACACTTATGCTCAACACTTGTGCACTCAGGAGCATGATTTCCTTCAACACCACATCTAAAACACTTCACTGGAGTAGGAGCTCCTCCCCCACTCAGCTTCTTGCCATTACCAGCTTTTTGTTTCCCCTTATCAGTAGGAGTCACATATGGCTTCCATCTGAGTTAAACTTTTCCCCTCTTATCATTTAAACTTTTGTAGTGACTAGACCGAGCTCTACTATCTTCATCATAGATCCTACTTTTGTTCACCAACTCAGAAAATCGCCTAGTCTTCTGATAACCAATAGCTTATTTGATTTCAGGCCTCAAACCATTCACAAACTTAAGACACTTGGATCTCTCAGCATTAGAAGTGTTGTAGTGAGGATAAAACTTAATCAACTCCTCAAATCTTGCTGCATACTCGACCACAGTTGAGTTACCCTGCTTCAGCTCAAGGAATTCAATTTCTTTCTTCCCACGCACATCTTCTGGAAAATACTTCTCCAGAAATGCCTCTCTAAAAATATCCCAAGTAACCTCAACCTCATCTTCTTCAAACCTCTGATGAGTGTTACCCCACCAGTCATCAGCTTCCTCTTCAAGCATATGAGTGCCAAATTGCACCTTCTGCGCATCTGAACAGTTCATGACTCGAAAGATCTTCTCAATTTCTTTCAGTCATACTTGTGCTTTGTCAGGTTCATGCGTACCCTTGAAGATTAGTGGATTGTTCCTCTGAAATTTCCCCAAGGCACGGAACTTATCATCATTGTTGTTTCCAGCATTCATATTGACTTGCGGATTCTTCCCAATTGCTCCAGCCAACATCACCAAAGTTTCAGCAATCGCTTCATCATTTCTGCCTGCAACCATTATTCTTGATTCCAACAACAAATCCTCGTTAAAACAAACAATATCGATAGTGTTACACACACATATCAAATACAAAAGGAATTAAACACACTAACAACTTGGTCAACTGACTGACCTTGCTCTGATGCCATTAATGTAACACCCTTCTAAACCCCGCGAAATATATAAAAATAAATCAGAGTAATTATCATGCATCTCACAAAAGGGTGTCACATAATTTTTCAAAACATCACACAAACAAATGTCATGCTCAATAACACTTAAATAACTTCATGCTTTTCATACACTTTCACATTAGCATGTAACAGCAGATTTACTTCAATCATAATAGACAGAATGAAAGTCTCATGCTCATTTCATTCATAATCAATACTTAGGCTTAAGAGTCAATACTTCATATAATTCAAAATAAAAATAACAGAATAAAGTAGAGTACATAAAGTATCTCTCAAAACATGAAATTGAAACATTCTCCGGTGTTACATAATTAGAGCATGACTCGACCCAAAATAAATAAATACACAAATCAAGCTACTCCGACGTCTACTTCGTGCTAGAAGCAACTCTACTCCTTGATACCTGAGCGATGTCGTATAAAACATCATTCCAACAGAAGGGTGAGAATTCACATAATTATTGAAATTATAAGATAATAATTAATCTAAGGCATACAAGCATAATTCAATTATTCTCACACTTCAAAGTTTCATCAACAAAGTGTCACTCAAGTAACCATAACATTCACAAGTATATACACACAATTCACAACTTCACCAATTTCAACAATTCACATAGATACACATAATCTCATAACACAAACATATACATAATGAGACTCAATACAAAACTCAATCCAAGACTCAATGCAACTCATGCCATGTGGTTCCAACACTTGTTATTATTTTTCGGTTTTTACATTTAAACCAGATCAGTTCCCTAGACCAATAACACACAAAAGCCCGTTCCCTAAGCTTTCTAAACCTTTCCTCTCTATGAACCTCTCTCTCGAAGCTCCTCTCACACCTTCTCTAAACCTCTCTGTTCTCGCCATTTTCTCCTCAGTTCAAACAATGTGGTCGGAGACACATAACGGACGACGGTGATGCGACTTCGAAGCGGAAAAACCTCGAGCCCTAATCCCCCTCTTAATCTAGAACGTAAATCCCAAATCCCACCCCAGGAAACTATAATCTTAAACCCACATCTAAACCATCTATTTAACCAGTTCAAACAACGTATAGGCGATTTATATTCAGTTATCCATGACGCACAAATCAATAATGAGAAATCAATGAAGAAGAGCTATGGTCTTACCTAACAGAATTGGTCTGTCGATTCCGGCAAGGTAATCAACTTCTGGTCTTTCCCGTTGTTGAGTTCTATCCTTTCTCCTTTATCTGTTTTTGGTTTTTATATGTTGATTGTGTCGTGTATGCGTTTGGTTGAGCTCGCCTTACAGAGAGCCATAATATGAGCTCTGAAAAGGTTCTATTGAAGAGCTTTTAGGCAAGGCTGAGGGCGGATTTTTGCAGAGTAACCTTAGGGTTTTTTTTCTCCCACTTTTCACCAATCATTGGATCCTATTTATAGGGGATTTTTGGGGAATTTCTGGTGCGTGTGAACTTAGGGATTCTTATAGGAATATGCTTTAATCCGTGCGAGCATGAGCTGTACAATCCTCAAACTGTTAGAAAGAAATTTTTTTTGCTGAGATTTTGTGGGGACCAGAATGATGGTGACTCATTGAATTTTGCCTATAGTGACCTTCTAGAATGACTCAGTTTTTACTCGAATTTTCACTGCCGTAAAGAACTTTTTTAATTTCCTTGATGTAAACTGGCTTGGTTTTGCAACTATCATCCTGACATGTTTATTCTGTTTGGGAGTTTCATCATTGACTTATCATTTTTTTCTCGTTATTTAAAGGTCTTGCTACAGGAGCTTTTATTGGTACAGGGATAAACTCTGGATTGTGGATGATCTTTGTAGCCTTCCTGTGTTGTGGTTTATAATCTGGTATTTACCATCATACTAGTATATTTCAGCAGCATGTCATTAACAAGTAATGAACATACCATTAACATTTGGCCTCTTGGTTCAATTTGTCAATTCTCTTATCACCTGAAGTTGGTGAGCTAGAACAACTTTTGAGGTAAAGTAATCCTCTAGAACTAAGCATTTTATATTCCTTTATTCTTTTTGGACTCTTAACACTTGGTGAGAACTCCACTGATCTATATCCCCACTCATTATGCAGATTCTCCATCTATTGACAGTGTATTAGCCACATGCTGGTGCGGCTTGGCAATGATGGGACTTAATACAGCCTTAGCGCAATGTTAGGTTGGTATAGAGAGACTTGCAAAACTCATATATCTAAGTCTTGTAAAATACTTGTAGCATGAAATTTCAAGACCACGTTTTTGTAATTCTCTTGACTTTTGGTTTTCCATGGTGGTTGTGGGGAAAATAAGGAGCTTTAAAGGTGTCTCGTGATATTGGTGGCGTACAAAAGACTTGAGGTGGGAGCTAGGCATGAACACTAAGGAGTCATGAGTGAAAAGCCATCCATGAAGTCTATTTGTGTGCTGCTCTTGATAAAGGTGGATCTTGAAGCAAAATGAAGGGCATTGTTAGGCATAAGACTTAGTATTATGTATAGCTTTTCTTACTCATAACTCTAGCCCATGATTGTTTCATGATCTTGGAATCCTGCTGCTATCTTAACTTGACTGTTTTGTGACTCAATTGAACCCTGTAATCTTGTACCTTTGCAGTAGTTTATGAATTTAGGATCAATGACTTTGTCTCTTTAATGATATTGGTGTAACTTAAACCTCATGAGTTTCTTTGAATTTATGAAATGTAGTTTTGCTGTCAATGCCCTTTTTTGGAATGTGGGATGAAGTGGGCGTCGAGAACAACATATCCTATAACAACATATTTCTGTTTTGTGAGGTTTTTTTGTAACACTTGCACCATTTGTAATTTATGTAAGATAGTCTTGTAGATTTTGCTAATTCTTTTGTAATACTAGACTATTCTTTAAGGATTTCATAAGTTGTAACATGTCTCTTAATATATTGGTCTTTCTCCAATTTGTAGAAGTTCCGGGTATGACCTGATAAGACTGAACATTATGTTGAGTTGTATTTCTTATATGGGTCAAATTAATATCATTGCTGTTACAAACACAGAGGACAGGTACTATGATCCACCACCAGTAGTATTTGTTACGTCCTGATAAAAATCGGTCCAAGAAAATGTAACTTTAGGCCCAATTCTCTCATCCACTTTGCCTAAAACGTTCACATCTTGCCAAAGAAATGCGACAGTTCATAATTTGAATCTCATGTTGTGCCTTAAAACAACCCCTAGGTCCAAACGAGAACTTGAGAAAAAAAATTAAACACGACAACAAACTCCACTTAGCCTAAATGAACTAGCTCAAAAATACAATGCACGCAATGCTTAGGATGAAATCAGAACCACTTGGATAGCTTGAAACCAAATTTAAAACAAATTATCAAGACTCACCCTAATTTGTGTTCAACACACGACTTGAAAAAATGGATTAAAACTTAATTTGAAAAGCTTTTGTTCAAAGCTTGAAATAAGCTAACAAAGTGAATCAGGCTTAAAATTTTAAATCATGGTTTCCCGTACCATTAAGTTATGTCTTGTACGCAATCCCAATTTGCATGAATTTAGCATGTACTATGACCATACCACGAGCCCTTAAAGTGAAATGAAATATGTTTTAAACAAATTGACTCTAAAAAATTGGCTCATTTGATCACAACTTGAAGTTTGAAAGATTACATCCAAGTTTGCACTAATTGACATAGCTTGAAACTCCCAACCAATACAAGTATGGCCGAAGGATGAATTGAATGTGTCTTAGAAACATGAATGATCATAACTTGAACCCGCTGAAACATGACTTGAAATTTGCGACCTAAATCTAAGTTTGTCACAAACTGACTTAGAATCCAAACATAGCTTGACGATTGCAATTAATTCGAACAAAACCTGAGGCTAGATCGACCGTGTCTAAAAGCATTATGTGAAGTATCCTTGAACAACTTGAATTAAGTGCATATCATAACAAGCAATTTGTAGTGAGGCTTAAACGACCTTTAGAGAAGTTTGTAACCGAGTTGAAATAGGGTTTAAATTTCTTGAAAACCAACAATTATGTTACGAGATAGATCCAATCATGTATTTTATGCCATTGACCACATCATATCTGTCTGATCATGAGAACGAGGACACACTTGAGTTTGGGTATAGGGGACTGGAGACATATTCTTCCCATAAGAATTCAACATAAATTTCTAGGGATAATAACCACAATGAGCACACACAAGGTCTTTATAAATGGAGTCTTAGAGAGTCGTGGCCAAAAGTCATGAAGCAGCAACATTCATTAAATACCAAAGTAGGACAAATTTGGGGTATGACACTAAGTACCTATATAGTTTTGATGAGAACAACACTTAATATCAAACGATATTCAATGAAGTCCTTATCTGTTTAAAGATAGCTCAAGTGGTCAAATATGCTTAAGATGTTTTATTAAGCTATCCTCTGGAAGATGTTCTTGAAGGTCGAGTAATTTTTTTAAAATTAACAATGTAATCAAACGAAGTTCAAGTGAAGACTTCTATTTCAAAATTCATCGATGGTTTTATCTTTTGACTCTTAGATGATGGTATTTAACATGAATATATATATCAAGCCTCGTTAATAAGATTCAAAGTTCTTGTATGATGTTAAACTCAAATATAATGATACCAAGATTTTAAGCTTCAAAGTTATGAAAGAGATGAAGTGTGAAAGCTTGTATGGTCGTGTACGTTTGAGTGACTAGTGTCTTGTAAATACTCAATGGTATTTATGGAAACACTGTGCAAAAAATATACACACTAAAAATATTTTAGAAGCCAATCTTATTTTATTTAAACCACCTGGAAATGCTTTTGAGGCTTAACCAACTGATTAGGGGAACGTCTGATTGATTGAAATACTTTTTTCAATTGAATATTCTACTAGACCTAATCACATAATTGATTATTTTCACTAGTTTGAGTCTAAGATCGATTTGTACAAAAACTTAATGATTGGTAACAACTAAATATCAAAATCTTCCGTTTGTGTCTTGAACAATCGATTATTGGAGGTCAATCATTGATTGACCTAATCGATTATGACATAGATTTAGCCCATGAATTGTTTTCAAATGTATATCACACTTTGGCCTATAAATAGATAGCTTCTCTATTACTTTTTCACATCCAAAAGATGAGTTTTGGTTTTACTTTTACTTCTCTCAGCATTTTCACCAAATTTCTCATTTTCTCACATATATTTAGCCATAATG
Organism: Lathyrus sativus; assembly: GCA_963859935.3. Lineage (NCBI taxonomy): Eukaryota > Viridiplantae > Streptophyta > Magnoliopsida > Fabales > Fabaceae > Lathyrus > Lathyrus sativus. Next base: position 542,215,198 of record OZ012739.1, on the reverse strand, counting down.
CTTCAAGAGTATTCTTAAATATAAGTGAGGATCTTTGTTTTATGTGAAATTTTAATTGTACTTTACTAAAAGTGTATTATCTGTTGAGTAAATATATATTTTGTAAAAAGTTGTTTGATTATGAGTTAAACTAGTAAAATCTCTTATTTGTTTTTGGCGGATTGTCTTAGGAAGTTTCCATATTTGGTTTGTGAGTTTCTCAAAGAAGAAAAAATATCTTTTGGTTTGTAAATATCAACCATCAAAATCTCCACAATGGTTCTTGAGATCAACCCAGTTAAAAGCTCTATAGTTCCGAGATTATCCTATGTAAAACTTCACTTGGTTCATGAGTTCTATTTGGTAAAAGCTCAGTTAGTTTGAGATTATTCAGTGTAAAATCTCAACTCAGTTCATGGGCAACCTACGTAAAAACTCGGTTTAGTTCAGAGGATATCCAAATAAAAACTCCATTTCAGTTTAGAGAAATGCCAACTCAAAAATCCATCTTGGTTTGTGACCAGCCTGTGGAAAATCATGTTTGGTTTGCAGGATAACCACGCTAAGCCTTGTTTGTTGTTTGGTTGGAAGTTAGCCTTAAAACTTCATTTCCTTGTATAAGGAGGTTCTTAGGCATGTCTTTCTAAAAGTTATAATGTTTATTGGATACTCCAAAGAATAATTCTTGGGGACAATAATAAGTCAACTTATGCTGAACATGTATAAATCTTTGATGTTTCTCTCAATCCCTTATCTCTTTAGTTTATTGTCTTTCCTTTTATTTTTCGCTGCTTATTTGCTCATGTAATTTTAAAGTATTTTCAAACTCTAATTTTCCAAATGATTTTTTTCAACCAAATTTTTTTAAACCTCTACAATTCACCCCCTCCTGTATATGGAGTCACATATTGTCATAACTCAAAAAATGAGTGCACGACCTTGCACAATACAATCGCGCACTCATGGGATGGACTTAATATAGTCGCCACCGATCTTTATTAATTCCCATAGAGGAAAAGGGAAAATATCGAATAAAACCTCTAAAATGAAGATAAGGATATGGTCATCGCAACCAATATCAGAGTTCGAGAGTCGGTTACGTAAGAGGAAGGTATTAACATCCCTCACGTTTGTTGTACTCAACGGAAACTATTAGGTTAATTGTGTGTATTAGTGTTAGTTCAAAATATTAGGCTTCTTAAGTTATTAATAAGGTTTATTTTTTATTAGGACAAAGATGAAAGGGACCTAAAAAGGTTTTTATTACTAGATGACCTGACAAGATTTCACAATCCTGCTCCTATGTATCTCAAATGAAAAATCAAGGCACACGTAGTTTTGAGTAAAAAAAAGTTTATTTGTTGGTTGATTTTAACGAAAACAGTCTTGTATTAATCGACATAAAATATTATTTTACCCAAAACAGGTGAGGAGCAGACATTTACACCATAATGAATAGATTTATAAATCACATTCACGCCACTTATCTCAATTCAACGATTGTGGATCAAGCATTACTTTGCATCATCTTAAGACAAAATGTCTTTCATTTTTGAAAAGTTTTTTAGGGTTGTGCCAAAAGGAAAAAAAGGTTTGAATTAGTTTGATGTGTTTTGATAATGGCGAGAGCTTGGATTAACGAGATATACATCTTGCATCCTAGTCTCAAGAGCTCGTGGTATCCACCTCGTTCCGTTTCCATCTTTATTAAAAAAATGTGTTTTGATCTTAGTAAATGCTTTTTTTTAAAGTTTGACTGAGAAAATGCACTCAATATTTTAAAATTAATTTGAATGTGGAATGATATGGATGGCAAAAATGGTCTTGAAATGATTTGATTTGAAAAAAATTACTCGATGTTGGATCAGATATTTATTATTTTTTGTTCTTTTTTTTAAAAGAGTTTATTTTATATATATTTTTGGTTTTTTTGTTAATTATCTATATGAAGGAAATAAAAGCAAGAAAAACGAATAGAAATTACAAACAAGAGGTGATGATACATTTGACAATATGGGGTATAACAAAATGTAATAAAGCTAATAAGAATAATAATATCAAATACTTTAAACAAACAATGAATAAAAGCAAAATAATAATGATAAAGAAAGAAAATAAAGATATATAAAAAACATAAACTATACTTAAGGGTAAAATTAAAATAAAATTTATTTTTAGATATTAAGATAATCTTATAATAATATATTTTTTATATTTTTATTAGTTTATATTAAAAACCAAAGTATCTAAAGAAATAAAAAAAACTTACTTAAACATAAATTTTTTTAATTTTTGATATATTAAAGCTAAAAAAAAGTTATTAAATAATAATAAAAAAATATAACCCTAAAAAAAGCACTTCAATGTTATTATATACTTTAAAAAAATTCTAAACTAAATAAAACAAATCTTAATTTTTTTTAGCAAACACTATAAAGAAAAAAGGATTGGCCTTGGGGTGTCTAAAAGGTGAGAGGGGACGACCCAGAGAGAAGAACAGTAAACCAGCAAACTTTGGAAAAAGCCTGCTCCAACTCGGGTTGGGTACACCTGGCCCAAGCCCGACCCAGGTGATCCATTTTAAACAAAAAAGGCAAATGCTGAAGACACAATCTAAACCGTCTTCTCTAACCAAACCCTTCGGCCATGAAAACGATGTCTTCTACCCTCAAACGAAATGAAAATCAGTTGAAAACTCTTCAATAAAAAAAACAAGGATTTCCCGACTTCTAACCTATAAACAAACTATGGTGGATCAACCAAACCTTAAGCTTCTAATCTTAAACTTCAAAAATCAAATAAATCTCTCACAAATTCGGATAACATATGAGAGGAAAAGGATAATCACCAACCAAACAATTTGTATCAAACAAAAAGGGTAAGGATTCAAGCTTTTGTGTACCTGAACGGGGAAGGATGAATTCCGGAGGTGAGGAAATTTCTGGTGTGGTGGTCCGACATTTCAGATACTTATTCTTTCTTCCTCTAACTCTCCTTATACACCTTCTCTAGCAAGCTTCGGTTGATTTCTATGTAGCCCGATTTTGATAACAAGCCCCTTCAGTAATGTGTTTGAAGTGTGGTTATTGGGTTTGTGTATTAGTTAAGTTTCTTTGTGAATCTAATTATGCAACTAAAAATATGATGGATGCCTATGTTTTTTTTTCTTGTTCTCTGTGTAGTATATTTGAATGTTGCTGTTAGTTTTTTTTTTTGAATTTTTTTTCTCTGATTCTGATGGTTGTTTCTCATGAGCATGAGGGTGGTTATTTTTGATGATTGCTAGGGTTTCTTGGTTGATTTTTTGCTCTCCTTTTCTCTTTTAATTGCTCTGATTTCATATTAAGGGATTAGGGTTTTTTGATGTTGTATTGATGCTGAGTTTTTCTAAAATGATAGAGCCCTTGCTCATGCTTTCAAGATGCAAAAAAAAAAGTTTTTGCCAAAATAGTGAAATTATTTGTTGTACTTGTTGTTGAATTTTAACTTTTTCCTTGTCTTTACATTGTGAAATGACATTAAAAATTCTGCTGAAAAAAGTGTTGTTACAATAGGAACAATATTGTTTTCCCTCTCCTTTTTGAAAATCATTTGGACAATGTTTTTGGTTTTTTTTCCAATTGGATCCAAAGCATTTGGTCACACCGTCATTAGGAGCTCACTTCTCTCTTTTGGTTCCTTAGGTTAAAAGCAAGATAGAATGACATGAAAATTCAAATCGAAGCAAGATGGAATGACATGGAAAGCTTGAAGTCAAAGAGAAAATGGAGTTACTAGAAGATTCAAATATTAGGTGTTAACTTTTATGTTTATGGTTTTTAGAAATAAGTCAAATGTAGAAACATTTTTAATGTACAAGAATGTGTATGTTGATTTTTTGTAATTTTGTTGTATTATTGTTAAAATAAAAATGTGTTATTTATTAAAACATTTTTTTTCATTTTTGTGATTTAAAAAATTAATGTAAAAAGGTAATGTAAAACTTCACTTTTTATTTTATTTTGATGTAACCATTGTTAGACGATATGCTTCGATCTAGAGGGGGTGAATAAATCACAAATTCTACAGCCAAAAATTTTTGGCTAAAATTTGTTTTCAAAATGTGGTGCAGTGGAAAAACGACCCGGATCGAATCGTCTAACTGAACCTACTATCGAAAAGTCATATACGTATCGCAAACCAAACAGAGTGATGACAAACGTAAATGTTCAACAACAACAATCAAGCTACAAATCAATTAAATGCAATGTTGATCGTAACTCGAATATCCAATGAACTAAATCAAAATCAAAATCTACACAAATAATTTATCAAACACTTGATGTGAAATCGATAAAATTGGAAATATAGTTTGTTTTGTTTGTGTTAAAAACCTATCACAATCAAAGTGATTGTGATTATATCAACAACAACACCTTTAAAAGATAGTAGAAAACAATTTTCAATCGAATTGATCAAACAACGATGAACTCGATAAATCACGAAATCGATAATAAAGGAGATAAAGAGAGAAGACCAAGATTTGTTTAGGCAGTTCCCAATCGGCCTCGCTATGCGTACGTCTGCCCTTAAATCAAATTAGAATTGAGATAGTGTTATTAACCTTTTTTTTTTGCAAAATCATTTATACAAGAGATGAAGATTGCAAACCCTCAAAACTCTATTGTTTTGTGTTGATTCTTCCACCTTCAAACCCTTGATCAAGTGACCAAAAATATGGCTACAATCCTCCGATTATCCTGAGCACGCAACTTATTGAAACCCAAGATTCCCAAACACAATTCACTGTATCGCGCTACTTCCTTGTAAGGAAACCACCTTGTCTCAAGGCCTTCACTCAGTCGAATATGTGTTAACATGATCTTGTCCAAAACCTTCAAATCAACCCGATCTTGAAGGAAACCCCCACATTGGTTTTCTTATTTGAAAAACACAAAGCCCCCAACCCAATATTCTTGGTTACACCAAACCTAATTGGGCGTTATCATTCTTAATCTAAATGGTCACCCAATCGAAAAATGATTATGTGTAGTTCAATTGTATGGATGCATAGAATAAGGGATGAAGATGATGGGCAACTTTGTAATCTGGTTTCGTTTAGGTTTGTTCACTAAGAAACTTTGCCTTGAAGAAAATGCATGTATGAGTATATAAAGGTATGTGAAGAAAATGGGCAAAAGAATGCAAGAAAAATAAGACGCAAAAATAATTTTTCAAGTTTTAACTTGCATAGGTCGGCCTATGAAGGTGTTCAAGTCGGCCTGTGAGGCGACCTGAAACGCGACTTGTGGGTAGAATCTACAGGCTTCGTTCTTAGAGCATGGGAGCCAGCTTGAAACATGGATGTGTCGACCTATAATGAAGCTAAGGCTTCCATAGGTCGACTTGATCACGTATAGGTTGGCCTATGATTTTGCTTTGATACACAAACATGACTTTTGGTGTGTATGACATGCTTAAGACCAGTAAAACTTGTTTAGAGACTCTTTTTATGCATCCTAAAGCTAATGGGACAAATGAGCATCTAAATATAGGTTGATATCATCTAATATACAAAAGAGATACGATGTATTATACTACCTTGTCCCTTGTTTGACATAATTCAAATGTCCCTTGTTTGACATAATTCAAAATCTGGTTGAAATTGTAGTCAACATTACTTAACACTCACATACTCTCTCTTTTGATGATGACAAACATATATGATGTAGCCATAACTTTTTGCGCTTATCTTGGTACACGAAATAACTCCCTCTGACTATATGCATTGTTCTTGATAGCTCTTTGATAGATCCACCTAAGTGTATGCATTTATCATGCATAATCCTCTTCATTATCTTGTCTAAACATCTCCCCCTTTGACAACATCAAAAAGAAAGAAAAAAAATATGTTAGAAGTATCACGTAGATGCATATCTCACATATTACAAATACTATAAATAGGCAATTGCAATGAAAAGATTGTGCTCTCGCACAAAGTAAAGAACACATGCTTAATAAACAAACCATAATACTCATATTAATTTTAATTAATTAAGGTACAAGCATTGAAACCTTACATAATTCAAAGGATAAACATCAAACCAAATTCAAAGACTTGGAAACAACCAAATAAAAAAAAAAGCTAAATGTAGAAAAATCTTAAGACACACTAAGAAGACATTAAAACACACAACTCATCACTCCCTTTCACGGCCTCCGGGTCTAGTTCCATAAAACCAGCCTTGACCATCATTTCTAAATTGACAGTCCAAGGAATCACAAATTTCTTGATAGAATTGTATGTAGTGATGGTGATCTTCATTTTGGGCAGCATTCATGTGATTGACTTCCATCTTCTCCTTCATGGTAACTGGCTTCTTTGAGATAAATGAGGCAAATGCCTCAAAATTTGCATCTTGAGTTCTCATATGCTCCCACATACTTTGGAGCTGCGCCATTTGGGCATTTTGGTTACACAACAAATTTTGAAGAATAGAGGTGACAAATGAATTGTTACCAGTAACATTGCTATTTTCCTGCACAATAACATTTTTTGCGTCAAGCATAGGCACATCATCTTCAATATGTTGCTCTGTTGAGGGACCAGTAAATGCAGTAGGATCATTTATATTGTATATATTTTGACCATACTTTCTCAACCTTAGATAGTATGCTTGACGCTCTTCATCCCAAAGTATCTCATGTTAGTTAGAGTCTGTTGAGAGAACTCTTGAATTGGACCAGGCGAGATGAGCGGTAGATTTGGCAAGCCAATGTCAAAGAAATTCATAATCTTTGAGATCATAGATGGATAATAGAAAGATGTCCCCATGTATCCGTCCTTGATGATGAACATATTAGAGACGAAGTAGTGTAGCCAATTGATGTGAGTTTTGTGCATTAGGATGTACATGAGATGAACCTCTGCATTGTCCACTCGAGTATATACGCCTTTCTTGGGATGTAAAATATGAGAAGCAAGCCACAAAAGGATTCTCGGAGTCATTTTGAATTGACTGACTACTACAACTTCATTACAGTCTTCTAGCCTTGGGGATTTGAGCATTTCGTTGAGATGAACATTCAACTCAAAGTCCTTATGAGCATGAGTGTCTGTTACCAAAGGACCAGCTTTATCCTTTACATTTCATCCTCTACATTAGGATCACTTATGGTAATGTCAAACAGTTGCTTCCAAACATCATCATTTACTTCATAAATCTTATTCCCAATAGTGAATTTGAAATAAGATTCATTATGCTCATGTAGTCCGGAATATAATACACGAGCTAGATCCTTATTGTAATCTTGCGACAACTGCAGAAAATAGTTGACTTGCTGGTGTTCTACGAATCGTGCCACAACAGTAATCTCTAGACTTCCAATAACAAAAGCCTTCCATACATGTTGTTTCATGACAAGGCGGTGCAAAAATTTCTGTTCAAATTTTGTTACGCAGTTGTCAGAAACTAGATATAGCATGGTGTTTGGAATGGTTGATGATGATAATGCGTTAGCCTTATCACTCTTTCTTTTTGCAGTTTTGGGAGCCATTTGGATTGATAGAAGTTTATGACAGAATTGAAATGTTTGAAACAAGATGAAAACAAATGCCAATTTATAGGAAATGAGAGAAAGAAGGGGAATTTAGAATATTCATTGTTACAAGAATGTAGAGAGTTTAATGATTTAATGTCATGAAATTAATAGCATTAGTGATGAATTAAGAACAAAAAGAGGAGTTACATTGGTTGGCTAGAGTTTGAATAACAAAAGACTCACATTCATGAACCAACCATGCATGTAGGAATGTGAATTTTGTTGGTCAAATAAGCCATAACTCGTCCACTTATTTGTCATAGGGCGACCTATACGATAGCATGTGTCGGCCTATACTATTAGTTTTTGTGAAAATATGCAATTTTAATTTGCATAGACTGACCTATACGAGGTAAGGTCGACCTATACTAAACCAGTCAGAAGAAGGATTTTAATTCAGATGACACAGGTCGACCTATTCAATTATGTGTCGACCTATAGACTTCTCATTCAAAGAATTTGAATCAAATGAACTTCTAGACACCACCAATGACTCGAATTAGACTCATGCATACTACCTTGATTGAAGACTTATGAATATGATAATGTCATACCCCAAATTTGTCCTACCTTTTTTCAAAATTCTCATTTGCCCGATTTTGTTTTTAATTTACCTCGCTTATACAGCGTAGCGTAATTTTCAGCAAAAACGAGCATGTTCACTTTTTAGCCCAATAAGAGCATGCCACGTGGTATTTGTTTTTGTATATATTTATCATTATTTTTATTTAATGATTTATTTTTATAATATGTAAATATAATATATTTTTAACATTAGGTAATTAATTAACTTAAATTTAGAATTAAATAAGAATTTTAACTAGTTTTTTTATTATTATTATTATTAATAGATTTAGAATTATTTTAATTAAGATAGAATTAGTTTAGGGTTGAATTAGGAATTGATTAAGTTTAAGTTAGAATTAGAAATAGATTTATTAACTTAGTTTATTATTCAGAAAAATTAAAAGAAAAAATAAAATAAAAAGAAATTGAAGGACACAGTGGAGATTTTTTCTTCGTTTAGATTTGTGGATAGTGGATATAAAAAGAGTGTTACTGTTCATCATCATCCAAAAAAACCGGGGTTACTGTTCACCGAAATCCCCAATTCACTCCAAACCCTATCCGCCGCCACCCTAACCTGAAGAAACCCTAACCCTAAAAAGAATGTAGATCCTCTTCTTCACTCTAAACCGGCGCCGCAGCTCACACTCTTCTCTCCTATAAAAATTCAGCAAATCGCCACCATCGCCATCAAAAACCCTCATTTTTCTCCTTCTCACCACAAATCCTGTTAAACTCTTTCAACCATCACCTTCTTCTAAACCCACCGTCGTCTCCGTCGCACCATCACCCATAAACTCTCCGACATCATCATCAACTCACTCCTCCTTCAACCGCAAACCTCGTTTTCCCCATTACCTCGTACATACAGCAAATGAAATTGTCGAGAGTGTACTGGTTTTTTATCTTGAGTTATTGTTTAGTGTTTTGTTTTTGCAGGTAGCTAGGGCTTACATCCCCCTTTGAGAGTTTGATTTCGATGTATCAGTTTGAGGAGAAAGATAGGGCGTGTGGTTTGACGTCACAATGACGACTCTGTCTCAAGTCAGTAACAACATGATATCACGAGGATTTCTTCAACTCTACAACAACATGAGCTAAAACATGCACTGCGTCGACTCATATCGCAAGCTCGGCAACTACACAGCGTTTCAGATGAGCTTCTTTATTATGCACGACCATAACGGTTACGATAACATTACGAACTTAGTTCATCAATTTTGGTTCTGCTACAAGAATATCATTTTAATCATGCCGTAAAGAGGAAACAATCATCAAACTCTACATTGTTCCATGTTATTCCATTCCCATCTTCTCCATAAACTCAAACACAAATTCACCAATAACACTCTCTTTTCTTTTTCATTTTCTTCATCTTCAAACACTCAACAAACTCACCCAAATATTCTTCAACTCTGCACTCATTCCCACACCCTTTCACACACAAAGCAACTCCATGCCTTTGCCATCCTCCACTCTTTCCTCCCTCACAGCGTCTCCATCTCCGCTTCTCTCATTCTACAATACGCTACCTTTGGACACCCAAAAAGTTCCCTTTTTCTCTTCCAAAAAGTTGTTTCATTTTCCCGCTCTGCTTTCTTGTGGAACACCCTCATCCGTGCTTATTCTATTGCTGGTGTTTTTGATGGGTTTAGTATTTATAACACCATGGTTTGTTCTGGTGTTAAGCCTGATGATCATACCTACCCTTTTGTTTTAAAGGGTTGTTCTGATTATTTGGAGATTGATAAGGGTAGGGAGGTTCGTGGGGTTGTGTTTAAGTTTGGTTTTGATAAGGATGTTTTTGTTGGAAATACCCTTTTGATGTTGTATGGTAATTGTGGTTTTCTTGTTGATGCGATGAAGGTGTTCGATGAAATGTTTGAAAGGGATAAGGTTTCTTGGAATACTGTTATTGGTTTATGTTCTGTTCAGGGTTTTTATAAGGAGTCACTTGTTTTTTTTAAATAGATGGTTGGTTCTGCTCCGGTTATTAGACCGGATTTGGTTACTGTTGTTAGTGTGTTGCCGGTGTGCGCGGACAGTGAGAATGTGGTTATGGCAAGAATTGTGCACGGGTATGCTTTGAAGGTTGGTTTGTTTAGTCATGTTAAAGTTGGAAATGCATTTGTTGATGTTTATGGGAAATGTGGGAGTGAGGAGGCTTCTAAGAAAGTTTTTGATGGGATGGATAAGAGAAATGAGGTTTCGTCGAATGCTATTATTACTAGTTTTTCTTTTAGGGGATGTTATATGGATGCTTTGGATGCATTTAGGTTGATGATTGATGCAGGAATGAGACCAAACCCTGTCACCATTTCTAGTATGCTACCTGTATTAGGAGAATTAGGACTTTTTAAGATGGGAATGGAAGTCCATGGGTTTAGTTTAAGGATGGGTATTGAGTCTGATATTTTTATTGGCAACTCTTTGATAGATATGTATGCGAAATCGGGATTGTCGCGCACAGCGTCTACTATATTTAACCCAATGGAAGAGAGAAATATTGTGTCATGGAATGCTATGGTTGCAAATTTTGCTCATAATAGACACCATTTTGCAGCTGTAGAATTAGTGAGGCGAATGCAAGCTCATGGAGAAAACCCCAACAACGTGACCTTCACAAATGTTCTTCCAGCATGTGCAAGATTAGGTTTCCTGAATGTTGGAAAAGAAATTCACGCCAGAATAATTCGAATTGGATGCGCCTTTGATTTGTTTGTCTCCAATGCTCTGACCGACATGTATTCGAAGCGCGGACGTTTGAGTCTTGCTCGAAATGTTTTCAATAATTCTGTCAAGGATACAGTTTCTTACAATATACTAATTATAGGCTATTCTCAAACAACTAACAACTCAGAGTCTCTAAATTTGTTTTCAGAAATGAGACTCTCTGGCATGATGCCCGATATTGTTTCGTTCATTGGTATCATATCAGCTTGTGCAAATCTTGCTTCTATAAAGCAAGGTAAGGAGATTCATGGGCATCTGGCAAGAAAGCTTTTTCATACTCATCTTTTTGCAGCAAATTCCCTTTTGGATTTGTATACCAAGTGCGGCCGAATCGATCTTGCAACTAAAATCTTTGACTGTATTCAACACAAAGATGTCGCCTCATGGAACACTATGATTTTGGGATACGGTATGCTTGGTGAACTGGACACTACAATCAACCTTTTTGAAGCAATGAAGGACGATGGTGTGGAATACGATTCAGTTTTGTTTATTACTGTTTTATCAGCATGTAGTCATGGAGGTCTAATTGAGAAAGGAAATAAATACTTTAAGAAAATGAAGGATCATAATATTGAGCCAACACTCCACACTACATTGAACTTGTAAATTGGTATTTAAAGTTAAGTTGCTCTGATTTTCCTCTTATTTTTCTTTCCACTGCTGCTATGTGTTTTTGCAAGTTAAAGGAGATAGCAATTGTAGCAACGTTGCGGGATTTCGTTTTGGTTACCTGACAATAACTCGATTTGTTTCTGGTTTTATGGATGTTGTTGTTGATGCTGCTAGTAGTATTTGGTGTTGTAAAGCTTGTATTCCCGTATGCGGAAGCTGGTGAACTTTGTAGGTCGTTGAACCAATTAACTCATGTAGAAGTCTCAGGATCTAATCAAAGAAGAATATCAATTTGGAACGAGAATTGAAGCCACCGACTCAACATCCACAGCAACGCAACATGGAAATTCGATAACAGCCATGAATATTTCTTCAACAACCATAATGATGTGCATTCAGCGACATTGACACTTCGACTTGAGTAGCAACCGACGCAGCCGCTCAGATTCACAGCATCAACTCGGCATTTCAAGTGATACACGAGGAAACCGACCTTGCTACAAAATCAGCATCAACCATCGAGGTTCAAGTATCGTTTCGAGCCATTTCTTTTTTATTTCAGCTTAACTGTCTGTTATGTCAATTGTTGATTTGTCTGTGGATTTAGATTAGTGTATATGTTGTTGGTTTTTGGCTGTGACCTTGTTCAATTGAGTGCACTACTCGGTGAATGAGTAATCTTTGGATTAAGTACATGAAGTATGCTGGTTTTTATTTATAGCTGATGTTGGTGAATTAATATAACAGTAACTTTTGTGCAAGATTTATATTTGTTTGTTTTGGAGGTAGTTTGCCTTGTATTTGCAGCAATACAACTCCATACGCACCAACGAGTCCGGCCAACGAATTCACGTCTTCTCAACAACAACTTTGACACTGCAACCATATCAGTGTTGATACATGTACCGCAGCAGCCTCATCTTCAACAATCTTGTGGCAGCTCTCACTCTGGTTATACGGCGTCGGTAAATCCTTGAGTCCCTGCTCTTTGGTTCAATTGTATATCAGCACTCGATTGGGCTTGTTTGCTACTGGAGATTCGATGTATTTATCTTTGTTTTCAAGGCATTGTGTGTTTGTTTTTGTTCTAAAACTTTGTCGAATATCCGACGTGACGTCGTTAATATTCAAGCTGATTGTGAATTAATAATGTTAGTTCTGAGTTAGTAAACCGGCTGCTATTTTTAATTAATAATCTTAGTTCTAATTTAGTAAATTAGCTCTTGTTATGAATTAATAAATAGTATTAGTTTTTTAGTTAGTAAATTCTATACTGTTATGAATTAGTGATTTTGGGTCATGGTAAGTGATTTAAGTATAATAAACAATTTCAATAAGTTATTCAAACCTTTAGTTTTATTTCAAATTCAATTAAATATTTTTCAATGCGATTAATTAAAACATTTTCTTAATTAATAACGAAAGTAGTGGGTTCTTAGGGTCTAGCATCCTTTGAGTCTTTGAACAACCGCTCTCGAGGCGCACGCCGTCGAGTTATGGTTGTTTCGTCTTTCGGTTTTCAAATCGTTTTTTTCTCAATTAAAACTTCTAAAAAGATATTTTTAAACATTCTATAAATATTTTTATAAAAATATATAGTTCAAAATTATTACTAAATAGATTTTTTAAATATTAAACTTTAAAGAAAATACACTTTATTAATAAAGTTAAAATATTAAACTTTTCTCAAATCAAAACTTTTTACAATTGATTAATTTATTTTATACATGAAAATTACAACTATTTTTTAACCAAATTAAACTATCTTCCTAAAACAAATTTCAAAATAATTAAATTCTTGGATCTCGCCTTCCTTGAATTTTTTAAGCGACCGCTCTCGAGGTGCACACCTCGAGTTGTGACCCTTTTGATCTTATTTTCTAGAGTATATGGCACGCTTAGTCCGAGTACTCTAATATTTTCAAATTATTTTCATAACTAAATCACGAAATAATCGAGTTCCTGGAGTCGCGCATTCCTCGAATTCGCGAGTGACTACTATTGTGGCGTACGCCTTGTATGGTGTGTCATTCAAACTTTCGTTCTTAAAATACCTCCTCTAATTATTCGGATAAGTATTCACTGTCCAACAAATATGTTTCATAATTAATGGAATGAAAAAGATGTCGTTAGGATCTAGCACCTCAATGATATCCCGATTACTTGGTTACAAGGCCGACGTCTCGTTTATCGAGTAGTCGTCATTCCTCCTAATTTCCAACTCGTCTAACCTCGTTCCTCGCCTTCGTGCGATCGAGTCTAAACCCTAGTACACATCTAAACTGTATATCAAATTCAAATTTTTTTCTTAATCAAATTACGAAAGAACTGAGTTCTTGAAGTCTCGCACTCCTTGAATTCTTGAATGACAACTATCGAGGCGTACGCCTTAGGTAGCGTGTCATTCGAACTTTCGTTCCTAACACACGCGCCCTAACTATTTGGACAAATACCGCCATTGTCCATTCAAATAAACTTTCATAATTAATTGAATGAAAAAGGTATCATTGGGATCTAGCATTCCGATGGTATCCCGATTAATCGATTGCGAGACTGACGTATCGTTTATCGGGCAGTCGGCATTCTCTCCCAAATTTTCAACCCAACTCCCTTTCCTCGCCTCCGTGCGATTGAAACTTCCTTAAACACTAATTTCGAAGTTAGTTGAATGAAAAAGGTGTCGTTGGAATCTAGCATTCCAATGACATCCCGATTAATTGATTGCGAGGCTGACGACTCGTTTATCGAATAGTCGTCATTCTCCATCAAATTACCTAACCAAACTCCTCTTTCTTGCCCCCGTGCAATCGAAACCTTAAACCTATTACAATCTACCCTCCTTTTCCAAAATCAAAAAACATCCAATGCGATAAACACTAAATTCCTCGCCCTTATGTGATTTCCATCAAAAACACATTTTACCAAGAACATTGTTTAGTCCCTTCTTCCGCGCATAACAAACTCGAGCTTCAGCCCCCCTAGCGAGCAGACAAGCCAATGTTTAGCAGTTAGAATGCGACCTAAACACTCGTTCGTTCCCATACCAAAGCTCTTTACCGTAGTTAGCCGAACTACGGCGCTCTGATTTCTCACATCTATTGAGAATACATAGGCATAGGATTGCGATGATCCTAGCGAGCACTTTTCCTTCTTTCTCACCTTTAGGCTCCCATACCTTTTACCAAAGAACATTGTTTAGTCCTTCTTCCGTGCATAACAAACTCGTGCTTCAGCCTCCCCTAGCAAGCAGACAAGCCAATGTTTAGCAGTTAGAATGCGATCTAAACTTTCGTTCATTCCAAACACAAACCTTTTACCGTAGTTAGCCGAACTACGGCTGCTCTGATCTCTCATATCTGTTGAGAGTACGTAGGCATAGGATTGCGATAATCCTAGCGAGCACAATCCCCTCTTTTTCCCGTAGTCCCACGAACTACGAATGCTCTGATTTTCCACTTCTTATAAGTGAATATACGTAGGCACAATGGCCCCAATCCTTGGCGAGCACCCTATCCTATAACCACCCATTTCCCCCTATAGGAGAAACCTTAGAAGAAAACTAACAAGCATAACTAACTTTACTCTCGAATCGAATCAAGAGGTTCCCGTTGAGTACAACGGACGTAGAGGGTGCTAATACCTTCCCTCTGCGTAACTGACTCCCGAACCTAGAATATTGGTTACGATGACCATGTTTTTATCTCTCTTAAAGGTTTTATCGATATTTTCCTATTCCATCCTTGGAATGAATAAAGTTCGGTGGCGACTCTGTTCGAACGTATTTTCCGCGTCCATCGCGAGGATCGTATTTTTCGAGGTACGACAGATGGCGACCCTGCTGGGGAAACGCATAGCCCTATGCAAGAGAGAGTCAAGCCTAACTTGACTCGATTTGAGAGTGCTAGCTTTGCTTAACTATTTACTTTATAATGGTTTTCTTCTATTGTTTGTTTATTTCTATTGAATGTTGTTTATTGTATCTGCCTGCTGGATTCGGGGATAACATTGCAAGTAAAGCTCTACACCCGAGCTTTGGAAAAAAAAGAGAGAAAACATAGTCTAGAATTGGTAGTAATTAGTGTTATTCCCCAGGGACTCGCTCCTTGTGTGCCTAGCATGAAAGCTTCTCCAGAATAGACCTTTTCGTAGATCCTATCGTAGCGCAGCTAGCTTGTTACACGATTTGATTCATGAAGGGTCCATGACTCTGGGAACTACTCTTAGAACCAGTTCTTATATTGGTGGTCGTGTAATGTTAGTCTCCGAGGACCCGCTCCTCGTGTGCCTAGCATGAGGACTCCGCTCAAGAGAGACCTTATCGTACTCTCGTTATAATACAACTAGCCTGTTGCATAATGTTGATGTGATCGGTGTCCGTGATCTTGGGAACCTTATCCATCAACATAGAAGTTATCCCGTGAGTGGGTCTGTGGGTAAAGAATATAGAACTTTCCTAGTATAGCCTACCGGTTAGGGTGCTTTGACCTGCTTATGTTATCCTGGATCCTATTTGTGCCTGCATTGCATTCGCATATCATTGCATCTGCATTTCATTTGCATTGCATATCATTCTCTCAGCCAGAAAACTTATCCATCCTTTGTCCATAATCCGCAGTTGATTTCCTGACACCCGTATCGGACTTGAAGCAGCCTTTGGAAGAATCATGAGTTCAGAAGAGCAGAACCAGTTTGCATCAAGAGCAGATGTTGACTTAATGAAGAACCAGTTGGACCAGCTTGTGGAAGCTATGCTAGCCTTTTCAAGGAGAGAAAATAAATCTCAACGGCCTATAGTCACTAAGAACGTCATACCTCAGCCTATGCGGATTCCTGTTGAAGACCAGGTTATACAAGAGCGTCACATTATTCAGGATGAACACGCCTCGTCTCATGATGCTGTTGAATACCATAGTTTCGTATTCACTACACCGAATTCCCAAGTGGCAAGCTTGGTGAGGAATGTTGAACGACCTCAGAATGATGAGTTTGCTGAAAAATGTCGTGTGTTGGAAGAGAAAGTTGAAGCCATGATGGGGCGTGATACTTCTGATCTGAATGCTTTGAATATGTGTTTGGTACCCGGACTTATGATACCTCCAAAGTTCAAGATGCCAAATTTTGAAAAGTACAAAGGAGATAGCTGTCCGAAGCAACATTTGGTAATGTTTTGCAGAAAGATGACGTTCTATGCTCGCAATGACAAACTTATGATTCACTGTTTCCAAGACAGTTTGAGTGGGGCATCTTTAAGTTGGTACATACAGCTAGAAAGTAGCCATATTCAGTCGTGGTCGGACTTAGCCAACGCCTTTCTGAAACAATACCAATACAATCTTGATGTGGCTCCCAACCGCATACAGTTGCAAAGCTTATCTCAAGAGGAAAATGAGTCTTTCAGAGGGTATGCTCAGAGATGGAAAGAGGTAGCTGCTCGCGTCCAACCACCACTCTTGGACAGGGAATTGGTTGACATGTTCATAGAGTCTTTGCAAGAACCATACTTGGAAAAGATGATAGCCAATGGGACATCCAACTTCTCTGATTTGGTATCAGTAGGAGAACGTATCGAGAGTCATCTCAAAAGTGGAAAGATCCAAGACACTTCGAACATCCCAGCCAGTGAAAGTGAATCAGTTGTTAGCTCCCGAGAGGAAGAAAAAGATGAGATAAACATGATCAGGGACACTCCCCATGCTCCATCCTTGGTGCCTTATCTTCAGTACCCAATCATCTCGACTGTTCAAAGCCAGCAATCCTATGGGTCTACCTGTGTGACTCCAATCTCTTCACATGGTCAATATTCTCCTGTTAATAGACGTCCGCAACAACGACGTTACTATAATCAGAGACCAAAGAGACACTTTGATCCATTACCAATGCCATACAATCACGTGCTACCACGTTTGATTAGTAGTGGACTGATAATGCCAAAGGGTTTGGATCCTGTGATCCCACCATATCCACCAGGTTTTGACATCAATGCACGATGCGGCTACCATGCTGGCGCAATGGGGCATTTGACTGAAGATTGCAAACAGTTCAAGAATAAGGTTCAAGATCTGATCGAGTCCAAGCTAATCTCGTTCACACCTCAAGGACTTCATATCAACATCAAACCTTCACCTAGTCAAGTGAGTTCCTCAGTCCATGGCATGGAAGAAGCTGCGGAGAGTAGATATGAAGAAGGTTATCATACTGGTCTCGATGAGCAAGAAGGGTAACTCAACTGTGATGCAAAAGAGAAAAGTCCAGTTCCTCAATATTGGCAATTTTCATATTGTTTTTACGCATTTGTAGTTTCTTTTCTGTTATAATGCTACTTGCTTTTAGACATTGTTTCTTATTAATGGTATTGTTAATGTGATAATTATGCATGTTTTTGATCAAATCCATTCGTATTCACTCACATTTTCTCACTTATTGCAAAAAATCACAAAATTTTTTCACTCCACTTCCTTTATCGCACTGCTGTTTAACAAAGATTTGAGGAAGGATGACGAAAACAAAATACCCATAATTGCTGATAGTATGCTTTTGGATAAAATCTCGCCGATGATGTACAGGCATTGCTTCAAATCCCCAAACACCGGAGAGATAAGGAGTTAGTCCCTAGTCAACCACTTTGAACCTAGAAGTAGGAGTTTTCTTCGGATTGCTAAACCCTTACGCTTAACCTGGGGCAGGATAGTGTTCAATTAACCTGATTACGCACTCGAGTCACGAAGAAAAAATCCAAAAGTCATGACGGTTCATTAATGACCATTGACTTGGCAGTCACAAAATTCAAAAAAAGAAAATCAAAAGCCTGCTAAGTCAAATACCTCAAGAGGAGACTTAGGAAAAAATCAAGGCAATCCCGATGGACTCGAAAAGCAAGATCAGTCCATGCAAAAGTTAGGGATAAAAAACAAAACCAAAAAGAGGTCCTCGAACTCTCAACAAAAACAAAATAAGATTCAGTGGCCACCCAAACCAAAGGGTTACTGACATCCATCAAAATAAGGTGGCTGCCATTTCAGACAAACTTTAAACCATCAAGTTTACACCGTCAAGTAGGTGCAAAATTAACTGAACGTAGGTGTGGAGATTATCACGAAGAAGGGGTGGGTACAAATAATACTTTGAGCCTAATATCCTTTGTTTTCATAACCGTGAACCAGACCGCGTTACAACCCTCAAAAGACCTAATTGAGGCGGGGTTTAATCTGAAAGCATACTACAGCAAGGTTGCGTAAACTGACTCCTCACATGATTGCTAATCACCAGCATTGGTGTCATTATTCTTGCTATATCTTTCGCACCAGATAAATTAGCAATGCGTTTGGACTAATAGTCCACTCGTCATACATTGTCACATCATTCTAATAAATGATCCTTTCAAATTTTGCATAAATGTCGCATTAAAATTACCATTTTTTTAATAAACACTTTTAACTGCAAGTCAGTACTTGGCATTATGGAAATTCCAACAAAAGAACAGTCAAAGAGGAACTCGATCACTCATCGGTGTTGACCTGAATCAAGAATTTCTCATAACCCTTACAGACTGGGGCAAGTTCTTCCGAGTTTCAAACAGGGGCATATTACTGCAAAATCTAGACACTGGGGCAATCATTGTAGACCATGTCATGGTATAAATCTTTAAGGAAAAATCTTCAGATACCCTACAGACTGGGGCAGGCTAGATTGAACAGGGGCAGTTTCCCTCCTTACCTTCAAAGTTGTCTAAGCAGAACATGCCAAACACCAGTAACTGTTGAGTTCACAACAAGCGTCAAAGGCCTTGGGGCAGAGCAAAAGCACGATCAACACGCATTGGTTAAGTCGCTACGCTCGCATATTCAACATGCTTTGGTTGTGTCGCTACGCTCAACATTTGTAAGCCGTACATTGGCTAGAAGTTAAGGTTCTCCCAGGAACAAGCGGCCAACTTTTGCAAGGATCTAACTTGGGGCACCGAGAACATCCACATCTGTCTTCTGACCATAGCATCATAAAATACCATGTGTCGGGAAGTCAAATAATTTCACCAAATAAAGTCCACTTCTGTTGGCATCCCATAAAACTAAAAAAGTCCATTTTTATTGGCAACCAAATAAAAGTCCAACCCCGCTTGGCATCTATTAAAGTCCAATTTGTATTGGCAACCATTAAAAGTTCAACCCCGCTTGGCGTCTCCTAAAGTCCAATTTGTATTGGCAACTATTAAAAGTCCAACCCCGTTTGGCATCTCTTAAAGTCCAATCCTTTATTGGCAACTACCAAAGTCCACCCTTATTGGCACCTTCATAAAACCAATCTCCTGCTTGCATTTACATATGCATCATGTAATTGACATGTATCATACACATACATAGCATGATCATTCCCTCTTTCAACCCCCGAGTTGATATGTCTTTATTTTCTCGACCCCCGAGTCGATATTTTCCTTTTCTTCTTTCAACCCCCGCGTTGATATTTTGTTTTCCTCGACCCCCGAGTCGATGTTGTTCTTTATGTTCTCAACCCCGAGTTGATATTTACCTTTCTTCGACCCCCAAGTCGATATTTACCTTTCTTCAACCCCCGCGTTGATATTTATCTTTCTTCAACCCCCGAGTTGATATGTCTTTATTTTCTCGACCCCCGAGTCGATATCTTTGTTATCTTTTTCTCTCGACCCCCGAGTCGATACTTGTCTTTATTTCCTCGACCCCCGAGTCGATATTGCCTTTATTTTCTCTCGACCCCCGAGTCGATATTTGCTATTCTTCTTCAATCCTCAAGTTAACTTGTTGTTCTGATTTATCCTCGACCCCCGAGTCGATAGTATATTTGTTCTTCTCAACCCCCGAGTTGATGTGCCAATATACCCTGTAAATCTTTTCACCTTGTTGCATCTAATCTTAAACTAGAAATAAAGCCTTACCAATTTGGTTACCCGGTTGCATTCTCATGTGCATTCCATATCAAGCATTACGTTTTCATTCCCATATGCATCTTATTTCCCTAGCAGTCGCATCATTTGCATATTTGCGTATCATACAAAGCATTGCATTTTATCCCCAGCGACATAGCATAACAGGATCCAGGATCAGTTCACAAGCATCTTGACCGGTTCTCTATCAAAGTCGGAAGTATTTCTCTAGAAAGAGTTAATGTCGCATGTGTTCAAGGAATTCTATCCCCAGTAAGCCATTCTTTAACCATGCAGTTGATAATGACGATTCCCAGCAGTCGTTGCTCTGGTGGCTCCCCAAGCAGAGGTTACCTTAAAAAGTTTCTTGAAGGCTTTCCCCCTGCAGAGTTTGCACAATGTTACTCCTCTAAATAGAATTTTAGCTCAACTATTCCTCAGCGAAATTATCACTCGAGATACTACTTTGGTATCATCGAAGAGCCTTAATGAATAAGGTACTACTTCGACCACCCTAAGAATCTCAAGTTTTGTTCGAGCTACTGCTTTGGTATCATCGAAGGACCTTAACGAATGAGGGGCCGCTTCGACCACCCAAGGAGGATCACTTATACTGCTCTGGTATCACGAAGAACCTTACTGGATAAGGGACTGCTTCGACCACCCAGGGAATATCAGGTTATCTCGTTCATCTATTTTTGCATTCGGTCATCCCGTTCAGGTATATCCTATCTCTTTGCATTTTTACTTGCTTGTCGGACAAATTTCGGGGTCTTTTTTGTATCTAATTGACTTCCACCCTGAAAATGAACGCCATGCAGCTGTTCATTCTCTCAGGTTCAAGGCAATTAGATAGGGGCATCTGTCATACCCCAAATTTGTCCTACCTTTTTTCAAAATTCTCATTTGCCCGATTTTGTTTTTAATTTACCTCGCTTATACAGCGTAGCGTAATTTTCAGCAAAAACGAGCATGTTCACTTTTTAGCCCAATAAGAGCATGCCACGTGGTATTTGTTTTTGTATATATTTATCATTATTTTTATTTAATGATTTATTTTTATAATATGTAAATTTAATATATTTTTAACATTAGGTAATTAATTAACTTAAATTTAGAATTAAATTAGAATTTTAACTAGTTTTTTTATTATTATTATTAATAGATTTAGAATTATTTTAATTAAGATAGAATTAGTTTAGGGTTGAATTAGGAATTTATTAAGTTTAAGTTAGAATTAGAAATAGATTTATTAACTTAGTTTATTATTCAGAAAAATTAAAAGAAAAAATAAAATAAAAAGAAATTGAAGGACACGATGGAGATTTTTTCTTCGTTTAGATTTGTGGATAGTGGATATAAAAAGAGTGTTACTGTTCATCATCATCCAAAAAAAAACCGGGGTTACTGTTCACCGAAATCCCCAATTCACTCCAAACCCTATCCGCCGCCACCCCAACCTGAAGAAACCCTAACCCTAAAAAGACTGTAGATCCTCTTCTTCACTCTAAACCGGCGCCGCAACTCATACTCTTCTCTCCTATAAAAATTCAGCAAATCGCCACCATCGCCATCAAAAACCCTCATTTTTCTCCTTCTCACCACAAATCCTGTTAAACTCTTTCAACCATCACCTTCTTCTAAACCCACCGTCGTCTCCGTCGCACCATCACCCATAAACTCTCCGACATCATCATCAACTCACTCCTCCTTCAACCGCAAACCTCGTTTTCCCCATTACCTCATACATACAGCAAATGAAATTGTCGAGAGTGTACTGGTTTTTTATCTTGAGTTATTGTTTAGTGTTTTGTTTTTGCAGGTAGCTAGGGCTTACATCCCCCTTTGAGAGTTTGATTTCGATGTATCAGTTTGAGGAGAAAGATAGGGCGTGTGGTTTGACGTCACGATGACGACTCTGTCTCAAGTCAGTAACAACATGATATCACGAGGATTTCTCCAACTCTATAACAACATGAGCTAAAACACGCACTGCGTCGACTCATATCGCAAGCTCGGCAACTACACAGCGTTTAAGATGAGCTTCTTTATTATGCACGACCATAACAGTTACGATAACATTACGAACTTAGTTCATCAATTTTGGTTCTGCTACAAGAATATCATTTTGATCATGCCGTAAAGAGGAAACAATCATCAAACTCTACATTGTTCCATGCTATTCCATTCCCATCTTCTCCATAAACTCAAACACAAATTCACCAATAACACTCTCTTTTCTTTTTCATTTTCTTCATCTTCAAACACTCAACAAACTCACCCAAATCTTCTTCAACTCTGCACTCATTCCCACACCCTTTCACACACAAAGCAACTCCATGCCTTTGCCATCCTCCACTCTTTCCTCCCTCACAGCGTCTCCATCTCCGCTTCTCTCATTCTACAATACGCTACCTTTGGACACCCAAAAAGTTCCCTTTTTCTCTTCCAAAAAGCTGTTTCATTTTCCCGCTCTGCTTTCTTGTGGAACACCCTCATCCGTGCTTATTCCATTGCTGGTGTTTTTGATGGGTTTAGTATTTATAACACCATGGTTTGTTCTGGTGTTAAGCCTGATGATCATACCTACCCTTTTGTTTTAAAGGGTTGTTCTGATTATTTGGAGATTGATAAGGGTAGGGAGGTTCGTGGGGTTGTGTTTAAGTTTGGTTTTGATAAGGATGTTTTTGTTGGAAATACCCTTTTGATGTTGTATGGTAATTGTGGTTTTCTTGTTGATGCGATGAAGGTGTTCGATGAAATGTTTGAAAGGGATAAGGTTTCTTGGAATACTGTTATTGGTTTATGTTCTGTTCAGGGTTTTTATAAGGAGTCACTTGTTTTTTTTAAATAGATGGTTGGTTCTGCTCCGGTTATTAGACCGGATTTGGTTACTGTTGTTAGTGTGTTGCCGGTGTGCGCGGACAGTGAGAATGTGGTTATGGCGAGAATTGTGCACGGGTATGCTTTGAAGGTTGGTTTGTTTAGTCATGTTAAAGTTGGAAATGCATTTGTTGATGTTTATGGGAAATGTGGGAGTGAGGAGGCTTCTAAGAAATTTTTTGATGGGATGGATAAGAGAAATGAGGTTTCGTCGAATGCTATTATTACTAGTTTTTCTTTTAGGGGATGCTATATGGATGCTTTGGATGCATTTAGGTTGATGATTGATGCAGGAATGAGACCAAACCCTGTCACCATTTCTAGTATGCTACCTGTATTAGGAGAATTAGGAATTTTTAAGATGGGAATGGAAGTCCATGGGTTTAGTTTAAGGATGGGTATTGAGTCTGATATTTTTATTGGCAACTCTTTGATAGATATGTATACGAAATCGGGATTGTCGCGCACAGCGTCTACTATATTTAACACAATGGAAGAGAGAAATATTGTGTCATGGAATGCTATGGTTGCAAATTTTGCTCAGAATAGACACCATTTTGCAGCGGTAGAATTAGTGAGGCGAATGCAAGCTCATGGAGAAAACCCCAACAACGTGACCTTCACAAATGTTCTTCCAGCATGTGCAAGATTAGGTTTCCTGAATGTTGGAAAAGAAATTCACGCCAGAATAATTCGAATTGGATGCGCCTTTGATTTGTTTGTCTCCAATGCTCTGACCGACATGTATTTGAAGCGCGAACGTTTGAGTCTTGCTCGAAATGTTTTCAATAATTCTGTCAAGGATACAGTTTCTTACAATATACTAATTATAGTCTATTCTCAAACAACTGACAACTCAGAGTCTCTAAATTTGTTTTCAGAAATGAGACTCTCTGGCATGATGCCCGATATTGTTTCGTTCATTGGTATCATATCAGCTTGTGCAAATCTTGCTTCTATAAAGCAAGGTAAGGAGATTCATGGGCATCTGGCAAGAAAGCTTTTTCATACTCATCTTTTTGCAGCAAATTCCCTTTTGGATTTGTATACCAAGTGCGGCCGAATCGATCTTGCAACTAAAATCTTTGACTGTATTCAACACAAAGATGTCGCCTCATGGAACACTATGATTTTGGGATACGGTATGCTTGGTGAACTGGACACTGCAATCAACCTTTTTGAAGCAATGAAGGACGATGGTGTGGAATACGATTCACTTTCGTTTATTGCTGTTTTATCAGCATGTAGTCATGGAGGTCTAATTGAGAAAGGAAATAAATACTTTAAGAAAATGAAGGATCATAATATTGAGCCAACACTCCACACTACATTGAACTTGTAAATTGGTATTTAAAGTTAAATTGCTCTGATTTTCCTCTTATTTTTCTTTCCACTGCTGCTATGTGTTTTTGCAAGTTAAAGGAGATAGCAATTGTAGCAACGTTGCGGGATTTCGTTTTGGTTACGTGACAATAACTCGATTTGTTTCTGGTTTTATGGATGTTGTTGTTGATGCTGCTAGTAGTATTTGGTGTTGTAAAGCTTGTATTCCCGTATGCGGAAGCTGGTGAACTTTGCAGGTCGTTGAACCAATTAACTCATGTAGAAGTCTCAGGATCTAATCAAAGAAGAATATCAATTTGGAACGAGAATTGAAGCCACCGACTCAACATCCACAGCAACGCAACATGGAAATTCGATAACAGCCATGAATATTTCTTCAACAACCATAATGATGTGCATTCAGTGACATTGACGCTTCGACTTGAGTAGCAACCGACGCAGCCGCTCAGATTCACAGCATCAACTCGGCATTTCAAGTGATACACGAGGAAACCGACCTTGCTACAAAATCAGCATCAACCATCGAGGTTCAAGTATCGTTTCGAGCCATTTCTTTTTTATTTCATCTTAACTGCCTGTTATGTCAATTGTTGATTTGTCTGTGGATTTAGATTAGTGTATATGTTGTTGGTTTTTGGCTATGACCTTGTTCAATTGAGTGCACTACTCGGTGAATGAGTAATCTTTGGATTAAGTACATGAAGTATGCTGGTTTTTATTTATAACTGATGTTGGTGAATTAATATAACAGTAACTTTTGTGCAAGATTTATATTTGTTTGTTTTGGAGGTAGTTTGCCCTGTATTTGCAGCAATACAACTCCATACGCATCAACGAGTCCGGACAACGAATTCACGTCTTCTCAACAACAACTTTGACACTGCAACCATATCAGTGTTGATACATGTACCGCAGCAGCCTCATCTTCAACAATCTTGTGGCAGCTCTCACTCTGGTTATACGGCGTCGGTAAATCCTTGAATCCTTGCTCTTTGGTTCAATTGTATATCAGCACTCGATTGGGATTGTTTGCTACTGGAGATTCGATGTATTTATCTTTGTTTTCAAGGCATTGTGTGTTTATTTTTGTTCTAAAACTTTGTCGAATATCCGACGTGACGTCGTTAATATTCAAGCTGATTGTGAATTAATAATGTTAGTTCTGAGTTAGTAAACCGGCTGCTGTTTTTAATTAATAATCTTAGTTCTAATTTAGTAAATTAACTCTTGTTATGAATTAATAAATAGTATTAGTTTTTTAGTTAGTAAATTCTATACTGTTATGAATTAGTGATTTTGGGTCATGGTAAGTGATTTAAGTATAATAAACAATTTCAATAAGTTATTCAAACCTTTAGTTTTATTTCAAATTCAATTAAATATTTTTCAATGCGATTAATCAAAACATTTTCTTAATTAATAACGAAAGTAGTGGGTTTTTAGGGTCTAGCATCCTTTGAGTCTTTGAACAACCGCTCTCGAGGCGCACGCCCTCGAGTTGTGGTTGTTTCGTCTTTCGGTTTTCAAATCGTTTTTTTCTCAATTAAAACTTCTAAAAAGATATTTTTAAACATTCTATAAATATTTTTATAAAAATATATAGTTCAAAATTATTACTAAATAGATTTTTTAAATATTAAACTTTAAAGAAAATACACTTTATTAATAAAGTTAAAATATTAAACTTTTCTCAAATCAAAACTTTTTACAATTGATTAATTTATTTTATACATGAAAATTACAACTATTTTTTAACCAAATTAAACTATCTTCCTAAAACAAATTTCAAAATAATTAAATTCTTGGATCTCGCCTTCCTTGAATTTTTTAAGCGACCGCTCTCGAGGTGCACACCTCGAGTTGTGACCCTTTCGATCTTATTTTCTAGAGTATATGGCACGCTTAGTCCGAGTACTCTAATATTTTCAAATTATTTTCATAATTAAATCACGAAATAATCGAGTTCCTGGAGTCGCGCATTCCTCGAATTCGCGAGTGACTACTATTGAGGCGTACGCCTTGTATGGTGTGCCATTCAAACTTTCGTTCTTAAAATACCTCCTCTAATTATTCGGATAAGTATTCACTGTCCAACAAATATGTTTCATAATTAATGGAATGAAAAAGATGTCGTTAGGATCTAGCACCTCAACGATATCCCGATTACTTGGTTACGGGGCCGACGTCTCGTTTATCGAGTAGTCGTCATTCCTCCTAATTTCCAACTCGTCTAACCTCGTTCCTCGCCTTCGTCCGATCGAGTCTAAACCCTAGTACACATCTAAACCGTATATCAAATTCAAATTTTTTTCTTAATCAAATTACGAAAGAACTGAGTTCTTGAAGTCTCGCACTCCTTGAATTCTTGAATGACAACTATCGAGGCGTACGCCTTAGGTAGCGTGTCATTCGAACTTTCGTTCCTAACACACGCGCCCTAACTATTTGGACAAATACCGCCATTGTCCATTCAAATAAACTTTCATAATTAATTGAATGAAAAATGTATCATTGGGATCTAGCATTCCGATGGTATCCCGATTAATCGATTGCGAGACTGACGTCTCGTTTATCGGGCAGTCGGCATTCTCTCCCAAATTTTCAACCCAACTCCCTTTCCTCGCCGCCGTGCGATTGAAACTTCCTTAAACACTAATTTCGAAGTTAGTCGAATGAAAAAGGTGTCGTTGGAATCTAGCATTCCAATGACATCCCGATTAATTGATTGCAAGGCTGACGGCTCGTTTATCGAATAGTCGTCATTCTCCATCAAATTACCTAACCAAACTCCTCTTTCTTGCCCCCGTGCAATCGAAACCTTAAACCTATTACAATCTACCCTCCTTTTCCAAAATCAAAAAACATCCAATGCAATAAACACTAAATTCCTCGCCCTCATGTGATTTCCATCAAAAACACATTTTACCAAGAACATTGTTTAGTCCCTTCTTCCGCGCATAACAAACTCGAGCTTCAGCCTCCCCTAGCGAGCAGACAAGCCAACGTTTAGCAGTTAGAATGCGACCTAA
Source organism: Lathyrus sativus (assembly GCA_963859935.3). Classification (NCBI taxonomy): domain Eukaryota; kingdom Viridiplantae; phylum Streptophyta; class Magnoliopsida; order Fabales; family Fabaceae; genus Lathyrus; species Lathyrus sativus. The sequence goes on along the minus strand of OZ012739.1, from coordinate 542,187,571 downwards.
ACACTCGTTTGTTCCCATACCAAAGCTCTTTACCGTAGTTAGCCGAACTACGACGCTCTGATTTCTCACATCTGTTGAGAATACGTAGGCATAGGATTGCGATGATCCTAGCGAGCACTTTTCCTTCTTTCTCACCTTTAGGCTCCCATACCTTTTACCAAAGAACATTGTTTAGTCCTTCTTCCGCGCATAACAAACTCGTGCTTCAGCCTCCCCTAGCAAGCTGACAAGCCAATTTATAGCAGTTAGAATGCGATCTAAACTTTCGTTCATTCCAAACACAAACCTTTTACCGTAGTTAGCCGAACTACGACTGCTCTGATCTCTCATATCTGTTGAGAGTACGTAAGCATAGGATTGTGATAATCCTAGCGAGCACAATCCCCTCTTTTTCCCGTAGTCCCACGAACTACGAATGCTCTGATTTTCCACTTCTTATAAGTGAATATACGTAGGCACAAGGGCCCCAATCCTTGGCGAGCACCCTATCCTATAACCACCCATTTCCCCCTATAGGAGAAACCTTAGAAGAAAACTAACAAGCATAACTAACTTTACTCTCGAATCGAATCAAGAGGTTCCCGTTGAGTACAACGGACATAGAGGGTGCTAATACCTTCCCTCTGCGTAACCGACTCCCGAACCTAGAATATTGGTTATGATGACCATGTTTTTATCTCTCTTAAAGGTTTTATCGATATTTTCCTATTCCATACTTGGAATGAATAAAGTTCGGTGGCGACTCTGTTCGAACGTATTTTCCGTGTCCATCGCGAGGATCGTATTTTTCGAGGTACGACAGATAAGGTTTGATGATTTGTTTGCTTTAATCATGTAACATATAATAATGCAAGCATAACTTGGTCCAAGATACAAATTAATCATAATGGCATTTATGTATGGTTACTATAAATATGTAAAATGCAACATACAACAGTCACATTTGATATTTTTGGAAGTAAACATATATCACAAGCATCACTCATAGTTCATCACATATCCTTATAAATTAAACAGGTAAAAGAAACACTTACATACATAGCAAGAAATATGGTTGAAACGATATTACCTCACCGCACACAAGACAGAAGATGCACAAGCATTCCACGAAGAAATTTTGAACGAAAGTTGAAATGAATGCAACATGTTCCACGAAACACAAATAATACCAAAACATTCTTACCACTTTCCTTCTTGCACAAATATATGAAAATGAGATTAGTAATGTATACAAGAGAATCATTTGATGATTATTTTCTCAACTATGATGATAATCTGGCTTTTTCTCATGTTTCATCATTTTAGGTTGATCGCTCCTAGTTTGATGTACTTGAGCAAGTCTAGTCAAAGATAAACTGCATAATTGAATATAACATCCTTCCGACACTTCTCGGATAGCTTATTAGTAATCATTCACACATTTTTACCGCTTAAAAAAAACACAAAGAGTTAACCTGGTTGGTAACAAAATCTGCCTTGTTAGTCACATAGATCAAAACAATAAGGACATGTTACCGTGTTGTGCCTTGATACTCTACGAACAACATGTCATACTCTCTCCAAAGAGTCAAGATGTTTTTTCTGCATGATTAAAAACTTGTGCTAGGTACCCAATCTTCATTGGATCCTTGGAGATTAGTAAAACCTTGATTGCAATTAGGGATCTATTTAAAGACATCATTAGAAACATGGAGTTTCCTAACTCTGCACTTTGCAATATTGTGTCCCTTTTTGCAACAGTAGTGACAATATACGTTTAGAGAAGATAACCTTTTGCTATTTGATTCCTTTTTAACGTAATTATACCTCTGATATGGATATTGAGCTGGCAAGTCATACTTGAAAGTATCTATATCAAAAGTAACCTTGGGTTGCAAAGCCTTATCAAGTTTAGTTTTAGGAGTCTTTGACTCCTTTTGCCAAATGTGACATGTTTTACAACCAAAATTCCACAAAGATCTAGGGTCCTCACCTTGTCCTTCTAGAATATTTGACATAGATTTCCTTAGTGATTCCATATTGTAAAGGTAAAAATTGTGAGTGTCAGTTATTGATTAACTTAACTTAAAATGCAAGAGTCGCCACCACACTTTTTATTTTATCCAAAAGGAAAGGAAAAAGAGCGAACAAAACCTAAACAAGTTCTAAAACAAGAACAAACAGAGAATGGGTAAAGGGGATGGTTACGTAAAGGGAAGGTGTTAGCACCCAAAATGTCTATAGTACTCTATAGGAATCCTTTGAATTATATACGCTTTTTGGTTTGAAGAGGTTTATTTGAAATGAGATTGGGGAGATGAGAAGAGAATTATTTTTTAAAGATTTTTTTGTTTGGAGAGACTTATCACTTCATGCCTACGTACCCACAAAGTACTATATAGGATCAAAACCAGATAGTTCGTGGTACAAATGAAAAAAATGGTTTGTTTTGATTGATTTTTAAATGTAAAGACAAGTCGTCATTTTAAGGAGAAAACTACGACTAGTCGCCCACAAGTATATGACAACATTTTCATCACCTAAAGATGGAGGATTTTGCTTGGATTAAAATCAACAAGTCTATCACTCAACATCTAAGTGAAAAATGTCAACATATTACATACTATGGGGAATAGGAGAATTGCATCTCAACTATAAAAATGACTTATGTCTAAACTTTATGAAAAATTTTAAAATAAAAAATGCAAAAAGGCACAAAAGGTTTGAAGGAGGTGAGGTTTTTTTATGTCTTTTTAAAATTTGTCAAAGTATAATTAACATTGATCGATATTTATTAAAGAAAATAAAGTTTGAAAATCACTTGACCAAAGTCAAGGTTTATTATTAAAGAGGTTTAACTTTAAAAACAAGAAGTTTTTGAAAATTTAAGAAAGGGTGGAGAAGAAGTGACTACCCTAAAGATCAAAATAAAGAGCTAGATATGAGAATGATCTAACCAAAATATAGCAAACTCCATAGCAAGCCCAATAAGAATCACTTCCACCTTGAGTATAAGCCAATAAGCAAAGCCAAATAAAGATAAAGATCTATAATACTCCAAGTATAGGGAAATAGTCCTAATTCTAATTCTAAGGGTTTAAGAATAATCCAAGAAGGTCCAAGGTCTAAGTCCATCCATGAGCATAACCACAAGATTAAGAGCACCAAGTTTTTTAGAGGTTTAAACCTTTATTAGTGTTTTGAACAAGATATGATCAAAGTGTACAAAAGAAAAAGATAGCGGAAGGACAAATAATAATATGATGTGAGATGATAATAATGGAGCATAAAAATAAAAGAGAGATAGGGAGCGAGAAAAAAAACATAAATAAAATTAGTACAATAATATTGTTAGTGAGTTAGTGATTAGTTGTTAGAACAAATGATCAACGATGGTTAAATAATATACTCATGCCAAAGTTAATGAAGACTCATTAGAGGATTGATAAAATCAAAGCCTTCTAACAACAAGTTTCATAAGTAATGGAACCAAGACAAATAATCAACCATATTTAGACTTTCAAACATAAGTTTGAGCCACGGGTGATCATTTTCTGATATGGAACAATTTAGCATTATGTTAAGCAATTATAATCGGGTTTATGTAGAAACCACGACTACCTGAGGCCGGTCAATAGCAATGTTAGTGCTAATGCATGCTAGGGAAGTGATATGTAGATCACTCTCCGAAAGCAATACCACAAAAAAAAAGATAGTAACGATCTCATATTCATTAGGAACTTAAAATAAGTTTCAATGATATTGAAGATTTTCATTGATCAAAAGAAAAAGGAGAAGAGGAAAGGAAAAGCCAAATTGAATTACAGTTTCAAGTTCATTTCATCTTTAAGTTCATCCACTCGTCTTGGTGGATTAAAGCACTAAATATATCATTAACTCAAAGCACCTAAAATGAATTAAACAATTCACTTTAAAGATAGATTTGAATTAATGAATGTTTATCCAACTTCATCTACACCCTAAGTCCAATGAATTTAAAGAGAAATAGGACCTTTAAAAGTGCAATCCAAAGCAAAAACCAAATGGAAATGGAAGAAGAAGAGAGAAAAACCAAAACAGTCCTAAACAAAGCCAAAAAGGCAAAATGGACATTGGGTAATCGATTTCCCTAATGCTGCTAATCAATTACCACTTGTAAAACAATAACAAAACAACTTGAATCCGTGCAAAAACTTGATCAATCATTTCTTCAAACACCTCATGATCAAGGATGCAATTGAGCATGCAAATTTAAGTAAAATAACAGCAAACAACACCAATAAAACATAATTTGCAAGATCCATAAATCAAGCAATAAGGATAAACAATACATCACATTGAGAAGGATGTATCAAGAACAACAATGGTGGATCAAAAGTTTACCACTTCAAATATGAAAATTCTACAAATCAACTCTAAATACCACACTGCAAAGCCTTGATCTATAGAAATTAATGATGAAAAAAGTGAATGGATGGAGGTCTAGCTCAAAGATTAGTAAGTTCTAATGATAAACTTACTAACTTTCAAAGGAAGAAAGAGCTTTAGTGAATTTAGTAGTTAGAGAAAATTGAAAGAGTCAAGAAGAAATTTGACAAGGTGAATTTGACTATCAAAATCTTGTGAAATGAATGAAATGAGATCTCTATTTATAGGATTTAGGCTTGGAAATTTTGGTGGATTGGAGTTTGGTTTGGAATCAAAATTAGGCTTGGAATTTGAATTTGGAGGCAAAATCAAGATCAAATGGTGATTAGTGAAGGTGTATGGTGGGAATTAATTAACGATGAGGTAGGGGAATTAAAATGAAGTGATCTAGAATATTCTGATGATAAAATATTTGAAAATTGGTTCCAAAATGCTGTAGAATTTGAATTTGGCAAATTTTCACAAAAAATGCACCGAGTAATCGATTACCCTAATGCTGGTAATCGATTACCACATGCAAAAATTGTGAAAATTTTCTTTTTGAAGCGTTGTCTTGGCTCTGACTCGATTCCTTTTACTTGTCAAAAAAGGCATGGAAATAAACACATGAACCTTGGAGTCTCTTGAATAATTATCAATTAAACCTTGGAAATCCTTAATCAGATGATTCTAAATTATTTGCAGATCAACTTTGACTTTGTTTAGATGAAAATCATTCGAGCTGAGGGACTGATATTTGATATCTTTGATCTAAATTCTTCCTGAAAAAGTTAGTAAAGAAAAAACAAAATTTTTAATTTTAATAATGGTTAGTAAACATATACATAAATAAATACCAAATAAACAAGAAAACAGGAGCGCCTGATGATCTCTCTCAAGAATAAACATACAGAGGAAAACAAGAGAAACAAAGCTTGCAATCTTGTTTGTGGAATGAGATGCAAATGATATATGAGATCTTAGAAGTAAAAATTAAGGTATTACACACATGTCTTTCATTTTTAGCAATCTTAGCTTCCAAATGAGAGATGATTCTCTTATTTGAAGCTAATATCTTGAAAGCATTTATGACTTGTCTTTGTAGATTCTCAAAGGATTCTTGAAGTTTAGAAAAAGCTAAGTCATGAGAAGCTTGAAGTTTAGAGTGACTTACAACCTTTTTCTTTTCTTTGTTTTCCATATAGCAAAGCTTGGCCGATTCCTCACTTGAAATAGAGCTATCATCACTCGACGAATCACTCTCACTTTCCCAAGCGGCATAAGCTCATATAGCTTTTCTAGACATTTTGTGACAGTCTCTTTCATTCTTGATTTTTGGACACTCCGACTTAAAGTGACCGGGTTTACCACAATCGTAACACGTACTTCGTGACATTCACTTTTTACTCTCATCTTCTTCTTTTGAGGAACTTGATAACCTTCTTGATTTATCACGGTGCTTGTTAGGATATTTGTCGCCATGTTTTAACATGTATTTGTTGATTCGATTTATGAACAATCCCATATCTTCTTCGTTGGATTCGTTGTCATCTTTAGGTTCACTATCCCTTTGCTCATCTTGAGAAGGCCTTGAGCTAGAATTCTTTAGAGCAATGTGTCACACCCTCATTTTCACCGTTAGCCTTTTATACCCTACATTCGGCATATCATACATCATTCTATTGTGTATCGAGCATGCGGGTTCACAAGGTACGAACTAGGCCGTTTGGTTGTAACTTGTCTATTTTCGGACTACATGAAAAAAGGTTCATCACCTAAGGTTTGATCTAAGGAAAAAGTCTACTCATGAAAATTTTGGCAAGGGGAAGTTACTTGACAAAATACAAGGATATTCAAGATAAATATTAATAGACATGAATGCTAGGCCAAATCCAAAGCTCCTTCATACATGTTTATTTTTATGGCATAAGTGGAGTGCAAATTATTAAGGCATGAATCAAGATCATCAATGCATAATTCAAGATTTCATTTTTAAGCACATGAGGGAATCCATCATCCAAAATTCAAGATTCATGAATGGAGATAAAAATAATACTAAGAGGAATTTTGTGACATTACAATCATGTCATTTGTTACAAAAATTCCAACTCTAGATAATGTTTAGAAATTAATCTATTTCTAAATCTTCATTCAAGTCTTTAATCAAATCTATGATATGGTACTCTTTATACTACACCATTTTTTTTCATGTGCTACATTATGCTCACAAACATCCAAGAAATATGTAAGAATTAAATCAACATTGGAATGTTTATGGGCCAAGATTATGCATGTTCAATCATAGGCAAAACAGCCCCATGCAAGAGTTGAAGAATTACTACATGTCACAAAATCAAGAGGACAACATGTACTATGTTACAAGATCATTTTTTATGTCACAAAGTCAAGGAAATAGCATGCAAATGATATATTTACTTGCTAAATATCAGTTTGCAAATGCTGTCAAAGAGTGGTAACAATTGGCTACATGGCAAGATACAAAGCAATACCATCCAAGAGACTAATGGGCAAAAAGAGGGATAGTAGTATAGTATGCTACAGCAGAAAATGCAGCAAGTCATACTAGAAATAGAAGGGAAAAGTGGGGCCGCACAAAAGGAAGAAAAAGGCATTGCCAAGAATGGAAAGTTGGTGATGAAAAGGTGTGCAAAGTGTGTGGCTTTAGGACAGCAGAAAAAGTTGACAGAAAAGGTGGAAAATGGGCTGCAAGCAAGCATAGAAAACATAGTATTCCTTACTATCAAAACAGAAGACAACACAAGAAGCAAGCAGAGGAGAGACTACACATAGAGAGCAAAGAGTAAGAGCAAAAAACCAGAAAATAGTTAGCAAGAAACCCTCAAAAAACAGAAAAAAAAGAGTGAGATAGAGACACAAGAGGATCATTGAGAAACCAAACCTTCACAACATAGAGTGAAGAGGGGAGAGCACATCCAACAAAGGTCATTGGAGTACTTGCAAGAAGGATAGAAAGCTCTTGGTATCCATTTCTTCAAATCTTTCTCCTTTTATTCTTTGCTTTTATATTCATTTCATTCACTCTTTTATGTGTTGTTGAACTGTATATCATGTAAGATCCCCTAAGGGACTAAGAAACCATCCTCAAGGAACCACAAAAACGAAACGAAAACATAAAAAAAAAATGTGAGATTTCGACCTGGACCAGCAACACGGGCCGTGTCACACGACACGGCCGACCGTGTTACACGACACGGCCGACCGTGTCACACGACACGGCCGACCGTGTCACGCTACTGTATGAAGTTTTTTTCCCCAGGCCTTGCAACACGGGCCGTATCACACAACACGGCCGGCCGTGTTGCATCACTGTTTCAACTTTTTTTCACCCGTGTCACACCACTGTTTCCTCCATATTTTTTTTACCGTTTTTACCTTAAAAATTTTTTTTTTCAAAGAGTTCGCACGGCGAACTCTTTGATGGCACTTCGTGCCGTTTTTTTTGTGTGTCTCGATTTTTTTGAGCCGTGTGGCTTATGTTTGTATGATGTTTGTATGTGAATATTGTTATGGCCCTTGTTGACCTTTGTTTACAAAAACTATTTTTAAAAGTAAACTCTCGATTTTATCGAGCCATTTTTGACCATGTAAGTCGGATGCCTTGTGCACCGCCATCGACCTAAATCGCATCACTTCAAATATCTTTACAAGCAATAAATCTTGATCCAACGTCAAGTGTTTCTCTTTTCGCATAAAAATAAAAAAAAAACACAATAAAATATATGATTGGAATTATGCACCATGAACTTTAAAGTGGTGAAGAAGGAATGAGAATGGAACCCTCCTACACTCATTCCGAATGTTTCGAATACAAGGCGCTCGACTTGGTTATTCGAGACATTCATCTCTATCCAAAGTCTTTTGTATAATCCTAGTCAAGAACACATTTTCTTCAAAAAAACTAAAAACAACATCAACTCATCAAACTATTTTTGCCTTAGGGCGTCAATCCAAAAAAAAACTTTTTCAAGGTATAAAATCAACCAACAAACAACAATTTCATAAAGCCTCCGAACTACGGAGCTCTGATTCTTCACTTCTTTTAAGTGAGGATACGTAGGCACAAGGGCCACAATCCTTGGAGAGCATTAAAATAAATAAACCAATCCCTCTTTTCCTTAAACAAGCAAACTTTTAGAATAAAACACCCATTCACGCGAAATAACCTAGGAGGTTCCCATCGAGTATGATGGATGCGAGGGGGTGCTAATACCTTCCCCTCGCATAACCGACTCCCGAACCCTAAGACTTGGTTGCGATGACCATGCTCTTTTCCCAAAGGTTTTATCGCTATTTCCCTTCCCCCCGTGGGATAAATAAAATCCGGTGGCGACTCTGTGTCATTTTTCGCGTAGCGACACAATGGACTTCTTCCCTTCTTATTTTTCTTTCCCTTTCTCACTCTTCGATCACTTTTCACATAACTTCTCGTATTTTTCCAAGCAAGTAAGCTCTTTCTCATGCTCTTCCAACTTGCAAAATAAAGTCGTAAGATCAAGTAACTTAAGATCATTTGCTTCTTTAATAGCAGTGACCTTTGGTTTCCATTCCCTACTAAAATACCTCAAAACTTTATTATTAGTAAGTTCATTAGAAACGGGATTACCTAGTGCATTTAATCGATTTATATGAAGAGTGAACTATTTTTACATATCCGCAATGGTTTCACCATGATCAATATAAAACAACTGAAACTCTTGATTCAATTTGTTAGTTCTAGCTTGTTTGACATCATTAGTATCCTCATGGACAATATCTAATGTGTTCCACATAGCTTTGGAGGTCTCACAATGAGAAACGCGATAAAACTCATCAACTCTCAAGGCGGAAGTGAGAATGTTTTTCGCTTTCCAATCATGTGACCATAATTTCCTATCATTATCATTCAATCATGCCTCCAGTTTAGGTATTATGACACCATATTCATTTGTCATAGTTATTTCATTGAACCAAAACACAATCAAAATACGCACAAATTATTTATCGAACACTTGATGTGCAATCGATAAGGAAATATAGTTTGTTTGTTGATGTCAAAAACCTATCACAATCAAAGTGATTATGGTTATATCAACAATGTCACCTTTAAAAGATAGTAGACAACAATTTCGAATTGAATTGATCAAACAACGATGAACCCGATAAATTGGGAAATCGATAATAAAAAAGATAAAGAGATAAAGAGAGAGAGGCCAATATTTGCTTAGGCAGCTCCCAATCGGCCTCACTATGGGTATGCATGCCCTCAATTTAAATTCGAATTGAGATAATGCTTTTAACCTTTTCTTTGCAAAATCGTTTATACAAGAGATGAAGAATGCAAACCCCAAAAACCCAATTGTTTTGTGTTGATTATTCCACCTTCAAACCCTTGATCAAAGCTTGATCAACTGACCAATAATGCAGCTACAATCCTCCTATTATCTCGAGCACGAAACTTATTGAAACCCAAGATTCTCGAACATAATTCATCATCTCGTGCTACTCTCTTGCAAGAAAACCATCTTGTCTCAAGGCCTTCACTCGGTCGAATATGTGTTGACATGATCTTGTCTAAAACCTTCAAATCAACCCAATCTTGAAGGAAAACCCCTCCGTGTCTTTCTTATTTGAAACACACAAAACCCCAACCCAATATTCTCGGTTACACCAAACCTAATTGGATGTTATTAACCCTTATCTAGATGGTCATCTAATCAAAAAATGATTATGTGTAGTTCAATTGTGTGAATGCATATAATAAGGGATCAAGATGATGGGCAACTTTGTAATCTAGTTTTGTTTAGATTTTATTCACTAGGAAACCTTGCCTAGACGAAGATGCATGTATGAGTATATATAAGTATGTGAAGAAAATGGGGAAAAGGATGCAAGAAAAATAAGATGCAAAAAGAAAATTTCAAGTTTTAACTTGCATAGGTCGGCCTATGAAGGTGTTCAGTCCGACCTGTGAGGTGACTTGTGGGCAGAATCTACATTCTTTGTTCTTCGAGCGTGGGAGCCGTCCTGAAACATGGATGTGTCGGCCTATACTGAAGTTGAGGCTTCCATAGGTTGACCTGATCACATATAGGTCTACCTATGTTGTTGTTTTGACACACAAACATGATTTTTAGTGTGTATGATATGCCTAAGATCAGTAAAACTTGTTTAAAGACTCTTTTTATGTGTCCTAAGGCTAAGGGGACAAATGAGCATAGAAATGTAGGTTGATATCGTCCAACATGCAAAAGAGTTACGATGTATTATACTACCTTGTGTTGCACCCCAAAATTCCCCCTCTTTTTATTAGGATATTCAAGATTAATATTCCTAAGGAACATGAAGTGCAAGGCCTAATTCAAGATTTTTTCCATCCAACATTGTTTCCAACACCATGTTCAAGTGGAGTTCAAAGATCACAAGTTCATAATTCAAGACTTCATCCCTTGCAAATTGATTGGCATAAGAGAGACCCATTGTTCCAAATTCATAATTCATGACATTCAAGACTAGATTCAAGAATATTACAAAGAGAAATTTCATGACATTTTCAAGAATGTCACATTTTTCACAAAGTTTCAAACTCTTAGTAATGCTTAGAAAATTAAGCTATTTATAGTCTTAAATCAAGTTTCTAAATAACTTCATGCCATGGTACCCTTCATGCCCTATCAAGTCCACATGATCCTCTTTGTGCTTACAAACATACAAGGAAAATATCTAAGAGTTAATTCAATGTTAGAATATTTCAAGATCAAGGCTATGCATGTATTCATGAGACAATTTGAATATGATCCAAAACAGCCCCATGCAAGAAGTGGCAATGTGTATCATATCACAAAATCATTTTATGTCACAAAACCAAGGGGATAAACTTATGTTGATGCATCTACACATCAAAAATCAGAATTTGAAAATTCTACCCAAAAGGTACTAGCCTTGATCACATGGGTATGTCCAAGCATAAGTCAACCAATGGGTACAAGGTTGGAGGGCAATGTAGAGTGTTGCATAAGAAAATACAGCAAAGCATGCATAGAAATGGAAAGAAGTGGGGTTACACCAAGAAAGTGGTCATAAGTCTTTCCAAATATGGAAAATTTGAAAATTGAAATATGAGCAAGAGCTATTGTTTTGGTACAACAGAAAAGTGCAGCAGAAAAGTGAGATAAGAGAGGATAGGGGGCTGCAAACATATTCATTCGCACACATTAACACATTGAAATAGAGAGGCATAGGTAGAGAGCAAGAGATAGGAGAGAAAAACCAGAAGCAATAGAGAGAACAAAAACCAGCAAAGTTAAGAAAGTAAGATAGAAATACAAGGGAACCATTGAGAAGGAGAACCATCAAAAACATAGAGTGAAGAGTGAAGAGAACACCTAGCCAAAATCATTGGAGGCTTTGCAAGAAGGGTAACAACTCTTGGGTATCCATTTCTTCAAACTCTTCTCTTTTTTATATTGTACATTTGTCATTTGTTACCTTTGTCGAGTGTTGTTGTGTTTGGAACCTTGTGTAAGGTCCCAAGAGGGACCAAGAAACCTTTTGAAAGAACCCCAAGAAAGAAAGAGAACAAAGAAAAAGTTCAGTTTTTTCACCTAACAGGGATGACACGGGCCGTGTCACATGACATGGGAGGTCGTGTCAGCCCGCTGTTTGAGTTTTCTTTGCGCATATCCCCCAGACCTTCTGACACGGGTCGTGTCAGCCTGCTGTTTGAGTTTTCTTTGCGCATATCCCCCATACCTCCTGACATGGGCCGTGTCACATGACACGGGCGGCTGTGTCATCCCGCTGTTTGACTTTTCTTTGCGCATATGTTCTAGACCTTTTGACACAGGCCGTGTCACATGACACGGCCAACCATGTCACACTACACGGCCAACCATGTCACACCCTGGTCTCGCCTCGAAAATCCATGTTGTAGGCATCTTCTGACACGGGCCGTGTCAGGCCCCCTGTTTTCACGCTTTTGCTATTTTCACCTTAAAATTTTTTTCAAGGAGTTCCGTTTTGTTTTTATGTTTTATGTTGTTTTAAGCCGACTAACTCGTTGTGTTTGTATGGTCTTTGTGCGTGTTTATTGTTGGTCTTTTTTGACCTTTGGTTCCAAAAAACTATTTTTAAGGAAACAAACTCTCGATTCACATCGAACCATTTTTTGACCTTGTAAGTCGATTGCCTTGTGCGTCACCGTCAACCTTGTTCGCATCACCTCAAACTTTTTAAGCAATCAAACCCTTGATTCAACGTCAAACGTATTTTCTCAAACAATTGTTGAACCATTTCACCATCTTTAATAAAAGGAATCGAGTTCTCTTTGTATTGAACTAAAGAGAGAGGATTAAGTGTAGACTTCTTCCTCTCCGAGTGTCAAGATGCTCACTGTAGAGTGTGTGGTTTTGATACTCGTCTTTCAATACGAAGACGCATCCGTATTCTCCACACCTCTCCTCTTAAAAACCTCGGTCTTGTACCGAGTGCATTTTCAAACCATTTTTCTCCTAAAACCTCGGCCCCGTACCGAGTGCATTTTCAAAACACCTTTCAATAAGAAAATCGATTTCTTTTTGTATTGAACTAAAGAGAGAGGATTGAGTGTAGACTTCTTCCTCTCCGAGTATCAGGATATTCACTATAGTGTGGGTGGTCTCGATACTCATCTTTCAATACAAAGACGCGACTTTATTCACCACCTCTCTTTTTCCAACTTCTTTCTGAAACCGTCTCTCCTAAAACCTCGGTCCTGTGTCGAGTGCCTTTTTCAAAATTCTTTTCACAACGAAAACTTGAATGGTCGTGGAGTGGTTATGCGTAGGCCTTCTCCTATCCCGAGTGCTTGACATTTACCGTAGGGTTTACAGTCGCAAAGCACTTACCATTCAAAATTAAAAACATTTTTAATAATAGAATGAAGTTCTCTTTATGTTGAACTAAAAAGAAATGATTGAGTGTAGACTTCTTCCTCTCAGAGTGTCAGGATACTCACTGTAGTGTGTGTGGTCTTGATACTCGTCTTTCAATACGAAGACACTACGTTCCCCACACCATTTCCATAATAAAGCTTTGAGATAAAGAATTGGGTACTACCCGCAAGGGGTTACTATCCGAGGATCTATTTCACCCCTAAAAAACAACTCACAAATCAAACGCGACACCTTGCCTTGCATGGCGAAAACTATTTTTTAAAAAAGGATATGTTACGTCCGTTCTATCGCAGACAGGTAACGCCTAAGTCTCCAATGATCGAGCAGCAATATGCCTAAACTGCTAGAATGTGCACGATAACATCATCCATGAAAACATCGGTTAACCTTATCCCGAACTACATTTGCTCTGATTTCTCATGCCAGATGAGGATACGTAGGCACAAGACGACGATGTCTTGGCGAGCATAACCCCCCTTATCACCTGTAGTTTCCCGAACTACGTCGACTCTGACTTTCTCATATTTGTTAAGAATAGGTAGGCATAGGACCACGAAGTCCTATCGAGTCCTTTCTTCCCCCCCTCTCTCTCTCTCTCTCTCTCTCTCTCTCTCTCTCTCTCTCCCCATGTTTCTAACCATCTTCTTTTACCCCGTGGAACACTCATTTATCAATAAACTTTAAAGAAAATATTACCATACATCGATAAACAAATGGTTCTCATCAAATACGATGGATGCGAGGGGTGCTAATACCTTCCCCTTGCATAACTGGCTTCCGAACCCGTTCTTGGTCACGAGACCATCTTATCCATTTCTTCCTTAGGATTTTCTCGATGTTTTCCCTTCCCCTCATGGGATAAATAAAGTTCGATGGCGACTCTTCTGTCTATCTTTTCGCCTCCCCGTCGTTGCATTTTTTCGAGTAGCGACACCTTGTCCCTTGTTTGACATCATTTGAAACCCGGTTGAATTTGTAGTTAGCAATACTTAGCACTCACAACCATAATATATAAAAACAAATTAAATAGTGACCAAAAGTAAAGATGTAAATATCATGCCTACTATGAATTAATTATAATTTAATTCGAATCAAACATTATTAGTATTAATACTACCCAACACAAAGGGACCAAAATAAAACCTAAACATGTAAATCAAAAAGATTTTCTTGCTAGAACTTAGTGAATAAGAAACAAGACAAGACAAAAATAAGTAGAACTTACTTTGAAATATAATGCAAAGACAAGGTCTTAATTTATCTAGGTCAAGTCTTAAAGATCACAAAACAAATCTCAAATTACTTATGCTATTAGGCATCCAAAACAATGCATGAAGGTTCATAACAAGCCTTACCAATAATCTGACAAAGGTTAAACGAGATTCATCACCAATTCTGATTATAAACATGTAATGATAAGATAATACAAGATTTGATTAGAACAAATGAATCAAACAAATAGACTAATAATCATGAACTAATGTATGGAACATGAAAACTTTATGATTAAATGATGATCAATTTAGACAATGAGATGCAGATGAATGAATGGTTACAAATGAGCGAATGCCAATGGATACATGCAAATGAATTAGGTGGGGAAAATTTAGGGTATGATAGTTGCCCTTATTTAAATATCTTCACTAGATAGTATAAGTTATGATAATCCTCATAGAACCCGGATGAAAGATATTTAAATATACAAGACCTGAAATTTTCTCCCTAAATGCATTGACATGATATGCTATAGACTGACGAACTTCTCTTTTTTCTTTTCATTTTTGGTTTGTTGGGGATATGATGTGAAATGAAGTGGACCTAGCATGATTTTTTATGATGGATGATGGACATACATGTGAGGAATGATGGAGATATATGATAGTGGTGATCCACAGGAAATGTTAAAGACAATGAGTGAAGACTCATTAGGGATGACAAATGTTGGGGAAAAGACACTGGAGAATATTCAAAGTATGTTTTATTAATATGTTCAAACATAACCTGTCACTTTAGAATATACCTGACAGTTCTGGAGATTTCTCATAAGAAATTTGTTAGTCCCATGGTTCTATGATTGGCTAAATTTTGGTAAAACATGATTCTATACTGATGTTAAGCAAGATGTTATAACATCTTCATCAACTGTTATGACAGTACTACCGTCATGTGTTTTAGACAGATGTCATGACATCTTGGTCTGGTACAACAGGCGCTACTATTTTATATCTCTTGATAGAGGTGTTTAGGTTTGATGAGATCCTCTTGGATATACCTCATCATTATGCGTAGGTCAAGGAGATTTATTAGGAACAAAGTGCATATTTAATTGGATTTCATAAAAAGGATCTTTGAGACATTTTAGGAAACTATAAAATATTTGTTCCTATTTTTATGGAGAAGATTCTGCATAAGATTTACAATGAGAAGATTTGGAATTTGATTTGATTTGATCAAATATGAGTTGGTTTTAATTATGAGAAGATTTGGAGTTTGATTTGATTTGATTTGATCAAACCTAAATTAATGTTAATTATGAAAAGATTTGAAGAATTATCTTTTGAAAAGATTTGAATAATTATTTGATTTGATTTTATCAAATCTGAGGAAGCTCTTGCTAAAGTCCAAGCCCATACTAGAAGAGTCTATAAATAAGGACTTGCTAGACCTAAAGAAGATAAGAATTCATAACAAGAAGATCTTGGGTGCAAAATAAGGGTTTAGGATTTTGAGAGTCTCTTGTGTGTGACTTTGTAAGTCACCCTTTGTATCTTTTGATGCATCGTGGTAGACATATTTAGGTTGTATATTGTTCTTGATTGAAGCTGTTAAGCAAGATCAAGTATTGTCGTTGAAGAGTGTCTTCTAAAGCTTATTCATTTGTTGTTATCATTGTTGTGATTGAGGGGGAGCGAGAGGTGTCTCATATCTATGAGTGTCCTAGGTAGAAGTTGCACTGGTAGGGATTAAGTGAGAGGTTGTAAATGAGGGAGTTTAGCTCTGAATTGATACTACTGATAGTGGATTTCCTTCCTGGCTTGGTAGCCACCAAATGTAGGTGATGTTGCGCCGAACTGAGTTAACAATTCATTGTGTTATTTATCTTTCTGCATTTAAAATTCTGCACAATTTAAATGGTTGGACAATTGTTCTGTCAATCTGCAGATGTTACAACATTTGTCATGGTACTGTTATTTCTTAAAGTAAATCAAAATGCTCGTGTTCTGTCCTTGTTCTGTTTTTAGCAGAGATCAATGCTCTCGACATCTCTTAGGACATCTGAGATCTGCATGCCAGAATTTCAAAATTAATCCAATAAAAAGATTTTGGAGATTCCTAACTGGGAATTTATCCAAGACAAGAATAAACGGGAGCCTTCTTATGAGAAAATCATCCACACAAAACATTGGAGTCTTTTTATTAGAAGATCATCCATACAAAATATGACATATGAGTCTTTATATTAGAAGATCATTCTTACAAAAAAGACATTGACGACTCTTTATGAAGAAATCAATCAAAACAAATATCATTGAAGTTTTCCAACAAGAATAAAATCCAAGCTTCTGGAAATTCCTTAAAATGAAGAGTCACTTATGACTTTCTAGGAACCATTAGGAAATAACAGGGTAATCAAACTCTCTGTATGTGCCAACAACAATTAGACTTAGATCGCAAGCATGATTATGACTGACTTCTAATGGATTGGTGTCAGCTACAACTGAACCTTAAATAATGTTAGCAACAACTGAACTTCAAGTACCAATTATGATTGGATTTACAAATGAAATGTCAATCATGATTGGACTTTTAGAGAATGCCAACAAAAATTAGACTTTAAGAACAAAGTGTCAACTATAACTGGACTTTTGAGTCAGGGGATAACAAAATCAACAACAAGACCTGGGTTAACGCAAAATGAGCACGAAACTCTTTTCGGGCTATGCATGGTTGGAATTTGCTTTTATGCATGATATGTGAATGTTCATGATATGCAAATTCTGACTCTATGCAGACTGGGAGTTTGTGGAGATTCTTTGTGGAGATTCTAATTCCTCAACACCAATAACTCAACCAAATCTTTTGTGATGGACGTCACTAAGGGAAAATTCATCAAGCTTGATAGTTGTCTTTGACCAATAGATCACTCTAGAGGATTGACAGGTTATTCCCCATGGAGATCTTTATTATGATGATCTAGGAGTGCTTTTGCAACCTTGAGACTTTTAGAAAAACAAACGATTTCCTTTAATCTTCCCTTATGTCAAAGAAAAAGTTGTGTTTATTCAATATGTTTTAAAAATCTTTTCAATTTCAAAATTTTATTATTAACAAATAAATGACATTTTTCATAACAAAAAAAAGCAGAGATAAACACGAATGACAAAATTGATAGGAAAAATTTGTATTTATTCAAGAATGGTAGCACGCAAATGGAGAAGCTCCATGAAATATTAAGATTTCGAAAATGGCAATAAGGAAAGAGTTTACATTGAATCCAATAAGCACTATTAGCCTTAGTAACCATGAATCGGCAAAACCTTGCTTCTGAAGGGAGAAGCTAGATTGATTTTCCGCCTTTGCCTCTTCTTTTGTTGATAAACACTATCTGATGCAGTCTTTGCCTTTTGTCCCTAATTTTTTCCTAAATCGCCCTTTTAGATTTTCAACTTAGCGAGATATCATTTTTTACTTTATCCCTAATTTTTTCCTGGATCTCCCTTTCGGTTTTTCAATCACTGGGATATCCATTTTTGCCTAATTCACCTTTTCAGGTTTTCAACTTAGCAGGTTTTTATTAGGCATAGTATTTATTTATTGCATCAGAGTTCATAGGGTGTGAGAGTTTTTCATCATTAATAGTTGTAAGAATGAAGGCACCTCCGAAGAAGGTTTTCTTCACAACGTATGACCTTCATAGTTAGAAGTCTATTTCTCATGTAAATCTTTGTGCACATGCAAAATCTTCTTGAGCACGAGATCCCCTTCTTTGAATTCCCGAAGACAGACTTTCTTGTCAAACGCCCTCTTGAATTGTTTCTGGTACAACTGTCCATGACACATATCGGCCATTCACTTCTCATCAATGAGGTTCAACTGGTCATATCTGTTCTAGATCCATTCAACTTCTTCTAGCTTGGTCTCGATTAAGATTCTCAATTAAGGTATCTCTATTTCAATTGGGAGAACTGCTTCCATCCCATATACTAAAGAGAAATGGGTTGTCCCTGTTGAAAAACGGCCGAGGTCCAGTATCCGTGTAGGGCGAAGGGTAGCATTTCGTGAAAATCCTTGTAAATTTTCACCATCTTCTGCAGGATCTTCTTGATGTTCTTATTAGCAACTTCAACAACTCTATTCATCTTCAGACGATATGGGAAAGAGTTATGATGCTCAATCTTGAAATTCTCACACAACTCTTTCATTGTTTTGTTGTTCAGATTCGTCCCATTATCTATGATGACCCGACTTGGAATTCCATAACGACAAATAATCTCTTTCTTGAGAAAACGAGCAATTACTTGTTTTGTCACACTGGCGTAGGAAATAACTTTTACCCGTTTGATGAAGTAATCAATTGTGACCAGGATAAACCGATAACCATTTAGTGAATTTTATGCCGGTCTTTGAGATTTTCCTTAATCAATTTTAACTTTTCTTTTCTTTATTAGACTAACCATTATAAATAAAAAAATATCTCCCTTAACCTAAACTTATTCTTTTTACCGCAATAATTTATATAGAAAAGATGGAAAGATTGATTTATTACAATTTATATTGATTAAAATATGACCTGAATTACCGGATCGAGAAAGTTCCATACCTAGCATACACAACACAACACAACAAACATCGCTAACCGTCTGATCTCAACAAACATCGCTAACCGTCTGATCTTTTTGCTACATGATGATCCTCCGTTTATATGTATCTTCTCTCGTTTTTCTCTGTTCCTTTCTTTTCTTTCTCTTCACTATCAACACAGCCGCAGCCGCAGAAGACAACAGCAACAACAGCTACCGTTCCGGTGAGTTCTCACTCTTCTCTTCTCCTCCATTTCCATTTCATTTCTCTTTCTACATATCCCGTTGATTTTTTACGGAATTCGATGGTTTTCGTGAAACAGAAAGTGGCTGGGTTCGATGGAGAAAGAAAAGGAGAAAGAGTTGGTGGAATTGTTTGAATCCGCCAAGAAAGCAGCGGATGCGTCTACCTCCGACGATAGCCCGCACGAAGAAAGCCGGTGCCTAGATGCGCTCGAGCAGCTCAAGAAATTTGCCGTAAATTATAAAATTCTCGTCAATACCCAGGTTTATTTTTCTCGACCTTTCGTGATTTTGATTTCTTTTATTTTCAATAATTTCTTTTTAAAAATCTTTTATTGTATATATGTGGCGAATTTTTGAAGCATGAGACTCTGGTAAATGTTGTGTTGAGCTGTATTGCATGTTATTAGGGTTAGGGTTCGATTGAAAGGAAGATACATATTAGGTATTTTGAAAATTAAGGACAGTGTTTGAGTGTTGATTTTCTTTGATTTAACTTGTATTCTGTACATTGAGTAATCAATTTGTGTATTTGAATGATATGTGGTGTTTACTTTTGAATGGGATGTGGTGTTTACTTTTGAATGAGATTAGCCATTGTGTATTTGAAAGAATACTTTTTTCTAGGGATTTATATCTTTGGTTGTTATGTTATAAAGATAAAGATGCTTTGTGTTAAATTGGGTCCCGGATTTCTGTTGATGTTAATTTAAACTTGTATGTTGCATGGACGGGGTATTGGACTGTTAAAGAGGTCTGGTATTGGTTTGAGATTTTCCTAAAGATGGATATGGGTATGGAACCGTTCCTGGGGTTGGGTGGATGCACAAAAGAAAAGGGTACCGACACAGTGATATAAGTATTTGAAATCATTTAATTCTCTGTTGATGTGGTTGTCACGTAGTGATTTGCTTTTTCTTTGTCGCCAGGCAGATGTTGTGTTATCTAATTTGGATTTTATGATTTATGATGAATGTGATTTGTGGTAAATGGCAATTAGTTGTGTTTGCATTCATCAAAGTTAGGATTGGTGTCATTTGACTTGAGTTTATTTGATCCAGAAGTCGGATATCATATTTGGATGTGGCATGGTGGCTGAAAGCTTTTAATCCTCTGATGATTTGGATGTCGCATTGCGATTTACTTTTTCCTTGTTGCCAGGCAGATGTTGTTGTCGTTATCTAATTTGGATTTTATGATCTATAATGAATGTGATTTGTGGTTAATATCTGACCCTCTGATGATGTGGATGCCGCACAGAGATTTGCTTTTTCTTTGTCGCCAGACAGATGTTGTTGTTGTTATCTAATTTGGATTTTATGATCTATAATGAATGTGATTTGTGGTAAATATCTGAAATCTTGTAATTCTCTGATGATGCGGGTGTCGCATAGCGATTTGCTTTTTCTTTGTCGCCAGGCAGATATGTGATTTCCATATATATTTTCAATTGAATTGCAACTTCTGTATATATTTTTAGCTAATTTTTAGTTGATAGATGGTGATGGTGGTGGTGGTGACGACGGTGAAGAGGAGGATGATTATAGTTATATGCATTATGAACTAATATGACTCAATCTACATGTTCCTCTTCACTGAACCTGAGAGGGATCTTGCTTTTAACAACATTGTTTCCAAACCTGATATTTCATTTTCAGTTTATTAAATCAAATATTTTATACTCAATCACTCTGTTTATTAAATTCATCTCTTGCTTCCCTCCCGCCCCTTCTTGTTTCTAATTGGAACAATCTTTCAGCTTCTTTTTGTACTTATCTCATTTTCTCTTTGATTTGACGGAATTCCTTTTTCTGTCCAACATTAAAAGTTCACTAGGATGGGTTTGTAGATGTGGAATATTTGTTTGCATGTAAAGATTGTGAATTAGTAATAGAGTCTACCCTTACCGCGTGTCACACTACTTGTATTTCGGTTTTTCAGCTTATGCTCCATTTATGGAGCTTGATTGTGTCTCCCTTTACTTGTAAGCATGTACTTTCACGTTACCACAATTTCTTGGCATTGAGTCTGTGTCCTTGCTTGATAAATACGCTGTTTTCTTTTATTTTAATAATCATAACAGAGGAGCATTATCAATGCTGAAAAGTTTTTCGTTGCTCTGTTTTTATTTTTTGTACTCGTTAATATAATTTATGATTCTATCTGAGATTGACAGTTTCAGAGATATTATGGGTAAAAATGAACATAAATTTCAAGGGAAAATTAAATAGGTGTCCAAAACTACTTAGAAAAGACTAGTGTTTGGAAGTGCTATGGGAATAGAAATTGAAAGTGCTAAGGGAAGATCAAATTTGTATTTGTTTCTTGAGAAGATTTCTTTTGATTTTTTGTTTTCTGATATGTTCTTTCAGGTGGGAAAACGTCTTAAAAGTCTCACCAAGCACCCCAGGCAGAAAATTCGGGCTTTTGCTGTTGAGTTAATTGAGATATGGAAAGACATAATTATCAATGAAACAAGTAAAAATAAATCGGGGCCCTCAGATTCTAAGGTTGAGTCAACAAATGGGGAGAGAGCTAAAGCTGGGAAATTGCAAAAGAGTCCTTCGGTGAAGGTTGAAAAAGGAGAAAGTGTCAAAGTGGAAAAAATTAACGGGAATGGTACATCAAAGCTGAGCTCTGGAAATGTAAAGGCACAAAATGTGGATCTCAAAATTGAGAAAACTGATCGTACTTCAAGCGTCAAGGTGGAAAAGATAGCCAAGGAGGAAACACATGTTTCTGTAGCAAAGAAAATTTCATCCAGCTCTGCCGCACCTCCAAAGCTGAAGACTATGATCAAATCTAATGATTCAGCACGAGACAAAATAAGGGAACTTCTTGGAGATGCTTTATCTAAGGTCTTTGAAGAGGCGGATGAAGATATGATGGATGAAGTAAATGCATGTGACCCAATTCGAGTTGCAGTGACAGTGGAGTCTCTACTATTTGAAAAATGGGGTCCTTCAAATGGAGCCCAAAAGGTCAAGTATAGGTCATTAATGTTTAATCTTAAGGATCAGAATAACCCAGATTTCCGAAGAAAAGTTCTGGTCGGTACTGTTGAGCCGCACCGGTTAATTGACATGACTTCAGCAGAAATGGCCAGTGAGCAAAGGAAGCAGCAGATTGAGAAACTCGAGAAGAAGGCTTTGTTTGAATGTGAGCGTGGAGGTCAACCAAAAGCTACTACTGATCAATTTAAGTGTGGTAGGTGTGGTCAAAGGAAAACCACCTATTACCAAATGCAGACTCGCAGTGCTGATGAACCTATGACAACGTATGTCACTTGTGTTAACTGCAACAACCGTTGGAAGTTTTGTTAGTGCAGTGGTGACTGGTGAGTCTCACAAGAGCTGTTATATTAAGGTGTGATGTCATTGCAGTGGCCTACCGCAGCACCATAGTTTTCTGATTAGACTGTTACATTTAGAAATTGTCTAGGCAAATGTACTTTTTATTCTTTTTAACTTGGAGTTTTAGCTTTTCTGTAGTTTGTTGTTATTTTACAGTTTGTTTATCTATTATATAATTTGCACCAATGTTTTTCTCAGGTTTTAGTGGTCAGTTACTGCAGTATTTAATGGCATATTACCTATGTGATGACAATAAAATGGTCAGGTAGACTAAGTTACGTAGTCAGTAGACAGAATTGCAATGTTTGTGTAGACTATTGCTTTCTTGGTGTAAGACTTAGTAATACACTGCATTCTCAGCTGAACATGATTTTCCTTGGCTAACAATGTTGTAACATCGTGTTGTTAGTGTAGTTTCATCACCCCCTTCTTTTGTTTGCTTACAGCAAGACGAGAGTCAATCGTGACTCTGAACATACAATACAAGACACGATCACCCCTTTGTGTTTTGCTGCTTAATATTCGCATTATTTTGAAACAGAATGTCTAGGATTAAGATTGATTATATTTTGTTTTGGAAGTATGTAACGCATGATAGTTTGCAGAGAAATTTGATGGGTTTGATTGTGAATTTGAATGTTGAGTTTTTTAATTGTCTCATGGTTGGAATTCACTCGATAAAGATGAATAAATGAGATTTTGCATGTTGGAACTCATCCTGCCTATATTATCGTTATGCAGGAGTTGAGTCTATATATTAAAATAAAGCCAAGTATTGTTTGGAACCCCTATTAAAATAGTAACCCCTATTGTTTTGAACATAAACTATTTAACACGTCAGGAGTCTGAGTCTATATATCAAAATAAAGCTAAGTATAAAAACAATGTAAGGAACTGGGGGAAAGGATTGGCTACCTTTGAGCCATATGCCTTTAGCTACTTTGAGTCTATCTCTCTCTAGTTAATCATTCTCTCTCACTAAAATCAATTAGTTTGTTATTTATTTATACACATATAATGTTGCTATAACTACTAAAGGCACCAAAGTTATCCAACAGGAAAGGTAGCCTGACGCCCCACGACTTTTAAATATAATTTCATGATATTATTAATACTCTTCTCATGATTTACTTATTTCAATTCTTACAATTTTTTTGGAAAATCTCTCTAAAAAGTCAGCAAAAATACGAAAAATCTGATTGCTTAAAAAAATTGGCGACAACAAATAAATCCATTTTACAAAATATAGAGTTTAATGTTATTACGTAAATATTAATCAATTTATTTATTATATTTTTATCTAATATTAGTTTATATGTTTGAGTCTGCTAAATACGTTAAATACTAGGAGAGGAGAATTGGGCAGATGTTTGGGTGTATGCACCATCATGTTGAAGTTGTAACTAGATGTAATTAATATATTATTTTTAAAAAAATATTGTCAACATTAAATATCGATATATCACTCTTTTTGATTTAAGATAACATAGCTTTGTCACAAGCTATTGTAAACATCACATTATGAAAGAGTTTGAATGAGTTAAAAGGATTGGTGTTGACAAAGTTGCATGATAATGTTTCATTAAGACAATACACGAATTATCTTGTGCATGTGCATTTGCAAAACTTTAAATACAAGGTGATCGTGTTTTATTGAAATTCACTCATGTGTTTTGGAGAAAATTATACATTGAAGAGCATGAAGTCGTTGAAAAAGGAAGTAAGACACAACTAGGATTGAACAATGAATATGAAGAGTTGAAGAAATATTTCAACACCTTAGATATTATTAGACAAAGGTAGGTGGAGAGAAGGATACATGAACTTACATATTCATGTACTACTTCTATGTGTCTGTCAATGGTGAAGTACAAGCAAAAAAAATAATCACAAAAGAGTAAAGGGGGGAAATAAAGATATATGCATCGCGGTCCTTTATATTGAAAGTATGTTGATGTTTCAAAGGGAAGTCAAACGTCCAAGAGATCATCTAGTAAAATTACATCAAGTCTACAGTCTAACAAGTCACCGAGACACATTTACTTGTCTCAGTTTCTTATTTTCTTGCATGACTATATTGAAGATATTGTAGATGCGAAGGTTGATGAGAATTGTGGTGTCCATGCCACTTGTGATTTACTTGGACGGGGTGAAGAGTTACGGTCCTTGGCTTGGACACAACTAAATGGTGAAGTTTCTCACATAAATGATATATATTTCAAAGTGTTCTACGACAAAGGTTTATAAGATATGTGTTCATTATGAATCTCTAATTTGAGTGTTTAAGGGAGTGAAAAATGGATGAAGATTCTTAACATTAGTTATCCTATTTCTTCTAGATACGATGTGATATTTTGTTTCATAGTCTTAACATCATATTTTTCCCACTTCTGTTATCTCTATCTATGTCAGTGAGTAGACATAAACTTGTTGTAGTTGAGTTTGTCAACAACAACCATTAGATTCAGGGTTTATTGATTTTTGTTGTAAATTTTTTTCACCTATTGTTGCTTTATCTGTTGCCTTTTCTCTCAGTGAGTAGACATAAACTTGTTGTAGTTGAGTTTGTCAACAACAACCATTAGATTCAGGGTTTATTGATTTTTGTTGTAAATTTTTTTCACCTATTGTGGCTTTATCTGTTGCCTTTTCTCTTTGCATTCATACCCTATTTTATTGTAGCTCTTGCTATATGTAGGTTTCCATTCATATTTAACTTCATGGGTTAATTTGTTCCCTTTGTGATCCCTTATGGGGATGGAGTATTTTAGCTCAGTTGTGACATCAACTTCATTAAAGACTATAGCATATGAAACTCTTAGCTTCTTTGCTATGCACTCATCTATCATGAGCGATTTTTCTATTGCACTGGCTATCTTTCCAATGCTCTTATCACCCTAAAATATTAGTGGCAGTTGTGGAAAGATGACCCATATTGGTAGCATTCTGAGAAGGCCGCCTTTGAGCTTAAATTCCACAATCCATTTGTGTAGAAACATTGACTTCCTATGTATCGTGCATGTGCCTCTCATCAATACTGCATCCCTATCATCTTTTGAACAAAATCCAATTATAAAATAGCCTTCTTCATTTAATACAACTTAGGTAGTGTACAAAGTTCCATGTACTCACCGTAAATTTCTTCATCGTATTCATCAAGAGCTCCTGTTCTAGTGCATACATAACCAATACATGTTCACAGTAGACCATTTCAGATGCAACATCGTGTTCATTGATAACCACTTCGATTTCCCCAACTATAATTATTGGTACAGTATATTCAATTTCAATTCCATTAGAAGCTAAGCGGTTATCTTTAATGATGTCCACCCACGACCGCTCTAGCTTTATGACCTGTTCCTCTTCTCTTGGTTCTTCTTTTTGTTCTTCCATTATCGGTTCAAGTATTGGGTTGCCGTTTGGTTCCCTTTCCTAACTTTTGTTCTTTCTTCATTCAATAGTTTACTTACTTCTTTAAGTCGAGCGTTAAACAATGGTGTGAACACTCTAACCACCGTCAGAGGTGTTGTGACTGCCAATTCCTTTGACCGGCCCGACTCGATCCCATTTGTCCTAGAAATGGATATTTAAAACTCGATTTCAAGCGCTATACACCCCAATTTAGACCTAATCTGAAAATTAGAACTTTAAACCATACCGATGACTTTTTAGCGGCTAAAAATTCTAAATTTTTAAATATTCTTTTATTAAAATACATATAATCTTGGTTTAAAATAACCGAATTTTCCTTTATTTAAGAATAATATTTTATACTATTACAAATTAATATAATTTTGATTATAATGTATTTATTGATATCTTGATTATAATGTATTTTTTTGATATCTTAATTATTTTATATATAATTTATATTCAATAAAAAAAAAATATTTTTTTGAAGAAACCAAAATTAATTATGAATATAAAGTTTCCTGGAATCTGTATTGAAAAAAAAGTTAATTGTTTAGAAAACTCACACCTTGTAAAGTCTGAGTTCTTCCTTTTCGTTAAACCTAGCAGCCGCAGATTCAACGACGCCGTTTATTCCTATTCAGGTTTTTCATCTGTACTTCACCATCTCTTCTCCTTCTACTTTCACCCTCCAGCTTTCTTCCCCAGATTCAACCCACCACACTTCCATCGCAGAGTTTCGTTATATCAATTATTTTACGGCCATGAAAGGAGGAAGAAAAAATTTGAAAAGAGCATCGGAGGAAAAACACGTAACTCTCGGAGATGGCCAATGCATCATGCAAGTCGTTTCTCTTCGAGGCTCCAATCTCATCGAGGTTTTACCATTTTTATATTTTCTATAATTTTTTTATTTTTCGGTTTCTTAATCATAATTGTAATGTATTATTTATTACGCTCGATTACTCTCAAGGTTATGGATGCTAGCGGCGAGAAATCACTAGCTCTATTTCCAGCTAAATTTCAGAAAAGCATGTGGATAAAGCGAGGTTTGTTTTATTTCATTGATGATTTTAGTTAATTTTTTATTTCATTGATGAACCAACGCAAGTGGGTTTTCAATCTTCAGGAAACTTTGTTGTAGTTGACGAGAGCGGAAAGAAAGAGGCTCTTGAATCAGGAAGCAAGGTTGGTTGTATTGTTTCTCAAGTTCTTTTCTATGATCAACTCCGTGCATTGAAGAAATCTGCAGAATGGTGTGTTCATGTTAACTTACATATTCTCTATATGATGTCAAATACTAGTTTTTTAAAATTATGTTTTATGTATAGGCCTGAGATTTTTAAAGATGATTTAAATGAAAGAGTCGCCGCGCAACAAGAGAATGAGACGGACACGGATGATGATGATGATGGGCTGCCTCCATTGGAAGCCAATACAAACAGATTGAGACCTTTTGAACCAGAAGATTCAGAATCCGCTTCAGATAGTGACGATCATTTTGTTGGCTCACATAGTTCAACCAAAACTCTGTAAAATATGTTCTTGTAATGTATCCATGTACTGAGTATTTCAATATTTATTAAAGAATCAAGTTCACAAACAATCATTTGTTTGATTAATTCCATTAGTTTTTTTTTTTTTTTGTGATTTAATGATGAGTACTAGGAGTAAGGTTCTTTAACACTTGTACTAATATATAAGAGACTTAAGAAAGTTGTTATTTATAAACATTAACTAAAATTTCAGAAATAGTTTAAATACATGCATTAATTGTTATGGAAAAAATCTAAGGAAATTATTTATACACGAAAAAAGAATATTTTTACAAGAATAATCTTATGTATAGACCTGTTCCAAAACTGGTAATTTGGTATGTACAAACATAAAATGAAGTAATGTTGACTCTATTTCTTTACTCGGATCATTTTCTAAATTCATTGAGACTATGAGCTCCTTTGCCTTCAACAGGGTGTTCCTTTTATCACTTTACTTGGTGTAGCATAACCCATCAGTTTATGAAGGGTATGCTTCTTTTTCTGGTGACAATTTTCTAGGTTCAGACATGTTGGAGAAAAGTTCTGTTGATTCATCTGTCTCTGTTGGAGCCGCGATTGTACTAAAATATCTTGAACCAATAATCTTTGCTTTAAATGTTGAGCTAGGAGAGACTCCCGGGTTAACATATTCACTGCTGTGCAAGGGATGAAATTGCTGTGTAAGAAAAGCAGGATCTACTTCTGATGAGAAGCTTTGAGAGACAGAAAGTCCATAGTCATCATAATATGAGATGGGTTTTGCAGGTGAATAATGGTGATGGTTGACATGAGTTTTTGATGGTAGCTTGCCGCCACTAATCACCTTGCTTCCGTCGTGAAGCTCACGAGACGGAAGACCTATTGGAATCGATGAAAAAGGTACTACATGAGTTCCGTCTTTGAGTGAAAACTTGAGTACCTCTGAACATCCACCACATTTCAGCTGATGACATACCTTTTCATAAAGAAGAAAATCTGCAGGTAGATGAAGCAGATTAAAACATTTAGGACAAGTGACAAAAGGAGCTCCACCTGCTACTGGCCTGTGATGACGCTTAGCCAAGTTCTGTTTCTCCCTCAAATATTTCCTCACTATAGTAGCCTTATACCTCTGATCATCAGAATTTGTTTCACTGATATATAATGGGAGTTTAGAGGGTGTGAAGTATTGCGGACCTGAAGAGCAACACTCGTGTGCTCGATAACACCTGTGTAAATCTTCATGTTGGAAATGAACACGTGAAGACAAATCTGCTGAGACATGGGAACAACAATGGTGACAAGGACGGTCAACACGGTATGCCCAACTTGTTGCTTCAGCTGAATAAGGTATTCGCGAGTATTTATGCCTTTGATGCGACGTGATTTCATGATGACATCTTCCATTACATCTAGAGTGATCAAGAGCATGAGAAAACTTTCCCTCATGAAGGTCATGGCTATGACATTTGTATACAGAATTATGATTTACCTTGTAAGATACACCAGTGGCCACTCTTCCATTTGATTTCTCACTCACATAGCGAGTCTTGTTGAGTTCATCCTGCAACTTATAAATCATTCCCAACAGTTTCATCTTCTCCTGGTCAGTATCCTCACGGGGTTCACGCGAAGGAAAGCTTGAACTCTCATCATGCATTCCATTTGACGGCCTGCCACTTTCATTGTGTGATTGGTAGCCATTTCGATGCAAAGGTATTCTCGATGGAAACTCGTGATCTCTTGTTTTCATGAAACGAGAATCACCATGACTTGTATTGTCCAACACTTTCATTTTATTCCTTCTGCTGTCTTTCACCATATGATTCTTTTCCTTCGGCACATTTGATTGATGTTGTGTTCCAAAATCACCATCAGCAGGACCTTTACCCTTTCTGATCCTTTCTTCAGCAACAGTGTAAGTATTCTTCAAAGAATCTAGATGTTGGATAGGGAACCGCTCATTGATTCCATCTTGTGGAGAGAGACCGTCATCATAAGCATTAGAGCTTCTGGTAGTCGGTGAATCAGAAAGTTTTTCTTTTCCATGAACATTACTAAGTTCTGAACTATGATCTCTTTGTTCTGTGGTATCTAATGTATCCACATTCATAGTGCTTGGATTTTTTGTAATAGTAGCTTCTGCAGTGTCCACTTCTGATTTTGCATCCTCTACAGCTAATATTTCATTTTCGGGTTCTTCTTTATCCAAAGCACATACATTCAAATCCCCTTCTGCCCCTTCTTGTGTCTGTATTCCATTATTTAACTTTTCTTCTGCTATACTGTTTCCAGTAATCTCCTCTTCAAGGTTTTCACCAACTATATCTCCTCCATTAATACCAGAGTTTAACTCCTCTAGTGGCAAATTTCCATTATTCAAGTCTACTACTACTCCTTCTAAATCACTTGCCATAACTTCCACTTCAGGGCTTGCACATTCTGTAGCAGACTTCTCTATATTGACATTTGCTTCATTTGATCTTGAAATCAACTCTGCACCGGCTTCCTCTAGCGACAAGTTTCCTAAATTAATTTCTGCAATTTCAAATTTAGGTATGTCCCTTGCCAGAGCTGATTTGTCATTATTTTCATCTACATCAGATGAAGAAATAGACTCCTCTTCTGGTCTTTCTAATGAAAAGTCCCCATTACTTATCTCCTTAATCTCACAATGAGTGGTTTTAATTGAACCAACTTTTTTGGAAACTCTATGCCTTCTAAGTGACAATTTAGGGATATCAAACTCACTTTCCAGTTCTTCTTCATCTGTGAACTTGAACGGTACTAGCTGACCGCCATTGTTCTCACTGTTCCCATCCAAATGACATTCTCTTGAAGAAGCAGTTTCCTTAGCCTTCAAACTATCTTTCCGGGGAGGAAACCGACGCTTTTTATCGCTATGCTGTTTACTGTCAGAAACTAAATGCAGTGTGTTTTCAAGAGCTGCCTCGATTTCATGTATACTGGAATCTGACTTCACAGCCATACTTTGTTTCTTAGCTGTATAAAAAGAAAAGAAAATGAAATCAGTGCCTCAGAACCAAGAGGTAGACATACAAAATACAGAACTTGGATATTCATTGAAATTCACATACAACTGTGGTTGGACGAAAGGGTAAAATCGCACTAATTTTGTTTATAGAGTTTACGGAAGTCATTTATATCAATAAAGCAGGGAGAACGAATGAAAAATAAAACTATATCAGAAAATATCAATTTGGTTTGGAAAATTTTGCAGTAGAATAAAATAACCACTTATACAGTTAACCATGCTCAAAGTTAGGGGTGTGTGATAGTTGGGTATGGAAGCACGACTTAGCTGGCGGTTATACTGTATGTTCCGGGTACAAGGCTATTCAGCAGAGTAATAGTATGTCACCAACATGTGTTGAGTCAACTCGTGGAATGTCTAAAGTTTGGAGCAGTGCTGTTCCTTCAAAAGTTCGAGCGTTTGTGTGGCCACGACTGATGCATGAGAAGTTAGCAACTAGGGAAGCGCCATCATGCAGAGGTTTGATTGATGTAGAGGGCAAGAGCAGTTGTAGTTTTTGCTTCAGGGAGTAGAATCATGTAAGCATGTTTTTTGAGTGTAATTTTTCTTCAAATATTTGGAGGGATATCTGGACTTGGATTGGAATTCAAGGACCATTGGAGACAGACAGCTGCATTAACTTCTTGAAGTTCGGGGAATTAGTTCGAAGGAGAAATATAAAATTTGGTTGGCGACAGTGTGATGTATCTGACTACATCGAAATTAAATCATTTTTGAAGGTGTAGCAGACTATTTAGGACTGTTACACCATATTAA
Source organism: Lathyrus sativus (assembly GCA_963859935.3). Classification (NCBI taxonomy): domain Eukaryota; kingdom Viridiplantae; phylum Streptophyta; class Magnoliopsida; order Fabales; family Fabaceae; genus Lathyrus; species Lathyrus sativus. Next base: position 542,156,098 of record OZ012739.1, on the reverse strand, counting down.
GTCAACATCATGGGTTTGGTTATCAGCAAACAGGAGAGGGAGTCTACGACATTGTTTAACAGACTGGTTCACTAATCCCTTAGCTTGCTATGAAAATTCTGCAGCTGCTGATCTTTGTAGGAGACATTATTAGAAAGTAAATCAACCGCTGGAAGAGTGTGAAGGTTGTTGGTTATAGGGGAGAATTGCCGATTTTGGAACTGTATGGGTTGATTCATCCCTGAAGCTAAGAGTGACAAGCTAAAACAGCGTGTTGTCATACAAAATTCCAAATCAGTGGCAAGCGGATAGATCACAGATTATGAGGTGATTGATTGATATCATGTTTCGCAAGCAGAGTGTTAATGGCAAAAACTTAATCTGCTACAAAATTGTCTGCCTGAAATCTTGTGGGACTTTGTGTAAAGCAGGGAATGCTTGGACTATTCTAAGCGATGCACAAAGGGTCATTTCTAATTTCACTATATTGTGCTATAATAAATGTAAGGAAGGCTGGTCTACTGTGTTGGATGTGCTCGGATGGCATAGGGACATAACATTGGTAATAGGTGGACGCGCTGTTGATCGGTGTATGCAACCATATCGGTTCTTTGGGAACATGTAGAAGGAAGGGTCATAAAGGAAGAAAATAAAAGGAAGAGGAACAAATACCAAAGCTATTCCTAATGAGAAACACATAACCAACATTAAAACAGTATCTTGGATGTGGTTCTCAGCATTTTCTGGTAACAATTTGGGTTCTTCTTTCAAGGAGTGACAAAGTAGTCTAATTCACTGTCTAAGGTGATCCTGTTGTGCGCGTATTGTAATGTGGACTAGAGGCGGGTGGGAACTGGAAGTTGGAACATATGGCTTATTTGGCAAATATATTCTGTTCTGAGTGACATGTATGCAAGGTAACATTGTAGTCCATTGTTGGTACTGTTACGATGCATGGAGCAAATGGTGATCTGTCATAGGTTGGAACCGTCCACACTCATAACAGAAAGGTGAAGAGCCATTACAGTTTAATGACAGAATATTCACCAAGGCTTTGTTGGAGGTTTTGCTTGGAAAATCAAAAACAATTCATGAAGTATTTTGAACAATTTGGTGAGACCATTGGAAGCTGCTGCCATCACTCAGAAAGCTAGGTAAAATCTAAAATTGATGCTGCTCCTATAATTGATGGTTGAAGAGCTAATTGCAATTTTGCTTCTTTGGTGGGTTGGTTTTTCTTTAGTATGATCATGTTAGTCTTCTACACGAAGGCGGGTGGTTGTCCCTTAATGTGATGCCGGACTTAGACTTGGTCAATTGTATCAGGTTGGAGCACCCTTGTACTCCTTTTAATATTATTTTTGCTTATAAAAAAACAGATAACCAACTTCAAACTAGAGTTCAATAAACGTAACAGTTATAAACATCAAAACTTGTTTCTAATTCGTTCTGCATAGCTTTGCAACAGAGTAAAATTTGAAAAGTATGCAAAAATAGAAACTTCACCTTGAAGGTCAGTTCCACATCCACCACATTTGTATACATCATATCCTTGAGGCTCTTGAAGAAGTTGTCGGCATTTCGGACATTTAACTATCCGAAGTTTGGGAACCAATTTACCAGACATATTACTTCAAATATAGTCCAAATGTTGTGTCAGGCCACAAATACTCTCACTGTCAACACAAAAAAGAGATGAATAAGAATTAGTATAAAACAAGGCTTAGTTAACTATGAAAGAAGATAAACAAAAATCACTTATACTGGCGTCTACCTTGGTTAGATTAGGTTACAAAATCTCCGGAAATAGTTGAATTTGATTGAACACCAAAAACAAAGGGTTGAAGAAAGAATGAAGAATGGAAAGGGCCTTAGAAGTTAGAAGGGTGTTATGTTATAGTAATGAAGAGAGGGAGAGAAAGTAGAGGAAGGAACATGCTGAGAAATAAATGCCAAAGAAGCTTTTCCTTGACGCAAAGATAATAATTAGAATGTGAAAGATAACAATATTTCTGAGAAGGTCTTGTAGTTGTTTCTGCGTGGAACTGAAACAGTAACAACAAAAGAGTCTTGTATTTCGTGTTTGGTTTATTAGTCAACTCGTTTGTTGTTAATTTGTTGTGTGTGTGAGATTTTGTCTCTTTTAAAGACGCGTTGCGTTACTCTGTTTTTGTGTGTGTAATTCGGAAGAAAGTCAGCGAATTATGGCTCCGATGAGAGTGTCTGACTTGGTCGCTGCTGTTATTTTTCTAGATCTCTCAAATATAAGAACATGTCAACTTTTATTTTTTTTCTTAATATTTATTTAAAATTTGGAAAAACAAAAATTATATGACTATGTTTTCAACGTCAATATCATCCACGGTGGATATTTAAAACAAAATATGATTTTGAGTTTGATTCGTTCACAACGGAATATAAAAATTAAAATAGGGTCAGTGATGGTCCAATGATATGGATAAACCACTAAATTGACTCTTTACAACGCTTTAAAACCGGTTTCGTGATTTTACTGTATAAATACTTAAAAAAATTGTTGGTTTTTGTAATGAACAATTTACTATCAATTAACTTTTTATGTTACACTACCCTTGAATTTAAATATAACACTTTTTGGTCAAATCAGAAATAAAAGAAAGTTATTAGTGTTATAAAATTTGTTAAAAATTGATATTGCTTTTATAAATTTATTATTGATAACAAAAAAATGATGTAAAGTGAGTTGAGGTAGGTTAATAAAAAATAATTAATGTAGTTAAAGTTTTAAAAAGATTTTTTTTTATAAAAATGAACAAATAATTTTTTCGAAAAAAGTTTTATACTATAGTAATACTACTTTGGTCTCTATATTTAATTTATTATTAATTTAGTTCTTTACATTAATATTAAAAGATTAATATGAAGAAAATTTAAATGAGTTGATGATATTTTAAAATATTTATGCCGTCAAGGATCTATTCGAGAATATTCTAGAGATTAGAGACTAATTTGACAGTTTACTTGTTCAATAATATAAGTAAGACAAGTGAAAATAGATCAATTAGATCACCTGCAATATTAATATTATTTCTCATTTTTTGATGAATATTTCTCTTAAAATTAAAATAAATGTTTTTAAAAAGTCAAATTTAAATATTGGTGTATTTCGGATCGTTATTTAAAGTCTTAGATTCTGTTGGGTAAAAATGACAGTTTGGTTGATAAGTTAACTGATAGTTTGTAGTTTATAACGGATAACTGTATCTTATAACTTATAGGTGATGCCTAGGGCTGGCAATGAACCAAACCAACTCGAAGATAGTTTAGAATTCGACTCGACAATTAAATCGTTGAACTAGGTTCATGAACCAAATGAGTTGAGTATGAGCAAAAAATTAAGTTCGTTAACTAAATGAGCTGAACTTGAACTATACATAGTTCGACTCGGTAGGTTCATGAGTCAACTCGATTACATATGAAAAGAATTATACTGTCTTTAAGATTAGGTTTAAATATTTACTTCAAATCTTAGACAAATTTAATCTTCAATTTATTAGTTTTTGAATTAGACTCTCAAATGTATCTCTTGAAAGTTGTGTAGGTTTTGAATTAGTAGATTTCGAAGATAAAGTTATATTTCAATATGATAACTTTTATTTTATTTTAATACTTTATTTAAAAAATATATATTTATTTAAAATGTCAAATATACTAAAAAATATATATATTTAAAAAAATAGTTTTTAAGTTCGTGAACCATGTGAGCTGAACCTAATGAGATGAACCTAACGAGTCGAACCGAACTGTTCGTGAACTTATAACGAGTCGAGGTTGAGCTTAAAAAAAAGTTCGTGTGGAACTCGAACTCGAACTCGAATTCGAACAATTCTTAACGAGTCGAGCCGAGCTGAGGTGAGTTCGACTCGACTCGACTCATTTCCAGCCCTAGTGATGCCTGATGATTTATAGTTAATAAACTAATTAAAGTATTTAATAAAATTAAACGGTTCAATTAGTTGATAAATTAAAATGACATAAAAGATATTTATTATATAATTGATTTATTTAAATTAAAATAAATTATAAAGAATAGTACTGAATTTTAGTAAAAATAATAAGGACAAAAATGGAAGAAAAAATATAAGCTATAAGCTATAATCTACAACGCTATTTAAAATTGCATTTGAAAAATAAACTATAAACTAGTATAATAAGCTATAAGCTCGAGAAGAAAAAATTGTTAACAAATAGGTCTTTTATTATCACGTGAGTTTATAAGTTATAAGTTCAAAAATCGTCGTGCCAAACAGAGCCTAGTAATTCAAGTGAAATCTTTAAAATTTGAATTTAAAGAATGAATTTGTAAAATTACGATATTTTAAAATTTTATAGGTGTTGTGATTTTTTTAGAGATTGAGTCATCTGATTCAATTGATTTAATAACTATATAATATTGTTATAGAGATGGATTTATTCAACCGAATTATCTGATTTAATTCAGTTTAGTCATACGATTCGACCAATGACTTAGTGGTTCGACTGTAACACCCTTTTCTACCCGACAAATAATAAGGCAAAATAACACAGATATCAGAGTAATTATTAAATTTCACAAAAAGCCACCAAAAGGGCGTACATTTCCTAATGTCATCAAAATAGGTCACGACTCCGTAAACAACGGGTTTTTCCCAAAATACATCAAACAACATAAAACAACGGAATTCAAAAGGCATAAGTAAAGGTTTTCCTCATCAGGGAACATAAGCAAAATAACTCAACAGTATATAGTTTAACTCAAAGAACCCAACCCGATGTTACATATCAGAGCAAGACCCTCTAAGTTAACCAAAAGGGCTAACGACTCAAAACTTCAAAAATAACTCCTCGACGACGTCCATGGCTAAACTCAGTCATTGCACGTTACCCACGTGGAGGTAACATTCAAACAGGCAGGGTGAGTAAAACAATTCATAAAAATCAATGTATGAAAATCAACATATAAGTGGCATCATAATCATATTCAACCTTCATATTCACCAATAGGCCTCGAAGGCCACAACATCATAATTCATACAAAAGACTCATAAATGCAGATGCGACACAACTTAATGCATGTGATACCAATCATCACAGCTCGATGGACACTGGACCATCAACCCTCCATAGATCCCCATCAATAGGATCGATTCTACTAGAGAACTGGATCACATCAAAATACTTCACATCCACACAATGGGATTGAAGGCAAAATAATCGAGGTCCTGAACCGAAGTCCGGATGCACATGAATGCATGATGCACACGTCAATAATCATCCTCATAATAACAACATAGGTGCATCATCATTCATCATAGTCATCATCATCACAATCATTATTGTAATACCTCAAATTTTACCCTTAAATTAGTCGTTTCATTTCGCATTCCATCTTATCCTGCATTGCATTTCATCTAGCCACTAACCGGTTTGCCCAACCCGTTGGTTTTGCAGGAAAAGTCACACTGCGTGCAGTTTAATTGGTGAAGGGCAAAATGGTCATTAATTTGCAGTTTGCTGACAATTCACGAAGCTAAGTCGTCATCAGGGGTTCCTCAAGTGATTAGGGTTTCCATCTCTGAGTCTTGTGATTTATTTGAGGATGAGATGAATTTTACGGCAGTTTTTGACGTCAGATTTCTCGTGACACAACACATTTTATTCAAGAGCCGAGATTTAGTCGTCGATTGGGTTTTGAAATGCTATTTGAGTAATAATCCATCTAGGGCTGAATGTGTTGAGATATCAGTAGGTTCGGGTTAAACCGGTGCAAAATTTATTTTAACAAACGCACGTTTTCCTGCTTTCTGCTAATCAATGATCGATTTTAAAGGAACAGTGGAATTTTGGTGCTCGTCGAATTTCTAATGAATGTCTTTTGTTTTGATCATGACTATTAGTTGAGCTGATTCAGGTTACCGAGGTAAGGTAGTCGAGATGTGGTTTGAATTTTCAATACCGGAGACAGTTCATTCTGCCATTTAACTGAATTTCTCTGCTTATCCGTTCAAGGTCACACTCACCGTTAATATCAGGTGGATTTAGTAGGACAATTGAAGTAGATGGATTACTTGGGTGATTTTAATCGGATGAATTATCTGGTGAATTTAATCTTATAAATTTAGCCGGGCGAGTTTAATCGTTTGAGTTTAAGCGGAAGAACTATTTGGAGATTTTCAGCGGAGAAATGTGATTGGAAAAATAATTTAAATTTATTCATTTAAATTCTATATTATTACAATATTACATTTATTACAATATTACAAAAAATGGTAATTACAAAAAGTTCTAAAATTCCTAATTGTCCTAAAAACGTCTTCGAGTCCGATTCTTCGAGCTTCGACATTTTCGAACCTGCAAAGAAAATCAACAACAGAGCAAACAATTTTTAAATGGTTAGAAAATTGGTTTTTGGTCGATTCTGATATCCTCAGTTAGTTATCATCATCGGGTACGTCGGGAGGGTAACAAAATATTCCGCCGCCAGCTCCCGACTTTAATTTTTCGACGCCGGCACGGATCCGGAAGATTTCTGTTCTAATTATTCCGAGAGAGAGAAAAGTGATTTTCGAAAAAAGTGATTTTGAAAAAGTGCTTTTGAAAAAAGCACTTAGAAAAATGAGTTTTGGCCAAACAGGTCACTAACAACTTTTCTAGAAGTACTTGACCCTCAATGGATCGAACAACCTGTCTAACATCAACCAAACAAATTCCACGCAAGCAACAATTCTCCCAAAGAATCCTGCAACAAAATAGGATCAAAACACCCATCCAACTACAACAAGCGCAACAAAACCAAAGCCAACAAGTTCCTGGAAAAATGAACAACAACAAATTCATCAGAGGAAAACGTAAACCCAACAACAAAATTTTCGGAAAATCCTCAACCAAAACGCAACAAATCAAGCACCAAAATTCCTGAAAAGTTCAACCATTTCATCACCAAAATCGCAACAAAACAACGCCCAGGCCCAAAAAATGAAGTATAAAACCATCAATATCAAGTTCTTCAGGAGGATGAGGAGTTCATCAAGAAAAGAAGAAGAGTTCGAAGAACCCAAAATCAAGTCATCATCAACGAATCAAAGACGGCAGACCACTACCCCAATCACCTCAGATTTGCGTCATCGGCAAGCAGCAAATGCAAAACACCGTCACCACCACGAACTCAGACGTGAGGGAAACACCATCATCATCGTTCTTCATCGCCGCACCACCATCACCACCGCAAGTCACCACAGGCGGACGGACTGAAACTCAAAGCCTCAGTTTCTTCAAACATCACCGGCGATACCACTTCGAACCCGTAAAGGGTGAGCAGTTTCGGATTTTTGTTTGCATGTCTTGTTTATTGTGTTTTTTCAAGTAGCCATGGCGGACAAGGAAGCGTTATCAAGGAGAAGAAGAGAAGCTTCAAAGACGGTAGCAATGGAGGCAAGCGGCGCCGCCGGCGAAAGAGAAGGAAGAGGGTCAAAAATAAAACCCTAGCAGTAATAACAATGTTCAACATACACGTTCCCTCTTTCCCCAATTTATGTCCTTCTTTTCTTTTATTTTTTTTATTTCCATTTACTTTTATTTTGTTATTATTATAGTTAGAAGTGTTAAAACATTAGCATTTTTTGTAATCTAGTTAATTAGATAAGTCAAAACCACTTCTTAAAATTAAAAAAACCTTTTTAATTAAAACCCTCTTTTAAAACATTAAAAATTAAAACCATTCCCTTTTAATTAAGAACATAAATTATAAATTAAAACCATTCTTTTATTTAAAAACATAACTTAAAATTAAACCCATTTTTTAAAATCTTAAAAGAAAAACATTTAATTAAAACTCATATTAACACTTATTTTAAAAATTAACCAAATCCACTTTTCTTTAAATTAAAATTAGAACCTTTGTAATTAATAAATTTTTTTTATAGAAAATCTTGAATTAGAACCATTTTTCTTATTTCGTAAATTATTCCATTAACTTCAAACGTTTTTTAAAATGTGGCTAACATCCTGATTACAATTGCGAATTAACTTTGCCCGTTTATTGCCCCGTTAAATTTGTATAACGCTTATGTCATTTTTCCACTGTTCCTCAGTTGTATAATTACTAAATCCCCTGTACTTTTCGCATTTTCATTTTTTGGGTTGTAATTTACGTGAGTATATCGTCGCTTTGCAATTCCTTTACTTTTCGCATTTTATTTTCTCTTGGTTGTAATTTATGCGAGTATATCGTCGATGTGCACGCCCTTTACTTTTTTCGCACTTTCCCATATTTTCATTCTGCCACGTAATTAATTTGTCATTTGCATCATTTACCGTTAATTTCTCCTTCCGAAGGAATAGGTCTAGCCGTTTGACCGTCGTGTCAATAGTCCTCACCTTTGACCCTTTCAAAACCCTAATCGCATAGGCGTCCCGCCGTGGACAAGTTTACCCTTTACCCTAGCATTAGGTTAAGGAGTCGCCGCACTCCGTTTTAGGTTTCCCGCCGTGGAATAACTATTTTACCCTTTTCATTTCAATTCAACTTCAACATAGAAATAGGAGTCGCCGTACTCCACGTAAACGCTTCCCTATGAACATTTATTCCCCATTGAAACCTTGACCGCAGTCAAGCAGTTTCTAACCTCCCTTTCGAGGGGAACTACGATTACTCTGATTCCATCCCCTACCTCGGATACATAGGCACAAGATGCAAATCTTGGCGAGTAAACTTAGGACTAACCCTTAGGTCTCTCTTTCACCTTTAACCCTTAACATATACTCTAAAGCAGATAATCAAGCAAAATAGCAAAATTTAAACAAGAGGTTCCTGTAGAGTAATACAGAAGTTTAGGGTGCTAATACCTTTCCTAGACTTAACCAACCCCTTACCTAGATCTCTCCCCGCATTTTTTACAATGCAAAAAGTAGGTTTTTCCTTTCTTTGACCTTTCCTTCGGATAAATCAAAGACCGGTTGTGAATTAAAGATTTTCGATTCAAATTAATTAATAATTTGATATCCTATTCTCACCGCAATAATTATCATGTCTCATGTCATCATATAATTCATCAAGGTCATGGTAATATCATCATAATACTTCATATAAACCATCATGTAATCATATACACATCACATGTTAATCACATAAAAATCATAGTTACCCCCAAGGTAAATCATCACAGAAATCATAGAATCAAACATCAAGGCATCGCTGCACACGATCAACCTACGCGAAACTCTGCTACGTTCGCTGGCATGTTCGCTAGGCGAGTCTGGGGCGATTTTCTTCGCTAGGAGAAGGATTCTTCGCTAGGCGAGTCTGGGAACAACATGGTTCGCTAGGAGAACAGTGCGATAACAGCAAAATCTACTACGCACCAGAACATAAAATCACTCAAAAAGCTCTACGATTCACTTACCCAATGCCTCCAAAACATCCCTAAATCATCCCTAAGGTCCTACAGCGATAAAAGCATAAAACCTACGATTTATTAGGCCAATCCCGTAACATATTCATGTCCTAAATCACAATTTTCCTTAAATTACACCCTAAGGTATTAGAGTTACTCACTATCCAATATTATATCCCTATAGGGTCAGATATATAACAATTCAAGGTTTTTGGCCACGAAGGCCTAAGGTCACCATTTCTCATATCCATGCTTTAACAGTCAGGAATACTTACCACTAACCACAACCATCAAGGTCCTCACCATCAATTTCCCTTTTTCCCACAATCGACCCAAAATCCCTTAAACCTAAAATCATCCATAATTACATTGAAAGGCACACATGGAAAATCATGAAAAGCTATACTCCCCATACCTTAGTCGATTCAAAGCCTTCACGATTATCTCCGGGAATCTTCTGCCTCCAATCTTCTCCTCAGAGCTCTCTGGCCACAATAATTTTCACGGTTAACAAATGAATCCTAATTCCCTTCAGAATTCTATTTTGTCAAACCTAGTCTTGGGCCTCACAATTTGGGCTTTTCCCTTATTACCCTTACTAACTCCTCTAAATGCCCAAATTACCCTTATTTCACTTATATTCATTTTAAATAATAATAATACTAATAAATTAATATTATATACTATTAATCAAATAAGTAACCCAAAAATGCACACTTTTCCAATAATCCACAAACTACCGAAAATGACCGAAAAATGAATATTCTTATTTAAACAATTAAATAAAATATTCCAATTAAATTTGGGGTGTTACAACTCTCCCCCAGTTAAAAGAATTTCCGTCCTCGAAAATTACCTCAAGAAAACAGAGTCGGGTACGACTCCTTTATCTGATCCTCACGTTCCCAAGTCCAACTTTCTCCAGCTGGTCGTCCCCAAAATACCTTCACCAAGGCAATCTATTTACCTCGCAGCTGCTTCACTTCTCGTTCATCAATCCGAACGGGCAACACGTCAACAGTCAAATCCTCTCGCATTTGTACATCATCCATCTGAATCACATGCGACAAATCTGGAATGTACTTCCTCAACTGAGACACATGAAACACATCATGCAAATCGCAAGCGACGATGGTAAAGCAATCCGATATGCTACTTCCCCCACCCTCTGCGAAATCTGATACGAACCAACAAAACGCGATGTGAGCTTTCGATACTTCAAAGCTCGGCCAACACTAGTTACCGGAGTAACTCTCAAAAACACATGATCCCCCTCTTGGAATTCAAGTGCTTTCCTCCTCTTATCATGGTGTAATACCCCAAATTTTACCCTTTCTTTTTTATTTTTATTTTAAATTCTGATTAACTTAATAAATTAACCTTTTTTTTTAAATCTTGTTTTTTTAACTAATAATAATTTAATTAAAATTTTTTTTATAACTTTACTAATGTTTTTTTATTAACTTTTTTTTTTCTATTTAGTTTATTTATTTTAAGCTCTTCTTACTAACTTTTAGGATTTAAATTAAAATTTAACTTTTTTTTTTCTTTTCTTTAAGAGTAAATTTTTTTATAACCTTTTTAAAATTAATTTCTAACACATTTTTTAATCAAATTCTAATACTTTTTTTTAAAATAAAAATCTAACTTCTTTTTAAAATCAAATCTTTTTTTCTAACTTTTTTAAAATTAAATCTTTTTTCTAACCTTTTTAAAATTAAATCTTTTTTCTAACCTTTTTAAAATTAAATCTTTTTTCTAACCTTTTTAAAGCTAAATCTTTTTTCTAACTTTTTTAAAGTTAAATCTTTTTTTCTAACTTTTTTAAAAAAAATTAAAATTTTTTTTCTCTAACTTCTTTTTAAAATTAAATCTTTTTTTTCTCTAACTTCTTTTTAAAATTAAATCTTTTTTTCTAACTATTTTAAAAATTAAATCTAACCTTTTTTTTTATAAATTAAATCTATCTTTTTTTTTAAATGTAAATCTTTTTTTGACACCTTTATTTTTCAAATTAAAATTCTAAATTCTTTTTAAAATTAAATTCTAACGCCCTTTTCTTTTTTTTTTTTCTTTTTTTTTTAAAATTCTAAATTCCTTTTAAAATGAAATTCCAACCGTTTTTAAAATAATTCTAACACTTTTTTTAAATCAACATTCAAATTTTTTTTATTTTAAAATTCTAACTCATTTTTTTTAAACTTAAAACTCTAATTTTTATTTAACTTGAAACTCTTATTTTCTTTGCTAACTTTTTAAATTTCAATCTTAACACTTTTTTAATCAAATCCAATCCCAATGAATTCCAAATCAAATCAATCAGATCAATCATCATCATAAGAAAATCAGATCTAAATATCAACATCACCATCATTGAATCAAATCTGAAATCATCATAAAAATTCATTCAAATCAAATCAGAGATTGAAAAAGATTGAGATATTCAAATTAAATCTGAGATTAAAAAAGATTTAAAAATCAAGTATAAAGGGGACGAAAATCATAACAAGGAGGGAGAACTTTTTTCGTAAAATCCAAGCAAACTCCGTCAAAAATCCTCTAGCCTCAGGACAAAGCATCATCGGCCATCATCATTCCGTAAGGATCAAAAAATATAATTACAATTTTTGTGTTGCTTTTCATGTTTTTCAGGAAAAAGAGATGAAGAAGACAAATCGGTGGTCATGCAAAAGAAGAAGAAGATAACATCCGTGAGAGGCAAACAAGAAGGAGAGGAACACACGCAAACTCAGAGAGCAGAGAGAAGAAGAGTGATGACCGGCCCAACCCTCTTTTTTATTATTTATTGTTTTTCCATTTGTTATTTTATTTTGTTTATCTTTTTAAAAAAAATCAAGAAGGCCCTTTCTTTTTTATAATCAAAAACCTTTTTCAAATTAATTAAAACTCTTTTTAAATAAAATAATCAAATGTTTTTTCAAATAATAAAACTTTTTTATAACTTTAAAGTAAAACGTGTTTTTAACTAACATTAAGATTTTTTAAATTAAACCAATTGTTTTTTTTAATGATTAAATCTTTTTTTCAAAATATTATCACTAAAACTCCTTTTTTAGAATAATTAACCAAACTTTCACTTTTTTATTAATAAATTTTTTTAAAACTCAAAACTCTTTTAATTAAAATTAATCTCTCTTTTCACAAATTTAAATCCTTGGTTAAAAAGACCATAAAAGTCCTCCAAAATTCATACGGTTTGTTTCTCGTTCAATTTTGATTTTGTTTTCGTCTAACCCCACATACTGACATTTTTGTTTGTTTTGTTTCTTGCAGCTATTATGTTCAATTTGAAACTTATTTTCGGTTTTATATTTAGCTATTATAATTGTAACTGCTTATGGGATGTAATTGTGCGAGACAATTGTCGCATTTATCTTTCCGCACTTTATTTTCTGCCGTTGTATGTATATTCAATTTCATCGCATCTTTATAATTAATTTCACTCCTCCGAAGGAATTAGGTCTAGCCGTTTGACCGCCGTGTCAGTAGTCCTCAACTTCAAACCCTTGCGACCTCACAAACCCTAATTTTCACAAATGCCTCGCCGCAGGCAAGATTACAATTTTACCCCTAGCATTAGGTCAAAGAGCCGCCGCGCTCATTTTAGGGTTTCCCGCCGCGGAATCCCTAACCTAACCTAATTTAACCCTAATTACAACTTAACAATTCAACGTAGAGATTTGGAGTTTCTACACTCCACGTAAGCGTGTCCTTAAGATGCGTTTATTCCCCTTGAGACCTTGACCGCAGTCAAGAAGTTTCTAACCTCCCTATTGAGGGGAACTACGATTACTCTGATTCCACTCCCGTAAGGATACGTAGGCACAAGATGCGATGTCTTGCCGAGTAAACTTAGAATTAACCCCTTAGGTCTCTTTTCTCACTTTTAATCTTTAGTACATATACCTTAAGCAAATAAATAAAGCAAATAGTAAACATTTGAACAAAAGGTTCCTGTAGAGTACTACAGAAGTTTAGGGTGCTAATACCTTCCCTAAATTTAACCAACCCCCGAACCCTAGATCTTTCCCCGCATTGTGTTTACGATGCAAAAATAGGTTTTCCCTCTTTTGACCTTTTCCTTCGGATAAATCAAAGAGCGGTTGTGAATTGAATTGCGATTCAAACTAATTAATAGTTTGTGATCCTATTTCCACCGCAACAGAAAATGGCGACTTCACTGGGGAATGTAAAGGATAAAAACTTTTGAGGGTTATCCCTAACTTGTTCATATTTATTACTATCTGTGTTATTATTCATTTGCATGTATATATTTGTGCTTTGATTGTGGGACTGTTCCTTGTGCCGTGAGATGAGTCCTACACCCGGATCTAGTGTACCTTAGGTAAATGGCAATAGACCAAGGAAACTGTACGACGTATATCGATACGGTTGATCTGGTGGCCATAGTTAGTGCGACTTCTTGGTTGGTGCTTATATTCCTTAAGTCAAGTTGAGGATAATATTGAGGCTGCCATATGTTGTCAATGCACTAACTGACTTTTAGAACCCTAGTTAACTCATCTTGGCCTTTAGAAAGTAGTGAGGTAACCGGCTTTGGTGCAGACTGAAGTTGGTTGACACTCGATACTACGCTCATTGAGATCTTAAACTTGGAGGGTTTTGGTTGGCAAGTAAGTTGCCTTCTGAACAACCACCCTGGTGAAGGATCAATGATATTGAGATCCCTTAGAACCTGGTTACTTTTGTAGGACAGGATGAACCATCTAACTTCAAGGGAGGGTACTTGCCTTTGAACCTCATGCAAGCCTTTAACCTAGGACTTTGTGTGTTTTCATGCATTGCATCCATAAAGCATCTCATTGCATTGTATTTCATGGAGTTCAAATATCATTTATGGATATCGCGGGATACCATAAATAAAAAAAATATAAAATGAAAAAACAAGAAAAAGATTTCTTTGGTACCCCACGACATTCGTAAATGTTTTGAATTCCGTGAAATCTTCGTTTACATTCACATTTTAGCATCATACTCTTGCATTGCATGTGTCTCCCGATTTCTCACACTCGGTTCTCTCACCTTCCAGTTTTGTCACCCTGAGTTCTCGGCACCAATACAACACCAGAGCTCAAACTCGGAAGAGAATGGAGGATCAGGCAAAAGAGATTGATCGCCTTAGTAATGAACTTGAAGACCTTCGAGGGGGTATGGGGCGCATGATGGAATTGTTACATGTCATGAATGCTAAGATGGATACCCAACCCACTGTTGTTTCTGAGATTACCGGCGTTACTGTGGACCCTCCACCAAGTGTGACCGTAGCAAGGGACCCACCTTATGGTCTCGCTCCCGGTTTTGTGCCTCCTCAAGCCACTGTTCCGATTAATCAACCTGTTCAGCAAGCCGTGCCCTTGTTTTCTGAAGTTTCTAGGGGGGCTCCTATCTTTGCACCACCTGTTGTACACACTCGTGCGCAACCGTACTTCAATGAGACAGTTTTTGATAATCTTGATGAGAATGTTGAGGGTTATGAGAAAAATGATAAGCTTCGTGAGGAAGTAAACACTATCGTCCAGAGATTGAAAAAGGTAGAGGGTGATCAAATTTTTGGGACTGCTGCAAGGGATGTTTGTTTGGTCTCAGGTTTAGTTATTCCCCCGAAGTTCAAAACTCCGAACTTCGATCGCTATGAAGGTGCCACCTGTCCTAAGAGTCATCTGATCATGTATTATCGCAAGATGGCTGCCCATGTTGAGAATGATAAACTGATGATTCATTGCTTCCAAGATAGTTTGAAGGGTGCTTCCTCCAAGTGGTATTTAACTTTGGACCAATCCCGCGTTAAGAGCTTTCAAGATTTATCTGACGCTTTCATCAAACACTACAAGTACAATATGGATCTGGCTCCTGACCGAAGACAGTTGCTGAGTATGTCACAAAAGAATTCTGAGTCATTCAAAGAGTATGCTCAAAGGTGGAGAGAGACTGCTTCGCAGGTAGAACCTCCTTTGACCGAGAAAGAGTTAGCTGATTGGTTTGTCGACACAGTCCGTCCAGAATTTTACGAGAGAATGGTGGGTAGTGTGACTTCAAATTTCTCCGACATCGTTGCTGTGGGTGTCAAGATTGAATTGGGTATGAAGAGTGGTAAAATGACAAATAATCATGGCGCTTCTAAGGATCAGCCGAAGAAACCTCCGTATAGCTCCCAGAAAAAGAAAGAGGGTGAGACTAATGCTATATCCTCTGGTAGACCAAGAGAACGCTTTTATCGACATCTGCAAGGTTATGCTCAACCTCAAGGGTACCCAGTCCAATATGCTCAACAACCCTATGTGGCAGCTATTACACCTTCTTTCAATCAACAGGTTCCCATGTATCAACCTATGCAACAACCTCCTGTTTATCCGCCTCCTGTCAACTACCTACAGGCACCCAACGCTCCTGCTCCTCAACAGCCAAAGAGTCCGGCTCCTCGCCAGAATATGCCGAACAGAAGAACGTATAAGCCTTGTCCGCCGATTCCGATGACTTTTACCGAGTTGTATCCCTCTTTGGTCAAGCAAGGTCTAATCACTACTCGGGCTTTGGGTCCGCCTCCTAATCCTCTACCCGCCAATTACAACGCCGCTGCTCATTGTTTATTTCATGAGGGTGCGCCTGGTCACGATCTGGAAAATTGTTATGCTCTCAAAAATATTGTCAGGGATTTATTGGAAAAGAAGATTTTGTCATTCGAAGATCCTCAACCAAATGTTAAGAAGAACCCTTTTCCTAACCATGAGAGTGTCAATGCCATTAGTGCTGATTCGGGAGAAGGTTATACCCTTAATGTTGAACAGATTAAGACTCCTCTTAAGATGTTCCATTCGAAACTGTTTGAAGCCGGTTTGGTAGATACTTCCCACGTTGCATGCGCAAGTTGTGAAGCCAGTATTAAGGGTTGCACGTTGGTTCAGAATGATGTTCAGAGGTTGATTAATGAGGGTGTTTTACAAGTGACAAGCCAAGCCAAGAAGGATGTAGTCGCTGTGGTTGAGCCTGTCTTCCATCAGCCTGAATTAAAGGGTAAGGTACCAGTGTTTAATTTATCAGGGGTAAGCTCCGCCAACCTCGTGTTCGATATACCAAGGTCGTATATCCCCGAAGTGAATCAGCCTAAGCCTATAGTTATTCGGAGACCGAGTCCGTTTCCCTTCAGTGATCCTAAAGCTGTGCCTTGGAAATATGACGTGACGATGATTGACAAGGAGTCTGGGAAGGTTATTCCAAATGAAGAGGGTAAGGATACTGTGACCAATATCGCAGAGGTAAGCAGGATGACCCGCAGTGGCCGTGTGTATACTCCCCATTCCAATGAGGATCCACCTAAGGAGACCACTAATATCCCAGTGCCTGCCAAAGACAAAGGTAAGGGAGCCGTTACGAATAATGAAGATGCCGAATTTTTAAGGATCATCAAGAAAAGTGACTATAAAGTTATCGACCAACTTCATCAGACTCCTTCCAAGATTTCGATTTTATCTCTGTTGATGAATTCACCCGCTCATAGGATGGCCTTGCAGAAGGTTTTGACTCAAGCACATGTGGATCAGGATATTAGCACCAGTCAGTTTGATAGTGTGATTGCCAATTTGACCGCCTGTAACACTCTCAGTTTCAGCAATGAAGAGTTACCGAAGGAGGGTCCGAACCATAATCGTGCTTTACATATATCGGTAAAATGTCAGGAGGACAATTTAGCAAGAGTGCTAGTAGACACCGGGTCCTCTCTGAATGTGCTACCCAAGAGGGTTCTCGATAAGTTGGCCTGTAAAGAGACTGTGTTGAAACCTACTCCTTTGGTTGTCAAGGCTTTCGACGGCTCTCGCCGATCGGTAATGGGGGAGGTTGAGCTTCCTATCCTGATTGGTCCGCAAGTTTTTAATATCACGTTTCAAGTCATGGACATTAATCCCAACTACAGTTGTTTACTCGGAAGGCCGTGGATTCATGCCGCTGGGGCGGTAACCTCAACTTTACATCAGAAGATGAAGTTCGTGATCGATGGAAAGTTGGTTATTATACACGGTGAGGAAGATCTGATGGTCAGTAACCTGTCTTCTTTCCGTTACATCGAGGCCGATGAGAATGCTTTAGAAATCTCCTTTCAAGCACTTGAGATCGCCAATGTTGTTCTGCTAGAAGTCGAAGAGACAGTGGGTCAGGGTAATCCATCTTTTGCATCTCTGAAGAGTACCAAATCAACAATTGACAGGGGCATTCCTGAAGGCTGGGGAGAGGTAATTGATGTCAAGACCAAGACTGATCGCTCTGGGTTGGGTTACAAACCAACTCAGAATGGAGCTGCCACGACTGTCGAAGGGCGTCCGAAGGTTATCCAAGAAGTATTTGTCAGCAGAGGTTTCCAAGTCAATGCCATCAGCGACTGTGAAGAAAATGAAGAGCTGAGCAACCTGGTGTTTAAGGGTGATGCAGTTTTGAACAACTGGGAGGCCGTAGAGATCCCTGTTATTTTTCCCTTGTCAAAGTAATTGTTTTTTTAAAGTTTCATTTACATTTTCAAATAAAAATCTGTAGCTCTGCCCAAGGCTATAGGGTCGTTTTGTCGGGCCACCTTTCATTTCTAAAAAGATATTAATAAAAGCAGTTTTGTTCAATTCCACTTTGTTTCATTTGCGTTTTTCGTTTTCACTTTTAAAAATGAAATTGGCAACCTTTCTTCCAAAAAATAATAATAAAAAAACAGCATTTCATTCTTACATGTCTTCGAGCATTTTAATTAAGTAAGCCTTCCATCATGCAGAGATATCGTAAACCTTGTTGGATCCAATGACTTTACTGACACTCCTGACTGGGATGCACCCATCAATCAAGCTGAGGACGAGGGTGAAGAAGACTTTGAAGTACCCGCTGAACTGACAAGATTGATTGAGTACGAGTACACAGAGCTTCAACCGCATAAAGAGCAGGTGGACCTAATTAATCTCGGTACAGATGAGAACAAGAAAGAGGTCAAGATTGGTGCAATGCTTGGGACAGAGATTAGGCCGAGGTTGATTGAGTTGTTAAAAGAGTATGTTGATGTGTTTGCGTGGTCGTATCAAGATATGCCGGGCCTAGACACGGATATTGTTGTTCACAAGTTGCCGCTTAAGCTAGGTTGTCCACCTATCAAACAAAAGCTTCGAAGAACGAGACCCGACATGGCTTTGAAGATTCGAGATGAGGTTAAAAAGCAGTTGGATGCAGGTTTCTTGGCAGTCGCAAAATATCCAGATTGGGTTGCCAACATTGTGCCAGTACCCAAGAAGGACGGTAAAGTTAGGATGTGTGTAGACTACAGGGACCTGAACAAAGCAAGTCCAAAAGACGACTTCCCACTGCCACATATTGACACACTGGTAGACAATACGGCCAGTTTTGCGTTGTTTTCATTTATGGATGGTTTCTCTGGCTATAATCAGATCAAGATGGATCCCGATGATCGAGAGAAGACTACTTTCATTACTCCTTGGGGAACCTTCTGCTACAAAGTCATGCCCTTCGGTTTAAAGAATGCAGGGGCAACCTACCAACGTGCTATGACCACTCTCTTTCATGATATGATGCACAAAGAAATTGAGGTGTATGTGGACGATATGATAGCCAAATCTCAGAGTGAAGAGGAGAATTTAGACCATTTGGTGAAGCTGTTTGAACGACTCAGGAAATACCAGTTGAAATTGAATCCTGCAAAATGTACCTTCGGTGTCAGATCCGGAAAATTGCTTGGTTTCATTGTTAGCCAGCGAGGGATTGAGGTGGATCCTGACAAAGTCCGAGCCATTCAAGATATGCCGGCTCCGCGAACCGAGACGCAAGTTAGGGGTTTTCTGGGACGTCTGAATTACATTTCCAGGTTTATCTTTAATATGACCGCTACTTGTGAGCCGATATTCAAGTTGCTTTGCAAGGGGCAGACAGTTGAGTGGAACCCTGATTGCCAGAAAGCGTTTGAGAAGATTAAGGGTTATTTGCAAGATCCCCCTATTCTGATCCCTCCCGTACCTGGAAGACCGTTGTTTATGTACCTTACCGTTCTCGAGAAGTCTATGGGTTGTGTGCTTGGGCAACATGATGAGACTGGGAAAAAGGAACATGCAATTTATTACCTGAGCAAGAAGTTTACCGATTGCGAAAACAGATACTCACCATTAGAGAAAACTTGTTGTGCATTGGCATGGGCCGCTAAGCGCCTTCGGCAGTATATGGTCTGTCATACCACGTTATTGATTTCTAAAATGGATCCGATCAAGTATATTTTTGAAAAACCTGCTCAAACCGGGAGGCTAGCCCGTTGGCACATGTTGTTATCCGAATATGACATCCAGTATGTACCCCAGAAGGCGATTAAGGGTAGTATCTTATCTGATTACCTCGCAGACCAGCCAGTTGAAGATTATGAACCTCTTAAGCTCGATTTTCCTGATGAGGATATTTTGTTGATTAAAAGAGATTGTGAAGAGCCCGATCCGAGCGAAGGTCCAGAACCAGGTCTTTGGTGGAAGATGATGTTTGATGGCTCCTCGAATTTTAATGGGCATGGTATAGGCGCCGTTTTGATGAACCCAAAAGGCGGATTCACTCCATTTACAGCAAGATTGGACTTTGAGTGCACTAACAACGTCGCAGAATATGAAGCATGTATCCTCGGCCTCGAAGCGGCGATTCACCTCCGAATCAAACTTCTTAAAGTAAGTGGTGACTCAGCTTTGGTTATTTACCAAGTACAAGGCAAATGGGAAACGAAGAATGAGAAGTTAATCCCTTATAAGGACTATATTATTGAGCTGATCAAGTATTTCGACGAGATAGAGTTCGAGCATGTTCCTAGATCCGAGAATCACGTGGCTGATGCATTAGCCATGTTAGCATCTATGTGGAAAGTTAAATTCGTTAATGAAGCACCTCTTATCCATATTGAGCGCAAGGTTGAGCCCGCTTATTGTCAGTTGGTCGAAGAAGTTGAGGTGGATGAAAAGCCTTGGTTTCACGATATCAAGAACTATCTCGTCAAGCAGGAATATCCCGATGGTGCTACTGGTCTGGACAAAAAGACATTGAGAAGACTGGCGTCCAAATTCTTTATCAGTAATGGTGTGTTGTACAAGAGAAATCACGACATGGTCCTGCTCAGATGTGTTGATAAACGGGAAGCGGACATGTTACTGCAGGAAATTCATGAAGGGACCTTCGGGACTCATGCCAATGGTTACGCTATGTCCAAGAAGATGTTAAGGGCTGGGTATTACTGGTTAACCATGGAAGCCGACTGCATCCAATACGCTAGAAAATGCCATAAGTGCCAAATTTATGCGGATAAAATGCATGTACCTCCATCACCGTTGAATGTTTTGTCTTCACCATGGCTGTTCTCTATGTGGGGCATTGACATGATTGGGGCAATTGAGCCGAAAGCTTCTAATGGACATCGTTTTATCCTCGTTGCTATAGATTATTTCACTAAGTGGGTAGAGGCTGCCTCCTACACCCACGTGACCAAGCAAGTGGTCGCCCGCTTCATCAGGAAAGAAATCATCTGCCGTTATGGAATCCCAAGCCGGATAATAACTGACAATGGCACCAATCTGAATAATAAGACTATGAAAGAGTTGTGTGACAATTTCAAGATCACTCACCACAATTCTTCTCCGTACCGTCCTAAGATGAATGGAGCCGTTGAAGCTGCAAATAAGAATATCAAGAAGATCCTGCAAAAGATGGTTGTGACTTACAAAGATTGGCATGAGATGTTACCGTTTGCTTTGCATGGATACAGAACCTCGGTGAGAACTTCGACAGGGGCAACCCCTTTCTCACTGGTATATGGAATGGACGCCGTGCTCCCCATCGAAGTAGAGATACCTTCCTTAAGAGTGTTAATGGAAGCTGAACTTGAGGAAGCTGAGTGGGTTCAAGACAGATTGGATCAGTTGAATCTCATTGACGAGAAGCGTTTGACAGCCATGTGCCATGGGCAATTATATCAGAAACGGATGAAAAGAGCGTTTGATAAGAAGATTCGTATTCGTGAGTTCCGCCAAGGAGAGCTCGTACTCAAAAAGATCTTACCAGTACACAAAGATATGCGTGGAAAGTGGATGCCCAATTATGAAGGCCCGTTCGTTGTAAAGACTGTCTTCTCCGAAGGGTCTCTAATACTTACGACAATGGACGGTGAAGAACTAGCACATCCCGTGAATTCTGATGCAGTCCGAAAATATTATGCCTAAAAACCCGCTAAGTCGAAAACCTGCAAAAGGCGACTTAGGCAAAAGTAAGGGTTGAAAAAAAGAAAAAAGAAATAATAACAAAAGACTCGCTAGGTTGAAAACCCGAAAGGGCGGCTTAGGCAAAAAAGAGCGTCCCGGTGGATTGAAAACCCGAAAGGGCGGTCCAGGCAAAAGTTAGGGACAGAGGCATTTCATTGCATCAGAAGACACACTTTCCGCATGAGAGACATGTTTCAGCTCTTTCACCCTTGCCCAAAGCAGGATTCTGGATTAGTCTTAGTTATTAGTGTCAGTAGGTGTTATTGGATTCAATGTAACCTTTTTCCCATGTTGCCAATTTCAAAATGTAATCATCTGTGGAGCTATGCCTTCCGCAAGCAGCCACCCTTTAATAAAAGATACCATCTCGTTACTTACATTCCTTGGTGCATTGCTCTTTATTTTCTATTGTTATGCAAAAGGCGTTTATTCTTAAAATTTGAAAATGAAAGGTGCATTGTAGATTTTTCAAAACTGTTTTTCAAAAAACAAACAAATTTGAAATGTAATAAATTACTTTGACTAGTGGAAATTCCGACAGGATCTCTTCATTCCCCGGAAATATCATTATTGCAGAAACACTTTCAAACCATTGCCCAGTGATAGTCCCCAGAGAGACTATAAGCTGACAACCTTTTCTTGGGTAACTCAAAAGTGTCCCTCAGGTTTTCTTCTCCCCATGTGAAGACGTGATACTGTGCACCCAAGCAAATTACCTTCTCCCCAGAAAATTCAGAACCTTAAAACCAGAGTTTGGTTCCACCATTGATCCTTCTTACCCATGATTGACGTATTGGTTGCAGAGAACGCAGGGTATCTCCGTCGAGATGTTTATTTCGTCTCTCGTCCTGTCTCTAGTCTGTTTCGTCAGCATACGCAAGGGCATAAGCATCACATGCCTATTTCATTACATATTCATTACATATTCATTACATATTCATTACATACTCATTACATACTCATTTCATAACATCTTGCATAGTTACATACATAGACATTAACATACATTCACATTAACATATGCATCAACATATGCGTTAGCATTCACAGGTTCATTGTGTCTCTCCATCATTGGTTGTTACCGCCGAGTAACTGGGTTTGTCCATTCTCTCCAAATAGATTGTCAGCCCTAAGCATAAAATACATAGGTGTTTCCAGTTTCCCCACAGAGATCGATCCTCGTGGATGACGGTTACTTCAGCTATCTTTCCTCGCCAGGATAAGATATTTACCTTTCGAGTTCATTCCCTCGATGGAGTCTTGATTACCAGTCTTCTTTCTAGCTCGATCTTAGATTGAATCTCAGTCTTGTCGGTCGTCAAGCCCAACCGGACGTGCATTTATTTTGCACCATCTAAAGATTTTCACCATACCATGACAGATACGCGACTATCTCGCTTGAGAAGTTTATCACCGTACCCGGACGTGCATTTATTTTGCACTATCTTTCAAGAAAATCAACTACAATCCTTTACAGATACACGCCAGTTCACGCCTGGAAAATATATCAGTACAACACTTTACGATCCTACATGTTACAACCCTTTACACTTTACATCTTACAGCATCAGCATACGACATTTCTCACCTAAGAAGTCGATCATATCCTCGTTACGACTCGCAGCAAATGGCCATCTCCATGGAGCAGTTGGGCTTCCATTTATCTGCCGTCTTGAGGTACGAACCAATTCGTATTCAGGAGAGCACGATCTTGAGTTACGGGAAGGTTTGAGTGAAATCATATTCAGGAGAGCACGATTCTGAAGAATGAAGAAATTTCAGGAACCGAATCATATTCAGGAGAGCACGATTCTGGGTTATGAGGAAGTTCAGTTGGCCGTTTTTCAGGAGAGCACGATTCTGAAGAATGAAGAAATTTCAGGAACCGAATCATATTCAGGAGAGCACGATTCTGAAGTATGAGGAAGTTCAGTTCACCCTTTTCATATTCAGGAGAGCACGATTCTGAAGTATGAAGAATTTCATTTACCCGAAAGAGCCGAATCATATTCAGGAGAGCACGATTCTGAAGTATGAGGAAGTTCAATTTACCCTTTTCATGTTCAGGAGAGCACGATCTTGAAGCATGAAGAAGTTTATTTATCCTTCAGTAAGAGAAAAATCAGAATCGTATTCCAGGCGCCGACCTTAAATGCGAGAAGATTTATTTATCAGATAAGCAGCAACCTCTTTATTTGAGTGCTTATCCATTTTGGCACATAAGTCCCTTCCAATGATAAGTGACAGCTCTCTCTCGAGAAGCTTATCAGGGCATTTCCCATTAAAGTCCATTTATTTTGGCATACAGCCGGTCTTTACCCTGTATATATGATATGGATTTCTGAAAAGTCCATTCGATCCCATCACGAAGGATAGTTTATAGAATCTTGGATGTTATTCTTTGCTCAATGCTCCAGTGTTCTGTAATCGATCTTGCAACCGTGTAGATCCAGTTATTATTAGACATTCCCAAGTGGAGGTCATCTCATAGGTGCCATCTCCATTTAAGGATCTTATTCTCAAAGTCCATTTATTTTGGCATACAGCCGGTTCTTTTCACCCTGTATATTTGCTACGGATTCCCGAAAAGTCCGTTTGATCCTGTCACGAGAGATAGTTTACAGAAGCTTGGATGTTATTCTTTGCTCAATGCTCCAGCATTCTATAATCGATCTTGCAGTCGTACATGATCCAGTTTTACTTTTAGATTCCCCAGTGGAGGCCGTCTCATAGGTACCATCTCCATTTGAGAATCTCGTTCCTTTTCTAAAAAGACAATTGGTCGTGTTCGCACCAGTTGACCATCTTTTTTGGAATTCCCCAGTGTTGTGCTGTCGTCCCAGCGCGTCGTTTTTCCCAGTGTGTTCTTCTCGTAGCGTCTGTCCCTGTGTCGTCGTATTCGTCAGCATTTTCGCATTCATCATTTCAACATACGCATCATATCATATTCATGGCATTGTCTGCATTAGTATGTTCTTGTTTTGTCTATAACATTGCATATCGCCACATATAAGGGCAAAATTTTCGGTTATCTATATTTAAATCCCTCCACCACGATTCCTCGAGTCTCTGCCACTCAAATCATCCGGTGTAGTTATTTAAATAGGGGCAACTGTAATACCCCAAATTTTACCCTTTCTTTTTTATTTTTATTTTAAATTCTGATTAACTTAATAAATTAACCTTTTTTTTTAAATCTTGTTTTTTTAACTAATAATAATTTAATTAAAATTTTTTTTATAACTTTACTAATGTTTTTTTATTAACTTTTTTTTTCTATTTAGTTTATTTATTTTAAGCTCTTCTTACTAACTTTTAGGATTTAAATTAAAATTTAACTTTTTTTTTTTTCTTTTCTTTAAGAGTAAATTTTTTTATAACCTTTTTTAAATTAATTTCTAACACATTTTTTAATCAAATTCTAATACTTTTTTTTAAAATAAAAATCTAACTTCTTTTTAAAATCAAATCTTTTTTTCTAACTTTTTTAAAATTAAATCTTTTTTCTAACCTTTTTAAAATTAAATCTTTTTTCTAACCTTTTTAAAATTAAATCTTTTTTCTAACCTTTTTAAAGCTAAATCTTTTTTCTAACTTTTTTAAAGTTAAATCTTTTTTTCTAACTTTTTTAAAAAAAATTAAATTTTTTTTCTCTAACTTCTTTTTAAAATTAAATCTTTTTTTTCTCTAACTTCTTTTTAAAATTAAATCTTTTTTTCTAACTATTTTAAAAATTAAATCTAACCTTTTTTTTTATAAATTAAATCTATCTTTTTTTTTAAATGTAAATCTTTTTTTGACACCTTTATTTTTCAAATTAAAATTCTAAATTCTTTTTAAAATTAAATTCTAACGCCCTTTTCTTTTTTTTTTTCTTTTTTTTTTTAAATTCTAAATTCCTTTTAAAATGAAATTCCAACCGTTTTTAAAATAATTCTAACACTTTTTTTAAATCAACATTCAAATTTTTTTTATTTTAAAATTCTAACTCATTTTTTTTAAACTTAAAACTCTAAGTTTTATTTAACTTGAAACTCTTATTTTCTTTGCTAACTTTTTAAATTTAAATCTTAACACTTTTTTAATCAAATCCAATCCCAATGAATTCCAAATCAAATCAATCAGATCAATCATCATCATAAGAAAATCAGATCTAAATATCAACATCACCATCATTGAATCAAATCTGAAATCATCATAAAAATTCATTCAAATCAAATCAGAGATTGAAAAAGATTGAGATATTCAAATTAAATCTGAGATTAAAAAAGATTTAAAAATCAAGTATAAAGGGGACGAAAATCATAACAAGGAGGGAGAACTTTTTTCGTAAAATCCAAGCAAACTCCGTCAAAAATCCTCTAGCCTCAGGACAAAGCATCATCGGCCATCATCATTCCGTAAGGATCAAAAAATATAATTACAATTTTTGTGTTGCTTTTCATGTTTTTCAGGAAAAAGAGATGAAGAAGACAAATCGGTGGTCATGCAAAAGAAGAAGAAGATAACATCCGTGAGAGGCAAACAAGAAGGAGAGGAACACACGCAAACTCAGAGAGCAGAGAGAAGAAGAGTGATGACCGGCCCAACCCTCTTTTTTATTATTTATTGTTTTTCCATTTGTTATTTTATTTTGTTTATCTTTTTAAAAAAAATCAAGAAGGCCCTTTCTTTTTTATAATCAAAAACCTTTTTCAAATTAATTAAAACTCTTTTTAAATAAAATAATCAAATGTTTTTTCAAATAATAAAACTTTTTTATAACTTTAAAGTAAAACGTGTTTTTAACTAACATTAAGATTTTTTAAATTAAACCAATTGTTTTTTTTAATGATTAAATCTTTTTTTCAAAATATTATCACTAAAACTCCTTTTTTAGAATAATTAACCAAACTTTCACTTTTTTATTAATAAATTTTTTTAAAACTCAAAACTCTTTTAATTAAAATTAATCTCTCTTTTCACAAATTTAAATCCTTGGTTAAAA
Organism: Lathyrus sativus; assembly: GCA_963859935.3. Lineage (NCBI taxonomy): Eukaryota > Viridiplantae > Streptophyta > Magnoliopsida > Fabales > Fabaceae > Lathyrus > Lathyrus sativus. The sequence continues at coordinate 542,129,423 of OZ012739.1, read as the reverse complement.
AGACCATAAAAGTCCTCCAAAATTCATACGGTTTGTTTCTCGTTCAATTTTGATTTTGTTTTCGTCTAACCCCACATACTGACATTTTTGTTTGTTTTGTTTCTTGCAGCTATTATGTTCAATTTGAAACTTATTTTCGGTTTTATATTTAGCTATTATAATTGTAACTGCTTATGGGATGTAATTGTGCGAGACAATTGTCGCATTTATCTTTCCGCACTTTATTTTCTGCCGTTGTATGTATATTCAATTTCATCGCATCTTTATAATTAATTTCACTCCTCCGAAGGAATTAGGTCTAGCCGTTTGACCGCCGTGTCAGTAGTCCTCAACTTCAAACCCTTGCGACCTCACAAACCCTAATTTTCACAAATGCCTCGCCGCAGGCAAGATTACAATTTTACCCCTAGCATTAGGTCAAAGAGCCGCCGCGCTCATTTTAGGGTTTCCCGCCGCGGAATCCCTAACCTAACCTAATTTAACCCTAATTACAACTTAACAATTCAACGTAGAGATTTGGAGTTTCTACACTCCACGTAAGCGTGTCCTTAAGATGCGTTTATTCCCCTTGAGACCTTGACCGCAGTCAAGAAGTTTCTAACCTCCCTATTGAGGGGAACTACGATTACTCTGATTCCACTCCCGTAAGGATACGTAGGCACAAGATGCGATGTCTTGCCGAGTAAACTTAGAATTAACCCCTTAGGTCTCTTTTCTCACTTTTAATCCTTAGTACATATACCTTAAGCAAATAAATAAAGCAAATAGTAAACATTTGAACAAAAGGTTCCTGTAGAGTACTACAGAAGTTTAGGGTGCTAATACCTTCCCTAAATTTAACCAACCCCCGAACCCTAGATCTTTCCCCGCATTGTGTTTACGATGCAAAAATAGGTTTTCCCTCTTTTGACCTTTTCCTTCGGATAAATCAAAGAGCGGTTGTGAATTGAATTGCGATTCAAACTAATTAATAGTTTGTGATCCTATTTCCACCGCAACACATGGTAACTCTTCTGAAGACTCTGCGACGCTTTCATATTTTCTTGGATCATCTTGATCTTTTCAGTCGTCTCCTGCACAAACTCAGACCCGAGTACAACACTCTTGCCTGACTCATACCAACACAACGAAGTCCTTCACCTCCTACCATACAAAGCCTCATACGGTGCCATTCCAATACTAGAATGATAACTGTTATTGTAGGTAAACTCAACCAATGGCAAATGACTATCTCACAATCCACCTTGATCCAACACACAAGCTCTCAACAAATCCTCTAAAGACTGGATAGTTCTCTCTGTCTTTCCATCCATCTGCGGATAATAGGCAGAACTCAACCTCAACTTAGTACCCAAGGATGTCTGCAAACTCTCCCAAAACCTCGACGTAAATCTCGGATCTCTATCTAACACAATACTCGACGGAACACCATGCAAATTCACAATCTAATCAATATACAACTCAGCGAGTTTCTGCAACGAATAATTGATCCTCATCGATACAAAATGAGCCGATTTAGTCAATCTATCAATAATCACCCAAATCAAATCATATCCCTTCAAAGTCTTCGGTAAACTTGTCACAAAATCCATAGAAATGCTATCCCATTTCCATTATGGAATACTCAACGGTTGCATTAGACCCGACGGTCTCTGATGTTCAATCTTCGACTTCTGACAAGTCAAACAAGCATACACAAACTCTGCAATTTCCTTCTTCATACTCGGCCACCAAAACAATTTCTTCAAGTCTTGGTACATCTTCGTAGCACTAGGATGAATACTCAACCCGCTTCTATGACCTTCCTCAAGAATGCTCTTCTTGATTTCTGGCACATCGGGAACACACACTCTATCTCTGAACCTCATCACACCATTCTCATCGATTCGAAAATCACCTCCGTTACCTTGATTGATCAACGTGAGACGATCCACCAAACTCAAATCAAATTTCTGACCTTCTCTGATCTCTTGGAGAATACCACTAGTCAACTTCAGCGTACCCAACTTCACACTGTTAGGAGTCTCTTCGCACACCAAACTCAAATCTCTGAATTGCTCAATCAGTTCTAACTCTCGAACCATAAGCATCGACATATGTAAGGACTTCCTGCTTAACGCATCAACTACAACATTAGCCTTACCAGAATGGTAACTCAATTCAAAATCATAATCCTTCAGAAGTTCAAGTCATCTTCTCTGCCTCATGTTCAACTCCTTCTGATCAAACAAATACTTCATACTCTTGTGATCACTGAACACTTCGAATCTGGACCCACAAAGATAATGTTTCCAAATATTCAACACAAACACCACAACGGCTAAATCTAAGTCATGCGTAGGATAATTCCTTTCATGAACCTTCAGTTGTCTAGAAGCGTAAGCAACAACCTGACCATTCTGCATCAATACACCTCCAAGACCCATCTTTGACGTATCACAATATACTACAAAGGACTCACTCGGATTTGGAAAAATCAACACTAGAGAAGTCGTCAACTTCTTCTTGAGTTCTATAAAACTCTTCTCACAAGCAACATCCCACACATAAGCTTGACCCTTTCGAGTCAATTGAGTCAATGGCAATGCCAACTTAGAAAAGCCTTCTATAAACCTGCGATAATAACCAGCCAACCCAAGGAAACTTTGAATCTTAGTAGCAAACTTTGGAGTCTCCCACTGCAACATAACATCAATCTTCGACGGATCAACAACAATTCCTCCACTAGAAATCACATGGCCAAGGAAACTCACTTCCTTCAACCAAAACTCACACTTGGACAACTTGGCATAAAGCTTCTTGTCCCTCAAAACCTGCAATACCACCCTTAGATGTTGCACATTCTCTTCCTCAGACTTAGAACATATCAAGATATCATCAATAAACACTACCACAAAATGATCCAAATAAGGATGAAAAATCCTATTCATATACTCCACGAACACACCAGGTGCATTAGACACACCAAACGGGATCACAATATACTCATAGTGTCCATACCTCGTCCTGAAAGCTGTCTTTGGAATATCATCAGGCTTAACGCGAATCTGATGACAACCAGACCTCAAATCAATCTTGCTAAACACATAAGCACCCACCAATTGATCCATCAAATCATAAATCCTCAGAAGTGGATACTTATTCTTAATCGTCACCTTGTTCAACTGCTGATAATCCACACACAACCTCATGCCACCATCTTTCTTCTTCACCAACAACACAGGAGCACCCCACGGAGAAAAACTCGGTCGAATAAACTTCTTCTCAAGCAAATCTTCCAACTATTTCTTCAATTCCCCTAACTCAGATGCAGACATCCGATAAGGAGCCATCAAAACATGACTAGTGCCCAGTATCACATCAATAGTAAAATCTACCTCACACTCTGGAGGTAAGTCACTCATGTCGTCTGGAAACACCTCTAGAAATTCCCGAACAACCGGAATCTCCACGCTTACAGCTTCATAATCAACTTAAAGTGATGCAACCAATGCGAACATCTAAGCATCATCTTCTAAGAGTTCTTCTACTTGCTTGGCAGACACAAACATCAGCTCTCCACCATCACCAAACTCTGGAAACCTTACAGTCTTGCTGTAGCAATCGATATGAACATAGTTATACTCTAACCAGTTCATTCCAAGAGTAACATCAATTTGATGCAAGGGTAGACAGACCAAGTCCATCACAAAATTCCTATCATAAATAGTCAAAGGACAACTCAAACAAACTAACGCAGTAGTCACAGAACCATTAGCCGGGGTATCTATAACCATACTCCCAATCATTGAAGATAATTTCAAATTTAAATTCTTAGCACATTCCAACAAAATAAACGAATGAGTAGCACCAATATCAACTATAGAAATCAATTCAACATCATTAATAAAACAAGTACCTCAGATCAAGTTATCTGTCTTGGATTCTTCTGCACCGCTCAAAGCAAATACTCTGCCACTTGTTTGAGCAACAATAGCAGTCTTCTTTGGCTGCTGACACTGGATACTGATATGACCCTTCTCTCCACAGTTGAAGCAAGTCGGAGCTTCGTCTTTACAATCAGTAGCTCTATGACCCCTCTTGCCACAATTATGACATCTCAGCACTCTGCAATTCTCAGCACGGTGGCCTTGCTCGCCACCCTTATAACACTTACCTAGAGCAGTAGCCACTCCCCCACTTGGCTTTTTCCCATCAGAAGTGAAATTCTGGTATGCAGATCACATGTATTCCAAGAACATTGATCTCTGCTCAACAAGGATGGGGACAGACCATGACCAATTTAAATTTCTTTAAATCGTCCCAATGTCACGACCTCTATTGTGACATCTGCAGTCTGTCATACTATTTATCTAACCATTTAAAGTACAGAATTGTAAATGCAGAAAGATAAATAACACACTAATTGTTCACCCAATTCGATATCAACAACACCTACATCTGGGGGCTACCAAGCCAGGGAGGAAATTCACTATTAGTAGAATCAATTCAAAGTCAAACCTCCAGTTTGCACTTCTCACTTAATCTCTACCCAATGACACTTCAGCCTAGAGACACTCTAGTACCTGAGTATACCCACTCACTCCTCCTCAATCACACAACAGTGATATCAAACAATTACAGAAATCAGTATGAAGAGACACTTCATACACACCTTGATCTTGCTTCACAGCTTTGATCAAGGAACTCACACACTCTTGCTTCATAGCTTTGAGTGAGACACAACCTAGAATCTACCTAACCAATGAAATCATCAACCAGACAATTGCTTGGATTACAAATATTTCTAAACAGACTTTACACGTGAAGACTAGCCTTCTTCACTTACAAATATGTCTACCTCAATGTATCAAAAGATACAAAGGGTGACTTACACATAAGGGACTCTCAAACCCTAGACCTTTATTTTACACTCTGGTTTTTCTTGATGTGAGTGCTTGCTTTTCCCTTGCCTATGCGCCTCCTTTTATAGCACTGCAGACTGGGCTTGGGCTGTGCAGAAGTAACAAATATTAGTTTTAATAAAGTAAAACTAATTTCCACAATTCAAGGTGCTGTCCAATTTGGTCATGGCATGGTCAACATTGCCTTGAATCTCTCTTGAGATAACTCAGGGGTCATAACAAGTCTCCTGAAATCTAGCTTGAGATAACAGAAAACCAACATGCCTGCACGACTGATGTCATACGATCAATGTCATGACATTCAGTATGACATCCACTCTTCTGCAGATTTTTCTTTATACCAGACCTGGCTTCACCCAATCTTCTGCAGAATAACATTAGAAACAAGTATATTAAAGTTTCCTAAAAGGTCTCCAAGATCCTTTTGTGAATACCAATACAATCTGTCCTTGTTCCTAATAAATCTCCTTGACATATTTACTGATGAGGTATTTTCAACATGGTCTCATCAATCCAAACCAATTCTATCAAGAGATATACACTAGCAGCTCCTTTTGTTGTCATGCAATGATATCCTGCTTAAGACACATGACAACACACCTCACTCACTACCTATGAGGAACTTCATCATAACTTAACCTGTTGTGGCTGCACACCTTACACTGCATGTGAGGAACTTCATCACAGCTTAACCTGTTGTGGCTGCACACCTCACTCTCCACCTGTGAGGAACTTGACTACTGCTAACACATAGCAGCTACTCCACTCCTAACTACCTTAGGATCACCTGCTGTACCAGACAGGGTAAGTGACATTCTGATTAAACTCATGACAACAGTTTTAATCAACTGTTGCTTACTCCTGTAGCGATGTCATAACTATGGTAATGACATCCTTCTTAACATTAGTGCAGAGTCATGTTTTTCCAAAATTTATCCAATCATAGGACCATGGATACTCATGGAACTAACAAACTCCCCCTTTGGAAAATTTTGCCTAAAACAACTTATCAGGACATTCAGCAGTAGTTTACACAAACTATCTTGCTCCCCCTTGATAGTTGCATCCAGCATGGCAACAACAATGCTTTTCCTCATCAGCAACAGTAATTGCAACAGATAACAACCCTTAACAACACTTAACTCCCCCTTGGTTTAGTCAAAAATTGACAAAAATTGGAGTAAGTGTACATACTGCACATGGTGTCCAAGTCTGCCATATCTTGATCTCTACAGGCTGCACCAACAATCATGGACAATCAGTCTTGAATCTTGGGTTCTTGTCTTGTCTGAAGCTGCACCTTCAGGAATGACACTTTTGACATCACTAATTAAAGGATAATCAATTAACTACTTGCCACAAGTAACAATTGATCTTAAATCCCAAATTTGAGACACTCAAGTCTTCTGTAGAGAAAAATAAATTCTCCCAGATAGAACCCCATGTTGTTTCCTATGCTGTCGCGACTGCGAAAATCGGCGCCGGCTATGACAGAAGAGTCGCCACCGTGCGTTATTTATCCCAACGGAGGGAAAGGAAACGCTCAGAGTAAACCTAACGCAAAACGGGAAAGGAATGGTCATCGCAACCAAATTCCTGGATTCGAGAGTCGATTACGCAAGGGGAAGGTATTAGCACCCCTCACGTCCGCCGTACTCGACGGGATCCACGCTTGTTTTCTGGTACAGATTGTTATTCTATCTACACTACAGGTCAAGGGTTAAAGAAAAAGAAAATGACTCGGCAAAGTTATCGCACTTTATGCCTACTGTTGCACCCTAAAATTTGCTCAACCTTATTCACTTGGTTTATGTTTCAATATCATTAGCATTTGCATATAGAGTCATGTACATAGCCTAACCATCTGCATAGCATAAGCATAGCAAGTCATCCAACAGGGGACCAATCATTATTCTCATCTCTATGATCCTATCAAGAGGTTATTATTCTAATTCAATCCCATTCAAGTCATCAGAAAGAATTTGAAAGCTATCAAGTCAATGGATCAAGCAAGTGCATCCATCTCCTATCTGAGGGTATCTGAGGATCAACAAAGAAATTGTGAGCTGTGGGCTGAGCATGGATAGTATCTAGGCATCATGGGAGACTTAGAAAGTCATTTGAAGAAGGAGGCAAGTCCTTGGTGTGATCATAAGTATTGCAGTTGAAGACAGTCAACTAGGGTTTCATCTGGGTCAACCCTGGGTCAACTCTAGGTCAACTGACTGATTGAAAGGCATTAAGGGCTATTGGAGAGATGTGGGGTTCATCATTTGACATGTAAAGAAGGATATGGTGATATGCTAAGAAGAAATCAAGAGAAATCAAGGAGAAGAGGAGTTTCTAAATTAGGGTTTCTGTGTAAAATCCCCTAGTTTAGGTCAAATTTCCAAGCAAGATAAGTCAAAATGCAAGCTTCAAATGGATCCTTGGCCAACATGAAACTTGTAGAGGATCTCAAGACCTTTAATTTGAGTGGTGGAAGACACTAAGGAGATTTATAGAACTCAAGTTATGGTCCTTGCAAGTTACAGGTCACCTGAGGTATCTGAAATTTTGTCTGTGAAAGTGACTTGTCTTCCAAGCAATTTTTACCCCTCAAGGAGATTTCAAATGGATTTCTGGTCAACATAATAATTGTTCCTCATTGGCTTAGATTTTTATAATGGTATGGTATGCCTTCATATGATTTTTGGAACTCTACTTATGGTCTTGGCAAGAAAAGGGTATTTTGGTCATCTGAGAATTACAGGTCATTCTTAGCCTATGCCTAAAACTCATACAAGGAAGCTTCAAATGAAAAACTTCACAACATAAAAGTTGCTCAAAATGCCATTTTAAGTCTAGAAAAGAAGTCATGAAATTTTGGAAATGCATGGAATGAGACTTGACCAAAGTTGGTGGAAAATGACCTAAAAAAGGCATATAAGTTGAAAAAGTTGAAATGAAAATTGGTTTGAGAGATCTACAAATCCAAAATAGGTCATCCAATATGTCATTTTGAATCCAAACATCATTTTAAAAACAATGGTTTATCCATATTTTTGAGTTTAGGCTTAAAAATTGGAGTTGCTTTGTAAATTTGTTTCTTGCATTTTAAGGCACCAAAAGAGAAAGTGAGAAAATGCTACATAAGGGTTTGAAATGCCTTGTTCTCATACCAATTACTCATTTAAGGAGATATTAAGTGGAAATGCATGGCTTATCATGAGTTTGCATGAGAATTACTAAATATGGAAAAATCAAAATCTCATTGCATGATACATTCTAGAAACTTCTTGGAATCTTCTACAAGCTTCTACACACTTCCATCCTTCTCTATAAATGCCCTAGAGTTGATCCATGGCAGGGTTGGTGATTCATTGTGCTTGCAAACCATAGTTTGATTCCATCACTCCAAATTGCATTTTGATTTCAAACTTCATCTAAACTTCATCAACTACCAAATTTCTTGTTACAATCATCTTCTACCATCATCATGGAGTAATAAACCAGCAAGAACTAGTGGAATTAGTGGCTGTTTCGTGTGATCCAAGTCTTCCCTCCAAGTTGCATGAAGAAGTGGCTAGAGTGATTCAAAGGGTGTTATCAAGAATTAGTGCATACAGAAGGCTCAACATCCATTGGAGATCCTTTGAAGTAAGTGACAAGAGCTGGATTGAAGGATAACCACCATTGCCATCATCAAGTGATAGGTATGCAATTTCAATCAAATCTCCTTATTTATCCAATATTAGAACATGTGGTTAGGATAAGATCAATTAGCAACCATTAGGGATGAATCCTGGCAAGTTTGAGCATGTTCTAGGGGGTTTGAGATTTTGACATGTTACTTTAAAGAGCAAGAACAAGCTGTGTGTTAGGTTTCAATGATCATGTGATAGTGTAGAGTGATGAGGACAACAGGTAGAACAGGTTTATACCATTGGAATTAAGCTTCATCGTGATCGATCTCAGAGAATTATGGTGGAACCCTAATGTTCATGATTTCTGTTTGAGTGATATAAGAGGTTTCAGTGGAAATTATTGGCACCATTGTATTCTTGGAGAAAAATGGAGCATCTTTGCTCTTGGAAGTTTGGATTTTCATCGAGCATGGAGGGAGAACGAAGGACCTGAAATTCGTGCATGAAATCTGTTGAAACTGAAAACCCTAGCTCACTTGGGGACGATGAGCCTCCATCGTTGGATTGTCCTTGATATTTGACTCATTAATCTCATCGCACGGCCACGGTTCAATTTCAGAAATGGAGGGAAAGACTCGAAGCCAAAACGCAGCGTTCTGTTTAGTGATGAATTCTGGGCTCAGCAAGTCAGTGCTACTCGCACCCCTCACACGGCCCAATCCCTTTTTTTTTAACTAAAATGCATTGCTATTCATACCGTTGCTTTTCCAATTTTCGTTTAATTTTCTTTTCATTTTCTGAGGGCAATTGGGCCCAGGCGCGCCCTGCTAGGCGCATCCCCCTTCCTGGGCCCATCATAGAAAGCAATTGGGCGCTTCTACTTTTCTCACCCCCCATCCCATTTTTTTTTGTATTTTCTTATTTAATTTCTTTTAATTTTCTTGCATTTTATAAAATCCATATAAAATTGAAAAATGATTGTTTTTTAATGCTTGTTTTTTTCACATATTCATAATTCTGTCTAGAAAAATACCAAATAATAAAATTGACATTTTATTTTGTTTTACTATTTTTTGTGTATTTTTCTTGTAAATAGCATTTTGTTAAGTTTAGTTTGATACTTAAATTTGATGATTTTAGTTTGAATAGATGCTTTAGTATTTTTAATTCATTCTTTTTAGGTTGTTTAGTTTAGAGCTTCAACTTGTATATAAGATTTAATTCACAATTTTAGAAATTAATTTTAGGTGATTAGTTTAGGTGTGAATAACATGAACAAAATTAGGATTTAGGTGATAACATAGGAGAATTGAATCACTTCCCTTAGGATTTAGAGATTGAAAGTTTGGGGTATGGGACTATAGGGATTATGGGTAGTTATTAGATCCCTTAGAAAATATTAGGATTCCCCTACTGCTATTATTACTGTCTGTATTTGTTTGACTGGTGTGGTGTGCCCCCTCTGGGGATTATGATTTGTCTGTGTGGGTATTGGGATTGCTTGGGGATTGGGAGAGCTGACGACTTGTGATGATGAAGCCATTGGAGATCCAGATGCTGAAGACCAACTTCCAGAGTTGAAGAGGAGATTCCTGCTAGCAGCTGTTGAGGAGACTAGGGTTTAGGAGCTAGGCAGAGCTCTAGATTAGAAAGCTTGTTTCCCAAACATGGAATGCCTTGTCTGCATCCATCCTTTCTCTATGATTCAAAGTCTCTTTCAAATACCCACCTCCTTCCTTTGGAAGGATCAGTGAATGTATTTGAAAGATAGAACTTTTGAGGGAAAATTGTCTGTATAATGTTAATAGTTAATGAACCACCCTTGGTAGGTAATTGACTGTCTAACATTCATCCACTTCATCTGGTTGACTGATATTCCTCCTGGAGATTGAGACTTGAAGAAAAGCCATTACAGATGGAAGATTGATGATCAAGACCTTGCTGGAAAGCTGTGTAGATGGAGATTGATGCTTGCTGAAGCTTGTAGCTGTTTTGAGATGACTTGAAGATAGGTGTTGATGCAGAGCTGCTGTGGCTGTTTATTTTTGCTGTATTCCATTTCTGATGTATTGATTGGTTTTCCTGACTGTATTGTTTGCTGTTAACCTGTTGGGTTGAAAGTGAAGTCTGTTCACTTTTGCCTATTGTTTTCTAGGTTCGAGGTTGAGTGAGACTCCCTTGCCTCGCTTGTATTGTTGCATCCATGCATTTTACTGCTTTACTGTATATATCTGCTATTGTTTCTGTTTCCGTCTATTCCCTTAGGATCTCTGTTTCTCTCTGCGCAAGAGAGGAACATGATAGACACTAGGTCTTAACCCATGCATGATAACATTAGGTTAGTTTGATTCCCTTCGCAACCGTAGGTTAGAGTTCTGTCTCTTCTTTCTCAAAACAAACAGAAAAATACAATAAAATTTCAAACACAATAAAAGACACTTCTTTCGTAAAAGAATGTTAACTCACCAAGACGTCATTTTTGTCCGCTTGGACTGCTAATCAGAAAAACCTTTTTCAGAAGGAATAAAAGCAATCAAGACAAGCTTGTGTCGTACGTGGCCCGAACTACGTTTGCTCTGATCTTTCATGCTGTATGAAAGTACGTAGGCATAGGATGCGATATCCTAGCGAGCAACCTTCCCCTCCTTTCCCGTAGGTAGGCGAACTACGTTGACTCTGATTTCTCGTTCCAGACGGGAATACGTAGGCATAAAGTGCGATACTTTGCCGAGTCATTTTATTTTCTTTTTAACCCTTAACCCTTAGTTTAGATAGAATAACAATCCATACCCGAAAACAAGCGTGGATCCCGTCGAGTACGACGGACGTGAGGGGTGCTAATACCTTCCCCTTGCGTAACCGACTCCCGAACCCAGGTTTTTGGTTGCGATGACCATACCTTCCCCGTTTTTTTTGCGAGGTTTACTTCGAGCGTTTCCTTTCCCTCCCGTGGGATAAATAACGCACGGTGGCGACTCTTCTGTTCAGCCGGCGCCGATTTTCGCAGTAGCGACAGCTGGCGACTCTGTTGGGGATTTGCGATGGTTCCCTATTCGAGTCTTGCCTTAGATTTTTCCTAGCTGTTTGGGGCAATCCCCAGCAGCTGGCGACTCTGCTAGGGATCCAACGTCCCCTGGCTGCTAAGGACTGCGATAGTCCTTATGCATTTGGGATCCAACGTCCCTTAAGAGAGTCAATCCTAACGCTTGTTTTCCCGTCGAGGATTTTGTATGGATTTATATTTCTGACCTTTATTTTCAGCATTATATATATTGTTATTATTGCTGTATTGGGTTGTGATGGGTGGTTCTTTGATTGAGAGATAAGCCGGACCTGGGCTTGAGTGCACCTAGAATTAGAGTAGAAAGTAGTGGGCGCGTGCCGGCTTTGCTTGCATTAGTGTCTCATGAAATCTACACTCGGACGAGGTTCTTCTGGTTGGCTTCTTTTTCTACCCTTTGGGTCGAAGGGGTTGTTGGTCAGCTGAATTGTCGACTCCGGGAACCGATCATTTGGAAGTTGGCTAAGTGAGGCCTCTTCAGGATTTGATGATGCCACTCCTTCTGGGAATCGTATCATCAACCCTGAAAGTCTGTGACGCCGACGACCGCATAGGATGCCATACCTTTGTCAGTTACTAGGACATCCACCTGTGAGAGGGTTTGGGGTTATGCAGGTAACTAGACCTTCAGATACCGGTTATTTCTTGATCAGAAATCCTGGATATTTATGGAGAGTTCTGAGGTCTGTCAGAGACCAGTTGGAGAGTTCTGAGGTCTGTCAGAGACCAGTGGGAGATATGATTGGAGGTCTATCAGAAACCAGTCAGAGTTATAGGTCTATCAGAGACCAGTGTTGGAGCTTTGTTGTAGGTCTATCTGAGGCCAGGGTTTGAGGACTTCTAAAAGGGTCTATCTGAGACTTCTTGATATGGTTCAGGCTTCTCAGCCGGGGCACTTGATCCCTGTTGACTGTGTGCATACGCATTCGCATTTTCATTCATATGTTGGTAGCATATTGCATATCCATTTTGCATTGCAGGTACTGGTTCGAAATTGTATCTCATCTCCTGCATCTCACCAGGTATTTCCAGGATTGCAGATCAGCGCCCGCACAGATATTCCACCCGCACCAACTGTCGAAGAATCATGGATCAAATGCAGAACGAGATGCAAGATGTGCGCGAGAAGCTAGCTCTCTTTATGCAGACCATGGAAGCTATTGCAAAAGGTCAGGAGAATTTGCAAGCCATGGTGCAGCCTCTGTTGGTCAGAAATGCTGGTCACGGTAATGAGGATCATCAGTCTGTGCGAGTCGATACTGTTCAGGGAGATGGCACTCCCACGCCAGTGGCTCCGCCTGTAGTCAATATACCTGCTGCTAATGTCAACAACGCTACCACTGCTGGGAACGGTAACGTCGGAGTTGGGAACGAGACTGCTGTCCATAACGTTGGGCTTGGTGATATCAACTTGGGTGATAATATGGGAGGCAACAGCTTCGGTAATACGGGATTCGGTTTCAATGACTAGGGATTCGATAATGCTGGGACATATGGTTTCAATGCTCAAGGCTTGGGGCAAGACGGATATGGTATGACCAATCAGGGTTACGGAGGATTCGAAAATGGAAACGGCGCTGGGTTAATGACTTTTGGACCTGCTGGAGTTGTTCCGGGATACGGTAACAGAGGACGAGGCCCGGTGATGAATCAGATTAGAGCTGGCCGTAATAATGGATACGATGGGTATGGAGCTGGGAATGGTATGTGGCAAGAAGATCAGCAAGAGGATGCCTTCTCCGGTGGAGGTTTCGAGGGACCGATGGATGACTCCCAGAAGATCAGAATGCTAGAAGAGCAGATGAGGGGGGTCCTGAACCAAAGTGTTGTGGGCTTAGACATGTCAACAATGGGTCTGGTACCTGGCTTGAGGGTGCCAATCAAATTCAAAGCTCCTACGTTTGATAAGTATAAAGGGGACACCTGTCCGAAAGTGCACGTGCGGTCTTACTACAGAAAGATGTCTGCGTACTCAACTGATGAGAGAATGCTAATGCATTTCTTTCAAGATAGTCTGTCAGGCCCTTCCCTAGAGTGGTATATGGGATTGGAGCCAACTAATATCAAGACATGGAAACAGCTAGCAGAGGCATTTGTAGCTCACTATAAGTATAACAGCGACTTGGCGCCCAATCGGGTCCAATTGCAAGGGCTGTCTCAGAAGAAGGGTGAGAGCTTTAAAGAGTATGCGCAAAGATGGCGCGACATGGCTGCCAGGGTCCGTCCTCCTTTAGAAGACAAGGAAATGAATGACATGTTCATTGGAACATTCACCGGCGTGTTTTACGACAAGTTGTTTCACACATCTTTGACCAGTTTCTCAGACTTAGTTCTGATGGGGGAGAAGATTGAAAATAACATTAAGGTAGGAAGGTTCCAAGCAGGTGAGCCTACTTCAGCCGGAAGCAATAAGAAAGCTTTCGGGGGTAGAAAGCAGGAAGATGCCAACTCGGTATGTAGCTCTCGGGGAAGAAATAGGGGATGGAGGCAATACCAACCGCAACAAGTTGCAAGTGTGACAATCCCCGCGCAACATCAGCAACAGCCACAGCAGCAGGGGCAACAACATCCGGCTCAGCGAAGAATTCAGAATGGGAAGCCGAAAAGGGTATTTGATCCGCCGCCAATGTCGTACGCCGAGCTTCTTCAGAATTTGTTACGGTTACAGTTGGTCGAGAAAAGAACGATGGCTCCTCCGACAGGGATCCCCCCACCCAGTTATAACGCTAATGAGCATTGTGAATTCCACTCTGGGGCACCCGACCATAATATCGAAAACTGCCACGCTTTCAAGCATAAAGTGCAAGATTTGCTTGATAGCACTGTTATTAATTTTGGTACGGAAGGGCCCAATATTACACAACAACCAATGCCAAACCATGAATAGGCTGGAGTATGGTGAACAAAGAGGAGTTCTATAGTTCGGGTGGGCCGTTAAAAGTAGATCAGAACAGTGGCAGGCTGCCTCTAATAACTGATTGTGAAGATAACTGGTTCAGCAGCAGGACAGATGTGAAAGCCCGGTTCTCGGAAGCTGGCATTTTTCTTTGTTTTATCTTGTCATTTCTTTACGTTTGTAGTTTCTTTCCTGTTTAAATTGCAATCTTGTTCGCAAAACTTGTTGTTTTCATTCAATTGATGATAATGAAATAAATATGCATGTTTTGATTAAATCCATTCGTGTTCACTAATTGTTTTTATAAATGTCCAACACCTGGTTAAGAGGAATCTGGGGGGGATGACGAAAATGAACGACCTGCAACTTCCGATTGCATGCTTTTGAAATAAAACCTGCTGATGATGTACATGCATTGTTTCAAATCCCCAAACACCGGAGATATAAGGAAGATAATCCCTTGTCTACCCTTTTGAGCCTAGTAGTAGGAGTTCTTTCTGAAAACGAAAAACCCTCAATCTTAACCTGGGGCAGGGTAGGTGTTAGCTAATTTGACCGAGCATTCAAGTTGCAAAAGGAGTGTCCGTTCGAGGATAAATCACACTTGTATGAGTCGTGCCTAAAGAACCACAATGGTTAAACCTTGCCGACAAAGAGTGAAACAGTCACATTATTCCGCAAAAAAAGTCAGACAAACCAGTGTCACACGACTTGTTCTGAAAAAAAAAAAAAGAGGAAAAAGGAAATCAAAAGCCCGCTAAGTCAAAGCTTGAAAACAAACGACTTAGGCAAAAATGAGGGCATCCCGCTGGACTTAAAGAATCAAAAGAAACTCAAAAAGAGTCAGTCCAGGCAAAAGCTAGGGATAAGAAAACGTGAAAAGAAAAAAGATGAAAGGAGGACAAAAAGAAAAAATCCTCTGACAAATACGAGTCGTGTGACCTCAAGTGTCAAAGACGAAAAGTGAGTGGCTGTCGCTCCCCACAATCACAATTTCTCGAACTATCACTCCTATCTTTCAGCCTCTGAGAGGTGAGCGCTAAGGTCGAATTAGCTGAACGTAGGATGGGAGAACATCAAGGAGAGTGGGTGGGTTAAAATAAACTTTGAGCCTTTATCCTTTTCTTCAAAAACCGTGAACCTGACCACGTTACAACCTTCAAAAGTCCTAATTGAAGCAGGTCGTTTCGAAAGCATACTTCGGTAAAGGTCGTGTCGATTCTGACTCCTGAAAGGGTTCTTCATGCCATGTTGGTACTAATGTTGATAAATGTTTTGTGCATTATATGCTATAAACTGTTTTTCCCTTTTCCTAGTAAACAGATTGGATGTCAAAACTATCATATATGTTGCATTAATACGTCTTGTACGCAGAACAACTTGTTTTACTTGCGAGTAAGCGCTTGACAGCAGGAAAGTTTCCTACAGTGGAAAGTATGGTCAGGATAGAATGCAGAGCGCCCGAATGCTCCGCAAGCCGGGGCAAGCCATTAAGTGCTCCCCAGTCAGGTCAGCCATTCAAAGTCAGTTACTCTGGGGCAATCAGGTCGAGATTCGGTAAATCTCTCGTAGTTGGGGGTACTGCTCTGGATCAGCTAGTCAGGGGCAAAGTCATTGCAATCAGGGGCAGGCCATCTTAAGAGCGCATAAATTACTCTTTATTCGAGAAGCATTTGGTGTAAAGTATTTCTCCGAAGTTCAGAATGCTGGGGCAGTTCATATCAGACCAACGGGGTACAAATGTTCAGATTCCCTTTTGAGGACTATCCCCACAAAGGTCCCATAGACCGGGGCATATCAGAAGCGAAGGAATTGTTCTTCTCCGTATCATCAGAGCTACCCAGAGCTATTCGAGCAGATTCAGTCAATCTTAAAGTATGAGACGAATGTCGGGAAGTCATGTTCTTCCGATTCTTCACCCAAATCCATGTTGGCGATCACTGTGAGGCCCATCCGTGTTGGCGCATCAGTTTCCAAATCCAATCGTCATCAGTACGCAGGAAGACTCCGTCTACTTTCTCCAGCAAAGTCCAATCATACTTGGCACATCTGCTATTCCCCAACAGAGTTATATTCCCCAGTAGGGTGTTACTTCAACGAGGTGTTTGGTTAAGTTCCCAAATTCCCCAGCGGAGTTGATGTCACTCTTCCAGCATTTATTTTGCTGGAATAATTCTGTGATATCCGGTTTATACCCAGCGGAGTTGGCTTCGTCTTCAACATTTGTTTTGCTGAAGTGGTTTTCTGTACCCGACTTTCTCCAGCAGCTCGAGCCTGCATTAGCATATTGCATACAACATCATATTTGCATCATACTTGTATTTCAATGCGTAGCATTTCCATCCTGAATGGAGCATTACGCCATAGAAAGAGTCAAACATATGCATACACATACGAAACATAAACCAGGTTGGTTACCTCGTTGGTTTCAGATGTTTGTTTTCCCTTGCAGATAATTGAGATTATGATTCAGGGAGATGTTCGGATAGCCGGATTTGTGGCGCAAGGTGAGCAGTGATCGTGTTCGTCCTATCATGTGGACCCCTAGCAGAGTTGCTTGGTTGAGTTTCTCTTCTTCTCCAGCGGAGTTTCCTTCAGACTGTTGTCACGTCAGTATTGAAGATCTTGAAAGTATTACCTGCCGTCGAAGTAGACGGCTGTCGTCAGTTATACCCCGGTTGAAGGAGTTATACCCTGGTTGAAGGAGTTATACCCTGGTTGAAGGAGTTATACCCCGGTTGAAGGAGTTATACCCTGGTTGAAGGAGTTATTACCCTGGTTGAAGGAGTTATAACCCGGTTGAAGGAGTTATACCCTGGTTGACGGAGTTATACCTTGGTTGAAGGAGTTATACCCTGGTTGACGGAGTTATTACCCTGGTTGAAGGAGTTATACCCTGGTTGACGGAGTTATATCCTGTTTGAAGGAGTTATTACCCCGGTTGAAGGAGTTATACCCTGGTTGAAGGAGTTATATCCTGGTTGAAGGAGTTATTACCCCGGTTGAAGGAGTTATTACCCCGGTTGAAGGAGTTATATCCTGGTTGAAGGAGTTATATCCTGGTTGAAGGAGTTATACCCTGGTTGAAGGAGTTATTATCCTGGTTGAAGGAGTTATACCCTGGTTGAAGGAGTTATTATCCTGGTTGAAGGAGTTATACCCCGGTTGAAGGAGTTATACCCTGGTTGAAGGAGTTATTACCCCGGTTGAAGGAGTTATATCCTGTTTGAAGGAGTTATATCCTGGTTGAAGGAGTTATTATGCCTTGTTTGAGGCAGTTTGTTGCCCTGGTTGAAGGAGTTGTTATGCCTTGTTTGAGGCAGTTTGTTATCCTGGTCGATGGAGTTGTTACCTTTTGTCAAAGGAATTATTATCGGTATTGGCAGAATCATTACCCGTGCTAACGGAGTGGCTCCCTGCGGAATTATTGGTTCAAGTATCTGTGTCGTCGGAGATGTGTCCCACAGAGTAACTTGTTCAAGTCACCAGATGCCTGATTCGCGCTTTACGTAGCATTTTGTTTGTTTCTCTACGAACGAAGGTCAAGACTTTTGTGTTTTCGACGTGGTCCTTTGGCTCGATGCATGCTTATTGTAGCAAAATTTGGAATTAATTGTGGATTCAAGGCCTGTGGCGTCACGCAGGTGGTTGAGGACGAAATCAAGTCAGTTCTTATCAGATAATTGATCAGTTGTTGCCGTGACAACCGGATTCGGTTTTCTGAATGATATTTTCCCGCAGTGGTGGCAGAGTTATGTCCCGTAGTGGTGACGGAGTTATGTCCCGTAGTGGTGACGGTGTTATCTTCCCGTAGTGGTGACGGAGTTACTTTCCCGCAGTGGTGGCGGAGTTATGTCCCGTAGTGGTGACGGAGTTATGTCCCGTAGTGGTGACAGAGTTATTTCCCGTAGTGGTGGCGGTGTTATCTTCCCGTAGCGATGACGGTGTTATCTTCCCGTAGTGGTGACGGAGTTACTTTCCCGCAGTGGTGGCGGAGTTATGTCCCGTAGTGGTGACAGAGTTATGTCCCGTAGTGGTGACGGAGTTATTTCCCGTAGTGGTGGCGGTGTTATCTTCCCGTAGCGATGGCGGTGTTATTTTCCTGTAATGGTAATAGAGTCGGTACCCGTAGCGATGGCGGTGTTATTTTTCTGTAATGGTAATAGAGTCATTACCCGTAGCGATGGCGGAGTTATTTCCTGTAGTAATGATAAAGTAGTACCCGTAGCGATGGCGGTGTTGTTTTTCAGATTATCTTCCCGCAGTAGTGGCGGAGTGATGACGGTGTTATTTTTCTGTAATAGTGACAAAGTGATTTTCCTGTATCGTTGGCAGGGTCATGTTGTGTTGACAGAAGTACTTCCCCAGTGGAGTCGTCTAGTTCATTCCAGTATTGACAAGATAATATTGAAATCAGACTTATTCCCCAAACAGTGGTGCAGTTATTTCTGCGGTTGGCAAATTTCTGGATTCTTAGTATTCAACCGTCTCGTACCGCGAATGTCTGAAGGCTCCAGGCTCTTCACCCAATCGGGTCCAAGTCGCTTGAATAGGGGCAGCTGTTGCACCCTAAAATTTGCTCAACCTTATTCACTTGGTTTATGTTTCAATATCATTAGCATTTGCATATAGAGTCATGTACATAGCCTAACCATCTGCATAGCATAAGCATAGCAAGTCATCCAACAGGGGACCAATCATTATTCTCATCTCTATGAGCCTATCAAGAGGTTATTATTCTAATTCAAGTCATCAGAAAGAATTTGAAAGCTATCAAGTCAATGGATCAAGCAAGTGCATCCATCTCCTATCTGAGGGTATCTGAGGATCAACAAAGAAATTGTGAGCTGTGGGCTGAGCATGGATAGTATCTGGGCATCATGGGAGACTTAGAAAGTCATTTGAAGAAGGAGGCAAGTCCTTGGTGTGATCATAAGTATTGCAGTTGAAGACAGTCAACTAGGGTTTCATCTGGGTCAACCCTGGGTCAACTCTAGGTCAATTGACTGATTGAAAGGCATTAAGGGCTATTGGAGAGATGCGGGGTTCATCATTTGACATGTAAAGAAGGATATGGTGATATGCTAAGAAGAAATCAAGAGAAATCAAGGAGAAGAGGAGTTTCTAAATTAGGGTTTCTGTGTAAAATCCCCTAGTTTAGGTCAAATTTCCAAGCAAGATAAGTCAAAATGCAAGCTTCAAATGGATCCTTGGCCAACATGAAACTTTTATATGATCTCAATACCTTTAATTTGAGTGGTGGAAGACACTAAGGAGATTTATAGAACTCAAGTTATGGTCCTTGCAAGTTACAGGTCACCTGAGGTATCTGAAATTTTGTCTGTGAAAGTAACTTGTCTTTTAAGCAATTTTTACCCCTAAAGGAGATTTCAAATGGATTTCTGGTCAACATAAGAATTGTTCCTCATTGGCTTAGCTTTTTAGAATGGTATGGTATGCCTTCATATGATTTGTGGAACTCTACTTATGGTCTTGGCAAGAAAAGGGTATTTTGGTCATCTAAGAATTACAGGTCATTCTTAGCCTATGCCTAAAACTCATACAAGGAAGCTTCAAATGAAAAACTTCACAACATCAAAGTTGCTCAAAATGCCATTTTAAGTCTAGAAAAGAAGTCATGAAAGTTTGGAAATGCATGGAATGAGACTTGACCAAAGTTGGTGGAAAATGACCTAAAAAAGGCATATAACTTGAAAAAGTTGAAATGAAAATTGGTTTGAGAGATCTACAAATCCAAAATAGGTCATCCAATATGTCATTTTGAATCCAAAAATCATTTTAAAAACAATGGTTTATCCATATTTTTGAGTTTAGGCTTAAAAATTGGAGTTGTTTTGTAAATTTGTTTCTTGCATTTTAAGGCACCAAAAGAGAAAGTGAGAAAATGCTACATAAGGGTTTGAAATGCCTTGTTCTCATACCAATTACTCATTTAAGGAGATATTAAGTGGAAATGCATGGCTTATCATGAGTTTGCATGAGAATTACTAAATATGGAAAAATCAAAATCTCATTGCATGATACATTCTAGAAACTTCTTGGAATCTTCTACAAGCTTCTACACACTTCCATCCTTCTCAATAAATGCCCTAGAGTTGATCCATGGCAGGGTTGGTGATTCATTGTGCTTGCAAACCATAGTTTGATTCCATCACTCCAAATTGCATTTTGATTTCAAACTTCATCTAAACTTCATCAACTACCAAATTTCTTGTTACAATCATCTTCTACCATCATCATGGAGTAATAAACCAGCAAGAACTAGTGGAATTAGTGGCTGTTTCGTGTGATCCAAGTCTTCCCTCCAAGTTGCATGAAGAAGTGGCTAGAGTGATTCAAAGGGTGTTATCAAGAATTAGTGCATACAGAAGGCTCAACATCCATTGGAGATCCTTTGAAGTAAGTGACAAGAGCTGGATTGAAGGATAACCACCATTGCCATCATCAAGTGATAGGTATGCAATTTCAATCGAATCTCCTTATTTATCCAATATTAGAACATGTGGTTAGGATAAGATCAATTAGCAACCATTAGGGATGAATCCTGGCAAGTTTGAGCATGTTCTAGGGGGTTTGAGATTTTGACATGTTACTTTAAAGAGCAAGAACAAGCTGTGTGTTAGGTTTCAATGATCATGTGATAGTGTAGAGTGATGAGGACAACAGGTAGAACAGGTTTATACCATTGGAATTAAGCTTCATCGTGATTGATCTCAGAGAATTATGGTGGAACCCTAATGTTCATGATTTCTGTTTGAGTGATATAAGAGGTTTCAGTGGAAATTATTGGCACCATTGTATTCTTGGAGAAAAATGGAGCATCTTTGCTCTTGGAAGTTTGGATTTTCATCGAGCATGGAGGGAGAACGAAGGACCTGAAATTTGTGCATGAAATCTGTTGAAACTGAAAACCCTAGCTCACTTGGGGACGATGAGCCTCCATCGTTGGATTGTCCTGGATATTTGACTCATTAATCTCATCGCACGACCACGGTTCAATTTCAGAAATGGAGGGAAAGACTCGAAGCCAAAACGCAGCATTCTGTTTAGTGATGAATTCTGGGCTCAGCAAGTCAGTGCTACTCGCACCCCTCACACGGCCCAATCCCTTTTTTTAACTAAAATGCATTGCTATTCATACCGTTGCTTTTCCAATTTTCGTTTAATTTTCTTTTCATTTTCTGAGGGCAATTGGGCCCAGGCGCGCCCTGCTAGGCGCACCCCCCTTCCTGGGCCCATCATAGAAAGCAACTGGGCGCTTCTACTTTTCTCACCCCCCATCCCATTTTTTTTGTATTTTCTTATTTAATTTCTTTTAATTTTCTTGCATTTTATAAAATCCATATAAAATTGAAAAATGATTGTTTTTTAATGCTTGTTTTTTTCACATATTCATAATTTTGTCTAGAAAAATACCAAATAATAAAATTGACATTTTATTTTGTTTTACTATTTTTTGTGTATTTTTCTTGTAAATAGCATTTTGTTAAGTTTAGTTTGATACTTAAATTTGATGATTTTAGTTTGAATAGATGCTTTAGTATTTTTAATTCATTCTTTTTAGGTTGTTTAGTTTAGAGCTTCAACTTGTATATAAGATTTAATTTACAATTTTAGAAATTAATTTTAGGTGATTAGTTTAGGTGTGAATAACATGAACAAAATTAGGATTTAGGTGATAACATAGGAGAATTGAATCACTTCCCTTAGGATTTAGAGATTGAAAGTTTGGGGTATGGGACTATAGGGATTATGGGTAGTTATTAGATCCCTTAGAAAATATTAGGATT
The DNA here is from genome assembly GCA_963859935.3 of Lathyrus sativus. NCBI lineage: Eukaryota > Viridiplantae > Streptophyta > Magnoliopsida > Fabales > Fabaceae > Lathyrus > Lathyrus sativus. The sequence goes on along the minus strand of OZ012739.1, from coordinate 542,107,125 downwards.
CCCCTACTGCTATTATTACTGTTTGTATTTGTTTGACTGGTGTGGTGTGCCCCCTCTGGGGATTATGATTTGTCTGTGTGGGTATTGGGATTGCTTGGGGATTGGGAGAGCTGAAGACTTGTGATGATGAAGCCATTGGAGATCCAGATGCTGAAGACCAACTTCCAGAGTTGAAGAGGAGATTCCTGCTAGCAGCTGTTGAGGAGACTAGGGTTTAGGAGCTAGGCAGAGCTCTAGATTAGAAAGCTTGTTTCCCAAACATGGAATGCCTTGTCTGCATCCATCCTTTCTCTATGATTCAAAGTCTCTTTCAAATACCCACCTCCTTCCTTTGGAAGGATCAGTGAATGTATTTGAAAGATAGAACTTTTGAGGGAAAATTGTCTGTATAATGTTAACAGTTAATGAACCACCCTTGGTAGGTAATTGACTGTCTAACATTCATCCACTTCATCTGGTTGACTGATATTCCTCCTGGAGATTGAGACTTGAAGAAAAGCCATTACAGATGGAAGATTGATGATCAAGACCTTGCTGGAAAGCTGTGTAGATGGAGATTGATGCTTGCTGAAGCTTGTAGCTGTTTGGAGATGACTTGAAGATAGGTGTTGATGCAGAGCTGCTGTGGCTGTTTATTTTTGCTGTATTCTATTTCTGATGTATTGATTGGTTTTCCTGACTGTATTGTTTGCTGTTAACCTGTTGGATTGAAAGTGAAGTCTGTTCACTTTTGCCTATTGTTTTCTAGGTTCGAGGTTGAGTGGGACTCCCTTGCCTCGCTTGTATTGTTGCATCCATGCATTTTACTGCTTTACTGTATATATCTGCTATTGTTTCTGTTTCCTTCTATTCCCTTAGGATCTCTGTTTCTCTCTGTGCAAGAGAGGAACATGATAGACACTAGGTCTTAACCCATGCATGATAACATTAGGTTAGTTTGATTCCCTTCGCAACCGTAGGTTAGAGTTCTGTCTCTTCTTTCTCAAAACAAACAGAAAAATACAATAAAATTTCAAACACAATAAAAGACACTTCTTTCATAAAAGAATGTGAACTCACCAAGACGTCATTTTTGTCCGCTTGGACTGCTAATCAGAAAAACCTTTTTCAGAAGGAATAAAAGCAATCAAGACAAGCTTGTGTCGTACGTGGCCCGAACTACGTTTGCTCTGATCTTTCATGCTGTATGAAAGTACGTAGGCATAGGATGCGATATCCTAGCGAGCAACCTTCCCCTCCTTTCTCGTAGGTAGGCGAACTACGTTGACTCTGATTTCTCGTTCCAGACGGGAATACGTAGGCATAAAGTGCGATACTTTGCCGAGTCATTTTATTTTCTTTTTAACCCTTAACCCTTAGTTTAGATAGAATAACAATCCATACCCGAAAACAAGCGTGGATCCCGTCGAGTACGACGGTGTCGCTACTGCGAAAATCGGCGCCGGCTGAACAGAAGAGTCGCCACCGTGCGTTATTTATCCCACGGGAGGGAAAGGAAACGCTCAGAGTAAACCTCGCACAACACGGGAAAGGTATGGTCGTCGCAACCAAAACCTGGATTCGGGAGTCGGTTACGCAAGGGGAAGGTATTAGCACCCCTCACGTCCGTCGTACTCGACGGGATCCACGCTTGTTTTCGGGTATGGATTGTTATTCTATCTAAACTATAGGTCAAGGGTTAAAAAGAAAAGAAAATGAAAATAAAAATGACTCGGCAAAGTATCGCACTTTATGCCTACGTATTCTCGTCTGGAACGAGAAATCAGAGTCAACGTAGTTCGCCTACCTACGGGAAAGGAGGGGAAGGTTGCTCGCTAGGATATCGCATCCTATGCCTACGTACTTTCATACAGCATGAAAGATCAGAGCAAACGTAGTTCGGGCTACGTACGACACAAGCTTGTCCTTGATTGATTTTATTCCTTCTGAAAAAGGTTTTTCTGATTATCAGTCCAAGAGGACAAAAACGACGTTTTGATGAGTTCACATTCTTTTACGGAAGAAGTGTCTTTTATTGTGTTTGAAATCTTTATGTGTTTTTCGGTTTGTTTTGAGAAAGGAAGAGACAGAACTCTAACCTACGGTTGCGAAGGGACACAAACTAACCTAATGTTATCATGCATGGATTAAGACCTAGTGTCTATCATGCTCCTCTCTTGCACAGAGAGAAACAGAGATCCTAAGGGATAAACGGAAACAGAAACAATATCAGATATATACAGTAAAGCAGTAAAATGCATGGATGCAACAATACAAGCGAGGCAAGGGAGTCCCACTCAACCTCGAACCTAGAAAACAATAGGCGAAAGTGAACAGGCTTCACTTTCAACCCAACAGGGTAAACAGCAAACAATACAGTCCAGAAAACCAATCAATACATCAACAAATGAAATACAGCAAAAGAAATAAACAGCATCAGCAGCTCTGAATCAACAACTGGCTTCAAGCAATCTCCAATCAGCTACAGGCTTCAACAAGCATCAATCTCCATCTTCATGGCCTTCAGACAAGGGCTTTGATCATCAGTCTTCTATCTGCAATGGCTTTTCTTCAAGCTCAAACCTCCAGGATGAGGGATCAGTCACAAGAGTGAATTGGGTGTTAAGCAATCAGCTGACTACCAAAGGTGGTGAACAGACTGCTTCTAACACAAGAGACATTTTCTCTCAAGAGTTCTATCTCACAGATACTATCACCAAGCCTTCCAAAGGAAGGGGGTGAGTGTCTTAGAGAGACTCTGAATCACAGAGAAGAATGGATACAGACAAGGCAATCCATGTTTGAGAAACAAGATTTCTAATCTAGAGCTCTGCCTAGCTCCTAAACCCTAGTCTCCTCAGCAACTGACAGCAAGAAACTCCTCCTCAACTCTGACAGTTGATCTTCAATCTTTGAATCTCCAATAGCTTCATCTCCACAAATCTTCAGCTTCCCCAGGGCCCCAGACAAACCCAATACCCAATCAAACAAGCAACAATCCCCAGAGGGCACACCACACCAAACAACAGATATACAGACAGTAATAATAGCAGTAGGGAAATCCTAACTGTTCTCTAAGGGATCTAATAACTACCCATAGCCCCTATAATCCCATGACTAATCTATTCAAACCCTAAGTCCTAAGGGGAATGAAATCAAACTCCTAAGTTGTCACCTAAACCCTAGTTTTGTTCATGATATTCAAGCATTTATTAATCACCTAAAATTAACCTCTAAAAATGGGAACTAAAATATTTCTACAAGCTTAACATCTCATCTAAACAATATGAAAAGAGTGATCAAAAAATATCAAAGCATGTGAGAGAACAAAAATCATAAAAATGATGCATGAAATGAATTCTTTAATATGACATTTATTTAGAAAATATGTAAAAAATATGAAATAAAACTAAAAATGAAATTTTCTTTTCCTATAATATTCTAGACATTTTAATGAAAATATTGTAAAAAGAATGGATTAAAAAGCATTTTTTATGAATTAGTTATGATTTTATGAAAATTGGTAAAATAATAATGGAATTAAGAAAATAAAAGTGAATGAAATGAAGGAGGGGGTATGAAGAGTAACTACGCGCAGTTCAAAATCACAATGGGCCAACAACAGGGGGGTGTTGGTAGCGTTTTGGACAAGGCCCAGAATTACTCAGAATTAGAGACAATAAAAACACACGCTGGGGGGTAAGAATAGAATGGAAGTCACGTTGCAATTGGTTTGGGCCTGAAAGCTGGGGGTTTGAATAGCATAACATCCTGAGGCCCGCCCGTTTCAATTAATGAAACGGCGCGTTTTGGCCAGAACATTTCCCTCCATATTCTGAATTGAATCTCAGCCCTAGGATGGCCTCACAAGTCAAAGGTCCAACAACAGATAAACGGCCATGATTGCATCTTCTCCAATGGCTCTGTTAGAAACTAGGGTTTCACCATGAAACCTCCATGCACGAGCAAGTTCAACTCAACTGTTCTCCTTATCCAGGCCACGAATCACGATGCTATAAACATGAAAAACATGCTAAATCTCTCCCTCTTCAATCCTGTGGTTTTAATTCACTCTGAAACTCAATAAATCCCTCAACCCGATAGCATCAATTTCTGATCACCATGGAAGTGCACTGATACAAACCTTCACCATTCTTCCTCAGACTTAACCTAAACTAAACTACACCTAATGGAGATTAACATATGCTATCAAGCCACAATTATAATGCACTAATCTAAGAGATATGAACACTAACAGTTTATGGCACCTGTCACTAACCATCACCAAATCGTTCCAAATTCATCTAACTTAATCTCCTAACCACCTAGATCAATTCTACACTAACAAAATCATGTGAAACCAACAGAATTAAGCAAATCGAAGGAAAACTTACCTGATGAGAAACCTTGAAAACAGCTATGGAAATGGAAGATATGAAGCTTCTAAGTGTTGAATCTTGATCAATCCTTGAGGAACTTGATTCTGTATGCAAGCTTTTGATGAGACTTGGCCAGAATTATGCTATCCACTTGAGATTGTGATTTTGATGATCTTGAGAAAAGCACTCGAAAATGGAGGATAATCACTTGATCCTTGCTTCAATTCTGATCTATGATGAATATTGAATATGATTGGATTGATTTTGAGGAAGATTGATGAAGATTTTGGAGAATTGGAATGAGAACTTAATGAGAAAGCATGAGAAAAATTTGTGGAATTCTTGGTGCAAATGAGGCCAACCCTTGCCAAATTCATCTTTCATGAATATATAGACCCCAATGGTACATTCTAGATCCATCTTGCACATTCCCTTGTTTTCAAACTTTGGCTCATTTTGGATTATGTTTCTTAAAAGGTAAGCAACCATGGATAATTTCATTTTTTCCTTCTAAACTCAAAAAAGTATGTGAACCATTGTTCTTAGAATTGTTTTTCCATTCAAAATCATATATTGGAAGTCTTCATTTGGACTTGTAAATCTCCCAAACCATTTTTCACTTTGAAATTATTCACTTTATAAGCCTTTTTAGTTCATATTTTGACCAATCATGCAACTCCATGCTATGAGCTTCTCCAATAACTTGTGACCTTCTTTCTAGACTTAAAATCCCATTTGGAGCAAGTTTGATGTTGTAAGTTTTTCCATTTGAGGCCTCCTTGTATGAGTTTTGGGTATAGGTTAAAATGACCTGTAATTCACAAATGCCCAAAATACCCTTTGCTTGTCAAGACCATAAGTTGAGTTCTCCACATCATATGAAGGCATACCATACCATTCTAGAAAGCTAAGACAATGAGGAACAATTCTTATGTTGACCAAGAATTCATTTGAAATCTCCTTGAGGGGCAAAACTAGCTTGGAAGTCAAGTCACTTTCACAGACAAAAATTCAGACACCCCAGATGACCTGTAACTTGTAAGGACCATAACTTGAGTTCTATAAATCTCCTTGAGGTCTTCCACCACTCAAATTAAAGGTCTTGAGATCCTCTACAAGTTTCATGTTGGCCAAGAAGCCATTTGAATCTAGAATTTTGACTTATCTTGCTTGGAAATTTGACCTAAACTAGGGGATTTTACAGAGAAACCCTAATTTAGTAACTCCTCTTCTCCTTGATTTCTCTTGAATTCTCCTTGTCATATCTCCATATCCTTCTTTATATGTTCAATGATGATCCCCACATCTCTCCAATAGACTTGAATGCCCTCTTAAGTCAGTCAATTGACCTAGGGTTGACCTAGGGTTGACCCAGATGAAACCCTAGTTGACTGTCTTCCACTATAGCTCTTGTGCTTTCATCAATGACTTGCTTTCTTCTCCAAATGACTTTATAAGTCTCTCAAGATGTCTAGATGCTCTCCATGCTTTCATTTCACAGCTCACAACCCTCTTGTTGATCCTCAGATACCCTCAGCTAGGAGATGGACTCAAGGCTTGATCTGCTGAACTCTTTGCTTTCAAATTCTTTCCTGATGACTTGAATAGGATGGAATTAGGATAATAACCTCTTGCTAGGCCTCTAGAGATGAAAATAATGATTGGTCCCCTGCTGAATGACTTGCTATGCTTATGCTATGCAGATGGTTAGTCTATGTACATGACTCTATATGCAAATGCTAATGATAATGAAACATAAATCCAAGGAATAAGGTTGAGCAAATTTTAGGGTGCAACAGCTGCCCCTATTCAAACGACTTGGACCCGATTGGGTGAAGAGCCCGGAGCCTTCAGACATTCGCGGTACGAGACGGTTGAATACTAGTGAAACCAGAAATTTGCCAACCGCAGAAATACACTGCGCTCCTGCTTGAGGAATGACATTCGTCAGCTGCATCTGACTGTTAGAGCAACCCACTGATCTCGCACGACCGTGCTGGGGATTGTCTTCATCGTTCTGAAGAGGATTTTGTCATACCAGACTACTTGCTTGTCCACGTTAGGACTCTGCTTGTCATCAATACGAAGAAATCTCAACTAAAACTTGTCCACATTAGGACTCCACTTACTGTCAACCCAGGAAAATCTCGGCAACTCCGCTGGGGATACTTCATCTGCATTTCCGTAAACTGAATCGCCCACGTTAGGAATAACACTCTTCCACGTTAGGAGTAACACCTGTCCACGTTAGGAATCACATCGTCCACGTCAGGAGTAACGCTTTTATCTTTCCACGTTAGGACGCAATCTTCTTTCCACATAAGGAGAACTGCATCAATCTGTCCACGTAAGGACTCCAATACCACTTGACATGTCCGCGTCAGGACTCCAATCTTTCCACGTAAGGAATCCCATTTTGGTTCTGAACCTGTCCACGTCAGGACTCAACTTTCCACGTAGGGAGTACATCATTCTTCCACGTCAGGAATCAACTTTTCTTGAATCTATCCACGTCAGGACCCCAATTTCTCCGCGTAAGGAATAAACTCGTCTTTCCACGTAAGGAAACCATTTTTCTTCTACGTAAGGAACGCTCTTGATATGTCCACGTCAGGACTAAACTTTTCCACGTCAGGAATGCCATCTTAATCTGTCCACGTAAGGACTCTCTTTTTTCCACGTCAGGAATACTATCATTTCCACGTTAGGAATCACTTCTGATACGTCCGCGTAAGGACTACATCTTTCCACGTTAGGAATAATAATCTCTTTGATCTGTCCGCGTTAGGACACTGATCTCGTCTTGATTCGTCCACGTTAGGACTCAGGCGTCTTCGACTCACTGAGGAAATAAGACTTGTCCACGTAAGGACTCACGCGTCTTCGACTTGCTGGGGAAATATCCGCGTTAGGACTTACACTTTGCCAACAACACGAAGAAGGATAAACTTGTCCACGTCAGAACTACAAACTTGTCCACGTCAGGACGCACATTTCCATTACGAATAAAGATATCTGTTGAAAACAAATGATCCACGTCAGGATTAACGCACCTTACCAATCCGGTAAAACAAACCTGTCCACGTTAGGACGCCCACTTCTGAAGAAATCCCGTCATTCTAGGAGTAAATGATCCACGTCAGGACTTGGTTCTTCAATGATCCTCACCCACAAACTTCTTAGCACTGACGTGACAGCGACTTCGAGATGAACTCTACTGGGGATGTCTGAAAACCAACTATCGGACGCCTGCTCTGATAACCGGCGGTGGTCTCTGAAATTCTGATTCATGCGACTCGTTGATGACAAACGAACTCTGCTTGGGGATAAGGAGATTCTTATCCTGGCCACTCTGGCTGGGAAAAATCAGATACATTTGCATAAACGACTCTGCTGGAGACAAAGAGAGTTTTATCACGATAACTCTGTGGGGGAATACCGCCGAAACTGACATTGTCATTGAATATCTCCTGCCGAGATCTTGACTGTTTGGTGATTTATTTGAGCAAGAGCTCTCTCCACCTGAACTGCTAGAATACAAAAACTGCTTCAGCAAAATAAATGCCGGAAGGGTAATGCCGACTCGCCGGGGATAGCCTGATGCTACAAAATTATTCCGGCAAAATAAATGCTGGTAGGATGAAGTCGACCCTGCTGGGAAGTTGGGAACTCAAACCACACGTCTTGCTGAAGTAACCCCTGCTGGGGACAATAACTCTGCTGAGGAATAACAGATGCGCACAGCACGATCGGACTTTCTGCTGGAACGTGAACCGATATCACCAGTATCTCTGACAAAATAAATGACAGGAACTGCCATCAACTCTGCTTTGGAGAGTCTTGACCTTCGAATTCCACTGGAAGGAAAGAACATTTGCTGAAAAGAGAACTCCGCTGGGGATGGCTGGGTTCTCTTGGAAAAAATTAACTGACTCCACTGGGGAAGAGTGCCTGACCCTGCGTGGGGAGATGAACCTGTCTGAATACAGCCTTACGATCTCGGAATCACCCAACTCTGCTGAGGACGAGTAACTTCTCTGGAGCACGTCCTTTGGATAAGCTACGGCTAGCTGGAGAATTCTATCCTTCTTCAGGAAGAACATGCATGACCTGCGTGGGGATCCAGCCTTTCACTATTGCAATCTTTTGATCACCTTCCTCGTACAGTTATGAAACCTGCAACAACACAAGCAAAGCACGACAAGCCTATGCAATCCACATCGATTCAGGTTAGTGACGTTACACTCAGTTAATTCAAAGCTTTAACAATTGTTGGCAAGGGCCAATGATGTTATACTCATGCTAGCTTCAATAAACTTAGGCGTTTTGTCATGCGCAAAACAGTAAAGAACAGGCATCAAGTACTGAATAACACATTTTCATTGATTGGGCCCCTGAATGGGCGGAGTTTTTTGTACACGGGATGTAACTCCTGAAAAGAGGAAGCTACACAAAGCAAATATACAAGTATGCAAGTATTCACAAGAAGCATAAATATTGACAAATTAAATTTTGTACACATGTCGGCAACTGGATGCAGATGAACACCACGAACTGATCCTCCCACGACTCGTCCGACTCTTATACTTTCCCGGTATCCCTACTTCTGAAGAGGTTGTATCCGATAACTGACTCCTCAAACATATTCTCCCGCACTGATGCTCATTGAATTCGAATTCGGACCGCAGTCATTTGCTTTTCTCATCCCTAACTTTTGCGTGAACCGCCCTTTACGGGTTTTCAGTTCACCGGGATACCCTTTTTTGCCGAAGCCGCCCAGTGTAGGTTTTCAACTTCGCGGGTGTACATTTTTTCAATTTTATCCCTAACTTTTGCCCGAACCTTTCATTCTGTTTTTGGTTCGCCAGGATGCCCCATTTTTGCCTGGACTCTCTTTTTTCTGTCCAGCGGGTCTATTTTAAGCAAAGTATTTTTTAACCGCGTCCGAATTCACAGGTGATGCAAAGTCTTCCCCGTCCATGGTGGACAACAATAAAGCTCCTCCTGAAAAGACCTTACTGACAACGTATGGCCCTTCGTAGTTGGGGGTCCACTTGCCCCTGTGATCTGCCTGCGGCGGGAGAATCCTTTTCAGCACAAGGTCGCCCGTCTGAAAGCTTCGCGGAAGTATCTTCTTGTCGTACGCTTTCTTCATTCGTCTTTGATACAAACGACCGTATGCCAGAGAAGCTAGCCTCTTCTCATCCATCAAACTCAATTGGTTCAATCTGTTCGTTACCCATTCTGCCTCGTCCAGCTGAACGTCTCGCAATACCCTCAGAGAAGGGATCTCAACTTCCAATGGTAGTACCGCTTCCATTCCGTATACCAACGAGAACGGAGTTGCCCCGGTTGATGTGCGTACCGTCGTACGATAACCGTGCAAAGCGAAAGGTAGCATTTCATGCCAATCTTTATAATTCACCACCATTTTCTGGACGATCTTCTTGATATTCTTATTGGCCGCTTCGACAGCGCCATTCATCTTGGGTCGGTAAGGGGAGGAGTTGTGATGTTCGATCTTGAAATTCTGACAGAGCTCCTTCATCATTTTGTTGTTCAGATTAGAACCATTATCCGTGATTATCCGCTCGGGAATTCCGTATCGGCAAATGATATCTCTCTTGATGAATCTAGCCACCACTTGCTTCGTTACGTTTGCGTAAGACGCTGCTTCCACCCACTTGGTGAAATAATCGATTGCTACGAGGATGAACCGATGCCCGTTAGAAGCCGTCGGCTCAATCTTTCCAATCATATCGATTCCCCACATTGAGAATGGCCATGGAGATGACATCACATTTAGAGGACTCGGAGGCACGTGTATTTTGTCAGCATATATTTGGCACTTGTGGCACTTTCTTGCAAATTTGAAACAATCAGTTTCCATCGTCAGCCAAAAGTAACCTGCCCGCAGCAGTTTTCTCGTCATAGCATGCCCACCAGCATGCGTACCGAATGCACCTTCGTGAATTTCCTCCATGAGAAGCTTTGCCTCTTTCTCGTCTACACAACGCAACAACACCAAGTCGTGGTTTCTTCTGTATAAGACGCCATCCGGGTTCAAGTAGAAATTACCCGCTAATCTCCTGAGAGTTTTCTGATCTTGACTGGATGCCCCAGCCGGATACTCTTTATTCTTCAGGAAATTAAGGATGTCAAAATACCACGGTTTGCCATCAGACGCTTCATCAATAGCAAATACATAAGCTGGCCTGTCCAACCGAGAGATGGTGATCTGGGGAGCTTCGTTCTAGAAGTTGACCTTGTACATGGAAGACAAAGTGGCAAGGGCGTCAGCCATTTGATTTTCTGCCCGTGGCACGTGATGCAATTCAACCTTGTCGAAGAAAGGCAACAATCTCCTTGCATAATTCATATAATGTATCAAATTTGGCTGACGTGTCTCCCATTCCCCTTTGATCTGATTCACTACCAGAGCTGAGTCTCCGTATACGTCTAGGTGTTTGATTCGCAAATCAATGGCTTCTTCAAGCCCCATTATACAAGCTTCGTATTCGGCCTCATTGTTGGTAACAGCAAAGGTCAATCGGGCAGTAAACGGGATGTGCGACCCGTGCGGCGTAGTGATAATTGCCCCTATTCCGCTACCGTAAGCATTCACAGCTCCGTCAAATATCATCTGCCATTTGGACCCCGGCTCTGGTCCTTCGTCTGGTAACGGCTCTTCGCAATCCTTCATCTTGAGATACATGATATCCTCGTCAGGAAAGTCAAATCTCATCGATTGATACTCTTCAATAGGCTGCTCCGCCAGATACTCAGACAACACACTCCCCTTTATTGCCTTTTGCGAGACGTATTGAATATCGTACTCAGTCAAGATCATCTGCCACCGGGCAATTCTACCTGACAACGCCTGCTTTTCAAATATATATTTGATTGGATCCATCTTCGAGATGAGCATGGTTGTATGATTCAGCATGTACTGCCTCAAACGCTTGGCGGCCCAGGCTAGCGCGCAACAAGTTTTCTCCAGCATTGAGTATCGAGATTCACAGTCTGTAAATTTCTTACTCAAATAGTAAATTGCATGCTCTTTTCTCCCCGTCTCGTCGTGTTGACCGAGAACGCAACCCATGCTTCCCTCAAGAACCGTCAAATACATTATCAAGGGTCTCCCTGCCACTGGGGGTATCAAAATAGGAGGCTCCTGCAGATACTTCTTTATTTTGTCGAACGCCTTTTGACAATTATCGTTCCACGTTACAGCTTGATCTTTCTTCAACAACTTGAATAACGGTTCACACGTGGCTGTTAGGTGAGATATGAACCGAGCAATGTAGTTCAATCTCCCTAAAAACCCGCGCACCTCTTTTTCTGTTTTAGGCGTCGGCATTTCTTGAATCGCTTTTATTTTAGCAGGATCGACCTCTATTCCTCTTTCGCTTACTATGAACCCCAGGAGCTTACCCGATCTCACCCCGAAGGTGCATTTGTTAGGGTTCAGCCTCAGCCTGAACTTCCTAAGCCTTTTAAACAACTTCAACAGATTCACCAGATGCTCTTCCTCCGTCTGGGATTTGGCAATCATATCGTCAACATAAACTTCAATCTCTTTATGCATCATGTCATGAAAGAGAGTCGTCATCGCACGCTGATATGTTGCCCCAGCATTTTTCAAACCAAAGGGCATCACTTTATAGCAAAATGTTCCCCAAGGCGTTATGAAAGTAGTCTTCTCCATATCCTCTGGCGCCATCTTAATCTGATTATATCCTGAAAAGCCATCCATGAAGGAAAATACGGAGTACTGAGCAGTATTGTCCACTAACACGTCAATGTGAGGAAGTGGAAAATCGTCTTTTGGGCTTGCTTTATTCAAATCTCTATAATCCACGCACATTCGAACCTTGCCATCTTTCTTTGGCACTGGTACGATGTTAGCAACCCATGAGGGATACTTCGTCACAGCCAGGAAACCAGCGTCCCACTGTTTCTGAACCTCCTCTTTGATCTTCATTGCCATATCTGGTCGAGTTCTGCGAAGTTTTTGTTTGACAGGCGGGCAGTCTTCTTTCAGTGGCAGACGATGCACAACCATATCAGTATCGAGCCCTGGCATATCTTGATACGACCAAGCGAATACATCATTAAACTCTCGGAGCATTTCAACCAGTTTTCGCTTGATATCACTCTGCAGTGCGGCTCCGATACGAATATTTTTCTCAACCCCTTCCGACCCCAAGTTGATAATTTCGATAACCTCGTCGTGAGGCAGAATGGCTCTTTCCTCTTGCTTCACCAACCAAGACAGTTCTTCAGGAACGTCGCTATCTTCGACAACCTCTTCTTCGGTCTGGAATACCGGGTGCTCGAAGTCGGGACAAGTCATAGGTGGCTCAAAGATGTCATCTGAAAATGTTATCCTGCAAAAGAAAGGGTTAAGTGCTTCAAAATGCGTATAAAGCGGATAACCACGTTGCCATTTTATTGAAAAATACAAAACAAGAAAGACAGGGATTACAGTATTTGCACATGAAAAAAAACGCCGTTTATTTAATGATTAACGAAGCAATGTTTATAACAACACAGCCCTAAGCAAATCCCGATGCCCCGGGCAAGACATCAGATTATTCAACAATTAATAAAGCAAAGCATTACTGTTTAAAAGTCACAGGAACAAGCTCCTGAATAGACCAGTTGCACAGTCCTTGTCCTGGCGTGCTTGGCTGAATCCAGGCATCCATATCACAGTCGCTGTCCCCTTCATCGGATTCTGAAGCAGCATTGACAGATTCATGGCATACTCCACTGGCAGAGATGGTGATTGACTTTCTGAAATGAGGGGCCCCCACAGAAGGAGTTGATGACGACGGTCGGTACCCCAGTCCGAACCGGTCCATTTTCACCGGAATGTCCAATACTTTGCCCCAGCCCGTGGCTTCTCCTGCCTTCACTAGCTCTTGAGCCTCTTTATACGAAGAAACAGCTATCTCTGGCACTTTGCTTGGCCCGGGACTCTTGTCCTTTATGCGCAAACCTTCGAATGCCTGGCATGGCGTCTCGTGGATCTCCCCGTCGACTTCCACATATTTAAACGAAGATAGATGGCTGACCAGGATGTCTTCTTCTCCGCACACGGTGACTACACTGTCTCCGACCATATACTTTAACTTCTGATGCAGGGTTGACGTAACTGCCCCTGCCCCGTGAATCCAAGGTCTTCCAAGCAAGCAGCTGTACGCAGGCTGTATATCCATGATATAAAACTCCGTGGCAAACACTTCCGGCCCCACTTGCAGAGGCAAGGTAATCGATCCGAAGACTGTTCTCCGCGTGCCGTCAAATGCTCTGACTACCAAATCACTTGGTGTGCACAAAATTCCTCGAACATCCAGCTTCATCATAGCCTTCTTAGGCAGCACATTCAAAGACGACCCGGTGTCAACCAATACGTGCGACATTGTCGACCCTCTGCACTCAACAGATACATGTAATGCCATATTATGATCCCTTCCTTTCGGAGTCAAGTCAAAATCAGTAAAGCCCAGACTGTGGCCTGCATTTACGTGTGCCAATACTCCTTCTAGCTGATTGACGGAGACATCCTGTGGTACAAAAGAAGTGTCCAGGACTTTCAGCAAAGCGTTCCTGTGGGCTTCTGAACACAACAGCAATGACAGAATAGATATTTTGGATGGCGTTTGCTGCAGATGCTCCACGATTTTATAGTCGCTCTTCCGAATTAAGCGCATGAATTCTTCGACATCCTTAGATGCTGCTTCTTTTTCATTTGCTTGAACCGGAACATTTTCCACCGCTTTCCCCTTTCCTTTCGCTAGCCTTTCGGCCTCTACTTCAGGAAATATAAAGATCCTGCCGCTTCTCGTCATGCCTCCCGGGCCAACAACATTATCCACAACCTCCGTTGACCGCTTGTTAACATCGATTTTAATCCCGTCACAATACACCTCTAGCCCATATGACCATGGAACCGCTTTCGTGCTCTCATACGGGATTGGCCCGGCTTTAGTTATAGTAATCGGTGGTCGCTGAGCTGGTGCTGAAATGGTGATCGTCTTCCTAGGAATTGTCACTGTGGCAACATCACTCTGATTATCCATTACTGCCCCTGCCGGCTCCTCAGTTGCTGTTCTATCAAACTGCAATACACCTTCATCAATCAAGGCCTGAATGCCTTTCTTTAAATCCTCACACCCCCCAGACAGGGCCCAACAATCTAAGCAGTATTCATTACATCCTGGGTAAACACCTCCTTGCAACAGTCGGCTTTTGATCTCGCTCAGCGGCGTCTTTAAATCCTCAACATTCATAATCAGATTCAGACCTTCCTCAGTCAGCACGGCATTCGCCCCATGATTAGGCATGGGTTTCTGGACTATATTCGCACCGGTCGTTCCGAAGTTGATAGACTTGTTGTCCAAGAGATCCTGCACAACGTGCTTAAAAGCATGACAACCTTCTATATCATGGCCCGGGGCCCCAGAATGAAACTCGCAGCGCCTATTTGCATCATAGCCGAACGGGGGAGTTCCCGTTATCGGTGCCAAGGTTCTTTTCTCTACCAGATTCAATCCCAACAAGGTCTGCAATAAATCAGCATAGTTAGAGGGAGGCTTCTCGAACACCCTTCTCGGCTTACCACCCTGGAATTTTCTCTGAGCTTGCTGTGCCCCCTGCTGAGGCTGCTGCTGCTGTGGCATTGGTTGCTGCTGAACCTGTTGTTGTTGCTGAATTGGTTGTTGTTGATACGGGATGGTGACACTCGACACTTGCTGCTGCTGACGATATTGATTTCTTCCCCTGCCTCGGCCTCGGCCTCGGCCTCCAAATACCGCGCTAGCTTCGCCCTGACGGCGCCCACCATAAGCTTTCCTATTACTGCCAGATGCAGTTGATTCATCGACTTGGAACTTCCCTTGCTTAATGTTCCGCTCAATCTTTTCGCCCATCAAAATCAGATCTGAAAAACTAGCCAGAGACGTATGAAACAGCATATCATGAAACAGCCCGGTGAATGTGCCAACAAACATGTCGTTCATTTCTTTATCTTCCACAGGAGGACGAACCCTGGCAGCCATATCGCGCCACCTTTGCGCGTATTCTTTAAAACTCTCCCCCTTCTTCTGCGAAAGCCCGGCCAACTGGACCCGATTGGGTGCCAGGTCACTGTTATATTTGTAATGGGCTACGAACGCCTCTGCTAATTGCTTCCAAGTCTTGATATCAGTGGGCTCCAACCCCATGTACCACTCTAAGGAAGGACCCGATAGGCTATCCTGAAAGAAATGCATGAGCATTCTTTCGTCAGTGGAGTATGCAGACATCTTTCTGTAATAAGCTCGTACATGCACTTTCGGGCATGTATCTCCTTTGTACTTATCGAACGCAGGCGCTTTGAACTTGATTGGCACCCTCAGCCCAGGTACCAAGCCCATTGTTGCCATGTCCAGACCCACAGCACTCTGGTTTAGGACTCCTTTCATTTGCTCTTCCAGCATTCTAATCTTTTGAGAATCATCCATCGGCCCTTCAAAGCCCCCTCCAGAGAAGGCGTCTTCCTGCTGATCCTCTTGCCACATACCGTTTCCAGCCCCGTATCCATCATACGCATTATTACGTCCAGCTCTGACCTGATTCATCCCCGGAACTCGGCCTCTGTTGCCATACCCTTGAACACCTCCAGCAGGACCTCCAGCCATAAAACCAGCACCGTTTCCGTTTCCAAAACCTCCGTAGCCCTGATTGACCATACCATAACCATCTTGCCCAAAGCCTTGAGCATTAAAGCCATACTTGCCAGTATTGTCGAATCCCTGATCGTTGAATCCGAACCCAGCGTTGACAAAGCCATTGACTCCGAGATTATCTCCCACATTGACATCACCCAGCCCAGCGTTGTGGACAGCAGTTTCATTTCCACCTCCGACGTTACCATTCACAGCAGCGGTAGCGTTGTTGACGTTAGCAGCATTCACATTGACGACAGGCGGAGCCACTGGCGTGGGAGTGCCGTCTCCATGAGCAGTATCAACCCGGACAGACTGATGATCTTCGTTACCATGACCAGCGTTGCGAGCCAACAGAGGCTGGACCATGGCCTGCAAATTCTCTTGCCCTTTTGCTATAGCTTCCATGGTCTGCATGAAGAGGGCGAGCTTCTCGCGTACATCCTGCATCTCGTTCTGAATCTGGTCCATGACTTTCCGACAGTTGGATCGTGTAGAATAGCGGTGCGGATGTTGATCTGGAATCCTGATAAGTACCTGATACAGAGCAAGAGATAAGACACCATTCATAGATTACCTGTTATGCAATATGAATATGAATGCAATGCAATGTGTCTGTGCATTAGGGAAGTTCATTCCCCCAGTTCTAGTGCGAAGGTGCCGGTGCGGTGACAGTGTTGACAATAGGAATACCGGAGCTGAATCATAGAAAGCCTCATATATAACAGAGAGAATCAATAAGCCCAGGGTACAATATCACTGAGAGTACAAAAATGGCATGACCTCAACCAACAATCCTGGTGATGGTCAGCAACTATGCAAATAAAGCATACAAATAATGGAATGATCAGATCCTCCCAAAAGTCTGGTACTCCTCTATCAACTTCTTGGTCTCCGGATGGCTTGGTCGATCAAGCAGCCCTTCAACAAGCTGGTTTCTCTTCTTAAGGATACGGCGTACGTCTTCAGCAGTTTCTTCCCATGCTGCTTCTCCGAAGCAATCTTCTAACTTTCGCTTCTGGGACACTGCTTCATCTCTGGATTTGATTGCCTTGTTCAGTGCATGCTGGACACTATACCGGTTCATCACTTCCTCCTCACACTTCTTGATGCTAGACTTCAACTTCTCTTCGAGGTCGGAAATTTGCTGCTTCAGCTTATCTTCCCTCTTCTTGTTGTTAGTGAGTGTAGCATTCCAAGTCTTGTTGCAAGAAGATATCTCTCGGTGTGCTGCGTCGAGCGCCTTCTTTTTGGCTTCCAGCATGTCATGGGAGCTTCTGAACTCTTGCCCCAGACGTTCACGCTTTTTCTTTTCCTCGGTCAACTCAGCTCCTAACCTGTTTACTAGCTCAATCTGTTGTTGGAAAGCATATACGGCCTTGTTCTTCTCGCTGCGTGCCTGGGCTAACTCTTGCTCTAACCCTTCATTAATCTTCATCAAGGCTTCTTTCTCCTTCACAACCTGTTCATATGCTTCTCTAGAAACAGTAGTCGGTTCTTCTACCGGAATAGGAACAAGAATTGGTGCATCTGGAAACGGCATCTTTAACTGACTAGCCCTCTCTTGAATCCAAGCTCTATAAGGTGCATAGGCCTGACAGTCATTCTTTCCTAACAACGGCTTCCCTTTATGGTTAATACTCGTCCAGGCATGTCGCAACTTGGCTAATAACTCCCCCTTCACGTCACCGGTGAAATACAGAGATTCCTGTACTTCTTCCTCTTGAGGTGGATTCTTCAGCGCATATCCGAACTGGCGAATGAATAGAGAAGGGTTGTAATTGATACACCCTTTTCTTCCAATCAATGGGACATTAGGGTAACCAGCACAGCTAAAGATGAGCTCAGATCCCAACAGGTCTCTATCAAACCACTCCATATCTTCCGACGATAGCCTCATCAAGCGTTCTGGCCAACCAACTGGAATTGTAGTCTCTGCAGCAGATCCTCTCTTAGGAAGATGACTCTCAAACCACATACTCAATAAGGGCACACACAGATGAACATTCTTCCCTCTTCCCTTCTCATTCTTGTAATGCAGCGAGTGGTAGAGATCTCCGAGTAAGGTAGGTACAGGATTACCAGCGGCGAACAAGTAGAAAGCATCGAAATCCACAAAATCCGGTATATTGGGGAATAAAACTATGCCATAGATGCACAAAGCCAACACAGCATTGAAAGCAACCCAGCACCCATTCTTGGCGTACTCTTGGGCTTTACCAACTAAGAACTGAAATGAGAAGCCTGGAACTCCACGGGAAACCGTAGTCACAAGTTCAGAAGCATCAACCTGCAAGGCTTTTGCCAATTCCTCCGGCTTAGGTTGGGCATCATAATGAATGAATGGAACCTGGTTCTGCACAGGCAGCTCAACATACTCAGCGTATTCCTCCAGAGTTGGTCCCATAATAAAATCAGAGAACGTAAAACACCTCAAAGCAGGGTCATAGAATTGCATCAAAGCATACAGCCCATCTAACTCTACCTCTGTAGGTTTGCACACCAATCTCAATAATCTACCATAGCTCATCCGGAAACTCCTACGAACACCCTCATCAGCAAGAGAGATCAACCCCAGTAAAGGAACAATATCAGGCGTAGGCAATTTGTAAGCAACCGTTCTCCGTAGGCTAGTCATGATCAAATACTCAGAAGTCTGGGCACTAGAACTAGGGAAATGCAAATGCACCTGATGTAAAGACACACGTTAGTGAAATGCAAATGATAATGTATATGCAGGGATGCAATGCAAGTAACATTCAACAGGGACCAAAGCTGCAGCTGAATAGCCTAAACCCAATCAAGAAAGGTCTCAGATAGACCATCCAGAAGTCACCAAACCCTGGTCTCAAATAGACCTGAAATAGAACTCCACCACTGGTCTCTGACAGACCTCAAACCATAACTCACTGGTCTCTGATAGACCTCAAATCCCATCTATAACTGGTCTCTGACAGACCTCATAACACATCTCCAACTGGTCTCTGACAGACCTCATAATAAATCT
Organism: Lathyrus sativus; assembly: GCA_963859935.3. Classification (NCBI taxonomy): domain Eukaryota; kingdom Viridiplantae; phylum Streptophyta; class Magnoliopsida; order Fabales; family Fabaceae; genus Lathyrus; species Lathyrus sativus. The sequence goes on along the minus strand of OZ012739.1, from coordinate 542,088,046 downwards.
CCAAATGGTCTCTGACAGACCTCAGAATAAATCTCCAAATGGTCTCTGACAGACCTCATAACTCTCCATAAATAACCCGGATCTCTGATCAAGAAATAACCGGTAATCTGGAGGTCTAGTTACCTGCATAACCCTGAATCCCCTCACAGGTGGGTGGCCCTATAACTGGCACAAGGTACGGCATCCTATGCGGTCGTCGGCGTCACAGACTTTCAGGGTTGATGATACGATTCCCAGAAGGAGTGGCATCATCAAATCCTGAAGAGGCCTCACTCAGCCAACTTCCAAATGATCGGTCCCCAGAGTCGACAATCCAACTAACCAGCAACCCACGCCAACCAAAGGAAGGGGCAGGAGGCCAACCAGAGGAACCTCGTCTGAGTGTAGATTTCATGGGACACCGAAGCAAGCAAAGCAAGCGGGCGCCCACTAATTTCTACTCTAATTCTAGGTGCACTCAAGCCCAGGTCCGGCTTATCTCTCGATATCAGAACACCCGTCACACCCCAATACAGCAATAATAAACAACATATAAAGTTGAAAATACAAGGTTAGAAATATAAAATAACTCCATACAAAATCCTCGACGGGAAAACAAGCGCTAGGATTGACTCTCTCAAGGGACGTTGGAGCCCAAATGCATAAGAACCATCGCAGTCCTTAGCAGCCAGGGGACGTTGGGTCCCCAGCAGAGTCGCCAGCTGTCGCTACTGCGAAAATCGGCGCCGGCTGAACAGAAGAGTCGCCACCGTGCGTTATTTATCCCACGGGAGGGAAAGGAAACGCTCAGAGTAAACCTCGCACAACACGGGAAAGGTATGGTCGTCGCAACCAAAACCTGGATTCGGGAGTCGGTTACGCAAGGGGAAGGTATTAGCACCCCTCACGTCCGTCGTACTCGACGGGATCCACGCTTGTTTTCGGGTATGGATTGTTATTCTATCTAAACTATAGGTCAAGGGTTAAAAAGAAAAGAAAATGAAAATAAAAATGACTCGGCAAAGTATCGCACTTTATGCCTACGTATTCTCGTCTGGAACGAGAAATCAGAGTCAACGTAGTTCGCCTACCTACGGGAAAGGAGGGGAAGGTTGCTCGCTAGGATATCACATCCTATGCCTACGTACTTTCATACAGCATGAAAGATCAGAGCAAACGTAGTTCGGGCTACGTACGACACAAGCTTGTCCTTGATTGATTTTATTCCTTCTGAAAAAGGTTTTTCTGATTATCAGTCCAAGAGGACAAAAACGACGTTTTGATGAGTTCACATTCTTTTACGGAAGAAGTGTCTTTTATTGTGTTTGAAATCTTTATGTGTTTTTCGGTTTGTTTTGAGAAAGGAAGAGACAGAACTCTAACCTACGGTTGCGAAGGGACACAAACTAACCTAATGTTATCATGCATGGATTAAGACCTAGTGTCTATCATGCTCCTCTCTTGCACAGAGAGAAACAGAGATCCTAAGGGATAAACGGAAACAGAAACAATATCAGATATATACAGTAAAGCAGTAAAATGCATGGATGCAACAATACAAGCGAGGCAAGGGAGTCCCACTCAACCTCGAACCTAGAAAACAATAGGCGAAAGTGAACAGGCTTCACTTTCAACCCAACAGGGTAAACAGCAAACAATACAGTCCAGAAAACCAATCAATACATCAACAAATGAAATACAGCAAAAGAAATAAACAGCATCAGCAGCTCTGAATCAACAACTGGCTTCAAGCAATCTCCAATCAGCTACAGGCTTCAACAAGCATCAATCTCCATCTTCATGGCCTTCAGACAAGGGCTTTGATCATCAGTCTTCTATCTGCAATGGCTTTTCTTCAAGCTCAAACCTCCAGGATGAGGGATCAGTCACAAGAGTGAATTGGGTGTTAAGCAATCAGCTGACTACCAAAGGTGGTGAACAGACTGCTTCTAACACAAGAGACATTTTCTCTCAAGAGTTCTATCTCACAGATACTATCACCAAGCCTTCCAAAGGAAGGGGGTGAGTGTCTTAGAGAGACTCTGAATCACAGAGAAGAATGGATACAGACAAGGCAATCCATGTTTGAGAAACAAGATTTCTAATCTAGAGCTCTGCCTAGCTCCTAAACCCTAGTCTCCTCAGCAACTGACAGCAAGAAACTCCTCCTCAACTCTGACAGTTGATCTTCAATCTTTGAATCTCCAATAGCTTCATCTCCACAAATCTTCAGCTTCCCCAGGGCCCCAGACAAACCCAATACCCAATCAAACAAGCAACAATCCCCAGAGGGCACACCACACCAAACAACAGATATACAGACAGTAATAATAGCAGTAGGGAAATCCTAACTGTTCTCTAAGGGATCTAATAACTACCCATAGCCCCTATAATCCCATGACTAATCTATTCAAACCCTAAGTCCTAAGGGGAATGAAATCAAACTCCTAAGTTGTCACCTAAACCCTAGTTTTGTTCATGATATTCAAGCATTTATTAATCACCTAAAATTAACCTCTAAAAATGGGAACTAAAATATTTCTACAAGCTTAACATCTCATCTAAACAATATGAAAAGAGTGATCAAAAAATATCAAAGCATGTGAGAGAACAAAAATCATAAAAATGATGCATGAAATGAATTCTTTAATATGACATTTATTTAGAAAATATGTAAAAAATATGAAATAAAACTAAAAATGAAATTTTCTTTTCCTATAATATTCTAGACATTTTAATGAAAATATTGTAAAAAGAATGGATTAAAAAGCATTTTTTATGAATTAGTTATGATTTTATGAAAATTGGTAAAATAATAATGGAATTAAGAAAATAAAAGTGAATGAAATGAAGGAGGGGGTATGAAGAGTAACTACGCGCAGTTCAAAATCACAATGGGCCAACAACAGGGGGGTGTTGGTAGCGTTTTGGACAAGGCCCAGAATTACTCAGAATTAGAGACAATAAAAACACACGCTGGGGGGTAAGAATAGAATGGAAGTCACGTTGCAATTGGTTTGGGCCTGAAAGCTGGGGGTTTGAATAGCATAACATCCTGAGGCCCGCCCGTTTCAATTAATGAAACGGCGCGTTTTGGCCAGAACATTTCCCTCCATATTCTGAATTGAATCTCAGCCCTAGGATGGCCTCACAAGTCAAAGGTCCAACAACAGATAAACGGCCATGATTGCATCTTCTCCAATGGCTCTGTTAGAAACTAGGGTTTCACCATGAAACCTCCATGCACGAGCAAGTTCAACTCAACTGTTCTCCTTATCCAGGCCACGAATCACGATGCTATAAACATGAAAAACATGCTAAATCTCTCCCTCTTCAATCCTGTGGTTTTAATTCACTCTGAAACTCAATAAATCCCTCAACCCGATAGCATCAATTTCTGATCACCATGGAAGTGCACTGATACAAACCTTCACCATTCTTCCTCAGACTTAACCTAAACTAAACTACACCTAATGGAGATTAACATATGCTATCAAGCCACAATTATAATGCACTAATCTAAGAGATATGAACACTAACAGTTTATGGCACCTGTCACTAACCATCACCAAATCGTTCCAAATTCATCTAACTTAATCTCCTAACCACCTAGATCAATTCTACACTAACAAAATCATGTGAAACCAACAGAATTAAGCAAATCGAAGGAAAACTTACCTGATGAGAAACCTTGAAAACAGCTATGGAAATGGAAGATATGAAGCTTCTAAGTGTTGAATCTTGATCAATCCTTGAGGAACTTGATTCTGTATGCAAGCTTTTGATGAGACTTGGCCAGAATTATGCTATCCACTTGAGATTGTGATTTTGATGATCTTGAGAAAAGCACTCGAAAATGGAGGATAATCACTTGATCCTTGCTTCAATTCTGATCTATGATGAATATTGAATATGATTGGATTGATTTTGAGGAAGATTGATGAAGATTTTGGAGAATTGGAATGAGAACTTAATGAGAAAGCATGAGAAAAATTTGTGGAATTCTTGGTGCAAATGAGGCCAACCCTTGCCAAATTCATCTTTCATGAATATATAGACCCCAATGGTACATTCTAGATCCATCTTGCACATTCCCTTGTTTTCAAACTTTGGCTCATTTTGGATTATGTTTCTTAAAAGGTAAGCAACCATGGATAATTTCATTTTTTCCTTCTAAACTCAAAAAAGTATGTGAACCATTGTTCTTAGAATTGTTTTTCCATTCAAAATCATATATTGGAAGTCTTCATTTGGACTTGTAAATCTCCCAAACCATTTTTCACTTTGAAATTATTCACTTTATAAGCCTTTTTAGTTCATATTTTGACCAATCATGCAACTCCATGCTATGAGCTTCTCCAATAACTTGTGACCTTCTTTCTAGACTTAAAATCCCATTTGGAGCAAGTTTGATGTTGTAAGTTTTTCCATTTGAGGCCTCCTTGTATGAGTTTTGGGTATAGGTTAAAATGACCTGTAATTCACAAATGCCCAAAATACCCTTTGCTTGTCAAGACCATAAGTTGAGTTCTCCACATCATATGAAGGCATACCATACCATTCTAGAAAGCTAAGACAATGAGGAACAATTCTTATGTTGACCAAGAATTCATTTGAAATCTCCTTGAGGGGCAAAACTAGCTTGGAAGTCAAGTCACTTTCACAGACAAAAATTCAGACACCCCAGATGACCTGTAACTTGTAAGGACCATAACTTGAGTTCTATAAATCTCCTTGAGGTCTTCCACCACTCAAATTAAAGGTCTTGAGATCCTCTACAAGTTTCATGTTGGCCAAGAAGCCATTTGAATCTAGCATTTTGACTTATCTTGCTTGGAAATTTGACCTAAACTAGGGGATTTTACAGAGAAACCCTAATTTAGTAACTCCTCTTCTCCTTGATTTCTCTTGAATTCTCCTTGTCATATCTCCATATCCTTCTTTATATGTTCAATGATGATCCCCACATCTCTCCAATAGACTTGAATGCCCTCTTAAGTCAGTCAATTGACCTAGGGTTGACCTAGGGTTGACCCAGATGAAACCCTAGTTGACTGTCTTCCACTATAGCTCTTGTGCTTTCATCAATGACTTGCTTTCTTCTCCAAATGACTTTATAAGTCTCTCAAGATGTCTAGATGCTCTCCATGCTTTCATTTCACAGCTCACAACCCTCTTGTTGATCCTCAGATACCCTCAGCTAGGAGATGGACTCAAGGCTTGATCTGCTGAACTCTTTGCTTTCAAATTCTTTCCTGATGACTTGAATAGGATGGAATTAGGATAATAACCTCTTGCTAGGCCTCTAGAGATGAAAATAATGATTGGTCCCCTGCTGAATGACTTGCTATGCTTATGCTATGCAGATGGTTAGTCTATGTACATGACTCTATATGCAAATGCTAATGATAATGAAACATAAATCCAAGGAATAAGGTTGAGCAAATTTTAGGGTGCAACAGACGGACGTGAGGGGTGCTAATACCTTCCCCTTGCGTAACCGACTCCCGAACCCAGGTTTTTGGTTGCGATGACCATACCTTCCCTGTTTTTTTTGCGAGGTTTACTTCGAGCGTTTCCTTTCCCTCCCGTGGGATAAATAACGCACGGTGGCGACTCTTCTGTTCAGCCGGCGCCGATTTTCGCAGTAGCGACACCTACGTATTCCCGTCTGGAACGAGAAATCAGAGTCAACGTAGTTCGCCTACCTACGGGAAAGGAGGGGAATGTTGCTCGCTAGGATACGGCATCCTATGCCTACGTACTTTCATACAACATGAAAGATCAGAGCAAACGTAGTTCGGGCTACGGAAGACACAAGCTTGTCTGACTGTTTTTTATTACCTTATGAAAGGATTTTTCTTGATTAAGAGTCCAAGCGGACAAAAATGACACTTTGATGTTTGTTTTGAATCTTTTACGAAAGAAGTGTTTTTTATTTTGTTTGCAATCTCTGACGCGCTAGAGACTATGATTTGAGAGTGACTACGTCGCGTGTCACACAAAGGGTACCGCACTAAGCAGTCAGAATACTGGAAAGAAGCTCTCCAGCAACCCTTTCTCAAATAGCTTAAGACTCGTAACGTACGACATCGATTAACCTTATTACTGTATTTTTGAGTTGTTTTGAGATAAGAAGAGAAAGAAGCTCTAAAAAGCCTAGGGTTGAAAAGGAAATAAAAACTAACCTAATGTTGTCATGCATGGATAAGAATCCTAATGTCTGTCATAATTCCCTCCTGCCCAGAGGAAATCAGAGATCCTAGGGGATAAACAGAAAAGAAAGCAAGCAAATACAGTAAAATGCATGCAATGCAGCAATACAAGCGAGGCAAGGGAGTCCTGCTCAACCTCGAACCTGGGAAAACAACAGGAAAAGTGAATTAACATTCACTTCAAACCTAGGGGGCAAGCTGAACAAGCCAACAAACAATACAGAGAAACAAAAACCACAGCAGAGGAGGCAGCCCAAGTAGCAGCACCAAACTCCTATAGCAATCAGCAGCTCTAAACAGCAACAGATAATCTTGACAGCAAAGGTTGACAGCAACAACCTTCATCTTCATGAATGCTCCTATCCTCAAGCTTCAACAAACTTTCAATCTTCACCAAGCTTCAACAAGCTCCAGACTTCATCTAGCAAACAACAAAACCCAAGCTTCAACAAGCAACCAGCTTTAACAAGCAGCAATCCTAGCTTCAACAAGCTTCTAGCTTCAACAAGCACAAACTTCAACAAGATCCCAGCTTCAACAAGCACCTCCAAGGGAGAATCAGTCAACAAGATGAAGCTGAAGTGTTAGGAAACTCACTGACAACCAAAGGAAGTCATTAAGATCTTAACACTGTAATAGAATGACATCCTCAAAGTTCTACTCTTAAAGCATGCCATTCATCCCTCCAAAGTAGAGATGTGACTTCTTTAAGAGGACTTTATGTCATTGGATTGAATGGAGATGAACAATACACTCCATGTTTGAAGAAAGAAACAAAACTAGTCTAATGCTCTTCCTAAAACCCTAGTTTTCCTAAGCTCCTGACAAGCACTCCACAAGATGAGAAAATCTTCATGTCCAAGCTCCTTCAAGCTCTCCAAAGCATCTTCAATTGGTCTTCATCTTCATCCAAGATCAAAAGCAACACCACCCTAATCTAAGGGGAACTATTGAATCAAACTAGTCAAGTTAGTTCACTAGAAACACCTAGAAGTTAGTCTTAAAACTAATTCTAATTAAAATACCAAAGGTGATTGTAAAATCCTACAAAAATTACTAAGGGTTCCTAAACCTCTTAAGAATCTCTCATACAAAAACCAGGGGGTTAACCATTCATTTGGACCTAAAACTATGCCTTAAACCTAAAGGTACCATCCTAAAACCCTAATTCTACACCACATAATGTTCAATGTTCAAACTAGCCTAAAATTCATTCACAAAAATATGAGAAAATAACTAGGGTACATGCATATCTAAGATATCTAGCCCAAAAAGAAGCAATTCAAAATTCTACACCAATTAGTCATACCAAAATCAACAAGAAAGCATACCAACCATATTCAAAATAAAAGCAATTAAACTATAAAAAATGCAATTAAAATCTAAAATGCATGAAAAATAAAATTCTCAATTTCCTAAAATTCTAGACTCTCTAAAGAGTCAGGGGAAAAAACCTGGATTAAAAAGATTAATTTTCCTAATTATTATGAATTATTTCCTAACTTATGCAAAATATGAAATTAAAAGAAAAACAATGAAAATTGATAAAACTGCGTTGCAAATAGCAATAAAATCCAGTTAAAATCCAAACCTGGGCCCAGAATGGTGGTGCGCATATCAAACCTGCCTAAGCCCAAACCAATATTAAAACAACTTAGAAAATAAAAGGGAAATTGGAAAAAGGGCGTGATGAATAGCAACATATTCCAGTTCATATCTCCAATTGGGCCCAAGCTGGGGTGTGGATAGCAAGTAATCAACTAAGCCCAAACCAAAACGTTTAATGAAACGGAGCGTTTCATCTAAACTCCCTCTCTTCAGGTTTTGAAACACGATCATGGCCGTTAGATAGGGTTCTCAGTCAAGGTCAAAGCATCATCTGAGGGTTGGGAGTCATCGTCCCCAAAACATTTGAAAATGGAGGGAGAAGCTCAGACGGTGGCCTGAGCTTTGCGCCACCGTCTTCTCCGGCGTGGCACATCTAAAAATGCATCAATCAGGCCAACTGAATACCCTATCTCACTTGAAATTCTCTCCTGAGTCCAAAAAAGACCTCCATTTCCATTGATTCTAACCCTAAAGCCAAACCCGATCCAAGTTGCAGAGATTCATCCAATTCTTGATCACCACCAAACTTAAAATTAAAGTCATCAATGTCATCTACACTCTTCAAGGATCAAGATTAACCACTTAGCCATGCCTAAAGCCTCAAGAATCTCAAAATATTCCTCTTAATAGAATTCTGATCACAACCTAAAGTATCTCTAATCATCCCAAATTTGTGCCTAAATCCAACCTAGCAACATCTATATCCTAACCACATATCAAATGCTAATCAATTTCCCCTAATCTAAGCTAAAAAAATAAATTTACAAACCTGGAAAAACTGGATGAACAGAAGGTGCAAATGCTCGATTCAACCTCCAATCTTTTGCAGAATCACTCAAGAACCACTTCTAAAGCTTCTCCAATGATCAATTTGTCTTGAAATCCCCTCTATCTCCAAACCCGATTCTGAGATGCAATGAAGAAAATTCAGTTGCTCTTTCTTGTTTCTGGCTCAATCCTTCCCAAAAAACCATCTGAATCAGTTGCAATGCTTATATAGAGTATGATGGAAACCTCTAGAACTTTCTGTAACAACCACAATGAGATTTTGAATTTCTCATATCCCTTGAAAATATCATATGTGGAAATCATGCCTTGCTCTGTTCTAGCTCTCACACTCACTTGAATTTCTCTCCTCCTGACATTTTGAATTGAAAGGGAATGATATCTTCCTTGTTTTTGATCCAAAGGTATGTAATTCAAATGTTGCTTCCATCTTAAGTAACAAAAAGGAAACCATGTGAAATTGGCCTCAAATCCAAAAATTAATATTGCCATCCTTTCCAAAATATGTTTTCTGATCAATTTGGTATATAACATTGCTTGGTTTGGCCATAAATCAAGAATTCCACAATTTTTGCCTTTTAATCATTTTAATTTCTTCATTTCAAAGCCATTCCAAACCAACTTCTCCTATGAGCCAATTCAAAGCCTCTTTGATGCATGGTAAAGATTAAAACCCTATTTTAAGCAACTTTCTAGTTGAACAATTTTCCATTTGAGGCCTCTAAGTTGGATATTTTGACCCATGCTTGAAAATGACCTATAATCACCAATACCCAAAATACCCATGGATTGCCAAGATCATTACTTGAGTTCTACAAATCCTCTTGAGGACTTATAGTACTATATGGAAAGCTAAGATCAAGATCTACAACTCTCATGTTGGCCAAGAATCCATTTGAAAGCTCCTTGAAGGGCAAAATTTGCTTGGAAGTCAAGTGACTTTCACAGATAAATTTCAGTGTCCTCTGATGACCTGTAATTTGCAAGAACCATAACTTGAGTTCTATAAATCCCCTTGAGGACTTCTAGTACTCAAATTAAAGGTATTGAGATGCTATACAAGTTTCATGTTGGCCAAGAATCCATTTGAAACTTTTATCTTGACTTATGTGGCTTTGAAGTTAAGCACTAAACAAGGGATTTTACACTAAAACCCTAATTTAGCAACTTCCCACATCCTTGATTCTTCTTTGCTTAACCTTGGAACAACACCACACATGTATCAACATACCAATCCATGAATCCCATGACTTCTAAGTAAGCTTTCATGCTCTCCAATTACTCAATTGAACTAGGATTGACCCAGATGAAACCCTAGTTGACTGTACCTCAACTGTGGCTCTTGTACTTGAATCAATGACTTGTCTCAGCTTCAATAGCGCCCTCTAGGCATTCCATGAGATCCATACACACATTAAATTCACATTCCCTGTTTCACATCCCACTGATGATTCTCAATATTCCTCAAGATAGGAGCAAAACCCACATGTAGGCACCCAAACTTCTCAAGACTTCAAATCACTTCTTGATGGCTTGGATGACTTCTCAATCTTGGATAACACCTCTTGCTAGGCTCTTCTCTTGATAGACACCCTTGATCCCTTATTGAAGGTATGCTATGCTAGGATATGCCAATGATTGAGTTATGTACATGATGTAACTATGCAAATGAAATGCAATGAAACATAAATCAGGTAAGAAAAGGTTGAGCAAATTTTGGGGTGCAACAGCTGCCCCTATTCAAACGGCTTGGACCCGAATGGGTGAAGAGAGAACGGCCTCCAAGCAATCGAGGTACAAGACGATTGAATACTAAGGAACCCGGAAATTTGCCAGCCGCAGAAATAAACTGCACAACTGCTTGGGGGAACGACATCCACCAACTGAATCTGGTTGTTACGGCAACAACTGATCCAACGTCTGATAATAATTCTGATTTCAACTTTAACCACCTATGTAACGCCACAGGTAATGAACAATTTTTGCAAACCCCTCCGTCCACAACTGGACTAACCTTGTCAACACAAGAAGAAAAACAAATTCGTCAACATGAATAGAGATTCTGTCGTCACAGGAGTAACCTTGTCCATATCTGGACCCAAATTTCGTCAACCCGAAGAAATCTTAACAACACAAGAATAGAACTTTGCCCATGTTAGGACGCTTGTTTCGTCAACACGAAGCAATCATATCATAAACTTGTCTATGTTAGGACCCCATATTCCGTCAACACGGAAAAATCCTATCATCATAGGAATAAAACTTGTCCTCATCAGGACTCCACATTCTGTCAACACGGAGAAATCCCGGCGACTTCGCTGGGGATGAGTTGTCCGCATCTCGTCAACACGAGGAAATCCTATCAACATAGGAATGAATTGTCCACGTCAGGAATAAACTGTCCACGTTAGGAATAAACTGTCCACGTTAGGAATAACATTCCATCAACACGGAGAAATCAACCCGTCACCATGAAGAGAAACAAATTTGTCCACGTTAGGACTCACATCTCGTCAACACGAAGAACGGTAAACTTGTCCACGTCAAGACTCGCATCTTGCCAATACGAAGAAAGATATCTGCTGGGTGGTAAATGGTCCACATCAGGACACCATTTCGTCAACACGAAGAGTAATCAATTTGTCAACGTCAGGACTTCACATTCCGTCAACACGGAGAAATCAAATCTGCCCACGTTAGGACTAGCACATCTCGTCAACACGAGGAAATAAATCTGTCCACGTTAGGACTCCTATCTTCGCCAACACGAAGAACTCCTATTAACATAGGCAATCGAATTTTGAAGACCCCGGGGAAATACTTCTGTCAACCAGTAGGAAAATACACTCGTTTATCCATACAAGAAGATACTCCGAATACAGTTTCTCTGCTTACCTCTGCAGTAGCTAACTCCATTGGTCCCAACCCACAAACCTTTTAGCGCTGACGTGACAACGACTTTGAGGAAGACTCTTGTCGCTACTCGAAAAATGCATCGCGCAACGACGGGGAGGCGAAAAAGATAGACAGAAGAGTCGCCACCGAACTTTATTTATCCCATGAGGGGAAAGGAAAATATCGAGAAAACCTTAAGAAAGAAAAGGATAAGCTGGTCTCGCGACCAAGAACGGGTTCGGAAGCCGGTTATGCGAGGGGAAGGTATTAGCACCCCTCGCATCCATCGTACTCGATGGGAACCTTTTGTTTGTCGATGTGAATTTATTTGCTTAAAGATATTATGCTATAAGAAGTGTTCCACAGGGTAAAAGAAAGGTTAGAAACATGAAAGTTAGGAGGAAAGAGAGAACGGGGAAGAAAAAAAGAAAGAACAGACTCGGTAGGACTTCGCAGTCCTATGCCTACGTATTCTCAATAGATGTGAGAAAGTCAGAGTCGACGTAGTTCGAGGAACTACAGATATAGGGGGGAAAGTGCTCGGCAAGGATTGTGGCCCTTGTGCCTACGTATCTTTACTTGAAAAAAGTAAAGAATCAGAGCAGCCGTAGTTCGGCCTACGGTGTGTTGATGTTTTTTATGGATGATGCTATCGTGCGCATTCTAGCAGTTAGGTGTTTTGCTGCTCGCTCGTTGGAGACTTAGGCGTTACCTGCTTGCGGTAGAACGGACGTAACATATCCTTTTGAAAGATTGATTAGTTTTCGCCACGCGGGGCAAGGAGTCACGTTTGATTGATTGGATTGTTTTTAGGGGGCGAGACAGGTCCTCGGATAGTAACCCCTACGGGTAGTACCCAATTCTTTGTCTCGAAGTTTTTGTTTGTAAAAATGTGTGGCGAACGTAGCGTCTTCGTATTGAAAGACGAATATCAAGACCACACACACTACAGTGAGTATCCTGACACTCGGAGAAGAAGAGGTCTACACCCAATCCTCTCTCTTTAATTCAATGCAAAGAGAACTTCGTTCTCTTATTAAAGATGTTTTTGGTTTTGAATGGTAAGTGCTTTGCGACAGAGAACCCTACGGTAAACGCCAGCACTCGGGATAGGAGAAGGCCTACGCCTAACCACTCCACGACCATTCAAGTTTTTGTTGTGAAAAGATTTGAAAATGCACTCGGTACAGGACCGAGGTTTTAGGTGAGAAAGATTACGGAAGGAAGCTGTGAAAGGAGAGGTGATGGAAGAAGTCACGTCTTCGCATCGAAATACGAGTATCGAGACCACCCTCACTACAGTGGGCGTCCCAACGCTCGGAGAGGAAGAAAGTCTACACTTAATCCCCTCTTTTAATTTGGTACAAAGAGAAATCAAATTATTATGGTTTGAAAAAGGACTCGGTACGAGACCGAGGTTTTTATAAGGAGATGTCGGAAGCGTCTTTGTATTGACAGACGAACGTCGAGATCACCCTCACTACAGTGGGCGTCCCTATGCTCGAAGAAGAAGAGGTCTACACCCAATCCTCTCTTTAGCTCAACACAAAGAATCGATTTTAAGGAGATGAGATTTGAAGATGGACGGGAAACGTTTTCGTATTGAAAAACGAGTGTCAGAACCACCCTCACTACAGTGGGCATCCCAACACTCGGAGAGGAAGAAAGTCTACACTTAATCCCCTCTTTTTAATTCAATACAAAGATAATTTGATTGTGAAAATTGTTTGACAAAGTTTTTGGATCCAGTCGGGACAAGTGACGAAGAGAGAAAATAGGTGGTCTCAGATCCAACATTACTCATCAATAATCTGACTGGTAATGAATTACGGAGGTCTCGTCATCGACCAAAACAAGTGAAAATGTGACAAAGTGCCCAATGACAAAAGAGAAATAGAATTTAACTCTAAAAGAAAAATAGAATATAAATATATAAAAAATAGTGTTAATAATATATGCAAATTATATATATAATATATTTACAAAAGAAATAAAAAAAAAACATAATGTAATACATATTTTTTTTAAAAAAAATAAATTAAAAACAGGACAGGGGGGGTATTTGTGAATCAGGCGGGTGTGGACATAGTGGAGAGCTCGGTTGGGCTCAAAAGCCCAAAACAATAATTCAGTCAAAAATAAAATTTAAAAAAAACAAACGAAGACCACATGTCTCCCTTCTCCGCTCCAACCGCTCGCGATCCCCAACTTTCAACTCTCGATTTCGTTTCTGGTTCTGGTCAAATGGGTTTGCGGTGAAGATTATTGGGTTTAATGTTGAATTTCTTTTTACCTGTAAATGGGGAATGATGAAGCGTGTGTGTTTGAGGATGGTAACAAATGGGAAAGGAGGGTGAAAGGGTTTGTGTGGATTTTCGGATGATTGGTGAAGACGGGCTTTGATCTCGTGAGCGGTTCACCGAAGATGGTTGGAGAAGGATGAAGTGGGCCGATTTGGGTTTCAATTTCCTTGCTCTTCATCTCATTCTCCGCGAGTGGTTATAGATTTGGTCGGTGTGAGGTTTGAGGAAGTCAACCTGTTAAATTGGGTTTTAGGGTTCGTCGATTGATGACGAAGGGGGTCAGTTGGAGGGAAAAAAAAAGTTTGAGCGATGGTTGTGTAGGAGCTTCAGCGGCGGCTTTCTGAAAAAAACACATTGTGGTTGTTGTTCGTTTGTGTTGGTGTTAAATTTACGAGCGAGTGGGATTTGTGTTGTTCATGTGGTGATGAAGGTTAAATGAAGAACAGGGTCGCGGTTTTTATGATGCGGTAATGGCGGAGAGATGAAAGAGCTTAAAGGAATCTGGGAATGATGAAGGAATCTGGAGAATGGTGATTACGAATTTTGTGATGTGCGTTGCGGAAGGAGTTTTCTGAGTTGGTTATTGTTTATGGAATTTGGTGAAATGAAGATGGTAGGTTGGGTGTTCTAAGATGAGCACCGACGTCGAAACAAAGTGGTATCGTGAAGTGTAGCCGCAACTGTTAAGTTTGAAAGGTTTTGTGGGTGATTTATGAAGGTTTAAGGAAGGTGGGTCTGAGAATCGAAGGAGGAAGTCTAAGTTTGTACTGTTTGTTTATGGTTGACAGAGTTTTGGTGTTAGGTTGCAGAAGTGGAAGAGGTTTGATGGTCTGTTCGGTTTGATTGTGAAACGAAAAAGGTTGATGGTGTTTACATTGGGTTGTTAATGGAGGTTTTGTAGTTTGATGGAAGAGGTTACTTTGGAGAGTTTGGGTTTGAAATGCTATGAAGATGATGATGGTGAGCTGATGGAGCTTAATGATTTTTCTGAGTTGTGTTGAAGAGGATTCGTTTGGTTATGGACATTTGAGGTTTAAGGTTTGATTTACGTTGGAACAGGGGAGAACTGGGTTCGTGTTGAAGGTTAAAAAAATGGTGTTGTTAATGGAATAGTTCCTCACTCCTCTCTTCTTTGTTACAACATTCAAAAGACAAAAATCTTAAGATTATAAAGACAGAAAGAGACGAAAGAATACTTACAGAGCTGGAGTGATACCACCAAATTGTCAATGCTGAAAACAGATAAGCTCCCTCTCCAATCTCTCTTCTTAATTCTTTATGTGTATCTTGTATGAAGGTGAGTTGTGAGAGAAGGCAGCTGCTGCCCGTTCTTAGGGTTCTCTTTCTGAGTGAATAATGCTGTTATATATATCCAATCAATTAGGTTTAGCAGACAATCTCTGCCACACCTTCTGAAATTTTTGCTCTATTATGGTTGTATTTTTTACCATAGTTTGCTTTATTCCTTTTTGATGTTTAAACCTGCTGTGAAACTGCTGTCATTGGTGTTTTTGCCATTTTTGTGAATATGCCTCTGTACCCTGCAATTGATGTTACATTATGAGTTTGTTGCATTCCTGTTTTATGCATAAAACTCTTGTATGTGGTCTCAACTTCTGGTATGGGTAATTGGATAGAAATAACACTATGGGGACTAACTCGGTTACACCCTGTTGTTTCCAGCCAGGTTATTACATGGACTCCCACCAACAATGAGATCAAAAGCACCAAATCTGCTCATCAGCTGCTCCAAACGATCAGCATCTAGCTGTTGCACATCATCCATATCAATCAAATTACCTTTTTGATTAGTTTGCTCCCACCAACTTCTAGCAATGTCCCTATTCACTCGAGATTTTTCAACGGACACTACATTGTTTAGAGGGACATTAAGTCTATGGAGAGCTACCTCTGCACCACCAATTCCAGAAAAAAGAGAGAGAACATTGATCCCATCAGGAAACATTTCCTTCAGAACAGATAGGTGATATGCCACTGTGTCAACCTGGAAAGAATTTCCAAGTGACTTGAATCTTTCTACAGCCATTAAAGCCTCCTCCTCATTGAATCCCATTTTTACCAAGGATAGTAATGTATCATCATTCTTAGAAAGAGATATTCGTATTTCTTCATCCGTTAACTCATCTTCATCTGATAAATCATCCCAGGAACTCGCTGCATACTCTGAAGAGGTGGGATCTTGTTCAACTTGCTGTTGCTGCTGAGAAGAACGTTCTAGCTCTTGGTATGTGAGAAGCTCTTCAACTAATTTATGTTCATTTTCCTCACCATATTCCTGAATTACTTTGGCGACCACTTCAGGACGAAATCCCATATTAATCAAAGCGTCAAACACCTTGGTATTAGATGGACCTGCTGCAAATGAGTTTTCCTCTAGAGACCGAGACCCAGAAGTCTGTCCATAGGGAACAGTTGTACAGGACGAATGAAAACTTTCAACCTCAAGCTCATCATCAGTATTCCGATCATAGCCGCCACTCTCTAGACCAGAATCATCACTCATTTTGTCTCCCAACTTCACAAAGGACGGATCTTTGGCTTCGAGAAAATGGACGACGTATGAACTCCCTCTCCAATTGTATCAACCAATTTCTTCAACATCATTTGGTGTGCAGCAGCAACATTTTGGAACCCGCCGTCATAAATTGCCTGGCTTGCTCCGATTGCAGTCTGCTTAAGAGGATGTTGCGCTTGGGGATGCATCAATGCAGCATGAACACCGCCCATCTTGCTCATCGCTATCTGCCTCTCGTAGCCCAAAATATCAGTTGCAGAAAGACCTGGCAAAGGCGCAGCAGCAGGTGGGGGAAGAGGATTTGAAGCAGTTCCGGGTGGAGTGGGCTTGCTTTGGATTGTTGTACCAGTCCATAATTTCTGATTTTCATCCTTTTGTTTTTTTTGCTGTTAGCGAATTGATGGTGGCTCATGACCCCGCGTAATGGATTTCCTCTCTTGTGATTTTGCAGGTGCCATTTTGGAAAGTTGTGAGTATGTTGGTAATTGCGGCTTGTGTATGAAAATTGCATGCCGCTGCAGTAATTCACCCCCTCCTCTTCTGTAGGTGACTCAAGGTGTGAGTAACAGGTTGTACCATGGTATGCGTTTTTGCTTCTCATTATCCTACAGGTTGCGGCATTTCTTACATTGTTGTGGCTTTTCTTCATTCAAATAAATATTCTTGTGGTCAAGTGCAATGAATGTACAAACATATTCTGATGTTAGTGTATAGCAATCATGCAGGAAGTCTAAAACATCTTTTGAAAGGCCACTGGCAACAGCTTCAAGAAAAGAGATATCATATATCATGATAGTGACGAATTCCGCGTTGTCTTGAGGTAATGCCTTGATCGCTCTTTCAATTTTCTCAAATACTGCAGCAAAACCATTTTGATTGGATTTTCCTTCATCTGGAAATGTTTTTTCGCAGGCATGAGGTTTGGTTGTGTAATCACAGTGCCCGGAAAACGTAACTCGGTTGTGCATTGAAGGGCAGCTAGCTTTTTGGCATTTGCAGGAGGGTCCCAGCTGCATGGATACAACTTCTTGCTGCAATTTCTTTAGCCTAGGACTTGTAGAATTTAGGCTTGTAATTCATGTAATTTCTTTTGCCCATGATTTGTTCTCTGTACCTTTAAATCTTAATTAATAAATTCCATATTCATTTACTAAGGAATTTTGAATGATTTCTTAATCCACTTGGTTTTGCGCTCCATTTTTATGAGACTTTGGATGCAACGCAAATGGAATGGACTTGTTACAATTTCCTCATGTACTATGCTTTTATACACCTTTCCTCCTTCCCAATAGTGCAAATTTCTCTAAAAATAGATGGCAAACCAAAATTATTAAATCTTGGAATCAATCTTAAAACTAATCAAGTTAAAATCTTCCACGAGTCATTCCTGCTACCAACCACACTTTGAAGCTTGAGACTTGAAACAAACCCAAACTTCAACATGACTTGGATTAACCATACGCCTTAATTACAAATAGACTACGCCATGGATTTCCACATAACTTAAATATCCACTTAAAACATGGCCCAAAGTGATTTGAAACAAGACTAAAAAAATCTTCAAACCCATTGGCTAAATCTTGGAATGTTTGACCATACGTCACGTAGGACGAATTCAGGGTATGACAGATGCCCCTATCTAATTAACTTAGACCGAGTAAGATGAAATGATATGACATTCATTCTTTTGAGGTGGAAGATGATTAGATATATAGAAGACCTTGAATTTGTCCGAAAAGCAAAAGAAGGCTTGGGAAATGAAACAACGGATACCTTGCAAAGTTTGCTAACGCCAAAAAGGAGGTTAACAGAGAAAACTTGATGCCGAAAGAATGACAAGCCTATCACCAAAAGGATGATAGTACACTCACACACACTGCTCTGAAATCAAAAGAAAGTAAGAGATTCACTACCAAAAGGATAACGGAAAACACGCTAGTCATGACACCAAAAGGATGTCAGACCAATCAACAAAAAGGATGATGGAGCGGAGACGCTAGTCATGACACCCAAAGGATGTCAGATCCAACATCAAAAGGATGATGAAGCGAAACGAGATCATCCCTAACACCAAAAGGATGTAGGGAGTCCATTACCAAAAGGATAATGGAACACACGCTAGTCATGACACCAAAAGGATGTCAGGCCCATCACCAAAAGGATGATGGAGCGGAGCAAGATCAACCCTAACACCAAAAGGATATAGGAGGATAAGCTTCTCTGAAGAGAATGCCACTTATCACTGAAGATGGATAAGCTTCTCTGAAAAGATTGCCACTTATCGCTGAAGATGGATAAGCTTCTCCCAAGAGATTGCCCCTTATCGCTGAAGATGGATAAGCTTCTCTGAAGAGATTGCCACTTATCACTGAAGATGGATAAGCTTCTCTGAAGAGATTGCCACTTATCGCTGAAGATGGATAAGCTTCTCTGAAGAGATCGCCACTTATCACTGAAGATGGATAAGCTTCTCTGAAGAGATTGCCACTTATCACTGAAGATGGATAAGCTTCTCTGAAGAGATGGCCACTTATCACTGAAGATGGATAAGCTTCTCTGAAGAGATTGCCACTTATCGCTGAAGATGGATAAGCTTCTCTGAAGAGATTGCCACTTATCGCTGAAGATGGATAAGCTTCTCTGAAGAGATTGCCACTTATCGCTGAAGATGGATAAGCTTCTCTGAAGAGATTGCCACTTATCACTGAAGATGGATAAGCTTCTCTGAAGAGATTGCCACTTATCGCTGAAGATGGATAAGCTTCTCTGAAGAGATTGCCACTTATCACTGAAGATGGATAAGCTTCTCTGAAGAGATTGCCACTTATCACTGAAGATGGATAAGCTTCTCTGAAGAGATTGCCACTTATCACTGAAGATGGATAAGCTTCTCTGAAGAGATGGCCACTTATCACTGAAGATGGATAAGCTTCTCTGAAGAGATTGCCACTTATCGCTGAAGATGGATAAGCTTCTCTGAAGAGATTGCCACTTATCGCTGAAGATGGATAAGCTTCTCTGAAGAGATTGCCACTTATCGCTGAAGATGGATAAGCTTCTCTGAAGAGATTGCCACTTATCACTGAAGATGGATAAGCTTCTCTGAAGAGATTGCCACTTATCGCTGAAGATGGATAAGCTTCTCTGAAGAGATGGCCACTTATCACTGAAGATGGATAAGCTTCTCTGAAGAGATTGCCACTTATCGCTGAAGATGGATAAGCTTCTCTGAAGAGATTGCCACTTATCGCTGAAGATGGATAAGCTTCTCTGAAGAGATTGCCACTTATCGCTGAAGATGGATAAGCTTCTCTGAAGAGATGGCCACTTATCACTGAAGATGGATAAGCTTCTCTGAAGAGATTGCCACTTATCGCTGAAGATGGATAAGCTTCTCTGAAGAGATTGCCACTTATCGCTGAAGATGGATAAGCTTCTCTGAAGAGATTGCCACTTATCGCTGAAGATGGATAAGCTTCTCTGAAGAGATTGCCACTTATCACTGAAGATGGATAAGCTTCTCTGAAGAGATTGCCACTTATCGCTGAAGATGGATAAGCTTCTCTGAAGAGATTGCCACTTATCACTGAAGATGGATAAGCTTCTCTGAAGAGATTGCCACTTATCACTGAAGATGGATAAGCTTCTCTGAAGAGATTGCCACTTATCGCTGAAGATGGATAAGCTTCTCTGAAGAGATTGCCACTTATCGCTGAAGATGGATAAGCTTCTCTGAAGAGATTGCCACTTATCACTGAAGATGGATAAGCTTCTCTGAAGAGATTGCCACTTATCACTGAAGATGGATAAGCTTCTCTGAAGAGATTGCCACTTATCGCTGAAGATGGATAAGCTTCTCTGAAGAGATTGCCACTTATCACTGAAGATGGATAAGCTTCTCTGAAGAGATTGCCACTTATCGCTGAAGATGGATAAGCTTCTCTGAAGAGATTGCCACTTATCGCTGAAGTCTGCTGGAGACAATTCACTGGGGATCACCCATGGATTTGCTGGAGATGCCCCTGTCTGGGCTGAATGTTGATTTTGAAGGTCTGATTAACCACGAGGTTGCAATACATCATGCAATACGCCCATGGTCTTGAAAAGATGCCCCTGACTAGGCTGATTAAGATCTTGAAAATCTTCGAAATTAATCCTGGATCTGATCCCGTATATGTAAATGCTTGATGATAATGACGTTCCATAACAAATGGAGATGCAAATGCAAATGCTAACACGCGGTGATGCAAGAGCTGAGGAAAGTATGATGTAATCATAGGTATGTATATGATGCAAGATGCTTATGATGTCGAATGCGATGCGTATGATGCGTATGATTGCGGACGGGCAATGGAAATACAGGTGCCTACATGGCGGACTTTGGTGGTGGGAAAGTGAAAGATAAGCATGACTTCCCGACATCATCTATTTATGATGTATAAAGAACTTGGATGCGTTGAGATTTTCAGCTCATGGCCTGCTCAGCCGGGTTTGACGACCTCGTCAGTCAAGTTGTTACAAGATTTAGAATGATGTTCCTGCGTACTCCTTAGAGTCATGGTCACCCTTTAGTTACCTCAAGAGGGTAAGTTATCCCTTAGTCTAATTTACCATAATGTCATTATATGCAAAACCTATCATCAAATAAATGAAACTTGCAACCAAACGGTAAATAAAAATAGAAAAAAGCTTTGATGAAAGTAATTTTATTGATGAAAACCCATAAATGGGAAAATTACAAAGGGAAGCAATTCCTGAAAGAGGTAACTGCTTTTAAAAAAGAGAAAATAAAGACTAAGACAATGTTGAAAATGGTCCCTGCCAAGTTTCAAATCCGCTATGGCCCATATGTCTCTGAAAAGCCTTCACGCCTTGCTTTTGAGCCCAGAATCGAATTGATCTTTCTCAGTTGAGAGCTTGATGGTTACGAGGAATAATTCACACGTCTTTTCAAGATGCAGTTCTGCCTTTTTGAATCCCTAACTTTTGCCTAGGCCGCCTTTTCAGGTTTTCAGCCTATCAGGATACTCCTTTTTTTTTTCTAGTCCCTAATTTTGCCTGAACCATTTTTATGGTCCACCAGGACGCCCATTTTTGCGTGGATTTTCTTTTTGGGTCCACCGGGTCTATCTTTTAGGCATAATATTTTTTAACTGCATCTGCATTCACAGGGGATGAGAGATCGTCACCATCCATGGTTGACAGGATCAAGGCCCCTCCGGAGAAAACCTTCTTTACTACATACGGACCCTCATAGTTTGGTGCCCATTTTCCCCTTGGATAGACGTGAGTTGGCTGAATTTTCCTTAGCACCAAATCTCCTGCCTGGATGTGTCGTGGGCGAACCTTCTTATCAAAGGCCCTTTTCAATCGTTTTTGGTATAATTGTCCATGACAGATGGCCGTCATGCGTTTCTCATCGATGAGATTGAGTTGGTCAAGTCTGGCTTGTATCCATTCGGCCTCATCTAGCTTGACGTCTGCTAAAATCCTTAAGGAGGGAATCTCTACTTCAATGGGTAATACTGCTTCCATGCCATATACGAGAGAAAACGGGGTTGCCCCTGTGGAAGTGCGCACTGAGGTGCGGTAGCCATGCAACGCGAACGGCAACATCTCGTGCCAGTCTTTGTAAGTCTTCACCATCTTCTGGACGATTTTCTTAATATTCTTATTTGCCGCCTCAACAGCTCCGTTCATTTTAGGGCGATAAGGTGTTGAATTGTGGTGTTCAATTTTGAAATTTTCACACAACTCTTTCATCATCTTATTGTTAAGGTTTGAACCATTGTCTGTAATGATCTTGTTCGGGATTCCATATCGACAAATAATCTCTTTTTTGATGAAGCGAGTCACCACTTGCTTAGTGACGTTGGCATAGGACGCCGCTTCTACCCATTTGGTAAAGTAATCGATGGCCACTAAGATAAAACGGTGCCCATTTGAAGCGGTTGGCTCGATGCGTCCGATTACATCTATACCCCACATAGCGAAGGGCCAAGGCGAAGTCAAAACATTCAGAGGGAGTGGTGAAGTATGGACCTTGTCTGCGTAAATTTGGCACTTGTGGCATGACTGGACATGGAGACAACAATCCGTTTCCATCGTCATCCAATAGTATCCCGCCCTCAAAATCTTTTTAACCATAGTATGACCACTAGCATGCGTCCCAAAAGATCCTTCATGCATCTCATTTATGATACGTTCTGCCTCGTGTTTATCCACGCATCTGAGTAGAACTGAATCGTAATTTCGCTTGTATAGCACGTCACCACTGAGGAAGAACTTTGAGGAGAGCTTTCTGAGATACTTCTTGTCAGTGATGGTTACACCTTCTGGATATTCTTGTGTCTCTAGGTATCGCTTGATATCATAGAACCAAGGATGATTATCAGTTTTAGCTTCCTCCTCCTCGGCCACTAGGCAATAAGCGGGTTCGTCCAAATATTCTAAGCGGATGGATGGCGCCTCATTCTCCCACTTGACTTGAAACATAGATGCTAGTGTTGCTAGGGCGTCAGCCAACTGATTTTCTCCTCTGGGAATGTGATGAAAAGTGATCTCATCAAAGTACGGGATTAACTTCAAGACATGATCTCTGTAAGGAATTAACTTGAGGTCCAGTGTTTCATACTCCCCTTTAATCTGGCATATGACCAGCGCGGAATCTCCATAGACTTCTAGAATCTTGATTCTATTATCAATGGCAGCTTCAATTCCGAAAATACAAGCTTCATATTCGGCCATGTTGTTAGTACACTTAAAGCATAATCTGGCGGTGAATGGCAGATGAAAACCAGTTGGAGAAGTGATGATTGCCCCAATTCCACAACCTTTGGCATTTGCGGCACCATCGAACACGAGCGTCCATCGCGATCCTGGTTCGGGTCCCTCATTTGGGTCTGGTGTGGCATAATCTCTGGCAAACATGACGTCTTCGTCGGGGAAATCGAAACGCATAGACTGGTAGTTGTCCATAGGTTGGTGGGCAAGGTATTCAGAGAGCACACTCCCTTTGATAGCTTTCTGTGTAACATACTGGATGTCATACTCTGTTAACACCATTTGCCAACGAGCTACCCGCCCAGTGAGAGCGGGCTTCTCGAATATGTATTTGACGGGATCCATTTTGGAGATCAACAAAGTCGTATGGGTGAGCATATATTGTCTCAAGCGTTTTGCTGCCCAAGCCAATGCGCAACATGTCTTCTCGAGCATCGAATATCTCGTTTCACAATCATTAAACTTCTTGCTGAGGTAATAGATTGCATGCTCTTTCCTGCCGGTTTCATCATGTTGTCCTAATACGCATCCCATGGATCCCTCTAACACAGTCAGGTACATGATCAGGGGTCGTCCGGGCACCGGAGGCATCAAGATCGGCGGTTCTTGTAGGTATTCCTTTATTTTCTCAAAGGCTTTCTGACAGTTATCGTTCCATACCACGGCTTGATCCTTCCGAAGTAATTTGAAGATGGGCTCACAAGTGGCCGTTAGATGGGATATGAACCTGGCGATATAATTCAACCTCCCAAGGAATCCTCGGACCTCTTTTTCAGTTTTGGGAATCGGCATCTCCTGGATAGCTTTGACCTTATCTGGATCGACTTCAATCCCTTTCTGGCTCACAATAAAACCTAGCAATTTACCAGACCTTACACCGAAAGTGCATTTGTTGGGATTTAGTCTCAGCTGGAATTTCCTTAATCGAGCGAATAGTTTTCCCAAGTGGATAAGGTGCTCTTCCTCAGTCTGGGATTTCGCAATCATATCGTCTACATAACACTCAATCTCTTTATGTATCATGTCATGGAAAAGAGTGACCATTGCTCGCTGATATGTTGCGCCTGCGTTCCTGAGTCCAAATGGCATAACCTTGTAACAGAAAGTTCCCCATGGAGTGATGAAAGTCGTCTTTTCCATGTCTTCGGGCGCCATCTTAATTTGGTTATATCCAGAAAAGCCATCCATAAATGAGAATACAGAAAATTGGGCTGTGTTGTCCACTAGCACATCAATGTGTGGCAAAGGGAAGTCATCTTTCGGACTCGCTCTATTAAGGTCTCTATAATCTACACACATTCGCACCTTCCCATCCTTTTTAGGTACTGGGACAATATTCGCTATCCATTGCGGATAGTTGGATACTGCCAGGAAACCAGCGTCCAATTGTTTTTGTACCTCTTCTTTGATCTTGAAAGACATCTCTGGCTTTGTTCTCCTCAACTTTTGCTTCACCGGCGGGCAGCCTTCCTTGAGAGGTAGTTTGTGCATCACGATCTCTTCATCTAGACCGGGCATATCTTTGTAAGACCAAGCAAAAACGTCAACATACTCTCGAAGCAGTATTATCAGTTTTGACTTAATCTCTGACTCCAAAGCTGCGCCTATCTTGATTTCTTTGGCATCCTCTTCAGTTCCCATGTTGATGACTTCGACCTCTTCTTGGTAGGGCTGAATGACCTTTGCCTCCTGTTTCAATAGTCTAGCTAGCTCTTCTGGGAGATCACAATCTTCCTCGCAGTCTTCGTCGGCTTGGTATATCGGGTTATCAAAGTCATATTGGACCATAGCGGGGTCGTTATTGACAGGAGCAAGGGAAGATCTGCACGATGAATGACTTCATGCTTTATTATTATTATTTTTTTTATATTTTTAGAAAAGGTTAACAGAAAAAGGAAAATAAAACAAAACATTGTCTTTCAAAGATAATTTTATGTGCAAAAAAGTAAAAAATGAAGGAAAGAGAGCGTAATTGGATGCGAAAGTTTATTTATTGATGATAAGTTGTGCTTTAAAAAGCAAAAGGCCCTACAACATGATCCATATGCCTTGGGCAGAGCATATGATTTTTTTTTAGGTAAAATAAAAGGGAATTACTCGTCTACTAGAGTAACTTCGGGGATTTCGACGACTCTCCAATTGTTCAAGACTTGATTAGGCGCCCTAGGATACACCATACACAGCTCTTCATGATCTTCGGCTTCAGTTTCCAAAAACATGACTTGACCATCGACAAGGTGGCCTCCACTAGTAAAAACCAACGGAGTTGCAAGCTCTTTGCCCTTATCAGTTGCATTCTTCTGCTTGTAGCCTAGACCAGCTCCATTTTTGTTGACGGGCAATTCTAACACCCTGCCCCATCCTCGCGGATGTCCTTCCTCTATCACCGTCCTCGCGTCCTTCCAAGTCACTATTGAAGATGCTGGCTTTTCATAAATCATTTCAACATTGATCACTTCGAAGGCTTGAAACGGTGTCTCATGAACCTCATTTCCTACTTCCACATAGCGGAAAGAGGCAAGATGGCTCACAAGAACATCTTCCTCACCCTCAATGATGACCATCTGATTGTTAATCATAAACTTGATCTTTTGATGCAAGGTTGAAGTTACAGCGCCCGCGGAATGAATCCACGGACGACCAAGAAGGCAACTGTAAGCGGGATATATATCCATCACGTAAAATGTAATGATGAAAGTATGAGGTCCGATCTTGATCGGGAGGTCAACCTCGCCTACCACAGTTCTCTTAGCTCCATCAAATGCTTTTACAATGGTTTGACTTGGCTTCATCACAAGTCCTTCAATTGACAGCTTGCACAACGAGCTTTTGGGTAATACATTCAGCGATGATCCAGTGTCAACAAGCACCCTAGAGAATACAACATCCACACATTCGATGGTAATGTGCAGGGCCTTGTTATGATTTTTACCTTCGGGAGGTAATTCACTATCATTAAAGCTCAAAATATGACCTGATGCAATATTTCCCACCACTTCTTCAAACTGCACCACTGATATCTCCTCTGGCACATGAGCTGCCTTCAAGAATTTTAGCAATGCTTCTTGATGGGCCTTTGAACACATTAACAATGACAGCATGGATATCTTTGAGGGCGTCTGATTGAGCTGATCAATCACTTTGTAGTCGCTTTTCTGAATGATTCTTAGAAACTCCTCCGCTTCATCATTTGGGATGCCCTTCTGTTTAGATGACTGCCCCTGTTCATTGGTGCTTGGTACGGCAGTACCTTTCCTTGTATTGTCACTGCTGTTGACAGGAGGTGCAGTCGGAGCGAATATTCGACCACTTCTAGTGACGCCTCCGGTTCCCACGATGTTCCCTACAGTCTTCTTTTCTTCCATTACATCTTCCTCTGCCACCTTCTGTCCGTTGAGAAAAACAGTTTCATCGTATAACCAAGGTACAGCTTTGGTGCTTTCGTACGGAAAAGGAGATGGGGTCGAAATGACAAGCTGGTTCATTGATGGTGGAGACATAGGTATCTGAACTGGATCATACGGGATTTGCAGTGGGATCGGAGTACGTCCATACACGTTGTCCCATTCTTCCTCATCGCACGGTATGGTCAATGGTGTGCGGTTCGAATTGTTAACTGGGATCCAGAGCTCATATCCATCATCATATGGTATCTCCAATGTTTCGAACGGAATTTCAAGAGTAGCAACTTCCTCAATCTTTGATAGTTGTTCTGCTACTAATACACCCTGCTCAATCAGGCCTTGTATGCCCTTCTTCAGCTCAGTGCATCCTTGAGATCCGTCCATGCAAACATGGCAATCAATTGGACATCCTGGGTAAATGTTTTTCAACAAGAGTTGCTCCTTAATTGTGGAAAGTGGGGTCCTCAATTTCTCAATATCCGAAATTAATCGGATCCCCTTAGAGCCTTCAATCATGTTTGTTGAATGGTGAGGTGGCATTGGGTTAGACTTGATGTTCGGGGTATTTCGGGTAAAGTTTATCGCTTTGGAGTCGATAAGATTTTGCACAATGTATTTTAAAGCTTTACAATTCTCGATGCTATGGCCTGGGGCGCCAGAGTGGAATTCACATCTCGCATTTACATCGTAGCCGTAGGGGAGAACAGCCGGAGGATCTTTCATTTCCCTAAGTTGAACGAGACCTGCTTTCAACAAGAACGGAAGCAATTTGGCGTAAGTGGACGGAATTGGATCAAGCCTCCTTTCTGGCTTTCTCTGCCCTTGATACTGATTTTGTCTTGGTTGATAGGGTTGTTGTTGTCGATTTTGCTGAGGCGCAGGCTGATTTGCCGGAATAGAAAGTGGTTGTTGTGGAGCGATGGTAGCAATGTGGTGATAACCTTGGTGAGTTCTCCTTCCATTGGTGAACACTGCACTAGCTTCGCCTTCCCTTTTCTTAACGAAGCCCTGATAAGGCTTCTTGACCCCGCTTGCAGATCCGCCTGCATTCTGAATTTTTCCCGCCTTCATGAAACTCTCTAATCTCTCTCCAGCCATAACGAGTTCAGAAAACACTGTGGATGTTGAGGATGCCAACCGTTCAAAGATCGGTCCTTGTAGCGTGCCCATGAATAGGTCTGTCAGTTCTTTCTCCATCAGTGGAGGTTGTACCCTTGCAGCTACTCCCCTCCATCTCTGCGCGAAGTCCTTAAAACACTCATTCGGCTTCTGAGTCAGATTCTGAAGCTGCATACGATTCGGAGCCATGTCAGTATTATACTGATAATGCTTCACGAAAGCGTCTGCCAACTCTTTCCAGCTTCTTACGTTGGATCGTTCAAGGTGCATATACCATTCTAGGGATGCCTCTGTTAAGCTATCTTGAAAGAAATGGATTAGCAGCTTCTCGTCATCAGAATAGGCGGCCATCTTCCTACAGTAAGACCTTATGTGGGTCTTAGGACAACTGTTACCCTTATACTTCTCAAAGGTTGGAATTACAAACTTTGGAGGTATCTTAACTCCGGGTACAAGACATATTTCAGCGGCATCCAGTCCCAAAACATCGGGGCCTTGCAATGTCTTCACCATCTCCTGTAAAGCATTAAATTTCTTCTCTAATTCGGCGGTTTGTGGCCCATATGCTTCACCTGAATTCTCATAGAAACCTTCATGATCGTCGTACTGGACTTGTGTTGGGATCGTAGTACCATGAGGATGGGTCGTACCGACTGGCGGAGGGACGGTGTTAATGGGTACGGCGCCGGCAGAAGTGGGAATTGCCCCAACAGGGGTTGGGGTGGCATCAACAGGAATTGGAATCGCACCACTTGCGTTGGGAACTGCACCAGCCAAAGTCTGATTAGCGCTCCTCTCCGCTGCTTGTCTCATCTCCTCTTGACTTCTGGCCATATTCTGAATCACCTCCATGAGTTGATTCATTTGCGTTTTCATGCCTAGCATCTCGCTCCTCATAGTAGCCTGGTCCTGCTCTATCTGATCCATGATTCTCTTCTGGCTATTCCTTGTGTTATATCGATGCCGTGAAGTCAGCTTGCTTTACTCTTTCTGAAAGGGGTAAGCGGTGTGTAAGATCGGGTTGTAGGAAATGCAAAAAAGAAAAAATGCGCAAACGTATGCAAAATGCTCGAGAGACTTTCGAGGCTTGTGATTATCATTGGTATCATAGAATCATGACTGAATAATAAAGAAGTGCACAATTTGGACCAAAAAGCAATCTTTCATTAAATTTTTTAGAAAAAATTCATACAGACAAGAGCTGAATAAGCCGAAACTACAAGTCGTGTTACAAAAGATAATTGAATAACTAAAATTCTCTCTTTTGGAGACGTTCTTCAAGCTTCTTCGTCTCAAACATGAACCTCCTAACCATTTGGTCGCAGAGCTGGATAAAGTGGTGAACAGAAGGGGGGATATCATTTCCTTCCAGGTCTTGAATGGCGCTTTCCAACCTCCATGGGATATCACGGATCATGAGGTTGCAATGCTCCACCAGATTGTTGTATCTAGCACGACACATATCTAGAGTCGACTGGTAATAACAAATGGAATCCACATGGGTGTCTAGCAACTCATTGAGCTGGGCCTCCTTCTCGAGCCACTGCGCACTATCTCTTTGCAAAGCCTCGAAACGATTCCTCCACAAAAGGGCTGTTTCTTGGGCAGTTTCCAATTCTTGACATTTGTTATTCCACAGGTCAGACGTGACATATGAGTCTTTCAATGCCTCCTCTTTGAGTCTTCGTTCATTTTCCGCTAGGGTCAAAGCATTTCTCAGTCGTTCTTCAAGATCCCCAATATCAGCCTCAAGATTCTCTCGGATTTCCTTCTTTTCGGCAGATGCTATCTCAAAGAAGTGCCATGCCCTATCACAAGAAGCTTTGGTGTCCTTTAAGCGTTGTCGGAGAGTTGTTAATGATGCATCTGCCCCTTCGTAACCCTGTTGGTACCTGACTCTCAGATCCGTTTCTAATTTTAGCTTCTTGCTACTTTCAGCTGCTTGATCCTGTTCAAACTCCACCTTTCTTTTGTACTGACCACTTTCCACCTTTGCTTGGTGGACTTCATTCTGAAGGTCCTGGTTCTCCTTAGTCAATCTCTCCACTATTAGCTTCAATTTTTCATATTCTTCTATAGACACATGAGTGGGAGTAGGAGGTGCTTCTTGCATAGAGGGCTCTAAGGGAAATGGTAACGACCTTTCAGCTACTCTAGCTAGTAACCACCGGTTGTATGGCTCCTTTGCCACGCAATTCTTCGCTTTTAACTCCTTCCGCCCCTTTGTATGAATCTTACCCCAAGCCTTAGCAACCTTCCTGACAAACGCAGGGTCCTCTGATGTGGCTAGCAAAAAGAAACTCTGAATCTTCTCTGCCTCGGGCTCGCCCTCCATAGCATAGCCCAACTGACGTAATGCCATGATTGGGTTATAATTAATACAACCGGCCCTACCGATCAAAGGTACATTATCGAATTCTCCACAACTGAAAATGATTTCCACATCATAGTACTCAGGAGAGTACCAAGCAATATCACTAGCTTCCAGAGACATGATGCGTTGAGACCATTTTAATTTCTTCTTGTTTTCCATGAATGGCCCTTTCTTGGGTAAATGAGAAGCATACCACTTGTATAGTAGGTGGGAGCAGCATTGGATCATTCCCGCCTTCTTTTCACTCCTCCAATGAATGGAGTGGTAAACATCGGCAAGGAGTGTAGGGATAGGATTCTTCTGCATGAAGAGAACGATGGCGGTGATGTCTATGAAATTGTCCACATTTGGAAAGAGGACAATCCCATAAATCATTAGAGCAACGCTTATTCCGAACTTTTCCCAATCTTCATCCACCTTGTATTGAGCATCCTTTTCTAGCAGAATTTTCAATGGAAAACCTTGAACACCCCCTTTACTGGTTAGACCCTCTTTGACTTCCTCTTTAGTCATACGTAGAGCCAGAGCAATGGCAGGAGGTTTTGGTTCTTCTTCCAAGCCTGTGTATATAGGTTGATCCTTAATCTTTATGTTCAAAATGTGAGAATATTCCTCAAGAGTAGGGGCCAACTGATAGTTTTGAAAAGTGAAACATCTGAGAGGTGCATCATAGAACTGAGCCATAGCGAACAAAGCCCAAGTATCGACCCTAGAATGGAGGAGGTCAAGCAATTTCCCATACTTCCCCTGAAAGTTGATCTTGATAGCCTTTGGTACGTCAATCAGAATGTCTTGAATTAGTTCCAGCTTTGGTTCTCTAAACTTGATGGAATTTGTGCTTCGCTTTCTTTGGTCAGTCATTGTATTCACCAATACCTGAGATAATCACAGTCTCTTAAGTCCCTTGATATGCGAGAAATGATATGCAATGCAATGTTTTATGAATGCACATGATAAAGAGCACAACTCAAGATCAAGATCACTGGTCCTGCAAAACAACACAAAACATTTCTCCCATCGGGTGGGTTGTCTAATGGTTTATAAGAGGGTATTCCAAAGGCCTTTAAACAAAGTCCCGTGCACTAGCCCTCGAAAGTTTTCCATCATAACGACTACTCGTAAGACGGTAATCCCTTCAAAGGATGAACACAGAGTCATGTTCTAGCAACCTTTGGAATAAGGTTCTACAAAGGTCCTCAGAGTCGCGGACTCCCACGTCGGAAATAAAGACGTCATTACGACTACACGTAAGACATAATCATTCCAACGGGGTCTCATCTGAGCGGTGGGATTCGATCCAACTCAACGAGTCCTAAGTCTCGCAAATCAGAAAGAAACCACCTCCTAATCTTAGTGTATACTCGAAAGCTCGGGTAGAAAGCTTTATCTCACAAACCATCCAATAAACCCAACAGGTTAGAGAATAAAGCATAAACAAATAAAGCAAATAAAAACACAAACACGACAAACAAAATAGGTCTGGCTCGCTAGGGATCCCCAGCAGAGTCGCCAGCTGTCGCTACTCGAAAAATGCATCGCGCAACGACGGGGAGGCGAAAAAGATAGACAGAAGAGTCGCCACCGAACTTTATTTATCCCATGAGGGGAAAGGAAAAATATCGAGAAAACCTTAAGAAAGAAATGGATAAGATGGTCTCGCGACCGAGAACGGGTTCGGAAGCCGGTTATGCGAGGGGAAGGTATTAGCACCCCTCGCATCCATCGTACTCGATGGGAACCTTTTGTTTGTCGGTGTGTGAATTTATCTGCTTAAATATTATGCTATAAGAAGAAAGTTCCACTGGGTAAAAGAAGGGTTTGAAACAAGAAAGTTAGGAGGAAAGAGAGAACGGGGAAGAAAAGAGAAAGAACAGACTCGGTAGGACTTCGCAGTCCTATGCCTACGTATTCTCTAAAAATGTGAGAAAGTCAGAGTCGACGTAGTTCGGGGAACTACCGATATGGGGGAATGTGTGCTCGGCAAGGATTGTGGCCCTTGTGCCTACGTATCTTTACTTGAAAAAGTAAAGAATCAGAGCAGCCGTAGTTCGGCCTACGGTGTGTTGATGTTTTTTATGGATGATGCTATCGTGCGCATTCTAGCAGTTAGGTGTTTTGCTGCTCGCTCGTTGGAGACTTAGGCGTTACCTGTTTGCGGTAGAACGGACGTAACATATCCTTTTTGAAAGATTGATTAGTTTTCGCCACGCGGGGCTAGAAGTCACGTTTGCTTGATTGGATTGTTTTAGGGGCGAGATAGGTCCTCGGATAGTAACCCCTACGGGTAGTACCCAATTCTTTATCTCAAAGTTTTTTGTTATAAAAGGGTGTGGCAAACGAGGCGTCTTCGTATTGAAAGACGAGTATCAAGACCACACACACTACAGTGAGTATCCTGACACTCGGAGAGGAAGAAGACTACACTCAATCCTTTCTCTTTAATCCAATACAAAGGGAACTTCGTTCTCTTATTAAAGATGTTTTTGGTTTTGAATGGTAAGTGCTTTGCGACAGAGAACCCTACGGTAAACGTCAGTACTCGGGATAGGAGAAGGCCTACGCCTAACCACTCCACGACCATTCAAGTTTTTGTTGTGAAAAGAAGTTTGAAAGCGCACTCGGTACGGGACCGAGGTTTTTTAGGTGACAAGGGTTGCGGGATGGAGTTGTGAAAGTGAGAGGTGGATAAAGGCGCGTCTTCGTATCGAAAGACGAGTGTCGAGACCACCCTCACTACAGTGGGCATCCCATCACTCGGAGAAGAAAAGGTCTACACCCAATCTTCTCTCTTTAATTCGATACAAAGAGAAAACAATTTATTATGGTTTGAAAAAGGACTCGGTACGAGACCGAGGTTTTTATGAGGAAATGTTGGAAGCGTCTTTGTATTGACAGACGAGCATCGAGACCACCCTCACTACAGTGGGCATCCCTACGCTCGAAGAAGAAGGGGTCTACACCCAATCCTCTCGTTTAATTCAATACAAAGAATTGATTCCTTATTGAAAGGTGTTTTGAAAATGCACTCGGCGCGAGGCCGAGGTTTTAGGAGGGAAATGGTTTGAAAATGTTC
Organism: Lathyrus sativus; assembly: GCA_963859935.3. Classification (NCBI taxonomy): domain Eukaryota; kingdom Viridiplantae; phylum Streptophyta; class Magnoliopsida; order Fabales; family Fabaceae; genus Lathyrus; species Lathyrus sativus. The sequence continues at coordinate 542,054,971 of OZ012739.1, read as the reverse complement.
TCGGTGCGGGGCCGATATTTTAGGAGAAGAATAGTTTGGAAAATAGAAAGAATGGAAAGAAAAACGTCTCCGTATTGAAAGATGAGTGTCTAAACCACCCACACTACAGTGAGCATCTCGGCACTCGGAGAGGAAGAAAGTCTACACTTAATCCCCTCTTTTAGTTCAATACAAAGATGATTTGATTTTAATTGAAGAGGTTTTGAAAATGAACTCGACGCGGAGCCGAGGTTTTAGGAGAGAAAGTATATGAATATGGAGAATACAAGCGTCTTCGTATTGAAAGACGAGTGTCAAAACCACCCACACTACAATGGGCATCTCGACACTCGGAAAGAGAGAAAGTCTACACTTAATTCTTTTTTTCAATTCAACACGAATAAAAACTGATTCCTTATTAAAGAGATTTTAATACCTTCGTGGAAAAGCTAAACATCCTTGACCACAAACTCAACGTTCCACAACTCTTTGCAACCAAATCAGATAAGAAAACTCATATCATTTGAGTTCAACATTAGTATCAGTTTAAGGCTGCCATTACCAAATTGAATATACTGAACAAATTAAACATCAGCTGAAATCAAATTGAAAATCTATGAAATAAGATATTGTTAGTAATGCATAGTTATCACAAAATTGATATAGCCTAAATAAAACGCAGTACTATTGAAATTGAAATCTAAGTATATAAAAAACAAACTAATCTTTAAACCACCTATCAAAATACTGTCGAAGATGCAACCAAAACCACACTGTATGTTAACCATATAGGTATCAGCAGTAATATAATAACACATGAGCTAAACAAAAGTTATTATCCCATTATCCACATTCTGAAAATTTAACCATGGCTACAATACCATCAATAAAAACATAATATTTACAAGACCAATATCAGGAAACCGAAAACTAATGGCATAGTCGAATACGGTAGACGGAATCATTATCGAAATGAGACAATAGTAAATCTCAACAGCAGCATACGAGCAAATTAAAATAGGCAAAGCACTGCCTATTCGAAACGCCTACCATGAGCTACCACTAAGTTGTCGGGCGTCACGGGGAAACAAATACATAAACTTCCAACGACCAGTTGCTGTCGAGTCTACTGTAAGTGAGTCCAAACTCGCGCTTACACCGAGCTTAGACTCTCATCAACGGTACCTGCAAAAAATGAAATGAATGCCATAACAGAATGCTTATTGTCTCAGTTAGCGGTGTTGTCTTCTGAGTTGTTGTTGCAAAGTCGTTAAAACGGAGTCGTGCCATTGTTATTCTATGCTTCAACACCGTCGTAACCGTTATCGTCATTGAGGATGCAACAGGCCTTTTTCAACACAACAGAACAAATAGACAAAATCAGTTATACACATATTATGAATTGAATTGGAATTAGTGATTACCGCAAAACCCGAAGTCGTCTCTGAGTCCTTCATTATCAACTCTATCAGTGGCGAGATAATGAGTTCTTGCAAACAGAATCTACAACTTGTGTGAACACGAAAAATGCGAGCTGTTGCCGATGAGAGCTTATGATACAGTAGAGACTCAAACCATGTCGAGTTATACTGCAAACTTGCTGCTGAATTGAATCTGCCGTCGGTATATCGTTGTTCTAGTGGGGACCGTCTTGCTGCTCGGTGATGACTCATCTCTTGAATCTACTCCGAAACATGAAAACGACGATGAACTGTTTTTGCTGAAATATGTTGCCGCGTCGAAGCAATTTTCGCGATGTTGTATGTTGAGAAATGAAGAGCTGAGACGTTGATGTTATCACCCGAGTTGTGGTAGTCTGGAGAGTTCTTGAAACCTACTGCCGTTGAACTGTGTTGTTGCTGAAACATAGCCTGTAACTGTGGATTACGGCCTTGGAACTGTGTGGGGTCTTGTCTCTGAAGAAGCTGCTGTACTACCTGTTGTTGCATTATATCATCTGGTTTGATATCCAGCCTACGCTTTTTCAGCAAGTGGGATATACTATTTGGATCTTGAATGAAAGATCCTGCAACTTGGGCACCCATTTGATGCGAAGACAAGCACCCTGCAGCTTCTGTTGATTCTGCTGCAATTGTTGAGCATTCTGATCTTGATGAGAATTCTGCTGTACTACTGAGGAACCATCCATTGCAGGTGACCCAGAAATACTAATATTATTCGATGTGAATGACAATGGTGAGGCAGGTAATCTTAAATGCGAGTCTCCATTAATGCTTGCACTTCTTTGCATATGGCGGTAGAGAGTGCAGAATTCGCATCCGTGACTAAAGAACTAGCTCCAACACTTGGTGCTGAGTTTGCAACACTGTTCAAAATTGCATTGTTCATATCCCCGGGAACTTTAATGGTTGACGCTGATTTTGTAGCAAGATCGGCTTCCTCGTCGGTTACTCGAAATGCCGAGCTAAGGCTGGGAATCTGAGCTGCCAGTTTGTGATTTCAGCCGCAGTCCATATCTGCTCTTGATACCGGAGGATTCGTTGTTCAACTTCATCATTGCAGATCGGAATTGTAGCTTAGACTAACGTCGCATCCGGTACAAACTTGTTGCTATTGCGCTCTCGTAGTCATCGCTGTGTCGGCATCAGAACTCATAACCTTTCACCTCACAGTATCCGGCAATTGGCTAGCAATGTGTTTTCTTCTGTTGAAGGGAGTGACCCAAATGGCTCTAATGCCACAAACAGCAGCAACAGGTTTGCTTTCACAAGAGAAAGCCCTACTGTCCAACGTCTCAGAATCACTCACATTCACCACGCTTTTTCCAACTTCCCTTTGAAAAACAATATTCCCAAACTGAAGAGTGGTTGGACGCAGCTTCTTCTCCCTTTTCCTTGCACTAGCTAAATGCCCATCATCTGAGCAAGATGCTACTCTAAAAGCTTCTTTGATTGGTTCTGCAACCACGCAACCAACAATCCTCTGGAGAGAAACCAACAAATAAACCTTACAGTGTTGATGTGCTATCCATCCACTTCCCATCTCAATTTCCATCATCTTCACAACCTCTTGAACCTTGTTTCTGTGAGAAGATGGATCATTATCCAACACCAAAATAACTCGACCAATTTTATCAGAAGAAATGATTCTGTCATGATTCCAACCCCTAAATTGGATTCCTTGCATATAGCGTTTGTGAAATTGAGCGTGTAATTTCTCGTCTTCAACATCTCCGGGAGTGAACTGAATACGACAAGTGGAACACGAGCGTAATAGGAAATCGGATTGACCTAACTCCAGATGGAACTGACCGTAGCTTCTCTTCTTGTTCTTGACTACTATTGGTTTTTCGATTACGGATGCAGGTGAAGGAATTGGATTAGGGTTCCGACGAGTTCGGGTGTAAGTGTTGATAATATGGTGTTGGTTGTTCTCCCAGTTCCAGTTGGCCAAATCGCCGTCGCCGTCGCCGGTGGCGGGAAGAGGTGTGGAATCGGAGGAAGATTTGAAAAATTTGTTGAGCTTTGATTGCATCTCCCGTTCTTGTTTCGGCAAGCTATGACGGCAAATCACGGATACGCTCGAGGATTTGAACCATTGCTGAAGGTTGTTGTGTATTGTACTGTTTCTGTCGTCGAATAATGAGAGGCGGAGGAACTCATCGGCATGAACGGTAACGGATCGGTGAAACCGCTTGAAGCTGCAACAAATTTACCCAGCAAACATCATCCTCCCAGCAGACTTATGCCATTAATATGATACTAATCATTGGTTTTGGTGGAGAAGAGTGTGGTTGTCGTGTTTCACGGCGGAAACGGTGATGAAGATTCGTGGTCGATGGTTTTGAGGAGAAGAAGAAGAGTTTTTTGATGATGGTGATGGTGATGGATTTGAGGGGAGGAAAACGGCCAGAGTTTTCAAAGGAGAAGATGATGATGAAGGTGGAAATGGCGGAAAAAGGAAGGAGATGAGAGGATTTACGGCGGCTTTGAAGAGGAAGCAGGGTGTTAGGGTTTCAGATTGGGGTTGGCCGTTAGGGTCTTTTGAGGGATAGTGAACAGTGTCTCGATTTAGGGTTTCTGAAAGGGGACGGCCGTTTTTTGGGTCCTCTTTGAACAGTAGAAAGTTCCTCTTTTATAACCCAATAACCCTAAATCTCAAGAGCCTCAGCTCTTTCCACCGTGTCCTTGCTTTTTTTTAATTTTTTAATAATTTTTAATTAACTCTAATAATAAACTAATTCAAATTAATCTAATCTAAACTAACTAACTAATAATTAAAAACTAATTCTAACTATTAATTAATAATCCTATACTATTCTAATCTGAAATATAATTAAAAAAACCTATTTAATTGTCTAAGTAAAATTCTAAAAGAAAATGTGTACAAAATATTATATTTTAAAAAAAAAAGAGAAAATAAAAAAGGAAATAAAAAAAACAAAAATACCCTTTGGCCACACGTCACGCTCTTATTGGGCAGAAATAGTCGAGATTTAAAAAAACGCCTAATTGGGGCGGACACGTGTCTAAACGGCATGAAATTAAGTTAAATAACGCAAAATAAAATGCGAAAAATATTTATGAAAGCTAGCGGGAAAATTTAGGGTATGACAACTCTACTAGGGATAATATTTCGTTAACACGAAGAAATCACGGCGACTTCGCTGGGGATAGAATCCTTCCACCCAATAGGAATTCAATTCTGTCAATCATACTGGACAATAACTCCGCCTTATCTTTGTAGTAGCCAAACCCACTGAGGATGCTCTGAAATTAACTGCCCGACACCTATTTCAACAACAGGCGACAACTTCTGAAATTTTGGTTTATGAAACCCTGTGACGCTGACGGAACAACAAACTGGAAGAAAATACTCCGCTGGCCGGATAAGAGAAACTTCAACAAGCAACTCTGTGGGGAAAAATCTGGCAACAACTCCAAAGCCTACTTATGAAGCTATTCCATGCGTACAAAACTTTCGAACAACAACTCCAAAGTCTAATCATGAAGTTGTTGTAATGCTGAAGAACTCCAAAGTCTAATTATGAAGTCATTTGATGTTGACGGCAACTCCAAGGTCTAATTATGAAGCAGCGCAAAGGGAGGCTACAACTTTAAAGTCAAATTACGAAGCCATTTAATGCCGAAGAACTTCAAAGTCTAATTATGAAGCCGTTTACTGAAAACTTCGCTGAACTTCAAAGTCTAATTATGAAGTTGCTCAATGCTGACGTAACAACAACTAGAGAAAACTCTGTTGGAGAATTGCTAACGACGGCTCTAAAGTCTAATTATGGAGCCGCGTAACGCTGACGTAACAGCCACTCGAAGAAAACTATGCCGATCTCTAAAGTCAAATCATGAAGTCTGCAATGCTGACATAACAGCTATGCGAGGAAAATCCGCTAGGGAATTCCTAACAACAACTCCAAAGTCTAGTTATGAAGCTGTTTAACACTGACAATAACTCCAAGGTCTAATTATGAAGCCATCCACTGCTGCTAACAACCTCAAAGTCTAATTATGAAGCAGTGACACCAAGTAACGATTTCAGCCGTCTAATCGCTGAAATCTCCCTTTAAAAATGCCAACAACAACTTCAAAGTCCAATCATGAAGCCTTATAGCGCTGATGTAACGAACTTCAAAGTCTAATTATGAAGCCGTTGTAACAGTGATAACGCCTCCAACGTCTAATTATGGAGCATCCCATGCTGACGAACTTCAAAGTCAAATTACGAAGCCGTAACAACAAGTAATGACTTCAACCGTCTAATCGCTGAAATCTTCCTTTAAAATGCTGACAACAACTCCAAAGTCAAATCGTGAAGCCTTGACAACAAGCTGGGGAGAACTCTGCCGGGGAAATTCTGACGTCAACTGCCAGATATTCACCTTGACGACGAGTGATGACTTTAGATGTCTAATCTCTAAAATCTTTCTCTTACAATGCTGACGTGACAGCAACCCGAGGGAACACTCCACTGGGGAAGAAGAGAAATTAATCAAGCACCTCTGATAAGGGAACACATGGCAGGACGAACGTTATCATCACCTATCTCATGCCACAAATCTGAATATCTGAAAACAATCCTGAACAAGAATTCCAATCACCTGCAGGGAAGAACACCTGAAAACAAAGAGGTAACCAACCTGACTTATGTTTCAGAATGCACATGTTTGAAAATGGCGTAATGCTCCGTACGGCACATAAATGTTACACATTTGGGTAAATGCGAATATGACGATACATGCAAATGCAAATGCAGGCTCAAGCTGTCGGGGCCACTCTGGTAATGATGTCTCAACAACATGAATGCTGAGAATAAAGCCAACTCCGTTGGGGAGAACAAGCATCATAAAGTATTCTGGCGAAATAAACGCCAGAAACACAACCATCTCTGTCGGGGAGAGATTAAACACCAATTTCCACTGGGAGGGAAGAAACACCTTGCTGGTGAACAAACTTAGCTGGGGGAGAAGCGACCCTTCTGGGCAAAGCACACTGTCTGGGCACAGTTTACAAACTCGGAGCCTCGGACTCTGCTGAGGATCAACATCCTGTCAACGACATGACGACCTGTGGGGAGCAGGAAAACCCATCCTTCACAGATATAAACCTTTCGAACCAACAACTTGGTTAACTATTGCGGGAATCTCCAATGCGGGATATTGAATGTGCACATCTTCGATTCGCTGAGGAGCGCAACCTCTGCAGGGGATATTGATTTTGACTTGTTGGGGATATCCTATGGACAACTTCCATGAGGATACTCTCCTGGGGAAAATAATTCCCTCCTTCGGGAAGGGATAAACGTCATTTCAAATCTCGGGGGATAAGCTGCGACTAGCTGAGGAATGGCATCAATTGGAATTAGGTCTTACATCAAGCGACCTGGGCTGGGGAATACAATTCCTGACCATTTGCTCCAAAGGTAAGAACCCTGCAAAACACAAACGAGACAAAACAGGCCTATACAACAGAATCTATCCGGGTTAGCATCTGTGACATTACTTCAGTCAATTCGAAGTTTTATCAATTATTGGCAAGGGCCAGCAAGATTATGTAAGTGCAAGTTTATCAAAAACATCGGCGTCTTTCACAAACAAAACAGTAAAGAACAAGCATCAAGTACTGAATAACATGTTTTATTGATAACGGGCCTCTGAATAGGTAAAGTTTTGTACACTGGATGCAACTCCTGAAAAGAGGAAGTTACGCACAAACACACATAAATATATGCACAAGAAGCATAAAGAAAATACAAAACAATATTTGTATACATGTCGGTAACGTGGCACAGACAAACACCATGAGCTGATCCTCCTATGAATCGCCTGACTATGCGCTTTCTTGGTACTCGATCTTCGGAAGAGATTGTTTTTTGATAGAAGGCCCCCCAGGCACTCCCAAACCACTAAACAATGCCGTATCAAATCTGGACCGCAATCATTTGCTTTTTCAATCCCTAACTTTTGCGCGAACCGCCCTTTGCGGGTTTTCAATTCACCGGGATACCCTTTTTTGCCGAAGTCTCCCTTTTCAAGTTTTCGACTTCGCGGGTGTACATCTTTTCAATTTTATCCCTAACTTTTTCCCGAACCTTTTATTCATTTTTTATGGTTCGCCGGGATGCCCCATTTTTGCCTGGAATCTCTTTTTATTGTCCAGCGGGTCACTTTCAAGCAAAGTATTTTTTAACTGCGTCCGAATTCACAAGAGACGTAAAGTCCTCACAATCCATGGTGGATAGTAATAAGGCTCCTCTAGAGAAGACTTTTCTGACAATGTAGGGACCTTCGTAATTGGGAGTCCACTTGCCCCTGTGATCTGATTGTGGTGGGAGAATCTTTTTCAAAACAAGATCGCCCGTCTGAAAGCTTCAAGGGCATACCTTCTTGTTGTAAGCTTTCTTCATCCGGCTCTGATACAACCGACCGTATGCTAGAGAAGCCAGTCTCTTCTCATCCATTAAGCTGAGCTGATTCAGTCTATCTTTAATCCATTCTGCCTCGTCAAGTTGGACATCACGTAAAACCCTCAGGGAAGGAATCTCGACCTCCAATGGTAACACCGCCTCCATCCCGTACACCAATGAGAACGGGGTTGCCCCGGTTGATGTGCGTACCATCATACGATAACCGTGCAAAGCGAAAGGTAACATCTCGTGCCAGTCCTTATACATCACAACCATCTTCTGAACAATCTTCTTTATGTTCTTATTGGCCGCTTCGACAACGCCATTCATCTTGGGCCGGTAAGGAGAAGAGTTGTGATGCTCAATCTTAAAATTCTGACACAACTCTTTCATCATTTTATTATTCAAATTTGAACCGTTGTCGGTGATAATCCGCTCAGGGATTCCATATCTGCAGATAATATCCCGTTTGATAAATCTGGCTACCACTTGTTTGGTCACATTGGCATATGATGCTGCTTCCACCCATTTGGTGAAGTAATCGATTGCCACCAAAATGAACCGGTGTCCGTTTGATGTCGTGGGCTCGATCTTGCCAATCATATCAATTCCCCACATCGAGAAAGGCCACGGTGATGACATCACATTCAGAGGGCTCGGAGGCACATGGATTTTGTCCGCATAAATCTGGCATTTATGACACTTCTTTGCAAATTTGAAACAATCTGTTTCCATAGTTAGCCAATAGTAACCTGCCCGCAGCAACTTCCTTGTCATAGCATGCCCATCAGTATGTGTACCAAATGTACCCTCATGTATCTCTTCCATGAGCAACTTCGCCTCTTTCTCGTCTACACAACGTAGCAACACCAAGTCATGATTTCTTTTGTATAGGACACCGTCCGGATTCAGATAGAAATTTCCAGCCAATCTCCTGAGAGTTTTCCGATCTCGAGTGGATGCCCCAGCCGGATACTCCTTGTTCTTCAGGAAATTCTGGATGTCAAAGTACCAGGGTTTACCATCGGGAGCCTCGTCAATGGCAAATATGAAGGCAGGCCTATCGAGCCGAGAGATAATAATCCTGGGAGCCTCGTTCCAGAAGTTAACTTTATACATTGAAGACAATGTCGCCAGGGCGTCAGCCATTTGATTTTCTGCTCGTGGCACGTGATGCAATTCCACCTTGTCAAAGAAAGGCAACAATCTCCTTGCATAATTCATATAGGGTATCAAATTGGGCTGGCGTGTCTCCCATTCTCCTTTAATCTGATTCACCACCAGAGCTGAGTCTCCGTATACATCAAGGTGTTTGATTCTCAAATCAATGGCTTCTTCCAGACCCATGATGCAAGCCTCGTATTCTGCTTCGTTATTGGTAACCGGAAAGGTCAACCGGGCAGTAAAGGGGATGTGCGACCCATGAGGAGTAGTGATAATTGCCCCTATTCCGCTACCATAGGAATTTACAGCTCCGTCAAATATCAACTGCCATTTGGAACCCAACTCTGGTCCTTCGTCCGGCAACGGTTCTTCACAATCCTTCATTTTCAGGTACATGATATCCTCGTCAGGAAAATCAAACCTCATCGATTGGTAGTCCTCAACCGGCTGCTCAGCAAGGTACTCTGACAGAACGCTACCTTTAATAGCCTTTTGCGAGACATATTGAATATCGTATTCGGTCAACACCATCTGCCATCGGGCAATTCTTTCGGAGAGTGCTTGCTTCTCAAACACATATTTGATTGGATCCATCTTTGAAATTAGCATGGTTGTATGATTCAGCATGTATTGCCTCAAACGTTTGGCGGCCCAGGCTAGCGCGCAACACGTCTTCTCGAGCATTGAGTATCTGGACTCACAGTCGGTAAACTTCTTACTCAAATAGTATATCGCATGCTCTTTACGTCCAGTCTCGTCGTGTTGACAGAGAACACAACCCATACTTTCCTCAAGAACCGTCAAATACATAATCAAAGGTCTCCCGGCCACTGGGGGTATCAAAACAGGAGGTTCCTGCAAGTATTCTTTTATTATGTCGAACGCCTTTTGACAATTTTCATTCCAGGTCAACACCTGATCCTTTTTCAATAACTTGAATAACGACTCGCATGTCGCAGTTAGGTGAGATATGAACTAAGCAATGTAGTTCAACCTCCCTAAAAGCCCACGCACTTCTTTTTCTGTTTTAGGCGTCGGCATTTCTTGTATAGCTTTTATCTTCGCAGGATCAACCTCTATTCCCTTTTCGCTCACAATAAACCCCAGCAGTTTACCCGATCTCACCCCAAAGGTGCACTTGTTAGGGTTCAGTCTCAACCTGAACTTCCTAAGCCTCTTGAACAGTTTCAGCAGATTAACCAAATGCTCTTCCTCCGTCTGGGATTTGGCAATCATATCATCCATATAAACCTCGATCTCTTTGTGCGTCATATCATCAAAGAGAGTCGTCATAGCACGTTGATATGTTGCCCCAGCGTTCTTCAGTCCGAAGGGCATCAACTTGTAGCAAAATGTTCCCCAGGGAGTAATGAAGGTAGTCTTCTCCATGTCTTCTGGTGCCATTTTGATCTGATTATAGCCTGAGAAGCCGTCCATGAAGGAGAATACGGAGAACTGAGCAGTGTTATCAACCATCACATCAATGTGAGGAAGTGGAAAGTCGTCTTTCAGGCTTTCCCTATTCAAATCACGGTAGTCTACACATATTCGCACTTTACCGTCTTTCTTCGGCACTGGTACTATATTAGCGACCCATGACGGATAAGTTGTAACGGCTAGGAAACCAGCGTCCCACTGTTTTTGAACTTCCTCTTTGATTTTCACAGCCATGTCTGGTCTGGTTCTTCTGAGTTTCTGCTTAACAGGCGGACATTCCTCTTGCAACGGCAGACGGTGCACAACCATGTCCGTATCCAACCCAGGCATATCCTCGTATGACCAAGCAAATATATCACTATACTCTCGCAGTATCTCAATCAGCCTTTGCTTGATATCGCTCTGCAGCGCAGCCCCTATACGGATATTTCTCACAACTTCTTCCGACCCCAAGTTGATAATCTCAATTTCCTCCTAATGAGGCAGAATAATTCTCTCTTCCTGTTTCAACAAACGAGTCAGCTCCTCTGGCAAGTCACTATCCTCAACAATCTCTTCCTCTGCTTGGAATACCGGGTGCTCGAAGTCGAAACGAGTCATAGGCGGTTCGTAGAAGGTGTCATTTGAAATATTAGTCCTGCACAGGAAATGGTTAAATGCTTCAAAACTCTAACAAAGCAAATAACCACGTTGCCATTTATTGTTAAAGAAAAAACAAGAAAAACAGGGATCACAATATTTGTATATGAAAAATGCCTTTATTTCATGATTAAAACAGTGCGGTACACATAATCAAGTAGCCCTAAGGTAAAATCACTATGCCCCGGGTAGGACATAGGATCATTCAACAATTGACAAAAACAAATCATTACTGTTTGAATGTCACTGGGACAGTTTCCCGGATGGACCAGTTGCAGAGACTTTGTCCTGGCGCGCTTGGCTTGATCCACGCGTCCATATCATAGTCACTATCTCCGTCTTCAGCATCGGAAATAGCATTGATTGTCTCAAAGCACACCCCGCTTGGCGTAATCGTTATCGGCCCCTTGAACCTGGGCGCTCCTAAAGATGACGCTGACGATGTCAGTCGATACCCTAACCCAAACTTGTTATTCTTCACGGGAATCTCCAGTACCTTCCCCCAACCTTTAGTCTCACCAGTCTACACTAAAGCCTGAGCTTCCTTGTAGGATGACACTGCCACCTCTGGCATTTTGCTGGGACCCTGAGCTTTGTCTTTAACTTGCAGCCCGTCGAAGACTTGACAAGGTGTCTCGTGTATTTCTCCGTCGACCTCAACATATCTGAACGAAGACAGGTGACCGACCAAAATGTCCTCCTCCCCGCAAACGGTAACAACACTATCACCCACCATGTACTTCAACTTCTGATGCAATGTGGACGTTACGGCCCCTGCAGTGTGGATCCATGGGCGCCCAAGAAGGCAGCTATAAGCTGGATGGATATCCATGATGTAGAATTCGGTGTCAAAAATTTCTGGCTCCACCTGAAGCGGTAATGTTATTGACCCAAACACTGATCTTTTCGTCCCGTCAAACGCCCTCACAACCAAATCGCTGGGCGTGCAAATAATTCCCCTTATGTCCAATTTTATCATGGCTTTCTTTGGCAATACGTTCAACGACGATCCAGTATCCACCAATACATGCGACATTACGATGCCCCGGCATTCCACCGATACATGCAAAGCCATGTTGTGCTCTCGACCCCTGGGTGTTAGATCGAAATATGTGAAACCCAGGCTATGTCCCGCATTGACATGCGCCATTATCCCCTCTAACTGATTTACAGAAACTTCTTGAGGCACAAATGACGTATCCAGAATCTTTAGCAAGGCGTTCCAGTGGGCCTCGGAACATAACAACAACGACAAGATAGAAATCTTCGATGGCGTCTGCTGTAAGTGTTCGACAATTTTGTAGTCGCTTTTGCGAATCAGTCTCATGAACTCCTCTACGCCCTTGAGTGACGTATCCTTTTCCTTCAACTGAGTAGGCCCGCTTTCATTTACTTTGGCTTTGCCTTTGGCCAATCTCTCTGCTTCTACTTCAGGTGAGGTAAAGATCCTTCCGCTACGGGTCATGCCACCCGTTCCAACGACATTATCAACAGCCCCAGCTGGCTGGCTATTCACCACAATCTTTTCACCGTTGCAATACGCTTCTAAACCGTACGTCCACGAGACAACTTTCGTACTCTCAAAGGGAACAGGCCCTGCTTTGGTAATCGTAATAGTTGGCCGCTGGGCGGGCGCCGTTATCGTTATAGTCTTCCTCGGGATCATCACCGTTGCAATATCATTCTGCTCATCATACAATGCCTCCACAGGCTTCTCAACCGCAGTTCGATCAAATTGCAAGGTCCCCTCGTCAATCATGGCCTGAATGCCCTGCTTCAAATCAGTACATCCCTCAGGCTGGGTCCAACACTCTAAACAGTATTCATCACAACCAGGGAATACTCCCCCTCTGAGCAACTTGATTTTCACCTCACTCAATGGTGTCTTCAACTCATTGACATCCAACACCAAGTTCAAACTCTCTTCTGTTAAGATAGCATTTGCCCCATGATTAGGCATAGGCTGTTGTACAATATTGGGCCCCGCCTGGCCAAAGTTGATGGCTTTACTGTCCAACAAGTCTTGAACTTTATGCTTGAAAGCATGACAAGATTCTACATCATGTCCGGGCGCCCCGGAATGGAATTCGCAATGCTTATTAGCATCATACCCACTAGGAAGTACCGGTCCTGTAGGCGGTTCTAATGTTCTTTTCTCGACCAAATTCAACCCCAGCAGTGTCTGAAGAAGCTCTGCATATGTTGACGGAGGCTTATCAAATACCCTCTTCGGCTTTACATTCTGAAACCTTCTCTGACCCTGATTCTGTCTTTGTTGCTGCTGCGGTTGTTGTTGCTGCTGTTGTTGCTGTGGTTGGATTGGAATAATAACACTGGCTATTTATTGAGGTTGAATGTACTGATTTCTGCCTCTTCCCCGGCCTCTTCCACCAAATACCGCGCTTGTATCACCCTGTCGTCTTCCGCCGAACGCTTTTCTCGCACCCCCAGCTGAAGTAGATTCGCCTGCCTGAATCTTTCCAATTTTAATTCCATTTTCAATTCTTTCTCCCATAAGGATCATATCGGAGAAGCTACCCATCGAAACATTGAGTAACTTATCATAGTACATTCCTGTAAATGTCCCCACAAACATATCATTCATCTCCCTTTCAACCAAAGGAGGGTGCACCCGAGCTGCCATATCGCGCCACCGCTGCGCGTACTCTTTGAAGCTTTCACCACTTTTCTGCGACAGACTCTGCAACTGAACTCTGTTTGGCGCCAAATCGCTGTTATATTTGTAATGCATAATGAAAGCATCAGCCAACTGCTTCCAGCTTCTAATCTGAGTGGGCTCCAGTCCCATGTACCATTCCAATGATGGTCCCGATAAGCTATCTTGAAAGAAATGCATGAGCATCCTTTCATCATTGGAATATGCAGACATCCTTCTATAATAAGAACGTACATGGACCTTTGGGCAGGTGTCCCCTTTGTATTTGTCGAATGTTGGAGCCTTGAATTTTAATGGCACCCTCAGCCCTGGTACCAACCCCATAGTAGTCATATCTAACCCAGCAGAGTTCTGATTAACCACACCTTTCATATGCTCTTCTAGCATTCTGATTCTCTGAACCAGGTCAATGGGGCCCTCAGGTCCCATACCTTTTCCCGAAAACGCGTCGTCCTGGTGATCCACATTCCAGTCATTGCCATACCCATCGTAACCCACGTTATGGCTAAATCCTTGCTGATTGAACACAGGACCCTGTCCTCGGTTGCCTAACCCTTGAATGACCCCAGCAGGTCCAAAACCATTATTGACAGGAAATGCTCCAGCGCCGTTCACATTCACATTACCGAATCCACCATTACCGTAGCCATACCCCTGATTGTTGCCATAACCGTCATTACCAAAGCCTTGATTGTTGAACCCGAAGTTCTCGTCCTGATTGACATTGCCATACCCATTATTCCCAAAGCCAACATTGTCAACGAATCCTTGATTGGCATCCCCAGTGTTGCCATTGTTGTTAACAACATGCTCATCACCACCATTTCCAGTATTGCCGTTACCAGCGCCAGCATCTGCACCAGTACCAGTGTTTCCGTTGACGGTCACAACAGGTGGAGTGACTACCGGTATCTCATCCTCCCGGCGAGGAGTTTCAACAGAATTGTGGTCAGTATTGCCATTTCCGTTTGTCCGCGTCAGCAGCGGCTGTACCAAGGTCTGAAGATTCTCTTGGCCCTTGGCCATATTCTCCATGGCTTGCATGAACAGAGTCAGCTTCTCACGAATTTCCTGCATCTCGACTTGAACTTGACCCATTATCTTCTTGCAGTTGTTTCTGGTTGAATAGCGGTGGACTCTTTGGTCGTCAATCCTGAAAAACCTGTGAGATGCAGGAAATAAGATACAGATTCAACAAGTAACTGGCAATGCAAAAATGGATATGCAGATGCAGTATGTGTCTGTGCGTTAGGGAGATCAACCCCTGATTCTAGTGCAAAAGTGCTAGTGCAGTGACAATGCTAGTGATAAGAAGCCTGGATCCACTCATGGGAAAACATCTCATATATTGCTGCGAAGAGCCCATCAAGTCAGAAATACAATATCACTGAGTATACAATAACAAGAATGCATGACCTCAACCAACAATCCTGGTGATGGCCAGCATAATGCAAATAAAGCATATACAACAGTACATAAGGCAATCAAGTGCGACCGTATGCCCGATACTCCTCTAACAATCTCTTGGTCTTGGGATGGTCTGGCTGGGAAAGCAACCCTTCGACGAGCGAGTCTCTTTGCCTGATAACACGCTGGAGATCCCCAATGGATTCCTCCCAAGCACCTTCTCCAAAGCACTCCTCTAGCTTCCGCTTCTGGGATGAAGACTCTTTCTTGCGCTTGACAAACTTGTTCAACGAATTCTGAACGTCATATCTCCGCATAACCTCTTCTTCAAGCTTTTTCTGGCTAGCTTTCAACTGATCTTCTAGTTCATAGATCTGCTGCTTCAGCTTATCTTCTCTTTCTTTGTTACTGGTTAGCGTAGCGTTCCAAGTTTTGTTGAATGTAGAGATTTCCCGGTAGGCTATATCAAGTGCCTTCTTCTTAGACTCCATCATGTCATGAGAGTTCTTGAAATCTATCCCCAAACGTTCACGCTTCTTCCTTTGCTCAGTCAATTTTGTACCTAACTGGTTCACCAGCTTAGTTTGCTGCTCGAAGGAATATACAACTTCATTTCTTTCGTTCCTGAGTTGCATTAGCTCTTCTTCCAACTTCTCGTTGGCTTTCGTCAGCTCTTCTTTCTCCTTCACAACCTGCTCATACCTCTCAATAGGCACAATAGTCGCCTCCTCAATCACGGGGGAGATAAGAGGTAATACTGCGGGAAACATCATCAGCGCCTGCTTTGCCCTATCTTGGATCCAAACCTTGTACGGAGCATAGGCTTGACAATCATTCTTACCCAACAATGGCTTACCCTTCTTGTAGATATTATTCCAAGCACGCTGAAGCTTGGACAATAATTCTCTCTTCAAATCACCTGTGAAGTACAGAGATTCCTGCACTTCCTCCTCTTTTGGCGGGCTTCTCAAAGCATAACCGAATTGCTTGATCAACAATGACGGATTGTAGTTAATGCACCCTTTCCTCCCAATCAAGGGAACGTTAGGATATCCGACGCAGCTGTAGATAATCTCAGATCCCAGTAAGTCCCTATCAAACCAGACAACATCTTCTGAAGAAAGCCCCATCAGACGCTCAGACCATTCCATCGTAGCTGCAGACTCAACAAAGATACCCTTCTTAGGCAGGTGACTATCAAACCACATATACAACAAAGGCGCACAACAAGAGACGTTCTTGCCCCTCCTATTATCGTTCTTATAATGCAAAGAGTGATAGAAGTCTCCAATCAGAGTAGGCACAGGATTGCCTGAAGCAAATATATAGAACGCCTCCAGATCAACGAAGTCGGGCATATTAGGGAACAGTACAATGCCATAGATACACAATGCAAGGATAGCATTAAACACAGTCCAACAGTTATTGTTGGCATACTCTTGTGCTTTCCCAACCAAGAACTTGAGAGAAAAACCAGAAACACCATTCCACGATGTTAACAACAACTCTGAGGAGTCTAAATGCAAAGCAACAGCCAAATCCTCCAGCTTGGGCTCAACATCCATGTGAATGAAGGGTACCCTGTTCTGAATAGTTGTCGCTACTGCGAAAATCGGCGCCGGCTTGACAGGAGAGTCGCCACCGTGCGTTATTTATCCCTCAGAGCGGGAAAGGAAACGCTCGAAGTAAACCTCGCAAAGACGGGAAAAGGTATGGTCATCGCAACCAAAACCTGGATTCGGGAGTCGGTTACGCAAGGGGAAGGTATTGGCACCCCTCACGTCCATCGTACTCGATGGGATCCACGCTTGGTGTTTGTAAGGAAAAGGGTGTGTTATCTATCTACGCTAATGGTCAGTCTGAAAAGAAAAAGAAAAGGACATGACTCGACAGAACATACGGTGTTCTGGGCCTACGTACTCCCTCGTGCAATGGGAAAGTCAGAGTCAACATAGTTCGACTACCTACGACTAAACGGGGAAAAGGTTGCTCGCCAGGACATCGCGTCCTGTGCCTACGTACTTCCATACGGCATGGAAGATCAGAGCAAACGTAGTTCGACTAACTACGGCTAAACAGGGGGGTTCTCACACAGCAGTGAGAAAATAAACTGGTTCTAAAGGTTCGGGAACCTACAACTACGATCTGGTCTCAAATGCGCTCGGGCAAGAGAAAGGGATAACAATTAGTCGTCAGCGGGAAAGTCTCGATCGCACAGCCGCGAGAGAACAAAGATTAGTTGTTAGTGTGCTCGCTAGGATATCGCATCCTATGCCTACATATCTTCGTCTGGTACGAGGAATCAGAGCAGCTGTAGTTCGGCTAACTACGACTCAAGCTACTCAAAAGCTACTACTGAAAGGAAAGGGAAAAGACACCCTAAAACTATAGCTGGAAAAGGGGAATCTACCTACTGATATCATGCCTGGTTGACCATCCTAATGTCTATCATAACAACTCCGCAGCGGAGAAGTCAGAGCTCCTAAGGGATCATGGCAACAGGACTAAACGGCAAACGGGAAATACTGCAAAGTAAAGAAATACTGAAAATATGCATGAATGCAACAACTAAACAAGCAAGGCGCAACGGCCGCAAACCACAGAGGTAAGGGAGCTCGGCTCTACCAAATACCAACAAGCAAAGCCACTCAATAACAAACAAGCAGAAGGAGGACCACCTCAACTTCTCATGCACACAAAGCCTACTTCCAAGATGCACCTAACTCAGAACTATCTAGATGAACACCTAAGTCTAATGCAACACAACACCACACAAGTCAAACAACACAAAGAGAAGGCTAGCTAACCTGATAAACCTCTATCTACAAAATAAGAAACTACTCCTGGGCAAGACCCCTAACAAACCTGAAACAAGCTTAATCTATCCCTGAACAAAACTCTATGCAACACCTTAAGCAAAGATCTAGGCAAAAACCTCTAATCAAAACCCTAAGCAAGAGGAAACAATCCCAGTCTCCAAGCTTCAGAACAAGCTTACCAAAGAGAGGGAGCTAAGCAGACAAACTCATAGTGCCTTACTCGGGAAAGTACCAGGAGGTTACCACTCAGGAGTCATATCCTATGCGGCTCGACAACTGTGATCAGTTTACATTCCTCCTCAGGAGAAATTAAACTCACACGAAGGCTCCAGCATCATTGGATATTTGAGAAAGCCTATATGAACTAAGGGAACTAAGTGAACAGACCCATAGGACCTTCCTCAGGAAAGTACCAGGAGGCTGACACTTAGGAATCGTATCCTATGTGGCTCAACAACTGTGATCAGTTTACATTCCTCCTCAGGAGAAATTAAACTCACAAGTTGGCTCCAACATCATTGGATACTTAAGAAATCCTAGATGAACTAGAGGAACTAAGTGAGCAGACCCATAGGACCTTCCTCAGGAAAGTACTAGGAGGCTTCCACTTAGGAATCGTATCCCATGTGGCTCAACAACTGTGATCAGTTTACATTCCTCCTCAGGAGAAATTAAACTCACAAGTTGGCTCCAACATCATTGGATACTTAAGAAAGAGGTGAGAAGAAAGAATGAAAGTCATTCATAGTGCCTTCCTCAGGAAAGTACCATAAACTCCCTTCAAACTTCAGGATCTCAAACCTCACAGACAGGGAACAAGCTCCTATACTAAGCCTCAATCCAATGCATCCTTGCAAGCTCCAACAGGACTTCATCCAGCCTCCATCTTCAAGAAGAAACCACAGGTCCTCAAACCACAAGAAACTATCTCTGAAGTTCAACCACAGTTGAACTTCAAAGTCAGAAACCATCAAGACTTCTCCTATCCTCAAGCTCAGACTAAAACATAACAGAATACCCTACAAAAATCTATCAAAAATCTATAGGGAACATGCATTGGTCTAGTACAACATACTAAAAAATCAGAACGAAATTCACTACCAGATGAAAGAACTAAAATCAACAAAGCAGACATATCCACAAACCAATTATTCAATATCAAGAACAATGCAAAAATGCAATTAAAATGAAAATGCATGATTAATCTAATGTTTTTGTACTATAAAATTCTACATTGAATTACGAGTCTACAGAAAAAGAATGGAATTATTTGATTAAACCTACTATTTTTTATGAATTTTCTAATAATATGCATGCACTAAAAAATATTAAAAAAAGTCATGTAAATGGAAAATATACCAAAAATAGTAAACAAAAATAAAATGGCATTTTTATTTTTATTTAATTTTCTAGACATTATTATGAGGTGATAGGAAAAACAAGAAATTAAAAATCAATTGTCTTTATTTTCTTATGAATTTTACAATATGCCAAAACAATTAAAAAAATATGAAAACCAAAGAATGAAAGAAAATAGAGGGGAGGTGCAGCAAT
This sequence comes from Lathyrus sativus, assembly GCA_963859935.3. Classification (NCBI taxonomy): domain Eukaryota; kingdom Viridiplantae; phylum Streptophyta; class Magnoliopsida; order Fabales; family Fabaceae; genus Lathyrus; species Lathyrus sativus. Next base: position 542,035,414 of record OZ012739.1, on the reverse strand, counting down.
AGCAATTTTCTGGTTATTGTTGTATTGGGCCCACGCCAGGGGGGTGCGCATAGCAGTGGCATAGGCCCATGGGAATCAGGAATCCACTAAGAAAAAATAACAGGACAAAAAAACGCAGGGGGTGTAACTAGTAAGTTTTCTGGGTTCATTTCCATTGGGCTTACGCACCAGGGGGTGCGAATAGCAGTGGGCATAAGGCCCAGCCCAATCACTCTATCTCCTCTCACACGAAGGGGGTGAACGAGTAAACCAGGGGGGTATGACTCAGCAAACGAGATTGGGCCTAAACCCTAATCCCAACCCTAATCCATGAAACCCTAACAAAACCTAATCTCCCTATCCATTCTCTGATCACTGTTCATCTATAACGAAACCCTAGCCGCTCATGAATCTCCTCTCCCTCTCTCTGACCTATTCTCAAGAAACCTCCACCAAATCTCAGAAACCAACAAACCCTACCCAGAACAACTTCTTCCTCATCTCAACGTAATCAACCACGAACCTCAAATCCTAAAACGATAAACCCTAAAGTTAACGAAAGACAAACAACAATGGAGGTAGTGAAAACGAACCTGGAAAGGCGAACGACTTGAAGCTCGTTGAGGAAACTAATGGTCCGTTGAAGATCCACAACCGGAGAAGACTTCCCGATGAAGGTCCCAGGCGCTTGCTGAAAAACTTGTCGTTGATGAATACGGATGAGGGTGACAGTTCTGGGAATCTTCGGTTGAAGGCGAAGATCAAGAAGATCTGAACAATTTCTGGTACTCGTTGGAAGTTGGTTGTTCTGGAAACCAAAGGATGAAGATCGTGGATGAAAGTTTGGGCGTAGGCTTTGGCTGATGCAGTTGAAGGTTCTTGGATGTTTGCTGGGAAAATTATGCTTGAGGAACGATGGAGATGGACGCGTTCTGGAATTTCTTTGAAGAATAATGAAGATGGATGCGTTCTGGAAAAAGTGTATGAAGTTTCCGGCGAGTATGAGTTCTCCGGCGAGGTGATGATGAAGGTGGACGGAGGAGGAAGATGAAGATCGGACGATTTCTGGGAATTCTGGGTAGAAAACCAACTCCGGCGGGTGGTTGCGGCGGTCCGGTGACGGTTGGGGCTGCCGGCGGTGGGAAGTCACCGGCTTTGCATGCCGGTCAAGGGCGTTTCCGGTGAAGTTTGTGGTGGTGCCACGTAGCGAGAGTGCTGGCAGAGGGTGAGACGTGTGTGAGACGTGTGGCAGAGTGTGAGACGTGTAGTGGGGCAGGTGGCACGAGGAGAGAGATTCTGAGCTGTGTGGTGGCTCCCCTTTATAGTGACAAGTGTCACTTTCTGGACCAAAAATTGCACAAAAAAACTGGATTGCAGATGAAGTGGGCCTCCCAAAAAAAATCCCCTCTGGGCCCATACGAAAATGCTACACTAAAATCCAAAAACTAAAAAAAAAGATGATTAATGTGGAAATGGAATAAAAACTGATTAAGACCAATTAACACTAATCAACACCTAATTAACTAATTAACCTGATTAATCCGAAAATTAACTATCTTAATCCTAATTAGACCTAAACATGATTAAAATCCTAATTAATCTGATTAAATCTAAAAAACAGAATTAACACCTAATTAAACTAATTACCCTAATTAAATCTAAAAATGATTAAAAATCTAATTAACTCTATATTAATCCAAAAAAGATTAAAACTCTACTAATTTCTATTAAAATTCTACAAAAGTCTATACCACTTTATAATATCTATTTAAAAGAAAACTATATTAAAACAAATTTTATCTATTTCTATTTAAAACTATTAAAAATTCCTATTAACATAAAAGAAAAATCTATATTCCCCTTTTTCTTTATTATTCTAAAAACAATTAAAACTATTTAAAATCTTTTATATTCTAAAAATGATAACAAAACTACTAAACCTATTTTAAAAATCTATATAAAATTCTAAAAAGAGATTTAAACTATTTAATATTCTAAAAAAACTATTTAAATCCTAAAAATGATTAAAATGTCTATTTAAAATCCACAAAAGCCTATTAAAACCCTAAAAATGCAGACAAATGCAAATGACCACCATAAAAGAGCGCACGAGACCAGATCGAATCGAACAGAGAACCCCGGGCATCAGAATATCCCCAAAATCACTATGCAAGCTGAAAATCACCGAGGAGCGCACAATTTCCCGAGAATAAAACCCTGATGATCTGGACTGGATCTGCCATATCTGATAGACGAAAACCAAGCTGTAACCCTGATATCCTCTGTCTGTGCACAAATATCATGCGTCTGATTTGCGAATATGAATTTAAACCACGAGTCAGATATGAGAATCGGTTGGTCAAATTTTAGGGTGCAACAGCTGCCCCTATTCAAGCGACTTGGACCTGAAGGGTTTGAAGAGCGCTCAGCCTTCAAACATTCAGAGGTACGAGACGGTTGAATACAAATAAAACCCGAAAATTTGCCAACCGCGAGCATATACTGTAAACTGCTTGGGGAATAAAGTCCTGAAAACCGAGTCCAGTCATTACGGCACCAAACTGATCAATCATCTGATAAAGAACTCCTGATTTTAACGCCAATTACCTGTGATACCCTATATAACAAACCCTAGGGTTGCAACAAAACACCTGATCCTTTCACATTGCCTACTGATAGGCGGGAAGAGAAATATACTCACATCGTCCAAAGATGGACGGGAAGACACCCTGAATGTAGGAAACACCAATACTCACATCGTCTAATGGTAAACGGCAAGACGCCATTAATCTCCGTACTCACATCGTCTAAGGATAGACGGCAAGAAGGCCTGATCGCATACTCACATCGTCTAAGGGTAGACGGGATCATCCTGATTGATGAAACAAATCAAAATTCACATCGTCTAAGGATAGACGGAAAGACATTCATAATCTCCACACTCACATCGTCTAAGGGTAGACGGGAAGACACCATTAATCTCCATACTCACATCGTCTAAGGATAGACGGAAAGACACCTTGATCGAATACTCACATCGTCTAAGGATAGACGGAAAGACACCATAATCTCCAAATTCACATCGTCTAAGGATAGACGGAATCATCCTGATTGATGAAACAAATCAATATTCACATCGTCTAAGGATAGACGGAAAGACGCCATTAATCTCCATACTCACATCGTCTAAGGATAGACGGAATCATCCTGATTGATGAAACAAATCAATATTCACCTCGTCTAAGGATAGACGGAATCATCCTGATTGATGAAACAAATCAATATTCACCTCGTCTAAGGATAGACGGGAAGAAAGCGTTAATCTCCATACTCACATCGTCTAAGGATAGACGGAAAGAAAGCCTGATCGCATACTCACCTCGTCTAAGGGTAGACGGGATCATCCTGATTGATGAAACAAATCAATATTCACATCGTCTAAGGATAGACGGGAAGAAATAATCTCCATACTCACATCGTCTAAGGGTAGACGGGAAGACACCATTAATCTCCACACTCACATCGTCTAAGGGTAGACGGGATCATCCTGATTGATGAAACAAACTAATATTCACATCGTCTAAGGATAGACGGGAAGAAATAATCTCCATACTCACATCGTCTAAGGGTAGACGAAAAGACACCATTAATCTCCACACTCACATCGTCTAAGGGTAGACGGGATCATCCTGATTGATGAAACAAACTAATATTCACATCGTCTAAGGATAGACGGGAAGAAAGCATTACGCCATTCAACACCATCCCTCGAATTTCAGAATCCTTCTGTCTACGGGAATTGATGGGAAGATCAATATCCTTGAAGGGGCCACATCGTCAGTATGGACCGACGGGAAGAAAACCACCTTTAAAGAACCATGTCGTCAATAAGAATCGACAATCACGAAAACTGAACATTCTTCGAAGAGCCTCGACATCAATAAGGATTGACAGTCAGAAAAGTCCCTCTTGAAACGTCGTCTCATCCAATACACAGAAAGAAAACCACTGTCCGAAATATCTTTTTGAAACCCCTCAACAATCAAAGATAGCCAGAGAAGACTCGCTGGGGAAACACCCCATCTGTATGATCTAACAATAAGAAACCCGCTGAACAATAACCTGAAACTTCACATCGTCTACTGATAGACGGAAAGAAAAGCCTCTTGCTAGAGAAACCCCGTCTTGAACCCCACTGAAAATCACCCAAAACTTCACATCGTCTACTGATAGACGGAAAGAAAACTACGTTCAAACTCAAGACGTCTAATGATAGACGGAGAAATCCACTTATTGGAGGAACACATCGTCAATATGAATTGACGGGAAGAAAAGTCTGCCGATACCAGATGACTGATTGATCAAAGCACAACTATTGTATGATCTGATACAAATAATCCGCTGAATTGTCTGAACACTGCTGCTGGATAAATGTCCCTGAACTGATCACAGAGTAATTCACGCGCCATGTGAGGCTGGCAGAAAACCTGACTTATGCTTCGTATATGCATATGCTTTAATCTTTCTATGGCGTAATGCTCCATTCAGGATGGAAATGCTACGCATTTTGAAAATGACATGCAAGTATGATGCAAATATGATGATGCATGCAACATGCTAATGCAGGCTCGAGCTGCCGGAGAAAGCTGGGTACAGAAAACCACTTCAGCAAAATAAATGCTGAAGACGAAGCCAACTCCGCTGGGGATAACCCGGATATCACTGAATTATCCCAGCAAAATAAATGCTGGGAGAGTGAAATCAACTCCGCTGGGGGTATTGGGGACTTAACCGAACACCTCGACGAAGTAATACCCCGCTGGGGAATATAACTCCGCTGTGAAATAGCAGACGTGCTGAATATGATTGGACTCCTCTAGGGATAGCTCACCCGTACCAATGAAAAAATTGGACTTTGCTGGAGAAAATAGACGGAGTCTTCTTGCGTACTGCTGAAAATTGGATTTGGAAACTGATGCGCCAACACGGATGGGCCTCACAGTGATCGCCAACACGGATTTATGCTTTTAGGCTATCTGTGATGGGTCAGGTACAACTGACGCTGGAAAACACTCTGCCTGAATCCGCAGTCTCCTGGTGGAAGAGTCAAGGGATAGTGACACGACTTCCCGCATTCGTCTCGCTCTCGAAAATCGACTGCATCTGCTCGAATAACTCTGAATAACCCTGTGGATACGAAGAAGAACAAACCTTTCGCTTATGATATGCCCCAGCCTACGGGACCTCTGTGGGGATAGTCCTCGAAAGGAAACCTGAATATCTGAGCCCTGATGGTCTGATATGAAATGCCCCGGCGTTCTGAATTTCCGAGAGATACTTCACCTCAAATGCTTCTCGAATAACCTTTGCGCGCTTAAGATGGCCTGCTCCTGACTGCGATGACCTTGCCCCTGATTATCTGATTCAGAGTAGTACACCTGACTACGAAATATTTGCCGAATCTCAACCTGATAGCCCCAGGATAACTGACTTCGAAAGGCTGACCTGACTGGGGATCACAATAATGGCTTGCCCCTACTCTCGGAACATTCGGGCATTCTGCATTCTACCTTGACCATACTTTCCACTGTAGGAAACTTTCCTGTTGTCAAGCGCTTACTCGCAAGTAAAACAAGTTGTTCTGCGTAAAGGATGTATTAATGCAACACATATGACAGCTTTGACATCCCATCTGTTCACTGGGAAAAACAATTTATGACGAATAATGCGCAAAACATTTATCAAGCATATCAACGTCAGTACCACCATGGTACGAAGAACCCTTTTAGGAGTCAGAATCGACGCGACCTTTACCGAAGTATGCTTTCGAAACAACTTGCTTCAATTAGGACTTTTGAAGGTTGTAACGTGGTCAGGTTCACGGTTTTGAAGGAGAGGATAAAGGCTCAAAGTTTATTTTAACCCACCCGTTCTCCTTGATGTTCTCCCATCCTACGTTCAGCTAATTCAACCTTAGCGCTCACCTCTCAGAGGTTGAAAGATAGGAATGATAGTTCGAGAAACTTTTGGATTTTGGAGTGACAGCTACGCACCTTTCGTCTTTGACACTTGAGGTCACACGACTCGTATTTGATTTGAGGATTTTTTCTTTTGATCCTTTTCTTCTTCTTCTTTTCATATCCCTAACTTTTGCCTGGACTGACTCCTTTTGAGTTTCTTTTGATTTTTTAAGTCCAGCGGGATGCCCTCATTTTTGCCTAAGTCATTTGTTTTGAAGTTTTCTTGACTTAGCGGGCTTTTGATTCTTTTTTTTTTTCTTCTTTTTTTTTCGAACAAGTCGTGTGACACTGGTTGTCTGACTCTTTGGGGAATGATGTGACTGTCTTACTCTTGATTTAACCATTGTGGTCTTTTAGGCACGACCTCTAGGGACGTGATTGATCCTCGAACGGACACTCCTTTTGCAATTTGGACGCTCGGTCAAATTAGCTAACACCTATCCTGCCCCAGGTTAAGATTGAGGGTTTTTCGCTTTCAGAAAGAACTCCTACTACTAGGCTCGAAGGGGTTGACAAGGGATTATCTTCCTTATAACTCCGGTGTTTAGGGATTTGAAACAATGCCTGTACATCATCAACAGGTTTTATTTCAAAAGCATACAATCGGAATTTTGCACGTCGTTCATTTTCGTCATCCTCCCCAGATCCTTCTTAACTCAGCGTTGGATATTTGTAAAAAACAATTAGTGAACACGAATGGATTCAATCAAAACATGCATATTTATTTCATTATCATCAATTGAATGAAAACAACAAGTTTTACAAACAAGATTGCAAATTCAAACAGGAAAGAAACTACAAATGTAAAGACATGACAAGATAAAACAAGAAAAAATGCTAGCTTCCGAGAACCGGGCTTTCACATCTGTCCTGCTGCTAAACCAGCTATCTTCGCAATCAGTTATTAGAGACAATTCGATGCTGTCCTGATCTGCTTTCAACGACTCAACCAAATTATAGGGCCCCTCCTCCTTCATTCAGATGATTTTGGGACCTTCCTGCCCGAAGCTGATTGTTGCACTATCAAGTAGATCCTGCACTTTGTGCTTGAAGGCCAGACAATCTTCAATGTTGTGCCCTTGTGCTCCTGAATGGAAATCACAGCGCTCCTTGATATCATAACCTGCTGGAGGTGTACCTGTCAGCGGGGCTAACTTCCTCTTCTCAACCAACTGCAATCGTAGCAACATCTGAAGAAGTTCGGCATACGGCATCGGAGGCACTTTAAATACCCTCAATGGCTTCTGATTTTGAGCTTTTCGCTGATTGGGATACTGCTGCCTTTTCCACTGTTGAGATCGTTGCTGTTGTTGCGGGTACCGGGTTGACTCTTGAACACCCTTCGTAGCGAATACAACATCGGTTTCTTGACTTTCACTGTACTGATCAAGACACTCTTTATGCTTAGCCATTTTATTTCTCAGATCTGCCCCAGGAATAGGCAACAGTTGTGGGCCTGGAGATTCTGACACCATGGAGTCCAGGATACGCTTCTGACCCACTGCAGCTTTAGAAATATCTGTCATCTTAGCATCGACTGGGATAGGAGCAATACGTACAGCTACACCGCTCGGCGTGAATTCAATATCGTGCGAGTCAATCAGGTCTTGAACATTGTGCTTAAAAGCATGACAACCCTCGATGTCGTGTCCGAATGCCCCAGAATGAAATTCACATTGCTTACTGGCATCGTACCCATGAGGGAGAACTCTCGTTGGTGGTTCCAACGTTCTCTTCTCAACCAGATTAAACCTCAATAAAGCCTGCAAGAGCTCAGCATATGTCGTAGGCGGCGCCTCAAATATTCTCTTTGTCTTCCCCTCTTGAATCCTCCGTTGAGCCGGATGCACCCTCTGCTGCTGCTGCTCAGGTTCCACATGCACGGGTGGCACGAGCTTCTTCACTGCGGCTTCAAATAGCTGATCATCCTCTTTCCTAAGCACATTCTTGACTACTTCCATGATCAAGCTCATTTGGGTCTTCAGCTGACTGTTCTCCTCTTTGAGAAACTTCTGCTCCAAACGCATCTCTTGCATGTCTCTCATCATCTGCCCCAGCTGGCTTCGGACTTCAATCAATTCAAACTGATTCTGTTCCATAACTCTGAAGGAGTTCCTGCAACAAACTGGACGACGAGGAAATAAGACCCACGGTTCTGATGTACCTGTTAAACGATAATGCAACGCAGAAAGCAAACACATATTCATAACGAGACAAAGAGAAACTCAAGCGATCAGTACACAGACGAACATCTCCCACACATGTATAACCAACAAAAGCATCACGTAGGCACAAATGAGTACGAATACAATGACCCCAGCCAACAATCCTGGTGGTGGTCGGCAAACACTAGTGCACAAAAGCTAAACGGGTTGGGCAGGGAAAACAGATGCGACACCCGGCACAGAAACCTCTAGAAACTTCTCCCATATTCAACTGAACTCTCTGATTGACAATCTTCAGAGCACACACTTCCCGTGGAGTCTTCCATGACATTAACTGACGAACCCACACAACTGGAGGATGGAAAATCATTAATCTGAACAAAACCCTGAGGAGTGATACAAATACGGCTAGAGTCTAACAGATCTTGAACCTGGCTTCTAAGCACCTTACAATCATTGGTTGAATGCCCCTGTGCTCCAGCATGGTACTCACAGCGGGCGCTGTCATCAAAACCGGGAGGATACGGTGGAATCACCGACTTAGTCTCTTTCGGCACTATCAATCCACTCCTGACCAGTTCTGGCAACAACTGACTGTACGACACCGGTAGCTGAGTAAACTGTCTTTCAGGTTTCCTTGGTCTCCGTGGGGCGTGCTGACGCGATCGACGTTAGGATGACCGTTGACTTGAAGTGTCTGAAAACCGATCCTGAGATGCTAGAGATTCTGATATGATGTCGTTTCCTTCTTCCCACTCTTCTCGAGAACTGACAACTGACTCAATCTTATCAACTGGGACGTAAGGGACATCTCGAAACTTTCCACTCTTGAGTCCTCTCTCAACAAGCTCACCCATTCTCATCAGGCCCACGAAGCTTGTACAACCGAACAGTTTGTCGAAATACTGGCCTTTCAGAGTACCCACGAAGATGTCAACCATTTCTCTTTCCGGAAGCGGTGGTTGAACACTAGCAGCCAATTCTTTCCATCTTCGCAAATACCCTCTGAATGATTCATTCTCCGCCTGAGATAATTCTTGCAGATGTACGAGACTAGGAGCCAAATCCAGGTTGTAATCGTACTGCTTCATGAAAGCTCGGGCTAAATCCGCCCATGATCGAATCTGATTACTCCCTAATTGCACATACCACCTCAAAGATGCCCCAGTCAGGCTATACTGAAAGCAATGGATCATCAACTTGTCATTTCGCACAAACGAAGTCATCCTTCGACAGAACATCATCAAATGCAGCTTCAGACAGCTATCTCCCGTGTACTTTTCAAATTCCGACACTTCGAACTTGTAAGGCAACACCAGATCAGGAACCAAACACATGTCTACAGCATCCAGGTTAACGGCATCTTTCGCTTCTAAGGCTTTTATACCTTCTTCCAATGCTCGGAGTCTTCTATCCTTTTCAAGAGCTCTTGGATCTACCATCCCGGCCATTGGAATATCTCTCCGGTAATTCATCACAGGGAAAGCAACACCTTGATTGTTAGCAGGCGGATGACGTTCATTTTGGGCAACAAACGGCTCATGCCGATCTCGGTTCTCAACAGTAGGCTGTACAACTTGGTCTGCAGCAAGATGGTTCGGGAAGTCTTCCATAGAATCATACTGATGGTTGGACGCCATAGTAAACCTTGTCAAAGTGTTAGGAGCCTGGAAATTGCCTTCAGCCATAGCTACCAATTACCTGTAGCTGACTACACTGCTTGATTCTGCTCAAATCTGCTTCAGCCCCTTGGTCGTCTTCAACACTCCACTCTTGCCTCAAACAATCCCCCGAGAATCACCCTCTGGTGAAAACAAAGGCTGGATAAGTGCTCTGGCCTGCTATAGTAATGCTATGCAATATGATTTATGCAAACAGAAATACAAAAATGCTAACGTGCATGTGTGCATTGGAGATATTTCCCCTCCAATTCCAGTGTCAGTGGTAGCAAGACGAGATAAACCATAAAGACAATATTTAGAAAAACCCTCATATATTTATTAGAATAACAGTCTTGTCAAGATGTTACATAACTATGCTCCATACAGCTGATATGATAAAGGAGGATCCCAGCCAACATGCCTGGTGGTGATCTCAACACAACAGAATACAAGAGAGAAATCAAATGCGGGTACGGTTGCGGAAATCCTCAACCAGCTTCTTTGTCTCTGCGTGATCCGGTCGATAAATCAACCCTTCTATCAGCTGATCCCTTTTTCTGACCGTTCCCTGGATGTCTCTGACAAAGTCTTCCCAAGCCTTATCATTGGCACCATCCCCAGGTTTGGGTCTCTTGGCATCTGCTCTATGCTGAAAATCTTCCAAATTCTTCATGGCATCAATCAGCTTGCGCTCGGATTCGTATCGGCGACATGCTTCTTCTTCAAGCTCTTCATTCTTCACTTTGACCTGTTCTTCTAACTGAGCTACCTGTGTCTTTAGCTCTTCTTCCCGCTCTTTGCGCTTGGCTATAGTGAGATCCCAGTGCTCTCTGAACTTAGCTAGCTTCGTGTAGGCCCTTTCCAGCTCTTGCTTCTTAGTAGCCAGTACACTGCTAACTGAGTCTACATCTAACTCCAGACGCTTCTTGGTTTCAGTCAATTCCAATAACGTGGTCTTCAGATGTTTCAGAGTTTCAGCCTGTTGCTTGGAGAAATATCCTGTTTCAATCTTTTCATGACGAAGCTGGGCATTCTCCTTCTCTAAAGCCCCTTTAGCCTTTGCTAGCTCTTCTTTCTCCGCCATCAGCTGCTTGAATACCTGTATGTCCACAGTGGTAGGCTCCTCCACCGGAGAAGGATGCAATGGCTGAACCGCTGGATAGGGCATAAGGAATTTCGTAGCTCGCTCGCGAATCCATTCCACATATGGGCCAGGAACTCGAGTATCCCCTCTGCTACCTGAAGGCTTCCCTTTCTTGTGCAAGTTCTTCCATGCCTTCTCGAGCTTGGTCAGCATCTCTTTCCCTATTGCCCCAGTGAGATACAGAGATTCCTGTATCTCCTCGGGTTTCGGCGCTCCTTGAGGTATATACCCAAATTTCCTGATCAATAAGGAAGGGTTGTAATTGACACACCCTTTCCTTCCTATTAACGGAACATTCGGGAATCCTTCGCATTTGAGTATGACCTCAACTCCGAATACCTCTTCGTTAACCCATACCACGTTCTCGGCAGTCAACCCCATCAAGCGCTCCGGCCATCCTAGAGAATCAATAGAGGTGACAAAAGGGCCTGACTTAGGCATATGATTGGTGAACCACCTGCACAGGAGAGGTACACAGCAAGACACATTCCTTCCTCGCCGCTTTTCATTCTGGTAGTGAGTTGAATGGTGGATATCTCCCAGCAAAGTAGGAATCGGGTTCTTCGCAGCCAGAATATAGAAGGCATCTGAGTCAACAAAATCAGGAATGTTCGGGAACAACACGATGCCATAAACACATACAGCAAGGATGACGTCAAAAACAACCCAGCCACCCTTCTGGGCATACTCCCGAGCCTTCTCCACCAAGACATCCAACGGAAATCCCCATACATCTCCCCTTCTGATCATCTTCCCAGTCAGCTCAGACTCTCTCAAGTACAGAATGGCAGAAAACTCAGCTAGCTTAGGCTCAGCGTCCGTACGATAGAAAGGCATCTGCTCGCGGATAGGTATATCCAAGAGTGCAAAATACTCCTCCAAGGTAGGAGCCAAAACAAAGTCGGGAAATACGAAACACCTGAGCTCCGCATCATAAAACTGTAACAGGGTATAAATGCCACTGATCTCGTAGGCCGATGGCTGATAAACATAGGTCAGAATCCTCCCATATCTCTTTCTGAAGTCACCCATTACCCTCTTCTTAGCAATAGTAATCAATTCTAACAATAGACTGATATCCGGAGACGGAAACTTGTAGGGCAACACTCTCTTCAGGGTTTCCATGTCTTGCTAAGAAACAAACACCGGAACTGGGAGGGAAAATATGTACCTGCAATACACACACGTTAGTTGAATGCAAATGGTAATGCAATGATGCAATATGATAAATATTGCAATCTGTGAACACAGGGGCTATGCTGTAGCCTGAAGAGGAACATCTCTGTGATCAAGAACAGAAAACCACCACGGTCACCAGAACCTCATGACATTAACTATCATCTGATACTCAAAATATCAATCCCCTGGTAAGAAAACCATCTGAACCTCTGTATCTGACGAGAAAACCATCTGATAATAGCATCAACCTCAGATAAGAAACCCATCTGATCCAGACAACACCTGGAGATGAATCAAGAACACCGTCTGATAAATACTGAATCATGGTTTCTGAAGGCCAGTTTTCCTGCAATAACCCAATCCCCCTCACAGGTATGATGGACCTAATCCACGGACAAAGGTACGACATCCTATGCGGTCATCAGCGTCACAGACTTTCATGAGTGATGATACGATTCCCAGAAGGAGTGGCATCATCAAGTCATGAAGAGGCCTCACTTAGCTGACTTCCAAATGATCGGTCCCCAGAGTCGACAATCCTCACGTCTGGACTCCCCTCAGATCCTCAGGACCGGAAAGGAGCACCTCTGCGAGAATCTCGTCTGAGCGTAGATTTCGTAGGGAACTGTGCCTGCTCAGCAGACAGGTTCGTCTACTACTCTCCACAACTATATCTAGGTGCATACTCAAGCCCAGGTCCGGCTTCTCACTCACAGTAACCTCCCTTGCCCACAACAATAATCACAATAATATAATGCTGGAAAATAAATGCGGAAAGGTAAAGGTACGGAAAAGTAAAGTGCAGAAAAGTAAAACACAATATGCACAACACCCAACAAATAAACACCCAAGCGCTAGGATTGACTCGCGTAGGGGATGGGAAACGGTCCCAGCATAAGGGATGGGAAAAGTCCCTAGATGCTATAAGTCCCCAGCAGAGCCGCCAGCTGTCGCTACTGCGAAAATCGGCGCCGGCTTGACAGGAGAGTCGCCACTGTGCGTTATTTATCCCTCAGAGCGGGAAAGGAAACGCTCGAAGTAAACCTCGCAAAGACGGGAAAAGGTATGGTCATCGCAACCAAAACCTGGATTCGGGAGTCGGTTACGCAAGGGGAAGGTATTGGCACCCCTCACGTCCATCGTACTCGATGGGATCCACGCTTGGTGTTTGTAAGGAAAAGGGTGTGTTATCTATCTACGCTAATGGTCAGTCTGAAAAGAAAAAGAAAAGGACAGGACTCGACAGAATATACGGTGTTCTGGGCCTACGTACTCCCTCGTGCAATGGGAAAGTCAGAGTCAACGTAGTTCGACTACCTACGACTAAACGGGGAAAAGGTTTCTCGCCAGGACATCGCGTCCTGTGCCTACGTACTTCCATACGGCATGGAAGATCAGAGCAAACGTAGTTCGACTAACTACGGCTAAACAGGGGGGTTCTCACACAGCAGTGAGAAAATAAACTGGTTCTAAAGGTTCGGGAACCTACAACTACGATCTGGTCTCAAATGCGCTCGGGCAAGAGAAAGGGATAACAATTAGTCGTCAGCGGGAAAGTCTCGATCGCACAGCCGCGAGAGAACAAAGATTAGTTGTTAGTGTGCTCGCTAGGATATCACATCCTATGCCTACATATCTTCGTCTGGTACGAGGAATCAGAGCAGCTGTAGTTCGGCTAACTACGACTCAAGCTACTCAAAAGCTACTACTGAAAGGAAAGGGAAAAGACACCCTAAAACTATAGCTGGAAAAGGGGAATCTACCTACTGATATCATGCCTGGTTGACCATCCTAATGTCTATCATAACAACTCCGCAGCGGAGAAGTCAGAGCTCCTAAGGGATCATGGCAACAGGACTAAACGGCAAACGGGAAATACTGCAAAGTAAAGAAATACTGAAAATATGCATGAATGCAACAACTAAACAAGCAAGGCGCAACGGCCGCAAACCACAGAGGTAAGGGAGCTCGGCTCTACCAAATACCAACAAGCAAAGCCACTCAATAACAAACAAGCAGAAGGAGGACCACCTCAACTTCTCATGCACACAAAGCCTACTTCCAAGATGCACCTAACTCAGAACTATCTAGATGAACACCTAAGTCTAATGCAACACAACACCACACAAGTCAAACAACACAAAGAGAAGGCTAGCTAACCTGATAAACCTCTATCTACAAAATAAGAAACTACTCCTGGGCAAGACCCCTAACAAACCTGAAACAAGCTTAATCTATCCCTGAACAAAACTCTATGCAACACCTTAAGCAAAGATCTAGGCAAAAACCTCTAATCAAAACCCTAAGCAAGAGGAAACAATCCCAGTCTCCAAGCTTCAGAACAAGCTTACCAAAGAGAGGGAGCTAAGCAGACAAACTCATAGTGCCTTACTCGGGAAAGTACCAGGAGGTTACCACTCAGGAGTCATATCCTATGCGGCTCGACAACTGTGATCAGTTTACATTCCTCCTCAGGAGAAATTAAACTCACACGAAGGCTCCAGCATCATTGGATATTTGAGAAAGCCTATATGAACTAAGGGAACTAAGTGAACAGACCCATAGGACCTTCCTCAGGAAAGTACCAGGAGGCTGACACTTAGGAATCGTATCCTATGTGGCTCAACAACTGTGATCAGTTTACATTCCTCCTCAGGAGAAATTAAACTCACAAGTTGGCTCCAACATCATTGGATACTTAAGAAATCCTAGATGAACTAGAGGAACTAAGTGAGCAGACCCATAGGACCTTCCTCAGGAAAGTACTAGGAGGCTTCCACTTAGGAATCGTATCCCATGTGGCTCAACAACTGTGATCAGTTTACATTCCTCCTCAGGAGAAATTAAACTCACAAGTTGGCTCCAACATCATTGGATACTTAAGAAAGAGGTGAGAAGAAAGAATGAAAGTCATTCATAGTGCCTTCCTCAGGAAAGTACCATAAACTCCCTTCAAACTTCAGGATCTCAAACCTCACAGACAGGGAACAAGCTCCTATACTAAGCCTCAATCCAATGCATCCTTGCAAGCTCCAACAGGACTTCATCTAACCTCCATCTTCAAGAAGAAACCACAGGTCCTCAAACCACAAGAAACTATCTCTGAAGTTCAACCACAGTTGAACTTCAAAGTCAGAAACCATCAAGACTTCTCCTATCCTCAAGCTTAGACTAAAACATAACAGAATACCCTACAAAAATCTATCAAAAATCTATAGGGAACATGCATTGGTCTAGTACAACATACTAAAAAATCAGAACGAAATTCACTACCAGATGAAAGAACTAAAATCAACAAAGCAGACATATCCACAAACCAATTATTCAATATCAAGAACAATGCAAAAATGCAATTAAAATGAAAATGCATGATTAAGCTAATGTTTTTGTACTATAAAATTCTACATTGAATTACGAGTCTACAGAAAAAGAATGGAATTATTTGATTAAACCTACTATTTTTTATGAATTTTCTAATAATATGCATGCACTAAAAAATATTAAAAAAAGTCATGTAAATGGAAAATATACCAAAAATAGTAAACAAAAATAAAATGGCATTTTTATTTTTATTTAATTTTCTAGACATTATTATGAGGTGATAGGAAAAACAAGAAATTAAAAATCAATTGTCTTTATTTTCTTATGAATTTTACAATATGCCAAAACAATTAAAAAAATATGAAAACCAAAGAATGAAAGAAAATAGAGGGGAGGTGCAACAATAGCAATTTTCTGGTTATTGTTGTATTGGGCCCACGCCAGGGGGGTGCGCATAGCAGTGGCATAGGCCCATGGGAATCAGGAATCCACTAAGAAAAAATAACAGGACAAAAAAACGCAGGGGGGTGTAACTAGTAAGTTTTCTGGGTTCATTTCCATTGGGCTTACGCACCAGGGGGTGCGAATAGCAGTGGGCATAAGGCCCAGCCCAATCACTCTATCTCCTCTCACACGAAGGGGGTGAACGAGTAAACCAGGGGGGTATGACTCAGCAAACGAGATTGGGCCTAAACCCTAATCCCAACCCTAATCCATGAAACCCTAACAAAACCTAATCTCCCTATCCATTCTCTGATCACTGTTCATCTATAACGAAACCCTAGCCGCTCATGAATCTCCTCTCCCTCTCTCTGACCTATTCTCAAGAAACCTCCACCAAATCTCAGAAACCAACAAACCCTACCCAGAACAACTTCTTCCTCATCTCAACGTAATCAACCACGAACCTCAAATCCTAAAACGATAAACCCTAAAGTTAACGAAAGACAAACAACAATGGAGGTAGTGAAAACGAACCTGGAAAGGCGAACGACTTGAAGCTCGTTGAGGAAACTAATGGTCCGTTGAAGATCCACAACCGGAGAAGACTTCCCGATGAAGGTCCCAGGCGCTTGCTGAAAAACTTGCCGTTGATGAATACGGATGAGGGTGACAGTTCTGGGAATCTTCGGTTGAAGGCGAAGATCAAGAAGATCTGAACAATTTCTGGTACTCGTTGGAAGTTGGTTGTTCTGGAAACCAAAGGATGAAGATCGTGGATGAAAGTTTGGGCGTAGGCTTTGGCTGATGCAGTTGAAGGTTCTTGGATGTTTGCTGGGAAAATTATGCTTGAGGAACGATGGAGATGGACGCGTTCTGGAATTTCTTTGAAGAATAATGAAGATGGATGCGTTCTGGAAAAAGTGTATGAAGTTTCCGGCGAGTATGAGTTCTCCGGCAAGGTGATGATGAAGGTGGACGGAGGAGGAAGATGAAGATCGGACGATTTCTGGGAATTCTGGGTAGAAAACTAACTCCGACGGGTGGTTGCGGCGGTCCGGTGACGGTTGGGGCTGCCGGCGGTGGGAAGTCACCGACTTTGCATGCCGGTCAAGGGCGTTTCCGGTGAAGTTTGTGGTGGTGCCACGTAGCGAGAGTGCTGGCAGAGGGTGAGACGTGTGTGAGACGTGTGGCAGAGTGTGAGACGTGTAGTGGGGCAGGTGGCACGAGGAGAGAGATTCTGAGCTGTGTGGTGGCTCTCCTTTATAGTGACAAGTGTCACTTTCTGGACCAAAAATTGCACAAAAAAACTGGATTGCAGATGAAGTGGGCCTCCCAAAAAAAATCCCCTCTGGGCCCATACGAAAATGCTACACTAAAATCCAAAAACTAAAAAAAAAGATGATTAATGTGGAAATGGAATAAAAACTGATTAAGACCAATTAACACTAATCAACACCTAATTAACTAATTAACCTGATTAATCCGAAAATTAACTATCTTAATCCTAATTAGACCTAAACATGATTAAAATCCTAATTAATCTGATTAAACCTAAAAAACAGAATTAACACCTAATTAAACTAATTACCCTAATTAAATCTAAAAATGATTAAAAATCTAATTAACTCTATATTAATCCAAAAAAGATTAAAACTCTACTAATTTCTATTAAAATTCTACAAAAGTCTATACCACTTTATAATATCTATTTAAAAGAAAACTATATTAAAACAAATTTTATCTATTTCTATTTAAAACTATTAAAAATTCCTATTAACATAAAAGAAAAATCTATATTCCCCTTTTTCTTTATTATTCTAAAAACAATTAAAACTATTTAAAATCTTTTATATTCTAAAAATGATAACAAAACTACTAAACCTATTTTAAAAATCTATATAAAATTTTAAAAAGAGATTTAAACTATTTAATATTCTAAAAAAACTATTTAAATCCTAAAAATGATTAAAATGCCTATTTAAAATCCACAAAAGCCTATTAAAACCCTAAAAATGCAGACAAATGCAAATGACCACCATAAAAGAGCGCACGAGACCAAATCGAATCGAACAGAGAACCCCGGGCATCAGAATATCCCCAAAATCACTATGCAAGCTGAAAATCACCGAGGAGCGCACAATTTCCCGAGAATAAAACCCTGATGATCTGGACTGGATCTGCCATATCTGATAGACGAAAACCAAGCTGTAACCCTGATATCCTCTGTCTGTGCACAAATATCATGCGTCTGATTTGCGAATATGAATTTAAACCACGAGTCAGATATGAGAATCGGTTGGTCAAATTTTAGGGTGCAACAATAGTCAACTCTAACATCTCAGCATATTCCTCCATGGTCGAAGCCAGAATGAAGTCAGGGAAAGTAAAACACCTCAGCGGGGGATCATAGAACTGCATAAGCGCGTACAATCCGTTCAGCTCATACGTGGATGGTTTGCAAACCAACCTAAGCAGTTTCCCATAACTCTTCCTGAAGCTTCTCTTCACATCATCATCAACTAAAGATATCAGACCAAGCAAAGAAGAAACATATGGAGTAGGCAACTTGTATGCCACAGTCTTCTTCAGAGTATCCATAATATCAACAGACAGAAATCCAGGCAACTAGAATCAGAAGGTATGAAATGCACCTGCAGCACAGACACACGTTAATGATATGCAAAATGAGTATGCACAATGCAATATGCAAACATGCAACAGGGATCAAGTGATATATTGCTGAAGAGATCCATCCACAATCCTGTCTCAACAGACCCGTAATACTGCTCAAACCTGGCCTCAACAGACCCATAACAATGCTCCAACCTGGTCTCAACAGACCTATAACACTGTTCTGATGAAGAAACCCCAAGTAACCACACATACTGATCCAATATCAAGAAAACCGGGTAATCTGAAGGTCAAGTTTCCTGCATACCCCAATCCCTCTCACAGGTAGGTGTCTTATCAACTGACACAAGGTACGACATCCTATGCGGTCGTCGGCGTCACAGACTTTCAAGACTGACGATGCGATACCCAGAAGGTGTGGCATCATCATATCCTGAAGATGCCTCACTTAGCCAACTTCCAATTGATCGGTCCCAAGAGTCGACAATCCAACTAACCAACAACCCCCTCAACCCAAAGGGTTGAAAAAGAAGTCAACCAGAAGAACCTCGTCTGAGCGCGGATTTTGCGAGACACTAGTACATGCAAAGCATGCACGCGCCCACTACTTTCCACAACTAATTATAGGTGCACTCAAGCCCAGGTCCGACTTATCTCTCAACAGATCACCCCCTCCCCACAACAGCAATAACAATATAAAGCTGACAATAAAATGCGGAAAGTAAAGACAGAAATGTAAATCCATACAAAACCCACGACGGGAAAACAAGCGCTAGGACTGACTCGCGTAGGGAACCGTTGGAGTCCCCAGCAGAGTCTCCAGTTGTCGCTACTGCGAAAATCGGCGCCTGCTATGACAGAAGAGTCGCCACCGTGCGTTATTTATCCCAACGGAGGGAAAGGAAACGCTCAGAGTAAACCTAACGCAAAACGGGAAAGGAATGGTCATTGCAACCAAATTCCTGGATTCGGGAGTCGATTATGCAAAGGGGAAGGTATTAGCACCCCTCACGTCCTCCGTACTCGACGGGATCCACGCTTGTTTTCTGGTACGGAATGTTATTCTATCTACACTACAGGTCAAGGGTTAAAGAAAAAGAAAATGACTCGGCAAAGTTATCGCACTTTATGCCTACGTATTCCCGTCTGGAACGAGAAATCAGAGTCAACATAGTTCGCCTACCTACAGGAAAGGAGGGGAATGTTGCTCGCTAGGATACAACATTCTATGCCTACGTACTTTCATACAGCATGAAAGATCAGAGCAAACGTAGTTCGGGCTACGGAAGACACAAGCTTGTCTGACTGTTTTTTATTACCTTATGAAAGGATTTTTCTTGATTAAGAGTCCAAGCAGACAAAAATGACACTTTGATGTTTGTTTTGAATCTTTTACGAAAGAAGTATTTTTTAATTTTGTTTGCAATCTCTGACGCGCTAGAGACTATGATTTGAGAGTGACTACGTCGCGTGTCACCCAAAGGGTACCACACTAAGCAGCCAGACTACTGGAAAGAAGCTCTCCAGCAACCCTTTCTCAAATAGCTTAAGGCTCGTAACATACGACATCGATTAACCTTATTACTGTATTTTTGAGTTGTTTTGAGATAAGAAGAGAAAGAAGCTCTAAAGAGCCTAGGGTTGAAAAGGGAATAAAAACTAACCTAATGTTGTCATGCATGGATAAGAATCCTAATGTCTGTCATAATTCCCTCCTGCCCAAAGGAAATCAGAGATCCTAGGGGATAAACAGAAAAGAAAGCAAGCAAATACAGTAAAATGCATGCAATGCAGCAATACAAGCGAGGCAAGGGAGTCCTTCTCAACCTCGAACCTGGGAAAACAACAGGCAAAGTGAATCAACATTCACTTCAAACCTAGGGGGCAAGCTGAACAAGCCAACAAACAATACAGAGAAACAAAAACCACAACAGAGGAGGCAGCCCAAGCAGCAACACCAAACTCCTACAGCAATCAACAACTCTAAACAGCAACAGATGATCTTGACAGCAAAGGTTGACAGCAACAACCTTCATCTTCATGAATGCTCCTATCCTCAAGCTTCAACAAACTTTCAATCTTCACCAAGCTTCAACAAGCTCCAGACTTCATCTAGCAAACAGCAAAACCCTAGCTTCAACAAGCAACCAGCTTCAACAAGCAGCAATCCTAGCTTCAACAAGCTTCTAGCTTCAACAAGCACAAAATTCAACAAGATCCCAGCTTCAACAAGCACCTCCAAGGGAGAATCAATCAACAAGATAAAGCTGAAGTGTTAGGAAACTCACTGACAACCAAGGGGAGTCATTAAGATCTTAACACTGTAATAGAATGGCATCCTCAAAGTTCTACTCTTAAAGCATGCCATTCATCCCTCCAAAGGAGAGATGTGACTTCTTTAAGAGGACTTTATGTCATTGGATTGAATGGAGATGAACAATACACTCCATGTTTGAAGAAAGAAACAAAACTAGTCTAATGCTCTTCCTAAAACCCTAGTTTTCCTAAGCTCCTAACAAGCACTCCACAAGATGAGAAAATCTTCATGTCCAAGCTCCTTCAAGCTCTCCAAATCATCTTCAATTGGTATTCATCTTCATCCAAGATCAAAAGCAACACCACCCTAATCTAAGGGGAACTATTGAATCAAACTAGTCAAGTTAGTTCACTAGAAACACCTAGAAGTTAGTCTTAAAACTAATTCTAATTAAAATACCAAAGGTGATTGTAAAATCCTACAAAAATTACTAAGGGTTCCTAAACCTATTAAGAATCTCTCATACAAAAACCACGGGGTTAAACATTCATTTGGACCTAAAACTATGCCTTAAACCTAAAGGTACCATCCTAAAACCCTAATTCTACACCACATAATGTTCAATGTTCAAACTAGCCTAAAATTCTTTCACAAAAATATGAGAAAATTACTAGGGGTACATGCATATCTAAGCTATCTATCCCAAAAAGAAGCAATTCAAAATTCTACACCAATTAGTCATACCAAAATCAGCAAGAAAGCATACCAACCATATTCAAAATAAAAGCAATTAAACTATAAAAAATGCAATTAAAATCTAAAATGCATGAAAAATAAAATTCTCAATTTCCTAAAATTCTAGACTCTCTAAAGAGTCAGGGGAAAAAACCTGGATTAAAAAGATTAATTTTCCTAATTATTATGAATTATTTCCTAACTATATGCAAAATATGAAATTAAAAGAAAAACAATGAAAATTGATAAAACTGCGTTGCAAATAGCAATAAAATCTAGTTAAAATCCAAACCTGGGCCCAGAATGGGGGTGCGCATATCAAACCTGCCTAAGCCCAAACCAATATTAAAACAACTCAGAAAATAAAAGGGAAATTGGAAAAAGGGCGTGATGAATAGCAACATATTCCAATTCATATCTCCAATTGGGCCCAAGTTGGGGTGTGGATAGCAAGTAATCAACTAAGCCCAAACCAAAACGTTTAATGAAATGGAGCGTTTCATCTAAAATCCCTCTCTTCAGGTTTTGAAACGCGATCATGGCCGTTAGATAGGGTTCTCAGTCAAGGTCAAAGCATCATCTGAGGGTTGGGAGTCATCGTCCCCAAAACATTTGAAAATGGAGGGAGAAGCTCAAACGGGGGCCTGAGCTTTGCGCCACCGTCTTCTCCGACGTGGCACATCTAAAAATGCACCAATCAGGCCAACTGAATACCCTATCTCACTTGAAATTCTCTCCTGAGTCCAAAAAAGACCTCCATTTCCATTGATTCTAACCCTAAAGCCAAACCCGATCCAAGTTGCAGAGATTCATCCAATTCTTGATCACCACCAAACTTAAAATTAAAGTCATCAATGTCATCTACACTCTTCAGGGATCAAGATTAACCACTCAGCCATGCCTAAAGCCTCAAGAATCTCAAGATATTCCTCTTAACAGAATTCTGATCACAACCTAAAGTATCTCTAATCATCCCAAATTTGTGCCTAAATCCAACCTAGCAACATCTATATCCTAACCACATATCAAATGCTAATCAATTTCCCCTAATCTAAGCTAAAAAAAGAAAGTTACAAACCTGGAAAAACTGGATGAACAGAAGGTGCAAATGCTCGATTCAACCTCCAATCTTTTGCAGAATCACTTAAGAACCACTTCTAAAGCTTCTCCAATGATCAATTTGTCTTGAAATCCCCTCTATCTCCAAACCCGATTCTGAGATGCAATGAAGAAAATTCAGTTGCTATTTCTTGTTTCTGGCTCAATCCTTCCTAAAAAACCATCTGAATCAGTTGCAATGCTTATATAGAGTGTGATGGAAACCTCTAGAACTTTCTGTAACAACCACAATGAGATTTTGAATTTCTCATATCCCTTGAAAATCTCATATGTGGAAATCATGCCTTGCTCTGTTCTAGCTCTCACACTCACTTGAATTTCTCTCCTCTTGACATTTTGAATTGAAAGGGAATGATATCTTCCTTGTTTTTGATCCAAAGGTATGTAATTCAAATGTTGCTTCCATCTTAAGTAACAAAAAGGGAACCATGTGAAATTGGCCTCAAATTCAAAAGGTAATATTTCCATCCTTTCCAAAATATGTTTTCTGATCAATTTGGTATATAACATTGCTTGGTTTGGCCATAAATCAAGAATTCCACAATTTTGGCCTTTTAATCACTTTAATTTCTTCATTTCAAAGCCATTCCAAACCAACTTCTCCTATGAGCCAATTCAAAGCCTCTTTGATGCATGGTCAAGGTTAAAACCCTATTTTGAGCAACTTTCTAGTTGAACAATTTTCCATTTGAGGCCTCTAAGTTGGAGATTTTGACCCATGCTTGAAAATGACCTATAATCACCAATACCCAAAATACCCCTGGATTGCCAAGATCATAACTTGAGTTCTACAAATCCTCTTGAGGACTTCTAGTACTCTATGGAAATATAGGATCAAGATATACAACTCTCATGTTGGCCAAGAATCCATTTGAAAGCTCATTGAAGGGCAAAATTTGCTTGGAAGTCAAGTGACTTTCACAGATAAATTTCAGTGTCCTCTGATGACCTGTAATTTGCAAGAACCATAACTTGAGTTCTATAAATCCCCTTGAGGACTTCTAGTACTCAAATTAAAGGTATTGAGATTATCTACAAGTTTCATGTTGGCCAAGAATCCATTTGAAACTTGTATCTTGACTTATATGGCTTTGAAGTTAAGCACTAAACAAGGGATTTTACACTGAAACCCTAATTTAGCAACTTCCCACATCCTTGATTCTTCTTTGCTTAACCTTGGCACAACACCACACATGTATCAACATACCAATCCATGAATCCCATGACTTCTAAGTAAGCTTTGATGCTCTCAAATTACTCAATTGAACTAGGATTGAACCAGATGAAACCCTAGTTGACTGTACCTCAACTGTGGCTCTTGTACTTGAATCAATGACTTGTCTCAGCTTCAATAGGGCCCTTTAGGAATTCCATGAGATCCATAAACACCTCAAATTCACATTCCCTGTTTCACATCCCACTGATGATTCTCAATATTCCTCAAGATAAGAGCAAAACCCACATGTAGGCACCCAAACTTCTCAAGACTTCAAATCACTTCTTGATGGCTTGGATGACTTCTCAATCTTGGATAACACCTCTTGCTAGGATCTTCTCTTGATAGACACCCTTGATCCCTTATTGGAGGTATGTTATGCTAGGATATGCCAATGATTGAGTTATGTACATGATGTAACTATGCAAATGAAATGCAATGAAACATAAATCAGGTAAGAAAAGGTTGAGCAAATTTTGGGGTGCAACATAGGCCAGTCATCACAGTCCTAGTTCCAACCAACATCAGTGGTCCAAGAACTCAAGCTTGCCTGAGCTTCAGCAGTCTTTGTACTCAGCTTCATATTAGCACATTAGACAGGTACACAGCTCCCCCTGTCATACATAATCAGTACTCCCCCTAAGAGAGAGAACCCAAGCATATGAAGAATCACCTTCATATTCACACACTGGTAGCACATGCAACTTCTGCACCCCTTGGTTTTACAGACAACACCAGAACCAACCCTTATAGGAGAGGTAGTTGCAGGATAGACAACTGTTGCACCCCAAAATTTGACCAACAATTATTTATTCACTGAGTGTTTGAAAGTTGATACCTTCATCAGACAGTTCAAGAGGTCCTCAGAGGAAGTGGATTGAAACCAGGGTTGTGTGCTTCATAGCTTGAGAGTTGTGGGTGCTCCTCAGATGATTCTGAGACTTTGAGAATGAACTTGATGTTTTGAGAAAGCCTATGAGATGTCTTGAAAGCCATCATGGAGCCCAGAGAGGTCATTATGCAAGAATTCAGAAGATTCAACCATGAATGGTAGAATTAGGGTTTTGACTGGGTCAACCCTAGGATAACTGAAGTTTTGGAGAAGGTTGAGACCCAATCCAAGGGCCATGAGATCATGGAATGATGCATAGAGGTGTTATAAAGATGATTCCTAGACCAACTCATCATGATTGAAGGGTTTGAGAAGTTTTGAGTTAGGGTTTTCTGAGGATTGTCAGTGAAAAAACCCTAATTTGATCCCTATCTTCCAGGCAGTTTTATCTCTAGATGTGATTGATATCTCATCTTCCCCACAACATGAATGTTGTAGAGCTTGTTCTTAGCTTTAATTTGAGTGGTGGAAGTCCTTGATAGGATGTGCAGAGCTCAAGTTATGGTTCTGACAAATTACAGGTCAGCTGAGGTGTGTGAATCTGGGTCCTTGAAAGTCACCCAACTTGCAGACAACTTTTTCCCTAGTAGGATGATTCCTATGATCTCTTGGTCAACATGAATGTTGAAGGGCATCTTCTTAGCTTTAATTTGAGTGGTATAAGTCCTTGATAGGATTTGTGGAACTCAACTTATGGTTTGAACAAGACAGGGGTATTTTGGTCATTTGTCAGTTATAGGTCATTTTAAGCAAAGGCCATATCTCCTATTTCCAAGCCTCAAATGGAAAAACTCAAAACATGAAAGTTGTTCAAAATGGGATTTTAAGTCTAGAAAGAAGGTCATGCATTGTTGGAAAATCTCATAGCATGGATTGGCATGATTGGTTAAAAATGAACTAAAAATGGCTTATAAGTTTAAAAAGTTGAATTTGAAAATTGGTTTGGAAGATCTAGGAATCCAAAGTAGGTCATCCAATATATCATTTTGATTGGAAACATAATTTTGAGAACATTGGTTTAAATAGAATTTTGATTTGAAGCTTGAAAATGGGACATGCTTTGGAAAATTGAAACTTGCATATTAAGGCACCTTTGGAAATCTTAACATAAGGCAAGGAAAGGCCTGATTTTTACTCATTCCTTCTCAATATCTCACATAAGGGTATTTTGACACCAAATTGTAAGGCATAAGGCATGAGATGAGAGGAATTCAATATGTCATCACATGAGAAAATCAAGACTTTTCTAGCTCATTCTAGAAGGATCTAGGAGCTTCCATCAATCATTATAAGAAGAGTGATCCACAAGGTATTGAAGGTTGGTGAATGTTGAAGAATTCAGAGGAGAAAGAGAGAGAAGAATTGCCATTGAAGAGCTTCCTTCAAGATCAAGCAACTTGGGATTTCTTCCACCACAAGCTTTCTTCTTCAAAGCTTTTGCAAACAGAAAGATCCTCTCCATTAGAGGAGTGTTTGGCATCAATTGCAAGCTCTGCAACTACTCATAGCACCACTCACCATCACCATTCAACAAGTTCTTTCTTCTCCATATATCTCCTAATTTATATGCTTTCTAACTGGCTTGTAGATATAGAATGAGCATGCTAGGATAGTTGTTTAGTTCCCTAGAGTTTCAGAGGGTTTGGTGAGGATTGATGGCAGGTGCAAGAATCTGTTAGGATCAAGAGCAAGCTGGATGTTAGGTTTTAATGCACGTGCTATAGTTTATTGTAATCAGGATAGCATGTAGAAGAGAATTATACCATTAGAATTAAGAATCCTCATGATCGATATCAGTGAAAATGGTGGAACCAAGAACTTCATCCATTCTGTTTGCGAGTTTTAAGAAGATTCAATGGAAAATATGAGCATAGTTGTGTTCCTGGTGATTAATAGATCAACTTTGCTTTTGGAATTTTTAATTTTCGTTGAGAAGCGAAGGAGAACGATGGTGATGAAAATCCATGCATGAAGCTCGCGGGTTCTGAAAACCCTAGGTATTTGGGGACGATGACTGGCGTCCGTTGGATGTTTCTGAAATGCTTGACCTATTATGCTAATCCAACGACTCAGATTGAACTCAGAAACGGGGGGAAAATTCAAATGCCCCAAAACGCTGCCGTTTCAATTAGTGAGCGCGTCTGGGCTTGATGGATCCAACTTGCTACGCGCACCCCCCCCCCTTTTTCAGCCCATTCAGTATAACAACTAACCTGCCTTGCTATTTTCACCCCCTCCCCTTTAATTGTTTTCTTTTATTTTTTAATTCCTTTAATGTTTTCTTGTTCTTTAAAAATTCATAAAAAATAGAAAATTTAATATTTTTTCATTCTTGTTTTTTTCATATGTTCATAAATTTGTCTAAAAAATTCTAAATAAATAAAATGTCCATTTTATTTTCTTTTCATATTTTTAGTATATTTTTCATTTTTATAGCTTTTTAATATGTTTAGTTTTGTACATGATTTTGTAGAATTTCTTTTAGGACTTTCCTTTAGTCTTTTTAGCTCATTCTTTTTTGTGTAATTAGATATTGAATCATAGTTCCCCATAGGATTTAATTCTTGTTTTTTAGATTAAAATTTGATTAGTTTAGTTAGGCTAGCATTAGGGTATCCTAATTAGGGTTTAGGTTGTGTATAGGTGAGGAAATTCATTTTCTTCAGATAGTTTTGTCTTGATTTTTGGGTAGAGGCATGTGTGGATGTTATGGGTAGATGTTGTAGACCCTTGTGAATAATTGATAGATTTTTACCCCTTGGTTTAGTATTTTTAGGTATTTTCTGAAGTTGCCTGGTGATTTTGTCTGTTCTGTGGTTATTTGTTCATCTCTGGGGTTTATTTTGGGGAATTTGTTGTGGGGCTTGTGTTGTATTGAAGAGCTTGTTGGAGAGCATGATGAAGAGAAGATTGTAGATCAAGACTCAGAGACCCAGAGCTTGGAGCTTATTCCCTGTCTGTGAGGTTTGAGATCCTGAAGTTTGAAGGAAGTTCATGGTACTTTCCTGAGGAAGGCACTATGAATGACTTTCATTCTTTCTTCTCACCTCTTTCTTAAGTATCCAATGATGTTGGAGCCAACTTGTGAGTTTAATTTCTCCTGAGGAGGAATGTAAACTGATCACATGTTGTTGAGCCACATGGGATATAACTCCTAAGTGGAAGCCTCCTAATACTTTCCTGAGGAAGGTCCTATGGGTCTATTCACTTAGTTCCCTTAGTTTATCTAGGATTTCTTAAGTATCCAATGATGTTGGAGCCAACTTGTGAGTTTAATTTCTCCTGAGGAGGAATGTAAACTGATCACATGTTGTTGAGCCACATGGGATACAATTCCTAAGTGGAAGCCTCCTAGTACTTTCCTGAGGAAGGTCCTATGGGTCTATTCACTTAGTTCCCTTAGTTTATCTAGGATTTCTTAAATATCCCGTGATGTTGGAGCCTGCTTGTGAGTTTAGTTTCTCCTGAGGAGGAATATAAACTGATCACAGTGGTTGAGCCACATAGGGTATGACTCCTGAGTATACACCTCCTAGTGCTTTCCTGAGGAAGACACTATGAGTCTGCTTACTTAGCTCCCTTTCTTTGGTAAGCTTGTTCTGAAGCTTGAAGACTGGGATTGATTTCTTTTGGTTAGGTTTTGCTTTAGGGCTTTGCTTAGATTTGATCAGGATTCTGTGTTAGGGTTAGGATTAGAGAGTTGATTCTTTCTCAAGTATGTTTTGTTTGCCTGATGGCATTTCATTCCTTTTATCTGTTCATTGCTTGATAGCATGTTGTTTATTTTCAGTATGATTACTGTTATTTCATGACTGGCTTGAGGTCGAGATGAGCTTGTGGAGGCTGAAGCCCCACACACATTTCCTCCCTCACTTGCATTGCATGCATTTTACTGTTAAAGCTGATGCTTTTGTCTGTTTTGGTGTATCATTGACATGATCCCTTAGGACTCTCATTTCCTCTGATGAGGACTTGATGATAGACTTTTAGGTTGAAACCTATGCATGACAACATCCAGGAGTTCCCTGTTCAAACCTCAACCATAGGATGAATCCATGGCATGATAACAGTAGGACTTGATAGTCTCCCTCCTAGTTGGGCCTGTTCTTTTCTCATCTCGAAGCAGTTTAAAATACAGTAATCATGAATGATTTCTTTCGTACGTTACGAGCCTTAAGCTATCTGAGGTGGGATGTTTAGTATGGTACCCTTTGGGTGACATGCGACGCATTCACTCTCAGGTCATAGTCTCTAGTGCGGTTGAGATCGCAAACACAATAAAAAACATTTCTTTCAGGAGATAACCCGTAGTTTCCCGAACTACGTTTGCTCTGATCTTTCATACCAGATGAAAGTACGTAGGCATAGGATGCGACATCCTAGCGAGCAACCTTCCCCACCTTTCACCCGTAGTTAGCCGAACTACGTTGACTCTGATTTCTCGTTCCAGACGGGAATACGTAGGCATAAAGCGCGACGCTTTGCCGAGTCATTTTTCTTTTCTTTTTCAGCCAGCCTTGATAGGTAGATAGATTATAACCAACCCGTCCAAGTAAACACACAAGCGAGGATCCCGTCGAGTACGACGGACGTGAGGGGTGCTAATACCTTCCCCTTGCGTAACCGACTCCCGAACCCAGACAATGGTTGCGACGACCTTGTCTTACCCTTTTTTGTCAGGTTTTTTCCGATCGTTTCCTTTCCCGCTCTAGGGGATAAATAACGAAAGGTGGCGACTCTTCTGTCATGCCGACACCTTATTTTCGCGCAAGCGACAGCTGGCGACTCTGCTGGGGACTATGTAGCATCTAGGGACTTTTCCCATCCCTTATGCTGGGACCGTTTCCCATCCCCTACGCGAGTCAATCCTATCGTTTGTGTGTTTGCTTGTTGGGTTGCGTTTATTTATCGCATTTTTACTTCCCGCATTTTATTTCCCGCATTTTATTTCCAGTTTGATATGATTATCTGTGCTGCTGTGGGAGAGGGATGTTACTGTGAGTGAAAAGCCGGACCTGGGCTTGAGTACACACCTAGATATAGTTGCAGAGAAGTAGTAGACGAACCTGTCTGCTGAGCAGGCACAGTTCCCTACGAAAATCTGCGCTCAGACGAGATTCTTGCAGAGGTGCTCCTTTCCGGTCCTGAGGATCTGAGGGGAGTCCAGACGTGAGGATTGTCGACTCTGGGGACCGATCATTTGGAAGTCAGCTAAGAGAGGCCTCTTCATGACTTGATGATGCCACTCCTTCTGGGAATCGTATCGTCACTCATGAAAGTCTGTGACGCTGATGACCGCATAAGATGCCGTACCTTTGTCCGTGGATTAGGTCCATACCTGTGAGTGGGGTCGGGATATTGCAGGAAACTTATACCTTCAGACCACCTGGTTTTCTTGACAGTGGATCAGTTATGTTGGTATCAGGGTTCTCGGTGGCAGATTTGACTGTTCTTGACAGAGCGAGTTTTTGATCAGAGGATTTTTATCGTCGGGTGTTTGTCTGTTCTTGATAGAGCAGGCTGTGGTCAGCATATTATCATCAGAGGTTTGTCCTGAATGGAGCAGATTTTGAGTGGGGTCTGAAGATCTCATCGGCAATTGTTGTTTGTTCTTGATAGGGCAGATTTTGAGCAGGGTCTGAAGATCTCATCAGCAGCTGTGTGTTTGTTCTCGATAGGGCAGATTTTTGATTTGGGGTCTGAAGACTTCATCAGCGGACACTTTCTGATCATACATCCCGGGTCCTTATTATCAGACACCTATTCTTGTCAGAGCAGAATTTTGATCTCGATCCTATCAGATGGTTATTCTCAGCAGATCAGATCAGTGGTTTTACACCGGGGTTTCGTTCTCATCAGTGACTGACGATACCGAATCTCCACAGCAGCCACCTGGATATACTGTTGCATGCCTGCATTTTGCATTAGCTCGCATATTCATTTTTGCATCCCATTAGCATGTGTCTGTGCTGCAGGCGCATTTCGTACCCTGATTCTGGTGTCCCGAGCAATATGAGATATTTTCTTCCATGAATGGATCTAGTCTCATCACTGTATTGACACTATGTTGGCACGTTGACACCAGAATTAGGGGTGATCTCCTGAACGTACAGACACCCATGGCATTAGCATAATTCATCTTGCATGACAGAAGCCGGGGCTTGTCTTCTAACCCTTGTGTTTGCAGGTTTGACTCAGAATCGAGCAGCTCAGACTAATGGAGCAGATACAAGCTGAACTGGGGAAAATCCAAAGCCAGCTGGGGCAGGTCATGAATGACATACAGGCAGTGCGTCTGGACCAGCAAGTACTCAGAGAGGAGAATCAGCAGCTGCAGAATCAGTTGAGCTTTCTCATGGGAGTGGTGAGAAGTATGCTAAATAAGAAGAGTGGTCAAGCACCCAAGGAGGAGACCAAAGTGCTTCCCCCATTGCCGTCATTGCCACCCGTGCTGAAGCCAAATGGACTTCATAGATCCTCTACACAGCATGAAGCTCGAGGCCTGTCTCGTCAGCAGTCGCGCCAGGCATCTCAGAATAACCCTGAAGGTTATAATCAAAAGAAGAAGCTACTTGATAGAGCTGTGGACCCAATACCTGTGAGTTATGCCCAGCTGTTGCCACTGTTGGTTCAGAACCGTGTTCTCAAGCTGCGGACCTCGGATCCCCCAAATGACGTGTCACTAGACGTTGATCTAAGCATACGTTGCGATTTCCACTCAGGGGCACCAGGGCACCATGTTGGAACATGTAAGGCTCTCAAGAATAAGATTCAAGACCTTATTGACTCAAGGGCAATCAGGCTTGTGCCGGGCGGCATGAGAGCATCGGGAAAGTTCATCCCATATCCTGCAGAAGAAGTGAATAATTCCATTCCCTTGCCTGAAGCTGAGAAAGATCTTGAATACGTCCCTCAACCTTTGGTGACTGAATCGCCTCGCCCGCAGTTTCTTCCTGGATCAAGCTCAAGGGCGCAAGCGCCTAAGCAAGGGACCTTTGCCACTCAGAAACGACGACCTCTTACTCTTGGGCGGAAAGAATACCAACACCAGGATCACAAGAGACCTCGCAACCACTTAGAACGAAGGAATGCTTCTTCCCGTCCAGTGCCTGTGCCGTATAGCCAGATTCTTCCACAGTTGATTCAGAATTCTTTGGTGGAACCGAAAGCTCTCAAGCCCGTGCCAGAGCCTTACCCTCCAGGGTACAATCCTCATGTTCAGTGCGGTTACCATGGTGGATCTCCGGGGCATTCAACTAAAGATTGCAAGGCTTTCCAGGCGAAAGTGCAACAGTTGATCGACGAAGGGTGTATTTCCTTTCTAGACGGAGTCTTGGTGGTACGTGACAACCTCTCGGCTGTTTGAGCTCGCAGATTCAGAGGGTTATTTCCAGAAGCCAGTGATCCAGACAGGCAGACGTCCTCAACATTGGCAGTCCTCGGACTTTTTACCATTTGCATTTGTAGTTTCTTTTCTGTTAGTTACTACTTGCTGTTAAACATTGTATGTTTCGAATGGTGATGTTAATAAAGTGACTATGCATTTTTTCTGAACTAATTATGTCGTTGTCACTCATTTACTGCATTACACTGACACTTGCATTTTATTTACTCTGATTTCTTACTATGATTAGCAATGAGCGGAGGGAGGATGATGAAACTGAATACTCATAGCTGATGATCGTATTACTTTCAGATAAAACTTTGCTGATGACGTATAAGGCATTGTTCCAAATCCCTAAACACCGGAGAAATAAGGAAGAGAATCCCTTGTTAACCACTTCGAGCCGAGAAGTAGGAGTTTCTTTCGGATTTTTAAACCCTCATATCGTAACCCGGGGCAGGGTAGTTGTCAGTTAGCTTGATCGAGCGTTCAAGTCTTATAGAGGAGTGTTGTCCTTCGAGGACCAATCACATCATATTCCTCTCCAGAGGTCGTACCTCATCAACCACAATGGTTAAACCTCACCAATCAGGAGTGAGACAGTTATAAGCCTCTCGGATAAATCCAGACAGCCAGTGTCGCATGACTTGTTCCAAGAAAAAGAAAAAGAAATAAGAAAGCCCGCTAAGTAAAAAAGAGAAGCTAGAAAGCAAATACTTAGGCAAAAATCAGGGCATCCCGCTGGACTTCAAAAGGAAAAATCGAAAAGAACTCAAAAGGAGTCAGTCCAGGCAAAAATTAGGGAATAAAAAAAAAATGAATGAAAAAGAAAAGGATTATAAAAGAGAAAAATCCTTAAACAAGGACGAAGTCGTGTAGACACAGACGCCGAAAACGAAAAAGGAGTAACTGTCACTCCGAAACACCTTGTGAGTTCTTTAACCAGTTGTTCCCAATGATTCAACATACCTCTCGGAGAGGCAAGCGCTCGAGCCAAGTTAGCTGGACTTTAGGATCGGAGAACATCACGTAGAAGGGGTGGGTACAAATCATAATTTGAGCCGAATATCCTTTGTTTCACTAACCGTGAACCCGACCACGATACAACCCTTAAAAGACCTAATTGAGGCAGGGTTTATTCTGAAAGCGCATTACGATAAGGTTGAGTAACCTGACTCCTTCATGATTTGCTAATCATATCCTTATTGCATTTTTCACTGATCATATCAGCATTGCGTTTGAACTCTTTGGTTCATCCGTCATTCACTAGCACGACGCGTAAATGAGTGGCAGTACAACATTTCTTCGAAATTTGCATGAACACTACATTAAAATTACCATTCGTGAATAAACAATCTTAATTGCAGGTTAGTAGCTGATATGAAGGAACTTCAACAAGGAATAGTCAATCAGGACTGAATCGTCAGAGGTCTGAGTCAGAATGGCGTGCTGTGAAGCCCTGTGAATCTGGGGCATTGACTTCCTGTGAGTTTGGAATCAGTTTGTCTGAGGACAAGCCCCGGAGAATCAGTTGATTATGGGGCAGTTTATGCAAGAAGCGGTTGGTCGGAAGTGAATCTTCTCGAGACCCAGTCAGGGGCAGTTATCCGGAATCCTTGCGATTTGGGGGCAGATCCCTCCAGTGTTCGATCAGAGCATGTTGAGTCGCTCATCGCTCGTTCAGGGGCAAATTACTTCAGGGATATTGAAGCCGACCATGCTGAGAGTTGATTAGTTGAGGATGAATCCTCCCGTTGTGCAGATGCTGGGGCAAGCCCTCTGAAGATTGTCTTGTTGCCAGTTGTTTTCGGCTCAGAATGAATTATTCCCAAAAGTTGGATTGGGGCAAATTGAATTGCGCTGAGGCAAGTTGTTCAAATGAGTTTGTCCACCCTAGAAAGAATTGAGTATCGGGGAATCGTGTCATCACCCTACCAAAACCTGAACCTTCTGAAGAAGCCTTGTTGTTATCCTACAGCCTAACCGGTTACTCGGCTCCATGATTGGTAGTTGAATCAGGATTGTTTCTCAGCAGAGCTGTACAGTTTGAGATTGTTTCCCCTGTACAGTTTGAGATTGCAGCAGATTGAGATGGCGTTTATCCCTTATCAGATCAGGGTCAAGATTACCCTCAGTAGACCAGGATTGATATCCCCGAAGCAGGGCGAGTCCTCCTTCTCCAGCAGAGTTCAGTAGTCTCTCCTCCGCAGAATCTGAACGCAAGAAGGTGAGCATTGATATGTCTCCCCAGGCAGAGAGGATTCTCTTCCCCAAGCAGACGCATCCTGAAGGAGCGTCACCTCATTAGCTGAGTCAAGCACCGAAGAATGATGTCTTTGTCCCCCAGCACCGGGTCACAAGTGCAGATTTTATAGAAATGTTTGGGTACCGAAGCTCGTGTTTTCCCCAGTAAAATCGCCGAAGCAGGTGTCTCCCCCAGCACCGGGTCACAAGTGCAGGTGTCGTAGGAAATTGTTCGTATACCGAAGTATGCAGTAACTGATGGTGCCAGACTGAAGTCTCCAGCGGAATTGAGATTCCCCACCAGAGTCATGCTCTCTCCTGAAGTTGGATGATTCCCTCTTCCCCAGTAGAGTATTGGAACAGCTGATGTTGTATTCCCCTGTAGAGTTGTACTCTCCCCCCGAAGTCAGATGATTCTTTCTTCCCCAGCGAAATTGAAATTCCGCACCAGGGTCGTACTCTTCAGTGAAGTAGAATGATTTCTCTCCCCGGCTGAGTCCGCAGAAAAGCAGAATCCTTGGAAGCAGTTGAGACCTTCAGTGGATATTCCCTAGCAGAGCGTGGGGCAGCTGATGTTGTATTTCCCCAGAGTCGCACTCTCTCCAGCGAAGCAGAATGACTTCTCCTTCCTCAGCCGAGTTTGCAGATGCCCAAGAGAGCCAAGTCCTTGGAAGTTGATCAGATCATGATTGATTTTCCCCAGTGGAGTGTGGAGCAGCTGAAGTTGTTTCCCCACAGAGTGGTTATCCCCAGAAGAGTAGCCGAGACGGCCGCGCAGTTCATTCTCGCGATTGATATCAGCAGGTCCAAGTTCTCGTAGAGCTTCGTCCCCCTGCAGCAGTCAGCTGAAGCTGTTTCCCCTGCAGCAGTCAACGGAAGATCATTTCCCCAGGCGGAGTCCAATTGATATTGGCATGTCCACGTTCTCCTCAGCAGGATGATTCCTCTACCTGAGTAGTTCTTGTCTCCTTGACAAAAGGGTTCCCTCCTCCCAACATTTATTTTGCAGACGGGATCACATCATTGTGCATGACTGCATAGCATTTAACATTGCATAGCATTTAACACTGCATAGCATTTAACATTGCATAGCATTGTGCATGATTGCATGGCATTTAGCATAAACGCATATCATTCCCACCGTGTGGGGCATAGCGCAGAAGCATATGCATCATAAGCATGATCTAGGTTACTATCATTCTTGTTTTACAGGCGTTCCACCAAGAGACCAGTTGCTCAGGACGATTCCTGACATTATCCCCAACAAGGTCGCTTTCTTAAGATGATTCTTAAGACCCCGGTGTAATCCCCACAGTCGCTCGCTCAATATGATTTTTGAGATCCCCAGCGAAGTCTTCAGTTCAAGACGATTCTTGAATTCCTCAGTAGGGCCGTTTGCTTAAGGTGATTCTTAAGGCCTCAGTGCAGTTTCCCGATTTGTTTGCTTAGGATGATTCTTGAGCTCCCCAATAGCGTCCCCAGCAAGAGTGGCCCAGGGAGATTCCTGGAATACCCAACAGAATAAAGTCTCCAGAAAGGTTATCAGTTCAGGATGATTTTTGGAAGCGCCCTGCGGAGTTGTTTGTTCAAGATGATTTCTGGAACCCCCAACAGAGTGGAGGGCCTTTCCCCAGCAGGTGGTTGGCACTTCCCCAGCAGCAGGCAGGTAGATTGATATCCCCAGCCGAGCACAGTCATGATTGGCAGATGGAATGTTTCCCCAAGCGGATCCTGAAGGATTGCCCAGCAAGCCGAAGTTTGTTTATCCCCGTGAGTTTGAGGACTTAATGACATGAGTGTCTTGTAGCCCGAAGGCTATGTTCCCTAGAAGGGTCGTTCCCCCAGAAAGCCGTTCAGAGCATTTATCGCTTTCCCCGTGCAGAGTATAGCAGAAGATAGTGTGTTGATCAGCTTGATGTGCTGTGTTCTCCGGAGGAGTCTGTCATCCTCAAGTGCAAGTCCAGACAAGCAGAAAATGCAGTTCCCTTGAAGGGTAGCTTTTCCTCAGCATAATGGTTACTCTCCCCGAGAGGATGATTCCTCTTCCCAGCATTTACTCTGCTGGGGCATTTCCTGGCGTGATTGCATAGCATTTACCCAAAAGCGTAGCATTCCGTTTCGCACGGAGCATTACGCTCATTCTTCCAGCATTTGCATATGAAGCATGAACCAGGAGGTTACCTTGTTCTCGAGCAGAGATACTTGCTCCCCAGTAAAGTTGGTAGGAATCGTCTGAGTGAGCTCTTTTGTTATTCTCCAGCAGTTGTTGAAGTCGTTGGGGTGAACTCTCTCGTCTTTCTGCAGCAAAGTCTACAAGGTCGTTTGGGGGAACCCTTTTTTTACTTTTCCCCAGTGAGTCATCAGGATTGTTTGGGTGAACCCCCATTCTTCTCTCCTCAACCGAGTTGTTAACTTGATGATTATGTTCGGTGACCCGGCGTGTTCGCTTTCATTTAGCAACGACTTGACAAGATGTCAAGAGAATAGCAGCGTGTATGTTTGATCCCAAGCTCAGGTTTCGTACCTTTGGATATGTTTGATTCCAAGCTCAGGTTTCATACCTTTGGATATGTTCGCCTCCAAGCTCAGGTTTCGTACCTTTGGATATGTTTGATTCCAAGCTCAGGTTTCGTACCTTTGGATATGTTTGATTCCAAGCTCAGGTTTCGTACCTTTGGATATGTTCGCCTCCAAGCTCAGGTTTCGTACCTTTGGATATGTTTGATTCCAAGCTCAGGTTTCGTACCTTTGGATATGTTCGCCTCCAAGCTCAGGTTTCGTACCTTTGGATATGTTTGATTCCAAGCTCAGGTTTCGTACCTTTGGATATGTTTGATTCCAAGCTCAGGTTTCGTACCTTTGGATATGTTTGATTCCAAGCTCAGGTTTCGTACCTTTGGATGTGTTTGATTCCAAGCTCAGGTTTCGTACCTTTGGATGTGTTTGATTCCAAGCTCAGGTTTCGTACCTTTGGATGTGTTTGATTCCAAGCTCAGGTTTCGTACCTTTGGATATGTTTGATTCCAAGCTCAGGTTTCGTACCTTTGGATATGTTTGATTCCAAGCTCAGGTTTCGTACCTTTGGATATGTTTGATTCCAAGCTCAGGTTTCGTACCTTTGGATATGTTTGATTCCAAGCTCAGGTTTCGTACCTTTGGATATGTTCGCCTCCAAGCTCAGGTTTCGTACCTTTGGATATGTTTGCCTCCAATATTAGGATGTGTACCGTTGGAAGTATTTGTTTCCATCCCAAGCTCAGGTTTTGTACCTTTGAGATGTATACTTCGGATTCCCGGACCGGGTTTGTGTTTGACGGCAAGGTTGAATGTTTGTTTGACGGCGATGTCGAGTGTCTCTCAGAGCGATGTTTGTTTCCGACGGCGATGTCAGATTTAGTTCTCCAGCGGCGATGCGGGGTATTCTGTCAGATGTGTTTCTCCAGCGGCGATGCGGGGTATTTTGACAGATTTAGTTCTCCAGCGGCGATGCGGGGTATTCTGTCAGATGTGTTTCTCCAGCGGCGAGGCGGGGTATTTTGACAGATTTAGTTCTCCAGCGGCGATGCGGGGTATTTTGTTCGTTGTTGTATTTTCTCCAGCGGCGATGTTGGGTATTTTGGTGATTCAGGTTTAGGTCTCCGGCGGCGATGTTGGACGCTTGTTTCCCCGAGTTATGGTTGTTCTTGACAGCGATGTCAGGTGATCTAGTCTTCCAGCGGCGATGTTGGGTGTTGTGGTTGTCTGAAGGCAATGTCAGAAGAATTTAATGTGGATAACTGACGGTGATGTCAGGTCGATATTTCTCCAGCTAGTCGTTGAGCAGCTAGTGTTGCAGTATTCAAAGATTTGTTCCCCGCAGAGTACCATGTGCTCGCGCAGTTGGCAAATTTTCGGGTTTACCGATATTCAATCGTCTCGCACCTTGATTGGTTGAGAGCCGTTCGCTTCTCACCCAGTCAGGTTCAAGCCGTTTGAATAGGGGCAGCTGTTGCACCCCAAAATTTGACCAACAATTATTTATTCACTGAGTGTTTGAAAGTTGATACCTTCATCAGACAGTTCAAGAGGTCCTCAGAGGAAGTGGATTGAAACCAGGGTTGTGTGCTTCATAGCTTGAGAGTTGTGGGTGCTCCTCAGATGATTCCGAGACTTTGAGAATGAACTTGATGTTTTGAGAAAGCCTATGAGATGTCTTGAAAGCCATCATGGAGCCCAGAGAGGTCATTATGCAAGAATTCAGAAGATTCAACCATGAATGGTAGAATTAGGGTTTTGACTGGGTCAACCCTAGGATAACTGAAGTTTTGGAGAAGGTTGAGACCCAATCCAAGGGACATGAGATCATGGAATGATGCATAGAGGTGTTATAAAGATGATTCCTAGACCAACTCATCATGATTGAAGGGTTTGAGAAGTTTTGAGTTAGGGTTTTCTGAGGATTGTCAGTGAAAAAACCCTAATTTGATCCCTATCTTCCAGGCAGTTTTAGCTCTAGATGTGATTGATATCTCATCTTCCCCACAACATGAATGTTGTAGAGCTTGTTCTTAGATTTAATTTGAGTGGTGGAAGTCCTTGATAGGATGTGCAGAGCTCAAGTTATGGTTCTGACAAATTACAGGTCAGCTGAGGTGTGTGAATCTGGGTCCTTGAAAGTCACCCAACTTGCAGACAACTTTTTCCCTAGTAGGATGATTCCTATGATCTCTTGGTCAACATGAATGTTGAAGGGCATCTTCTTAGCTTTAATTTGAGTGGTAGAAGTCCTTGATAGGATTTGTGGAACTCAACTTATGGTTTGAACAAGACAGGGGTATTTTGGTCATTTGTCAGTTATAGGTCATTTTAAGCAAAGGCCATATCTCCTATTTCCATGCCTCAAATGGAAAAACTCAAAACATGAACGTTGTTCAAAATGGGATTTTAAGTCTAGAAAGAAGGTCATGAATTGTTGGAAAAGCTCATAGCATGGATTGGCATGATTGGTTAAAAATGAACTAAAAATGGCTTATAAGTTTAAAAAGTTGAACTTGAAAATTGGTTTGGAAGATCTAGGAATCCAAAGTAGGTCATCCAATATATCATTTTGATTGGAAACATCATTTTGAGAACATTGGTTTAAATATAATTTTGATTTGAAGCTTTAAAATGGGACATGCTTTGGAAAATTGAAACTTGCATATTAAGGCACCTTTGGAAATCTTAACATAAGGCAAGGAAAGGCCTGATTTTTACTCATTCCTTCTCAATATCTCACATAAGGGTATTTTGACACCAAATTGTAAGGCATAAGGCATGAGATGAGAGGAATTCAATATGTCATCACATGAGAAAATCAAGACTTTTCTAGCTCATTCTAGAAGGATCTAGGAGCTTCCATCAATCATTATAAGAAGAGTGATCCACAAGGTATTGAAGGTTGGTGAATGTTGAAGAATTCAGAGGAGAAAGAGAGAGAAGAATTGCCATTGAAGAGCTTCCTTCAAGATCAAGCAACTTGGGATTTCTTCCACCACAAGCTTTCTTCTTCAAAGCTTTTGCAAACAGAAAGATCCTCTCCATTAGAGGAGTGTTTGGCATCAATTGCAAGCTCTGCAACTACTCATAGCACCACTCACCATCACCATTCAACAGGTTCTTTCTTCTCCATATATCTCCTAATTTATATGCTTTCTAACTGGCTTGTAGATATAGAATGAGCATGCTAGGATAGTTGTTTAGTTCCCTAGAGTTTCAGAGGGTTTGGTGAGGATTGATGGCAGGTGCAAGAATCTGTTAGGATCAAGAGCAAGCTGGATGTTAGGTTTTAATGCACGTGCTATAGTTTATTGTAATCAGGATAGCATGTAGAAGAGAATTATACCATTAGAATTAAGAATCCTCATGATCGATATCAGTGAAAATGGTGGAACCAAGAACTTCATCCATTCTGTTTGCGAGTTTTAAGAAGATTCAATGGAAAATATGAGCATAGTTGTGTTCCTGGTGATTAATAGATCAACTTTGCTTTTGGAATTTTTAATTTTCGTTGAGAAGCGAAGGAGAACGATGGTGATGAAAATCCATGCATGAAGCTCGCGGGTTCTGAAAACCCTAGGTATTTGGGGACGATGACTGGCGTCCGTTGGATGTTTCTGAAATGCTTGACCTATTATGCTAATCCAACGGCTCAGATTGAACTCAGAAACGGAGGGAAAATTCAAATGCCCCAAAACGCTGCGGTTTCAATTAGTGAGCGCGTCTGGGCTTGATGGATCCAACTTGCTACGCGCACCCCCCCCCCCCTTTTTCAGCCCATTCAGTATAACAACTAACCTGCCTTGCTATTTTCACCCCCTCCCCTTTAATTGTTTTCTTTTATTTTTTAATTCCTTTAATGTTTTCTTGTTCTTTAAAAATTCATAAAAAATAGAAAATTTAATATTTTTTCATTCTTGTTTTTTTCATGTGTTCATAAATTTGTCTAGAAAATTCTAAATAAATAAAATGTCCATTTTATTTTCTTTTCATATTTTTAGTATATTTTTCATTTTTATAGCTTTTTAATATGTTTAGTTTTGTACATGATTTTGTAGAATTTCTTTTAGGACTTTCCTTTAGTCTTTTTAGCTCATTCTTTTTTGTGTAATTAGATATTGAATCATAGTTCCCCATAGGATTTAATTCTTGTTTTTTAGATTAAAATTTGATTAGTTTAGTTAGGCTAGCATTAGGGTATCCTAATTAGGGTTTAGGTTGTGTATAGGTGAGGAAATTCATTTTCTTCAGATAGTTTTGTCTTGATTTTTGGGTAGAGGCATGTGTGGATGTTATGGGTAGATGTTGTAGACCCTTGTGAATAATTGATAGATTTTTCCCCCTTGGTTTAGTATTTTTAGGTATTTTCTGAAGTTGCCTGGTGATTTTGTCTGTTCTGTGGTTATCTGTTCATCTCTGGGGTTTATTTTGGGGAATTTGTTGTGGGGCTTGTGTTGTATTGAAGAGCTTGTTGGAGA
Organism: Lathyrus sativus; assembly: GCA_963859935.3. Lineage (NCBI taxonomy): Eukaryota > Viridiplantae > Streptophyta > Magnoliopsida > Fabales > Fabaceae > Lathyrus > Lathyrus sativus. The sequence continues at coordinate 541,994,028 of OZ012739.1, read as the reverse complement.
GCATGATGAAGAGAAGATTGTAGATCAAGACTCAGAGACCCAGAGCTTGGAGCTTATTCCCTGTCTGTGAGGTTTGAGATCCTGAAGTTTGAAGGAAGTTCATGGTACTTTCCTGAGGAAGGCACTATGAATGACTTTCATTCTTTCTTCTCACCTCTTTCTTAAGTATACAATGATGTTGGAGCCAACTTGTGAGTTTAATTTCTCCTGAGGAGGAATGTAAACTGATCACATGTTGTTGAGCCACATGGGATATAACTCCTAAGTGGAAGCCTCCTAATACTTTCCTGAGGAAGGTCCTATGGGTCTATTCACTTAGTTCCCTTAGTTTATCTAGGATTTCTTAAGTATCCAATGATGTTGGAGCCAACTTGTGAGTTTAATTTCTCCTGAGGAGGAATGTAAACTGATCACATGTTGTTGAGCCACATGGGATACAATTCCTAAGTGGAAGCCTCCTAGTACTTTCCTGAGGAAGGTCCTATGGGTCTATTCACTTAGTTCCCTTAGTTTATCTAGGATTTCTTAAATATCCCGTGATGTTGGAGCCTGCTTGTGAGTTTAGTTTCTCCTGAGGAGGAATGTAAACTGATCACAGTGGTTGAGCCACATAGGGTATGACTCCTGAGTATACACCTCCTAGTGCTTTCCTGAGGAAGACACTATGAGTCTGCTTACTTAGCTCCCTTTCTTTGGTAAGCTTGTTCTGAAGCTTGAAGACTGGGATTGATTTCTTTTGGTTAGGTTTTGCTTTAGGGCTTTGCTTAGATTTGATCAGGATTCTGTGTTAGGGTTAGGATTAGAGAGTTGATTCTTTCTCAAGTATGTTTTGTTTGCCTGATGGCATTTCATTCCTTTTATCTGTTCATTGCTTGATAGCATGTTGTTTATTTTCAGTATGATTACTGTTATTTCATGACTGGCTTGAGGTCGAGACGAGCTTGTGGAGGCTGAAGCCCCACACACATTTCCTCCCTCACTTGCATTGCATGCATTTTACTGTTAAAGCTGATGCTTTTGTCTGTTTTGGTGTATCATTGACATGATCCCTTAGGACTCTCATTTCCTCTGATGAGGACTTGATGATAGACTTTTAGGTTGAAACCTATGCATGACAACATCCAGGAGTTCCCTGTTCAAACCTCAACCATAGGATGAATCCATGGCATGATAACAGTAGGACTTGATAGTCTCCCTCCTAGTTGGGCCTGTTCTTTTCTCATCTCGAAGCAGTTTAAAATACAGTAATCATGAATGATTTCTTTCGTACGTTACGAGCCTTAAGCTATCTGAGGTGGGATGTTTAGTATGGTACCCTTTGGGTGACATGCGACGCATTCACTCTCAGGTCATAGTCTCTAGTGCGGTTGAGATCGCAAACACAATAAAAAACATTTCTTTCAGGAGATAACCCGTAGTTTCCCGAACTACGTTTGCTCTGATCTTTCATACCAGATGAAAGTACGTAGGCATAGGATGCGACATCCTAGCGAGCAACCTTCCCCACCTTTCACCCGTAGTTAGCCGAACTACGTTGACTCTGATTTCTCGTTCCAGACGGGAATACGTAGGCATAAAGCGCGACGCTTTGCCGAGTCATTTTTCTTTTCTTTTTCAGCCAGCCTTGATAGGTAGATAGATTATAACCAACCCGTCCAAGTAAACACACAAGCGAGGATCCCGTCGAGTACGACGGACGTGAGGGGTGCTAATACCTTCCCCTTGCGTAACCGACTCCCGAACCTAGACAATGGTTGCGACGACCTTGTCTTACCCTTTTTCGTCAGGTTTTTTCCGATCGTTTCCTTTCCCGCTCTGAGGGATAAATAACGAAAGGTGGCGACTCTTCTGTCATGCCGGCACCTTATTTTCGCGCAAGCGACAACAACTATCTTGTGAGTTCACTGAAATTCATCCTAGAAACTCCTTCAAGATGTCAGGTTGAAGGTTCTTCCATCTGCACAGGATCAAAGCTGATGATGTCTTGATCTTTATCTTCACCAGACATACTAGGATAGAGGCCTATAAACTTGATTGGATCCATGAACAACCTAAGGACAGAACCAAAAGGAAGGCACTTGTCATGTTCACCATGAGCTTGGAGCAGTAACCCAATGTCACAATATCTTGTCTGCCATTCTGCCTTCATCAAGTCCCAGATTTGTTTGAAACCACAAACAATCTTGACACATAACTGCACTCTTGCAGCAACAGATCCTGGATAGAAGTGTAACTCTCCCATATCAATGGTAACCAGTGCACATGAATGGGAAACATAAGACGCATCTTCATGTCTTCAAGAACTCATTCTCTGTTCAACGCACATGTTAAACATATTCACTTACTGCTTGAACCCAAACAAAAGCTCTCCCCCTATCTTTGATAACAGCTGCTCCAAGGTCCCCACATTATCTCTTAGGACCAACTCCATGCTCATACAGAGAGAAGGCGCCAAACTGATTCACCTCTTCCTAGAGTTACTTGTAGCAGAAGAGACCACTTCTCCACAAGTATTCTGGCCTTAGGCTGAGTACAAGATAGACACCGCATAAGGACTTTATCACATCAGAATACACTCAATACCTTCACCTCATACTCCAAGATAGTTCTTTTACCTCATTATTCTCCCGTATGACAAGATAGAGTACTTCTTAGCCAAGAAGTGAATCACAAGTTCCACAAGAGATCTTCACATATCAGATAGTTCATATCACAAACACACCATCCCATGGTTCTTTATGTGCCCATACTGGACTTACTGCTGTCTAGTAATCCACTGAAGATCTTCACCGCTCCACCAGCTTGATCAAATACATCTCCACAAGAAGGTAATCTTCTATACATAGCTTAGGGCTTCTACCACAAGCTCCAATAAGTGAACAGAAATAGATCCTCCTTTGGTCTTCAGCCACTTACCCTTCTGCACCAGAGTAATTAATTCCAAGCATGAACAGACACAACACCTTCTTTGGTCTTCAACTACTACCCTTCTGTACAAGAGTAGTTTTCTGAGGTACACTGCTTACATAGCCAAATGCCACTGTTTGGTTACTCAGCATCTTTCACCAGGCCACTTTAATCTTCAAGTCTCAATTCTTCTTGCTCCAAAGCAAGGCATCTACTCCTTCACACAGCTCCCACAAACTGCATGATATGAAGCATTAATTCCATTCATACCTGAGAAGATCAACTTATCTTCAAATGATGTGCCACACCATCACTTGAGGCCTTGAAGTTTCTGCTTGATGTCCCAACTTTGGTTAAGACATTCAGTTGGAGAGTTCAGGCTTTCATTCTGCCACTTAGAAGATTCTCTTTACTCAATTAGAACAAGAGTACATAAGCTTGATATCCAGTTGGAGTAGACAACCTCAATCCTGCTTTGTTGTACCACAACAATTACCTTGAAGTGCATATGCTTCATGAAACTCCTCTTTAGAGAAACCAAACATGCCAAAGCTTGATTCTTTTAGGGAGGAAGGATCACACAGGTCTTTACAAAAGGATTCCCGCTTTCCTCAAGTATAGACTTCTTCAGAAAATCACAGATAACTGCCACTTATCCTTGACCTCCAAGCTGAGTAGGGTCATATGCTCCTATGCACTTAGATCAGAAATAAACTGAACCAAGCAGTGCTATCACTAACACCATCTTCTAGACAAGTTTCTTGCTAGAAAACTCTCTAGCTAATAAATCAGGTGCTTCTAGTAGAAACTAGAACACAACTGCTGCACTTCAATACTCTTATAGAGCAGATTGTCTTTATCTTTATTCCCATCAGCACTCCGTTCTAGCCTTAGTTTCTTGCCAATACCCTTACTAGAATGAGTATAGATCCAACAATATATCCTTTGATCTATGGATCAACTAAATTCTGCCCAATCTCTGCTGATTGAATGTCTCAACATCAGACCTTTGAAGTTGACCACACAACCAGGCCCAAATGTTTTGTGCAATGACAGAGATTCTTCTTCCTGAAGCCAGATTTGGATCATCCACCTGATGAACCAATAGAGCTTTGACAATGTTGATCATTATGGATAATCAATTAAATACTTGTGCATTCCACAAATAGAGATTGATCTTAAATCCATACAACTTGTCAAGAAGGCCAGATGATTACACTTCAGTAATACCAAGAGTATTCTTTAGTATAACTATCTTTAATGTTGAAACAACAAGGCTGCCACCCTTGACTCAACTTCTCTATGACTTCCTCTGCTGATAGAATCCTTGCAAGTCATGAGTGGTGAAATAAATCACCTCCCGCACAACAGAATAACCTAAGCAACAACTCAAGCACAACTTTCAGCACTCTACCACAACCATACATCATCCAGTCTTCTCCCAGGGGCATCAGAGTTCTTTTATCAGAGAAATATGCAGTGGAACCACCAAAAGAACATGCCCTAAACATGATGTCTGATCATTCAACATGCCATAGGATAGAAGTAGCCACTCCTCCTTTGGCATAACATACTGCTGGTCATAGAAGTTCCTATATCAGAGGGCACAACAGCAGATACAAGCTTCTCCTTAGCTCTATAAGCAGTAGCTCACACATTCAGCAAGATCAGCAACTCAGCTACATCATCTCCTTGTTTCAAAACACCAGAATGTATCTCCCAAGGTCTCATCTAGAACAGACAAGATGCCAGCTCTGATACCAATTGAAACTCTGGTATGCAAATCACATGTGTTCCAAGAACATTGATCTCTGCTCAACAAGGATGGGGAAAGACCATGGCTAATTTAAATTTCTTTAAATCATCCCAATGTCACGACCTCTATTGTGACATCTGCAGTCTGTCATACTATTTATCTAACCATTTAAAGTACAGAATTGTAAATGCAGAAAGATAAATAACACAGTAATTGTTCACCCAATTCGGTATCAACAACACCTACATCTGGGGGCTACCAAGCCAGGGAGGAAATTCACTATTAGTAGAATCAATTCAAAGTCAAACCTCCAGTTTTCATTTCTCACTTAATCTCTACCCAATGACACTTTAGCCTAGAGACGCTCTAGTACCTGAGTATACCCACTCACTCCTCCTCAATCACACAACAGTGATATCAAACAATTACAGAAATCAGTATGAAGAGACACTTCATACACACCTTGATCTTGCTTCACAACTTTGATCAAGGAAATCACACACTCTTGCTTCACAGCTTTGAGTGAGACACAACCTAGAATCTACCTAACCAATGAAATCATCAACCAGACAATTGCTTGGATTACAAGTATTTCTAAACAGACTTTACACGTGAAGACTAACCTTCTTCACTTACAAATATGTCTACCTCAATGTATCAAAAGATACAAAGGGTGACTTACACACAAGGGACTCTCAAACCCTAGACCTTTATTTTACACTCTGGTTTTTCTTGATGTGAGTGCTTGCTTTTCCCTTGCTTCTGCGCCTCCTTTTATAGCACTGCAGACTGGGCTTGGGCTGTGCAGAAGTAACAAATATTAGTTTTAATAAAGTAAAACTAATTTCCACAATTCAAGGTGATGTCCAATTTGGTCATGGCATGGTCAGCATTGCCTTGAATCTCTCTTGAGATAACTCAGGGGTCATAACAAGTCTCTTGAAATCTAGCCTGAGATAACAGAAAACCAACATGCCTGCACGACTGATGTCATATGATCAATGTCATGACATTCAGTATGACATCCACTCTTCTGCAGATTTTTCTTTATACCAGACCTGGCTTCACCCAATCTTCAGCAGAATAACATTAGAAACAAGTATTAAAGTTTCCTAAAAGGTCTCCAAGATCCTTTTGTGAATACCAATACAATTTGTCCTTGTTCCTAATAAATCTCCTTGACATATTTACTGATGAGGTATTTTCAACATGGTCTCATCAATCCAAACCAATTCTGTCAAGAGATATACACTAGCAGCTCCTTCTGTTGTCAAGCAACAATGTCCTGCTTAAGACACATTGTCGCTACTGCGAAAATCGGCGCCGGCTAAACAGAAGAGTCGCCACCGTGCGTTATTTATCCCAAAGGAGGGAAAGGAAACGCTCAAAGTAAACCTACCGCAAAGACGGGAAAGGAATGGTCATCGCAACCAAATCCTGGATTCGGGAGTCGGTTACGCAAGGGGAAGGTATTAGCACCCCTCACGTCCATCGTACTCAACGGGATCCATGCTTGTTTTCTAGTACGGATTGTTATTCTATCTACTCTACAGGTCTGGGTTAAAAAGAAAATGAAATGACTCGGCAAAGTATCGCACTTTATGCCTACGTATTCCCGTCTGGAACGAGAAATCAGAGTCAACGTAGTTCGCCTACCTACGGGAAAGGAGGGGAAGGTTGCTCGCTAGGATATCGCATCTTATGTCTACGTACTTTCATACAGCATGAAAGATCAGAGCAAACATAGTTCGGGCCACGGAAGACACAGATTTGTCTGTTTATCTTTTATCCTTCTGAAAAAGGTTTTCTCCTGATTACGGGTCCAAGCGAACAAAAATGACACTTTGATTTGTTTTCAGTCTTTTACGCAAGAACTGTTTTTTATTGATGTTTAACCTCTTATTGTATTTTTTGATTGTTTCGAGATGAGAAGAGAAAAAACTCTAAAACCCTATGGTTAAAATGGGAACCAAAACTATCCTAATGTTGGCATGCATGGATTAACACCTAATGTCTGTCATATTTCTCTCTTGCGCAGAGAGAAACAGAGATCCTAAGGGATAAACGGAAAAGAAACCACATATATACAGTAAAGCAGTAAAATGCATGAATGCAGCAGTACAAGTGAGGCAAGGGAGTTCCACTCAACCTCGAACCTGGAAAACAATAGGCAAAGTGAAATGGCTTCACTTCAAACCTAAGGGGAAAAAACAAACAATACAGCAAAGAAAAATAAACCCCAAAACCAACTCTGACAGCACCTCAGCTACTACAGCAGCAGCTCTAAAACATCCAACTCTGACAGTTGATAAACAACAATCTTCCAATGAACCCCAAAGATCAAACTCCAATGGTTTCCAAGCTTCAACAAGCTTCCATCTCCAAGAAATCACCAAGCTCAATCAAGCACAGAATCTTAACCAGTTGACAGCATCAGACAGCAAATAGCTCCAGACAACAGTAAAACCCTAATTCACCAGTTGCACAGCTCTGACAGCACAAGTTCCTCCTTCTTCAATCTTCAATGCACTAGGTCTTCTTCTACAAGCTCCTTCCTTCAAGGCAAGCTCTCCTAGGTGATAGTCACTTAACAAGATGAATTGAATGCTAAACAGTTCATTGACTACCAAAGGAAGCCTACAAACAGTTTAACATTATAGAAGAGTGGTTCTCTCAAAGTTCTACCTCTAAGGTGAGGCCACTTATCCCTCCAAGGGAGGGAGGTGAATACCATAGAGGGACTTTATGTCATAGAGAGGAATGGAAGCACATGAAGCTATCCATGTTTGTACAAAAAAATTCAGTCTATTCTAAGGCTCTGCTTATTCCTATTATTTTCATAAAATCACAAATAAATCCAAGATCATGGAGGTATTTTTGAAATATTTTTCTGATTAATTTTGGATTTATTATGATTTATTTTGTAAACCATATGCAAATATGAAAGAAAATTCAAGCAAAATTGAAAAAAACAGGGGGGCGTCAACAACAATTATTTATACTTCAGAACTACATTGGGCCCAGGAGGGGGGTGCTGGTAGCACGCGCTGGGCCCAGTATTAATCCAGAAAAAAACAAACACTAAGAGAAGAAAAAAAAACAAACGGGGGGTTGCGAATAGCAACGAATTCGCCTTGTATCCACGTTTGGGCCTCAAACGGGGGGTGTGAGCAGCAAATCTGCTAGGCCCAAACAAAATTCACACCAGAGGAGGGGGGTGTCAAGGGAAAACATGGGAGTATGGATTAGCAGTCCTCGTGACTGGGCCTAATGCCCGAGCCCAATTCAATCCAACTTCAGCAAAACCAAAACCCTAACCTCATCCCCTCTATCACTGTTCACCATCACTCTTCTCCCACCCTAGCGCTGTTTCTCCATCTCTCTCACTGAAACCCTCTGAACCTAAATCAACATCAACCTTCGTTCTCAACGCCATCACCAATCAACCCTTCGAAACTCAGCCCACAACGCTAATCCCTAACATACTCGCCTCACAAACTTCTGATATTCAAACCTAACTCCAAGATCTACCCTAATCTCATGTCCAACCTAGCATTCGAAACTAAGCTAAATCCAGCTAAACAAACCGCATGCATGTTTACAAGTTAGAGAAAGAAGAACAAGAACCTGTAGAATCTGATGAAGAAGATGAATGCTGGAAAACGATGAGGATGGCGAGGTTCCAGATGCGCGAAGATCTGCAAATCGAGGAAGATCGGGGACTTTGATGAACGTCTGAAGATCTTTGTTGAAGATATGAAGATCGGCGAAGATCTAAACAAAAAACTGGAGATTTGAGTAATCTGGAGGAATTTCTGGGCGAGCACTTGAAGATCTATGAAGTTCTTGGCGGATCTGGGAAAGGTGATGAACGAACGATGAATGTTCTTCGTGAAATCCAGATGAAGATGAAAGTTCTTGAGCAATTTTCAAGAAAGTTGATGGAGGATGAACACACAGAGTTCCAGATCGTACGAGCCTATTGATGATTCCTGGAAAATTCAGACGAATATTGATGTTGACGAACGAACACTTGTTGAAGATTTCTGGAAAATCACTGGCGAATCATGAGAGGTTGATGATTCTGATGATGAATCTGGATCGGAGAAGATGAAGATTAGCATTTTCCGGCGAAATTTGGTTTTCCGGCGACGGTTAGAGGGGTGTTACGGCGGCCGACGGTGACGGTTAGGGTGGTCACCAGGAGCTTTGCATGGCCGACAGTGAAGGGACCGGCGAGGGCTGTGGTGGAGACAAGTGTCTAATTTGCATGCAGAAGGAGAGTGAGATGGAGACACGTGGGGTGCTAGGTGGCAGAGAGAGTTCTGAGTGGGAGTGTGCGTTGGCGCGATCTGAGAGAAAGAGAGAGAGTGAGGTGGCTGAAACTGGGGCTGCACGCGTGGCAGCGTACTTATAGGACACCTGGCACGAAAATGGACCCTCTGACTGGGCCTTGGACTTGGATACTGGCCCACTAAGACTTAAACTCTGATTAGAGACCCAATCAAATTGATAATGACCTAATTAACTAAACTAAAACGAAAATTAATAGTAAAACCTAATTAAAATCCATCATTAATCCTAATTAAAGCCTAAAACGAAAATTAAAAATAAAATCCTAATTAATCTATTAAAAAACAGAAAAAAACATTATTTAATATCTAAAAACTATTTAAAAAATCTATTTAAATCTGGAAAAAAAAATCAAATAAAATCTAAAACATTTAACCTCTATTTTTAAAATCCATTCTTATTAAATTTAAAAAAAACAATTAAAATCTAATAACCTCTAAAAACATTACTATCTATTTAAAATCTATTCTATTAAATTTTTTTAAAAGAAACAATTAAAATCTAATAAAATCTAAAACATTAATATCTATTTTTTTAAAATCTATTAAAAGGAAATTGATATCTAAAATTTTTTAAATCTATTAAATCTCTAAAAAAAGAATATTTGTTTAAAACTCTAAAAATTATTAAAAATCTATTAAATTCTAAAGAATACTAATAACCCTATTAAAAAACTATTAAATGCATTAAAAATCTAGAAAATAAAGGAAAAATCCTAAAAAATGCCAGGAGGCCGATTAAATCGATTATAAAACGATTGCGCAACCATAACGAAACCCGGGCACCGAGATGGTCTGAAAACACAATGGGAACGAGCACCAATTCTCAAAATACGCTTATTCAAACCGGCCTGAACTGCCTGAAACGCCAAGGGCTGCAATCCTGATAAAATCAACCTGACTGAGAAAATGCAATGCATGCAGTATGCGAAATGCGAATGCAAAACGCGTCGAAATATAAACCAGATATGGGAACCGGTTGGTCAAATTTTAGGGTGCAACAGCTGCCCCTATTCAAGCGGCTTGAACCCGACTGGGTGAAGAGCGAACGACCTTCAAACATTCGAGGTACGAGACGGTTGAATACCAAAGAAACCCTGAAATTTGCCAACCGCAGGAATAAACTGCACCACTGCTTGGGGAACGACATTCGTCGAATGAACCTGATTGTCACGGTAACAACCAATCATTCATTAGATAATAACTCTGATCTTGACTCCCACCACCCATGTCACACCACAGGTACTGAACTATCTTTGTAAAAACACCTTTGTCCATAACTGGACTAAACTTGTCAACACCAGAAGAGAAACAAATTCGTCAACACGAGTAAAGGTCCCATCATCACAGGAAAAATCTTATCCAAAATTGCCCTTAAATTTCGTCAACACGAAAAGCCATAAATTCGTCATCATGAAGAAATCCTATCATCATAGGAATAAAACTTACCCTCATCATGACTCCTCATTCCGTCCGCATGGAGAAATCAAACTTGTCAACTTCACTGGGGATGAGTTATCCGCATCTCGTCACCACAAGGAGATCCTATCAGCATAGGCAATGACATCTTATTTGTGTCTTATCAACACAAGGAACCCCTATCAACATAAGAATAAATTGTCCTTGTCAGGACTCACATCTCGTCAACACGAGGAAAAAATAGATTCATCAACACGAATAAATCCTATCATCATAGGAATACTATTCTTGTACATATCTGAACTCACATTTTGTCAACACGAAGATATCCTATCCACATAAGCATAAATTGTCCTCATCAGGACGCACATTCCGTCAACACGGGGGAAATAATTCGTCAACACGAATAAATCTCATCAACACCGGCATAACTTGTCCTCATCAGGACGCCCATTCCGTCAACACGGAGGAATAAAACTTGTCCTCATCAGGACTCCATATTCTGTCATCACGGAGAAAACTCGTCCTCATCAGGACTCCACATTCCGTCACCACGGAGAGATCAAACTTGGTCCTCCACAGGACTCTATATTCCGTCAACACGGAGAGATTAATTCGTCAACACGAATAAATCCTATCAACATAGGCATAAACTGTCCTTATCAGGACGCACATTCCGTCAACACGGAGAAAGCAGTTCGTCAACACGAACACATTCTGTCAACATATCTGGGGATATTCTGAAAACCAATGAGCGACACCCGTTCTGACAACAAGCGACCACTTCTGAAATTTTGATACATGGAACCCTGAAATGCTACTGCAGCAATAAACTTGACAAAACAGTTCGCTGATCGGATACGAGAAAACCTCAATCAGTAACTCTGTGGGGATGATAATAAACTGAATCACATCATCATACGTCTCACGGAAAGACCTTGATTGTCTGAAAAGACATCTGGGCTTTAGAACTCCATACTCCTGTTGAGAAACACACCTAAAAGCAAAAGGTTAACAAACCTGACTTATGTTTCGAAATGCGTATGTTTGACAATGGCATAATGCTCCATACAGCATGGAAATGCTACGCGTTTTCTAGGTAGATGCCAACATGATAATGCATGCAAATGCAAATGCAGGTTCCGGCTGCTGGGAACAGCTCTGATAAGCTTGCTTCAACACAGATGCTGAGGACGAATACCACCTTGCTGGGGAAGGAACGGGTATCTCAAAATATGCTGGGACACACAACCAACTCTGCCGGGGAGAGCTTTAAAACCTTCAATTTCCACGGGGAGGAAAGAAAACACCTGCTGGGGAGAGAATACTCCGCTGGTGAAGAAACGAATCTCTCGGGGAATCTTAACCAACTCCGCTAGAAACCGGGAATGACTCCTCTGGGGAGACTAAACAACCCTACTGGGGATAGGGCACCCTTGCTGGGGATAATAACTGTCTGGGCACAGTTTACAACTCTGGAATTATCAATCCACTAAAAACTAAACGACTCCGCTGAGGACGAAGAATCCTTTTGGAGAAACACCACTGTCTGAGTACAGCTTACAAACTTTGAAGTTATCAAACTCTGCTGAGGGTAAGCGACCCTGCTGGGGAAAGTAAACCATCCGGCTACAGTTTACAAACTCGGGACTGAGGATAGACATCCTGTGGCGAGCATTAATCTTGACCTGCTGGAGAATATCCTTTGGATAAGCTGCGACTAGCTGGGGAAATTGATCCTTCTCCAGTAAAGACCAGTGTCATCTCAGCTTCAGGGAATGAAGCGCGACCTGCGTGGGGATTCACTTCACATAATGATCAAGTCTTTTCGTCACGAGCCTCTGGTTAGGACTACAATTTTCTGGTCGTCCACTTCACATGGGCAAGAACCCTGCAACAACACAAACGGGAAAAAACAAGTCTATACAATTAAATCTATTCAAGTTAGAGTTAATGACATCATTTTCAGTCAATTCGATGTTTTAGCAATTATTGGCAAGGGCCAGCAACTTTATGCAACTGCTAGTTTTATCAAAACGTTGGCGTTTTTCACATACAAAACAGTAAGGAACAAGTATCAAATACTGAATAACATGTTTTATTGATTGGGCCCCTGAATGGGCAGAGTTTTGTACACTGGATGTAACTCCTGAAAAGAGGAAGTTACGCACGACAAATATACAAGTATGCACAGGAAGCATAAATACAATGACAAATCAAATTTGCGCATATGTCGGCAACATGATGCAGACAAACATCATGAGCTGCTCCTCCTATGACTCGCCTGACTCTGGCGCTTTCCCGATATTCAACTTTCTGAAGAGATTGTATCTGATAAACGAATCCCCAAAGTATTCTCCCAACCACCAAGCAATGCAGTATCATATTAGGACCGCAGTCATTTGCTTTTTAAATCCCTAACTTTTGCATGAACCACCCTTTGCGGGTTTTCAGTTCACCGGGATACCCTTTTTTGCCGAAGCCGCCCAGTGTAGGTTTTCAACTTCGCGGGTGTACATCTTTTTCATTTTTATCCCTAACTTTTGCCCGAACCTTTTATTCTGTTTTTGGTTCGCCAGGATGCCCCATTTTTGCCTGGACTCTCTTTTTTTTTTCTTCCAGCGGGTCAATTTCAAGCAAAGTATTTTTTAACTGCGTCCGAATTCACAGGCGACGTAAAGTCTTCACCGTCCATGGTGGACAGCAACAATGCTCCTCCTGAAAAGACTTTTCTGACAACGTATGGCCCTTCGTAGTTGGGGGTCCACTTGCCCCTGTGATCTGCCTGTGGCGGGAGAATCCTTTTCAGCACAAGGTCGCCCGTCTGAAAGCTCCGAGGATGTATATTCTTATCATACGCTTTCTTCATCCGGCTCTGGTACAACCGACCGTATGCTAGAGAAGCTAGCCTCTTCTCATCCATTAAACTCAGCTGGTTCAACCTGTCTTTCACCCATTCTGCCTCGTCAAGTTGGACATCTCGTAATACCCTCAGGGAAGGGATCTCAACTTCCAGTGGTAACACCGCTTCCATTCCGTATACCAACGAGAATGGGGTCGCCCCGGTTGATGTGCGTACCGTCGTACGATTACCGTGCAAAGCGAAAGGTAGCATCTCGTGCCAGTCCTTATAGGTCACCACCATCTTCTGAACAATCTTCTTTATATTCTTATTGGCCGCTTCAACAGCGCCATTCATCTTGGGTCGGTAAGGAGAAGAGTTGTGATGTTCAATCTTAAAATTCTAACACAGCTCCTTCATCATCTTGTTATTTAAGTTCGAACTGTTGTCGGTAATAATCCGCTCAGGGATTCCATATCTGCAGATGATATCTCGTTTGATAAACCTGGCTACCACCTGCTTGGTCACATTAGCATATGATGCCGCTTCCACCCATTTGGTAAAATAATCAATTGCTACCAAAATGAACCGGTGTCCGTTAGATGCCGTCGGCTCAATCTTTCCAATCATATCAATTCTCCACATCGAGAATGGCCACGGTGATGACATCACATTCAGAGGACTTGGAGGCACATGGATCTTATCCATGTAGAGCTGGCATTTATGACACCTCTTCGCAAACTTGAAACAGTCAGTTTCCATAGTTAGCCAGTAATAACCTGCCCGCAGCAGCTTTCTGGTCATAGCATGCCCACCAGCATGCGTACCAAACGTACCCTCATGTATTTCCTCCATGAGCAACTTTGCCTCCTTCTCGTCTACACAACGTAGCAACACCACGTCATGATTCCTTTTGTACAGGACACCGTCCGGATTTAGATAGAAATTACCAGCCAATCTCCTGAGAGTCTTCTGATCGCGACTGGATGCCCCAGCCGGATACTCCTTGTTTCTCAGGAAATTCTGAATGTCAAAATACCAGGGCTTATCATTAGATGCTTCGTCGATGGAAAATACGAATGCAGGCCTGTCAAGCCGAGAGATAACAATCCTGGGAGCCTCGTTCCAGAAGTTAACTTTATACATGGAAGACAATGTAGCCAGGGCGTCAGCCATCTGATTTTCTGCTCGCGGCACATGATGCAATTCAACCTTGTCAAAGAAAGGCAACAATATCCTTACATAATTCATGTACGGTATCAAATTGGGCTGACGTGTCTCCCATTCTCCTTTTATTTGATTCACCACCAGAGCTGAGTCTCCGTATACATCCAGATGTTTGATTCGCAAATCAATAGCTTCTTCAAGACCCATGATGCAAGCCTCGTATTCTGCTTCATTATTGGTAACCGGAAAGGTCAATCGAGCAGTAAATGGGATATGCGACCCATGTGGAGTAGTGATGATTACCCCTATTCCGCTACCATAGGAGTTTACAGCTCCGTCAAAGATCAACTGCCACTTGGAATCCGTCTTTGGCCCTTCATCCGGCAACGATTCTTCCCAATCTTTCATCTTCAGGTACATGATATCCTCGTCAGGAAAATCAAACCTCATCGATTGGTAGTCCTCAACAGGCTGGTCAGCTAGATACTCCGATAACACGCTCCCCTTTATAGCCTTCTGTGAGACATACTGGATGTCATATTCGGTCAAAACCATCTGCCAACGGGCAATTCTCCCCGATAGTGCCTGCTTTTCAAATACGTATTTGATAGGGTCCATCTTCGAAATGAGCATGGTTGTATGATTTAGCATGTACTGCCTCAAACGCTTGGCGGCCCAGGCTAGCGCATAACAAGTTTTTTCGAGCATTGAGTATCGAGATTCACAGTCAGTAAACTTCTTACTCAGGTAGTATATCGCATGCTCTTTACGCCCTGTCTCGTCATGTTGACCGAGAACACAACCCATACTCCCCTCAAGAACCATCAAATACATAATCAAGGGTCTCCCTGCCACTGGAAGTATCAAAATAGGAGGCTCCTGCAAATACTGTTTTATTTTATCGAACGCCTTTTGACAATTTTCATTCCAGGTCATAGCCTGGTCTTTTTTCAACAGCTTGAACAACGGCTCACACGTAGCTGTTAGGTGAGATATGAACCGAGCGATGTAGTTCAACCTCCCTAAAAACCCGCGCACCTCTTTTTCTGTTTTAGGCGTCAGCATTTCTTGTATTGCTTTTATTTTTGCAGGATCAACCTCTATTCCTTTTTCGCTCACGATAAACCCCAGCAGTTTACCCGATCTCACCCCGAAGGTGCATTTGTTAGGGTTCAGTCTCAACCTGAACTTCCTAAGCCTCTTGAATAATTTCAGCAGATTCACCAAGTGTTCTTCCTCCGTCTGGGATTTGGCAATCATATCATCAACATAAACCTCGATCTCTTTATGCACCATGTCATGAAAGAGAGTCGTCATTGCACGCTGATACGTTGCCCCAGCATTCTTCAATCTGAAGGGCATCACTTTGTAACAAAATGTTCCCCAGGGTGTAATGAAGGTAGTCTTCTCCATGTCTTCTGGCGCCATTTTAATCTGATTATAGCCCGAGAAGCCATCCATGAAGGAGAATACGGAGAATTGAGCGGTATTATCGACCAGCACATCAATGTGAGGAAGTGGAAAATCATCTTTCGGGCTCGCTTTGTTCAGATCACGGTAATCTATGCACATTCTCACTTTACCGTCTTTCTTTGGCACTAGCACAATATTAGCGACCCATGAGGGATATTTTGTAACAGCTAGGAAACCAGCATCCCACTGCTTTTGAACCTCCTCCTTAATCTTCACAGCCATGTCCGGTCTAGTTCTTCGGAGCTTCTGCTTAACCGGCGGGCATTCTTCTTTTAGTGGCAGACGGTGCACAACCATATCCGTATCTAGCCCAGGCATATCCTCATACGACCAAGCAAAAATATCACTGTACTCTTTGAGCATTTCAACCAATCTTCGCTTGACGTCGCTCTGCAGCGCGGCCCCTATACGGATGTTCCTTTCAACCCCTTCCGACCCCAGATTGACGATCTCAATGACTTCCTCGTGAGGCAGAATGATTCTTTCTTCTTGTTTTACCAACCAAGACAACTTTTCTGGAACATCGCCATCTTCAACAATCTCTTCTTCGGTCTGAAATACCGGGTGCTCAAAGTCGAAGTGAGTCATAGGCGGATCATAGATGTCATCTGAAATAGTAATCCTGCAAGGGAAATGGTTAAATGCTTCAAAACACATACAAAGCAAATAACCACGTTGCCATTTTATTGTAAAAATAAAAACAGGAAAAACAGAGATCACAATATTTGTACATGAAAAACGCCTTTTATTTAACGATTAAACAGTGCAATGTACATAACAAAATGACCCTAAGCAAAATCACGATGCCCCGGGTAGGACACCGGATTGTTCAACAATTAAGAAAACAAAGCATTACTATTTAGTTGTCACAGGAACAGTCTCCTGAATAGACCAATTGCAAAGCCCTTGTCCTGGCACGCTCGGCTGAATCCAGGCGTCCATGTCGCAGTCGCTGTCTCCTTCTTCCGAATCTGAAACAACGTTGATGGTCTCGTGATATACCCCACCAGCCGTAATTGTTATTGGTCCTTTGAACCGGGGTGCCCCTACAGTAGGCGTTGATGATGAAGGTTGATATCCAAGTCCAAATCTGTCCATTTTCACGGGGATATCCAAAACCTTGCCCCAGCCCTTGGTCTCACCGGTCTTCACTAGAGCCCTAGCCTCTTTGTACGACGACACTGCCACCTCTGATGCTTTACTTGGCCCTGGAACTTTGTCCTTAATGCGCAACCCCTCAAAGGCTTGACAGGGTGTTTCGTGAATCTCGCCGTCGACTTCCACATACTTGAATGACGACAAATGGCTGACCAGTATATCCTCCTCTCCACAAACTGTGACCACGCTGTCCCCCACCATGTACTTCAGCTTTTGGTGCAAGGTAGATGTGACTGCCCCAGCACCATGGATCCATGGTCGTCCGAGAAGACAGCTATACGCTGGCTGGATGTCCATAATGTAGAATTCAGTTTCGAAAACCTCCGACCCCACTTGCAGAGGCAAAGTTATAGATCCAAAGACTGACCTTCGCGTACCATCAAATGCCCTGACCACCAAGTCACTAGGCGTACAAATGATCCCCCTGATGTCTAACTTCATCATTGCTTTCTTCGGCAGCATATTCAAGGAAGACCCGGTATCTACCAGCACATGGGACAGGACTGTGCCCCTACATTCAACTGAGACGTGCAACGCCATATTATGCTCTCTTCCCCTCGGGGTCAAATCAAAATCCGTAAATCCCAAACTATGGCCTGCATTCACGTGCGCCATCACCCCCTCCAACTGATTCACAGAAACATCTTGGGGGTACAAACTACGTGTCCAGAATTTTCAATAACATATTCCTATGAGCTTCGGAACATAATAACAACGACAATATGGAGATCTTCGATGGCGTTTGTTGAAGGTGCTCAACAATTTTATAGTCACTCTTACGGATAAGACGCATAAATTCTTCTACATCTTTCAGTGACGTTTCTTTTTCACTCCTCTGCACTGGAACATTCTCATTCACTTTTCCTTTACCTTTCGCCAATCGTTCAGCCTCTACCTCAGGCGATATAAAAATTCTCCCGCTCCTTGTCATCCCTCCAGTCCCGACGACATTGTCCACAACCCCAGCTGGTTGTTTACTGATATCAATTTTCTCCCCATCACAATATGCTTCCAGCCCATAAGTCCATGGTACTGCCTTGGTGCTCTCATAAGGGATTGGCCCTGCCTTTGTAATAGTGATCGTCAGCCGCTTGGCTGGCGCCGTTATAGTTATCGTTTTCCGTGGAATTGTCACCGTAGCGACATCACTCTGCTCATCAGCTAACACCTCTGCGGGTTCCTCAACTGTCGTTCTATCAAATTGCAACGTGCCTTCATCTATCAAGGTATGAATACCCTTCTTCAATTCAGCACAACCCCTAGCTTGGGTCCAACATTCTAGACAAAACTCATCGTAGCCCGGATACACACCTCCTTTCAATAACCTGCTCTTTACTTCATAGAACGGCGTTTTCAGTTCATCAACATTCATAATCAGATTCAAACCCTCCTCAGTTAAAATAGCGTTTGCCCCATGGTTGGGCATAGGCTGTTGTACTATATTCGGACCTGCTTGTCCAAAATTTATGGCCTTGCTATCCAGTAGATCCTGAACTTTATGTTTAAACGCATGACAAGCCTCTATGTCATGCCCGGGTGCCCCGGAGTGGAAGTCACAATGTTTGTTAACATCATACCCATAAGGAAGGGTTGGTCCCGTGGGCGGCGCCAAGGTCCTCTTTTTAACTAAATTCAGCCCCAACAGTGTCTGAAAGATTTCCGCGTACCTGGAAGGAGGCGCTTCAAACACTCTTTTCGGCTTCACATTCGGAAATCTTCTTTGGCCAGCATTCTGCCCCTGCTGCTGTTGTGGCTGCTGCTGTTGTTGCTGCGGTTGTTGTTGTTGTCTCTGTTGAGGAATCGGAATCGTGACACTAGCTATCTGCTGCGGCTGATTATACTGGTGTCTTCCTCTGCCTCTGCCCCGGCCACCAAACACTGCACTAGAATCACCTTGACGTCGACCACCAAATGCTTTTCTATTACCTCCCGACGAAGTAGACTCCCCAGCTTGGAACCTTCCACCTTAATACTATTCTCAATCATTTCGCCCATCAAGGTCAGATCGGAGAAACTGCCCAACGCAACAGGAAACAACTTCTCGTAGAATATCCCCGTGAATGTTCCAATGAACATATCATTCATTTCCTTCTCCACTAGAGGAGGATGCACTCTTGCCGCCATGTTGCGCCACCTTTACGCATATTCCTTGAAACTCTCCCCAGTTTTCATTGACAAGCCTTGCAGCTGGACCCTGTTCGGTGCCAGGTCACTGTTATACTTATAATGAGTCACAAACGCTTCAGCCAGTTGCCTCCATGTTTTGATCTGAGTGGGCTCCAACCCCATATACCACTCAAGTGACGGTCCGGATAGACTGTCTTGGAAGAAATGCATCAACATTCTTTCATCATTCGAGTAAGCGGACATCCGTCTGTAGTAAGAGCGAACATGCACTTTCGGACAAGTGTCTCCCTTATACTTATCAAAGGTGGGAGCTTTAAACTTCAGCGGTACCCTTAGGCCAGGCACTAAGCCCATCGTGGTCATATCTAAACCAGAAGTATTCTGATTCACTACACCCTTCATCTGTTCTTCTAACATTTTGATTCTCTGAACAGGATCCACAGGTCCATCCATACCCCTACCAGAGAAAGTATCTTCTTGTTGGTCTTCCATCCAATTAACATTCTCATTTCCGTACCCATCATACCCATTTTTACGACCAAATCTAGCCTGATTCATCATAGGGACCCGTCCTCGGTTACCATACCCTTGAGCAACCCCGGCAGGTCCAAAAGTCATCATTCCAGCACCATTTCCGTTACCGAATCCACCATAGGCCTGATTAGCATTACCAAATCCATCATGTCCGAAACCCTGAGCGTTGAAGCCAAACTTCCCATCCTGGTTAACGTAATCAAACCCCTGGTCGTTATAGCCGAGTCCGTTGTTACCAAAGCCATTACCTCCATTATTATCACCGCCCAGATTGGCATCTCCGAATCCAACATTGTTAATGACGGTCTCATTACCAATTCCTATATTACCATTCCCGGCGCCAGCGCCATTGTTCACATTCACAGCAGGTATATTCACCACAGGTGGAGCTACAGGTGTAGGAGTACCATCCCCATGACTGGTGTCAACACATACAGAATTGTGGTCTTCGTTTCCATTCCCGGCATTCCTCGCCAGCAATGGCTGCACCAAAGTTTGCAAGTTTTCCTGCCCCTTCACAATTGTCTCCATGGTCTGCATGAACAGCGCCAGCTTTTCACGCATCTCCTACATCTCGTTTTGCATCTGGTCCATGACTCTTTTGCAGTTGGTACGAGTAAAGTATCGGTGAGGGCGTTGACTTTCAATCCTGGAAAAACCTGGTGGGATGCATAAAATAAGCTACAGTTCAATAATTACCTGGTAATGCAATATGAAGGTGTATGCAAATGCAACATGTGTCTGTGCATTAGGGAATATCACTCCCCAATTCTAGTGCCAATGTGCTAGTGCGGTGACAGTGATAGCAGTAAGAAGCTCGAAACCTAATCATAGAAAACATCTCATACATTGCAGAAAATCCCATCAAGTCAGGAATACAATATTAATGAGCGTACAATAAGAAGGCATGACCTCAACCAACAATCCTGGTGATGGCCAGCACAATGCAAATAAAGCATACACATCAATACATGAGATAGTCAAGTGCGACCATACGCCTGGTACTCCTCTAATAATCTCTTAGTCTCGGGATGATTTGGCTGAGTAAGCAAACCCTCGACAAGTAGATCTCTTCGCTTGAGAACACGTCGTAAATCACCAATAGATTCCTCCCATGCCCCTTCTCCAAAGTGGTCATCTAACTTCCGTTTCTGAGACACAACCTCCTTCTTGCACTCGATGGCTTTGTTCAATGAGTTCTAAAGACTATATCTTGTCATAACCTCCTCTTCATACTTTCTCTTGCTAGCCTTCAACTTATCTTCGAGTTCAGAAATTTGCTGCTTCAATTTGTCTTCCCTCTTTTTGTTGTTGGTTAACGTAGCATTCCACATTCTGTTGCACGAAGAGATTTCCCGGTAGGCAGCATCAAGTGACTTCTTCTTGGACTCTAACATATCATGAGAGCTTCTGAATTCTTTTCCCAGACGTTCACGTTTCTTTGTCTCTTCTGTTAGTTCGACACCTAGCCTGTTTACCAACTCAGTCTGCTGTTGGAAGGAATACACAGCTTTGTTCTTCTCACTCCGGATTTGAGCCAATTCCTTCTCTAACTCTTCATTGATCTTTATCAAGTCTTCTTTTTCTTTTACTACCTGCTCATAGACCTCAATAGCCACAGTAGTCGGTTCCTCAACTGGAATGGGACCAGGACGTGATACTGCTGGAAAAGGCATCTGCACCTGCCTTACCCTCTCTTGAATCCACATCTTGTAAGGCATATAAGCTTGACAATCATTCTTGCCTAGTAATGGTTTCCCTCTTCTGCAGATATGATTCCAAGCGCGCTGAAGCTTGGCTAATAATTCCCCACTCAGGTCGCCAGTGAAATACAGAGATTCCTGTATTTCTTCTTCCTTCGGCGGACTTTTCAAAGCATACCCAAACTGTCGAACCAACAAAGATGGGTTGTAGTTAATACACCCCTTCCTTCCAATCAAAGGAACGTTGGGAAACCCGACGCAACTGAAGATAATCTCTGACCCCAATAAATCTCTATCGATCCAAACAATGTCTTCTGAAGAAAGTCCCATTAGACGCTCGGACCATTCAGCTGTATGTGCAGATTCAACAAAAGGACCCTTCTTGGGCAGATGGCTCTCAAACCACATATTCAGCAATGGTACACAACAATGGACATTTTTCCCCCTTCTGTTTTCATTCTTATAATGCAAGGAATGATAGAAATCTCTAATCAAGGTAGGCACCGGGTTGCCTGCAGCAAACAAGTGGAATACATCCAAATCAACGAACTCAGGCAGATTAGGGAACAATATAATCCCATAGATGCACAAAGCAAGAACTGCGTTAAACACAATCTAGCAGCCACTTTTGGCATATTCTTGAGCTTTGCCAACCAAGAACTTGAGAGAAAACCCGGAAACTCCATGCCAGGAAGTCAGCAACAACTCTGCAGGATCCACATGCAAGGGAACAACTAAGTCTTCCAGCTTAGGCTTAGCATCAAAGTGGATGAAGGGCACTCTGTTCTGAACTGACAACTCTAGAAACTCAGCGTACTCCTCCATGGTCAGAGCCAAAATGAAGTCCTGGAACATAAAACACCTCAAGGAGGGATCATATAACTGCATCAATGTGTATAACCCATTCAGCTCGTATGTGGTTGGTCTGCAAACCAAACTCAGTAGCTTCCCATAACTCTTTCTAAAACTTCTCTTCACATCATCATCAGCTAGGGAAATCAGACCCAACAGAGAAGTCACATCAGGGTTAGGCAACTTATACGCAACAGTCTTCCTCAAAGTACTCATAATAACAGATAGAAGTCCGGAGCACTAGAATCGGGAAGTATGAAAATGCACCTACAGCACAGACACACGTTAATGATATGCACATGATGATACAAACAATGCAATATGCAAACAATGCAACAAGGGATCAAGTGCCCCTGGCTGAGAAGTCCAATCCACAATATTGGCCTCAAATAGACCCACAAACTGCTCAAGACCATCCACAATGCTCCAACCTGGTCTCTGACAGATCCAATAACACTGTCCTCAAATACCACTGAACCTCAATCAAGAAAACCGGTAATCTGGAGGTCAAGTTACCTGCATGTCCCAACCCCTCTCACAGGTAGGTGTCCTAATAACTGACACAAGGTACGGCATCCTATGCGGTCGTCGGCGTCACAGACTTTCAAGACTGATGATACGATACCCAGAAGGTGTGGTATCATCATGTCCTGAAGAGGCCTCACTTAGCCAACTTCCAAATGATCGGTCCCCAGAGTCGACAATCCTCCAAACCAACATCCCCCTCAACCCAAAGGGTTGAAAAAGAAGTCAACTGGGAGAACCTCGTCTGAGCGTGGATTTCAAGAGACACTACTACATGCAAAGCATGCACGCGCCCACTAATTTCCACTCTAATTCTAGGTGCACTCAAGCCCAGGTCCGACTTATCTCTCAATCATAGAACCCCCTCATACCCACAACAATAATAACAATAATATAATGCTGAATGTAAAATACAGAAAACGTAAATCCATACAAAATCCACGACGGGAAAACAAGCGCTAGGATTGACTCGCGTAGGAAACCGTTGGAGTCCCCAGCAGAGTCGCCAGCTGTCGCTACTGCGAAAATCGGCGCCGACTGAACAGAAGAGTCACCACCGTGCGTTATTTATCCCAAAGGAGGGAAAGGAAATGCTCGAAGTAAACCTACCGCAAAGACGGGAAAGGAATGGTCATCGCAACCAAATCCTGGATTCGGGAGTCGGTTACGCAAGGGGAAGGTATTAGCACCCCTCACGTCCGTCGTACTCGACGGGATCCACGCTTGTTTTCTAGTACGGATTGTTATTCTATCTACTCTACAGGTCTGGGTTAAAAAGAAAATGAAATGACTCGGCAAAGTATTGCACTTTATGCCTACGTATTCCCGTCTGGAACGAGAAATCAGAGTCAACGTAGTTCGCCTACCTACGGGAAAGGAGGGGAAGGTTGCTCGCTAGGATATCGCATCCTATGCCTACGTACTTTCATACAACATGAAAGATCAGAGCAAACGTAGTTCGGGCCACGGAAGACACAGATTTGTCTGTTTATCTTTTATCCTTCTGAAAAAGGTTTTCTCCTGATTACGGGTCCAAGCGGACAAAAATGACACTTTGATTTGTTTTCAGTCTTTTACGCAAGAACTGTTTTTTATTGATGTTTAACCTCTTATTGTATTTTTTGATTGTTTCGAGATGAGAAGAGAAAAAACTCTAAAACCCTATGGTTAAAATGGGAACCAAACCTATCCTAATGTTGGCATGCATGGATTAACACCTAATGTTTGTCATATTTCTCTCTTGCGCAGAGAGAAGCAGAGATCCTAGGGGATAGACGGAAAAGAAACCACATATATACAGTAAAGCAGTAAAATGCATGAATGCAGCAGTACAAGCGAGGCAAGGGAGTTCCACTCAACCTCGAACCTGGAAAACAATAGGCAAAGTGAAACGGATTCACTTCAAACCTAAGGGGAAAAAACAAACAATACAGCAAAGAAAAATAAACCCCAAAACCAGCTCTGACAGCACCTCAGCTACTACAGCAGCAGCTCTAAAACATCCAACTCTGACAGTTGATAAACAACAATCTTCCAATGAACCCCAAAGATCAAATTCCAATGGTTTCCAAGCTTCAACAAGCTTCCATCTCCAAGAAATCACCAAGCTCAATCAAGCACAAAATCTTAACCAGTTGACAACATCAGATAGCAAATAGCTCCAGACAGCAGTAAAACCCTAATTCACCAATTGCACAGCTCTGACAGCACAAGTTCCTCCTTCTTCAATCTTCAATGCACTAGGTCTTCTTCTACAAGATCCTTCCTTCAAGGCAAGCTCTCCTAGGTGATAGTCACTTAACAAGATGAATTGAATGCTAAACAGTTCATTGACTACCAAAGGAAGCCTACAAACAGTTTAACATTATAGAAGAGTGGTTCTCTCAAAGTTATACCTCTAAGGTAAGACCACTTATCCCTCCAAGGGAGGGAGGTGAATACCATAGAGGTACTTTATGTCATAGAGAGGAATGGAAGCACATGAAGCTATCCATGTTTGTACAAAAAAATTCAGTCTATTCTAAGGCTCTGCTTATTCCTATTATTTCCTATGTCTTCAATCAACACCTTCAATCTCCAAGCTCCAAGGATCTTCTTTTGTCTTCAATTAACACCTTTGATTCTTCATGCTCCACAAGCTCAAACCAAGCCCCATACCCCATAGAAAAGCCCAAAAGCCCAAGCAAGCAAATATAAACCCCAAGTGGGAACACCAAACAAACACTCCATTTGTAAAATATACTAAAAATAGTGATATAGTATTTAAAATTCTAAGATTTATTCTAAGGGGATTTCTACATCTACCCTACATACCCTATATGTCCCAGAACCTAATTCATGCTAAAAAACCCAAAATAAAATGTTAGAATGCACCTATGTTGAGTTTGAACCCTACTACTGTCACCCTAATATTCTCTAATCAAAACTAAACAAGACTAATCCACAAAAATGTGGAATAAATCTCTAAGGGAACCTATACTTCTAATCTAATCAACCCAACAAGAATCAACTCAAAACTATTCACCAATTGGTCACAAGAAAATTTACAAAAACATGTATCAAATGTACCGAATTAAAGAAATTAATAAAATGGAAAAAATCAAATTAAATTGAAAAATGGATGAATATGAAATTTATTATTTTCATAAAATCACAAATAAATCCAAGATCATGGAGGTATTTTTGAAATATTTTTCTGATTAATTTTGGATTTATTATGATTTATTTTGTAAACCATATGCAAATATGAAAGAAAATTCAAGCAAAATTGAAAAAAACAGGGGGGCGTCAACAACAATTATTTATACTTCAGAACTACATTGGGCCCAGGAGGGGGGGGGGGGTGCTGGTAGCACGCGCTGGGCCCAGTATTAATCCAGAAAAAAAACAAACACTAAGAGAAGAAAAAAAAACAAACGGGGGGTTGCGAATAGCAACGAATTCACTTTGTATCCACGTTTGGGCCTCAAACGGGGGGTGTGAGCAGCAAATCTGCTAGGCCCAAACAAAATTCACACCAGAGGAGGGGGGTGTCAAGGGAAAACATGGGAGTATGGATCAGCAGTCCTCGTGACTGGGCCTAATGCCCGAGCCCAATTCAATCCAACTTCAGCAAAACCAAAACCCTAACCTCATCCCCTCTATCACTGTTCACCATCACTCTTCTCCCACCCTAGCGCCGTTTCTCCATCTCTCTCACTGAAACCCTCTGAACCTAAATCGACATCAACCTTCGTTCTCAACTCCATCACCAAGCAACCCTTCGAAACTCAGCCCACAACGCTAATCCCTAACATACTCGCCTCACAAACTTCTGATATTCAAACCTAACTCCAAGATCTACCCTAATCTCATGTCCAACCTAGCATTCGAAACTAAGCTAAATCCAGCTAAACAAACCGCATGCATGTTTACAAGTTAGAGAAAGAGGAACAAGAACCTGTAGAATCTGATGAAGAAGATGAATGTTGGAAAACGATGAGGATGGCGAGGTTCCAGATGCGCGAAGATCTGCAAATCGAGGAAGATCGGGGACTTTGATGAACGTCTGAAGATCTTTGTTGAAGATATGAAGATCGGCGAAGATCTAAACAGAAAACTGGAGATTTGAGTAATCTAGAGGAATTTCTGGGCGAGCACTTGAAGATCTATGAAGTTCTTGGCGGATCTGGGAAAGGTGATGAACGAACGATGAATGTTCTTCGTGAAATCCAGATGAAGATGAAAGTTCTTGAGCAATTTTCAGGAAAGTTGATGGAGGATGAACACACAGAGTTCCAGATCGTACGAGCCTATTGATGATTCCTGGAAAATTCAGACGAATATTGATGTTGACGAACGAACACTTGTTGAAGATTTCTGGAAAATCACTGGCGAATCATGAGAGGTTGATGATTCTGATGATGAATCTGGATCGGAGAAGATGAAGATTAGCATTTTCCGGCGAAATTTGGTTTTCCGGCGACGGTTAGAGGGGTGTTACGGCGGCCGGCGGTGACGGTTAGGGTGGTCACCGGGAGCTTTGCATGGCCGGCGGTGAAGGGACCGGCGAGGTCTGTGGCGGAGACTAGTGTCCAATTTGCATGCAGAGGGAGAGTGAGATGGAGACACGTGGGGTGCTAGGTGGCAGAGAGAGTTCTGAGTGGGAGTGTGCGTTGGCGCGATCTGAGAGAAAGAGAGAGAGTGAGGTGGCTGAAACTGGGGCTGCACGCGTGGCAGCGTACTTATAGGACACCTGGCACGAAAATGGACCCTCTGACTGGGCCTTGGACTTGGATACTGGCCCACTAAGACTTAAACTCTGATTAGAGACCCAATCAAATTGCTAATGACCTAATTAACTAAACTAAAACGAAAATTAATAGTAAAACCTAATTAAAATCCATCATTAATCCTAATTAAAGCCTAAAACGAAAATTAAAAATAAAATCCTAATTAATCTATTAAAAAACTGAAAAAAACATTATTTAATATCTAAAAACTATTTAAAAAATCTATTTAAATCTGAAAAAAAAATCAAATAAAATCTAAAACATTTAACCTCTATTTTTAAAATCCATTCTTATTAAATTTTAAAAAAACAATTAAAATCTAATAACCTCTAAAAACATTACTATCTATTTAAAATCTATTCTATTAAATTTTTTTAAAAGAAACAATTAAAATCTAATAAAATCTAAAACATTAATATCTATTTTTTTAAAATCTATTAAAAGGAAATTGATATCTAAAATTTTTTAAATCTATTAAATCTCTAAAAAAAGAATATTTGTTTAAAACTCTAAAAATTATTAAAAATCTATTAAATTCTAAAGAATACTAATAACCCTATTAAAAAACTATTAAATGCATTAAAAATCTAGAAAATAAAGGAAAAATCCTAAAAAATGCCAGGAGGCCGATTAAATCGATTATAAAACGATTGCGCAACCATAACGAAATCCGGGCACCGAGATGGCCTGAAAACACAGGGAACGAGCACCAATTCTCAAAATACGCTTATTCAAACCGGCCTGAACTGCCTGAAACGCCAAGGGCTGCAATCCCGATAAAATCAACCTGACTGAGAAAATGCAATGCATGCAGTATGCGAAATGCGAATGCAAAACGCGTCGAAACATAAACCAGATACGGGAACCGGTTGGTCAAATTTTAGGGTGCAACACACATGACAGCACACCTCACTCACTACCTGTGAGGAGCTTCATCACAACTTAACCTGTTGTGGTTGCACACCTCATACTGCCTGTGAGGAACTTCATCACAGCTTAACCTGTTGTGGCTGCACACCTCACTCTCCACCTGTGAGGAACTTGGCTACTGCTAACACATAGCAGCTACTCCACTCCTAACTACCTTATGATCACCTGCTGTACCAGACATGGTTAGTGACATTCTGATTAAACTCATGACAACAGTTTTAATCAGCTGTTGCTTGCTCCTGTAGCGATGTCATAACTATGATAATGATATCTTGCTTAACATTAGTGCAGAGTCATGTTTTTCTAAAATTTAGCCAATCATAGGACCATGGATACTCATGGAACTAACAAGAAGCCTTCTGCTTCCCTTTATCACCAGAAATTACATACGACTTCCCTCTATACTGGCCTTTCTCTTTCTTCTCACTCAGCTGCTTGTAGTGAGTAGATCGAACTCGGCTATCCTCATCATAAATTCTACTCTTGACACCAGTTCTGAAAACCGACAAATCTGCTGGTACCCAATTCCTTTCTTAATCTCTGGTCTCAAACCATTCTCAAACTTGAGACACTTCGACATCTCTGCGTCAGCACGGTTGTAACGCGGATAAAATTTTGCCAAAGACTTAAACTTTGCCGCATACTCAGCCACAATCATATTCCCTTGTTTCAGCTCAAGAAATTCCACCTCTTTCTTTCCCCGAACATCTTCAGGAAAATACTTCCTCAAAAATTCTTCCTTGAACACATCCCAAGTTATTATAATGCCAACATCTCCCAATCTATGATGAGTGTTATCCCACCAGTCCTTAGCTTCCTCTGCTAGCATATGCGTACCAAACTGCACCTGCTGCGCATCAGTGCACGCCATAACTCGGAAAATCTTCTCAATCACTTTCAGCCACTTCTGCGCACCATCAAGATCATGAGTGCCCATAAAAGTCAGCGAATTGTTCCTCTGGAACTTTCCCAAAGCACGAAACTCATCTGGAGGTCCACCATTCTGAGCCATCACTTGGGCAAGTGATTCCAGCGCATCAGCAATAGCACGATCATTTCTTCCAGCCATCTGCAACCACCAACAGGGTTAGAAGAAAACAACTCATCAATAGTGTTCTCACACTATCGACTGACAGGGGACTAACAACATAAAAACTTGGCCGAACGGACCGACCTGCTCTGATACCACTAATGTAACACCCTTTTCTACCCCATAAATAATAAGGCAAAATAACACAGATATCAGAGTAATTATTAAATTTCACAAAAAGCCACCAAAAGGGCGTACATTTCCTAATGTCATCAAAATAGGTCACGACTCCGTAAACAACGGGTTTTTCCCAAAATACATCAAACATCATAAAACAACGGAATTCAAAAGGCATAAGTAAAGGTTTTCCTCATTAGGGAACATAAGCAAAATAACTCAATAATATATAGTTTAACTCAAAGAACCTAACCCAATGTTACATATCAGAGCAAGACCCTCTAAGTTAACCAAAAGGGCTAACGACTCAAAACTTCAAAAATAACTCCTCGACGGCGTCTATGGCTAAACTCGGTCGTCTGCACGTTACTCACGTGGAGGTAGCATTCAAACAGGCAGGGTGAGTAAAACAATTCATAAAAATCAATGTATGAAAATCAACATATAAATGGCATCATAATCATATTCAACCATCATATTCACCAATAGGCCTCGAAGGCCACAACATCATAATTCATACAAAAAGACTCATAAATGCAGATGCGACACAACTCAAAGTATGTGGTACCAATATCACAACTCGATAGACACTGGGCCATCAACCCTCCATAGATCCCCATCAATAGGATCGATTTTACTAGAGAACTGGAGCACATCAAAATACTTCACATCCACACAATGGGATTGAAGCCAAAGTAATCGAGATCCTAAACCGAAGTCTGGATGCACATGAATGCATGATGCACACGTCAATAATCATCCTCATAATAACAACATAGGTGCATCACCATTCATCATAGTCATCATCATCACAATCATTATCATGTCTCACGTCATCATATAATTTATCAAGGTCATGGTAATATCATCATAATACTTCATATAAACCATCATGTAATCATATAGACATCACATGTTAATCACATAAAAATCATAGTTACCCCCAAGGTAACTCATCACAGAAATCACAGAATCAAACATCAAGGCATTGCTGCACACAATCAACCTACGCGAAACTCTGCTACATTCGCTGGCATGTTTGCTAGGCGAGTCTGGGGCGAGTTTCTTTGCTAGGCGAGTCTGGGAACAACATGGTTCACTAGGCGAGGCTTTCTTCGCTAGGCGAACAATGCGATGACAGCAAAATCTGCTATGAACCAGAACTTAAAATCACTCAAAAAGCTCTACGATTCACTTACCCAATGCCCCCAAAACATCCCTAAATCATCCCTAAGGTCCTACGAAGATAAAGGCACAAAACATACGGTTTATTAGGCCAATCCCGTAACATATTCATGTCCTAAATCATAATTTTTCCTTCATAGGTCAATGTGAAAAATTCGGAAATTCAATTCAGGATGCTTTATATGTGCACTTCTAAGATGGATTGTTCATCTACAACTTTTAAGCATTTTTTCACCACTAGCGTTATATGTTTTACTTGCATGTTTTGTTTTTAACTTGTGCAAAATTTATTTGGGTTTTAGTATCTCAAACATAAGTAATTCATTTTTCATATGTTGTAAATGACATATATTTCTCTCTCAGGCTGACGTGATAGCATGAACACATTCCATTAATAAACAACACAATATTATTGTCATTACTATGCATTCTGATACCATAAATAGGATAAGAGGGAGGAAAGATAAATTGATTATGAGTTGTGAGAGGGGAGGAAAGTACAAGAAGACGAATTTCTCTCAAAACACTTTTAGTATGAAAATTAAATGTATATTTTGCTGAGATTTGTTCCAAGTGGTAGCGATTGAAAGGTGACAGTTAGGTGTGAAATCCACAATCATGATCTAGCCACGGATTTAGATGGACATGATAAATTAGGCCGTTTAAACATAATGAAAGACAGATCCATAATTGTTACTTTGAAAGATAGAGATCCAGAAAACCTGACGAGCGTTACGCAGGTATATAAGGCAAAATCTACATACAAATTTCTTATAAATATCCGATTTAATTCAAACAAATTCCTCCAAAAAATTGTTATGATTTGTACAAAATTTTCAGTAAAGCTACTAGATTTGACCATTTTCTAGTTTCATTGAGAATATTTTTTCTATTAACAATCAATTATTATTATTATTATTATTATTATTATTATTATTATTATTATTATTATTATTATTATTATTATTATTATTATTATTATTATTATTATTATTTTATTTTTTTTGAAAGGCAGATATGGTATAATATATAAAAAAAATAAAGAAAGACACTATGACTAAAGTACAAGGGAATTCCAAAAAAAGGTACAAAGAGTATCAAACCCAGGATCAAAACCAACAAAAAACAAAGAAAAAACTATATAAGCTAACAACCCAACCACCAAAAAGGAGGATCTGAATCACAACTACAAAACCAAAATCCAAACAACTAACACATAGAAAAGATCAACATTAGTCAAAACTAGGGCTCTCTAATCCAAGGACACATGCAGAAGCGTCGAACCCACAAAAATACACAACAAGAACACATCCTATGGAGGTCGAAACCACTCACCCCTCTACGGGTCAAGAAACAATATATGGTTCTTAAGGTAGACCGAGAAGGCACATGAGTTATCCACAAACCTACCAAGATACCATTTCCAAGCAAAAAAGATGCTCATGTCTTCCCTGTCTTTTCATGTCTACCAAATGCCGAATATTAAGAAAAATTGAAAAGAATATCAAACTGAACTACATCTTAGTAAAAACCAGATAATGTTTCTCTTAAATTTAATGAATGGTTGCATTGCTTGTACTTCTCCGCAAATCTTGCTTTTTTTTCATAGTACCGAGTATCTATATAAATCAAGTGCATGACGGTTGAGTGTAAATTTTCTGCAGTGGAGTCTCAACAACACTTTATTGCACCACATACTTTTCAATTTGTTTTAAGATTGAAGGGTTAAGATACACGATGCACACTTTCTTGTGAAAATTATGTTGAGAAATGACCTCCATAATTTCCACATCTCTGTGAACTCAAAATAGGCACTAGAGGAAAGGTACTATACGTGCAATGACACAAAAATAATTTTAGTGTGGAAAACCTTCTCAACATGACCAAGGAAAAAATCACGAGACATTTATGTCTCTTAAACTTCCACTATAATGATAATGGGAAATACAAAAACTTCAACCTTAGGTGGATCTTACTACAATATATCTCTCAATTTGTAAGAAACATTCTCATAAATTGGCTCACTATTTCTCTCACAAAGAAACTCTCTATGAAGATCACTTTTCTCTCTTGAGCAAAACTCCCTTTATCTCATGATTCTTGTTGTTCTTTTCTTATGTATTGTGTTTTGAATGCTTGCTCATGGTCCTATTTATTGGATAAGCAAGCCAAAGGTTTTTTTTTTACATGCATGAGAACACTTGTTCTCTACCTTCTATGCAAAGCACCAAGTGTCCCTTGCAAAACATGCACCATAACAAGTGTTACTCATACACTACACCATGTGTACACCATATGTAACACCCCCTTTCTATACCCCAAATAATGGTATTAATCATTTAGGCACATAATCAATATATCATCAGAGTAAATTACAAATATGGTATAACAGGGGCATATCACATTATCCAAAAATTCAACACATACAACACCTGCTCAACAGATATGAAACAACGGGGCAACACCCACAAGGAAAATATTTAGAACATAGGCGGAAACATTTAAATATTCCATAACCTCCAAAACATGTATTCACATACATATACTTCATTCGAGTTGATTCACAACATCAATAATATATACAATATTCAACCAGCATGTTCATATAAATATTCATCAGCAGATACATACACAAATGTATCACAAAAGAATCAAAATAATCCCTAGCTACTCGGTGCTACATATCAGAGCCGACCGACCAAAAAGAAATGAAGTCACGCTTCACAAAAAGAAACCTCCAGCAAACTAATCTGCAATGCCTCATAGATCATTATAAAACAGCAGAAGGGTGAGAAACAATATCATAATAAACAATGCATATAAGCATATATATATATATATATATATATATATATATATATATATATATATATATATATATATATATATATATATATATATATATATATAATATATATATATATATATATATATATATATATATATATATATATATATATATATATATATATATATATATATATATAGAGAGAGAGAGAGAGAGAGAGAGAGAGACATATAACAATTACGCATTCTCCGCATTCTCACCACAACTCACCTCACCAATCCATACACCACAATGTATCCACACATGTATCTATATATAAATAGAACACCAAGCATACACAATATGCATCATCAATGTTTATATCAATTCATAAACACACACACACACACACACACACACACACACACACACACACAAACACACACACACACACACACACACACACACACACACACACACACACACACACACACACACACACACACACACACACACACACACACATATATATATATATATATATATATATATATATATATATATATTCACACATACATATATATCTTCAAGCATCTTCTTCCATACCAAACATCACAATTCACATTAACTCAATAAACATACACAACATGTTTATTCCATCACCAATTCACATAAACATCTACATTCATTTTTATTTCACCATACATCATATAAAGATGACAACATGCAACTCATAGAGACCGACACACGACTCTATGCAGATGCAAATGCGGTACCGACTCATTTCAGCAGGTTCAATTGAAGAACCAAAAATAACCATCGCTCACACCCCACATGGGCACACGAGGTTCTGCAGATTCTACACGGAATCAAATATAACCATCGCAATATATGAGGTTCTGCAAATCTACCGAGGGATAAATAAATAACCATCGCTCACACCACACAAGGGCACACGAGGTTCTGCAGATTCACCGTGGAATCAATATATAACCATCGCTCACACCCCACAAGGGAACACGAGGTTCTGCAGATTCACCGAGGAATCAATCAACACAAGAATGCATACCATGATGCTTCACATGCAACATGACTCATGACACTCTTGAAATGCACACATGTTTACAAACATACTCATGCATCTTTCACATTCATCGCATATATTCATTATACACTCACAATATGCACATATCACAATATATGCATGTATTCATCATTCATTCACACCATTCAAACATGGTTCACATTCACAATCAATCTCATCATGCATTTCTATTCAATTCAAATAAATGCACAAAATTGCCAAATGACCACATTTCGCACTTCACATTTCACAATCTAGGATTCACGCCATACGGCTACCCGTATCATACATAACATCATATAATTAATCATCTCAGATAAGGAGTGATCGCAATCAAACCACACAACCAACCTATGGATGGAAAACACAAGAAAGAAATCATGATGCTACGCTCGCTAACCTTCACCTGGTGAAGCCTCCAGCGAATGCTCGCTGCCATTCGCCTGGCAAACTCGCTGGCGAAGCCAAACAGAAGCTACTGCCATAGGTTCGCTGCCACATTTGCTGGGATTCGCTTGGAAAACCTTCGCCACCAGGCCTGGCGAACAAGTCAGCGAAGGCTGATCTTGGCCATTGCCATAGGTTCGCTGCCCACTCGCTGGGCTTCGCCTGGCGAAGCTTCGCTACCACTCGCTTGGCGAATGCTGGCGAACCTGCGAAACCAGAAAAATCCCACTGTTCCAAAATCACCAAAACCTCAAAAATCGACCGATTAAATCCAAACCAGTTC
Source organism: Lathyrus sativus (assembly GCA_963859935.3). Taxonomy (NCBI): domain Eukaryota; kingdom Viridiplantae; phylum Streptophyta; class Magnoliopsida; order Fabales; family Fabaceae; genus Lathyrus; species Lathyrus sativus. The sequence continues at coordinate 541,959,039 of OZ012739.1, read as the reverse complement.
CAGTAGTATAGCCCACTCATCACCCGACTAAACTACACCATCTATTCCAGATTCTAACCGATAAAACTCGGTTTCTACCAATTAAACCAACTTCGACCTAGGAATGGAAAACGTAGAAAACAATCCAACCAATCCAATCTAGCACATACATGATCATATACATTACTAAGATGATAAAACTTCTCACCCTTACCTGATTAATCGCAAGCTAAGGTTGATTCTTGATGATTCTAGGTTTTCCTCTTCTTTTCTCTTCTCTTTCTCTTCTCCTCTTTTCTCTCCTTTCTTTTTCTTTCTATCTTACTATCTTTCTCTTTTATCTCACATACTCATATTCTATTTTCTTTTCTCTCAAATTCTTTCCACACACTTACCAAATTAATTCTCACAAAATATTCCGACTTAACATTATCGCTAATGCCCAAAATACCTTCCAACCTATTTTTACCCAAAACTCTCAAAGTCGGCAAAAATAGCATAACACATTAACACATAAATTCCACCTTAAAATAATATTCATCCAACTAAACCAAAAAGAACTCAATAAAACGGGAATGATCGAAATCGGGGCGTTACAACCCTCCCCCACTTTAGAAATTTCCGTCCTCGAAAATATTACCTTATCCAAACAGCTCTGGATGCGACTCACGCATCTTACTCTCCAATTATCAAGTCATATTGCCTTCCGCAGCACCTCCTCATGCCACTTTCACAAGCGCAATATCTTTGCCTCTTAGCTTCTTAACTTCACGGTCCAAAATCCTAATCGGTAAAACCTCAACCGCAAGATTATCTCTTACCTCAACCTCATCCATAGGAATCACATGTGACGGATCCGAAACATACTTCCGAAGTTGCGAAACATGGAACACATCATGCAAATTCTAAAGATTCGGAGGCAACGCCACACGATAAGCCGCAACACCAACTCGTGCAGTAATCTGATACGGACCAATGAAACGAGAAGTCAACTTCTTCGACTTCAAAGCACGACCCACACCCGTAACCGGTGTAACTCTCAAAAACACATGGTCGCCTTCTTGAAACTCAAGATCCTTTCTTCTCTTATCATGATAACTCTTTTGCCTACTCTGAGAAGTTTTCATCTTTTCCCGAATAAACTTCACTTTCTTCGTCATTTGTTGTACCATCTCCGGTCCAACTACCGACTTCTCTCCGGTTTCATGCCAACACAAAGGTGTTCGACATCTCCGACCATACAAAGCCTCAAATGGTGCCATACCAATACTTGAGTGAAAACTATTGTTGTAGGTGAACTCAATCAATGCCAAATAACCATCCCAAACACCACCTTGCTCGAGCATACAAGCAAGCAACAAATCTTCTAATGATTGAATCGTCCTCTCGGTTTGACCATCCGTCTGCGGATGATAAGCCGAACTCAATCTCAACTTAGAACCCAAGGCCTTTTGCAAACTTTCCCAAAATCTAGAAGTGAATCTAGGATCCCTATCTGACACAATACTCTTAGGAACTCCATGTAACTTCACAATCACACCAACATAAATCTCGGCTAACTTCTCCAAAGGATAACTAATATCAATCGGAATAAAGTGAGCAGATTTAGTAAGCCTATCAACAATCACCCAAATAGCATTGTAACCTCTTTGCGTATTCGGAAATCCCGTAACAAAGTCCATCGATATACTATCCCATTTCTACTCTGGAATATCCAACGGTTGCATCAAACCACTAGGCTTCTGATGTTCTACTTTAGACTTCTGACAAGTCAAGCACGAATACATAAACTGAGCTACATCTCTCTTCAATCCAGACCACCAAAAGATTTTCTTCAAATCTTGATACATCTTACTCGCTTCCGGATGAATACTTAAGTTACTCTGGTGTCCTTCCTCCAATATCATCTTTTTCAACTCCACATCATCGGGAATACAAATACGACCACGAAATCTCAAAACTCCAAAATTATCAACCTTGAAGTCCTCATTCTCATTCATTATCAAATCAACAAACTTCAAATCCAACTTTTGCTTTTCACATACGGTAGCAAGGAAATCATTCGTAACGTGCAACATACCAAGTCTTACACTTCTCAGCGTCATCTCACAAACCAAACTCAAATCTCTAAAACTCTCCAACAATTCCCATTCTCTTACCATCAATGTGGACATATGAACCAACTTCCGACTTAAGGCATCGACTACCACATTTGCCTTACCCGGATGGTAATTCAAACCAAAATCATAATCCTTCAAAAACTCTAACCATCTTCTCTGCCTCATTTAATTCTTTCTGATCAAATAAATACTTCAAACTCTTGTGATCGCTAAAAACTTCAAATCTCTCACCATAAAGATAATGCCTCTAAATTTTCAAAACAAACACCACGACCGCTAACTCCAAATCATGCGTAGGATAGTTCTTCTCATGCACTCTCAATTGTCGTGAAGCAAAAGCTATAACTTTCCCATCTTGCATCAAAACACCACCTAAACCGGACAAGGAAGCATCACAATAAACCACAAACGATTCCGTCGGATTTGGCAAAATCAAAATCGGCACCGTTGTCAACCTTCTCTTTATCTCAACGAAACTCTTTTCACAATCAATATCCCAAACAAAAGCCTTCCCTTACAAGTCAGTTGAGTCAACGGAAGTGCCAACTTCGAAAATCCTTCAATAAACCTCCGATAATAACCAGCTAATCCCAAAAAGCTTTGAATTTCCGTAAGTGACTTAGGAGCTTCCCACTGCATTACCGCATCAATCTTGGACGGATCAACACCAATACCATTACCAGAAATAACATGCCCAAGAAAACTCACTTCCGATAACCAAAACTCGCACTTCGATAACTTAACATATAATTGCTTCTCTTTCAAAATCTGCAATACAACTCTCAAATGCTCTACATGCTCTTCTTGAGACTTAGAGTAAATCAAAATGTCGTCGATAAATACAACCACAAAATGATCCAACTGATCATGAAAAATACGACTCATGTATTCCATAAACACACCTGGCGCATTAGAAACTCCGAATGGCATCACTGAAAATTCATAATGACCATACCGTGTCCTAAAAGCCGTCTTTTGAATATCCTCCTCTTTAACACGAATCTGGTGATAACCTGATCTCAAATCAATCTTACTAAAAACACGGGCACCAACCAATTGGTCCATCAAATCATCAATTCTAGGAAGCGGATACTTGTTCTTAATAATTACCTTGTTCAACTGCCGATAACTAATACACAACCGCATACTCCCATCTTTCTTCTTTCCCTTCACACTCTCAGGATAATACTTTCTCAAAAATTCGGTGTGAAATAAATCCCAAGTTATTTCCTCGTCATCTACTTCAAGAACTTGTCTCATACCTACCCACCAGTCGTCGGCTTCTTCTCTCAGCATGTGAGCCCCAAGTCTCACCTTGTTCCCTTCAGCACAATTCATAACTCTAAAGATCCTCTCGATCTCCTTCAACAAAATCTGAGCATCGTCCGGATCAAACCTTCCCTTGAATACCAGCGGCTGATTCTTTCTAAACTCATCATTAGCGTTCACATTCAGCGCACCCTGCACCGCCCTGGCCATTGCTTCCAATGCAGCAGCCATCACATTGTCATTACGACCAGCCATATTCTAATTAATCGCAAAAATAACAACAAAGTTAAACAACCGTTCAACCAACAAAACAACGAGACAGACACAACTGACTCAACTCTGGCTCTGATACCACTTAATGTAACGCCCCCTTTCTATACCCCAAATAATGCAATTAATCATTTAGGCACATAATCAATATATCATCAGAGTAAATTACAAATATGGTATAACAGGGGCATATCACATTATCCAAAAATTCAACACATACAACACCTGCTCAACAGATATGCAACAACGGGGCAACACGCACAAGGAAAATATTTAGAACATAGGCGGAAACATCTAAATATTCCATAACCTCCAAAACATGTATTCACATACATATACTTCATTCGAGTTGATTCACAACATCAACAATATATACAATATTCAACCAACATGTTCACATAAACATTCATCAGGAGATACATACACGAATGTATCACAAAAGAATCAAAATAATCCCTAGCTACCCGGTGCTACATATCAGAGCCGACCGACCAAAAAGGAATGAAGTCACGCTTCACAAAAAGAAACCTCCAGCAAACTAATCTGCAATGCCTCATAGAGCATTATAAAACAGCAGAAGGGTGAGAAACAATATCATAATAAACAATGCATATATATATATATATATATATATATATATATATATATATATATATATATATATATATATATATATATATATATATATATATATATATATATATATATATATATATATATATATATATATATATATATATATATATATATATATGTATGTATGTATCTGTATGTATATATATATATATATATATATATATATGTATATGTATGTATCTGTATGTATATATATATATATATATATATATATATATATATATATATATATATATATATATATATGTATATGTATATGTATGTATAGATACATACATATACATATACATATATATATATATATATATATATATATATATATGTATATATATATATGTATATGTATATATATATATGTATATGTATATATACATATATATGTATATATACATATATATGTATATATACATATATATGTATATATACATATATATATATATATATATATATATATATATATATATATATATATACATATATATATATATATATACATATATATATATATATACATATATATATATATATATATATATATATATATATATACATATATATATATATATATATATATATATATATATATATATATACATATATATATATATATATATATATATATACATATATATATATATATATATATATATATATATATATATATATATATATATATATATATATATATATATATATATATATATATATATATATATATAACAATTACGCATTCTCCGCGTTCTCAGCACAACTCACCTCACCAATCCATACACCGCAATCCATACACCGCAATGTATCCACACATGTATCTATATATAAATAGAACACCAAACATACACAATATGCGTCATCAATGTTTATATCAATTCATAAACACCCACACATATAAATATATATATATATATATATATATATATATATATATATATATATATATATATATATATATATATATATATATATATATATATATATATATATATATATATATATATATATATATATATATATATATATATATATATATATATATATATATATATATATATATATATATATATATATATATATATATATATATTCACACATACATATATATCTTCAAGCATCTTCTTTCATACCAAACATCACAATTCACATTAACTCAATAAACATACACAACATGTTTATTCCATCACCAATTCACATAAACATCTACATTCATGTTTATTTCACCATACATCATATAAAGATGACAACATGCAACTCATAGAGACCGACTACGACTCTATGCAGATGCAAATGCGGTACCGACTCATTTCAGCAGGTTCAATTGAAGAACCAAAAATAACCATCGCTCACACCCCACATGGGCACACGAGGTTCTGCAGATTCTACGCAAAATCAAATATAACCATCGCAACATACGAGGTTCTGCAAATCCACCGAGGGATCAATAAATAACCATCGCTCACACCCCACAAGGGCACACGAGGTTTTGCAAATTCACCGAGGAATCAATATATAACCATCACTCACACCCCACAAGGGCACACGAGGTTCTGCAGATTCACCGAGGAATCAATCAACAAAAGAATGCATACCATGATGCTTCACATGCAACATGACTCATGACACTCTTGAAATGCACACATGTTTACAAACATACTCATGCATCTTTCACATTCATCGCATATATTCATTATACACTCACAATATGCACATATCACAATATATGCATGTATTCATCATTCATTCACACCATTCAAACATGGTTCACATTCACAATCAATCTCATCATGCATTTCTATTCAATTCAAATAAATGCACAAAATTGCCAAACGGCCACATTTCGCACTTCACATTTCACAATCTAGGATTCACGCCATACGGCTACCCACAGCATACATAACGACATATAATCAATCATCTCAAATAAGGAGTGATCGCAATCAAACCACACAACCAACCCATGGATGGAAAACACAAGAAAGAAATCATGCTGCTACGCTCGCTAACCTTCGCCTGGCGAACTCGCTGGCGGAGCTAAACAGAAGCTACTGCCATAGGTTCGCTGCCACGTTCGTTGGGATTCGCCTGACGAACATTCACCACCACCTTCGCCTGGCGAACAAGTCAGCGAAGGCTGATCTTGGCCACTGCCATAGGTTCGCTGCCCACTCGCTGGGCTTTGCCTGGCGAAGCTTTGCTACCACTCGCTTGGCGAATGCTGGCGAACCTGCGAAACCAGAAAAATCCCACTGTTCCAAAATCACCAAAACCTCAAAAATCGACCGATTAAATCCAAACCAGTTCCAGTAGTATAGCCCACTGTCATACCCCAAATTTTTCCTACTTTGGTATTTAATAAATGTCCTACTGCCACATGACTTCTGGCCATGACTCTCTAAAGTTTCGTTATAAAGACTTTTCGTTATACTCATTGTGGTGATAATCCATGGCAATTTATGCTGAACTATTATGGGAGGAGTGCACCTCCAGCCCCTTGTACCCAAACTCGTGTTTGTCCTCGTTCTCACGATCAGACAGACCTGATATGATCAATGGCATAAAGTACATGATTGGATCTATCTTGCCACACAGTTTCAAGAAATTTACACCCTATTTCAACTTGATTACAAACTTCTCCTTAAATGTTGTTTAAGCCTCACTACAAGTTGCTTATTATGGTCTGTACTTAATTCAAGTTAATTCAAAGATACTTCACATGGTGCTTGTGGACACGGTCAATTTAGCCTCAGGCTTTGTTCGAATCGATTACAAGCGTCAGGCTATGTTTGGATACTAAATCAGTTTGTGACAAACTTAGATTTAGCTTGCAAGTCATAATTGAATTTAGATGCAATTAATTTAGAAGATATTTCGATTCGCTTCAAGACATAATCATTTGGTTTCAAGTAGTTATTGAACCATATTTCGAATTGGTACTCAAGGCGTGTGGCAAACAAGCTAAACTTGGGCCAAGTTTGTTTCGAGAAGTTCAAAGCATAGAGATTTTGTTTACGCTTACAAATTTTTGCAAAGGAAAAAAGGTTACTCACATACTAATTGTCCAAGTCTTATAGGTTACACACCTCTAGATATGATTTAACTTGTCTTAAAAATGTTTACAAGTTATTATCCATTTGTGTTTAAGTCAAGAGTTACATTTTAAGAGGTGCGTGGAATAATTGATTAATGATAAGTGGCCAATATAAGTTTTGTTGGATTCAAGGCCATAACTCAATTTTTGCTTCCGATAGAGTTCTCCGTTCGTACAAAAATTATAATACCCTTCATAAGAGAGCATATCAAGAGCTATGAATGCACACATGTTAATTTTTGAGCCAAAGATTTCTAACCATCCAATTTATTCTCACAACCGTTTTTATTGAAAGCCATAAGAGGAAACAAGCTGGAGCAAGGATAAGTTATATTACAAAGACCATAGAATTAAGATTGTGATATACAAATGACACAGTGGCAACACCAAGTTGTGATCCTTATTCACCGCCAAAATTTTAATTCTCATTATGAGAAGCGGTATCTATTGGCTTAAGAGTTCATCACTATTACAAATTCAAATAAAGACTTCATGTATGGAGTAGGTTTCAAGAGGCAATATAACCAGCTCTTGTTACATAAGTTTACAAAGACCATTTTTACTAATTTATGTCGGTAATGTGGCTATTCAAGACTTTGACTTCAATACAGCAGCCTTATGACCTTTTGGTTTCTACTGTACACTACTTGGACTTGGTTTAAAACTCTTGAGATTGCTTGCCAAGTTCTGCAGGAAATCCATTGTCACGGTCGAATATTCCCTCAATGTAAGCTTCACGGTTTGATTAAGACTACGATGGCCTGCACTCCCATCACACATACATGAGATGAAAAGATGTTAGTATGATCAATATAGGCAGGAGTCATGACAAATTACAAGAAATCATGCATACAAACTAACATAATAAGCTTGGGTTTCATATGAGGCGCAAACCAAAACAAACTAGGAAACTCAACAGAATAAGCTACAAAGACATTGAATTCATCTATATAAAATCCAATATCAAGCATAACAAAACAGGTCAGGATGAATACGACTAAGTCAGACCTAGCTATTGTGAAAGTTCTACTCACCATGATCGCATGAGTTAATCAAATCCCTTGCGTCGAAATCTCATTTTTGTGCTCATCAAGCTGTGAATAAAAGTTGTCTAACACTTATTCTTCTTTTCCACTTGCTGTTACATTTCACAAATCCCTATCTTCAACTCGCATCTGTGAGCTTGAGAAGGTCGTTTACAACAAAAAGAAGCAACAATTAGCACACCACAGCTATTCCTTGCAAACTCAAATGCATAAAAGACCTGCAAAACACCGAAATACCAAGTCCATGCTATGTCTTACCAAAACGCATAAAGGACTTCATGGAGTGCCATTCTCAAGTCTCAAAGCCAGAAGCTTCACGACAAGCTATCCACGAACCAATTCCTTGAAGAGAAAATAATCCAATTGCCTTCATCTCCATGGTGTCCTTACTGTTATCGCATGATCTACAAGATTGAACCAAGAATAATGAACGAGTATACTCAAAATAGAAAGAAATGCACATGACCTAATAAGATTCATTACCGTCAAGGAGCTGCGAGCGAATCACAAGGCAAGGAGATATAAAGAGTGTTTGGTGTATTATCAGATTATGCTTTATGGAGAGATTCCATGGTGGAGCAGTTATTGTAGCAGCAACTCTGCAAATTATATGGATGTATCAAATACCAGCTGTGTATCTTCTACTTCAGTTTATCATGAACAAAGATTGACAACTTTCAATACTTATGAGAAGATTCATCCAATGGATCCTCGAGATATGATGCAAGAAAAGTTGGATGCGAAAAACATAATTAAGCTTGATTCTAGCATGTTCACCAGGCCTCCTTCTTTAACAAACCACAGATACAATACAAGGGAAGATTCAACGCCGGTTTGTCGCAATGATTGATTTACTTGGGGCCTGGCTCGCTTGCCGCTGAATCCTTATAACAGAAGCAATCAAAACATAGGATCAAACTTACATATTGTTGACCAAATGAATCTTCCAAATTTTCAAAATAATGAAATGATTCACAACCATAACACATAATCTGCTGCCCTATCTTCCACTAGCCATCAAGCTTGTACATGTGAAAACCAGCTGCGACAGCCTTGTCCTTCAACCAATAGCAGGACAGAATGCGAACTCAATAAGCACACCTAGCATTCCTTATGTTCCCATATTCTGCTTGTACCTGCAATATCCAGAAATTGTTTATTCAAATTTGGAGTTGAATCTTGAACAGAAAATTGCGATTCTAGTTTCCTTGCTTAAGGTAGCTCGGTCACTGGCTTTGGTTGAAGGGGACATTGATTGGTGTGAAAGTCCTTCAACAAATAAAGTAGAGCGTGGGATTGGAACACAAAGCCATGCTCTTGTATGCATTAAGGGAATCGATATTAAGATCCGTGTTCTGTGGCTGGTAAATGCTTTGACCCACATGGATGAGTCACAGAATTCATGAGAGAACCGATGCACTTGATACTGGGGAAACACAGTCGGTTGATAAAGATCAACTTATTGCTTCCTGACAAAGCTTGCAACAGATTTCTTCACAGTTATATGAGGCCTTAAGATTGAACTCTTTTAAACCAAATGGTGAAATGAAGAATCCAGTACACTATCGAATGATGGACCTGCGAGTCGAATACTATTAACTGAGCAGGGAAGTTCTACTGCAAATGCACCGTCTGTTGGTGAAATGATTCAGAACAATTCTGATACGGTCTTGTCTGAAGCATTGGCCTCTACTGGGCAGACAACTTCAACAACCATTCCTAAGACTGCTCTGCTTGACGAAAGGCCATTGTTGGCATGTATTGTTCGTACTATTCCAGCTGCTGGCCATATTCGAATTAGTTCAACGCTTCCTAATAGACTCGGCAAAATGCTGGCACCTCTACATTGGCATGACAACAAAAGAAAATATGGGAAAGCTGGAAGATTTTGTTACGGGCCATCCTGAATTATTTTTGATTGAGGGAGACTTGATTCAACTCCACGAAGGGGCACATAAAATGATAGTTGCAACCGCTGCAGTTGCAAAAGTTGCTGCAGCTGCTGCAACATCTTCTCTTTATTCTTCGTATATGCCCACTGCAGCAGTTACGCTAATGGCTCAACCTCACAGTCTAAATAAATCTCCTTCAACTCACTCCAAAAGGGCTCCGGTCACTCTTTTCTATTAAGAAATTTAAGTTATCGGACTCTCTAAAAGTTATGGAAGTTCCACAGAATTTAGACTTGCATGAATCCCAAGTTGTAGGCATTCTGAAGCATATCAGAAGTGCCCCGCAATTGCCTCCACGGTGCTCAAAATCCATTACAAATGTGGAAACTGTTAGAAAGTTAAACATGTCCGATTATCAAACTTGTGGCAGTTCAGGCGACATAGCAACAATAACAATTGCTCCCCAGGAAGTAATCCCACTCAAGCAAAGTATCCAATCATCCAGTATTGCAACAAAGCCAACAACATTCAGGGACTGCAAATAATTCCACTGGACACATCTGATGAAGTTATTAGACTACTTGTTCGGTGCGGGCATGAGAGTATTGTCAATGATTCATACGATTCCAGGACGTCAATAAGAGGCAAAACATATCCTGCGATATTGAAACAAAACCGGAATAGCATCAGATTTAACCACAAGTATTGATACCAATACAAAATAATGAACGAGCGAACAAGGATAAAACGAGATGTTTAAGTAGCCATTGACATTGACACAAACTTGACGAGACGGATCTGTTCATAACAAGGCTGTTTTGATCAGAAGGCTAACAATAAGTATTGGATTGATGTTCAACTTCGGTGGGGCGATCATGTTTCTTACGATGTTGAGCGTTACACCAGGGCATTACACAGCAAGTTTACGTACCGTTTCTCCTTATGGGCAACACCAGTCATCCGTAATTTTTTCAACCACCTAACAAATCTTTCTACCACTGTTTTGACACTCTTCAAATCAACATTGAGAGCTACCGGTAAAGCTCCTTGATCCTCTTCACTGTTTTTACCTTGCCAAACACTAAGGACCAGTGAGTGTAACAACCTGCAATGACTACTCGACATTAGTAACATATGAAGAAGAAAGAGCATGACAGTTATAACAGAATATGGCAACAAGAAATTTTTTTTTTTAAAGTCAAATAAAGACTCCCATGTCAGCAAATTGATAATCAGTAAAAGAAGCATTTCCACACAGTAAAAAACCAGGGTAAAACTAGATATTTTTCTTCCTCACTACAGACAAAGAAAAGGTCACTATCAAGTCCCAGAAAAGCAGAAATCATGGTATAAACCTCTAACGGAACTGTACTACCAAAATACACCTCACCTCACACGATACAAAACATTCCCCTCAGCAAATTTCAAATTTTTCACACGTATTCAAAACCCTAAAAATCCTCCTATAAATAGAACCAATTATTAGCAGCCAAAGGGGAGAAAAAAAACCTAATGTTATTCTGTTGAAATCAATACCCAAACCCTCACTAAAGCTACAAGCAAGATTTCTTCTTAGAGATTCACCTTGAAACTCTAAAGAAGAGAAGTTTGGTCCTCATCAGTAAAAAACGAAAGGAGCCGACAGCAGTAGAGAAAAAAGTAGAAGAAACAGAGATAAGCAATTCATATCACCTGAAGCAATAGCACATCGCTGAAATCGGAAGCGGTCGGCGGAGATTTCTTCACTCCATTAGGGTAACCATTCTATTCCTCATTATGTTAAAATCTTTGCTGAAATTCTTTTTACCCTGATATTTGTTTTGCGTATGCCGTAGAACTGTAAGACTAGGATTTACATCTGTTCAGTTCATGTTGTCGCTATTGTAGTGTCGTTTTGGGCTGGAAATTGGGGATTTTGTTCCTGCGAGGACCATGTTCTTCAGCTCGTTTGAAATCCTCCATGTTTGAGAGTAGAGTTGAGAATTGAAAGTAGGGGGTGGATCGTGTGGGGTTTCATTTCGGTGTTTCGTTTGACTTTGTTTTACATAGAATTGGGTTTGGGTTTTGTTTGTTGAAAGAAAAATAAGGATCTGGAAATGTTTGATTTTGAGGAGAGAGATGGATTCATAGTGAATAAGAAAGAGGGAGAAAGAGTGAAAAACACGAGTATTCCGAGGGAGAGGATTCGTGTCTCCTGGCTGGTTTTAATTCCTTTTTTTTCTTTCTTTTAAATTTTTTTTCGGGAAACCCAACAGTTTCATATGTATGTTAAACAACTAGCTGGTGTTGTTTGAAAATGAAACGTCATAAGGCATGTGCAGTGGGAATCCTGGCTGACTTTCTAGGCTGCCACGATTGGATAAGGCTGTTAGGCCTATAGGATTATATTTAATAGGGTCACACTTTATAAAATAATTACATATAATTTAAATTATTATTAGTAATATTAAGTAATATTATTAGTTTTATCTTAGATTTTTTATTTATTTATAAATTATGATAATTAATTTACAATTTAATTTAGACTTAAGAATTTTATCAAATTTATTTATTTATTTTATTAAATCCAAAAAAAATATATTTTATTTATGTTTAAATTAAAATAGTAAAACCTCTTTTTTTTGAAATTATATGGAAGCGGTGGGTTTTTGGAGTCTAGCACTCCTTGAATCCTTAAGCAACCGCTCTCGAGGTGCACACCTCGAGTTGTGGTCGTTTCGTCTTCCATCGTTTAAAGCAACTCAATTTTGTTTAAACCTTTCAAAGTAGGCAAACTCTAATCCTAGCCATATGCCTACCCCAGTTTAATATACATACGTTAATATTTTCAAATTATTTTCTTAATTAAAATACGAAAGTGTCGAGTTCTTGGAGTCGCGCATTCTTTGAATTCGAGAGTGATTACTATTGGGGCGTTCGCCTCATATAGTATATCATTCGAACTTTCTTTCCTAAAATACTTCCAATAATTATTTGAACAAGTATTTTCACTGTCCAACAAACACTATTTCCTAATTTATGGAATGAAAAAGGTGTCGTTGGGATCTAGCATTCCAACGATATCCCGACTAGTTGATTACGAGGCTGACACCTTGTTTATCGAGTAGTCGTCATTTCTCCTAATCTTTTCAAACCATCTAATCTCGTTCCTCACCTTCATACTGTCGAGTCTAAACCCTAGTATGTCTCTAAAACCATACGTAAAATCCAAATTATTTTCTTAATTAAAATTACGAAAGAATGAAGTTCTTGGAGTCTCGCATTCCTTGAATTCTCAAGTAACCACTCTTGGGGCGTACGCTTTAGGTTGTGGTTCGCTCGACCTTTCGTTTACAAAACATGTGCCCTAACCATTTGGACAAATACCACCATTGTCCATTCAAATACACTTTCCTAATTAATTGAATGAAAAAGGTATCATTGGGATCTAGCATTCCAATGATATCCCGATTAATCGATTGCGAGACTGACGTCTCGTTTATCGAGTAGCCGTCATTCTCCCTTAAAATATTCAATCCAACTCTTTCCTCGCCCCCGTGCGATCGAAACCACGAACCTATTCAAATATATTCTCTAACCAACACATCCAATACGATAAACCTAATTCCTCGCCCTCGTGCGATTTCTAGCCCAAACACTTTCCGAAAGAACATTGTTTAGCTCATTCTTCCGCGCATAACAAACTCGAGCTTCAGCCTCCCCTAGAGAGAAGACAAGCCAATGTTTAGCAGTTAGAATGCGATCTAAACTCTCGTTCATTCTAAACACAAACCTTTTACCGTAGTTAGCCGAACTACGGTTGCTCTGATCCTTCATTCTCTTCTGAATGTAAGATACGTAGGCACAAGATTGCGATGATCTTGGCGAGCACAATCCCCCCTTTTACCCGTAGTCCCACGAACTACGAATGCTCTGATTTTCCACTTCTTACAAGTGAAGATACGTAGGCACAAGGGCCCCAATCCTTGGCGAGCACCCTATCTTAAAACCCCCAATTTCCCCCTTTAGGAGAAACCTTAGAAGAAAACTAACAAGCGTAGCTAACTTTACTCTCGAATCGAATCAAGAGGTTCCCGTTGAGTACAACGAACGTAAAGGGTGCTAATACCTTCCCTTTACGTAACCGACTCCCGAACCTAGAATATTGGTTGCAATGACCATATTCTTATCCCTTTTAAGGTTTTATCAATATTTTCCTATTCCTTCCTTGGAATGAACAAAAATCGGTGGCGACTCTGTTTCGAACATTTTTTCCGTGTCCATCGCGAGGATCATATTTTTCGAGGTACGACACCCACTCATCACCCGACTAAACTACACCATCTATTCTAGATTCTAACCGATAAAACTCAGTTTCTGCCGATTAAACCAACTTCGACCTAGGAATGGAAAACGTAGAAAACAATCCAACCAATCTAATCTAGCACATACATGATTATATACATTATTAAGATGATAAAACTTCTCACCCTTACCTGATTAATCGCAAGCTAAGGTTGATTCTTGATGATTCTAGGTTTTCCTCTTCTTTTCTCTTCTCTTTCTCTTCTTCTCTTTTCTCTCCCTTCTTTTTCTTTCTATCTTACTATCTTTCTCTTTTATCTCATATACTCATATTCTATTTTCTTTCCTCTCAAATTCTTTCCACACACTTACCAAATTAATTCTCACAAAATATTCCGACTTAACATTATCACTAATGCCCAAAATACCCTCCAACCTATTTTTACCCGAAACTCTCAAAGTCGGCAAAAATAGCATAACACATTAACACATAAATTCCACATTAAAATAATATTCATCCAATTAAATCAAAAAGGACTCAATAAAACGAGAATGATTGAAATCGGGGCGTTACACCATACACTTTGTTACTTGTCATCACATGCAACCTTCCATTTTGTCAAATGTATTTTGGCCATTTGGAAATGGCTAGACCCCACTTTTCTCCCCCTCCGTCCATAAGGGAATGATCTTGATTAGTTTGGGGTTGCTTCTAGTCTAGCACCTTGTTTGTAAAACTCTATCTTCTCTTTTGGTAGAGGTTTTGTTATCATGTGAATCCCAATCTTATTGGTGTGAACTTTCTCTACTTTTAATATTTTACTCTCTAACACATCACAAATTTAGTGATACCTCACGTCAATATGTTTTGACCTTTAATGATATTTCGAGTTCTTGTTGAGATGAATTATGCTTTGACTGTCACAATAGAGAACATAAATTTCTTGACTCTGACCTAACTCTTGCAATAATTTCTTCATCCATAGGATCTTCTTACAACTTTCAATGATTACAATGTATTCAGCTTCCATGGTACTCAAAGCAACACAATTTTGTAATTATGATTTCCATGAGATAGCTCCCCCTGCAAAAGTAATAAAATACTCAAAAGTAGATTTTCTTGAATCTACATCTTCTGCCATATATGCATCTACATACCCAATGAATAATAGCTTTTTATTGCCAAAACACAAGCATTGTTTGACAGTTTCTCTTAGATACACGAGTATCCATTTCACAACATTCCAATGCTCTTTTCCTGGATTCGTCATGAATCTACTCACAACACCTACAACATAAGCAATGTTTGGTCTTGTGCAAACCATTATGTACATAAGACTACCCACAACTGAAGAATATGTAACCTTGTTCATTTATTATTTTTCTTATTCATTTCTTGGACATTGTGTCTTATTGAGTTTCAGATGACCATGTAATGGGACATGCACAGGTTTATCATTATGCATGTTGAACCTCTCAAGGACTTTCTTGATATAATCTTCTTGTCACATTAAAAAATTCTTTTGGGACGATCTCAAATAATCTTCATTTCAAGAATCTTCTTTACTACACTCGATTATTTCTTGGAGAAGGATTTTCTCAATTCCTTCTTTAGAGCAACTATCTTTGTCTTGTCTTTCCTAACAACGAGCATATCATCAACACACAACAATAGTACGATGGATTCACCATTATCATATTTCACAAACACATAGTGGTCTGCAGCTGTCTTTTTCAAATTTATGATAGGTCATAAAGTGTTCAAACTTATTGTACCATTGCCCTAGAGCTTGCTTCAACCCACATAGACTTTTCTTCAAGCGAGACACGCACTGCAATCCTTTAGAAGCTCCATGTATATTTCTTCCTGTAAGTCTCCATGTAAGAATGATATTTTAACATCAAGTTGCTCTATCTTCAAGTCTAGGGTTGCAGCTAGACCAAGGATTACTCTTATTGATGTCATATTCACTACTGGTAAGAATATATATTCAAAGTCTATGACTTACTTCTTATAAGGAAACTCTCTATAAGGATCACTTTTCTCTCTTGAGCAAAACTCTCTTTATCTCTTGATTCTTGTTGTTCTTCTCTTGTGTGTTGTATTTTAAATGCTTGCTCATGGTCCTATTTATAGGATAAGCAATCCAAAGGTTCGTTACATGCATGAGGCACTTTTCCTTTGATTCTTTTGTGATGCATCTGAGTATGTATCTGCTGTTGACATGTTTTGTAAAACATGATTGATGATGATTGTATTTGTGAATACCTGTGTATGAGAATTATGAAATATTTGGATGTTTCCGCCTTTGTTCTAAATATTTCTTGTGGGTGTTACCCCGTTGTTGCATATCTGTTGAGTAGGCGTTGTATGTGTGGAATTTTTGTGATAATGTGATATTCCTCTTTTATGCCATGTTATAAATGTACTCTGATAAAATTTTGAATTTATGCCTAAATGATTTATCTTGTTATTTGGGGGCATAGAAAGGGGGTGTTACATTAAGTGGTATCAGAGCCAGTGTTGAGTCTGTTGTGTCTGTCTCGCTGTTTTGTTGGTTGAACGGTTGTTTAACCTTGTTGTTATTTTTGGGACTAATCAGAATATGGCTGGTCGTAATGACAATGCTATGGCTGCGGCATTGGAGGCTATGGCTCGAGCGGTGCAGGGTGCGCCGAATGTGAATGCTAACGATGAGTTTAGAAAGAATCAGCCGCCGGTGTTCAAAGGAAGGTTTGATCCGGGCGGTGCTCAGATTTGGCTGAAGGAGGTCGAGAGGATCTTCAGAGTTATGAATTGCACTGAGGGGAACAAGGTGAGACTTGGATCTCACATGCTGAGAGAAGAAGCCGATGACTGGTGGGTCGGCATAAGACAAATTCTTGAAGTTGATGAAGAGGAAATAACTTGGGATTTGTTCCGCACTGAATTTTTGAGGAAGTATTATCCGGAGAGTGTGAAGGGAAAGAAGGAAATAGAGTTTCTAGAAATGAAACAAGGGAACATGTCCGTGGTTGACTACACGCCTAAGTTTACGGAGTTGGTGAAGTTCCATCCTTACTATGACGCGGTGACGGCGGAATTTTCCAAGTGCACTAAGTATGAGAATGGCTTGCGTCCTGAGATCAAGAAAGCGGTGGGTTATCAGAGGATTCGAAGATTTTTGGACTTGACCGAATGCTGTAGGATCTTTGAAGATGATAGTAGAGCTCGTTCTACTCACTATAAGAGTTTGAATGAGAAGCAGGGGACGCAACCGGTAAGGAGGGGACCTTATGTGACGCCTGCTGATAAAGGCAAGCATAGGGAACACTTTGTTAAGAAATTCGGAGGTGGAAGTTCTGGTCCCATTAAGTGATATAGGTGCGGCGAAGTGGGGCACAAATCTTTTGAGTGTAAGAAGGCTGGGGAAAAGTGTGCTAACTGTGGTGGTCTCGGTCATGCTACAACTGAATGTAGAAGGAATGTGATTAAGTGTTTTAACTGTGGGGAGGTTGGTCATATTAGTACAAAGTGTACTAAGCCAAAGCAAGCTCCGTCAAGCGGGAAGGTATTTGCATTAGCGGGTGCAGACACTACTAATGCGGATCGGTTGATTAAAGGTACATGCTTTATTAATAATATGCCTTTAGTTGCTATTATTGATATCGGAGCGACTCATTCGTTCATTTCTTTCGAGTGCGCAAAGCGTTTGGATTTGTGCTTGTCTTCTTGTGGTGGTGATATGGTTATTGAGACGCCCGCTTCGGGGTCGGTAACTACGTCTTCGGTATGTTTGAGTTGTCCCTTGACCATGTACGGTAAGGAATTTCTTATGGACTTAGTGTGTTTGTCGTTAGAAGGATTAGATGTGATTTTGGGTATGAATTGGTTGCAGTATAATAGAGTTCGGATTGATTGTTATCACAAGTTGGTGAGGTTTCCTTCTTTGGAAGATGATGAGGAAGAGAGTTATCTATCCACTAAAGAGTTGAAGAAACTTTTGGCGGACGAAGCTCAAGTGTTCTGTTTGTTTGCATCGTTGTCGGTAGAGAATAAAGTTGAATTAGATTTGGTTCCGATAGTGCGCGACTTTTCAGAAGTGTTTTTGGAGGACATTACGGATGTACCGCCGGAGAGGGAAGTTGAGTTTTCAATTGATCTAGTCCCCGGTACTAGACCGATTTCGATGGCACCGTATCGTATGTCGGCATAGGAATTGGTGGAGTTGAAGAAGCAATTGAATGATTTGTTGGAAAAGAGGTTTGTTAGGCCGAGTGTTTCTCCTTGGGGTGCGTCGGTATTGAAGGTTAAGAAGAAAGATGGGAGCATGCGGTTGTGTATTGATTATCGGCAGTTGAATAAGGTGACTATTAAGAATAAGTATTCGCTTCCTAGAATTGATGATTTGATGGACCAATTGGTTGGTTCCCGTGTTTTTAGTAAGATTGATTTGAGGTCGGGTTATCACCAGATTCGTGTTAAAGAAGAAGATATTCAAAAGACGGCTTTTAGGACACGGTATGATCATTATGAATTTTCTGTGATGCCATTCGGAGTTTCTAATGCGTCGGGTGTGTTTATGGAATATATGAATCGTATCTTTCATGAGAAGTTAGATCGTTTCGTATTTGTGTTTATTGACGACATTTTGATTTACTCTAAGTCTCAAGAAGAGCATGAAGAGCATTTGCGGGTTGTGTTGCAAGTTTTGAAGGAGAAGCAATTGTATGCTAAGTTATCCAAGTGTGAGTTTTGGTTATCGGAAGTGAGTTTTCTTGGG
The DNA here is from genome assembly GCA_963859935.3 of Lathyrus sativus. NCBI lineage: Eukaryota > Viridiplantae > Streptophyta > Magnoliopsida > Fabales > Fabaceae > Lathyrus > Lathyrus sativus. Next base: position 541,939,698 of record OZ012739.1, on the reverse strand, counting down.
CATGTTATTTCTGGTAATGGTATTTGTGTTGATCCGTCCAAGATTGATGCGGTGATGCAATGGGAGGCTCCTAAGTCGGTTACGGAGATCCGAAGCTTTTTGGGCTTGGCCGGTTATTATCGGAGGTTTATTGAGGGATTTTCGAAGTTGGCACTTCCGTTGACTCAGTTGACTTATAAGGGAAATACTTTTGTTTGGGACATTGATTGTGAGAAGAGTTTTATTGAACTTAAGAGACGGTTGACAACGGCGCCGGTTTTGATTTTGCCAAATCTGACGGAATCGTTTGTGGTTTATTTTGATGCTTCTTTGTCTGTTTTGGGTGGTGTTTTGATGCAAGACGGTAAAGTTGTGGCTTATGCTTCAAGGCAATTGAGAGTGCATGAGAAGAATTATCCTACGCATGATTTGGAATTGGCGGCCGTGGTCTTTGTTTTGAAAATTTGGAGGCATTATCTCTATGGTGCGAGATTTTAAGTTTTTAGCGACCACAAGAGTTTGAAGTATTTATTTAATCAAAAGGAATTGAATATGAGGCAAAGGAGGTGGTTAGAGTTTTTGAAAGATTATGACTTTGGGTTGAATTACCATCCGGGTAAGGCAAATGTTGTAGCCGATGCTTTGAGTCGAAAGTTAGTGCATATGTCTACATTGATGGTAAGAGAATGGGAACTTTTGGAGAATTTTAGAGATTTGAGTTTGGTTTGTGAAATGACGCCGAGAAGTGTGAAACTTGGTATGTTGCATGTTACGAATGATTTTCTTGCTACCGTTTGTGAAAAGCAAAAGTTGGATTTGAAATTTTTGGATTTGATGATGAATGAGAATGAGGACTTTAAAGTTGATAATTTTGGAGTTTTGAGATTCCGTGGTCGTATTTGTATTCCCGACGATGTGGATTTGAGAAAGATGATATTGGAGGAAGGACACCGGAGTAATTTGAGTATTCATCCGGGTGCGAATAAGATGTATCAAGATTTGAAGAAAATCTTTTGGTGTTCCGGATTGAAGAGGGATGTAGCTCAGTTTGTGTATTCGTGTTTGACTTGCCAGAAGTCTAAGGTGGAACATCAGAAGCCTAGCGGTTTGATGCAACCGTTGGATATTCCGGAATGGAAATGAGATAGTATATCGATGGATTTTGTTACGGTTTTACCAAATACGCAAAGAGGTCACAATGCTATTTGGGTGATTGTTGATAGGCTTACTAAATCTGCTCACTTTATTCCGATTGATATTAGTTATCCTTTGGAAAAGTTAGCCGAGATTTATGTTCGGGTGATTGTGAAGTAGCATGGAGTTCCCAAGAGTATCGTGTCGGATAGAGATCCTAGATTTACTTCGAGATTTTGGGAAGGTTTTCAAAAGGCTTTAGGTTCTAAGTTGAGATTGAGTTCGGCGTATCATCCGCAGACGTATGGCCAAACTGAGAGGACGATTCAATCGTTGGAGGACTTGTTGCGTGCTTGTGTGCTCGAGCAAGGTGGTGTTTGGGATAGTTATTTGGCCTTGATTGAGTCCACTTACAACAATAGTTTTCATGCAAGTATTGGTATGGCACCATTTGAGGCTTTGTATGGTCGGAGATGCCGAACACCTTTGTGTTGGCATGAAACCGGAGAGAGATCGGTAGTTGGACCGGAGATGGTACAACAAACGACGGAGAAGGTGAATTTTATTCGGGAGAAGATGAAAGCTTCTCAGAATAGGAAAAAGAGTTATCATGACAAGAGAAGGAAGGATCTTGAATTTCAAGAAGGTGACCATGTGTTTTTGAGAGTTACACCGGTTACGGGCGTGGGTCGTGCTTTGAAGTCGAAGAATTTGACTTCTCGTTTTATTGGTCCGTATCAAATTATTACACGAGTTGGTGCGGTGGCTTATCGTGTGGCGTTGCCTCCGAATCTTTCGAATTTGCATGATGTGTTCCATGTTTCGCAACTTCGGAAGTATGTTCCGGATCCGTCACATGTGATCCCTATGGATGATGCTGAAGTAAGAGATAATCTTACGGTTGAAGTTTTACCGGTTAAGATTTTGGACCGCGAAGTTAAGAACCTAAGAGGCAAGGATATTGCGCTTGTGAAAGTAGCGTGGGGAGGTGTTGCGGAAGGCAATATGACTTGGGAATTGGAGAGTAAGATGCGTGAGTCGCATCCTGAGCTGTTCGAATCAGGTAATATTTTCGGGGACGAAAATTCCTAAGTGGGGGAGAGTTGTAACGCCCCGATTCCGATTTCCTTTATTTTGAGTCCTTTTAATTTAATCGATTGAATTATTATTTTAAATGTGAAATTATGTGTTTAATATGTTATGAGTGCATATTGTGCTATTTTTGCCGACTTTGAGAGTTTCGGGTAAAAATAGGCCGGAGGGTATTTTTGGGCATTAGAAATTATGTTAAGTGGATATTTTATGAGAATTGATTAATTAGTGTGTGGAAAGAATTTGAGAGGAAAGAAATATAAATATGAGATAAGAGGGGAAAAGAGAAAAAAGTTAGTAAGAAAGAAAGGAAAGAAAGGAAGAGAAGAGAAAGAGGGGAGAAAGGAGAGGAAAACCTAGAATCCATCAAGATCAATCCAAGCTTGCAAATAATCAGGTAAGGGTGAGAAATTCTATCATCTTGATAATGTATGTAGCATGTATGTGATAGATTGATTGTTGTTGGGTTGTTTTCTACATTTCCACTTTAGGCCGGAAGTTGGTTTAATCGGTAGATAATGGGTTTTATCGGTTAGAATTCGGAATAGACGATGTAGTTTTGTCGGGTGATGTATAGGTTGTGCTATTGGGACTGATTTGGATTAAATCGGTCGGTTTTGTGTTGGATGGTGTTTTGGAACAGCTGCATTTTTCTGATATACGCAGGTTCGCCAGCATTCGCCAGGCGAGTGTAGGCGAAGGTTCGCCAGGCAAAGCCCAGCGAATGGGCAGCGAACCTATGGCAGTGGCTGATTTTGGACTTCGCTGGCAAGCTCGCCAGGCGAAGGTTGGCGAAGGGGTTCGCCAGGCGAATCCCAACGAACATGGTAGCGAACCTATGGCAGTAGCTTCTGTTGGGATTCGCTGGGGAGTTCGCCAGGCGAAGGCCAACGAGCATTCGCTGCGTGGCTTCGCCAGGCGAAGGCTGGCGAATGCAGTCGCATATTGAATTTTCTTGAGCTTTCCAAATGTGGATTGGTTGTGTGGTTTGGTTGCGATCATTCCTTGTCCGAGGTGACCGATTATGTGTTGTTGTGTGTGCTGTGGGTAGCCGTATGGCGTGAATTCTAGCTTATGAATTGTGAGGTGTAAAGTGTGGCCGTTTGGCAATTTTGTGCATTTGCTTAAATTCAATAGAAATGCATGATGAGATTGATTGTGAATGTGAACCATGTATGAATGGTGTGAATGGATGATGAATATATATATATATATATATATATATATATATATATATATATATATATATATATATATATATATATATATATATATATATATATATATATATATGTTTTGTGATACATATATGTTGAATGCATAATGAATATATGCGATGAATGTGAAGAATGCATGAGTATGTTTGTAAACATGTATGCATTTCAAGAGTGTCATGAGTTATGTGGCATATGAAGCATCATAGTATGCAATCTTGTGTCGATTGATTCCTCGGTGAATCTGCAGAACCTCGTGTGCCCTTGTGGGGTGTGAGCGGTGGTTGTTTATTGATTCCTCGGTGAATCTGCAGAACCTTGTGTGCCCTTGTGGGGTGTGAGCGATGGTTATTTATTGATCCCTCGGTGGATTTGCAGAACCTCGTATGTTGCGATGGTTATTTTGATTCCGCGTAGAATCTGCAAAACCTCGTGTGCCCATGTGGGGTGTATGCGATGGTTATTTGGTTCTTCAATTGAACCTGTTGAAATGAGTCGGTACCGCATTTGCATCTGCATAGAGTCGTGTTTCGGTCTCTATGAGTTGCATGTTGACATCTTGCATGATGTATAGTGAATAAACATAAGTGTAAATGTTTATGTGAATTATGGATGATTGGCATGGTTGGTATGCTTGAAAATATATGTACGTGTGAATGTATGTATATGTATATTTTGTGTGTTTATGAATTGATATAAACATTGTTGACGCATATTGTATATGCTTGGTGTTCTATTGGTAAATAGATAAATGTGATTACATTACGATGTACGGTGTGATGAGGTGAGTTGCGGTGAGAACGCGAATGATGTTTATTGAGTATTATGTATATATATATATATATATATATATATATATATATATATATATATATATATATATATATATATATATATATATATATATATATATATATATATATATATATATATATATATATATATATATATATATATATATATATATATATATATGTTTATATGCATTATTATTTATGATATTGTTTCTCACCCTTCTGCTGTTTTATAATGCTCTATGAGGCATTGCAGATTAGATTGCTGGAGGTATTTTTGTGAAGCGTGGCTTCATTCCCTTTTGGTCGGTCGGCTCTGATATGTAGCACCGGGTAGATAGGATTATTTTGATTCTTTTGTGATGCATCTGAGTATGTATCTGCTGTTGACATGTTTTGTAAAACATGATTGATGATGAATGTATTTGTGAATACCTGTGTATGAGAATTATGAAATATTTGGACGTTTCCGCCTTTGTTCTAAATATTTCTTGTGGGTGTTACCCCGTTGTTGCATATCTGTTGAGCAGGCGTTGTATGTGTGGAATTTTTGTGATAATGTGATATTCCTCTTTTATGCCATGTTATAAATGAACTCTGATAAAATTTTGAATTTATACCTAAATGATTTATCTTGTTATTTGGGGGCATAGAAAGGGGGTGTTACATTAAGTGGTATCAGAGCCAGTGTTGAGTCAGTTGTGTCTGTCTCGCTGTTTTGTTGGTTGAACGGTTGTTTAACCTTGTTGTTATTTTTGGGAATAATCAGAATATGGCTGGTCGTAATGACAATGCTATGACTGCGGCATTGGAGGCTATGGCTCGAGCGGTGCAGGGTGCGCCGAATGTGAATGCTAACGATGAGTTTAGAAAGAATCAGCCGCCGGTGTTCAAAGGAAGGTTTGATCCGGGCGGTGCTCAGATTTGACTGAAGGAGGTCGAGAGGATCTTCAGAGTTATGAATTGCACTGAGGGGAACAAAGTGAGACTTGGATCTCACATGCTGAGAGAAGAAGCCGATGACTGGTGGGTCGGTATAAGACAAATTCTTGAAGTTGATGATGAGGAAATAACTCGGGATTTGTTTCGCACTGAATTTTTGAGGAAGTATTATCCGGAGAGTGTGAAGGGAAGGAAGGAAATGGAGTTTCTAGAATTGAAACAAGGGAACATGTCTGTGGTTGACTACACGGCTAAGTTTACGGAGTTGGTGAAATTCCATCCTCACTATGATGCGGTGACGGCGGAATTTTCCAAGTGCACTAAGTATGAGAATGGCTTGCATCCTGAGATCAAGTAAGCGGTGGGTTATCAGAGGATTTGAAGATTTTTGGACTTGACCGAATGCTGTAGGATCTTTGAAGATGATAGTAGAGCTCGTTCTACTCACTATAAGAGTTTGAATGAGAAGCAGGGGAAGCAACCGGTAAGGAGTGGACCTTATGTGACGCCTGCTGATAAAGGCAAGCATAGGGAACACTTTGTTAAGAAATCTGGAGGTGGAAGTTCTGGTCCCATTAAATGTTATAGGTGCGGCGAAGTGGGGCACAAATCTTTTGAGTGTAAGAAGGCTGGGGAAAAGTGTGCTAACTGTGGTGGTCTCGGTCATGCTACAACTGAATGTAGAAGGAATGTGATTAAGTGTTTTAACTGTGGGGAGGTTGGTCATATTAGTACAAAGTGTACTAAGCCAAAGCAAGCTCCGTCAAGCGGGAAGGTATTTGCATTAGCGGGTGCAGACACTACTAATGCGGATCGGTTGATTAAAGGTACATGCTTTATTAATAATATGCCTTTAGTTGCTATTATTGATATCGGAGTGACTCATTCGTTCATTTCTTTCGAGTGCGCTAAGCGTTTGGATTTGTGCTTGTCTTCTTGTGGTGGTGATATGGTTATTGAGACGCCCGCTTCGGGGTCGGTAACTACGTCTTCGGTATGTTTGAGTTGTCCCTTGACCATGTATGGTAAGGACTTTCTTATGGACTTAGTGTGTTTGCCGTTAGAAGGATTAGATGTGATTTTGGGTATGAATTGGTTGCAGTATAATAGAGTTCGGATTGATTGTTATCACAAGTTGGTGAGGTTTCCTTCTTTGGAAGATGATGAGGAAGAGAGTTATCTATCCACTAAAGAGTTGAAGAAACTTTTGGCGGATGAAGCTCAAGTGTTCTGTTTGTTTGCATCGTTGTCGGTAGAGAATAAAGTTGAATTAGATTTGGTTCCGATAGTGCGCGACTTTTCAGAAGTGTTTCTGGAGGACATTACGGATGTACCGCCGGAGAGGGAAGTTGAGTTTTCAATTGATCTAGTCCCCGGTACTAGACCGATTTCGATGGCACCATATCGTATGTCGGCATCGGAATTGGTGGAGTTGAAGAAGCAATTGAATGATTTGTTGGAAAAGAGGTTTGTTAGGCCGAGTGTTTCTCCTTGGGGTGCGCCGGTATTGAAGGTTAAGAAGAAAGATGGGAGCATGCGGTTGTGTATTGATTATCGACAGTTGAATAAGGTGACTATTAAGAATAAGTATCCGCTTCCTAGAATTGATGATTTGATGGACCAATTGGTTGGTTCCCGTGTTTTTAGTAAGATTGATTTGAGGTCGGGTTATCACCAAATTCGTGTTAAAGAAGAAGATATTCAAAAGACGGCTTTTAGGACACAGTATGGTCATTATGAATTTTCTGTGATGCCATTCGGAGTTTCTAATGCGCCGGGTGTGTTTATGGAATATATGAATCGTATCTTTCATGAGAAGTTAGATCGTTTCGTATTTGTGTTTATTGACGACATTTTGATTTACTCTAAGTCTCAAGAAGAGCATGAAGAGCATTTGCGGGTTGTGTTGCAAGTTTTGAAGGAGAAGCAATTGTATGCTAAGTTATCCAAGTGTGAGTTTTGGTTATCGGAAGTGAGTTTTCTTGAGCATGTTATTTCTGGTAATGGTATTTGTGTTGATCCGTCCAAGATTGATGCGGTGATGCAATGGGAGGCTCCTAAGTCGGTTACGGAGATCCGAAGCTTTTTGGGCTTGGCCGGTTATTATCGGAGGTTTATTGAGGGATTTTCGAAGTTGGCACTTCCGTTGACTCAGTTGACTTATAAGGGAAATACTTTTGTTTGGGACATTGATTGTGAGAAGAGTTTTATTGAACTTAAGAGACGGTTGACAACGACGCCGGTTTTGATTTTGCCAAATCCGACGGAATCGTTTGTGGTTTATTGTGATGCTTCTTTGTCCGGTTTGGGTGGTGTTTTGATGCAAGACGGTAAAGTTGTGGCTTATGCTTCAAGGCAATTGAGAGTGCATGAGAAGAATTATCCTACGCATGATTTGGAATTGGCGGCCGTGGTCTTTGTTTTGAAAATTTGGAGGCATTATCTCTATGGTGCGAGATTTTAAGTTTTTAGCGACCACAAGAGTTTAAAGTATTTATTTGATCAAAAGGAATTGAATATGAGGCAAAGGAGGTGGTTAGAGTTTTTGAAAGAATATGACTTTGGGTTGAATTACCATCCGGGTAAGGCAAATGTTGTAGCCGATGCTTTGAGTCGGAAGTTAGTGCATATGTCTACATTGATGGTAAGAGAATGGGAACTTTTGGAGAATTTTAGAGATTTGAGTTTGGTTTGTGAAATGACGCCGAGAAGTGTGAAACTTGGTATGTTGCATGTTACGAATGATTTTCTTGCTACCGTTTGTGAAAATCAAAAGTTGGATTTGAAATTTGTGGATTTGATGATGAATGAGAATGAGGACTTTAAAGTTGATAATTTTGGAGTTTTGAGATTCCGTGGTCGTATTTGTATTCCCGACGATGTGGATTTGAGAAAGATGATATTGGAGGAAGGACACCGGAGTAATTTGAGTATTCATCCGGGTGCAAATAAGATGTATCAAGATTTGAAGAAAATCTTTTGGTGGTCCGGATTGAAGAGGGATGTAGCTCAGTTTGTGTATTCGTGTTTGACTTGCCAGAAGTCTAAGGTGGAACATCAGAAGCCTAGCGGTTTGATGCAACCGTTGGATATTCCGAAATGGAAATGGGATAGTATATCGATGGATTTTGTTACGGTTTTACCAAATACGCAAAGAGGTCACAATGCTATTTGGGTGATTGTTGATAGGCTTACTAAATCTGCTCACTTTATTCCGATTGATATTAGTTATCCTTTGGAAAAGTTAGCCGAGATTTATGTTCGGGTGATTGTGAAGTTGCATGGAGTTCCCAAGAGTATCGTGTCGGATAGAGATCCTAGATTTACTTCGAGATTTTGGGAAGGTTTGCAAAAGGCTTTAGGTTCTAAGTTGAGATTGAGTTCGGCATATCATCCGCAGACGGATGGCCAAACTGAGAGGACGATTCAATTGTTGGAGGACTTGTTGCGTGCTTTTGTGCTCGAGCAAGTTGGTGTTTGGGATAGTTATTTGGCCTTGATTGAGTTCACTTACAACAATAGTTATCATGCAAGTATTGGTATGGCACCATTTGAGGCTTTGTATGGTCGGAGATGTCGAACACCTTTGTGTTGGCATGAAATCGGAGAGAGATCGGTAGTTGGACCGGAGATGGTACAACAAACGACGGAGAAGGTGAAGTTTATTCGGGAGAAGATGAAAGCTTCTCAGAATAGGCAAAAGAGTTATCATGACAAGAGAAGGAAGGATCTTGAATTTCAAGAAGGTGACCATGTGTTTTTGAGAGTTATACCGGTTACGGGTGTGGGCCGTGCTTTGAAGTCGAAGAAGTTGACTTCTCGTTTTATTGGTCCGTATCAAATTATTGCACGAGTTGGTGCGGTGGCTTATCGTGTGGCGTTGCCTCCGAATCTTTCGAATTTGCATGATGTGTTCCATGTTTCGCAACTTCGGAAGTATGTTCCGGATCCGTCACATGTGATCCCTATGGATGATGCTGAAGTAAGAGATAATCTTACGGTTGAAGTTTTACCGGTTAAGATTTTGGACCGCAAAATTAAGAACCTAAGAGGCAAGGATATTGCGCTTGTGAAAGTAGCATGGGGAGGTGCTGTGGAAGGCAATATGACTTGGGAATTGGAGAGTAAGATGCGTGAGTTGTAACACCCATTTTAATTATTTAGTCATTTTATTATTATTATATGTTGATGTGCCCTTTGGTAGGGTGTATTTGATGATGTTTGGTGGGTGTCCCTGAGATGGGAGGATCATTGGTGGTAATTTGGTGAGTTTATAATAATATAAGAAATAATAGTAATATTGGTGGTGGTATTATTATTATTATTATTATTATTATTATTATTATTATTATTATTATTATTATTATTATTATTATTATTATTATTATTATTATTATTATATTTATGATTATTATTAATATTTGTAGTAATATTATTAATATGGAGAATATAATATTATTATTAATATAGTTATTATATTATTATGATTTTTTGCTGTGAATATGATAATATAATGAATAATAGTAATATTGGTGGGGGTATTATTATTATTATTATATATTATTATATTTATTAGTATTATTAATATTATTATTATTTTGGTGAGATAATAATATTATTACTATTATTATTATTATTATTTTGGTGAGATAATAATAATAATAATAATAATAATATTATTATTATTATTAATAGTATTATTATGATTAGTATTATTAATATTAGTAATATTATATTAGTATTATTAATATTAAGATTATTATTATTAATATTATTTTATTATTAGTATTAATATAATTGTTATTATTATCATTATTATTATTATTATTATTATAATGATTATTATAATTATTATTATTATTATTAAAATTATTATTGGGAATATTAGTGGTTGGAATAAGTAAAATAAGAAGTGGAAGGGTTATGGGGAAGTTAGAATGGAAATATGAAAAGTCATGATAGAATCCGTGAGGAAGGAAATATGAAGGGGTAGCAAGGAGATATTAGAAAAGTTGGAATAGAGAGAAAAAGGATTACCATAGATCGTGGGAAATTGGTGTGATAATAATAATAATATTATTATTATTATTATTATTATTATTATTATTATTATTATTATTATTATTATTATGTTATTTTTATTAGTTATTATTATTATTGGGATAGGAAATAAAAAGGAAAATAGAATATGAAGGGGTGGGGAAAATATTAGAGAAAATAACACGATAGAAAGAGGGAAGAGAGAAAGAGCGATAGAAAGAGAGAAGAGGAAAGAACGAGAGAAGTGAGAAGAACGAAGGAAAAAGGGAACGAAGAACGGAAAGAAAAGAGGAGACCAAGAGACCAAATCCAGGAAGAATTTCATCGATCAACCGATTAACAAGGTAAGGGGGGAGAAACTTGATTGGGAATGGTATATACATGTATAGGGTAGTGGGGATTCCTTAACCCCGTAGGAATGTATCGTTGATGAAGTTTTATATTGACATGCTATTGATTGTTGAGTTATGTTGATGTTGATGGATTGAAATATGTTGATAGTTGGTGAATTGTTGTTTTTGGTTAATTTGGCGTATAGGTTGGGTTTACGGTTTTAGGGAAGTTCTGTGTGACCTTTTTGATGTGTCGATAGATTGTTTAAGTGATGACTTTGGAATAATATGTATATGATGATGTACGGATGTTTGACGTTGCCATTGTTGATTGACTGTTGGTGTTGGTTTGGTTTGAGTAAGGTTCAGAGTAACTCTAAAGTGCCGGTACTGTGCCGTAATGTTGATCTGGAGTAGAATTATAGGAAGATTGATAAGCCTAATATGCATTGGTTGTAATACGGATAGTATAGGAAGTGGATGTTATAGAATAGGCTTGAATCGGAGAAGAGTGAGAATTCTGAACTGTGAGAACTTGAGAAGTCGCAGGCAACTCGCTAGCACTTCGCTTAGCGAGAAGGCAGCGAGCGTTTGCTAGGTGCTCGCCTAGCGAGTGAGGTAGCGAGTGAGTCCAGTAGGTTCTGTTTGCCTTCGCGAGGAGGTTCGTTAAGCGAACAGGTAGCGAGTATTCGCTGGGTATTCGCTGTGGCGAGTTGGATAGAGAATCATTACAGTAGCCACTGCTGTCATTCACGAGGAGGTTCGTTAAGCGAACAGGTAGCGAGCATTTGCTGGGAGCTCGCCTAGCGAGGGTGTAGCGAGCGTAGCAGAATGTGGTTTTTCTATGCTGTTATGTTGTGTGCGCTAAGAGTGTAGTGCCCTTGGACTTTGTTGATTATAGGGGAGATGATTGAGTGTTATAGAGTGAGTACTCGGTGATAGTATGTGATTTTTGTTACTAATTATTTAAATGGATAATTAGATGGTGTATGAATCATGCGAAGCATGGTGTAGTGATCAGTAGGATCGTGTATTCCCGAGTGGTGGGACGTGTTTATATCTTGGTGATAAAGTATGAACTTGTTTACTTGGTGATGATACTCATTTTCCTTGATATTGTTGGTGAACAATTAGTTAATGTATATATATGTAGTGATCAGTAGGATCGTGCGTTCCCGAGTGTTGGGATGTGGTTATATCTGGTGTTATAGTATGAAGTTGTTTACTATCTGATTGATCTATACGGTGTTGGTGTATGTTATATCTGTACATATATGCATTGATGTATGATGATATGATCAGGAGGATCGTGTGCACTTTGAGTGCCTAATTATGGTAGTTATGCATTGGTGTGTGCATATCATGGTGTTTTGGTGGGATGAATCATGTCTCAGGAGGAGCGTAAGTGATTCATCCGTACTCCTTTGTGGAGAATGGTGAGGGATAGATCATGTCTCAGGAGGAGCGTAAGTGATCTATCCAGGTTCGATTGAATGAACCAATGAGTCGGTACCGCATGCATGGTGTTGTGTTGCATAATTGCATTATAATATGTTATATTGTAATTTGAACAGTAGGTTCGTTATATGGTGTTGTTGGGGTGAATAGTTGATGTGTTGGTGTGTTTTACTGCCTTATTTACATGTATTACATTACCATTATATTTTGATCATGATTTCTCACCCCTTTGCTGTTGTTGTGTCTGTGCTTCTCCGGAAGTACAGATAATCCAGGTACTTAGATAGCTTGGATGGTGGTGTGCCAGTCGAGTCTAGGATGCTCTGATACGTAACACGGGATATGGGTGTTTTAATTGTTTTATGTCAAACTTGTTGTAATCCTGTGACGTATCACTTTTTTTTGTGAATTATAATAATAAAGATTTTATGAAATTTGGCGGATGGCCGAGAATGTTGGAATAATGTTTTCCGCTGTATTGTTTTTGAGAATAATTAATAAAGTATTTTTTTATAAAAATTTGGTGATGTGATATCCCACTATTTTGGTGAAAACTCTGATGTTTATTTATAATGTTTATATTTTATTTAATTTGGGAAGTGGGGTGTTACATGAGTCGCATCCTGAGCTGTTCGAATCAGGTAATATTTTCGAGGACGAAAATTCCTAAGTGGGGGAGAGTTATAACGCCCCGATTCCGATTTCCTTTATTTTGAGTCCTTTTAATTTAATTGATTGAATTATTATTTTAAATGTGGAATTATGTGTTTAATATGTTATGAGTGCATATTGTGCTATTTTTGTCGACTTTGAGAGTTTCGGGTAAAAATAGGCCGGAGGGTATTTTTGGGCATTAGAAATTATGTTAAGTGGATATTTTATGAGGATTGATTAATTAGTGTGTGGAAAGAATTTGAGAGGAAAGAAATAGAAATATGAGATAAGAGGGGAAAAGAGAAAAAAGTTAGTAAGAAAGAAAGGAAAGAAAGGAAGAGAAGAGAAAGAGGGGAGAAAGGAGAGGAAAACCTAGAATCCATCAAGATCAATCCAAGCTTGCAAATAATCAGGTAAGGGTGAGGAATTCTATCATCTTGATAATGTATGTAGCATGTATGTGATAGATTGATTGTTGTTGGGTTGTTTTCTACATTTCCACTTTAGGTCGGAAGTTGGTTTAATCGGTAGATAATGAGTTTTATCGGTTAGAATTTGGAATAGACGATGTAGGTTAGTCGGGTGATGTATATGTTGTGCTACTGGGACTGGTTTGGATTAAATCGGTCGGTTTTGTGTTGGATGGTGTTTTGGAACAACTGCATTTTTCTGATATACGCAGGTTCGCCAGCATTCGCCAGGCGAGTGTAGGCAAAGGTTCGCCAGGCAAAGCCCAGCGAATGGGAAGCGAACCTATGGCAATGGCTGATTTTGGACTTCACTGGCAAGCTCGCCAGGCGAATCCCAGCGAACGTGGTAGCGAACCTATGGCAGTAGCTTCTGTTGGGCTTCGCTGCGGAGTTCGCCAGGCGAAGGCCAGCGAGCATTCGCTGCGTGGCTTCGCCAGGCGAAGGCTGGCGAATGCAGTAGCATATTGAATTTTCTTGAGCTTTCCAAATGTGGATTGGTTGTGTGTTTTGGTTGCGATCATTCCTTGTCCGAGGTGGCCGATTATATGCTGTTGTGTGTGCTGTGGGTAGTCGTATGGCGTGAATCCTAGCTTATGAATTGTGAGGTGTAAAGTGTGGCCGTTTGGCAATTTTGTGCATTTGCTTAAATTGGATAGAAATGCATGATGAGATTGATTGTGAATGTGAACCATGTATGAATGGTGTGAATGTATGATGAATATATATATGTTTTGTGATGCATATATGTTGAATGCATAATGAATATATGCGATGAATGTGAAGAATGCATGAGTATGTTTGTAAACATGTATGCATTTCAAGAGTGTCATGAGTCATGTTGCATGTGAAGCATCATGGTATGCATTCTTGTGTCGATTGATTCCTCGGTGAATCTGCAGAACCTCGTGTGCCCTTGTGGGGTGTGAGCGGTGGTTGTTTATTGATTCCTCGGTGAATCTGCAGAACCTCGTGTGCCCTTGTGGGGTGTGAGCGATGGTTATTTATTGATTCCTCGGTGGATTTGCAGAACCTCGTATGTTGTGATGGTTATTTTGATTCCGCATAGAATCTACAGAACCTCGTGTGCCCATGTGGGTTGTGAGCGATGGTTATTTGGTTCTTCAATTGAACCTGTTGAAATAAGTCGGTACCACATTTGCATCTGCATAGAGTCGTGTGTCGGTCTCTATGAGTTGCATGTTGACATCTTGCATGATGTATGGTGAATAAACATAAGTGTAAATGTTTATGTGAATTGTGGATGATTGGCATGGTTGGTATGCTTGAAAATATATGTACGTGTGAATGTATGTATATGTATATTTTGTGTGTTTATGAATTGATATAAACATTGTTGACGCATATTGTATATGCTTGGTGTTCTATTTGTAAATAGATAAATGTGATTACATTGCGATGTACGGTGTGATGAGGTGAGTTGCGGTGAGAACGCGAATTATGTTTATTGAGTATTATGTATGTATATATATATATATATATATATATATATATATATATATATATATATATATATATATATATATATATATATATATATATATATATATATATATATATATATATATATATATATATATATATATATATATATATATATATATATATATATATATATATATATATATATATATATATATATATATATATATATATATATATATATATATATATATATATATATATATATATGTTTATATGCATTATTATTTATGATATTGTTTCTCACCCTTTTGCTGTTTTATAATGCTCTATGAGGCATTGCAGATTAGATTGCTGGAGGTATTTTTGTGAAGCGTGGCTTCATTCCCTTTTGGTCGGTCGGCTCTGATATGTAGCATCGGGTAGATAGGATTATTTTGATTCTTTTGTGATGCATCTGAGTATGTATCTGTTGACATGTTTTGTAAAACATGATTGATGATGACTGTATTTGTGAATACCTGTGGGTGTTACCCCGTTGTTGCATAACTGTGTGGAATTTTTGTGATAATGTGATATTCCTCTTTTATGCCATGTTATAAATGTACTCTGATAAAATTTTGAATTTATGCCTAAATGATTTATCTTGTTATTTGGGAGCATAGAAAGGGGATGTTACAATAGCCGGTTATTAAAACCAATTCTCATAATCGGTTTTTATCTTTTAAAATGGTTATAAACCAGTTATATCCATAACCAATTTTATAATTAGTTTTGAATTAATTTTATTTTAAAATTGATTTTTTCAAAATCATATTATTTTTTCAAAAAAATATTGATGTTAAAAAAAAATAATAGTTATTTTAAAATTTTAAAAATAAATAATTTTTTAAAATTTTTTGGAAAAAAAATTTATTTACTAAAAAAAATTTAAACAATATTTTTTTTTTTCAAAATAAAAAAATATTTTTTTTATAAAAAAAATTCAAAGTTTTTTTTAATTAAAAAAATTGACTAATTTGATTTTTATTTTGGATATAGATGTCTAAATTATGAATTTGGTTAAAACCATATTAAAAATATGAATTTGGTTAAAACCATATTAACCGATTTTTAATAACCAGATTTGAATATGGATTATTTAAATGGTCTACTTAAATAATCGGTTTACTAAGTAGAATAAACTTCAGATGAAAAATAAACATAAAAACATAAAACATTGGACAAACATGCCTAACCAATATTGATCTCAGATTGTTTCTCCTACTACAATCAATAGGAGAAAACACATTATTATGAAAAATATGAAAAAAAACCAATAACATCCAAAATCTAACAAACAAAACAAAATCAAACCAAAAGACACAAGACACAGCTAAATGTTAAACTAGGAAGCTAAAACAGCGTGTGCGCCACGATTCATATAAAACTTCATATGCTTGCAAAACTTCATTATATCCAGTCTTATAGTGCTCAAGTGAATTACAGAGTTCTCTAATGGCCTC
This sequence comes from Lathyrus sativus, assembly GCA_963859935.3. Classification (NCBI taxonomy): domain Eukaryota; kingdom Viridiplantae; phylum Streptophyta; class Magnoliopsida; order Fabales; family Fabaceae; genus Lathyrus; species Lathyrus sativus. Next base: position 541,923,644 of record OZ012739.1, on the reverse strand, counting down.
CTTCTTCTCGTCAGCCATATTCAAGATCACACTCTTCTGCTTAATCAACTCTTGTTCAAGTTCCTCTACTCTCAATTTCAACTTATTTTCTTCCACCACCAGCACCTCTCGTGATGTGTTTATCTCTTCCATATATTTCTTCATATCTGATATTTCACCATCGCGGGAACATATCTCATCGTTAAGCTTATCAATCTTGACATTGGCTTCTTCTACATCAATCACTCTCTCATCGAGTTTTCTTCTCAAATACCTGATTTCAACTTGAAAATGTTTCAAATTTTCAGCTTCATTTCGCATAAGTTTTTGTTTTAACTCCTTGTTTCTAGACTCACAATCCTCTAGTTTAGAGGTCAGTTGTTTTTTCTGTTTTGACAAACTTGCAATATCAGCTTCCATCTTTTTTCTATGAGAAAAGAACCCAATCTGCAAATCAAACTGTTTCAAATTCAATTTTCTCAACTCCTCCTCGTGGTTATTGTTATTTTCCTCATTCATTATAACCAAGTTTTCTAATATAACCCTTTTTCTCTTTTCCTCTTTAATCTGACATTGCAACTGATTAGTCATAGATGACTTCATACCAAGTTCCTTTCGTAAACTTTCGTTTTCATCAGTTAAAATCTTGAGTTTCTTATGATCCACATCAACTTGTTCCGTCAAATTTCTAATCTTGCTTAAATTTTTTGTAATTTTAATCTCCAACTTGAAAATCTCTTCTTCTGAAAGCTTCTTTTGTTCATTCAACTCCTCCTCTTTCAACTCCAATTCTTTGCGCACATTATCAAGCTGATCATTTTTCTGATTCAATTCTCCGCGCAAACTATCAAGTTCATTCTCACTTTTTAAAATTTGAACCTCCTTCAGCTCTAATTTTTCACACACATCATTAATCTGAATCTCGCTATTCTCAACTTGAACAGCCAAGTTGATAGTATCTTGCTCCGAAAGTTGAAGCTTCAAATTGGAAACTCTCAGCTCTTCCTCCTTTTCCATGAACTTTTTGAGCAACTCTTCGTAACTTCTATTGTCCACCTCCCACGAAAAATCATCATCTATGTTCTCCACCTCAACAAAATGGTTTCCTTCGAGGTTACTATCCTGAAGGGATTCCTCGGGCGAGATATCCTTTTCGGGTTCAGAATCCCATGATGACATAGAAACCATAGAGCTAACATCAACATCAGAGCTAGAAGGCAAGTCAATATTGAGAGCTTGAAGGTCACATTTCAGCTCTGTAGTCTTCTGATTTGGGATCATCAATACACTCTCCTCTTCACAACCGATATCACAATTGCTAGAATCTTCCATCTGTGATTCTAAAAATAAACTCAATGATTAGAACTCTATACTTATAAGAACTATGCACTAGTATAAAAATAAAAACCCTAAGAATGTCCTAATAATAATTTATGGTACATATATATCATATCATATGTGTCTTCTATATCAAAGAATAAAAAGATGCAAACCTTCTATTCCAATCATCAACAATTCAAAAATCAAGCTATTGTTCAAACCCTAATAATATATCATCACATAAACAATATTCTAGATTACAGTTTGAAAACCAATTATATAAATAATATTACCGGATGATTATTATATACTACTACAAGATTACTAATGCAAAACAAAGTATTCATCATCTTAAAATAAATATTGAAAATTTTCATACCAATGAAAACGAATGATAGAAGTTAATATATTATAGTGATGAAGTAGAGAGGGAGACATACCAAGCAATGAAAGCAAACTTTCTGTGAAGAGATTTGAGAAATCTCAGATCATTCAGAAATGGAAATAAGCAGTAGGTTTAGAGAAGAACTCAGTTTAGTGATATGCAAAGGTTTAGGGTTTACAGTGTTGGTTAAATATATGTTCATGTGATACGTGCCACTCACTATATGCAGATATTACCGGGTCTTTTTTTTTTGTTACAAACTTATTCCTTACGATACGCAAATTATAGTATATGCTTTTCTTTTTAATATTAAAATATACACTTTTCTCTCTATTATAGAAATATATATTAAATTTATTTTTCTTTAAAAGATGATCAAATTACATCTGCGTTGGATTCGGATAAGCAGCGCCACAACCCAGAATCTTCAAAAGTTAAGATTCTGAAATTTTATTTTTATAATTAATAAATCAACACTTAAAAGTTCTTACATTTCAACCACTAGGTTATTTGGAAAAAAAAATTACACTTTATAATATTTTTTAGTATGATACTCTTTAATATTTCATTAAATATTTTAGTCCATTTTAAGAGAAAATAGATATTGACAAATTGGTAAAGAAATAAAAAATATATTTAAAATTTAATTTATATTATAAAACCATAACTCAAGAATAACTTTTTACTGTTAATTATTATTGATATTGAAAATTATAATAAAAAATTAATTTCTTAAACAGAGACTTACTTCTTTTTTTTATTGATTTAAAACTAATTTTTATCATACAATTTTAATTTTATAATATATGATAATGTAATACCTATTTAATTGTTAAAGTATCGTTGGAGATAAGTATGATTTGTGCCTTGGAAAGAGATAATTTTAGGCAATTTCTTATTGTATCATATATGTTTTTATTTTAGTGTGCGAAATTACACAAATGCTTTCAAAGATATATCCTCGGATGCATTCTATTTCTGAGTAAACGTTGACTTATTCCGGAGATATATATCCTGAACAATTTTAAAATTTAAACATTCAGAATATGTCACAAATAACCCATTTACTGTTGAATTGTTTCAGAGATGTATCTACAAGAATATTTCGGAGATACATCTCCGAAGTGTATCAAATCAATTTTTCTTAATAATGAGTTGTGTATTTGTTTTCAGATGAAAAAAAAGACGTACAAATTAATAAGTGACTAATATTGCGTGTGTCGAAAATAATACAGCAATACAATAGTAAAATATTGTACAACATGAGATCCAAAATGTAGTAACAATGTCATACATAAAGTACAAACTATAATACAACATCAAAATAATAACAGACAACTACTGAGTGTGCATGACAACCTCTCCTATACCTCTTCGGCCATCAACCAACCCCCAGTCCTCCGGCGATGTCTACGGTACAACAGTGTACCATGTGCCTCCGCCATCATGGCATCCAAGACTCGCCTGACAGTAGACCCCTCAGGGAAGATATCCTCGTTAATGTCTACCTGCACAATCTCCACTATGCAATGACACCGAGACAAGACATCCTCAATATGATCTTTCTGAGCATGTTGCTCCTCTAGAATCTCCTAATGAGCTGGTCTCGGCGGATCTCTTAAAGCAGTCTGCACCATGTGCGGATATGAGACCCTGAAGAACCACCTGATGTATCCGTCGATGTAGCTCTAGTCGTTCGATGCTATGGTAGCCCGAGCCTTCTCCGGCACCAGGTGACTCTCATAATCAACAACCATCTCCCATATTTGTCTACGAGACAAGGCAGGAGGAACAGAGATAACAGGGTGTCTGAGAATGGTATGGGTGTATCCGAACTACTGAATGATGTGCTCGGGAAGATAAGGAGCAGTGATACGTCGATATGCAGGCCAACCATTCGGAGTATAGAGATATGTCATCAAGTGGTCGCATTTGACATTGATCCACGTAACTATTGAAGTGGGTATCCTCAACAACCAAACGGTCAAGGTAGACTCTAAAAGGCTCGACCGCCTGGTTCCCTCTAAGAGGGATAAAAGCACAGACACGAGCCATGTTCTCAGTGTACTCATCCAGACTCGCTCAACTCAGTGATGCGCGAGAAGGCTTGAGGGTCCAAACCTAAAATGAAAATAAAAATAGAAAGCATTCAGGTATTAAAAGTTATCGACAATGGTTTTGCAAATATGAAATGAAAAAGATAAAAAAAACATTCAAGAATAAAAATTTATTACGACCAGTAGTGTCTTGTTGCCCGTGATCTGCTTCGTCCTCCATCGACATCCACTCTTAACTTCGAATACAGATATGCTAGACAAGCCGTCCCTCAGTTGCACTCATGGATTCGAGTGAGATCCAAGAAGTAACGGAGATATGCAACGTCAGTATAGGTCCCACTCGTTTCCACTAAAGTGCAATTGCCAACCAAAAAAAGAAAATATGCCCTCAAAGCATGAGCCCTGTGTACCACCTCCTGCTCAGCATCACCATTAGCCACATGTGTAGCAACAATCTCGTCATTATATCTCTTCTTTAGGAACTCAAATCTAGCATGAACACCTCTAGTCCTATCCACCCCCTCCGTCTCCTTCCCGGGATTAGCCCCAGATGCTCTACCATCATCTCGACTGCCTCATCTTTGCTCATCCTACCATGACCGAAGAATCTCCCCCTAATCAGAAGATGTAACAAACACGAGATATCGTCTAGTGTGATAGACATCTCACCATGGGAAGATGAAAAGAAGACGTCTCAAAATGTCATCTTTCCACGAATTCATTAAGCATCTCGTAGTTGACTAGAGTGTAACCGGTCATACATAGGTCCCTCAACCCAGATAAGGTCAGAACCGACTGAAACTACATCTCATCCGGCTGAACTAAGCCAGTAATCTTCCTCCTATAATTTAGAAAATTCTGTGGATCACACACCTACGATTTTCCTAAAATAATCAATGTCAATAATAATCAACGTCAACAATTTAAATTGACATAAACAATAAATAAATAATCCAACTAATGTTACATCTCCATCCCATATATGTCTGGCAGTATGGTCTGGATATATAGGAAGTAGGGAAATATCAGATGAACCTCCTCCGAATCCCTCTGGCTCGGCATCCTCAGCATCCTCACCCTCCAGAGGTGGCACTGGATCAGCACGATCATCAACGGGAGGTGACACTGGATCAGCAGGAGGTGGCACTGGTGTCTCCTGACGCCTACAGGAGGATGGAGAAAGTGACACATCAGCTAGTGAATCCCTTCTTCTTCTTCTTCTTGAAATGATTTAATGCTTGAAAAAATTACTTCCAATGGTTAATATTCTCGAATGACATTGTGACCGTCTTGAAAACTGAAGCAAATTTTCAATAATCATTATAGTTGGAAATAGCGTTTCTCTGTTTAGGGAAGATCAAAGGTTGTACAGATAATATTACAACGATTGCATATTAAATTTGTGATTAAATAATCTTCAATTTATTTATTTATTTATGAATTTAAGTGACACACGCTTTTTATAATAGGAAAAAAATAGAAAAAGTGTAGATTCCAGGATTCAAACCATGTACCACTCACTCTATCACCACGGTTGTGTCTACCAACTATGATAAAATGAATTTCAAAAAATAAGGCGCATTCAGTTTCATATAGTACAACGGTGGATGGATTGACTGTGACAATATAATGTTACCGAGATTGATGTTGCTGTTATTTAAACTGAGATTGACGTTATATGTTGTTATTTTGGTTGAGATAAATACACTATAGGTTCGTTGAGAATGATGTTATAGGTTTATCGTTGATGTTATTATTTTTTATTGAGAGATTTTTTTTAGTTGTTGTTTAATGTTAGTTGTTGTTTAGATTGAGATAATGTTAATATTTTTGTTATTTATTGTTTTTTATTTATTTATTGTTGTTGTTATTGTCTAGTTGATATACTTACTGTGAGATATTGGATCAAACTCTAGTATGATCGAAGTCGGTTCGCGAGTAATGCATGTTTTAGTCAAAGTTTATTCTAACATGCATTAGTCAATATTGTTAGGTTTGTTAGCATGTTGATTTGGGCCTTGCTTGTAAGCTCAACTGTTTAAGTTAGCTTGTAATGGGTAATTGTTAAAAAGCTCATTAGGTTAGTGTGATATTTCTCTTTTAAATAACATACTAGTCTCTCATCTTGGTATAAGGAGAAAATAGGAAGATAAAATCCTAATTTAAGTGAGAGAGGTTATTTGTTATTCTTGTAATCTTGTTCTAAGAAAAAGGAAAGAATAAGAGTTTATAACCAATCTTGTTGTTTCTTCTTGTTGTTTTCCCTTGTTTTCTTTGTTAACCCTAACCTTTGTGTGTTTTTTGATCATAAAAAAACCGTTTATACTTTGTTTCAAGACATCCTATTCACAACAAATTGGTGTGGTGAGCGTCGAGAAGATGCCTTCAACAAAGTATGAGATTGAAAAGTTCACCGGAGTGAACGACTTCGGTCTGTGGCACTTGAAGTTGAAATCTCTACTAGTTCAGCAGGGTTGTTTGGAAGTGTTGAAGGGAGTGGTAGCCATGGGTGCTGCGTTAACGACAAAAGAAAAGAAAACCATGATTGAGAAAACCCATAATGCAATATTGTTGAGCCTTGGTGATAAGGTTCTTCGGCAGGTATCAAAAGAGACTACAACATCAGGATTATGGGTGAAACTTGAAAGTTTGTACATGAGAAAATCTCTGGTGAATCGACTCTACCTGAAGCAAGCTTTGTATTCATTCAAGATTAGTGAAGACAAAATGTTGGCTGAGCAGTTGGATATGTTTAATAAGCTGATTCTTGATCTTGAAAATATTGATGTAAGGATCAATGATGAAGATCAAGCATTGTTGATGTTGTGTGCTTTGCCCAAAAGACATGCTCACTTCAAAGAAACTCTCTTGTATGGAAGAAAGTCCCTGAGCTTTGAAGAAGTTCAATCAACCTTGTATTCTAAGGACTTGAACGAACGAAAAGAGCATAAACCTTCGACGGTGGGCGAAGGTTTGGCTGTTAAGGGAAAATTCTTGCGAAATGATGGTAAGTTTGACAAGAAGAAAGGTAAAAGTCAACATAAGTCTTATAGTGGCGAAACATCTAGTATTCGATGTTATCACCATAAGAAGGAGGGTCAAACAAGAAAGGTGTGCCCTGAAAGCTTGAAAGATCATGGAGGTAAGGATAATGGCAACACAACCATTATTCAAGATGACTTCGACTCATTTGATGTTCTTGTGGCTTCAAGTGATGACTCAAGAAAATAATGGATTATGGATTCATGTTACACTTGGCATATGACTCCAAACAAATAATTGTTCGAGGAGCTATGTGATCAAGATGGTGGATTGGTGCTGCTGGGAAACAACAAATCTTGCAAAATTGCAGGTATTGAATCTGTAAGATTCAAGCTCCATGATGAGTCAATAAGGTTATTGACTAAAGTCAGGTATGTACCTGACTTGAAGAGGAATTTGATTTCTCTTGGTGAATTCGACAGAAAGGGATATGTTTTTCAAGGATAGAAAAGTATCCTAAGAGTCATGAAGGGTTTGAAGGAAGTCTTGAGAGGTGTGAAGAAACAAGGCTTGTATACCCTTGAGGCTAAGGTTGTAATTGGTTCGACAAAATTATGGCACATGAGATTGGGCCATGTCAGCGAAAGAGGCCTGGTCGAATTGGGGAAGAAGAACCTGCTAGGAGGTGACAAAGTCGAAAAGTTGGAGTTTTGTGAATCTTATGTATATGGTAAATCCTGTAGGGATAAGTTTAACAAAGGCAAGCAAAGAGCACATGGATCCCTGGATTACATTCATGTTGATCTTTGGGGGCCTGCAAGGAATCCTTCATACTCAGGTGCAAGGTATTTTCTATCCATCATTGATGACTATTCCAGAAAGATATGGGTATTCATCCAGAAGATGAAGGATGAAACTTTTGAGAATTTCAAAAGTTGGAAGGTTCTGGTCGAAACTCAAACTGGCAGAAAGGTTAAGAGGTTAAGAATCGACAATGGCCTTGAGTTCTACAGTGAAGCCTTCAACAGTTACTGTGTTAAGTCTGGGATTGCAAAGCATAAGACTGTAGTAGGTACTCTTTAAAAAATGGCTTAGCTGAGAGATTTAATCAAAAAATCCTTGAAAGGGTTAGATGCATGTTAGTTAGTACTGGATTGAAGGTGTTTTGGGCGGAGGCTGTTTCGACAACAACTTATCCGATAAATAGATGTCCCTCGACTGTGTTGAGAATGAAGACACTTGAAGAAGTTTGGTCAGGACATCCACCTAGTCTCGGCAGACTGATAGTATTTGGTTGTGTGGCCTATGCTCATATTAGGCAAGACAAGGTCGAATCTAGAGCTCTGAAATGCATGTTCATGGAATACTCTGAAGGAGTTAAAGCTTATAGGCTATGGTTCCTAGAGTTAGGTCACAGGAGGTGTATCACCAGTCGAGATGTACTTTTCAATGAAGCAGAGATGGCTTTCAAGAAAACTGATGATGTTGACGAAGAGCTAGAACATGGAGAGATTTGTATTGAGGTGGAACCTGTTGATGCTGAATTGCGTATCCTAGATGAAGTGGAAGAAGACACATAAGATATTGTCGAAGATGAAGAGACTGATAATGACTACCTGCTTGCAAGAGATAGGTCGAGGAGAGTCATCAAGTCACCTCAAAGACTTGGGTATGCAGATCTTATAGCTTATGCCTTAATCTCTGCAAGTAAAGTTCTAGACAGAGAACCTAGAGACTATAAGAAAGTTATGAGGAGTCGAAAGAAGATTGAATGGCTGAAGGCCATGGATGATGAGATGAAACATCTTCATGATAACAACACCTGGGAATTGATCAAGAAACTTGTTGGAGCTAGATTAGTCAGCTATAAATGGATTTTCAAAGTTAAGGAAGGAATCGAAGGAGTGACGTCGAAGAGATACAAGGCAAGATTGGTCGCTAGGGGGTTCACTCAGAAAGAAGGTGTCGACTTTAATGATGTGTTCTATCCTGTTGTGAAGCACATATCCATTCAAATGTTGCTTGCCACGGTGGCCCAGTTCAATCTTGAACTGGAACAGATGGATGTGAAGACCGCGTTCTTGTATGGTGATCCTGATGAAACAATCCTTATGAGGCAACCTGAATGATATGTCAAAGAAGGGAAGGAAGATTATGTGTGAAAACTGAAGAAATCTTAATATGGACTAAAATAATCTCTTTGACAGTGGAATAAGAGATTTGACAAGTTCATGGCACGCATAAGTTTCATCAGAAGTTAGTTCGACCACTGTGTTTACTTCAGATTTCGACTAGGTAATTCATTTGCTATTTTGTCGTTTTATATGAATGATATTCTAATAGCAAGCAATAATGTCGTAGATGTAATGAGGGTAAAGGCTGAACTCAATAAGGAGTTCGACATGAAGGATCTGGAAGCTGCATCCAGGATTCTTGGGATTGATATCCGAAGAGATAAAAATAGTCAAAATTATGCTTATCTCAAGAGGCATACCTATGGAAGATTCTCGAAAAGTTTGGTATGTCGAATTCAAAGCCTGTTGTGACTCCGACAATTCCTCAATTCAAGCTAAGTATAGATCAGTGTCCCAGCACTGATGTCGAAAGAGCTTATATGAATATCATTCCATATGCTAATATAGTGGGTTCTTTTGATGTATGTTATGGTCTGTACTAGACCCGACATAGCATATGCAGTAAGTCTTGTAAGCAGGTACATGGAGAATTCTGGGAAGGCTCAGTGGCAAGCATTGAAGTGGATTCTAAGGTATATAAATGGGTCTCTGAATAAAGTCCTAATTTATGGTGTAGCCTTGGGTGAATATAGTAAAGCAGCAATTGAAGGATATGTCGACTCTGATTATGCGGGTTGTATTGATTCCAGAAAATATACTTATGGATATGTGTTCACTATGTTTGGGACATCAATCAGTTGGAAGGCAACACTTCAGAAGGTCGTTGCCTTATCATCCACTGAAGTGGAATATATCGCCCTAACTGAAGTTGTAAAGGAAGCATCGTGGCTTGAAGGTTTTGCAAAGGAGTTGAAACTTCAAGGCCGAGTTATCACTATTAAATGTGATAGTCAAAGTGAAATAAACCTGTTGAAGAATTCAACCTATCATGAACGAACCAAGCACATTGATGTGAGGCTGCATTTCGTCAGAGGCGTAATCGAGCGTGGAGAAGTCCAAGTGCTGAAGGTTTTGAAAAATCATAATGTTGTTGATATGATCACCAAGACGCTGCCTAGTTGCAACTTTTTCCACTGTATGCAGTTGATAAAGCTGCATGAAGAAAGCTAGTTTCTTGATGTTATAAAGTTAGATTCAATGTGAATATTTGTGAGATATTGGATCGAAATCTAGTATGGTCAAAGTTGGTTTGCGAGTAATGCGTATTGTAATTGAAGTTTATTCTAACATGCATTAGTCAATATTGCTAGGTTTGTTAGCATGTTGAATTGAGCCTTGCTTGTAAGCCCAATTGTTTAAGTTAGCTTGTACCCTAAGTTAGCTTGTAATGGGTAATTGTTAAAAAAGCCTATTAGGTTAGTGTGATATTTCTCTTATAAATAGCATGCTAGTCTCTCATCTTGGTATAAGGGAAAAATAGAAAGATAAGATCCTAGTTCAAGTGAGAGAGGTTATTTGTTATTCTTGTATACTTGTAATCTTGTTCTAAGAGAAAGAAAAGAATAACAGTTTATAACCAATCCTTGTTGTTTCTTCTTGTTATTTTCCCTTGTTTTCTTTGTTAACCCTAACCCTTGTATGTTTCTTGATCATAAAGAAACCATTTATACTTTGTTTCAAGGCATGCTATTCACAACACTTACAAAGTTTTAAAATTTATGTTTAGGGTTTAGTTTTTGTTATTCAGTTTAAGATTGAGACTAAGATTATGTTTTTTGTGATTCTTTGTGCAACTCTCATCTTGTTCCTCTGAACATGTCAATAGGACAGTATAGTGATAGAAAATACAATTGAGTTTACTATATCTAATGTTGATTGTTTGTTTCACTAATCCCTCTTTGAACATGTAATCTATTAAATTATTTTAGAAATAATAATATGAATAATTATGTTGTATTTGAAAAACATCTTACACTAATCAATGCTTTCAGGAATTTTGCAACTCATCATTCATGTCACGTTCTTTGATGGTTAAAAAATATCCAATTCTTCTAGTTTTAGTACAACTTTCTTCCATAATTGTTAAATGAATAAGTATGGAAGAAATTTTAACGAAATCTAGAAGCATTGGAGAGATTTTAACCATTAAAGAATACGAGATGAATGATGAGTTGCAAAATGGTCAAAAATCATTAGTTAGTGTAATTTGTTATTCAAATATAATTGTTCATATAATTATTTGTAGACCAATTTGAAAATGTTTAGTTAGGGATAAAATATACAAGCAATTCATATTAGATATAATAAACTTAAGCTTATTTTACCTGTCGATTATATTTCAAAACCGAGGGAATATGTTTTTTCGTCATTTAAAAATTCTTTAAAGGATCCCAGTGGGGATCAAACCCATTACCATTGTCATTTTACCCTCTGTTTATTCAGAAACCGAAGGGTAAAGTGGCAATTTTTTATGTCACCCTTTGTTAACTCGCCTGTGTAACCGAGGTAACATGCACTTCATGCTCGGGGTAAGATGTGTATTTTATAGATCATTCACCAATTCCATAAAAAACACATATAGTCTCTTGCAATCCCTACCGGGTAAGACTCTTTCTCAACTACTGCACTTTCAGTAAGTACAATTGGCGCCCATCGCAGGGTCCAATAAAACTGGCCTGGGCCTTAAGATTATTTTCCCCCTACGTTGTTGTTGTTGTTGTTGTTGTTGGTATTGACAATATGCGAGGTATTTGAGTTCTCCAACCTTCGTGTCTCATTGATGGATATCATCCTCACATATTACAACATCACCCTTACATAAGCTTTTAGTTTCCTTAAAGCCCTTGAATATGCTCTAGAAAACATATGCATCTCATCAGAGTGAATCTATGTTTGGTAGCGAGGTACAATTTGATGTTAACCGCAAAGCTTTACATCTCGGTGTCATCGACAAAGTTTAGGCCCTCAAGATTGACAAAAAATACTTCAATTGCAGTAGCAGAACAAATCACGAAGGAGAAAAAGTGCAAGCCAACATATTTATGCCCCGACGAAGCTTTTTATCTAGAGGTATCTGACAAGCTTTTGATCTCGAGGTCTCCATAGAAGTAGAAAATATGTCCATGTCTTTCAATAATTAATGGCCTCATCATAAAGTTTATAAGGTCTATATAGATGCCAAAGAATATGGTAGCAAAGTTAATGGTTTGCATTGTAGTTTTAGACATAGGAGTAAGTATGTACTTTATTGGGTCTTAATCATTCCTCTCCTTTGTGCAATACTTGTCTTTGTTCAAATGAAATTAGTTTGCATATGACTTACTTGTCAAGTATAATTTGTATAATTGGTGTGTTATATTTCCTAGGCTCATTAGTACCTTAGACCAATATGACCGGTCTCTTGGGCATGTTGGATCTAGGTATTAATATTCTCACATGGAATTTAAAGTGGAAGAGACCCCTATTTGAATATCAGCCCTAATTAAAAATATAAAGGAGTACCACCATCATAGTACAAAGACTACACCCCTTCTAAGAACTTCAAGGGAACACATTCTACAAGAATGCATCAACGTGGAGTTTAAAAAAGAGAAGATCGAAGCACCAAATCCTATTTGGGGGAGTCTTGGAGTGGACAAGTCTCAATATTATCATTTTCACATGTGCAACGACCATAACACAGACAAATGTGTTCATATGAAGGACATTATTAAATATCTGATTAGAAATGGAAGGTTTTATAGGTTTTATCACTAGGACAAGAAAATATTCAAGGAGAAAAGGCCAGGGGATGATAGTCCATCGAGAAATAAAGCGAGATAACACATACAAGAAAAAAGGAGAAGCATTCCAATAACAAAAAAGAGAACAAATTAGTGATTGCTTACATGGTATCCGAAGGGAATTCAGTAAATGGAACACTTTCCCATCTTGATGAATGTCGAGGAAGGTCCTCACTATCTGAGGGAGACCATCCTCATCAACAATCAAACAAACCCTGAGGAAGTGAATCATAGGTTTGGACGAATAAACCAACCATCCCTAGACAAATGCACACTAAATACAACAATAGTCATTTCAAGTTGGTTCCCTCATTTTTATGGAGATTCCTCTTACTTGATAAATAGGAAGTTGAGGAAAATGGCATTGCATGATCAGAAGCCACCAAAATATTTTTCCAAAAGGAAAGACCATATATCTCATTCTACGACAAATAACTAGTCAACAAATTTCCAAATTCCCATATCTTGTTATTAATAAGAGACGTTATGGTATATATCGATGTGTGAAGACAGTTGATAGATCATGGGAGATCATGCAATATCATATACGTTGACCTCTTGGAAAAATTGCAATTCACCCATGAGAAACTTCCTCCTCTAAAAAGGAAGTGATCTTCAAGGATTTAATGTCTTAACAATGACACCATAAGACTATATTAAGTTGATGGCCTCTGTTAGGAAAAAATAGATCGGGAGAATAGTAGAGAATAAATTTACCGATAATCTATTGCAAGTCGGTATACAACTTCATTATTGGAAGAACAACACAAGACACCCTAGAAGCATCTTTGAAGGCTTATAGATCATGTTTTCTAGAATCTTCAAAGTTCCATCAAGGAGCAACTGATTTTGCAAACAAGGAACCAACATTGATTAAAGAAAAGAAAGAACTTGAGGAACCACATTTACTTTCAATAACACACAAATTGCTTTGTTAAAATTAGCACAATCCATGCGGATATTTTCGTGACACAAAAATACATGAGCATTGAACGCTCTAAATACAACAAGTGTCACCTTCAAAGTTTGTTTTTTACAGGGAAAACGTCGATAAAACCCAAAAAGAACAAAAATATGGTCATCACAACCAAATTCAGGTTCGGGAGTCTGTTATGCGCAGGGAAGGTATGAGTACCCCACACATCTGTTGTATCTAATGGGAACCGTTTAATCAGCTTTGCGAACGAGAGTGTTAGCGTCATGTGTTTATGAATTCTTATAATTATTGTGGGATCTTTACAAAAAGAAATAAAGGGTAAAAGTATTTTTTTTATTAGCATGCTTGACAAGACGTTGAATCTCGCTCCTACGTATCCACAAATGCAATGTGGAACTCAAAGCTACGTAGTTCTTTGCGAGAAAAAAATGATTTTTTATTATGATGCTTGAAAAGATATCGAATCTTTCTCCTACGTATCCTCCGGTGCGATGAGGAATTCAAAGTTACATAGTTCTTTATAGAAAATGTTTGTTTATTGGTTGATTTTAGTGAATGATGTTTAGGTTGCAAGTGGTCAAACATTGCTTGTTGCTCGGGTATGGAAAACTGAAGTGTTTCTCTGTATATCACATCGGAATGGATAAAATATCACTCATTTATGAAAAAGTTGCTTAATCATGCTTGGGAGAAAAATGCACGTTTGATTGATTAAAATTATTTTTAGGCGGAAGACGAATGCTCGGTTGGTACGAGGCATACGCCTCAGGTCCGATTACCCGAGGATCAAAAGAGTGTGCACCCAATTGTCCTTTTTAATCCAATTATTTATTAAAAAATCATTTGTGTAAGACGAGTAATCAGTTGGAATGAAGCGTGCGCCTAAGGTCTGACTATTCGAGGATAAAAAAGGTGTGCACCCAATTTTCCTTTTTTTTATTTGATTTTGGTTATGAAAAAGATTAAAGATAAATTTGAATAATTTTGAAAATGGCCTTGTTTTTAATTGCGAAAAATAGTTTGATTTTGACGAAAGATGAATAATCGGTTAGAATGAAATGTATACCTCGTGTCTGATTATTCGAGGATCAAAAGAATGTGCACCCAATTGTCCTTTTTAATCCGATTTTTATTGAGAAAAAAGATTGATTTTAGTTGTGAGAAGTACTTAATGTCATTATGAAAAATAGTTTGATTTAATATAAAAAAGAAAAGAGATTAATATTTTTAATATTAATTTATTAATTAATCAATTTAAAAGATGAAAATATAATCAATAACTAAAATAAAAGCACTAGGGTTGCAAAACAAGTGGGCTTAAGGTCTCAAACCACATCCAAACAAAAAAGAAAAGTAAAACATATAGGGGGTGTACTAGACCCAGCAGGGTGCTAAACAAAAGAAATGGCTCAGAGGCCCAAGGCCCTAAGCTTGCATCTTACAAACCCTAAAAAATAAAACAGGTGAGATAGGAGAGGTGAGTTTCGTTTGCTCTTCCCTTATAATCTCTAAGCCAATTTTAATTTAGTTTTTTCGATCAAAATTGAAAGTCATGGTCAAAATTGATTAAAATAAAGGATTTCTCTATCCTTAACTCAACCACCACACACGGTTCTAGCCCCTTCTTTCTCAAAAAACACTTATCTAACTCTCTCAAACAACTTCCTATTTTTCTTCATCTCTCTTACTTAAAAGACAAACTAAAAGAAAACTATCTTCTCTCTTCATGCTAATTCATCTTCATCCATGAAAAACCAGTTTCCAGAATATCACCTATCACATTCCTGAAGGTTTCAAAGACGCCAGGCTCAGCCATGGAAATCAGACCAAATAAAGGTCCAAGCTCATGTATCGGAAACTTGGATACAACAAACCTCTTTCTGTCTACTTCCCTCTTTACAGCAAATCATTACCAGGATCAAGGGAAAGACGAGAACTTTTAAAACCCATGGACATGCAATGTTAAATGCAAGGTGATTATGCAAATGCAAATGCAACAGGGGATCAAGATTGTTGTGTTGTAGCTTGAGAAGAACTGGCGCTTCGCTTTGACAAGAACAATAGCACAACTATGACAATAGGAACCACTGATATCAATAACTCAGATTCACACTGCAAAGAGAACCGGGTAATCTGAAAGTCAAGGTTTCCTGCATACCCCAATCCCTCTCACAGGTATGGACCTATCCACTGATAAGGTTCGGCATCCTATGCGTTCATCAGCGTCACAAACTTTCAAGAAATGATGATACGTTCACCATTTCTGGTTTGGCATCATCATCTCCTGAAGAGGCCTCACTTAGCTGAATCACAAATGATTTATCCCCAGAGTCGACAACTCTCAAATCCAAAATCCCGACTGATCCTAAGGATCGGAAGGGAAATCATCAAAGAGAATCTCGTCTGAGCGTGGATTTCATGGGGAATTGTGTCTGCCAAGCAAACAGGCCCCCCACTAGTCTCCACTACTAATGCTAGGTCCGTACTCAAGCCTGGGTCTGGCTTATCACTCAATAGAACATCCCTCCCCCACAACACAA
The DNA here is from genome assembly GCA_963859935.3 of Lathyrus sativus. Taxonomy (NCBI): domain Eukaryota; kingdom Viridiplantae; phylum Streptophyta; class Magnoliopsida; order Fabales; family Fabaceae; genus Lathyrus; species Lathyrus sativus. The sequence continues at coordinate 541,907,527 of OZ012739.1, read as the reverse complement.
CAATAATGATATATAATGCTGAAAATGAATGCGGGAACATAAAGTACAACACACATATATATATATACACCAAAAGATAAATAAACAAGCGCTAGGATTGACTCGCATAGGGAACCGTTTGAGTCCCCAGCAGAGTCGCCAGCTGCTGGGGAGCCCAGACAGCCAGAAAACAAGGCGAGACTGCAAAAGAGGTCCCCAACATAGTCGCAAGTTGTCGCTACTGCGAAAAGAGGTGCCGGCAATGACAGAAGAGTCGCCACCGTTTGTTATTTATCCCAACGAGGGAAAGGAAACGATAAGAGAAAACATGAAAAACGGGATAAGATTGGTCATAGCAACCAAATCTTGGGTTCGGGAGTCCGTTACACAAGGGGAAGGTATTAGCACCCCTCACGTCGGTCGTACTCGACGGGATCCACGCTTGGTTGTCTATCTAAAAGGGTGATTGAAACTATCTATGCTAAGGTCTCAGGGACAAAAAGAAAAGAAAAGTGACTCGGCAGAGCATCGCCGCTCTGTGCCTACATATTCCCTCGTGCAATGGGAAAGTCAGAGTCAACGCAGTTCGGCTAACTATGGATAAACGTGGCGAAAGGTTGCTCACCAAGATATCGCATCTTGTACCTACGTATTCTCGCACGGTATGAGAAATCAGAGCAAACGTAATTCGGGCAAATAAGAACACCGATTGGTTCAAAAGTTTTTACCCGAGTAGGGTTAACAAACAGTTCTAGCAGTTAGGTGTATGCAGCTCGACCTTTGGAGACTTAGGCGTTACCTGTTTGCGGTAGAACTAAGAGTTAACGAAACTCTTGCTTATGAAAATGTTTTCCATTATTAAGGGTCCCAAAGTACAAAATGAAGTTTGATCATTTGTTTTTGAAGTCTTTTAAATAGAAGTATTTTTGAATTATTTGCAATTCATGTTGCACTAAAGACTATGACTTAGGAGCGAATGCGTCGCATATCGTCCTAAGGACGTATACTAAACACTCTAAGCAATTGAGAGGTAGCCCTCCAATCACCATTTCCCAAGTACTTAAGGCTCATAACACACAACATTCATTAGCCTTTATTAAGTAGTTTAGAGTTGTTTTGAGATGAGAAAGAGAGAGAACAAACTAAAGGGAAACTAGTTCAGAACCTAGTAGTTGTCATGCAAGATGAACCTATAGTTGAGGTAAAAGGGGAATTCTACTTAATGTCTAGATTAAAATCTAGTGTCTATCACAATCATCCTTAAACAAGGAGATTGGAAATCCTAAGGGAGCATGGTAAGAAAAGAGAAGAAGAGAACATGATACAAGGCATGAAATAGGAATGAATGAATGCATATGCAATGCAACACACAAGCAAAGGGAGGAAATAGTATGGGGTGAAAACCTCCACAGGCACATCTCAACCTTTATTAATGCAAGAAAAAGAATGCACAAAGAGAAAATAACACACAAGCAAAGGGAGGAAATAGTGTGGGGTGAAAACCTCCACAAGCACATCTCAACCTTTATTACAAGTAAGAAATGAAAGATAAAATCTTACAACATGCACCTCTCAATCCTAATGCACAAAATCATACAACATGAAAGGGAAAGAAGGAGAGGATTAAATGAGATGATGGAAGGCAAAGTGGGAACCTAAGGATCTCACAAGGGCTACTCAACCAAACATACTACATCCAATATGCAAACAAACACACCAAGAGTCCTCAAAGGCTCACTACTTATGGCATGCTTCAAGTTCCTCCTAAGTAGGGACTAAGTGTAGCGCCCATTTTTAATTATTTGGTTTTCCCGTTTATTTGATTTTCGGTGCATTATGTGGGGAAATTGTTTGAGGAATTAAATCTCATAATATTAGAAAAATATGATTAATAATAATAATATGATGATTAATAGTGTTGATACTACTATTATTAATATTATTATTGTTATTATTATATTTACAAATATTATTGGGGTTAATTTTGGAATTAAGAAATGAGGAGTAATATTATTATTTGGAATTAAAAGAAATGAGAGTTGTTTATTTGGATGAGAAATAAAAGAGAATTTGGGGGTATTGAGGGCATAGTTGGCAATTGAAAGAAAATAGAGAAGGAAAGAACACGTGAAGAGGAGGAACACGGTTCAGCCAGGAAGAGGGAGATCAGGAGTTGAAACTTGAGCAAGGGGATCATCAAGACTATCAATTTGTGTGGATTTGTAAAGGTTCATCATCATCAGAATTACTTCGAGGTAAGGGGGGGGGGGGGGGATTGATCGGTTAAATTCGGTATTGCATGAAAAATTGGTAGAACGGGGAATTCCCTAAACCCCATAGATGAATGATGAAATCATGTTGTTGCATGTTGTTGATTTCTGTTGTAATTGTGATTATTGTGTTTGAGTTCATTGCATGTGCTATGGAATGGTTGTTTGATGATTTTGGGTTTCCGGTAAGTTCGGAGTTAATGCCGGAAGTTGGAGAATTGAGTAGAACTGAGGATTTATCGAGTATGAACTAGGATAATCGGTGTAGTCTTGTAGGATAGTACTGTACTGGTATAGTGTAGGATTTCGTGGGATTTAATCAGACGAAATCGGAGTGTGGGGCTGTTTCTGAACATCAGTTTTTCTGCAGAATTCGCGTGCATTCGCTGGGCGAATGGGGGCGAGCCTTTGCCACGTTTCGCCAGGCGAACTGGGCAGCGAATGCTGCCTGTTGCTTCTGTTTGGCTTCGCTAGGGGTTTCGCCGGGCGAGTCCCAGCGAGTGTTCGCTGCGGGGCTTTGCCAGGCGAATGGCAGCGAGCATGACAGCGTTTTATGGTTTTTATGCTGTGCTATTCCGTTTCTCGCGTGGTTAGACCCTTGTTGGTCGTGAGCGAGTATGTGGTTATCATGGATCGGTTGAGATCATGAAGGTGATGTAGGGAGCGTGTGCTTGAATATTCGTTGATATGAACGATTGAACCGAAGTACGCTGTGATGCCTAAAGTGGCTATGTATTCTTCGATTAGGAATGAATACGTGTGATACGGGAGTGTGATTCTCGTGGTAATTGTATAACCGAATAAGTGACCTGATATACGTTATGAGTGTATATGATATTGTAAGAAACTCTTGAGATGTGGTTGTATGAGATTCAGGTGATAGGTGGCGAGCATAGCAGAACTTTGTTTTCCCTGGAACTGTGTGCAGCTGTGATTGCTGAGCGTGGCCAGTCTGAAGTACCGTGATGATTTATGGGTGTTGGGTGTATGTTGGGTGTTAGAGGGCTATGTGGCCGATGTTTAACGCATTCGACGTGATCGATGGATTATGTAGTATAATTATGTGTGTGTGCTATAAGTTGTGTGACCGTGGATCAGTAGGATCGATACGCCTTGTGTGCGTAGTGCTCATATGTTGAGTGACCGTAGATCAGTAGGATCGGGTACGCCTTGTGTGCGTTGTGACTGTGTGTTGTACGTTGATGGATCAGTAGGATCGTGTGCACCGTGAGTGCTGTGGTGATGAGTGAGATATCTTTGATATATGATAAATTGTGATCAGTAGGATCGATACGCTTTATATGCGTTGTGATTATATGTTGTTGTGTGATGAGTGTATCAGTGGGATCGATATGCCATATGCATAGTGTGTGATATGTTGTAGTGATGTGTTGTGGTGAGTGGATCCGTAGGATCGATACGCTTTATATGCATTGCATTTATACGCTGTTGTGTGGAGATTGTGATCAGTAGGATCGATATGCCTGGTGTGTATTATGTTGATGTGCTGCTGTTGTGGATTGGGTCAGTAGGACCGATATGCCTTAGGTCTACGATGTGTGATATATTGTGTAGTGATTTGATCGGTAGGATCGATGCACTTTGTGTGCTTGTGTGTATATGCATTATATGATGCGATGGATCCGTAGGATCATGTGCACTGTGTGTGCCGTGTGGTTATGCATAGCGTCTTGCATGGTATGTGGACGTGGTGAATCGTTGCTCAGTGGAGCATATGCGATTCACTCACGTGCTCCAAATGGGGAGCGTGTGGACATGAGGCCTGTGTGGCTCACGTGATCCAAATGGGGAGCGTGTGGACGTGAGGCCTGTGTGGCTCACGTGCTCTAGTGGGGAGCGTGGACGGGAATTTGGATCGTTGCTCGGAAGGAGTGTATGCGACCACCCGTGTCCCAAGTGGGGGACGTTGATATTTGATTATATGAGCTCAGGAGGAGCGTGGTAGGGATAGATCGTTGCTCAGAGGGAGTGTATGCGATCTATCCTGAGTTGAGTCGGTACCGCATTTTGTGGAGTCCAGTGCATGTGTTGCATAGTGAGTTGTGTATGTGTTGTGATTGTTGATGATGGGACAATAGGTCCCGATATGTGGTATATGAAATAAATGATTTATTGCTTTCTGCCTTTCATTTCATGTATGTTTATACCATTAATATTTGATTGTGAATTTCACCCCTTTGTTGTTGTTGTGGTCTGTGCTTCTTCGGAAGTACAAACAATCCAGGTGTTTAGCTAGCTTGGATTGTGGCGTCGTTGTAGGACATGCTCTGATACGTAACACCGGGGATTTTGTAAGTTTGTTGTCATTTGTTGTTTATGTGTGCCCCTGTGGCGTATCTGTTCTTTTGTGGGATGTGTGATGATGCTTGATGGATATATATATATATATATATATATATATATATATATATATATATATATATATATATATATATATATATATATATATATTGGGCAGATGGCCGATTTTTGTATATATGATGATGTATATGATGATGTATATATACATGTTATGTGGTTTATGGCAGACTAATTTTATTTTTCCGCTGCAATATTACAGAAAATGATTTTGAGAAATGTTATGTAGAATCTTGTGGAAAAATTGTGACATCCCGTAAGTGGGAGAAACTCTAATATGTGCTTATTTTAATCGTTTTATTTTATTTTGGGAAACGGGGTGTTACAAGTTGGTATCAGAGCAGGTCGGCCCGTCCGGCCAGGTTGTCTAGTGTTGTGTATTCCCGTTGTGTGCGACATGTGTGGAAACACTGTTGTTACATGGTTGTTGTTTAACCTTTGTCTGTAGGTGTGAGAATAATTAAAGTGGGGGGAGGAGCTTGTGCTTCTCCCGGGTGCTGCAATATGGAGTTGTAACTCGGCGTGTGGTTGAACGCTCTCATAGTTTCGCAAGGATGGTTTATTCCCCATCATGATTTCGGTTGTCTATTGATAAATTGAGGAACTGATCACCCTTAATCTGTTGTTGATAGCAGTTGGGATTGTGTTGGATAGGATGGACGTGTCTTGCAAGCTTAGATGGCGTGAGCAGTGAATTGTTTGGAGTGCAGCTGGGTGCTTGATAATTGTTTGGGCGAGTCGGCTCAGAACAGTGTTGAAGTGTTTGAATTTTGATGGAAATCTTCGAGTTATAATGGAAGTGGGAAAGTTGGCGATTTGCCGATTGATTATGGTTGTTTGAAGAGTTATCTTGACAAGGTAGTGATTAGCAGTCAGAACGTGAAGTGGTGTTGTGACCGACTCAGTTACAGGAACCGGTCCGAGAGTGAGGACTCCATATGGTATGTTTGTTTGGATGGACAAGGATTGAATCGAGGGAGTAGTTTTGAGACTGGTATCGAGCGTGTGTGCTGTGACGATAGATTGTGAAGCCAAGTATGTAAGTGTGGATAGTTACATTTAGTGGATGTTAAAGAAAGTAAGAATATGGAGTGCAAATCGGTGTAACTCGGCCTTTAAGTGTTCCAAGAGTTGAGGATGTATTGAATGGTCTTCTAAGTGTGAAATTGTTGTAGTACGTCAAATTCCGAGATCGCAGCTTTTTACGGAATCGAAATCGGACACTTGAAAGTCAGGTAACGGTCGAAAATGAGATTTCGGACTGTCATGTTCGCCAGACCCTTCGCCTAGCGAGCATGCTAGCGAACGACTCGCTACTATGTTCGCCTGGCGAGGAAGTCCTGAGCAGAGAAAGTTGTTTTTGTGTTTTTGTCGTAACGGGAGAACCGTAACTCGGAATGACGCACGGTTCAAAGCATTGGAAATCTAGTCTAAAGATCTAAATTATGGTGAAGTATTGGGATGGAATTAAGTTAATTATTGAAGGACTATTTTTGGATTTTGTTGTAGATGCAGAGCGTGTGGTGTGTGTTTTCACCATAACTTGCGAGAGTGAGTATCCGTTTGGCATGGGACTTTCCCTACTTGATGGAGCGAGGAAATGATTGTGTTAACCTATGATATTTTGGTATATTCAAAGAAGATATGGAATCATGTTGAGCATAGGGAACTTAAGTTATCAGTGTGAGAGGGAAAGCAGTTTTTATGCCAAGGCGAAGATGGTTTCAAAGAGTTTCGGAGAGCTGTCAACAACTCGTGTATGGATTGTGCCGAACTCGATAGAATTATTTGTTGTGTTGTGTGAAGCTCTGTTGGTATGGTTGGAAGATGTGTTCAGTGCAACATCAGTGAGTTGCGGTCATGCTTTACGACAACTTGGAGTACATAAGAGTAATCGTCTGACAAGTAAATTGGAGTTGGTTACTGTTGTGGTTGAGCCAGAGTTAGGGGCTTCAATTGGTTAATTTGAGAATTAAAATGTTTGGTGACCGCAAGAGCTTGAGGTATCTGTTTGATTTGGAAGCGTAGTATATGAGGCAGGGAAAATGATTGGGAACTCTAGAAGGATTACGGTTTTAGATTGAGATTATCATCCGGAAAAGGATAATATGGTAGCTTATGCTGTAATTTGAAGATCCTTGCATATGATGAAGAGGATGATAGAGAGAGTTGGGACTGCTTAAGCAGTTTTGCAATTTGAGTTGGTTATGAGGAGACTTCTTGTGGAGCTTAACCCTGTGTATTGGACCTTACTAAGTGATATTTTTGGTGAGATTCGATGAGGTCAAAGCGCTGGGGTGAGTTGGTAGACTGGAATAATTTGAGGAATCAAAAGTTGAAAGGACGATTTTCAGATTTATGGAAATAGTATCCTGATATGTGGTGATAAGAGTTTGTGTTCTAGATATTATTGAGTGGGATATGAGTGATGAAGTAGATGGGGTATTCACCACGATGCTATGAGGATGTAACCAGATTTGAGGGGATTATTGTGATGGCTATAGAGGGGAAGATAAGTGGTTGAGTTTAATTATGCTGGTTAGAATTGCCAGAAGTCGAAGATTGAACATTAGAGACTGTGGAGTCTGATGCAGCTGTCGAAATCTTCCAGAGTGAAAATTGGGTAGTAGTTCCGCGGGTTTTGGAGTTGGGTTTTCCGAAGAATTGAGGAATATGATTTTAATTTTGGATGGGTTAACTGTTCTATGTTGAGGACTATAAGGTGTATATCGATGAAGTTGTGAAGTTGTATGAGATGTCGTCACATATTGTGTCGGATAGGAATCTGAGACTGCATCGAGGTTTTGGAAGAGTTGGCGGACGCTATGAGTATCATGTGGAAGTTGAACTTTGCCTTTCATCCGTGTACGGATGGACGGACAGGGAGGGATGTCCAGTGTTTAGAGGGTTTATGGAGAGCCTGTGTGTTGGATCGAGATGGATCGTAGAATGGTTAATTATCATAATTGAGCTACCTAGAATGACGGTTACCATTCCGGTGTCGGAATGGCACTGTGTGAGGACTTGTGCGATAAGAGGAGTAGGACTCCTTGTGTTGGAATGAGTCGAGCGAGAGTGTAGTGTTCGGATCTGAGAGTTCGGCATGAGACGACTGGGAGGATCAAGAGGATCCAAGAAAAGATATGTTTTGAGAATTACGCCGGTGACCGATGTTGGTCGAATTTGTACGTTGTTGTGTGGAGATTGTGATCACTAGGATCGATATGCCTGGTGTGTATTGTGTTGATGTGCTGCTGTTGTAGATTGGGTCAGTAGGACCGATATGCCTTAGGTGCACGATGTGTGATATGTTGTGTGGTGAATTGATCGGTAGGATCGATGCATTATGTGTGCTTGTGTGTATATGCATTATATGATGTGATGGATCCATAGGATCGTGTGCACTGTGTGTGCCGTGTGGTTATGCATAGCGTCTTGCATGGTATGTGGACATGGTGAGTCGTTGCTCGGTGGAGCGTATGTGATTCACTCACGTGCTCCAAATGGGGAGCGTGTGGACATGAGGCCTGTGTGGCTCACATGCTCCAAATGGGGAGCGTGTGGACGTGAGGCCTGTGTGGCTCACGTGCTCCAGTGGGGAGCGTGGACGGGAATTTGGATCGTTGCTCGGAAGGAGTGTATGCGACCACCCGTGTCCCAAGTGGGGGACGTTGATATTTGATTATATGAGCTCAGGAGGAGCGTGGTAGGGATAGATCGTTGCTCAGAGGGAGTGTATGCGATCTATCCTGAGTTGAGTCGGTACCACATTTTGTGGAGTCCAGTGCATGTGTTGCATAGTGAGTTGTGTATGTGTTGTGATTGTTGATGATGGGACAATAGGTCCCGATATGTGGTATATGAAATAAATGATTTATTGCTTTCTGCCTTTCATTTCATGTATGTTTATACCATTAATATTTGATCGTGAATCTCACCCCTTTGTTGTTGTTGTAGTTTGTGCTTCTTCGAAAGTACAAACAATCCAGGTGTTTAGCTAGCTTGGATTGTGGCGTCGTTGTAGGACATGCTCTAATACGTAACACCGGGGCTTTTGTAAGTTTGTTGTCATTTGTTGTTTATGTGTGCCCCTGTGGCGTATCTGTTCTTTTGTGGGATGTGTGATGATGCTTGATGGATATATATATATATATATATATATATATATATATATATATATATATATATATATATATATATATATATATATATATATATATATATATATATATATATATATATATATATATATATATATATATATATATATATATATATATATATATATATATATATATATATATATATATATATATATATATATTGGGCAGATGGCCGATTTTTGTATATATGATGATGTATATATACATGTTATGTGGTTTATGGCAGACTAATTTTATTTTTCCGCTGCAATATTACTGAAAATGATTTTGAGAAATGTTATGTGGAATCTTGTGGAAAAATTGTGACATCCCGTAAGTGGGAGAAACTCTTATATGTGCTTATTTTAATCGTTTTATTTTATTTTGGGAAACGGGGTGTTACACTAAGCTTCCATAAATAGGATCCTAAAGTCCTAGTACATAAGCATAAGTAAGGATAGAATGTACTCAAAGTAAATGAGAAGAAATGCACCAAAAGATTGCAAAGGAATCATGTAAAAAGAGTGTAAACATTCATATGTGCACACAAGTGAAACCCTCAAAAATAGGTCAAAAGAAGTACAAACTTAAACAAGTTACAACTCAAATTAGGACCTATAGTTCAACATACAAACACCTCATTATATCCACAACATGAATCCACAAGCATTAATAGTTCAAAGAATGCACAAAAGTCCTTTACAAGGCAAACTAGTTCACTAGCTAGGGTAAACATCACACAAGTATGGCCTAGAATGAAAAATACACTAAAAATAGCACACATACTCAAAAAATGCCAAATAAAATCCTAAATGGCCCCTAAGGTGTTAGGAACCAGGGGCCAAAGCTATGGGAAAAAAGCCTAAACAAGGCTAGGCAAAAAGAGGTGAAACTTCAAGGGATACCCTAAATGAAAGGGTGAGTCAAGGGTCCCAAAAATCCAACTAAAACCCTAACCAAATGGTACTAAAACCAGGGGTAAAAATGTCACAAAGACCAATAAACATGTCATGGATATGCAAGAGAAACATCAGCCAATTATATGAAAAATTCATCACAAAATAAAATCTAAAACAAAAGATATGCATTTTTCAATTCACTTAAAACACCTCAAATTGGAAAATCAATATTTAATTGAAAAATGGTTAAAAATTTAATCAAAAAAATTGTAAAATCAGATAACATGACAAATTATGTGAAAATATTTTTTCCAAGATTTTTAGGTGTTTTGAGGTATTTTTAATGAATTAAAAATCAAACAGAAATAAAAATGGAAAAAATGAAAAAGGAAATAAAATGGAAAAAAGTGTGTGCTGAATAGCAATTAAATGCAGTTGTATCAATGGGCTTGCTACGCAGGGGGTACAAATAGCATCTAAGGCCCATTATCCAAAACAAAAGTTCAGTTAATGAAACGAATCAATTCATTAAACTCACGTGGCAGGTCAATTGGTCAAAGGGAATCAAGATTGAATCACAGCCACTAGATAAGTGAAGGTCAAAGGGTCAAGGCCTAATGTGGCATCCACATATGCGCGTCTGACGAAATAACCAGATGGCAGAGCATGATGGCTCCGGTCATCTTCTCCAGTTGGGGGTGATTGTAGCAACTCTCAAACTTAACCAAAACGCATAATTTTTGAGTCTAAACTCATCTACGCGTTGCACTGATCAATAATCTAGGGTCCTAATCCATTTATCTCTCAAGAATCAAGCAATACGAATTGAACAAGATTTGAGCAACATTCAAGAATCATCACAAACAGATGCCAGTTCAATCCAGAAACAATCTAGGATGCTAGGGGATCATGAATCTATGAAAATGGCAGTTGATTATTGCATGATCAGAGAGAATTTTTGAAGGATAACTTACCTAACGGAGTGCCTCCGTTAGGCCTTGATTTGTTGCTGATTCTTGTAGAAAATGATCCAGAAAGCTTCCTTGAACTTCAATGGAGCTTTTGGCAAACTTCAATTGGCTTGAAATGGCTTGGATTGAAGAATCACGATTTCACTTTTCCTTGATTGTGTGTAACTGAATTTCCCTCCAATTCTGCTCCAAAATCCCCTCTGAGACTTTGTGAATGATCCTGAGAATATGTGGAATGGATCAAGATGGAATGGGGGCCCAATCAGGGCCTGTTTATGGCAATTGGAAAATCCAAAAATTAAACTTTGCAAACTTCAAATGCGCGCGTGTAACCAGCTCCATTGGCTTTCAAATTGGTTCAAGTAGCTTGCTTATGACTTGGAGTGATCTAATGGCTGAAATTGATCCCTTGAAACCAGCTTGTGGTGGATTTTGAATATGTTGCTTCATGGTGAAGTTACATGGAATTTGGCATACCAAAACTCATCCAAAGTTAGTTCCGAAATTGGCATTACATTTGGTACATTCAAGGCACTCAAAAATGGCCAAAATTGTCATGAAATGGTTTAAAATGACTTTAATCCAAATTATGCCTTTTAAGTGCTCTTTCATGGAAATTCCTTCATCATACTTTCAATTCAAGCCAAACCCATGATAGGTTGATGTTTGATGATGAAAAGGATGTCATTTGAAGCAAGTTTGATGTTGGAGAAATTCCCATTTGAAGTGTGCAAAGTTATGAAAATGACCTATAGCCAAAATGACCTATAATTAAAGTTTCTCAAAATACCCCTGCCTTGTAAGCTTCATATCTTGAGCTCTATAAATCAGATGAAGGACTTCTAGTACGTTTTAGAAAGCTAAGATCATAAGGAAAAACTTTCATGTTTGGGTCAAAGTGAGGAGAAACCTCCTTCTAGGTCAAAAATGTCTTGGAAGTTGGTTGACTTTTGTTGACCAAAATCACATTCATCTGATGACCTGTAACTTGTCAGCTTCATATCTTGAGTTCTAGAAATCCAATGGATGAGTTATAGTACTCAAAAGAAAGACAGAAACATGCTCTACAAGTTTCACGTTGGAGTCAATATGAGATGAAACTTGTATCTTGAGATATGTGGTCTTGAAGTTTGGCACTAAATACGGGATTTTACACTGACAAGCTTAGAAACCCTAGCTTAGCAACTTCTCACACTCTTGATTCTTCTTGATTTGATCTTGGAATAAATTCTTAGATACCTCAACACAACATTCCATGATCACAAAGACTTGGAATTGAGTCTTAATCTCCTTCAATTTCCCAGTTGACTTAGGGTTGACCAGAAGAAAACCCTAACTGCACCACCTTTGACTGGCGCTTCTTGCACTTGATATAATGACTTGAACAAGCTCCTCAATGACCCTCAAGACATTCAATGAGCTTATATAATATTCTTCATCCATAACCATGGACTCAACACCACTTGATGAACCTCACATGGCCTCCAAGATAGGAGGTAAACCATATTCATTCATCTGCTCTTTTCAAAGAAATTTGAATTTCTTCTGATGATGATATGCTCTTGATAGCTTGAATGAGACCTCTTGATTAGGCTTAGAAACTCTGGGTAATCTCCTCTTGCTAGGCACACCTCTCTCAATCCCCTGTAAATGGACAATGGTATGCAAAATGCAAATGCTAATGCTATGAGAATGCAATGAAACATAAACCAGGTAAAGAGAAGGTTGAGCAAATTTTAGGGTGCAACAACTTCCCCTATTCAAACGACTTGGACCTGACTAGGTGAAAAGCGAACGACTTTCAGACAATCAAGGTAGAAGACGGATGAATACCAAAGAACCCGGAAATTTGCCAACCGCAGAAATCTCCGAAGATAGTTGAATATGATACATATCTGACAAACATCTGACATCGCCGCCAGACATCTGTTAAATAAAAATAGGCATCGAACCCGAAGGCCGGATCAACCGAAGCTGATCTTCTGCTGATCTAAGAAGACATTTGCTAAATCAAAGCAAGCATCGAACCCAAAGGCCGCCTCAACACGAAGTTAAGAAGCTTCTAACGACAAGAAAACTCCACTGGGGATAACCGGGTTTGCCAAGTATGATTGGACTTATACTGGGGAAAATAAACCCTGGATCTGCATTAGATAGGTCAGGAAAGTACTGATGACCAAGAACGGGTTTCTTCGAAATAAGTCAGACGAGGAATGACTACCAGACAAGAACGGTTTCTTCCAAACAGGTCAGACGAGAACTGACAACCAGACAAGAACTGGTTTCTACAAAGCAAGTCAGACGAGGAGTGACTACCAGGCGAGGACTGGTGTCCACGAACAGGGTCAGACGATAACTGATTAGCAGACAAGAACTGGGTTTATAAAGTAAGTTAGACAAGAACTGACTACCAGGCGAGAACTGGAATCTGCAAAGCAAGGTCAGACGAGGACTGACTACCAGGCGTGAGTTGGATTCTTTGAACTAGGTCAGACGAGGACTGACTACCAAACGAAAACAGAGATTCAAACAACACGATCAGACGAGAACTGACTACCAGGCGAGAATTGGGTTCACAAACAAGGTCAGGCAAGAACTGACTACCAGGCGAGGATTGGTTTCTACAGAACAGGTCAGATGAGGACTGACTACCAAACAAGAACGGTTTCTTCAAAACAGGTCAGACGAGAACTGACAACCAAACAAGAAAAGGTTTCTATAAAGCAAGTCAGACGAGGAGTGACTACCAGGCGAGAACAGGTGTCCACGAACAGAGTCAGACGAGAACTGATTACCAGACAAGAACTGGGTTTATAAAGTAAGTCAGACGAGAACTAACTACCAGGCGAGAACTGGAATCTGCAAAGAAAGGTCAGAGGAGGACAGACTACCAGGCTTGAGCTGGATTCTTCGAACTAGGTCAGACGAGGACTGACTACCAGATGACAATAGAGATTCAAACAACATGGTCAGACGAGAACTGACTACCAAACGAGAACTGGAATCTTCAAAATAGGTCAGACGAGGATTGACTACCAGGCGAGCACTAGAATCTTCGAAATAGGTCAGGCGAGAACTAACTACCAGGCGAGAACTGGAATCGGCAAAGCAAGGTCAGACGAGGACTGACTACCAAGCGTGAACTGGATTCTTCGAACTAGGTCAGACAAGGACTGACTACCAGGCGAGAACTGAGATTCAAACAACACAGTCAAACGAGAACTGGCTCCCAGACCAGAACTGGAATCTTCAAAATAGGTCAGACGAGGACTGACTACTAGGCGAGCACTGGAATCTTTGAAATAGGTCAGGCGAGAGCTAACTACCAGGCGAAAACTGGAATCTGCAAAGCAAGGTCAGACTATGACTGACTACCAGGCGTGAACTGGATTCTTCGAACTAGGTCAGACGAGGGCTGACTACCATGAGAGAACTGAGATTCAAACAACACAGTTCGACGAGATCTGACTACCAGACGAGAACTGAAATCTTCAAAATAGGTCAGACGAGGAATGACTACCAGGCGAACACTGGAATCTTCAAAATAGGTCAGGCGAGAACTAAAATCTGAAAAGCAAGGTCAGACAAGGACTGACTACCAGGCTTGAGCTATATTCTTTGAACTAGGTCATACGAGGACTGACTACCAGGCGAGAACTGAGATTCAAACAACACGGTCAGACGAGAACTGACTACTAGATGGGAACTGGAATCTTCAAAATAGGTCAGACGAGGACTGACTACCAGGCGAGCACTGGAATCTTTGAAATAGGTCAGGCGAGAACTAACTACCAGGCGAGAACTTGAATCTGCAAAGCAAGGTTAGACGAGGACGGACTACCATGCGTGAACTGGATTCTTCCAACTAGATCAGAGGAGGACTGACTACCAGGCGAGAAATGAGATTCAAACAACACGGTCAGACGAGAACTGACTACCAGACGAGAACTAGAATCTCCAAAATAGGTCAGACGAGGACAGAATACCAGGCGAGCACTGGAATCTTCGAAATAGGTCAGGTGAGAGCTAACTACCAGGCGAGAACTGGAATCTGCAAAGCAAGGTGAGACGAGGACTGACTACCAGGCGTGAGCTGGATTCTTTGAACTAGGTCAGACGAGGACTGACTACCAGGCGAGAACTGAGATTCAAACAACACGGTTAGACGAGAACTGACTACTATACGAGAACTGGAATCTTCAAAATAGGTCAGATGAGGACTGACTACCAGACGAGCACTGGAATCTTCGAAATAGGTCAGGCGAGAACTGACTACCAGGTGAGAACTGGAATCTGCAGAGCAAGGTCAGACGAGGACTGACTACCAGACGTGCGCTGGATTCTTCGAACTAGGACAGACGAGGACTTACTACCAGGTGAGAACTGAGATTCAAACAACACAGTCAGACGAGAACTGGAATCTTCAAAATAGGTCAGACGAGGACTGACTACCAAGCGAGCACTGGAATCTTTGAAATAGGTCAGGCGAGAATTGACTACCAGGCGAGAATTGGAATCTGCAAAGCAAGGTCAGACGAGGGTTGATTACCAGGTGTGAACTGGATTCTTCAAACTAAGTCAGACGAGGACTGACTACCGGGGGAGAACTGAGATTCAAACAACACGGTCAGCAGAAAAGTGACTACTAGACGAGAACTGGAATCTTCAAAATAGGTTAGATGAGGACTGACTACCGGGCGAGCACTGGAATCTTCGAAATAGGTCAGGCGAGAATTGACTACCAGGCGAGAACTCAGATCCATATTGCACGGTCAGACGAGAACTGACTACCAGACGAGAACTGGGTTTAAAAAAAAGGTCAGGCGAGAACTGACTACCAGGCGAGGACTGGTTTCTACATAATATGTCAGACTAGGACTCACTACCAGACAAGAACTGTATTTTTAAAGAAAGGTCAGGCGAGAAATGACTACCAGACAAGAACTGGTTTCTTCAACAAATCAGGCGAGAACTGACTACTAGGCGTGCACTGGGGTCATCAAAACAAGTCAGACAAGGACTGACTTTCAAACGAGAACTGGATTCTTCATAGGTCGGATGAGGACTGACTTCCCGGAGAGAACTAGATTCTTCAAAATAGGTCAGACGAGGACTAACTACCAAGCGAGAACTGGATTCTTCAAAATAGGTCAGACGAGGATTGACTACCAGGCGAGAACTGGATTCTTCAAAATAGGTCAGACAAGGACTGACTACGAGGTGAGAACAGGATTCTTCAAAATAGGTCAGACGAGGACTGACTAACAAGCGAGAACTGGATTCTTCAAAATAGGTCAGAAGAGGACTGATTACCAGACAAGAGCTGGTTTCAAAGGCCGTCTACCAGACGAGAGCTGGTTTGAACAACTGGCGTTTACCATGCGAGGACTGGACTTTAAAATATTGTTTACCAGACATGAACTGGTTTCTGGAGACAGGTCAGACGAGAACTGACTACCAGGCGAGAACTGGTATCGTCAAAACAGGTCAGACGAGAAATGACTACCAGGCGTGAACTGGGTTCGTCAAAACAAGGTCAGGCGAGAACTGACTACTAGGCATGAACTGGAATCTTCACAATAGGTCAGGAGAGAACTAACTACTAGGCGTTAACTGGGATCTTCAAAATAGGTCAGGAGAGAACTAACTACCAGGCAAGAGTTGGGTTTCTCGAAATAGGTCAGGCGAGAACTGACTACCAGGCGAGAACTGGGTTTATAAAGTAAGTCAGACAAGGACTGACTACCAGACAAGAACTAGGGTTTGCAAGAATGAGCCAAACGAGGCATGGATTTGCATTAGACAAGTCAGACAATAACTGACTACCAGGCGAGAACTGGGTTCAAAAACAAGGTCAGGCGAGAACTGACTACCAGGAGAGGATTGGTTTCTACAGAACAGGTCAGACGAGGACTGACTACCAGACAAGAACTGGTTTCTTTAAAACAAGTCAGATGAGAACTGACAACCATACAAGAACTGGTTTCTATAAAGCAAGTCAGACGAGGAGTGACTACCAGGCGAGAACTGGAATCGGCAAAGCAAGGCCAGACGAGGACTGACTACCAAGCGTGAATTGGATTCTTCGAACTAGGTCAGACAAGGACTGACTACCAGGCGAGAACTGAGATTCAAACAACACAGTCAAACGAGAACTAACTACCAGACGAGAACTCGAATCTTCAAAATAGGTCAGACGAGGACTGATTACTAGGCGAGCACTGGAATCTTCGAAATAGGTCAGGCGAGAGCTAACTACCAGGCGAGAACTGGAATCTGCAAAGCAAGGTCAGACTATGACTGACTACTAGGCGTGAACTGGATTCTTCGAACTAGGTCAGACGAGGGCTGACTACCATGAGAGAACTGAGATTCAAAAAACACGGTTCGACGAGATCTGACTACCAGACGAGAACTGAAATCTTCAAAATAGGTCAGACGAGGAATGACTACCAGGCGAACACTAGAATCTTCGAAATAGGTCATGCGAGAACTGAAATCTGAAAAGCAAGGTCAGACGAGGACTGACTACCAGGCTTGAGCTAGATTCTTTGAACTAGGTCAGAGGAGGACTGACTACCAGGCGAGAACTGAGATTCAAACAACAGGGTCAGACGAGAACTGACTACCAGGCGTGAGCTGGATTCTTGGAACTAGGTCAGACGAGGAAAGAATACCAGGCGAGCACTGGAATCTTCGAAATAGGTCAGGCGAGAGCTAACTACCAGGCGTGAACTGGAATCTGCTAAGCAAGGTTAGACGAGGACTGACTACCAGGCGTGAGCTGGATTCTTTGAACTAGGTCAGACGAGGACTGACTACCAGGAGAGAACTGAGATTCAAACAACACGGTCAAATGAGAACTGACTACTATACGAGAACTGGAATCTTCAAAATAGGTCAGATGAGGATTAACTACCAGACGAGCACTGGAATCAACGAAATAGGTCAGGCGAGAACTGAATACCAGGTGAGAACTGGAATCTGCAGAGCAAGGTCAGACGAGGACTGACTACCAGACGTGCGCTGGATTCTTCGAACTAGGTCAGACGAGGACTGACTACCAGGTGAGAACTGAGACTCAAACAACACGGTCAGACGAGAACTGGAATCTTCAAAATAGGTCAGACGAGGACTGACTACCAGGCGAGAACTGAAATCTTCAAAATAGGTCAGACGAGGAATGACTACCAGGCGAACACTGGAATCTTCGAAATAGGTCAGGCGAGAACTGAAATCTGAAAAGCAAGGTCAGACGAGGACTGACTACCAGGCTTGAGCTAGATTCTTTGAACTAGGTCATAGGAGGACTGACTACCAGGCGAGAACTGAGATTCAAACAACACGGTCAGACGAGAACTGATTACCAGGCGAGAACTGGAATCTTCAAAATAGGTCAGACGAGGACAGAATACCAGGCGAGCACTCGAATCTTCGAAATAGATCAGGCGAGAGCTAACTACCAGGCGAGAACTGGAATCTGCAAAGCAAGGTCAGACGAGGACGGACTACCATGCGTGAACTGGATTCTTCGAACTAGGTCTGAGGAGGACTGACTACCAGGCGAGAACTGAGATTCAAACAACACGGTTCGACGAGATCTGACTACCAGACGAGAACTGAAATCTTCAAAATAGGTCAGACGAAGACAGAATACCAGGCGAACACGGGAATCTTCGAAATAGGTCAGGCGAAAACTGAAATCTGAAAAGCAAGGTCAGACGAGGACTGACTACCAGGCTTGAGCTAGATTCTTTGAACTAGGTCATACGAGGACTGACTACTAGGCGAGAACTGAGATTCAAACAACACGGTCAGACGAGAACTGACTACTAGATGAGAACTAGAATCTTCAAAATAGGTCAGACGAGGACTGACTACCAGGCGAGCACTGGAATCTTCCAAATAGGTCAGGCGAGAACTAACTACCAGGCGAGAACTGGAATCTGCAAAGCAAGGTCAGACGAGGACGGACTACCATGCGTGAACTGGATTCTTCGAACTAGGTCCGAGGAGGACTAACTACCAGGCGAGAACTGAGATTCAAGCAACACGATCAGACGAGAACTGACTACCAGACGAGAACTGGAATCTTCAAAATAGGTCAGACGAGGACAGAATACCAGGCGAGCACTGGAATCTTCGAAATAGGTCAGGCGAGAGCTAACTACCAGGCGAGCACTGGAATCTGCAAAGCAAGGTCAGGCAAGGACTGACTACCAGGCGTGAGCTGGATTCTTTGAACAAGGTCAGACGAGGACTGACTACCAGGCGAGAACTGAGATTCAAACAACACGGTTAGACGAGAACTGACTACTATACGAGAACTGGAATCTTCAAAATAGGTCAGATGAGGACTGACTACCAGACGAGCACTGGAATCTTCGAAATGGGTCAGGCGAGAACTAACTACCAGGTGAGAACTGGAATCTGCAGAGCAAGGTCAGACGAGGACTGACTACCAGACGTGCGCTGGATTCTTCGAACTAGGACAGACGAGGACTTACTACCAGGTGAGAACTGAGATTCAAACAACACAGTCAGACGAGAACTGGAATCTTCAAAATAGGTCAGACGAGGACTGACTACCTGGCGAGCACTGGAATCTTTGAAATAGGTCAGGCGAGAATTGACTACCAGGCGAGAATTGGAATCTGCAAAGCAATGTCAGACGAGGGTTGATTACCAGGTGTGAACTGGATTCTTCAAACTAAGTCAGACGAGGACTGACTACCGGGGGAGAACTGAGATTCAAACAACACGGTCAGACGAGAACTGACTACCAGACGAGTGCTGGAATCTTCAAAATAGGTCATACGAGGACTGACTATCGGGAGAGCACTGGAAACTTCGAAATAGGTCAGGCGAGAATTGACTACCAGGCGAGAACTCATATTCAAATTGCACGGTCAGACGAGAACTGACTACCAGACGAGAACTGGGTTTCAAAAAAAAGGTCAGGCGAGAACTGACTACCAGGCGAGGACTGGTTTCTACAGAATATGTCAGACGAGGACTCACTACCAGACAAGAACTGGATTTATAAAGAAAGGTCAAGCGAGAAATGACTACCATACAAGAACTGGTTTCTTCAAAACAAATCAGGCGAGAACTGACTACCAGGCCTGCACTGGGGTCTTCAAAACAAGTCAGACAAGGACTGACTATCAAACGAGAACTGGATTCTTCATAGGTCGGATGAGGACATACTTCCCGGAGAGAACTAGATTCTTCAAAATAGGTCAGACGAGGACTGACTACCAAGCGAGAACTGGATTCTTCAAAATAGGTCAGACGAGGACTGACTACTAGGCGAGAACTAGATTCTTCAAAATAGGTCAGACGAGGACTAACTACGAGGTGAGAACAGGATTCTTTAAAATAGGTCAGACGATGACTGACTAAGAAGCGAGAACTGGATTCTTTAAAATAGGTCAGAAGAGGACAGATTACTAGACAAGAGCTGGTTTCAAAGGCCGTCTACCAGACGAGAGCTGGTTTGAACAACTGGCGTTTACCAAGCGAGGACTGGACTTTAAAATATTGTTTACCAGACATGAACTGGTTTCTGGAGAAAGGTCAGACGAGAACTGACTACCAGGCGAGAACTGGTATCCTCAAAACAGGTCAGACGAGAAATGACTACCAGGCGTGAACTGGGTTCGTTAAAACAAGGTCAGGCGAGAACTGACTACCAGGCATGAACTGGAATCTTCATAATAGGTCAGGCGAGAACTGACTACCAGGCGTGAACTGGGATCTTCAAAATAGGTCAGGAGAGAACTAACTACCAGGCGAGAGTTGGGTTTCTCGAAATAGGTCAGGCGAGAACTGACTACCAGGCGAGAACAGGGTTTATAAAGTAAGTTAGACAAGGACTGACTACCAGACAAGAACTGGGGTTTGCAAGAATGAGCCAAACGAGGCATGGATTTGCATTAGACAAGTCAGACAATAACTGACTACCAGGCGAGAACTGGGTTCAAAAACAAGGTCAGGCGAGAACTGACTACCAGGCGAGGATTGGTTTCTACAGAACAGGTCAGACGAGGACTGACTACCAGACAAGAACTGGTTTCTTCAAAACAAGTCAGATGAGAACTGAAAACCATACAAGAACTAGTTTCTACAAAGCAAGTCAGACGAGGAGTGACTATCAGGAGAGAACTGGAATCGGCAAAGCAAGGCCAGACGAGGACTGACTACCAAGCGTGAACTGGATTCTTCGAACTAGGTCAGACAAGGACTGACTACCAGGCGAGAACTGAGATTCAAACAACACGGTCAAACGAGAACTAACTACCAGACGAGAACTCGAATCTTCAAAATAGGTCAGACGAGGACTGACTACTAGGCAAGCACTGGAATCTTCGGAATAGGTCAGGCGAGAGCTAACTACCAGGAGAGAACTGGAATCTGCAAAGCAAGGTCAGACGAGGGTTGATTACCAGGCGTGAACTGGATTCTTCAAACTAGGTCAGACGAGGACTGACTACCGGGTGAGAACTGAGATTCAAACAACACGGTCAGACGAGAACTGACTACCAGACAAGAACTGGAATCTTCAAAATAGGTCAGACGAGAACTGACTACCGGGCGAGCACTGGAATCTTCGAAATAGGTCAGGCGAGAATTGACTACCAAGCAAGGACTCAGATTCAAATTGCACGGTCAGACGAGAACTGACTACCAGACGAGAACTGGGTTAATAAAAAAAGGTCAGGCGAGAACTGACTACCAGGCGAGGACTGGTTTCTACAGAATATGTCAGACGAGGACTCACTACCAGGCAAGAACTGGGTTTATAAAGAAAGGTCAGGCGAGAACTGACTACCAGACAAGAACTGGTTTCTTCAAAACAAATCAGGCGAGAACTGACTACCAGGCGTGCACTGGGGTCTTCAAAATAAGTCAGACAAGGACTGACTACCAGACGAGAACTGGATTCTTCATATATTGGATGAGGACTGACTTCCCGGAGAGAACTAGATTCTTCAAAATAGGTCAGACGAGGACTGACTACCAAGCGAGAACTGGATTCTTCAAAATAGGTTAGACGAGAGCTAACTACCAGGCGAGAACTGGAATCTGCAAAGCAAGGTCAGACTATGACTGACTAAGAGGCGTGAACTGGATTCTTCGAACTAGGTCAGACGAGGGTTGACTACCAAGAGAGAACTGAGATTCAAACAACACGGTTCGACGAGATCTGACTACCAGACGAGAACTGAAATCTTCAAAATAGGTCAGACGAGGAATGACTACCAGGCGAACACTGGAGTCTTCGAAATAGGTCAGGCGAGAACTGAAATTTGAAAAGCAAGGTCAGATGAGGACTGACTACCAGGCTTGAGCTAGATTCTTTGAACTAGGTCATACGAGGACTGACTGCCAGGAAAGAACTGAGATTCAAACAACACTGTCAGACGAGAACTGACTACTAGATGGGAACTGGAATCTTCAAAATAGGTCAGACGAGGACTGACTACCAGGCGAGCACTGGAATCTTCGAAATAGGTCAGGCGAGAACTAACTACCAGGCGAGAACTGGAATCTGCAAAGCAAGGTCAGACGAGGACGGACTACCATGCGTGAACTGGATTCTTCCAACTAGGTCAGAGGAGGACTGACTACCAGGCGAGAACTGAGATTCAAACAACACGGTCAGACGAGAACTGACTACCAGACGAGAACTGGAATCTTCAAAATAGGTCAGACGAGGACTGACTATCGGGAGAGCACTGGAATCTTCGAAATAGGTCAGGCGAGAATTGACTACCAGGCGAGAACTCATATTCAAATTGCACGGTCAGACGAGAACTGACTACCAGACGAGAACTGGGTTTCAAAAAAAAGGTCAGGCGAGAACTCACTACCAGGCGAGGACTGGTTTCTACAGAATATGTCAGACGAGGACTCACTACCAGACAAGAACTGGATTTATAAACAAAGGTCAAGCGAGAAATGACTACCAGACAAGAACTGGTTTCTTCAAAACAAATCAGGCGAGAACTGACTACCAGGCCTGCACTGGGGTCTTCAAAACAAGTCAGACAAGGACTGACTACCAAACGAGAACTGGATTCTTCATAGGTCGGATGAGGACAGACTTCCCGGAGAGAACTAAATTCTTCAAAATAGGTCAGACGAGGACTGACTACCAAGCGAGAACTGGATTCTTCAAAATAGGTCAGACGAGGACTGACTACTAGGCGAGAACTAGATTCTTCAAAATAGGTCACACGAGGACTGACTACGAGGTGAGAACATGATTCTTTAAAATAGGTCAGACGATGACTGACTAAGAAGCGAGAACTGGATTCTTTAAAATAGGTCAGAAGAGGACATATTACTAGACAAGAGCTGGTTTCAAAGGCCGTCTACCAGACGAGAGCTGGTTTGAACAACTGGCGTTTACCAAGCGAGGACCGGACTTTAAAATATTGTTTACCAGACATGAACTGGTTTCTGGAGAAAGGTCAGACGAGAACTGACTACCAGGCGAGAACTGGTATCCTCAAAACAGGTCAGACGAGAAATGACTACCAGGCGTGAACTGGGTTCGTCAAAACAAGGTCAAGCGAGAACTGACTACCAGGCATGAACTGGAATCTTCACAATAGGTCAGGCGAGAACTGACTACCAGGCGTGAACTGGGATCTTCAAAATAGGTCAGGAGAGAACTAACTACCAGGCGAGAGTTGGGTTTCTCGAAATAGGTCAGGCGAGAACTGACTACCAGGCGAGAACAGGGTTTATAAAGTAAGTCAGACAAGGACTGACTACCAGACAAGAACTAGGGTTTGCAAGAATGAGCCAAACGAGGCATGGATTTGCATTAGACAAGTCAGACAATAACTGACTACCAGGCGAGAACTGGGTTCAAAAACAAGGTCAGGCGAGAACTGACTACCAGGCGAGGATTGGTTTCTACAGAACAGGTCAGACGAGGACTGACTACCAGACAAGAACTGGTTTCTACAAAACAAGTCAGATGAGAACTGAAAACCATACAAGAACTGGTTTCTACAAAGCAAGTCAGACGAGGAGTGACTACCAGGAGAGAACTGGAATCGGCAAAGCAAGGCCAGACGAGGACTGACTACCAAGCGTGAACTGGATTCTTCGAACTAGGTCAGACAAGGACTGACTACCAGGCGAGAACTGAGATTCAAACAACACGGTCAAACGAGAACTAACTACTAGACGAGAACTCGAATCTTCAAAATAGGTCAGACGAGGACTGACTACTAGGCAAGCACTGGAATCTTCGAAATAGGTCAGGCGAGAGCTAACTACCAGGCGAGAACTGGAATCTGCAAAGCAAGGTCAGACGAGGGCTGATTACCAGGCGTGAACTGGATTCTTTAAACTAGGTCAGACGAGGACTGACTACCGGGTGAGAACTGAGATTCAAACAACACGGTCAGACGAGAACTGACTACCAGACGAGAACTAGAATCTTCAAAATAGGTCAGACGAGAACTGACTACCGGGCGAGCACTGGAATCTTCGAAATAGGTCAGGCGAGAATTAACTACCAAGCAAGGACTCAGATTCAAATTGCACGGTCAGACGAGAACTGACTACCAGACGAGAACTGGGTTAATAAAAAAAGGTCAGGCGAGAACTGACTACCAGGCGAGGACTGGTTTCTACAGAATATGTCAGACGAGGACTCACTACCAGGCAAGAACTGGGTTTATAAAGAAAGGTCAGGCGAGAACTGACTACCAGATAAGAACTGGTTTCTTCAAAACAAATCAGGCGAGAACTGACTACCAGGCGTGCACTGGGGTCTTCAAAACAAGTCAGACAAGGACTGACTACCAGACGAGAACTGGATTCTTCATATATTGGATGAGGACTGACTTCCCGGAGAGAACTAGATTCTTCAAAATAGGTCAGACGAGGACTGACTACCAAGCGAGAACTGGATTCTTCAAAATAGGTTAGACGAGAGCTAACTACCAGGCGAGAACTGGAATCTGCAAAGCAAGGTCAGACTATGACTGACTAAGAGGCGTGAACTGGATTCTTCGAACTAGGTCAGACGAGGGTTGACTACCAAGAGAGAACTGAGATTCAAACAACACGGTTCGACGAGATCTGACTACCAGACGAGAACTGAAATCTTCAAAATAGGTCAGACGAGGAATGACTACCAGGCGAACACTGGAGTCTTCGAAATAGGTCAGGCGAGAACTGAAATTTGAAAAGCAAAGTCAGATGAGGACTGACTACCAGGCTTGAGTTAGGTTCTTTGAACTAGGTCATACGAGGACTGACTGCCAGGCAAGAACTGAGATTCAAACAACACGGTCAGACGAGAACTGACTACTAGATGGGAACTGGAATCTTCAAAATAGGTCAGACGAGGACTGACTACCAGGCGAGCACTGGAATCTTCGAAATAGGTCAGGCGAGAACTAACTACCAGGCGAGAACTGGAATCTGCAAAGCAAGGTCAGACGAGGACGGACTACCATGCGTGAACTGGATTCTTCCAACTAGGTCAGAGGAGGACTGACTACCAGGCGAGAACTGAGATTCAAACAACACGGTCAGACGAGAACTGACTACCAGACGAGAACTGGAATCTTCAAAATAGGTCAGACGAGGACAGAATACCAGGCGAGCACTGGAATCTTCGAAATACGTCAGACGAGGACAGAATACCAGGCGAGCATTGGAATCTTCGAAATACGTCAGGCGAGAGCTAACTACCAGGCGAGAACTGGAATCTGCAAAGCAAGGTCAGACGAGGATGGACTACCATGCGTGAACTGGATTCTTCGAACTAGGTCTGAGGAGGACTGACTACCAGGCGAGAACTGAGATTCAAACAACACGGTTCGACGAGATCTGACTACCAGACGAGAATTGAAATCTTCAAAATAGGTCAGACGAAGACAGAATACCAGGCGAACACTGGAATCTTCGAAATAGGTCAGGCGAGAACTGAAATTTGAAAAGCAAGGTCAGACGAGGACTGACTACCAGGCTTGAGCTAGATTCTTTGAACTAGGTCATACAAGGACTGACTACCAGGCGAGAACTGAGATTCAAACAACACGGTTAGACGAGAACTGACTACTAGATGAGAACTAGAATCTTTAAAATAGGTCAGACGATGACTGACTACCAGGCGAGCACTGGAATCTTCCAAATAGGTCAGGCGAGAACTAACTACCAGGCGAGAACTGGAATCTGCAAAGCAAGGTCAGACGAGGAATGACTACCAGGCTTGAGCTAGATTCTTTGAACTAGGTCAGAGGAGGACTGACTACCAGGCGAGAACTGAGATTCAAACAACATGGTCAGACGAGAACTGACTACCAAACGAGAACTGAAATCTTTAAAATAGGTCAGACGAGGACAGAATACCAGGCGAGCACTGGAATCTTCGAAATAGGTCAGGCGAGAGCTAACTACCAGGCGAGAACTGGAATCTGCAAAGCAAGGTTATACGAGGACTGACTACCAGGCGTGAGCTGGATTCTTTGAACTAGGTCAGACGAGGACTGACTACCAGGCAAGAGCTGAGATTCAAACAACACGGCCAGACAAGAACTGACTACTATACGAGAACTGGAATCTTCAAAATAGGTCAGATGAGGACTGACTACCAGATGAGCACTGGAATCTTCGAAATAGGTCAGGCGAGAACTGACTACCTGTCGCTACTGCGAAAATCGGCGCCGGCTGAACAGAAGAGTCGCCACCGCGCGTTATTTATCCCACGGGAGGGAAAGGAAACGCTCGAAGTAAACCTCGCGAAAAAGGGAAAGGTATGGTCGTCGCAACCAAAACCTGGGTTCGGGAGTCGGTTACGCAAGGGGAAGGTATTAGCACCCCTCACGTCCGTCGTACTCGACGGGATCCACGCTTGTTTTCGGGTATGGATTGTTATTCTATCTACTCTATAGGTCAAGGGTTAAAAAGAAAATAAAATGGAAATAAAAAATGACTCGGCAAAGTATCGCACTTTATGCCTACGTATTCCCGCCTGGAACGAGAAATCAGAGTCAACGTAGTTCGCCTACCTACGGGAAAGGAGGGGAAGGTTGCTCGCTAGGATATCGCATCCTATGCCTACGTACTTCCACACAGCATGGAAGATCAGAGCAAACGTAGTTCGGGCCACGCACGACACAAGCTTGTCTTGGTTGATTTTATTCCTTCTGAAAAAGGTTTTCTTGATTAGCAGTCCCGGCGGACAAAAATGACGTCTTGATGAGTTCACATTCTTTTACGGAAGAAGTGTCTTTTATTGTGTTTGAAATCTTTATCGTGTTTTTTCTGTTTGTTTTGAGAGAGAAGAGACAGAACTCTAACCTACGGTTGCGAAGGGAATCAAACTAACCTAATGTTATCATGCATGGGTTAAGACCTAGTGTCTATCATGTTCCTCTCTTGCACAGAGAGAAACAGAGATCCTACGGGATAGGCAGAAACAGAAACAATAACAGATATAATAAAGCGGTAAAATGCATGGATGCAACAGTACAAGCGAGGCAAGGGAGTCCCACTCAACCTCGAACCTAGAAAACAATAGGCAAAAGTGAACAGACTTCACTTTCAACCCAGCAGGGTAAACAGCAAACAATACAGTTCAGAAAACCAATCAATACATCAGCAAATGAAATACACCAGCATCAGCAGCTCTGACTCAACTTCTGACTTCAAATAATCTCTATTCAGCTACAGGCTTCAACAAGCATCAATCTCCATCTTCATGACCTTCAGGCAAGGGCTTTGATCATCTACCTTCTATCTGCAATGGCTTTTCTTCAAGCTCAAACCTCCAGGATGAGGAATCAGTCACAAGAGTGAAGTGAATGAATGTTAGACAGTTAATTACCTACCAAGGGTGGTTCATCAACTGTTAACATTGAACAGAAAGTTTCCTCTCAAAAGTTCTATCTTTCAAATATATTCACTGATCCTTCCAAAGGAAGGAGGTGGATATTTGAAAGAGACTTTGAATCATAGAGGAAGGATGGATGCAGACAAGGCAATCCATGTTTGAGAAACAAACTTTCTAACCTAGAGCTCTGCCTAGCTCCTAAACCCTAGTCTCCTCAGCAGCTGCTAGCAAGAACCTCCTCCTCAACTCTGATAGTTGATCTTCAATCTTTGGATCTCCAATGATCTCCATCTTCACAAGTCTTCAGCTTCCCCAGGGCCCCAGACAAACCCCATACCCAAGCAAGCAAGCAATAATCCCCAGAGGGCACACCACACCAGTCAATCAGATATACAGACAGTAATAATAGCAGTAGGGAGATCCTAGTGATTTCTAAGGGATCTAGTAACTACCCATAGCCCCTATAGTCCCATAACTAATCTATTCAAACCCTAAGTCCTAAGGGAAATGAAAGCAAACTCCTAAGTCATCACCTAAAACCCTAGTTTTGTTCATGAGGTTCAAACCTATTTTAATCACCTAAAATTAATCTCTAAAAATGGGAACTAAAATATTTCTACAAGTTGAATATCTCATCTAAACAATATAAAAAGAATGACCAAAAAATATTAAAGCATGTAAGAGAACAAAAATCATTAAAATGATGCATGAAATGAAGCTATTTAATATGACATTTATTTAAAAAATATGGAAAAAATATGAAATAAAAATAAAAATGAAATTTTATTTCTCTATAATTTTCTAGACCTTTTAATGAAAAAAGATGTAAAAAGAATGGATTAAAATGCATTTTCTATGAATTTATTATGAATTTTTGAAGTGAATGAAAAATTAAAATGAATTAAGAAAATAAAATTGAATTAAAATGAAGGAGGGGGGTTAGAATAGAAATTCGCTCCAGTTATAATCAGAGGATGGGCCAACAATGGGGGTGCGCTTAGCATTCTGGTTAAGGCCCAGCTTCATTCAGAAATAAAAGAAATAGAAGAAAATGCCAGGGGGTGAAAATAACAACAAAAACACGTTGAATATGGTTTGGGCTCACAACCTGGGGGTGGGGATAGCATCATCAACTCAGGCCCGCCCGTTTCAATTAATGAAACGGCGCGTTTTGGCCTCACAGCTTCCCTCCACATTCTGCTTCAAATCTCAGCCGTTCGATCGCGCTCCAAGTCAAAAGTCCTACTCAAAATGGAAGGCCACGATTATCTCTTCTCCAATGAATCTGAAACCTAGGGTTTCACCTCCATGAGAGCTCATGCACGAACCAGACTTACACCTCTCTGTTCTCCATCTCCAGGCCACGAATCCACATGCTATAAACACGAAAATTATTCTAAACCTCTCCCTCTACAATCCTATGATCTTAATTCAGTCTGAAACTCAATAAATCCCTCAACCCGATAGCATCAATCTCTGGTCACCATGGAGGTACACTGAGATGCACCATTACAATCCTCCACCAAACTTGCACTAAGCTAACCTACAACTAATGGTGATTAATCTGATCCATCAAACTAACATTCTAATGCACTAACCTAAGAGATCCAAGCCCTAACAGCTTATGGCACCTGCTAACAAATGTCACCAATCCTCTCCAAATTCATCCTACTTGTTCTCCTAACCACCTAGATCAAATCTAAACTAACAACAACATGCCTAACTAACTGAATCGAGCAATTTGAATGAAAACATACCTGGTGTAAAAGCTTGAAAACAGCTATGGAACTCGTGGATCTGAAGCTTCTAGGTGTTGGATCTTGATCAATCCTTGATGTATGTGATTCTGTATGCAATTCCTTGTTGATTCTTGACTTGGATTATGCTGTCCACTTGAATTTGTAGTTTTGATGCTCTTGAAAAAGGTGCTCGAAAATGAATCCTAATCACCAAAACTTTGCTTCAATTCTGATCTAGGATGAAGATTGAATAAGATTGAATTGATTTTGATGAAAGTTGATGAAGGTTTTGAGAGAATTGCAATGAAACTTCAATGAAAAAGAATGAGAAAGCTTGTGAAATTCTTGGTGAAAATGAAGCCAACTCTTGCTAAATTCTCATTTCATGCTTATATAGACCTCATATGAACATTCTAGATCCATCTTGCACATTCCCTTGTTTTCCAACTTTGATCCATTTTGGTCATGTTTCTTCAATTACAAGTAACCAAAGATAACTTTCTTTTTTCCTTCTAAACTCAAAAGAGTGTTTGAACCATTGTTCTTAGAATTGTTTTTCCATTCAAAATCATATATTGGAAGTCTCCATTTGGACTTGTAAATCTCCCAAACCATTTTTCACTTTGAATTTATTCACTTTATAAGCCATTTTAGTTCATATTTTGACCAATTATGCAACATCATGCTATGAGCTTCTCCAATAATTTGTGACCTTCTTTCTAGACTTAAAATCCCATTTGGAGCAAGTTTGATGTTGTAAGTTTTTCCATTTGAGGCCTCCTTGTATGAGTTTTGGGTATAGGTTAAAATGACCTGTAATTCACAAATGCCCAAAATACCCTTTGCTTGCAAAGACCATAAGTTGAGTTCTACACATCATATGAAGGCATACCATACCATTCTAGAAAGCTAAGACAATGAGGAACAATTCTTATGTTGGCCAAGAATTCATTTGAAACCTCCTTGAGGGGTAAAAATTGCTTGGAAGTCAAGTCACTTTCACAGACAAAAATTCAGATACCTCAGATGACCTGTAACTTGCAAGGACCATAACTTGAGTTCTATAAATCTCCTTGAGGTCTTCCACCACTAAAATTAAAGGTATTGAGATCCTCTACAAGTTTCATGTTGGCCAAGAAGCCATTTGAAGCTAGCATTTTGACTTATCTTGCTTGGAAATTTGACCTAAACTAGGGGATTTTACAGAGAAACCCTAATTTAGTAACTCCTCTTCTCCTTGATTTCTCTTGAATTCTTCTTGGCATATCTCCATATCCTTCTTTATATATCCAATGATGAACCCCACACCTCTCCAATAGACTTGAATGCCCTTTAAATCAGTCAATTGACCTAGGGTTGACCTAGGGTTGACCCAGATGAAACCCTAGTTGACTGCCTTCAATTGTAGCTCTTGTGCTCACATCAACAACTTGTTTTCTTCTCCAAATGACTTTCTAAGCCTCTCATAATGTCTAGATACTCTCCATGCCTTCAATTCATAGCTCATAACCCTCTTGTTGATCCTCAGATACCCTCAGCTAGGAGATGGACTCAAGGCTTGATCTGCTGAACTCTTGACTTTCAAATTCTTTCCTGATGACTTGAATGAAATTGACTTGGGATAATAACCTCTTGATAAGCCTCTAGAGATGAAAAATAATGATTGGTCCCCTGTTGAATGACTTGTTATGCTTATGCTATGCAGATGGTTAGTCTATGTACATGACTCTATATGCAAATGCTAATGATAATGAAACATGAACCAAGTGAATAAGGTTGGGCAAATTTTAGGGTGCAACAGCTGCCCCTATTCAAGCGACTTGGACCCGATTGGGTGAAGAGCCCGGAGCCTTCAGACACTCGCGGTACGAGACGGTTGAATACTAGTGAAACCAGAAATTTGCCAACCGCAAAAATAAATTGCGCTTCTGCTTGAGGAACGACATTCATCAGCTGAATCTGACTGTTACGGCAACCCACTGTTCTTGCGCGACCGTGCTGGGGATTGTCTTCATCGTTCTGAAGAGGATTCTGTCATCACAACTTGCTTGCTTGTCCACGTTAGGACTCTGTCCGTTGTCAGTACGAAGAAATCTCAACTAGAACCTGTCCACGTTAGGACTCCACTTGCTGTTAACCCAGAAAATCTCAGCAACTCCGCTGGGGATAATTCGTCTGCATTTCCATAAACTGAATCGTCCACGTTAGGCCTAACCCCTTCATCTTTCCACGTCAGGAAGCAATCTTCTTTCCACATAAGGAGAACTGTATCAATCTGTCCACGTAAGGACTCCAATACCACTTGACATGTCCGCATCAGGACTCCAATCTTTCCACGTAAGGAATTCAACTTTGGTTCTGAACCTGTCCACGTCAGGACTCAACTCTTCTTGCATTTGTCCACGTAAGGACTCAATCTTTCCCCGTAAGGAATAAACTCGCCTTTCCACGTAAGGAAACCATTTTTCTTCCACGTAAGGAATGCTCTTGATATGTCCACGTAAGGACTCTGATCTTTCCACGTTAGGAATCAAACCTTGATCTGTCCACGTCAGGACTAAACTTTTCCACGTAAGGAAACACCTTCTTAATCTGTCCACGTAAGGACTCCACTCTTTCCACGTAAGGAATTCACTTTTGATATGTCCGCGTAAGGACTACATCTTTCCACGTAAGGAATCAATCTCTTTTCCACGTAAGGAATCACCATTTTTCCACGTAAGGAATAAGACTTCGTCTGGATCTGTCCGCGTCAGGACTAAACTTTTCCACGTTAGGAATGCACTCATTTCCACGTAAGGAAACTATCTTTCTCCACATAAAGAATCCTCTTCTGATATGTCCGCGTATGGACTCAATTTTTTCCGCATAAGGAATCTCCATCTTTCCACGTCAGGAATCACTTCTGTTGATATGTCCGCGTAAGGACTACATCGTCCACGTTAGGACCCACTTCTCTACGTTAGGGATAATAATTTCTTTGATTTGTCCGCGTAAGGACACTGACCTCGTCTTGATATGTCCACGTTAGGACTCAGGCGTCTTCGACCCGCTGAGGAAATAAAACTTGTCCACGTAAGGACTCACACCCTCGACCCACTGGGGAAATAACTTGTCCACGTTAGGACTCACACATTGGTCTGATCCGTCCGCGTCAGGACACCAACACAAAGAGTAATTACTTTTGTCAACGTCATGACCTCCCATTCCACTAATTTCAAGGAACCGAATCTGCCCACGATAGGACTAACACACCTCACCACTCCAGGGAAATAAACCTGTCCGCGTTAGGACGCCCACTTCTGAAGAAAGCCCGTCAATCGAGGAGTAAATTGTCCGCGTCAGGACTTAGTTCTCCAATGATCCACACCCACAAACTTCTTAGCACTGACATGACAGCGATTTTGAGATGAACTCTACTGGGGGTGTCTGGAAACCCACTATCGGACGCCTGCTCTGATAACCGGCGGTGCCTCTGAACTTCTGACTCATGGAACCCCTGATGATAACTAATTCTGCTTGGGGATAAGGAGACACTTATCCTGGCAACTCTGGTGGGGAAAATAAGAGACATTTGCATAAACGACTCTGCTCGGAGACAAAGAAAATCTCATCATGCTGACTCTGTGGGGAAGTACTGCCGAAACTGACATTATCATTGAATATCTCATGCCGGGATCTTGAGTGTTTGGTAGTTCATTTGAGCAAGAGCTCTCTTCACCTGAACTGCTAGAGTACAGAAACTGCTTCAGCAAAATAAATGCTAGGAGGATGATGCCGACTCCGCCGGGAATAGCCAGATGCTACAGAATTATTCCAGCAAAATAAATGCTGGAAGGGTGAAGTCGACCCTGCTGGGAAATTGGGAACTCAAACCAAACACCTTGTTGAGGTAACCCCCTGCTGGGGAATATAACTCCGCTGGGGAATAGCAGACGTGCACAGTACGATCGGACTTTCTGCTGGAACTTGAACCGATATCACCAGTATCTCTGACAAAATAAATGACAGGAACCGCCATCAACTCTGCTTGGGAGAGTCATAATCTTCGAATTCCACTGGAAGGAATGAAAACACTTGCAAAAAGAATTCCTCTGGGGATGGCTGGATTCTCTTGGGGAAAATTAACTGACCCTGCTGGGGGAGAGTGCCTGACCCTGCGGGGAACGATGAACCTGTCTGAATACAGCCTCACGATCTTGGAATCACCAAACTCTGCTGAGGACGAATAACCTTTCTGGAGCACGTCCTTTGGATAAGCTACGGCTAGCTGGGGAATTCTATCCTTCTTTGGGAAGAACATGCATGACCTGCGCGGGGACTGAGTCATTCGTTATCGCAATCTTTTGATCACCTTCTTCGTATGGTTATGAAACCTGCAACAACACAAACAAGACACGACAAGCCTATGCAATCAAATCAATTCAGGTTAGTGACGTTACACTCAGTTAATTCAAAGCTTTAATGATTGTTGGCAAGGGCCAATGATGTTATACTCATGTTAGTTTCATCAAACTTAGGCGTTTTATCATGCACAAAACAGTAAAGAACGGTGTCAAGTACTGAATAACACATTTTCATTGATTGGGCCCCTGAATGGGCGGAGTTTTTGTACACGGGATGTAACTCCTGAAAAGAGGAAGCTACGCAAAGCAAATATACAAGTAGTCAAGTATTCACAAGAAGCATAAATATTGACAAATTAAATTTTGTACACATGTCGGCAACGGGATGCAGATGAACACCACGAACTGATCCTCCTATGACTCATCCGACTCTAATGCTTTCCCGATATCCCCACTTCTGAAGAGGTTATATCCGATAGCTGGCTCCTCAAATGTATTCTCCCGCATTGATGCTCATTGCAATATCAAATTCGGACCGCAGTCATTTGCTTTTCACATCCCTAACTTTTGCGTGAACCGCCCCTTACGGGTTTTCAGTTCACCGGGATACCCTTTTTTGCCGAAGCCGCCCAGTGTAGGTTTTCGACTTCGCGGGTGTACATTTTTTCAATTTTATCCCTAACTTTTGCCCGAACCTTTCATTCTGTTTTTGGTTCGCCAGGATGCCCCATTTTTGCCTGGACTCTCTTTTTTTCTGTCCAGCGGGTCTATTTTAAGCAAAGTATTTTTTAACTGCGTCCGAATTCACAGGTGATGCAAAGTCTTCCCCGTCCATGGTGGACAACAATAAAGCTCCTCCTGAAAAGACCTTACTGACAACGTATGGCCCTTCGTAGTTGGGGGTCCACTTGCCCCTATGATCTGCTTGCGGCGGGAGAATCCTTTTCAGCACAAGGTCGCCCGTCTGAAAGCTTCGCGGAAGTATCTTCTTGTCGTACGCTTTCTTCATTCGTCTTTGGTACAAACGACCGTATGCCAGAGAAGCTAGCCTCTTCTCATCCATCAAACTCAGTTGGTTCAATCTATTCGTTACCCATTCTGCCTCGTCCAGCTGAACGTCTCGCAATACCCTCAGAGAAGGGATCTCGACCTCCAATGGTAATACCGCTTCCATTCCGTATACCAACGAGAACGGAGTTGCCCCAGTTGATGTGCGTACCGTCGTACGATAACCGTGCAAAGCGAACGGTAGCATTTCATGCCAATCTTTGTACGTCACCACCATTTTCTGGACGATCTTCTTGATATTCTTATTGGCCGCTTCGACAGCGCCATTCATCTTGGGTCGGTAAGGGGAGGAGTTGTGATGTTCGATCTTGAAATTCTGACAGAGCTCCTTCATCATTTTGTTGTTCAGATTTGAACCATTATCCGTGATTATCCGCTCGGGAATCCCATATCGGCAAATGATATCTCTCTTGATGAATCTAGCCACCACTTGCTTCGTTACATTCGCGTAAGACGCCGCTTCCACCCACTTGGTGAAATAATCGATTGCTACTAGGATGAACCGATGCCCGTTAGAAGCCGTCGGCTCGATCTTTCCAATCATATCGATTCCCCACATCGAGAATGGCCATGGAGATGACATCACATTTAAGGGACTCGGAGGCACGTGTATCTTGTCAGCATAGATTTGGCACTTGTGGCACTTCCTCGCGAACTTGAAACAGTCAGTTTCCATCGTCAGCCAAAAATAACCTGCCCGCAGCAGCTTTCTCGTCATAGCATGCCCACCAGCATGCGTACCAAAGGCACCTTCGTGAATTTCCTCCATAAGAAGCTTTGCCTCTTTCTCGTCTACACAACGCAACAACACCAAATCGTGGTTTCTTCGGTATAAGACGCCATCCGGATTCAAGTAGAAATTGCCCGCTAATCTCCTGAGAGTCTTCTGATCTTGACTGGATGCCCCAGCCGGATACTCTTTATTCTTCAGGAAATTAAGGATATCGAAATACCACGGTTTGTCATCAGATGCTTCGTCAATAGCAAATACGAAAGCTGGCCTGTCCAACCGAGAGATAGTGATTTGGGGAGCTTCGTTCCAGAAATTGACCTTGTACATGGAAGACAAGGTGGCGAGGGCGTCAGCCATTTGATTTTCTGCCCGCGGTACGTGATGCAATTCAACTTTGTCGAAGAAAGGCAACAATCTCCTTGCATAATTCATATAATGTATCAAATTGGGCTGCCGTGTCTCCCACTCTCCTTTGATCTGATTCACCACTAGAGCTGAGTCTCCGTATACGTCTAGATGTTTGATTCGCAAATCAATGGCTTCTTCAAGCCCCATTATACAAGCTTCGTATTCGGCCTCATTGTTGGTAACGGCAAAGGTCAATCGGGCAGTAAACGGGATGTGCGACCCGTGTGGCGTGGTGATAATTGCCCCTATTCCGCTACCGTAAGCATTCACAGCTCCGTCAAATATCATCTTCCACTGGGACCCCGGCTCTGGTCCTTCGTCTGGTAACGGCTCTTCACAATCTTTCATCTTAAGGTACATGATATCCTCGTCAGGAAAATCAAACCTCATCGATTGGTAATCTTCAATAGGCTGCTCCGCCAGATACTCAGACAGCACACTCCCCTTTATCGCCTTTTGCGAGACGTATTGAATATCATATTCAGTCAAGACCATCTGCCAACGGGCAATTCTACCTGACAACGCCTGTTTTTCGAATATATATTTGATAGGATCCATCTTCGAGATGAGCATGGTTGTATGATTCAGCATGTACTGCCTCAAACGCTTGGCGGCCCAGGCTAGCGCGCAACAAGTTTTCTCCAGCATCGAGTATCGAGATTCACAGTCTGTAAATTTCTTACTCAGGTAATAGATTGCATGCTCTTTTCTCCCCGTCTCGTCGTGTTGACCGAGAACACAACCCATGCTTCCCTCAAGAACCGTCAAATACATTATCAAGGGTCTACCTGCCACCGGGGGTATCAAGATAGGAGGCTCCTGCAGATACTTCTTTATTTTGTCGAACGCCTTTTGACAATTTTCGTTCCACGTTACAGCTTGATCTTTCTTCAATAATTTGAATAATGGTTCGCACGTGGCCGTTAGGTGAGATATGAACCGAGCGATGTAGTTCAATCTCCCTAAAAACCCGCGCACCTCTTTCTCTGTTTTAGGCGTCGGCATTTCTTGAATCGCTTTTATTTTAGCAGGATCGACCTCTATTCCTCTTTCGCTTACTATGAACCCCAGGAGCTTACCCGATCTCACCCCGAAGGTGCATTTGTTAGGGTTCAGCCTCAGCCTGAACTTCCTAAGCCTTTTAAACAACTTCAACAGATTCACCAGATGCTCTTCCTCCGTCTGGGATTTAGCAATCATATCGTCAACATAAACTTCGATCTCTTTGTGCATCATGTCATGGAAAAGAGTCGTCATTGCACGCTGATATGTTGCCCCAGCATTTTTCAAACCAAAGGGCATCACTTTGTAGCAAAATGTTCCCCAAGGCGTTATGAAAGTGGTCTTCTCCATATCCTCTGGTGCCATTTTAATTTGATTGTAGCCTGAAAAGCCATCCATGAAGGAGAATACGGAGTACTGAGCAGTATTATCAACCAACACGTCAATGTGAGGAAGTGGAAAATCGTCTTTTGGGCTTGCTTTATTCAAATCTCTATAATCCACGCACATTCGAACCTTGCCATCTTTCTTTGGCACTGGTACGATGTTGGCAACCCATGAGGGATACTTCGTCACAGCCAGGAACCCAGCGTCCCACTGTTTCTGAACCTCCTCTTTGATCTTCATTGCCATATCTGGTCGAGTTCTGCGAAGCTTTTGTTTGACAGGCGGGCAGTCTTCTTTCAGTGGCAGGCGATGCACAACCATATCAGTGTCGAGCCCTGGCATATCTTGATACGACCAAGCGAATACATCATTATACTCTCGGAGCATTTCAACCAGTCTTCGCTTGATATCACTCTGCAGTGCGGCCCCGATACGAATATTTTTCTCAACCCCTTCCGACCCCAAATTGATAATTTCGATGACCTCGTCGTGAGGCAGAATGGCTCTTTCCTCTTGCTTCACTAACCAAGACAGTTCTTCAGGAACGTCGCTATCTTCGACAACCTCTTCTTCGGTCTGGAATACCGGGTGCTCGAAGTCGGGACGAGTCATAGGTGGCTCAAGGATGTCATCTGAAAATGTTATCCTGCAAAAGGAATGGTTAAGTGCTTCAAAATGCGTATAAAGCGAATAACCACATTGCCATTTTATTGAAAAATACAAAACAGGAAAGACAGGGATTACAGTATTTGCACATGAAAAAACGCCATTTATTTAATGATTAACGAAGCAATGTTTATAACAACACAGCCCTAAGCAAATCCTGATGCCCCGGGCAAGACATCAGATTATTCAACAATTAATAAAGCAAAGCATTACTGTTTAAAAGTCACAGGAACAAGCTCCTGAATAGACCAGTTGCACAGTCCCTGTCCTGGCGTGCTTGGCTGAATCCAGGCATCCATATCACAGTCGCTGTCCCCTTCATCAGACTCTGAAGCAGCATTGACAGATTCATGACATACTCCACTGGCAGAGATGGTGATTGACTTTCTGAAATGGGGGGCCCCCACAGAAGGAGTTGATGACGACGGTCGGTACCCCAGTCCGAACCGGTCCATCTTCACCGGAATGTCCAACACTTTGCCCCAGCCCTTGGCTTCTCCTGCTTCCACTAGCGCTCGAGCTTCTTTATACGATGAAACAGCTATCCCTGGCACTTTGCTCGGCCCGGGACCCTTGTCCTTTATGCGCAAACCTTCGAATGCCTGGCATGGTGTCTCGTGGATCTCCCCATCGACTTCCACATATTTAAACGAAGAAAGATGGCTGACCAGGATGTCTTCTTCTCCGCACACGGTGACTACACTGTCTCCGACCATATACTTTAACTTCTGATGCAGGGTAGACGTGACTGCCCCTGCCCCATGAATCCAGGGTCTTCCCAGCAAGCAGCTGTACGCAGGCTGTATATCCATGATATAAAACTCAGTTGCAAACACTTCCGGCCCCACTTGCAGAGGCAAAGTAATCGATCCGAAGACGGTTCTCCGCGTGCCGTCAAACGCTCTGACTACCAAATCGCTGGGTGTACACAAAATCCCTCGAACATCCAGCTTCATCATCGCCTTCTTAGGCAGCACATTCAAAGATGACCCGGTGTCAACCAATACGTGCGACATTGTCGATCCCCTGCACTCCACAGATACGTGTAATGCCATATTATGATCCCTCCCTTTCGGAGTCAAGTCGAAATCAGTAAAGCCCAGACTGTGGCCTGCATTCACGTGTGCCAATACTCCTTCTAGCTGATTTACGGAGACATCCTGTGGTACAAAAGAAGTGTCCAGGACTTTCAGCAAAGCGTTCCTGTGAGCTTCCGAACACAACAGCAATGACAAGATAGATATTTTGGACGGTGTCTGCTGCAGATGCTCCACAATTTTATAATCACTTTTCCGAATTAAGCGCATGAATTCTTCTACATCCTTAGATGCTGCTTCTTTTTCAATTGCTTGAACCGGAACATTCTCAACCGCTTTCCCTTTTCCTTTCGCTAGCCTTTCGGCCTCCACTTCAGGAGATATAAAGATCCTGCCACTCCTCGTCATGCCTCCTGAGCCAACAACATTATCCACAACCTCCGCTGACTGCTTGTTAACATCGATCTTAATCCCATCACAATACACCTCTAGCCCATATGACCATGGGACCGCTTTCGTGTTCTCATACGGAATTGGCCCGGCTTTAGTTATGATAAACGGTGGTCGCTGAGCTGGTGCTGCGATAGTGATCGTCTTCCGAGGAATTGTCACCGTGGCCACATCACTCCGATTATCCACTACTGCCCCTGCAGGCTCATCAGTTGCTGTTCTGTCAAACTGCAATACGCCATCATCAATTAAGGCCTGAATGCCTTTTTTCAAATCCTCACACCCCTCATCTAGGGCCCAACAATCTAAACAGTATTCATTACATCCTGGGTAAACACCTCCCTGCAACAGTCGGCTCTTTATTTCGCTCAGCGGCGTCTTCAAATCCTCCACATTCATAATCAGGTTCAACCCTTCCTCAGTCAGAACTGCATTCGCCCCATGATTAGGCATGGGTTTCTGGACTATATTCGGAACTGCCGTTCCGAAGTTGATAGACTTGTTGTCCAAGAGATCCTGCACAACGTGCTTAAAAGCATGACAACCTTCTATATCGTGGCCCGGGGCCCCAGAATGAAACTCACAGTGCCTATTTGCATCGTAGCCGAACGGGGGAGTTCCCGTTATCGGTGCCAAGGTTCTTTTCTCCACCAGATTCAATCCCAACAATGTCTGCAATAAATCAGCGTAGGTTGAGGGAGGTTTCTCAAACACTCTTCTCGGCTTACTACCCTGAAATCTTCGTTGAGCTTGCTGTACCCCCTGCTGAGGCTGCTGCTGCTGTGGCATTGGTTGCTGCTGGACCGGTTGTTGTTGCTGGATTGGTTGTTGTTGCTGGATTGGTTGTTGTTGATATGGGATAGTGACACTCGACACTTGCTGTGGCTGACGATATTGACTTCTTCCCCTGCCTCGGCCTCGGCCTCGGCCTCCAAATACCGCGCTAGCTTCGCCCTGACGGCGCCCACCATAAGCTTTCTTATTACTGCCAGATGCAGTTGATTCATCGACTTGGAACTTTCCTTGCTTAATATTACGCTCAATCTTTTCCCCCATCAGAATCAGATCTGAAAAACTGGCCAGAGACGTATGAAACAGCATATCATGAAACATCCCGGTGAATGTGCCGACAAACATATCGTTCATTTCCTTATCTTCCACAGGAGGACGGACCCTGGCAGCCATATCGCGCCACCTTTGCGCGTATTCCTTAAAACTCTCCCCCTTCTTCTGCGAAAGCCCGGCCAACTGGACCCGATTGGGTGCCAGGTCGCTGTTATACTTGTAATGGGCTACAAACGCCTCCGCTAATTGCTTCCAAGTCTTGATATCAGTTGGCTCCAACCCCATGTACCACTCTAAGGAAGGGCCCGACAGACTATCCTGAAAGAAATGCATTAGCATTCTTTCATCAGTGGAGTATGCAGACATCTTTCTATAATAAGCTCGTACATGCACCTTCGGACATGTGTCTCCTTTGTACTTATCGAACGCAGGCGCTTTGAATTTAATGGGCACCCTCAAGCCAGGTACCAAGCCCATAGTTGCCATGTCCAGTCCCACAGCACTCTGATTTAGGACTCCCTTCATTTGCTCTTCCAGCATTCTAATCTTTTGAGAATCATCCATCGGCCCTTCAAAGCCTCCTCCGGAGAAGGCATCTTCCTGCTGATCCTCTTGCCACAGACCATTTCCAGCCCCGTACCCATCATACGCATTATTACGTCCAGCTCTGTTCTGATTCATCCCCGGACCTCGGCCTCTGTTGCCGTACCCTTGAACACCTCCAGCAGGACCATAAGCCATAAATCCAGTACCGTTTCCGTTTCCAAAGCCTCCGTAGCCCTGATTGACCATACCATAACCATCTTGCCCAAAGCCTTGAGCATTAAAGCCATACTTGCCAGTGTTATCAAATCCCTGATCGTTGAATCCGAACCCAGTATTGACAAA
This sequence comes from Lathyrus sativus, assembly GCA_963859935.3. Taxonomy (NCBI): domain Eukaryota; kingdom Viridiplantae; phylum Streptophyta; class Magnoliopsida; order Fabales; family Fabaceae; genus Lathyrus; species Lathyrus sativus. The sequence goes on along the minus strand of OZ012739.1, from coordinate 541,866,228 downwards.
GCCATTGCCTCCGAGATTATCTCCCACATTGACATCACCCAGCCCAGCATTATGGACAGCAGTTTCATTCCCCACTCCGACGTTACCATTCACAGCAGCGGTAGCGTTGGTGACGTTAGCAGCAGTCATATTGACGACAGGCGGAGCCACTGGCGTGGGAGTGTCGTCCCCATGAGCAGTATCAACCCGGACAGATTGATGATCATCATTACCATGACCAGCGTTGCGAGCCAACAGAGGCTGGACCATGGCCTGCAAGTTTTCCTGCCCTTTTGCTATAGCTTCCATGGTCTGCATGAAGAGGGCGAGCTTCTCGCGCACATCCTGCATCTCGTTCTGAATTTGGTCCATGACTTTCCGACAGTTGGAGCGTGTAGAATAGCGGTGCGGATGTTGATCTGGAATCCTGTTAAGTACCTGGTACAGAGCAGGAAATAAGACACCATTCAAAGATTACCTGTAATGCAATATGTATATGAATGCAATGCAATGTGTCTGTGCATTAGGGAAGTTCATTCCCCCAGTTCTAGTGCGAAGGTGCCGGTGCAGTGACAGTGTTGATAATAGGAATATCGGAGCTGAATCATAGAAAGCCTCATATATTGCAGAGGGAATAAATAAGCCCAGGGTACAATATCACTGAGAGTACAAAGAAGGCATGACCTCAACCAACAATCCTGGTGATGGTCAGCACTATGCAAATAAAGCATACAAATAACTACGTGAAATGATCAAATCCTCCCAAAAGTCTGGTACTCCTCTATCAACTTCTTGGTCTCCGGATGGCTTGGTCGATCAAGCAGACCTTCAACAAGCTGGTTTCTCCTTTTAAGGACACGGCGTACGTCTTCAGCAGTTTCTTCCCATGTTGCTTCTCCGAAGCAATCTTCTAGCTTTCGCTTCTGGGACACTGCTTCATCTCTGGATTTGATTGCCTTGTTCAGTGCATGCTGGACACTATACCGGTTCATCACTTCTTCCTCACACTTCTTGATGCTAGACTTCAACTTCTCTTCGAGGTCGGAGATTTGCTGCTTCAGCTTATCTTCCCTCATCTTATTGTTGGTGAGAGTAGCATTCCAAGTCTTATTGCAAGAGGAGATTTCTCGGTGTGCTGCGTCGAGCGCCTTCTTTTTTGATTCCAGCATGTCATGGGAACTTCTGAACTCTTGCCCCAGACGTTCGCGCTTTTTCTTTTCCTCGGTCAACTCAGTTCCTAGCCTGTTTACCAGCTCGATCTGTTGTTGGAAAGCATATACGGCCTTGTTTTTCTCACTGCGTACTTGAGCTAGCTCTTTCTCTAACCCTTCGTTGACCTTCATCAAGGCTTCTTTCTCCCTCACAACCTGTTCATAGACTTCTCTAGAAACAGTAGTCGGCTCTGCTACCGGAACGGGAACAAGAATTGGTGCATCTGGAAATGGCATCCTCAACTGACTAGCCCTCTCCTGTATCCAAACTCTATAAGGAGCATAGGCCTGGCAATCGTTCTTACCTAACAGTGGTTTCCCCTTGCGGTTAATACGCGTCCAGGCATGTTGCAACTTGGCTAATAACTCCCCCTTCACATCTCCAGTGAAGTACAGAGATTCCTGTACTTCTTCCTCCTGAGGTGGATTCTTCAGCGCATATCCAAACTGGCGAATAAATAGAGAAGGGTTGTGGTTGATACACCCTTTTCTTCCTATCAGCGGCACATTAGGGTACCCAGAACAGCTAAATATGAGCTCAGATCCCAACAGGTCTCGATCAAACCACACAACGTCTTCGGAAGATAGCCTCATCAAGCGTTCTGACCAACTGGCTGAGGTTGCACTATCTACAAAGGGTCCCTTCGTGGGAAGGTGACTCTTGAACCACATATTCAACAAAGGAGTACAACAGTAAACAGCTTTCCCTCTCCGGTTCTCATTCTTATAGTGCAATGAATGATAGAAGTCTCCAATCAAAGTTGGCACTGGGTTGCCTGCAGCAAACAGATAGAAAGCATCCAAATCCACAAAGTTGGGCAAGTTAGGAAACAGCACAATTCCATAAATGCATAAAGCCAAAATAGCATTGAAAACCACCCAACAACCGTTCTTGGCATACTCCCGAGCTTTGGCGACTAAGAAATCCAGAGAGAAACCTGAAACCCCGAGCCAAGAAGTCAATAACAGATCTGCAGCGTTCATATGCAAGGCTTTGGCTAAGTCCTCCAACTTGGGCTCAGCTGCAGAGTGGATAAAGGGAACCTTGTTCTGCACGGGAAGCTCAGTAAACTCCACATACTCCTCAATAGTAGGTCCCAGAATGAAGTCCGCAAAAGTAAAGCATCTCAATGCGGGATCATAGAACTGCATCAAGGTGTATAGCCCGTTCATCTCATCAGCAGTGGGCTTGCAGACTAATCTCAGTAATCTCCCATGGCTCATTCTGAAGCTTCTCCTAACCCCTTCATCGGCAAGAGATATCAGGCCAAGCAAAGAAGTAATATCAGGTGACGGTAGCTTGTACGCAACTGTTTTCCTCAAACCAGCCATAATCAATACTCAGAAATCCGGGCACTAGAACTAGGGAAATGCAAATGCACCTGCAGCACAGACACACGTTAGTGAAATGCAAATGGTAATGGATATGCAGGCAATGCAATGCAAGTATCATACAACAGGGACCAAAGCTGCAGCTGAATAGCCTAAACCCAATCAAGAAAGGTCTCAGATAGACCATCCAGAAGTCATCAAACCCTGGTCTCAGATAGACCTAACACAAGGCTCCAATACTGGTCTCTGACAGACCTCAAACCATAACTCCGACTGGTCTCTGATAGACCTCAAATCACATCTATAATTGGTCTCTGACAGACCCCAGAACACATCTCCAAATGGTCTCTGACAGACCTCAGAACTCATCTCTAACTGGTCTCTGACAGACCTCAAAACTCTCCAGGATCTCTGATCAAGAAACAAGCCGGTATCTGAAGGTCTGGTTACCTGCATAACCCCAAATCCCCTCACAGGTGGGTGGCCCTATAACTGGCACAAGGTACGGCATCCTATGCGGTCGTTGGCGTCACAGACTTTCAGGGTTGATGATACGATTCCCAGAAGGAGTGGCATCATCAAATCCTGAAGAGGCCTCACTCAGCCAACTTCCAAATGATCGGTCCCCGGAGTCGACAATTCAGCTGACCAACAACCCCTTCGACCCAAAGGGTAGAAAAAGAAGCCAACCAGAAGAACCTCGTCCGAGTGTAGATTTCATGAGACACTAATGCAAGCAAAGCCGGCACGCGCCCACTACTTTCTACGCTAATTCTAGGTGCACTCAAGCCCAGGTCCGGCTTCTCGCTCAATATCAGAACACCCGTCACACCCCAAAATACAGCAATAATAATCAATATACAAAGCTGAAAATACAAGGTTAGAAATATACAATAACTCCATACAAAATCCTCGACGGGAAAACAAGCGCTAGGATTGACTCTCTTAAGGGACGTTGGATCCCAAATGCATAAGAACTATCGCAGTCCTTAGCAGCCAGGGGACGTTGGCTCCCCAGCAGAGTCGCCAGCTGTCGCTACTGCGAAAATCGGCGCCGGCTGAACAGAAGAGTCGCCACCGCGCGTTATTTATCCCACGGGAGGGAAAGGAAACGCTCGAAGTAAACCTCGCGAAAAAGGGAAAGGTATGGTCGTCGCAACCAAAACCTGGGTTCGGGAGTCGGTTACGCAAGGGGAAGGTATTAGCACCCCTCACGTCCGTCGTACTCGACGGGATCCACGCTTGTTTTCGGGTATGGATTGTTATTCTATCTACTCTATAGGTCAAGGGTTAAAAAGAAAATAAAATGGAAATAAAAAATGACTCGGCAAAGTATCGCACTTTATGCCTACGTATTCCCGCCTGGAACGAGAAATCAGAGTCAACGTAGTTCGCCTACCTACGGGAAAGGAGGGGAAGGTTGCTCGCTAGGATATCGCATCCTATGCCTACGTACTTCCACACAGCATGGAAGATCAGAGCAAACGTAGTTCGGGCCACGCACGACACAAGCTTGTCTTGGTTGATTTTATTCCTTCTGAAAAAGGTTTTCTTGATTAGCAGTCCCGGCGGACAAAAATGACGTCTTGATGAGTTCACATTCTTTTACGGAAGAAGTGTCTTTTATTGTGTTTGAAATCTTTATCGTGTTTTTTCTGTTTGTTTTGAGAGAGAAGAGACAGAACTCTAACCTACGGTTGCGAAGGGAATCAAACTAACCTAATGTTATCATGCATGGGTTAAGACCTAGTGTCTATCATGTTCCTCTCTTGCACAGAGAGAAACAGAGATCCTACGGGATAGGCAGAAACAGAAACAATAACAGATATAATAAAGCGGTAAAATGCATGGATGCAACAGTACAAGCGAGGCAAGGGAGTCCCACTCAACCTCGAACCTAGAAAACAATAGGCAAAAGTGAACAGACTTCACTTTCAACCCAGCAGGGTAAACAGCAAACAATACAGTTCAGAAAACCAATCAATACATCAGCAAATGAAATACACCAGCATCAGCAGCTCTGACTCAACTTCTGACTTCAAATAATCTCTATTCAGCTACAGGCTTCAACAAGCATCAATCTCCATCTTCATGACCTTCAGGCAAGGGCTTTGATCATCTACCTTCTATCTGCAATGGCTTTTCTTCAAGCTCAAACCTCCAGGATGAGGAATCAGTCACAAGAGTGAAGTGAATGAATGTTAGACAGTTAATTACCTACCAAGGGTGGTTCATCAACTGTTAACATTGAACAGAAAGTTTCCTCTCAAAAGTTCTATCTTTCAAATATATTCACTGATCCTTCCAAAGGAAGGAGGTGGATATTTGAAAGAGACTTTGAATCATAGAGGAAGGATGGATGCAGACAAGGCAATCCATGTTTGAGAAACAAACTTTCTAACCTAGAGCTCTGCCTAGCTCCTAAACCCTAGTCTCCTCAGCAGCTGCTAGCAAGAACCTCCTCCTCAACTCTGATAGTTGATCTTCAATCTTTGGATCTCCAATGATCTCCATCTTCACAAGTCTTCAGCTTCCCCAGGGCCCCAGACAAACCCCATACCCAAGCAAGCAAGCAATAATCCCCAGAGGGCACACCACACCAGTCAATCAGATATACAGACAGTAATAATAGCAGTAGGGAGATCCTAGTGATTTCTAAGGGATCTAGTAACTACCCATAGCCCCTATAGTCCCATAACTAATCTATTCAAACCCTAAGTCCTAAGGGAAATGAAAGCAAACTCCTAAGTCATCACCTAAAACCCTAGTTTTGTTCATGAGGTTCAAACCTATTTTAATCACCTAAAATTAATCTCTAAAAATGGGAACTAAAATATTTCTACAAGTTGAATATCTCATCTAAACAATATAAAAAGAATGACCAAAAAATATTAAAGCATGTAAGAGAACAAAAATCATTAAAATGATGCATGAAATGAAGCTATTTAATATGACATTTATTTAAAAAATATGGAAAAAATATGAAATAAAAATAAAAATGAAATTTTATTTCTCTATAATTTTCTAGACCTTTTAATGAAAAAAGATGTAAAAAGAATGGATTAAAATGCATTTTCTATGAATTTATTATGAATTTTTGAAGTGAATGAAAAATTAAAATGAATTAAGAAAATAAAATTGAATTAAAATGAAGGAGGGGGGTTAGAATAGAAATTCGCTCCAGTTATAATCAGAGGATGGGCCAACAATGGGGGTGCGCTTAGCATTCTGGTTAAGGCCCAGCTTCATTCAGAAATAAAAGAAATAGAAGAAAATGCCAGGGGGTGAAAATAACAACAAAAACACGTTGAATATGGTTTGGGCTCACAACCTGGGGGTGGGGATAGCATCATCAACTCAGGCCCGCCCGTTTCAATTAATGAAACGGCGCGTTTTGGCCTCACAGCTTCCCTCCACATTCTGCTTCAAATCTCAGCCGTTCGATCGCGCTCCAAGTCAAAAGTCCTACTCAAAATGGAAGGCCACGATTATCTCTTCTCCAATGAATCTGAAACCTAGGGTTTCACCTCCATGAGAGCTCATGCACGAACCAGACTTACACCTCTCTGTTCTCCATCTCCAGGCCACGAATCCACATGCTATAAACACGAAAATTATTCTAAACCTCTCCCTCTACAATCCTATGATCTTAATTCAGTCTGAAACTCAATAAATCCCTCAACCCGATAGCATCAATCTCTGGTCACCATGGAGGTACACTGAGATGCACCATTACAATCCTCCACCAAACTTGCACTAAGCTAACCTACAACTAATGGTGATTAATCTGATCCATCAAACTAACATTCTAATGCACTAACCTAAGAGATCCAAGCCCTAACAGCTTATGGCACCTGCTAACAAATGTCACCAATCCTCTCCAAATTCATCCTACTTGTTCTCCTAACCACCTAGATCAAATCTAAACTAACAACAACATGCCTAACTAACTGAATCGAGCAATTTGAATGAAAACATACCTGGTGTAAAAGCTTGAAAACAGCTATGGAACTCGTGGATCTGAAGCTTCTAGGTGTTGGATCTTGATCAATCCTTGATGTATGTGATTCTGTATGCAATTCCTTGTTGATTCTTGACTTGGATTATGCTGTCCACTTGAATTTGTAGTTTTGATGCTCTTGAAAAAGGTGCTCGAAAATGAATCCTAATCACCAAAACTTTGCTTCAATTCTGATCTAGGATGAAGATTGAATAAGATTGAATTGATTTTGATGAAAGTTGATGAAGGTTTTGAGAGAATTGCAATGAAACTTCAATGAAAAAGAATGAGAAAGCTTGTGAAATTCTTGGTGAAAATGAAGCCAACTCTTGCTAAATTCTCATTTCATGCTTATATAGACCTCATATGAACATTCTAGATCCATCTTGCACATTCCCTTGTTTTCCAACTTTGATCCATTTTGGTCATGTTTCTTCAATTACAAGTAACCAAAGATAACTTTCTTTTTTCCTTCTAAACTCAAAAGAGTGTTTGAACCATTGTTCTTAGAATTGTTTTTCCATTCAAAATCATATATTGGAAGTCTCCATTTGGACTTGTAAATCTCCCAAACCATTTTTCACTTTGAATTTATTCACTTTATAAGCCATTTTAGTTCATATTTTGACCAATTATGCAACATCATGCTATGAGCTTCTCCAATAATTTGTGACCTTCTTTCTAGACTTAAAATCCCATTTGGAGCAAGTTTGATGTTGTAAGTTTTTCCATTTGAGGCCTCCTTGTATGAGTTTTGGGTATAGGTTAAAATGACCTGTAATTCACAAATGCCCAAAATACCCTTTGCTTGCAAAGACCATAAGTTGAGTTCTACACATCATATGAAGGCATACCATACCATTCTAGAAAGCTAAGACAATGAGGAACAATTCTTATGTTGGCCAAGAATTCATTTGAAACCTCCTTGAGGGGTAAAAATTGCTTGGAAGTCAAGTCACTTTCACAGACAAAAATTCAGATACCTCAGATGACCTGTAACTTGCAAGGACCATAACTTGAGTTCTATAAATCTCCTTGAGGTCTTCCACCACTAAAATTAAAGGTATTGAGATCCTCTACAAGTTTCATGTTGGCCAAGAAGCCATTTGAAGCTAGCATTTTGACTTATCTTGCTTGGAAATTTGACCTAAACTAGGGGATTTTACAGAGAAACCCTAATTTAGTAACTCCTCTTCTCCTTGATTTCTCTTGAATTCTTCTTGGCATATCTCCATATCCTTCTTTATATATCCAATGATGAACCCCACACCTCTCCAATAGACTTGAATGCCCTTTAAATCAGTCAATTGACCTAGGGTTGACCTAGGGTTGACCCAGATGAAACCCTAGTTGACTGCCTTCAACTGTAGCTCTTGTGCTCACATCAACAATTTTTTTTCTTCTCCAAATGACTTTCTAAGCCTCTCATAATGTCTAGATACTCTCCATGCCTTCAATTCATAGCTCATAACCCTCTTGTTGATCCTCAGATACCCTCAGCTAGGAGATGGACTCAAGGCTTGATCTGCTGAACTCTTGACTTTCAAATTCTTTCCTGATGACTTGAATGAAATTGACTTGGGATAATAACCTCTTGATAAGCCTCTAGAGATGAAAAATAATGATTGGTCCCCTGTTGAATGACTTGTTATGCTTATGCTATGCAGATGGTTAGTCTATGTACATGACTCTATATGCAAATGCTAATGATAATGAAACATGAACCAAGTGAATAAGGTTGGGCAAATTTTAGGGTGCAACACTACCAGGTGAGAACTGGAATCTGCAGAGCAAGGTCAGACGAGGACTGACTACCAGACGTGCGCTGGATTCTTCGAACTAGGTCAGACGAGGAATGACTACCAGTTGAGAACTGAGATTCAAACAACACGGTCAGACGAGAACTGGAATCTTCAAAATAGGTCAGACGAGGACTGACTACCAGGCGAGCACTCGAATCTTTGAAATAGGTCAGGCGAGAATTGACTACCAGGCGAGAACTGGAATCTGCAAAGCAAGGTCAGACGAGGGCTGATTACCAGGCGTGAATTGGATTCTTCAAACTAGGTCAGACGAGGACTGACTACCGGGTGAGAACTGAGATTCAAACAACACGGTCAGACGAGAACTGACTACCAGACGAGAACTGGAATCTTCAAAATAGGTCAGACAAGGACTGACTACCGGGCGAGCACTGGAATCTTCGAAATAGGTCAGTCGAGAATTGACTACCAGGTGAGAACTCAGATTCAAATTGCACGGTCAGACGAGAACTGACTACCAGACGAGAACTGGGTTAAAGAAAAAGGTCAGGCGAGAACTAACTACCAGGCGAGGACTGGTTTCTACAGAATATGTCAGACGAGGACTCACTACCAGGCAAGAACTGGATTTATAAAGAAAGGTCAGGCGAGAACTGACTACCAGGCGTGCACTGGGGTCTTCAAAACAAGTCAGACAAGGATTGACTACCAAACGAGAACTGGATTCTTCATAGGTCGGATGAGGACTGACTTCCCGGAGAGAACTAGATTCTTCAAAATAGGTCAGACGAGGACTGACTACCAAGCGAGAACTGGATTCTTCAAAATAGGTCAGACGAGGATTGACTACCAGGTGAGAACTGGATTCTTCAAAATAGGTCAGACGAGGACTGACTACGAGGTGAGAACAGGATTCTTCAAAATAGGTCAGACGAGGACTGACTAACAGGCGAGAACTGGATTCTTCAAAATAGGTCAGAAGAGGACTGATTACCAGACAAGAGATGGTTTCAAAGGCCGTCTACCAGACGAGAGCTGGTTTGAACAACTGACGTTTTCCAGGCGAGGGCTGGACTTTAAAATATTGTTTACCAGACATGAACTGGTTTCTGGAGAAAGGTCAGACGAGAACTGACTACCAGGCGAGAACTGGTATCCTCAAAACAGGTCAGACGATAAATGACTACCAGGCGTGAACTGGGTTCGTCAAAACAAGGTCAGGCGAGAACTGACTACCAGGCATGAACTGGAATCTTCATAATAGGTCAGGCGAGAACTGGCTACCAGGCGTGAACTGGGATCTTCAAAATAGGTCAGGAGAGAACTAACTACCAGGCGAGAGTTGGGTTTCTCGAAATAGGTCAGGCGAGAACTGGGTTTATAAAGTAAGTCAGACAAGGACTGACTACCAGACAAGAACTGGGGTTTGCAAGAATGAGCCAAACGAGGCATGGATTTACATTAGACAAGTCAGACAATAACTGACTACCAGGCGAGAACTGGGTTCAAAAACAATGTCAGGCGAGAACTGACTTCCAGGCGAGGATTGGTTTCTACAGAACAGGTCAGACGTGGACTGACTACCAGACAAGAACTGGTTTCTTCAAAACAGGTCAGACGAGAACTGACAACCTGACAAGAACTAGTTTCTACAAAGCAAGTCAGACGAGGAGTGACTACCAGGCAAGAACTGGTGTCCACAAACAGGGTCAGACGAGAACTGATTACCAGATAAGGACTTGGTTTATAAAGTAAGTCAGACGAGAACTGACTACCAGGCGAGAACTGGAATTTACAAAGCAAGGTCAGACAAGGACTGACTACCAGGCGTGAATTGGATTCGCAAAGCAAGGTCAGACGAGGACTGACTACCAGACGAGAATAGAGATTCAAATAACACGGTTAGACGAGAACTAACTACCAGACGAGAATTAGAATCTTCAAAATAGGCCAGACGAGGACTGACTACCAAGCGAACACTGGAATCTTCGAAATAGGACAGGCGAGAACTGGAATCTGAAAAGCAAGGTCAGAAGAGGACTGACTACCAGGCGTGAGCTGGATTCTTCGAACTAGGTCAGACGAGGACTGACTACCAGGCGAGAACCGAGATTTAAACAACACGGTCAGACGAGAACCGACTACCAGACGAGAACTGGAATCTTCAAAATAGGTTAGACGAGGACTGACTACCAGGCGAGCACTGGAATCTTCAAAATAGGTCAGGCGAGAACTAACTACCAGGCGAGAACTGGAATCTGCAAAGCAAAGTCAGACGAGGACTGACTGCCAAGCGTGAACTGGATTCTTCGAACTAAGTCAGACGAGGACTGACTATCAGGCGAGAACTGAGATTCAAACAACACGGTCAGACGAGAAATGACTACCAGACGAGAACTGGAATCTTCAAAATAGGTCAGACGAGGACAGACTACCAGGCGAGCACTGGAATCTTAGAAATAGGCCAGGTGAGAGCTAACTACCAGGCGAGAACTGGAATCTTCAAAGCAAGGTCAGACGAGTACTGACTACGAGGCGTGAACTGGATTCTTCGAACTAGGTCAGAAAAGGACTGACTACTAGACGAGAACTGAGATTAAAACAACACGGTCAAACGAGAACTGACTACCAGACGAGAATTGGAATCTTCAAAATAGGTCAGACGAGGACTGACTACCATGCAAGCACTAGAATCTTCGAAATAGGTCAGGCGAGAACTAACTACCAGGTGAGAACTGGAATCTGCAAAGCAAGCTCAGACGAGGATTGACTACCAGGCATGAGCTGGATTCTTTGAACTAGGTCAGATGAGGACTTACTACCAGGTGAGAACTGAGATTCAAACAACACGGTCAGACGAGAACTGGAATCTTCAAAATATGTCAGACGAGGACTGACTACCAGGCGAGCACTGGAATCTTTGAAATAGGTCAGGCGAGAACTGACTACCAGGCGAGAACTGGAATCTACAAAGCAAGGTCAGACGAGGGTTGACTACCAGGTGTAAACTGGATTCTTCAAACTAGGTCAGAAGATGACTGACTACCGGGTGAGAACTGATATTCAAACAACACGGTCAGACGAGAACTGACTACCAGACGAGTACTGGAGTCTTCAAAATAGGTCAGACGAGGACTGACTACCGGGCGAGCACTGGAATCTTCGAAATAGGTCAAGTGAGAATTGACTACCAGGCGAGAACTCAGATTCAAATTGCACGGTCAGACGAGAACTGACTACCAGACGAGAACTGGGTTCAAAAACAAGGTCAGGCGAGAATTGACTACCTGCGAGGACTAGTTTCTACAGAATAGGTCAGACGAGGACTGACTACTAGTTAAGAACTGGATTTATAAAGAAAGGTCAGGCGAGAACTGACTACCAGAGAAGAATTGGTTTCTTCAAAATAAATCAGGCGAGAACTGACTACCAGGAGTGCACTGGGGTCTTCAAAACAAGTCAGACAAGGACTGACTACCAGACGATAACTGGACTCTTTAAAATAGGTTGGATGAGGACTGACTACCCGGCGAGTACTGGATTCTTCAAAATAGGTCAGACGAGGACTGACTACCCAGCGAGAACTGGATTCTTCAAAATAGGTCAGATGAGCACTGACTACCAGGCGAGAACTGAATTCTTCAAAATAGGTCAGACGAGGACTGACTACGAGGTGAGAACATGATTCTTTAAAATAGGTCAGACGAGGACTGACTACCAAGCGAGAATTGGATTCTTCAAAATATGTCAGAAGAGGACTGATTACTAGACAAGAGCTGGTTTCAAAGGCCGTGTACCAGACGAGAGCTGGTTTGAACAGCTGGCGTTTATCAGGCGAGGACTGGACTTTAAAACATTGTTTACCAAACATGAACTAGTTTCTGGAGAAAGGTCAGGCGAGAACTGACTACCAGGTGAGAACTGGTATCCTCAAAACAGGTCAAACGTAAACCGACTACCAGGCGTGAACTGGGTTCGTCAAAACAAGGTCAGGCGAGAACTGACTACCAGGCGTGAACTGGGATCTTCAAAATAGGTCAGGTGAGAACTGACTACCAGGCGAGAGTTGGGTTTTTCAAAATAGGTCAGGCGAGAACTGACTGCCAGGCGAGAACTGGGTTTATAAAGCAAGTCAGACAAGGACTGACTACCAGACAAGAACTGGGGTTTGCAAGGATGAGCCAAATGAAGCATGGATTTGCATTAGACAAATCAGACAAGAACTGACTACCAGGGGAGAACTGGGTTCAAAAACAAGGTCAGGCGAGAACTGACTACCAGACGAGGACTGGTTTCTACAGAACAGGTTAGACGAGAACTGACTACCAGACAAGAACTGGATTTATAAAGAAAGGTCAGGCGAGAACTGACTACCAGACAAGAACTGGTTTCTTCAAAATAGGTCAGACGAGGACTGACTACCATGCGAGAACTGGGTTCAACAAAACAAGGTCAGGCGATAACTGACTACCAGGCAAGAACTGGTTCAAAACAAGGTCAGACAAGAACTGACTACCAGGCGAGAATTGGGATCTTCAAAACAAGTTAGATGAGGACTGACTACCAGACGAGAACTGGATTCTACAAAACAGGTCAGACAAGGACTGACTACCAGACAAGAACTGGATTTATAAAGAAAGGTCAGGCGAGAATTGACTACCAGACAAGAACTGGTTTCTTCACAACAGATCAGACAAAGACTGACTACCAGGGGAGAAACGGGTTCAACAAAACAAGGTCAGGTGAAAACTGACTACCAGGAAAGAACTGGTTCAAAACAAGGTCAGACAAGAACTGACTACCAGGCGAGAACTGGGGTTCGAAACGTGTCAGACGAGAACTGACTACCAGGCGAGAATTGGATTCTACATAACAGTTCAGACGAGGACTGACTACCAGACAAGAACTGGATTTATAAAGAAAGGTCAGGCGAGAACTAACTACCAGACAAGAACTGGTTTCTTCAAAACAGGTTAGACGAGGACTGACTACCAAGCGAGAACTGGGTTCAATAAAACAAGGTCAGGCGAGAACTGACTACCAGGAAAGAACTGGTTCAAAACAAGGTTAGACAAGAACTGACTACCAGGCGAGAACTGGGGTTCAAAACGTATCAGACGAGAACTAACTTCTAGGCGAGAACTGGTTATGAAAGGTTAAGCTGTCAAGCGAGAACTGACTCCCGGCTTCGGGTATCAGGCGGGAACTGATTTTGTAGTTGGGATATCAGACGAGAACTGATTTCTGGTTTGCTAGACAAGAACTGGACTTTGGAACCGTGTTTTCCAGATGAGAACTGGTTAAATAGTGGGCTACAGAAAGGGTGACCAGACACGAACTGGTGGAAAGTCTGACATATACCAGACAGGAACTGGTGCTTACCGAAGGATTGGCCTGGCGAGAACTGGGCTTCATAGGTTTTCTAGACGAGAACTGGGCTTTGGAAATGATTTCGATTACAAAATTTTGATATGTAACAAGTTTCAGGTTATTTGATGGGGTGATGACATGATTCCCCAACACTCCACTCTTGCTGACGAGAATAAGCTCGCTTGAGTAACTGCCCCGGGGTAATTCCACTTGCCCTAATTTAATCTCTGGGATAGTTCATCTTGAAAAGAAAAGCTTGCCATGAGACGATCTCGAGATGGCTTGCCCCAGAATCTGTACCATGAAAGGATTTGTCCTTGGTTAAATAACGCTGATAATCTCTGAAGACATGGAGAGGAACAATTCTTTTGCTCTTAGGGTGGCTTGCTCCAGTCTTGCAACGACTTTGCCCCTGATTGGCTGATTGTTGGAGCAGTACCCCTGGCTATGAGAGATTTACCGAATATCGACCTGATTGCCCCGGATTAACTGTCTTTTGGATGGATGACTCCCATGACATGATCATTTGATACAGCTTTCCCTGGTTCAACATAGTGGGCATTCTGCATTTTATCCTGATCCAATCTTTCCATTGTGGAAACTTTCCTGCTGTCAAGTGCTTACTCATAAGTAAAACAAATTGTTCGGCACAAAAGATATATTAATGCAATGGATATGGCAGTTTCAAAATCCAAGTCTGTTCACTGGAAAATTTTGTAACACAAAATAGATGAAATCATTTATCAAGATGTCAACATTAATACAACACTGTAAGGGGAATCCTTTTAGGAGTCAGTTCGGATGCGATCTTTATCGAAGTATGCTTTCGAAACAATCCTGCTTCAATTAGGACTTTTAAAGTTTGTAACATGGTCAGGTTCATGGTTAAGAAAGAAAGGATAAAGGCTCAAAGTTTATTTTAACCCACTGATTCTACTTGATGTTCTCTAATCCTACATTCAGCTAACTTGACGCAAGCGCTCACCTTTCAAAGGTTGAATGACAGGAGTGGTGATTCGGGAAACCACAAGTGTTCAGAGTGATAGTCACTCGCTTTTCGTCTTTGGTGCCTGGAGTCATACGACTTGTTTGTTCGAGGATTTTTCTTTTCTAATCCTTTTCGCTTTTCTGCTTTTTTCCCTAACTTTTGCCTGGACTGGCTCTTTTAAGCTTGATTTCAAAGTCCAGCGGGATGCCCTAATTTTTTCCTAAGTCGCTTGTTTTCAAGATTCGACTTAGCGGGCTTCTTTCTTTGATTCTTTTTTTTTCCGAACAAATCGTGTGACACCGGCTTGTCTGACTTGTTAAAGGGATTGCGACTGTTTTACTCCATGGTTGGCGATGGGTACCCATTGTGGATTTTTAGGCACGACCTGTACATGTGTGATTGATTTTTAAACAAAAACACTCCTTTTTGCAATTTGAATGCACGATCAAATTAACTGACACCTACCTTGCCCCAGGTTAAGATTGAGGGTTTTTTCGTTTTTCAGAAAGAAACTCGTACTACTAGGCTCAAAGGGGTTGACAAGGGACTCTCTTCCTTATATCTCTGGTGTTTAGGAATTTGAAACAATGCTTGTACATCATCAACAGGTTTTATTCAAAAGCATACAATCAGATGTTTTTGTCTTTCAATTTCGTCATCCTCCCCGGATTCCGCTTAAACAAGCGTTAGACATCAATTAAAAACATAAGTGAACACAAATGGATTTAATCAAAACATGCATATTTATTTCATTATCATTATCTATTGAAAACAATACAGTTTTACAAGTGAGATTTGCACTTAAACATAAAAGAAACTACAAATACAAAGAAATGACATGATAAAAGCAAAGATTGTCAGCTTCGGGGAACCGGGCTTTCAGATCTTGACTTGCTGCGGGATCAGCCATCTTCAAACTCAATCAGCTGAGAGGTCGACGTGCACAACCAAATTTCCTTCGGGAAAGGAAATGTACTCTTTTTCAATCAACTGCTGCATTTTGGCTTGAAAGGCTTTGCAGTCGTCGGTTGAGTGTCCCATGGACCCTCCATGATATCCGCATTGAACACTGGGATCATATCCGGGAGGGTATGGCTCTGGCACCGGCTTGAGAGCCTTGGGCTCCACCAATGAATTCTGAATCAAATATGGTAGAAGCTCACTATACGGCATATGACTGGATGAAGAGGAGCATTCCTCCTTTCCAAATTGTTGCGAGGTCCATTCTGATTCTGGCGTCAAGAGTTTTGCTGTCGAGAAGTACGAGGTTGTTGGTACCGGGTTGACTGTTGAGAAGTAGTTGGAGCAGACACAACATTAGTTTCTCCTCCTTTCCCACCATAAGGCTTCTTTGTATCTTTGGAAGAATCAGGAGCAACTTGGATCTTTCCCAGTTTGATACCGCTTTTGACTCTTTCTCCTACTATCACCATATCTAAAAAACTTGCGGACATGCAACCTATCAGCTTCTCATAATACACTCTGGGAAGTGTAGTCATGAACATGTCAGTCATTTCTCTCTCCGCCGTGGGAGGTTGCACCCTCGCTGCTAAGTCTCGCCATCTCTGGGCGTATTCCTTGAAGCTCTCAGTACCCTTATGTGACAAACTCTGCAATTGTATCCTGTTTGGTGCCAGATCACTATTATACTGATAGTGACGCACAAAAGCCTCGGCTAATTTTCTCCAGATGCGGATATGAGTTCTCTCGAGCCCCATATACCATTCCAAAGATGCTCCTGCCAAGCTATCTTGGAAGCAATGCATCAACAACTTTTCATCTTCGGAGTAAGCAGACATTTTCCTTAAATATGCCCGAATGTGTACTCTAGGACAAGTTGTCCCTTTGTACTTGTCAAACTCTGGTACCTTGAACTTGGGAGGAATCCTGACCCCAGGGACTAGACCAAGATCTGACATGTCAAGACCCAGCGAGTTCTTATTCTCAAGAGACTTCATCTTTTCCTCAATCAGTTTAAACCTCTTATCAGCCCCAGTTGGCAAGCCACCTTCCATATCCTTCATGGAAAAGATATCACTCTGGTGATCTTCCCACTGAGGGCCAGCAGCCCGGTGCACAGCAGCCCGGTGCACAGCACCCACACTTCCACCGGCAACATTACCATTTCCATTCGCAGCACCACCGTCCGGAGGTATGAAAACTGTAGGAATACCTTGTGGAACAGATCCACCAACTAGAGGGAAGAGACCAGCTCCAACTCCATTGTTATTGACTTAGGGAGCGTCAATGAGAGGCTGAACTAGAGTTCTTAGATGCTCCTGCTCACTGGCAACATTCTGCATCAACTTCATGAACTGGGACATGCGAGCTCTGAATTCCTGTAATTCGGCTTCAACCTGATCCATTACTTTTCACTGATTCCTTCGAGTTGGATATCTGTGGAAACTAAGCTGCTCAATCCTGTAACTAACGAACACCAAACATAGATAAGAACACGAGGCCGCCGAGAACAACCTGCGATGCAAATAAGAATGCAAGATGCAAAATGCAAACATGTCTATGTGTTTACAGGAAGATTTTCCCCTTGATCCCAGTTTCAATAAACAAGAGCAGCAGAGATGTACATCATGACAATTCTCTCATATGTCAGGTAAGATCCTTCTTGAAGGTTTCAAAGATGTCAGGCTCAGCCATGGAAATTAGACCAAATAAAGGTCCTAACTCATGTATCGGAAAATTGGATACAACAAACCTCTTTCTGTCTACTTCCCTCTTTACAGCAAATCAGCACCAGGATCAAGGGAAAGATAAGAACCTTTAAAACCCATGGACATGCAATGTTAAATGCAGGGTGATTATGCAAATGCAACAGGGGATCAAGATTGTTGTACTGTAGCTTGAGAAGAACTGGTGCTTCGCTTTGACAAGAACAATAACACATCTCTGACAATAGGAACCACTGATATCAATAACTCAGATTCACACTGCAAAGAGAACCGGGTAATCTGAAAGTCAAGGTTTCCTGCATACCCTAATCCCTCTCACAGGTATGGACCTATCTACTGATAAGGTTCGGCATCCTGTGCGTTCATCAGCGTCACAGACTTTCAAGAAATGATGATACGTTCACCATTTCTGGTTTGGCATCATCATCTCTTGAAGAGGCCTCACTTAGCTGAATCACAAATGATCGGTCCCCAGAGTCGACAACTCTCAAATCCAAAATCCCGACTGATCCTAAGGATCGGAAGGGAAATCATCAAAGAGAATCTCGTCTGAGCGTGGATTTCATGGGGAATTGTGTCTGCCAAGCAAACAGGCCCCCCACTAGTCTCCACTACTAATGCTAGGTCCGTACTCAAGCTTGGGTCTGGCTTATCACTCAATAGAACATCCCTCCCCCACAACATAACAATAATGATATATAATGCTGAAAATAAATGCGGGAACATAAAGTACAACACGTATATACATACACCTAAAAATAAACAAGCAAGCGCTAGGATTGACTCGCATAGGGAATCGTTGGAGTCCCCAGCATAGTCGCCAGCTGCTGGGGAGCCCAGACAACCAGGAAACAAGGCGAGACTGCAAAAGAGGTCCCTAGCAGAGTCTCCAGCTGTCTCTACTGCGAAAAGAGGTGCCGATAATGACAGAAGAGTCGCCACCGTTCGTTATTTATCCCAACGAGGGAAAGGAAACGATCAGAGAAAACCTGCGAAATGGGATAAGATTGGTCATCACAACCAAATCTCGGGTTCGGGAGTCGGTTACGCAAGGGGAAGGTATTAGCACCCCTCACGCCCGTCGTACTCGACGGGATCCACGCTTGGTTGTCTATATAAAAGGGTGATTGAAACTATCTACGCTAAGGTCTCTGGGACAAAAAGAAAAGTGACTCGGCATAGAATTGTCGCTCTATGCCTACGTGTTCCCTCGTGCAATGGAAAAGTCAGAGTCAACGTAGTTCGGCTAACTACGGATAAAAGTGGGGAAAGGTTGCTCCCCAAGACATCGCATCTTGTGCCTACGTATTCTTGCACGGTACGAGAAATCAAAGCAAACGTAGTTCGGGCAAATAAAAACACCGGTTGGTTCAAAAGTTTTTACCCGAGTAGGGTTAACAAACAATTCTAGCAGTTAGGTGTATGCAACTCGACCTTTGGAGACTTAGGCGTTACCTGTTTGCGGTAGAACTAAGAGTTAACAAAACTCTTGCTTATGAAAATGTTTTCCATTATTAAGAGTCCCAAAGGATAAAATGAAGTTTGATCATTTGTTTTTTAAGTCTTTTAAGAAGAAGTGTTTTTGAATTGTTTGCAATTCATGTTGCACTGAAGACTATGACTTAGGAGCGAATGTGTCGCATATCATCCTAAGGACGTATACTAAACACTCATAGCAATTGAGAGGTAGCCCCCGATCACCATTTCCTAAGTACTTAAGGCTCATAACGCACAAAATTCATTAGCCTTTATTAAGTAGTTTAGAGTTGTTTTGAGATGAGACAGAGAGAGAACAAACTAAAGGGAAACTAGTTCAGAACCTAGTAATTGTCATGCAAGATGAACCTATAGTTGAGGTAAAGGGGGAGTTCTACTTAATGTTCTCATGCCTGGATTAAAACCTAGTGTCTATCAGAATCATCCTTAAATAAGGAGATTGGAAATCCTAAGGGAGCATGGTAAGAAAAGAGAAGAAGAGAACATGATACAAGGCATGAAATAGGAATGAATGAATGCATATGCAATGCAACACACAAGCAAAGGGAGGAAATAGTGTGGGGTGAACACCTCCACAGGCATATCTCAACCTTTATTAATGCAAGAAAAAGAATTCACAAAGAGAAAATAACACACAAGCAAAGGGAGGAAATAGTGTGGGGTGAAAACCTCCACAAGCACATTTCAACCTTTATTACAAGTAAGAAATGAAAGATAAAATCTTACAACATGCACCTCTCAATCCTAATGCACAAAATCATACAACATGAAAGGGAAAGAAGGATAGGATTGAATGAGATGATGGGAGGTAAAGTGGGAACCTAAGGAACTCACAAGGGCTACTCAACCAAACATACTACATCCAATATGCAAACAAACACACCAAGAGTCCTCAAAGGCTCACTACTTATGGAATGCTTCAAGTTCCTCCTAAGGAGGGACTAAGCTTCCATAAATAGGATCCTAAAGTCCTAGGACATAAGAATAAGTGAGAATAGAATGTACTCAAAGTAAATGATAAGAAATGCACCAAAAGATTGCAAAGGAATCATGTAAAAAGAGTGTAAACATTCATATGTGTACACAAGTGAAACCCTAAAAGATAGGTCAAAAGAAGTAAAAACTTAAACAAGTTGCAACCCAATCTAGGACCTATAACTCAACATACAAACACCTCATTATATCCAAAACATGAATCCACAAGCATTAATAGTTCAAAGAATGCACAAAAGTCCTTTACAAGGCAAACTAGTTCACTAGCTAGGGTAAACATCACACAAGGATGGCCTAGAATGAAAAATACACTAAAAATAGCACACATACTCAAAAAATACCAAATAAAATCCTAGATAGCCCCTAAGGTGTTAGGAACCAGGGGCCAAAGCTATGGGAAAAAAAATCCTAAACAAGGCTAGGAAAAAAGAGGTGAAACTTCAAGGGATACCCTAAATGAAAGGGTGAGTCGAGGGTCCCAAAAATCCAACTAAAACCCTAACCAAATGATACTAAAACCAGGGGTAAAAATGTCACAAAGATCAATTAACATGTCATGGATATGCAAGAGAAAAATCAGCCAATTATATGAAAAATTCATCACAAAATAAAATCCAAAACAAAAGATATGCATTTTTCAATTCAAGTAAACCACCTCAAAATGGAAAATCAAGATTTAATTGAAAAATGGTTAAAAAATTAATTAAAAATTTTTTAAAATCAGATAACATGACAAAATATGTGAAAATATTTTTTCCAAGATTTTTAGGTGTTTTGAGGTATTTTTAATGAATTAAAAATCAAACATAAATAAAAATGGAAAAAATGAAAAAGGAAATAAAATGGAAAAAAATGTGTGCTGAATAGCAATTAAATGCAGTTGTATCAATGGGCTTGCTACTGTCATACCCCAAATTTGTCCTACTTCGATATTTAATAGATGTTTTACTGCTTCACGACCTCTGACCATGATCTTTTTGAGGTGTGGATTAATAAAGGTCTTGTTGGCACTCTCTTTGGTTAATAAACTCTTGCCAAAATGATGGTTTCAGATAAGCTCATGATGCGAGAAGATTCGAGATAGTGTGAGTGGTTTCGAGATGTTTCTAAGGCATATTCCAAAGGTTTTGGCCATTTGTGGAGTCGTGTATGAAAGCATTATTGTTAAATTACGTTGGGATTATTCAAAGGCATAATTGGAGTGTATTTCAAAATTTAGTGGAAGTCACGGTCAAAATTGACATAATGTTTTAAATCATGTGTGAATTTGTTGTAAATCCTTTATAAACAAAAATGGTTTAAACTAGGGTCAGTGGGTCCCAAGTTATTATTTCAATTTGTTAAAAATTGGTGCTAGGTGAGGATAGCCATGATCGAATGGCCTTGTGCTACGATTAGGCAATGGAGGCAATGGTTTAAGTCACACGTGAAAAATTTTTTCAAGCCATGTCTGGTACATTGTACAAGTAAAGATTGTAAGAAATTCTTTTAAGACAAAGTCATTAGCAATAAGAAGTGCCTTGATTTATCTTATGGACCATATGATGAGCAGAATTTTCTCAAAGTAGTTAATACATCATGGTATTCATAGATTTATTTGTTTTTTTACACAAAAAAGAAAAAAATAAAAGGACGCTGGACATTCCTAATTGCTAATTCAAGCAATGTTACTAACATAGCTACAAGCCATGGATTCAGGAGTATCATCTCAAATGGAAATATTCAAGCTGTTTGCATAAGAATCAAGAGTCTCCATGTTCAAATGGTTGTAGTCTTTATCTCCAAGTTGCCTTGAAGTCTCCCTCATCCAAATAATCACCAAGACCTCTTCAAGAAAGCTCACACTCCAAGGTACATAAAACAAGAACAAGTATGTCATTAGAAATAAGATGTGAGCATATACCAAGTAAAATGCCACAACCAAACAGTGCGGTTAATGATCAAATAGTCGGCTGCAGACTTTGTTCCAAGTGGTTTACAAGTCCAAGGCTCTAGTGTTGTGAAATGCTTATTTAATCAGCCTCAGAAGTCTATCCCTGCCAGTTCAAAAGTTCCAAAGACGCTTCCAAGGGAAAAATCCCAGCCACAGCGTATCATCACAAAACAGCCACCATAAAAAACAAAGAAAAACAACAAAAAGCATACCTTGTTTTCGTTTTGATATTACCTCCACTGTTATAGCTTTCTCCAATCTTCCAAACCCATACTAAAACCTGTCACAAATAAACCGCAGCGATAACAACTTATGGTAATCGCAGGAGACAACTCCGCAATAGTAGTAGCAGCTACGTGACTCCCAGTGCTCACCTCATAACTACATCGCTCAACCACAGTGTATTTGCTTTTGTTCACAACCGGTGCATCACTTAACTGGAGCTAAGAACATACTAGCTGACCTTCGAAAAAAATCCTCTTCCTGTTCAATGGTGACTTCCATCGCCTTTATAAGCACACTCACGATGTACGGTCATGGAATTCTCACAGCAGTGAACATCAACATAAACTTTGAACTGCCATCTCCAAAACCTGTGAAATGCATAAAGAAGATGAACAATATTTGGTTAGCCACAGCAGCACATACATGAGTTAATGAAACATAACCTTTTCATAAAAAATAGGACAACATTCAATAGAAGAGTTAGTTTCAACCAGTAATGAAAAGTCTAACATTCCGCTGGGATGAATGATCTTTACGAAGCTTGACAGTTGCATAGGCCACGGCTGCACCAAGTTGTGATAACAGTGGGCATCGAAAAGAGAGCTCTGCATGGAACCAAAATAATAACATGAAGAAAATTAGTGCCAACCCACTCTTTCTCTTTCCTTCAATTCAATTCCCCATTCACATGCTTTCAAACCCTTCAACATCTGCCATGCTCACCTTTTCTTCTGCTAGGGTGAGAGCTGGGTTTAGTGTGTGGCCTAATGTGAGGCAACTTTGCTTTAGAAAAGGTATTCTGTATGGATTTATGCGAATGTTTTCTACGCCGTATAAAACACTGCGTGGAGGAGCTAGTCGCTCGCTCAAAGTGGCTCGGTTTTGTAGTGTCGCGAATATGTCTTCCACATTGCATATTGAATTGGTACCTTGATTGAGTGACAATTATGCATACCTTTTACATGATGTTGATACGGGCACAGTCGGAGTTGTTGATCCTTCTGAAGCTTTGCCTGTCATTGATGCGTTAAGCAAGAAAAATCAAAATTTGAATTATATACTCAACACTCACCATCATCATGATCACACTGGTGGAAATGTAGGGTTAAAAGAAAGATATGGGGAAAAGGTGATTGGTTCAGGAGCTAACAAGGAAAGGATTCCTGGCATTGATATCCTTTTGAATGACGGTGATAAGTGGATGTTTGCTGGCCATGAGGTGCATGTAATGGAAACACCTGGACACACTCGAGGTCACATAAGCTTCTACATTCCGGGATCTGGGGCAATCTTTACAGGAGACACTTTGTTCAGTTTATCATGTGGCAAACTCTTTGAAGGAAGCCCTGAACAGATGCAATCTTCGCTTAAAAAGATCACGTCTTTACCAGACAATACAAGTATATACTGTGGACACGAGTACACATTAAGTAATGCAAAGTTTGCATTATCGGTTGAACCTGAAAACAAGGAACTTCGATCCTATGCTGCCCATGTTACTTACCTTCGAAGTAAAGGTTTGCCCACGATTCCAACCATATTGAAGTTGAAAAAGCTTGCAATCCATTCCTTCGAACATCCAGTGCACAAATCCGGAAATCGTTAAACATTGCAGTCACAGCAGATGATGCAGAAGCCCTGGGTATCATCCGGCAAGCAAAGGATGATTTTTAGATATTTTCAATTAAAGACATATTTCGTATAGAGTAGATTGATGAAACCACTTGTGGAATACTGTATGCTTCATTCCATCTTTTCAATAAGATATCTGAATTTTGTCTGAGTAAACTGCAACCAGCCACCAGGTTCCTAATAGACCTGTCCCAAGTCCTAACAACATCCACATCATTGCTTTGATCTTGTATTGGCACAAGCACGACTAGACGCCGCCGCCGAAAGGACTGGAGATCCGCGACATGGCTTCTTCTTGTCCTCCAAATCCAAGCTCTGCCACAAGAGAAGAATAGCCATATATAAATTCAAGAACAAAACAAGCAAAAGGCACAGGTAGTTTTTAAGGAAACTTAGATAATTGAAGTTACAATACAAAACCTTGGATTTAACTTTCTTGCCAAGCAACTTCCAAACCAAGCCGCAAATACAACTTTGTTTCCATGGAAATTTAGCTCTCACGCTGCATACACCGTTTCCAAACATGACTCGTCCGAGATCCATTCCCCTTTTCACCACAGTACAAACATCAAGCTCGAGCCATTCGCATGAAAAGAAAAAGAAACAAGAAGCGGTTAATACAATTTATTAGTGACGGCATACAAAGAAGTAACACACAATTCATAATGAACCCAACCTGCACTAAATACCCTAAAGGCCATGATGTCCACTTTGGTTAGTTGAAGATCAATCTTGTGGATATGAAAGGATGGTTTGTTTAAGTCCAAGAGACTCCGAGCCATATCCTGTAAAAACCAACATGTCAGCTGACTTAGATTAATCAGAGGAAACTAATGGGAAAGTAGAAGATCACGAAGAGGACTGGTTTAGTGCGCGATCAAGATGAGCCAAGTAAAAGGGGAGTGACAGTTATAACAGAATATGGCAACAAGAACAAAAAAAGCATTGAGTCAAAAAAAGAGTCCCATGTCAGCAAATTGATAATCAGTAAAAGAAGTATTTCCACACAGTAAAAAAAACAGGGTAAAACTAGGTATTTTTCTTCCTCACTACAGACAAAGAAAAGGTCACTATCAAACCTTAGAAAAAGCAGAAATCGTGGTATTACCTCCTAACAGAATTGTACCACCACAAAGGCACCTCGTCATCCTACACAAAAAACCTCACACGTTTAAACCAATTTTTCATCAGCAGATTTCAAAATTTTCACACGTACCAAAACCCTAAAAAAATCCCTATATAAGCACTCACTGTCCATTTAGAAGGAAGGAGAAAAAAGCCCTAGCGAAGCTCTGCTAGATTCAAGCCTCAAAATACCAAAATCACACGAAAAAGTTCTCTAAAGTTAATAGAGTTTCACACTGAAACTCTAGCCAACTTGAACTTAGCCATATCCCGCAGAACAGAAGAAGAAAAGCGGAAAAAGTAAAGCGTTAAGCACTTACCTCGCAGACTCGCCGTCGAGATAGCTCCAAGTTGGTGAGTTCCTTTCGCACTTGATTTTCGTTCGTAGTCGTTGGAGCGCCATGATTTATTCGTTTCAATGTATTACTTTATGATTATGCTTTGAACTATGGGGTTAGGATTCGTAGTTTGATTTGGAAAGGGTTTGAAAAGGGGAAAGCGGGTAGATTGAGAGAGATAGAGTTTTAAAAGGAACGGGAATTTAAGAGGGTGGATGAAGATTTTCGTTGGAATTGAGGATAGGGAGGAGTTTTGAAATGATTATCCACCGGTTCTTCCCCTTTTCCATTAATCACGTTGCTCTGTTTCCCTCACAACCTGGGAACACGTGTTCCAACACGCGTGGCATTAGAATATGCATTTCGTTTTAAATTCCTTATCTTTTATTACTGACCGCGTGAGTTTGTTAGGGAAGTATTGTCCCTTTAGTTTTGTTAGGGTTAACAGGCGCATGGGCCTCCGAGAGTGGGGGGTCTTTGGGCTTTATGAGCTCTTGTAGTCTGAACTTGTGTAAGACCATATACCCATATGTTTGTCTTGCACCCCAGCTTTTTTTTAAGTAATGTGGCTTCCTTAAAGGTTTGATTAATGATTATGGTGATGACTATGATGTTAGATTAAGGTTATTATTAACTTTAGGTTATAATATAAAAAGGTGATAATCAAACAAAATATTTTTTAGAATATTTTTTTTTATATGCAAATAATGATTATCCTATTTTATTAACACATAAGTTTTTATTTTATTAAATCTTATTGATCTCTCAATATATAAGACAACTAATTAATTTCTTAATTATATGAAGATAGTGAATTCTTGGAGTCTAGCACCCCTTGAATTCTTGAATAACCGCTCTCGAGGCGCACGCCTCAAGTTGTGGTTATTCCATTTT
The DNA here is from genome assembly GCA_963859935.3 of Lathyrus sativus. Lineage (NCBI taxonomy): Eukaryota > Viridiplantae > Streptophyta > Magnoliopsida > Fabales > Fabaceae > Lathyrus > Lathyrus sativus. Next base: position 541,840,261 of record OZ012739.1, on the reverse strand, counting down.
TCATCTCTAGAAGAATTTCAATCAATTAGGATATTTTCTTAATTTAAAACGTTAAGCCTTTAGGAAGTTATATTTTAAGTTAAGACCTTTTTATAAGATATTGAACTTCCTCAAAACGATTAATTAGATTTAGAACCATATTTCGTTTTAATTAGTCACTCTTAAAACCTTTTCTTAATTAATCCATGAAAGTGTGAATCCTTAGAGTCTAGCACTCTTTGGGTCCTTAAGTGATCGCTCTTGAGGTGCACACCTTGAGTTGCGGTCGTTTCGTCTTTCATCTTTAAAAACATCTCAACTTTGCATAAACCTTCCAAAATTCGCAAACCCTAATTCGAGCAATACGCTCACCCTAGTTTAATCTACACACCAATATTTTCAAATTATTTTCATAATTAAATTACGAAAGTATCGAGTTCTTGGAGTCGCGCATTCCTTGAATTCGAGAACAATTACTATCAAGGTGTACACTTTGAATAGTATATCATTCGAACTTTCGTTCCTAAAACACTTTCTAATTATTTGGATAAATATTCACTATCCAACAAACATATTTCATAATTAATGGAATGAAAAAGATGTCGTGAGGATCTAGCATTCCAACGATATCCCGACTAATTGATTACGAGGCCGACGTCTCATTTATCGAGTAGTCGTCATTCCTCCTAATATACAACCTCTCTAACCTCATTTCTCACCCTCGTGTGATTGAATCAAAATCTCTTTCAATTCAAACTCTTTCTCTTCTAAACTACCCATCAAACGTGTTTCGAATGAAAAAGATGTCGTTGGGATCTAGCATTCCAACGACATCCCGACTAATTGATCGCGAGGCCGACGTCTCGTTTATCGAGTAGTCATCATTCCTCCTAAATTTCCAACTCGTCTAATCTCGTTCCTCATTTTCGTGCGATCGAGTCTAAACCCTAGTATGTCTCTAAACCATACGTCAAGTTCAAACCATTTTCTTAATTAAATTGCGAAAGAACTGAGTTCTTGGAGTCTCTCACTCCTTGAATTCTTGAGTAACCATTCTTAGGGCGTACACTTTAGGTTGTGGTCCACTCAACCTTTCGTATATAAAACACGTGCCCTAACTATTTGGACACATATCGTCATTGTCCATTCAAATACGATTTCATAATTAATTGAATGAAAAAGGTGTTGTTGGGATCTAGCATTCCAATAATATCCCGATTAATCGATTGCGAGACTGACGTCTCGTTTATCGAGTAGTCATCATTCTCCCTTAAAATATTCAACCTAACTCTCTTCTCTCGCCCCCGTGCGATTGAAACTTTCTCAAACATATTTCGTAGTTAGTCGAATGAAAAAGGTGTCGTTGGAATCTAGCATTCCAATAATATCCCGATTAATTGATTGCGAGGCTGACGTCTCGTTTATCGAGCAGTCGTCATTCTCCATCAAAATTACCTAACCAAAATCATCTTTCTCGCTCCCGCGCGATCGAAACCTTAAACCTATTCAAATATATCCTCTAACCAAGACATCCAATACGATAAACCAAATTCCTCGCCCTCGTGCGATTTCCAATCCAAATACCTTTTGTCAAGAACATTGTTCAGTCCCTTCTTCCGCGCCTAACAAACTCGTGCTTCAGCCTCCCCTAGCGAGCAGACAAGCCAACGTTTAGCAGTTAGAATGCGACCTAAATACTCGTTCATTTTCAAACCCTTTATCATAGCCAGCCGAACTACGGCTGCTCTGATTTCTCGCGTCCGTTGAGAATACGTAGGCATAGGATTGCGATGATCCTAGCGAGCACTTTTCCACTCTTCCTTCTTTCCCACCTTTAGGTTCCCGTACCTTTTACCAAGAACATTGTTTATTCCCTTCTTCCGCACCTAACAAACTCGTGCTTCAACCTCCCCTAGCGAGCAGACAAGCCAACGTTTAGCAGTTAGAATGCGACCTAAATACTCGTTCATTTTCAAACCCTTTACCGTAGCCAGCCGAACTACGGCTGCTCTGATTTCTCACGTCCGTTGAGAATACGTAGGCATAGGATTGCGATGATCCTAGCGAGCACTTTTCCACTCTTCCTTCTTTCCCACCTTTAGGTTCTCGTACCTTTTACCAAGAACATTGTTTATTCCCTTCTTCCGCGCATAACAAACTCGTGCTTCAGCCTCCTCTAGCGAGCAGACAAGCCAACGTTTAGCAGTTAGAATGCGACATAAACACTCGTTCGTTCCCATACCAAACCTCCTTACCGTAGTTAGCCGAACTACGGCTACTCTGATTCTTCATTCTCTTCTGAATGTAAGATACGTAGGCACAAGATTGCGATGATCTTGGCGAGCACAATCCCCTCTTTTTCCCGTAGTCCCACGAACTACGATTGCTCTGATTTTCCACTTCTTACAAGTGAAGATACGTAGGCACAAGGGCCCCAATCCTTGGCGAGCACCCTATCTTAAAACCATCCATTTCCCCCATAGGAGAAACCTTAGAAGAAAACAAATAAGTGTAGCTAACTTTACTCTCGAATCGATCAAGAGGTTCCCGTTGAGTACAACGGACGTAGAGGGTGCTAATACCTTCCCTCTGCGTAATCGACTCCCGAACCTAGAATATTGGTTGCGATGACCATGTTCTTATCTCCTTCAAGGTTTTATCGATATTTTCCTATTCCATCCTTGGAATGAATAAAGTTCGGTGGCGACTCTGTTTCAAACAGTATTTTTCCGCGACCATCGTGAGGATCGTATTTTTCGAGGTACGACAGATGGCGACTCTGTTGGGGATCGAACAGTATTTTTTCGTGGCCATCGCGAGGATCGTATTTTTCGAGGTACGACAGCTACGCAGGGGGGTACAAATAGCATCTAAGGCCCATTATCCAAAATAAAAGTTCAGTTAATGAAACGAATCGTTTCATTAAACTCACGTGGCAGGTCAATTGGTCAAAGGGAATCAAGATTGAATCACAACCACTGGATAAGTGGAGGTCAAAGGGTCAAGGCCTGATGTGGCATCCACATATGCGCGCCTGAGGAAATAACCAGATGGCGGAGCACGGTGGCTCCGGTCATCTTCTCCGGTTGGGGGTGACTGTAGCAACTCTCAAACTTAACCAAATTGCATAGTTTTTGATGATGAAAAGGATGTCATTTTAAGCAAGTTTGATGTTGGAGAAATTCCCATTTGAAGTGTGCAAAGTTATGAAAATGACCTATAATCAAAGTTTCCCAAAATACTCCTGCCTTGTAAGCTTCATATCTTGAGCTCTACAAATCAGATGAAGGACTTCTAGTACTTTTTGGAAAGCTAAGATCATAAGGAAAAATGTTCATGTTTGGGTCAAAGTGAGGAGAAACTTCCTTCTAGGTCAAAAATGTCTTGGAAGTTGGTTGACTTTTGTTGACCAAAATCACATTCATCTGATGACCTGTAACTTGTCAGCTTCATATCTCGAGTTCTAGAAATCCAATGGATGAGTTCTAGTACTCAAAAGAAATCCAGAAACATGCTCTACAAGTTTCATGTTGGAGTCAAGATGTGATGAAACTTGTATCTTGAGATATGTGGTCTTGAAGTTTGGCACTAAATAGGGGATTTTACACTGACAAGCGTAGAAATCCTAGCTTAGCAACTTCTCACACTCTTGATTCTTCTTGATTTGATCTTGGAATAACTTCTTAGATACCTCAACGCAACATTCCATGATCACAAAGACTTGGAATTGAGTCTTAATCTCCTTCAATTTCCCAGTTGACTTAGGGTTGACCAGATGAAAACCCTAACTGCACCACCTTTGACTGGGGCTTTTTGCACTTGATATAATTACTTGAACAAGCTCCTCAATGACCCTCAAGACATTCAATGAGCTTATATAATATTCTCCATCCATAACCATGGACTCAACACCACTTGATGAACCTCACATGGCCTCTAAGATAGGAGGTAAACCATATTCATTCATTTGCTCTTTTCATAGAACTTTTACTTTCGTCTGATAATGATATGCTCTTGATAGCTTGAATGAGACCTCTTGATTAGGCTTAGAAACTCTGGGTAATCTCCTCTTGCTAGGAACACCTCTCCCAATCCCCTGTAAATGGACAATGGTATGCAAAATGCACATGCTAATGCCATGAGAATGCAATGAAACATAAACCAGGTAAAGAAAAGGTTGAGCAAATTTTAGGGTGCAACACATGTTAGGAAAACTTTCGACACAAGGAGTCAGTCCCTTACTGGAATTGTCAACTCTGATGCTAATAATGGGTTATCATGATGGGAAAGCATTCACGTTGGGTCAAATACTCATTTAAAAGTCAAAGACTCATCCAAACAAGTGAGAGACACCACATATTCACCAACAATCTTAAGGTGATAGGTGTATGGGTCCTATTACTTATAAATTGCTCAACCTCCACTTTTCTAAGCAATGTGTAACTTAGAACTCACACTTGTTTCTTAACACTTGATTATATTTTTACTATGAATTTTTGGTTGATTCTAAGTGTGTAATTGTCATAGTTGTGGCTTCTTTTCAGTATGATTTCTCTTAGGTTCTATAGGATAGAATTTTAGTGAGTAAGTGTGTGAAAATTGTGAGTATGTGAGAGTTTGTTAGGATAAGAATGAATGAAATTGTGTGTGATTTGTGTTGTATCATGTGATGAGGGTAAGAGAAAAGCGAATGGAAATTTGCAAAGGTTGATAGAGACATTTTTTTTATGTATGTATGTGTATGGATGATGATGAGATATGATGAGAGTGAAAGAGTTTTGTAAAATTTGAGAAGTTTGTATTGTTTTGTTGTGAATGAAAGTTGTAAGTGGGAGATTTTACATGGAATGTATGGTGATGTGCATGATGATGTAATCATGAGTGATAATGAGATATTTTTGTCTTTTATGAAAATTTGTTGACTTTACATTGAAAATGAATTGATTGTGTGAAATAAAAAATGGTTGATAAATTTTTGTTGGTTTTTTTGGCTTGATGCAAAATGAAATATGTGATTTATTTTTTTGTATTTTGATTTAATGAAAATGTTGTTGATTTTTAAAAAGTGGAAAATAAAATATAGTAATTAAAATAAAAAGAGAAAAATAAGTGAAATTAAAATATGAAGTAATTATCTTTAAACTAATGTAAAAAAGACTAACTGTGTTTGGTAAAAATAGTGGTTGACTGATAAGTTAGCTTATACCTTATGGTTGATAGCTGATGACTAATGACTGATAGTTTATAGTTTATAGCAGATGGTTGGTGACTGATCGTTGATAAGCTAATTGAAGTGTTTGGTAAAATTAACGGTTCAACTGTAAAATAACATAAAAGATATTTTATTTATTTTAAACTAAAATACATTATAAAGGGTAACAAATATTTCTTTTTATAAAAACAATAAGGAATAAAATGAAAGAAAAGATGATAAGCTATAAGATAAAGTGCTATTTGAAATAACGTTTGAAAAATAAGTTATAAGCTAGTAAAACAAGTTATAAGTTCGTGATAAAAAAAACTATTATCGAACAGGTCTAAATTGCCATATGAGCTTATAAGCTATAAGATCGAAATTGGGGCTTACCAAATAGAACTTAATAATAAGATAAAATGGAAATGTCTAGAAAAAATTAGGGTACAACAGATACGAAATTATAAATTTTGTTACTTCGATACGTTTAACATACTTGTTAGAATGTCGTCAAATTTTTGGCGTTGTTGCCGGGATTTACTGAATTATTTAAACAAGACAATTTTTTTCTTTTTTTTATTTAACTTTTAGATTTAGTAATATTTTTTTTTGTATTTTATTTGCTCTTTTAGGCTCTGTTTGGTAAAAATAGCGGTTGATTGATAAATTAGCTGATAACTTATAACTTATAGTTGATGACTGATGACTGATAGCTTATAGCTTATAGTTGATGGTTGATGACTTATAGTTGATAAACTAATTGAAGTGTTTAATAAAATTAGCGGTTCAATTAGTTGATAAATTAAAATGACATAAAAGATATGTAATATATAATTGTTTTATTTAAATTAAAATAAATTATAAAGGGCAGTAGTGGACTTTAGTTAAAATAATAAGAACAAAAGTGGAAGAAAAAAATGATAAACTATAAGTCATAAGGTAAAACGCTATTTCAAATAGCGTTTAAAAAATAAACTATAAATTAATAAAATAAGCTATAAACTCGTGATGAAAAGACTGTTATTAAAGAGGTCTTGTTCTAGACTGGGCCGACGCTTGGCCCATAGTTGAGCAGGCCCAAACCCCACCAGATTGGAAGGCCCAATAAGACCTCATCGTCGGGCAGAGACCTGTCAGACAGAACATCCCCTCCCGTCGGGCACGAACCAACGGCAGTCGGGCAGGATCCTTATATCTGCCCGGCTTGCCTCTCTTCTGCCCCACGGTCGGGTAGAACCCATCCAGCTCGGGAAGCTCCTCTGACCTCCCCCACGTTCTCAACGTGTCCCCTACGCGGAGATACATCATCAGGTAACTATCCGTGTCCTGATTATTCGGCCCTTAACCTTCCGGATAGCACGGAACAGTTGCACTAGGGCGAAGACCACGTGCTGATCTTCACGACGCCACGTCAGCCCTAGCAGTTACAAGCGTTGGGCCTGCCAGCCCATTCCAACGTATAGTAATCATTGGCCATGCGTTGGGGGCTCATTATAAATACCCTCTTCCATTAGAGGGTCAAGTAATATAATTCTTACTCCTTTCTCTCTGTACTTCTTATCACTCTGTTCGTCCCTTACTTTGACATCAGAGTGTGTTTTAGTTACACCCCCCTCTATCCGTCAAGTTAACAGTTCGATCAGTGGCGCCATCTGTGGGAACATAAATCTCTCTCGTTCCTTCGAGCAGAAGAACCAAAGCTTTCAACTCTAACTTCAAATCTGCGAGATCATGACTAGCCCACGCCACGACGATGCTGTTCAGACTTCTGCCTTCGTCCCAATCACCAACAACGATGACCAGACTGGGCCCTCTCACGCCCATGAGGGTGACGTGAGAGACGGTCGGACTGCCTCCCCTTTGTCCGAGGACGCGGCACATCACGTCGCACCTCGAGCAAGGAGCCCGACTATTTTCCATCCCGTTCCCACGCCAGCTGAAACCGACCCAACGATGGCTGCCCTCTTCGCAGCCATCAACCAAACCAACCTGATGATATTCCAGCAGAATGAGCACATCGGGATGCTGGAACAAGATACCTCACCTCGCTCTCCCCCGCAGAGAAATCAATGTGAGGACTCCTAGAGCCCCTCTCCCCGTTAACAAGGGCGCTGACCACATCTGGAGAGGCCCCAACCCATGGCCTCCAAGAAGCGTGATCGATCACCTCCCCGAAAGGAGAGGCGTTCCCCGGTCTCAAGAGCGAATAGACCGGAAGCCCTAGGCAAGAGGTCGAGGGGACGTAATCAAGCCCCTCGGCATAATCCTTCGCCCCCGCGCTCCCTTATCTGCAGTGACGAGGACGACTACTGGACCCCCATGTCGCGGGAAATCATGGCAGCCCCATCCTCCACGGGACGGAGAAGCCGCCCGCACTCTCCACATACGACGGCACCTCGGACCCGGACGTCCGAGGAGCCATCAAGTGCAGGCTCTTCTCGACGAAGTTAAGGAAGGGAGCCATGGCTTGGTACAAAAGCCTGGAGCCTGAGTCCATCACGTTGTGGAGGGTCCTGAAGGATCTCTTCTTGCAACATTTCACGGTGTCCCGACGCCATCCGAAGACAGAGGCCGCCCTGGGCGCGATCATCCAAGCCCCGAACGAACCCCTCAGGAACTACATCGAGAGATTCACAAGGGAGGCGGTCTAGGTGACGACTTTAGACGACATGAAGCGTTACCTCATGGAGCAAGGCCTGTGCTATGACTCCAAATTCTACGAGGCCGTGGCAATCCACCGGCCAACCACCCTACGAGGCTTCCTCGAAAAATCCCGCCACTACATCCGGTACAAGGAGACCGAAGCTGCTAATTCAGCTCGGGACTCCCGTAACCACGAAAACCCCCGCGGATCCTGGGAAAAGGGAGCTCCGGCCCCCCGACGAGGGGGAGATCGAAGAAGAGATGATCGTCCTTGAGAGCCCCGAGAGTAGAAGGGCCCCGCAGGCCGCTTCACCGAGTACACGATCCTTGTCACTTCCCACGAGCGCATCCTAGCTGAGTGCGCCAACTCGGAGTTCGTTCGGGGAGGTGCCTGTTTTCCTAAACTAGCACCCCTCAAGGCCAATGTGGACAAGTCCAAATACTTCCGCTTCCACCGTGGCCACAGGCAAGTCACCGAGGACTGCATCTACCTGAAGGATGCAATCGAAATACTCATCAAGGATGGCCACTTGAAGAGATACACCAGGAGAGGGGATACCCCTCGATAGGAGGCATACGAAGCCAAAAGGGTCGAGGACATCCCTCCTCCCTCCAACGAATCCGGGCTGCAGGTGGCCCTCAACATAAGTCGGCCTAAAGACTTGTTCTCCTTTAGAGAACACAGCCTCTCTACCGAGCACCCGTTGCCCAAAGAACCAATACGCCCCATCACCCAGTGGGAATACTACCCCACCGTGATGGTCATCTCAGGCGGGGCCCCGGACAAGCTCTCCATCGGGTCCGTGAAGAGGAAGTTTGACAAGTTGATGAGCAACAGCTCCGGCAAAATGAGCACTCTCGACAAGTTCCACGGTCGGTCTAACACGATCACGTACTACCTCGAAGAGCTGCCCAGAGGAGCCCCCAACTCCGTCATTCCCCTGCTGATTCAGGCACAAATGGACAACTTCGACGTCCGCCGTATCATATTCAAAGGAGGGAGCTCAGTGGATATCATGTATACCCACCTACTCTCAACATTGCAGCTCAACGAGACCAACTTGACCCCCTATGTCGGCTCCGACCTCTAGGGGTTCTACGAGACGACAACGAGACCATGGGGATACGTGGAGCTTAAGGTCACTTTCGGGGCACAAGAAACTGCTAGGGAAATCAATGTCCACTTCCTGGTCGTCGAGTGCCCGTCCCTGTACAACTGCATCTTAGGCAGGACGACGGTGACAGAGCTCACTGCGGTGCCATCGACAGTCTACCTAAAGATGAAGTATTACACCAGGCTGGGAGCCGTCGTCACCCTCAACGGGGACATAGAGGAAGCCCAGAGATGTTTCAAGGCAGCAATGAAGGGCCTCAGCACGATCGGCCCCTTACTAAAACGACTAAGCCTCCGCCCGTCCAGGAGAGCAAGCCAAAGAACCACGTCGACACTGTGGACCTCGACTGCCGCTTCCCCAACAAACAGGACCACGAGGGCGAAGCCGTGCACACTCCTCCCACGGTCAACAGACAACCCTTCCACCCAACGTGCCCCATTCCAGACGGGGACTTCGAGATAGTAGTCCTCGGCGACGGTGCAACCAGGAGCTTGAAGATCGGAGCGGGACTGCCCGACCTGGCGAAGAAGCAGCTAAAAGCCTGCCTCCGTGAGAATGACGACCTCTTCACCTGGAGCACCGCCGAGATGCCCGGCCTTGACCCTGAGGTCGCCTGCCACAAGCTCTCCATCAACCCAGCCTCCAAGGCCGTAGTACAACGTAGGCGTAGGCGGTCCCCTGAGAATTCGGCGGCTGCTGAAAAAGCTATAAAAGACTTAATAGAGGCAAATTTTATTTTAGAAGCCTGATATTCATCCTGGTTGTCCAACGTTGTACTCGTTAAAAAATATAATGGAAAATGGAGAGTGTGCGTTTATTACACCGATCTCAACCAGGCATGTCCCAAGGACGCCTATCCCCTCCCCAATATCGACAAGCTCGTCGACAACTTGGCAGGCTTCAAATTATTATCCTTCATGGACGCCTACACGGGATACAATAAGATCCCTATGGCTGAAGCCGACAAACAGAAAACGACCTTCATGATCGAGTCGAGCAACTATTACTACAATGTAATGCCCATCGACCTAAAGAACGTCGGCGCCAACTAGCAACGGATGATGAACAAGGTCTTCCAGAGAGAGATTGGCGACATGATCGTTAAATCGCGTATCGAGGTCGACCACACGACCCATCTCAAGAAGGTCTTTGAAACAGTAAGGAGGTGCATGATGCGATTTAACTCAGAGATGTGCACCTTCGGTGTCCGTGCGAGAAAGTTCCTCGGGTTTTACCTAACCGAATGAGGGATCGAGGCAAACTCAGACAAATGTCGAGCCTTCTCCGAGATTTCAACGCCGAGCACAAAAAAGTCGATACAGTCCCTGAACGGGATGCTCACCTCACTGTCCCACTTCGTCGACAAATCCGCACAACATGCCCTCCCATTTTTTAAGATATTAAGGAAGGAGGTCGCCTTTGAGTGGACGGAGGAGTGCGAACAAGCCCTCCTCCACCTCAAACGCGTCCTATCTGAGCCACCGGTCCTGACAAGACCTGAGGTCGGGGAAACCCTCTACCTGTACCTGGCCGTCTCCACCGAGGCCGTCAACACCGTACTAATCCGGGAAACCCCTAACGGGCAGAAGCCGATCTACTTCACGAGCAAGGCCCTCCACAACCCCGAGGTGAGGTATCAGTAGATCGAAAAAAAGGTCTCCTTGGCCCTCATCATCGCGGCCAGGAGACTCTGACACTACTTCCTGGCCCATACCATCGTAGTCAGAACCGAGCAGCCTATTAAACAGTTGCTTGGCAGGCCCGACATGGCGGGGCGCATGTTGAAGTGATCGCTGAAGCTCTCTGAGTTTGACATCATCTACGAAGGCAGGAAAGCGCTCAAGGCGCAAGTACTGGCCGACTTCGTCGCCAAGAGGACGCCCAACGCATAACTAAACCCTGGAGCCCACAAGTGGACCATCTTCGTCAATGGCGCATAGAGCTCCTCAAGGAGCGGCGCGTGCATTATCCTGGAGAACAAGGAATTCACGGTCGTGGAAGTGTCCCTGACCTTGGCCTTCCCGACGACGAACAATCAGGCCGAGTACGAAGCCTTCTTGGCCGGACTCCGCCTAGCAGAAGACCTCGAAGCCAAGGAGATAAAAATCTTCACAGACTCCCAGTTGGTCGCCTCCCAAGTCCGGGGCGAGTACCAAGCGAAGAACGATAATATAGCCGAATACTTGGCCCTTATAAAGGAATGGATGAAGAGTTTCGACTCCGCCGAGGTACAACATGATCCCCGCGAACATAACACACGGGCAAACGTGCTCTCAAAATTGGCGAGCACAAAGAAGAAGGGCGAGAACAAATCTGTCGTCCAAGAGGTTATTGCACAACCAAGTACGAAGAAGGCGAAAATGATGCTCGAAGTCAACGCCATCGGGGACAGAGACTGCTGGATGACCCCGATACACACCTACCTTAGCACGGGGCGCCTCCCCGACGAAGCTAAAGAGGCCAGTGTGGTGAAACGTTGAGCCTGCTTTTACATTCTGCTCGAAGGAAGACTATACCGGAGAGGCTTCTCGATCCCTCTTCTCAAGTGCGTCGAGAAAGCCAAGGCCCCGACTATCCTGCAAGAGGTTCATGAGGGCATCAAAGCGCCAACACCTGGGAGGATGGTCTTTGGCAAGGAAGGACTTACGGGCTGGGTACTACTGGCCGACGATGCAACAAGATGCGAAGGAACATGTGAAGAAGTGCGATAGGTGCCAGCGGTACGGGGACATGCACCTCGCCCACCCGAGCGAGCTCAAGTCCCTCTCCTCTCCCTGGACGTTCGCCTGGTGGAGGATTGATATCCTCGGCCCATTCACGATAGGCTCCTATAAGAACAAGTACCTGATAGTCGACGTCAATTATTTTACCAAATGGATCGAGGCCGAGGCCCTCGCCAAAACCACGACGCACAACATACTCTGCTTCTACAAGAGGAACATCCTCGTCAGGTTTGTCGTGCCCATGACCATCGTGACCGACAATACTACACAGTTCACTGACAAAAACTTTCAAGACTTTGTGACCAAGCTCGGGACAAAGCAACACTTCACGTCAATCAAGCACCCACAAACGAATGGCTAGGTGGAGGCTGCGAACAGAGTCATTCTGCGGGGCCTGAAACGTCGGCTCGGGGACGCCAAGAAGAGATGGGTCGAGGAACTGCACAATATACTCTGGGCATACAGAACGGCGCCCCACTCGACCACCGGGGAGACCCCTTTCGACTGACATACAGAACCGATGCGGTAATCTCGGTAGAAATAAGGGAGTCGTCCAGAAGAATTGAATCCCCCCTCGAGGAGGAGACCAACGAAGAGGCCCTCAGAGAAGAGCTCGACCTAGTCGAGGAAATACATTTAGTGGCGGTGAAACAGAAAATTTCCCTCCGCTACGATAGCAGGGTCATAAAACGTGAGTTCCAGATCGGCGATCTGGTCTTACGGAGAAACCACAAAGACTTGCGTGAGGGCAAGCTCGCTGCTAACTGGGAAGGCCCCTATCGTGTCCGAGACAAGACGACACACGAGGCCTACTACATTAAGAACTTACACGGGGACAAGATAACTCGACCACAGAATGCTGAGAAGCTAAAAAATACTACAGTTAAACACTGCCCGCGACGACATGCCTCGCGACCACAAGAGCGCGACATGGTACCAACGCGTCTCCCTGAACCCAACGAGATAACAAACGCCTGCCTTTTGTGTGTGCGAGCAGAGTGCTCTGTTCGACAGGGACCCCTCAATTGAGAGTCACCGCCGCTGTACCGAGATAGGCAGAACACCCAGCTCGCGTGGTCCTTCTCCGTAACTGACCAAGGAGCCACCCCAGTCACCCGACCAGTTCCCTAAACTACTAGGCACAACAAATAACATCGAGCTACCACTCCCAATAACATACAAAACGTGTGAACGAGCATACAAAATGTGCAAACAAGCATACATAAGTAAACAAACGAGCACACACAAACACTTAGGAAAACGATGAATTTTCATAAACGGGCACAAACCCAACTGTAAAAAAATTACAAGTAAGGGCACGCGTCCCGGGCAGCAATCAAAATGAAAAAACTAGGCATGCATGCCAAAATAAAGTTTGGCACGCAGGCCGACAAAACAAAAGGGGCACGCAGGCCGCCATCACCTAATCAACGTGGCCCTCCTTGTCTTGGGCGACTTGGTTCTCCTGCTCGTCCTCGGATCTGCCGGACGCAACAATGCGGCCGCCTTGGATCTGATGATAGGGGCCAGCCCCTTCGGTCACCAAATCCACGCCAGGATTGACAAGACGAAGCTGGTCCACGACACTCTTGAAGCCCACCTCGACGACCCCCAAGCAATCGTCTTCCAACAGCCCGATCTTCTCCACCAACTCCCGTCGGGAAGCCAACACCCTCTCCTCGTCGGACTCTTCCTCAGCAGGAGCGACCAGACCCTCGAACTCAGCAACCTGACTCCTCTTCCTGGCCAGCTCGTCTTCCCCGTCCTTCAGCATCTTCTCGAGCTCCCCGATCCGCTCGTGGTGGACCTTGTCTTGCTTCTGATACTCCCTCTGGTCGGCGACCATCTTGGGCCGAACTTCCTCGGACACCGCCAGCTCACCCCGAACGGTAGCTAAATCCGTCGAGGAACACCCTTCCTCATTCAACACGAGGTCCGTCTCAAACTCCCTCACCACCGAAGTCAGGTCATCGGATAACATTTTCCTCCGAGCCTCCTTGTTGGCAGCTAGGATACTCTTTGTTTCTTCAGGAGCCACAACGGGGACATTCCCCCTGTAAAGAAATTGGGCCAAAGATAACAAGGGGGAAGGACAAAACGCCTCTCTGAGGATCTGTCCGTCAAGTCGATCGGGGACGTCTCAATCTCTCATCGCCTCTTGGAGGCCGGAGGCTGCGCCGGGGAGCCGCTACCTTCCAAAGACAAAGTCAACCTCGTCGGTTCAGCGACAACCTCCTTCCTGAAAGCAGCGGCCCTCCCTGAGGGACGTAGGGCACCCCCTTTAGCAGCTTCTTCATACATTCTTCCAGTGAGCCCATGGCACCTGCAAGAAGAGCACAAGAAAACAGTTAGTACAGAAAGCTAAAACAGAACAAAGGAAAGCTGAGGAAGCGGCCCACTTCCTAAAAACCGATGAGCCTCTGCCTTGGTCTGGCACTCGAGGAGGGCCCTCGTATTGATGCACCTGGTCTCGGTCATGATCACCCCGTCGATGTCACGAATGTACTGCCCATCCAGGGTCATGCACTTATGAGGGGGAAGACGCGCGACGAAGTCGACCAATTTCTAAAAAGCCAGGCTATCCTCCTCGCCCAGGTGGTTAGGTCGGTAGATAAAGCTCTCTGTACTAGAGCGGAAGTGCAACTCCATCCACTCTAAGGGGAAATGGGACTCGAAGCTCTCCACGGACTCACCGTCCACGATGGTAACCTCTCTCCGGAACATTGTATTGACGACCTCATCCGTCTCCAGCATAACCATGAACCACCTATCCTTGAGCCCCCGAACAGATTTTGTGTATGCATGGAAGAGCCTGGTCGGCTGCTTCAGGGATACCTAGTTATGTCGACCAGCCACAGTCTGCCGCTGCAAGTGGAAGACACAGAAGAACAATGGTATGGTGGCCCTGAGCTCAAGATAATTGCAAATAATCTCGAACGCACGGAGAAAGGTGAGGGAGTTGGGGTGAAGATGAGACGGCGCCAGCATCAGGTAGCCGAACACTCCTTGCTGAAAGCTCGTGAGCGGAAGACGCATCCCCGCCTCCATGAAAGCAAATTCATACATTGGGAATCGGCCCCCGTCGTAGCGAGATCATATATGATCCAGTTCCTGAGGCCTACATGCTCCAAATTGATGGGGAGCCCCGACCTCTCTGTCTTCAATCACGGCAAAACATCTGAATCGTCGAGCACAAACCGCGACATATAATTGAGGGGTTCGTCCTCGACCCACTCCCCGACCGGCCTGTTTGGTGGATCCACGAAGACCTCATCTCAGCGACCCTCATTGTCGTCGGACATATGCCACATCGTTTCCTCTTCTTTGGGGGCAGCCATTTACCTGAAAAGCATAGGAACTTGGTAAATTCGACAGCCAAATCAAATCCACCCTTCCACCGCAGTTCAAGTGAAAGGGCGTGGACGCCTGGGCGCCTAGAAGACCATTTTGGGGTAACCCGACCCTCCAATGTGCCCGGGGAATGCAGCCTTTTATCCTCGGCACCCTCATCAATCGTCCCCGGGGTATTCATCGACTACCCTCGGGACATTCAACATTCATAGATCCTCCATGGGCCGCTCATCGCAGGGGCCGGGGACAGTCAGTCAAAACCCTAGTTTTGAAAGACTCTCCGGCGAATTCGCCGGAAAAGCTCACAGTCACCCTGGCATCCCCAGCGGAACCACCGGGAGCACCGCCGGAAGTACTATAAAATATCAGTATGGAGGCAGAGACTTACGTGATACGGAAGAAAAAAGCGGTCGCGTCAAGCAGAAAGACTATAGGCGTCGAGTAGAAAGACTGAAGGCATCGAGCAGACAATTCAGAGGGTCGAACAACATCAAAAGGAACGAATGAACGAAAAGACGAGTTGGGCCCACGTATATATACGCCCTAGCATGGAAAATGAAGCGTCGCTAGGCACTTAAGTGCCTAGCCCGTAGCCTCAATAGGATGGCACGTGGTGACCATCAACCTTCCCTACGTCTCTTCAGATTCCCCTCATCGACCGCGGGCTTCCCCTACATCATAGGCTCGTCCGACTAGTAAAGTCGTGGCCTGCCCAAAATAGCAACATGCTCGATGCTTTTTGCACCTTAAGTCATAGCTCGCTTGACCGCGAACAACGACTTGGGGGGCTACTGTTTTGGACTGGGCCGACGCTTGTCCCATAGTCGAGCAGTCCCAAACTCCACTAGGTTGGAAGACCCAATAAGATCTCATCTTTGGGCAGAGACCTGTCGGACAGAACATCTCCTCCCGTCGGGCACGGACCAACGGCAGACGAGCAGGATCCTTATATCTGCCCGGCTTGCCTCTCTTCTGCCCCACGGTCGGGCATAACCCATCCAACTCGGGAAGCTCCTCTGACCTCCCCCACGTTCTCAACGTGTCCCTTACGTGGAGACACGTCATCAGGTAACTATCTGTGTCCTGATTATTCGGTCCTCCACCTTCCGGATAGCACGAAGCAGTTACACTAGGGCGAAAACCACGTGCTGGTCTTCACGACGTCACGTCAGCCCTAGCAGTTACCAGCGTTGGGTCTGACAATCCAGTCCAACACATAGTAACCGTTGGCCCTGCGCTAGGGGCTCATTATAATTACCCTCTTCCACTAGAGGGTCAGGTAATCTAATTCTCACTCGTTTCTCTCTGTACTTGTTATCACTATGCTCGTTCCTTACTTTGGCATTAGAATGTGTTTCAGATACACTCCCCCTCTGTCCATCAAGTCAATAGTTCGACAACTCAGACGCGTAGCCGGCCAGCGATCTCTCTGATCAAGTACAATTGGGTCTTTTATTATTATATAAACTTATAAGCTATAAACTCAAAAATGATCGTGTCAAACATAGTCTTATTGTTATTTTTGTTTTATTCTATTTTCTATTTTTCTAATTTTCTAATTTAGTTTTTATTTATTTGTTTAATTGCAATTTTGATTTTTGTATTTTTATATTTGGTCCTCTCATTTTAAAATTTGGATTTTTTATCCTGTTTTGTTTTGGAAATTTTAGCCCCCTTCTAATTTAAGGTTAAATTTTAATGATATGGTAGTCAATTTAATGATGTGTCACTGCTATGCAACAATTATTTTCACGTTATTATTTTTTATTTTTTATTTGATAGTAATATAACTAATTTTATTTTAATAATAATATAAATTATTATATTTTTTTAAAAAAACTTTTAAAATACAATAAATTTTTAATTATTTCATTTCAGATATATTTTTAATTATATATTATTTTTTAGTTTAATTATATATTAATTTTTAGAAGATTTGAAGAATTATTGACTTTTATTCTTAAAATTAAAATTTTGCAAAACAGTCGGACCCGTGCTACTTAGGATATTGGGGGTGAGTTAGTGCCATCAAAGCCACTGAAGCTTAATTAAAATATTTTAAATCACACCAGTAAAATTCAAAGAAATACTTGTAAGTGCCAAAGAAATAGTTGGTCCACCATAGAATTTGTCAAAATATTTGCAAGCAAACAGTTTTATAAGTGCCAAAGAAATATAAAATTCAAAGCAATTGCAACTATATATAACTTTCCATCAAAATAGCATGATTGTGGTCCACTACATGATATCATGGTAAACTGAATGCTTCAAAGGTGGCATGAAAGAGAGGTATTACCAATTCACCATAACAAGTTTGACCATTTGATAAAAGACAGTGCAAGCAAGTAGGCACTCCTTAAATTTTTAACCATACAATAAAACTTTTATATTAAAAAAATATAATACCGTGCATAGCATGTAGCAAAATATATAATGAATTCTAGAAACGGGTGAAGAAACCTACTGGTGTATATTAAAATACTATATATCTGTGAAAACCTATCAAGCAAGCTTTGGTGTCTCTTTTGGCATATATTCGCTTCAGCAACCTAGGTGATAGATAAGGGTTCAATTCTCCTATGTTGCAAAATTTTAATTTTTAGATATAAAGTCATAAGGGTTCATTTCTCTCATGTTGCAAAATTTTAATTTATAGATAAAAATTCACTAACTATTCAAATTTTCTAAAAAATAATATATGATCAAAGAATTTTAAAAAGTCACTAACTATTCAAAAATTTGAATTTTAAAATGAAGGATCAAAACTAAAAAAATTTATATAATAGGGAGAACAAAGTTGTAATTAAGTCTTATTTGTTTTTTTTTAATATTTATATTTGTTTTTATTTTAATTTATGTTTTTTTGTTATTGTTAATTAGTGTAGTACTATTGAGGTATTTTTTGGTTGTTTATGCGAGATTAAGGATATAGAAGACAACAAGAGCAATTTGAAAAACAGGCAGTGTTAAGTCAAATAGTATATTTATCCAAGTCTCACATTGGGTAGTAGAAAAAAAATAGAATTTGAGTATTAATATAAATATAGATAGTTTTAGTTTTCAACACAACAACAAAATGTAATCTTTTGGGTGTATTGGAGATTTTGGTAGTTGTTTGTTTAGAGAGAATTTTTTATTTTTCTTTTAAAAATTAGTTTTGTTGAGAGAGTTTCCTATTTTTCCGTACAAAAATAGTTTGTTGAAAGATGATTTGCAATTTTTCTCTCCAAAAATTGTAATTGACAATATAACCCTGGCTTATTCGTTTGTGGGAGTGGGCATAATTGTGATTCGAATTTGTCTTTCAACTTGATATTAAATGGTTGGGTTGGTAGTATTTACCATAATGAATTCCAAAATTCGACCGCCTATTGGGTTTTCCTGGTTGATGACACCATCATTACCAAGGTCACTTCGAAGGTTGTGAGAAGGATTGGTCGTCGAAGGAGTATTATATTTGATGCTCGAGTCTTTATTTTGATTATTAGGATAAGTTGGTTGAGGATGGTAACTTTCATAAGTAATGCCAACAGGCTGCCAAAAACAAGTTTAAATCAGTATGACTTAACATATGGAAAAGAGAAAAAGGTAAAGTCACCTGTTCAGGTTCAAGTTGAGGATGTGAGGTTGTTGCTCAGAGGTGTTGCCACTCCTTTTCTTTTTTAGAAGTGGCAGTTCACTCTCTTTAGTACCCTCCTACTCGAGGACCGTTACAGATGCAGTCCTTGTTCTTTTTTTTCTTCTTCCGAAAGAGGCCTCACCTAGGTTTGCGTTCACCTCAGGGGGCACAATGTTGGTCTCAACAATTTGGGCGCCAGCAGTTGATGTTGATGGTGGAGGAACAAGAGGATTCTCTTTGTTATCACTGATGCAAACTCACTCTCTTTCTAGGGAGACTAACGAAGATCGACAAAATGAGTAAAAATAGATGATAAAATCCATATACAAATCAAGTCTTCATCATCCGAAGAATCGCCAGCGTCATTATCTAGATCTCTTGGTTTGGATGGCCTTCTAGAGGTGGAGGCTTCAGTTGCTCTCGGTCCCTAAGCAAACAAGTTTGGGTTAGAAGTGTCGACGAAAATAAAAGGGAATAATTTAAGGGGTTAGTATTTACCCTTGCAGCCCTTGAAGTATTGGTGCCTTGAGAACCATCAGCCAAAGCTTTTGGATTAGTGGGAATACCTTCGAGGGGAAAACATGATATGTTAGCCTAAGAAGATCTAAAATAAAAATAAAAATCAGTTTGAGAGCATTCAAAAAACCTACCTCTTCTCTCAATAAAGAAAAATCATCAACTAAACATTGTGTTATGAGCATATGGTTAGGCACAATAGCCATATGTTATGCCCACCACTCTTCAAATTCCCAAGGGAAGTGGTAGGAAAGGGTGTAGTCGAAAGCGTGAAAGAAGACTTCTTTATTTTGGTAAAAGGAGTGGATGCCTTTAAGCCACCTCTAACTAGTAATGTCAATGGAACAAAAGAAGGATTCACATTTAGGAATGAGGCATTTGGGAATCAGCTTGCTCAATCCAAATTGCCTGGCTACCAAGCTTGGCTGGTAGGGTGTCACCCTCAAACCTATCTTGGCAGCAGTGAGTCTGTTCCATAAAATGGTGGGGTTGAAGTATAAAAATAAAATGTTTTCTATCTCATCTTGTTCTTGTCAGGTAGGATTAGGGTAAGGTTTTCTAAACCATTCAGGACCGCACTATCGATTGGCAAAGGGTGCCACCGTCTCAGTAAAAATTTTACACCTGTAAAACATTTGGACATAATTTTCAAAGGACTCTAAGGAGACCACCTTCCCATCATCGGGAGTAAGTTTAACTAGTCTAAGCCCTTCGAATCCTACTTATGGGTTAGGAGGAACTCTAGTTTTTAGGGAGGGTTCAAAAGTGGCATTCAACCACAATTGTAAGAGGCAGATAGACCCACCTATTTGGAGGCTTTCAAGGTTTTCTTTCCTTACCATGTCTATAATAACCAACCCTAGGGATTCATAGAGGCCAATGAGTATTTATCTGCTCAGGTAGGTTTTTCTTCCTTCGTGGAGTTGTGTAGCTAGGGGTGTGTATTTCTTTGCTACATAGACAGATTGAGTGTTGAAAACATACCTCGTGATCCAGTAAGTGAGGAAGGCAATGTGTTCATGCGCAGAGATTCAATTTGATATTTCTCTATGGTCTTCTATAAATGAGTTGTAAGTAGTCCTAGAGAAGTTGAATGCATGATCAATTTTTGTTTTCCTTAAAGGATCGAAATCCAGCCCAGTTGGTGGAAGGCCAACTATATAAGCTAGGTCGAAAAGGGTAGGAGTTAACATCCCACAGGGTAGTTGGAACATGTTTGTGGATGTTTCCCAAAAGCACATGTAATAAATGAGCATGTGAGGGTTATATGATGAACCCAATGTGGACAGCTGGATTAGGTCAAAATCCCTAAATCCTTTAAAAAATGCTTCTTCTTTTTCTCAACCATGTCCAACCACTCCACGTACTCAGTATCCTCAGTTGGAGGAGAGGAACGAAAAATAAGATTCTTGAAAAGGTTGAAATAGAAAGGTTCATCAAGAATCACTAGTGGTTCATAACCAATAGAAATGGGGAAGAACTCTTAAAGCACTTAAAGTGTGTTTGGTTCAATTTTTTATGAGGGGAGGGGAGGGAATTTGAGGTAATCAGAATCCCTCCTTAAGCATTTTTCGTTTTTGGAGGGGAGGGGAGAGAGAGGAGTTATGATAAAATCTATTTTTATTATATTGACAAAATTACCCTCACTTTTTAAATAAAATTTTAATTTTTTATATTAATATTATACCTTAATTTTTGTCACCTTATTAGAATTACACCATATTTTTTAAGGGGAACTCCATTATTTTTATCATTATGGTTCATCTTTTTTTCCATGTGTTTTATTCTATTCATTTTTATTTAATATTTTGTTTATAGTAACTTAATTATTTTATAAGTTGTTGTATTGTATTACATATCAATATATATTTGTAGTATGAGTTGTATATTATGTAGACTTTAATTTTATAAATATTTATAGGATTAAATGGATCATCAAGATGAGAAAATGGTTCATATGATCATTGATCATATAATGTTATTTTATGACGTTTATCGATATTTTATTTTCATTTTAAGATATTTTAGATTATTTTAAATATTAAATAATCTGTGTTTGATTATCTTTGATGTTTAGGATTGACAAATTACTTTTTTTTTTTGTGAATATCATTTATTTTTTAAAAAAAATTATTTAGCATGAGCGTTTAATATTTTAAGGGTAAAAAGGTAAATTAGTTTTAAAACTCCCTCCCCCTGTGAACCAAATATATATTTGATTAAAACTTCTCCCTCTCCTCCCTCTCTTTTGAACCAAACATATGTTCAATTAAAATACATCCCCTCACATCCCCCCTTCTCTTTATTAAAATTCCTCGCATCCCCTCCTTTGAACCAAACAGATCCTTGTTTCCTAGGAGCCATAAATGAAGATAAAATTATTTAAAAAATGCTCTAAATTCCATTTCATCTTTCCCTATGGCTTTTATAGCATTATTTGTCGATTCACACAACATGTGGCTAAAATCTTTTGGGGGGAAATTGAATCGTTTTTCTTCTTGTCTATTTAATGTGTTTACTAAAACACTTTTCACTTTACTTCCAACCTTCTGCAATTCATACACAGAAAGAACGAAACCTTATTCTGCTTATTTTTCCTTAAGAGCATTAATAAAAAAAATCTATTCTTTTCAATGGCGCTTCCAAAACAACACCATGCAGATTTTACCGCTGAAATCAACGTTCCTCTATTTATCAATGATCACACTTACGTACCTGAACCTCCTACGTCCAGAGCTCGCCGACCACCTATTTCTCTTCCTCGACCACACAAGTCTTCCTAACTCCTCTCTGTTTTAAGAGTTTTAGCTTCTATTTCTCTTAGTTTTCATGCGGTAAGAATGAAATTGGGTAGAGTATGGGTGGTTTCTGGAGAATGTTGGTGGTTGGCAGGGGTTAGGCCATCTTCTGCCGCCGACACCGTCGTCGGAGCCTTAGGAACTTAGGATTTTAGTCCTTCGGAGGTCCTCTCAAAGCATACCCAAATTTCCTAACGACGAGAGAAGGGTTATAATTAACTCCCCCTTTTCTCCCCATTAGAGGTACATTGGGAAAACTACCATAATTGAAAATAATCTCCACACCAAGTAGATTTTGATTGAATCAAGTAATGTCTTTAGCAGTTAAACCCATAAGCCTTTGAGACCACTAATGTGTATTCCTTAAATCAAAGAAAGCTCATGTACGGGGAAGATGATTTATGAACCCTTTATGGAAGAGCGGAGTACAACAAGAGATAGTCTTCCCTTTTTTCCTTTCATTCTTGTAATGTATTGAGTGATATAGATCTCCTAGGAGAGTGGGTATAAGGTTTTTAGATGCGAAGATACTGAAAGCATCCATGTCAACTAATTCAGGTATGTTTGGGAACATCACAATACCATAGATGCATAGAGCCAAGATAACACTAAAGACCACCCAACAACCCTTTTTGGCGTACTTCTGGGCTTTGTCCACCAAGAAAGCCAAAGTGAAGCCAGAGACCCCATTCCTGGTAACCACACTACCTACCAACTCAAACGCGCTCAAATAAAGAGCGGATGCAAGCTTCTCAAGATCAGGTTCCTCTTCTGAATGAAAGAACGGTACTTTATCCAGGATTGGGATTCCCAGGATAAAAGCAAACTCTTCCAATGTAGGAACTAATACATAATTTGGGAAGGTAAAACAACATAGTGGAGGATCATATAATTGCAGC
The DNA here is from genome assembly GCA_963859935.3 of Lathyrus sativus. NCBI lineage: Eukaryota > Viridiplantae > Streptophyta > Magnoliopsida > Fabales > Fabaceae > Lathyrus > Lathyrus sativus. The sequence continues at coordinate 541,817,424 of OZ012739.1, read as the reverse complement.
AAAGTAAGGATGACTCCCTACTCGTAACTCGTGACTTTACGGACAAGGCTCAAAATTCTCCCATAGTCTCTTCTAAACACCTCAAGAGTTCTAGGATCAGCCAAGGCAATTAGACCAAATAAAGCTCCTAACTCTGGTAGAGGAAACTTGTATAGAGTAACCTTCTTCCTCTCTACTTCCATCTTCAAAGAAAACTAGGACCAGAACCTAAGGAGAGATGAGAAACCTGAAACACATACACATGCAATGTAAAGATGAGAATGAATATACAAGTGCAGAAAAGGATCAAGGCATCAAAAGTTGTTGTGCTGCTGACTAAATTAGACCAGAGTTCTGCTCCAATAAGAAAACTAGAAATCCAGAATACCAAGGTGATAGAATACTACAAAATCCAAGATTATAAGTCCGTACTGACGAGAAAACTAGAAAACTGGGTTGGTTAGAGGTCAAAGTTTCCTGCAAAATCCCTCCCTCTCACAGGTAGGTTCTAGTCTTGAAAGGTACGACATCCTATGCAGGTCATCGGTATCATGGACTCTTAGGTCGAGTAATGATGATACGTTCGTCATTTTGGGTTTGGCATTATGGTCAATCAAGAAGGTCTCAATTGACTTCCCAATGAACGGTCTCCAGAGTCGTTAGTTTTCTAATTCAACATCCCTTGTACTGCCCTTACTGCGCAGAATAGGATGTCTTCAAAGAAAACCTCATCTGGACGTGAATTTTGTGTGAACTCTTGCGTGACTAAATGCCACACAAGTCCACACTACTCTCCACAATAATCTTGTGTGTATACTCAAGCCTGGGTATTCGGTTTATCTCTTATGGAATAACTCATCTAACAACACAACAACAGTAGTATAATAATAAAATACAAATGCAATAATATACAACAAATAATGTACATAAAAGCAAATAACTGTACAAAAGTAAACACCCCAAAGATATAACACAGACAAGCGCTAGGATTGACTCGCATAGGGAACCAGAGTCGCCAGCTGTCGCAATTGTAAAAAGGGCGGGCATAAACAAATAGAAGAGTCGTCATTGAACGTTATTTATCCCAAAGAGAGGGAAAGGAAATGATCAAAGAAAACCTAAAAGAAAGGGAAAAGACAAGGTCATATCAACCAAATCTTGGGTTCGGGAGTCAGTTACGCAAGGGGAAGGTATGAGCACCCCTCACGTCGGTTGTACTCAATGGGATCCATGCTTGTTGTCTAATCAAATAGTGTGTTATCTAAAAGCTACTGCTAAACGGGGGATAGAAAAGAAAAAGGGGACTCGATAGGACATTGTCGTCCTATGCCTACGTATTCCCTCGTGTAATGGGAAAATCAGAGTCAACGTAGTTCGGAAAACTACGGGTGATAAGGGGAAGGTTGCTCGCTAAGACATTGCCATCTTGTGCCTACGTATCCTCATCTGGTATGAGAAATCAAAGCAAACATAGTTCGGGAAAACCAAACCACTGGTTGGTTAGGTGTTTTTTATGAGTGACGTTAAGTTTCCATTCCAGCAGTTAAGGTCCATATCTGTTTGTGGCAGAACGAAAAAACAACGTGCTCTTTTCTAAAAATGATTTTAAGAGCAATCCCGAAGGATAAAAAGGTTTGAATTTGGTTTAAGAGTTTTAGTGAAGTGAGTCGAGTTTGTTTGAGATTCACGTTGCACTAAAGACTATGATATAGGAGCGAATGCATCACATATCGCCCAAGGGGCATACACTAAACACTCTAAGGGTCTTAAGGATTCCCATATACTTAAGACTCGTGGCGCATAATGTTTATCATTCTTTATTAAGTGTCTTAGAGTTGTTTGAGATGAGAAGAGAAGACACAAAAGAAAACACTAAAGGGAAACTAAAAACCATAATGTTATCATACAAAATGATCCTAAGGTTAGGATGAAAGGGAAGTCTACCTAATGTTATCATACAAATGATGGACCTAGAGTTAAGGTCAAAGAGGGACTATCCTAATTGTTGTCATGCAAAGGATTGAAAGCCTAATGTCTCTCCTATTCCCATCTTAACCAGAAAATAAGAGGGACTAGGAATCCTAAGGGATCATGTGAGCAAGCACAAGTAAACACCATCCAATTCAATCACAAATGACAACAAGAAGAGAAAGAGATTAAGAAGAAAGGTAAAGAAAAAGGAAATTGAAGTTTAAATAACAAAGAAGTATCAAACACACTTATTTCCATCTCAAACAAGGTAATCAATCATCATCAAGTCAACATATCAAGAAGAACAAAATGCCCACACACATCCAAACATCTTCAATAAGCATTATCAATCACAGAGGAAGATGAAATGAAATCAAATTGGACCAGAAACATGGTAGGGAAGTAGCACAACATATCACATTCCAAACATGTCAATGATCAAAGAGAGAGCACCAAGAAAATCAAGAACTTGCATCCCAATCATAAAAAAGTCACAAGTCAAAACAAAACAAACATGCACACAAAAACCTTGAAGGGAAAGGCATATGAGTATGACATGAACATAAGAAGAAGTCACAACATCAACATGATCATTAAGTTAGCATCCAATCATGAAAGCACAAGAGAGATCATACAAAGTTAAAACCAAGAACATGCCTCAAGAAGAATCAAGCACCAAAACATCCACAAAAGGGAAGCAACAACAAACAATCATTAAAGTTCCAAATGACTTGAAGAAAAACAGAATACCATTCAAACATAGACTAAAAAACATTTTTACACAATTTGCAAATTGAAATCAATTAAAAATCAAATAAAAAGGCAAATAAAACACATCATAAAAAATGGAAAATAGTTAAAACACAAACAAAAATCCAAGAGAATCACCATAAGTCAGAAACCATCATAGAATCATGTACTAATTTTGTCACCATTTTAAAATGCCTAAAAACAATTTTAAACTAATTAAAATCAAGCAAATAAACCAAAAATTTATGGAAAATAGAAAGATCACAAATAAAAATCAAATAAAATCACCATAGATAAAAGACCACCATAGGATCATATGATATTTTTCTCAGAATTTTAAAATGCCTAAAAATATTTTTAAACTAATTAAAATTGACTCAAACAAATTAAAATTCAATAAAAATAGCAAATTGAAAAACAAAAATGCACAAAAATAAAAATCAGAAAGAGAAAAATAAAAGGAAATTTTAGAAAATATTTTGGTATTTTTCTGATGAAAAATGAATTTTATATATATTTCTGAAAATAAAATGAAATTAAAAACAATTTTGAAAAAGAAAATAAAACAGAAAAAATAAAGCGCGTTGGAACTGCCTTCATTAAATGACGTGGTTAATCCATGGTGGATCTGAGTCAAACTCATCATATCCAACCAACGAAAGTCAAAAGTACAGGATTAAAACAAGTGGCATGATGGACGATCAGATCATCATCTTTAACATTTAGCCACTTGAAATCTGCAGAGATTTGCATAAATTCATTGATTCTTCAAACCATACCCATTGGAGCTCATAGTGATTTTATTTGATGCGTCTTTTCAAGATAATCTCAACCATAACATCGCGCCATATTTCTTTAAATCACATCTCACTCGATTTGGAAAAAACCAGAAGACAAACAAAACACAGATTTGAAAATTAACATGCTAAACTCAACCAAAACAAAAATATAACAATCCTAACAACATCAGCACACCAAGGGCTACATCTTAGCCACAAATTTGAGTTTAAATGGTTGAGAATTGTACCTGTTGAAGTTCAACTTTGAAGCTCTGAAAATGGAGTCCTCAAGCTTGATTCAGGCCACAATTCTTCAAGTACTTGAGCTGGTTAGCTTCACTGAATGATGATGAAGCTAACTAAGTGGAGATTTTGAGTGGTTAAGGTGTGGAAATGAAAAAACAAAGTTCAAGCTTAAGAGTCCAAATGGGATCTCAGCAGGGTAATTTTGGCTAACAAAGCTTGTGGAAATGGGTGGGATTGAGTCCTTATTTATAGGAGAGAAGTTTGGAATGCTAAGGGAGGGTGGATGATGCAAAATGAAACAAATTCGTGCACACATGTGTCATGAAAGAAGTGTGGCCTGCAACTCATCAAAACTCACACAAAACTTGTGTTTTAATGTTCTAATCAATCCAGGCAAGTTTATTAATCATGTTTAAATGAAACCTGTGGCTTAATTTGAATATTAGAGGCTATATCAACCAAATTCAATTCTGACTTCAAGTTAAAACTCAACCTTGAAATTCAAATTTTGCAACCATGGTTCTCACAATGTAGGAGGCTTTATGAGTTCATTCTTCTTACAATGGATGGAGGGAGATGCAATCTTTGCAATGTAAAAAGAAAGTATTTATTTGGCAACTTGAGCTAAGAGATATGATCCTTCAAAGTAGCTTGCATAAAAAGGTTCAAAATTACAAAACACTTAAAAAAATTTCAAGTCTTTTTAGGGGCCAAAAATGACCTATAATGTTTTGATAAAAACCAAGGCCTTCCATAGGTTTTTGACACTTCTATTTGAATAAAAATTGTAGAAGACATCTTCAAGTTCATTTTAGAAAGAGAATGGGCTCCAAATGATGAAAATTGACCAAGTTATGACCTTTGGAAGTTTACTAGAAAATCTCTTCAAAACTCAAAATGACCTATAATGTATTCACACTTTTGATGACCTTCCACGAACAATTGGACTTTTCCTTGCAAAGAGAACTTGTTGGGGATTATGAAAAGAGTTCATTAGAAAAAGAACCACCTCAAGATGTTGAAAATTAAAGGAGTTATACCCATTTGATCATAGAATCCACAATTTGTTAAATTAGGTCAAACACCTTGAACCAACTTTAAATCTCTTGAACATTTCTTGAAAATTAAGACATGGTGAATCACATATGACCTTGAAACAATGTTTCCTTGAATCACACTTGATGATGAGGGACCTTTGGGGCTTGATAATGCCACAAAGACAACAAGAAACCTTGCCTGAGGTTGAAGAAATATGTTCCTCTTTCTTGAGAAACAAGCCATGATACCTTGATCCCTTGTCTAGAACTATGATATGCAAAAATGAAAATGAAAATGCAATGAAACATAAGCTAAAACACAATATGAGAGATGGGAAAATTTTGGGGTGCTACACGTGGTAGACGACCATATCATAATCCCAGACTTCCTTCGATTCAACGATGAGCAGGGGCAACCTGCCCGTGATGAGGCTCAGTCGAAGGCCGACTGATTTCCCTTTTGTTGTATTTCCGGCCTGCATGCCGTAATCTTATATTTTATCTTTTTGTATGAGGCGTGGTTCCCTTTTTATTGTAACAAGTACAATTGCGGCCTTTGTGGCCGTCTTATGCTAGTATTTATTTTTGGTTGTATATGATTTGTTTTCGGTGCATGCTTTTACTTTGCTTAAATTTGCTAAGTGTCGCATGTTGCTTGTTACTTGTTCCCGTTGTATGGGCCATTCAAGTGAACAATTTCTTTAAGTCTCGGGGTTCGCTCGAAAAATTGATGTTCGATATTAGGGGAATTGGTCGAAAGGCCGGGGTCGTTTCAGGGCATGAGAGCGGAGCTCAGGTCACGTTTGTGGCCTGAGTTCGCAGTGTGAACTTCCCATTGCAAGTTGGGTGTTGTGTCTTTCATGGTACGTTGGCAACGGTGGGCTCGATTGAGGAACCGCTGTCGGGCAAGTGGTTAGTCCATTCTAGAGAAAAAGCTTTCCTTGAGTCATTTTAGTATACAACACTTGTACCGGGGCGTGCACTTCTGGTCGATACATTGTGCTCGTCGTGAGCACGTCGACGGATATGGCCTTAGCTATACTATTGTTTTAGCTTTTAGATGTTCTATGATCTAGTGAGTTCATCCCCGTTAAGATGTTTTAGGTAGTAGGCCCTATTCTCTGTTTTTTCTCTAACACAAGAGGGCCCTTCCCAGTTTGCCTTCACGAGAATCTTTGTGATTTCTCCTTAAGACGAGACTGCCCAGTTGGAAGTCTCGCCGTATGACTTTGGAGTTGTTCCTAATTGCAATTTTTTGTTTTAGTGAGGCCTCCCAGAGCGCAGCTCCCGACCGCACATCTTCGACGAGATCGAGCTCTTCCCTTAGTGCCTCGCTGTTGTTCTCCTCATCCAGGGGAGCTTCAGTCTTCCTGGAGGGTACATGTATTTCGATAGGGATTAACATCTCAGTCCCGTATGCTAGACGGAAAGGGGTCTCCCTGGTCGAAGAGTGGGGCGTAGTACGGTAGGCCCAAAGCACGCTGTGCAGCTCCTCGACCCATTTTTTCTTGGTCTCGTCTAACCTCCATTTGAGACCTCATAGGATTACCCTATTGGATGCCTCAGCTTACACATTCGTCTGCGGGCGCTCGACGGATGCAAAATGTTGTTTGGTTCCCAGGTGGGCGACAAACTCTTGGAACCTTTTGTCTGTGAACTGTATCCCATTGTCTGTGACGATTGCTTGGGGGATGCCGAAGCGAGCAAGGATGTTTTGCTTGTAGATGGGGAGAATATTATGGTCTGTTATTTTGGCCAGAGCCTCTGCTTCTATCCATTTTGTGACGTAGTCTACGCATACTATTAGATATTTGTTCTGATTTGACCCTACGACGATTGGTCCTAGGATGTCTAGGACCCACCATGCGAAGGGTCACGGGGATGCCATCGCTTTAAGCTCATTGGGCGATGCCAAGTGTGTGTCCCCGTGTTGTTGGCATTTGTCACATTTTTTACGTGCTCCTTTGCATCGTGTTGCATGGTCGACCAGTAATAACCTGCTCGTAGGGCCTTCCTTGCGAAGGATCTCCCTCCGAGGTGTCGGGAGTTGATCCCTTCGTGGATCTCACGCAAGATATGGGCGACCATTTCTTCCTCAACGCAATTGATGAGAGGGATGGAGAACACTTGGCTGTAGAGCTTATTTTTGACCAGGACGCATGAGCAGGCTTTGTGTCTAACCATGTTGGCTTCCTTTGGGTCCTACGGTAGTTCGTCTTTGGTGAGGTAGTTGTAAACTGGGGTCATTCAGCAGTTGTTGTTGCTAATGACGTGCACGTCGAGGATCATGAGAGCTTTCTCGATTCTAGGTCGAGTAAGTACTTTTTGGATGACAGATTTATTTTCCCCCTTCTTATTTGTGCTTGCCAGCTTTGACAGGATGTTTTCCCGAACATTGTGTTCTCAGGGAACATGTTTCACCTTCACCAATGCGAACTTCGTCATTTTTTCCTTGACCAAGGTTAAGTACTAAGATAGGTTTTCGTTCTTGGCCTGATACTATCCCCGTACCTGGAGGGCCACAAGCTGAGAATCTGTGTAGATTATAACTTCCTCAGCCCCCAAGTCTTCGGCAACATGCGGACCTGCGAGGAAAGCCTCATACTCTGCCTGATTATTGGAGGTGGGGAAACATAAGGTAAGTGAGACTTTGATGAGGATCCCTTCCTCATTTTCTAGGATGATGCCTGCTCCGCTCCCTGATGAGTTGGACGCTCCGTCAATGAAGATTGTCCACCTGTGAGCTCCACAATCTAGGGAGTCAGGCAAGGTCATCTCTGCCACAAAGTCGGCCAGTGCCTGAGCTTTAAGAGCTTTCTTAATTTCGTACTAGATATCGAATTCGGACAGCTCCAGTGACCATTTAAGCATTCTTCTGGCCATGTCTGAGCGGCATAACAGTTGCCTAATAGGCTGATCCGTGTGCACCTCAATTGTGTAGGCTAGAAAGTAGTACCTTAGTCTTCTCGTGGCGTTGATGAGGGCCAGGGCTACTTTTCCAATCTGCTGGTATCTAAGCTCTGGTCCTTGTAGCACTTTGCTCATGAAGTATACGGGCTTCTTCCCCTCGGAGGTTTCACGAATGAGGGCGGCGCTAACGGCTTTAATCGCGTCAGCAAGATAAAGATAGAGGATCTCCACACTACCTGGAGGTGAGAGGACTCGTGGTTCCGATATTGATTGTTATAGGTGGAGAAGGGCCTTGTCGCATTCCTCTGTCTACTCAAAATCCGTCTCTTTATGGAGGAGTTTGAAAAAGGGGAGAGTGTGTTGAGCAGACTTGGCCATGAATCAGGACAACAACGTGAGCATCCCATTCAAGGATTGGGTTGATTTCTTCGAATTCAGCATGGGGAATTCGGAGAAGGCTCGGCATTTGTCGGGGTTGGCTTCGATTCCTCGTTCTGTCAGGTAGAAACCGAGGAAATTTCTTGCCCGTACCCCGAATGTGCACTTTTCAGGGTTGAAGTGCATCTTGTACTTCCTGGCCTGCTCGAAGACTTTCTTCAAGTGGAGCGCGTGATCAGATTCCTCGTGAGATTTCATGATCACGTCATCCATATAGACTTCAAGCATATCCCCCATTTCTCCCCAGAAAACTTTGTTCATCATTCTTTGGTAAGTAGTGCCAGTGTTTTTCAAGCCGAAGGGCATTACGTTGTAGTAATAGTTGCCCGATTCGGTCATGAAAGTTGTGTACCTTTTATTGCTTTTGGCCATGGGTATTTGGTTGTATCCTGAATAAGATTCCATGAATGATAACAATTTAAAACCAATAGAATTATCAACTAATTTGTCTATATTGGAGAGGGGATATGCATCTTTAGGGAAGGCCCTATTAAGATCGGTGTAGTTAATGCACACTCGCCATTTTCCATTAGCTTTATTTACAAGTACAACATTGAACAACCAAGTAGTTTACTTGGCCTCTAAGATGAAATTTTCCTCTAGAAGGTCTTTTACAGCTTGTTCGGCAGCCTCAATTTTCTCTAGAGACTGCTTTCTCCTACGTTGAGTTACTTCTCTAATGGCGGGATTGATGGTCAGCTGGTGGCAGGCCACCTCAGGATCTAGCCCATACATCTTTGAGGCGCTCCATACAAATAGGTCTACATTCTCCCGGAGACAGGATTTAAACTACTTCCTCGCTAGGCCGGGGAGGCCGGTCCCAATCATCACTCCTCTCTGTGGGTCATCGCCGAGCAGGACCAATTCGAACTCGCCATCTAAGATTGGCCACATCAGATGGGCGGTCTGGCCGCTGCTAGATGAAGTGGAGGGTTGATCTAACATTTCAGGATCTCCTTTCCCTTTCACTTCTGGTCCCTCAGGTCTTCCTCAGAGAAACAGTTGTTGAGGTCGATGGAGTCGATGCGGGGCAGCGGCTTCGCCACTTCAGAGCTGCAGGGCAGAGTAAGCTTGCTTTGAGTTTTTGGTCGGGCGATGATTGAGTTCATCCCTTTTGAGGTTGCCTCAAAACATCTTCTTGTTGCTTCAATATCTCCGTGCAAGGTGGCCATGAGACCCTTGGAAGTATAGTACTTCATTTTCAGATGCACGGTTGATGGCACAACTACCAGTTCAGCTAGAGTTTGGCGTCCTAAGATGCATTGGTAGAGGGATGGGCAGTTAATGACCAGGAACTGGACTTTGATGGACCTGGCCATCTCTGCTATCCCAAAAGTCACGATCATCTCCATGTACCCCCATGTCTTTGTGATTGGCTCGTTGAAGCCCTATAGATCAGAGCCTGCGTAGGGCGTCAGGTGGGTTTCTTCCAGCTGAAGCATGGAAAATAGCTGGGAATACATGATGTCAACCGTACTTCCTTGGTCGACCAAGATGCACCGGACATCAAAGTTGTCCATTTGGGCTCTCACGAGCATAGGGATGCTGGAGTTAAAAGCCCCGCCAAGAAGTTCTTCACGGTAGAAGGTGATGGGGACCCGACTTTCCCCGGACCTTATCAAGTGTGGAAATCCAGCTCGAACTTGTGCTGATGAGATGCTCGAACTTCCTCTTAACGGATCCCTCTGTCACCTTGTTGAATCCCCCTCCTGAGATGACTATGGTAGAGGGGAAGGTTTCCCATGGGCTGTGCACAACGAAATAAGAGGGAACACTGAGCTCCTCAAGGATGTAGAAGTCTTTGGGCCGCGAGAGCTCATGGCGACCTGAAGACTAGTTTCTTCTGAGGAAGGCACCTCCTTCTTGACCTTCTTTGATTCCTGCGCGTCCTGCCTAGGAGCATCCTTCTTCTTGGTGAACTGTTTTAGATGCATGTCCCTGATTAATATCTCGATCGCATCCTTCAGATGGATGCAATCATCGGTCATATGTTTGTGGCTCTTCTGGAACCGGTAATACTTCATCTTATCTATGTTTCGCTTGGCTAATATCTGTCTCGAGAAGCGGACCCCTGCTTGGCGGAACTCCATGTTTGCGCACTTGGAGAGGATCTTCTCATGAGAGTCTGCCAGTGAAGTATAGTCATAGAACTGGCCATACGGCCCTTTATGATCCCGGGATTCTCGGGGGCGGTCATCTCGTCTTCTCTTGGACCCCCGACGAGATGTCGAGGTTTCATCATGCTTCGAGGACCTAGCATTCTCCTGGTGCCTAGAGTCCCAGGAGGTGTTGGTTGCTTCCCTCTCTTCATGCTGAATGTATGCATGCGCCTTGAGAAGGAGGGCATCCAGGGTTGCGGGGATTTCGATGCCAACGACCTTGGCAAATTTTGAGTAGGGATAGAGCCTGTGTTCGAGCAAGTACTTCTTCATATCGTCGGTCGTGGCGACCTGGATGACTTCTTTGTTGAACCTTTCGATATAAGCTCGAAAAGGTTCATCTTTCCCTTGAATGATGGCTTCAAGGGAGGCTTCTGTCTTTGGGTGGCGACGGGAGGTGGTGAAATGCTTGGAGAACATCCTCCCCAACTTTCTCCAAGAAGTGATGGATTCGAAGGGAAGGCTTTTATACCACAACATAACTCCCTTTCTTAGTGTGGTTGGAAACAATCTGCATTTAACAGCGCCTTTGACGTTGCGACAATCGAGTATAGCATCGATATTTTTGATATGCTTGTCTGGATCTGTAGTGCCATCGTACATACCCAAGGGTAGGGGTTTCTTCAGCCCTCTGAGTAGGCACATGGCCATAATATCTTAAGACAACGGGCCGCGAGGATTGTTTTCGTTGTTCCTGCTATACCTCGAACGGGAGCGGGTACTTCGTCTGGGGAGAGGACTGTGATCTCTGTAGGGAGATGGACTTCGTGCTCGGCCTTTGGATCTAGGTGGAAGCGAACGATGATGCTCTGTCCAGATATCCCTTATGGTTCTCTTAGACCCTGGGGAGTGTTGGATTTGGGGAGAGGCATGGTCGCGCTTTCTTACTACCAAAGAGTCTAGCTCTGCTTATGCTCAACGATCTCTTCCTCGTCTGGGAGAAATACTCTGAGATATTTGGCGTTCTTTCCTCGGTGGAGGTGATCTTGGTCGGCGGGACTCATCTAAGGCTCCAATTATTGCATTCTATTGGAGGATCAGAAGATTTATTTTGTTGAGGACCTCGAGTAGGGTCGTCATGTCCGAGTCGGCATGGGGTGGAACTGGAACGGTCTGATGATCTTCGGAGGGCTGGCCCCCGACGTTGTTAGCGCGATCAGGGGAAGGAGACGTGGTGGCTCCATCTCTCTACTGATGGACTTCGCTCCCAAGAAAAAGGGTTTCTCCATCATTCCTGACGGGGAGGATGGTATTGCGAGTGTCATGGATATTGTCATGGTTGGCCATGATCGGAATCTTGGAAGAACTACTTTGGTCTTCAGTTTATGGGAAAAGAAAGACGGGGAGAATAGAGTTTTCCAAAGATGACGCCACTGATCTTGACGGCTGATCAGAACCTGAATTGGGCCAGAGACTTTGTCGGTGATGCTGAGTTGCAAGGATGAGGAGTGGGTGTACCCGCAAGGCACTCCAATGCTAAAGTAAGAATCGAGCAAAAAGAAGGCAAGTACGAAAAATGTATTTCTTAGGGTGATTTGGAATGATTTAGAATACCTGACCCTCTCAAGTGAGAGAGTTTTTATAATGCCTCCAGCGCTTGACCATTGGTCCCTATTTTCAGGGCGAGATATCCGCTCCCCAAAGAATAGGTAACTGCCACAAACTAGTCGTTGGGACAGGCAGAGGTGCTTGAAACTAGCCGTTACCATGGGCAAGGGTGCAGGCACAGACGTCGTGACTGTTTCTGGATGGTGAAACCGTGCGTGACGGGCAGGAATGTGACGAAGGACAAATGATCCTAAGATTCAGCTGGCTAGCCTTCCTCAGCAGAGGGGTAGAGGAGAGAGAGCTTCACTTTACCCTTAGCAGGCAGGGCTAAGGCTATTGGACCGTTCTGGGTGCATAAGTGGATTGGGCCATGCCTAGCCATTGGGTTAGTCCGGAATAGATATGGTTTGAGTTTCTATCTAGAGAGAATAAATTACTTTAGTATGGTACCATTGGTCATTGCCATGAACATTGATTTAGATACAGGTAGAAACTATGCAAAGCTTGGTGCCATATCATTCAAATTACAGCAGAAGCATTCAAAAATGACAAAATGAATATTGATCTAGCTACGCGAAGACATCACGCAAACCTTGGTACCATATCACGTAATAAGCTTTCTCAACATTATCATGTAAAAATCTGACCAAACTTGATTTATCATTAAAACTAGAATTCAAGGAAAAGAATCCGAGTAAATTACAAGCTATGTTAATACATTCAACAGTATGATTACAAAGGTTTCAAGAAAAAACATAAAACTTTCTACAAGGTGACAACTGATGGCAGAAACGTAGGCTTTGGAGAGGGTGGTTTGAGCCAGACTAGAATAATGACCAACACCGTGATTTGTCGCTAATTGTTGGCTCTGTTGCAATACCAGAATCTGGATGAGCAATATCTCATGCAAGGAACTTGCCCACCTTGTTACAATCCAATAACCGACTTTGCGCCTGAAAAAAGAGAGAGATTGGAATGGGCAAACAAATTCTTCCAGCTGGGTTTTTGAGGCCAACGTCTACATTTCTTAGTTAACTACTGCAGGATCTAGAAATAGTGTGTAATTGTCACATAGAACAAGACTATTAGCACCAAGTTTGAAATTATCTAGTAAGAACTGTGGGAGTTTTGGATTTTTGATGTTCAACTCAAAATTTCTTAATTCAAGCGAAAACAAATCACGAGGCAATTAAAATCAAAATGAGAAAGAAACTCCCTTATCAAACAAACAACACAACTTGTCGGTGTCTTCACTAAAAAAGCTTGAGGAGATGGAGGTTGTGCTCACGGAAGTTTTCCACTTCAAGGAGGAGACGCAGTATAATCACTCTTTTGGTATGCTTGGGATCCTGTATACAAATGGACGGTGATTTGGAAACCTGTCAAATCAAAAGGAAAGTAAAAAATGCAGGATGAAATCTCCAAAACAAAGGCGTTCAACGCATCAATGCTTAAATGATAGTGGGGTAACGGATGGAAGAGGATCTTATTGGAACTCAAGGTAGATTAAATAAAACTTACCAGGCTATACATGATTGAAGTCATTGATCGAATGCAAGTCCCAAACATCACTGTTTAATTCAAAATTTTGTCACGATTCAAGCAGAGTTCATTAATTACTAACACCAAGAGAAATATCTTTAGAATAATTATTATGGAAAAGGTAAAATAGGTGGTTTATTGCGAGACGTGAACTCAAAAGCAAAGTTGGATGAAGTTGTTCACGGTAGCTCTCCCGTCGTGCTTCATTACTGAGCATCATGGAGTGAAGTTTCTGAAAAATACAGATCAACCTTTCATGTGATTGCTGATCTATAACAAGCCAATAAGAGTGCATAAGTCATAAATATTCTATAATCTACCGATGAAGTTATTCATTCAATTATGAATTCTCGGATATTTACATAGTTGCATGATTACACATTACTATAGTGGTTGTGAGTCTTGCATAACTTACGTGTCAAATCTACATTCACAAATCGTAATTGAACTACAATTGCTCTGATTCCTCATTCTCAAATGAGAATACGTAGGCACAGGAGCCCAATCCTTGGCGAGTACCTGGATAAAAACTTCGTATCTTTTCTTAATAATCCACCTTAATAATAAAATCAATCTTTTTTCTCTAAATCTTAATTAACCATTTTACAAATATCTTTATTATTAGGAGAAGACAAATAAGCATAGTTAACACTAAAAAATTACTAATTAGAATAAAAGGTTCTCGTTGAGTACAACAAATGTGAATATGTGCTAATACATTCCCTTTACGTAACCGACTCCCGAACTCGGATATGGTTGCGATGACCATTTTCTTTCCCTTAAAAGGTTTTTTTCGATATTTTCCTAATCCTTCATGGGAATAAATCAAAATTCGGCGACGACTCTGTTCGAACAACTTTTTCCGCATACTTCGCAAAGATCGTATTTTTCAAGATACGACACACCAATATATATATATATATATATATATATATATATATATATATATATATATATATATATATATATATATATATATATATATATATATATATATATATATATATATATATATATATATATATATATATATATATATATATATATATATATATATATATATATATATATATATATATATATATATATATATATATATATATATATATATATATATATATATATATATATATATATATATATATATATATATATATATATATATATATATATATATATATATATATATATATATATATATATATTTGTGTGTGTGTGGAAGCATCTCTTAATAATCAATAAATCACATCATTATCATCATATTTTTCACCATGTACACTCATTACTACATTAGTTGTGCCATTGTTCTAAGTAAGTTGGACTTCTTGTGTATTCAAGTGAATGAGCTGGCATGCATTAATTTATGACTATTTTTTGTTTAAAAAAAGAAAAGAAAAAAAGTAGTATTAATTTATGACTCTCAGCTATATATTGCTAAAAAAAAATTGTATCAATAGGTTTGACATTTACAATAATTCTCTTTAGTTGTCATTAATGTAACATATATTTTTACATGCATGAAATTGTTTTTCTCTCGATCTAATAAATATAGCTCAAATGTTAAAAAACATTTATCAATCTAAAAGAGAATAAGAAATTTTCATAGAAATAAGAAAGTTAAAATTCAAAATACTTCTCACCTAAATACTGAAAAGCAAAACATATTATTTTATTTTGAAATTTTGAGTCCATATTGGCTTTGTCCATCTCTGAGTGCGTCATACTCAGTTTTATGCAACACTCAATTCTATTATTTTAAAAATATATCAAACGGTTTGTTTTGACATTTTTAAACCTCTAATTACATATATATATATATATATATATATATATATATATATATATATATATATATATATATATATATATATATATATATATATATATATATATATATAAGTGGAAGACCCGAATGTCCACACGAGAAAAAATTCATTTATATCCTAAATTATTCTATTGAAATGTCATTATAAATAACAATTATACACATCATTAAGACTAAAAAAAAAGTAAATTGAGAGATCTGTTGAAGATTTAAGAAAAATTATGAAAGAGGTGAGTATTTTCTTCACATGAAAAAATCACCTTTAATAGGAAAATTGCATTAGCGTCATAGCTTAAATATGATTCGTCTAATAAATTGCATAACCAATAATTCTATATATTTGAACTTGAAATTGCATTAGTGCAGAAAACACTTTTTATATCGGACGTAAAACACTTTATATCAGTTCTGGATGCGATGTAAAACCAAACGATGTAAAAAATCAAAGACATTTCACATCGATTTTTGGTCCGATGTGAAATGTATTTTTAACATCGGTTGGAATAGATGATGGATGTAAAATTATGATTTTTACATCAGTTGGGAGGCAGAACCGATGTAAAAAGTAATTTATTAAAAGGAATTTTACATCGGTTGTGAGTTAGGCCCGATGTAAAAAGTACATTTTCTGATTAGTTTTACATCGGTTGGGAGGCAGAACCGATGTAAAAAATTAAACACATAGGATTTTACATCGGTTTCCTATAAGGGCCGATGTAAAAAGTCTGCTACTTTCATAACAGTTTTTTCTGTATTTTAGCCGAATCGAGGTGGAATTCCTGTAATTTTTTGCGGTACCTAAATTTTTATTTTTTTCAACATCACACAGAGACCAACCTGTTAGTTTCATTGCACCAATTTGTTATCTAGGATGCACTTCAAAATTAACAATTCAAAAGTACCAATCTAAGATACACACAATTGTACAACATTATAATTATTTTTAAACGGTCGACTACTACAACAACAAAACCAGTGAAAACATACAAATATATACAACTAAGTTTCAGTAGACAACACCAAAATCACATTTGCTGACAATTCTGTATAACTCACCAGATAAAACTTAATTTTTATATAACTCAAAGAAACATTTTGCCCAACAGACTCTCAAATCATACAAATCATCTTGTGTTAATTCTGTTTGGTCATCAAATACCTACAATATGTAAATAACAATATAAAATTATTCTTTAAAAAATCAAATTAAGTTGCAAACGCAAAGTAAATAACAAAGTAAAGTTATTTTTTAACCTGCATCCAAGACCCAGTTATATTGGCAGAGACAATATCCAACATATTTTTCATAACATAGTATCCATAAATCAATAGAGTTATGTTGTTGTCTTGTCTACAAATAAATGACATAATTAGTAAATACTTATGATAAAATTAAATATATAGAATTATAATTTACACCACGCTTACTTTGAGTTGTAGCCATGTAGCCTTTTTTCTATTGCCATTTGCCATTTGATAAACCCCAAAAGCACTAATTCAGGAAAAAATATCCATATAAAGCCATATAAAATATGAAATTACTTTGTAACAAATTATGTATATAGGATAAATAATAAGTTATAAATCACAAAAAAGATAAACTTACTTTGTAACAATTTTCTTCACGGTTTGATTAAGTTTCCGATGAAGTGAACAAAGGACGACCACAGTATTTTCTCTCGGACAAATGATGACTAATTGCCAATGATCTCTGTACGTGTGTGGAAACACAAAAGTCACATAAAATATCTATGTTATCAAAATTAAAAAAAAATAGAAAACACAGTTGGATACAAACTTACCCATGAATAAATGGTAGTAAGTGACACACTCTCTGTTCATCACGTAACTTATCTTGTATGTATTTTTTTTTACATCTGCTTCAGTTTTTGGCACATTATCAACATATATACACCTAGCAGGGTCCATACATCCATATATTTCTGATGTGGAATAATCAACACATAAACGATGAATATACCTGAATAATTTTAAAATAAACATTATAAAAAGTGATAAGAGATATAACATATTAATAGATAATGATAGTAATAAAAAAAACTAAAATTGTACTTACGTGCACCAAACTTGCAGAGTAGATACGTCAAGCCAATGAAAACCCACCAACAACTCTCTGATACACTTAGCTGACATATAAAAATTAATGACACTCTCACAATGACTTAAATTAATTTCCAAGTGTGTGTCACCCATTTTCAGAACCATGAGTAACAATCTTTGAACATCGTCCTCCACTTCTTTTGTGCTTCCTTTTGCAGCTGAACAACTTCTCTTTCCGCTTTCATCGACAACTTCCACATATTCAATGCATTCTTATTTTCTGTGCTTTGCGATAAACCCATAGACCTAAGTGTCTCCATAAAAGATTGTTGCATGACCTTACGCTCTTCAACCAACTTTTGATCAAAATCAGCTCTAAGTTTTGCTTTCAATTCAGATGAAAATTGTGCAAGTTGTTCTTTTACATCTATATGTTGTTGCAGTGAAGACGACCTTCCAAAAAAAGTGCTAATTTTGTGGTGTTTTCCAACACCATGAACACGATCGCCATGCTCAGATGTTCCAATGGTTGCTGTTAAGATATCATTATGTCCATCCGGAACAAAGTCACCCTTTTCAGCTTCTTCAACAAGAGAATCCTGCAAAATTTAAAAACCAAAATTATAATTTCAATAGTTTTTATCAACCACAACTATAATTATACTTGAAGTATTATGTAAATGTTACTTACAATTTTCTCAACAACAACTTATGTAGAATGTGATGTGTATTCTCCCCCTTTCTTTTGTCGTGCTCTCTTCCATATTTCATGGCGTGGCGGTGGAGATGGACTATCTTTATCATCTAATGTGGAATCATCTCTCAATAATCTCCTTTCACTTTTCATTTTCTCGTCAAGCAAGCGATACCCTCCACGAGATAATACGTGTGGGTATACATTCCTAGCCACACTTTCCATTCTCTTTTGACTTTTTCCCTATTATAAACTCAAAATGTTATTAATCACTAAACATATAATAAAAATGTCATGCACTAAATATATATAAATCCTACTAACCTTAAATTTAGGGGTATCTCGAGACTTTAGAAATTCTTTCCATGTTTCTTCTTTAATATAATTATACTTGACATATGCAGGAGGGCGACCTTCTTTGGGATTTCTAATATATTCTTTTGTGAGTTGTGTCTTAAAAGCTCTTCATCGCTCTCCCGCATATTTAATCCATTCATCCTTCAAAGGATCCTTCTTTGAATCATCACATTCTGGAATAGTGAAATGAGCCTACACATATACATAAAGAATTTAGTATTAGTATATGAAATATGTTGTTAGTATATGATTATAAAATATAATACAATTTTGAATTTAAAATACCTTAACATCAATCCAAATAGCATCTTTTATGTCTTTACGTATGTCTTTCCACTCGTCTATCAAAATACTACATCTCTTCCGATCAAGAGATGTTACATAACTCTTAAAACTTGAAGCATTTTTACCAATACCAATACATTCATATGTTATTGGATCAAACTCGACCTTTATCTTTTCACATGTTTGATGCACTTTGTCAATTTGTGCTATCATAGTGGGACCTCTAACTCTTCTTTTATTAGGGTTACTAGATGAAGAAGGGTTGTCTGTTGAATCCGCCATGTATCTGTTTAAACAAACTAAAAATAATTATAAATCAATTTAAGCACAAAATAAAAACAAATAGACATCAAATTAAACATAAAAATAAAATAATTAGAAATCAAAGTAATGTTGAATTAACTTATAAAAAAACCTTACTAGTTCTCTCATATCCCTTCTTCATGGTCTATGCGAATAGCATGCACATCATCCTCTTCATCTTCTTCAATGTAGGTAGGCACATTTCTTAAAAAAGGAGGAGTTTCGAAAATATCAAGATTCTCATCTTGATTTTCATCACTACCTTGCATCTTTCCTTGTATAACCACTAACCATCTTTTATTAGAAGGATCTGTGACATAAAACACCTGTTTTTCTTGAGATGCCATGATGAAAGGTTCGTCTACATAAGCTAACTTGCTAAGATCAACCAGTGTAAATCTGAATTCATCGATTCTTACACCACTGTTGATATCAATCCATTTGCATTTAAATATAGGAACTTTAAACACAACATAATCAACTTCTCAAATCTCTTCAATTACCCCAAAGTATGGTATAGATGCAATAACAGGGTTTTTATCTTTAGAACTAGAGAAGTGCATAGACTCAGCCACAGTCATAACCCCACTATTTTGCATGGTACTGCGGTCATCCTTTGACTTTGTATAAAAGGAAGTTTTATTAATATCATATCCACTCCAAGTTATTATGTTACATTTAGGCTCATAGGACAACCACTTGATTATATTAGAAGCATTATCATCATCAACAATTTTTTCTTTAAACCACTCAGAGAAACTCTTATTATGTTCTTTTAACAACCCTCTTTCATTCATCTTAGGATACTTTTTCTTTATGATGCTTTTGTGAGCAGATAAGTAAAGTTGAACTTCATCCGTGTTATTCAATATATACAAATGCACTTGAACAACCACCTCAATACTTAAGCTTTTGACCTTCAAACCTTGTGTACCCACACCCTCACATCTTCCATCATGACGAGACTAGGGAACCCCTACAACATCCACATCTGACAAATAGTTTGAACAAAACTCAATTGCTTCTTCTGCAATGTACCTCTCAATAATCGATGCTTCCGGACGGTGTGGGTTTTTTGTATACCCTTTTAGGATCTTCATGTATCGCTCTGTTGGATACATCCACCGTAAATGAATTGGACCACATAATCTAATCTCCCTTACTAGATGAACAATCAAGTGAACCATAATGTCGAAAAATGAAGGAGGAAAATACATCTCTAATTGACACAAGATAACTGCAGCCTCATTTTCTAAATCATCTAACTTTAATGGATCAATGGCTTTACAACAAATTACATTGAAAAATAAGCACAATCTAGTTATAGTCTTCCTAACATTGTTAGGCAATGTCCCACGAATAGCCACTGGTAGTAGCTGTTGTATTAAGGCATGATAATATGAGATTTTAAGCCAATTAATTTGAGATCTTTAACTGATACAAGCCTCTTGATATTTAATGAGTAACCATGTGGAACTTTAATACTTTGTAAACACTCGCAAAAACTTGTTTTCTCTTTTTTAGACAAAGTGTAGCAGGCAATAGGCAAATATATCTTGTTATCTATATGTTGTGGAGTTAACTTTTCTTGTATACCCATCAAACCCTAATCCAGACGATCATTATAACCATCTTTTGTCTTGCCTTAAATGTTGATAAGTGTTCCGATTAAACTATCACATACATTTTTCTTTACGTGCATCACATCAATACAATGTCTTACATCAAGACTAGACCAATATGAAAGATCGAAGAAAATCGACCTCTTTTTCCATATATTTTTCACAGTAGATTGCTTTTGGTACTTTCCAAAGACAACATTAATACCATGTTGTCGTTGATAAACTTCGTCTCCAGTTAAGGGCTTTGGAGCAATACCATGCTCTTGTTCCCCATTGAAAGCTTTCCGTAATCTACGATATGGATGATAACGATTCAGAAATTTTCTATGCCCAAGATAAACAGTCTTCTTTCCTTTTTCAAGTTGATGGTAACATGTGTCTTTTTCACATATGGGACACGCTTTATGCCCTTTAACTTTATACCCAGACAAATTGCCATATGCTGGAAAATCGTTGATGGTGCAAAACAACATTGCACGCATATTGAAATGTTCACTAGAATACGCATAAAAACATTCACCCCTTCCTCCCATAACACTCTTAAATCATCAATCAGTGGACTTAGATAAATGTCTATGTCATTTCCTGGTTGTTTTGGGCCCGAAATCATCATCGATAACATAATATATTTACACTTCATGCACAACCTAGGAGATAGGTTGTAAATCATCAGGAGAACAGGCCAAGAAGTATGGTTAGTACCTAGATTACCAAACGGACTCATTCCATCAGTAGAAAGTTCAAGTCTAAGGTTTCTCAACTCTTTGCCAAAATTTGGAAACAAAGAATCTATTTTCTTCCATTGCAAAGAATTAGCTACATGACGAATTTGTCCATCACATTTTCTTTCTTCTGCATGTCATCTAAGATTCTTTGCGTCATTTGCATTAGCGTATAATCTCTTGAACCTTGAAATTATTGGTAGGTACCATACTAATTTTGCGGGAGGACCCTTTTGGCCACCTCATTGTCACTAGTATATATATAATCAGGATTTAGAATTTTAATAAAATTTCGTATTTTTCAGTCATTTTAATACTTACTCAACTTTGTAGATTTAATTCAAACTTTTAAATTGTCTTTTATTTCTAAATATCATCCTAAAAAGATCAAGATCCGCTAATAGTACCTCAAATATAGAAACTATTATTATGGTTAAGAATCATAGAAAATATTATATGTTTATTTTTATTGAATAGAAAAAATATTCTTTAAAAGTTTGTCTTTTTAATTTTTTAAAGAATGCTTAACTTCTTTTGTATATAGATATTGCAAGTTGTTTTGTATATTGCAAGTTCTTTAAAAATATTATAGTTTGTAAACTTAAGTGATCCTCCTATGTTTTGGAAGTTTTTTATTTTGAAACATGTGTTTTGTATTCTAAACTTTTTACTATTTTTGAAAAAAATTTGATTATTTTTTATATTTTTGAAAAAACTTATTTTTTTTTTCAAATTTTTTTTATTTTTTTTATATTTTTGAAAAAAACACAATTTTGTCATATTTTTGCAAAAACTGGATTTTTTTATATTTTTGAAAATTTTGAATTTTTTTCATATTTTCAAAAAAAACTTAGACTTTTTTCATATTTTTGAAAAAACATGACTTTTTCATATTTTTGAAAAACTCGACTATTTCATATTTTCGAAAAATCTAGACTTTTCATATTTCTGAAAAAACTCGACATTTTCATATTTATGAGAAAACTCGACTTTTTCATATTTCTGAAAAAAAAACTCGACTTTTTCATATTTCCATAAAAACTCGACATTTTCATATTTCTGAAAAAAATCTACGTTTTTATATTTTCGAGAAACTCGACTTTTTCATATTTTTGAAAAAACTCGACGTTTTTAATATTTCTGAAAAAACTCGACTTTTTTAATATTTCCAAAAAAACTCGATTTTTTTAAATCTCTGAAAAAAATCTACTTTTTCATAGTTATGAGAAAACTTGATTTTTTCATATTTCTAAAAAACATCGACCTTTTCATATTTTCGAAAAAACTCGACTTTTTCATATTTCTAGAAAAACTCGATTTTTTCATATTTCCGATAAAACTCGACTTTTTCATATTTCCAAAAAAACTTGACTTTTTCATATTTCCGAAAAATCTCGATTTTTTTCTTCATATTTTTCGAAAAAATTCAACTTTTTCATATTTCTGAAAAAACTTGACTTTTTTCATATATCCGAAAAAAATCGACTTTTTCATATTTTTGAGAAAACTTGACCTTTTCATATTTCTGAAATAACTCGACTTTTTCATATTTCTGAAAAAAATCAACTTTTTCATATTCCTGAAAAAACTTAACTTTTTCATATTTTCGAAAAAAGTCTACTTTTTTCATATTTCCGAAAAAAAATATACTTTTTCGTATTGCTGAGAAAACTCGACTTTTTCATATGTCCGAAATATTTTGACTTTTTTTTTTTTCATATTTTCGAAAAAAAAACTCGACTTTTTTCATATTTCCGAAAAAACGCGACATTTACTTATTTCCGAAAAAACTCAATTTTTTCATATTTTTGGAAAAAAAAATCAATTTTTAGTATTTTTGAAAAAAATTGACTGTTTCATATTTTCGAAAAAAACTCGACGTTTTCATATTTCTGAAAAAACTCAACTTTTTTATATTTTCGAAAATACTCGACTTTTTCTTATTTCAGAGAAAACTCGACTTTTTCTTTTTTTTTTCTCGAAAAAACTCGACTTTTTCATATTTTCAAAAAACCTTGACTTTTTCATATTTCCGAAAAATCTCGATTTTTTTTCATATTTTCAAAAAAAAAACTCGATTTTTTCATATTTCTGAAAAAACTCAACTTTTTTCATATTTAAAAAAAAAACTCGACATTTACGTATTTCCGAAAAAAACTAAATTTTTTCATATTTATAAAAAGTTCAATTTTTTGTATTTCTGAAAAAACTCGACTTTTTCATATTTTCAAAAAAAATTCTACTTTTTCACATTTATGAAAAAACTCGACTTTTTCATATTTTCGAAAAAACTCAACTTTTTTTATATTTCTAAAAAAAACTTGATTTTTTCTTAATTACTTACAAATTTAATTTTGTGAAATAATTTTTTTTATAAAATTTAAAATATACATTAATAAAAAGAATTAATTAAAATATTTAAAGTGAGTTTTTGGATGGACGGATATCTATCCATTAAAATAATGTTAACGAATGAATCAGATGAATTTTATCTTTAATGGATGGATTGGATTTGATATATTTTTTTAAAAAAATTAAAGAATTGTCAACAAACTAGGAAATTATTTTGATTAATCCATCCATTTTGTCACCTCTACTATGCATTTCTCTATTATTATTATTATTATTATTATAAACCCGGCCTTGAATATTAATTAGAATATCCCATTCCTATAATATTGACTAGTGACATATAAAAAAAGGAAACATCACAACCCCTTAAAATAAAACTATTCTTATTCTTATCTTTGATTATATATATAAATATATTGGTTTCACCAACAACATTGAAAACAAAAGAAGCTGAGAAGAAGAAGGCATGGCTGTGAGAGAGATAGAAGAAGGAGTAGTTGATTCTAATTCAACTATTCCTTTGAAACAACACTTTGTGTTTGTACATGGCTTAGGTGGAGGAAGTTGGTGTTGGTACAAAATCTGTTGCCTTATGGAGAATTCTGGGTACAAAGTTTCATGCATAGACCTTAAAAGTGGTGGAATCGATCAATCTCATGCTGATTCTATTCTAACTTTTGATGATTATAATAAACCTCTTATTGATTTCTTATCTGGTTTACCAGATTATGAAAAGGTATAAGTTTTATATATTTTTATTTTTATTTTTACTTTTATTTTGATTCCCTCACCTTATATATTATAATACTAAAATACATGAATGAATCATAGGTTATATTGGTGGGGCATAGTGCAGGAGGGTTGAGTGTTACCGAGGCCTGTCACAAATTTCCAAATAAAATTCGTTTAGCAGTGTATGTGGCAGCAACTATGCTTAAATTTGGATTCTCAACCGATCAAGATCTTAAAGATGTGAGTCATTTTCATGAACTCTCTCTGTTATGTTTTTTAGCATGTTATAAGATTCATATCAGTTCATATTGGGGGTGGGGATAGTATAATATGATAGTGATGTACTATTGGAATAAAAATATCTTTAAAGATTTTCCTTTACAGCAACTATGATGTTCTTGTTTCAATATTTGGTTGCCAACTGTCTTCACACAAACAAACATATTGCTAGTTTTCAGGCAACTCTTATATGGCTGTATTTTATTAGAGTCAATAAAATGAGTTTGCTTTCTCATCCAACTCTGTTCATCATTGGTTTATAAGTCAAATGTTTTACTCTAAATTATTATCAACAAAATATGGCCCTAATATTCTTGAGTTTTCTATGAGAAATTATAGGTCTCACTAAGCATTATTTTTATTTAAGGGTGTGTATGGTTGATTATTTTTAGAAACTAAATTATAATTACTTTTAAATTAATTAAATGATTTGGATTCATAACTAAAAAAACCGATTATAAATTTGATTATGGTTATATAATCGGTTATTATTATTTTTTTCAAAAAAATTGTTTTCTTTAAAAAAATAATAATTTTTTTCCAAAAAAATTAAAAAAATTTAATTTTTTATTCGATTATTTTTACTAATCAAGAAATGATTGATTTCACATTCTACACTCACTCACTTGACTTCAATCACACGCTAATTTTTTCTTTTTTTTTAAAGAAATCCAGAAAAAATATTACTTACACACTAACGAAAGAGATAGAGTACTCCTTCCATTAAATTATAACAAGAAATAAAAATAGTGTTTCATAAATTAAAAATATTAAAAATAAAAATAGTGTCTCATAAATTAAAAATATTAAAAATAAAAATAGTGTTTCAATTTGTTGGATTTAATTACAAGTACATGTGGATCATGTAAGTAAATATTTGTATAAGTTAATCAAGTATTACCGTTAGATTAGTAAAAAAATGGATGAAATCAAAATAGTTAACATGAATACACCATAAGAAGCTATTTGTTTTAATAATATTATACTTCTGATTATCAGAAGATTTGTTTTCAAAAAAAAGTTTTTTTTTCAAAATAAATACGAATTTTCTTTTTAAATTGAAACATTTGAATTTTAAATAATAACAGTATTATAATTGGATCCAAAAATAAAATATAGTTGAATAACCAACTATTAATAATTAAACTGATTAATAACCATTTAATTATATAAAGATATTTTAAATAAATTTGAAGGATATTTTACCCACCCTTATCAAAAATTAAATTCTTAATTTTTCAAATCTTCATTTCTTAAAAGAACTTCTTTATCACTCGAGTCCAATTACTTGGTTTATAAACCAAATATATTTGATTTATTAAATACTTTTTATGTATATTTTGTTAGTAAGTAGTATTATATAGATTATATATATATATATATATATATATATATATATATATATATATATATATATATATATATATATATATATATATATATATATATATATATATATATATATATATTATTTTTATTAACTAAACTAATTGTTTGATGTATCTCCACAGTTATTAATTAAACTCGTTTAAAAGAACATCTTAAAATTATATTTTAGTTCAAAACAAAATGATGAAAATGTATCTAATTCTAACCCAATCTTTTGAGTTGTAAGAGCCTAGAGTTAGAATGTGCACGAGCAAAGCTAATAGTCTTTATATTCGCAATCATCAATCTAGTAAAGTTTTATGTGTTTCTCTTCCAAACTGTCTACTCTCATTCATCACCAATAATTTGTGACATTCATTGCCCCTATAAATAGCAATCATTGTACTAATCATTATTTATTGCTAACATCGTGTTAAAAAAAAATAGTAGCTAGAAATTGTTACTATGTAGATAAATTGTTTGTGGTGTGTGGCAAATAGGGAATACCAGATTTATCGGAGTTTGGTGATGTCTATGAATTGGGGTTTGGATTGGGACAGGACAAACCTCCCACAAGTGCTTTGATAAAGAAACAGCTTCAACGCAAAATCTTATATCCTCTAACCCCTCATGAGGTACATAAAATAATATATATATTAAATTAATGTTTTATAAATTTGTATTTATATCTCCAATAAATAAATAATGATGTGCATGCATATTTCTATAAAACTGTTCAAATGTAAGGTACACACCCACATGGTTCATGACAAATGCTTTTGGTTTATGCTTAATTTCATCCTCTGCTTTTCTCACATGTAGGACCATTATTTGTACCAATTTTCTTGTGCAAAAAACAATAATCTTCCAAAGAAAAAAAATTTGGCAAATATTCTAGACACTATTTGTAATTATTCAATAACTTTCATTTTTATAAACTATTATTAATATTAGCATGTCGTGTCTGATATCTGTGTTGGTGGTCGGTTGTCAGGACTCAACCCTAGCTGCGATGCTGCTGAGGCCAGGGCCATTGCTGGCATTAACGAGTGCGAAATTCAGAGAAAATGCCGAAGAAGTGGAGAAAGTGGGACGTGTGTACATAAGGACAAAGCAAGACAATGTGATAAAACCAAAGCAACAGGAAGCTATGATAAATAAGTGGCCACCAAGTAGTGTGTATGAAGTGGATAGTGACCATAGCCCCTTCTTCTCTGCTCCATTTTTACTATTTGGTTTGCTTATTAAAGTTGCAGCTTTTGACGTTGGATGCAACTAGATACATATATTTAACACAATAATAATCACCACGTTTTTTTCTTTTATCTGAACATCATAAGAATTTTTGTAGAATAAGATGGATGGGTATGGGTGTGTTTGGGTGACTTTATTAAACAAAAGGAATAAAATGAGTGTCTATTGGATTTTGCTGGGTTATGAAAATCAACATCATGCTTTTCTTTTTGTTTATTTTTAGAAGGAATCTCTTTGTCCATCTCTATAAAAAAACTATCTTGTTTTTAACTAATTTTTTTTTCTTATATAAAATTTGGAATTGAAGATGTGACCACTTACATTGTATGTGTTACTTATAGATCACATATAGATTCTCAAAAGGGAAAAAAAGTGTCACTATGATGATATGAATATTGTTCATATATATAATTGTGATGATAAGTCAGCTCAATTGTATGGATTTCATATACGAGCATATGCTAAAACTTGCGAGGTCTTATTTATTCATTTTTATATTTGTTAAAATTAAATCAAGTATTTTCTAGAAGTATTTAGAAAAATTGGTAGATTAATAAGTACTATATTTGAAAAGTTTAGAAACTATATTAACTTATTCAAGTAAAACAAGGCTTATACAATAAGAAAGAAATCAAGTGGATCAAGTTACACACCACTGCTTATACTGCCGCTTATGTTTTCTTATTAAGTCACTTAGCCATTAAACATTATATTCCAAAGCATATAGAGGCTGCAAACTATGCTTTGAAAGATGTCAATTTTAGAAATTAAATAGAAGTGAGAATTATTACTTCTTCTTGCTCTCTCTTTGTGTGTGTATTTGAGTTTTATATAAGTCTGTGAGATATTGGATCGAACTTTAGTATGGTCGAAGGGTAGCTTCTGGTTCGACATGAATTAAGCATGAGGTCGAAGTATGTTCGCATGCTGCTGTCGGAGTAATGCGTGTTGTAGTCGAAGTTTGTTCTAACATGCATTAGTCGATATTGCTAGGGTTGTTAGCATGTTGAATTGGGTATTGCTTGTAAGCTCAATTGTTTAAGTTAACTTGTAATGGGTAATTGTTAAAAAGCCTATTAAGTTAGTGTGCTATTTTTCTTGTATACTTGTATACTTGTAATCCTAATTTTCTAGAAGAGAGAGAGATAATTTTGTTATTCTTGTATACTTGTAATCTTGTTTTAAGAGAAAGGAAAGAATAATCGTATTATAACCAATCCTTGTTGTTCCTTGTTGTTTTACCTTATCTTCTTTGTTAACCCTAACCATTGTGTGTTTCTTGACATTAAGAAACCGTTTATATTTTGTTTTAAGGTATCTGATTCACAACAAATTGATGCGGTGAACGTGGAGAAGATGCCTTCAACAAAGTATGAGATTGAAAAGTTCACCGGAGTGAACGACTTCGGTCTGTGGTACTTGAATATGAAAGTTCTACTGGTTCAGCAGGGTCGTTTGGAAGCGTTGAAGGGAAAGGCAGTCATGGACGTTGCGTTAACGGTAAAAGAAAAGACAGGCATAATTGAGAAAGCCCACAGCACAATATTGTTGAGCCTTGGTGATAAGGTTCTTCGACAGGTAGCAAAAGAGACTACAACATCGGGATTATAGGTGAAACTCGAAAGTTTGCACATGATCAAATCTCTAGTGAATCGACTCTACCTGAAGCAAGCTTTGTACTCATTCAAGATGAGTAAAGACAAAGTTTTGGCTGAGCAGTTGGATATGTTCAACAAGCTGATTCTTGATCTTGATAATATTGATGTCAAGATCGATGATGAAGATCAAGCACTGTTGATGTTGTGTGCTTTGCCCAGAACACATGCTCACTTCAAAGAAACTCTGTTGTATGGAAGGGAGTCCCTGACCTTTAAAGAAGTTTAATCAGCCTTGTATTTTAAGGACTTGAACGAACAAAAGGAGCATAAACCTTCGACAGTGGGCGAAGGTTTGGCCGTTAAGGGAAAATTCTTGCAAAAGGATGGTAAGTTCGACAAGAAGAAAGGTAAAAGTCAAAAGAAGTCTTATAGTGGCGAAACATCTGGTATTCGATGTTATCACTGTAAGAAAGAGGGTCACACAAGAAAAATGTGCCCTGAATGCCTAAAAGATCATGGAGGTAATGGCAATGCAGTCATTGTTCAAGATGACTTCGACTCATCTGATGTTCTTATGGTTTCAAGTGGCGACTCGAGAAAAGAGTGGATTATGGATTCAGGTTGCACTTGGCACATGATTCTAAACAGAGAATTGTTCGAGGAGCTATGTGATCAAGATGGTGGATTTGTGCTGCTAGGAAACAACAAATCTTGAAAAATTGCAGGTATTGCATCTGTGAGATTCAAGCTCCGTGATGAGTCAATAAGGTTATTGACTAAAGTCAGGTATGTACCTGACTTGAAGAGAAATTTGAGTTCTCTTGGTGAATTCAACAGAAAGGGATATGTTTTTTCAAGGAGAGAAAAGTATTCTAAGAGTCATGAAGTGGTCGAAGGAAGTCTTGAGAGGCATGAAGAAACAAGGCTTGTATACCCTAGAGGCTGAGGTTGTAAGTGGTTTGACAAATGTTGCATCCACGAAATCTGTGTCGAAGACAAAATTATGGCACATGAGAATTGGCCATGTCAGCGAAAGAGGCCTGGTCGAATTGGGGAAGCAGAACATGCTAGAAGGTGACAAAGTCGAATAGTTGGAGTTTTGTGAATCTTGTGTATTTGGTAAATCCTATAGGGCGAAGTTTAACAAAGGCAAGCAAAGAACACATGGATCCCTGAATTACATTCATGCTGATCTTTGGGGGCCTGCAAAGAATCCTTCACACTCAGGTGCAAGGTATTTTCTATCCATTGTTGATGACTATTCCAGAAAGCTATGGGTATTCATTTAGAAGACGAAGGATGAAACTCTTGAGAATTTCAAAAGTTGGAAGATTATGGTCGAAACTCAAACTGGAAGAAAGGTCAAGAGGTTGAGAACTGACAATGGCCTTGAATTCTGCAACGAAGCGTTCGACAGTTACTGTGTTGAGTCTGGGATTGCAAGGCATAAGATTGTAGCAGGTACTCCTTAACAAAATGGCTTAGCTGAGAGATTCAATCGAACAATCCTTGAAAGGGTTAGATGCATGTTGGTTAGTGCTGGATTGAAGAAGGTGTTTTAGGCAGAAGTTGTTTCGACAACAGCTTACCTGATAAATAGATGTCCCTCGGCTGCCTTGGGAATGAAAACACCTAAAGAAGTTTGGTCCAGATATCCACCTAGTCTCGACAGACTAAGAGTATTTGGTTGTGTGGTATATGCTCATATTAGGCAAGACAAGGTCGAACCTAGAGCTCTGGAATGCATGTTCATGGGATACCATGAAGGAGTCGAAGCTTATAGGCTATGATGCCTAGAGCCAGGTCTTAGGAGGTGTGTCGCCAGTCGAGATGTAGTTTTCAATGAAGCAGAGATGGCTTTCAAGAAAACTGATGATGCTGATGAAGAGCTGGAACAGGGATAGATTCCTGTTGAGGTGGAGCATATTGATTCTGAATTGTGTACCTCAGAAGAAGTCGAAGAAGACGCAGAAGATGTTGTCAAAGATGAGGATACTGATAATGACTACCTACTAGTAAGAGACAGGTCGAGGAGAGTCATCAAGCCACCTCATAGACTTGGGTATGCAGATCTTATAGCTTATGCCTTAATCTCTGCAAGTGAGGTTCTAAACAAAGAACCTAGAGACTATAAGGAAGTTATAAGGAGTCTGTTGCGGTGGAAATAGGATCACAAACTATTAATTAGTTTGAATCGCAATTCAATTCACAACCGCTCTTTGATTTATCCGAAGGAAAAGGTCAAAAGAGGGAAAACCTATTTTGCATCGTAAACACAATGCGGGGAAAGATCTAGGGTTCGGGGGTTGGTTAAATTTAGGGAAGGTACTAGCACCCTAAACTTCCGTAGTACTCTACGGGAACCTTTTGTTCAAATGTTTACTATTTGCTTTATTTATTTGCTTAAGGTATATGCACAAAGGATTAAAAGTGAGAAAAGAGACCTAAGGGGTTAATTCTAAGTTTACTCGGCAAGACATCGCATCTTGTGCCTACGTATCCTTACGGGAGTGGAATCAGAGTAATCGTAGTTCCCCTCAAAAGGGAGGTTAGAAACTTCTTGACTGTGGTCAAGGTCTCAAGGGGAATAAACGCATCTTAAGGACACGCTTACGTGGAGTGTAGAAACTCCAAATCTCTACGTTGAAATGTTAAGTTGTAATTAGGGTTAAATTAGGGATTCCACGGCGGGAAACCCTAAAATGAGCGCGGCGGCTCTTTGACCTAATGCTAGGGGTAAAATTGTAATTTTGCCTGCGGCGAGGCATTTGTGAAAATTAGGGTTTGTAGTTTGTAGTTTTGAGGATTTGAAATTGAATGTGTGAAGTTTTACGGACTATTGGCGCGGCGGCCAAACAGTTAGACCTAACCTTCGGATGTGTGCAATGTGACAGAAATAATGGTAAACGCGTGAGATAATTGAATCATGCAAACAGAGAGATAATGTCATAATTTAAACCATGCAAGCAGAAATTTAAAGGCAGAATTTAAAGAGCGATTGTTAAGTTCGCGAGGTTACATGAGAGGAGCAGATACAATATGATAATGAAATTTAAATTGAACAATAATAAAATAAAATAAATAACGGTTCTAGTTATTATTTTTAAAAAAAAGATTTTAGTTATTATTTTAAATTTATCTAAAAAAAGTTTTTCTTAAAAATAATAGGTTTTCATATTAATTTGGAAAAGATGTTAATGTTATTTATTTTAAAAAACAGATTTTTATATTATAACAAGTTTTAATAAATTAATGATAACAATAATAATAATAATGGTAATAATAATGATAATAATGATAATAATAATAAATAATGATAATAATAATACTACTACTACTAATAATAATAATAATAATAATAATAATAAAGCAATAATGAATTTTAAATGTGTCAAATAACCCAACAATGTTGCTAACGCAGAAATGCGCTCATCGCAACCAGATCTAAATCGGACGAAACAAAATTTATCGCAAAGAAAAAGAAATTAAGCAAAAAATAGTATTATTGCTCACACAAAAATGCGATCATCGCAACCAGATCGAACTAACACAAATGTCACGCGTCATGCACACAAATGTGCAAACATCGTATCGACATAATTCGATCAAAAATTAATCTTATATATATAAACTCTAACAATTTAAAAATTATATATATATAAACGTAACAGTAATAGATAAAGAAAAAGAGATAACGGTAATAGATGAAGAAAAAGAAATAACGGTAAAAGATAAAGAAAAAGAAACAACAGTAATAGATGAAGGAAAAGAAATAACGGTAAACGATGAAGAAAAAGAAACAATAGTAATGGATGAAGAAGAAAACTAAATAACGGCAAACGGCACTCACTTCTCTTAGGTTTTTTTCATTCTCCCCTTTTTTCCAACAAGGCAACACATGTATATATAGGGAACAAATTAGGGTTAACACCAAATTGTCAATAATGTCCCTAAAGCCCATTTTAAAGCCCAAACTAAATAATTAGTTAAGAAAAAATAAAATTTAAATAATTTAAAATAATTAAAATAAACTTAAAATAAAAACTAATAATCCTATTGATTCCTAAAATCAAAAATATTATAAAAAGAACAAAAAAATTTTCAATATTTTTTATTTTATGATTTTTTGGATATTTTTATGAATAATTTAGAAAAAAGTGAAAAAAATAATATTTTAAAAAATGATTTAATTAAAATACGAAAATAATAATTAAATAATAATAAAAAACTATTTTTGTTATTTTTTTAATGAAAGATAGAAAAATTTAGAGTAAAAATAATAAAAAACAAAAAAGTGACAAAGGTGAGATTCGAACTCTCAACCTCTCACACTCATAACTCCTTACACATGTCCTCCTGCCAATTGTGCCATTTTTACTTTTTAGAAAAAAAATGCATGCCATATGATATTTACCTGCAAAAAGTCAAACGACTACACAAATTTGTTAGTAATTGATTAAATGCAATAAAAATGCAATGAAATGCGACGACAAATCTTAGGGCAAAATTTGGGGTATTACAGTTGCCCCTATTTAAATAGCTACACCTGACGATTTGAGTGACAGAGACCCGAGGAATCGCGGTGGAGAGATTTAAATATAGATAACCGAAAATTTTGCCCTTATATGCGACGATATGCAATGCTATGGACAAAGCGAGAACAGCTTAATGCAGATGATGCCATGAATACGATATGATGCGCATGCTGAAATGAGGAATATGACGACACAGGGACGGACGCTACGAGAAGAAAAACACTGGGGAAAACGACGCGCTGAGACACAGTACAACACTGGGGACTTCCAAAATGATGGTCAACTGGTGCGAACCGACCAATTGTCATTTTAGAACGGGAACGGGATTCTCAAATGGAGATGGTACCTACGAGACGGCCTCCACTGGGAAATCTAAGAGTAAAACTAAATCGTGTACGATTGCAAGATCGATCACAGAATGCTGGAGCATTGAGCAAAGAATAACATCCAAGCTTCTGTAAACTATCCCTCGTGACAAGATCAAACGGACTGTTCGGGAATCCGTAGCAAATATACAGGGTAAAAACCGGCTGTATGCCAAAATAAATGGACTTTAATGGGATAAGATCCTTAGATGGAGATGGCACCTATGCGGTGACCTCCACTAGGGAATGTCTAATAATAAAACTGGATCTACACGGTTGCAAGATCGATTACAGAACGATGGAGCATTGAGCAAAGAATAACATCCAAGCTCCTGTAAACTATCCTTCGTGATGGGATCAAATGGACTTTTCAGAAATCCATATCATATATACAGGGTAAAGACCGGCTGTATGCCAAAATAAATGGACTTTAATGGAAAATGCCCTGATAAGCTTCTCGAGGGAGAACTGTCACTTATCGTTGGAAGGGACTTACATGCCAAAATGGATAAGCACTCAAATAAAGAGGCTGCTGCTTATCTGATATATAAATCTTCTCATATTTAAGGTCGGCGCCTGGAATACGATTCTGATTCTTCTTAAAGGGTAAACTGAACTTCCTCATACTTCAAGATCGTGCTCTCCTGAATATGATTCTGCTCCTTCTTTTACTAAAGGGTAAATGAACTTCCTCATACTTCACGATCGTGCTCTCCTGAATATGATTCCGCTCCTTCTTTTACTAAAGGGTAAATGAACTTCTTCATACTTCAAGATCGTGCTCTCCTGAATATGATTCTGCTCCTTCTTTTACTAAAGGGTAAATGAACTTCCTCATACTTCAAGATCGTGCTCTCCTGAATATGATTCCGCTCCTTCTTTTACTAAAGGGTAAATGAACTTCCTCATACTTCAAGATCGTGTTCTCCTGAATATGATTCCGCTCCTTCTTTTACTAAAGGGTAAATGAACTTCTTCATACTTCAAGATCGTGCTCTCCTGAATATGATTCCGCTCCTTCTTTTACTAAAGGGTAAATGAACTTCTTCATACTTCAAGATCGTGCTCTCCTGAATATGATTCTGCTCCTTCTTTTACTAAAGGGTAAATGAACTTCCTCATACTTCAAGATCGTGCTCTCCTGAATATGATTCTGCTCCTTCTTTTACTAAAGGGTAAATGAACTTCCTCATACTTCAAGATCGTGCTCTCCTGAATATGATTCCGCTCCTTCTTTTACTAAAGGGTAAATGAACTTCCTCATTCTTCAAGATCGTGCTCTCCTGAATATGATTCCGCTCAAACCTCCCCGTACTTCAAGATCGTGCTCTCCTGAATACGATTTGGTTCAAACCTCCCCATACTTCAAGACGACAAGGAAAATGGAAGCCCAACTACTCAAAGGAGATGGCCATTTGCTGCGAGTCATAACGAAGATAGGATCGACTTCTCAGGTGAGAAATGTCGCTTATTTTGCAAGAGTAGCAATAATAAGCTTCTCATGTAAGAACTGCTTGTAGAGGTGATAACAGATGATGATAAGCTTCTCAGGCGAGAACAGGTGCGTACCTGGTTGTGTAAGGTTGTCATATCGACAGGTTTCTCAGGCGAGAAATGTCGCATACCGATGTTGTAAGATGTAGGATTGTAAAGTGTTGTACTGATAGATTTTCCAGGCGTGAACTGGCGTGTATCTGTAAAGGATTGTGGTTGATTTTCTTGAAAGATAATGCAAAATAAATGCACATCCGGGTACAGTGATAAACTTCTCGGGCGAGAACAGTCGCGTATCTATCATGGTATGGTGAAAATCTTTAGATGGTGCAAAATAAATGCACGTCCGGTTGGGCTCGACGACCGACAAAACTGAGATTCAATCTAGGATCGAACTAGAAAGAAGACTGGTAATCAAGACTCCATCGAGGGAAACGATCTCAAAGGGTAAATATCTTATCCTGGTGAGGAAAGATAGCTGAAATAACCGTCGTCCACGAGGATCGAGCTCTGTGGGGAAACCGGAAACAAGTAAGTATTTTACGCTTATGGCTGACAATCTATCTGGAGAGAATGGACCAACCCAGTTACTCGGCGGTAACAACCAATGATGGAGAGACACAATGAACCTGTGAACGCTAATGCGTATGTTACTGCGTATGTTAATATGAATGTATGTTAATGTTTATGTATGCAAGATGTTATGAAATGAGTATGCAATGAGTATGTAATGAATATGTAATGAGTATGTAATGAATATGTAATGAATATGTAATGAATATGTCATGAAATAGGCATGTGATGCTTATACCCCTGCGTATGCTGACGAAACTGACCAGAGACAGGACGAGAGATGAAATAAACATCTCGCCGGAAATACCCTGCGTTCCCGGCAATCAATACGTCAATCATGGGTGAAAAGGAACAATGGTAGGACCGAATCTGGCTTTAAAGTTCTGAATTCTCTGGGGAGAAGGTAATCTGCTTGGGTGCACAGTATCACGTCTTCACATGGGGAGAAGAAAACCTGAGGGACACTTTCGAATTACCCAAGAAAAGGTTGTCAGCTTATAGTCTCGCTGGGGACTGTGATGAGGCAATAGTTCAGGAGCCTGTTGCAACACTGAGGCTTACTGGGGAATGAAGGCCGCTGTGAGTAAAATCCCTCGGGTGCATGAAGAAAAGTTGCGAAACCCCATGGTTTTGATCTTGAAGGACCTTATAGTAGTCGCCATTTGGTTCCCCCTTTTTAGAAAACACGGTGCCCCAGGATACTTGCATTGTGAGGTATGGTCATCTCAAGAGGATTTTATAGAAAACACGGAGTCTGGTTGCCCCATTGTTTTCAAACTCTTTGAGAGATGCATCAGGTCTCAACGTAACTGGCACAAAATTAATCGTGTTACGGCGAAATCTTTGAGAAATAGCTCTTAAGAACGTCAGACTCGCGTTGGTAAGCGAACTGGGAAACTGCTTGCCCCTGTTTAGCAGGATCTTCAAGTTCCACGGGTTATGTCCATATGTAAATCTCTAAGATATCAAGCAAAGTCGTCATGCCTGAAATGCCTATCCTGAGCTTGTCAATGTACACATATATTTGTCTTAAATTTTTGTTTTGAAAAAGATATCGCAATAACTCGTGACCGAAATCACTAGTCAGGATATAAGTTTTAATTATAATGCCAACATGAATTTTTTTCTGAGCATAGCTCGTAGGAGTCAGGAAACGTGATCTTGTCGAGTATGCTTTCAACCGAAGTCCTACTTCAATTAGGTCTTTTAAAGGTTGTATCGTGGCTCAGTTCACGGTTTAAGAAACAAAGGATAAAGGCTCAAAGTTATATTTGTACCCTCCCATTCTTCGTGATGTTCTCCAATCCTAATTCAGTTAATCAGATACGAACGCTCATATCTCAAGCGGATTTGCTATGGTCGAGAACTTATCAAGGCTTTGGACATGGCAGTCACTCACCTATTTCTAATGGAAATTGGTCACACGACTTTGTTCTTTATTGGGGATTATTTATTGTACCCTCTTGTTTTGCTTTTATTCTCTAACTTTTGCCTGGACAACGTCTTTTGATCTGACTTTGGAGTCCAGCGGGATGCCCCAGTTTTGCCTTTATTCCCTAACTTTTGCCTGGACAACGTCTTTTGATCTGACTTTGGAGTCCAGCGGGATGCCCCAGTTTTGCCTAAGTCTCCTTCATAGGTTTTGACTTAGCGGGCTCTTATTATTTTTTTGAATATTCTTTTATGCACAAGTCGTGTAAATCTTTTGAAAGGCTCGTGACTGCCCCACTCCTTAGGTAACCGAGGGATAGTCATTGTATTGGATTTATTAAGATGCTAAGGATAAATTCTCGAAGGTTTGCTTTTCCTTTTTGAGGATCTAAGCGCTCGATCGGTTTAACTGAAACCTACCCTGCCCCAGGTTAGGATGAAGGTTCTTAAAAAGAAAGAAAACTCCTACTTCAAGGCTCAAAGGGGTTTAACGAGGGATTAACATCCTTATATCTCCAGTGTTTGGGATTTGAAACAATGCCTTACATCATCAGCGGGTTTCAATCGAAAGCATACGACAAGAAATCTGACGTTTTGGGTTCGTCATCCTCCTCCCAATTCTCTATCAGAACAAGAGATCGGGTAAAGTTGGCATTATGATTTATGAAAACGTTTTTGAATGAGTGAAGCGAATGGATTTATTCAAGACAAACATATGCGTTGCATTAATTAACCAAAGATAAACAAGTTCGTACATGCTAAATATGCTTAATTAAAGAGAAATGCATATAAATAAACAAATGAACTGTCGGGAAAATCCTTCTAAATGTTTATGAAATCTTGCATTCAAGCGTAACAGTTTCCTTTGGCGGAGCCTCAATGGAAAGGACGTCTGGTTTATGATCACTGTGAGTCGTCATGGCTTGCCCCAGTTATGGTGGTCACATCTTCAACAGTTTTCAGTCGTTGCTTCAAAATAAATTTTCCAGATTCTTTGTTGATCCCGGTCATATCATCTTGAGGGTTAATGAAATGAAGCGAGCTAGGCCTTTGAATAATTACTGGATTCGACTGATTTGCTGAGGGGACAACATACTTTGCAGAATTTAAGCTTGACAAGCGGGGAACCCCGAGAGGAGTCTCGATCTTCGGCTGAGCATCGCCAAAAGACAACTTCTTCATTTCTAGCAAATTTCTGACAAAATTCTTAAGAGCGTAGCAATTCTCTAGATCATGGTCGGGCGCACCCTCATGAAATAAACAATGAGCGGCAGCTTTGTAACCTGCAGGTAACGGATTAGGCGGAGGACCCAAAGCACGGGTGGTAATCAGACCTTGTTGTACCAAATGGGCGTATAACTCAGTGAAAGTTATCGGAATTGGAGGACAAGGCTTATACTGCCTCTTACGGGGATAAGGAACCTGATCCTGTGATTGTTGGAGAACAGGAGCGTTGGGCACTCGTTGACTGTTGACAGGAACTTGCATGGGCGGATAACCGGAAGGTTGTTGATAAACCGGTGCTTGATATACCAGAGCTGACTGCACAGGCTGGTATGTAGGAAACTGCTGATCGAAAGGAGGTGCAACAGTAGCTACATAGGGTTGTTGGACATATGGAAACGGAGAACCTTGAACATAACTCTGCTGATGTTGCCAAGGTTGAGGAGTAGCCATTTTGCGGTTCCTCGAACGTGCAGGTCCTTTACCATGGTCGGAGTTAGGAGTTTTGCACTTTGGAGGGGTAGCTCGTCGAACTGGTTGAGCACTAGGAGGCACCAAACCGGATTGAAGACCGTGAGGAGGTACATCCTCGACAATAACAGCTTGTTGAGGTTCCATAACGGTATTAGTAGTCTCAGCAACAACAGTAGACTGAGCATCTATCTTCACACTAAGAGCTTGTAGCATCTCCAAAATCTGCCTTACACTTCCTCGAAGATCCTCGAGTTCATGGCTGACACGGTTGATCTCTTGGTTTTGATCTTCCATCCTTTTGAAGGGTCGTATTGATGCAGAGAACTTAGGGTGACAAAACTGGAAGGTGAGAAAACCGCGTATGAGAAACCGGGAGACACATGCAATGCAAAAGTATGATGCTAAAATGTGAATGCAAATGAAGATTTCATGGAATTCAAATATTTACGAATATTGCGGAATACCCAGGAAACTTTTAATTCATTGAAGACAAATTACAAATAATATTCTTGCAACCAAAATAGCTAAATAAAAGCCTAGAAAATCCTAGAGAAGCATCTTCCACAACTTCAGTGAGCAGACGGAGATCCGGAGGAAAATAAATATTCGTAGAGCCTTCTCTTCTTGTAGGATTGTATCTCATCATTCTTCGACTGAATCTGCTTTTGAAGTTCTTCGTACTCACTGGCCATCACATGGTATTTGTTCTTCCATGATTCTGCTTCGCGTTGTGATCTCTTCAAAGTGATCTTCAAAGTCTCAGCTTCAGTCATGAAATACTGGACAGGTTCTTCTCTTTGAGGTAAAGGATCTTGGCGAGAGTAAGGCATCTTCAACTCAATAGCTCTTCCTCGGACCCATTGAAGGTATGGTTCCATGGACACACAATTAGGTCTTCCCAAACTTTCTTTGTCCTTCTTATGCAGATGATTCCAAGAGGATAGAATCTGATCTTGAAGCTTTTTGTCGTCTTCGAAAAAGATTTTCTCCACATGAATACCTTTAGGTGGTTCCTTCAAGGGGTATCCCAACTGTCGGCGATCTAGGACTGGATTGTAGCTAATTCCTCCATTGAAACTGAGCAAAGGCACATTGTTGAATTTTCCACAACTATCAATGATCGATATCCCATCATACATGCGATTATACCAATCAATATCAGAGTGAGTCAAAGCCATAACTTTTTGCGACCAACGTTCTTGATTAGGTCTCCAGAACGGACCGGACTTGGGTAAGTGAGAAATAAACCACTTGTATAGTAATGGCACACAACATGTAATCATTCCTCCACCATGAAAGTTTCGGAGATGTACTGAATGATAAGTATTACCCAATAGCGTTGGAACTGGATTTCTTCTCATGAAGGTCTTGTTGCATTAAGGTCCACAAACCCCTCAAAACTAGGAAAAAGCAGCAACCCATAAATAAGCAAGGCAAATATTGTCTCAAAGGCAAACATGTCTTTATGATCGGCATAAAATTGGGCCTTCTTAATTAGGAAGTCCCTGAGAAAACCGGAGGTCCCCCCTTTAGTGATCATATTGTTTTTGACATCGGATATCTTCAGACAAATGGCTTTAGCAATATCTCGTTCTTTAGGGTCTTCCTCCAAGAAGGGGAATGGAGACTTATCCAAGATAGATAATCCCACCAACTGAGAGTACTCTTCTAAGGTAGGTAAAAGCTGATAATCTGGAAAGGTGAAGCAGTGATAATCTGGATCATAAAACTGTAGCAAAGTCGCAAGAAGTCCTTCGTTTACTTGAACCTTCAACAAAGACAATAGCCTTCCATATCTGTTTTGGAACTTTTCTTGATCTTGAACCAAATCTCTTAGCTTCTCTAGGACTTCCAAATTAAAACCCTTAAAAGTAAATTTCAAAGTATGCTTCCTAGAGTGATCCATGGTATCCTGCAATGTTCATAAATAGAGTTTGAATTCCATGAAATCTTAATGCGATATGATGTTTTATGGATGCAATGCATGAAAACACACAAAGTCCTAGGTTAAAGGTACGTGAGCGGAGTTAAGGTCTACCCATCCCAAAAGGAGTGTACTATATGTTAGTTGTACCTGCAGAACAAGGTTCTAAAAAGTGCCCAAAGTCATCAGCCCATCCTTCGGATATTATCGACCTTCCGATTGACTCGGGGGTTAATAATATTCTCAAGAGAACCTCTTCTGAGTGTAGTATCGCGTAGCAACCGTTGTAGGACTACTCCCACATAGTTCCTGCACTACGTCCTAAATAAGGCCAAGGTGGTGTTAAGGTACTACGGTCCTCAATATCACAGACTCCAATCGACCATGGAAAAAGTTTTCGCGATTACTCGTTCAACCGAACCATTTTCGAAAAGGTCTCAACTGAGCGGTGATTCTCGAATCAGCTTGATCGGGATTCAACTCCCTATAAGCCTCATCGAATATATCCCCGTCCTATAATAATGTCACTAGTCCGGGTGTAGGACTTATCTCACAGCACAAGGAACAGTCCTACAATCAAAGCACAAATATATACATGCAAATGAATAATAACACAGATAGTAATAAATATGAACAAGTTAGGGATAACCCTCAAAAGTTTAGAAGACTCCCCAGTGAAGTCGCCATTTTCTGTTGCGGTGGAAATAAGATCACAAACTATTAATTAGTTTGAATCGCAATTCAATTCACAACCGCTCTTTGATTTATCCGAAGGAAAAGGTTAAAAGAGGGAAAACCTATTTTGCATCGTAAACACAATGCGGGGAAAGATCTAGGGTTCGGGGGTTGGTTAAATTTAGGGAAGGTACTAGCACCCTAAACTTCCGTAGTACTCTACGGGAACCTTTTGTTCAAATGTTTACTATTTGCTTTATTTATTTGCTTAAGGTATATGCACAAAGGATTAAAAGTGAGAAAAGAGACCTAAGGGGTTAATTCTAAGTTTACTCGGCAAGACATCGCATCTTGTGCCTACGTATCCTTACGGGAGTGGAATCAGAGTAATCGTAGTTCCCCTCAAAAGGGAGGTTAGAAACTTCTTGACTGTGGTCAAGGTCTCAAGGGGAATAAACGCATCTTAAGGACACGCTTACGTGGAGTGTAGAAACTCCAAATCTCTACGTTGAAATGTTAAGTTGTAATTAGGGTTAAATTAGGGATTCCACGGCGGGAAACCCTAAAATGAGCGCGGCGACTCTTTGACCTAATGCTAGGGGTAAAATTGTAATTTTGCCTGTGGCGAGGCATTTGTGAAAATTAGGGTTTGTAGTTTGTAGTTTTGAGGATTTGAAATTGAATGTGTGAAGTTTTACGGACTATTGGCGCGGCGGCCAAACAGTTAGACCTAACCTTCGGATGTGTGCAATGTGACAGAAATAATGGTAAACGCGTGAGATAATTGAATCATGCAAACAGAGAGATAATGTCATAATTTAAACCATGCAAGCAGAAATTTAAAGGCAGAATTTAAAGAGCGATTGTTAAGTTCGCGAGGTTACATGAGAGGAGCAGATACAATATGATAATGAAATTTGAATTGAACAATAATAAAATAAAATAAATAACGGTTCTAGTTATTATTTTAAAAAAAAAAGATTTTAGTATTATTTTAAATTTATCTAAAAAAAAGTTTTTCTTAAAAATAATAGGTTTTCATATTAATTTGGAAAAGATGTTAATGTTATTTATTTTAAAAAACAGATTTTTATATTATAACAAGTTTTAATAAATTAATGATAACAATAATAATAATAATGGTAATAATAATGATAATAATGATAATAATAATAAATAATGATAATAATAATACTACTACTACTACTAATAATAATAATAATAATAATAATAAAGCAATAATGAATTTTAAATGTGTCAAATAACCCAACAATGTTGCTAACGCAGAAATGCGCTCATCGCAACCAGATCTAAATCGGACGAAACAAAATTTATCGCAAAGAAAAAGAAATTAAGCAAAAAATAGTATTATTGCTCACACAAAAATGCGATCATCGCAACCAGATCGAACTAACACAAATGTCACGCGTCATGCACACAAATGTGCAAACATCGTATCGACATAATTCGATCAAAAATTAATCTTATATATATAAACTCTAACAATTTAAAAATTATATATATATAAACGTAACAGTAATAGATAAAGAAAAAGAGATAACGGTAATAGATGAAGAAAAAGAAATAACGGTAAAAGATGAAGAAAAAGAAACAACAGTAATAGATGAAGGAAAAGAAATAACGGTAAACGATGAAGAAAAAGAAACAATAGTAATGGATGAAGAAGAAAACTAAATAACGGCAAACGACACTCACTCCTCTTAGGTTTTTTTCATTCTCCCCTTTTTTCCAACAAGGCAACACATGTATATATAGGGAACAAATTAGGGTTAACACCAAATTGTCAATAATGTCCCTAAAGCCCATTTTAAAGCCCAAACTAAATAATTAGTTAAGAAAAAATAAAATTTAAATAATTTAAAATAATTAAAATAAACTTAAAATAAAAACTAATAATCCTATTGTCCTAAAATCAAAAATATTATAAAAAGAACAAAATTTTTTTCAATATTTTTTATTTTATGATTTTTTGGATATTTTTATGAATAATTTAGAAAAAAGTGAAAAAAATAATATTTTAAAAAATGATTTAATTAAAATACGAAAATAATAATAAAAAACTATTTTTGTTATTTTTTTAATGAAAGATAGAAAAATTTAGAGTAAAAATAATAAAAAACAAAAAAGTGACAAAGGTGAGATTCGAACTCTCAACCTCTCACACTCATAACTCCTTACACATGTCCTCCTGCCAATTGTGCCATTTTTACTTTTTAGAAAAAAAATGCATGCCATATGATATTTACCTACAAAAAGTCAAACGACTACACAAATTTGTTAGTAATTGATTAAATGCAATAAAAATGCAATGAAATGCGACGACAAATCTTAGGGTAAAATTTGGGGTATTACAGAGTCAAAAGAAGATTGAATAGCTAAAGGCCATGGATGATGAGATGAAATCTATTCATGATAACAACACCTGTGAGCTGATCAAGAAACCTGTTGAAGCCAGGTTAGTCAATTGTAAATGGATTTTCAAAGTTAAGGAAGGAACCGAAGGAGTGGCGTCTAAGAGATACAAGGCAATACTGATTGCTAGGGGGTTCACTCATAAAGAAGGTATCGACTTCAATGATGTGTTCTCTCCTGTTGTGAAGCACAGATCCATTTGAATGTTGTTTGCCACAGTGGCACAATTTGATCTTGAACTAGAACAGATGGATGTGAAGACTACATTCTTGTATGGTGACTTAGATGAAACAATTCTGATGAGGCAACCTGAAGGGTATGTCGAAAAAGGGAAGGAAGATTATGTGTGTAAGCTGAATAGATCCTTATATGGACTGAAACAATCTCCTCAACAGTGGAATAGGAGATTTGACAAGTCCATGGCACGTATAAGTTTCATCAGAAGTCAGTTCGACCACTGTGTTTACTTCAGATTTTGACCGGGTAATTCATTTATTATTTTGTTGCTCTATGTGGATGATATTCTAATAGCAAGCAACAATGTCGAAGATGTAATAAGGGTGAAGGCTAAACTCAATAAAGAGTTCG
The DNA here is from genome assembly GCA_963859935.3 of Lathyrus sativus. Classification (NCBI taxonomy): domain Eukaryota; kingdom Viridiplantae; phylum Streptophyta; class Magnoliopsida; order Fabales; family Fabaceae; genus Lathyrus; species Lathyrus sativus. The sequence goes on along the minus strand of OZ012739.1, from coordinate 541,772,897 downwards.
ATATGAAGGATCTGGGAAATGCATCCAGGATTCTTGGGATTGACATCTACGGAAGGTTCTCGAAAAGTTTGGTATGTCAAATTCGAAGTCTATTGTGACTCCGACAAACCCTTAATTCAAGATGAGTATATATCAGTATCCCAACACTAATGTTGAAAGAACTTATATGAATAGCATTTCATATGCTAACATAGTAGGTTCTTTGATGTATGTTATGGTTTGTACTAGACCCGACATTGCATATGCAGTAAGTCTTGTAAGCAAGTATATGGAGAATCCTGGAAAGGCTCACTGGCAAGCATTAAAGTGGATTTTAAGGTACATAAATGGGTCTCTGAATAGAGTCATAATTTATGGTGGAGCCTTAAGTGAAGATAGTAAAGCAGCAATCGAAGTCTGTTCACATGTTGCTGTTATGATCACCAAGACGTTGCCCAGTTGCAAGTTTTTCCACTGTATGCAGTTAATAAAGCTACATGAAGAAAGATAGTTTCTTGATGTTATAGAGTTAGATCCAAGGTGGACATTTGTGAGATATTGGGCTGAACTCTATTATGGTCGCAGGGTAGCTTCTGGTTCAACAGGAATTAAGCATGAGGTCGAAGTATGTTTGCATGCTGTTGTCGGAGTAACGCGTGTTGTAGTCGAAGTTTGTTCTAACATGCATTAGTCAATATTGCTAGGGTTATTAGCATGTTGAATTGGGTCTTGCTTGTAAGCCAATTGTTTAAGTTAGCTTGTACCCTAAGTTAGCTTGTAAGGGGTAATTGTTAAAAAGCTCATTAGGTTAGTGTGTTATTTTTCTTATAAATAGGATGCTAGTTTCTCAATCTTGGCATAAGGAAAAATAGGAAGATAAAATCCTAATTTCAAGAGAGAGAGGTTATTTTGTTATTCTTGTATACTTGTAATTTTGTTTTAAGAGAAAAGAAAGAATAGCAGTATTATAACCAATCCTTGTTGTTCCTTGTTGTTTTACCTTGTCTTCTTTGTTAACCCTAACCCTTGTGTGTTTCTTGATCATTAAGAAACTGTTTATACTTTGTTTTAAGGTATCTGATTCACAATAAAGTCTCATTTGATATCAAATTGATATCAGATCAGGTTAGGTCCTGCTAGTGTGAGTATTAAAAATATTTTGAGTGTGTGAGGAACAAAAGAGTTTTCATTGTATTAAAAATTATTGTAAATATTATTGTGAGAGAAATATAGCAAATAATTACAATTTTGTCTGGTCCGGTCTAAAATTAAATGCAGAGTTAGATTTTAGTTATTGGGAACTGTTGATGACAACACATCTAAAAGCTCACAATATTTGAAGCTTTGTGGATCCCAATTTACAACAAGGAGCAGATGAAGTCGCTTGTAGAAGGGACCAGGTGGCACTTTCACAAATTCATCAAGGAATTGATTACTCAATATTTGGCAAAATAGAAAATTCCAAGACTGCTAAAGAAGTATGAGACATATTGAAGTTGTCATATAAAGGAGTAGAGAAAGCTCAGAAATCCAAATCAAAATCGTTGCGTAGAGAATATAAAAGGTACAAAATGTTTAATTTTGAAACGGTAGAATAATATTTTTCTCGTGTTATAAATCTTGTCAACAAGATGAGAGTATAAAGAGAAGATATTTCTAATAGTAAAGTGGTAGAAAAAATTCTACGTACGATGCCGATGAAGTTTGACCATGTGGTGACTACAATAATTGAGTTCCACAACACAGATACTTTGTCTTTAGCAGAGTTACAGGAAAGCATTGAAAGTCATGTTAACAGAATATTAGAAAAGACTGAGAAAATGGTAAAAAAAAATGATGCTCTCAAGAGTTAGATAAATTTCAATAACATTGTTGAATCAAGTCTTACTGGAGAAGAAAGATGTCAAAATAATTACAACAACAGAGGAAGAGGAAATTATAGAGGCATAGGAAGAGGAAATTATGGAGGAAGAGGACGTGAAAACTTCAACCAATGGAGATACAATAATTTCAATCCATCCAATCAAGGAAGAGGTGGAAATAATTTTGGATTCAATAATCGTGGTCGAGGAAATAATTTTGAATTTAACAATCATGGTCGAGGAAGAGGTAATTACAATCAAGAAAGGACGAATTATAGTTGTTACCACTATGGAAAGTTTGGACACAAAGCAGCTGATTGCAGATACAAACATTAGACAAATGTGGCAGAAAGCTTGTATCAAAATACCGGTGAGTACTGTGAAAATCCACAAAATTTATTTTTGGCAAGTAATACATTTTCTGGAGAAGAGGATATTTGGTATCTGGATACTGGGTGTAGTAATCATATGTGTGGGAAAAAGGAGTTATTTTCTTCTCTAAACGAAACGGTAAAATCTACCGTGAAGTTTGGAAACAATTCAAATATTCCAATTTTGGGAAAAGATCAAATTTCTATCAGGTTGAAAGATGGATCACAAAATTTTATTGGTATTGTTTTATATTCTTTTGGTCTTCATCACAATCTATTGAGTGTGAGACAATTGTCAGAGAAAGGTTACAACATGCAAATTCACAATGGTTTTTGCACTTTGATTGACAGAAATGACAGATTTATCACAAAGGTAAGAGTGACACCGAACCACCTATTTCCTTTGAAAATTCAACATAAAAAATTTTCTTGCTTGAGTTCTATCATTCCAAATGATGATTGGTTGTGCCACATGAGATTTGGTCACTTTCATTTTTCTGGCTTGAATTTGCCGAGAAAAGAATATGTTTCTGGTTTGCTTGTTGTGAATATTCCAAATGGAGTATGTAAAACTTGTCAAATTGAAAAGAAGCATAGAGACTCATTTCCAAATGGAATGTCTTGGCGAGCGAAGAAACTACTGTAGATAATTCATTCAGACTTGTGTTTAGTTGAAATACCAACACCTGATGGTTGTAAGTACTTTATTACTTTTATTGATGATTTTAGCAGAAAGGCTTGGGTGTATTTCTCGAAACAAAAATCAGAAGCGCGTGATGCCTTCAAGACATTCAAGGCATTTATAGAAAAACAAAGTGGTTGCAGAATCAAAGTGTTGAGAACAGACAGAGGCCAATAATACCTCGCTGGTACAAGTTTCTTTGAACAACATGGAATTTAACATCAGTTAACAACTAGATACACACCTCAACATAATGGGGGTGGCGGAAAGGAAAATAGAGCAATCATGGATGTGGTGAGATGCATGTTGAAGGACAAACAAATGCCTAAGTAATTTTGGGCAGAAGCTGTTGCTACTGATGTTTATATTTTAAACGGGTGTCCGACAAAGAGTATCCAAGAAAAAACTCCCGAAGGAGCTTGGAATGGAAAAAAAACCTTTAATCTGGCACCTTAAAGTTTTTGGATGTATTGCATATGCTCATGTACCAGATCAATTGATAAAGAAGTTAGATTATAAAGGAGAAAGATGTATCTTTGTTAGTTACAGCTCAAACTCAAAGGCTTATAAGCTCTACAATCCAGAGACACAAAAGGTGATTATTAGTCGAGATGTGACTTTTGATGAAGGAGGAATGTGGGATTGGTCCTCAAAGTCACAAAAATATCCAATAGTGACTTCAAGTGATTACGAAGAGGAGAATGAGCATAATCCAATACCTGATAAGCCAGAAACATCCAACAGACAACAAAAGTTGCGTAGATTACCAGCCAGACTGCAAGATTGTGCTTTGGGTAACGATAATGACCCATCTAATGAGGAGATTATCAACTTTGCTTTATTTGCAGGTTGTGAGTCATTAAGTTTTAAAGAAGCCTCCAATGATGAAAATTTGAGAAAATCCATGAATGAAGAAATCAATGCAATTGAAAAAAATCAGACATGGGAGCTGACAGAGTTATCGACAAACAAGCAACCTATAGGAGTGAAGTGGGTGTATAAGACAAAGTACAAACCCAACGGTGAGATTGATCGCTTTAAAGCAAGGTTGGCGGCAAAAGGATACAAGTAAAAACCAGGTATTGATTACTTTGAGGTATTTGCTCCTGTTGCAAGGTTGGATACAACTAGAATGCTTATTTCAATATCAGCTCAAAATAGTTGGAAAATACATCAAATGGATGTTAAGTCTGCATTTCTTAATAGTAATCTGAAAAAAGAAGTGTATGTTGAGCATCCTGCAGGATATGTAGTCAAAGGAAAGGAAGATAAAGTCTGTAGATTAAAGAAAACATTATATGGCTTGAAGCAGGCGCTAAGAGCTTGGTATACGAAGATTGATTCTTATTTTGTGCATAATGATTTTTAGAGATGTCCTTATAAGCACACATTATATATCAAATACATTGATCCTGGAGATGTTCTTATTGTGTGCCTATATGTTGATGATATGATTTTCACTGGAAATAATTTAAAGATGATTGCAAAATTCAGGGAGGCTATGATTAGACATTTTGAAATGACAGATCTAGGCTTGATGTCCTACTTTTTTGGCATTGAGGTCATTCAACAAAATGATGGGATTTTCATTTCCCAAAATAAATATGCCAGTGATATTTTGAAGAAGTTCAAGATGGAGCATTCAAAGCCAATTTACACACCCGTTGAAGAAAAGTTGAAGTTGACAAGAGAAAATGATGGAAAGAGGGTAGACTCAACCCAATATAAAAGTTTGATTTGAAGTCTGGGATATTTGACTGCGACAAGACCTGATATAGTATATGGAGTTGATTTGCTTAGCAGATCCATGGAAGAACCATGTCTTAGCCATTTGCAAGGAGCTAAAAGGATTCTTCGTTATATCAAAGGTACACTAATTGATGAGATTTTTTATGCTAGTAATAATGAAATGGAACTTGTTGGATACACAGATAGTGACTGGGCTGGAGATATAGAAACACAAAAAAGCACGTTAGGGTACGCATTTCATTTGGCACAGGTGCAATTTCATGGTCTTCAAAGAAACAACCAGTTGTTGCACTTTCTACTGCTGAAGTTAAATATATTGCAGCAACCAGCTGTGTTACTCAAACAATATGGATGAGAAGAAATTTAGAAGTGATACATCAGAAGAAAAATAGTCTCACAATGTGACAACAAGTTAACTACTACATTGAGTAAGAATCCGGTTTTTCATGGACGGTCCAAGCATATTGATATTCGACTTCACAAGATAAGAGAGTTGATATCTGAGAAAGAAGTGGTGATCGAGTATTGTCCAACTGAAGAACAAATTGCAGATATATTTACAAAACCTCTGAAGATTGAGCTATTTTACAAACTGAAAAAGATGCTTAGAATGATAAACTGGAAAATTTGATTTAAGGAGGTAATGTTAGAATTAAATCAAGTATTTTGTAGAAATATTTTAAAAAGTTGGTAGATTATATTAGAAGAGTTTAGAAACTATATTAACTTATTTAAGTAAAACAAGGCTTATACATTAAGAAAAAAACCAAGTGAATCAAGTTACACACCACCGCCTATACCACCACCTATGTTTTCTTATTAAATCACTAAGTCATTAAGTATTATATTTCAAAGCCTATATAAAGGCGGCAAACTATGCTTTGAAAGATATCAATTTTAGAAATTAAATAGAATTGAGAATTATTACTTTCCCTCTTGTTCTTTTTTTGTGTGTGTATTTGAGTTTTATATAAATTCCATTTGATATCAATATTTAAAAGTGAAATTATTGTTATGTTTTTTATTTATTTATTTATTTATAATACAAATATTCATTTATTCATCTTTATATTATATATGTTGAAGCACCTCTTAATAATCAATAAATCACATAACTATCATCATCATCTTTGTATTTTTCACCATGTACACACATTACTACATTAGTTGTGCCATTGTTCTAAGTAAGTTGGACTTCTTGTGCATTCAAGTGAATGAGCTGGCATGCATTAATATATGACTATTTTTATTTAAGAAAAAGATGAAAAGAAAGTAATATTAATTTATGACTATCAGTTATATATTGCTAAAAAAATTGTGTCAATAGATTTGACATTTACAATAATTCTCTTTCACTGTCATTAATGTAACATATATTTTACATGCATTGAAATATTTTTCAGAGTCCAATAAATATAGCTCAAATGTTAAAAATAATTTACCAAAATAAGAAAGAATAAAAATTTTCATAGAAATAAAAAAAGTTAAAATTCAAAGTACTACCCACCTAAATACTAAAAAACAAAACATATTATTTTATTTTGACATTTTGAGTTGATATTAATTTTGTCTATCTTTGAGTGCGGCATACCACAATCTTATACAACACTCAATTTTATTAATTTAATAATGTATTAAAAACTGTTCGTTTTGATATTTTTAAATCTCATATATTAGTGAAAGACTCGTGCGTATGTATAAAAATTCATTTATATACTAAATCATTCTATAGAAATGTCATTATAAATAACAATTATACACATAGTTAAGACTAAAAAAAAAAAGGTAAATTGAGAGATCTGTTGAAGATTTAAGAAAAATTATGAAAGAGGTGAGTATTTTCCTTCACATGAAAAAATCACCTTTAATAGGAAAATTGCATTAGTGTCACAGCTTAGATATGATTCTTCTAATAAATTGCATAGCCAATAATTCTATATATTTGAACTTGAAATTGAGATCAACTTATAAATTGCTCATATATATTTACCGTGTATTAAAATAACAGCATCTTTTACATACATATATTATGTCATCGAAATTAAGTTTGAAAAATATTTTGTGCGTCCGCGCGCACACATATATAAAATTAGCATCTAGGTAATATTATAAGTATTTATGATAAAATTCATATTTTCAGTCATTTTAATACTGATTAAACTTTCATTTAAATCAAAATTTTAAATTGTCTTTTTTCTAAATATCATCTTTCAAAATACTAAAAAGATTAAGATCTGCTACTATCTTTATAAGGATAATTAACACAAGTGTAGCACAACTTATTTTAAGAGCCAATGTAAAAGTCATTATTTAATCTATATTCAAGAAATAGATTAAGTGCAAACTAAAATATTCTAATTCATGTTAATGGTATATGCTTAGTTGCAATTATAATTTTTAAAAAATTAACAATAACAACTCATTTCATTTAACTTTTAGTTAGTTGTGATGCTATGTTCCATTTTTTTTTTAAAAGAGATTTTCCCGTAGTTTAGTCCCCTCATAGTCCATGCTGTGTGTTGGCCACGGAATCAAAGCAATGGCCCATTCTATGCATATTTGCCCTCAAAGTCTTCTTGAACATGTTCATGGTGCATATTTGTTGAATGAATAAAAAATGTAACCAATAAATTTAATTTAATTTAATTTCATATTAAAAATTAAAAATTAAAAATTAAAATCGATCAAAAATAAAACAAATAAATGACAGAAAATTAAATATTATTAAATATATTTGAATGTTCTTTTATAAATTTTTTTTTGGATCAGATTAGTTTTTTAAAATCAAATCAAGTTGGACAAATATATTTTAAAGATTTTTTTATTCGTATAATATACTAATTTAATCTATTATTTTATAAATTTATTAATTTTTTTGTACAATTTATTAGTTTAATTTTATCTTTTTTTACTATTTTGTATTTTAAATATAATTAGTTATTTATGCCAAACTATCCAATATAATATTTATTTTTAAAATATCAATTTTATTTTGCATCAAACATAGATTTATTTTCTCAAAATAACTTACTTTTTCAACATTTTTTAAACTAAAAACGACATCCATGCATTCAAATTGATTGAATACATCGAATAATACAAATTCAAAATCGCTATAAATTGAAAAGGATGAATCTGCGAACAAACTCACAACACCCACTCCGATAGCATATAATGACAAAATGCATACAAATGTGACAAAACCTACAAATATGACGAAAAGTCTACAACGTTGATAACGTCAAAGTCATTGATTGAATATGCAAAATAGCGCCTCAATAAGACGACGATCAATACAACATTGCATTAAGACGACGATCAATACAACATTGCATTAAGACGACGAAATCACGAAGAAAAAAAAACTAAAAATATATGTAAAATCACTTATTTGAATGAAAAGGAAAGGAAAAAGAATTTATAGGGGTGATTTTGGATAAAAAGTTTACCCTAAAACCACCTCTATTTAGTGGATGGAGAAAAAGAGAAACATAGGGTTGAAGAAAGAAGGGAGATGACTACTTCAATGTTATTCTCGAACTAACTTTTTCAACTTAATTTCTAAAATAACCATCTTTTACAACTATATATCAAACTACCTTTGTTTCAAACAAAAACAAATTGCAGCAAAGGGCATGCCCCAGATCAATTGGTGTCTATGTTATGGCTTTATGTAGGGGCGTCAAACCAATTAACACTTATGCATTATTATATATGAACGTGTCAATTTTGTTGGCACCTATGTGCATTTGCTATATGTGTAACCCCCCATTTTATTTTAATTAATTGAATTATCAGATGTTGTGTATACGTGTGTGATCATGCGTGTTTTGTTGTGTTTGGGGTACCCTTGGTATGAGATAGTAACTTTAAGACTACACCTTGAGAAAATGGTTCAGGGTGTGTGACCAATTGCATAGAGATGGATGGTGTGGTCAGTAACTAAGTAGTAATATTAGCAGGTAATTATTTATTTGGATAATAATAGGTGATTATTATTTAAATTAGATAATTAGTATTATTACTATTATTTGTTATTATTTACTTGGGAAATAACAATAATAATAATTACAATAATAATAATAATATTAGGATTATAATGAGAGAAAATAGATATTAAGTGAAAAAGGAGATTGACGGCGCATGTTGGTAATATTGTGAGGAATGATGAGGGCATAAGAGGCAAATCATAGAAAGGGTGCTAGGGTTAAACAGGTAAATGAGGGAAGTAGAGTTCATTCTGTACGATCGTGATTTTTGAGAAGAACGGAAAAAAGGGTAGGGTTGAATAGGAAAAAGAATCCACCATTTGTGAAGGTTTAGAAATTTCAAATCTAAGGTAAGGGTGGGGTTCTTATCCTATAAGGTTTAACATGTCGAACGGTGGGTAGAAATTATGTTTTGTCTTATGGGTGGAATGTTGTTCTATGTGGTGATTACTATGAATACTTGATCAATGATTAAATTGTTACTTGATTGTGTGATAAATGATGTTTTCTAACTGATATGTGATGAGTTATGTACATGTATGTGTGTAGAAATTCTATTTTGGAAATTGTTGAAAATTCCTCCATTGTTGAGTTTTGGAGTTTCGAGTTGGAAGAATGAAATAATGATGAATTGTTCTTAATCCATGAGTAATGTAACACTCCATTTAAATTATTCAGTCGCTTTGGTATTTTCTGTGATGTGTAGTTGTGTGGTATCCTTAATTAAGGGTATAAGGTCAGGAGTAAGGGAGAGGGGTGACCTTAGTTGGGGTACTGTGGACCTAGATAAAGGAGTAAGTTAATTATGATATCGAGAGCATTATAGTGATTAATATTATTCCAACTATTATTAATAATAATGTTAATGAGATTATTGATATTATTATTATTATTAATATTATTATTATTATTATTATTATTATTATAGAATTTAAATAATAAAATAAGAAATAAGAGATTAAAGGAAATAGAGAAGTTTTTTTTTTGGAAAGAGAATTAGAACACGATAAATGGATTTCAATATGGGTGAATTAACATGAGAGGGTAGTGAGAGGTCCTTTCTCTCATAGGAATTATGTGTTCTTAAGGATTCTTGATCTAATTTTCGTAGCATCATAAATTCCATAAAATTGTTGCTGTTCTTGAATGATTATTGTATGGGGGTATTGTTTTTCATAGTTTTCTATGTATAGCTTTCGGTATGTTGTGGTGATGTAAGGTTTAGGGATTTGGGTAAATATGTAGAAATGAATGTGTTATATTGTTATTAGTACGATACTCTAGGAAATAGGGAGGTAACCGTAAGAATCTGAGATTATGACCAAATGACCAAATGATATGTATCGTTGAATATTAATATAGGAAAAACTTATGGGAAATTGAACCTTCGTGGCCAGAACCTTGACATTGTTATATGTCTGACCCTGAAGGGATTGAATATTAGATAGTGAGTAATTTAATGTCGTAGAGTGTAATTGAAGGAAAAAATTGTAATATGTTGTCCCTATAGGAATAGGAATATTCAAATGTGAGTAACTCTGAAGTACTCAGAGCAATTGCAGTAAATAGTGTTTTATGTGTTGCAAATGTTACCAGATGAGCCTAATAAACCATAGAAGTTGTGCAGTTATTGCCGTATAACCTTAGGAATGTTTTAGTGATGTTTTGGGTGCTTTGAGTAAGTGATTCGCAAGAATAATTGGGTGAAAATCAATTCCGAAGCGTAACAGCTTCTTTATGTCCGTCACAGATGTTCATGTTTTCGGTCGAAATTGTTTTGGACGTAACTTTGGATCCGTAAGTCCGTTTTGACCCTCGTTCGAAGCGTTGGAAAGCTAATGAACAGAGCTATAACATAGGATAGATAATGGATTTATTTTCCCAATATTTTATATCTAATTATGTTTGAGAAGTCAATTGTGTATATGTTTTAGTAACGAATCATGTTCTGGTTCAATGATGTCTTGGTGTTTTGATAGATGTGGGCCAAGATGGTTGAATATGGACAATCTTGTGCGATTGTGGTAATTCCCGAGAGGATTACGGTAAAGCGGATGGCTCGTGTGGATCAAGATTGATCGTGAATTATGAATGATGTATTACATTGCAAAATTGTGTTGACATGCATTTCATATCATGTGTCTTGTGGAGATGGCTAGGTGGGAATCCATGATGGGTGCCTAGTTTCATCCGGACTTCATTGTGGAAGTTGTTGTGGAGATAAGTTGTAGTTCAGAGGAACGTATATACGACTTATCCAGATTCCGACGGGAACCGGGTTCTAGTATGAACCGTATGAGATTGTGTTGGTACCACATGCATTATGTCGAGTCAGTGAGTCGCATTGCATTATTATAATTAAATGTGGGCTATTAGTGCCGAATGATTGAGGTGGCACGTGTATGTGCGTTAATTATGTATGATTGTATGTGTGGTGTGTAACTACTCCTTAGCATGTGTATTTCACCATTTATTTATTGAATGTAGTTCTCACCCCTTTTTGTTGTTGTGTTTGTGCTCTCTTGGGAGTACAGGTGACCAGGTACCTGAGTAGTGCTTGGAGTGTGTTGCTATTTGATCGAGTCTTAGGATTCGCTCTGATACGTAATATGGGATGACGAGATTACGTTGTTATTTGACTACTTTATTTGTTTATTGTTACGTATCTTCATTTATTGGACTTATGTTGTATGACCTCGTGTCGAGGAGAATTATATTGGAGAATTGATTTGTATTCCGTTGCTTACTTGAAAACTAAATAATATTGATTATTTTAATGAAATGAAGTGACTTAGTGTGATATCCCACTGTGTTGGAGAACTCTGATGAATTTCATGAATTGTTTCTATATATTTATTATATTACGCGTACGGGGTAAAGTGGGGTGTTACAAGTAAAACAATGCATAATCGAGGTTTAGGATGTTATTTTGGTTTAAAATCGGGTATGTGGTGATAGGGGGTTAGTGGTATAGGCTTTGGTGTGAAATTCTGGGGTGAAAGTGCTTTTAAAAAAAATGATTTTTGGGGTTCAGAACAGTATGAGTCGACCACTAGAACCCCTGGGTCGACTCATGGTCACTCGAATGCAAAATTGTGAAAATTTTAACAGTATGCGTCGACTCATAGGTTTTACGTCGACCTAAGTACTCTGTGCGTCGAACTTTGAGTCGACACATAGGCAAAAAAAAACCAAAAACGGTTTTGGTCATAACTTTTTAACCGTTAATCCAAATGACAAACCGTTCAAAGTGTTAGAAAGCTAATAAGTAGAAATTTAACATGGTATAGTTAGATGAGTTATTTTTCTAATATTTTTATGTCTAATATCTTGAAGAATGTGATTGTTGCTTGTTTTGTACCTTAAGAAGTCGTGTTGTAAGCGACAAATCTTGAGTGCGGTTGCAAAGATGTTGATGATAATGTTGTGATATTAATGATGGTAATATGGGTATATTTTAATGATATTGTTGTGATGTTAATGATGGTAATATGAGTATGTTTTAATGATATTGTTGTAATTGCATTATATATATATATATATATATATATATATATATATATATATATATATATATATATATATATATATATATATATATATATATATATATATATATATATATATATATATATATATATATATATATATATATATATATATATATATATATATATATATATATATATATATATATATATATATATATATATATATTCATGTTTGTTGGCCAATTTGGGCGGTGTACGATAACTATGTGGTGGATTATTGTGCACGATGATGTTGTTTTTGTTGTATGCAAATGGTCACATTGCATACATTTGTGGACAAATGGTTCGTTGTTGGTGAGCCTAAAATCCCATTGTGCGGATTGAGCTGGTAGTTGATTCAGAGGTGATTGATCAGTGAGTTGCTTTGATCCTAGGAGGTGGGGATCGAAACGGTGAACCTAACTGTTCAAATTGGTACGGCATGCATATGCATTGAGTTTGGTTGTGAGTCTCATTGCGTTATATTTTTAACTATGTGGCTATGTTGCTAATATGTGGTATTGTTGTGATTAATTGAATTTGTTATCATGTGATTTACATGTTGGTTGTTGGATAACTTAGTGTTAGTGTTGATGTTGTTGGTTGACTAATATGAGCTAAGTAGTTGAATTATTGTTGTGTTATCTTTATGTTTGGATAACTTAGTGTTGGTGTTGGGTGTGTTGTGTTGTAGAATTGGTGATAACACATGTTTAACCTAATGCATATTGTTTAACATGCTTTCCTTTATATTATCATGATATCTCACCCCTTCTGTTTGAATATTGCCTCCACGTGGGTACTTCGCAGTAGGAGCTCGTATGTGAGTGGAAGGTGAGGTCTTCCATTTATTCTTTTAGTTTGACATCTGCTCTGATATGTAACACTGGGGTTATGGAACGTTGCATGCTTTTTATGGTTGATGGTTGATTAACATGTTTTATTTCTTATGACCGTTGCTTCTTTATGACACTATTAATTATACTATGCCTCGATTGTTAACTTGAATGATAAAATGTTATTTCCGTTGTTATATGAATTAACCTTCAGTTATGTTTTGCTGATAATGTTATTATAACTAATTTTTAAAAGGACATGTGTTACATATCTGATTGGATAAGTAAGTGATGGTTGAAAGTGGGACATTCCTAAATATGATTTAGTGGATAATTACTTTGATTTTATTTATATTACGCGAGAGATTATTTAGGGTGTTACAATATGCATACGCCAATTGGTGTGACACATTTTTATTTTACTTTTTTAATTAAATTTACAATTAAATAATAATAATAATAATTGGGAAATAAAAAAATATTTACTAATATTAATTAATTTGATTATATTCAGTTGTATATTTTATTACAACAACCTCAACCGTCTAAGTTATCTCAGATTGTTGAACAATCACAAATATTTGATCAAACTCATGGACGAATCCACTTGGTGTAGAATGGGGTCAAGTGACCCCACTTAATTTTTTGTTTTAAAACCAATAATAATTAATTTTGGAATATTGACCCCACATTAAATGTATCATTGTCCCCATACTACTCATTTAATTTGAATTCTAGAAACCATAAATCTAACTATTAATTTTATTTTATTTTATTTTTTAAAAAGAAAATGGAAATTAAAAAGACACAAGTAAATTGTATTTATATAGGTTTTTCTAATCTAATTATAAATCAATTTACATACATACTCTATCAATTTACATACATACTCTAATTATAAATCAATTTACATACATACTCTAATTATAAATCAATTTACATACATAAATCAATTTATCATTATCATTTTATGCATAAATATTTATATTTTTTTATAAATATTTATATTATTTGATTTTTATTTTTGTATTAAAAAAATTAACCTTGACCCCATTAATCAAAATTTCTGGATCCGTCACTGATCAAACTAACGATGACTATGACACTGAAGTCGGTGTCGTTGAGTTGACGATGAAGAATAAGAAGAATATGAGATACAAGTTGATTATATGGTGAACAATGATTTTGTAGATGACAAGCAAGAGTCATTACTGCCAAACCATGTGTATTATCTGCCTTAATACATGAAAAACTTGAACTTGAATGGAGATAAGTCATCCTCATATATTTTTTACAACTTCTATATGCAATAGCATGGAGCGTTAGAAGTGGGAGACATGTTTATACAAAAGAAGACTATGTGAAAGCTATAAAAAGTTTCCCATGAAAAATTTTATTGATTATATTGTAGATCACACTAATGCAGGGAGGTATGTCATTCCGTGTCATAACGTGCTCTGCATGTTTCAGATGACAACATCTTATAGGAAGAGAGAGAAGTGATTCTTGGGAGCATTACTAAAAAATACACATTCAGTAACATAATATTACTATGGTCAATATTATGGTCATGCCTTCCATCATTGTAATATCTGAAACTGGATGCGCCTAATGCTTACTTATTTTTTTGAAAGTCATTGAATCACGGATTATAGACGCAACCATGGTGATAAAGTGAGTGGTACAAGGTTCGAATCCTGACAACTACATTTTTTTCATTGTTCCTATTATAAAAATCGTGTGTCACTTCAATTCTTTGTGTTATAATATTATCTGTACAAACTTTTCTCTCTCCGAAAGAGAGAAACGTTATTCTCAACTAAAATAATGATTGAAAATTTTCTTCATTTTTCAAGACGGTCACAATGACATTCAAGAATATCAACCATTGGATGTAATTATTACAAACATTAAATCATCAAATTTTTCATCTTCAATCTCTTCTATAAAGGCACAATTTCATATAATGAATTTCCACTTCTTCAAAAATATTATTCTTAACTATATATAGCAACATAAGTTCTCCATCTGAGAATGCTAATAGAAATATCTCATCTAAAGTCACCATAGTAAAACACCATGATACTTAGGGTTAGGAAGGCCAAGAAGAAAAAGAAGAAGAAGAGGCTGAAGAAGAAGAAAAAGATGCCCAGGAAGATTTGTTACTAGGAATCTGAAGAGGGTAGTGAGTAGAGAGTTATAGATTATGAAGATTTCTTTGCTACTAGGGATATTGTTTTGTAATGAAATTATTTATGTATTCTTCCCTCTTGGCCCTCTTAATGAAATTATTTATTATTGTTTTATATACTCTTTCATTTATACACTATTATTATTTTATAAATAAAAAATAGTATAAACCAACAAAAATAAAAACAACAATTGCAATAGTAATGAAAAATAACAATAACAATAACAATAATTAATAACTCTCTCACAATTGGGTTCATAAATAAATAAATTTTTTGAAAGTTATTTAACCATGATTTTACTAAAGAACCATTGTAAAAATTTAAAATTATATAACAGTTTTTCTTTCTAACCGTGATGAAAAGTGATATATTATATCACAGTTTTTCTTTCTAACCATGATGAAATGTGATATTTTTTATATACAAGCGAAAGTATCTACCGCTCAGTACATAACAATCGTTTTTCTCAAATGAGAACCCTAACATATTTCACTATTCTCTCTCATAACATAACCCTAACATCCATGTCACCCTTTAAACTTTCTTAAACCTTTAAATTTGTCTTCACCAATCGCTATGATACTCTTTAATTATATTTCAGGTTCGTTAATTAAACGTATGCTTCGATTTTGTTTACATTTCTTGTTAAAAATGTGTTCTCATTTTTTTATTTGGTGAATGTTCTCATTTTTTTCAGATTCGTCTTCACCACCTTAACAAAGCGTATACTTTGGCTATAATACATATGGTTTGTTTAGCTTTGAAGAAAAATACAAGAAGTATGAAGCTATTGTGTTAACTTCATTCACCTTGTACTTCTTCTTCATAGCTTCATAAACTAGATTAAAATTATAATTTGTTCCAGATCCACGATTAGTTTAAAAAATGTGTGTTCTTTAAACATTACATAATATCTTGTGTTGTTGTATGATGTTGTATGTTATTATTGTTGTTGTATGTTGCTATTGTTGTTCTTGAACCTTATTTTGTTGTATATTGTTGTGTTGTTGATAAATGTTATTGTATGTTGTTGTTGTTGATTAATGTTTTAAGAACAAGAACAAAACATTGCTAAGTGAAAAGAAAGAAGCTTCTTGTGACTTAGCAATATTTTTTTCTTTAAATTCTTAAAACATTAAATAATATCTTGTGTTATTGTATGCTGTTGTATGAAGTTGAGTTTATTATATGCTATGTAGATTGTTTGTTTCACTAACCCTTCACTGAAAATACATTTCATTTAAATTGACATAGAAACTTATAATCTGAAAATTAAGTTGTATTTGAAAACCAACTTCTATCAATCAATGTTTTCCGAATTGCATCGGTCTCATCATTCATCTCACACCGTTTAATATATAGAATATGGGTCAATGACCCGAGTCCTTATCACATCCATATCTTCTCTTATAGTTTAATTTGAATAACAATAATTTATTGATATTATTCAAATTAAACTAGAATAAAAGAAATTAATGTCATGAAGGACTTAGACCATTGAACTATATTCTATACTGTGAGATATTGGATTGAACTCTAGTATTGTTGATAGAGATTTAGCATGTCATCGAAGTCTGCTCACATGTTGTTGTCGAAGACCTACATGCTGTAGTCGAAATGTGTTATAGTATGTAGTTGTCGAATTGTGCCTATTTGTTATGTCCAATTATTTAAGTTAGCTTGTACCCTAAGTTAGCTTGTAATGGGTCATTTTTAAAAGCCCATCAGTTTAGTATGTTAGGTTTATTATAAATAGCATACTAGTTTCTCATCTTAAGTGTGACAAATCCTAATTAGGATGAGAGGGTTATTTGCTATTCTTGTGTACTTGTAATCTGATTTAAAGAGAAAGTAAAAAATAGCAGTTATAACCAATCCTTGTTGTTCTTCTTGTTTTTCCTTTAACCTTAACCCTTGCGTGTTTCTTGATTATAAAGAAACAATTTATACTTTGTTTCCAAGGTATCGAATTTCACAACATATATGTTAAACAACGTGAGATGAATAGTGAGATAGATACAATTCAGAAAACAACGACTTGTTTAAATTGGCTTTCAAGAATAGTTTAATTTTTAGATTATATACTTCTTCATAAATTTGAATGGTTGTATGTTGTTGTGAGGTTTATTGAAAAATAAGCAATCTACATATTATATAACAAACTCTGGGTACTTTCAAAAACGATTATTTATATTAAACGTTATGAAATGTTATTTTTCTAAATGTATATACCATAACGGTTCATTATAGCAACCGTGATTATATATAGCATGCTTTCAGATTTTCTACAACGGTCATAAGACCGTGATTGTAAGTAGTGCATATACAACCATACCCTACGTAACAACGGCAGGTCACACGTGATGTTATCCATTTTCCAACCGTTGTTGTATATAATTTCCATAGTAGTGTAGATAAGTTATATGAATGTACCTCACACTTGCATTACCATTAATCTGTGCAGGATCATCATAAACTAAGCTCACAGATAATATGCCAAGAAATCTTGTATGTCGTTAGCAAGGATCTATCTTTGAAGGTGAGTACAATAATCTCTCATATTGTTGCATGATAAAATTATACTCCCTCATACAGAAAGGTATGGATAGCAAGGACTAAGGCAGTTGAATAGGAGTACAGAAATTGGGAGGATTCATATAAAGAACTTCCATAATATTTTGGTGGCACATAAGACATGTGCTATAGGAATTGTTGCAATTATGGAGACACTGCCAACATTTGCGCTAGACAGAACTTGTGTTAGTGGAAATATAACATTCCATCAACTCTTATGGGCATTTCAAACATGCATCAAAGGTTTTACGTTCTGCAAACCTATTATTAAAATTGATAAAACATGGTTGTACGGGAAATACAAGGGCACGTTACTTATGGCAATGGCACAAAATATAAATAGTAATATCTTTCACATTACCTTCGCTCTGGTTGAAAGTGAGACTATTGGTAATGGAAGTTTCTTTCTCAAGAATCTATTAATACGTGCTGCTCCGCATCCCAACCACCATTTAATTTCAAGAACACATGTATCTATTGAGAGTGCATACAATAATCCTGATAACGGTTGGCAAGATCCAACTTCTAAGCATGTCTACTTCATTAGACATACTGCATAAAACTTCATGTGGTAGATCAAAGACAAGACTCTTTGAAAAAAGCTATGAACATAAGATATGCGTTAACTCAACCATCATTCCAACACTACTACGAAGAGATCAGATTGTCAAATGCGGATGTGTTAAGGTGGATCGATAATATTCCAGGGGATAAGTGGGCCATAGAATTTGATAATGGTCAACAATGGGGCCACATGACAATAAATCTAGTGGAATCAATGAAATCTATCTTCAATGGCATTAAAAACTTACCCATAATCACGTTGTGAGAGAAACCTATTTTAGGTTAGCATCACTGTTTGCGACCAGAGGTTTAAAGTGGAGTTCAGTGTTAGAATCAGGGAAGTTGTTCAGTCAAAGTTATATGAACTTTATGAACGAGAAAACTGCCAAAGCTAACACACATATGGTTACATGCTTTAATCATCAAAGACACACTTTTAGTGTAGAGGAGACAATGGACCACATTGAAGGGAGGCCAAAGGGATACTATCGAGTTTGAAGTTTCCTAACACATTCAGGGGGAGAACCCCAATACAGTTTTGCTAACTGTCTTATCGCTTTCATTTTGTTTTGTTTATTGAGTCTTCTTCATGATTTCACATCTCTAAATCAAGTTTTGAAACGATTCATTTTTAGCATGCATAAATGAATATTTATATTTAAGTTTGATCATGATGTTTTTAGTCAATTGCTTGAGTAACTGGAACAAGAACCATGTGTGGTATTGGTTCAATTTTGGTG
This sequence comes from Lathyrus sativus, assembly GCA_963859935.3. Classification (NCBI taxonomy): domain Eukaryota; kingdom Viridiplantae; phylum Streptophyta; class Magnoliopsida; order Fabales; family Fabaceae; genus Lathyrus; species Lathyrus sativus. Next base: position 541,753,829 of record OZ012739.1, on the reverse strand, counting down.
GAAAGAAAAATCTCAAAGTCTTTTGAAAAATATGAAAAATTGAGATTTGGTGTACTTGATTCAAATCATGTACATATTCTGACTCGAACCAAATTGAACAGAGACAAAGCAAATTTTTTCGAACACTTTTACTCGAATCAGAATTTTAACTTGATTCGGATTAGGCATCTTTTAAATCAAAAAACTCACTTAATTCAAATCATATAGATATGAGTCACATCTGCTTCATTTGATTAGAATCAAACTTTACACCTGACTCGAATACCACAATTTTTTTTTCACATTTCTCAATTTAAATTTGTTTAAATTGACTTGAATTAGATTGTTCAATTGATTCGAATCACGAGCCTTTTGACTCAAATCAAACTTTGTGCTTGATTTGAATCACACGAGAAATGGGTCAAAATCTTTATGCTTTTTTATTCCATTTCACTTGCTCATTTGATTTAAATCATGTAATGTTCTTGACTCGGATCTAACTAAATTTTTCCATCCATTTTATGCTTAATCTCAAGAACATATAAATGCATTTTGTCATCTCATTTTCAACAACAACTTTAGCGAATTTCATAATATACATTGTGATTTTTGTGAAAATTAGCACCCCTCATTTTTTAAAACTCAAGAACTCTTGCAACAAAAATTAGTTCTTCTTCAACCTCTAGTTTTGATTTCAGATCTTGATAACAAGATATTTTTAATTGATTGAGGGAGACGTTATCTTGAAACTAATTGTTTTTGAAGGTTTGGTAAGATTTTTCAGGAAGCTTACAAGATTAAGGTTGTTTTCATTGGAGCTGAAAAAAGTCTAGTGAAAAGAATGAGGTTATTCTCTCCAGATTACTTTGGTAGTGATTATGTGGAAGGCTACTTACAAGGTGAAGTTCTTCTCAAATCTTCATAAAGCTCATCGCTCAAGAAATCAGTGGGATCAAGTGGTGATTGTCACACACGAAGACTATGAGCAGATTGGTGAATGTGGAAGATTCAAGAAGCGTGAGTCGAGTAAAGATTAAGCAGAAGAGTTTAGAATTAGGTTGTATACAAATTATGATCCAGATAGGAGATTTATTTTTGTCAGCATTGTTGTAGACTAGTGATTTTATGAACTCTTGCAATAATGATTAAAATAAAAAGAACAAAATAGGTTCCAATGGGAAACTGTTGTGTGAGTGCAATATGCTCTTGAATGTATTTTAAATGATGTCAAAACTTGGGTAGGTAGATTAGATCTTTGTGTATTTGGACCTTACAATCTTTGTCTAAGTGTGCACCATCATCATAACATGTAAGACTAGATTACATAAGTCATCACATGCCAAAATATGCATTTTTTCACAAAATAACACGCATGGGTCGATACAAGTTGGTTATGGGTTGATACATACTGAAGTGAATTTGTAAGGAATTTGATTTTGCCATGAATGGGTCGACACAAACAAGCAATGAGTTGTTACATCCTTCGAATGGGTCGACTCATTCTGCTTTGAGTCGACTCAACCTGAAAGATATTTTCTAAAGTTTTGTCGATGTCTCAATTCATTCGATATAAATGATGATTGGGTCGATACATTAATCGAATGGGTCGACTCATTCGTGTTTAAAGTCGACTTATTATGAAACGTTTTCTTCACTATTTAGCTATTGCCTCTAATGTATTGACTCTATTTGGTTTCCTATTGACTCATTCACCTAATGTATCATCTCATTCTAATTTAGAGTCAATACATTCTGAACCAAAATTTTAAAATTGCATTTTGGCTAAAAATTTGCATTTCTACACACACACGCACATACTTATAAATATTCATTCATGCATCTTTCCTACGCATTGAAACCTGAAAGATTTAAAGAACTCTCATCATCTTCAACCTTTCTTGACGCATTCAACTACACATAATTATTTTTGATTGTTTGTTGGAATGTTAAGATTAATAAGGTCCAATCTAAGTTGTGTAATCAAAATTAGGTTTCGGTTTTCTTTCGGGTTTCAAGGATAAAACCTTAGGATTTTTACTCCAATATCAAAGGTTGATTTTGAGGTTTTTACACAAGTCTTATCAAGTTGGATTCAGCCGAGTGAAGGCTTTGAAGAACGAGGGTTCTTACAAAGGAGTAGCGGTAACTGGAGGATCAATTAAAAGGCTTGGGGCAAGATTTTGCAATTTGGGTTCAGCCGAGTGAAAGGTTTGAAGAACAGAAGGTTCAGTTAAAGGAGTAGCGGTGACCGAAGGATCATATTAGAGATCTTGTGTGACTTGATCTTGCTAAGATCATGGGTAGAAAAGGAGTTAGGATCAACATCAAACATAGGGTTTGCAGTTTAAATTTCTATACTTCTCTTATAAATTAAAATTGTAAAGGTTAATTACAATATCTCAATTCGATTTCGAATTGAGGACAGACGTACTCATAGTGAGGACAATTGGAGAACTACTTAAACAAATCTATCTCTTTCTCCCTCCCTCCCTCCCTCTTTCTTGACGCAACTAGATAGATATATTTAACACAACAATAATAATCACCACGTTTTTTTCTACCATGTGAAGATCAAAAGAATTGTTGTAGAACAAAATGAATGGGTGTGTGTGGGTGACTTTATTAAAAGAAAAGGAATAAAATGAGTGTCTATTGGATTTTGATTGGTTATGAAAATCAACATCATGGTTTTGTTTTTTTGTTTAATTTTAGAAGGAATCTCTTTGTCCATCTCTATAAAAAAAACTATCTTGTTTTTAACTAATTTTTTTTCTTATATAAAATTTGGAAATGAAGATGTGACCACTTGCATTGTATGTGTTTCTTATCATAAAAACATTTAGATAAGTATTACCAAAATTAGTCAAAGATGATCAAAAGAGAATTTCAAGTGAGCATGTGTTTACTTATAGATCACATATAGATTCTCAAAAGGGAAGAAAAAAAATGTCACTATAATGATATAAATATTGCTTATATAATTGTCATGTTAACTTGGCTCAATATAGTTCCGTATGGATTTCATATAAAGGGCGTATGTTCAAAATTTTCATAATGCTTATAATGTAAAAGTGAAATTATTGTTCTGATGTAATTAATTAATTTATAATACAAATATAAAATTATTTTTCTTTCGGAACTGCACAAAAAATAATTGTAAAGAATTGAGCTTATTTAATCTAACATAATATTTTTTAAAATTAACAATAACAATTATTTCACGTAATTTTTAGTTAGGTGCAATGCTATGTTCCATTGTTTTTTTTATACTGAAAATGATATGTTTTCTCAGCTTAGTGCCCTCATAGTCCATGTGGTGTGTTCGCCACGGAATTAGAGCAATGGCCCATTCTATGCAGATATTACCCTCAAAGTCTTCTTAACATGTTCGTGGTGCATATTTGCATATTTGTTGAAAGAATAAAAAAAACGTGATCGATAAATTTAATTTAATTTAATTTCATAATAATAATTAATTACAATTATGACTATTAAAAATGATGATTAAATTCAAGTCGATTAAAAATAAAAGCGAAAATCAAACATATAAATGACAGAAAATTAAATATTATTAAATGTATTTGAATATTTTTCGAATCAAATTAGGTTTTCAAAAGAAATAAATTTATGTGAACATTCCGATAATTTGATATCTAGAAATTTTGGTAAACATGCCGTGAATCCCATTGCCAATTGAATTTGATATCTAGAAAAAGAAATAAATTTTGGTGAACACCCCTAATTTTAGAGTTTGGTTGGATACCTCCCGTCTTACATTCATTCATAGAAAGTGTCATTGTTGTTTAATAATTTATTTAAGATAAATTAAAATTTTAAATATATATTTCACATAAAAGTATTGGGATCAATTAAAACTTATGAATACTTAGAAATTTACCTTAAATTTGTATGACGATGTAGTAAATCTACTAGAATTATTTGAAGTATAATGAATTTATAGAAAAAAATCATACCTACTATTAAAATAAGTTTTTTTCCTATAAACAAGAGATAGATTATTTGAAGTATAATGAATTTTTGATAATGTGTCCAAAACTTGATGTTTGGTTGTAGATAATCTCTAAGATCACAAGTCTATGACCCTTAAAGAAGGAAAAGAAATGATTGGAAACCTATTCAAAACTAAGTTTAAAAAAACAACCCTACCACCAATGGAAAGCCTACTCCCTCTCCACACAGAAAGCTTTCAGTGAAACTTATCGAAAATGTAATTTCATTTGGATTTTTTTTTCTTGAATTCGCACCTAAAGGAATACCCAAGAACATGACAAGAAATTTACCAATACTGCAAGACAGAAAATAAAAAACTTTCTCAAGAAAGAAGTCTTTCATATTGATCCCAAACAACATGTTCTTATGAAAGTTAACATTCAACCCTGACAGCTCAAAGCCCCTTAAAAAAATCTTTAATACTCCATAAATTAGGCCAAGATCATTCTCTGCAATATCTCAAAGTGGACATCTTCATTGACTTGAAAAGGAAGTAAGTTACCCTTTAGAATAACATTCCTCACCAAACCGATAAAATCTTCTACAACCAATAAAAATAGAAAAGGAGACAAGAGGCTCCTTTGTCTTATTTCTCTATGAGCTTTAAAATCTTTGTAAGGGCTACCATTGACTAAGACTGAAAAACTACTAGTACTACTATAAAATATACCTTTGGTAATAATATATTACTACGACCGTTTAAGCAACAATAGTAATAACTTACCATAACGCGCTTGAATTTATTTTTATTGTAATAAAAGACATTTCATCATGGCTCATAATAACAACTATGGTGATAGATAAAATGTTACATGCTTTGAATCCCAACACCAATAATTTTTTTATTTTTTGTTACAAAAAGGGATTGTCCATATACTCTTATAAATATATTAAAGTTAAGACATGTATCACCACGGTTAGTACCAGAAATCATTGTGAATATTAATTACGTTTTATCACGACTTTTATTACCAACTGTGGTGATAAGTTTTACATATACAAGCGAAGTTATCAGGCTTCAACAAAGAATAGTTGTCTCGCTCAAAGCACAAAACCCTAACATATGTCTCTTTCACATCTAATGAAATCGTCTCTCTTCTTCTTTCATAGATCTCGTCTTTCTTATTCTTCATACTAAAGTTAATCAAGTTCAACTCTATTTCTTCTTTATCTTTCTTATTCTTCTTCTTCTAAAAGGTAACCATGTTACTAATATGTTTTCTTCTATTTTTCTTTGTATAGATTCTATTATTCATACTTTTGAAGAACTTTCAAGGTACGCCATTCCTCTATACGCTTTCTTCCATTTCAGTTTCATGTTATTTTTTGTGTTTTTGCGTTGTCTCTACTTAGATCTATGTTTTTGAAATGGTTAATTCATGTTTAACATATCAAAAGACAATATAAATGGAAACGTAGTTACCATATCTGTTCCAAGTATGGTTGTGTTCTTCTTTTAAAAAATTTCAAACTTTCCAAATCTCGTATATGTTTATGTTTAACAAGTTATTTGTATGATTACAATGTCATGCTAGTTTATGTTTTCAAATCTGGTTAACATGTTGTTTGTAGGATTACAATGTCAAATTAGTTTATGTTACCAAATATGGTTAACATGTTGTTTGTCAAGTTACAATGTCATGCTAGTTTATGTTATTTAAATTGGTTAACATGTTGTTTGTATGATTACAATATCATGCTAATATATTTTGACTTGTAGGAAAGGTGAATGAAAAAAATAAACTTAAGAAAGCGCATACTATAAGTGTGGTTCAAAAATTGTTTGTGTTGTTATGAAGAAAAAATACAAGGAGGATGAAGTGGAAGTGCAATCTGCAAACTTGTTTGAAAGACCCAGAATGACACCCATTTAAATTTAACACAAGTTTGCAACTCTCACTTTAGCTTCATCCTCCTTTCATTATGGATCTATTCTAAGACAAGTAGATCATTTCTTCGCCTTCATTCTCCATGAATCTTTTCAATAAAAGATACGTTTGTGAAACACTTTATATCGTCACGTTTTTTATGTCGTAGAACAAACTTTTTGTGTTCAACTACATGTGATTTAGTTTGGCTCTAATTCCAGTTGAGTTTATTATATCGTAAATAGATTGATTGTTTCACTAACCCCTCATTGAACATGCATTCATTTAAATTGATTTAGAATATCATAATTTAAAAATTAAGTTATATTTGAAAACCAACTTGGATCAATCAATGTTTTCAAATCGAATGCATCTTGTAATTCATCTCTCGTTCTTTAACATATAGAATTTGGTCCAATGCCCCAAGTTCTTCAAAGCAGCGTTTTTTCTCTTCTAATTTATTTTGCAAAGTATCAAATTTGTTGAGACATTACGATTCATCATCATCATTGTCATCATAATAATCATCATCATCATTTAAGATAATGATGATGATTGTGATGACGATGAACCCGATTTAGTCAACAAATTGTTGCTTTCCAAAATAAACTATAAGATAATGAATTGTTGCTTTGAAGAACTTAGGGTATTGAACCAAATTCTATATGTTAAAGAGCAAGAGATGAATTACAAGATGCATGCAATTTGAAAAACAATTGATCACTTAATTTTTTTTCAAGAATAATTTAATTTTTCACATTATTACCTTTAAATCAATTTGAATGATTGTATATGTTTATTGAGGGGTAATGAAAAACAAGCAATCCACATATTTTATAATAAACTCATAGACATAGCAGTATGGTTGGAATATATAATTATGGTGAAATGTTAATATTATGCGCACTTTAATTAAATTGTTCATGTTAGGTTTCGAACTCGTGAACTATATATATCACAACGGTTATTTACTATAACCATTGTGATAGGTAGGGAACTACCTAGTTTATCACTACGGTCAGTCGTCTGTGGTAGAAAGCAGCATATTTACAACCACACCCTACCTAACCACAGTTGGTTAACCGTCATGGTATCCCTTTTCCAACTGTGGTGAAAGGGTCTTTACGTAGTAGTGTAGTAACCACACACCCCTTAATCCACCTCATCCACCTAGAAGAAAAGCATGTCATACCCATAACATCGTAAGATAATTCTAGGAAACTCTATCATAAGCCTTCTCAAAACCAATTTTGAGAAGCAAACACTCCCTTCCACGTCTCTTAGCAAAATCCACCACCTCATTAATAACTAGAAGACCATCAAGCATTTATTTGTTTTAAAAAAAAATTGGTTTCTAGAAATCAGAAAGCGCAACACCTTTGTGGTATTTTGGATCAAACTCTAGTGTCGACAAGGGTAGCTTCATGGTTTGACATAAGGTTTAGTATGAAGTTGAAATCTATTTACATACTGATCTTGTATGTAATAGTCGAAGTATGCTCAAGTATGCATTAGTCGAAATGCTACGATTGTTAGCATGTTGAATTGGGCCTTACTTGTAAGACCAATTGTTAAGTTAGCTTGTAATCTAAGTTAACTTAGTAGTCTATAAATAGACTAGTTCTCTCACGTTCTTGGGAGAGGTTAATTGTTGGTATTCACTTGTAATTTTTGAACCCTTAATTAGAAAGTGAGTAGTAAAACAAATTTAACCAATTTTATATTCTTCTTCCTTCTTCACTTTTCTTTTGTGAAACCTAATAGGATTTCTTGTCTTTGTTCAAGAAACTAAGTCTTTTTCTCATAACTTTATTATGTTATTGACAATATCAATTCACAACAAACTGGTGCGGTGAGCGTGGAGGAGGAGATGTCGTCAACAAAGAATGAGATTAAGAAATTCACCGGTGTGAATGATTTTGGTTTGTGGGGCTTGAAGATGCAAGTCCTTCTTGTTCAACAGGGTTTGTTAGAATCGTTGAAAGGATAAGAGAAGATGGATGTTTCCCTAACGCAGAAGGAGAAGACAACGATGTTTGAAAAAGCACATAATGCCATTGTATTAAGCCTTGGTGATAAGGTTTTTTGGTAGGTTTTGAAGGAGAAAATTGCAGTGGGTGTATGGATGAAACTTGAAGGTTTGTACATGACAAAATCATTGGTTAACCATCTCTACCTAAAGAAAACTTTGTATTCATTCAAGAGTAGTAAAGACAAAGCCTTGGTTGAGCAGTTGGATATGTTCAATAGTTAACTCTCGATCTTGAAAATATTGAGGTCAAGATTAATGATGGAGATCAAGCGCTACTGCTGTTGTGCGCTTTACCTAAGTCTCATGCTCACTTCAAAGAAACTCTTTTGTATGGAAGAGATTCATTGACCTTTGAAGATGTTCAATCTGCTTTGTACTATAAGGATTTGAACGAACGAAAGGAGCACAAGCCATCTTCTGTTGGTGAATGTTTGTCCGTTAAAGGGAAATTCTTGAAGAAAGATGGTAGGTTCAAGAAGAAGAAGGGTAAAGTTCTATAGAATTCTTATGGTGGTAATGCTCCTACTATTAAGTGTTATCATTGTAAGAATGAGGGTCATACAAGAAAAGTATGCCCTAATTGACTGAAAAATCATGGTGGAAAGGATAATGGTAATGTTGCCATTGAGCAAGATGGTTATGAATCATCTGATGTCTTGGTTGTTTCAAGCAGCGACTCTAACAAGGAGTAGATTATGGATTCAAGGTGTACTTGGCACATGACTCCAAACAAAGACGTGTTTGAGGAATTGTGTAATCAAGATGGTGGATCAGTGTTGTTGGGAAACAATAAAGCTTGCAAAATTACAGGTATTGGATATGTGAGATTCAAACTCTATGATGAGTCAATAAAGGCTATTGATTGATGTTAGGTATCCACCTGATCTTAAGATAAATTTTATTTCTCTTGGTGAATTTGACAATAAAGGATATGTTTTCAAAGGAGAGAATAGAATCCTAAGAGTAATGAATGGGTCGAAAGAAGTCTTGAGAGGCGTGAAGAAACAAGGCTTGTATACCCTTGAAGCTGAGGTTGTAAGTAGTTCAGCAGATGTGGCATTCATGAAACCTGTGTCCAAGACTGAATTGTGGAACAAGAGACTTGGAAATATCAGTGAAAGAGGCATGGTCGAATTGTTGAAACAAAATATGTTGGGTGGTGACAAGGTAAAAAAACTTGAGTGTTATGAACCTTGTGTATTTGGTAAATCCTGTAGAATGAAGTTTAACAAAGATAAACAAAAAACATATGGATCTCGTAATTACATTCATGCTGATCTTTGGAGGCCTGTAAGGAATCCTTCATACTCAGGTGCAAAGTATTTTCTATCCATAATTGATGATTACTCTAGAAAGTTGTAGGTATTCATCCAGAAGACTAAGGATGAAACTTTTGAAATTTTCAAAAGTTGGAAGACTCTGGTCAAAAACCAAACTGGCATGAAGGTCAAGAGGTTGAGAACCAAAAATGGTCTTGAATTTTCAAATGAGGTGTTCGATAACTATTGTGCTGCATTTGGTATTTCAAGACACAAAACTACTGCAGGGACTCCCCAACAAAATGTTTTGTTCTAAGTTCATATACCACTTGAGAGAGGCGCCATTCAAACTGTCCTGAAAGCAGTGGATGAGCAGCTTCTGATTGTTGGTATAAGCAGCCATCCTTCGGAAGTACATGACTAGATGAGCTCTTGGGAAAGAGTGACCCTTGTACTTTACGAACTCAGGATTTTTGAACTTAGTAGGCATAACAAGGCCAAAAGTTAAGCACATGTTGTTTGCATCCACATTAAAGAAGTCGGTACCCTCAACAACTTTGAGTCTTTTATCTATGATCTGAAACTGTTCACGGACAACCTCAGGCTCAACAAAATCTGCATGGTCTTCACCTTGAGCACTGGCAGTATTGTACTTATAGAGAGAGGGTTTTCAAAAGGGGATCAGACAGTCTGGGTAACAAATCGGACCACAGGTATGGGCTCAACAAAGACTGGAGCTTGGAAAATTGGTCTGACAGTCTGAAAAATCATAGCAGTAGTTGCAATAGGTGGAGAGAAGTTATGAGGTAAACCAAACTCTGGACAAGTTGAAGGCGACATTTGAATAGGAGGAAGATCAGGGCTTGAAACTTCCTGAATGGCAGTCCTTTGAGGTGGCTCTCCTCTGGTAATCAGAAGTTAAAACATCTCGGTGAGCTTGGTCATGCCTGATTTTAAATCATCAATCTCCATTCGAGTTTCTACATTGTGTACCTCTTGCTATGACATTTTGTGTCTGTAGTTAGCTCTAGTCCGGTATCGGTATCGAAGAATCAACTTGATGACTCACAGGTACACTAAAAGATAGAGACAGTTGGGCATGAGTTACTAGACAGACAAATGATATGCAATGGATCACGCAAAGATGAAAATGCAATGCGATGCAAGACAAGATGCAAAATACACATAACAAGATCAAAGGTTTGAGATCACAGTATGAGGTCTAGGTAAAGAACCAATCACGGGGTGTGTATTAGGGGTAAAGCACCTGCACAACGAGTTCTACCAAAGTTCCCAGAGTCATCAAGAAATATTTTGGATATTATCAGCTTACACGACTACTCGTGGGCTAAGGTCAAAGAGTCCAAAGAGTCAACATGAACAAATATAATCTTACTTGAGCAAATATGATCTTTTGAATCAAGGAAAGTTGTCAACATGAAAGTTGTAAAGGATGTTTCAAGCTTTCCAGAGAGTCTAAGAAGAAATATTTATCTTACTTGAGCATGAAGTTATGATTTTTGCAATAAGTATTGATGAAACTAAATTCAAGATAACATACAAGTTTGGACACACTTTTGACCACTTTCCCAACCTTATCTCTGCAAAAGATCAACATGAATCTAGTAGTATCACATGAGATCTGCAAGATAGTGCCAAATTTGTTGAAGTTATATCTCTTGGAATAGTAGAAAACTTTATCCCAAGGAATGAACTAAAGTTTTTTTTTTGGTGCATTAAGTGAAATGCCAAAAAGTCAAGAAACTTGTTCATCAAGTCAAGGATTTGTTCTAAACATCAAGACTAAGGTCACAATTTAAATAATGATGGTCCAAATGTTCAAGATATGATATTGCTTAGAAAAAAAGCTACTTGAATTTTGCATTCAAGTCTTGAAATATGACATGATACATTGGATAATACGATGCATCCAAATCCAAACTTTTCCTCAAAGAAAACCAACTTGTTTTGCTATATATAGAGGTCATTTCTGATCAGTTAAAGACACACAATACACAACAAGACCTCAAAACCTCTATACATCAAAATTGCACACTCTTGCAAATTTTCAAAAACCATTAAAGTGAAATTTTGAATTTCACAAACCAGTCCATAAACCTCCATTTCAACACTTCAAACACATCTCATACTACATATATAAGATTTTGAAACACTCTAAACATCATCAAATCCTCAATAACTAGAAATTGCATCTTCACATCACCATTGTTGCATAACTTGCAAGAACAATCGAACTTTTCATTCCAAACACTTTCCACACCGCTTATCCATCTAAACACCTTCTGTACACTTAATATAAGTGATCCAAAGCCTTGAAACACATATGTAACACCTCAATCCATAAGAGCATATCTCACTTGCTCAAACTGCAGTTTAATTCATGTAGGTAGTTCCAAAAGGTTTCAATCCAATTCAACCACTTTAACACATTCCTTACAAGCCAAGGAAGCTTTTAGGATCATCAAATTGCATCTATAACATCTCTAAGCAAGAATTTGATTTTCACTTTTGGAGGTAAGTTTCTCTTTCCCAAACTCAATGATTCATGCATCATTTTGAGTCATTCTTGTTACAAACTTGTTTGTCATGTTGTGAGGATCATTTACTCTATGTCAATTGCTTTGAATATGTATTGTATGGAATTTCATTGTAGATTTTCTTTCTAGGGTTTTTTCTGGTTCATGATTAATTAGTTGTTATACGTTGAAAATCAATACAATTAACTGATATCATCATGTTTCTTGTGAAAAAACAAACACTTTTCATGTTCACATCGTGCAAAAATAGTGAGTATTGAAGGAGATAGCATTTCCAGAAAATTCAAAAATGGAGGTTGGTGTTTCTGATGAAGATGATGATGGAGGGCGCATATTTTTTCTTTTTAAAATTCTTGGTTTATATTTATTTTAATGAACGTGTTTTTTTTTAATGAATAGGCATTGCGTCATGGTGGTTTGTGTGTGTTTGGTGTGTGAAGCGAGCTCAAGGTCTGGGGTTCGAATCCACTTCGCCTCAGACCTTTTGCATTTTATTTTAAGAATTTTTCAACTGGAACTTTAATATTTATTTTAACACGCGCATATTATTTCAACCTAAGGCTTATGGCCCAGTGGTAAGATTTTGGGCCTGCAACCACAAGGCCACGAGTTCAAACCTTATAGGTGACCATACTTATTTTTTAACACTAGTTTTCATGTTTTTTCTTCTCATTTTCTTTCAATCATTTCTATATGCAAAATTAATTATTTTTGAATGAGATTTTTCAAAATTATCATTTATCCCCTCTATTTTGAGAATAATTTAAAAAATACCAAAATTAATATTTATTTCATGTATTTTTGTGTAGTTGAAAACATGTACTTTTTATGTGTTTTAAAAGCTTTTAATGGTATTCTTTGGATTATTTCTTTGATCTAATTAAACATATATGTTTATGTGACCATAGCATGCTTTGGTTGAGTCTTGTTATTGAGTTGTACCTTGCTCAAGCGTCCCTTTTTCTTTGAAAAAAACTTTGATTAAATGGTTTGTTTAAGTGATACCTTTAAGGTTTAATCTTGCTTGATCTTTTGAAACAACTTGATGCATGACTAGGACTTCCACTTGAGTTTGATTCCTTTAACCCTTGATTCAACCATGTTAAATATCTTGTTCATGTGCTTAACTTTGTTAATATGTGAACATTGTTGACATGATCAAGTATTTCCTTCATAAAACTCTCTTTAGAGTTTTGATTTTGCCTTACCATGTTCATTTGATCCATGATTCAAGTACCTGTTTAAACTTGTTTGTGATGTTTTCATTGATTAAATCTTTGCTCACATATTCAAGTATTTCCTTCATAAACTTCCACAATTTCAAGCATGTCTATTTGTCTTATGTTTTTCCTGTTATACACATGTCTTAATAACATGCTTAATCATTTGTATTCATTTTATTCTTGATGTTTACTTGTTCATACTTGATAAACTTTGTCTGTTGAGTTTCTCTTGACATTAGTGTTTAGGTTCATCATAACCTCACCCTTTGTTTAGACTTAGTTCAAACATTAGGATCCCCTCAGAATTCAACTTCAACCAAACCCTAGCCATCTTTGGCTTCAAACTCAAAACTCTTCCCCAAGAGATTAGCCATGAGTCATCTCTATAGAAGAAATGCTTCTTTTATCCCCACAATATAAATCAAACTTTTGCAACTTTCTCTTTCATTTAAGTGATGTAAGTGGCCTACTTGTTGATTCTATATCCAAGTTGATGTCCCTCTTATTATGGTGATATAGTTGAGCAATCCTTCTTAAAGATGACAACTTATCTTTTCTCCTAAAAACCCAACAAACATTGCTTTTACTCGTAGTTCCCCGAATTACAAATTCTCCGTCTTCCTCTAGGGATACGTAGGCATAGGATTGTAAGATCCTAGCGAGAATACCTTTTTATTTTCACCCCCTCTATTCATATACATTACAAAAACAACAAAACATTTCTTACTCCTATCACACACTCAAACAATCAATTCTCCCAATCAATAGAAAATAACTTAAGAAAATAACACAAATATTTTAAGAGGTTCCTATAGGATACTACAGATACTTAGGGTGCTAATACCTTTTCTTTGTATAACCAACCCCCGAACCTTAGATCTCTTATTGCATTGTTTCACATTGCATATTTATGCGTTATTCTTTCTTTACCCCTTCCATTAGATAAATTAAAGTCCGGTGGTGATGTTTTTATTTGTGAGTCAAGTTAACCCAATAACTTGATCTCCCGATTCACCCAAAAAGCGCACCACAGAAAAATGGCGACTCCATTGAGGAATCAACTCCCCAAAAGCGGGTTAAACCTATCTTATCATATTTATGTTATTTGCCAATATATTATTTGCTTGTATTTGTTTGGGTTCTTGGTTGATCTCTATGAGTGAGACAAATCCTAACCCGGATTTGAGTGTACATAAATAAGATAGGATGTTGATATAATCAAAAGTTACATGTCTAGAGAAATTCTACACATGAGTAACATATGATATAATCACACTCAGCGGAGGCCCCTTTGGAATTGTTGATGTCATTTGCGAGTAGTCGTAATGCCATTATTTTTTCTAACCTTGGATCCTGAGAAGTTGGGGACTTTCGTATCCCTTTACCCCACTTGGTTTTTTAAGATGTAGTGTGGTGATTATCCAGGTGTAGACCTGAGGTAGTTGTCACGTAATACTACACTCAGACGAGTTTCTCTTGAGAATATTATTGATTTTCGAGTAGTCTATGTGTTGATAATATCCGAAAGATGGATCTATGACTTTGGGAATCTTGATAGAACCCATTCTACATGTACAATAAACCCATAATACATATCTCTTGGGAAGGTTAAACCCATGGTTCCATGCTCGTGACATCAAACCCTTAGATAGACATGAATCGATTAAGAGTGCATATAACAATCCTGAAAAAGGGATGGCAATGTCCTTCATCTTCACATGTCTACTGCATTAGACACATTGCGCAAAATTTCACGCGTGAGATTAAAGACAAGGAACTATACAAAAAAATTGTTAACATGGGTAACAACATAAATTTCAGTTACCGCAAAGATTTGTTCATTTTTATTATGTTTTTATAACATTTTTATCACAAGTTATGCATTGACGGAGGCGAAATTTAATTACTATCGCGGGGAAATCAGAAGAACAAACATTGAGACTTTATGTTAGATAGACAATATCCTCAAGGAAAAGTGGGCAAGGGCATATGAAGGAGGGCAACGTTGGGGACGCATGACAACTAACTTGGTAGAAGCAATAAAGTCAGTACTCAAGGCAACCCGAAACCTTTCTATTACTGCATTGGTCTAGTCTATGTAATATCGGTTGGGATCTCTCTTTGGTAAAAGAGGCCATCAGTGGATAAAAATGTTAGCTTTTGTGCAGGTTTTCACGGATAGTTGCAATAAGGGAATGAATGGAGAAGTGAGTAAAGCTAACACACATAATCTCATATAATTTAGTTGCAAGAGATTCTATTTCATGATCCATGAAAAAGTTAATCAGAATGATGGTCGGCCAATAGGTACTTTCAGCGTTGACCTTGGGAACCAGTGGTGTGATTGTGGGAAATTTCAAGCATTTCACTTACCTTGCTTCCATGTCATTGTAGCATGTTCTAGTATACACCATGACTGCTCCATTCACATACCATATGTGTTCAAAAAATTTAACAAATTTAAGGTCTACAAGGAAAGCTTCATGGGACTACCCCATGAGGAGAACTGGTCACAGTATGAAAGATTTACTCTTTGCTACGATGAATCTATACGAAGGGAGAAGAAAGGGCACCTAACCAATACCCGGATTAGAACCAAAATGAACAATGTTGAAAAAGAAAAGAGAAGGTGTGGGATTTGTCGAGAAATATGTCATATGCGTAGAAAATGTTCAAATGCAACAGGACCCTCTAGATGATTATGATGCTTATTTAATATCATCTTTTAAGCAAGTATTATATTATCTTAAGTAATGTATTTGTAATGTCCATGGGACAAACACTATGGAGTATGTTTCATATTAAAGACTTCCGATTACAAAGTACAATCACAAAAAACTTTAATTCAAAAAGCTTATTAACAAACTAATCAACAACAACCACCAACACAAGTGGACCTTCGACTCTTCTGTTAACTTCACCACTATGTGCTGAAAACATACAATGAATATCTAAATCATTTTCTATACGATCTAAGTAATACATGTACGTACGGGCTTGCATCAGTCAACATTATGTATGGACAACGCTACTTTACTTTTCTCACCTTCATACGACGATCACTGAACTATTGAAAACCTGTGTTGATGGCTGCAATCAGTATTCTGAAATTTCATTGCGGATCTAGGCAAACACTTATTTTTTTCTTGCTCAAACACAAGACCCCATACAGACATTTTTACAAATTAAATGCTATTTGCTATGTGAGCTGAATTATGTTTCTTCACATCATGCTACTTATAGAAAATCATTACATGAAAACACGATCATTCATTGGCTGAGGGTCTACTAACATTGGCTTCCATCAGCCATTGAATGTCATGAGTGATTAAAATACTATTTCAATTAAATAAATAGTGCAATTTACTTAAACAATTATTTTAAATAATAATTAAAATAACAAACCAATTAATATTTAAAAAAAATCTAGTTAAAAAAAATAAAATAATTTTTAAAAATATTATTTTATTATTAAAATTATTTAATAAACAAAATTATGAAAGAAAACAAATATTAAAGTATTCAAGCCTTCTCCCTTTCAATGGCCAAACTCCTTCATGCATAAAAATGCAGTATAGACTTTCCCAATAAATGGTGAATTTTTTTACCTAAATAACCCACTTTTTTTTAAAAAAAATCTCAAAATACTCCATATTTTAAAATGTTTCCCAAACTACCCCAGTTAGGGTTTCGGATTGCATGTAGGCACCATACCAATTGGAAATCCTTTATTAGGGCATGAGTGAAGTCGCCAATTGAATTGGAGACACCTCATGAAGTCTCTAATTCAATTGGCGACTGGGTATTATACACATAGGGGAGTCACCAATTCACCTGGAGACTGCTTAGAAACTGCAATTTTTTCTATAAATAAAGGTGTTCTGATCATTCAGTTCCACAACTCATCTCATATCTTTGTTCATTTATTTCCACAACTCATCTCATATCTTTGTTCCATTGATAACATGTATCGTCGCCTGTGGGGAAAAGTCGTCTATTCGAGAGAGAAGCCTCCGATGGACATGTTGTTTTGGAACATATAAAATTTTAATCAACTTATGAGGGAGTTGAATCAGTGGTTAGAAGGAGACATTGGTGAAGGGAAAAAAATTTGAAGTATCGAGAGACTTGATCGGCTGCATGGATGGGTTCGTGTTAAGACTGACAAGGATGCGAGGGAAGTCATGTTTCGACCGATTGAAATTAGTTTAATTGTTGTAATCATTTAGGAATGTTTTATGTTTCTCTTGCATTAGCTGTTTTATGTGTCGTATGTGTTGTGTGTTGTTAGTTCGTGGTATGTGTTGTTTATTGTTAACATTGTTGTAACAAAGACTCATCAATATATGAAAATATTAGGTTACAACAAGTGAAATAATAAGCTAAATCATTATGCAGATGTTGCTCCGACATTGGGACAATTTTTTCGGTTGTGTCCGAGCTGACGGTATATACTGCATACTATTATCATTTTATCAGTTGTATTCATTTCAGTTATTATATGTTTGCTGTTTGGGCGTCCCTTTTTCTTTCTTCGCATCCCATCATTGTGCCAAACTATGCCACCTTAGTATGGAGGCCAATATTTCTCCATTGGTAGGACTGTGAAGCCTTCGTTATAGACATTCATAACATTAATCTCCTTTTAAACATTAGATAGGTAAGAGCATGTGCGCATGCCGTAATGACATGTGAGCAAGGTACACGGAAGGCATGGTACTTGCCATAGTCACACCAACATCTGTTTAGTTTGACAGCATAGGATAAATTGGGCATCCCTTCATTATGGTCCATTGTTTCTTGTATACTGAATGTTATCCTATGACGATCAAATACTGTAAATGCATGTGTGTTGGCTTTAATAGTATCCTCTTTCATCAATTTCATTATGCTTTCACTGAATACTTGACTCGACATTAACATTGCATTCCATCTTTTGCCTCTTGTTGCAAAAATTGATGCTAACCTATAATAGGTTGATCTCACTAAAGCGGGGAATGAAAGGTTTCTAATTCCTTTGAATACCCCGCTCATGGACTCCATAGGGTTTGTTGTCATGTGGCCCCAACGACATCCACCATCGAAAGCCCTTCTCCATTTTTCTAGTAGAATGTTATCCAACCAGCTTCCTGCATCTGCATTTCACATCCTAATTTCGGTAAGGTAGTATTCAAATGTTGGTTGAGTTAGAGAATACCCGACATTCACAACTTTTTTGTGAAGGTTATTGTCTTTGATTGCACGCATGAAGTGTTGTGCAATATGTCTAATGAAATATACATGGGTAGAATGAGGATTATGTCACCCGTTATCATGGTTATTGTAAGCACTATCTATAGCAGTATGCCTGTCTGAAATCAAACAGAGATTGGCTTGTGGTACGACACGTGTTTTGAGATTCTTAAGGAAGAAAATCCAAGTGGAAGCGGTCACACCCTCAACCAGAGCAAAGGCTATAGGAAAGACATTATTGTTGTCATCTTGTGCAACAACCATAAGCAAGGTGCTCTTGTATTTTCCGTAGAGCCATGTTCTATCAATTTGAATAAAAGGTTTGCAGAATGCAAAACCTCTTATGCATGGTTGAAATGACCAAAAAAGATTGTGAAAGATGACATTTCCATCAACAATAGTTCCATCTGGCCTACATGTAGGCACTTTCTGCGTGATTGCAACAGTTCCCAGTATGTATGTATTTAACGCTACCAAAAATAACGATAATTATTTGTAAGAATCCCCCCATTTGCCAAATACCTGTTCAACAACCTTTGTCCTTGCAATCCAGGCTTTCTTGTATGATGGAGTATAATTATATGGCATCACAATATGAGAGATTATTATACTCATCTTCACTAATGGATCATTATTAACAAGCGGCAAAATGTCTTGACATATCAATTATGTGCTTAGCTATCGGTGATCTTGAACAGTATTTATGGCAGTGCAACTGTGAGGTGGCTCTATGGAAGCTATCTTCCAAGAATCGTTTCTCTTTCTGTAAGACACATCAAGTCGAAACTTGCAAAGTGGATTACGACAAATAATGACATACCTTCTTGAATCAGTTCGGTGTATATTGAAATCAACAGAGTTATCCATGTGATATTTTTTAATGGCACGTATACAATCTTCCTTGGTATAAAACTTGTCTCCCACTTTTAATTCATTCTCTGACCAAATATACGAGTTGTGAAACATATCTGCGGATCTCTCATCGTCTTTCAAGTCCAAGCCTGTCATATGTTGAGGTGGACAATATACATGACTTAGAGGTATTGGCACTTGTTCGTCATCTTCAACGTTGTTGTTCAACAGCTAATCAACCAAGGTCTCGCTTCCTTCTTCTTCTTCATCAACGAAGTTGACCTCAGGTTCAGTTTCATCTGAATATTCTATTTCGGTTTCATCTGAGTCTACACCTATTGATTAATCGATGATCTGAGATTCTTAAGATGGAATATTTTGTCGGAGGAACGTATACAGCTCAATATAGTTAAAACTAGAATTTTCGTGACTAACGAACATATTTTCAACATCTTCATCTTCTCGCACTTTAAGTTGATAAAATTTAACGTGGTTGTTTAAAAAAAACTGGGTTTTGATATATTATTTGGGATATAGAATCAAACCCTAATTTCGATTCCAATCTTTCTTTGAAATGCAAGAAACTTGTGTTTCTATTGATTGTGAATCAGACAATATCGGTGTTTTAAGAACCAAACCCAGTGTCATCGGAGACATATGTCTCTCCGTTGTAGTGGGCGTTAATAAAGTATCTCGGTGCAGATGACATAGTAAAAACACTTGTTAGAGACTTACTAATTTTGGTTGTTTTGGTTTCTATCTATGTCTGCATGCATGGGAACATATAAATATGCATGGGACACATAATGAAGTTGCCACATGAATTGGCAACATGGTACAATGTGGGAAAGGGAGTCGCCAACTCACATGAAGACAAGGTGCAGTCTCTAAGTTTCGTCCTCGTGTCCATGAATATGTTGCACCTAACGAATTAATTTAACCATATATTGAGCTCGCCGGTTTCAGACATGTAAGCAAAATCATATCTTACTCGGTTAATGCAAAGTTTATACTAGCTTTGGAAGAGAGATGGTGCCCAGAGACACACACCTTCTTTTTTCCAACCAGTAAATATATCGCGACCTTTGAGGATGTGTACACGTTACTCGGTTTGCGTATTGATGGTAAGGTGGTTAATGGACCAACCAACCTTTATGGTTCAATTTATGAGGAACTTTTAGGTGTCGACTTGCTAGACGAGAACTCAAAAGGCCAATGTATCTTACTTTCGCGCCTCAAAACATGGTACACCGATTTTATATTAGATCAAGATTCTACAGAAGAAATGAAAATAATAAAAAACAGGTGTTATCTTATGATTTTAATTGGTTTATTTTTATTTCCCGAAGGAACTGGTTCTTCTATGCACGTTATGTATTTACCGTTATTGAGAAACCTAGATAAAACAAGAGAGTATAGTTGAGGTTCTGCTTGTCTGTCTTATTTGTATAGTTCTTTGTATAAGTGCGCCAAAAAAAACACATATGGTTTTTTTGGATGCACCGTTTTGCTCCAAGCATGGGGTTGGTCTAGATTGTCATCCCTAGCGCCCGTCAACCACAATAGCTTTCCCTTCCCGTATGCATAAAAGTAAGTTACTAACTTAACCTTAGTTTATTTCATCTTACTAATTATTGTGTTTAACCAATTGAATTTGAACTTTTGTGGTTTAGATGGTCGGTTAAGGGTATGACTTGTAATAGATGCCCTAAACATTGTATCATTCAATACCGCAATTTGTTGGATCACCTAACACCTAGAGATGTAAGGCCTCTAAACAAATCAATTTATTTTTTTATATCAATAATTTTACAATCTAATATTTTTCTCTTCTTCAGTCCATTTGGCGTCCATATCTAAACATGGAACACCTACATGAAGTTACAGAGGAAGATGTTGTCGTTTGGACTGCTTGTGTGCCGATCATCTGATTCACTACTGTTGAGATGCACAACAGTTACCCGTGTCAAACTACAATTTGGAATGCATCAAAACATCCCAGATCCCCTTGTTAACCTCGGTAAATGGCATCTCAAAAGAGTTAATGATCAATGGGACTTTCACGACTGAAAGGATTTTGTAAAATCTGAGTGTCGTAAATGGAGGAACCGCAACGCCCATGTCTTACGTGATCTGGTGACGACAACCCCGACTATACCAACTAATAATTATATGGCATGGTACAGATCGATTGCAACTGGGTTTTTCTCCGAAGAGATGTATCTATACGGCCCACGGAAAACCACCTACACCCAAGAAGCTTCAGCGTCTAATCCACCAAGAAGGCCATGTTACTCACAACCCCCTACCCAACAAAATTACCAACCCACTGACCATCCAAACATGATAAACACTCAACCACAATACCAAGAGCGTCCCACATACCATCTCCAACACACTGACTACTATCAACAAACCCAATATGGCTATGGCCCCAACACAACATCAAGATATAGCCAAAATGAGGGTACATCATACCATAGGCATAACGCTAAAACATCTTTCCATAGCCAAAACGCTCAGACATCATACCCTAGCCTACACACTCAAACATCTCAACAAACTTATGGCTTTCAAACACCACTACCATTTCAACCTTTCATCAACGAATCTTTTACACCAATGTCCTCCTTCAATCATCCAGGCCGCACATCAATGACCCCTTCATCACATCCAAACTACTCTAGCATGGGTCACACGCTCAGTAGCAACACACAAGATATCATGAAAATGCAATAAATTCTTAGGGAACCATATGGGAATGTTCACAAGTGCAACGACGGAAATGAGTGCAAGGAGTGAGGGTGCCTAGGGGATGTGGAACCGGTGGCCGGTATGACCAACCCGGTCGCCAATATTAATTTATGTAATAGTATTTTTAATTAATGATAATGTTATTTATTTTTGGTAAAAAAATTTACAGAATGCACCATGTCTCCAAATGAATTGGCGACTCCCCTTTAAGTATAACACCAAGGCACCAATTGGAATAGAGACTGCGTGAGGTATCTCCAATCCAATTGGCGACTCCGCTCATACCTTAACAAAGGGTCGCAAATTGGTATGACGCTTACATGCAATCATAAATCCTAACTGCAATAATTTAAAAAATATTTTAAAATGTGAGATATTTTAAGATTTTTTTTTTAAAAATGAGTTATTTATGTAAAATAAATTCACCAATGGCGAGGCTATCATCAAAAGGGATATTCTTAAAAAAATTTCAAACTGAGGCAGAATGAAAAATTATTTTCTGGGGCAGTATAGTAAAAAAAGATTCCCCAAATCCTCATAGTGTGCCGTACGACATCATCATTGCTCCACTCGCCGGAAGAAAATTCAGACTCGGAATTTACATAGTGAGATTCCAAATTCTTTGAATGATTAACCCTTAGAGGTCCATAAAAGCTTCTATTGTACAACTTCACATCAGCATGAATCAACATAAAAATATAAAAGCTTCAACAAACATCTCAACCCAATATCAAATTTATATAATTCAAAATAGGCATTTTCTCAAAATTTAAAACTAAAAAAAAATTAATATAAAAACTTCATCAAACTCAATAATCAATGTTTAGATGCATAACACGAATAGATATGAAAAAACAATAACAACCAAAAATCCAGCAAACAAAACCAAACAAAACAACTAAATGTAAAAATGAAAAACTATAACAATGTAACCGTCATCATGCCTATAAATAGTTCAACGCTTGAACAAGTCACTGCATCCACTCCAATTTGCCTCGAGTGAACTCCATAGTTGTTTAATTGCCTCCTTCTTCTCCTCACCTTTTTCTAAGATCCCACCATTCTTATTACTCACCTGTTTTTCAAGTTCTTCAACTCGCATTATCAGCTTATTTTCATCATTCACTTTTGTTCTATAGTGAACAGCCATCTCCTTCAGCGATGTGTTCAGCTCGTTTATATGCTTCTTCATATGTGATATTTGATCGCCGCGCGAGCGTATCTCAGCCTTAAACTTATCAACCCTCGCTTCATTTATTTCATCCATCACCTTTCTCGATTCCTTATTCGCAGCTTCTACCTCATTCATTCTTTGATCGAAATCTTTCTTCAAACAACTTATTTCATCTTGCAAAAGTTTTACTTGAGCAGAATGCTTCGATTTTTCACCTTCATGCAGCATTACATTTTTTTCTAACTCCTTTTTTCTAGACTCATATTCCTCCAGTTTAGAGGACAAACTTTCTCTCTCCCAAGAGAACATGGCCTGTATTTCGAGCAGTTTCGAATTCAGTTTTTTCAACTCCTCCTTGTGGTTAATGTCAGTATCCTTCTTTGCGTCAGCCATGACATCTATGTTGCATTCTAATGAGGCAATGTATTTCCTTTGCTCTTCCATCTGACATTGCAACTGATGAATCTTAGATGTCTTACTGTTAAGTTCCTGTGCGATGTCTTTGTTTGCAGTCTTGAGCTTCTTTTGAGCCTCCTTAAGTTGTTCCATCAAATTTGTAATCTTGTTGACACATTCTGGAAAATGAGTATCCAATTTAGCAGTTTGTTTTTGCAGCTCCTCCTTTTTCAGACTCAATTCTTCCTGCACATTTTCGAGTTTATTCTCACTTTCTTTAATTTGAGTCTTCAACTTGAAAATCTCTTTTTCCAAAAGCTCCGCTTTCAGCTTCAAATCTTCGCAGATATTATCAAACTGATCCGCTTTCAGCTCCAATTCTTTGCGCACATCATCAAGCTCGCCCTTCTTCAGATTTAAATCTCCGCGCAAATTATCAAGCTCAACATCTTTCTGATTCAATTTTTCCGAAAGCTCCTTTTGTTCATTCAACTCCTCCGCTTTCAGCTTCAATTCTTTGTAGATATTATCAAACTGATCCGATTTCAGCTCTAATTCTTTGTGCACATCATCAAGCTCGCCGTTCTTCAGATTTAAAGCTCCGCGCACATTATCAAGCTCAACATCTTTCTGATTCAATTTTTTATGCATCATAAGAAGCTGAACATTATTAGCATTATATTTTTTGTGCATACTATCAAGTTGACTCTCACTATTTTCAATTATAGTCCTCAACTTGAAAATCTCATTATCCAAAAACTCTCTTTGTTCATACAACTCGTCCTCTCTCAGCCCCAATTTGTCATGCACATCATTAATCTGACTCTCACTATCCTCAACTTGAACTTTCAACCCTATAATCTCTTGTTCCGAAAGCTGAAGCTTAAAATTCAAAACTCTTAACTCTTCCTCCTTTTCAATGAACTTTTTTAGCAACTCCTCATAACTTCTATTGTCCATCTCCCACGAAAAACCATCATCGTTGTTTTCCACCCCAACAAACTGGTTTTCCTCTTCCATCTCCCACGAAAAACCATCATCGTTGTTTTCCACCCCAACGAACTGGTTTTCCTCTTCCAAATCCGGATAGTTTCCTTCTAGGTCAACATTAGGAAGGGATTCATTAGGAAGGGATTCATCAGGCAGAACATGACAACTGATTGCAGATGAGAAATCAGTTTCGGGTTCAGAATCCCACGACGACATAGGTGAACCACAACCCTCCTTCATAGAAACCACAGAGCTAACATCATCACAGTCAGAGCAAGAATACGAATCAATTTTCAGCGGTTGAAGGTCGCATTCCGGCACAGTAGTCATCTGATTTAGGACCACCCCTACACTCTCTCCATCACAAACTGGATCACAACCATCACAAACTGGATCACAATTGCTAGAGTCCTCCATCTGAGATTCTAAAAATAGAATTCAACAATTACAAAAAATTTCTATTCCAATCATCAACCATCAGAAATCAACATGCTATTCAAACTATCAAACTATAATAAAATGTCATGATTAAATAAATATAAATACAATAACATGAACAATAATAAACCAGTATTGCAATATTAAAACAACTTAGTAACCGATTTTTTGATTGCATCATGAAACTAAAACTATAAATTGATAAAGTACCATTATCATCATGAAACAAAAACATCTTGAAAACTCAGTTGATATAAAAATTTCGAAACACTATTATTAACTAACATGCATGCAAAATTGATCATTGTATACATTATAATAATAGTATTGCATTTGAAAATTTCAGAAAATAGAAAGGAATAACACAATCACTCACCTGCTCAGAGAATGGAAATATGCCGTAGGGTTTGGAAAAGAGATCAGTATAGTTGGTATTTTAGGGTTTATGATTGTTATGTGTTTGTTAAATATATAGTGCAGAGAATCCTATTTTTCAGGTATAGGTATGGCCTGTTTCAGGGATTTTTTATTTCAGTTTTTATTATAATATATAATATAAATTTAGACCTAATCAATTAAATTACTTTTACAAAGAAATTTTATTTTTTGGTTTCAAAATATTTTTAAAAATGTATTATCATTATGCGATTAAGATTTTTCAATAAGAACTTCTCTTATTAAATTTAGACCTAATCAATTAAATTTTGCTACAAATCAATTTCATCATTTTGTTTCAAAATATTTTTAAAATAATAAATATTGTGTGATTAATTTTTTTAAATAAACAATTATCATATTAAATTGACAATATTTATAATTAATTTGAATTTTTTAAAAATTAATTTACATATAAATCTTAAAACAAGTTATATTTTGTTGACGTAGCATCCTATTAAAATTTTCTAACTTCTAATTAACTATATATTAAATTAACTATATTATATTGATAATTATTATTGAAAAAATCTCTTAAATCTCCTAAAATTTAATTTATAATTAATTGTTGATGTGACATTCTATCAAAACTTTTGACTTTTAACTTTTTTTTCTATTAAATTGACTATATTATATTAAAAATTATTATTAAAAAAATCTCTCAAATCTTCTAAAATTTAATTTATAATTTTAATTATAAATTGAATTTAGATTTAATCAAGTAAATTTCTTTACAAAAATATTTTAAAAATTAAGTGTTATGTGATTAATTTTTTCCATTAAAAAATCATCTTATTCAATTAGACCTAATCAATTAAATTTCCCTACCAAGAAATTTCACCTTTTGATTTCAAAATAATTTTTAAAAATAAGTATTTGTGATTAAGTTTTTTAAGTAAAAAATTATCTTATTAAATGGTCAATTGTTATGATTAATTTGAATTTTACTAAAAAAATTAATCTATAACCACAAAGCAAATCACAATTTAGTTTTTTTAAGCAAGGATTATAGTAATGAAACATAATATTATGAGTTCCCTACCCTTTGAAAAAAAAAGAAATGCGAAAGACCGCGGAAAATTCAAACTAACTGAAAATGAAGACAAACTAATTATCTGTCTATGATAAAAGTCGAAAAATCTGCCGTTAGAATAAGAATTTTCTTTGATAAATGATCATTTTCAAACTGTCAATTTTATATCCCACATTAGATCCGATAAACTACATCGAGCTCTCTAAAACGATCTCGATCTACTCTGTGATATACCTCTAAACATCTGAAACAATCCTGCAGTCAAACATAACATCTCTGTAAGTATACGATGTAGAGTCTCTTGTTTTTCAGGCATACGTATAGCTTATTTTAGACATTTTTTATCTCAGTTTTTATTATAATATATAATATAAATTAGACCTAATCAATTAAATTACTCTAAAAAAAATTTTATTTTTTGGTTTCAAAATATTTTTAAAAATGTATTATCATTGTACGATTAAGATTTTTCAATAAGAACTTCTCTTATTAAATTTAGACCTAATCAATTAAATTTTGCTACAAATCAATTTCATCATTTTGTTTCAATATATTTTTAAAATAATAAATATTGTGTGATTAATTTTTTTAAATAAACAATTATCGTATTAAATTGTCAATATTTATAATTAATTTGAATTTTTGAAAAATTAATTTACATATAAATCTTAAAACAAGTTATATTTTATTGACGTGGCATCCTATTAAAATTTTCTCATTTTTAATTTAGTATATATTAAATTAACTATATTATATTGATAATTATTATTGAAAAAATCTCTCAAATCTCCTAAAGTTTAATTTATAATTAATTGTTGATGTGTGGCATCCTATCAAAACTTTTGATTTTTAACTTTTTTTCTTGACTATATTATATTAATAATTATTATTAAAAAACTCTCTCAAATCTTCTAAAATTTAATTTATAATTTTAATTATACATCGAATTTAGATTTAATCAAGTAAATTCCTTTACAAAAATATTTTAAAAATTAAGTATTATGTGATTAATTTTTTCCATTAAAAAAATCATCTTATTCAATTTAGACCTAATCAATTAAATTTCTCTACAAAGAAATTTCATCTTTTGATTTCAAAATAATTTTTAAAATTGAGTATTTGTGATTAAGTTTTTTAAGTAAAAAGTCATCTTATTAAATGGTCAATTTTTATGATTAATTTGAATTTTACTAAAAAAATTAATCTATAACAATAAAGCAAATGACATTTTAGTTTTTTTAAGCAAAGATTATAGTAATGAAATAGAATATTACGAGTTCTCTACCCTTTGAAACAGAAAGGAAAGAAAAGCGAAAGACCGCAAAATTCAAAATAACTGAAAATTAAGACAAACAAATTAGCAGTTCCTGGTAAAAATTGAAAAACCTTCCGTTAGAATAAAAAATTTCTTTGATAAATGACCATTTTCAAGCCGTCAATTTTATATCCCACGTTAGATCCGGTAAACTACATCGAGCTCCCTTAAACAGAATGTCATTCCTAACTTTCCAAATATTTCACACCACAGTCGATCAAATAATACCGAAATTCTCCCTCTTCACACCTATAAAACAATCAACCCTTATCCAACTCAAAAAGCTTCTCCACATCACTTTCACATGAACCCAATCGATCCCGATCCATTCCGTGATATACCTCTAACACTACAAGAAACATTGCATTTTCTCAAGTGATTTTCACGTCACTAACTCAAAAACCACTTCACTAACCAACTTTTGCCCGGAAATGCAATGGTGGGAACATGTTCCCACGTGGAAAACACGTCACAAAGTTGTGACATAGTTCCCACGTCGCAAATAACAAAATTAGGAGAAAATCTTCCCACGTGAAAACCAAGTCACTAATTAGTGATGTGATTCCCACGTCACTAATTTGTGACTTGGTTTTCACGTGGCTTTGCACGAGAATTCTGGCACTAATTAAATTGGTTCACATGTGATTTTCACATCACTAATTAGTGACGTGATATACATGCCACAACAAAAATATGTTTTATAATAGTGACAGTGACATTGTTTGCACTTCACTATAAAATTTAATAATAAAAAAAATAAAAATAAATATTAACTAAAAACAGCTATAAAATTAAAATAAATATTAAATATTAATTATAAAATTTAAAATTTTAAAATAATATACATTAAAAAAAATATAAATATTTAGTTACATGAAATTCACGTCACAAATATAAATATAAATATGTTTAATCTAATATGCATGTTAACCTGACAAGAAATGTCATATTCATCTTCGATAGAAGGTAAAAAAGTTGTTATCCATATTCATGGTCAATGAATGATATCACACCCACATGAATAGCATGATTCAACCGATGAGACTTCTCTCATTTAGTTGTTAGACCATAATAAAAAAGAAAAATAGTGAAATATGCCTGAAACTATTCTTTAAATATTCACTCTTTTAGTTATGTAGAGACGTTCTCCATTTTCTAAAAAATGAATTATACTTAAGTATGATTTTTGTATATAAATATTTAATTAATGTCATAATTTCAAAAAGTATATGTATCTATATAATTGATTTAGTCTAAAATATAGTAATAAACATTTTCACTTTTTATTTATAGAAATCGAGACGATATCAACTCTCTTAGTTTCTTAAAAAATATTTCATTTCTACCTATTCTAAAAATATATATTTTACTACAAATTATTTTTATTTTTTTCTTTCAACAACAACACAATAAACAAAATTAATATTTATAAAATATCAACAACAGAAATATAAATATTCTAAAATTTTATAATATATCAACAAAATAATATATCAACAACACAACACAATAATATATCAACAAAAAATCTAAATATTCTTCTAAAATTATAGAAAAAAATCAACAATTAATAATTAGATAAACATAAAATAAACTGTAAAATATTTCCAAAAACAACCTATTGTGAATTAATATAGAGAGAGTTTTGTGACGTGGAAAGCTACCCACGTGATTCCCAACCTCTAATGCAACACGTGATTCCCCACGTGATAAGTTGTAACATTCCCAATGTTTTGTTTGTTACATCGTGGTAATCCTGTCACAATTATGTTTTGTTTGTTGATAAGTTGGGACTTTTTACACGCCACAACTTAATTTTTTAAAATTTCAAACTTTCTTCTCTCTTAAAATTCCAATTTTTAGTTGAAGATTTTAGATCTGAATAATTTATTATTTAAATGGTTTAGTAACGTGGAAATCACTTGACTACATGTTATTTTCTTACACATGATTAGCAGGTCACTAAATTATCTGGAACTAAATCACCTGAAAAAATGGACTTTTCTGGTAGTGTAGTGTAAAAATCTGAAACAATCCCGCAGTCAAACATAAGATATGTGTTTGTTAAGTATATATGGCAGAGACTCTGTTTTCAGGCATAGGTATCACTTGTTTTAGGAATTTTTTATCTCAGCTTTTGTTATAATATATAATATAAATTTAGACCTAATCAATTAAATTACTCTAAATTTTTTTTTTATTTTTAAAGATTTTTCAATAAGAACTTCTATTCGACCTAATCAATTAAATTGTGCTACAAATCAATTTCATCATTTTGTTTCAAAATATTTTTAAAATAATAAATATTGTATGATTAATATTTTTAAATAAATAATTATCGTATCAAATTGTCAATATTTATAATTAATTTGAATTTTTGAAAAATTAATTTACATATAAATCTTAAAACAATTTATATTTTATTGACGTGGCATCCTATTAAAATTTTCTCATTTTTAATTTAGTATATACTAAATTAAATACATTATATTGATAATTATTATTGAAAAAATCTCTCAAATCTCCTAAAGTTTAATTTATAATTAATTGTTGATGTGACATCCTATCAAAACTTTTGATTTTTAACTTTTTTTTCTATTAAATTGACTATATTATATTAATAATTATTATTTAAAAAATTTCTCAAATCTTCTAAAATTTAATTTATAATTTTAATTATAAATTGAATTTAGATTTAATCAAGTAAATTCCTTTACAAAAATATTTTAAAAATTAAGTATTATGTGATTAATTTTTTCCATTAAAAAATCATCTTATTCAATTTAGACCTAATCAATTAAATTTCCCTACAAAGAATTTTCACCTTTTGATTTCAAAATAATTTTTAAAAATAAGTATTTGTGATTAAGTTTTTTAAGTAAAAAATCATCTTATTAAATGGTCAAATTTTATGATTAATTTGAATTTTACTAAAAAAATTAATCTATAACCATAAAGCAAATCACATTTTAGTTTTTTTAAGCAAGGATTATAGTAATGAAACAGAATATTATGAGTTCTCTATCCTTTGAAACAAAAAGAAATGCGAAAGACGGCGGAAAATTCAAACTAACTAAAAATTAAGACAAATTAATTAACAGTGAAGGTAGGAAAACACTTAGGAGGGGGGTTGAATAAGGGTTTTCAAAACAAATAAGGCAATAAAAATACAGGTATTTTTATACTGGTTCGTTTGAACTCAAACTACTCCAGTCCACCCAGGTGATTTCGCCTCTCTCAAACGAGGACTTAATCCAATAATCAAAAATTGATTATAATCTTATCGCTAAGACAAAGTTGTCTTAGTCTTCTCAAGAATACTGACCACAACTTGATCTCTCAAAAATCTATTACAAAGTAATAATAAAATGTGTTTAAGTGCTTCTTAGAAAAGCTATTTCACAATAGTGATTTTACACAAATGAAGAACAATAAAACTTTCTATTTTTTTTTCAGCAAAAATTGTATGTACGTTGTAGAATGATTCTTTCACTTTTTGGAATAATGTGTTGTCTTAGTTGTAGTTTGAATTGTTGTTGAAGACTTGTTTAAATACTTCACATCCATTTCTCAAACAGCGTGCACATACACAAAAGAGGAATGTTTAGAGATATCCTTTTTATTCTGAAATCCTGTGCCATACACAAAAGAGGAATAGTGTCGTTGGATGTAGGAATAGTGTCGTTGGAGTAGGAAACTAATCTTTCTTGATCAACATCATTTTAAATGAACGAATATGGAAATAATTCCTTTCATCAGATCATCTGATGATGTTCCATTTTCTTCTGCATCAGATCCTCTGATGATGTTCTATTTTCTTCTTATCAGAGTAACTCTTTTCTAGAGTTCTGCAGCTTAGTGCTAGCGTGATTGTTTGAACAAACTGTTCATCCAGAGGAACACTTCAGATCAGAGCAGATCTTCTCTTCAGAGCCTGGTTACTAACGATTCAGAGCCTTACGTGTTTTGATTTTCAGAGCCTTACTTGATTTGATTTTTCAGAGCCTCTGCAGTTGCAGCGTTGAGTTAGTACGCTCAGAGTTTTCTGAATCTTTGCTTTATACTCTACGCTCAGAGTCTTCTGCAGCTTCGCTCTTTACCAAGCGCTCAGAGTCTTCTGTAGTTTTGCTTGTTACCAAATGCTCATAGTCTTCTGTAGCTATAGCTTAACATTCAGAGGAATATTCCGTTCAGAGGAATATTTATTCTGTTATCTGAAATAAAAACACTTGAGCAAAATTAGAGTATATATTTTCTCCATACAAAATTTCATTATTGTTATCATCAAAACATTGAGATATATTAAGAACCAATCTGTGTTCTAACAATCTCCCCATTTTTGATGATGACAAAAACTATACAAAATTTTGTTCAAAGTTAAAATATATATCTCCCCCTGAGAATATGATTCTCCCCCTGAAATGAATACTGCTAGAAAATTTAAAACTTCCCTTTTAGCACTTGTATTCTTTCCAGAGTCAGGGCAAGATTGTGGATTATCTCAGACCTTGTTCAGAGTTACTTCTATAAATATTGTCAAATGAGTAACTTTAACTCTGAAACACTGAATTCATGATTAGTTAGTTTTTAACATGTGTGCGTTTCCATTCAGTATCTGTTTATGTGAACAATTCAAAATTTCCATTTTCTCCCCATTTTCTAAATTTCCATTTTAGAAAATCATTTAAGACAAAAAAAATCCAGAGCAAGAAAAATAGAAAAAAATAAGATAGCATCAGATGTAAAAAAAATTCACAGATGTATTTTGAGACTCAGAAAAGAAATAAAGCAAGCAAATTCACATATAAGCACAAACTAACAAACAATTAAGATAAACGATTAGCTAAAATTTTAAGAAGCTTTGTCATCTCAGAAGTTGAAGCTTCTTGTTTGGCCATCCATGTCTTGATTTCAGTAGTGGATTCTTCCTGTTTAACCATCCACTCCTGAATCTCTGTTGTAGCTTTCTCTTGCTTGACCATCCAAGATTTTATCTCATTGTTAGTAGCCTCTTGCTGAGCAAACTTGTTATGCACATCTTCATTTTCTTTCCTTAAATTTGTAGAGTTCTGAATAACCAATGAAGAAGGTGCATTCCCTAATTCCAAAGCAGAGGGGTGACCAGAGTCAGGAATCTCTTCAAGAATAGGAGCATCTGAGGTAACTTCTTCAGCATGAGGACCTTCACTCATCTGAAGTGCAGCAGATTTCTCAGATGAGGAGCACACAACCTCTGCAGGTGTGTTTTCCAGACACAGAATAGGAGTTCTGCTGACACTAAGTTGAGCAAGTTTCAAGGCTTTAGAAACTCTCTCTTGTGTATCTGCAGAGCAAGCGTCCTGAAGATTCATAGTCACAAAAGCAAATCTCTTTCTGAAAGCAGTCCAAATTTCTTCAGAGTCATGAGGATTCGTGTTAGTGAGGCACTTCTATCTAACAGCAGAAAACCACATCTGCATCTCCGTTTCAAAACTAGATAACAGATTACCAACATTAGGTCTAGGTTTTGGCTTAAGGTAAGCCTCAAAGAAGGATTGCTTAAGGGCATCAAAAAATGAAGGTTCAAAAGAGGATGAAGGTTTATTTGGAGAATGAGAGGAAATGGGAGTGGGAGAAGAAATTTCAAGAGGATGGTTTAGGGAGTTATATGGAGGGGATGTAGCATCTGATTGGTCAGAGGAGGAGTCAGATGAGTCAGATGAGTCAGATGAGTCAGATGGAATTGGATGAATGGTTAGGAGAGGTATGGCATGAAAATTTTCAGGTTCATAGGGGTTGGTAGCAACTGGTTGGTTTGTAGAGGGGACTTCAGCAAAATTGGTTTGCTGAGGGATATTGAATGAGGGTGTGGATGGTATAGAGGTGGTGTTGGTGTGTTCAGAGGTGGCTTCTTGGTTATGTTGAGAGGTGGTGTAAGGGTTGGAAGTTTGTGGTTGGGAGAGAGGAGAAGGATCAGAGACATGAACATGCTCAGAGGAATGTGAATGGTGCTCAGAGGTGATGATGGGTTCAGAAGAGATAATAGGTTCAGATGAGAGAATTGGTTCAGAAGAGAGAGAGTGTTGAGATGTTAGTTCTTCTGTTACAGTTTTGAAAGGAGATAAAGCAGCAGAGAGATTACCTGATTGCTTGGAACGCTTTGAGGACTTCTTGGAAGAGTCTTCTTCAGAAGCCTTTCTCTTAGAACTCTTAGACTATTTCTCAGAGGGATCTTCTTCAAAGACCTTTCTCTTCTTACTTTTCTTCCTCATAATCAGCTCTGGGGCAGGTTGAGAAGCACGTATCAGCAGATCAGATGGCCTAGGAGTGCCATCTGCCATACAAGAAGCAATATAAGCTAGGAGAGCTTCCTTTGGCTCCTCTGCAGTGAAGAGTGGGAAATCTTCCACTGGTACTCTCCTTCTGCGCACAACATCATAGTCAATCTGAACTAGATCAGATTGAAGTTTTTCTACCAGCTTCATTCTCTGAAGACTCTTGCCATCCAGAGGCTTTCCAAGAATAGACTCTAGTTCATCTGTATGTCCAGCATCTTTCAGATAAGCTACTAAACCATTTTCAGTTAGGATATCAGAAATTAACCTTCCCATGGGAATCCAATCTCTGATCTTCTGGTGTTTGGTGCGAATGATTTCTCTGGACATCTTGACATGACTCCACAGATGAACAAACAATAGATATGGAAGATCCACCTTGATATTCTTCCCAAGACAATAAAGAATATACAGTTGATCTGTATTGATGTAATTTGGAGAATTTGAAGCCTTACGGTGATGAATACAGCCCAGAAATATCTTGGCCCAAATCTTGTAATGGGTCTTCAGATCCTTGATCTTGTTGGATGGAAGCCCAGAGGTAAACACCTTGTTGTACACTTCATTCATTTTCACGCTTCTCACTGAGGTATTCACAACACCCTCTTCTTCATAGCCAATAAGTTTACGAATCAATTCCTCAGTGATGATGATAGTTTTACCCAAAACATATGAAGAAATAAATTTAGGGTAAACTTGGGCATGAATCCAGAATTCCTTCACCAGTTGGGGAAAAACTGGACCAACCAACCTATCAAAGTATTTTACCCATCCTTGAAAGTTAACTGTTGGACGAAGATCAAACCCATTTTTTGCCATGCATTCAAAATCAACCAAAACTCACAGAGTACCTCTAGTTTGTTCACTGTTGTGAGAAGAGTGTGTTCTGGTTCTTTGTAACCTTCATTACCCATTTGAGATGAAGATGACCCAACCATTGTAGAAACCAAGCGTTGATGTGATGAAGATGAAGTAGCCATTGAAGAAGAACGTTTGAGATGACTAGGGATTCTTTTAATTTTAGGTTTGAAAATTAAGCAATGAAGAAGGGCAAAATGCATAAGGTGTGTGAGACAATGAAAGTGTGAAATGTGTTACAGCCTGAAATATATATTAGGGCATAAAGAGAAACATAAATCAAATAAAAAAATAATGATTTAATGCATTAAATGAGATTTGACAAAAAGGGGGGAAAAAGAGAATGTTAATGATTCAAACAGAACCTGAAACGGCGCCTCAGCTTTGTGTACACTCAAGCGTTTCCAAAATATCGAGTGACACATGTTTGATGTGTTGTGCCTCTGAAGCTCTTTTAGAAAATGAATCATTAACTAACGTTCAGATCCTCTGAAGCTTGTTAACTCAGATTTTCACAAAGATAAAGTAACTTAAAAAAAATTCAGATGCAATACTTCAGAGTATAGACTTTAAGCACTTTTCATCTGAATAAATTTAATTCTGAATGAAGATTTTATTCTGGACAAAAGTCCATATAATATTTTTCAGAATAAATTTAAATCTATCTTCAGAGAGAGGTTTTGTAAAAATATCAGCCCATTGATGGTCTGTATCAACAAAATTTAGACTTAATATCCCTTTCTGAATATAGTCTTTGATGAAATGGTGTTTAATCTCTATATGTTTTGCCTTTGAATGTAAAATTGGATTTTTAGAAAGACAAATTGCAGAAGTATTGTCACAGAAGATAGAAATATTACTCTCATGTATTTGGTAGTCCTCCAGCTGACTTTTAATCCAGAGCATCTGGGTACTACAACCAGCAGCAGCAATATATTCTGCCTCTGTAGTTGAGAGTGCTATAGTGGGTTGCTTCTTGCTGTACCACGAGATCAGATTGCCTCCCAGAAACTGACAGCTTCCAGAGGTGCTTTTGCGTTCAACTCTATCTCCAGCAAAATCAGCGTCACAGAAGCTTACTAATTTATATTCATCAGATCTTCTGTAACACAGACCCACGTTAGTTGTACCTTTCAGATACCTCAGAATTCTCTTAACAGTAGTTAAGTGAGATTCTCTAGGATCTGATTGGAATCTAGCACATAAACATACACTGAAGAGAATGTCAGGCCTAGAAGCAGTCAAATACAGAAGAGAGCCAATCATACCTCTGTACAGCTTCTGATCTACCTTTTTACTTACCTCTTATTTTCCCAGAGTGCAAGTTGGATGCATGGGAGTCTTAGCTGGCTTACTCTCTGTCAGATTAAACTTCTTCAGAAGCTCCTTCACATACTTCGTCTGATTGATGTAGGTGCCTTCTGGAGTCTGATTAATTTGAATGCCCAGAAAGAATCTTAGCTCTCCCATCATGCTCATTTCGAACTCTGCCTGCATAGACTTAGCAAACTCCTTTCCAAGTGAAATATTTGTGGTTCCAAAAATAATATCATCAACATAAATCTGACAGATTAAGATATCTTTCTCAATTGATTTATGAAAAAGAGTGGTATCAACCTTTCCTCTGATAAAATTATTTTCCATAAGAAAATTACTCAGCCTTTTATACCAAGCTCTAGGAGCTTGTTTTAGGCCATAGAGTGATTTCTTTAATTTAAAAACGTGCTCTGGAAATCTTTCATTTTCAAATCCAAGAGGTTGATGAACATATACTTCTTCTTCTATTAAACCATTTAAGAAAGCAGTTTTAACATCCATTTGATACAGAGTGATGTTATTCTGTGCAGCAAAAGAAATTAGCAAGTGTATGGATTCTAACCTGGCCACAGGAGCATATGTATCTGTGTAGTCAATACCTTCTTGCTGACTGTATCCTTGAGTAACAAGTCTAGCTTTATTTCTGATGACTTCTTCTTGCTCATTTAACTTATTTCTGTAGACCCATTTTGTTCCAATAATGTTGAATCCTTTTGGTCTTGGAATCAGATCCCAGACATCATTTCTTATGAATTGATTCAGCTCCTCTTGCATAACAAGTATCCAATTGTTGTCTTGCAGAGCTTCATCCACAAAGGTAGGTTCAATAATTGACACCAGACTAAACAATGATGTCCCAGAGGATTTGAGGAAGGATCTTGTTCTTATGGGATCATCCTTCTTTCCAATAATCATTTCCTCTAGATGAGAAGATTTGATTCTGGAGGATCCTTTCAGAGTTGGTTCTTCAGAAATAGTTAAGTTGTCCAAGTGAGCAGCTAATGGAGTAGCATCTGGAGTTGCTTCTGGTTCTTTAGCTGGAACTTTGTTTGCCTCTATTTCTTCAGAGTCTGTGAGAAGAACTTCTCGATCTGCAGAAAATTCGAACTGCTTTGGCTTTTGATTGCCAAGCTTATCATCAAATCTGACATGAATTGATTCTTCCACAATCTGTGTTTCAGTATTGTATACTCTGTAGCCTTTTGAGCGTTCAGAATATCCAAGCATAAAACACTTTTATGCTTTAGAGTCAAATTTGTTCAGATTATCTTTAGTGTTCAGAATATAAAAAAAAATACATCCAAAAGGATGGAAATATGAAATGTTGGGCTTTCTATTCCTCCATAATTCATAAGGAGTCTTCTCCAGAAGAGGTCTTACAAAGACTCTGTTCTGAATATAGCACGCTGTATTTATTACTTCTGCCCAAAAATGTTTAGCCATATTTTTCTCATTGATCATGGTTCTGGCCATTTCTTGCAATGTTCTATTCTTTCGTTCTACAACTCCATTCGGTTGAGAAGTTCTAGGACAAGAGAAATCATGTGCAATGCCATTTTCTTTAAAATATTTTTCAAAAAATTTATTTTCAAATTCACCACTATGGTCACCCTTGACTTTGACAATATTAAATTTCTTTTCATTTTGAACTTGATTGCATAAATCAAAGAATACAGAGTGAGACTCATCCTTGTGCTTTAGGAATTTTACTCATGTCCATCTGCTGTAGTCATCAACGATGACAAGCCCATACTTCTTGCCTCTGATGGATGCAGTTTTCACTGATCCAAACAGATCAATGTGCAGAAGCTCTAATGGTCTAGAAGTAGAAACAACATTCTTTGGTTTGAAAGTGGATTTTGAAAATTTTCCTTTCTGACATGCTTCACAAAGAGCATCTGAGTTGAACTTCAACTTAGGAAGTCCTCTGACCAAATTGAGCTTGTTAATTTGAGATATACGTCTCATGCTAACATGTCCCAATCTTCTATGCCAGACCCATTGATCATCATTAATAGACATAAGACATTTAACATTTTGACTTTTCAATTCTGAAAGTTTTATTTTATAAATGTTGTTCTTTCTTTTACCATTAAAGAGGATTGATCCATTTTTCTGACTAACAGCTTTGCAACATTTTTGATTAAAGATAATATCATAACCATTGTCACTTAATTGACTTATGGACAACAAGTTATGAGTTAATCCTTGTACAAGCAGAACATTTGAGATAGAAGGGAGGTTACCATTACCAACTGTTCTAGAGCCAATGATCTTGCTCTTTTGGTTTCCTCCAAACTTCACATCTCCACCAGATCTAAGTTCCAGACTTAGGAACATAGACCTTCTTCCCGTCATGTGTCGTGAGCATCCAGAGTCCAAATACCAAGATTGGTGTCTCAACCTTGCTGCTAAGGACATATGCAACATAAATTATTTTATCCTTAGGTACCCATATCTTTTTGGGTCCTCTAGGGTTAGTTGTTCTGAACTTCTGCCTGAACTTCTGTCCATTAAAAGCAGTTGTGTTCTGATGCAGCTTATGTTTATTAAAAATTGTGGTGTTCTAATCTGAACGTGTGTACTTTATGTCATGTGAGTGACCAAATTTAAAATGAGAATACAGAGGAGTATAATTGATAATTAACTTATTAATAGGTTTTGGATTTGATTCCTTCCCAGAAGATGATTCATATCCAATCCCTTTTCTATTGTTCCTGCTCACACCATAGATCATAGAAGCCATTTTGCTTCTGTCTATGCTTCTGGACAGGAACCTTTGAAAACTATGGTCATACTCTTTTAAAATATTTTTAGAGCTAGACGTAGTATCTGTTTCAGATTTTTGTTGAGCTTTTTCCAATTGAATTTTAATTTGAAAATTATTTTCTTTCAGCTCGGCAATTTCTGATTTCAGCTGACCATTCTCAAATGCAAGACTGCTTTGCAGCTTCTTGTATTTGAGTCTAATCTTACTATAGTTTTCACACATATCAGATAAGCTTTCAATTAACTCAGCTCTGGTGAGATCAGGAAATACCTCTTCTGAATCTGATTCTGATCCAGATTCAGATGATTCTTCATGCTCCTCTATGTCAGCCATTAGTGCAACATTTGCATATTCGTCTTCAGACTCTGACGAGGCTTCAGAAGAATCTGAGTCATCCCAAGTAGCCATTAGGACTTTCTTTTTCTTCTCAAACTTCTTCTTGGGTTTATCCTTCTGAAGTTTGGGACAATCATTCTTGTAGTGTCCTGGTTCTTTGCATTCATAGCATACTGCTTCCTTTTTTTTAGATCTTCTGTGACCAGAGGATTCTCCATGGTGTTCTGGTCTTTTAAATTTTTTGAACTTCTTTTGCTTGTGCTTCCAGAGTTGATTTATTCTTCTGGATAGTAAAGATAGTTCGTCTTCATCTGATGAAGAATCTCCAGAGCTTTCTTCTAGTACCTGAAAAGCTTTAGTTTCATATTTTTTGTTAGATTTTAAAGCTATGGACTTACCTTTCTTCTGAGGCTCATCTTCTTCAAGCTCTATCTCATGGCTTCTTAAAAAACTGATGAGTTCCTCTAGAGTGATTTTGTTCAGATCTTTTGAGAGCTTTAACGATGTGACCATAGGTCTCCACCTCTTTGGTAAACTTCTGACTATCTTCTTTACATGATCAGAAGTGGAGTAGCCTTTGTCAAGAACCTTCAATCCAGCAATCAGAATCTGAAATCTAGAAAACATGGTTTCCACAAATTCATCTTCCTCCATCTTGAAGGCTTCATATTTTTGAATCAGCGCTAGAGCCTTTGTTTCTTTCACCTGCGTGTTTCCCTCATGCGTCACCTTCAAGGACTCAAACATGTCATGTGTTGTATCTCTATTGGTGATTTTCTCATATTCAGTATGAGATATAGCGTTCAGCAGAATTGTTCTTGCCTTGTGGTGATTTCTGAAGTCTTTCTTTTGTTGATCAGTCATTGATTTTCTACCAATCTTTTTACCTTCACCATTAGTGGGGTGAGTGTATCCATCAATGACTATATCCCAGAGATCAGCATCATAGCCAAGAAAGAAGCTTTCGATTTTGTCCTTCCAGTAATCAAATTTTTCTCCATAAAACATAGGAGGCTTTGTGCTGATTTTGTCTTTCTCTTCATATTTGTTGTTCAACCCAGCGTTGTTTGAAGATTCAGCCATAATAAATCAAAGAGTTTTTCAACTGGATCTTTTCTCTGTCACTGTTAAGTGATAGCACTCATAACCGTGCTCTGATGCCAACTGAAGGTAGGAAAACACTTAGGAGGGGGGTTGAAAAAGGGTTTTCAAAACAAATAAGGCAATAAAATACAAGTATTTTTATACTGGTTCGTTTGAACTCAAACTACTCCAGTTCACCCGGCCAAGGTGATTTCGCCTCTCTCAAGCGAGGACTTAATCCAATAATCAAAAATTGATTACAATCTTATCACTAAGACAAACTTGTCTTAGTCTTCTCAAGAATACTGACCACAACTTGGTCTCTCAAGGATCTATTACAAAGTAATAATAAAAT
Organism: Lathyrus sativus; assembly: GCA_963859935.3. Taxonomy (NCBI): domain Eukaryota; kingdom Viridiplantae; phylum Streptophyta; class Magnoliopsida; order Fabales; family Fabaceae; genus Lathyrus; species Lathyrus sativus. The sequence goes on along the minus strand of OZ012739.1, from coordinate 541,713,247 downwards.
GTGCTTAAGTGTTTCTTAGAAAAGCTATTTCACAACAGTGATTTTACACAAATAAAGAACAATGAAACTTTCTATTTCCTTTTCAGCAAAAGTTGTATGTACGTTGTAGAATGATGCTTTCACTTTTTGGAATAATGTGTTGTCTTAGTTGTATTTTGAATTGCTGTTGAAGACTTGTTTAAATACTTCACATCCATTTCTGAAACAACGTGCACATACACAAAAGAGGAATGTTTAGAGATATCCTTTTTGTTCTGAAATCCTATGTCATACACAAAAGAGGAATAGTGTCGTTGGATGTAGGAATAGCTTCGTTGGAGTAGGCAACTAATCTTTCTTGATCAGCATCATTTTAAATGAACGAATATGGAAATATTTCCTTGCATCAGATCATCTGATGATGTTCCATTTTCTTCTACATCAGATCCTCTAATGATGTTCCATTTTCTTCTTATCAGAGTAACTCTTTTCCAGAGTTCTGCAGCTTAGTGCTAGCGTGATTGTTTGAACAAACTGTTCATCCAGAAGAACGCTTCAGATCAGAGCAGGTCTTCTCTCTTATGTGTTATCCAAATGTATCAGAGTCTGGTTACCAACGATTCAGAGCCTTACGTGTTTTGATTCTCAGAGCCTTACTTGATTTAATTTTTCAGAGCCTCTGCAGTTGCAGCGTTGAGTTAGTACGCTCATAGTTTTTCTGAATCTTTGCTTTATACTCTACGCTCAGAGTCTTCTGTAGCTTCTCTTTTTACCAAGCGCTCAAAGTCTTCTGTAGCTTCGCTTCTTACCAAACGCTCAGAGTCTTCTGAAGCTGTAGCTTAACGTTCAGAGGAATATTCCGTTCAGAGGAATATTTATTCTGTTATTTGAAATAAAAATACTTGAACAAAATTAGAGTATATATTTTCTCTATACAAAATTTCATTATTGTTATCATCAAAACATTGAGATATATTAAAAATCAATCTATGTTCTAACAAACGGTTCCTAGTAAAAGTCAAAAAATTTGCAGTTAGAATAAGAATTTTCTTTGATAAATGACCATTTCCAAGCCGTAAATTTTACATCTCACACTAGATCTAGTAAACTACGTCGAGCTCCCTTGAACAGGATGTCATTTCTAACTTTCCAAATATTCCACACCACCGCCGACCAAATAATATCGGGATTCTCCCTCTTCACACCTATAAAACAATAAGCCCTTATCCAATTCAAAAAGCTTCTCCACATCACTTCCACGTAAACCCAATCGATCCATATCGACTCCGTGATATACCTCTAAACATCTGAAACAATCCTGCAATCAAACATAAGATGGCGAAGATCTTCACTGATATTAAAATAAAGGACACACGGGAAATTGTGGGTAGAATTAAGTATACTTTTGCGAGCTAATTGATCCCTGATCTGAATTTTGTTTAAAAAACACCTCCCAATGAGCACACAAACTCTAAACGGGGGTATTAGTGACCCAAATATTTGAAAAAGCCTGTTGAGAACAAAATGTCAGCGTAGAACCAATTATGACTTCTTGCAATAAACACGTAGCAGACTTGACAGAATATCCGGCAATGACATTCGGTAACCAACGCATTGTATCCACCATCCCAACTTTGGCCTGCTATTTCCCAGAACCTGCACAAGAGTATTTTGGCTCAACAACAAACCTGCATCCACAGAATCGGAAACTACCAAGTTGTTCCAATGCCACTTATTTTGATGCTAAAATCCCATGTCAGAAACTGTTGTTTTCGAATTTGAAAAAATTAGAGTTTGGCACAAGGAAATTATCGGGACGAGTCGCGTACTAGGTCGCTTTCTTTAAGACGTTTCGCCGTACTGCTAAATTATGCAAAGCAGTCGAATTTATGACGACGCCTCCAGGATAAAACAGTTCGTTCAAACAACTTACGATTATCAGTTGCACACTGATAAATCGCTCTAGAAATACACCTGTCAAAGTATCTGGTTAAAATAACCAGTCAAGAAAAGAGAGTTTTTGAGATGAAGAGAAATGAGAAAGAGAAGAGGGAAATCAAAATTCGTGTGAATTTGTGAAATCCGATGTGTACACTTCTGAATTTGTGGTGAGTGGAGAAAATGGTGGGAGACTAAGAAACTCGTGGGGAGTGGAGAAAATGGTGGGAGACTGAGAAATTCGTGGGGAGTGGATCTGGCAGTTACTGACCAATTATTTTCTTAATTAATTAATATTTATTATTAATTAATTTTCCACCGAATTATATTAATTAATTAATGATAATTAAATTATATAAATTCGGGTCCAAAAAATAATTCATCTAGACCGGACCGAACCGAACCGAACCGAGCCGAGCCGGCCGGCCGGACGGCGAAGGCGGCGCGCGCGTGTGTGTCTTGTTGGTCATGGGTGTGTCCTCACTCCTTTCACAAAATTGGGTGCCCTTTAGGGCCCAACCCAATAGACAAAGTTGGAATATATAAACACTACTAATATTTCCATTCCCTTCAATGTGGGACTAAAATGAATCTTTTCAAATTCACTTCTATATTAGTTCTCACTTGTGTTCATTTATTGCTCATTAATTGTCAACAAATGTTTCTAATTCCCACTCTAATTAATTAAAGTTCCACCATTAATTAATTAAAGTTCCAACAGAAACCACAGTCGCCTTGCTGCTACTTGCCATGTATAATTCTGGATACCTGTCCCGCAACACACCAACAGAATTCCAATCATCAGACCAAAACGAAATCGAAGAACCTTTCCTAATTTGAAATCAATATTATTCCAAAAGAAACTAGTACAACCATCTGTCACCCCATCAATTTGCAACAAATCTTTCCAACATGTAGATCTGTACTTCGTTGGGTTTCCATAATCATCTCTTGACCACGAAGTCTTTCGTTGGGTTTCCATTGACTAAAACCGACATATGACTCGAAAAGACCATAGCTTCCATCCATTTCAACCAAACAGAACCAAATCCCATTCTCCTCATCATGTATCTTAAAATGTCCCAATTTACCATGTTGTAAGCTTTTTCGAAATCTACCTTAAACAAGAGACATTCCTTTTTTTCCCGAGTCGCATAATCTACTAATTCGCTCGCCACAAGGACTCCATCTAGAAGCTGCCTGTCCGATAAAAAAGTTGATTGACATCTAGAGATTAGAGGCTTCAAAACAATTTTCAACCTTCTTGACAGAATTTTGCTCAAAATCTTATAAAGACGTCCCACAAGACAGATGGGCCTGTAGTCGTCCAAACTGTCTGCAACAAACTTCTTAGGAACCAATGTCAGAAACGATGAGATAAACGCCTTCGTAAGCTTTTCTTTGCTATGAAAATATTTGATGAATCTAGATATATCCTCCTTCAGCAAATACCAAAACCTTCTTATAAAAGTGAAGTTGAAACTATCCGAACCAGGACACCTCGAACCTAGCAACTCCAAATTGCATCCTTATTTTCTGTTTCCGTAAATTTAGCTTTGATACTAGAAAGATCCTTCTCTGAGATACGCTTGAAATCAACACCGTCCATCAAAGCTCTGCTTGTGTCAGGATCCATGAATTTATTTGAAAAATACCTCCAAACTTCCTCCTTGACGTCCTTGACAGAAGCGCACAAACCATGCTCAGAATTAATTGAACCTATAAAATTCCTCTTGCGCCTACCTTTCATCAAACTGTGGAAATACGCATTGTTAATGTCTCCTTCACGTTTCCACCTAACTCCCAATTTGATAATAAGTATACGTTATTGAGTCTCTAGCTTCTTCCACATATCACTGATGGTTTTACTCCTGCTAGCAACAAGATCTTCCACTTCGCCCTCCTTACAACTACTTAACAAAGCATCGATACTATTGATCTCAGATCTGTTCTTCCTAACCTCCGCAGAAACTAACCCGAAAATCTCCGAATTCTAAATCTTAAGCCTATCTTTAAGCAATCTGAACTTCTCCTTAATCACGAAATCACTCCTCCCTCAAACATCAAAACTTTTCCATTCCTTTTCAACAAAACTAGCAAAACCTTTAGGGTCCGTTTGGTTCAACGGAGGGGAGGGGATGTATTTTAATTAAACATACATTTGGTTCATAAGAGGGGGAGGGGAGAGAGAAGTTTTATTCAAATATATGTTTGGTTCTTAGGGGGAGGGGAGGGGTTTTAAAACTAATTTACTTTTTTATCCTTAAAATATTATAGCAATCATGCTAAATAAATTTTTTTTAAAAAGTATTCATAAAAAACGTAGATAATAAAACACAAAATATTTAACATTTAAAATACTCTAAAATATCTTAAAATGAAAATAAAATATTGATAAATGTCATAAAATCAAATTTTATCAAATTATATGATCAATGATCATATGAACCATTTTCTCATCTTGATGATCCATTTAATCCTATACCATATTTATAAGATTAAATTCTACATAATATATAACTCATACTACAATTATATATTTATATGTAATATGATACAACAAATTATAAAATAATTAAGTTATTACAAGCAAAATATTAAATAAAAATAAATAGAATAAAACACATGGAAAAAAAAGTTGAATCATAATAATAAAAATAATGGAGTTGTCATTAAGCAAATGAAGAAATTATAATAAGGTGACAAAAATTAAGGTATAATATTAATAAAGACAATTAAAAAATTTATTAAATGAAAGTGAGGATAATTTTGTCAATATAATAAAAATGCATGTTATCATAACTCCTCTCCCTCCCCTCCCCTCTGAAAACCCCTAATTCGGGGAACGAAAAGTTGCTCCAGGAGGGATTCTGATTACCTCCAATCCCCTCCCCTCCCCTTATAAAAAATTGAATCAAACACATCTATTTTAAAATATCCCCTCCCCTCCCCTCCCCTCCAAAACCCCTCAACCAAACAGACCCTTATGGTCCAACCAGCAGTCCAAGAACCTAAAAGGTTTAGGCCCCCAATTAGTAACGTGACATCCTATCAAAACTTTCTATTTTTGAGTTATTTTAAATTGAATTTATAATATCTATTATCTATCTAATACTAAGCAACTGAATGGTTTACCAAATATGCCCTTTTAGTCACACAAAAATTACACTACCAAAAGGTTGAATCAGTAAATAACTAAAGACAATATTAATTCACTTCACTCTTGCTCTTTTGCTCCCATGTGTCAGCCAAACATTGGGCTAATGGATAAATAATTTTTCCCTCCAATGCTACTACTATTTTTTCATTATGCTCATTATCTCTCTCACTTTCTCATTGTGCTCACTATCTCTCTCGCTTTTCATCTTTCACTCTGAGTCACCTATTTGAAGCTCACGGTATCATTCTCAAGAACTCATTCTTTCGGATCCCATTCTCTTTCAAGGTTAGTTCATTAATGTTCTTTGTTCTAGCTTGAATGCCAAAAAAAGTGTTATATCTTGAGTTGTTTTCAAGTTTGTTCTTTGTTTTGTTATATCCCATATGTGTTTTTTTTAAGTGAACAATCATGTCTTCAACTTTGTTATTTGTTATGTTATCACCTATGTGTTCGTTCAAGTGAAAAATCATGTTTTTAACATTGTTCTTTTTTCTATTTTCACCTCAATTCAAGTCTCCTATTGATTGTTTTTAATAAGTGTTTTGATGTCATATGTTCTATCAAGAAAGCTTTTCCTGGGAAAAACTTATTTTTGCAACATATATTTCATATTTAAGAAACCTTTTCCTGGAAAAGGACTATTTGATAGAATAATCAATTTTATTTTCAACTTATGCTTCATATATAAACTTAATCAGTTTTACATAATAATTTTGTGTGTTTGATAGCATAACCAGTTTGACACATAATGTGTGTTTGACATCATAATCAATTTTACAGCATAATGAGGTTTGTGTGTTTGATAGCATAATCAATTTTACATAATAATAACGTTTGTGTGTTTGTCATATGAAGTTGGACTCGGTGTGAATAAAGAGTTTAATTTGTCTTTGACATATCCATCCTTTTTATACCTTGAGTTTATGTTTGACACATATTTCGTTATACTTTTATCACTGAGGTTCTTCAACTAAGATATCATTTTTGCTCATTGTGTTACATTGTTCATTTTTTTCCTCAAAAAATGTCAAGGCCTCCTATTCTAATCAAGGATTTGGTGAAAGGTAGTCAAGTGCGGAAAATGCGCATTCGCATAGTTGACATTTGGGTTGTTAAGGAGAAAAGCAGACAACAACATATCGATTTGGTCATACAAGATGGAAAGGTATGGCTTGGCCACTTTTCATGTATGTTTATGTCTTCATTTCTTCTAACTAATCAATGATTTAACAGGAAGATCAAATTCATGTTATGATGAGGAATCGAGATTTTAAGGATTGGCTTGAGCAACTTAAGGAACATCAAACTTATGCACTTTATAATGGAGAATCGGTTGTTAACGATGGTCTTTCTAAAGTGTGTTCCAATAGCCTTAAAATTGTCTTCAATGGAGGAACAAGAATTTCTTAGATTGTCATACCAGAGATACCTCCACATCAATTCAAGTTTAAGACTATTAGAGATTTTCTCAATGGCCATTTCCAGATTGAAATGTTATATGGTGATTTTTTTTATGTATACTAATTTTATCATTATCGTTGTAATGATATTTATGTAACTAACACGTGTTCATTTCAATTTTATGATGCTTCAGATGTTATTAGGATTTTACAAGATGTTGTGAAAACTCAAATGGGTGGTGGTGGTAAGAAATCATGCGCCAATATCACAATGAGTGACGAACATGGTAATGTCATTGAGGTTGCATTATGGGATGATTATGGCAAACAATTAGTGAACTACAATATCTCTAACAAGATTGTTGCTCATCATTGTGTTGACACATGCTTTGTGTAAGAAAAATGCAGGTTATCCATTTCCTAAGCCTAACTCAACATAATTGATTTTCAATTATTCATAGTTACAATGCACTCTAACTACATTTCTACATTGATGCATCAACTTATGCACTACCTAGCCTTTCTAATGCTCGGAATGGCTCTAGACTTCATATTAACCTAGACCATCCCTAATTCCAATCCTTTAAATCCAGGTTGTTAATTTTGCATTATGTTTATGCTAATATCAAATGGATACTTCATATGCAATTCAAATTGCCATGTTAACCTATACCATGAATGATATTTAAATGTATTTCAGTTTGTCATCAACTCAATTATCAAATACATCTTCACATTTGTTGAGCCAACCATGTGATTGATCGGTTCAATCCACCAATAAAAGTTGGACTAGCCTGAATGAGGTAAAGACAATTCATCATATCAATGAATTAGGAAAGGATTGTTTCGCCACCACAATTGGGACTACAAAGAGATTCAAAGCCTCCAAGTTTGGATGGTACTTTTGAGTCTTACCCGTCTTGCAAGACATCTAATAAGTCCCGTGGAGAGAATTTTGAGTGCATTTATGAAGTGAAGGATGTGGAACCTATCACTAAGTAAGCTACCAATTGTTTTTACATCTATGTCATCTCATATATTCACATGCTAAACTTTTACATTTCACTTTATTCTCTTTATATTTTAGGTTCAAAATAGAAGTTGAGGTGGAGTATGAAAACCATTTTTGTTGCTTTGTGTTTTAGGATAAGGATTGTATCTCTTTCGTTGAAATGACAGCTAGAGAATTAAGACAACTCATGAAGGAGGTATGTATTTCACATACAACAATTCATACTATTTCATGTTTTCCATCACATTACTCTATCAACCATTGAAACATTGTTTATAGCCTAGGCTGGAGAGGACAGTGCTAAAATATATCTGGCATAGTTCAAAAAACTGTTGAACAAAGACCTAGCTTTTTGAATTAAGTATCAGTTTTTTTCCCAACAGTTCTCCATTGTGACCATCATTAAGGATGGTGATGTTTACAAAACTTTGAATAACTTGCTTAATCCTAATGAGGTACACACTATTTCTGTTAGTAATATCTATTTTGGATTAGCTCATCATCATTTTGAATTTCTATATGATCATTATCAACAAAATCTTACCAACGACTTTAACATTTTTTACAGCATACATCTAATGTTGTTGTTTCAAACTTTGACACATCCATTCTAATGTAAGTTCAAGACCAACCTATTGTATGCCATTTTTTATACTTTGACTACTACATTTTGGTTTGCATCATCCTACTTCTATCTAAATGTACATAAATGTTACCTTTTTTATATGTAGATGACATTGTCGGTTGAACATACTAACTCTGCTCAACCATTCACATCCTTCAACCAAACTTAGAGTCCATCAGCCAGCTCCAGCAACACCCCTACTAAGAGGGTTTCTATTTCAACATCTCTTGATGAGCTTTTCCAAAATGAAGATCTAACTCCTAAGCAATCCACAACAAAAACCAAACACCTGAAGAAGGAGTGATCTAATGGTCATATCATTTGAAGCCTCAGATTTTGTAGCTTTGTATTGTTTTTTGACACAATTTGTGTAAGGAATTATAATGAACCCTAAGTCGTAATATTGTTTTAGCGTGTAAGGAATTATTGAAACATAATTGCAAGCCTATGCCATATCCAAAATATTTTTTAATTTCCTTTCTTGAAAATAGGCTTATTTATGATGAGAGACAATATGATCATGTTATTCAAGTACAATCGTAGTTAAATTTACACACATCTCTTACAGGTAACATACAAGTCCATTTATTTAATATAACGATATAATATTGATGTTGATCATACTAATATTTTTGTTTCGATGATGATATTTGTAGATGAGCAAAGAAATATTTTTTAAGAAATAATGGAAGTTATAGAAAAACAAAAAGTTGGTGTGTGTTTTTTATATGGGTCTAGTGGAACAGGTAAAACATTTATGTGGAACACTTTGTCAACTGTACTTCTTGCTAAAAGAAAGATTGAGTTCCATGTTGCCTCAAGTGGGACTGCAAGTTTCTTGTTACCAGGTGAAAGAACAACTTATTCTAAATTTAAGATTCCAGTCCCTACTTTAGAAACATCCAATTGCAACATTGGAAAAAAAGATGAACTTGCTGACCTTTTAAAGTTGACTGGTCTAATCATATGGGATGAGGCTCATATGGCTAAAAAAAATTGCTTTGAGGCTCTTGACAAATCTTTGAAGGATATTATGAGTAAAAATTCTAAAGTGTCTGAGAAAGTTTTTGGAGGAAAGGTTGTTGTTTTTGGTGGTAATTTCAGACAAATTCTTCCTGTTATACCAAGAGGTACTAGATCAGATATTATTCATGCAACCATTAATGCTTCTTATATTTGGGATCACTGCGAGGTACTCAAACTTACAAAGAACATGTGCTTGCAAAGTGGAACAATGACATCTACCGCTGATGAGATTCAAATTTTTTCTGAGGGGATCTTAAAAATTGGAGATGGGAGAATGTCTGAACCAAATGATGGTTATGTTGAAATTTCAATTCCAAAAGAGTTTCTAATTTCTAATTTTCCACATCCTATTGAGGCTATTGTTGAAAGTACCTACCCTAATCTCATTCTTGACTACCATGATTCCAATTACCTTCAAAGTCGTGCAACTTTGCCTTCAACTATTGAAATGGTGGATGGTATCAATAAATACATCACAAACCTTCTTCCAGGTACTATTTATGCTTTGATAATGTATTTAATTCCGTAACCTAATTTTCTTATCATTGAACTCAAGTACATTTGCTTTTATTATTTTAAGGAGATGAAAAGGAATACTTCAATAGTGATTTTGTAGACAGATCTGAAGCAAATGACTTTGATTCATTTGAACACTTAACACCTGATTTCTTGAATGCTCTTAAAACATCAGGATTACCTAATCATTCAATAAATTTGAAAATTGGGAGCACAATTATGCTGTTGTGCAACTTGGATCAATCTGAAGGATTATGCAATGGTACACGACTCACTGTAACAAGGCTTGTTAATCATGTCATTAAAGCTAATATCATTTCTGGAAAGAATATTCGTAACAACATTTATATTGCAAGAATGTCTTTGTCCTATTCATAATCACCATGGCCTTTTAAATTGGCCAGGAGATAATTCTCAATTATTGTTTCTTTTGCTATGAGAATTAACAAATTACAAGGTCAATCTTTAGACAACATTGGTTTATACTTGTCGCTACTGCGAAAATTGAGGCCGGCAATGACAGAAGAGTCGCCACCGTGCGTTATTTATCCCAAGAGGGGAAAGGAAACACTCAGAGAAAACGTAACAAAAAGAGGGATAAGATCGGTCATCGCAACCAAATCTCGGGTTCGGGAGTCGGTCACGCAAGGGGAAGGTATTAGCACCCCTCACGCCTGTCGTACTCGATGGGATCCACGCTTGTTGTCTATTTAAAAGGGTGATTGAAACTATCTAGCTAAAGGCTTGAGGGGAAAAAAAGGAATGACTTGGCAAAGCAACGACGCTTTCTGCCTATGTCTCTCATCTGAAATGAGAAGTCAGAGTCAACGTAGTTCGACTAACTACAGGTGAAAAGGGGGAAAGGTTGCTCGCCAAGACATCGCCATCTTATGCCTACGTACTTTCATCTGGTATGAAAGATCAGAGCAAACGTAGTTCAGGCTAACGGGGAACACAATTTTGTTCAACTGTTTTTAGACGAGTAGGGTTAACAAATAGTTCTAGCAGTTGATGCGTGCAGCTCGAGCATGGGAGACTTAGGCGTTACTGTTTGCGGTAGAACTAAGAGTTAACGACACTCTTGTTATGAAAATGACTTCCAAAGTTAAAGGCCCCCAAAGGGCAAAAAGAAGTTTGAAAGATTATTTTTGGTGTTTTTTGGAGGAGAAGTGTTTTTGAATTGGTTTGCAATTCATATCGCACTAGAGACTATGACTTAGGAGTGAATGTGTCGCATATCACCCTAAAGGTGCAATAATAAACAATCAAGCCATTGAAAGGAAACCCTTCAACAACCATTTCCCAAGTAGCTTAAGGCTCGTAACGTACAATATTCATTAACCTTTATTAGGTGTTTTGGATTGTTTAGGAGATGAGAAGAGAAAGGCACAAACTAAAGGGGGGTTAAACTCAAACCTAGAGTATTCATACAATGGTGATCCTAAGATTGAGACAAGGGAATGCTACCTAATGTTATCATACATGGTTAAGATCCTAATGTCTATCATAACCTTTCTTGAACAAGAGAGATTAGAGGCCCTAAGAGAATAGAGACAAAAGAGGAAACAAGAACAACATAAACATGTGAGAATGTAAACATGGAATGAGGGAGGAAATTAGTGTGGGGCAGAGACCGCCACAAGCTCATCTCAACCTTAAACAACAATATGGAATATGCAAGAGAATAAATGACAAGAAAATGCACCAAAGGAAACACACAAGTGCACAAAAATGGGATGAAATGGCCTAAACCAAGCAACATCAACCATAAGGCACAAAACCAAACACAAATGAAAGGTAAAAAAAACATAAAACAAAGTGAGGATGGGAGATCATATGAGGATATCAAGGAACTCATATAGACACTCAACCATGAGCATCACAAGCAAAATACAAGGAAGCACAAAGAAATCACCAAGAAATGTCCTCAAGGATTCCATCATTTTAGGTATGCTTCAAGTACCTCCAAAGGAGGGACCAAGCCACCTTAAATGACACTCCTAGGTCATTGGACAGCAAGGGACATAAAATAAAAGCTCTCAAAATCCAAAGCAAAACAAATCACAAAGGAGTGCAAGTCAATTCCCAAAGGGAAGCACACATGTTTCACAAAGAAACCCTAATTGAAAGCTCAAAAGTAAGCAACCAAAAGAACAAGCTAAACACAATATAATGACCTACAAATGAACAAGCGTCATCCTCAACATGTTGGCAACATGAATCAAAAGGCTTTGAATGTTCAAAGGATCCAAAAATGTCATATCCAAGGCAAACTAGGTCAATGTGTTTGTATGGACCTTCCTTTGAATAGCTTGACTTGCAAGCTACCCTAAAAATAGGAAAATGATCCAAAAATTGTAAAATAAAATGCAAGAATACCATAAATGTATTGGCAATCAGAGTCCAAAAGAACTCAATCAAATTCACTTCACAACATCACCATAGAAATTGATTCACAAGGGTGCTCCATTATGAAGGAGGATTGCTTAGGGACAAATGTAAGGCAACAAAAGTCAACTAACAGGGGCAAAATGGTCCTAAAAAATTCATCAACTCATCCTTGACATGAGGATTGAATCTTATTCATTGGATCAAAAAAGAATGGAAGAAATAAATTCAAGAACAAAACATGTTAAAAATTAGGTCAAGAAAAACACTTCCAAAGACAAATTCCTTCTTTAAATTAAAAATAACTCATAAAATAAAATAAAAATAACCTAAATTCAGAGGACATCTCAAGGAATCCAAAATATATTTTTGTGGAATTTTATGATCATTGGAATTATTTTTCATGATTTAATTTCTAAACAGATGCAAAATGAAAATAAAAAAAGAAATACAAAGAAAAATAAATAAACTCATGGTGCCAATAGCAGTCCAATGCAGTTCAAATCACGTCTGGGCTCAGCAAGGGGGTGCCATTAGTAGGCCCAACCCACCAGAAAAATGAAAAAAAAACGTGTGACTTGTATGTATTTAGTCAAACAAGGTCTATGGTGTGATCAGCTTCCAGCCACATGATCAAAAAGTCACCAGATCAAGTGACATACACACACACACACACACGTGGCAGGTAAAATAAATAAAATAAAAACTGAAATAAATGTGCTTGTGTGTGGCTGGGTCAAAGACGGTGCACCATACGTCTTAATTTGGACCACTGAAGTGAAAAGTATGCAAATCCAACGCGTGAGAGAGAGATAGCGCATCATCCCTAACCTTTGAAAGGGGAAATGGAGGGAAGAACCAGTTGGTGGCCGGAGCCACCTCCGGTCATCTTCAACCTCACGTCCGCCCACCACACGAAACGCAGGTGTGTCAAAATCTCACCAAAATCAACAAATTTTATATCAAAAATACTCTACTCTACACAAGGAACATGAATCAAACATTATTTTTCCATAAAAATGCCTTAAACAGAAAAAACGAAAAGAAATGAAAAACGAGCTCAGTTATGAAACTTCATGAACAACCACCAAAACAACCCAGAAATGATCTATGATGCTCAAATGTTACAAAGACATGAAAATGGCGTATTAAAGATGCATAAAGAGTGAGAAATTTTGAAAAGTAAGAAACCTAAATGTAAGCTTCCTCAGAGCTCACTGTATGGTCAAAGATTGTGGTAAACTATCCAGAATCGTTCTACAACACTCAAGAAAGCTTTTAGGATGCTTAAAGTTGATTGAAACTCAGTATAACTCAGAAAATGAATTTTGAATTTCTCACCACTTTTCTCAATGCTCTCTCACTCAATATCTCACCAAAGTCAGCTCTGAGAGTATGGAAATGATCCTCAAGTTAAATATGTTGGATTCCAATGGAAAGAAAGCCCAATGAATGCTCCTTAAGCCCAATTCAATTTCAAAACTTTCACTTTATGCCCACTTGCAAAGTACACGAATTTGTACTTGCCAAGTTGTAAAGATGGCATGGCTGACTTGCATAATGAGTAGCTTGATCAAAGGGCTGAAAATGATCCCTTGTTTTCATCTTATGGTGTGCTTTTGATGTGTTGCTTATTCTTGAAGAAATCATGGAAATGGCCAACAAGATGCACTCAAATTCCAAATCAAATTATGGCATTGTGCTCCAAATGTGTTTTGCACTCAAAAAATGCACAAAGTTGATACAAGATGATTCCAAATGAGTTAAATATGATTTTCTCATTTTAAGGCCTTTTTCATGGAAATTTCATTAGGGATTCTTCAATCCAAGCCAAAGAAATGGTACCTTGATGTTTGATTAAGCAAATGACCCCATTTGAAGCAAGTTTGATGTTGGAATGATTTCCATTTGAAGTATGCAACGTGGTGAAATGGACCTATAATGAAAATGACATGTAATCTTGCTTTCCCAAAATACCCCTGCCTTACAAACCTCATAACTTGAGTTCTACAAATCATATGAAGGACTTCTAGTACTCTTTAGAAAGCTAAGACCGTGCCCTACAACTTTAATGTTGGCCAATAGTTGAGGAGAAACATCCTTCTAGGTCAAAAATGGCTTGGAAATTGGTTGAGGTTTGTTGACCAAAATCACATTCATCTGAGGACCTGTAACTTGTCTGGATCATAACTTGAGTTCTATAAATCCAATAAAGGACTTCTAGTACTCAAAAGAAAGCTAAGAGCATGCTCTACAAGTTTCATGTTGGGTAAAAGTTGAGATGAGACTTGTATCGTGAGATAGGTGGTCTTGAAGTTAGGCACTGAACAAGGGAATTTACACTGAGAACCCTAATTCAGTCACTCCTCACACTCTTGCTTCTTGATGAATTGATCTTGAAATGATATCCCATGTATCCTAACACAATATTCCATGGCCATAGAGACTTGTAATTGAGTCTTAATCTCCTTTGGTTTCAAAGTTGACTTAGGGTTGACCAGTTGAAAACCCTAATTGCACCATCTTCAACTGTAACTCTTCACACTTGGTATAAACACTTGAATGAACTTCACCATGACCCTTAAGGCTTCCAATGAGCTTAAATGATCATTTCTGTTCATAACCATGGGCTTGTGATCCTCTGATGGTCTTCAAATGACCTCCTAGACAGGAGGTAAACCACATACACTTATCTACTTATCCAAATGGCTTTGCCTTGTCTCTGATGATGATAACCTTCTTGTTGACTTGAATACAACCTCTTGATTAGGTTTAGAACCTTTGGCATATCCCTCTTATTGCACACACATATCTTGATCCCCTGTAAAAATGCAAAATGTTATGCAATGTAATATGCTAGAACAAATGAAATGAAACATAAACCAAGTAAAGAAAAGGTTGGGCAAATTTTGGGGTACAACAATACTTACCAAAAGATATTTTTAGTCATAGTCAATTGCATATGACACTTTCTAGAGTTAAGAGTAAAGAAGTCTTAAGATTTTGATTCATGACAAAGATAAACAGGCTATGCATACAATCACTAATGTTGTCTTCAAGGAGGTTTTTCACAACATTTTATAGGTAAGTACAAGTTGTTTTGTATCATTTATTGCTCATGGTATATGATATTCTTAGTTGTCACCTAATAAAAGTTTTATTCTTTACATGTTAAATCTTTTTGTTCATTATGGAGATTCATGATACTAATATCAACAATGATTGTAACACATGATGTATTATCATTTCTTTTTTTTTGTCTTTCTTTTTTAGTCTTTGACATTGTTACTAAACTTTACCGCTATATTTTATGTAGACATGTTTCAAATCTTTTGCTATTTTAATTCTATTTCCTCATTACACATTGTACTTTTACAATTACATTTAGCATTTTTTTACATCTTTTTAAATAATTATAATCTACATTCTCAAATTTAATTTACCCGTGCAGGAGCACAGTTATTCTACTAGTTATATTGATAATAATTGTTAAAAATTTTCCCCAAATCTCCTAAAATTTAATTTATAATTATAATTTAAATTATATTCTAAATTTAGACCTAATCAATTAAATTGCTCAGAAACCTCATCTTTTAGTTTCAAAATATGTTTAAAAAAAATAAGTATTATGTGATTAATTTTTTAATAAAAAATTATCTTATTGAATTAGACCTTATCAACTAAATTGCTCACAAATAAATTTTATCTTTTAATTTTAAAATTGTAGTGTTATATTTGTGAGATTTTCAAAAACAATGGCAAATCTAGGGCCTTAGCCTAGAGTGATGTCGCCCCGACGAATCCATTATAGAATAAAGGGTGCTCGCCTATGGGATATATGACGTGTATTATATCATTGTCTCCAGGTAGTTATGTGAGAAGAAGTTCTACCACGACTGTCTGAGAAATATGTAATCAACAATCTCCCTTAGCTATGGGAGAGTGGTTGCCGCCTCTAAGGGTTTCCTAAATCCTAGCTCCAAAAAGTATTTATAAATACTTCTCTAATAAAGGGAGAAGTGACAAGTCTTAACTCAGAAGATCATATTATAATTATTGTTACCATAAAAGCATCATGCTACATACAGGGTCTCTCACCTCACAGGAGTAAGTCTTCTAAACCACCACAAAACACCACCATATAGGACTTTTAACCGTCGTGGATAAGCCCTAAGCACCATACAACGTAATATACCTATTAAGGCCTCTTAGCATCCCTACCCTTACAAGGGTAACATGTACACCTGTACTTTTTTACTAACACAATGGAGTCCAGCATGGGCCCCAGTAAAACTAACTTGGGCCACTTCTTCTTCATCACAATCATCATACATGTTGTCATCCTTCCCTCGTGTACATAACCTTTTGCATCAATGTTTAACAGAAGGGCTCCATCCCCTACACTGGAAGATACTAGTGGTAGTGGTGAAGCCAATTCCATGGCAGAGATATGTGTCGCGATGTACAAATTACGTCATCAGAATCAGATATTGGAAGACAATGTCCATACATCAGGCAGTTCCAGCAAGAATTCAATCCTCCAAAAAAGATGGAGGTGTTGGATCCCCAGCCACTCTCAAATGAGATATGGGGAACGCCTATCCCCAAATGATTTAAACCTTCCTCTCTTTCTAAGTTTGATGGGTGCAGTGATTTGTATGAGCACATCGCGTCCATCAACCCACAGATGACCATCATTAGGACACCTGATTCCTTAAAGTTTGAACTATTGTTAAAAACCTTCAGGGACGCTACCATACGATGGTATATGTGTTTACTTTGTGCCTCGATTGCCAACTATCAATAACTAGTAAAAAAAGCTTGTGCGCCAGTTAGCCGCTAGCCGTCATAGAAAGATGTCCACCACCAGCCTATTTAACATATGAAAGGGTCCACCAAAGTCACTGAGAGACTATCTCATCCAATTTAATAAAGCCACTATTAGGGTCGTTCCCCTAAACCAATGAATGTTTATGGGGGCATTCTAAAATGGACTTAAGGCGGGAGACTTCAATGAGTCCCCCGCCCATAAGTCAACACTCTCACTAGCAAAAATGGTCACCAGAGCAGAATGTTACATATAAGGCGAGTAGAGGAAAACTGAAAAATACGATGTGAGACGTCAAGGAGCATGATTCCAACACTAAAGGTCCACACCACAAGAGGAAGAGTAATTATACCTCCCTCATCAAAGGCAAGACTATGTTCAAGGGGACAAGCAAGACGGCAGAGAGCTTCGCACCTCTGAACACTCGCTATGAGCAGATCTCATGTGAGGTTCTTCACCTACACAATACACTAGAAGAAAACATACCCCTAGCCATGTGATATAGCGACGTGGTAAGCATGTGGCAAAAAAAGTGAGTTGCGACGTGTTTATCAAGTCGCTGCCTATTTATATTATTAAAAAAATAGAAGTAACATTTGCACATGGGGGAGTCAGAGTTTTTTATTAAAGAATATGTTGTGGCGTGGAGATCACGTTGCAACGTAAAAAAGTAAAATAAAAAAATTAAGTTGTTTTGCCTCCACGGGTCGGGAAGTTTAGAATTTGTTATGGCATGTAATTCATGTCGCAACCATAAATTCAAAAATAAAAAATATTAAAAGGGAAAGTTGATTGACCAATGAATTGATGGGTGCAGAAAGACTGACGCCTTCTTTTAGTGGCATGATTATCATGTCACTCCCTTTTCACCGTTAGAGCATTACGACGTGAAAATCATTTCGCCCGGTTGCGACGTGATTTTCACGTCGTTGAAGTCCCTATATAAACCCAAAAAATATGCCCGTTCCAGAAGCTCATCTTCTTCATTCTTCTTCAATTTCCTCAAACCTTCATCTTCTTCATTCTTCTTCAGTCTCCCCAATTCCACAACTTCCATTTCACTTCTTTATTTTGTCTCAAAGGTATAATTTTTACTTCTTCCTCTTTGTGTGTTGTTGAATTTGTTTTTTAATTTTTGTTTCAAATTTTATGCTAATATTTTCTAACTTTAATGTTATAATCTTAATTTATTGTTCAGAGGTAAATCTTTTTAAGATTCAAGATCTCAAAAAAATTGTTCAAAGCTTTGTTGTTGCTTCATTGAGGTATTGTTGCAATTTCATTTTTTTTCTTCAGATTTTTATATATGAAATTATTTGGTTGGTTGTTGTGTAATTTTATTTAGTTGTTATTAATTATTTTATATATATATATATATATATATATATATATATATATATATATATATGTATGTATATATATGTATACATACATATATATATATATATATATATATATATATATATATATATATATATATATATATATATATATATATATATATATATATATATATATATATATATATATATATATATATATATATATATATATATATATATATATATATATATATATATATATATATATATATATATATATATTAATATATATATTAAAGAAGATTTTATTTTATATTTTATATTTAATATATATTATGTTATATTTTATCAAAAAGTATATGTTATATATTAATTAAAAAAAGAATATAAGGAAAGATATTCTTATTAAAAACAAAAAAAAAATTTATTAAGAACAGAGTATCTTATAATAATTAAGATATTTTTTATTTTTATTTTTATTAAAAATAGAGTATGTTATAAAAATAGAATATAGATTTATTAATAATAGAAAAGAAATATTTTTTAATTTTATTAAAAATAGAATATATATATATATATATATATATATATATATATATATATATATATATATATATATATATATATATATATATATATATATATATATATATATATATATATATATATATATATATATATATATATATATATATATATATATATATATATATATATATATATATATATATATATATATATATATACATAATATTATAATTACATAGAAAGAAATTTATATTAACGAAAGATACATTAAGTAGGGATGGCAATTTGACTCATCCCCAATAAACACCCACAAAATTATCAACAAAGGATAGGGTAAGAATCTGCAAAAATGGGCACAGACATGGACTCGAGTAAATACCCATTAAAATAAGCGGGTACGGGTGTGGGTATGGGCACCATGGTACCCACCCCGCCTCATACGCGCACAATATATATTTATGTGTTTTAATTTATATTATGTATTTTAATTTATATTATTATATAAAAATTTATATTTATAAATTTTAAAAAATATATCAATATTAAACCATTACGTATTTAATATAAGTATTCGTTTATTTCACTAATAAATTTTTCAAAAACTTTTTAATATTTTATAAACTTAAAATTACATGATACTTAATAATTGATCTGTTTATTTTTTATATGAATACGAGTAACGGGTACAGATATGAGTACTTACATATCCATAGGATACCGGTGTTAACTTTGACGCCCAAGTGAATATGGGCTCAAATACGGAGATTTTTTCAAATCGTAGGTATGAAAATGATATTATAATACTCTGCCCAAATTCTGCTCATTATCATTCCTAACATTAAATAAAGAAATTATTGGATTATTTGTTGTTGTTGTAAAATTATTATTTAGTTGTTATTAATTTTTACTACATTATTAAAAAACTATTAATCTAAAAATAATTAATATAAAGTTTATTTTTATTAGGTTAGAATTTAAAACATTAAATTTTATTTATATATATATATATATATATATATATATATATATATATATATATATATATATATATATATATATATATATATATATATATATATATATATATATATATATATATATATATATATATATATATATATCATTAAAAACATAATATAGAAACATTTGATTTTATATATATGTTATATAGATACAAAATATAACAATTTTACAACAGGTTAAATTGTATATAACATATTTTTATTTTTATCAAAAACAGAATAGAAAATATGTTATATAAATTTATTTAAAATAGAAAAAAAATATTTTTTATTTTTATTAAAAGCAGAATATGTAATAATTTTATTTTTAATTTTATAGTAAGAAAATATATATTAAGTAATATTTTTATTTAAGTAAGTATATATATATATATATATATATATATATATATATATATATATATATATATATATATATATATATATATATATATATATATATATATATATATATATATATATATATATATATATATATATATATATATATATATATATATATATATATATATATATATATATATATATATATATATATATATATATATATATATATATATATATATATATATATTAAGTATAGTTATAAAATGTAGTATTTATAGTAAGTATATATAGTTATGAAATGTACAATTTAACTAAACATATATAGTATGGAATGTATTTATGTTTAAAACAATGTGGAAATAAAATTATATTATTTCGTATATATTAAAATCACATTTTTAATTAAAATAATAATGATAGTATAAATGTGCAGTATAGAATATTTTTGGTACTATCATAGTTGAATGAACGATAGAACGTTACAAGGAACACGTTGACTTACACCAAATTTTGAGGAAGGAGTTAAAAGGCTTATCATGTGGGCATTTGCTCAAGAATGTTGTCGAAGCAGAGGAGGAGTAAGATGTACTTGTCTTAAATGTGAATGTAGACCTATAATTATACTACTACAGAAAACCCCTATCACAACAGTTGGACAAGGGATACCACGTAAGGTGTGATTGTATGTATGATGATTTCAACCAGGGGTGTGTAACTATGATTGTATCCATGTAGCGTGCTACCTACCACAATACTTAATTTAAACAACTGTTGTGTTATGTTAAAATGCAATATATTTAACAACGATTGTTTTAGACAATCGTCGTTGTATATAGCCTTGAGCTTATTATATTATGTGGAATGTTTACTTCGTCAATTCTCACTAAACATATAACCTTCGAATCTGCACTAGAATATTATAATATGACAAATTAAGTTATATTAGAAGAATAAGTTCACGTTCAATGCTTGACAAGGGTTCTTCAATTCCTTATTCGTATTTTATTCTTTGACAGTAAGAACTTAGTTTAATGATCCTAGTTCTTCAACAACCCCTACATTCAACTCTAATTCTTTTTGCAAAATATTATTTACTTTGAAAACAAAATTAGAGATGGAGATATGGGTGGTTGAAGATCTACAATCACTAAACCGAGTTCTAACGGTCAAAGAATAACATGAAGTTAACAGTGAAGAATACTTGTCAAGAATTGAACGTGTACTTATTTTCTAATACAATTGTATCTATCATGTCATAATTTTCTAATGCAGTTTGGAAAGTTATATATTCGGTAAGAAATTGGAAAAACACTCAAACTATATAATATATAATAAACTCATACCTTAAACAGACATTAACAGCAACATTCATCAACAACATTTATCAACAACAAATAATATCCAACACGATACAACAAACACATATCAAGGCATAAAATGCTTCAGAAATATACCATACATGTCAAGCCCCATAGTGGCGCATCAGCAATGAAATAAGGATGAAGATAAATTTAGACCAGCAAACTTGTGTATATTTCGAATGGATGTCATTTTGGATCTTTGACACAAGTTTGACAGGCTAAATTTATCTTCGTCCTCTTTATTGCAATAAGCATCCATACCTATAAGACGGAAAAAGAAGAAAGTTCAAACATCATGAAACAAGCTATTGAAACATATTTTGAAGAAAAAACTACAAAGGGAATGAACCTGTAAATACTCATTGGCTAAGATTTGTTGTTATAGTTTTGTTTTGTGGTTTCCATATGAGAGAGACGAGTGACAGAGTTGTTAGGGTTTTGTTTTGAGAGACAAGTGAAAGAGTTGTTAGGGTTTTATTTTGAGAGAGACGGTGGTTATGTACTGAAGCGATAGATAATTTCGCTTATATATAAATAAATATGACGTTTCATCACGGTTGGAAATAAAAACCATGGTGATATACATGGTCACTAATATTTTTTATCACGAGAAATGGCTAATTGTTGATGATGGAATTTGAACCATTTCACTCTGTGTACTTTTCACTACGGTTGCTACTTCTGACCGTTGTTACATGTCATCTAGTAAATAAAAAAATATGCGCCCAGGATTAATCTATTACCACGGTTAACATTATAGTCGTCGTAATATTGGTGTTACGAAAGGCTTATTTTGTAGTAGTGTTAGTGACCTAGAGGAAGTAGAACGTCATTTAAAGAGAAGAGGTTTCATTAACAATTATTGGGTTTGAACATATAATGGAGAATAACTGCCAGTAACATACCAAAGTTTACTAATATGAATGCATCAACCAGTCAAACACATATGGGATTTGAGGAACAATTTAATTTGATCGATGATATGGTTGGCAATGTCTTTGGGGTAAATGTGACATATGGTGAACCTTAAGATTTTGATGAGGAAGAGTTGTCGAATGAGGAAGCGCAAAGGTTTTACCAATTGTTGAAATAAATGAATACATTGTTGTTTGAGGAGTCTTCGGACTCAAAATTATCAATGTGTGTGATATTATTAGCCGCCAAGTCAAATTGGAATGTTTCTGATCAGTGTTTGGAAATCTTTGCAAAAATGATGTTGGATGCGACTTCTATGAAAGACAACTTGACTACAAGTTATTATGATGCAAAAAGGTTGGTGTCGAAGTTGGGTTTAGAAGTACGAAAGATTGATTGTTGTATAAATGGTTTCATGTTGTTTTATGACAATGAGTTTGGTATTAATTATGGAGCGTTGGAGGATTTTAAGTTTTGTAAGAGTCCGAGATATCAAGTCGTAGTAAAGCCATTAATCGTAAGCAAAAATGTGTAACAGTGAAGTCCATGTTTTATCTGTCGATAATACCAAGGTTAAAAAGAACGTTTGCTTCAATGCACAGTGCAAGTCAAATGACACGGCACCATACAAATAAAGAAAGTTCAAGCACTATGCGACATCCAGATGATGGTGAGGCATGGAAGCATGTTAGTCGAATACATCCCGATTTTGCTACATAACCTAGAAATGTCAGACTCGAATTATGTTCTCATGGTTTTACTCCATGTTTCCAAGCGTCCACAGTTGCATATTCTTATTGTCCAGTTATTGTAACCCCTTGCAACCTCCCTTCTGAGATGTGCATGACAAAACCATACATGTTTTTTAGTTTCCTCATTTCAGGATCGTCGAGTCCAAAATCCGAAATCGATATGTATTTATAACCTTTAATTGATGATTTAAAGAGGTTGTGGATTGGAGAATGGACTTATGATATATCTTGTAAATAAAAATTTACTTTGCGAGATGCCTTGATGTAGACTATAAATAACTTTCCCATGTATAGAATGTTGTCTGGTTGAGGTACGTATGGGAAAATGGGATGCCCGCATTGCATGGAATTTACAAAGGCTTTTACATTGGAATTAGGGGGGGGGGGGGAAGTTCATGGTTTGTTTGTCACCGCAGATTCCTACCACAAGACCATGTCTTTAGAAAAAACAAGAAATATTTCAAAGAAGACGGGTGAGAGAAAGATTTACCTCCCCCTCGATTGTCACCAGGTGAAATATAGAGCTGAGTTTGTAAACTATAAAAATTCACAGATTATGGTGAAGCATGCAGAATTCAAGGATATGGGGTCAACCACAATTGGGAAAAAAGAAGTATATTTTGGAACCTCCCATATTGAAAAGATAATTTATTGCAACATAATCTTGATGTTATGCATATTGAGAAGAATTTTTTTGATAGTGTATTTAACGCAGTGATGGATGTTCAAGACAAAACAAAAGATAATGAAAAGGCTAGAAGGGATATGGAAATGTTGTATGATCGAAAAGACTTGGAGTTGAAGCTTCGACCTAATGGAAAATTATTAAAACCCAGGTCTAATTACAGTCTAACTTCCCAAGAAGCTAAAGCGGTTTATCGATGGTTAAATAAATTAAGAAGGCATGATGGTTATGCTTCAAATTTGGCAAGGTGCGTCGACGCCAAAACTGGGAAGTTGCATGAAATAAAAAGTCATGATTATCGTGTTTTCATGGAATGATTGCTTCCAATTGCTTTCAGTTCACTACTAAACATGTTCTTAATCCACTAACTAAAATAAGTCAATTTTTCGAGATATTTGTGCGTCAATTTTAAGAGTCGATAACATCATTAAGTTGGACCAAAATATTTCAGTAATTCTATGCAAGTTGGAATGAGTTTTTTGACCTAGTTTTTTCGACTCTATGGAACATCTAACTATGCATCTTGCATATGAAGCTTATCTTGGAGGCCCTGTTCAATATAGGTGGATGTACCCCTTTGAAATATTCATGGGTGATTTAAAGCGATTAGTGAAAAATAAAGCTAAAGTTGATGAATCAATATGTGCACATTACTTGCATCGGGAAACATCACAGTTTTGCAGTCATTATTTCAATCACTTGATGTTAACTATAAGAATCATAAGGAATGAATTTAATGTTAACAAAATAAGTAAGTTTATTTTGTCAGTCTTCGGTCTTCTTGGTTTTCCCTCTAGAAAGAAGAATGTGCATTGGCTAACCCAAAAAGAATTGCAATATGCACATGTTCATGTCTTGATTACTTGCGTTGAAGTTAAACATATCTTGAGTAAGTATACCACAACTACTTATTTGTATTTACATATTGAATTATTACCTTCTAACTAATAGTATATTTTTTATAAGGCATTTAACACCTCCTATTTTCAAAGCATCGGTGAGCAAGCAATTACCGGTCACATACATGCATCTTTTCTAACATGGTTCAAGAAGCAATTATCATGCATTGTTGCACTGAATCAAGAAATACTCCATTTGAGAAACCTGTTTAGAGGCCATGTTCAAAGAGAAATTGAATGGCACACATATTTTTCGAACGGTTATAAATCTCATACTCATGCCTGGACAGAAGTGGAAAAAAAAACCATACATAGGGGTGTATTTATAAAAGGAGTTACAGATTATGGTGAAGACGACTTTTATGGTGTTGTTACACATATTTACGAGTTAGCAACAATTACTTGGACTCAGAAAATAGATTTGTCTTGTTTTATTGTGATTGGTATGGTCTATCTACCAGAGGAAATATTTTAAAAACTGGACCGAACCGACCGGTTCAACCGGTTGGACTGGGAACCAGATATGAATCTGGTTGGGCCAACCTTTCAAAACCGCCAGTGGATCAAAATCGGAGTTAAACCAGAAAAATCGGATTAAACCGTCCAAAACCTTTCGAACCAAAAAACAGGAGTCGGTTTTGTAAAACCATCCGGTTCAAAAAAATTCATCAAATTGACCATTTTTTTTAAAAAAAATTAAAAAATTAAATATGTTAATATAAAAACTTAACATACATTCTCCAATCACAAAAATGAATTATGTGTGTTTTTTTACAAGCATACAAACTTTTAAGTTTTGTCACTATTATAACTTTTCTTTTAACCATACTCCATCATCATCATGCAGCCTCTTTCAAACATAGTCACAGTATCCAACTCTATTGATTGTCATTCCAGTTAATATTGTTTGTAGTTGTCAACTAAGACTTGTTTGTCGTAGTTCAACTCGAATTCAATTTTTTGTTTTTTAATGAAGTATATTGTACAATTTATATTTTCGTATTTTGTCTTATTTAATTTAGGTATTCTTAATTATTTGAACTTTATTTTAGTTACTATTTTCTATTTTTTTAGTTTTGGTTGAATTAGTTTAATTTATTTTATTGTAATTCTTTAGTTTGGTCAAAGTATTCTTAAATATGTTTGAAATGAAGTTTATAATTATGTTGTGTTATGTATTGTTGATATTGTTGTATTAAACTTGTAATGAATTTTTGAAATATTTATTTTATTAAGTTGAGAACATATAATAATGTGTGACATATATGAAATTTAGTTTCATATTAATATTTTAGTTAATAAACGGTTCGACCGTAGGTTTAATCGGTTTAACTAATTGAACTTTAAACCGTAAGTTTTACCGGTTCGATCTCCGGTCCGGTTTTTAAAACATTGACCAGAGGCATAAAAATAGATAAGAAATATAACATTGTTAAGATTCGAATCGACATAAGGTACAAAGAGTATGACCCTTTCATAACGTCACATATCATTAAGCAAGTTTAATATGTGCATAACCCTTCAATTTAGTTGCGTAAACGAGGATGGTGTGTTTTAATCAAAACAAATCATTAGGTCATATTGAAACTGACGATCTAGTGGAAGATGTAGCTTACCAAGACGATGAAATTTCTCAAATTAATGATGTGGTTGAAGTTGAACAGATTACAAATTTGTGTGATACATTGCCTGAAGGTCATCGAATTGATGCATTTGTGTCGTTGGTAGAAAATAATGTGGATGAAGAGCATGAAGAGTTTGGATATGAGGATACTATCGAATCAGATGATGAAAATAATATGGATGAAGAGGACGAAGATTTTGAATAGATCATTTTTTTACTTTGCTTAATGTATTGTATATGTATATTCAAATCAGGTTAAAAAATAATATGGATGGAAATAATTTTTACTTATTGTTTTTATATATTGTGTTGATTTATTAATTGACAATTCTCACAACATAGATAAAATGTCACCCCGACCTAACAAGGGTAAGGGTAAGACCCAACCCCGTTTGAGAGCAAGGGTACGTGAGGTACATCCTTCTTCTATTTATGCTTCTCGTCTACAAAGTCAGAAAGATTTCATGTCTATGGACACTTCTCAGTCATTTACAACATTAATATCCTCCTCCCATATAGTTCCATCAGAGAGTCCAGCTTTTATTAGTTCGTTTGGGCATTCTCCATCATCATACCACTTTGGGGGATCCTTCATGCAGCAACCTATGTGATCTAGTTTTTCACATGTACCGTCATCCTTCATGCAACAGCCTGGGGGATTTAGTTTTCCACTTGTACAATCATCCTTCATGCAGCAGCCTGGGGATCTAGTTTTCCACATGTACCATCTTTCTTCATGAAACATCATGGGAGATCTAACTTTCCTCAGTCGTCATCCTTTACACAGCAGCCTAAGGGATCTAGTTTTCCTTAGCAGTCTTCCTTCACGTAACAGCCTAGGGGATCTAGTTTTCCACATCCCACATGTATACATGTGCGTTAGGAGCATGATAACCCTATTCTGGAGGATGATGGAGTTCATGAGGAGCAGGAAAATCCTGTTGCACAAGAGCATTTGGTGGTTGAAGGAAGACATGTTATTAGGCCTGATGGATCGAAGTAAGTTTCTAATTTATAATATTTATTTAACTATATATTTACATTTTTATATTTAATACTTATTCAAATTGTTGTTGTTTAGTTTTAACTTCTGTCGGCCTACTGCAAAAGCTATAAATTGGGCCATTCACCTGATGTATAAAAAGCGTTGAAATCTTTTAAAGAGCTTACGGAAGATGAGAAAGATGAATGGTTTGATAAATTTAAGGTAGAATACATTTTTACTTAAGTTATGTTATTTTATAATTAATTTTTTCTATAATTGTCTAAAAATTTATTTGAATGCCATACAACATGTAGGAAAGGTGTACGTAGAACACTGTGGACGATGTTAAGATTAAAAAAATTAGAAGTAGGACATCTGACCGACTATCTGACGTGCTTAGGTATGCTAGATTACGTTGGGAAGAGAAACAAATTCGTCCTGACTGGGTAGGCAAGAAAGTATTTGAGGAACTTATTGTCTATTAGAAGACAGATGGTTTTAAGAAAAAATCTGAACATGCAAAGAAAATAAGAGCATCTGAATCAGGGGGCTGCCCTAATGCATTAGGAAGTATCAGTATCAGCGAACATGCTCGATGAATGGTAATTATAATTAATTTTTAAGTTCTACTTTGATTTATTATATATATTTAATTAAAGTTAATTATTTTAATTAGAAAAAGGATTTGGGGAGACACCCACGAACTAGTAAGCTGTTCGTGAAGACCCGAACAAAAAATCAGGGGAGTTTGTTGGCGCCCGTTCCAAATCAACTTTGGTAACTTGTTTATATTTTATTATTTCATTTATTTATTGTATATAACTAAATTTTTTAACCTAAATTTAATTTAATTTTTTATGTATGTGTAGGAGTTGTATTAGAGATTGCTCACCCAATTTTTAGTTAAAAATCCTCAATATACTCCGATCGGGAGGATTTGATTGATCTATGTGTGGATCTTTATATTTGAGGTTTATCAACTGGCGGGAAGGGAGATAAAGGGTGTTTTTTGGTGTTGGACATTTAGCTGCCGACTATAGAAAAGTGGATATAACTTTATTTCAAAGACTTGAAGATGGGGAAGGAATATCTCGTCCACCAGAATTGACATCTGAAATGATGGAAACAGTGAGACAACTGACTCTAACTGAGGCGAGACGCAAGACAGTGGAACGTGGGGCGGAGGTGAGACGCAAGACGGACGCACGTGAGGTGGTGCTAAAGGCCAAAATTAAGAAAATGAAGAAGAGGAAATTTGAGATGGAGGCGCAAATGCGATAAATTTTTGCCTCATAATCGAACCATCATGTCTAAGAAAATGAAGACGAAGAAGATGATATATTTAGTATTGATGATGATTAATTTATTTTATTATTATGTATGTTTGTGACGTGAATATTCCGTGACTACAAATTTTATATTTTTAAATGATGATAATTATTAGAAAACTTGACTTTTTTAATCGAATATTATTTTAATTTTTTTATTTTATTATTTATTAATTAGTTTTTATTTATTATTAATTTTTGTATTTTCTAAAATTACTATTTTATGTTTTTATATTAAATAATTAACTTCTGAAATACGAATCATGTGGCTATTATGCTGGAAAATAAAATTCATTAGTGGCATGATATTCACGTCATTAAATAATAAAAGTATTGAGTTTTGTGACGTGATTGACCTACCACTAATTTGTAATGTGAAATATACATCATATATATTAACACTGACACGCTGCAAAGTTGTTCATACTTTTGATTTGTGACGTGAAAAGCATGCCACAAGTTAGTGATGTGATTTTCACATGGCAAGGTGGTCCAATTAATTTTATAATTTGCGACGTGAATCACATGTCACAATTCAGTGACGTGATTTTCACGTGGCAGAAAGTTGCCACATGTGCTCATGCGGCGTGCTCGACCCATGTTGCTAATTGGGCTTTGTGACGTGATATTTTCCTTAGTGGCGTGAATTTCACGTGGCAACTGGCTATTTTTTTGTAGTGATATTCCCACGTCTTCACCTTCGAAAGAAAGTGTTATGGGTCCCAAACTATGAAGATGGTGTATGTTCCATAAACTTAAGGGACACCACATTAAAAGATTGATACCAACTCAAGAAAGAGATCGAGAGGCTGATCTAGGAGGAACACCTCAAGAAATATGTGAAGAGTTACTCCTCTCATGGGTCAGAAAAGTCTAAATCGCAAGGGTGACGTGACGCGGGAAGTCCTAGGCCCAATAAAGCAACAAAAACATCCCAGGGTGAGGGCAACAAAGTTGTGCGCCACACGCTTAATACCATAGCAAGAAGATTCACCAGGGGCGGGGAGACCAGGTGCTCCTGTAGAAGGTATGTTTCCCAAATTATCAATATCGAGGACCTCTCAGGTATCGAGGGAGAAAGCAAGTCAAAGGCTCTAGAAGCCACAATCACCTTCACTAATAAAGGCGCACTAGGCATCCATCCTCAAAATGGTGACCCGTAGTCATTACCGTAAAATGCGATGAATGGAAGATCAAAAAGGTTCTTGTAGACAAGGGGAGTTTTACGGACATCTTTTATTGGAAAACTTTTGAAAGACTTCGCCTCACCCAAAAGACTTAGAAACCTTCAAAGGTTTGTAGGTTGGATTCTCTGAAGAACATGTACAAGTAATATGATACATCACCTTGAAGACCACTTTTAGATAGAAGGACCAAGCCAAAGAAATAAAGGTCAGGTATTTGGTTATTATTTTCCCCTCTTCCTACAATATGATTATATGGAGACCAACTGTTAACCAGTTAGGCGCCTCATTGTCCATTTTTTATTTATGCATGAAGTACTCGTTCTCTAATTGGTGAGTTGGAGTTATCCAAGGAGATCGCCAAAAATGTCATGTAGTGAGCCTTAAGTTAAAAAGGGTCTGCACATTTGGCATGAAAGATCAAAGATTGAAGTTCCAAAAGGAACCCCCCCCCCCCCCCCCCAGGAGAAACTTACAAGGGCAAGGAGGCTCCTCCTCTAGCCATGGAGAAGATCAAAGATTGAAGATCCAAAAGGAATGCCCTCTGGAGCCATCTACATAGCTTTTGTTTATTTGTTTTTTCTTTATTACTTGGCTACATTGGATCCCTAAGTGGGATCCTTGCCTCCCCATGAGGCGACTGAAAGGTTGGGTCCCTAAGGGGGTCCTTGTTACCCATTAAAGAAATTTAAATGTTAGATCCCTGAGTGGGATCTTTGCCGCCCTCCAAGGAGATCAAAATGCTAGATCCTTATGTGAGATCCTTGTCGTCCAATGAGGTAATTAAAATGTTGGATCTCTATGTGAGATCCTTACTGCCTGATGAAAAATTTAAAATACTAGAACCCTATGTGAGATCCTTGCTACCCATTGATTCAATTTAAATGTTGGATCTCTAAGTGGGATCATTTTCTCCCTCTGAGGAGTTCAAAACGCTGGATCGCTAAGGAGGATCCTTGCCACCCTCTGAGTCGATCAAAACGTTGGATCCCAAAATGGGATCCTCGCCGTCCACTAAGGCTATCAAAATGTTGGGTTCTTAAGTGGGACCCCAGCTACCCTCACATGTAGACGAACTATGAAAAATATGGTGGTTATTAGAAACAGTCAAGTGGAACAATGATAATAAAAATCTCCCAAACAAGGGCTAAAAGGACAAACACACATAAATAACCATGGGAGACAATAACAATAAACGCAATTAACATAAAAGGTGCTCCTAAGGATGTTGTTGTCTTTATGATTACAAAAATCCCTCAAAGAGGAGAAGAAATATAACAAAAGGTCGCCATTGGCCAAGAAACTCCAAACTATCAATTCTCCTTATGTGAGGCCTCCACTCTGATGGTGTCTTCCATTTGAGAGGTCCTAGATTCATTTCCTTTCATCGCCCCATCCTGAGCGCCCTTGACAGGATCAGATCCTTTGGACTCTATGGTAATCACTGCCTCTTCATCCACCATCTAGTTGTTGCGAACAACTTTGAGGAAGTCCATTTGGCTCAGATCTAGATTAAGGTAGATGAACAAAATTTTCTCTTTGGCCAACTCAAAATAGACATCAGAAGTAGATACCATCCATCGGTAAGCTCTAACACCTCAGCCTCTAGCTCTTGCTGGAGAAGGATAGTGGTTTCTCAAAACTCCTACAAGGACTTCTCTTTAGAAAAGATTTCATTAGCTTTAGCCTCCACGTTCGCCAATTTATCCTCCCATGAATCCTTATCTTTTTGTAGGGCCTCCAGTAGCCTCCGGCTCTCATTGTAGGCGTTCACATGCTTTTGGAGCTTCACCTTCATCTCTGTCTCAACCTTTTCTCACCTTTCTCGATCAAAATCCTACAACATCAACAACCTTAGTAAAAGCTTATCTTTCATGCTTACAATTTCAAGAGTCAATTTAGATTGGAGAGTTTGGTAGTCATCAGAGAACTCCTTAGAGAAGGGGGTGAGAGATTTTAAACTAAAGAGTTTCAAAATCAACATCACTCCACATAGTAACAGGAGGTGAGGAAGTTTTTCCTTTAAGTGGTGCTTGAGTTCTCGTTATCCTATAAGTGGGTGAAGTGGCACCAGAAGCTGGGGAAGAACCCTCCTCTAACCTTTGGGCCTTCACATCAAGAGAGTTAGAAGCTGGATCCACAGCTTGAATCTTTCTCCCTTTTATGATAAAACCCTCTGGGGGATATTATTGTCCGAACGAATAGCGTGGATCCTCTCTCATCTCTATCTCTTCTCCTTAGAAATAGTCCTCACCATCTGATCTGCAAAACAATGCACATAGGTTACAAATATTGTCAAAAAATACCTACAATAGAAAATAAGATATCTGAAATTTACCTAAATAAGCGGCGAGGTGTTTTTCGTTATAAAATCAAAGTTTAATCAATGTACGGTAGTCCATAACCTCAAAATTCAATAGGACACAGATAATCATATCCTCCTTAAGGGTAAGGTACTCCTTGTCATATTTTGTGATCGCCAAGGGATCTTTTGTCTAGAACAAGGGGAAAAGGGGCACCATTAGCCCCCGACACCCCTAGAGAATCATTTCTCCCTCTCACACTGGAAAATTTATCCTTCCAATACTTGTAGTGATTGGAATGGGACGTGAAAATGTCTTTCCCTGGTATACCACCTAAGGACACTCGCCTACCCTTCTCCAATCTGGTGGTAATAAAAGAAAAAAAAGACTCTTATGGTAGAAGTTACATCCAGGTCATTACAAACCACCTTAAAAGGCCTTGATAAAACCCCAACTATTGTGGAACAACTGGGAGGGATTGATGTTGAGAACCCTCAAAACCTCCATGGAAAAGGGGAAAGGAGAAAGAAAACCCTCATGTCCTTGATAAAGGGAGGTAGAAGTAAAAATAAGAAGAAAGAGGATTATAGGGAACAAGCGTCTTCTCCCTCTTTGATGGCGAACATGCCTCCATCACAACAATATCTTCATTGACTGAAGAGGAAACCTTAATTTTTGAAATGAAGGATTTGTTTGTCGTATGTGTAACAAGGTCCAATATATTCAACATCCTTGGACACCAAGGAAGGAGTAGCCATTTTCATTATTTCTTTGGAAAAAAGTAGGACAAAAAGAAATCACTACCACTGTCGCAACCGTTAAAAGAGGGTGACTATTACCCTCAAAATCTACGGCCCTACGTTAAACTAAGATCTATTTCGAACCTTTCTTCGTAAACCCTACTCACTACATAAAAAATAGAGAATAAGGGAGATTCATACCTGCAAGAATGTTGTGAACGAATAATCAGGAAGGATAAGTAGTTGGATAATTCATATAAGCTTACAAAAAGTGGGAGAAAAATAAGGGAAAACCAAATGAAAGCGGAAATATTTTATAAGGGAGTTAAAGCCACAAAGGTCCTCTTAGACCCTCACCCCCCCCCCCCCCCCACACACACACACACACACACACCCGTAATTTTGAAAAGTCCGACACGTTTTTGACACGTGTCAATAGCATTTAAGTCTAGGAAAATAGGACATCTTGCTTACATTAATTGGAGGTAAGTGTGACTATCTGAATGATTGATTGACATTCTTAGTTAACATTTTAGCTAATCATGAGACATATGGAAGATGACTTATCCCTCAATTAAGGGCTTGCACAAAGGAACAGGTTGCCTTCAGCTGAGGAGCTCGCCCCAAGATAAGGGACTTGCCTCTTATTTAAAAGGTCGCCTTCAGCTGAGGAACTCTCCTCTTATATAAAAGGTCACCTTCAGTTGAGGGACTAGCACTAAGATGAGGGACTCATCTCTTATTAAAAAGGTCGCATTTAGCTAAGGGACTCACCTAAAGTTGGGGGACTCTTCCCATGATGGAGGATGTACCTCATAAACAAAATAAGTCTTTAAAAGACTTTGCCCTTTGGAAAAACCATTGTGCTTGAAGGACTGAGTAGTGTTATATTGGTGAGAGTCCCAAACAAGGGTGACTCCAAGTCTCCCGACTAGAGTGTTACCGACCACATGAATCCCATACAAGATAGAGGTGGTCACCTATGGGATATATGAAGTGTATTGCTTTGTTATCTCCAGCTAGTTTTGTGAGAATAAGTTGTACCATGACTCCATAAGAAATAGGTAGTCAACAGTCTCGCTTAGCTATGGAGGAGCGATTGCCTCCCCCAAGGGTTACCTAAAACCTATGGTCAAAAATCCTCTATAAATATTTCTCCTTTAAATGGAAAATGAATAAATTATAACTCAGGGAAATCATATTATACGTATCGTTACCAAAAAAGCATCACACTACATACATGGTCTTCACCTCACGTGAGCAGGTCATCTAAAACACCACAAAACACCATCATATAGTTTTTCTCACTGCCGTGGGCAAACCTTAACTGCCATACAACATAATATACCTACTAAGGCCTTTGAGTACCCCAGCCCTTGCAGAGATAACATGCACACATATATTTTTTGAACAATACAAAAATATTTTTAAAAATAAGTATTGTGTGATTAATTTTTTAAAACGAATTATCTTATAAGTATTGTAGTGATTAAGTATTGTGTGATTAAGAAATTTTTCTATTACATTCTACATATCCATGATTTTTTTCGTAATATAGAGGTCGTAAGCCCAGCAGAAAAAACAAAGATCTACAAATAAACCATCCTAAGGGTAGTTACACCTCTAACGACATCCTCTAACAAACTCAAAATAACTTCTGGCACCTAGTCAAAAACAATAAAATCATAATCAAGAATGTATCCTACATTTTCTAACGCATTAGCACATTTATTAGATTCTCTAAAAGCATGTTCCGTTTTCATAGTCATATGATCTTTAAATAATCTTTGAATCTGTTTAATCAAGTTCAATCCTTCACCCTTTTTCAATCTTCCTTTCTCAATAGCGTGCATTATTTCAATGGAGTTCGCATTAATTTCAACCCTACGCAACTCTAGCATATTTTTAAGTTTGATTCCTTCAAACACACTCCATAAATCTACCATGAATGCACTGCATCGACCTAGCAATTTTGCAAAACCTCCCAACCAAGTGCCTCTCTCATCACGGATCACTCCCCCATAACCAACTACATTCCTTTCCTTATACGCATCACATGCATTGGAGGCTTCCATCCAACCATATTAACCATTTTACCTCTACCCATGATAGCAGTATTCATGCTTTTTACTTCATCATACTCCTTTAGTCTTTGTGAGATATACGGACTCAGAAACGAATCATTGTGTGCTTCTTTATTCTACCACATCCATAATGCATGACATCTCATAGTCCAATAGCACTCCAGTAACTACCTTCATTATTCCTTTCTTTGAGATTTAGCATGATTCAGTCATTCAATTTTGTATAAAAGAAGAAATGATAAATTTTGTTAGGCATCACTCTCTCTCATTATTGCATGGCACTAGGGAATTTCCTTAATGCATGCATGGTAGTTTCACAAACATTTCCACATAAATTGCACATGGCAGACCCCAAACCTTTCTGCTTATATTGTAGTTAGTAAGCAATGTGTCATGCTTAAGAAGTCACAAAAGTGTCTTCACTCTCTTCAAAACATTGAGTCTCCATATCATCCTCCACCCTTCATCCACAAACTCCTTATCAAACTTAGACAAATACTGATAAATTTATTTAATCGAAAGTGGATTATCACCCGAACCTGCTATTGTGAATTCATCATTTTCATAATCATCTTTTGGAAGAAGGATTGATTGAATTTTACGCATCAACACATGAGACGTCCAATCCTGCATTATATGTCAATTCCACTCACCATTCTCATCAACCAAATCACTCATTGTCACTCCTCTTAATTCATCAAGAATTTTAATATGCTAATCATTGACACACATCCATGATTCCAACCAATTATCACTTCAAATGTAACTCCTCAATGCTATAGAATAGGGATATGGTAACAACCATACGTAACCATATATGTTTCATTAAAAATGTAACTCCTCAGTCTTAGGAATAAATATTTAAGAATGAGAATTTATACTTAAAATATTGTAAATTATTAAGAATTAATCATCTTAAGTATCTGCTAAAATGACAAAAAAATGTGCAAGTGAAGATTAATTTTAAATTCATAAATAGGCAACACTTGTGAAGTGTTGCAGTAGGTTTGAATTCGAAAATAGGCAATACTTCATGAAGTGTTGCAGAATGAAAGTATGCAACTCTTGAAGAATGTTGTTGCAGTCAAAACAATCTAACTTTTGGTAAAAGTACGTAACTTTTGATAAAAGCTTGTAACTCTTAGTAAAAGGAAATTGTTTCACCAAAGGTCGCAACCTTATAAAATAACACCAATATGGCCTATAAATACTTCATTCCTAATTCAGAAAAACATAACAAAAACATACATTCTCTTCACTAAAATTCCAGATACTCTTCTCTACATTTGAGTTTCCATCTGTTTTGTACAAACTCGAGTATAGACTGAATTTTCCTAGGTATTCTTGCGTTTCAACTTTAAGACATTTGAGAATGCTTGAAATACTTATAAGAAAAGTGATTCCGTTCATAATTCTAGCCTCGTTTCAATTTATTTAAATTAATTTTTCTAACAATCTTATAAGTAGTTCAAATAATTGGCAATCGTGACTTCCATTTCAAGCATCAAAGGATGAACTGTTGTGTCGTATACACATTTTAAACACAAGAAAAATAACTATTATAAATTCAGATATTTTTCGTAGATATTAAAAAATTATAAAAAATCATAATATTAAAATTCTAAATTAAATTAATTTAACCGTTGATGTTATGACATATTATTGATATTATGATTTTTAAATCAAATGTAGTAAGATTGCACAAACACGGAAACAATGACATCAAAAGTTTAACTTTATCATTGTAAGATTCACCAATTATGAGGAGACACAACTTAGGGGGAGATTTTTCAATCATTATCAAAACAGAACATCAAATATTTTGTCATCATTAAAAGGGGGGATTTTGAGAAAGGCATCTTATATCTAGTCCAATTTCGATGAAGATAAAGACTATCAAAGAAGAAAAGGTTTAAAAATATCATGCACATCAATGATGAAGTTGATCAAGAAGGTTTAGCATAGAAATTCAAGTGAACATTTGAGACAAGTGAACATAACTAAGGTGCTCATTATAATTTATACTATACCACTTTAAATTTTTCATAATTTCATCTTTCACTTCATCTAAAAATCTTCTTGCATCATCAAGCATGATTATCTAAAATCTTTCTTCATTTAACTCTTGTGACAAGTGTTTGTACAAAATTTTGTGTGAGAACATTGTGATATTATTTTGTCTCTGTATTTATTACATATTGATCATTAGCAATGAGATTAATGAAATTTTAGAAACAAAGAGGTTTCTAACTTCCACATTCAACATGAATGATCTTCGACTAGTTGACACACTTTTGAGGATATGATCAAAGTAAAACGAAATAGTGGGGATTATGAACTTAGTCAAATACATTATGTTGATAAAATAAAATACTTATATTTCAAGGAAGTTAGTACTCCATTTGATCCTGATGTTAAACTTCAAAAGAATGATGGA
This sequence comes from Lathyrus sativus, assembly GCA_963859935.3. Lineage (NCBI taxonomy): Eukaryota > Viridiplantae > Streptophyta > Magnoliopsida > Fabales > Fabaceae > Lathyrus > Lathyrus sativus. Next base: position 541,675,879 of record OZ012739.1, on the reverse strand, counting down.
AGAGTTGTGGCTCAATTGAAATATGCAAGTGTATGCAATGTACTAGACCTGACATAGCATTTACAAATTAGTAAAATGAGTAGATTTTACTAGCAATCCAAATGATGAGAAATGGAAGTCCATTATTAGGATTTTCATATATCTTATAAAAAACAAAAATCTTGGTATCCGTTATGGTAGATTTCCTGCCATATTAGAAGGATATACCGATGGGAGTTGGATATCGAGTATTGAATATCATAAATCTGCATTTGGGTAGATATTTACACTAGTCTGGGGTGCAATTTCTTGGAAGAGCAAGAAATAAATGTGAATCATTCTCTCAACCATAGAATCAGAGTTTGAGTCTTTTGCTTCCGTCGGTGAAGAAGTTGAAGGTTTAAGGGACCTTCTGTTGGAAGTTTAATTGACTAAAGATAATGTTTCAAAGGTGTTGATACATTGCGGTAGTCATGTCATTTTACCTTGAGCATACAAAAAAATGTATAACATAAAATTTAGGTAAGTAGGACTTAGACATCCTTGTTGGTTTGAATATGGAGTCATTTGTCTAGAAGAGGGTTGAATAGACAATTAAAAAATCTCTTCTTTTCAAAAAATCAGATTACGCAAGCGGAAATGGATATGGTGAAAACTCGTTTTGAAAAGGTTTGTAATGATATTGGAAGAAGATTTATGCTATACTTACACCAAAGGTTTGTAATGTGGTAAAATGCAATGTATTGATTAATGGTTAAAGTTTCAACAAGATGCTTAAAGACTTTAACTATTCTTTAATTTGAATGGCAATTCTAATTTCAATTCTCACACAATAATCAATTAACAGGATCCTTTAGAAGAACAAATCTAATCAAACCTAAATTTTTCCAAATCAAGACTGTGAATGCAATGAATCTAAATATATACCCCAAGTATGTAATTTTAAACGATAAAGAGAGAGAGGGAGAGAAGGAGAGAGTGCACCAGGATATATACTAGTTCGGTGCTATCGTCCTCGCACGCACCTACATCTAGTCTTCAACAGAGAACCATCAAAGAGTTCTTTCTTCCATTAAAATGATATAAAACCCGGCTCGTGTTACAACAATTCAGAAAAGCAAAAGAAAAACTATAATAATCCAATCTATCTTCTTACATGCTTCTTGTAAAAACTCGTTTGTAACTAGCTACCACCACTAACTTTGGTCTTTACCCAAGATCTTGATTTTCAACTTTTGGTAGATTCCTATCTTGATGAATTTCTCAATCTTCACACAATCTTGAAATTCCAAACCTTGAATCCTTCTCTTTAACAAGTTGACAAATCCACAGAAAAACTCCACAACAATGGAGAAAAACTTCTTCTTCTTTTTCCTTCAAGAAGTTTCAACCCTTGAAATTTCCAAGATCAAAATACCTCTTGCAAAAATATACACACGTCAATGAACAATTAGATCCCTAATGTTTCCCTACGATTAATCATCACACACATACAAGAGAATGATTTCCATGGGTATGATTAAGATGAAGATTTGAGAGAGAGAGAGAGAGAGAGAGAGAGAGAGAGAGAGAGAGAGAGAGAGAGAGAGAGAGAGAGAGAGAGAGAGAGAGAGAGAGAGAGAGAGAGAGAGAGAGAGAGAGAGAGAGAGAGAGAGAGAGAGAGAGAGAAAAGTTGTGTTTGCAAAGGTTTTCTAACTGAAAAAATTTTGATCTCTTATGAAATGAGGAAATAAAACTCATATTTATAGGTGCTAGAGAAAATTCACAATTAATGAGTAAAAATGAACTACATGAATCAATTCATACTTTTCATGACTCAATTCAGTTAGGGCAGTTGACCTGAGTCGAATCTAAAAAGAATTAATTCAAATTACCATCCTAAATTAAGTCGCGACCCTGACTGAATCAATTCAATTTGGAATTTCCAGACCTCTGACTCAATTCAAAACTGCTTTTAACTCAATTCTCACAAACAGAATCAAAATCAACTTTTGAGACACTTACATGAATCGATTCATGAAAGCCTTGACTCAAGTCAGAAGACAAAAAAAACTTTGAATTAAGTCAGGAAAGCTTCTGAATCAATTCAAACATCTATGACAACTAGTCAACTTAACAAATGCATGGACAACCTTCTTTAGCATGTATTTGATGATTAATAAACAAAGAAACTCAAATTAAATAATAACCATAAAAAAAGCATCAAAATAACGAAATAATTGATATCCTGGTAAAGGGAAATTTCAATTCTTTCGTGAGAAAATTGATTAAGGGTGTAATCATTTCATTCACATATTACGATCGAGCTATAATTTGTTTGATCCAGTTACTAAATCACTGGATAGAGATTTAGTAAAGACAACCTCGAGAGGCATGCAGTTGAAACTCCTTGAGTAAGAGTTTCGACAGTGTCAGCAACCCAATCTTACCTTAACAGAACATTAACCTCAAGATTTAATGGATAACAACAAGTAGTTGATTTGAATGTTTGTCGAATATTTCATGATAATGTTGACCTTTAGAATCAAAGTTCAAGACTCTTGTTTTTATCGGTGAAGAAGCTAAATGGTTGAGGGACATTTTGTTGAAAGTTTCATTGGCTAAAGAGAATGCTTCAAAGGTGTTGATACATTGCGGTAGTCAAGCCACTTTACCTTGAGCATAAAAAAAATATATAACAGAAAATCTAGGTAAGTATGACTTAGACATTCTTTCGTGAGAAAATTTATTAAGGATGAATCATTTCATTCACATATATACAATCGAGCTATAATTTTCTTGATCCATTTACTAAATCACTGGCCAAAGATTTAGTGAAAACAACCTCGAGAGGCATAGAGTTCCGACAGCGGAAGCAACCCAATTCAACGGGTAACAACAAGTCGTTGATTTGGATGTTTGTTGAACATTTCGTGATAATGTTGATCTTAAAAATGAGGGTTGAGTTTTTATTTAAACTCTTAATGAAGTTCAATACCGAGGGTATGTGTCTCATGGAAAAAGATACAATATGAACTTCACCTATGTGAATTTTGAGATGGTGTCGTCTCAAAGTGAGAGTTGGAGTTTCTCTCGTGAAAAATTCACGAAAACAGGAAAAACATATGGCCATAAATAGTGCTAGACGAGAGATGCAGGCAAAAAAACCACTAAAGAGTATGTGTAAGATAACGTCGGTTTAATCACAAAGGATAAGGGTTCTAAGTATTGCTACCCAACATTCTGATTAGACTTTGCATTATCCTCACTAAGGTTAAGTTCAAATCAAAAGATACTTAAATGTATTAACATTCTTTGTTTCTCTTTTTCTGGAATTGATTTTGTCATTATTATAATAAGTGGGAGATTGTTGTAAATTATTAAGAATTAATAATCTTGAATATGTTTCAAAATGACAAGAAAAATGTGCAAGTGAAGATTAATTTTATATCCAGAAATAGGCAACACTTCACAAGTATTACAGTAGGTTTGAATTCGAAAATAGGCAACATTAATATGGCTTATAAATACTTCATTCTGAATTTAAAAAAATATAACAAAAACAAACATTCTCTTCACTAAAATTTCATATACTCTTTCCTACATTCGAGTTTTCCTCTGTCTTGTGCAAACTCGAGTATAGGCTGAATTATCCTATGTATTCTTGTGTTTCAACTCTAAGAAATTTAAAAATGCTTGAAATACTTATAAAGAAAGTGATTTCGTTCACGATTTTAGTCTCGTTTCAATTGATTTAAATTAATTTTTCTATAAAAAAAATAGGGATAAATATTGAACGGTAAATAATTATAATAATGACAAGATTAAAACCATTATTATTGCATAAAAGTAATATAACTCCTATAGTAAATTGTAATGAAAATGGAAAGGTATCTTTATGATCTCATTCTTAATGACAAAAAAAATTTAAATGTTTCAATTTTAATAAAAATTATAAACATTGATTTATTATAAATAGGCTTTATCTACATTAATCACATATAAAAATACACTTTATTTTAAAAGAAAAACATATATTTATAAGTTGACAGTGATGTCCTGAATTTAATTTTGTAAATTTAAATAATTCTCAACTTTTAAAAATATATTAATATATATATATATATATATATATATATATATATATATATATATATATATATATATATATATATATATATATATGTATATATATATATATATATAAAATATTAAAATATGATTTGACACAAATAAATTTAAAATGTTAATGCGAGAATGTGTTTCTAATTTAATATATATAAATAGATTAGATGTTAATTGCGTGTTTCTGATTTTATATGTTATAAATTGATTAAATGTAGATATATTTACAAAAATAAAGTAATAAAACATTTGAGTCATTTAAGAAAAAGGGTTGTTAAGAGAAAACTACCGATCACCGACAAAATAGTATTGAAACATGACAAAACAGTATTGGAAGATGTTAGTACCGATTCCGTCATTCAATTTTTTATGAAAAAAAAAAAAGTTGTGATTGATTCACACAACAATGACTATAATTAGTATTGATCGAAATCGCAAAAATCTTTATGTGACCCATGCATGTATTTAAAACTAGCAATGAATAAACCTTGAAGAACCCAAGTTACAAGATTCTGTGGTCTGCAATGCACAATAATTAAACTTGAATTATTTTCATTGACTAAACAACAATCAGCCAAAAGTTTTAAAAGGTAACAAATAAGTTGATACATGAAAACTTTTACTACCAACTTGAAAACAAAGATTAGTAGTACTATTTTACAAAGAAAATTGCTTATTATTTGTGGAAGATATTTGTTGACAGAAGCAAAAGAGTGAGTTATCTTATGGTGTTTGCAGATTAGAATATTCAGACTCCGAGGATGTCCTGTTCTTAAACTCAGGATGTTTAATTTCCTCTATCATTCTAACAGCTTCATCCATTCTCGGCCTCATATCGGGCGTCTTACCGACACACGCAAGAGCAATCTGAAGCATCTGAACCATTTCCTCCTCTACATATTGTCCTCTAAGAAGTTCTTCATCAAATACTTCAGCTGTCCACTCCTCTCTCACAACGGACTTAACCCATCTCGGAAGATCGACAACATCTTCATAACCAGGATATCTCAGTGGAGTCTTTCCTGTTAGCATTTCAAGTAGCAGCACGCCGAAGCTGTAGACGTCGGACTTCTGCGTGATCTTTTTGGAATCGGTTACCTCTGGTGCTCGGTATCCGTTTGCTCTAGACATTGTTGCTGGCGCGTTCATCAGAGGAGGGAGTCCAACATCAGAAATGCAGCTATCGAGTTCTTGTGTTATTAGTACATTGGTTGATTTTATGTTTCCGTGTGTAAATTTTGAACCTCCTTCTGAGTGAATGAAAGCAATTCCCTTAGCTGTTCCGAGTGCGACTTTTACTCTTGAATCCCAATCAAATGGTGTTCTTCCTGCGCCTTTGTTTCCTATTGTTTGGAGCAATACAATCATGCAATACAATTAAGCACTTATCAAATAAATGCTTATGTATAAGTTTTTTCTATAACAAATGATAAAATAAAGTTAAGTTGTTTTCATAAGTTATCCAGAAGAGTTTATGGAAGTAAGTTGAAAACAGCTGATGAACATGTGGTAAGTTGTTTCCATAAGTTTTTTATGTCAAAAAAATAAGCTACAATAAATCAATCCAAACAGGCTTATTAAAGCATACACTACAAATGACAGAGGTGAATGCATGCATGTGTGATCTAGCTTAAAATTTAGAAAAACTTACCATGCAACAAGAAAAACAAGCTGCCTCCTGGCATGTAATTGTAAACCAAAAGTTTCTCGTCTTTCGAATAGTAATAAGCTCTAAGCGGCATAACATTAGGGTGGCGTCCGAATCTCCCGACGATATCCAACTGTTGTTCAAACTCCTTCTTTCCAACCACAACTTCCTTCAACCTTTTAACCACCATTGTCACCCCCTCCTCCAAAACCGCCTTGTACGCTGTACCGTAGCTCCCTTTACCGAGAACTTCAGCTGAAGCTTTTAGTAGATCTTCAAGGTCAAAGGTATATGAAGAACCTTCAAAGAAAAACAACTTGTTCTTTTCAGCAGCCTGCACTCCGCTTCCAAAACTCTTCGAAACTTCGGTCTTTCCAGCACAAGAAGAAGCTTTTCCTTTCAGTATGCCGCTTCTTTTATTGTTTTTCTTCTTCAAGAAGCATACAAAGAACACTAACACCAGTAGAGATAGTAAGGCGATTCCTCCAATGACTAGAGCAAGTATAGCTGCTATGCCAAAGCTTTTCTTACGGGCCGTCGTATCTTTTTGGTTTTGCGTGAGTGCGGGAGAAGGAGATGGAGAAGGAGAGATTGAAGAGCAATTACTGAGAAGAGGTGGACCGCATAAGAGAGAGTTTCCAAGAAAAGAAGTAGACGGGAATGTTTTGATGGAATTTGGAATCGAACCGTTCAAGTTATTATTGCTCAAATTCAAGTATCTGAGACTTGGGAGGTTGAAGTCGGGGATAGGACCAGATATAGAATTGTTTTGGAGATTAAACCAAGTGAGTCTTCTCAGGTTCTGAAACTCAGATGGTATAATACCAGAGAAGGAGTTAAAGGAAATATCGAAAACGACTAGTTTAGGAGAGACGGAAGAAGGAATTAAACCTGAGAAGTTGTTTTTCTGCAGATGTGCGAATTGGAGTGAAGGAATGGAAAGGATGTTAGAAGGAAGATTCCCTCTAAGACCATTGGAATGAAGGCTTAGAACTCTAAGAGAGTCTAGTTTTCCTATAGTGTTCTCCGGAATCGAACCAGTTAATCCGATTCCTGGAAGATGGATGCCTACAACACGAGTTCGGTTTGAGTTGCACGTCACACCAGTCCATGAGGTGCAAATTGAAGACGAGTCATTCCAGTTGAGCCTTGGTGCGTGTGGAACAGAAGAAGCAAACTCCAATAGAGCTTGTTGGTCCGAGTTCAAGTCAGAAGCTGCTACAATCAAGCTAAAAAGAGACAGTGATGCGATTAATAGAACAAGAGCAGCATTAGAGAATTTCAACTTCATGTCTTGTTTGATGAGAAATCAAGGCTAGTCACTAGTGATCGTTCCGAGTTCTGAGCTTAACCGTTCTTCATCCTTTCCTGGTTTTGTTTTGCAAAGTACAACAAGTTATTAGTTGGTCATGGAGCTATGAATCTATAACAGTTTAAACTAACTAGTTTTTATTCAGACAAATATAGAAGCACTTTTGCATGAATCTAACCTAAGAACAGAATTCAAACAAAAAAGTAGCAAGCTTACAGAATGATTATTGAGCAATATGAACCGATTTTTTCTCGGAAAATTTGAAAGTAAGAAATGTTTTTGTTCTCGGATGACATCACTTATTGCAGCTTTTTCTTAGAAACAAAAAATAAAATAAAATAGACGATCTTATTCATACTTACCGTTGAGGAGGTTTTCAAGGAAAGAGAACTCCTTCTGGCAGATGCATAAGTTTATGACGCATTTTCATTATTTCAATGCTTGAAGTGTTATGCTGACTCTTCCATTTAAAAAGAAAAAGAAAAAAGCCAAAGGTTTTGGCTGTGAACTTTAAATTTTGAGGGACTAAAGTACATTTTTCATGTAGAATAAAGAAATCATATCACAAATTGGTGCTTATATGTTTCAGCAACAACCAAATAAAAGCACTGTGATAATTGAGAATCCAAGAAAAAATAGAACTAGAAAAGAAAAAGCAAAAGTTTGATTCTCCTTTGTACTTTATAAAGAAAAAGCACTCTTTAAAAAAAGTGGATTGTATAATGTATTCTTCTAATTTTAAAAAGATGAACATAAATCATTGGTGTTGATTTCTCAACGTTGCCACCATATATCTGGTCAGTGAATACTGCAGAAAGGTCACTTAGAAATACTCAAACCTATTTGATGAACCAACTTCATCCGACACGTAAACAAACAAAAGATAATTATTAAAGATATATTGCATTAAACAACTCAAAGCAAGCATCAAAGACAACTTGTTAATTATCTATTCCATTGAAGGAAAGCAAAAAACAAAAGATTTTTCCATCATCCCGAGATATAAATACGCGCACACAATATTCCAAACTATGAAGAAAGAGATAAAAACTTCTTATGGCCAAGATAATTGTTTCAAGTTAGGGACTTCTAGTAATCAAATTGGAAATTTGACAGCAGTGAGAGAGATATTACCTTGGCATGAAATTCAGCTTTAGGACACAAATAACACATCATAGAGTGAAGCATCACATCACAAAAAAGAGCAAAGAGATATCATTGTGGTCAAGAATAAAGCATCACAACAGTACTAAACTTTAGTACATTGAAAAACATTAGCATTATGAACAAGGTTAGTTTCTCTTAAAGATACTGAACCGTTAGAGTTGGTGGCAGAAAAAAGTCCATAACTATAATGACAGCAATAATAATTGGAGTTTAAGATCAAAGTCTTTAATATAAGTTACTCGTAGCAGTGTAATAATGTTGATTTGATATTGAAAATGGTGCGGCATAAAAGGAAGGAACAGTGGATGGATCTAATCTAATAGTATGAAAAGAAGTACCAAGAGTAGAGGCACATAAATGAGAATTTGATGACATGCCAATGAGGTCCCAACTAACCCTTTATCACCCCATGATTATTGCACTCAACAAGACTCAAACTTTAACTCTTTTATTTCTATCTAAAGTAAAATACCAAAACTTTGGCTAGTGAGTGACATATGGGTCTGTCAGAACTTACATGAGCAACTGTCTCAATAGTTATGATGGAGATGGAAACCTTTCACAGAGTGAGTAATTAGTAGTTACAGACTTCAAAAAGAGGACAATCATTGTGTTTTGATTTCATATTTACCGGAAAAATTCATCGCAATGGTCCCTACATGAGGATAAAAACCGAACTGCACTGGATTCTGTTCATATCTTATAGACCATATACAGTCTGTTATTTATGAATAAGTTATGAAGGACTGGTTCGGCTCAAAAGTCAAAACAGACCTATTTTTGTTAACTAGCAATCAATATCATTAATCAACAGATGCAACACATACCATAGTCTATTGATCAATAACTTCGTTTCAACCAAAATTTAAATTCGAATATGCACAGTTGATTTTGCTATTGTGGTTTGACCGATCACAAACTGTCAGTTGAGCATAAACTGAACATTCAAAATTGGCACATATTGCCTAGGTTGGTGAGAGGAGAGGGACTAGACCAAAATGGGACCAACCACATAATGAGCTATTCATATAAGCACAAAGAAGGTAGTTGGCTGTTGCATATAATATAGGTAGGCTGTCACTTATATTTCATTATTTCGACATTAACCATCTCTGGCACTTTCTCTGTTTGGATTTTTGAAAATAGAACATTAAGTTTACGTTTTTGGTTTTATGTTTCAAGGAGTTGTTTTCCTCTTGGCTTATATTCCATGATAAGGATGAAGTCTCAAGATTATTTCATGACGAGACTTGTGAAAGAGAGAAGATTAACCGAGTTTGCTGATAATGATCATTTTATAAGCTAGGACAAAATAATTTATTCAACCAAAAAAACAATTTATCAAATCAGTCTTTGACACTCGGCATTCGCCTGCACTTATTAATGCTTTACTAATTAACCATGTCATAGACAAGGATTGTACACTCAAGACAAGGCAACATAGAAACCAACAGACGGTTGAGTCGGTTTTAACGTATGTTGATACCTGTCATCTTTATTGTATCCACTTTGGTTCAGATAAACTCAGCAATTGGTGTTACAAGATACTGTAAGCCTTGGAAAAACTCAAATTGATACAAAATTAATTTGTTCTAAACAACAAAAACAACTCTTGTGATCAACAAGAGAAGAAGCCGAAAGAAAAACATCATGGATGATTACTTGTTATCACTACTATTTTCAACCTTTTCAATTTCTTCACGGATCTTTCGTTCGGCCTCCTGACGTTCTCTTTCAGCATCCTCCTCTTCCTCAATCTCGTCAAGATCATCAAATTCTTTGGTTGCTGCCATTGCTTTCACTACAGGGTCTCTAAGCACAGATATCAGTCCCCCACCAACTCTGTACTCTTCTTCATCCCCAATCAGATACAGACGCTGGTCTGGGCCAGATGCCATGGGAACATCAACGGCTAGCAGCTTCATATCATACTGCATATGAAAATAACAGGAAAGGCGGAGTAAGCAAACCTTGAAGCATGAATTACCCCTCGGCATTATACATTTCTTTTCCTCTAGGAAATCATTTTAGCTAATATTTCACACATACTCCCTCCATTCCTATTTATAAGCAAATTTTAACATTTTAGATTCATTAAGTAATTAATGCATTTAACCTATGTATAGTCCAAATACATCATTTATTGAATGAACCTAGGAAGTCAAAATTTGCTTATAAAAGAGAATGGAGGGAGTAATAATTATTCTTGCATTATATATTTCTTTCCTGTGTTATATCACACACACATACACACCTGCGAAGGAAGAGAGGATGAAAATTAAAATAAACAAAAAAAGAAAAAGACAATTCTCTCCCAAAGTCTCATAAGGTGATATAGACAGCATGCGAGTTTCAAAGTTATATCAATACATAAAGAGAGAAAATTAAAAAAGATTATTGAAAGATTCCTCCTCTTTAGCAAATTTGTCAAAAATCATAATTGTTGTTTTAAAAAAATTGAGCCACTTTGAAGGGCTATAAGCACGGGTGGGTGGAGGGACGATTTTAGAGGTTGTTACTTGTTATTCTGCTGCTTTATATCATGCCAAAGATAATGCCCAATTCAACAAATTTTGATTACGGCTCAAGCAAATTCACTTCAGATAGAATGCCAAATTCAGAGACGGTTACCCCTCCCAATTTCCACTCCAAAACCAAAGGAATAACTATGAGTTGGAATCAAAAGTACAAGCTCTGCACCCACTGCAAACCCCTCGGACCATTCATCTATGGTGCAAACCTCCATGGTCATCCTCCTCATGCACCTGCAAATCTGAACAACCACTCACAAATTGACTACTAACATCCCTCTCCGCCGTCTGTCATCAACTTATGGTTTCTTCGTCAACCTCTGTCTCACGAATAGGTATTTCCTTTCCAAAGAGGGAACGAAAACAATTTGGGAGAGAATTGTCTTTTTTTGTTTTTTTTTTATTTTCAGTCTCCCAGACGTGAGATTAATTTACTGGTTGAGATTTAATGTTGTAGAGTGAAGGAGGGGTTAATTGGGGCAGAGGATCTGGATCCAGGAAAGACAAACAATCAAAGAATAAGTAGGAAGTGAATTATTGAAAAATTAAGAGAAAATGAATGGAAGTCTCCCCAAGGGTTCTTCTTACACGAACAATATCAAATGTACAGGACTATATTTGCTATCCTTCTTTCTCCTATTTATACATGACGTCCCTCTAATTAACAAACTACCCTAACTACTTTAACCCACTTTCATTCTTTACCCTAACAATGTACTATTTAACTCTAAATCTCTCCTAATATAACAGGTTCCTTTAATCTTCCTCCACCTCTACCTATTGGAAATGGAATCCTCCTTAACAAACAACGAAAATGAACAAGTAACATAAAAGAATCAACAAAGCAAAGTAGCTCAATCCCTCAGCAAAGTGTTATACAAATTGGCCCAAACCGACTGGAAAACGGCTCGCTGGTTTTTGTGGTTAAACTGGTGACCTGTTTATAAATTCTGTACAAGTTTGCATTACCTATAATAGTATAAACAAGTGCAAACAAAATCACAAATTATTCCAATGAAATTACAACAAAAAAAAAAGTTATTACAACAACAACCAAGTCTTATTTCACTTAGTGGGGTCGGCTACATGGATCATACGACATCATAATGTTCTATCAAATATCATACTTCCTAACTCATTAATTTATAGCTCTTTAATAATAGCTTTTCTTTTAGTTTTTCCTAGGTCATCCTCTAACTCTAGCGGTTTGACTACACTCATCTGATCTACTCTCCTTATTAATAAATACTAATTTTGCTAGGTGGTTATTTATTCTCTTATTAATAAATATTCTTAGAATTTTGGGTTGGTCTAACTCGACTTTATAAAACCGGGTTGTAAGGTGAAGGTTGCCAAACCTTTGTAAACATTACACAAGTCGTATCTCTAAACAATGTCAGACTAAATTCTCCCCTTCATACTCAACACAATGAAGGTGTTGGAGGCTCCAATGAAGGAAATTGACATGCAATTAGATGGCTAGGGGTAGACTGCAATGAAGTTGGAATTTCCAACACACGCCCCTCACGCTCGAGCCCTAATGAGCCTGAAGAGTGGACAATACGGGAATCCCAACAACAAATCTAGGATAAACTCAGATACTAGCTTAGAATTTTGGGTTGTGACTAACTCCACCTTTTAAACCGGCTAGTAAGGTGAGGGTTGTCTGAGCTTTATAAACACTACACGGGCCATATTTCTAGGCAATGTAGGACGAAATCCACCCGTTCACACCCAATATAATGAAGGTGTGGGAGGTTGCAATGAATGCAACACAAATGCCGCAGTTAGACGGCTAGGGGAAGACCGCAATGAAGGTGGAATTTTCAACAATTATAAACAGTGTTCTATATTAGAACCATGAAGTTAAAATAAACTATGAACATCTATTGAAGTATAGTATGAATTTTTAGAGCATTAATTTTTATATTTTTTTTAAGTATGCAACTTTATAAGATAAATGGATTCATGTGACTCATTGGTTCGACCAGTACCCTCAACAAGTCAGTGATTGGTCCAAGTTTAATAACATTGCCTCCTCTTATATGTAAAGGCAATGTTGCAGAAGAAAACTATAAGATATAATATCATTCATGAGCTCTCAACTAACAATAGTTAGATCATGACATGGGATCATATGCCAAATATAAGCTAAGCCTCTAATAAAGCCTATATCAGCTTTAATGTCAAAGAAACTTCCTTAAAATATGATCATTATGCTCCAATGAAATGTACCAAAAGGAACACTATTGATCACATAATGCCTAAAAGACTTAAACTCGTTGCTATGTTCATTAAAGAATATGCAGTATATTAGTATCTTACAATCATAGGCAACACCCCACCCTATCCAATCAAGCCATGTTTTGCACAGGAACCACCCGAATATGTAATTTCATGTGCTCACATATGTGAGCAAACCCTATTTTAAAGTAGCATACAACCGTATCAATCTATAGATTTACAATATATATTTAAAAGTAAAAACACCCTTCAAAAATGTTAGCACTTGTGCTTTCTGTACATGACCAGAGTTTGATAGTCGGTGTGTTTTCATTTGAATATTTGCATATATCCTAGTTTAGGAAGTTTATTACTCACGACCACTCATAGTCCAAACACAATACTGATGTGGTTATTTTAAGAATTAGGAGGGCATAATTCTGGGGGGCAACCATTCAGCAGATATGAATGTTTCCAAGAAAACAAAGTTAAGACTAGCAAACAAATCTCATAATACAGGTAAAACAAAATATGTACAAAAGTTTACAATTTTACTAGAATTTAATGGAGAATGGAAATATGGCGTGAAGCAGAACATAAGATACAACAAATTTTAGTGTAAGACAAAAACTTCAATCAAGTAATTAATGATATAAACAAGAGGGGCCTTAATTTACCTTGCCCTGCTTTTTCTTGACTTCGACATTGACTAGACCCTTTCTCTCAGAACCTTTTATGGGGAAAATGAGAAAACAACGTCGGCTCCTAAGACTTGGTTTGATTTTCTTTAATGTAAGGCTACCCCCTGACATCACATAGGCTCTTAAATCAGTTCCTGTAAGAGGGGCACCCATAACTTCAAGAATCTCAGCAGATGTGTTAAGTCTTGTCATGGCCATTCTATAAACTTTATCAGGGTTGATTGTGAACCTCGAGCGGATATACAAACCCTTAAAGGTGTTAAATATGAAACAATTAGACAACAATCCATATATCAATGCAGAATTCACTAATAACAATAACTGGTTCCACCAGAAGCAATCCGCCTATACCTCAAACAGAAAACTCACAATTTTCATATCAATCTAAACAAAAACATTATTGAAATAGATATTATCCCAATTCACATAAAATTCACAATACATAATCAGAAATAGTGTATAGCCTAATGCACATAAAAGTACTATTGCAAATTGCTGATCATGAAAAATATCGGTTTATTCAAATTCCGCTACACTACAACACAATAGCACCTCTATAGCCGTTAATTTGTTATCACAAGAATAAAAATTTGCATTCAAATATTGAAATTGGAAATGAAGGAAAGGAACTTACAGTAAAAGCAACAATAGCAGAAGAAAGGGCAAGGAAGCCATACTTAGCCATTCCTTCAGAAAGTACAACAAAAGTATTAGCAACGCCAAAGAGAATCCTCCATAGAAGAGCACAGAAAACAACTCCAGCAGCACCGAACAGAAAAAGTTGATTTCTCTTGAAGAAAGCCTCAAGCTGCAAAACCATGGCCTCACGGTAACGCGAGAAAGCAGATGTCAACGCGGCCGCAGGTTTATCAAAAACCTTCTTGGCATTGAAGCCGAGGTTAGGTGACTTTGAGGAGAAGAATCTGAAAGCGCCGAAACGGGTGGCAGAAGGGTAGAAAATCGGTGATGAGTGGAGAAAGGAAGAGAGTGTGGATTTAGGGTGAGGTGCGAATAGTGAAGATGATGAAGAGTGGTGAAGTGGAGGAGGAGATGTGGAAGTGAAGGGTTTGCGGAGAAAAAGTTGGTGGAGTTGGGTGATTCTTTGGGAACAACCACCGCATCTTCCTCTTGACATTTGCATTTCCGATCTGCGATGGGAACCGACCGCCGCTGCCGCCGCGAATGGTAGTTACAGTCGGATCGGGGCGTTCGTCGCTAAAAATGATAATTTATTCGTCAATTGCGTGTCATTGTTGTCTTCCCGGTAGCTAGGTAACGCAAGAACAATCAGTTGAGGCAAAGAGACACACCTTCTCTTAACAACATTGCATAACAAGAGAATATGTATCCAAAAAAAAAAGTTTATTTTTTTATTAATTGATTTTATAAAATTAAATTTAGTTATAAGCAAATTTAAGAGAAAATCATTTAAAAAATTTGATGAATAAAAGTTGTTCGGCAAGCAAACTAAAAATGATCGGTGAGGTGAGATTTTAGATAGGTGGAATAAGTTCTAGTGCAGCGAAGAGGAGACTGATGTACTATAAAGTTTGCACTCCAACATTAAATATGTGGGAGAATAAGGAGTAATGTGAGCTTAAGAATGAATTTGAATCGTATCTTTTTTTTTCACGTCAAGCACTTTATATATGAAAGTTGGTTAAGGTGTCTCGTGTTTCACGGCTTGGAATGTGGGATATTGTTAGATGATATTTAATGGTGGTCTATATATGAAAGTTGGTTAAGGTGTCTCGTGTTTCACGGCTTGGAATGTGGGATATTGTTAGATGATATTTAATGGTGGTCAGAGATCTATGGTTTTGATAAGCTGTAGGACTTTACAGCATGTGTTGGACTATACATCCCTCGTTCTGGCGGAATGAGTGATTGGGTCTTTCTCTTATTGTTTGGGCAGTCTAGAACAGTTGCCCCCAAGAATTCTCATGGCATAGCAGCAGGAAGTCTTTCATAAATTGGGTCAGGCTCTTCGTACCGGGATCGTTACTTAGAGAAGTGGAAGAGGTTTGGGAGCCGATGTGAGTAACCTAACATATGCATTCAATGTTAGTCTCATCATGAAAATATTTCACATGATCTTTCTGATACATGGCCCTAGGTTTTTAGACTAGAGTGTGACGCTTCGTCCTATAATTCTCAAGTGTACTCAAATGTTCCCGATGTGAAGTCCAACCTTTTTCCATCTCCCCATTTTCTTTCATCGTGGATCATTTATTAGTTTGTCTTTGTCCCTTATATCAAGGTCACTTAGTATTTCAAACGCCTTTTTAACTTTTTGCGCAAACCATAAGCTTTTTCACTTTAAGAACAACAATGATTGTGTTAAGCTTCTCTTTCTCCAGAAGTAGAACATTTATGGTCTTCTTTTGTTTAGCTTCTCTTAAGAAAGATTCTT
Organism: Lathyrus sativus; assembly: GCA_963859935.3. Taxonomy (NCBI): domain Eukaryota; kingdom Viridiplantae; phylum Streptophyta; class Magnoliopsida; order Fabales; family Fabaceae; genus Lathyrus; species Lathyrus sativus. The sequence goes on along the minus strand of OZ012739.1, from coordinate 541,659,801 downwards.
TCTATTGAGTAACCAGAAGTCTATATGTTTCAGGTAATTCCTCCTCTGAGATGTCTTCATTGCAGGACTCACTATGTATGTCATATTTTCCAGTGAAAGCCATAATTTGACTAGAAATTTCTTCTTCACTTCCATCATCAGACCAAGCAATTGAAAATCTCTTTTGTTGTCTTCTTAGAAAGGTATGACATTCAATTTTAATGTGACCAAACCCTTCACATTTAAAGCATTTGACTTATTGACCTTGGTTGAGTTTTTTATCATAGACATTTTTCATCCACTTCCTGCCTAGGTTCTTTAGGAAATTATTGAACTTTCTCCCAATATAAGTTATAGTATCTGATATGTTTTATTCAGTATCCTTTTCACTTTGATCTTCATTCTCTTGAGTTTTGGATACAAACACCACATATCTGTTCTTCTTTTCTGATCTTCCATTTATAACAACTTCAAGGGTTTGAAGAGAGCCAATAAGTTCATCAACCTTCAATATGCTTAAATCTTGAGTTTCCTCAATAGTTGTTACCTTCATGTCAAATTTCTGAGGCAAGGATCTGAAAATCTTTCTGACCAACTTTTCTTCTGAAATTTTTTCTCCCAATGCAAAAAAATTGTTTGCTATGTCACACAATCTAATGTTAAACTCATATATGGATTCATCATCCAACATTCTCAAATTCTCAAACTTGGTTGTGAGGAGTTGCAACCTTGAGATCTTAACCTTGGATGTGCCTTCATGAGAAGTATTGAGAATATCTTAAACATCTTTGGCTATAGTATAATTATTGATTAGTTTAAACATGTTCTTGTTCACGCCATTGATATAGCATTCAAGACTTTATCATTTCCCATGGCTTCATCATCTTCTCTTTGGACCAATAAGCTTTAGGACTTAAATTTGTTGAGCCATCTTCAAACGTGATCACAGGATGTTTCTAACCTGTAACCACAACCTTCCAAGTTTTGTTGTCTATGGATTTAATAAAACCAACACCTTAGCTTTCCAATAATCAGAATTTGTGTCATATAAAATATGAGCTTTATTGGCAGACTCTCCCTCCTTAGTGGTGTCCATTTGAACAAAAAATCTCTTACTTGGAGCCCACCCAAATAGAACAGGGTGCCCGCTCTGATTTCGATTGAAATTTTATTCCTCAGGGGGCAGATGTTGGACCTGATGTTAAGACCACTTGTCCAACTTCTAATAATATTTTAAGACCAAATTAATAGTAATGATACAACAATAATAAGCAATGCAGAAAGCTATAAAACAACACAAGGTATTGGAAACCATGTTCGGTGAAACCACACCTACGCCTATGGGGGAACTCTACCCAAGAAAGGAAAATCACTACTTCGAATTAGAACAGTTAGTCTTATAAGAATCTTCAACCCCTATGAGGTTTTATGCATCTCCCTAATCCTAATGACTTTCTATTTAGGTCTCCACCTAAATATGAGAACCCACTCACTTTCTTCGACCACTAAACACTAGTTGTCAATCTTAATAACAAGTATATTGATTGTTGAATTTACAACTCAACTAAGACGAACCAACTATCCCAAGTTACTAGAACACAATGGTGTACAGTATTAGATTCGACATTAATCCAATAATGGCATTAGCGTGAAATACAAGTAAGAAAAGACTCACAAACCCTAGACACAAAGAACTTAATCTTGTGTACAAAACCCCTTCTAAAACGTGAAAATTGAGTCTCCTTATACAACAATGTCTTTTAGGTTTTTCCCTTATGGATCTATGATATAAATTTGTCCATAATAATAGAGAATCTTGTTGGAATTGAATGTTCCATAAAACTCTCTGAAATATATTATTTGTTACATTCAAATTCAAATTCAAATATCCATTTAAATTTGATTTAATTTTCAACAGCTGTCAAATGAATCAACCATACATTGCTAACAAAATTGTAGCAAAACTGATTTGAAAACCAATCAAAAATTTTGCACCAAACAACATCCCTTATGGCCTACTTACAAAGTCAGATGTTGCACTACACATGCTAGAACATCGTGTTACACCAGTACATCCAAGTTAAGCCATCTCTATAACTTGTAGGTCTTTTGTGGTAGAGAGAACATTGGATAAAGAAATACTAAGCCAAACTATAATACCATATGTCTATTGCCAAAGACCTAATGTTAGAGCCTACATGTTGGAACATAGTGTCAAACATGTGTCCTTTCTGTACCATAACCAGATTGAACAAACTTCATGTTATTTTACATAATGCAACCTATCTCAAAAGGACCAACATAAACATTACAAGAAAACCCAAGCCATCAATTCTCCTCCTAACTTACCTTCTTCTTGACAGCATCATCCAACTGAAGGGTTTCATGTTCACCTCATGTTGTTACTCTACCCTCATCCTGGGTGTCCTTGGCAGGAGCAAAATCTTTAGGCTCTGAAGGGGTCATCTTCTCTTTATCCACTAGATGACCATCATGGACAGCTTTAAGGAAGTCCAATTTTCTCAAATCAAGCTTGAGATAGAGGAATTAAACTTGTTATTTTTCCCACTCAAAGTAAATGACAGAGGTCGACACCATCTCATTAGTAAACTTTTACATCTCTCCCTCCAACTCCTTTTTGGAAACCAAACGACATTTAGGTATTCTTGCAAGAATTTCTCCTTATTGGAGATCTCCTCAGCCTTGGCCTTCGTATCCACTAGTTTCTCCTCCTAGGTATCTTTGTCTTTATGAACGACTTTTAGTTACCTCTGGCTCTCATTATAAGTACCCACATACTTCTAGAGTTTCGCCTTCATCACCTTCTCAGCTTTATCTTGCCTATCCCACTCAACATCCTCCAGCATCAAAAATTTGCATTAAAGATGTGAATTCTTGCGTGTAATTGTCCTCGATAGCTCAAATCTCCAAATTCACGACATTTCTTCAAATCTTATGTTTAGAAACCTCTTCAAACCCTAAATTTATGTGAAATTATGTTCCTCATGGGACAGATTTTGAACACGATGCTTCAGGAACAGGGGCGATAAGATACACCATAAATAATACATGAACAAGTAATAGATGATGGAGGAAAAAAACAATAAAGAACACAATCAAATTGTTTCCCCAGTTCGGTGAAACTACACCTACGTCTGAAGGATTGAGTCCACGACCCAAGAAAGTAAATTAATTATTAGTAGCTTAGTACAATTAGACTTACAAGCAAAAAAAACATATGTTGTTCAATATCTCTTCCTAACTACCCAATGACTTTCTATTTAGAGCATCCCCTTGAATATGAGAACCTGTTCCCTTTCTTCTCTGCCACAATCCCACTGACAGGGAAAAACAACCATTAAACCCTGGTGATCAACTTCAATCTTCACAAGATAAAGAATGTTGAAAGTTACAACTTAAATATGCAAAACTTCTATGCCAAGTTACTGAAACATAGAGGTGTACACAAACAATGTTGATTACAACTCAACTAGACAAACATTATATTCCAAGTTACTGAAACATACAGGTGTACATAAAGATTCAACATTAATTCTCTAAGGACATTAGCGTGAATATACGACACAAAACCTAAACACTATAAGATCTTCAATTTGAGTGTTTATCTTCCAATGCAGTTTTTAATCTCTGTATACAACAATGTAACTCTAGGATTTTCTCCTTGGATAATATCTTTGAATTCACCTAGAATTAATGCAAAAATATGTTGGATATTTGATTTTCTCCTTGAATATCTCCAACAAGATATGATTTATTTTAAATTCAAATTTTCATTTAAATCTGAATTATATTCCATCCAGCTGTCAAATAAATCATCTAAACATATTGTTAAATCAATAACAATAAAACCTTGAACAAATCTTCTGCAGAACACACTCTAAAATATAGTACTTTGGCATCTCTTGCACAAGGGACAGATGTCGTACCAACATGCTGGAGCATCACGCCCAGATTGTGTTTTTTCTGCAGCTTCATACAGCTTTAGCGAACTAGACCAATCTTGAACACTTAGACACTTCTCCAAGTTATTGTTTTGATAAAATGCAGCTAATCCAAAGGTTCAATCCAATATGAACAACAATATCCCCCTTTCGTAAATTATGGCAAAACAACTCTTCAAGATAAATAACACTTCTTCCAAGTGACATCGAGTAGATGTACTGGATCTTCAAATCATTTTAAAAGTATCATTTTTCATGTATCAGAGTTAAACATCAACTGCAGTTGAAGTCAGAAGCATCAACATTCAAATGCTTACATGTAGTTCATTCAGTTTGCTCCAAACCAATAGGACAATCACACAATCATTTACAAACTTAGTCATACATGAATCTAGTACCACATAATTAATATCATATAATCCTACTAATTAACATATATAAATATACAATCATTCACATACTTAGTTATGCACAGAAAGTTAGTTAGTAGTTGATATCAGAATATCAATGAATACTACTAACACGTCCATATATGTTTTCAAAGATACAAATACCAAGACCATATTTCCTTCCCGATGCTTCATCATGAGCACATCATTGGAACTTACAAGAGATGGTTAGTACAAAATAAAAATAGGGGTTACTTCAGCACTTAGCAACACTACTTATTCCCCATTTTTTCCATAATTTGGCAAAGGTGTGAAAAGAACAACTATCTTCAGAGATCAGAATAACATCCAACCCAGAGCAACGCAAAATAGTAGCATAGAGTCAAAAGACACAGGTAACTACCCATGAGGAATATGATGATCCTTAACCTCAAACTCCTACAAGCTTTAGCATTGTCTTCATCATTATGAAGCTCCGTAAGCCCATTATACACTAGTGTAAAAAATTTCTACAAACTTATTTGCAAACTTTCCTTATTCCATAGTTCCATTTCTCATAATTTCATAAATAGAGGGAACCTTGATTCTACCCAATCAATTGAAATTTGGTGATGAAAGTTTCAAAAACTTTCCTCTATCAAACACTTTTATCAGCTCCTTAACCAACTTATAATAGCTAGGACCATCATCAGAAATAATCTTCCTGGTTTCTTCTCCTAGCTCCCTTCCAGCTTCAACCCTTCTTTGAAAAGCATACCTCCACTTTTGCACAATATGCTCATAAGGGAGATACATATTACAATAATCAACATCCTTAGAAACCCATTTATTGCATGGTTCAAACCTATTGAGAGAGGCATCGTACATATGCATCTGATATAGTTTGAAATTCGTAAAAACTTACAGTCTTGGACTTAATCTGATGGTTCCACGAAGGGAAAGACAATCATGGATATTCCCATCTTCATCAGCAAATATCATAGAGTTTCTTAATTTTTCAGCAGCAACACTTGCTCCACAACAAGACCACTGAGATTAGAAATTTCATCCTTATGAAAAGTCATATCATCTATAGATTGTGTACCCTTGGTAAGCAATCCACACACCTTACTATTTATCATACCCTAATTTTTTACCCTAAGATCTTACTTTTTCTTGCATTGTCTGCATAATATATCATGTCTTGCATCTCGCATAATACTCAATTTATCAGCTGAAATAAAATTGTTGAATTTACAGCCGAATCGGTCAAACCAAAAGTCAACTATGCGTAAAATCAGTGGATGGAAAATTTTAAAATCGAGCCTGCAAACGTCAGTAATATTAATCTACGTTTTGCGTAGTTTAACCTGGCCTGCTCATTTGAATTTTTCGAATGCTTTTTGGTCGCATTTTGGACAGTTTAAGTCATTTAACCAGGCAAAATTTATTTCAAAATTTGACTAACGCTGTATTTTTCCAATATGTGTATTTCGCGCTGATTATTTTGGTGTATTCATTTTATTTTTTTGAACATTTCGATATCAGTTCAATTATTCATTTTTTTACCGTTTTTATTTCTACTTTTAATTAATAATTATTTTAATTAACTAGTTTTTTTATTTTGATTTTTTATTTCATTATAGTTTTTTTTCTTCTATTCACCTATTTTATTTTAATATTAAATTTTGTTTTCATTTTATTAGTAGAATAACTTGTTGATTAAGTGCCATAAAGCATCTTTATTTTTTATTCATTTTAGTGGTCAAACCTGCTATCATACAGCTCCCTCTCTCATTTAAAAAAAACTCTTCATGAAGCCGACTTTACACAACATACTATTGACATGTTCAAACGATAACTAGTACACTATCCACACTTTAAAAAAAGGCTACAATGCTGACCCATTTTCATCATAATTTTTCCATATCCTTAGACATGATGAAACCCACGTGATACTACTTGTTCATATCATACCGTTTCTTTCTCAGCATATGGGGGGAACAAAGAACAAATCATGCACAAGATCTTCTCATGCTACTTCACCCCATCACTCACCATAACACGCTACCACGCGCCACGTTTTTCTCTTTCTCCGTATTACCATCACCCCATTTTGAAATCCCACAAAAAACCTACTATGTTTCTTGGATTAAGAAAAAATCATATCATCTATTCATCTGACCTATTCACCTGGTCCATATACAACAACATACACTCCCATTGTTCATCATTCACCATCGCCATGATACCAACACAAGCCATCATCTTATTTTAACATTCATGCTTAAAATCACTACCACCTTTCATCTTCATAAATATCACCATACAAAAAAGCGCCCATATCACTACCATATCTTCAAAAACTTTACCGTAACATTACATACTATACACATATCCTACATTGAAATTTGAAAAAACTCACGCACACGCACACGAGACAGGGCATGAAGAAAAAACCATAAACAACACCCTTTTTATTTTTTTTACTCCCTCATATCTTCATATTAAAAAGGAAACATAACATTTCATCATCTTGATCTTCCACTTCACTTCTCCTTTCATCATACACAACATCAACACATTCTCAAAAAAATCATTTGAATAAACTCATCAAACCATATACTCCATTATCCACCTTCTTCCAATACTTCCTCTGTTAAATGTAATTCATAGTGTAGACAGATTTGTTTTGATGAGATTTGATATGATTTAGATTAGATTTGATTTTGAATATTTTGGGCCTTTTATGTTTTGGGCTTTTGTAAACCTAAAACTATAAATAGGTGCCTTGCTTTGTAATCAAACAATAGAACATATTTCACAATTACAGAGTTTAGCAAGTGAAAGTTCAATAGTAATCAGAAATCTCACAGTTTGTGGGTAACACAATTTTCTCCAAATATTTCTTCTCTCGTTCTTCTTTTTCTTGTTGTTTGTTTGTTATTCTTCTCTTTTTCTATTCTTGATAAGTCTTTACTTGTTATCACCATTACTATCATATTATGGGTTTGTTCATAAATCTTGAGATCAAGATTGAAGGGAATTCTTCATAGGGTGTGAGGTGAATTTCCAACATCTGGTATCTAGAGCTCAAGTTGAGAGATTCAAGGAAGGAAGATAGTGATGGCAATGAACTACCCGAACGACAACTTCCGACGACCCTGCCAATTCTCAAGAAAGACAATTATGAGAATTGGTGCAAGCAGATTAAGGTGATTTTCTGTTATCAAGATCTTTGGGATCTTGTGAAGGACGGAGTAACATCGCTTGAGGAGAACAAAACGGAGGCGAAAAAGGCTGCGTCCAAAGAATTGAAGAAGAAGGATTATAAAGCACTCTTTATAATTCATCAGTGTGTTGATCTTGATAACTTTGAAAAGGTTAGTGATGTTGATTCAGCAAAAGAAGCATGAGAGATTCTTGAAAAGTCGTTTGGAGGCGTAGAGAAGGTGAAATAGATGAGGTTACAAACTCACAAGAGAACCTATGAGTTACTTCAGATGGAAGACAACGAAAGCATTACAGGTTTCTTCACCAGAGTTACAAAGTTGGTGAATCAAATCAAAGTATGTGGAGAAGCGATGACGATGAAATCAGTTGTCTCAAAGATTTTGAGATCGTTGGGTCTAAAATTCGACCACGTGGTAGTTTCCATAAAAGATTCGAAAGATCTGTCAGTGTTGACGAAGGAAGAGCTTCAAGAAACTCTTGAGTCTCATGAACAGAGGATGGATGAGAGAGCTGCAGGAAAGTCGAAAGATATGGCTTTGCAGGTGCAGTCAGAAAAGGAAAGAAAAGGAAAAGGTAGCTGGAATGGCAACAAAGAAGGAATCCAGTCGAATTAGAAGAAACCTTGGAACCAAGGCAACCAAAGAGGTGGTGTTGCAGGTAAAGGAAGAGGTGGTGGTCGAAAGACAGACAAAAGCCACATTCAATGTTTCAATTGCCAGAAGTATGGTCATTATGTTAGTGATTATCCAGAAAGGAAGAGAAATCAAGAGACTGATGCAAAGCTGGCGAAACATGAAGAAGAAGAAACATTGCTAATGGTCACAATAAAAGATGAAGAAAGATTCCAAGATTAGTGGTACTTGGACTCAGGATGCTCATCACACATGACTGGAAGGAAAGATTGGTTTGTCAACATGAAGCCCTCGTCGAAGAACACAGTGAAGTTTGCAAATGACAACACTTTAGTAGCTGAAGGTGTTGGTGATGTTCTGATTATGAGGAAAGATGGAAAAAGGTCAACAATTTCCAATGTGTTGTACATACTAAGCATGAAGAGTAATTTCCTCAGTATAGGATAGCTTGTCGAAAAGAACTACAAGGTAGTTGTCAAAGACAAGATGATGAGAGTTCTCGATGCAGGTGGTAGATTAATCTTAAAGATTCCAATGTCTCAGAATAGGACCTTCAAGATTGAACTTAATATGATGGAGCACAAGTGTCTAGAAACTATAGCCAACAGAGATAAGTGGTTATGGCATTTTCGACTAGGTCATCTCAACTTTAATGACATCAGAAAACTGAAGAGAAGAAATATGGTTTCAGGATTACCAGAAATCGACATTCCAAGTGAAGTCTGTGAGGAGTGTGTTCAGTCGAAACAACACAAGAATAGCTTCAGCAAGGATGCAGGAAGGAAGTCGAAGGCAATACTTGAAGTCATATACTCTGATGTATGTGGTCCAATCCAGGTGGATTCGATTGGTGGTAATAGATACTTTGTCACATTTAAAGATGATTACAGTCAAAAGTTGTGGACTTACCTCAACAAGAAGGAAAGTGATGTGATTGAGGTATTTTCCAGATTCAAGTCCATGGTCAAAAGACAGAGTGGTCAAAAGCTGAAATTTCTGAGGACTGATGGTGGTGGAGAGTATGTGTCGAAAGAGTTCGATACACTATGTGTAAAAGAAAGGATTGTGCATGAGGTGGTGCCACCCTACACTCCACCTCTAAATGGGATTGCAGAACTCAATAACAGAACCATCATGAATATGGTGAAATGTATGTTGAATGGAAAGCATCAACCCAAAGAATTATGGGGAGAAGCAGTTTCGACAGCAACATATATATTGAACAGATGTCCGACGAAGAATCTTGAAGGAATCACACCAGAAGAATGTTGGTCTGGTGTCAAGCCTAGTCTTAGTCACTTAAAGGTGTTTGGATCTATAGCACATAGACATGTGCCAGATCAGTTGAGAAGGAAGCTTGATGATAAGTCGAATCAGATTATCTTGATAGGATATCATTTGACAGGAGGTTACAAGTTGTTCGACCTAGTGAATAAGCAGGTAGTGATCAACATGGACGTGATCATAAATGAGCTTAACGAATGGGATTGGACTGAGAATGCCAAGAAGGATTCATTGAGAATCTCTTGTGAAGAACCAGCCACTGAAGTCGAAATAGAAGTTCGACAGGAACCAGTTGCAGATGAAGCAGGTTCAAGCAGACCTCGACGAACAAGACATATGCCTGCAAGGTTGCAAGAATGTGTAATTACATCAGATGATGTAGTCGATGAAGAGGGTGAGCTGGTACATTATGCTTTCTACGCAGATGTTGAACCGGTCAATGCAGCTGAGGCATTGAAAGATTCGAAGTGGGTGAAAGAAATGACTGAAGAGTTGGAGTCCATTGAAGTCAATGATACCTGGTCACTTGTCGAATTGCCACAAGGCAAGAAGGCAATTGATGTGAAGTGGGTTTACAAGGTGAAGTTAAATCCTAAAGGAGAAGTAACTCGACACAAGGCGAGACTTGTGGCGAAAGGATTTCTTCAGAAGGAAGGAATCGACTTTGATGAAGTACTCGCACCTGTTGCTAGAATCGAAACAATCAGGTTTGTTGTTGGTCTAGCAAATGTGAACAACAGGCACACATGTTAGATGGACGTGAAGTGTGCATTCTTTAATGTCCCCTTAGACGAAGAAGTTTATGTTGCACAACCAACTGGGTTTGTGAAACAAGGCGAAGAAAGAAAGGTGTACAGGCTTCATAAAGCCCTGTATGGACTTAAGCAAGCTCCAAGAGCTTGGAATAAGAAAATCGACAGCTTCTTAAGGGAGAAGGAATTTGTGAAGTGTACAACTGAGCATGGAGTATATGTAAGAAGAAGCAATGGTGAATTGCTTATAGTATGTCTCTATGTTGATGATTTGTTGTTAACAGGGAGTTGCAAGAAGGAGATCGAAGATTTTAAACATGACCTGAGTAAGGAGCTTGAAATGTTAGACTTGGGGGAAATCTCTCATATTTCCTTGGCATCAAACTCTACAAGACAAGTAGAGGTTTGATGATGCACCAAAGAAGATATGCAGGCGAAATACTCAAGAGATTTGAGATGCAAGATTGCAACCAAACTTCGACTCCAGCTGAGCCCAGATTACAATTGTCGAAGGATTTAGATGAAGATGATGTCGACCCAACCCAATACAGAAGACTTATTGGGTCAATTAGATACCTTTGTCACATAAGGCCTGACTTAGCATACAATGTTGGTATGGTAAGTAGATTCATGCAGAATCCAAAGGTATCACACCTAGCAGCAGCGAAGAGGATACTGAGGTATCTGAAAGGAACTCTCGACTATGGCATTTTGTTTCCAACAGCTGATGAAGGAAAAGAATGCAAGTTAATGGGATACACAGACTCTAGTTGGTGTAGTGATGCCGAGGATCGAAGATCCACAGCTGGGTATGTGTTTATGTTAGGTGGTGCACCAGTTGCTTGGAATTCGAGAAAGGAATCAGTAGTGGCATTGTCATCATGCGAAGCAGAATATATAGTTGCTTCTCTTTGTGCATGTCAAGCAACTTGGATGGTGAATTTGGTCGAAGAAATCACAGGGAAGAATCATGGAGCAATTACTAGGGGTGTACGCGGGTTGGGTTGGACCGGGTTCGCCTTAACCCGTTACCCAACCCGTTCAACTTTCAATGGGTTGGGTTTATCATCAAACCCGTAATTCTACTTTAAAAACTGACCCGAATCAACCCGGATATTTACGGGTTGGGTAGGGTTGGGTCCACGGGTTGTGTATATAATAATTATTATTTTCAATTTAAAAAATCTATAACACAATTCAATATAATTTTGCATATTTCAAACAATTAAATTATTTACGTAGTGGAGACAAATCCTACATATAAAATAGAATAATTAAAAATATAACAATTAAAATTTTGAAATGTATTTTCTTTGTCATAAAAAATATTAAGATACATATACACCATTAATTATTTATATATTTTCATTAATATACCTTAATTTATAAAAATTTATTAGTTATTTTGATATTCAAATGTTATCCATTACAAATATATATCAACATATGTAAAACAAATATATAATAATATACAGTATATATTAGTTGTTTTGATACTCAAATGTTACCTTTTCTAGCACATGCTTAAAAGTAGGTCCGTAAACTATCATATATATTAACACTTAATAATATATAAAATTCCATAAAATATCATTTCCATAAAATTCATAAATTCTAAATAATTCAAAAGCAAATAAACATCACTTAGTCTTAAAATGACATAGATGTATTGGTCCAATATTGGTCTAATAGCACCAAAATCTAACAGCAACTATAAAAGATTCCAGCACCAGCAGTGAGGTTGACTAAATTTTTATTTTATTATAAATAATAATATAATAATAATAATAATAATTAATTATGCCACGTCAACGGGTTGGGTCAACGGGTTCATGGGTTTAAAAACTAAAACCCAATACCCGAACCAAATCTATACGGGTTGTTACGGGTTGGGTCGGGTATACCCGTAAATGAATGGGTCCGGGTAATTAGTGGGTTGGTTCGGTTTGGGTAGGCGGGTTTGCGGGTCGACCCGCACCCATGAACACCCCTAGCAATTACCATGAAGATAGACAGCATGTCAGCTATCAACTTGGCGAAGAATCCAATAGCTCATGGTCGAAGCAAGCACATAGAAATGAGGTTCCATTATCTTCGAGAGGAGGTAGCAGAAAGGAAGATGAAGTTGGAACACTGCAAAATTGAGAATCAGATTGCAGATATCATGACGAAGGGAGTGCAGGTCGAAGCCTTCAGAAGACTAATATCCATGATGAATGTAGACAATTTAGACACAATGAATTAGGTGGTGTGTTAAATGTAATTCATAGTGTAGACAGATTTGTTTTGATGAGATTTGATATGATTTAGATTAGATTTGATTTTGAATATTTTAGGTCTTTTATGTTTTGGGCTTTTGTAAACCTAAAACTATAAATAGGTGCCTTGCTTTGTAATCAAACAATAGAACAGATTTCACAGTTGCAGAGTTTAGCAAGTGAAAGTTCAATAGTAATCAGAAATCTCACAGTTTGTGGGTAACATAATTTTCTCCAAATATTTCTTCTCTCATTCTTCTCTTTCTTGCTGTTTGTTTGTTATTCTTCTCTTTTACTGTTCTTGATAACTCTTTACTTGTTATCATCATTACTATCATATTGTGGGTTTGTTCATCAATCTTGAGATCAAGATTGAAGGAAATTCTTCATAGGGTGTGAGGTGAATTTCCAATATCCTCTTCATGGAACACACATGATGTTTGTTTTTCTCTTCATGATAACCACCGGTAGCTAACCTCTTTCAAAGACACTTTCACCTCTTTTCAACCTCACGTACAACTCCCTCCCACCCTTTCCAAATACACTCATTGTCATCTTCATATGTAACATATGGATCTCATAAAAACCATTTGCAAACTCCATACATAAAACTTGCATCGAAAAAAATAGAACACAACACCGTATATCACTTTTTCCACTTCCTGCGCAAGTCTCCCATAACCCTCTCCACATCATTAATCATCCACCTTTGAAACAACACTTCCACTGCATTTACACAACACAACACCACACAACTCTGTGCGGCTTCACCGACAAACTCACCATCACCGTCGCCGAGTGAAAACGATAGCAACCGTGACAAAGCGAGCACGAAGAGGAAAGAGGCGAGGGCGTGAGGAGTCGCGAGCGAGAGGAAAGTATGAAGTATGTGTACTATTGTCGCACTTCACATGTTGCTCCTTGTTGTTGTTTAATACAATATGCATGTAAATACAACTTAAAAATGTATTGTCATTTAGATAAGTTTGTTTGTTTGTTTGTTTGGTTTATGTAAATACATGTGTTTAGAAATTTACTATTCTTTGTTACCTTAAAAAATAATTGTCATTTAATCATTTGCTTAAATCTTTTTTATTTTTTTGTTTTATTTGCTTAAGTTCAATTATATAATAGTAAAAAGGAAGAGACTAAAGTTTTATTATTTATTTTTAATTTTATTAATTTTCTAGGTTTAGTTAATTTGAATCATATTTAAAGATATAAAGAAATTTTGTTTTAGTTACTTTTACTTTGTAGTATTGAAAATACCAAAAATTTTAAACCTTTTATTTTAATATGTCTTCTTTTTAGTTTAATCATTTTATTAAATTTTAAAAAATACTCAAAATATTTAAGCTTTTGTTTTTAATATTTTTTTAAAATTTTTTTTATGACATTAGAAATGTAAAAGTTGTGTTTTAATTATTTTTATTTTGTGATATTGACAATGTAAAAAGTTCTGTTTTAATTATTTTTATTTTGTGATATTGAAATGTAAAAGATTTGTTTGATTATTAACTAATTTAAATATTTATATTTAATATTGATTAATTAAATTATTAATTAATTTTATTAAATATTTATATTTTAATTAATTAATAATTCTTTTGTTACCCGATTCTATTCGTGATTGATTTGCTTTCATGTTTCGGGTTGGTTCGTGATTTAATCTTGACGCTCTTCCATGATTAATAGGATTATTTCTACACGATGCTTTGCCGTGAACGTGTTCGTCTATTTCTTTTCGCGATGCTTTGCCGCATATCTTTGTCTGTTAATTGCATGATGTTTTTTCATGTGTGTTGTTAATTCTACTTGTTGATACCATGATTCTTTGCCATGTATTTATGTTTGACTTTTCACTGTTTGATTACCATGATGTTTTTCCATGCGTATTTTGTGTTATCTTATCTATTTGACCATGCATGATGTTTTTCCATGTACTGTGTCTGTACCTTATCTGCTTGCGATTTACATGATGTTCTTCCATGTATTTGTTGCTTTCTTTTGATCCTTACTTTCTTTTCATCCTCACTTATCATATCTTCACACAATGTCTCCATATGATCATGGGTATTAACCACACCACCATCTCCCCTAGCATAATCAACCTCAACATGTTTATAGATATGATCATCATTCTTCTTAAGCTCTTGAGACTCTGTCAACATGTCTGATAAGATGTCTAGCACATTTTTATCAACATCTTGATTTCCCAAGATTAGATTATGGGATTCTTCACTAACAGATATGTGAATGAGATGATGTTTTCTCATTTCCCCATAAAAGAGTGGTACTTCAATCACAATTCCTCCAATAAGTAGATCATTCTTATCAACTTCTGGTTATGGAGAGCAATATCTAGAAAAAATTTCTTGTCAAATAACTTATGGTTGGTCTACAAGATATTAAGAGTAACACCAATTCCAGTTTTACTAAATACGCATACATGGTTTTTGTTAAACAAAACTCCAGATATATGAGAAGGAATGCCATAATTCCCATTCTTCTTCAACTCTTTCTTCTGAACCACTACTGTTTATACAATGTTTGGAGGATCTCTAGTCTGACCATAAGCTTTCCCTTAAATGACAACTCCTTGATTGAGTCTCATAAAGTCCATATATGGTCAATCATAAGTATAAGTAAGATGTTGGACCATCTTGAATGAGATCTTGGTTTGCTTCTTATCTTGAATTATGTCATGAATTTTACCTTCTTCAATCTTAAGTTTTGGCAACCCCTTGACACCATCTTCAGATATGGTCTCCTTCATGCTCTTAACCTTGGATGAGAGTTGAAAAATTCACATATAACAATTGTCTTTGGATCATGAACCCTCTATTAACACAACTTGATATTTGCTAGAAACAATACATTCTAACTTGTTATAGCTAACATTCATACCTTGACATATAATTGACTTATGTTGATCAAGTTAGCAGTTAATATATAGTGGTGACACCTCCAAGATGATTTCTTGTTTCCTTTTTTATGAGGGTACACATGTAGAGCACGATGCTGAGATATATGTTCCATCATCTGAAACTCGGTCTTCTTCTTAGACGGGACTTTGATCTTTTTGTTCCTGTAACTGTAGTCAAACCCTATAGCCTTCATATTCCCTTTCAAGACATCATTCAACATATCTGAATTGTTATTCTTTATATGTACATATTCTAGCATATTTTTAAGTTTTGACTTTAACAATGTGACTTCTTCTTCAAGACCTGTAATGGTTAATCCAAGCTTCTCTCTTTCAAGGAGTATATCATTTATGTTCTTCTTTTGTTTCTCCTATCTTAAGTAAGATTCCTTCCATTCAGTGAGTAGCTTCCTATATGTTTTAAGAAATTCTTCTGCTTTGATTTCTTCAACACTAGACTCACTGCATGAGTCATACTTACCAATGAAGGCCATCGCTTTATTACCCATTTCTTCATCATCATTAGATTCAAACTAGATGATTGAACAATCCTCTTTTCCGACTCTTTAGAAAAGTAGTTCATTCAGCTTTAGTGTGACCAAACCTTCACATTCGTAGCATTGTGTTCCTTTGCCTCTATTAGGTTTATCTTCATCTTTTTTCTTGCTCTTGGGACTGATGTCAGACACCTTGATTAGGACATTTGCCCTCCACTTTCTGTCTAGATCTTTCAGAGCATTGTTGAACTTTTTGCCAACAAGGGATATAACATTTGAAAAGTTTTCTTCAATATCATTCTTACCCTGATCTTCATCTTTATCAGTGTTGGATACAAAAGCAATACTTTTGTTCTTCTTTTCTGATCTATCACTTATAGTCATCTCAAAGGTTTGTAAAGAGCCAATGAGTTCATTAACTTTGATTTTGCTTAAGACTTGAGCTTCTTCAATGGTTGTAACCTTCATGTCAAACTTCATAGGTATAGACCTGAGTATCTTTCTAACCAGCTTCTCTTTAAACATCTTATCTTCTGAGGCAAAAGAATTATTAGCTATATCACGAAGACAGATGTAGAATTCAAATATAGATTCATCTTCCATCATTCTTAAACCTTCAAATTTTGTTGTGAGAAAATACAACCTTGGCATATGCACTTTGGAAGTGCCTTCATGAGAAGTATTGAGAATCTCTCAAGCTTCCTTAGCTTCAGTACATGTGTTGATTAGTCTAAACAAATTCTTATCAACACCATTGAATATAGCATTCAACTCTTTTTCATTTCCAAGAGCTTCACCATCTTCCTCCTTGGACCAATCAGCTTCAGGTTTCAAACTTGTTGTACCATCTTGTGTAGTGATCACACGATGGTTCTAACCTTTAATCACATCCTTCCAATTCTTGTTGTCTATAGATTTGAGAAAGGCATCTGTCATAGCTTTTAATAATCATAGTTAATGTCGTCCAATACAAGAGGTTTATTGATTGGTCCTCCAACTTTCATTGTCTCTATTTGAGTAGAACTTATCTTCCTTGGAGCTCCCCCAACAAGCTAGGGTGTTTGCTCTGATGCCAATTGAAATTTTATTCCTCAGAGAACAAATGTCAAACACGATGCTCCAACAACAAATGCGACAAGATACACCATAAACAATACATGACCAAGTAATAGATGATGGAGCAGAAAAACAATAAAGAACACAATCAAATTGTTTACCTAGTTCGGTGAAACTACACTTACGTCTAGGGGGCTGAGTGCACAATCCAAAAAAGGAAATTCACTATTAGTAGCTTAGTACAATTATACTTACAAGAAACAAAAAATCATATGTTATTAAATGCTTCTTCCAAACTACCTAATGACTTTCGATTTAGAGTCTGACCCTAAATATGAGAATTTACTCACTTTCTTCTCTACCACAATCTCAGTGACAAGGGAAAACAACCACTAAACCCTAGTGATCAACTTCAATCTTCACAAGATAAAGAATGTTAAAAGTTACAACTCAAGTAGACAAACCTTATATGCCAAGTTACTGAAACATAGAGGTGTACATAAACAATGTTGATTACAACTCAACTAGACGCGCCTTCTATACCACGTTACTGAAACATAGAGGTGCACATAAAGATTCAACATTAATCCTCTAAGTGCATTAGCGTGAATACACAGCACAAAACCTAGACACTTTGAGATCTTCAATTGGAGTGATTATCTTCCAATGAAAGTTTTGATCTCCTTATATAACAATGTAACTCTGAGTTTTTCTCCTTGGATAATATCTTTGAATTCGTTTAGAATTAATGCAGAATCTATTGGATATTTAATTTTCTCCTTGAATATCTCCAACAAGATTTGATTTTTTTAAATTCATATTCAAATTTAAATCTTCATTTAAATCTGAATTAAACTTCATCCAGTTGTCAAACAAATCATCTAAACATTTTGCTAAATCAATAACAATAAAATCTTTAACAAATCTTCTGCAGAACACACTATAAAATGCCACATTTTGACACATGTTACACAAGGCACGAATGTCGTACCAACATGGTGGAGCATCGTGCCCAGCATGTGTCCTTTCTGGAGCTTCATACAACTTTATCAAGTTAGATCAATCTTAAACACTTGAACACTTCTATAAGTTGTTGTTTTACTAAAATGTAGTCAATCCTAATAGTCAATTCACTAGAACAACTTTATGTGATTTTGTTATCAAGTTTTCTTCTCAAATTGTCATACACACGAACAAGGATGACTATGTTTTGTCCGCACTTTAGTGCAGACTAGTCCAAGAGTTTAAACTCTCAACCTCTAATATGTCCGCTCCGCCCCGCCCTATTTTCTCTTCGCGGGCTTTTGTGGACGCAGACATTTACATAAATTTTTGCGTTTTTAGACTTAAAAGATGCAGTATCTGCGGGCTTTTCCCACCCGCCCTCACTTTTTTGTGTGACGAGCGTAAATTTTAAGTCTGCGTCTTCAACTATGCCCGCTCCGCACTGTTTTTTTTGGACTTTTGCAAAACGAACTTACACGAGACAGACACGTCCGTTTGTCTTATACACCCAAAGATCCTGAAATGGCACACTACAAGTTTCATTCCACTACATGCCTATTCTACTGTAACATCTATTCGAAACATGAATCGGCCACTTTATTGCTTTATGCAAAAACTTCATTGATACATTATTTTCACTAAGCATGCATGTACTTAATTTCAATATGTTATTCCTATAAGATATTCCATTTTGTTGAGGACTATAGAAGTAGCAATGAGTTGTCTCCTAATTTCTTGCGCATCACAAAACTCATTAAAAGTAGAAGTATATTTGACTCTTCTATCGCTTCTCCAACATAGAATCATTCTGCTTCTAATTTTTTATTTTTTACTTTACAAAAATCCATATTTTTCTGCTAAAGTTATTTGTGAAGGTGATAAATTCCATTTTCCATTAATGTGACCACGTATATTCGAGTGCATCACTTCACTTCCCTTCATTTAGTTAGTGCATTTGACATAAGGATCATTCAAACTGGGTAAATATCGCAAACATGCTATTACAAGACATCTAAGTTAGCATGATTAAGCCTTTTTCTTCATGAAATACCCTCCAAGAATAATCCTTAAAGATGATTGTGATGCCTTTTGGTGGAAGTTGCCATATGTTCAACCAATTTTTGACTAATTTCAAAATTTGATCTATCCATTGCTTCAAACATAAAGTAGGCGTGGCCTTCAAATTGTTTAGTTTGCTTGTTGAAGTCTTGCATTGTTCAGTAGTTACATCTGCATATGCAACAAATTTTCGATGAGTCAAATACTCTCTGGATTGCCACAAATTTTCCATCAACATTGACCAAAATTGCAGTTTCAGTAATTTCGCAGATTAAGGCCTAAATATAGGCCACTAATACCAATTGTTTGGCGTGGGCGAATATTCGATCCTCATCATTCATTAACAAGCATTATTAATAAGTTGCAGATTATATCAATGTTTGGTAACTAAAAACATAGTTGCATGAATATAAACAGATATTGTTTGCAAAGAGATACTGTTTCCATGCTCAAAATTTTCATTCATGGGCATGGTTGTATATATTTCGTTGCTGAATATAGTTGCATGAATTTAAACAGATGGAATAACAGCATTACGAATTTAAACTATTAAGAACCATTCAGTAAATGTAATTCGCGAATACGAAAACAACCTAGCATGATTTTATGTTAAACGCAAAAGACATAGAAACTCAAAATCAATCCTGCACAACTATTGTAGTGAAAAACAATTGTTCCAAAAAAACAGACCACCTAAGAAGTAGGAGTACTAGCATCAATAAAAGCTCTTCCAGGTTGACGATTCGCCAATGGTCCATGGCACCCAAGAAGCTGCAAAACCACAAGAAAAAATTAAATTAAGGGTGTGTTTGGTTCGGGGTAGATGGAGTGGAGGAAAAATTTTTAATTAAATATGTTTGGATCAAATCTTAGGAGAGGAGGGGAGCAAAATCCCTCCAAAACACACTTTTTGGTTCCCACTTTTTGGTTCCTTCCGAAATGGGAGGATTTGGAGGGGAGGGAATATGAGTTTTGATATTTAAAAATTATTATATTTACTAAAATAACCTCAGTTTAATTTCAGTATTTCAAAACTATTTGTTTTCTTTCGTGTTACAGTTTTTTTCGATTGTTTTCATCAACTTATTATAATTGTTCTCCACCTTCAAATTATTTTATAATTTCTATACTTAATATAAATCATAATCATTGTCTTTTTTTTATAAAAAAAAATTATGTTTAGTTATATTCGTTTTTTTTTTTGATTTTGTTAGGTATTCTATCATATTTTCTTTTATATCAAATTGTAAACCATTCATTTTATTTATGTTTGTTTATTCATTTTATTAAATATTTTGAACCATTAAGATTTAATAATAAGTTATTTATATATTTGCTTTGTTATATGATTAATCACAATTTAAACGATGTTATTGGCATATAGTTTAATTTATGTTGAAAAGTTATAAGTCGAATCAATCGTACTCAATTTTTTTACTTTATGTGACAAATAAATAATTTTTTAATCACTAAATATTAAAAAATTTATTACCAACAAAAATACGCATAAATTTTTCACATTTTAATATTATATAAAAAATTGTAAATTATTAATAAAACTCTTTCCCTCCCCTTCTGAACCCCCAAACAGTTGCACGTAAATACAAATCCAAGTTTTGAAAATTAAAAAATATCCCGAGCAACAAAACAACTGTGTAGTGTTGTTGTAATGTAAAATATGTATGAGAAGATCCCCAGGAGGCACAAATTACCTTAGCATTCACACCATCAGGCAAAATCCTGTTCTCTGACTTGTACTTGAGGTAATCGACTCGGTTAAACTTGGTGAAACCCCTGAGCAAGCAAGCATATAAAGTGACTGTTAAATCAAATGCAAAAATAAATATCCTATGATGAATAACAGAACAAAAGAACTATCCAAATACTAAAATGCAATGATGGCTAACCGAAGCAACTGGTAACATGAAGGCTAATACAAAACATAGAAAATATAATTCAATTGAAAGTCTTCATGCTCAGATTAAAAAGCATACAGTCAACAGACAAAATACATACCACTTCCTGCTGACGATGATCTTTTGACGACCAGGGAACTTAAACTTAGCGCGACGGAGAGCCTCCTGGGCATGATGGCTATTGTTGTCCTTGCATCGGACAGAAAGAAGCACCTGACCAATAGCAACTCTAGCACATGTTCCAAGTGGCTTTCCAAAAGCTCCTCTCATACCAGTCTGAAGCCTATCAGCTCCGGCACACGAGAGCATCTTGTTGATCCTAAGAACATGGAACGGATGTACTCTGACCCTCAAGTGGAATGCATCCTTTCCAGCGAATTTCGACATGTACTTGTTGCATGCAATCCTGGCCGCTTCCAATGCCTCACTCGATACATTTTCCTTTTCCCAACTAACAAGATGGACACAGAATGGAAACTCGTCAACACCTTTTTTCTTCATGCCGACATCATAAATTCTGATCTTAGGATCAGGAACACCACGACAGAAACGCGACTTTGGGTATGGCTTGTTCTTGATCTGTCTATAACACCTAGCAGGTCCTGAATATTAAACCAATCACCATCATTAAAAGCAATGATAACGAAACCTAATAACACAACCAGACCCAATCTCTGTTTATCAATGAGAATCAATAAAGAACTAAAAAATCACATACATCACCCATAAGCAACCTAATTTATACAAGCACAATTGCACGAGTAAAGATGATCACAATTCACAACATCAAAAGATAGAGTTTTGATCAAATAAAATGTTGAAAACATTCATGTAAAATTTTTTCCAGGAAAAATCAGTTAATAAATTGAGATATCAAAAAACATGCATGAATGTGCAACAGCGATATTTGAATTATTCCAAACATAACAAGAATTAATCGAACGGAATAGGAGAAATTCATCATATAGAAATGAAATCAAAACGCCGAAACGCAAAAGATGAGAGATAGATACTTACTCCTCCCCATAGCTGCGTCTCTGCAACACGGCGTACGTAACAATCCAAACCCTAAAATGACTGGGTGGTTTCGGTGCAATATTCTTAAGCTAAATGGGCTGACCCGGCCACCCGGCCCGTTTCTTTTATAATTTTACTTCTTATATTTCATTATAAGTTTAGTGGTTAAAATGGACTACCCGATTCTAAAGGTGTGTTTGGATCAGAATAGATGGAGGGGATGAAAGGGAAAATTTTTAATTAAATATGTTTGGTTCAAATCTTAAGGTCTGTTTGGTTCAAATGAGGGAGAGGGGGGGGGAGGGATTTTAATGAAGGGGAGGGGAGGGGAGGGGAGGTGAAGGAATTTTTTAATCAAAATAAGTGTTTGGTTCAAAAGAGAGGAGGGGGAGGGGAGGAGAGAGATTTTAATTAAAAATGTGTTTGGTTCAGAAGGGGAGGGGATGGGTTTTATTAATAATTTACATTTTTATCCTTATGATATTATATAAGTCATATGATATTAAAAGTGAAAAATTTGTGCGTATTTTTGTTGGTAATAAAATTTCTAATATTGAATGATTAAAAAAATACTTATTTGTCACATAAAGTTAAAAATTGAGTACAATCGATTCGACTTATAACTTTCTAACATAAATTAAACTATATGTCAATAACATCGTTTAAATTGTGATGAATCATATAACAAAACAAATATATAAAATAACTTATTACTAAATATTAATGGTTCAAAATATTTAATAAAATGAATAAACAAAAATAAATAAAATGATATGGTTTACAATTTGATATAAAAGAAAATATAATAGAGTACATAACAAAATTAAAAGAAAAAAACGAATATAACTAAACATAAATTTTTTAATAAAAAAAGACAATGATTATAATTTATATTAATTTTTATAAAAATTATAAAATAATTTGAAGGTGGAGAACAATTATAATAAATTGATGAAAACAATCGAGAAAAAGAGTAATACAAAAGATAACAAATAGTTTTGAAATAATAAAATTAAACTGAGGATATTTTAGTAAATATAATAATTTTTAAATATTAAAACTCATATTTCCTCCCCTCCCCTCCAAATCCCCCAATTCGGAGGGAACCAAAAAGTGTGTTTTGGAGGGATTTTGCTCCCCTCCCCTCCCCTCCTAAATTTTGAACCAAACATATTTAATTAAAATTTTCCCCTCCCCACCCCTCCCCTCCCCTCCCCTCCATCTACCCCGAACCAAACACACCCTTAGGAGGGGAGGGAAGGGGAGCAAAATCTCTCCAAAACACATTTTTTTGTTCCCTCCGAATTAGAGGGATTTGAAGGGGAGGAGAGAAAATATGAGTTTTGATATTTAAAAATTATTATATTTACTAAAATATTCTCAATTTAATTTCAGTATTTTAAAACTATTTGTTTTCTTTTGTGTTACTGTTTTTTCTCCATTGTTTCCATCAACTTATTATAATTGTTCTTCATCTTTAAATTATTTTATAATTTCTATACTTAATATAAATCATAATCATTGTCTTTTTTTTATAAAAAAAATTATGTTTAGTTATATTCGTTTTTTTCTTTTAATTTTGTTAGGTATTCTATCATTTTTTTTATATTAAATTGTAAACCATTCATTTTATTTATTTTTATTTATTCACTTTATTAAATATTTTAAACCATTAATATTTAATAATAAGTTATTTTATATATTTGCTTTGTTATATGATTCATCACAATTTGAACGATGTTATTGGCAT
Source organism: Lathyrus sativus (assembly GCA_963859935.3). Classification (NCBI taxonomy): domain Eukaryota; kingdom Viridiplantae; phylum Streptophyta; class Magnoliopsida; order Fabales; family Fabaceae; genus Lathyrus; species Lathyrus sativus. The sequence goes on along the minus strand of OZ012739.1, from coordinate 541,636,106 downwards.
ATAGTTTAATTTATGTTGGAAAGTTATAAGTCGAATCAATTGTACTCAATTTTTTAACTTTATGTGACAAATAATTACTTTTTTTAATCACTCAATATTATAAAATTTATTACCAACAAAAATACGCATGAATTTTTCACATTTTAATATCATATGACTTATATAAGATCATAAGGATAAAAACGTAAATTATTAATAAAACTTCTCTCCTCCCCTTCTGAACCAAACACATTTTTAATTAAAATCCCTATCTTCCTCTCTCCTCCTCTCTTTTGAACCAAACACTTATTTGATTAAAAAAATCCTTCACATCCCCTCCCCTCCCCTTCACTTCATTAAAATCTTTCCCCTCCCCTCCTCCTCATTTGAACCAAACAGACCCTAGACGAGTCTGATTCTGGTGGATCTCAAAATTTTCAGGGTACAAATTTTATTTTAATATGGGCACAAAAGTTATTACCCAAGTCTAATCCTAGATGGTTTTGGACTATCCGACCTTAAATGAATTTTTTAAATAAAAATTTCTAAATATTTATTATAAATGTAATTAAAAATTAGAGTTAAATATGTATATAGGCCTCATAAATATTTAAATTTCGTTTTTCGTCCTTCAAAATATTTTCTTTAAAGAATGATTCTCCTAAAAATTGTCATCCATATTTTTGTTCCCTCCTGCAACTTAGCGACGATTTTTACAACTCAACGACAGAATTAACGACGGCTTTAATGACAATTTTTAACTTAGCGACAACAGTTTAGTATTAGAGACCAAAAATGTCGGAGAAAATTTCAGGAGAACCATTCTTTCAAGAAAATATTTTAAGGGAGTAAAAACAAAATTTGAGATATTTAGGAAGACCGCAAACATATTTAACCCTTAAAAATTATATTATTTTAATGTAGTATATTTTTTTAAGTACTATATTATCTTTTATAAATAATATAATGTGTTTTTAAATACAATGCATCTCTAAATTGTATAAAATAATACTCAAATATTTAATATAACAGAAACTAATAGAATATGAGGAAAGAGTCTTGATTATATTAATGTATATGATTTAAAAGAGAAAGATTGAATAGAATAGAGATAAAATTTAGTGAGGTAAGAAAAATCAATATGTTATCCCTAATGGATAGCAGACATTTTAGGGTTGGGCTAACAAGTCCTAAAAAACATGGACTCTAATTTTAAGGCCCAAACCATATGATTTTGCGGGCTTGACGATATGGGATACCCCGTTTTTACAGCTCTAATTATAAGGGAAGAATTTTTTAATGCACCATATATCTTACTTACGCACCACACAAAAATACTAAAATGGTCCTCATATTTTGAATATGCATCTCCAAACGCACCATGCACCAACTTTACAGCGCACCAAATAAGTGTCACCCAGACGCACCATGCACCAACACTATGACGCACCAAATGAGTATCACCCGGACGCACCATGCACCAAAATTATGGCGCACCAATTAAGTGCCACCTAGATGAATGCTAAACAAAATTTCAGAGATACATCTCTGAAATCTTCAACAAATATCTTGATAGTTGATCAGCCAATTAGACACTTCAAAGAAGCATTCTCAGAAGTCTGGGGCGGGGTTTTGAAATTTGTTGTCACCTTTGCATGTCAAATATTTTTGGAAAAACATCTTCGGAATAATTTGGTAAAACACATAGCTGCATGATCACACATCCATACTTGTTTTTAACTCAAAAACTCCGCCAAAAACCCTTCCATTGTCAATCTAGATTTTCACTTCAATTTTTCAATCTTGTGTTTCATCAAATCAAAGAGAGGAAAAAAAGTTAGAATTTCAAGTAAAGATTGCTTATTTCAAGCCTCATTGCTCACATTAATCTTATTTTCTGTTTGAAAAACTAGTGTTCATTTTAGAGATACATTTACGAAATGAGTATGAACTTACCCGAAAATGCATTTCTAGTATCTATATGTGTTCATTTTTTCAACTTTGTTTACAACATTAACACTTATTTAATATTTTGTGGTAATTGTTTTTATTATATATGATGCACCTGATGTTTTCTCCAAACAAGTCGCGTCTCTCACTGTTAAAGATGTTGTTATGAAGGCGATTGATGTTGGCAACCAATTTTAAAATGAGCAAGAGTTTGAATCCTGTGATCACATGCTTCAATAGATTCGTACGGAGGCTTTCAAACTGAGATTTGTGCGATTATCGGAAGGGCTGATAATAGTTTGGATAGTAGATGTGCTTTTGGGACAATGACGTGCAAAATAAGTGGGAAATATAGACACCTTAGAAATATAACAACTAACTGAATTGAGTCTACCCATGCTACATTGAAGAATTGGTTGGGAAATAGTAAGGGTGATTTGTGTATAGATTGAGACTCCGTGAACCAAATAATTTAGAACCAACATAATGAGATACAAATATAATTTGGTCGGAGCATCAGAGTTTTAGAACATAAATTTAAAGACAACAATCTTTATTCTCAATTGGTCAGCAACATATCTCGAGCGAGTTTAAATTATACTTTTCACGAGGCTAAATGAGTTGATAATGTAGGCCCCGACAGCATAAAGTGTGGATGCACAATTGTGAAAACATATGGTCTATCATGTGTTTGTGTTATTGCAAAAAAGGTGAAACTTGGTAGCCCGATAAGAATTGATGAGGTTTTCACTCACTGGAAGAGGCTTAGGTTTGATGATTATGGTGTCATAAAAAACAGTAAATCAAATATCTCTATCTTGATCGAATGAGAAGTGATACAAGAGAGATTTTTGAAAGTCAATGACAACATGAAACTCCACATCAAAGAACAATTGAGGAAGATTGCTTATTCGGAAACCAGCAACTTAAAACCACTCTCTCAATCAATAAAAACAAAAGATGTGTAATACCCTAATTTTTACCCCTAAGATCCGACATATCATTTGCATCTCATTCCACAAACAAGATTACAAGCTTTGGTTATCTTGCCTTCCTCTGCAAGTTTGTTCTTGAGAGGTCACTGGGCACCCTTGTTTCCTTGTTTGTTTGATGTTTGTTTATGTTCATGTTTACTAACTATTATTCAAAATCCAAAAAAAATGTTTGTTTTTCCTTTACTAACTTTTCCAGGAAGAATTTGGATCAAGGATACCAATCACTAGTCCCTCAGCTCGAGTGAATTTCATCTTAAAAAGTCAAAGTTGATTTGCAAACAATCCATAATCATCTGATCAAGAATTTTCCAAGATTTAAATAATAATTATTCAAGAGACTCTAAGGTTCACGTCTTTATTTCCATACCTTCTTTGACAAGCAAAAAGAATCAAGCCAAAGCCAAAACAACATATCAAAAAGGCATTTTTTTCACCTTTTTTGCGGATGGTAATCGATTACCAGTATTAGGGTAATCAGTTGGACATCAATAGATATCTACACAGCTTAAGGAAGGCGGTTAATAGTTGTATGGACAACTAAATATTCATAGTTCAAATCACTTTTGACTTGATTTAGTTTGATTCACATTCAAATTTTTATTCTAATTTAATTTACTTTTATTCTATCCAGGTCCTCTTAGTGACACAAATTATCAGGAACTCAACTTTGAGTTACCCAAATCTAAAAAAAACATTAGTTACTACAGAATTTTTTTGTTAAGTACTGCAAACTAAAAAATGTGGTGATGGGTACAACAATTGATTAATAACAACAAAAAAATCAAACAGAAAAAATCAAAAGAAACAAAATAAACAGCACCCTTTAAAACAACATAAAAATAATTGATCATATATTCTAATGAAGATTAAACTGCAGAGACAATGAATGGTTTTAACATTGTTTCTTAAACTTCTATGCTTCTGCTGATTTTCTATGCCAATTTTCAAGGCCTTGTTACATTTTTCTTAATTACATATAGCATAGATTCAATTCAGACATGATGATAGTGGGAATGGGAAGGCACTTGCTCTAGCAGTCCTATCCCAAACTATCAACTTGAGATCATATCAGTGAGTAATGAACCAGTATGTGGTTATAGTGACCATTGTTTCATGTGAATTCTAAAACTATTAGGAACTCATGGCTATCCAACTCACTCTGTATGTGTACAAGTCTCTTCTTTATTATCTGTTGCCGCACACAAAGCCTTCCAGACATGGACCAGCATTTTAACAGGCGGTCGCAAGTTCTAGCAAACAAATTGGTGATTCTTCGTTAGTACTTGAAAAATATTTAAAAATATATATAAAACAACTATCTAATTGTATCCTAGTTAAAGGCTTTACCTTGAAAACTAACACCATTTCTGATTCTTCACGAACAATCAAGGATAGAGTCCAGTAACAAGTCACTGGAGTCACACATTCTAATAAAACAGGTTTTAGAATCTTGTCAATGGGAACAAAGCATCGGATGACTTTTCCACTGTAACAAAGAATCAACAAAATAAGTACTTTATGGAATGGAATATGAGAAATCCATGCCAGAGTTAGAAGGATCACAATGAAAGCCAAGCGAGCTAACTAGTTGAATGGGCTTGAAAAAGTTAGATATGATCTCATAACTAAAAATAAAACCTACAAGATATTTTCATTTTCATGAAAAACATATTGATGTGGATTATCTGCACTAAGAGAATTCCCACATTCACACAGTTAAATACTCTTCCACAATTTCATTCTTCCAAAGGCCCATATCACCTCATTTTAAGTTTTCAATTTTGAGCCAAAAACAACATCATCAAATGCACAATTGAATAAGGATAAAGTTTTACATTAGCAAATCTGATACAGTTAATGAGAATGAACAAATTGGTTCAATTTAACATATTAAATCTGATAGATTATTAACTAGAAGCGTTGGTATAGTAGTTACTTTCCCCTGTAAAAATGGGATCCTTATGCTTCAAGTGGCAAATTTATCTACTGAAACCCCAAAGCAGAGAGCACAATTTATTTTACTGCAACGATGGTCTTGAATCTTAAATCTCTTTGGAACCTTAAAGCACGATTTACTACCCAAGCACAAGTTACTTTCTATAAAACCCCAAAGACAAAATCCTCAAATCATTCCAAATGTATTGGGCGGCAACTTCAGTACATGAAAACACCTTGTTACCTGCACAAACGCTGGAGAGGAGAAGGGAAAAATTCATCCCAAATTCTGTAGCATTGGTTCCTACTATACTCTCTGTCGTAGAAGATGATGAAATTCGTAACTGTAGATTGGATCTTTTGGGAACACCATTACGGAAACAGGTGTGCTCAAAAGGTGGTGCTGTGGCACGTGTGAATATCATCTGATCCTAGAGGTGGCCTCAATGTTCGGGGAGAGAGAAAGGTGTGTGCATGAGAGCAAAACAAACAATGCAGATTGTTGGATGACTCCTTCTGTGGTTTAAGACTGAAGCGAAAAAGAAATAATGTGGACCATTGGATGAATCAAATGGTTGAGGATATCTAGACCGAATGAATGTGACATTTTCCTAATTGCAATGAATCTGCATCCTACAAACTGACTAAAGAACCCTGTACTAGCACCAGCATTCCAATGCCCCAACCTTTTCTTTGAAAGACAATAGTTATGAAATGCACAATCATTTACAATTTACAAAACAAGCTATATAATTCTAGACTAAGCTTTTCATGTGTCCTAACATAATGTTGATTGTTGACTAAACAACTGATTAACAAAAATTTTACCTCGTATAATGAGTCTCAAGCTGTACACCAAAAGTTGGCATAATCACAACAGACTCTGCAAGTAAATGACAACATTGTCAAAATAGCCGAGATTTAATATAAAACATGCATTTTAGATTTATTTTTCCTGGTTTACAGTGAAAATAAACCTTTCAGAGCATCACAAGCCCCTTTAGTTAGGTGCTCACCTTTATTAAAGGGTTTCTGAAGTAACAGCTTGACAAGAAGTATGTCAAAAAGCAAGCTGTAAGACACAAGACTAATTGATTTTTCCTGTCAATAGAAGGTAGATAGACAAGCAGAAAAGAAAGAAGCAAGGAAAAAGTCACAAAATTTTCAAAATCCTCAAGTCACTGACAAAGAAACTTTGTTTGAAGACATACCTCAAAAACATACAGATAAAAGCCACATGCTAATACAAGAAGTGCTGAGGCATACACAAAATAATATTTTGCACCACTCCTCTTCAGAACTATATGGTGTATGTCAACATCTTCAGAAGGATATTTCTGATCATGCACATAATTATATCTAGCATTACTTATTGAAAATTCAACCATCCTGAAATAAACACATCCAACAATTATTTACTCTACTTAGATTCCACTTTAGATAATCTCAAAGACTATAGTTTAAATATAATTAATAATTCAATTACTTTATCAATATTTGTAACGTAAATATAAAGCAAGGATTGTATACTTCAGTTTACACCTCACATTATTCATTATTAGAATAACAAACTTCTTTGAAATCTAATGTCATAATACTAGGACAATCTTATCCTATCCTCGTCATTTACAGGAACTAGTATATTACTCTAAAATTCAACAATAAATTCACAACTTGTAAATTTCATACTTTCAAGTTATTAAAAAAAGATAAAAATTGTGAATAGCAAGAGAAGCTAAAACGTCAAGTTATTAAAAAAAATTGACGCTTCAAACCATAACGGCGCAGCAACAACGTTATCATGTTCATATTCAAAAAGCATGGAGAATTTTGGTTCAGATTTCGGCGTAGCCACGAATAATTACGAGTAAATGACATCGAAACAGCAAAAAGTTTGAATTCAATATACAGAAACAAAACACTACCAAAATGGTTCAAACCGAAATGATGCGAAACAACATGATGAAACTGCGCATTACATCAGTACCACACACCGATGAAAATTCAGAAATTAAACCGAATCGAAAATGAAAACACATTTGAATCAAATTCAACAACTGAATACTCTCAAGCAAATAAAAAAAAATGAAACTGGTAAACACAAATTTAATGGCAGGAAATTAATTGGGGTTCAACATCAGCCATTGCAACCGATAAATTTTAGATGGTTTGGATCAAAATGCTAACTTGAAATATCAACCATGCTAGAATTAGATCCTTACCCCTGTTGTGGAAGCTGTTGGGTATGAGTGCTTCAAAACAGCATCGGAGTTGGTGCGGAAAATTCACGTCGGGGCTGTGTCAGAAGAGGGAGATGCGCAGGACCGCAAGCCGAACGTTGTTGGCTTCGTCAGAACGTGCCTCTTATGCTGAAGAAACGTCCTAAATGGCGGAACCGTGTTATTTGCTCGGTGATGGTTGCTCTCGAAGCTTGAACAATATCAACTCATCTCTTGAATCTACTCAAAAACCTGCAATAGTTAACAGAACAACCTCCGTGAATTTGAGACCTCCAAAACAGAATCCATTTTTGCGTAGGCTTCGACACGAAATCAGCTGCGGTTGTTGTTCTTCCTCTAGAGCGTAGATGTTGCTTCGTTTTGCTGCTATTGCAAAGACCGTGATCACTTCAAGTTTGTTATTGTTGAAAAATAAAAATAAAAATGAGGCGCGGTGTTTCGACAATGAAAATGAAAAGGGAGTTGAGCTAAATGTTGTGATGGTTCGACGGATGGTGAAGGTTGTGAGTGTTTGAGGGTTTCACGGCGGCGGCGGAAATATGGGAGAAGAAGAGATGGGCTTGTGAAGGTGAAACAGCGGCCGTGATTTTGAAGCAGAAGAGGGTTCCGTTTGGTGATTCGGAGGTTGGTTTTGGGAAAAAAGAGGAAGGGGTTTCGTTTCAGATTTATTGAATCTCTCTTCTTCTCTCTCTTTCTGGTTTGAATTGATTATGGTTTATGGGTTTTATAAATTTGGTTGTGGAAAAAAAAGGTTGCGGTTTATTGTTGTTTATGTTGAAGATTAAGAAGAATTTTGAAAGAGAAGATTTAAGATTTGAGGAAGAATGATGAGCTGGAAATTGGTGATGTGTGTGTTGTGCGAATATTCTGAGCAAAACTTGTGAGATTGCGTGGGGTCTGTATGTAACATTATAACAGTTTGTTTTTGCTTTTTGCTGAAATGGTTTTGTTTTGTTGCAATTTATTTTGGTGTATTGCTGCGTGGGAATTCATGTTATGCTAAAGCTTGTATTGTGGCTTGTGATTGCAGCATGGAAAATGTGTATTATTCGTCACGACTTCGTGTATTCAACTATCTATCCATTAATGAAATAGCATGGTCTAATTTTGCCAAGTGACAGAAATTTTTTTGAAAACTCTTTTTTTCCCTCTTTCTCTCACTTTCTCCTCTTTTCAATTTTCCCTCTCATCTCTTTTTCCCCTGACCGTATGCTTCATTTCACCATTTTCTCTTTTCTCACTATTTTCTCTGCAAACCTTAGCGCAGCCGCGACTTTCACCACCTTCTTCAGGAGTTCAGCTGCAAAAGGAGTTCTGACGGCGTTCCTCCCCCTTCTCACTCGGTTGTTGATTGAAGTTTTTTACACTTTTTTCTTAGATGAATATGTTATGTGTCTTGGATGCAAGAGTTCAGACACAATACTTTCAAAGGAGACCCGTCTCTTCTTGCTTCAGTGCGAAAAGATGAATTTTCTTCTTGCTTCAGAGTGTGTGACTAGATTACTTACATTTATTTATTGATTTACAGATTCAAACTGCCTGCTCTGCACTGCGGAATACTAGGGGTTTGCCATGGCCGACGAATCACGGTAACAAAGTTAATGAAAACATTCTCGATTGGCTTCAGCTGATGTTTGGTTTCCAGGTAGAGACCAAATTAATTTATGACCACCATTTGATTTTTTATATTTCGTTCAAATATTATCTCCTTGTACCTTTGCAGAAGGGAAATGTGGAAAATCAAAGGGAGCACTTGATTCTTTTGCTTGCGAATGTACATATAAGACAATTTCCAAAACATGATCAACAACTCAAGGTTTTTATTCTTCTCTTTGTTGTTTTATAATAAAATTTATTCCGTTTTACAAACTGTACTTTTCATATTCAGTTGGACAACTGACTTAGTAGTTAAATCTCAATAAACTTTTATGCTTAAGTTTTTGATGTTGCATTTTTACATTTGAAGCATTTGTTTTTGGGTGATTGTTGGAACCAACGAGACTTTTGTTATGTTTTAAATATGAGTGTATTTTATCATATACATTTGTTACTTGAGTATTGTTGTTATTTGTTATTTTTCTTATATTAAAATGTGCTGATTGTCATAAATAACCATGGTTCTGGTGGAACGGCTTTTTTAGCCCTAGGGACATTGTATCAAGATTTTAGTTATTTGTTTTATTTCCTGTGATAGTGGGATTGTTAGTTTTTTCCAATGTGGATAGAGAAGAGAGGATTGGGTCCATAAGTTTCTTGTTCGCATACTATACACGTATTTTCCTAATATTTTATGGGTGGATCTTCTAGGGTGCGGAACTTGTAGCCGATGAAGGAAAAAGTGCCGCTGCTTTGGCTGCATGCAGGACATTGGCTGAAGAGCTGGCCGAGTTCCGTTTTCCAGCTCCTCGCATCCTTGTGTCTCTACTGCGAAAATCGGCGCCGGCTGAACAGAAGAGTCGCCACCGTGCGTTATTTATCCCAAAGTAGGGAAAGGAAACGCTCGAAGTAAACCTAACGCAAAGACGGGAAAGGAATGGTCATCGTAACCAAATCCTGGATTCGGGAGTCGGTTACGCAAGGGGAAGGTATTAGCACCCCTCACGTCCGTCGTACTCGACGGGATCCACGCTTGTTTTCTATCTAGGGATTGTTATTCTATCTACTCTACAGGTCTGGGTTAAAAAGAGAAGAAAATGACTCAGCAAAGTATCGCACTTTATGCCTACGTATTCCCGTCTTGAACGAGAAATCAGAGTCAACGTAGTTCGCCTACCTACGGGAAAGGAGGGGAAGGTCGCTCGTTAGGATATCGCATCCTATGCCTACGTACTTTCATACAGCATGAAAGATCAGAGCAAACGTAGTTCGGGCTACGGAAGACACAAACTTGTCTGACTATTTTTTATCTCCTTATGAAAGGGTTTTTCTGATTAAGAGTCCAAGCGGACAAAAATGACACTTTGATGTTTGTTTTCAGTCTTTTACGCAAGAACTGTTTTTTATGATGTTTGCAATCTCTGACGCACTAGAGACTATGATTTGAGAGTGACTACGTCGTATGTCACCCTAAGGGTAACACACTAAGCAATCAAATTACTGAAGAGTGACCCTCCAGCAACCTTTCTCAAATAGCTTAAGGCTCGTAGCGTACGACATCGATTATCCTTATTACTGTGTTTTGAATTGTTCTGAGATAGAAGAGAAAGAAGTCTAAAAAAATCCTAGGGTTTGAAAGGGAATCAAAACTACCCTAATGTTATCATGCATGGATTACAACCTAATGTCTGTCATAATTCCCTCCTGCACAGAGGAAATCAGAGATCCTAGGGGATAAACAGAAAAGAAATAACAAAAATACAATAAACAGTAAGTATGCATGAGATGCAGCAAAACAAGCAAGGCAAGGGAGTCCCACTCAACCTCGAACCTAAGAAAGCAACAGGCAAAGTGAATCAAATTCACTTCAAGCCTAAAGGGCAAGCAGCACAAGCCAATAGACAATACAGAGAAAAACAAAAGATACAGAGGAGGCAGCCCAGGCAGCAGCAACAAACTCCTACAACAAACAGCAACAACACGCTCTGAACATCAAAGTTGAAATGACAGCAAAGGTCTTATCTTCATCTTCAAGCTTCTTCAATCTTCATCTCCAAGCTTTAGCAAGCACACTCCAAGAAGAGATTTGTCATCAAGATCAAGTTGCAATGTTGGCATACTTGCTGAAAACCAAAGGAATTCAACAAGAACCAACATCGAAGTGGAAGTGTATCCTCAAAAGTTCTACTCTCTAGGGTATGCCCCACTTCCCTCCTAAGGAGAGATGGAACTTCCCTAAGAGGACTTTGCATCATAGGATAGAATAGAAGCAAACAATGCATTCTATGTTTGATGGAAGAAATGAACTAATTCTACAAAAGCTCTCCCTAAAAGCCTAATTCTACCAACTCCTAAAGCAAACTTAAAAGAGAAAGAAAGCTCCACTTCAAGCCCCACTCTTCTAGCCAAAGCATCTTCATCATGTCCAGAAGCTCCTCTAAAAAGGAATCCAAAGTCTTCAAGCTCCAAGTCCACCAAACGCTCCAAACAAGGCAAAGCACTCAAGAGAGAACACCGAAAGCAACAATCATTTGCAAAACCCAAAAAAATAGCAAACTAAATTGTAAAATTCTAAAAAATTCCTATGTGAACATGCATGTTTGAACATTCTAACATTCCAGAATCAGGACCTAAATCAATTTCTAGGTCATCTAAACAATTACTAAATAAAATTTGGTCATGGGAAACCATTATTTGGGAAGGCTCTAAACTACACACCTAAAACAAAATCTAATAAATTTTATAAATTCTAAGAAAATTCCAGGGGAAACCTATGTATGTCCTCTAAATCATATCGAAAGAATCAGCTCAAAAGCATAAAGCATCAAAGAGAACAAAATTAAACAAACAGCAATATCAATTATGCATAACAATGGATATTAGCACAAAAGAAAATTCGTAACTAATTCAAATAAAATCCTAAAAATGCAAACTCAACTCCTACAGTTTCTTAAGACAATCAAGATCTACAGAAGAAAAATTTATAATTTTTCGATCATTTTTAATATTTTTAACGCAATTAATCCAAACAGCTATTAAAACAGAAAAAAAAGAACGAAAATGAATTAAACTAAGTTAATGTGCATTGGGCCAGGGGTGCGAACAACAGAAATACAAAGCAATGTCCGTGTGGGCCTCACGAGTGGGGGTGGGAACAGTACCCGCGCGGTACTGTAGCTGTTCCGGCGGTGACATTTTTTCGGTAACTTCCGAGCAACATAACTCCATCGATTCTTAATCGTTTCGCACGAAATTTTAGTCAAACTTGAAGGAAAAAAATCAAGGATTCCAAATATGCTCTTAGATTCCATCAAAACTCCATGATCAAAGAGATATATCATCATCAAGAAAACATACTCATCCAAAAAAGTCTCTAATCCTTAATTTCTTGATCCTAATTTCATCTATACATTTTCCAGATCCTAACCACATGAATAATCTAATCTAATTCGTCCTAAAATCATAGAAAAAGTGAATTTCACATACTGGCTTCGGAGCGTCAAAACGGAGTAGTTGGAGCTCGTTCTTTCTTGCCAAAAAGTGTGGAAAACCTTTGTTGAAGTTTGTTGGAGAAGATTAAATTCTTGATAACTTTTTCTCTTCCAAACTCCAATGTCAATCTATGGTTTTTGCACAAATGAATCACCAACTCTTGCTTTGAACCTCTTCACAAGTATATATAGAATGTATTTGAAGACCCTAGAAAGTTCTAGATTGATCCAATAGAATGTATTTGAAGACCCTAGAAAGTTCTAGATTGATCCAATGAGAAAATCAACTTCTCATGTCATGAAAATCTCTTCTTATGCTATGCACATACCATCTCATGTTTTGGCTTGAAATTCACTTGGTTCTAAGTTTAAATTCTCTCCAGATGAGATATTGGAGGTGTATGGATAGAAAAGGAGCCTTGCATTTGCTTGTAAATGAGGTTTTGCAATTGTGCCTTATGGTTCAAGTAACCAATTTACAAAGCAAGTCCTTGAAATAACCCTCAATTCAAAATTGTGGCAATGCCATTGTCTTTAAAATGCATTTTACAATCAAATTGGTATGTCATATGGCTTGTTTGTGACCTCTAACCCAAAATTTGATTTTTTCCACCAAACTTTATTTGACTTATTCCCTTTTTTTAGGCCATTTTAAGTGACTTTTTTGAAATAAGCCGATCAATCCACCATGATGACTTATTTGACCTAAAAACATCATTTTAAGCACATTCCATGTTGAACAATTTTTCATTTGAGAAGTGGAACATGGAGATTTTGACCTATGCTAAAAAATGACCTGTAATTCAACTTTCCCAAAATACCCCTGGATTGCCAAGACCATAACTTGAATTCTACAAATCCTCTTGAGGTCTTCTAGTACTCAAATTAAATCTAAGATCAAGATCTACAACTCTTATGTTGGCCAAGAATCCATTTGAAAACTACTTGATGGGCAAAAGTTGCTTGGAAGTCAAGTGACTTTCACAGATAAATTTCAGTATCCTCTGGGGACCCATAACTTGCAAGAACCATAACTTGAGTTCTATAAATCTCCTTGGAGACTTATAGTACTCAAATTAAATCTATTGAGATTCTCTACAAGTTTCATGTTGACCAAGACTTTATTTGAAACTTGCATTTGGACTTATCTGGCTTGGAAATTAGGCCTAAATTAGGGTTTTTTACACTGAACACCCTAATTTAGTAACTCCTCTTATTCTTGATTCTTTTTTATTTCTACTTGGCACAACACCACACATGTATACACATATCAATTCATGAGTCCCACATCCTTCAATTAAGCCTTGATACCCTTCAATCACTCAGTTGACCTAGGGTTGACCCAGATGAAACCCTAGTTGACTGCATTCAACTGTAGTTATGGTACTTGTATTAATGATTTGTCTCATCTTCAAAATGACCCTCTAGGTCTTCCATGATCTTTATACACATTCCATACCCTCAGTCATGACTCACACATTCATTGATGATCTTCAAACACACCCCTAGATAGGAGAGAAATCCATTGGTTGACCTTCAAACTTCTCACAGCTTCAACTCATTTCTTGATTACTTGGATGGTCTTGAACTTGAATAAAACCCCATGATGGGCCTCTTTCTGATAAGAAAGGCACTTGATCCCTTGTTGGATGCCTTGTTATGCTATGTTATGCAAATGATTAGACTATGTACATGACTTAGTATGCAAATGACAATGCAATTGAAACATAAACCAAGTGAAATAGGTTGAGCAAATTTTAGGGTGCAACAGCTGCCCCTATTCAAGCGACTTGGACCCGACTGGGTGAAGAGCGAACGACCTTTAAACATTCGAGGTACGAGACGGTTGAATACCAAGAACCCGGAAATTTGCCAACCGTAGAGATAAACTGCCCCACCGCTTGGGGAACCCCATCCATCCATTGAACCTGGACGACTTCACTGGGGAAGTACTTCTGTCAACAAACATAACTCTGCCAACGATACAGGAAAAGAGCTCTGCCATCACTACGGGCAATACTATCGCCACCACTGTGGGAAATACTCTGGGAAAATAACACTGTCATCACTGCGGGTAATACCACCGCCACCACTGCGGGAAATACTCTGGGAAAATACCACCGTCATCACTACGGGTAAACAACACCGCCATTGCTACGGGTAATACTCTGGGAAAATAACACCGTCATCGCTACGGGTAATAACTCTCTGTCACCACTACAGGAAAATAACACCGCCATCGCTACGGGTAATAACTCTCTGTCACCACTACAGGAAAATAACACTGCCATCGCTACGGGTAATAACTCTCTATCACCACTACAGGAAAATAACACCGCCATCGCTACGGGTAATAACTCTCTGTCACCACTACAGGAAAATAACACCGCCATCGCTACGGGTAATAACTCTCTGTCACCACTGCAGGAAAATAAACCGCCATCGCTACGGGTAATACTCTCTGTCACCACTACAGGAAAATAACACCGCCATCGCTATGGGTAATAACTCTCTGTCACCACTACAGGAAAATAACACTGTCATCGCTACGGGTAATACTCTTTGTCACCACTACAGGAAAATAACACCGTCATCGCTACGGGAAATACTCTGTCATCACTACAGGAAAATAACTCCGCCATCACTACGGGAAAAGAACTCCGCCATCACTACGGGAAATACTCTCATTACAGCTTCTCTGCCTATCTTTGCAGTAGCTAACTCCATCAATCAAATGGGTAACACATAATGGTCCAATCTTTCAAATCTTTAATTAGGGGTGTACGCGGGTTGGGTTGGACCGGGTTCGCCTTAACCCGTTACCCAATCCGTTCAACTTTCAATGGGTTGGGTTTATCATCAAACCCGTAATTCTACTTTAAAAACCGATCCGAATCAACCCGGATATTTACGGGTTGGGTAGGGTTGGGTCCACGGGTTGTGTATATAATAATTATTACTTTCAATTTAAAAAATCTATAACACAATTCAATATAATTTTGCATATTTCAAACAATTAAATTATTTACGTAGTGGAGACAAATCCTACATATAAAATAGAATAATTAAAAATATAACAATTAAAATTTTGAAATGTATTTTCTTTGTCATAAAAAATATTAAGATACATATACACCATTAATTATTTATATATTTTCATTAATATACCTTAATTTATAAAAATTTATTAGTTATTTTGATACTCAAATGTTATCCATTACAAATATATATCAACATATGTAAAACAAATATATAATAATATACAGTATATATTAGTTGTTTTGATACTCAAATGTTACCTTTTCTAGCACATGCTTAAAAGTAGGTCCGTAAACTATCATATATATTAACACTTAATAATATATAAAATTCCATAAAATATCATTTCCATAAAATTCATAAATTCTAAATAATTCAAAAGCAAATAAACATCACTTAGTCTTAAAATGACATAGATGTATTGGTCCAATATTGGTCTAATAGCACCAAAATCTAACAGCAACTATAAAAGATTCCAGCACCAGCAGTGAAAGGTTTAGCAACAACAGAAAATCCAGCAACAGTAGCTGTAAAAGATTCCAGCAACAACAATGAAACGTTTAGCAACAACATAAAATCCAGCAACAACAGTTAAAAGTTTAAGCAACAATAGTCAAAAGAAGAAGAAAAAAACAACACTAGAAAATACCTTAAAATCTAGTAGTAACAGTTGTATTGAGCTCAACCGCAGTAATGCCAACATCAATAGAAACTAATCCAGCTAACTCTATATATGTAAACACAAACAACTAATAAGAATAATGTAATGTAATACTAAAATAAAATAGATTTTAAAATTCAAACATATAATTCATGCCTGACTCAACCTTTTCCAATTCAACCAACTCTTTTTCTAAATCAATGACCTTAGGAGATTTGATCCAATTTTGAGTACAAATCAAAGCTTCAACGGTAGAGGGATTCAAGGAACTACGAAATGAATCAAGGACACGACCTCCTGTACTAAAAGCGGATTCAGAAGATACAGTGGATACAGGGATAGCCAATATATCTCTAGCTATGCGGGAAAGCACATGATATTTATTTGTTTTTCCTTTCCACCAAGTGAGAATATTAAATGTAGGAGAATCGTCTTCAACACCATCCTCCAAATACCTTTCCAACTCATTTTTTTGCACTTCGCATTGTTTTTTCTTCATATTCATTCTAAACAAATTGTCCCAATCTTCATCATCTTCACCATTTTCAATTCTAGAATGAGAGGCAATGTTTGAAGATGAGGCATTGGAACCACCATCATGAGAAACAGGATACAAAAATAAATAGTGCTCAAACAATTTAGCAATGAGAGATTTCAATTTCTTTAACATATCCTCTGACAATTTTTCACCATACATCCGAGTAAAACAAAATTCAATATAGTCAAGCTTATAACGAGGATCAAGATAAATAGCAACAAAGAGAAGATAATTTATTGTATTGCTTTCCCAATACTTGTTGTACTTCAATTGCATATTTGCTGTCATGGTTTTCAAAATTGGATCACTAACATTGTGCCTCCATTTATTCAACGTTTTTTTAATATCCATCAACTGTTTGAAAAAAGAGTTAGCAGTAACATGCAATGACCCAGAAAAAGAAAGTGTGGCATCATAAAAAGTTTTCAAAAACTTCACAAAAATACGAGCTCGTTCCCAATCAGCTCGATTAGGACATCCTTTCGACTCAATACGGAGATTAGTTAAAAATGCAACATCAGCATGTTCTAAGCGGTAAAATGCATGTTCATACTTTTCAGCGATGTTCAACATTAAATAAGTAGAGTTCCATCTGCTTTCTACATCTAGTGTTACCAATGCTTTAGAACATACACCAACAGCTTCTGCACACTTCTTGAAAGTAGCCAACCTACTAGGAGAAGCCTTGACAAACTTACATGCAGCCCTAATTCTTTTAACAGATTCATCAATATCCTTTATTCCTTCTTTGACAATCAAGTTTAATATGTGAGCACTACATCTCATATGCAAGTACTCCCCATTAAACAAAGTACGACCATTCCAAAAACTCATGCCTCGATTTAAATAATCAATTGCCAAATTGTTAGCACTTGCATTATCAACAGTCACACAACATATAGACTTGATACCCCATTCCTTCATGCAATTCTCTAATGTTATCCCTATAGTTTCACCTTTATGGTCAGCAATTATACCAAAGCTTAATATACTCTTCTTTAAATTCCACTCGTCATCAATATAGTGAGCTGTAACACACATATAATTCATATTCTGAATCGATGTCCAAGTATCAGTGGTAAGAGACACCATTTGTTTATTAGCAGACAACATAGATTTCAATTTTTCTTTCTCATCGAAGTACAAGCATAAACAATCTCTGGCAACAGTGACACGAGATGGAATTTTGAATCTTGGTTGAGCCTCTTTCATGAACATATTAAATCCTTCATTTTCAACATATTTAAAAGGGAGCTCATCAATGATTATCATCTTTGCAAGTGTTAATCTAGTCCTCTCTTGATTAAAATCAACAAGTTTCAAGCTAACACTATTAGGATCATCCTCACTTTCTTTTCCAATAGCTATAGTTTTTTGTTTCTTATCAACTACCCTATTTGGATTTTTCAGGCACACTTTCAAATGTTTATGCATGTTAGTAGTGCCATGACTACCACTATTTGCAGCATATTGTTTCCCACAATACTTACATATAGCCTTATCATTAACCCTTTTAAAATCTTTCCAAACTGTAGAAGGTTTTCTAGAGGGTTTCTTTTGCTTACCTCTATTAGTGCACTTGGTGGCAATGATGACAACCCTTCTCCTTGTATTTGTTGAACTTCTTGCTCTTGTTCAAGTGGATGAGCAACATCTTCACTGACAATTTGTGATTGTTCCACTTCTATTTTCTATAAAAAAAACAATTTTTAATATAAATTATTATTAAAACAACATTAAACAAAATATATTTAAATTAATAATATAAAACAGAACAGGACTTTGCATCAAAATATATTTTCATCATATGAAACAAAATAGTACTTTGCATCATATGAAACAAAATAGTACATTACATTGAACCTATCATCATATTTCGCATTGATATAAAACTATTGAAGTACATACTGTAAAAACAATATATTGCATTGAAATAAATATATTGTAGAACTATAAAAAGTATAAAACCTTATTCAATATGGAGACGAAACTATGAGAGAGTCAAAGTATAGATTGTGGATTTTCGAAAGCAAGATGGAATTGGAATGTGAGAGAGTAAAATGAAAAAAAAAATCGTGAGAGAAAGAGGAGTGGTGACGTTTGAGATTTGCCGTAGTAAAAAAATAGGGTTAGGTTAAGTGGTATTGTCTTTAGTTTAGTAAGTTTCTAATATATACTTAATTATTATTAGTTAATAAAGATTCATTAAAAAAATAAAAAGGCAGTAAAGTGTAAACTAGAAGTGCATAAGTCAAGCAAGCATGATTAATATTAATAATAATGTTTAATTATAATAATAATAATAATTTAATGTGTGATTGGAAACTGGAAGGAAAGTGCAAAAGATCTTTGTGTACGTTACAATTTACAAAGTTATAGCAACTTTAAAATTTATAAATAATAATAATATAATAATAATAATAATTAATTATGCCACGTCAACGGGTTGGGTCAACGGGTTCATGGGTTTAGAAACTAAAACCCAATACCCGAACCAAATCTATACGGGTTGTTACGGGTTGGGTCGGGTATACCCGTAAATGAATGGGTCCGGGTAATTAGTGGGTTGGTTCGGTTTGGGTAGGCGGGTTTGCGGGTCGACCCGCACCCATGAACACCCCTATCTTTAATGCTGACACTGCAATAAATCTGAGAAGGACTCTACTGGGGATTTTCTGAACTCAAACTGCCAGACACTTACTGCGACATAAGCGGCAACTTTCACAACTTGATTCACGAAATCTTTTGATAATGGCATAACAACAATCTTGAAGAAATACTCCGTTGGAGGGGTAAGAGAAACTTAACCAAGCAACTCTGTGGGGAATAATGACAAGACGAACATTATCATCACATGTCTCATGCTGAGTAATTGATCTGAGCAAGAGCTCTCTCCACCTGCAAGGGAAACAGTACTTGAAAACCAAAGGTTAACCAACCTGGCTTATGTTTCAGAATGCGCATGTTTGAGAATGGCGTAATGCTCCGTACAGCACGGATATGCTACGCGTTTCGGGTGAATGCTAATATGACACTATATGCAAATACGAATGCAGGCTCCAGTTGCTGGGGAAATTCTGACAAACTTGCTTTCAACACGGCTGTTGAGAGTAAATACCACCGTGTTGGGGATGAACGAGCATCATAAAGTCCTCCGGTCAAAATAAATGTCGGGCATACAACCAACTCTACCGAGGAGTTTAAACTTTGATTTCCACTGGGAGGAAAGAACACCTGCTGGGGAGAGTAACTCCATTGGGGAAGAATCGACTCTCTTGGGGAAAGTAAACTGACTGAGCAAGAAACAACTCAGCTGGGGAACGATGAAATCCTTCTGGAGGAAACGATGCTGTCTGGGCACAGCTTACAAACTCGGAGTTACCGCTCCGCTGGGGATAATCATCCTGACGAAGGCATGACGACCTGCGGCAAAAACCGTCTTCTATGGGAGTAACCCTTCTGAACCAACTATGACTTGGCTAAACTCTGCGGGATCCTTCCAAGCTGGGGATTGATCATTCACATACTCGACTCTCTGGGGAGTGCAACCTCTGCAAGGGATACTGATTTTGACCGGCGGGGGACATCCTCTGGGGATGAGCTGCGACTAGCTGGGGAAATTGATCCCTCTTGGGATGAAATGCGACCTGCATGGGGATTAGCATCATACAAAATCAAGTCTTTCACCACGAACCTCCAGCTGGGGGCCATAAGTTCTAAGCGTCCATTTTAAAGGCGAGAACCCTGCAAAGCACAAACGAGACAAGACAAAATCTACACAACCAAATCTATTCAGGTTAGTGTCCTTGACATTACTTCAGTCAATTCGAAGTTTTATCAATTATTGGCAAGGGCCAGCAACGTTATGCAAATGCTAGTTTTATCAAAAACATTGGCGTTTTTCACACACAAAACAGTAAAGAACAAGTATCAAATACTGAATAACATGTTTTATTGATTGGCCCTCTGAATAGGCATAGTTTTTGTACACTGGATGTAACTCCTGAAAAGAGGAAGTTACGCACAACAAATATACAAGTATGCACAGGAAGCATAAATACAATGACAAATCAAATTTGCGCATATGTTGGCGACGTGGTGCAGACAAACATCATGAGCTGATCCTCCTATGACTCGCCTGACCCTGGCGCTTTCCCGGTATTCAACTTTCGGAAGAGATTGTATCTGATAAACGAACCCCAAAGTATCCTCCCAACCACCAAGCAATGCAGCATCAAATTCGGACCGCAGTCATTTGCTTTTTAAATCCCTAACTTTTGCGTGAATCGCCCTTTGCGGGTTTTCAATTCACCGGGATACCCTTTTTTGCCGAAGCCGCCCAGTGTAGGTTTTCAACTTCGCGGGTGTACATCTTTTCAATTTTATCCCTAACTTTTTCCCGAACCTTTTATTCTGTTTTTGGTTCGCCGGGATGCCCCTTTTTTGCCTGGACTCTCTTTTTACTGTCCAACGGGTCACTTTCAAGTAAAGTATTTTTTAACTGCGTCTGAATTCACAGGAGACGAAAAGTCTTCACCGTCCATGGTGGACAGTAGCAAGGCTCCTCCTGAGAAGACTTTTCTGACAACGTATGGCCTTTCGTAATTAGGGGTCCACTTGCCCCTGTGATCTGTTTGTGGCGGGAGAATCCTCTTCAGCACAAGGCCGCCCGTCTGAAAGCTTCGCGGACATATCTTCTTATCGTATGCTTTCTTCATTCGGCTCTGGTACAACCAACCGTATGCGATAGAAGCTAGCCTCTTCTCATCCATTAAACTCAGCTGATTCAACCTGTCTTTTACCCATTCTGCCTCCTCAAGTTGGACATCTCGTAAAACCCTCAAGGAAGGAATCTCTACTTCCAACGGTAACACTGCTTCCATTCTGTATACTAATGAGAAAGGGGTTGCCCTGGTTGATGTGCGTACCGTCGTACGATAACCGTGCAAAGCGAAAGGTAGCATCTCGTTCCAGTCCTTGTACGTCACAACCATCTTCTGAACAATCTTCTTTATGTTCTTATTGGCCGCTTTAACAACGCCATTCATCTTGGGTCGGTAAGGAGAAGAGCTGTGATGCTCAATCTTGAAATTCTGACACAGCTCTTTCATCATCTTGTTGTTTAAATTCGAACCGTTGTCGGTGATAATCCGCTCAGGGATTCCATATCTGCATATAATATCTCGCTTGATAAATCTGGCGACCACTTGCTTGGTGACATTGGCATATGACACTGCTTCCACCCATTTGGTGAAGTAGTCAATTGCCACCAAAATGAACCGGTGTCCGTTTGATGCCGTAGGCTCGATTTTACCAATCATATCAATTCCCCACATCGAGAAGGGCCACGGTGATGACATCACATTCAGAGGACTTGGGGGTACATGGACCTTGTCCGCATAAATTTGGCATTTATGACACCGCTTCGCAAACTTGAAACAGTCTGTTTCCATAGTTAACCAGTAATAACCTGCCCGCAGCAGTTTTCTCGTCATAGCATGCCCACCAGCATGTGTACCGAACGTACCCTCATGGATCTCTTCCATGAGCAACTTCGCCTCTTTCTCATCTACACAGCGTAGCAACACCAAGTCGTGGTTTCTCTTGTATAGGACACCGTCAGGATTCAAATAGAAATTGCCAGCCAATCTCTTGAGAGTCTTCTGATCTCGACTGGATGCCCTAGCCGGATACTCCTTGTTCTTCAGGAAATTCTGGATGTCAAAGTACCAGGGTTTATCATCAGATGCTTCGTCAATAGAAAATATGAACGCAGGCCTATCAAGCCGAGAGATAACAATCCGGGGAGCCTCGTTCCAGAAGTTAACTTTATACATGGAAGACAATGTCGCAAGCGCGTCAACCATTTGATTTTCTGCACGCGGCACATGATGCAATTCTACCTTGTCGAAGAAAGGCAATAATCTCCTTGCATAATTCATATACGGTATCAAATTGGGCTGACATGTCTCCCATTCTCCTTTAATCTGGTTCACCACTAGAGCTGAGTCTCCGTATACATCCAGATGTTTGATTCGCAAATCAATAGCCTCTTCCAGGCCCATGATGCAAGCCTCATATTCAGCCTCATTATTGGTAACCGGAAAGGTCAATCGAGCAGTAAATGAGATGTGCAACCCATGAGGAGTAGTGATGATTGCCCCTATTCCGCTACCATAGGAGTTCACAGCTCCATCAAATATTAACTGCCACTTGGAACCCAATTCTGGTCCTTCGTCCGGCAACGGTTCTTCACAATCTTTCATCTTTAGGTACATGATATCCTCGTCGGGAAAATCAAACCTCATCGATTGATAGTCCTCCACAGGCTGCTCCGCAAGGTATTCTGACAACACACTACCTTTAATAGCCTTTTGCGAGACATACTAAATATCATATTCGGTTAACACCATCTGCCATCGGGCAATTCTTCCGGAGAGTGCTTGCTTCTCAAACACGTATTTGATAGGATCCATCTTTGAAATGAGCAGGGTTGTATGATTTAACATGTATTGCCTCAAACGTTTGGCGGCCCAGGCTAGCGCACAACATATTTTTTCGAGCATTGAGTATCTGGACTTACAGTCAGTAAACTTCTTACTCAAATAGTAGACGGCGTGCTCTTTACGCTCAGTCTCGTCATGTTGACCGAGAACACAACCCATACTTTCCTCCAGAACCGTCAAATACATAATCAAAGGTCTCCCGGCCACTGGGGGTATCAAAACAGGAGGTTCCTGCAAGTATTCTCTTATCTTGTCGAACGCCTTTTGACAATTTTCATTCCAAGTCATAGCCTGATCTTTCTTTAACAGCTTGAATAACGGCTCGCATGTTGCAGTTAAGTGAGATATGAACCGGGCGATATAGTTCAACCTCCCTAAAAACCCGTGCACCTCTTTTTCTGTTTTAGGCGTCAGCATTTCTTGTATTGCTTTTATTTTCGCAGGATCAACCTCTATTCCTTTTTCGCTCACGATAAACCCTAGCAGTTTACCCGATCTCACCCCGAAGGTGCACTTGTTAGGGTTCAGCCTCAACCTGAATTTCCTAAGCCTCTTGAACAGTTTCAGCAGATTAACCAAATGCTCCTCTTCCGTCTAGGATTTGGCAATCATATCATCAACATAAACCTCGATCTCTTTGTGCATCATGTCATGAAAGAGAGTCGTCATTGCACGTTGATATGTTGCCCCAACGTTCTTCAATCCGAAGGGCATCACTTTGTAACAAAATGTTCCCCAGGGAGTAATGAAAGTAGTATTCTCCATGTCTTCCGGCGCCATTTTGATCTGATTGTAGCCCGAGAAGCCATCCATGAAGGAGAATACAGAGAATTGAGCAGTGTTATCAACCAGCACATCGATGTGAGGAAGTGGAAAGTCATCTTTCAGGCTCGCTTTGTTCAAATCACGGTAGTCTACGCACATTCTCACTTTACCGTCTTTCTTTGGCACTGGCACAGTATTAACGACCCATGAGGGATATTTTGTAACAACTAGGAAACCAGCATCCCACTGTTTTTGAACTTCCTCCTTAATCTTCACAGCCATGTCCGGTCTAGTTCTTCGGAGTTTCTGCTTAATCGGCGGGCATTCTTCTTTTAGCGGCAAACGGTGAACAACCATATCCGTATCCAACCCTGGCATGTCCTCGTACGACCAAGCAAATACATCACTATACTCCCTGAGCATCTCAATCAACCTTTGCTTGACGTCGCTTTGTAGCGCAGCCCCTATACAGATGTTCCTTTCAACCCCTTCCGACCCCAAATTGACGATCTCAATGACCTCCTCATGAGGCAGAATGATTCTTTCTTCTTGTTTCAATAACCAGGTCAACTCTTCTGGTACTTCGCTATCTTCGACAATCTCTTCCTCAGCCTGAAATACCGGGTGCTCGAAGTCGAAGTGAGTCATAGGCGGATCATAGATGTCATCTGAAATAGTAATCCTGCAAAGGAAATGGTTAAATGCTTCAAAACGCGTACAAAGCAAATAACCACGTTGCCATTTTATTGTAAAAGATAAAAACAGGAAAAACAAGGATCGCAACATTCGTATATGAAAAACGCCTTTATTCATGATTAAACAATGTAATGTACATAACAGAATGGCCCTAAGCAAAATCATTATGCCCCGGGTAGGACACAGGATTATTCAACAATTAAGAAAACAAATCATTATTGTTTAGTTGTCACAGGAACAGTTTCCTGAATAGACCAATTGCAAAGCCCTTGTCCTGGCACGCTTGGCTTGATCCAGGCGTCCATATCACAGTCGCTATCTCCTTCTTCAGAATTGGAAACAGCATTGACAGTCTCGAAGCTCACCCCGCTTGGTGTGATGGTTATTGGCCCTCTGAATCTGGGCGCTCCTAAAGAGGATGCTGATGATGAAGGATGATATCCAAGCTCGAACCTGTCGTTCTTCACGGGAATCTCCAACACCTGACCCCAGCCCTTGGTCTCGCCGGCCTGCACTAGAGCCTGAGCCTCTTTGTACGATGATACTGCCACATCTGATATCTTGGGTACTGGAGCTTTGTCTTTAATCTTTAGCCCTTCAAATGCTTGACAGGGTGTCTCAAGAACTTCGCCGTCGACCTCCACATATCTGAATGAAGGAAGGTGGCTAACCAGAATATCTTCTTCTCCACAAACAGTGATGACACTATCCCCCACCATATACTTCAACTTTTGGTGCAACGTGGATGTGACTGCCCCAGCAGCATGAATCCATGGTCGTCCAAGAAGACAACTATATGTTGGCTGGATGTCCATTATATAGAATTCAGTTTCAAAAACTTCAGGCCCCACCTGCAGTGGTAATGTTATCGATCCGAAAACTGACCTTCTCGTTCCATCGAACGCTCTCACCACTAAGTCACTGGGTGTGCAGAGAATCCCCCTGACATCCAACTTCATCATTGCTTTCTTCGGAAGCACATTCAAGGAAGACCCTGTGTCTACTAAAACGTGGGACATGACCGTGCCCCTGCATTCAACTGAGACGTGCAGCGCCATATTATGCTCTCTCCCCCTCGGGGTCAAATCAAAATCTGTAAAGCCCAAATTGTGCCCTGCGTTAACATGCGCCATCACCCCTTCTAATTGATTAACCGATACGTCTTGAGGTACGAATGACGTGTCTAGGATTTTCAACAAAGCGTTCCGATGGGCCTCGAAACATAATAGCAGTGACAAGATCGAGATCTTTGATGGCGTTTGCTGGAGGTGCTCTACGATTTTGTAATCACTTTTACGGATAAGCCTCATAAACTCTTCCACATCCTTAAGCGATGTTTCCTTTTCCTTTGTCTGCGAGGGGCCACTCTCATCTACCTTGGCTTTCCCCTTTGCCAATCTTTCTGCCTCTACCTCAGGCGATGTGAAGATTCTCCCACTTCTAGTCATACCTCCTGTTTCGACAACATTATCTACGACCCCAGCTGGTTGTTTATTTACTTCAATTTTCTCATCATCGCAATATACCTCCAACCCGTAAGTCCACGGTACTGCTTTAGTACTTTCAAAAGGGACCGGTCCTGCTTTAGTAATAGTGATCGTCGGCCGCCTGGCGGGCGCTGTTATTGTTATTGTTTTCCTTGGAATCGCCATTGTGGCAACATTGTTCTGCTCAATACGCACTGCTTCTACCGGCTTTTCAACAGCGGTTCTATCAAACTGCAATGTTCCTTCATTCATCAAAGCTTGAATACCCTGTTTCAACTTATTACAGCCCTCTGGCTGTATCCAACAATCCAAGCAAAATTCGTCGCACCCCGGGAATACACCCCCTTTTAACAACCTGCTTTTGATCTCACCCAACGGTGTCTTCAGCTCATTGACATCTGTCACTAGATTCAAATTCTCCTCGGTCAGGATGGCGTTTGCCCCGTGATTGGGCATAGACTGCTGTACTATATTTGGACCCGCCTGTCCAAAGTTGATAGCTTTGCTGTCCAACAAGTCTTGGACTTTATGTTTAAACGCATGACAGCCTTCAATATCATGTCCGGGCGCCCCGGAGTGGAAATCACAGTGTTTACCAACATCATAGCCAAACGGAGGATTGCCCGTTAACGGTGCCATGGTCCTTTTCTCGACCAACTTTAACCCTAGAAGTGTTTGGAGTAGTTCAGCGTATGTTGAAGGAGGCGTTTCAAATACTCGCCTGGGCTTACCCTCTAGGATTCTATGTTGGGCGGGGTGTTGCCTTTGTTGTTGTTGCTGCTGCGGCTATTGTTGCTGTTGTTGTTGTTGTGGAAAAGGGATGGTAACACTAGCGACCTGTTGATGCTGAGCATACTGACTTCGTCCTCTGCCCCGACCTCTGCCGCCAAACACAGCACTAGAATCACCTTGTCGTCTACCACCAAATGCTTTTCTTGTGCCTCCTGCGGGGGTAGAGTCACCTGCTTGGAATCTTCCAACCTTAATACTGTCTTCGACCATCTCGCCCATAAGAATCAAATCTGAAAAGCTGCTCAACGAAACATTAAACAATTTTTCGTAATATATCCCTGTGAACGTTCCAATGAACATGCTATTCATTTCTCTTTCAGCTAACGGAGGATGTACTCTTACCGCCATATCGCGCCACTGATAACACGAAATCATATAGATATTTTCATGCATAATTCAACTAAAGTCTAACCATTTTCGATCCGATTTCGGGTTATTTCCGTGTATTTGTCTGATGTTTTTGCAGGTATTCAACGATCACGTCTAAACAAGGCAACATGAAGAAAAGAAGCAATCTCAGATGAAATATGGACGAAAAAGGAGTGAAAATACAATGAAAAGCGCAACAATCAGTTTTTGCTGATGTGACGACCGTCACAGATGCATGACGACCGTCACACGGGTGACGACCGTCACACGGGTGACGACCGTCACACCTTGTGACGACCGTCATGCAGGCAAAAACGCCCCACTCAGATTACACGTCAAAAGAGCAGTTCCAATTCCCATTAAGTGGACCACTACTCCCTAAATTATCTGCCTCAAGGTCCATCATCCTCAGAGATAACCGTTGGGATTCCACTTCTATAAAAAGGGAAGCAGGGGACTTCAAAAAGGGTGCTGCATTCATACCACGAAGTGCTGCCAAATTTAATTTCCAGAGCAAATTACTTTCCAGTTTTATTTGTATTCATTTTCCTTTACATTTCCTTATTCCCATTTCCGCTCTTTTGTAATTGCTATAGCACTGTACGATCAAATTGGCACTAAAGACCAGAATCCTGCCATCATCTGTGGAGGATCTGCCCAAAGGCCAATTGGCATATTTACAGGTTTTCATTTTGATCG
The DNA here is from genome assembly GCA_963859935.3 of Lathyrus sativus. Classification (NCBI taxonomy): domain Eukaryota; kingdom Viridiplantae; phylum Streptophyta; class Magnoliopsida; order Fabales; family Fabaceae; genus Lathyrus; species Lathyrus sativus. Next base: position 541,608,368 of record OZ012739.1, on the reverse strand, counting down.
ACTTCTGTTTTATTATAATGCAATTTATTATTTATTATTCTTATTTATGTTTTGTTTTTCCAAATTCCATGTCTAGCTAAACTTAGGTAATCGATATGTAGTAATAATTCGAATGGGATTTGATAACTCTTGTTTGAAAACTTTCTTTTCACAAAAATAATCTATGGTCTAAGTGTTTAAAATTGATTCACTGAATAAACTTCGTCGCGAAAGCGAGAACTTATTTAAAAGTATTTTTGCCACGAAAGTGGGAAATTAATTAAGATACGAACCAACAAGCGAAAGTTGCGGTAAGGTCAGATAGTAAACACTAGGCATTTGTTTTAATAACAACGAAAGCACTTTAAAACGAATTAGAACTTAGAGATTTCCAAAAAATAATTTTAACCCCGAACGGGATACGAAAGTGTACGTTTGGCCCTTAGGATTATGATTAACGTCAATAACCATTGTGAGACGAGAGTCTTCAAATCTCCATTTTCTGCTTAAATAAACTGTGAAAACTATTTCATACACCAGTAATTTATCAAATCCTTGAAGAACACAATTACTACGTATCGATTCAATTAATTAAAATCTAAATAGTAATCTTAGTTCCCCTTTTAGTGACAATCTTATTCCCTTAAAACATATTCTACCTAGCTAAACATAGTAACTCCCGAGAACACTAGTTTGATTACGAGTCCCTGTGGGATCGATATCTTTTATTACTACACGATAGACTGTGCACTTGCAGTTAGTTGTATTAGACATAGAAAGTCGCGATCAAGTTTTTGGCGCCGTTGCTGGGGACCCGTTTAGTCAATAGTGTAACCTTCTGTTACACCGTATAGACTAGGTAAACAATTTTCAATTTTCCTTTACTAGTGTTGTCGATTGTATGCCAAGAAATCGCCCGCAAAGCGATATCGTAAAACCTTCAGTCGCAGAACTAGAACGCTTCTTACATTTAAGAAGTAGAATCATTGAGTACCAACTCAAACAACTCAAACATAACACTCCCGAACCTCTCACTCCCATTCCCAAATCAGAAGAAGAAGAACCAGAGATGGCTGAAGGACCTCCGAACAAATCGCTGAAGGCATACGCTACACCATCTCAGATGGAGCCTAGAAGTAGCATTGCTGCCCCAGCTATTACCCGAAATGATTTTGAGCTGAAACCATCATTGCTGTCGGATGTACAACAAAACCAATTCTCAGGAAACGCAACTGAGGATCCGAACGAACATCTAACGAAGTTTGTACAATATGCAGACACAGTGAAAGCAAATGGAGTAACTCCAGACGCGATAAGACTTCGTCTTTTCCCATTCTCTCTTAGAGACAGAGCGTGGACATGGTTACAATCGTTACCATCCAACTCGGTTACGACGTGGGAGCAATTGAAGAACATCTTCTTAGCGAGATATTTTCCACCAAGCAAAACTTCTATGCTTAGAGCTCAAATCAATGGATTTCGACAGAAAGATACTGAATCTCTTTACGAAGCATGGGAACGATTCAAAGATATGATGAGAACATGTCCTCACCACGGTCTAGAAGACTGGGTGACAATCCATACCTTCTATAATGGGCTTCTATACAATACTCGATTGACAATAGACGCTGCCGCGGGCGGTGCACTTATGGATAAGCCATACGATGAAGCCTATCAATTAATAGAAAACATGTCACAAAACCATTGCCAATGGGGAGGTGAACGCACTCCAACTGAGAAAACCACAGCGAAAGGTGGGATGTACGAAATCAGCAGCCTTGAAAAGTTCAATGCTAAAGTAGATGCTCTAGCACAGAAGATCGATAGTCTGACCGTTAACCCCACTGCAACTGTCGCTGCAGTAACTCCAAATTGCGAGTTATGCGGAAGCACCACTCATAATGCACCCGAATGCCCATTGCTAGCCGGAATCCCGTCAGACCAGGTAAATTATGCTCAAGGAAATCCCTACGCAAGTACCTACAACCCAGGTTGGCGAAATCATCCAAACTTTTCTTACAAAAGCGAAAATGCATTGCAAATGCCTACTGCTCCGCAAGGATATCAGAAACCAGCTGCTCAGAATGCACCTAGGAAATCTAACCTCGAATTGATGATGGAAAAGTTCATAGCTACTCAAGCTCAAACGAACAAAGAGATCCTAAATCAAAACATACACACTAGCGAGCAAATTAAACCGTTGACAGGAAAAGTAGACGCTTTAGCCACCCACAACAAAATGTTAGAAACACAGATATCACAAGTGGCTCAACAGCAAGCCTCTGCTGCCGCACCTGCTGGCACATTTCCTGGACAACCCGAACAGAATCCCAAAGGCCAAGCAAATGCTGTGATACTAAGAAGTGGAAAAGAACTGGACGAACCGATCGATCCGAGGACCGAAAACTCAGCCATGCAACAGAAACCAACTGAACAAGCAGAAAAGGAATCTGAGTTAGAGAAGAAGGAGGACAACGAGAAGGAGGATACCGCAAGTGAAAAAACTCAAGCACCTCCAGCGCCATATAAACCACCTATTCCTTATCCGCAAAGACTAATAAACTCTAAAACTTCAGGACAATTTAAGAAATTTGTATAGCTCCTTAAACAGCTGAATATTACTATTCCTTTTACAGAAGCGATAACTCAAATGCCGTCATACGCTAAATTTCTCAAAGAAATCCTGTCGAATAAGAGAAAGATCGAGGATAACGAAACAGTTACACTTACTGCAGAGTGTAGCGCTATTATTCAGAACCGCATGCCTCCAGTTGCGGTGAGAATCGTGATACCAAGCTATTGATTAACTTGAATCTTTAATTCTTAGATTACAACCGGACTTTAATTTATCCAAAGGAAAGGTCTAAAGAAAGAAAAACCCTTTTCGCGATGTAACAACAACGCTAAGAGATTCGGGGATCGAGGGTTGGTTATGCATAGGGTAGGTATTTCACATCCTAAACATCTGTAGTACTCTACAGGAACCTTTTGTTTGTTTGCATGCTAAGTTTGTTAAATGTTTGCTAAGGTTTGGGATTGAGTAAAGGGTGTAGATTGATGGGTAAAGACCTAATGACTTGTTTCTAAGTTTGCTCGCAAAGAGATCGCGTCCTCTGCCTACGTATCCTAACTAGGATAGAATCAGAGCAATCGTAGTTCACCTCACTAGGGTTGAAGAACAATTGATTATGATCAAGGTTCAAAGGGGAACAAACATAACAATGTTTGTGTAGAGTTTAACAAAACTCTCTAGATCTATGTTGAAATCTCAAGGGTAATAAGTAATCATATCCATGATCCTTACATAGAGTTAACAAATCTATCCTAGGGTTCTAGTTGGTAAACACTTCTAGTGAGGGGGAAGGTTGCTCGTCAAGATATCGCATCTTGTGCCTACGTATTCTCATTATTCAATGAGAAATCAGAGCGGTCGTAGTTCGGGCACGAACTACAGAATAAGGATCTATTGGTTCTTTCCAGACCAAAAGAGGGTGAAGGTTTTATCCAGATCTACGAGTTTAAATCCTATTGGTTCTATCCAGACCAACAGGGGAGGAAGGTTCTATCCAGACCTATGATTTAAATCCTATTGGTTCTATCCATACCAAAAGGGGAAGAAGGTTCTATCCAGACCTATGATTTAAATCCTATTGGTTTTATCCAGACCAAAAAGGGGGTTAAGGCTCTTTCGAGGCCTATGAGGGTATTGAGCTATCTATGACCCAAGGGTCAATAGAGAGACTTTCCTTTGGAAGGGAGGAGATGAGGCAACTTGGATGAGAACTAAAAAAGTTCCATCACTTGGGGAAGAGAACTTAACAAAGCAATCAAGGATTATGGTTACAACCAAACAAGCATGCATATTACTGAAGGAAAATTGCGATCTAAACGCAGCGGAAAACAAAAATTTTCCTTTAGTGATCCTCACGAATGAGCATGGTCAGTGATAGAATCGTTACCTCTTTGTGGCGATTCAGATCTTTGATGCAGCGATCACAAGCGTTGATGAAGTGCAACGCCTCTACTCAGTCCACACGAACAGCTTCCGGTCACAGTGCTAGCTGCTTACGAACGGAATTATTTGAGTGAGAAAAGAGAATCAAAAACGAAATTGCATCAAGTGAAAGCTTCATCACAAGGGTTCCTTTTATAGACTCTCTTGTGGGCTGCGGGCTAAAAACCCAATTCACATGATCCATAATAATATTATATATTATTATAATAACTATTATTATAATAAATATATTTATTTTATTATTATTTTATAACCATTATAAAATAACAATAATTATTATTATATTATCCGAATTTCTATTTTTCACTTAAGTGCACCGTACCTTACGGTGTTCTTTTGATTTCTCTATCTCTCATCAAACTGTCCTTATGTGTGTGACCCTGTAGGATTTCGTAACGTTGGTAATTATATTAAATTATATATATTTAACATAATAAACAGTAAGCGGTATCTAGCAACACATCACTGCTACCCAAGTCACGAAAATGTCATGTGATCTGACAAAACCTTTTTCGTGATAATATATGTTTGTACAATTACCCTTTTGCCCCTATGTCTATATTGAACACAAGGCATACACTGTGTCATCCTTGTCCAGTTCAATATTGGGCCCTTAGACATTTCTCCTGTTATGCAGGATTGGCAAATTCCATCTAGGACACTCATGTCCCTCAGCATGCTTCGTGGAGTGCCCATCAACTGTCTTTATGATCATCCAGTTACGGATAATGTTTGATCAGCAATAAAGCACCCGACTCTACATCTAGGGTCCATAGTGGTTTCAGGTCGAAGGGTGGTAATACACCATTATCACCATGAGAATAACTTATGACACTTTGCATAACATACTATGTAGTATTCTCATAGCGGGTCAATCCGGTATAAATATTACTCCTAATATTTATACCTATGTCAAGACTTGATAACTCTTTATCCATGATCCATGAGATGTGATCATCAGTCTATCTTCATAATAGTCTCAATGCTTTTAATGTTATCCCACTTTGCAATAAAGCTTGACTACGGATATTTTAAGAATAATGTCTTTATGTTTAATGGGATCTCATGATTAAGTCACACTTAACATTTCATTAAACAAACTAACTATTCTAGGGACTTTATTATTCTGAAAGACAAACATAATAAAGAAATGCCTTTTATTATTAAACGAATAATCCGATACAAGTACCAAAAAGTATTGGCCTCTAGGGCTTACACCAACAATCTCCCACTAGCACTAGAGCCAATTAGGCATACCCTTAATACCCATAGATCTAGTATGACCATCATGCTTCTGTTGCGCAAGAGGCTTTGTTAATGGGTCAGCGATATTGTCAAGTGTAGGTACTCTGCATATCTTCACATCTCCCCGATCGATTATCTCTCGAATGAGGTGATAACGCCTAAGTATGTGTTTGGATCGTTGGTGAGATCTAGGCTCCTTAGCTTGTGCGATAGCACCATTGTTATCACAATATAAACCAATGGGATCCACAATGCTAGGGACTATGCCAAGTTCACTAATGAACTTCTTGATCCAAACAGCTTCTTTTGCTGCATTTGAGGCAGCAATATACTCGGCCTCAGTTGTAGAATCAGCAACTGTTTCTTGCTTTGAACTTTTCCAGCTCACAGCGCCACCATTGAGACAGAACACATAACCAGATTGTGATCTAAAATCATCCTTATCTGTCTGGAAGCTAGCATCAGTGTAACCAATTACATCAAGCTCTTCCTGACCTCCATATATAAAGAATGAATCCTTAGTCCTTCTCAAGTACTTAAGAATATTCTTGACAGCTACCCAGTGAGCATCACCGGGATCAGATTGGTACCTACTCGTTGCACTTAATGCATACGAGACATCTGGTCGAGTACATAACATGGCATACATGATAGATCCTATTGCAGATGCATATGGAATCTTATTCATGCGATCCCTTTCTTCCTTAGTTGAAGGGGATTGTGTTTTTGATAAACACAGACCATGTTGCATAGGTATGAATCCTTTCTTGGAATCATGCATATTAAAGCGTCTCAACACTTTATCTATGTATGTACTCTGACTTAGGCCAAGCAGTTTTTGTGATCTATCTCTATAGATCCTAATTCCTAATATATAGGCTGCTTCACCTAGGTCTTTCATAGAAAAACAATTCCCTAACCAAGTCTTCACTTGTTGCAAGGTAGGGACATCGTTTCCAATGAGTAATATGTCATCTACATATAATACCAGAAACACGATCATGCTCCCACTAACCTTCTTGTAGACACAAGGTTCATCTTCATTTTTGATGAATCCATATTGTTTTACGGTTTCATCAAAACGAAGATTCCAGCTTCTGGAAGCTTGCTTCAATCCATAGATTGATCGCTGTAACTTGCATATCTTTTGGGCATCTTGTGGTATGTCAAATCCTTCAGGTTGTGTCATGTACACATCCTCAAGAAGATTCCCATTAAGGAAAGCAGTTTTGACATCCATCTGCCATATTTCATAATCATGATATGCAGCGATGGCAAGTAAAATCCGAACAGATTTAAGCATTGCAACTGGTGAAAAGGTTTCATCATAGTCAACCCCATGAATTTGCTTATAGCCTTTTGCAACCAGTCTTGCTTTATAGGTATGTACCTTACCATCCATGTCAGTCTTCTTCTTGAAGACCCACTTGCATCCTATAGGGTTAACTCCTATAGGAGGTTCTACCAAGGTCCAAACCTGGTTTGTGTACATGGAATCCATTTCAGATTTCATGGCTTCTAGCCACTTCTCAGACTCAGGACCAGTTATGGCCTCTTTGTAGGTCACAGGCTCATCTTGATCCATGAGTAATACATCACCCTGATCACTTATGAGATATCCATATCTCTCAGGTTGGTGACGTATCCTGCTTGACCTACGCTGGTCTTGTTCTTCTTGAGCAGGTTGCTCTTCCACAACTACTTGTGTTTCCCGCTCTAGTTCCTCCATAAGTGTTTCAATGTTTTGTGATTCTTGAATTTCTTCAAGCTCTATTTTCCTCCCACTGTTTCCTTTGGAAATAAAATCCCTTTCCAGAAAGACTCCAGTTCGAGCGACAAACACTTTGCCCTCAGAAGGATTGTAGAAGTAATATCCTCTTGTTTCTTTAGGATACCCCACAAATAAGCATTTGTCAGATTTGGGCTCAAGCTTGGTTGAAATTTGTCGTTTGACGTAAACCTCGCAACCCCAAATCTTCATGTAAGACATATGTGGTTTCTTACCACTCCATATCTCATATGGTGTCTTATCAACCTTTTTGGATGGAACACGGTTAAGTGTGTAAGCTGCTGTTAATAATGCATGTCCCCAAAAGGAGTTTGGAAGATCGACGTGACTCATCATGGATCGGACCATGTCTAACAAGGTTCGATTTCTTCTCTCAGATACACCATTCCATTGTGGTGTTCCAGGAGGAGTAAGTTGGGATAGAATCCCATACTCTTTTAGATGGTCATCAAATTCTAGGCTTAAATATTCACCGCCTCGATCTGATCGAAGAACTTTAATATTCTTACCTAGTTGGTTTTGTACTTCATTCTTGAATTCCTTGAACTTTTCAAAGGACTCAGATTTGTGTTTCATTAAATACACATATCCGTATCTACTGAAGTCATCAGTAAAAGTGATGAAGTACTGAAAACCTCCTCTGGCTGGTATGTTCAGTGGTCCACATACATCAGTATGTATGAGTGCCAAAAGATCATTAGCCCTTTCACCTTTTCCTGTGAATGGGGATTTTGTCATCTTTCCAATTAAACAAGATCTGCATGTCTCGTATGATTCATAATCAAAAGAGTCCAAGAGTCCATCTTTATGGAGTTTGGAAATGCGTTTCTCATTTATGTGGCCTAATCGACAGTGCCAAAGGTAAGTTGGATTCAACTCATTAGGTTTCAACCTTTTAGTATTAATGTTATAAATTGGCATTTCAAGATCAAGGACATATAGTCCATTATTCATTTTTGCAGTAGCATAGAATATATCATTCAAATAAATGGAGCAACAATTGTTCCTTATTATGAATGAAAAACCAAACTTGTCCAAACAAGAAACGGAAATAATATTCCTGCTAATTGCAGGTACATAATAACAGTTCTCTAACTGAATTATTAAACCACTAGGTAAAGTTAAAACATAAGTTCCTACAGCTAAAGCAGCAACCTTTGCTCCATTGCCAACTCGTAGGTCAACTTCACCTTTTGCCAAATTTCTACTCCTTTTTAGTCCCTGCACATTAGTACAAATGTGAGAACCGCATCCAGTATCTAATACCCATGATGCAGAAGTAGATAAATTAATTTCAATAACAAAAATACCTGAATTTGAAGTCTCTACTCCATTATTCTTATCTTCCAGGTACTTTGGGCAATTTCTCTTCCAATGTCCGGTCTTACCGCAATGGAAGCAAGTGCCCTCCTTTGCTATTCCTCCACTAGGCTTCAAAACAGGAGGAGTGGGTTTGGGTTTGGCAACTTCCTTGCCTTTCCCTCTACCACCCTGTTTGATGGGCCTCTTGTTCTGTTTCTTTCCATTACTGACCATCAGAATGGATTTCCCTTTTGTCTTCATATTCTGTTCAGCAGTTCTCAACATGCCTAGCAGTTCTGGAAGACTTTTGTCCAAGTCATTCATATTGAAATTCAGGACAAACTGACTGAAGCTCTCTGGCAACGATTGCAAGATCAGATCAATCGCAAGTTCTTTTCCAAGGGGAAACCCTAATCTGTCAAGGTTCTCCACATACCCAATCATCTTGAGTACATGGGGACTTACAGGGGCTCCCTCAGCTAACTTGTTGTTAAAAAGGGACTTTGAAACCTGAAACCTCTCATTTCTTGCTTGCTCTTGATAAAGCGTTTTCAGATGTCCGATCATATCGAACGCAGCCATGTTCTCGTGTTGCTTTTGCAACTCAGAGTTCATGGTAGCAAGCATGAGGCAAGCGGTTTCATTGGCATCATCGAAATGCTTCTTATAAGCATCTCTTTCTGCCTTTGGTGCAGAACTAGGAGGTTCCTCCTCAGGAACTGGTGTCTCCAAGACATACAGCTTCTTATCGTGCTTGAGGACAATCCTCAGATTACGGTGCCAATCCAGGAAATTTGTCCCAGACAATTTTTCCTTATCTAGGATGGATCGCAAAATATTGTTCGATGTGTTTGTTGTCATGGTAATCTACAAGAGAAATATGAAAATATAAGTATCATTAAAACAACATATTTAATTAGGCCTTTAATCAAATATGCTCCCACTATTTTATTCAAAACAAATGACCCTCATCATTTGATTCGGAAAATCCCGTTGGAAGACTTTCTAGTGGGTCGAGATCCATGTTTCACTTTGTTTTAAGTCAGCGTTAGGCTGATTACACAAAACTAAGTTATTTAGGTAGGAACTCCTTCCGATTGTATCTCATACAACTCTCGAATATTTTCAATTGGGTGAATAACTCCTTATTCTGATCCATCACATGAATCATTCCCAATTCTTGCTTCTAAACATATATAATCTTATTATAATTTGTTTAGTTAAGTTTGACCCATTGTTTTAGCAATTGGATATTACAATTATCCCATCACACCTCACTAATATAGAACATGCACCTCGCGTAGGCGAAACCTACAATGCTCGATACTAGTCTTGATGAGTGCTAAAAATTGGAAAGCATAAACTTAATATTTAATTTTGAGGGAATTTGTTATTAGTTTGATCTCACCGGCTTAACATGCAAAACGTCTCTCACATGCATCAACATACAAATACATGCATCAACATACATATAAAAAAAAAAGATACAATTATGGCCCCTAACGCAATTGTTCTCTCAAGCCAATGAGAGAACCTAAGCTAACCTAATAACGATCTAAGCTTCTCCAAGCATGATCTCCAAGGTTATCCTCCTTTAATATTGAATACTTCCTTTTTTTAAATTTCGACTGATTGATCACACTTTGCAGACTTAGCCGGGGGTTCCGCTGCCCGTTAACCCCACTGCAACTGTCGCTGCAGTAACTCCAAATTGCGAGTTATGCGGAAGCACCACTCATAATGCACCCGAATGCCCATTGCTAGCCGGAATCCCGTCAGACCAGGTAAATTATGCTCAAGGAAATCCCTACGCAAGTACCTACAACCCAGGTTGGCGAAATCATCCAAACTTTTCTTACAAAAGCGAAAATGCATTGCAAATGCCTACTGCTCCGCAAGGATATCAGAAACCAGCTGCTCAGAATGCACCTAGGAAATCTAACCTCGAATTGATGATGGAAAAGTTCATAGCTACTCAAGCTCAAACGAACAAAGAGATCCTAAATCAAAACATACACACTAGCGAGCAAATTAAACCGTTGACAGGAAAAGTAGACGCTTTAGCCACCCACAACAAAATGTTAGAAACACAGATATCACAAGTGGCTCAACAGCAAGCCTCTGCTGCCGCACCTGCTGGCACATTTCCTGGACAACCCGAACAGAATCCCAAAGGCCAAGCAAATGCTGTGATACTAAGAAGTGGAAAAGAACTGGACGAACCGATCGATCCGAGGACCGAAAACTCAGCCATGCAACAGAAACCAACTGAACAAGCAGAAAAGGAATCTGAGTTAGAGAAGAAGGAGGACAACGAGAAGGAGGATACCGCAAGTGAAAAAACTCAAGCACCTCCAGCGCCATATAAACCACCTATTCCTTATCCGCAAAGACTAATAAACTCTAAAACTTCAGGACAATTTAAGAAATTTGTATAGCTCCTTAAACAGCTGAATATTACTATTCCTTTTACAGAAGCGATAACTCAAATGCCGTCATACGCTAAATTTCTCAAAGAAATCCTGTCGAATAAGAGAAAGATCGAGGATAACGAAACAGTTACACTTACTGCAGAGTGTAGCGCTATTATTCAGAACCGCATGCCTCCAGTTGCGGTGAGAATCGTGATACCAAGCTATTGATTAACTTGAATCTTTAATTCTTAGATTACAACCGGACTTTAATTTATCCAAAGGAAAGGTCTAAAGAAAGAAAAACCCTTTTCGCGATGTAACAACAACGCTAAGAGATTCGGGGATCGAGGGTTGGTTATGCATAGGGTAGGTATTTCACATCCTAAACATCTGTAGTACTCTACAGGAACCTTTTGTTTGTTTGCATGCTAAGTTTGTTAAATGTTTGCTAAGGTTTGGGATTGAGTAAAGGGTGTAGATTGATGGGTAAAGACCTAATGACTTGTTTCTAAGTTTGCTCGCAAAGAGATCGCGTCCTCTGCCTACGTATCCTAACTAGGATAGAATCAGAGCAATCGTAGTTCACCTCACTAGGGTTGAAGAACAATTGATTATGATCAAGGTTCAAAGGGGAACAAACATAACAATGTTTGTGTAGAGTTTAACAAAACTCTCTAGATCTATGTTGAAATCTCAAGGGTAATAAGTAATCATATCCATGATCCTTACATAGAGTTAACAAATCTATCCTAGGGTTCTAGTTGGTAAACACTTCTAGTGAGGGGGAAGGTTGCTCGTCAAGATATCGCATCTTGTGCCTACGTATTCTCATTATTCAATGAGAAATCAGAGCGGTCGTAGTTCGGGCACGAACTACAGAATAAGGATCTATTGGTTCTTTCCAGACCAAAAGAGGGTGAAGGTTTTATCCAGATCTACGAGTTTAAATCCTATTGGTTCTATCCAGACCAACAGGGGAGGAAGGTTCTATCCAGACCTATGATTTAAATCCTATTGGTTCTATCCATACCAAAAGGGGAAGAAGGTTCTATCCAGACCTATGATTTAAATCCTATTGGTTTTATCCAGACCAAAAATGGGGTTAAGGCTCTTTCGAGGCCTATGAGGGTATTGAGCTATCTATGACCCAAGGGTCAATAGAGAGACTTTCCTTTGGAAGGGAGGAGATGAGGCAACTTGGATGAGAACTAAAAAAGTTCCATCACTTGGGGAAGAGAACTTAACAAAGCAATCAAGGATTATGGTTACAACCAAACAAGCATGCATATTACTGAAGGAAAATTGCGATCTAAACGCAGCGGAAAACAAAAATTTTCCTTTAGTGATCCTCACGAATGAGCATGGTCAGTGATAGAATCGTTACCTCTTTGTGGCGATTCAGATCTTTGATGCAGCGATCACAAGCGTTGATGAAGTGCAACGCCTCTACTCAGTCCACACGAACAGCTTCCGGTCACAGTGCTAGCTGCTTACGAACGGAATTATTTGAGTGAGAAAAGAGAATCAAAAACGAAATTGCATCAAGTGAAAGCTTCATCACAAGGGTTCCTTTTATAGACTCTCTTGTGGGCTGCGGGCTAAAAACCCAATTCACATGATCCATAATAATATTATATATTATTATAATAACTATTATTATAATAAATATATTTATTTTATTATTATTTTATAACCATTATAAAATAACAATAATTATTATTATATTATCCGAATTTCTATTTTTCACTTAAGTGCACCGTACCTTACGGTGTTCTTTTGATTTCTCTATCTCTCATCAAACTGTCCTTATGTGTGTGACCCTGTAGGATTTCGTAACGTTGGTAATTATATTAAATTATATATATTTAACATAATAAACAGTAAGCGGTATCTAGCAACACATCACTGCTACCCAAGTCACGAAAATGTCATGTGATCTGACAAAACCTTTTTCGTGATAATATATGTTTGTACAATTACCCTTTTGCCCCTATGTCTATATTGAACACAAGGCATACACTGTGTCATCCTTGTCCAGTTCAATATTGGGCCCTTAGACATTTCTCCTGTTATGCAGGATTGGCAAATTCCATCTAGGACACTCATGTCCCTCAGCATGCTTCGTGGAGTGCCCATCAACTGTCTTTATGATCATCCAGTTACGGATAATGTTTGATCAGCAATAAAGCACCCGACTCTACATCTAGGGTCCATAGTGGTTTCAGGTCGAAGGGTGGTAATACACCATTATCACCATGAGAATAACTTATGACACTTTGCATAACATACTATGTAGTATTCTCATAGCGGGTCAATCCGGTATAAATATTACTCCTAATATTTATACCTATGTCAAGACTTGATAACTCTTTATCCATGATCCATGAGATGTGATCATCAGTCTATCTTCATAATAGTCTCAATGCTTTTAATGTTATCCCACTTTGCAATAAAGCTTGACTACGGATATTTTAAGAATAATGTCTTTATGTTTAATGGGATCTCATGATTAAGTCACACTTAACATTTCATTAAACAAACTAACTATTCTAGGGACTTTATTATTCTGAAAGACAAACATAATAAAGAAATGCCTTTTATTATTAAACGAATAATCCGATACAAGTACCAAAAAGTATTGGCCTCTAGGGCTTACACCAACAATTACAATAAGCAAGGATTTAAATCAAGATAAATGGTTACAACCAAGAATGAATGTGTCTTAACAAATATGAAGGTATATCTTAACAAAGATGAAGGTAACAACCCATATGTATTGATGACAATCAAATACAAGTAAATCAGTTTAACCTCATAATTTAGGATGACAATCTACTTAACAAAGTAAAGATAGAGAAGAACACATGGTAACAATCAAGATGGAAACAACTTGAAAGATGGGAGAAGTATGGATAACAATCAAAATGAAGATAGCAAAACAAGAATCATAACGATGAATCGCACACTAAGATAACAATGATAACATGAGATCTTTATGGTAACTACCAAAGATTAGGGTCCTATAATGTTAATTAACATGTATGGGCATGGATTCAAATAAGTTTCAAGGAAAATATTGAGTGGAATCACATGAACATTTATCCGCAATCACATAAACGATCGTGAAACGCGTACATTTGCACATAGACAAACTAAGTGATAAAATGAGCAAACATCAAAAGTAAAAACACAGAATGAAAGTAGACATTAATACGAACACAACAAAAAAAGAACGGGCGAAAAATGATGAAAAACGAGTGAGATATGAATTTTTGAAGTTGGAGTGAAAAATGGCAAGTTTTACAAGTAACTTCCACTTGTGGAAGTTTAGTATAAAAAGTGACAATTTTCTTTCTGGGCAGTTTTACAAGTAACTTCCACTGGTGAAAGTTTAGTATAAAAAGTGACAATTTTCTTTTCATGCAATTTTACAAGTAACTTCCACTTGTGGAAGTTTAGTGTAAAAAATGACAATTTTCTGGCTGGGCAAAAATACACAACAAATGGATTTACGTTTTGTATCGTAACTTCCTAACCGTTAATCGGATCGGAACAAAATTTATATGGAAATTGGGTAGAATTGAATAAGGAAGAAGATGGTAATCTCAGTTTTCTAAAATTCTCAATGTGCAAGAAAATTCGATAGCTGGTGTGCATTAGTGTTATGTGATGCATTTTGAAGTTTTCCAACAAACTCAAACACTCTCAAGTCAGGCCAAGCACTCATACAAGATTCAAAAATGATATAGAATGATGCTAGGGAGAGATTTTGTGCGGTGCAAGGTGCATAGATCAGTTTGTGTGGTGACATGGCATGGGATGTGCAAAATTTGAGCAAAATGCATGTTAAAATGGACAATCATGACGCAGATAATTTCTATCACAAATGATCACTCAAACATGTTTCATATGCATTGGTGAGTGTATCTATCATTTAAAGGAAGTTCAAAACTCACTGGTATGGAAAATGGTATGTCAAGTTGCAAAAAGATAACCAAAATGCATGATGATGAGCAGATGCAGTTCAAAGTAAATTCAAGTCATTCTAATCATTCACACAACATTCATACATGATAAGAAGATGATCTCAACACTAGAACCTCAAGGAAACCACTTGCTATGAAGAATGTCATATCAGTTGCAAATTGCCAATGTAAAAATGCATGATAGAACTCAACTCTCAGTTTATGCACTAACTGGTTGGTTTAAGTGTGCAGACACTTCATACATGTGATATAAGTCATGTTTGATCAAGCAAGAAAGTTCAAAACATTTTGGTTCAGAATGTGGCATTTGTGATGCAAGTGAGATGTGCTGAAGCGTGAAAATAGGAATTCTGAGTTACAACTCGAATTAAATCAAACCAGTCACTCATACATGTTACAAATGTGTATTGAAATGAGTTTAGCAATTAAGGTTGTCATGAAATGCATACAACAAGAATATGACCATCAAAATGCAGTTGTGCCAAACATGTGGAATGGGGCTGCCATGGTATGCTTTCACACAAATCACCACAAAATGACAATACATGACAATATATGACTTAGAGATAGTTAGAACATTACATACCTCTTGTTGACCAGCCTTGAGCAAGCTAAAAAGCTTAGAAACCCAGAGATAAACCTTCCTTTGCAATGAGATGAAGCTTACTTCCTCTTGAAGCAACAAAACCAAACCTCAAGACAGTTGGAGTTAGGTAATTTCCAGCTGGTTTTTTAGAGCTTAGACACTTGAGACATGATGTATAGGAGGTGTTAGGAGTGTTTAATCATCAAGAAACAGCTTGGATCAAGTTTTGGCAAGTCTTGAGGCTTATGGTCAAACTTCCATGGTGTGACAGTTGACTTTTGTGAAAATGAGTTTTTTGGGTGGTTAGAAGGTGTGAACACCTTCTATATGGTATATATGATTTGTGTGGATGCTGATTAGTGGCTTGGAAGTGGTGGAACTGGTCTTGAGCAGAGTTTTACTAAAGACAGTTTTTTGATGAAAATGGAGGTTTTTGAACTTTGGAACTTTTGAGAGAATGAGGAAAGGTTGAGAGCAATGTTTCTCTTGGTTTTTAGAGGATGCTCTGGTTTGGTTTGCAGATGGTGAGAATGCATCTATTTATAGGAGGAATGAGAGTGAGGACAGCTTGGTAAGTTGCCACTTTTGGAGGGAGTTTCATGAGTTTTCTTTGAAAAATCTTGCAAAATCTTCTCATATCAACTCCATGGTTCAATGAAGATCAGAAAACTCAAGTGGATATGGGCATGAAATGACTGAGGTGAGCTTAGAGTGTGTAGAATGCCTGCTGCAACAGTTTAGAGTGAAAAAGTTTCTCTCTCCTTCTTACACATTTCAATATTATATTGCATAATCCTTGCAACTTGCCTCTCTCTCTTCACATCTCATTTTTTCTGTCATTCTCTTTCTCTACACATCTAAGTATCATAATGCATCATGATCCAAGGGTGGAGAGTGGTTAGAGATGAAAAATCCTGATTTTGAGAAGTTGGTTCAAGTGGATTTTTAGGTGTGACAGACCCAACTTCAAGGCACCATAACTCCTAGCTCATAAATCTCCTTGGGGAGTTCTTGCACTTTTTAGAAAGCCCTTGTGTAGCTCTACAACTTTCATGTTTTGGGAATTTCCAAATTCTTGATGGAACTAGGTTGAAAAACCTTTCAAAGTTCTGAAAAAAAGTGGTTTGTATGGCCAGAATTTGGGAAATTTCACTAAGTCCTTTACCCTTGAAAAATGATTTTTGCTATAACTCCAATTCCATGCATTTTTTGAATATGGACCACTGTGGGACTTTTGTAGGGTTTGTCAAGACCTTTCAAACAAGCTTAGAACCACTCCAATTGGATGTGTGGTTGAGGAGTTATGGTCTTGCCCCTTTCGAAACCCTAATTCCCGATTTTTGCAATTACTTCCTAACCCTTGATCCAATGGTCATGAAATTTTATGGAGAGGTGTAATATGATATAAGGAACATTTTTCATTCACACCTTGAAGTCAAATTCCTCATTGTTGGAGAGTTGAATTTTGGTCAACTTTTCGATCGATCGGTGTCTACCGAGTCGCCCGTTGGTGATTTGGACATCCTGAGGACTTGAAACTCTTTGGATGGGCTTTACTAAGCCATAGGAGCTTAATGGACCTTGATCCCATCATTGAAATACTCTTTAAAACAAAGGTCAAACTACAGTTGACTTTTCCTAATCGGAAATCCTAATCGGGCGTCTTGAACTGCACTGTTCTCAATTCTTGGGTGACCACCTCAAATTGAATTCATACTTGATCCAATGGAGTATATTTGATCTTGTGGAGACTTATTTGAAGTTGAATCAATCCAAAACATTGATTGGTCAGATTATTGAAATCCCGATTTTGACGGTACGAAAAGCTAATTCATCTGCATCTTAACAAAGATAAACTGGAAATGGGTTAAGGTTAGTTAATCAACTGGATATGATCCTAAAATGATGATGAGGATCTAAGGGGTCAAAATTTGGGGTGCAACACCTCCTAAATTAAAAGACCCAGGTAGTTTCTCCATACCCTGCGTCATAGGAAAGTTCGTAATAGACAAAGCTCTATGCGATTTAGGAGCCAGTATTAGTGTTATGCCTTTATCTATATGCAAAAAGCTGAATATGGGAGACCTAAGACCAACCAAAATGTCCGTACAATTAGCTGACAGATCAATAAAATACCCAGTCGGAATACTGGAAAACGTTCCAGTACGCATAGGACAATTTTACATTCCAACCGACTTCATAATCATGGACATCAAGGAGGACACTGTAACCCCAATTATCCTAGGAAGACCATTCCTAGCTACAGCCGGAGCGATTATAGACGTGAAGAAAGGAAGGCTAACATTCGAAGTAGGAGAAGAAAAGGTAGAGTTCATTCTCACCAAGTTCTTACAAGCACCAGCAATAGACGATACCTGCTATTTAGTAGATGAAATTGACGAATGCATAAGAGAACTTGAAAATGAAGAGACCACGTATTCAGAAATAATAAAGATTCAAATACCCGACATTTCTGAAGACGACAATTGGCGTAAACCGTATAAAGACGACAGCCTAAGCGAAAGCTTAGCACTGACCCCAAACCATATGCCAGATCCGAAGAACCCATCTTTAGAACTTAAAACACTACCCAAAAACCTTAGATATGAATTTCTAGACGATGAACTAAAAAGACCAGTGATAGTCAACGCCGACTTAGGACAACCAGAAACCGAAAAGTTAATAGAAGTCCTAAAGAAGTACCCCACCGCGTTAGGCTATAACATAAGCGATCTAAAAGGTATAAGCCCTTCAATCTGTATGCATCGAATTACAATAGAGGAAGACTCTAAAACCTCTCGAGAGCATCAGAGAAGACTGAACCCCATCCTGAGCACTGTAGTCAGAGATGAAGTAAAGAAATTACTAGATGCAGGAATCATCTATCCGATCTCCGATAGTGAATGGGTTAGCCCAGTCCATGTCGTACCAAAGAAAGGAGGAGTCACGGTAGTTAAAAACGAAAAAGGCGAATCAATAACAAAAAGAGTCGTGACTGGAAGTAGGATGTGTATTGATTATAGGAAGCTTAACAAGGCTACGTGCAAAGATCACTTCCCGCTACCCTTCATAGACCAAATGTTAGAAAGACTAGCCAAACATTCATATTTCTGCTATCTAGATGGTTACTCAGGATTCTTCCAAATTCCCATCCATCCTGATGACCAAGAAAAGACTACATTCACCTGTCCTTACGGTACTTTTGCTTACCGCCGAATGCCGTTCGGACTCTGTAAAGCTCCAGCAACCTTCCAAAGATGCATGATGGCAATCTTCGCAGATTTTATAGACGACATTATGGAAGTGTTTATGGACGATTTCTCGGTATGTGGACAAAGTTTCGAAGGATGCTTACAAAACTTAGAAATGGTACTAGAACGTTGTGTAAAAGTAAACCTCGTCCTAAATTGGGGGAAATGGCATTTTATGGTCCGACAAGGAATAGTTCTAGGACACGTCATATCAGATAGAGGGATTGAGGTAGACAAAGCTAAAATAGAGATTATAAAAGATTTCCAACCTCCAAAATCCGTACGAGAAATACGGAGTTTTCTAGGACATGCCGGTTTCTACAGAAGATTTATAAAAGATTTCTCGAAAATCACAAAACCTCTGACCGGCCTGTTAATGAAAGATGTTGAGTTCGTCTTCGACGACGACTGTTTAAAAGCATTCGAAACATCAAAATCAGCCCTTATCACCGCACCAATCATGCAACCACCCGATTGGAGACTACCGTTTGAAATCATGTGCGACGCGAGTGATTACGCTGTAGGCGCAGTTCTAGGACAAAGGAAGGACAAGAAACTCCATGCTATCTACTATGCCAGTAGAACCTTAGATCCTGCCCAAATGAACTACGCTACCACAGAAAAGGAACTTCTAACAGTTATATTTGCGCTTGACAAATTCCGTTCTTACTTAGTAGGAGCAAAAATTATAATATACACAGACCACGCTGCCATAAGGTACCTAATAAGCAAAAAGGATGCCAAACCAAGACTATTGAGATGGATCCTGTTATTACAAGAGTTTGACTTAGAAATCAAAGATAAGAAAGGAACCGAGAACGTTGTTGCGGATCACTTATCCCGAATAGAAGGCATCAGACACGAACCAGTACCGATAAATGACGATTTCCCGTATGAACGTCTGATAGCCAAATTAGAAAGTGACATACCCAACTCAATCTCGGAAGATCCAGAATTCGAAAAAGCCATAGAAGCCGTCTATGCCCAAGTCACATTACCTTGGTATGCTGACATCGTTAATTACCTCGCTGCGGGCGTGCTTCCACCAGATCTTACTTATCAGCAAAAGAAGAAATTCTTCCACGATCTGAAACACTATTATTGGGACGAACCCCTACTCTTCAAGAGAGGGGCCGACAACATATACCGTCGCTGTGTCCCAGAGGAAGAAATAGAAAATATTATTTCCCAATGCCACTCAGCACCATACGGTGGTCATGCTAGTACATCCAAGACGTGCGCTAAGATTCTCCAAGCCGGCCTATTCTGGCCTAATCTCTGGAAAGACGTTCACATTGATGTGCAAAAGTGCGATAGATGCCAACAAACTGGCAACATCTCACGACGCGATGAAATGCCTCAGAAAGGAATCTTAGAGGTAGAAATCTTCGACGTCTGGGGAATAGATTTCATGGGACCTTTCCCTCCTTCTTTTGGAAATAACTACATACTCGTCGCTGTCGATTACGTGTCTAAATGGATAGAAGCCATAGCTGCTCCAACAAACGACGCACGAGTAGTAATCAAACTCTTCAAAAACACAATCTTTCCTAGATTCGGTGTACCCAGACTCGTCATTAGTGACGGAGGATCTCACTTCATATCACGAATATTCGATAAACTTCTCTCTAGATATGGAGTCCGGCACCGAGTAGCTACGCCCTATCATCCGCAAACTAGCAGACAAGTAGAGGTCTCGAACAGAGAAATAAAACAGATCTTGGAAAAGACTGTCGCTACCTCGAGAAAAGATTGGTCATCGAAGCTACAAGAAGCTTTATGGGCTTATAGGACCGCATTTAAGACACCAATAGGTACTACCCCCTATAAATTAGTTTACGGTAAATCCTGCCATCTCCCTGTAGAGTTAGAGCATAAGGCCTTTTGGGCCATTAAAACACTCAACTTCAACTACACCGAGGCAGGAGAAAAGCGAATCTTGAACTTACACGAGTTGGAAGAACTTCGATTAGACGCTTACGAAAATGCCCGTATCTACAAAGAACGAACTAAAAAGTGGCATGATAAACGTTCAATCAGGAAACAATTCAGCGTGGGAGACATCGTATTGCTCTTCAATTCACGATTAAAACTCTTCCCAGGAAAACTAAAATCTAGGTGGTCTGGACCCTATGAAGTGACTAAAGTACTTCAGAGTGGAGCTGTTGAAATTACCGATAAGACGAATGCACCATTCATCGTAAACGGGCAACGTCTAAAACATTACAATAAGAATGACAACAGTCCTCAAGTCAGCAATATAAGATTGCTCGAGCTTCCAGCTCAGACACCCGCATAGCTTCTCACCAAGCTATCGTCAGGCTTTAGACGTTAAAAACAGCGCTTACTGGGAGGCAACCGAAAATTTCCCTCGTTATTGCATTTCATTTTTCTTTAAAATTCTACTTTGAAAAATCTAACAAAAATTCTAAAATTACTACTACTTTCTACTTTCGTTCATTTTCGTACTTTTATTCCTATTTTATTTTTTCTCTTTTGTCTTTTGTTTCTACCACTTTTCGTTTCTAAAAATCCTGACTTCAACCACCTGTTTCAAACTTTTCAGGATTTTTAAAGCCTTCAAAACATTCCTTCTGTTTTCTCCGAATTACCTGCGAGTATGGCCGAGTACGATTTCACAAAGGTTCACTTCAGAGGACTCACTCAAAAGGCAAGATTTGCGGCACTAACCGAAAGAGAATTCGCCTTAACGCTGTATTATGACAAGGCTACTATGGATAAACTAGGGATCACGGGTAGCATTCAATACCTGTTCAATCAACTGGGTTGGGAGAACACTGCTCTAAAGACACGTTACGCTACCTACAAGGATCTTACCTATGAATTCCTTAGTTCTTTCAGATACACACCTAACTATGGCTTTGGATCCAGCACAGAGCTGATTACCTTCCGATTGTTTGGAGTGGACCAAACCCATAGTCGGATGTCACTAGCTAACCTCCTAGGATTCCCTAGCGGACCGCATGTGTTCATCAGTGCAGAAGATGACGATATTGATTTGCAACTCGATCACTTCTGGGGTAGAATCACAGGCGACTATCACCCTGAACCAGACAAAATGTACAATGATGACATTCATAACCCAACCTTTAGATACTTCTATAAGATACTAGCTCACACCTTGTTTGGAAAAGAAGAAAATATTACTACAGTGTCTAAGGAGGAGTTATTCATCATGTTCTGTGCTTCTCAGGGACCGACAGTAAATGTAGTGCCTTTCATGATGAGATCTCTCAAACGCCTCACGCTGGAACCTCAGACACCTATTCTTATAGGAGGCCTAGTAACAATGATTGCCCACGAGCTTGGCCTTAGATTCAATTTAAATGCCAGCACTCGTTTTGGTACCATCAGACCCATGAACATACAATTCTGCTTTAACAGGCGCATCTTAGGGACTATGGGACCTGGACCGTATGAGTACCTTATTAACGAAAAACCAGTACAGCTATTCACACTGCCTGATCATCTGATGACAAGCATCCACAACAAGGATAACTGGCTCTACGAATTGGATGAGCCTATGGGACCTCCTTCACCTCAGTCAACACCCCAGAACTATATGTATGACAGTGACCACATCTCTGAGGCACACGACTATATGTACTATGAGGACGCTGCCTCTGAAACTGAAGTAGACCCTATGACTCCTCCACACTACAATACTTATCCTGAGCCTATCAATTAATAGAAAACATGTCACAAAACCATTGCCAATGGGGAGGTGAACGCACTCCAACTGAGAAAACCACATCGAAAGGTGGGATGTACGAAATCAGCAGCCTTGAAAAGTTCAATGCTAAAGTAGATGCTCTAGCACAGAAGATCGATAGTCTGACCGTTAACCCCACTGCAACTGTCGCTGCAGTAACTCCAAATTGCGAGTTATGCGGAAGCACCACTCATAATGCACCCGAATGCCCATTGCTAGCCGGAATCCCGCCAGACCAGGTAAATTATGCTCAAGGAAATCCCTACGCAAGTACCTACAACCCAGGTTGGCGAAATCATCCAAACTTTTCTTACAAAAGCGAAAATGCATTGCAAATGCCTACTGCTCCGCAAGGATATCAGAAACCAGCTGCTCAGAATGCACCTAGGAAATCTAACCTCGAATTGATGATGGAAAAGTTCATAGCTACTCAAGCTCAAACGAACAAAGAGTTCCTAAATCAAAACATACACACTAGCGAGCAAATTAAACAGTTGACAGGAAAAGTAGACGCTTTAGCCACCCACAACAAAATGTTAGAAACACAGATATCACAAGTGGCTCAACAGCAAGCCTCTGCTGCCGCACCTGCTGGCACATTTCCTGGACAACCCGAACAGAATCCCAAAGGCCAAGCAAATGCTGTGATACTAAGAAGTGGAAAAGAACTGGACGAACCGATTGATCCGAGGACCGAAAACTCAGCCATGCAACAGAAACCAACTGAACAAGCAGAAAAGGAATCTGAGTTAGAGAAGAAGGAGGACAACGAGAAGGAGGATACCGCAAGTGAAAAAACTCAAGCACCTCCAGTGCCATATAAACCACCTATTCCTTATCCGCAAAGACTAATAAACTCTAAAACTTCAGGACAGTTTAAGAAATTTGTAGAGCTCCTTAAACAGCTGAATATTACTATTCCTTTTACAGAAGCGATAACTCAAATGCCTTCATACGCTAAATTTCTCAAAGAAATCCTGTCGAATAAGAGAAAGATCGAGGATAACGAAATAGTTACACTTACTGCAGAGTGTAGCGCTATTATTCAGAACCGCATGCCTCCAGTTGCGGTGAGAATCGTGATACCAAGCTATTGATTAACTTGAATCTTTAATTCTTAGATTACAACTGGACTTTAATTTATCCAAAGGAAAGGTCTAAAGAAAGAAAAACCCTTTTCGCGATGTAACAACAATGCTAAGAGATTCGGGGATCGGGGGTTGGTTATGCATAGGGTAGGTATTTCACATCCTAAACATCTGTAGTACTCTACAGGAACCTTTTGTTTGTTTGCATGCTAAGTTTGTTAAATGTTTGCTAAGGTTTGGGATTGAGTAAAGGGTGTAGATTGATGGGTAAAGACCTAATGACTTGTTTCTATGTTTGCTCGCAAAGAGATCGCGTCCTCTGCCTACGTATCCTAACTAGGATAGAATCAGAGCAATCGTAGTTCACCTCACTAGGGTTGAAGAACACTTGATTATGATCAAGGTTCAAAGGGGAACAAACATAACAATGTTTGTGTAGAGTTTAACAAAACTCTCTAGATCTATGTTGAAATCTCAAGGGTAATAAGTAATCATATCCATGATCCTTACATAGAGTTAACAACTCTATCCTAGGGTTCTAGTTGGTAAACACTCCTAGTGAGGGGGAAGGTTGCTCGTCAAGATATCGCATCTTGTGCCTACGTATTCTCATTATTCAATGAGAAATCAGAGCGGTCGTAGTTCGGGCACGAACTACAGAATAAGGATCTATTGGTTCTTTCCAGACCAAAAGAGGGTGAAGGTTTTATCCAGACCTACGAGTTTAAATCCTATTGGTTCTATCCAGACCAACAAGGGAGGAAGGTTCTATCCAGACCTATGATTTAAATCCTATTGGTTCTATCCATACCAAAAGGGGAAGAAGGTTCTATCCAGACCTATGATTTAAATCCTATTGGTTTTATCCAGACCAAAAAGGGGGTTAAGGCTCTTTCGAGGCCTATGAGGGTATTGAGCTATCTATGACCCAAGGGTCAATAGAGAGACTTTCCTTTGGAAGGGAGGAGATGAGGCAACTTGGATGAGAACTAAAAAAGTTCCATCACTTGGGGAAGAGAACATAACAAAGCAATCAAGGATTATGGTTACAACCAAACAAGCATGCATATTACAATAAGCAAGGATTTAAATCAAGATAAATGGTTACAACCAAGAATGAATGTGTCTTAACAAATATGAAGGCATATCTTAACAAAGATGAAGGTAACAACCCATATGTATTGATGACAATCAAATACAAGTAAATCAGTTTAACCTCATAATTTAGGAGGACAATCTACTTAACAAAGTAAAGATAGAGAAGAACACATGGTAACAATCAAGATGGAAACAACTTGAAAGATGGGAGAAGTATGGATAACAATCAAAATGAAGATAGCAAAACAAGAATCATAACGATGAATCGCACACTAAGATAACAATGATAACATGAGATCTTTATGGTAACTACCAAATATTAGGGTCCTATAATGTTAATTAACATGTATGGGCATGGATTCAAATAAATTTCAAGGAAAATATTGAGTGGAATCACATGAACATTTATCCGCAATCACATAAACGATCGTGAAACGCGTACATTTGCACATAGACAAACTAAGTGATAAGATGAGAAAAAATCAAAAGTAAAAACACAGCATGAAATTAGACATTAATACGAACACAACAAAAAAAGAACGGGCGAAAAATGATGAAAAACGAGTGAGATATGAATTTTTGAAGTTGGAGTGAAAAATGGCAAGTTTTACAAGTAACTTCCACTTGTGGAAGTTTAGTATAAAAAGTGACAATTTTCTTTCTGGGCAGTTTTACAAGTAACTTCCACTGGTGAAAGTTTAGTATAAAAAGTGACAATTTTCTTTTCATGCAATTTTACAAGTAACTTCCACTTGTGGAAGTTTAGTGTAAAAAGTGACAATTTTCTGGCTGGGCAAAAATACACAACAAATGGATTTACGTTTTGTATCGTAACTTCCTAACCGTTAATCGGATCGGCACAAAATTTATATGGAAATTGGGTAGAATTGAATAAGGAAGAAGATGGTAATATCAGTTTTCTAAAATTCTCAATGTGCAAGAAAATTCGATAGCTGGTGTGTGTCGCTTGCGCGAAAATAAGGTGTCGGCAAAACAGAAGAGTCGCCACCTTTCGTTATTTATCCCTCAGAGCGGGAAAGGAAACGATCGGAAAAACCTGACAAAAAAGGGTAAGACAAGGTCATCGCAACCGTTGTCTGGGTTCGGGAGTCGGTTACGCAAGGGGAAGGTATTAGCACCCCTCACGTCCGTCGTACTCGACGGGATCCTCGCTTGTTTGTTTACTTGGACGGGTTGGTTATAATCTATCTACCTATCAAGGCTGGCTGAAAAAGAAAATAAAAATGACTCGGCAAAGCGTCGCACTTTATGCCTACGTATTCTCATCAGAGAACGAGAAATCAGAGTCAACGTAGTTCAGCCTACGAAGGGTTATGGGGGAAGGTAGCTCGCCAAGACATCGCCATCTTGTGCCTACGTACTCTCAACAGGCATGAGAGATCAGAGCTCACGTAGTTCGGGAAACTACGGCTTATTTCCTGAAAGAAGTGTTTTTTATTGTATTTGCGATATCAACCGCACTAGAGACTATGACCTGAGAGTGAATGCGTCGCATGTCACCCAAAGGGTACCATACTAAACATCCAGACTGTGGAAAAGAAACTCTTCCACAATCCTTTCTCAGATAGCTTAAGGCTCGTAACGTACGAAAGAAATCATTCATGATTACTGTATCTTGAACTGCTTTGAGATGAGAAGAGAACAGGCCCAACTAGGAGGGAGACTATCAAGTCCTATTGTTATCATGCCATGGATTCATCCTATGGTTGAAGTTTGAACAGGGAACTCCTAGATGTTGTCATGCATAGGTTTCAACCTAAAAGTCTATCATCAAATCCTTATCAAAGGAAATGAGAGTCCTAAGGGATCATATCAATGATACACCAAAACAGACAAAAGCATCAGCTTTAACAGTAAAATGCGTGCAATGCAAGTGAGGGAGGAAATGTGTGTGGGGCTTCAGCCTCCACAAGCTCGTCTCAACCTCAAGCCAGTCATGAAATAACAGTAATCATACTGGAATATAAAACAACATACTATCAAGCAAAATACAGTAAACTGCAATCATACAGATAAAATGAAAACATGCTATCCAGCAAAATAAACACATGGGCAAGGGAGCTGGGCTCTACCGAATACCCGCAAGCAAAGCCACGCAATAACAATACAAGCAGAGGGAGCAACTCAACCTCTAATGCAATCATGCTCTTAAACTGAACTTGTTCTAGATGAACCTAGTCTAATGCAACAGACAAATCAAACAAAATAAACAATACAGAAAAGAAAAACAGAAGAAAAGCCTCAGCTCCTCCAGCAGCAACTCAGTCTTCAGACTTCAACAATCTTCAAGGAATCATCCTCTTCAAAGCTTCAACTTCTATCTTCAATGGCTCAAACACTCCAGCAAACAAGATTCAGTCAACAAGATGAGGTGAGGATGTTACAGTGCTCACTGACTTCCAAAGGATGCCATTGAGGACTTAACATCAAAGGGAAAGGCTCTCTCAAAGTTCTACCTCAGAGGGCAAGGTCACTAATCCCTCAAAAGGAGAGAGGTGAATACCCTCAAGGGACTTTATGTCACAGAGAAGGAAGGAGGTGAACAAAACACTCCTTGTTTATTGAATGGAAGTATCCTATATAGGGCTCTGCCTATGCACCTATAAACCTATAAACAAAACAAACAAAAGCTGTGCTAAACTCCTCTGCAAGGTCTTCAAAGCTCCAATGATGATCCACAAGGTCTTCAACTCAATCTTCAAAGCTCACACACTCAAAAGAGAAGAAAAGAAAACAATACAATACAAACTATGCCTTTAAGCAACACACATACTAACCATACATCCAAAAATCAAATAAAAATACTAAAACACCATACAATATTCTAGCAAAATTCTAGGGGACTCTATACATACTTACCCTTAACCCATATATTCCCCATACACTAATTTGGCCTATAAACCCCAAAACAAAATGGTTCAAATCTACTTATACAACCTAAAACCCTAATTTGAGCACCTAAATGTCAAACAATCAAACTACATCAAATTTTAGTCTAAAAATTGAGAATTAAATCCTACATGAACTAGGGTTCAATATCTAACTATGCCAAAAAGAATGGCCCAAAAATCCTAAGGGAAAGTCCTAAAACAAATTGTACAAAATCAAGTATCAAACAAAATCAATTAAAAATACTATTTACAAGAAAATATGCTAAAAAATATTAAAAGAAAAATAAAATGGAATTTTATTTTTTTACATTTTTCTAGACAAAATCATGAATATGTGGAAAAAAGAAGAAATGAAAAATATTGATTTTTGGATTTTTTATGAATTTTTGAATATGCAAAGAATTAAAAGAAATTAAAATAAAAGAATATAAGAAATAAAGGGGAGGGGGTGTCAAAAGTAACACGCCTCAGTTCATTTATGATTGGGCCAGGAATGTGGGAGGTGTGGATAGAAACCAATTGCTGAGGCCCAGGTCTATCAACTGACCAAAACGGTGCGTTTGGATTAGTAGAACGCTGCGTTTCATTTGCTTCAGACTCCCTCCATTTTTGAAATTGAATTGGGGCCGTGCGATCATCTGAATTAGTCAAGGATCTGAGACAATCCAACGGTGGCGCTTCATCGTCTCCAAACAAACCCTAGGGTTTTCAGAAAACCCTAATCCATGCAGGGATCTTCTTCAAGCTCGTTCTCACTGATGGCTGGATGAAATCAAGAAATTCCAAAAGCAAACTTGGTCTACCAATCACCCTGAACACAATGATACCACTAGTTGTCCCTGAAACCTCTTGTATCGTTCTAGCAGAAAGCTCCCTCATTAGGGTTCCACCATTTCCCTCTGATATCAATCTTAATGGAACTTCAAGCTAATGATCCAGAATTATTCTACATGTTTCCCTAACCAAACTACACAATACCATATCCATTAATACATCCTACACAGCTCATTAACAATCTTGCAAGAATTGGTACCCTGCCACGAAACCTCATGAATCCCTCTCAAACTTTCCATGATTGATAACCTATTGGTCTCTAATAGTTCTATGCTAACCACCTAGTCTAGAAGTGCATAAATAAGGAGGTACGAGTGCTTTTGCAAACCTGTTGCTTGATGATGGCAGGGGTAGTTCTCTTGCAATTCAACTCGTGCAACTCTCCAAAATGGATCTTTGATTGATGATTGAGGTACTGTATGCAAAAGAATTGAGAGAAAGTGCTTGAATCTTGTGTTTGATCTCAATATGCTCTTCTTGCAAATTCTTCAAAACAACTTCAAACCTCCATGGATCTTCCTTCAATTTGGTATGCAATTGCTCCTGAAGATCAGAGTAGTGTGTTTGTGTGGAAGAACAGAATGGAGATGGAAGAGAAAGAGAGTTTGTTATGGAAATGCAAATGGAAGAATCTCACTTTTTCACACTCTAATCTCACCACTCACCAACAATTATCACCAAACCTGGCCTCATTGTGATTCACCCTTCTTATAGCAATCAAAAGAATGATCTAGATACATCTAGAAACTTGTGGAATCATTTGGAAAGTTTTAGAACTTCTCATGAAATGATACATTGGATATCCATTATCTCATGCCTTAGGCTTGCCAAATTGACTTTACAATCTCCTTACAAGAGATATTGAGAAAGAATGAGTGAAAAACATGCACTTCCTTGCCTTTGGTGAAGTTTTGTCAAGTTGCCTTATGATTCAAGTAACAACATTACAAAGTAACACCCATTTCTATGCTTCAAATCAAAATTCTACTTGAACCATTGTTTTTAAAATATTGTTTGGAGTCAAAATGACATATTGGATGACTCATTTTGGATTTGTACATCTCCTAAACCAATTTCCAACTTCAACTTTTTAAACTTATAAGCCATTTTTAGGTCATTTTTACCCAATCATGAAAATCCTTGCTACAAGCTCTTTCAATAACTCATGACCACTTTTCTAGACTTAAAATCCCATTTTGAACAACTTTCATGCTTTGAGTTTTTTCATTTGAGGCTTGGAAATAGGAGATATGGCCTTTGCTTAAAATGACCTATAACTGCCAAATGACCAAAATACCCCTGTCTTGTTCAGACCATAAGTTGAGTTCTACAAATCCTATCAAGGACTTCTAGTACTCTCTAGAAAGCTAAGAAGATGCTATTCAACATTCATGTTGACCAAGAGATCATAGGAATCATCCTACTAGGGAAAAAGTTGTCTGCAAGTTGGGTGACTTTCAAGGACCCAGATTCACACACCTCAGCTGACCTGTAATTTGTCAAAACCATAACTTGAGCTCTGCAACTCCTATCAAGGACTTCTGCCACTCAAATTAAAGCTAAGAACAAGCTCTACAACATTCCTGTTGTGGGGAAGATGAGATATCAATCACATCTTGAGCTAAAACTGCCTGGAAGATAGGGATCAAATTAGGGTTTTTCACTGACAATCCTCAGAAAACCCTAACTCAAAACTTCTCAAACTCCTCAATCATGATGAGTTGGTCTAGGAATCATATTTATAACATCTCCATACATCATTCCATGATCTCATGGCCCTTGGATTAGGTCTCAACCTTCTCCAAATCTTCAGCTGATCTAGGGTTGACCCAGTCAAAACCCTAATTCTACCATTCATGGCTGAATCTTCTGAATTCTTGCATAATGACCTCTCTGGGCTTCATGATGGCTTTCATGACATCTCATAGGCTTTCTCCAATCTTCAAGTTCATTCTCAAAGTCTCAGAATCATCTGAGGAGCACCCACAACTCTCAAGCTATGAGGCACACAACCTTGGTTTCAACCCATTCCTCTGAGGATCTCCTGAACTTTCTGGTGAAGGTATCAACTTTCAAACACTTGATAGATAAATAAATGTTGGTCAAATTTTGGGGTGCAACAGCTGCCCCTATTCAAACGGCTTGAACTTGACTGGGTGAGAAGCGAACGACTCTCAACCAATCAAGGTGCGAGACGATTGAATACCGGTAAACTCGAAAATTTGCCAACTGCTCAACTCGTCGAACACTGGAATAATAGCTGCACGGCAACTATCTGGAGAAATACTGATCTGACATCGTCGTCGGAAACAAACAATACATCCAACATCGCCGCTGGAGGACTAAAGAACCTGAATCACCAAAATGCCCAACATCGCCGCTGGAGCACGAAACATCCAACATCACCGCTGGAGAAATGAATTAACTGACACGCCCAACATCGCCGCTGGAAAACTGAGTCTGACATCGCCGTCGATCAACCAAAATACCCCGCATCACCGCTGGAGAGCTAAATCTGACATCGCCGTCGGACAATCAAAATACCCCGCATCGCCGCTGGAGAAACACAACACTGAACAAAATACCCCGCGTCGCCGCTGGAGAACTACATCTGACATCGCCGTCGGACAATCGAAATACCCCGCATCACCGCTGGAGAACCACATCTGACATCGCCGTCGGACAATCAAAATACCCCGCATCGCCGCTGGAGAACTAAATCTGTCAAAATACCCCGCATCGCCGCTGGAGAACTACATCTGACATCGCCGTCGGATAATCAAAATACCCCGCATCGCCGCTGGAGAACTAAAGGATCTGCATCACCTAACATCGCCGTCAGAAGACTGGATCAACTTGACATGCCCAACATCGCCGCTGGAAAACTGAATCTGACATCGCCGTCGGAAACAAACATCCTCTTAGAGACACTCGACATCGCCGTCGTACAAACATCATCTCTATTGGGGATTTAAAGAGTCTGACCTCGCCGTCAAACAAACATCCAACCTCGCCGTCGAACAAATCCAACATCGCCGTCGAACCAATCATAATCTGACCTCGCCGTCAAACAACATTCAACCTCGCCGTCGAACAAACATCCAACCTCGCCGCCGGACACTTTCAACATCGCCGTCGAACCAATCATAATCTGACCTCGCTGTCAAACAACATTCAACCTCGCCATCGAACAAACATCCAACCTCGCCGCCGGACACATTCAACATTGCCGTCGAACCAATCATAATCTGACCTCGCCGTCAAACAACATTCAACCTCGCCGTCGAACAAACATCCAACCTCGCCGCCGGACACATTCAACATCGCCGTCGAACCAATCATAATCTGACCTCGCCGTCAAACAACATTCAACCTCGCCGTCGAACAAACATCCAACCTCGCCGCCGGACACATTCAACATCGCCGTCGAACCAATCATAATCTGACCTCGCCGTCAAACAACATTCAACCTCGCCGTCGAACAAACATCCAACCTCTGACCTGGGGTTCACCCCCGGTAAATGGAACAAAAGGTACACTTGCGTATTTGAAACTACTCCGCTGGGAATGAGAGACTTAACTGAGCACACTCTGATCTGGGGTGCACCCTCAGAACCATAACGAACATTCGCATACTACTGCATACTGAGTTCACCGTAGAACTTCAACATTAAAGATATATGAAACCCTGGCCCCTGGCCACTTCCAGCTTCCGCTAGAAAAGATCTTCAAGTACTTCTGAAGATGGAATCCTTGGCCTTCAAGGATAGATGAAACCCTGCCCCTGGACACTCCAGATCCGCTGGAGAATCTTCAAGTTCTTCTGAAGATAAACATCCTTGACCTTCAAGGATAGATGAAACCCTGCCCCTGGCCACTCCAGATCCGCTGGAGAATCTTCAAGTTCTTCTGAAGATAAACATCCTTGACCTTCAAGGATGTAAACTTTGCCCGTCGGCAACTCTGCAGGAGGTATCTTCGACTTCAGCCTGAAGAAATGGTCCTTGGCCTTCAAGGATACATGGATCTGCCTTCAGGCAACTCCACCTCTGCTATAGAGCATCCGTGACTTCAGCCAGGGATATACTTCGGCCTTTAGTCCGAAAAATGAATCCTAGGTCATTCATGACCTTGGGGGATAACCTTGCCCTTAGGCACCTTCACTTCAGCTTAGGAAATCTGTGACTTCAGTCAGAGAAATGGTATCCTGAGCCATTCATGACTCTACGGGGATTCAAACATTTTTTTGCCTTCAGGCAAAACTCCGCTTCAGCTGGAGAAACATCTTCGACTTCAGTCATAAGAAAAACTATTCACTCGATTGCAATCAATCATCACCTCGGGACAACTGACGTGGTCTTCAGACCAACACGGATCATCTTGTTATATCTACAAACTTTGGAACCTTGTCTTTAGCCACACGTTGATTCATCAACAAGGAAATCTGAATTCACAGGAACCTTCTGATATCGCCTTCAGGCGTTTACGAAGTCAATCTTCAGATTAGACATTGCTGTTGGAGCAGACGTATCACGGTGCTAAGGACTCCAAGAATCATCTTGAACAAACAATCAGTCGGGCACCTCCAAGAATCATCTCGAACTGCTGACCTTTCTGGAGACTTTTATCTGCTAGGGATCCCTGGAATCTTCCTGGGCAAACCTTGCTGGGGACACTACCGGGGAGCTCAAGAATCATCCTAAGCAAACAACTCGGGAAGCTGCGCGGAGGTCTTAAGAGTCATCTTAAGCAGACGGCCCTGCGGAGGAATTCAAGAATCGTCTTAAACTGAAGACTTCGCCGGGGGTCTCAAAAATCATCTTGAGCGAGCGACCGTGGGGATTACACCGGGGTCTTTAAGAATCATCTTAAGAAAGCGACCTCGTTGGGGGAGACCGTCAGGAATCGTCCTGAGCAACTGGTCCTTTGGTGGAACACCTGTAAGACAAGAATGATAGTAACCTAGATCATGCTTTTGATGTGTATGCTTCTGCGCCATGCCCCACACGGTGGGAATGCTATGCGTTTATACTAAATGCTATGCAATGTTAAATGCTATGCAATGCTGTCAGCGAAATAAATGCCGGGGGGAGCTCTCCTGTCCAGGAGAAAGAACTACTCAGATAGAGGAATCATCCTGCTGAGGAGAACGTGGACATGCCAATATCAATGGGACTCCGCTTGGGGAATTAATCTTCTGCGGACTGCTGCAGGGAAAACAACTTCAGCTGATTGCTGCAGTGGACGAAACTGTACGAGAACCTGGACCTGCTGATATCCATCGCGAGAATAAACTGCGTGGCCGCCTCGGCTACTCTTTTGGGGATAACAACTCTGCGGGGAGACAACTTCAGCTGCTCCACACTCCACTGGGGAAGAGGGAATCATCCAACTTCAGGAGAGCATACGACTCTTATGGGGAATCTCTATTCCACTGGAGACTTCAGTCTGGCACCATCAGTTGCTGCATACTTCTGTGAATCCTGCACTTGTGACCCGGTGCTGGGGGGAGAACACTTGCTTCAGCGACTTTACTGGGGAAACACGAGCTTCGGCACCCGAACATTCCTATGAGACCTGCACTTGTGACCCGGTGCTGGGGGCATGGGCTTCGGCCTTTGACTCAACTGATGAGGCGACGTTCCTTCAGGATGCGTCCGCTTGGGGACGAGAATCCTCTCTGCCTGGGGAGACATATCAATGCTCACTATCCTGCGTTCAGATTCTGCGGTGGAGAGACTACTGAACTCTGCTGGAGAAGGAGGACTCGCCCTGCTTCGGGGATGCGCACGGCACATCGTCTGGGAGGTGCTACACCTGCAACAACACAAACAAACAGACAAGATACCCTCCTCAAAGGGGCCTATCAAGGTTATTATCTCGTGACAACATTCAGGTAATTAATTGTTTCAACAATCAATGGGCCTAGGCCCGTGAGTTTATGTATGCGCATTTTATCAAAAAACATCGGCGTTTTCATTCGCAAACCAAACAGATAAATGCTAAACAGACAAGCAGAATTGCTGAATAATGTGCATTTTATTGATGATGAACCCCTGAATGGGTAAATAAATGTTTTACAACAGAGGCAAGCTCCTGGAATGAGGAAGCTGCGCAAAAATAAAACATAAATATACATCAGTATATACAAATGTCGGCGACGAGGCGTAGACGAACACCATGAGTTGATCCCTCTAAGACCCACTCGACTTCGATACTTCCCCTGACGTTTCAGCTTCGGGAGAGATTGATTCAGATAGACGGCCCTCAGGTCTTCCAAACCACAAAACAATGAAAGTCCACACGGAACGCAGTCATTTGCTCATTCAAATCCCTAACTTTTGCGTGAATCGCCCTTTACGGGTTTTCAGTTCACCGGGATACCCTTTTTTGCCGAAGCTGCCCAGTGTAGGTTTTCGACTTCGCGGGTGTACATTTTTTCAATATATCCCTAATTTTTGCCCGAACCTTTTATTCTGTTTTTGGTTCGCCGGGATGCCCCTTTTTTGCCTGGACTCTTTCCTTTTTGGTCCAGCGGGTCTCTTTCAAGCAAAGTATTTTTTAACTGCGTCCGCGTTCATCGGGGATGCAAAATCTTCACCATCCATCGTGGACAACAACAAAGCTCCTCCCGAGAAGACCTTGCTGACGACATACGGCCCTTCGTAATTCGGAGTCCATTTGCCCCGGTGATCGGAGTGTGGCGGAAGAATCTTCTTCAGGACGAGATCACCCGTTTGAAAGCTTCTAGGACGCACCTTCTTATCATAAGCTTTCTTCATTCGGCTTTGGCACAGGCGACCAAATGCAATCGATGCTAACCTCTTCTCGTCCATCAGGCTGAGTTGGTTCAAACGATTAGTAATCCATTCTGCCTCGTCGAGTTTCACATCAACCAAAACTCGCAAAGAAGGAATCTCCACTTCTAACGATAGGACAGCTTCCATACCGTACACCAAGGAGAAAGGAGTTGCCCCGGTCGACGTACGCACCGTCGTACGATAACCGTGCAAGGCGAACGACAGCATCTCGTGCCAATCTTTATACGTCACAACCATCTTCTGAACAATCTTCTTGATGTTCTTGTTGGCGGCTTCAACAACGCCATTCATCTTCGGCCGGTAAGGAGATGAGTTGTGGTGTTCAATCTTGAAGCTCTGGCACAACTCCTTCATCATCTTGTTATTCAAATTCGAACCATTATTAGTAATTATCCGCTCGGGAATTCCATAACGACAGATGATGTCCCTCTTTATGAATTTAGCTACCACCTGTTTGGTCACGTTAGCATACGAGGCTGCTTCCACCCACTTGGTGAAGTAGTCGATAGCTACCAGAATGAAACGATGACCATTGGATGAAGTGGGCTCGATCTTGCCTATCATGTCGATGCCCCACATGGAGAACGGCCAAGGGGAGGACATGACATTCAATGGGCACGGCGGCACATGAACTTTATCAGCATAAATCTGGCATTTATGACATCTCTTCGCGAATCTGAAGCAATCCGACTCCATCGTCAGCCAGTAATATCCTGCTCTCAGGATCTTTCTCGTCATGGCATGCCCGCCGGCGTGCGTACCAAATGTGCCTTCATGGACTTCTTCCATGAGTATATTTGCCTCCTTCTCATCTACACATCTGAGTAGCACGAGATCGTGGTTTCTCTTATACAGCACTCCATCAGGATTGAGATAAAAGTTTCCAGCTAGCCTCCTTAGAGTCTTCTTATCCTGGGTTGACGCACCCGCAGGATACTCCTTAGTCACAAGGAAGGTCTGGATATCGTGGAACCATGGCTTGCCATCGGCGGCATCTTCAATTGCAAAGACAAATGCCGGTCTATCAAGACGCGAAAGTACAATTCTTGGAGCCTCATTCCAATAATTGACCTTATACATTGAAGCCAACGTGGCTAAGGCATCCGCCATCTGATTTTCAGCCCTGGGTACATGATGAAGTTCCACTCGGTCGAAGAACGGAAGCAGCCTCCTGGCATAATTCATGTACGGCACTAGATTCGCTTGACGAGTTTCCCACTCCCCTTTAATCTGATTGATTACAAGCGCTGAGTCACCATATATGTCTAGATTCTTGATTCTCAAATCGATTGCCTCTTCTAGACCCATAATACATGCTTCATACTCTGCTTCATTGTTGGTGACTGGAAACGTCAGTCTCGCAGTAAACGGGATGTGGGATCCGTGAGGAGTCGTGATCATAGCCCCGATACCACTTCCATAGGAATTAACCGCTCCGTCGAATATCAACTTCCACTGAGACTTCCTATCTGGCCCCTCATCGGGCAATGGCTCATCGCAATCCTTCGCTTTGAGAAACATAATATCCTCGTCAGGGAATTCGAACTTCATCGGCTGGTAGTCTTCGATTGGCTGTTCGGCAAGGTAATCAGACAATACGTTTCCCTTAATGGCTTTCTGGGAGACGTACTGAATATCATATTCCGTTAGCACCATTTGCCATCTGGCAATCCTGCCTGAAAGAGCCTGCTTCTCGAAGACGTACTTGATCGGATCCATCTTCGAAATTAGCATAGTGGTGTGGTTGAGCATATACTGTCGTAGACGTTTGGCGGCCCAAGCTAATGCACAACACGTCTTCTCCAGCATCGAGTATCGAGATTCACACTCAGTGAACTTTTTACTCAAATAATAAATGGCATGCTCCTTTCTGCCCGTCTCGTCGTGCTGACCGAGAACACACCCCATACTATTCTCCAGAACCGTCAGGTACATGATTAATGGTCGTCCAGCCACTGGGGGTATCAAGATTGGAGGTTCTTGAAGATACTGCTTTATCTTATCGAATGCCTTCTGGAAATCTTCATTCCAAGTAATCGCCTGATCTTTCTTTAAGAGCTTGAACATCGGTTCACAAGTGGCCGTGAGCTGAGAAATAAACCTGGCAATGTAGTTTATTCGGCCCAAGAAACCACGAACTTCTTTTTCTGTTTTCGGCGCTGGAATTTCTTGGATAGCTTTTATTTTTGCAGGATCAACTTCAATCCCTCGTTCACTAACGATAAACCCCAATAACTTTCCGGACCGCACTCCGAAAGTGCACTTGTTAGGATTCAGCCTCAGCCTGAATTTCCTAAGCCTCTGAAAAAGCTTCAACAAGTTGACCAGATGCTCTTCCTCCGTTTGGGACTTTGCAATCATGTCATCAACATAGACCTCGATCTCATGATGAATCATATCATGAAACAAAGTTACCATTGCTCGCTGGTAAGTGGCTCCTGCGTTCTTCAGACCGAAGGGCATTACCTTATAGCAGAATGTTCCCCAGGGGGTGATAAACGTCGTTTTCTCCATGTCCTCCGGTGCCATCTTAATCTGATTGTAACCGGAGAAGCCATCCATGAACGAAAACACGGAAAACTGGGCTGTGTTGTCGACCAACACATCGATATGAGGCAACGGGAAATCATCCTTAGGGCTCGCCCTGTTCAAATCCCGATAATCGACGCACATGCGTACCTTACCGTCCTTCTTCGGTACAGGCACTATGTTGGCGACCCACGGAGGGTAAGTGGTAACGGCTAGAAATCCTGCGTCCAACTGCTTCTGGACTTCTTCTTTGATTTTTACAGCCATGTCTGGTCTCGTCCTCCTAAGCTTCTGCTTGACTGGAGGGCAATCTTCTCGCAACGGCAAGCGATGAACCACGATATCAGTGTCAAGTCCGGGCATATCTTCGTATGACCAAGCAAAGACGTCACTATACTCTCGAAGCATCTCGACCAGTCTATGCTTGACATCATTCTGCAGCGCAGCCCCTACTCTGACATTCCTGACGAGCTCTTCAGAACCCAGATTTACAATCTCAATATCCTCCTCGTGAGGCAGAATAACCTTTTCCTCTTGTCTCAACAAGCGGGCCAACTCTTCCGGAAGGTCTTCGTCTTCATCAATCTCATCCTCGGCTTGATATATCGAGCAATCAAAGTCGTAGTGAGCCGTAGAGGGTCCAGAGTCGATGTCATCTGTTATGTGGTTCCTGCAATAACAAGGGTTAAGTTTAAAGCAAGAATATGCAGGTAAGCACAAACCTCGTTGCCATTTTGCTGTTTTTTAGAATAAAAATAAAACAGGAATAACAGAGAGCACAATATTTGAGTACGAAGAAAACGCCTTTTATTTATTAACAAAATGCATACACATAATCCAACAAGGCCCTGACGGTAAAACCACTATGCCCCGGGCAGGACATAGGGTTGTACAAAGATTGTAAAAAGCAAATCATTACTCTTCACTTGTCAGCTTGATAATCTCCTTGATGGTCCAATTGTTGAGGCGCTCGCCCGGCTTGCTCGGCTGCATCCAGGCGTCAAGATCGCAATCGCTATCCCCGCTGTCCTCAGACGCAGCGTTAATGCTCTCGAAAATTACTCCCCCCTTGGTGAATAGGATCGGCCCTTTCCCACGAGACGAGCTGCCAGAAGAAGATGAAGCTTCAGATTCAGGAGAATATCCCAATCCAAACTTATCCTGCTTGATTGGTATATCCAAAACATGCCCCCAGCCTGGGGTGGAACCGGCTTCGACAACGACACGAGCTTCCTTAAACGAGGAGAGATTCATCTCTTGCTTCTCTGCGACGACAGGAGCTACCTCTTTCCCCTTGACGGTTTCAAATGCTTGGCAGAGCGTTTCATGAATCTCGCCATCCATTTCAACGTATTTAAAGGACAACAAGTGGCTCACCATAATGTCCTCTTCACCACAGACGGTTACTATGCTGCCCCTGACAGCATATTTAAGCTTTTGATGCAGCGTGGACGTCACGGCACCAGCAGAATGGATCCATGGCCGACCTAAGAGGCAACTGTAGGCAGGCATGATATCCATGATATAGAAAACCGTATCGAACGTCTCTGGACCAACCTGAATTGGCAGGGTCAACTCTCCGAATACGTGGCGCTTGGTTCCGTCAAAGGCTTTCACTACCAGATCACTGGGCGTGCAAAGCAATCCACGGGTATCTAACTTCATCAGGGCCTTCTTCGGGAGCACATTAAGCGAGGAACCCGTATCTACCAGGACATGTGACATAATAGTGCCCCTGCACTCTATCGAGACGTGCAAGGCGCTATTGTAATCTCTTCCTTTAGGAGTCAGCTCTAGATCTGTAAAACCCAGCCCATTACCAGCATTAACATGGGCCACCACCTCTTCCAGCTGATTTACTGATATCTCCTACGACACGTATGCAGCGTTTAATACCTTCAGCAAGGCGTTGCGGTGCGCCTCAGAACACAGCAACAAGTTAAGAATCGAGATCTTTGACGGAGTCTGATGAAGATGATCTACAATCTTGTAGTCACTCTTCTTGATTAGTCGCATGAATTCCTCAGCATCTTTAACTAGCAAATCTTTTTTTGCCCCAGAAGGGACTTCCTCAACAGCTTTACCTTTACCCTTGTCAGCAGCATCAGCTCCGACCACTTTCTCTGCTGCAACCTCTGCTGGCGCGAACACTCTACCGCTTCGAGTGATGCCACTGACTCCGGTAAGATTCTGCACGGTCGATCCGTACGGCTCAAGCTCTATCTTCTGACTATTGCAGTAGACTTCGGCGCCGTAATGCCATGGAACAGCATTAGTGCTTTCGAATGGGATCGGTCCGGCCCTGGTGATAGTAATAGTAGGTGGTCGGGGCGCAGAAATAGTAATAGGGTGACGAGGAATAGTAATGGTAGCAACTTCATCTGCCTGCTTCAGCACGACTTCCCCTGATGCACTTTCTATGCTCCGGCTGAACTGCAAAATACCCTCGGACATCAGACTTTGGATACCTTCGATCAGCTGCTCACACCCGTCAGGAAGTGTAGCACAAGCCATACATAACTCTCCACATCCAGGAAAGAAGCCCTTCTTCAGTAACTTAGCCTTGACAAAACTAAGCGGCGTCTTCAACTCTTTGACATCAGTCAGCAAGTCCGCACTCTCCTCAGTGATAACGGCATTCACTCCGCCTCCCTTATGATGAGGCATAGGGTTCTTGGTAACGTTGGGCACGCTATCAGAAAAGTTGATAACCTTGGCGTCCACCAAGTCCTGGACTTTGTGCTTAAAAGCTTTACAATTCTCAATCGTATGGCCTGGTGCCCCAGTATGGAACTCACAAGTAGCATTGGCATCATACCCCGGTGGTGGTGCCCCTGTTAAGGGAGCCATTGTCCTCTTTTGAACTAATTGGAGTTGAAGCAACGTTTGCAGAAGCTGTGCATACGACATAGGAGGAGTTTCAAAATGACGATTTGCCATAGGAGCCCGATTCTGATATCTTCTATACCCCTGGTTATTCTGCTGCTGCTGCGGCGGCTGCGGCTGCGGTGGAGCAGCTGGGATGTTTATGCTAGCAATCTGAGGCTGAGGGCCCTTGCCCTTTCTCCGAGCATTAGTGACAGCACTGGCATCTCCCTCTCGACGCTTGCCAGCGTAGGGTTTCTTACTACTTCCTCCAGCTGAGGATGATTCGCCCTAAATTTTTCCGATCTTTATACCGTTCTCAACATGCTCGCCCATGGTGATGAGAGCCGAGAATGTTCCAGACATGCCACTGACCAGCTTTTCATAGTAGATTCCAGGAAGGGTAGCCACGAACATTTGCACTAGCTCACGCTCAACCATCGGCGGTTGAACCCGAGCAGCCAATTCACGCCACCGCTGGGCGTACTCTTTGAAGCTTTCATTGTTCCGCTGTGAGAGATTCTGAAGCTGAACTCGGTTGGGGGCCAAGTCGATATTGTATTGATAGTGGAGGACGAACACTTCTGCGAGGTCTTTCCAGGTGCGCACAGTAGCAGGCTCCAGGCCCATATACCATTCGAGTGATGGACCAGAAAGACTATCCTGAAAGAAGTGCATCAGCAACTTCTCATTGTCAGAATAGGCGGACATCTTTCTATAATAAGATCGGAGGTGAACGCGGGGGCAGGTAGTACCCTTATACTTCTCGAAGACGGGCACCTTGAACTTGTGAGGCACCTTAAAATCGGCAATCAATCCGAGCTTGGACATGTCAACGCCCAATGTGTTCTGATTTTCAATGTCTCTCATCTTGTCTTCCAGCGCTTTGAACCGGAGTCGAGCCTCAGCGTTCAACTCTGCCTCTACACCTCTCTGAGAGAATATGTCATCCTGGTGGTCCTCCAGCCACGGTTGAGGCACCAACAGGTTTCCTGCACCAGCATTGCCGTTGATCGGCCCTATGTTAACATTGGCTCCCAAACTACCATTGCCGACGCCTGCCGCATTGAGCCCGATATTAGTCATCAGATTGCCGTTAGCACTGCCGTTGCCCCCGACAACAGGAACAACATTCTGTGGAGCGTCCACTGGAGGAGGAGTAGGCACAACCCCTCCATGAAGTATGCCATTACTGTCAACCCTGGAGATCAGGGGTTGAACCAAAGTACGAAGCTGGTCCTGCCCATTAGCGACCACCTGCATCAGCTCCATAAAACGATCCATCCGTTCACGGAGCTCTTGAACATCTGACTGCACCTGGTCCATTATCCTTGTCTGATTAGCGTGAGTTGAGTAGCGGTGGATGAGTCTTTGATCAATCCTGGAGACCGGAGACAACTCGGAACCTGAAAAACCTGTTAACAATAAAGGTTAGGAAAAGCAATAAGATATACACCATGCAAATATGCTCCATGCAAATGCATGCGTGTGTCTGTGTACGTGGGAGATTTCCCCCCGATCCTAGTGCCTTAGTGACGGTGCTGATAATAATAAGAGGAAGAAGAAATCCGAGCCCAATCATAGAAACATCAATCTCATATATATATATGGAAAGGCCTGTCAAGGCAGTACACAGTATCAGCGAGTACAAACAGATCAACAACATGACCCCAGCCAACAAGTCTGGTGATGGTCAGCATACATCAAAGATCAAAACACCAGGAATACAACTAGTCAAGTACGGCCACGGGCGCGATACTCTGCTAATAACTCCTTCGTATCTGGATGATCCGGCAAAGCGAGCAACCCCTCGACGAGTAGTTCCCTCTACCTGATGGTATGCTGGAGCCCCTGAACTGAACTCTCCCAAGCTCCTTCGCCAAAGCAATCCTCCAGTTTCCGCTTCTTAGACTCAAACATCCGCTTATGCTCCTTCAGGTTAGCAAGAGCTTTGTTGAGACGGCTTTCGGCGGCGTATCTGCGGGCGGTCTCTTCATCAAACCTCCGCTCACTGTCCTTTACCTCGGCTTCTAGCTTAGAAATCTGCAGCATCAGCTTGTCTTCTCGCTCCTTCCTGGTAGCCATGGAGGTCTTCCAATGTTGGTCGAACTTAGATATCCTCCGATATGCCTCCTCCAAATGCTGCTTCTTCGTGGCTAGTACATCATTAGCAGCCCTGAAGTCTTGACCTAAGCGTTCCCGATCAACAATCTGCTTTGCTAAGTCTGCACCCAGTTGGTTCACCGACTCTGTTTGCTTTTTGAGAGCATGCACGGCTTCGTTCCTCTCACTTCGAAGCCGAGCTAACTTCTTCTCTAGCTCTGCATTTGCCCTCTTCAGTTCATCAAGCTCGGCTAGTATCTGATTGTGCTGATGAATAGACACAGTGGTAGGCCCTTCAACTGGTGGAGGACTCTCTGGTCTGACATGAGGGAATGGCATCCCTATAGCGCCGACTCTGGCTCTGATCCAGGCTGAATAAGGAGGGTAGGCTTGGCTGTTGCTCTTTCCCAACAAAGGCTTCCCTCTCGTGCTGATATTGTTCCACGCATACTGAAGCTTGGACAACAAATCCCCCTCTAGAGTACCTGTGAGGTACAGAGATTCCTGTACCTCCTCCTCCTTCGGCGGAGTCCTCAAAG
Source organism: Lathyrus sativus (assembly GCA_963859935.3). Classification (NCBI taxonomy): domain Eukaryota; kingdom Viridiplantae; phylum Streptophyta; class Magnoliopsida; order Fabales; family Fabaceae; genus Lathyrus; species Lathyrus sativus. The sequence continues at coordinate 541,565,279 of OZ012739.1, read as the reverse complement.
CGTATGCGAACTGACGAACTAGCAATGATGGATTTTAGTTGATGCAACCCTTCCTACCTATCAGAGGTACATTAGGAAACCCACTACAACTGAAGATCAACTCGGTGCCTAACCTGTCTCTGTCAACGAACCAATCAATATCTTCTGCCGACAAGCTCATCAGACGCTCAGGCCACTCAGCTGTGGCTGCAGACAAGACAGAAGAACCCTTCTTGGGCAAATGACTATCAAACCACCTGTACAGCAACGGTACGCAGCATGAGACATTCTTCCCTCTCCGGTTCTCATTCTTGTAATGCACTGAATGGTAGACGTCTCCGATCAGAGTAGGGACTGGATTCCCTGAGGCAAATATGTGGAATGCATCAAAGTCCACGAAATCAGGCATGCCGGGGAATAGGATAATGCCATATATGCATAAAGCAAGGATGGCGTTGAACGCGTCCCAACATTTGTCCTTAGCACACTGCTGAGCCTTAGCTATCAGAAACTGCAGAGAGAACCCTGGGACCTTGTTCCAACTCGTCACCACTAACTCAGAAGCGCTCAAATGGAGTGATGAAGCCAAACCAGCCAGATCAGGCTCAGCGTCCATGTGTACGAAAGGCATCTGCCTTTTGATAGGCACACCCAGCATAGCAGCATACTCCTCCAATGTCGGCGCGAGAACAAAGTCATGAAAAGTGAAACACCTCAAGGGAGGGTCATAAAACTGCAGAAGAGCATGTAACCCATTCAACTCGGACGTAGAAGGCTTGCAAACCAGACTAAGCAACCTGCCATAAGACTTCCTGAACCTGTCCTTCACAGAATCCCCTGCCAGGGCTATCAAACCAGTCAGCTTCGACACATCGGGGGTCGGGAACTTGTATGCAACAGTCTTCCTGAGAGAGGCCATAATAACAGCAGAAGGCGAGAAATCCGGGATCGGGGAAACGGTACCTGCAACACAGACACACGTTAATGGAATGCAGATGAATGCGCAAAATAATGCAAAATGCGGGCATGCAATAATATATCCAGGTAGCTGCTGTGGAGATTTGGTATCAACAGTCACTGATGAGAAGAAAACCCCGGTGCAAAACCACTGATCTGATCTGCTGAGAATAACCATCTGATAGGACCGAGATCAAAATTCTGCTCTGACAAGAATAAGGGCCTGATAATAAGGACCCCAGGTGCAAGATCAAGTAACATCTGTTGATGAAGTCTTCAGACCCCACTCAAAATATGCCCTATCAAGAACAAATAACATCTGCTGATGAGATCTTCAGACCTCACTCAAAATCTGCTCTATCCTGAACAAACCACTGATGATAATGCACTGATCAAAGCCTGCTCTATCAAGAACAGACAAATACCCGATGATAAGATCCTCTGACCAAACTCTTGCTCTATCAAGAACACATCTGTAACTGAGAACCCAACATAACTGATTCGCTGTCAAGAAAACCAGGTAGTCTGAAGGTCTAAGTTTCCTGCAATAAACCCAGTCCCGCTCACAGGTATGGACCTAGACTGACTCAAGGTACGGCATCCTATGCGTTCATCAGCGTCACAGACTTTCAAAACTGATGATACGATTCCCAGAAGGAGTGGCATCATCAAGTCCTGAAGAGGCCTCACTTAGCTGAATCACAAATGATCGGTCCCCAGAGTCGACAATCCACCAAACAGCAACCGTCTCAACCCAAAGGGTCGAAAGTGAAGCCAACCGGATGAACCTCGTCTGAGCGTGGATTTCATGAGACACTAGTGCCTGCAAAGCAAGCACGCGCCCACTAATTTCCACTCTAAGTCTATGGTGCACTCAAGCCTGGGTCTGGCTTCTCACTCATTAGAACTCCCATCCCACAACAGCACAAATAATCATATTTTGCTGAATATAAAAATGCGGGAAATAAAGTGCGAGAAGTAAAAATGCGATAAATAAACGCAACCCAACAATCAAACACACAAACGATAGGATTGACTCGCACAGGGAACCGTTGGAGTCCCCAGCAGAGTCGCCAGCTGTCGCTTGCGCGAAAATAAGGTGTCGGCAAAACAGAAGAGTCGCCACCTTTCGTTATTTATCCCTCAGAGCGGGAAAGGAAACGATCGGAAAAACCTGACGAAAAAGGGTAAGACAAGGTCATCGCAACCGTTGTCTGGGTTCGGGAGTCGGTTACGCAAGGGGAAGGTATTAGCACCCCTCACGTCCGTCGTACTCGACGGGATCCTCGCTTGTTTGTTTACTTGGACGGGTTGGTTATAATCTATCTACCTATCAAGGCTGGCTGAAAAAGAAAAGAAAAATGACTCGGCAAAGCGTCGCACTTTATGCCTACGTATTCTCATCAGAGAACGAGAAATCAGAGTCAACGTAGTTCGGCCTACGAAGGGTTATGGGGGAAGGTAGCTCGCCAAGACATCGCCATCTTGTGCCTACGTACTCTCAACAGGCATGAGAGATCAGAGCTCACGTAGTTCGGGAAACTACGGCTTATTTCCTGAAAGAAGTGTTTTTTATTGTATTTGCGATATCAACCGCACTAGAGACTATGACCTGAGAGTGAATGCGTCGCATGTCACCCAAAGGGTACCATACTAAACATCCAGACTGTGGAAAAGAAACTCTTCCACAATCCTTTCTCAGATAGCTTAAGGCTCGTAACGTACGAAAGAAATCATTCATGATTACTGTATCTTGAACTGCTTTGAGATGAGAAGAGAACAGGCCCAACTAGGAGGGAGACTATCAAGTCCTACTGTTATCATGCCATGGATTCATCCTATGGTTGAAGTTTGAACAGGGAACTCCTAGATGTTGTCATGCATAGGTTTCAACCTAAAAGTCTATCATCAAATCCTTATCAAAGGAAATGAGAGTCCTAAGGGATCATATCAATGATACACCAAAACAGACAAAAGCATCAGCTTTAACAGTAAAATGCGTGCAATGCAAGTGAGGGAGGAAATGTGTGTGGGGCTTCAGCCTCCACAAGCTCGTCTCAACCTCAAGCCAGTCATGAAATAACAGTAATCATACTGGAATATAAAACAACATACTATCAAGCAAAATACAGTAAACTGCAATCATACAGATAAAATGAAAACATGCTATCCAGCAAAATAAACACATGGGCAAGGGAGCTGGGCTCTACCGAATACCCGCAAGCAAAGCCACGCAATAACAATACAAGCAGAGGGAGCAACTCAACCTCTAATGCAATCATGCTCTTAAACTGAACTTGTTCTAGATGAACCTAGTCTAATGCAACAGACAAATCAAACAAAATAAACAATACAGAAAAGAAAAACAGAAGAAAAGCCTCAGCTCCTCCAGCAGCAACTCAGTCTTCAGACTTCAACAATCTTCAAGGAATCATCCTCTTCAAAGCTTCAACTTCTATCTTCAATGGCTCAAACACTCCAGCAAACAAGATTCAGTCAACAAGATGAGGTGAGGATGTTACAGTGCTCACTGACTTCCAAAGGATGCCATTGAGGACTTAACATCAAAGGGAAAGGCTCTCTCAAAGTTCTACCTCAGAGGGCAAGGTCACTAATCCCTCAAAAGGAGAGAGGTGAATACCCTCAAGGGACTTTATGTCACAGAGAAGGAAGGAGGTGAACAAAACACTCCTTGTTTATTGAATGGAAGTATCCTATATAGGGCTCTGCCTATGCACCTATAAACCTATAAACAAAACAAACAAAAGCTGTGCTAAACTCCTCTGCAAGGTCTTCAAAGCTCCAATGATGATCCACAAGGTCTTCAACTCAATCTTCAAAGCTCACACACTCAAAAGAGAAGAAAAGAAAACAATACAATACAAACTATGCCTTTAAGCAACACACATACTAACCATACATCCAAAAATCAAATAAAAATACTAAAACACCATACAATATTCTAGCAAAATTCTAGGGGACTCTATACATACTTACCCTTAACCCATATATTCCCCATACACTAATTTGGCCTATAAACCCCAAAACAAAATGGTTCAAATCTACTTATACAACCTAAAACCCTAATTTGAGCACCTAAATGTCAAACAATCAAACTACATCAAATTTTAGTCTAAAAATTGAGAATTAAATCCTACATGAACTAGGGTTCAATATCTAACTATGCCAAAAAGAATGGCCCAAAAATCCTAAGGGAAAGTCCTAAAACAAATTGTACAAAATCAAGTATCAAACAAAATCAATTAAAAATACTATTTACAAGAAAATATGCTAAAAAATATTAAAAGAAAAATAAAATGGAATTTTATTTTTTTACATTTTTCTAGACAAAATCATGAATATGTGGAAAAAAGAAGAAATGAAAAATATTGATTTTTGGATTTTTTATGAATTTTTGAATATGCAAAGAATTAAAAGAAATTAAAATAAAAGAATATAAGAAATAAAGGGGAGGGGGTGTCAAAAGTAACACGCCTCAGTTCATTTATGATTGGGCCAGGAATGTGGGAGGTGTGGATAGAAACCAATTGCTGAGGCCCAGGTCTATCAACTGACCAAAACGGTGCGTTTGGATTAGTAGAACGCTGCGTTTCATTTGCTTCAGACTCCCTCCATTTTTGAAATTGAATTGGGGCCGTGCGATCATCTGAATTAGTCAAGGATCTGAGACAATCCAACGGTGGCGCTTCATCGTCTCCAAACAAACCCTAGGGTTTTCAGAAAACCCTAATCCATGCAGGGATCTTCTTCAAGCTCGTTCTCACTGATGGCTGGATGAAATCAAGAAATTCCAAAAGCAAACTTGGTCTACCAATCACCCTGAACACAATGATACCACTAGTTGTCCCTGAAACCTCTTGTATCGTTCTAGCAGAAAGCTCCCTCATTAGGGTTCCACCATTTCCCTCTGATATCAATCTTAATGGAACTTCAAGCTAATGATCCAGAATTATTCTACATGTTTCCCTAACCAAACTACACAATACCATATCCATTAATACATCCTACACAGCTCATTAACAATCTTGCAAGAATTGGTACCCTGCCACGAAACCTCATGAATCCCTCTCAAACTTTCCATGATTGATAACCTATTGGTCTCTAATAGTTCTATGCTAACCACCTAGTCTAGAAGTGCATAAATAAGGAGGTACGAGTGCTTTTGCAAACCTGTTGCTTGATGATGGCAGGGGTAGTTCTCTTGCAATTCAACTCGTGCAACTCTCCAAAATGGATCTTTGATTGATGATTGAGGTACTGTATGCAAAAGAATTGAGAGAAAGTGCTTGAATCTTGTGTTTGATCTCAATATGCTCTTCTTGCAAATTCTTCAAAACAGCTTCAAACCTCCATGGATCTTCCTTCAATTTGGTATGCAATTGCTCCTGAAGATCAGAGTAGTGTGTTTGTGTGGAAGAACAGAATGGAGATGGAAGAGAAAGAGAGTTTGTTATGGAAATGCAAATGGAAGAATCTCACTTTTTCACACTCTAATCTCACCACTCACCAACAATTATCACCAAACCTGGCCTCATTGTGATTCACCCTTCTTATAGCAATCAAAAGAATGATCTAGATACATCTAGAAACTTGTGGAATCATTTGGAAAGTTTTAGAACTTCTCATGAAATGATACATTGGATATCCATTATCTCATGCCTTAGGCTTGCCAAATTGACTTTACAATCTCCTTATAAGAGATATTGAGAAAGAATGAGTGAAAAACATGCACTTCCTTGCCTTTGGTGAAGTTTTGTCAAGTTGCCTTATGATTCAAGTAACAACATTACAAAGTAACACCCATTTCTATGCTTCAAATCAAAATTTTACTTGAACCATTGTTTTTAAAATATTGTTTGGAGTCAAAATGACATATTGGATGACTCATTTTGGATTTGTACATCTCCTAAACCAATTTCCAACTTCAACTTTTTAAACTTATAAGCCATTTTTAGGTCATTTTTACCCAATCATGAAAATCCTTGCTACAAGCTCTTTCAATAACTCATGACCACTTTTCTAGACTTAAAATCCCATTTTGAACAACTTTCATGCTTTGAGTTTTTTCATTTGAGGCTTGGAAATAGGAGATATGGCCTTTGCTTAAAATGACCTATAACTGCCAAATGACCAAAATACCCCTGTCTTGTTCAGACCATAAGTTGAGTTCTACAAATCCTATCAAGGACTTCTAGTACTCTCTAGAAAGCTAAGAAGATGCTATTCAACATTCATGTTGACCAAGAGATCATAGGAATCATCCTACTAGGGAAAACGTTGTCTGCAAGTTGGGTGACTTTCAAGGACCCAGATTCACACACCTCAGCTGACCTGTAATTTGTCAAAACCATAACTTGAGCTCTGCAACTCCTATCAAGGACTTCTTCCACTCAAATTAAAGCTAAGAACAAGCTCTACAACATTCCTGTTGTGGGGAAGATGAGATATCAATCACATCTTGAGCTAAAACTGCCTAGAAGATAGGGATCAAATTAGGGTTTTTCACTGACAATCCTCAGAAAACCCTAACTCAAAACTTCTCAAACTCCTCAATCATGATGAGTTGGTCTAGGAATCATCTTTATAACATCTCCATACATCATTCCATGATCTCATGGCCCTTGGATTAGGTCTCAACCTTCTCCAAATCTTCAGCTGATCTAGGGTTGACCCAGTCAAAACCCTAATTCTACCATTCATGGCTGAATCTTCTGAATTCTTGCATAATGACCTCTCTGGGCTTCATGATGGCTTTCAAGACATCTCATAGGCTTTCTCCAATCTTCAAGTTCATTCTCAAAGTCTCAGAATCATCTGAGGAGCACCCATAACTCTCAAGCTATGAGGCACACAACCTTGGTTTCAACCCATTCCTCTGAGGATCTCCTGAACTTTCTGGTGAAGGTATCAAATTTCAAACACTTGATAGATAAATAAATGTTGGTCAAATTTTGGGGTGCAACAGTGCGCATTAGTGTTATGTGATGCATTTTGAAGTTTTCCAACAAACTCAAACACTCTCAAGTCAGGCCAATCACTCATACAAGATTCAAAAATGATATAGAATGATGCTAGGGAGAGATTTTGTGCAGTGCAAGGTGCATAGATCAAATTGTGTGGTGACATGGCATGGGATGTGCAAAATTTGAGCAAAATGCATGTTAAAATGGACAGTCATGACGCAGATAATTTCTATCACAAATGATCACTCAAACATGTTTCATATGCATTGGTGAGTGTATCTATCATTTAAAGGAAGTTCAAAACTCACTGGTATGGAAAATGGTATGTCAAGTTGCAAAAAGATAACCAAAATGCATGATGATGAGCAGATGCAGTTCAAAGTAAATTCAAGTCATTCTAATCATTCACACAACATTCATACATGATAAGAAGATGATCTCAACACTAGAACCTCAAGGAAACCACTTGCTATGAAGAATGTCATATCAGTTGCAAATTGCCAATGTAAAAATGCATGATAGAACTCAACTCTCAGTTTATGCACTAACTGGTTGGTTTAAGTGTGCAGACACTTCATACATGTGATATAAGTCATGTTTGATCAAGCAAGAAAGTTCAAAACAGTTTGGTTCAGAATGTGGCATTTGTGATGCAAGTGAGATGTGCTGAAGTGTGAAAACAGGAATTCTGAGTTACAACTCGAATTAAATCAAACCAGTCACTCATACATGTTACAAATGTGTATTGAAATGAGTTTAGCAATTAAGGTTGTCATGAAATGCATACAACAAGAATATGACCATCAAAATGCAGTTGTGTCAAACATGTGGAATGGGGCTGCCATGGTATGCTTTCACACAAATCACCACAAAATGACAATACATGACAATGTATGACTTAGAGATAGTTAGAACATCATATACCTCTTGTTGACCAGCCTTGAGCAAGCTAAAAAGCTTAGAAACCCAGAGATAAACCTTCCTTTGCAATGAGATGAAGCTTACTTCCTCTTGAAGCAACAAAACCAAACCTCAAGACAGTTGGAGTTAGGTAATTTCCAGCTGGTTTTTTAGAGCTTAGACACTTGATACATGATGTATAGGAGGTGTTAGGAGTGTTTAATCATCAAGAAACAGCTTGGATCAAGTTTTGGCAAGTCTTGAGGCTTATGGTCAAACTTCCATGGTGTGACAGTTGACTTTTGTGAAAATGAGTTTTTTGGGTGGTTAGAAGGTGTGAACACCTTCTATATGGTATATATGATTTGTGTGGATGCTGATTAGTGGCTTGGAAGTGGTGGAACTGGTCTTGAGCAGAGTTTTACTAAAGACAGTTTTTTGATGAAAATGGAGGTTTTTGAACTTTGGAACTTTTGAGAGAATGAGGAAAGGTTGAGAGCAATGTTTCTCTTGGTTTTTAGAGGATGCTCTGGTGTGGTTTGCAGATGGTGAGAATGCCTCTATTTATAGGAGGAATGAGAGTGAGGACAGCTTGGTAACTTGCCACTTTTGGAGGGAGTTTCATGAGTTTTCTTTGAAAAATCTTGCAAAATCTTCTCATATCAACTCCATGGTTCAATGAAGATCAGAAAACTCAAGTGGATATGGGCATGAAATGACTGAGGTGAGCTTAGAGTGTGTAGAATGCCTGCTGCAACAGTTTAGAGTGAAAAAGTTTCTCTCTCCTTCTTACACATTTCAATATTATATTGCATAATCCTTGCAACTTGCCTCTCTCTCTTCACATCTCATTTTTTCTGTCATTCTCTTTCTCTGCACATCTAAATATCATAATGCATCATGATCCAAGGGTGGAGAGTGGTTAGAGATGAAAAATCCTGATTTTGAGAAGTTGGTTCAAGTGGATTTTTAGGTGTGACAGACCCAACTTCAAGGCACCATAACTCCTAGCTCATAAATCTCCTTGGGGAGTTCTTGCACTTTTTAGAAAGCCCTTGTGTAGCTCTACAACTTTCATGTTTTGGGAATTTCCAAATTCTTGATGGAACTAGGTTGAAAAACCTTTCAAAGTACTGAAAAAAAGTGGTTTGTATGGCCAGAATTTGGGAAATTTCACTAAGTCTTTTACCCTTGAAAAATGATTTTTGCTATAACTCCAATTCCATGCATTTTTTGAATATGGACCACTGTGGGACTTTTGTAGGGTTTGTCAAGACCTTTCAAACAAGCTTAGAACCACTCCAATTGGATGTGTGGTTGAGGAGTTATGGTCTTGCCCCTTTCGAAACCCTAATTCCCGATTTTTGCAATTACTTCCTAACCCTTGATCCAATGGTCATGAAATTTTATGGAGAGGTGTAATATGATATAAGGAACATTTTTCATTCACACCTTGAAGTCAAATTCCTCATTGTTGGAGAGTTGAATTTTGGTCAACTTTTCGATCGATCGGTGTCTACCGAGTCGCCCGTTGGTGATTCGGACATCCTGAGGACTTGAAACTCTTTGGATGGGCTTTACTAAGCCATAGGAGCTTAATGGACCTTGATCCCATCATTGAAATACTCTTTAAAACAAAGGTCAAACTACAGTTGACTTTTCCTAATCGGAAATCCTAATCGGGCGTCTTGAACTGCACTGTTCTTAATTCTTGGGTGACCACCTCAAATTCAATTCATACTTGATCCAATGGAGTATATTTGATCTTGTGGAGACTTATTTGAAGTTGAATCAATCCAAAACATTGATTGGTCAGATCATTGAAATCCCGATTTTGACGGTACGAAAAGCTAATTCATCTGCATCTTAACAAAGATAAACTGGAAATGGGTTAAGGTTAGTTAATCAACTGGATATGATCCTAAAATGATGATGAGGATCTAAGGGGTCAAAATTTGGGGTGCAACAGTTGCCCCTATTTAAATATCTTCACTAGATGGTGATGAGAGATGACAATCCTCATAGAATCGCAGTGAAAGGTATTTAAATATAGTAAACCAGAAATTTTGTCTCTTAGATCCGATGGTATGCAAAAAGGATGAACGCAAATATGCCATGAATCTAAATGATGCTATATGATGCTTGAATGCAAGACAGATGCGGACACACGAGCAAATATAAAAGAACGGCAACACAACGAGTGACCACTCACGAGGGGTCCAACACACTGGGGAAAGATTCAAGACCAAGTAAGCAAGGTAGTTCAAACATGACTAAGGATGCTTGTTCAAGGAAATATTTCACACAGGGGACACAAATTCCACCAGGGAAGACATACCTTCATTGGGGAGAGGAGATACGAACCTCACTGGGAATAACCAGATGAGGAAGCCCACCGGGGAAGATAACAAATCTTCACTGGGGAAATGAAAGAAAAGAAAAGCAAACCACATTGAGGAAGAAACCCATTGGGGAAAACTTGCTGGGGAACAAATCCACTGGGGAAGCACAACTTCACCGGGGAAAAGACGGAACGAAGACACGAACCTCACTGGGGATAACCAGATGAGAAAATTTCCTATAACGAAGAATTCAAATGGGATATTCAGGAAAAGGTTAGAAACAAGACCGGACGTGCCGGGGAAACCAGTATCCACTAATTCTCCAAGACTCGACTGGGAAAGAAAAAGCTTCAACTGGGGAGACTGGTGACGACCGGAACAACAAATAGCTTCAAACAGTGCTAGTTTCCACTAGACTTACTGGGGAAGGTTGGTGACGACCAATCCAATGTTCGATTTCCAAAACGTGCTAAATATTACTAGACTTCCTGGGGATATGGTGACAACCAAATCAAAGTTCCAATTTCAATTGGGAATTCCAAACAATACAGGACTTCAGCTGGGGAAGTTGGTAACAATCAACTTTCGGTACCAATAACGATTAGTTTTCCGGTAATGCTAGTAACTATTGGATTTTCAAAGAGTTTGGTGACGACCAGGAAGCACAAATATATCCCTCAATACCTTAGGAACAAAAGCCAAACATCCTCAATACATTAGGTTATAGAAGAGACACAACCCTCAATACATTAGGATTGGACGAAGATCCTCAAAACATTAGGAATGGAAGATGAACATCCTCAATACATTAGGATATAGAAGAGACACAACCCTTAACACATTAGGATTGGGCGAAGACCCTCAAAACAATAGGAACGAAAGTTGAAGCATCCTCAATACATTAGGATATGAAAGCTGAACATCCTCAATACATTAGGATACAGAACACTTCATGCAAACGCAACCACTTTAGTCTCTGGGAACTTCTGAACTCGGGATCCAAAGCATACATCTCCAAAGGTACACAACCTGTGCTCGGGATGGCAACAAACAATCTCCCAAAGGTACAAAACCTGTGCTTGGAATCCAACAATACATCTTCCAAAGGTATAAAACCTGTGCTTGGAATCAAACAATACATCTTCCAAAGGTATAAAACCTGTTCTTGGAATCAAACAATACATCTTCAAAGGTACGACACCTGAGCTTGGGATGAAAACAAACATCTATCTCCAAAGATACACAACCTGTGCTCGGGATAGAAACAAACTTCTTCCAAAGGTACGAAACCTGTGCTTGGAATGTCAACAAACATCTATCTCCAAAGGTACACAACCTGTGCTTGGGATGGCAACAAACATCTTCCAAAGGTACAAAACCTGTGCTTGGAATCCAATAATACATCTATCTCCAAAGGTACACAACCTGTGCTCGGGATAGCAACAAACATCTTCCAAAGGTACAAAACCTGTGCTTGGAATCGAACAATACATCTATCTCCAAAGGTACACAACCTGTGCTTGGAATCCAACAATACATCTCCAAAGGTATGAAACCTGAGCTTGGGATGGCAACAATCGTAACTTAGTTTGGAATGATATACAACCAAATTGTCAGTATTTATTGTCCATTGATTTTCATAATGCCAATTACCAACGGGCCTTTCTTGAAATATGATTGGTCACCACCAAATTACTTATATCAGTATCCACTAGATTTTAAACAATGCAGGTCACAACCGTGCGTCGACATCCTTAAGATAAACTTCTCAAATGTGACTGCCATTTATCACTGGTGCAGGTTAAGCTTCTCTACAGAGACTGCCACTTACCGCTGAAGACAATTAAACTTCTCCGAAGAGACTGTCATTTATCGTTGAATATGGTTAAGCTTCTCCTAAGAGATTGCCACTCACCACTGAAGACGATTAAACTTCTCCGAAGAGACTGCCATTTATCTTTGATGAAGGTTAAGCTTCTCCTAAGAGACTGCCACTCACCTTTTGAAGACGATTAAAATTCTCCGAAGAGACTGCCATTTATCGTTGAAGACAATTAAACTTCTCCGAAGAGACTGCCATTTATCGCTGAGGACGATTAAACTTCTCCGAAGAGACTGCCATTTATCGTTGATGAAGGTTAAGCTTCTCCCAAGAGACTGCCACTCACCTTTTGAAGACGATTAAACTTCTCCGAAGAGACTGCCATTTATCGCTAAGGACGATTAAACTTCTCCGAAGAGACTGCCATTTATCGTTGATGAAGGTTAAGCTTCTCCCAAGAGACTGCCACTCACCTTTTGAAGACGATTAAACTTCTCTGAAGAGACTGTCATTTATCGCTGAGGACGATTAAACTTCTCCGAAGAGACTGCCATTTATCTTTGATGAAGGTTAAGCTTCTCCCAAGAGACTGCCATTTATCGTTGAATACGATTAAACTTCTCCGAAGAGACTGTCATTTATCGCTGAGGACGATTAAACTTCTCCGAAGAGACTACCATTTATCGTTGATGAAGGTTAAGCTTCTCCCAAGAGACTTCCACTCACCTGTTGATGATGATTAAACTTCTCCGAAGAGACTGTCATTTATCGCTGAGGACGATTAAACTTCTCTGAAGAGACTGCCATTTATCGTTGATGAAGGTTAAGCTTCTCCCAAGAGACTGCCACTCACCTTTTGATGACAATTAAACTTCTCCGAAGAGATTGCCATTTATCGCTGAAGACGATTAAACTTCTCCGAAGAGACTGCCATTTATCGTTGATGAAGGTTAAGCTTCTCCAAAGAGACTGCCACTCACCTGTATTGCAATATAAGATGTTCTTCTTGATAGTGCAAAATAAATGCACGTCCAGGTAGGTTCGGTGACCGACAGAGACCGAAGTTCAATCTAGGATCAAGCTAGAAAGAAACTGTCAAACAAGACTCCAACCATTGAGAAATGAACTCGAATGGGGACTCACTTTATCCAATCATGGAAAAAGATAACTAAAGCAACCATCATCCACGAGGATTAAACTCTGTCGGGAATTGATAAAGGATGGACATTTTATGCTTAAGGGCTGACAAATCTATTGGAGAGAGACAACATACCCATTCACCGAGGAGGGAATCAAAGTGAAACAGGAACAAGTGACAGCCAGAGATAGCAAAAATGCACAGATGTTATGCATATGCTTATGCCATGCTTATGTTTATGCTGACGAAACAGACAAAACAAAACTGGAGATGAAACAAACATCTCGACACGGAGACCCAACCAACTTCACCAAGATTGGACATCAAAGGGATGATCATGAAGAACAACAATTCCACTTCAAGGTTACCACCTTCTTTGGGAGAGAGTAATCTTCTCAGGCCAAAACACAATGACTTCACTTGGATTTCCATCATGAGTTTGAATTCTTTGTTGAAGGAAAATCACCAAGGGAAGTTCCAAGATCAACCGAAGTAACAACTTAATCGGAGAGCTGACAAAGGGTATCATGAGACCAAAACATTTATGCCCCATTATGATAATAATCATCTTCAAGTGAGCAACGACTCTTGCGATAAATAGTCTTCAAACTTTTCTGCCCCAGATTACACAGTCTGTGAGAAGAAGTCATAAGGATGCTTTTACAAAAGAAACGGCATAAAGATGCTTCAATGTCTTTAAACACTTATAGAGAGATTTTCAAATCTCGACGTGATTGCCCCAGTTTAATGGTGCTTGCACAACAAAGTCTTCAGACTGTGGAAGTAACGACTGGGGAACAGACTTGCCCCTGCTAGCTGGTAACTGCAAAAGATTTGCCCCAGACTAAACTGTTCATTGAGAGCTTCATCTGATCTTGACCTGGTTGGCTCTGATTAGCTGAACGTTGTAACAAATGATTAACAAATCCTTCAAATTGATTGCCTCAGGCTGAGCTTCCTTTATCAAATCAAATTCCCTAGCTGACAGCGTTTGTGGGGATTCCTTTGACATTGGATCGTCTTGCACACAATGTTGTTCATTAAAAATTGGCAATTTTCAATGTAAAATTCATGCAATCTTTTGAAAACATTTTTTAATGAAACACACACGGCGGAGTGATCAAGTGATCAAAGCGAAAGTGATCCAATCTTTTTACAGATGATGGATAAAGTGATTAACACACACAATTAACAAAGATCATTAGGAGTCAGGTTATCCAACCTTGCTGTAATATGCTTTCAAAACAACTTTACCTCAATTAGGTCTTTTAAGGGTTGTAACGTGGCTTGGTTCATGGTTCATGAAACAAAGGATAAAGGCTCAAAGTTATTTGGTCCCACCCACTCTCCATGATGAACTCCAATCCTATGCTCAGTTAACTCAAACTATACATTCAGGTTCTTACAGGCTTAAGAATTGAACTGATGATAGTTGGTGATGGTTTACGAACCTAGGGTAGTCACAACTCCCTTACAATATTAGATAGCTTTTGCTATTTGAGGTTTTTTTTTTAAGAGTGATAACTCTTACAGAATTCCTCTCTTTTGTTATCCCTGACTTTTGTCTGAACTATTTTGTTCAAATATACAGTCAATGGGATGCCCCATTTTTGCCTAAGTCTCCTTCATAGGTTTCGACTTAGCGGGCTTTTCAATTTTCTTTTTTTCTTCTTCTCTCTTTTTTTTTTGAAAAAGGAGGTGACCACCTAGTTTAATGGCTACGACGAACCATCATCGTCTTTTAAACTTCGACACTTGCTTGTTATGTACGAAGGAAAACCTGAGTGCACCACCTTTATATGAAAAATGTCTTGTATGCACGTATCTTCGAGTTAACTGAAAACTACCCGCCCCCAGGTTTGAGATTTAAGGTTTTGTTTTTGTAAAGAAAGAAAACTCCTACTTCTAGGCTCGAAGGGGTTAACGAGGGATTATCTTCCTTATTTCTCCAGTGTTTAGGGATTGAAACAATGCCTTACATCATCGGCAAAGTTAAATTGAAAGCATATCAACAGCAGTTATGGATATAATTTTCATCATCCTCCTCAATCTTTGCTTTAAACAACAGTTTAGTAAACAAAAGAAATTTTTGCATTTTTGGTATTTCATAACAATGAAAGAAAAAGAACGAAACGAATGGAGTTAATCAAAAGATGCACAAACATTTCATTAAATATTGCCAAATTTAAATAAACAACAGTTTACAAGCAACACAAATGCAAAGAAAACGCAACAAAATGCTGAAACAGTCTACAGCTGCCAGCCTTAGGGAATTAAAATTGTTTAACAAAACAAAATTCAAATTTAAAGGCCCATGCGGGGAAACACCTCCAACCACCACTTGCTCCTTGTGATATAGAATTGTGAGGGGTCTCACGGGTCCTTTGCCTTTGGATTTAGGAATATCAGCATTGTCATTTGATTTATCCTCTTGAGGTCTCAGCAACTCTTGCAGTCTCAGTTTAAAACCTTCACATTCTTCGACTAGGTGCCCTGTTGTCCCGGTACGATATCCACATTCTACTTCTGGGTGATCTTCTTCGAGAATCAGGTGTTTGTCAATGATAAGCTCTTTAACAATGAACCCTAATGCTAGACATGCATCTAGGTTGTGTCCTTCAGCTCCTTTGTGAAATTCACAGGTCAGGTTCGCATTATGCCATGGTCCTGGCACAGGTTTGGCTAATCGTGGAGTCACTAGAGAATTCTGAAACAATAGCGGGTAAAGTTTTCTTAACGGTACTGGAGTTGGTCTACCGCAAGTCTTATTTTTCCTGACATGATTTTTCTTGTTCAATCTCCGGCTTTGAGAACCTTGAGGAGGAACAAACACCGGCTGGTGAGAGTCTTCAGTTGAACACCCCAGTGCCCTAGTATGATAGTCCCATTTGGCATTGGTATCGAAGTCCATAGGATGAGGAGGAATTACTGGTTTCAACTCCTTCGGTATTATCAATTCGCCTTGGATCAAATCTGGCAATATCTGACCGTATGACATTGGAAACAAACTCTCTGGTTTCCTTGGTCTTTGCTGAGTGTGCTGACGCAATTGACGGTTATCTGGTGGTTGGTACTGAGAATGTCCTTGAGTTGGGGGAATCATCGAAGATGATGCATCCCTGGTTTCTCTGGACGCCACATGGTCGGAGTGACCCTCTTTTTTCATCATGTTCTGCAATGTCTCTAGAACCCAATTCATTTGACCTTTGAGGAATTTGATTTCCTCCTTCAAGGCTTTTTGTCCTTTCAAAAGCTCGTTCATTGTTTCCATTGGTCCCGAATGCGTGCTAGGTATCCCTCTCTCTCTCTCTCTCTCTCTGAACAAGAGGTAGACAAAGACGCAAGGCTGAGAAAAGAAAATGCATAATGCAAAATGCAATGCAAAGAGAAAACTGGTTTTACAAAACTCGAAAGATTGATTGGGTCAAAACCTTCATTTCATTAATCGTTGGAAAAAAGTTACAACTATTTTTTAAAAAAATACCAGAGATCGACTGAGTTTTACAAAACCAGTTGCGACATGATATGCTTATGATGATATGATGAGATGATGCACACACCATACAAAGGC
This sequence comes from Lathyrus sativus, assembly GCA_963859935.3. Classification (NCBI taxonomy): domain Eukaryota; kingdom Viridiplantae; phylum Streptophyta; class Magnoliopsida; order Fabales; family Fabaceae; genus Lathyrus; species Lathyrus sativus. Next base: position 541,548,586 of record OZ012739.1, on the reverse strand, counting down.
AAGTATTCATAAATACAATGCATATACACACACAAAGACCTCCTAGGCTTGAAGTAAAAGCTTGGAGTCAAAGGTCTAACCATCCCCAAGAGGTGTGTACTATGGGTTAATTTGTACCTGCCGAACGGGTTCTAACAGAGTTCCCAGAGTCAACAATACATCTTTCGGATATTACCAATTTCCCAAATTACTCGGTAATCGATAATATTCTCAAGAGAGTCTCGTCCAAGTGTAGTATCGCGTATCAACTACTTCGGGACTACTCCCTCATAGTCATCGCACTACGTCCTAATAAGGCCAAAGTGGGGTAAAGAGGTAATCTAAAAGTCCACAGTGTCATGGGCTCCTTCGTTGAAAGTAGCATTGTTTTCACGAGTACTCGATCAACAATACTAAACTTTCAAGAGGGCCTATACTGAGCGGTGGTTTCTCAAGTTAGCTTGGTCGGGAATCAACTCCCTATAAGGCTTCTTGAATATACCACAATCCTACCATAAGTGCACTCAAGTCCGAGTATAGGACTGTCTCACCACTCAAAGCACCCAACACACAAGCATATATATTAACAAATATACATGTTGAGCAAATATTCACAAATATAGCATACAATCAAACAAAATAGGCTAAACCCTCAAGTTTAAGTCTCCCCAGTGAAGTCGCCATTTCAGTTGCGGTGAGAATCGTGATACCAAGCTATTGATTAACTTGAATCTTTAATTCTTAGATTACAACCGGACTTTAATTTATCCAAAGGAAAGGTCTAAAGAAAGAAAAACCCTTTTCGCGATGTAACAACAACGCTAAGAGATTCGGGGATCGGGGGTTGGTTATGCATAGGGTAGGTATTTCACATCCTAAACATCTGTAGTACTCTACAGGAACCTTTTGTTTGTTTGCATGCTAAGTTTGTTAAATGTTTGCTAAGGTTTGGGATTGAGTAAAGGGTGTATATTGATGGGTAAAGACCTAATGACTTATTTCTAAGTTTGCTCGCAAAGAGATCGCGTCCTCTGCCTACGTATCCTAACTAGGATAGAATCAGAGCAATCGTAGTTCACCTCACTAGGGTTGAAGAACACTTGATTATGATCAAGGTTCAAAGGGGAACAAACATAACAATGTTTGTGTAGAGTTTAACAAAACTCTCTAGATCTATGTTGAAATCTCAAGGGTAATAAGTAATCATATCCATGATCCTTACATAGAGTTAACAACTCTATCCTAGGGTTCTAGTTGGTAAACACTCCTAGTGAGGGGGAAGGTTGCTCGTCAAGATATCGCATCTTGTGCCTACGTATTCTCATTATTCAATGAGAAATCAGAGCGGTCGTAGTTCGGGCACGAACTACAGAATAAGGATCTATTGGTTCTTTCCAGACCAAAAGAGGGTGAAGGTTTTATCCAGACCTACGAGTTTAAATCCTATTGGTTCTATCCAGACCAACAGGGGAGGAAGGTTCTATCCAGACCTATGATTTAAATCCTATTGGTTCTATCCATACCAAAAGGGGAAGAAGGTTCTATCCAGACCTATGATTTAAATCCTATTGGTTTTATCCAGACCAAAAAGGGGGTTAAGGCTCTTTCGAGGCCTATGAGGGTATTGAGCTATCTATGACCCAAGGGTCAATAGAGAGACTTTCCTTTGGAAGGGAGGAGATGAGGCAACTTGGATGAGAACTAAAAAAGTTCCATCACTTGGGGAAGAGAACTTAACAAAGCAATCAAGGATTATGGTTACAACCACACAAGCATGCATATTACAATAAGCAAGGATTTAAATCAAGATAAATGGTTACAACCAAGAATGAATGTGTCTTAACAAATATGAAGGCATATCTTAACAAAGATGAAGGTAACAACCCATATGTATTGATGACAATCAAATACAAGTAAATCAGTTTAACCTCATAATTTAGGAGGACAATCTACTTAACAAAGTAAAGATAGAGAAGAACACAAGGTAACAATCAAGATGGAAACAACTTGAAAGATGGGAGAAGTATGGATAACAATCAAAATGAAGATAGCAAAACAAGAATCATAACGATGAATCGCACACTAAGATAACAATGATAACATGAGATCTTTATGGTAACTACCAAAAAAAGAACGGGCGAAAAATGATGAAAAACGAGTGAGATATGAATTTTTGAAGTTGGAGTGAAAAATGGCAAGTTTTACAAGTAACTTCCACTTGTGGAAGTTTAGTATAAAAAGTGACAATTTTCTTTCTGGGCAGTTTTACAAGTAACTTCCACTGGTGAAAGTTTAGTATAAAAAGTGACAATTTTCTTTTCATGCAATTTTACAAGTAACTTCCACTTGTGGAAGTTTAGTGTAAAACGTGACAATTTTCTGGCTGGGCAAAAATACACAACAAATGGATTTACGTTTTGTATCGTAACTTCCTAACCGTTAATCGGATCGGCACACAATTTATATGGAAATTGGGTAGAATTGAATAAGGAAGAAGATGGTAATCTTAGTTTTCTAAAATTCTCAATGTGCAAGAAAATTCTATAGCTGGTGTGCATTAGTGTTATGTGATGCATTTTGAAGTTTTCCAACAAACTCAAACACTCTCAAGTCAGGCCAAGCACTCATACAAGATTCAAAAATGATATAGAATGATGCTAGGGAGAGATTTTGTGCGGTGCAAGGTGCATAGATCAGTTTGTGTGGTGACATGGCATGGGATGTGCAAAATTTGAGCAAAATGCATGTTAAAATGGACAGTCATGACGCAGATAATTTCTATCACAAATGATCACTCAAACATGTTTCATATGCATTGGTGAGTGTATCTATCATTTAAAGGAAGTTCAAAACTCACTGGTATGGAAAATGGTATGTCAAGTTGCAAAAAGATAACCAAAATGCATGATGATGAGCAGATGCAGTTCAAAGTAAATTCAAGTCATTCTAATCATTCACACAACATTCATACATGATAAGAAGATGATCTCAACACTAGAACCTCAAGGAAACCACTTGCTATGAAGAATGTCATATCAGTTGCAAATTGCCAATGTAAAAATGCATGATAGAACTCAACTCTCAGTTTATGCACTAACTGGTTGGTTTAAGTGTGCAGACACTTCATACATGTGATATAAGTCATGTTTGATCAAGCAAGAAAGTTCAAAACAGTTTGGTTCAGAATGTGGCATTTGTGATGCAAGTGAGATGTGCTGAAGTGTGAAAACAGGAATTCTGAGTTACAACTCGAATTAAATCAAACCAGTCACTCATACATGTTACAAATGTGTATTGAAATGAGTTTAGCAATTAAGGTTGTCATGAAATGCATACAACAAGAATATGACCATCAAAATGCAGTTGTGCCAAACATGTGGAATGGGGCTGCCATGGTATGCTTTCACACAAATCACCACAAAATGACAATACATGACAATGTATGACTTAGAGATAGTTAGAACATCACATACCTCTTGTTGACCAGCCTTGAGCAAGCTAAAAAGCTTAGAAACCCAGAGATAAACCTTCCTTTGCAATGAGATGAAGCTTACTTCCTCTTGAAGCAACAAAACCAAACCTCAAGACAGTTGGAGTTAGGTAATTTCCAGCTGGTTTTTTAGAGCTTAGACACTTGAGACATGATGTATAGGAGGTGTTAGGAGTGTTTAATCATCAAGAAACAGCTTGGATCAAGTTTTGGCAAGTCTTGAGGCTTATGGTCAAACTTCCATGGTGTGACAGTTGACTTTTGTGAAAATGAGTTTTTTGGGTGGTTAGAAGGTGTGAACACCTTCTATATGGTCTATATGATTTGTGTGGATGCTGATTAGTGGCTTGGAAGTGGTGGAACTGGTCTTGAGCAGAGTTTTACTAAAGACAGTTTTTTGATGAAAATGGAGGTTTATGAACTTTGGAACTTTTGAGAGAATGAGGAAAGGTTGAGAGCAATGTTTCTCTTGGTTTTTAGAGGATGCTCTGGTGTGGTTTGCAGATGGTGAGAATGCCTCTATTTATAGGAGGAATGAGAGTGAGGACAACTTGGTAACTTGCCACTTTTGGAGGGAGTTTCATGAGTTTTCTTTGAAAAATCTTGCAAAATCTTCTCATATCAACTCCATGGTTCAATGAAGATCAGAAAACTCAAGTGGATATGGGCATGAAATGACTGAGGTGAGCTTAGAGTGTGTAGAATGCCTGCTGCAACAGTTTAGAGTGAACAAGTTTCTCTCTCCTTCTTACACATTTCAATATTATATTGCATAATCCTTGCAACTTGCCTCTCTCTCTCTTCACATCTCATTTTTTCTGTCATTCTCTTTGTCTACACATCTAAATATCATAATGCATCATGATCCAAGGGTGGAGAGTGGTTAGAGATGAAAAATCCTGATTTTGAGAAGTTGGTTCAAGTGGATTTTTAGGTATGACAGACCCAACTTCAAGGCACCATAACTCCTAGCTCATAAATCTCCTTGGGGAGTTATTGCACTTTTTAGAAAGCCCTTGTGTAGCTCTACAACTTTCATGTTTTGGGAATTTCCAAATTCTTGATGGAACTAGGTTGAAAAACCTTTCAAAGTTCTGAAAAAAAGTGGTTTGTATGGCCAGAATTTGGGAAATTTCACTAAGTCCTTTACCCTTGAAAAATGATTTTTGCTATAACTCCAATTCCATGCATTTTTTGAATATGGACCACTGTGGGACTTTTGTAGGGTTTGTCAAGACCTTTCAAACAAGCTTAGAACCACTCCAATTGGATGTGTGGTTGAGGAGTTATGGTCTTGCCCCTTTCGAAACCCTAATTCCCGATTTTTGCAATTACTTCCTAACCCTTGATCCAATGGTCATGAAATTTTATGGAGAGGTGTAATATGATATAAGGAACATTTTTCATTCACACCTTGAAGTCAAATTCCTCATTGTTGGAGAGTTGAATTTTGGTCAACTTTTCGATCGATCGGTGTCTACCGAGTCGCCCGTTGGTGATTCGGACATCCTGAGGAATTGAAACTCTTTGGATGGGCTTTACTAAGCCATAGGAGCTTAATGGACCTTGATCCCATCATTGAAATACTCTTTAAAACAAAGGTCAAACTACAGTTGACTTTTCCTAATCGGAAATCCTAATCGGACGTCTTGAACTGCACTGTTCTCAATTCTTGGGTGACCACCTCAAATTGAATTCATAATTGATCCAATGGAGTATATTTGATCTTGTGGAGACTTATTTGAAGTTGAATCAATCCAAAACATTGATTGGTCAGATCATTGAAATCCCGATTTTGACGGTACGAAAAGCTAATTCATCTGCATCTTAACAAAGATAAACTGGAAATGGGTTAAGGTTAGTTAATCAACTGGATATGATCCTAAAATGATGATGAGGATCTAAGGGGTCAAAATTTGGGGTGCAACACCTCCTAAATTAAAAGACCCAGGTAGTTTCTCCATACCCTGCGTCATAGGAAAGTTCGTAATAGACAAAGCTCTATACGATTTAGGAGCCAGTATCAGTGTTATGCCTTTATCTATATGCAAAAAGCTGAATATGGGAGACCTAAGACCAACCAAAATGTCCGTACAATTAGCTGACAGATCAATAAAATACCCAGTCGGAATACTGGAAAACGTTCCAGTACGCATAGGACAATTTTACATTCCAACCGACTTCATAATCATGGACATCAAGGAGGACACTGTAACCCCAATTATCCTAGGAAGACCATTCCTAGCTACAGCCGGAGCGATTATAGACGTGAAGAAAGGAAGGCTAACATTCGAAGTAGGAGAAGAAAAGGTAGAGTTCATTCTCACCAAGTTCTTACAAGCACCAGCAATAGACGATACCTGCTATTTAGTAGATGAAATTGACGAATGCATAAGAGAACTTGAAAATGAAGAGACCACGTATTCAGAAATAATAAAGATTCAAATACCCGACATTTCTGAAGACGACAATTGGCGTAAACCGTATAAAGACGACAGCCTAAGCGAAAGCTTAGCACTGACCCCAAACCATATGCCAGATCCGAAGAACCCATCTTTAGAACTTAAAACACTACCCAAAAACCTTAGATATGAATTTCTAGACGATGAACTAAAAAGACCAGTGATAGTCAACGCCGACTTAGGACAACCAGAAACCGAAAAGTTAATAGAAGTCCTAAAGAAGTACCCCACCGCGTTAGGCTATAACATAAGCGATCTAAAAGGTATAAGCCCTTCAATCTGTATGCATCGAATTACAATAGAGGAAGACTCTAAAACCTCTCGAGAGCATCAGAGAAGACTGAACCCCATCCTGAGCACTGTAGTCAGAGATGAAGTAAAGAAATTACTAGATGCAGGAATCATCTATCCGATCTCCGATAGTGAATGGGTTAGCCCAGTCCATGTCGTACCAAAGAAAGGAGGAGTCACGGTAGTTAAAAACGAAAAAGGCGAATCAATAACAAAAAGAGTCGTGACTGGAAGTAGGATGTGTATTGATTATAGGAAGCTTAACAAGGCTACATGCAAAGATCACTTCCCGCTACCCTTCATAGACCAAATGTTAGAAAGACTAGCCAAACATTCATATTTCTGCTATCTAGATGGTTACTCAGGATTCTTCCAAATTCCCATCCATCCTGATGACCAAGAAAAGACTACATTCACCTGTCCTTACGGTACTTTTGCTTACCGCCGAATGTCGTTCGGACTCTGTAAAGCTCCAGCAACCTTCCAAAGATGCATGATGGCAATCTTCGCAGATTTTATAGACGACATTATGGAAGTGTTTATGGACGATTTCTCGGTATGTGGACAAAGTTTCGAAGGATGCTTACAAAACTTAGAAATGGTACTAGAACGTTGTGTAAAAGTAAACCTCGTCCTAAATTGGGAGAAATGCCATTTTATGGTCCGACAAGGAATAGTTCTAGGACACGTCATATCAGATAGAGGGATTGAGGTAGACAAAGCTAAAATAGAGATTATAAAAGATCTCCAACCTCCAAAATCCGTACGAGAAATACGGAGTTTTCTAGGACATGCCGGTTTCTACAGAAGATTTATAAAAGATTTCTCGAAAATCACAAAACCTCTGACCGGCCTGTTAATGAAAGATGCTGAGTTCGTCTTCGACGACGACTGTTTAAAAGCATTCGAAACATCAAAATCAGCCCTTATCACCGCACCAATCATGCAACCACCCGATTGGAGACTACCGTTTGAAATCATGTGCGACGCGAGTGATTACGCTGTAGGCGCAGTTCTAGGACAAAGGAAGGACAAGAAACTCCATGCTATCTACTATGCTAGTAGAACCTTAGATCCTGCCCAAATGAACTACGCTACCACAGAAAAGGAACTTCTAGCAGTTATATTTGCGCTTGACAAATTCCGTTCTTACTTAGTAGGAGCAAAAATTATAATATACACAGACCACGCTGCCATAAGGTACCTAATAAGCAAAAAGGATGCCAAACCAAGACTATTGAGATGGATCCTGTTATTACAAGAGTTTGACTTAGAAATCAAAGATAAGAAAGGAACCGAGAACGTTGTTGCGGATCACTTATCCCGAATAGAAGGCATCAGACACGAACCAGTACCGATAAATGACGATTTCCCGTACGAACGTCTGATAGCCAAATTAGAAAGTGACATACCCAACTCAATCTCGGAAGATCCAGAATTCGAAAAAGCCGTAGAAGCCGTCTATGCCCAAGTCACATTACCTTGGTATGCTGACATCGTTAATTACCTCGCTGCGGGCGTGCTTCCACCAGATCTTACTTATCAGCAAAAGAAGAAATTCTTCCACGATCTGAAACACTATTATTGGGACGAACCCCTACTCTTCAAGAGAGGGGCCGACAACATATACCGTCGCTGTGTCCCAGAGGAAGAAATAGAAAATATTATTTCCCAATGCCACTCAACACCATACGGTGGTCATGCTAGTACATCCAAGACGTGCGCTAAGATTCTCCAAGCCGACCTATTCTGGCCTAATCTCTGGAAAGACGTTCACATCGCTGTGCAAAAGTGCGATAGCTGCCAACGAACTGGCAACATCTCACGACGCGATGAAATGCCTCAGAAAGGAATCTTAGAGGTAGAAATCTTCGACGTCTGGGGAATAGATTTCATGGGACCTTTCCCTCCTTCTTTTGGAAATAACTACATACTCGTCGCTGTCGATTACGTGTCTAAATGGATAGAAGCCATAGCTGCTCCAACAAACGACGCACGAGTAGTAATTAAACTCTTCAAAAACACAATCTTTCCTAGATTCGGTGTACCCAGACTCGTCATTAGTGACGGAGGATCTCACTTCATATCACGAATATTCGATAAACTTCTCTCTAGATATGGAGTCCGGCACCGAGTAGCTACACCCTATCATCCGCAAACTAGCGGACAAGTAGAGGTCTCGAACAGAGAAATAAAACAGATCTTGGAAAAGACTGTCGCTACCTCGAGAAAAGATTGGTCATCGAAGCTACAAGAAGCTTTATGGGCTTATAGGACCGCATTTAAGACACCAATAGGTACTACCCCCTATAAATTAGTTTACCGTAAATCCTGCCATCTCCCTGTAGAGTTAGAGCATAAGGCCTTTTGGGCCATTAAAACACTCAACTTCAACTACACCGAGGCAGGAGAAAAGCGAATCTTGAACTTACACGAGTTGGAAGAACTTCAATTAGACGCTTACGAAAATGCCCGTATCTACAAAGAACGAACTAAAAAGTGGCATGATAAACGTTCAATCAGGAAACAATTCAGTGTGGGAGACATCGTATTGCTCTTCAATTCACGATTAAAACTCTTCCCAGGAAAACTAAAATCTAGGTGGTCTGGACCCTATGAAGTGACTAAAGTACTTCAGAGTGGAGCTGTTGAAATTACCGATAAGACGAATGCACCATTCATCGTAAATGGGCAACGTCTAAAACATTACAATAAGAACGACAACAGTCCTCAAGTCAGCAATATAACATTGCTCGAGCTTCCAGCTCAGACACCCGCATAGCTTCTCACCAAGCTATCGTCAGGCTTTAGACGTTAAAAACAACGCTTACTGGGAGGCAACCCAAAATTTCCCTCGTTATTGCATTTCATTTTTCTTTAAAATTCTACTTTGAAAAATCCAACAAAAATTCTAAAATCACTACTACTTTCTACTTTCGTTCATTTTCGTACTTTTATTCCTATTTTATTTTTTCTCTTTTGTCTTTTGTTTCTACCACTTTTCGTTTCTAAAAATCCTGACTTCAACCACCTGTTTCAAACTTTTCAGGATTTTTAAAGCCTTCAAAACATTCCTTCTGTTTTCTCCGAATTACCTGCGAGTATGGCCGAGTACGATTTCACAAAGGTTCACTTCAGAGGACTCACTCAAAAGGCAAGATTTGCGGCACTGACCGAAAGAGAATTCGCCTTAACGCTGTATTATGACAAGGCTACTATGGATAAACTAGGGATCACGGGTAGCATTCAATACCTGTTCAATCAACTGGGTTGGGAGAACACTTCTCTAAAGACACGTTACGCTACCTACAAGGATCTTACCTATGAATTCCTTAGTTCTTTCAGATACACACCTAACTATGGCTTTGGATCCAGCACAGAGCTGATTACCTTCCGATTGTTTGGAGTGGACCAAACCCATAGTCGGATGTCACTAGCTAACCTCCTAGGATTCCCTAGCGGACCGCATGTGTTCATCAGTGCAGAAGATGACGATATTGATTTGCAACTCGATCACTTCTGGGGTAGAATCACAGGCGACTATCACCCTGAACCAGACAAAATGTACAATGATGACATTCATAACCCAACCTTTAGATACTTCTATAAGATACTAGCTCACACCTTGTTTGGAAAAGAAGAAAATATTACTACAGTGTCTAAGGAGGAGTTATTCATCATGTTCTGTGCTTCTCAGGGACGGACAGTAAATGCAGTGCCTTTCATGATGAGATCTTTCAAACGCCTCACGCTGGAACCTCAGACACCTATTCTTATAGGAGGCCTAGTAACAATGATTGCCCACGAGCTTGGCCTTAGATTCCATTTAAATGCCAGCACTCGTTTTGGTACCATCAGACCCATGAACATACAATTCTGCTTTAACAGGCGCATCTTAGGGACTATGGGACCTGGACCGTATGAGTACCTTATTAACGAAAAACCAGTACAGCTATTCACACTGCCTGATCATCTGATGACAAGCATCCACAACAAGGATAACTGGCTCTACGAATTGGATGAGCCTATCAGACCTCCTTCACCTCAGTCAACACCCCAGAACTATATGTATGACAGTGACCACATCTCTGAGGCACACGACTATATGTACTATGAGGACGCTGCCTCTGAAACTGAAGTAGACCCTATGACTCCTCCATACTACAATACTTATCCTGATCCTATCAATTAATAGAAAAGATGTCACAAAACCATTGCCAATGGGGAGGTGAACGCACTCCAACTGAGAAAACCATAGCGAAAGGTGGGATGTACGAAATCAACAGCCTTGAAAAGTTCAATGCTAAAGTAGATGCTCTAGCACAGAAGATCGATAGTCTGACCATTAACCCCACTGCAACTGTCGCTGCAGTAACTCCAAATTGCGAGTTATGCGGAAGCACCACTCATAATGCACCCGAATGCCCATTGCTAGCCGGAATCCCGCCAGACCAGGTAAATTATGCTCAAGGAAATCCCTACGCAAGTACCTACAACCCAGGTTGGCGAAATCATCCAAACTTTTCTTACAAAAGCGAAAATGCATTGCAAATGCCTACTGCTCCGCAAGGATATCAGAAACCAGCTGCTCAGAATGCACCTAGGAAATCTAACCTCGAATTGATGATGGAAAAGTTCATAGCTACTCAAGCTCAAACGAACAAAGAGTTCCTAAATCAAAACATACACACTAGCGAGCAAATTAAACAGTTGACAGGAAAAGTAGACACTTTAGCCACCCACAACAAAATGTTAGAAACACAGATATCACAAGTGGCTCAACAGCAAGCCTCTGCTGCCGCACCTGCTGGCACATTTCCTGGACAACCCGAACAGAATCCCAAAGGCCAAGCAAATGCTGTGATACTAAGAAGTGGAAAAGAACTGGACGAACCGATCGATCCGAGGACCCAAAACTCAGCCATGCAACATAAACCAACTGAATAAGCAGAAAAGGAATCTGAGTTAGAGAAGAAGGAGGACAACGAGAAGGAGGATACCGCAAGTGAAAAAACTCAAGCACCTCCAGCGCCATATAAACCACCTATTCCTTATCCGCAAAGACTAATAAACTCTAAAACTTCAGGACCGTTTAAGAAATTTGTAGAGCTCCTTAAACAGCTGAATATTACTATTCCTTTTACAGAAGCGATAACTCAAATGCTGTCATACGCTAAATTTCTCAAAGAAATCCTGTCGAATAAGAGAAAGATCGAGGATAACGAAACAGTTACACTTACTGCAGAGTGTAGCGCTATTATTCAGAACCGCATGCCTCCAGTTGCGGTGAGAATCGTGATACCAAGCTATTGATTAACTTGAATCTTTAATTCTTAGATTACAACCGGACTTTAATTTATCCAAAGGAAAGGTCTAAAGAAAGAAAAACCCTTTTCGCGATGTAACAACAACGCTAAGAGATTCGGGGATCGGGGGTTGGTTATGCATATGGTAGGTATTCCACATCCTAAACATCTGTAGTACTCTACAGGAACCTTTTGTTTGTTTGCATGCTAAGTTTGTTAAATGGTTGCTAAGGTTTGGGATTAAGTAAAGGGTGTAGATTGATGGGTAAAGACCTAATGACTTGTTTCTAAGTTTGCTCGTAAAGAGATCGCGTCCTCTGCCTACGTATCCTAACTAGGATAGAATCAGAGCAATCGTAGTTCACCTCACTAGGGTTGAAGAACACTTGATTATGATCAAGGTTCAAAGGGGAACAAACATAACAATGTTTGTGTAGAGTTTAACAAAACTCTCTAGATCTATGTTGAAATCTCAAGGGTAATAAGTAATCATATCCATGATCCTTACATAGAGTTAACAACTCTATCCTAGGGTTCTAGTTGGTAAACACTCCTAGTGAGGGGGAAGGTTGCTCGTCAAGATATCGCATCTTGTGCCTACGTATTCTCATTATTCAATGAGAAATCAGAGCGGTCGTAGTTCGGGCACGAACTACAGAATAAGGATCTATTGGTTCTTTCCAGACCAAAAGAGGGTGAAGGTTTTATCCAGACCTACGAGTTTAAATCCTATTGGTTCTATCCAGACCAACAGGGGAGGAAGGTTCTATCCAGACCTATGATTTAAATCCTATTGGTTCTATCCATACCAAAAGGGGAAGAAGGTTCTATCCAGACCTATGATTTAAATCCTATTGGTTTTATCCAGACCAAAAAGGGGGTTAAGGCTCTTTCGAGGCCTATGAGGGTATTGAGCTATCTATGACCCAAGGGTTAAATAGAGAGACTTTCCTTTGGAAGGGAGGAGATGAGGCAACTTGGATGAGAACTAAAAAAGTTCCATCACTTGGGGAAGAGAACTTAACAAAGCAATCAAGGATTATGGTTACAACCAAACAAGCATGCATATTACAATAAGCAAGGATTTAAATCAAGATAAATGGTTACAACCAAGAATGAATGTGTCTTAACAAATATGAAGGCATATCTTAACAAAGATGAAGGTAACAACCCATATGTATTGATGACAATCAAATACAAGTAAATCAGTTTAACCTCATAATTTAGGAGGACAATCTACTTAACAAAGTAAAGATAGAGAAGAACACATGGTAACAATCAAGATGGAAACAACTTGAAAGATGGGAGAAGTATGGATAACAATCAAAATGAAGATAGCAAAACAAGAATCATAACGATGAATCGCACACTAAGATAACAATGATAACATGAGATCTTTATGGTAACTACCAAAGATTAGGGTCCTATAATGTTAATTAACATGTATAGGCATGGATTCAAATAAGTTTCAAGAAAAATATTGAGTGGAATCACATGAACATTTATCCGCAATCACATAAACGATCGTGAAACGCGTACATTTGCACATAGACAAACTAAGTGATAAAATGAGCAAACATAAAAAGTAAAAACACAGCATGAAAGTAGACATTAATACGAACACAACAAAAAAAGAACGGGCAAAAAATGATGAAAAACGAGTGAGATATGAATTTTTGAAGTTGGAGTGAAAAATGGCAAGTTTTACAAGTAACTTCCACTTGTGGAAGTTTAGTATAAAAAGTGACAATTTTCTTTCTGGGCAGTTTTACAAGTAACTTCCACTGGTGAAAGTTTAGTATAAAAAGTGACAATTTTCTTTTCATGCAATTTTACAAGTAACTTCCACTTGTGGAAGTTTAGTGTAAAAAGTGACAATTTTCTGGCTGGGCAAAAATACACAACAAATGGATTTACGTTTTGTATCGTAACTTCCTAACCGTTAATCGGATCGGCACAAAATTTATATGGAAATTGGGTAGAATTGAATAAGGAAGAAGATGGTAATCTCAGTTTTCTAAAATTCTCAATGTGCAAGAAAATTCGATAGCTGGTGTGCATTAGTGTTATGTGATGCATTTTGAAGTTTTCCAACAAACTCAAACACTCTCAAGTCAGGCCAAGCACTCATACAAGATTCAAAAATGATATAGAATGATGCTAGGGAGAGATTTTGTGTGGTGCAAGGTGCATAGATCAGTTTGTGTGGTGACATGGCATGGGATGTGCAAAATTTGAGCAAAATGCATGTTAAAATGGACAGTCATGACGCAGATAATTTCTATCACAAATGATCACTCAAACATGTTTCATATGCATTGGTGAGTGTATCTATCATTTAAAGGAAGTTCAAAACTCACTGGTATGGAAAATGGTATGTCAAGTTGCAAAAAGATAACCAAAATGCATGATGATGAGCAGATGTAGTTCAAAGTAAATTCAAGTCATTCTAATCATTTACACAGCATTCATACATGATAAGAAGATGATCTCAACACTAGAACCTCAAGGAAACCACTTGCTATGAAGAATGTCATATCAGTTGCAAATTGCCAATGTAAAAATGCATGATAGAACTCAACTCTCAGTTTATGCACTAACTGGTTGGTTTAAGTGTGCAGACACTTCATACATGTGATATAAGTCATGTTTGATCAAGCAAGAAAGTTCAAAACAGTTTGGTTCAGAATGTGGCATTTGTGATGCAAGTGAGATGTGCTGAAGTGTGAAAACAGGAATTCTGAGTTACAACTCGAATTAAATCAAACCAGTCACTCATACATGTTACAAATGTGTATTGAAATGAGTTTAGCAATTAAGGTTGTCATGAAATGCATACAACAAGAATATGACCATCAAAATGCAGTTGTGCCAAACATGTGGAATGGGGCTGCCATGGTATGCTTTCACACAAATCACCACAAAATGACAATACATGACAATGTATGACTTAGAGATAGTTAGAACATCACATACCTCTTGTTGACCAGCCTTGAGCAAGCTAAAAAGCTTAGAAACCCAGAGATAAACCTTCCTTTGCAATGAGATGAAGCTTACTTCCTCTTGAAGCAACAAAACCAAACCTCAAGACAGTTGGAGTTAGGTAATTTCCAGCTGGTTTTTTAGAGCTTAGACACTTGAGACATGATGTATAGGAGGTGTTAGGAGTGTTTAATCATCAAGAAACATCTTGGATCAAGTTTTGGCAAGTCTTGAGGCTTATGGTCAAACTTCCATGGTGTGACAGTTGACTTTTGTGAAAATGAGTTTTTTGGGTGGTTAGAAGGTGTGAACACCTTCTATATGGTCTATATGATTTGTGTGGATGCTGATTAGTGGCTTGGAAGTGGTGGAACTGGTCTTGAGCAGAGTTTTACTAAAGACAGTTTTTTGATGAAAATGGAGGTTTATGAACTTTGGAACTTTTGAGAGAATGAGGAAAGGTTGAGAGCAATGTTTCTCTTGGTTTTTAGAGGATGCTCTGGTGTGGTTTGCAGATGGTGAGAATGCCTCTATTTATAGGAGGAATGAGAGTGAGGACAGCTTGGTAACTTGCCACTTTTGGAGGGAGTTTCATGAGTTTTCTTTGAAAAATCTTGCAAAATCTTCTCATATCAACTCCATGGTTCAATGAAGATCAGAAAACTCAAGTGGATATGGGCATGAAATGACTGAGGTGAGCTTAGAGTGTGTAGAATGTCTGCTGCAACAGTTTAGAGTGAAAAAGTTTCTCTCTCCTTCTTACACATTTCAATATTATATTGCATAATCCTTGCAACTTGCCTCTCTCTCTTCACATCTCATTTTTTCTGTCATTCTCTTTGTCTACACATCTAAATATCATAATGCATCATGATCCAAGGGTGGAGAGTGGTTAGAGATGAAAAATCCTGATTTTGAGAAGTTGGTTCAAGTGGATTTTTAGGTATGACAGACCCAACTTCAAGGCACCATAACTCCTAGCTCATAAATCTCCTTGGGGAGTTCTTGCAATTTTTAGAAAGCCCTTGTGTAGCTCTACAACTTTCATGTTTTGGGAATTTCCAAATTCTTGATGGAACTAGGTTGAAAAACCTTTCAAAGTTCTGAAAAAAAGTGGTTTGTATGGCCAGAATTTGGGAAATTTCACTAAGTCCTTTACCCTTGAAAAATGATTTTTGCTATAACTCCAATTCCATGCATTTTTTGAATATGGACCACTGTGGGACTTTTGTAGGGTTTGTCAAGACCTTTCAAACAAGCTTAGAACCACTCCAATTGGATGTGTGGTTGAGGAGTTATGGTCTTGCCCCTTTCGAAACCCTAATTCCCGATTTTTGCAATTACTTCCTAACCCTTGATCCAATGGTCATGAAATTTTATGGAGAGGTGTAATATGATATAAGGAACATTTTTCATTCACACCTTGAAGTCAAATTCCTCATTGTTGGAGAGTTGAATTTTGGTCAACTTTTCGATCGATCGGTGTCTACCGAGTCGCCCGTTGGTGATTCGGACATCCTGAGGACTTGAAACTCTTTGGATGGGCTTTACTAAGCCATAGGAGCTTAATGGACCTTGATCCCATCATTGAAATACTCTTTAAAACAAAGGTCAAACTACAGTTGACTTTTCCTAATCGGAAATCCTAATCGGACGTCTTGAACTGCACTGTTCTCAATTCTTGGGTGGCTGTCGCTACTGCGAAAATCGGCGCCGGCTGACAGAAGAGTCGCCACCGTGCGTTATTTATCCCTCAGAGCGGGAAAGGAAACGCTCGAAGTAAACCTCGCAAAAACGGGGAAAAGGTATGGTCATCGCAACCATAGCCTGGGTTCGGGAGTCGGTTACGCAAGGGGAAGGTATTAGCACCCCTCACGTCCGTCGTACTCGACGGGATCCACGCTTGCTTGGGTTGTCTACTGGATGCAAAACAATCTTATCTACGGCTGCTAAATCTAAACGGAAGGGAATTGACTCGATAGAGCGTCGCACTCTATGCCTACGTATTCTCAAGAGAGAAAGTCAGAGTCAACGTAGTTCGGGACTACGGGGAAAATTGGCTCGCCAAGACCTCGCGTCTTGTGCCTACGTACTTCCACTGGATGGAAGATCAGAGCTTTACGTAGTTCAGACTAACTACGGCTAGACAAAACATTCTCACACAGCAGCGAGAAAAACAACTGGTTTCACAGGGTCGGGAACCTATGGTCAAAACTATGGCTTGGTCTCAAATGCACTTGGGCAAGAGAGAAAAAGGGTACTCAATTAATCGTCAGCGGGAAAGTCTCGATCGCACAGCCGCGAGAGAACAAAAGTTAGTCGTTAGTGCTCGCTAGGATATCGCATCCTATGCCTACATATCTTCGTCTGGTACGAAGAATCAGAGCAGCTGTAGTTCGGCTACTTCGGGACCACAGCTCAAATCTCGTTTTATTAATATCTGGAAAATGATTACAATGGGTGGAATACTGAAATAAATCTCCTAGGAAACGCTATCCTATTCTATCCTGAAAAATTGAATGGAACACGGCCCCCTAACAAATGGGCCTCTAAACTATCCTAAAAATCGGGAAAATACTCTCTATGAAAATATCCTAAAAGAAAATGCTTTAAAAAATATTAAACCTACTTTAATATTTTTTTCTCTTTTTCATATTTTTTCATATTTCTCCAAATATTTTTTCTCTATTTTTTCCACAATGTTTTTCTCCTTTTTCTTTTCTTATTTCTCTTTATTTTCAACAATATTTCTTTTCACTTCTTTTTTTCTATTTTTCTTCTTTTCTTTTCCAAATATATTTTTTTCTATTTTTCTTCTTTTCTTTTCCAAATATATTTTTTTCTATTTTTCTTCTTTTCTTTTCCAAATATATTTTTTTCTATTTTTCTTCTTTTCATTTTCTATTTCTTTTCAAATCTTTAAAAGAATAATAAAAAAAATACAAGAAAATGGGGCTGGGGGTGTAACTGGTCAATAGGGGGATAACAGAAAAAATAAAAAAACAAATAATCTGGGCCCAGCCCAAGTCTCTCAAAAAAACGCAGCAGGGGGTGTGAAGATTGAATGGGTGTGTCTGGGAAACATTGGGCTTTAGGCCCAGAACTTGTTCCAAAAACGTGAGGGAGTTGCCAAAAAAAAGTAGTTGGGCCCTGAGGCCCATTCTCCTCCTCCCCACCTTCTCAACTCCATTCTGAAACCCTAGAGGAATTTTCCTCCCAGCCGCCGCCGTAAACCAGGCTCTTCCATCTTCCTCTCTCCAAGTTACCTTCTCAGAACTCTCAACCTTCGTCTCGTTTCCCATCTCGATTTTCTTCACATAACCTTCTTGATTCATGTTCATGCGTGCTTCTGGAAAAGTGTTCTGGTGAAGATCTTCTGGGTCTTCCATTGAAGAACATTGAAGGTGATCTTGGATCTGGAATTTTCCTGAACGAAAACGATGGAGAACGGCGCATGAGATCCTTGAGGTCGTCGATGATTATCTGGGAACGGCGATGCTCGTTGAAGATTTCTTCTAGAGATCCATGTCTGAATGAAATTTGTGACTGGTTTGAAGATCTTGAAGATCGTCCACTGAAACTTGTTCCTAAATCGTTGAACACTGTAGATTGGAGGTCCAGTGGTAGTTTCTGGGATTTTGTTCTTGATGGAGAGCAACGGTTAGTGATTGATGAACTTCTGAGAAGTGGCTCTGAAAACTTGTTCGAAGGTTGTTGAAGATTGTTGAGTAGTCTGGAGATTTGAAGAAGTGATGAACGTTAGGGTTCTGGATCGGAGAAGATGAGTGTTCTTGAGGATCCTTTGAGGATTTCTGGAAATCTGGAGTTTGCTGATGAATGTTGTTGAGTGGCGGTGAAGGATTCTGGGGATTGGTGGTTGAACGATGGTCCTTGACGGTTGATCGGAGAGGTTCTTCTGGGGAATGAGATAATGGTTTGTTGATGATGATGACTGGAGAAGATGATGAAGGGAGGAAGATGTTGAAGATGAACGGAATCTGGGGATTTGGGGGGGCTCCGGCGACGGTTGGTGGTGGCCGCCGGCCATACAGGCCGGCCGGTGGCTCTCTTCCGGTGGGATGCTGCATGGTCACCACGTGGTGACGATGGTGGCAGTTAGTGGAGGGAGTGTGGCGCATGGCTGCCACTTGGCAGAGAGAGGGGAAAACGGAGTGGTGAGGTGGCGTTCATGGAGTGATGCAGCGTGGGTCCGTCCTCTTTCTACACGTGGCTTCTGGCTATTTATGCTGAGAAGCTCGCTGGAAGCTTCTGGAACGTTCTAGCACTTGCTGGAAAATGGTGGAAGCCTTTGGACCTTTGCTGGAAATTTGGACGAATCTGGACAAAAAAGCAATACTGGGCCTCCCCAATTGGGCCCAACGAAACTCAACATAAAAAAATTCAGAAAAACTGCAAAACAATATTAAAAAAAACTAGTTAACTAAACTAATAAACCCACTAATCTGAAAATTAAACTAAATCCCTATTAACTCTAAAATTGATTAAATTTCTATTAAATCCCTAATAAAACTATATTATCTATTATAAACTCTATAAAAGAAAATTAAAAACTATTAATCTCTATATCTAAAAAAAACACTCAATTCCTATTAACAACAACTTATGGATTTAATAAGAAAAAATCTATATTAAAACTCTATTTATTAATGAAAGGTCTATATTCTACCTCTAAAATAAAAAACAATTAATTTCTATTAACAAAACTAATCTATTAAAAAAAATCCTACAAATGATTTAAAATCTATTAAAAAAATCCTATTAACCCTAAAAATGATTTAAAAGCTAATTATTCTATAAAATGAATTTAAAATCTATTTAAACCCCTAAAAAATCCTATAAAATCCAGAAAAATCACCATAATTCTCAGAGGGACAAAATGAGCACCGAACGACACAAAAATAATCGGTAAAAAATAAACGGGCACCGAAATATCCCAAAAATCGATTCTACTGATCAAAAACACCTGAAACACGAGACGGGAGCTGTGATCCCTGATAAAATCAATACAAATGAAAAATGCAATGTATGCGATATGCAGATGCGAATGCGGTTATGCGTCGAAACATCGAGCCAAATGCGAGACCCGGTTGGTCAAATTTTGGGGTGCAACAGCTGCCCCTATTCAAGCGGCTTCGACCTGAATGGGTGAAGAGCGCTTAGCCTTCAAACATTCAAGGTGGATGACGGTTGAATACAAATGGAACCCATAAATTTGCCAACCGCAAGAATATACTGCAAAAATTGCTTGAGGAATAGCTTCCAATAACTGAAGTTTGGTTGTAACGGCAACATCTGGTCAATTTTCTGATAAAATTTTCTTCTCCTATTCAACACCTGTGTGACGCCACAAGTATTGAAATAATGTTTCGTAAAGCAAACACCTTGATTCCCATCTCTCTCATGGGATCAAACCTGGTCAACTCACAGTTCATTGCGAACTTGAGGACAATTCTCCTGGGGAATTCTGAATGGAACTGCCTGGCACCTATTTTGACGAAGGGGGCAGCTTCAGAAGTCTGATATATGTCAATCTTTGTTGTTGTTTTTTTCCGATGCTGACGTAACAACCAAATGAAGAATCACTCCGCTGGGGAAGACGAGAAGCTGAACCACACAACTCTGCAGGTGAACAAATTCGAAATCCAATAGGTAACCATCTTGGTCTATGCTTCGACATGCGTATGCTTGAAATGATGCAATGTCCTATACGACATGTAAATGCTATGCGTTTTGTTTGAAAATGCGAGGCCCAGACGGCATGGATATGCTATATGCGTGTATAAATGCTATGACTATATATGCAAATGCTAATGCAAGCTCGAGCTGCCAGAGAACACCAGGTCTGAAAACCACTTGGCAAAATAAATGCCGAAGGAAACGTCAATTCTACTGGGGATGACCTGAAGTCACAGAACCATCTCAGCAAAATAAATGCTGGAAACGAGAAATCAAATCCGCCGGGGATAACCGTTCTGCTGGAGAAATGAAAAGGCAACCCTGCTTGATGACTTCACTGGGGAAAGAAAACAACTCTGCTCGGGGATGCTTTCTTCAAACCATTGGCAACTGATTGCGCTCTGCGGGGATTGACCCAAACTGAGGTTGATTACGCGCAGCACACTGCTGGAAATGCTCCTACTATCAAGGATATCAATCTTAATCTGCTGAAGATACTCCTGATCCTACTCTGATACGGGGTACAAGCCAATCTCGACTCTTCCGGGGATAATAAGCAACTTTCATCTACTGAAGAGTGGCAATTCTGATTTAACAACATCCACAAGGAATTCAAACATTACTCGGAGCACTGGCATTAATCGAGCTTCGTATCGGGGAACATGACGACATGCAAGTCATTGGGAAATATTGTGTCAGATACCTTTAGATTTTTGTTTTTCTGGTTTAGAATAAACATGGATTATGTACACAGTGGAAGTATGGGAAATACTAGACGAGAACTAGCATTCAAAGGTAGACTATCAGGCGAGAACTGATAGGAAAATAGGTTAGGAAAATTGATTTTTGTGTTTTTGAACCAGACGGGCTGACTGGACAACAAGCTGAGGTATAGACAACCAGGCGAGAACTGGCTGAAAGCTGACGTACACCAGGCGAGAACTAGTATAACACATAGGGTAAAACACACGAGAACTGATTACGCGATGACATGTACCAGGCGAGAACTGATACAACACTTGAAGAAACGGTGACCAAACGAGAATTGGTTACCAATAAACTGCACCAGGACGGGAACTGCTGCTTACAATAAACTGCACCAGGACGGGAACTGATGCTTACGGAAGGTGGGCCAGACGAGAACTGGTTACCGATTTGCCAGGCGAGAACTGGACTTTGGAAACGACTGGTTACTGACACGCAACAGGTTTAAACTGCAGGATAATGATCCAACGACAACAAGATCTTCTTATTTGAAAGGTTTAGGTTTTGATAAGGGTATTGACATGATTCCCCGATACTCAACTCTGGCTGAGGATAAACAAGCTGGTTTGAATGACTTGCCCCTGGTACACTCAGCTGGGGGATAAAAGACTGGCTTGCACAACTTGCCCCAGTACAATGCACCTTGCCCCAATCTAACTCTTGGGAATACTTGCTCTGAACGGCTTGCTACGGGAAGACTTCGAGAATACTTGCCCCGGTATCTGCACGACAACAGAATTCAATCTCCAATTAAACACCTAACAACCCAGTTGATTTCAACATTCTCTGCGATGACTTGCCCCTGAATGAGTGTTCTAGCGACTCAACCCGATCTGATTATCCATTGGAAGATTTCAACATTCTCTGCGATAACTTGCCCCTGAATGAGCGTTCTAGCGACTCAACCCGATCTGATTATCCATTGGAAGCATCTGCTTTCAAATCTCCGCATTCTGAATAATTGCTCCTGATTGGCTCTCGAGAAGACTCACTTCTGATCAACTGCTTCTCAAATAAACTGCCCCTGCTCAACTGAAGCTTCGGGACTGGTCCTCAGATTGACTGATACTGAACTTACTGGAAGATAATGCCCCTGATTCACAAGGCTTCACAACATACACCATTCTGGTTCAGACTGCTGGATTACTCAGTCCTATTTGATTACTCCCTGGTGGAATTTCTTTCATGCCAACTACTAACCTGCAATTAAAATTGTCTGTCTACGAATGGTAATCTTAATGCAGTGCTCATGCAGATTTTGAAAAAATTTTGAGCTGTCACTCATTTATATGCATATGATTGTGAGTGACGAGTGAACCAAAGTTCAAACGTAGTGCTTACATGGTCAGTGAAAAATACAACAAGGATGTGACTAGCAAGTCAAGAAGGAGTCAGGTTACTCAACCTTATTGTAATGCGCTTCAGACTAACCCTACCTCAATTAGGTCTTTTAAGGGTTGTATCGTGGTCGGGTTCACGGTTCATGAAACAAAGGATATTTGGCTCAAATTTTTGATTTGTTCCCACCCCTTCTACGTGATGATCTCCGATCCTAAGGTTCAGTTAACCTGGCACAAGCGCTCGCCTCTTCGAGAAGTATGTTGAATGGTAAGAACCACAGTAAGGAATTCACAAGCTTTTCTTCTAGAGTGATAGTTACTCCTTCTTCGCTTTCGGTGTCTGTGTACACGACTTTGTGATTTGCTGGGGAAAATTTCTTTTTAACCCTCTTTTTCATTCTTTTGATTCCCTAATTTTTGCCTGGACTGACTCCTTTTGAGTTCTTTTCGATTTTTCGATTTCTTTTGAAGTCCAGCGGGATGCCCTGATTTTTGCCTAAGTATTAGCTTTCTCATCTTTTTACTTAGCGGGCTTTCTCATTTCTTTCTTTTGGAACAAAGTCGTGCGACACTGGTTGTCTTGATTGCTCCGAAAGGATTGTAACTGTCTCACTCCTGATTGGTGAGGTTTGACCTCTTGAAAGGTATAAACTGGTTGGTCCTCGACAGACAACGCTCCTCTGTAAGACTTGAACGCTTGGTCAAGCTAACTGACAACTACCCTGCCCCGGGTTAAGATGTGAGGGTTAATAAGTCCGAAAAAAAACTTCTACTTCCTGGCTCGAAGTGGTTGGCAAGGGACTAACTCCTTATATCTCCAGTGTTTGGGGAATTTGAAACAATGCCTTGTACGTCATCGGTACGGTCTTATCTGAAAGCATACAATCATCGGTTATGAGTTTCAGTTTCATCATCCTCCCTCCTAACTTTGCTAGTCACAGCGAAAAAATGGAGTGGATAAAATGCAAGTGTCGGTGCAATGCGGTAAATGAGCGACAGCGACATGATTAATTCAGAAAAATGCATAGTCACTTTATTATTATCACCATTCGAAACATACAAATGTTTAAAGCAGGTAGTAACTAACAGAAAAAGAAACTACAAATGCAAAATGGTAAAAAGGTCTGAGAACTGCCAATGCTGAGGCGCCTGCCTGTCTGAACCACTGGCTTATGCTGGGGAATACCATCCGAATCTACGAGCTTAGACAGCTGAGCGGTTAGGGATGAACAAACAGAAATCCTTCTCGAAAGGAAATGCGATCCTGATCAATCAACTGCTGTACCTTCGCCTGAAATGCTTTACAATCTTCGGTTGAATGCCCCGGAGAGCCACCATGATAACCACACTGAACGTGGGGATTGTACCCAGGAGGGTAAGGTTCTGGAACTGGCTTAAGAGCTTTAGGTTCCACCAGAGACTTCTGAATCAAAGATGGTAGCAACTGGCTATACGGTATAGGCACTGGGTGAAAAGGAGCTTTCCTTCGTTCCAAGTTGTTGCGAGGTCTGTTCTGATTCTGACGCTGATTCTGATAACCTCGACCACGAGTTCGCTGATTTGCAATGGAAGCGACATATGATTCCTGATAGAGTGCCCCAGGCACGGTTGTCTGTTCAGTATACCAAGCCACGGGAGGTACTGATCTCTGATAAGATGATGAACCAACAAAATTCACTGATTCGCTTCGAGGATATTCAATCTTTGGCATGACTGAGTCGATCACAACTTCTTCTTCACTCTGATAGTCACAAGGGTATTCAGTTTCATTAGCTTGATCATATGAAGTAATCTGAATTTTCCCCATTCTTATGGAGTACTCAAGGCGTTCTCCTAATGCTACCACGTCAGAGAAACTTGCCGGAATTCCGAGCAATCTTTTGAAGTACGGATATTGTAGGGAATCCACAAACATGCTTGCCAGCTCTTGGTCTAACAGCGGTGGACGCACTCTAGCAGCAAATTCTCTCCATCTCTGAGCATACCTCCTGATCGGTTCATTGATCTCTTGAGACAACTCTTGCAAATGCATGCGATAAGGAGCAATGTCTAGGTTGTAATCGTACTGCTTCAGAAAAGCTCTGGCTAAATCCATCCATGACTGAATCTGATTCCTCTCTAACTGCATAGACCACCTCAAAGATGCCCCAGTCAGACTATCTTGAAAGCAATGGATCATCAACTTATCATCTCGCGCAAACGCAGTCATTCTTCGACAGAACATCATCAAATGCAGCTTTGGACAGCTATCTCCTGTGTACTTCTCAAATTTCGGCACTTTGAACTTGTAAGGCAACACCAGGTCAGGAACCAAACACATGCCTACAGCATCCAGGTTGACAGCATCTTTGGCTTTCAAAGCTTTCATTTGCTCTTCCAACACTCGGAGTCTTCTACCATCGTCAAGGGCTCTTGGATCTACCATCCCAGCTGCTGGAATATCTCTTCGGTAATTCATCATAGGGAAAGCAACACCTTGATTGTTGACAGGAGGAGGACGCTCATTCTGGGCAACAAACTGCTCATGTCGATCTTGGTTCTCAACAGAAGGCTGTACAACTTGGTCTGCAGCAACGTTGTTCACTTGCGGGGAATCTTCCATGGAATCATACAGAGGGTTGGACGCCATAGTGAACCCTGTCAAGGTGTTAGGAGACTGGAAATTGCCTTCAGACATGGCTACCAATAATCTTCAGCTGACTTCGACGCTTGATTCTGCTCAAATCTACTCAACCCCTGGGTAGGTCCTCTGACAATCAACGGCTGCTCAATCCAAACTCCGGGTAATCACCTTCAGGAAACAAAGGCTGGATCAGAACTCTGGCTAGCTGGAGGATGATATGCAATGCAACACTGATATGCATATGATATGCAAAATGCAGCAAACAATGGGACCACAGCCCCCATACAAAATCTGAATACTGCTGCGCTGCTGACGGAGACGTTCTCTGAAAAGAAGACCAGAATAACGGATAGGTTGGAAGTCAAGTTTCCTGCACAAAAAACCCCCCCACTCACAGGTATGGACCTATATCTGACAAGGTACGGCATCCTATGCGGTCGTCAGCGTCACAGACTTTCATGAGGAATGATACGATTCCCAGAAGGAGTGGCATCGTCATCTCATGAAGAGGCCTCACTTAGCTAACTTCCAATTGATCGGTTCCCAGAGTCGACAATCCTCACGTCTGGACTCCCCTCAGATCCTCAGGACCGGAAAGGAGCACCTCTGCGAGAACCTCGTCCGAGCGCGAATTTTCGTAGGGAACTGCGCCTGCTCAGCAGACAGGTTCGTCTACTACTTCTCCGCAACTATATCTAGGTGTATACTCATACTCGAGCCCAGGTCCGGCTTATCTCAATCATAGAACACCCGTAACACCCCAACAGCGACAGATAATATCGATAAATAAGCCCCAAATAGACAAGCAAACGAGCGCTAGGATTGACTCTCTCTCAGGGGACGTTGGATCCCACATGCATGGGGAACTATTTCTTTCCCCAGCAGAGTCGCCAGCTGTCGCTACTGCGAAAATCGGCGCCGGCTGACAGAAGAGTCGCCACCGTGCGTTATTTATCCCTCAGAGCGGGAAAGGAAACGCTCGAAGTAAACCTCGCAAAAACGGGGAAAAGGTATGGTCATCGCAACCATAGCCTGGGTTCGGGAGTCGGTTACGCAAGGGGAAGGTATTAGCACCCCTCACGTCCGTCGTACTCGACGGGATCCACGCTTGCTTGGGTTGTCTACTGGATGCAAAACAATCTTATCTACGGCTGCTAAATCTAAACGGAAGGGAATTGACTCGATAGAGCGTCGCACTCTATGCCTACGTATTCTCAAGAGAGAAAGTCAGAGTCAACGTAGTTCGGGACTACGGGGAAAATTGGCTCGCCAAGACCTCGCGTCTTGTGCCTACGTACTTCCACTGGATGGAAGATCAGAGCTTTACGTAGTTCAGACTAACTACGGCTAGACAAAACATTCTCACACAGCAGCGAGAAAAACAACTGGTTTCACAGGGTCGGGAACCTATGGTCAAAACTATGGCTTGGTCTCAAATGCACTTGGGCAAGAGAGAAAAAGGGTACTCAATTAATCGTCAGCGGGAAAGTCTCGATCGCACAGCCGCGAGAGAACAAAAGTTAGTCGTTAGTGTGCTCGCTAGGATATCGCATCCTATGCCTACATATCTTCGTCTGGTACGAAGAATCAGAGCAGCTGTAGTTCGGCTACTTCGGGACCACAGCTCAAATCTCGTTTTATTAATATCTGGAAAATGATTACAATGGGTGGAATACTGAAATAAATCTCCTAGGAAACGCTATCCTATTCTATCCTGAAAAATTGAATGGAACACGGCCCCCTAACAAATGGGCCTCTAAACTATCCTAAAAATCGGGAAAATACTCTCTATGAAAATATCCTAAAAGAAAATGCTTTAAAAAATATTAAACCTACTTTAATATTTTTTTCTCTTTTTCATATTTTTTCATATTTCTCCAAATATTTTTTCTCTATTTTTTCCACAATGTTTTTCTCCTTTTTCTTTTCTTATTTCTCTTTATTTTCAACAATATTTCTTTTCACTTCTTTTTTTCTATTTTTCTTCTTTTCTTTTCCAAATATATTTTTTTCTATTTTTCTTCTTTTCTTTTCCAAATATATTTTTTTCTATTTTTCTTCTTTTCTTTTCCAAATATATTTTTTTCTATTTTTCTTCTTTTCATTTTCTATTTCTTTTCAAATCTTTAAAAGAATAATAAAAAAAATACAAGAAAATGGGGCTGGGGGTGTAACTGGTCAATAGGGGGATAACAGAAAAAATAAAAAAACAAATAATCTGGGCCCAGCCCAAGTCTCTCAAAAAAACGCAGCAGGGGGTGTGAAGATTGAATGGGTGTGTCTGGGAAACATTGGGCTTTAGGCCCAGAACTTGTTCCAAAAACGTGAGGGAGTTGCCAAAAAAAAGTAGTTGGGCCCTGAGGCCCATTCTCCTCCTCCCCACCTTCTCAACTCCATTCTGAAACCCTAGAGGAATTTTCCTCCCAGCCGCCGCCGTAAACCAGGCTCTTCCATCTTCCTCTCTCCAAGTTACCTTCTCAGAACTCTCAACCTTCGTCTCGTTTCCCATCTCGATTTTCTTCACATAACCTTCTTGATTCATGTTCATGCGTGCTTCTGGAAAAGTGTTCTGGTGAAGATCTTCTGGGTCTTCCATTGAAGAACATTGAAGGTGATCTTGGATCTGGAATTTTCCTGAACGAAAACGATGGAGAACGGCGCATGAGATCCTTGAGGTCGTCGAGGATTATCTGGGAACGGCGATGCTCGTTGAAGATTTCTTCTAGAGATCCATGTCTGAATGAAATTTGTGACTGGTTTGAAGATCTTGAAGATCGTCCACTGAAACTTGTTCCTAAATCGTTGAACACTGTAGATTGGAGGTCCAGTGGTAGTTTCTGGGATTTTGTTCTTAATGGAGAGCAACGGTTAGTGATTGATGAACTTCTGAGAAGTGGCTCTGAAAACTTGTTCGAAGGTTGTTGAAGATTGTTGAGTAGTCTGGAGATTTGAAGAAGTGATGAACGTTAGGGTTCTGGATCGGAGAAGATGAGTGTTCTTGAGGATCCTTTGAGGATTTCTGGAAATCTGGAGTTTGCTGATGAATGTTGTTGAGTGGCGGTGAAGGATTCTGGGGATTGGTGGTTGAACGATGGTCCTTGACGGTTGATCGGAGAGGTTCTTCTGGGGAATGAGATAATGGTTTGTTGATGATGATGACTGGAGAAGATGATGAAGGGAGGAAGATGTTGAAGATGAACGGAATCTGGGGATTTGGGGGGGCTCCGGCGACGGTTGGTGGTGGCCGCCGGCCATACAGGCCGGCCGGTGGCTCTCTTCCGGTGGGATGCTGCATGGTCACCACGTGGTGACGATGGTGGCAGTTAGTGGAGGGAGTGTGGCGCATGGCTGCCACTTGGCAGAGAGAGGGGAAAACGGAGTGGTGAGGTGGCGTTCATGGAGTGATGCAGCGTGGGTCCGTCCTCTTTCTACACGTGGCTTCTGGCTATTTATGCTGAGAAGCTCGCTGGAAGCTTCTGGAACGTTCTAGCACTTGCTGGAAAATGGTGGAAGCCTTTGGACCTTTGCTGGAAATTTGGACGAATCTGGACAAAAAAGCAATACTGGGCCTCCCCAATTGGGCCCAACGAAACTCAACATAAAAAAATTCAGAAAAACTGCAAAACAATATTAAAAAAAACTAGTTAACTAAACTAATAAACCCACTAATCTGAAAATTAAACTAAATCCCTATTAACTCTAAAATTGATTAAATTTCTATTAAATCCCTAATAAAACTATATTATCTATTATAAACTCTATAAAAGAAAATTAAAAACTATTAATCTCTATATCTAAAAAAAACACTCAATTCCTATTAACAACAACTTATGGATTTAATAAGAAAAAATCTATATTAAAACTCTATTTATTAATGAAAGGTCTATATTCTACCTCTAAAATAAAAAACAATTAATTTCTATTAACAAAACTAATCTATTAAAAAAAATCCTACAAATGATTTAAAATCTATTAAAAAAATCCTATTAACCCTAAAAATGATTTAAAAGCTAATTATTCTATAAAATGAATTTAAAATCTATTTAAACCCCTAAAAAATCCTATAAAATCCAGAAAAATCACCATAATTCTCAGAGGGACAAAATGAGCACCGAACGACACAAAAATAATCGGTAAAAAATAAACGGGCACCGAAATATCCCAAAAATCGATTCTACTGATCAAAAACACCTGAAACACGAGACGGGAGCTGTGATCCCTGATAAAATCAATACAAATGAAAAATGCAATGTATGCGATATGCAGATGCGAATGCGGTTATGCGTCGAAACATCGAGCCAAATGCGAGACCCGGTTGGTCAAATTTTGGGGTGCAACAGTGACCACCTCAAATTGAATTCATAATTGATCCAATGGAGTATATTTGATCTTGTGGAGACTTATTTGAAGTTGAATCAATCCAAAACATTGATTGGTCAGATCATTGAAATCCCGATTTTGACGGTACGAAAAGCTAATTCATCTGCATCTTAACAAAGATAAACTGGAAATGGGTTAAGGTTAGTTAATCAACTGGATATGATCCTAAAATGATGATGAGGATCTAAGGGGTCAAAATTTGGGGTGCAACACCTCCTAAATTAAAAGACCCAGGTAGTTTCTCCATACCCTGCGTCATAGGAAAGTTCGTAATAGACAAAGCTCTATACGATTTAGGAGCCAGTATCAGTGTTATGCCTTTATCTATATGCAAAAAGCTGAATATGGGAGACCTAAGACCAACCAAAATGTCCGTACAATTAGCTGACAGATCAATAAAATACCCAGTCGGAATACTGGAAAACGTTCCAGTACGCATAGGACAATTTTACATTCCAACCGACTTCATAATCATGGACATCAAGGAGGACACTGTAACCCCAATTATCCTAGGAAGACCATTCCTAGCTACAGCCGGAGCGATTATAGACGTGAAGAAAGGAAGGCTAACATTCGAAGTAGGAGAAGAAAAGGTAGAGTTCATTCTCACCAAGTTCTTACAAGCACCAGCAATAGACGATACCTGCTATTTAGTAGATGAAATTGACGAATGCATAAGAGAACTTGAAAATGAAGAGACCACGTATTCAGAAATAATAAAGATTCAAATACCCGACATTTCTGAAGACGACAATTGGCGTAAACCGTATAAAGACGACAGCCTAAGCGAAAGCTTAGCACTGACCCCAAACCATATGCCAGATCCGAAGAACCCATCTTTAGAACTTAAAACACTACCCAAAAACCTTAGATATGAATTTCTAGACGATGAACTAAAAAGACCAGTGATAGTCAACGCCGACTTAGGACAACCAGAAACCGAAAAGTTAATAGAAGTCCTAAAGAAGTACCCCACCGCGTTAGGCTATAACATAAGCGATCTAAAAGGTATAAGCCCTTCAATCTGTATGCATCGAATTACAATAGAGGAAGACTCTAAAACCTCTCGAGAGCATCAGAGAAGACTGAACCCCATCCTGAGCACTGTAGTCAGAGATGAAGTAAAGAAATTACTAGATGCAGGAATCATCTATCCGATCTCCGATAGTGAATGGGTTAGCCCAGTCCATGTCGTACCAAAGAAAGGAGGAGTCACGGTAGTTAAAAACGAAAAAGGCGAATCAATAACAAAAAGAGTCGTGACTGGAAGTAGGATGTGTATTGATTATAGGAAGCTTAACAAGGCTACGTGCAAAGATCACTTCCCGCTACCCTTCATAGACCAAATGTTAGAAAGACTAGCCAAACATTCATATTTCTGCTATCTAGATGGTTACTCAGGATTCTTCCAAATTCCCATCCATCCTGATGACCAAGAAAAGACTACATTCACCTGTCCTTACGGTACTTTTGCTTACCGCCGAATGTCGTTCGGACTCTGTAAAGCTCCAGCAACCTTCCAAAGATGCATGATGGCAATCTTCGCAGATTTTATAGACGACATTATGGAAGTGTTTATGGACGATTTCTCGGTATGTGGACAAAGTTTCGAAGGATGCTTACAAAACTTAGAAATGGTACTAGAACGTTGTGTAAAAGTAAACCTCGTCCTAAATTGGGAGAAATGTCATTTTATGGTCCGACAAGGAATAGTTCTAGGACACGTCATATCAGATAGAGGGATTGAGGTAGACAAAGCTAAAATAGAGATTATAAAAGATCTCCAACCTCCAAAATCCGTACGAGAAATACGGAGTTTTCTAGGACATGCCGGTTTCTACAGAAGATTTATAAAAGATTTCTCGAAAATCACAAAACCTCTGACCGGCCTGTTAATGAAAGATGCTGAGTTCGTCTTCGACGACGACTGTTTAAAAGCATTCGAAACATCAAAATCAACCCTTATCACCGCACCAATCATGCAACCACCCGATTGGAGACTACCGTTTGAAATCATGTGCGACGCGAGTGATTACGCTGTAGGCGCAGTTCTAGGACAAAGGAAGGACAAGAAACTCCATGCTATCTACTATGCCAGTAGAACCTTAGATCCTGCCCAAATGAACTACGCTACCACAGAAAAGGAACTTCTAGCAGTTATATTTGCGCTTGACAAATTCCGTTCTTACTTAGTAGGAGCAAAAATTATAATATACACAGACCACGCTGCCATAAGGTACCTAATAAGCAAAAAGGATGCCAAACCAAGACTATTGAGATGGATCCTGTTATTACAAGAGTTTGACTTAGAAATCAAAGATAAGAAAGGAACCGAGAACGTTGTTGCGGATCACTTATCCCGAATAGAAGGCATCAGACACGAACCAGTACCGATAAATGACGATTTCCCGTACGAACGTCTGATAGCCAAATTAGAAAGTGACATACCCAACTCAATCTTGGAAGATCCAGAATTCGAAAAAGCCGTAGAAGCCGTCTATGCCCAAGTCACATTACCTTGGTATGCTGACATCGTTAATTACCTCGCTGCGGGCGTGCTTCCACCAGATCTTACTTATCAGCAAAAGAAGAAATTCTTCCACGATCTGAAACACTATTATTGGGACGAACCCCTACTCTTCAAGAGAGGGGCCGACAACATATACCGTCGCTGTGTCCCAGAGGAAGAAATAGAAAATATTATTTCCCAATGCCACTCAACACCATACGGTGGTCATGCTAGTACATCCAAGACGTGCGCTAAGATTCTCCAAGCCGACCTATTCTGGCCTAATCTCTGGAAAGACGTTCACATCGCTGTGCAAAAGTGCGATAGCTGCCAACGAACTGGCAACATCTCACGACGCGATGAAATGCCTCAGAAAGGAATCTTAGAGGTAGAAATCTTCGACGTCTGGGGAATAGATTTCATGGGACCTTTCCCTCCTTCTTTTGGAAATAACTACATACTCGTCGCTGTCGATTACGTGTCTAAATGGATAGAAGTCATAGCTGCTCCAACAAACGATGCACGAGTAGTAATCAAACTCTTCAAAAACACAATCTTTCCTAGATTCGGTGTACCCAGACTCGTCATTAGTGACGGAGGATCTCACTTCATATCACGAATATTCGATAAACTTCTCTCTAGATATGGAGTCAGGCACCGAGTAGCTACACCCTATCATCCGCAAACTAGCGGACAAGTAGAGGTCTCGAACAGAGAAATAAAACAGATCTTGGAAAAGACTGTCGCTACCTCGAGAAAAGATTGGTCATCGAAGCTACAAGAAGCTTTATGGGCTTATAGGACCGCATTTAAGACACCAATAGGTACTACCCCCTATAAATTAGTTTACGGTAAATCCTGCCATCTCCCTGTAGAGTTAGAGCATAAGGCCTTTTGGGCCATTAAAACACTCAACTTCAACTACACCGAGGCAGGAGAAAAGCGAATCTTGAACTTACACGAGTTGGAAGAACTTCGATTAGACGCTTACGAAAATGCCCGTATCTACAAAGAACGAACTAAAAAGTGGCATGATAAACGTTCAATCAGGAAACAATTCAGTGTGGGAGACATCGTATTGCTCTTCAATTCACGATTAAAACTCTTCCCAGTAAAACTAAAATCTAGGTGGTCTGGAACCTATGAAGTGACTAAAGTACTTCAGAGTGGAGCTGTTGAAATTACCGATAAGACGAATGCACCATTCATCGTAAACGGGCAACGTCTAAAACATTACAATAAGAACGACAACAGTCCTCAAGTCAGCAATATAACATTGCTCGAGCTTCCAGCTCAGACACCCGCATAGCTTCTCACCAAGCTATCGTCAGGCTTTAGACGTTAAAAACAGCGCTTACTGGGAGGCAACCCAAAATTTCCCTCGTTATTGCATTTCATTTTTCTTTAAAATTCTACTTTGAAAAATCCAACAAAAATTCTAAAATTACTACTACTTTCTACTTTCGTTCATTTTCGTACTTTTATTCCTATTTTATTTTTTCTCTTTTGTCTTTTGTTTCTACCACTTTTCGTTTCTAAAAATCCTGACTTCAACCACCTGTTTCAAACTTTTCAGGATTTTTAAAGCCTTCAAAACATTCCTTCTGTTTTCTCCGAATTACCTGCGAGTATGGCCGAGTACGATTTCACAAAGGTTCACTTCAGAGGACTCGCTCAAAAGGCAAGATTTGCGGCACTGACCGAAAGAGAATTCGCCTTAACGCTGTATTATGACAAGGCTACTATGGATAAACTAGGGATCACGGATAGCATTCAATACCTGTTCAATCAACTGGGTTGGGAGAACACTGCTCTAAAGACACGTTTCGCTACCTACAAGGATCTTACCTATGAATTCCTTAGTTCTTTCAGATACACACCTAACTATGGCTTTGGATCCAGCACAGAGCTGATTACCTTCCGATTGTTTGGAGTGGACCAAACCCATAGCCGGATGTCACTAGCTAACCTCCTAGGATTCCCTAGCGGACCGCATGTGTTCATCAGTGCAGAAGATGACGATATTGATTTGCAACTCGATCACTTTTAGGGTAGAATCACAGGCGACTATCACCCTGAACCAGACAAAATGTACAATGATGACATTCATAACCCAGCCTTTAGATACTTCTATAAGATACTAGCTCACACCTTGTTTGGAAAAGAAGAAAATATTACTACAGTGTCTAAGGAGGAGTTATTCATCATGTTCTGTGCTTCTCAGGGACGGACAGTAAATGCAGTGCCTTTCATGATGAGATCTTTCAAACGCCTCACGCTGGAACCTCAGACACCTATTCTTATAGGAGGCCTAGTAACAATGATTGCCCACGAGCTTGGCCTTAGATTCCATTTAAATGCCAGCACTCGTTTTGGTACCATCAGACCCATGAACATACAATTCTGCTTTAACAGGCGCATCTTAGGGACTATGGGACCTGGACCGTATGAGTACCTTATTAACGAAAAACCAGTACAACTATTCACACTGCCTGATCATATGATGACAAGCATCCACAACAAGGATAACTGGCTCTACAAATTGGATGAGCCTATGGGACCTCCTTCACCTCAGTCAACACCCCAGAACTATATGTATGACAGTGACCACATCTCTGAGGCACACGACTATATGTACTATGAGGACGCTGCCTCTGAAACTGAAGTAGACCCTATGACTCCTCCACACTACAATACTTATCCTGAGCCTATCCCTGAGGAGACCACCGACAACATGGATACCGTGTTACTCAGATTGGACGACGTTGATAAAGCTCTGACTAATGTAAAAGCTGATATCGCAGGCATGCACAGCGAACTGGTAGGCTTCATGGATCTAGTCTGTGACCAACTCGACTACTATTCACAGAAATTCGATGAGTTGAAGGCACGAAAAGATTAGTTATTAGCTCGTAGCAGTAGTTTCAGTTTAGTCTAGTCTAGTTTAGTTTAATTTAATCATTTGGATTTTTCGTATTGTTAGTTTTCATTATGTACTACATACAATTGTTTCCATTTTATGTTATTTCAATTCTAGATTTTATTCAATTATTTTATTTTCGCATTAATTGTTGCTTGTTGGCTGTTATAGTACATCACCGTATCATTACTAAGCTTTAAAATCACCACGAGTACGCCCTCAGAGCAAAATTCTGCGTTCTGCAGATTTTGCTGCTGTGACGACCGTCACAGCCCCATGACGAGCGTCACGCGGGTGACGACCGTCACACCTTTGTGACGACCGTCACGCAGTCCAGAACTGCTATCTGATAAAACAGGGTTCGTGTTCCCTTCCACTCCCCCCATTATCACTTTCAAACATCCAAACTCCTACCCCACTACGAATTTTCGTCCTCCCCACATTGAACTATAAACTTCAACTCTAAATTCAACCTCCAAACCACCGTTCTGTCATTTTTCCCTCTCTGCCGAAAAACCCCAAAACCTCAGAAACCTCTCCATCTTCAACAATGGCCGGAAACGCAGATGTCAGCAACATTTCCTTCCCTGAGGGCGAGTTAGGCGAAAGACAACGAGCACAGTACATTGCATTTCATCAGAGGTCACTCCAGCCGACTCACTACCCGCACCTTCCATCGCTTACGGAGCTCGGACTCCTTGAATGTGTAACCTGGATGCTTCAACGAGCAGGCATCTGGAACCTCTGCACCAACCCCCAGCCAACCTACGAACAACTCACTCTTGAGTTCTTGAGTTCGTTCACTTACGTCACAGGCAGCGACGAACTCAACTAGCATTCAGGTGCCGCTTGCTTCCGGATGTTTGGCGTCAACTATCAGATGCACCAGAACCAGATTTTCGGCATCCTACAGCTACCCCGCGGCGACAACGCTCATCGCCGCATCACTGATCAGTTCCAGTACGAAGCCTTCGCGCTGTGGTATCAGTTGACCGACCTCAATGCTGATGGTTGGGACTCCCTGCACGCCACTCACATCCATAACCCCACCATCAGGTACTTTCACAGAGCGTTGAGTAACACTATCTTCGCCAGAGACAGAAACCACAAAGTGAACTCCAAGGAGCTCTTCTTTCTTCATTGCGTCTTCAACAATGAACCCGTCAACGCTGCCCCGTTTCTGCTGGCTCACATTCAGGCCAACTGCAACCGTGGCTCGAAGCCATTCTACTTTGGCGGGATTGTCACGGCTATTGCACTTGGGCTGAACCTTGGCGACCGCCTCCAGCACCTCCATTCCATCCCCTCGGTGTTCCTTGACACTGACCACTGCAGGGCCTCCCATCTCATCCGCTCCCGAGCTGATGGGAAATACCATCCGGTTGTGCGTGGCAAGACCGTCCGAAGCATCATCCTTCCGTCCCGCACCCGCATCCATCCAGAGGACCGTACCAACTGGTTGTTCGACCTCACTGTCCCTCCTGCTGCCGCTGTTCCCACTCAGGATCCCACTCATGATTCCGACGATGAAATCCAAGCTGAGTTGGACATGTCCGAGCAGCCAGAGAAATCGCAGCCTCCTCCTCCAGTAGGTACATCTTCTCGCCGCCGCCGTCATCATCCCGTGCCAGACTACACGGAAGAGGACCTCCGTCGCTCCCTAGACCAGCAGGCACAGATACTCACAATGCTGTAGCAGCAGAATCAGCGAGCTGACCAGTTCGAGGCTTGGCACCGCACTCAAATGCAACAACTTCACACCGGCCAAGCTACGATCACTGAGAGCCTAGAGAATCTGACCCTGCAGGTCGAAGGACTCCGAGACACGGTCTACCACACCGAAGCCATGAGCTATGAGGATAGAGTAGCCCTTGCTAGAGCTAGAGGACGCCAGCGTGGACGTGACAGAGGCCGAGACTAGATTTTCATTTTTTTCCTTCATTGTTTACTATATTTCAGTATTCTGTATTTTCATTTTCAGTTGTATCTCCCTCTCGCATGCTTCAAGAATCAGTGAGGACACTGATCGAGATAGTGTGGGAGCGGAGCCTTATTTCCACTGTACTCTGAACTTCCCTTATTTCCTGTATTTCCATTTCACTGCACTTTGAATTTTAGTAATATCTATTCTTACACTTTCTATTTCTAGCAAATAAAGCTCGTCTATATATTTTTCACGTTACGCAAACTATCCCCACATTATTCAACGTAAACAAAAACTTTCATTTGTTCCTCAAAAGCAAAAGCATCACGAGAATGCACCTGAGTTCAAAACAAGTTTTGAAAACTCCGAGGAAACGACAGTTCTAACAAAACCAGTATCGTCCAGACACCTTAGATCTCTAGTTTATGCGAGTCGGTTTCACCACCTACGTGTACCAAAGTCTCAAGTGTCTACGCAAACTCAACCCCAAGTAGTTTATACTAGCAGTCAGCACCATCCTAAAAACACTTCTAAGCGAGCGACCGATGCAAATAAGTGTATGATCTCCAAAAAGAATGAAAAATCATGAAAAGAGAGCTAAAAAGCCCAAGAATATAAGATACGTTTCCTTCTAAGTTAGGTGCTCCTCACCCGAGCATTTAGCCCAACGACACGAAAAACTCATTGAAAAATCAATGACATCAAATTATGATCAATGAAGAAGATCAAAAACAGAAATGAGATCATATTCACTAACAGGTCGACTTGCCATGAAAGTGTGCGGACAACGGGCTTAATGTGATTGCGCTAGAACAAACAGGGTGAACTTGCCACGAGAACCTTGACACCAAGATACGGTAGCATGACTGAGACCGATTTGCATAAAAAGGAGACCTCCGGAGACTCGTAGTCCAGTGTCGTCATGATACTCGTCTTGTTCCTACCAAGAATCCCGGCTTTTCCAAACTATGCGAACGAAGAAGCAGCCTCGTGATTGCCGACTTTTCCATGTTTTACTTGAGGACAAGCAAAGATTCAAGCTTAGGGGAGTTTGATAACACGAAATCATATAGATATTTTCATGCATAATTCAACTAAAGTCTAACCATTTTCGATCCGATTTCGGGTTATTTCCGTGTATTTGTCTGATGTTTTTGCAGGTATTCAACGATCACGTCTAAACAAGGCAACATGAAGAAAAGAAGCAATCTCAGATGAAATATGGACGAAAAAGGAGTGAAAATACAATGAAAAGCGCAGCAATCAGTTTTTGCTGATGTGACGATCGTCACAGATGCATGACGACCGTCACACGGGTGACGACCGTCACACCTTGTGACGACCGTCATGCAGGCAAAAACGCCCCACTCAGATTACACGTCAAAAGAGCAGTTCCAATTCCCATTAAGTGGACCACTACTCCCTAAATTATCTGCCTCAAGGTCCATCATCCTCAGAGATAACCGTTGGGATTCCACTTCTATAAAAAGGGAAGCAGGGGACTTCAAAAAGGGTGCTGCATTCATACCACGAAGTGCTGCCGAATTTAATTTCCAGAGCAAATTACTTTCCAATTTTATTTGTATTCATTTTCCTTTACATTTCCTTATTCCCATTTCCGCTCTTTTGTAATTGCTATTGCACTGTACGATCAAATTGGCACTAAAGACCAGAATCCTGCCAACATCTGTGAAGGATCTTCCCAAAGGCCAATTGGCATATTTACAGGTTTTCATTTTGATCGACTTCTGTTTTATTATAATGCAATTTATTATTTATTATTCTTATTTATGTTTTGTTTTTCCAAATTCCATGTCTAGCTAAACTTAGATAATCGATATGCAGTAATAATTCGAATGGGATTTGATAACTCTTGTTTGAAAACTTTCTTTTCACAAAAATAATCTATGGTCTAAGTGTTTAAAATTGATTCACTGAATAAACTTCGTCGCGAAAGCGAGAACTTATTTAAAAGTAGTTTTGCCACGAAAGTGGGAAATTAATTAAGATACGAAGCAACAAGCGAAAGCTGCGGTAAGGTCAGATAGTAAACACTAGGCATTTGTTTTAATAACAGCGAAAGCACTTTAAAACGAATTAGAACTTAGAGATTTCCAAAAAATAATTTAAACCCCGAACGGGATACGAAAGTGTACGTTTGGCCCTTAGGATTATGATTAGCGTCAATAACCATCAAGAGACGAGAGTCTTCAAATCTCCATTTTCTGCTTAAATAAACTGTGAAAACTATTTCATACACCAGTAATTTATCAAATCCCTGAAGAACACAATTACTACGTATCGATTCAATTAATTAAAATCTAAATAGTAATCTTAGTTCCCCTTTTAGTGACAATCTTATTCCCTTAAAATATATTCTACCTAGCTAAACATAGTAACTCCCGAGAACACTAGTTTGATTACGAGTCCCTGTGGAATCGATATCTTTTATTACTACGCGATAGACTGTGCACTTGCAGTTAGTTGTATTAGACATAGAAAGTCGTGATCAACCATCTCTGCGCATACTCTTTAAAGCTTTCCTCTTTCTTCTGTGACAAACCTTGCAGTTGAACGCGGTTCGGTGCTAGATCACTGTTATACTTATAATGCAGGACGAAAGCATCCGCCAATTGCTTCCAGGTTTTGATTTGAGCGGGCTCCAACCCCATGTACCACTCGAGTGACGGTCCTGACAGGCTGTCTTGAAAGAAATGCATAAGCATCCTTTCGTCATATGAATACGCGGACATCCTTTTGTAATAAGAGCGGACATGCACCTTAGGGCAAGTGTCCCCCTTATATTTGTCAAAAGTGGGGGCTTTGAATTTCAGCGGTACCCTTAGCCCAGGCACCAAGCCCATAGTAGTCATGTCTAGTCCGGTAGAATTCTGATTAGCCATACCCTTCATCTGTTCTTCAAGCATTTTAATCCTCTGAATATTGTCAACGGGTCCCTCGAATCCCATGCCTCTTCCAGAAAAGGCGTCCTCTTGACAGTCTTCGCCCCAGTTCACATTTTCATTTCCGTACCCGTTATAACCAGTGTTGCGACCAAACCCTTGCTGATTAGTCATGGGACCTCGTCCCCCATTACCATAACCTTGATTGACCCCAGCATGCCCGAAACCAGTGTTGACAGGAATCAATCCAGCACCATTTCCACCATAACCCTAATTAGCGTTACCGAAACCGTCGCAGCCGAAACCCTGAGTGTTGAAGCCGAACTTCCCGCCCTGATTGCCGTATTCAAACCCCTGGTCGTTATAGCTGAATCCATTGTTACCAAAACCATTACCGCCATTGTAGTTACCACCACCCAGATTGGCGTCTCCGAATCCAACATTGTTAACAACAGTCTCGCTCCCATTCCCGGCGTTGCCATTGTCAGCGCCAACGTCATTGTTTACAATCACAACAGGTGGGGTCACCACAGGAGGAACCACAGGCGTAGGGGGCCCATCCTCATGAAGAGTCTCAACATGCACAAAGTTGTGGTCATTGTTGCCGTTCCCATTAGCCCGCGTCAGCAGCGGCTGCACCAAAGTCTGGAGATTCTCCTGGCCTTTAGCAATACTCTCCATGGCCTGCATGAACAGGTTCAACTTCTCGCGAATTTCCTGCATCTCCACCTGGACTTGATCCATGATTCTCTTGCAGTTGTTTCGGGTTGAGTAGCGGTGAACTCTTTGTTCGTCAATCCTGGAAACCTGCAGACGAAGGAAATAAGATACAGATTCGAGAATACCGGTTATGCAATATGAATGCAGATGCAAATATGTAAATATGCTACAGGATATATTCCCCCCGATTCTAGTTTCGGAGAGAAAGCCATCACGACAATGGAGTCCCTATCCCGTGAGCAAGGAGTCAGAAAATCCTCATATATAACAAATGCCAAGAGGCTGAGTACAAGAGTACAACTGAATACAACTGAAGAGACCTCGGCCAACAAGCCTGGCGATGGTCCAAATACAAGTATAAATAACAAAGGTAAGACAAAGATAAATCAGGCCAAGTGGCGTGCTCTGACGTCCTCCAATATCCTCATCGTCTCTGAGTGCCCTAGTCTGGAGATCAGCTCCTGTATCAGTAAAGCATGCCGCTCGGTAGTGGATCTCAGCTTTTTGGCATCATCCTGGTAGGCTCCTTTGCCAGAACTCTCGTCAGATTTGTACCTCTTGGAACCGACCTTCTCTTCATAACCTCTCGGCTTCTCGTCAATGTCACTTACTCTGAGCTCAACAGCGCTCCTGAGTGATGTCGCTTCAGTAATCTTTGCGTCTTGGGCTCTAATCTATGCCTCTAGCGTGGCAATTTGCATCTTCAGTTCATCTTCCCGCTCCTTCCGCTTGGTAAGTGTGGCATTCCACAAGGCTTCCCACTTGCTGATACGAGCATAAGCTTTGCTTAGGAGTTCCTTCTTGGAAGTAAGCACCTTGCTAACACCGTTTAAGGCTATTCCCACTTTTTCTTTCTTGTTGGTCGCTTCTGTCAGCTCTGATCCCAACCTGTTAATCAACTCAGTCTGTTCCTTCACAGTGAAGGTGGCTTCCTTCTTCTCACGACGTAACTGGAAGATCTCCTTTTCTAACTCCTCATTGGCTTTTTTTAGTTCCTCGTTTTCAGCCAATAATTTGTTATACTTCTCACTCTCTTCGGAAGGAGGTACCTCAATCAATGGAAGGTACAGGGGTTCCACATCAGGATAAGGCATCAAAGAAGTACCAACTCTCTCGTGGATCCAAGCCAAATAAGGATCATAAGCTCTGTTGTTGCTCTTACCGAGCAAAGCTTTCCCTCTCCTATGAATGTTAGCCCATGCATGTCTCAATCTGATCAAAACAACTGTGTCCAATAAGCCTGTGAGATACAGAGATTCCTGTATCTCCTTCTCAATGGGAGCGTCTCTCAGAGCGTAACCAAACTGTCGTACCAGCAATGAAGGATTATAGTCAATACAGCCCTTCTGTCCAATCAAGGGGACATTCGGAAAGCCACTGCAACTATATATAATATCAGTACCAAGCATACCCTGATCAAACCAAATGATATTCTCAGCCGACAGCCCCATCAACCGGGAAGCCCAATCCAAAGTATCAACGGTATCAACAAAAGGCCCTGTCTTCGGAAGGTGCCCCTAGAACCACCTGTACAGGAGAGGAAGACAACAGGAAACATTCTTGCCACGACGTTTCTCATTCTTGTAATGAATGGAATGATAAACATCGCCCAAGAGAGTAGGAATTGGATTCTTCGAGGCAAGAATCAGGAAGGCGTCTGAGTCGACAAAATCTGGCACGTTAGGAAACAAGACAATCCCGTAAATGCAAACAGCCAGAATGGCACTGAAAGCCACCCAACATCCACTCTTCGCGCACTGTGCAGCCTTCTCAACCAGGACAGACAAGTGAAAACCATAAGCTCCATTCAGCTTGACCAAACCTCCCGGAAACTCAGAAGCGTCCAAACTGACAATCTCAATGAGTGTAGCTAACTCTGGCTCAACATCAGTATGTACAAAGGGCATCTGGTCCAACACAGGAACTCCCAACATCGCATAATACTCCTCCAGAGTGGGTGCCAAAATATAGTCAGGAAATAAGAAACATCTCAGCTGCGGCTTATAAAACTGCAACAAAGTATACACCCCAGTCATCTCGAATGCTGAAGGTCTGTATAACAAGCTAAGCAATCTCCCATAAGATACTCTGAACTCAGCCCTCACACTCTCATCTGCTAGAGCAACTAAACCCAGCAATGAACTGATGTCTGGTGAATGCAACCGGTAAGCAACTGTCTTCTTCAGGGACTCCATGTCTGGCTAGGAGATACACTAGAATCAGAGGGGAATGATCACCTGCAACATAAATACATGTTAATGAAATGCAATCATGAAAATGCACATGCATATGCAAACAAGGGACCAAGTGCAATGCTGGTAGACTAGGCTGCTCTGTACTGAAGCCTGAGAATCAACCAGTCTCAAACCAAACCAACCACTCAAATGAACCTTGTAACCATATCTCACTGACAGAGATGAACCAGGTATTCTGAGGTCAAAGGTTTCCTGCAAACAGACCCATCTACCCCTCACAGGTGTGTACTTAACTCGCAGACGAGGTACGACATCCTATGCGGGTTCAACGTCACAGACTTTCAAGAGCGATGATACGATACCCAGAAGGTGTGGCATCATCATCCCCTGAAGCGGCCTCACTTAGTTGAATCCCAATTGATAGGTTCCCAGAGTCGACAATCCTCGGGTCAGACAACTTGTCGAGCCCTAAGGGCCAGGCAAGAAGCATCAAAGAGAATCTCTTCCGAGCGTAAATTTCGTGGCTAGCTGGTGCGAGCTAAGCAAGCAGGCTAACCACTACTCTCTATTTCTAAGTCTATGTGTAACCTCAAGCCCAGGTCCGACTTATCTCTCAACAGATTATCCCCTTCCCACAGCAGCAATAATAACATAATGCTGATAATAAAATGCGGAAAGTAAAGACAGAAAATTAAATCTATACAACACCCAGGACGGGAAAACAAGCGCTAGGATTGACTCACATAGGGGATATTCATGTCCCCAACAGAGTCGCCAGCTGTTGTTACTGTGAAAATCGGCGCCGGCTGAACA
The DNA here is from genome assembly GCA_963859935.3 of Lathyrus sativus. NCBI lineage: Eukaryota > Viridiplantae > Streptophyta > Magnoliopsida > Fabales > Fabaceae > Lathyrus > Lathyrus sativus. The sequence continues at coordinate 541,505,287 of OZ012739.1, read as the reverse complement.
GAAGAGTCGCCACCGTGCGTTATTTATCCCAAAGGAGGGAAAGGAAACGTTCGAAGTAAACCTAACGCAAAGACGGGAAAGGAATGGTCATCGTAACCAAATCCTGGATTCGGGAGTCGGTTACGCAAGGGGAAGGTATTAGCACCCCTCACGTCCGTCGTACTCGACGGGATCCACGCTTGTTTTCTATCTAGGGATTGTTATTCTATCTACTCTACAGGTCTGGGTTAAAAAGAGAAGAAAATGACTTGGCAAAGTATCGCACTTTATGCCTACGTATTCCCGTCTTGAACGAGAAATCAGAGTCAACGTAGTTCGCCTACCTACGGGAAAGGAGGGGAAGGTTGCTCGTTAGGATATCGCATCTTATGCCTACGTACTTTCATACAGCATGAAAGATCAGAGCAAACGTAGTTCGGGCTACGGAAGACACAGACTTGTCTGACTATTTTTTATCTCCTTATGAAAGGGTTTTTTCTGATTAAGAGTCCAAGCGGACAAAAATGACACTTTGATGTTTGTTTTCAGTCTTTTACGCAAGAACTGTTTTTTATGATGTTTGCAATCTCTGACGCACTAGAGACTATGATTTGAGAGTGACTACGTCGTATGTCACCCTAAGGGTAACACACTAAGCAATCAGATTACTGAAGAGTGACCCTCCAGCAAGCTTTCTCAAATAGCTTAAGGCTCGTAGCGTACGACATCGATTATCCTTATTACTGTGTTTTGAATTGTTCTGAGATAGAAGAAAAAGAAGTCTAAAAAAATCCTAGGGTTTGAAAGGGAATCAAAACTACCCTAATGTTATCATGCATGGATTACAACCTAATGTCTGTCATAATTCCCTCCTGCACAGAGGAAATCAGAGATCCTAGGGGATAAACGGAAAAGAAATAACAAAAATACAATAAACAGTAAGTATGCATGAGATGCAGCAAAACAAGCAAGGCAAGGGAGTCCCACTCAACCTCGAACCTAAGAAAGCAACAGACAAAGTGAATCAAATTCACTTCAAGCCTAAAGGGCAAGCAGCACAAGCCAATAGACAATACAGAGAAAAACAAAAGATACAGAGGAGGCAGCCCAGGCAGCAGCAACAAACTCCTACAACAAACAGCAACAACACGCTCTGAACAGCAAAGTTGAAATGACAGCAAAGGTCTTATCTTCATTTTCAAGCTTATTCAATCTTCATCTCCAAGCTTTAGCAAGCACACTCCAAGAAGAGATTTGTCATCAAGATCAAGTTGCAATGTTGGCATACTTGCTGAAAACCAAAGGAATTCAACAAGAACCAACATCGAAGTGGAAGTGTATCCTCAAAAGTTCTACTCTCTAGGGTATGCCCCACTTCCCTCCTAAGGAGAGATGGAACTTCCCTAATAGGACTTTGCATCATAGGATAGAATAGAAGCAAACAATGCATTCTATGTTTGATGGAAGAAATGAACTAATTCTACAAAAGCTCTCCCTAAAAGCCTAATTCTACCAACTCCTAAAACAAACTTAAAAGAGAAAGAAAGATCCACTTCAAGCCCCACTCTTCTAGCCAAAGCATCTTCATCATGTCCAGAAGCTCCTCTAAAAAGGAATCCAAAGTCTTCAAGCTCCAAGTCCACCAAACGCTCCAAACAAGGCAAAGCACTCAAGAGAGAACACTGAAAGCAACAATCATTTGCAAAACCCAAAAAAAAATAGCAAACTAAATTTTAAAATTCTAATAAAATTCCTATGTGAGCATGCATGTTTGAACATTCTAACATTCCAGAATCAGGACCTAAATCAATTTCTAGATCATCTAAACAATTACTAAATGAAATTTGGTCATGGGAAACCATTATTTGGGAAGGCTCTAAACTACACACCAAAAACAGAATCTAATAAATTTTATAAATTCTAAGAAAATTCCAGGGGAAACCTATGTATGTCCTCTAAATCATATCGAAAGAATCAGCTCAAAAGCATAAAGCATCAAAGAGAACAAAATTAAACAAACAGCAATATCAATTATGCATAACAATGGATATTAGCACAAAAGAAAATTCGTAACTAATTCAAATAAAATCCTAAAAATGCAAACTCAACTCCTACAGTTTCTTAAGACAATCAAGATCTACAGCAAAAAATTCATAATTTTTCGATCATTTTTACTATTTTTAACGCAATTAATCCAAACAACTATTAAAACAAAAAAAAAGAACGAAAATGAATTAAACTAAGTTAATGTGCATTGGGCCAGGGCTGCGAACAACAGAATTCCAAAGCAATGTCCGTGTGGGCCTCGCGAGTGGGGGTGGGAACAGTACCCGCGCGGTACTGTAGCTGTTCCGGCGGTGACATTTTTTCGGTAACTTCCGAGCAACATAACTCCATCGATTCTTAACCGTTTCGCACGAAATTTTAGTCAAACTTGAAGGAAAAAAAAATCAAGGATTCTAAATATGCTCTTAGATTTCATCAAAACTCCATGATCAAAGAGATATATCATCATCAAGAAAACATACTCATCCAAAAAAGTCTCTAATCCTTAATTTCTTGATCCTAATTTCATCTATACATTTTCCAGATCCTAACCACATGAATAATCTAATCTAATTCGTCCTAAAACCATAGAAAAAGTGAATTTCACATACCGGCTTCGGAGTGTCGAAACAGAGTAGTTGGAGCTCGTTATTTCTTGCCAAAAAGTGTGGAAAACCTTTGTTGAAGTTTGTTGGAGAAGATTAAATTCTTGATAACTTTTTCTCTTCCAAACTCCAATGTCAATCTATGGTTTTTGCACAAATGAATCACCAACTCTTGCTTTGAACCTCTTCACAAGTATATATAGAATGTATTTGAAGACCCTAGAAAGTTCTAGATTGATCCAATAGAATGTATTTGAAGACCCTAGGAAGTTCTAGATTGATGCAATGAGAAAATCAACTTCTCATGTCATAAAAATCTCTTCTTATGCTATGCACATACCATCTCATGTTTTGGCTTGCAATTCACTTGGTTCTAAGTTTAAATTCTCTCCAAATGAGATATTGGAGGTGTATGGATAGAAAAGGAGCCTTGCATTTGCTTGGAAATGAGGTTTTGCAATTGTGCCTTATGGTTCAAGTAACCAATTTACAAAGCAAGTCCTTGAAATAACCCTCAATTCAAAATTGTGGCAATTCCATTGTCTTTAAAATGCATGTTAAAATCAAATTGGTATGTCATATGGCTTGTTTGTGACCTCTAACCCAAAATTTGATTTTTTCCACCAAACTTTATTTGACTTATTCCTTTTTTTTAGGCCATTTTAAGTGACTTTTTTGAAATAAGTCGATCAATCCACCATGATGACTTATTTGACCTAAAAACATCATTTTAAGCACATTCCATGTTGAACAATTTTTCATTTGAGAAGTGGAACATGGAGATTTTGACCTATGCTAAAAAATGACCTGTAATTCAACTTTCCCAAAATACCCCTGGATTGCCAAGACCATAACTTGAATTCTACAAATCCTCTTGAGGACTTCTAATACTCAAATTAAAGCTAAGATCAAGATCTACAACTATTATGTTGGCCAAGAATCCATTTTAAAACTCCTTGATGGGAAAACGTTGCTTGGAAGTCAAGTGACTTTCACAGATAAATTTCAGTATCCTCTAGGGACCCATAACTTGCAAGAACCATAACTTGAGTTCTATAAATCTCCTTGGAGACTTCTAGTAATAAAATTAAATCTATTGAGATTCTCTACAAGTTTCATGTTGACCAAGAATTTATTTGAAACTTGTATTTGGACTTATCTGGCTTGGAAATTAGGCCTAAATTAGGGTTTTTTACACTGAACACCCTAATTTAGTAACTCTTCTTCTTCTTAATTCTTTTTGATTTCTCCTTGGCACAACACCACACATGTATACACATATCAATTCATGAGTCCCACATCCTTCAATTAAGCCTTGATACCCTTCAATCACTCAGTTGACCTAGGGTTGACCTAGGGTTGACCCAGATGAAACCCTAGTTGACTGCATTCAACTGTAGCTCTGGTACTTGTTTTAATGATTTGTATCATATTCAAAATGACCCTATAGGTCTTCCATGATCTTTATTCACATTCCATACCCTCAGTCATGACTCACACATTCGTTGATGATCTTCAAACACACCCCTAGATAGGAGAGAAATCCATTGGTTGACCTTCAAACTTCTCACAGCTTCAACTCATTTCTTGATTACTTGGATGGTCTTGAACTTGAATAAAACCCCATGATGGGCCTCTTTCTGATAAGAAAGGCACTTGATCCCTTGTTGGATGCCTTGTTATGCTATGCTATGCAAATGATTAGACTATGTACATGACTTAGTATGCAAATGACAATGCAATTGAAACATAAACCAAGTGAAATAGGTTGAGCAAATTTTAGGGTGCAACACCTTGCATTCAAGGTTAATTTTCTTCTTTACTCTTCATTCTCCGTGCCATCTTCTGCTTATAAAGAAAACTATATAATTGAGAGTTTACTATGACTTCACTTTTGAGTAAACTACAGAAAATGGTGAAATCTTATTTTTCTCTACCAGTGTACTTATCTCACCATTGATAATCAATCAATCTGTTTCAGGTTCGAGTATCAGCTGTCCTTACCAATGGACCTTTCTTATTGAATCTTGATTGTGATCATTACATAAACAACAGCAAGGCCTTGAGGGAAGCCATGTGTTTTATGATGGATCCCAACCTTGGAAAAAATGTTTGCTATGTCCAATTTCCGCAGAGGTTTGATGGTATTGATAGAAATAATCAATATGCCAATCGTAATACCGTTTTCTTTGATGTAAGTATCTTATCTGATTTCTGTTAGGTTTTAGATTAAAGATTTTTCATCATGATATTCAATTTCTTTTGGCATGGGTTACCCCTTATTGTCATAAGTCATCAATCACATGAATGATTTTATATCAAATATGCCCCTCTTACAAGAGCCATTTGAGCTCAAAGCATGAGGTGGATTTTCCAGACACCCCAATATCACTTATGAGCTATGGATTCAGAAAAATAACTTGAATTTTAAGCCGTCTAGAAGTACATTTCCAGAAACATTAGTGGTTTTATGGAAATGCAAGGGTGGGGAAAGTTGCTCCGCAAAGCGTGGACAATGCACAGGGGCTTATACAATTTTTTTCAGCAAATTAATATCTTTATTTTAAAGGCTTTGGAGCATTGTCATGAGCAAACTTTCCTAAAGCGTAAGTTACTAAGTGTTTATGAAATTATAATTTCTTTGTTTGGTAATACAGTGGATGTGTCACATCAGCAGAGACAGTTATGCTGGAGAAGCAAGGTTTGGATGAGTTTCTATCCAATATTAATCAAGGAAAGGCAGTGATAGTGTCTGTTTCTCCTCAGTTGAGGGCTTCTATTGCAGCTCATTTTGGCATTTCCCCTGTTCAGGTGACACTTTGCTCTTGCTCACAAATTCTCAGTTTTTCTTATAAGGTTCTTTGAATTAATTTGAGAAGCAAAATTCCAAATTCTTGATCTGTCCGGGTTAAGTGTATAACTTCTGATATTTCAGGCTTTCAAAAAACTGACCAGATTTTTCAAATCTTTGGGGGTGAGGGCTATTTTTTATACAAGTTGCAGTAAAGACTTGACCCTGGTTGAATCTTGTGTGGAATTCATCACAAGATATAGACAAAATCAATGCTAGATGATGAGAGGAGCAAGTCAAGCCTACCCATGATTGCATCTGCATGCCCAGGTATAGAAATTCAACTTAGTTTTGGCCAATTGTTTCTGTGAAGCACATATATTTGGATGCTAGACAAGACTTGGCCCATGCATAATGACACAGCAATATTCAAATCTAAGAATAAAACTCAGTGTAGTGTATTGAAAATTATGTAGTGTGTTGAAAATTATGTAAGGTATTAACTCAGTGTAGTGTATTGAACATTATCAGTAACTATATTTGACATGTGTTTGAACTTACATAGAAGGTATGAAGATTTGTTGGATGGTATGATTATTTTAATTCTGGATTTAGAAGTAGGAAATTGAACTGGAATTTCTGGAAGTTGTATTTACTACGATCCATGCGTTTCACAGACATAGCTCCTCATATCTGTTGTGATTTATTCTATCACTGCATTTTCAATTTTGAGTTGGAAATATGGGATGAAGGAGCATGATTACTTTTTAATAGGCTTTAGTGATGAGTCCTGAGTTGATGAGGAAATATACTTACATATTCATTATTGGTGTGAACATATGCAGGTTGGATATGCTATGCTGAAAAGCAACATGGATCCTTTGTCCTACCTTACATTTCATTGGTGAAGAGTCCCCAACAAACAATTGGAACTATCATAAAGCGCTATGTATGCGAAGATATGAAACTCAGGTTGTGATTTAACTCCAAATAATAAATTGAGAGGGGGAAAACACAAATGTACCCCAAAGTTGTGGGGGTTACCCAATCTTTTGATTATATCTTACAACCTATGTTATGTTTGGCATGCTACGATTCCTAGAGTAACATGCTTATTGAAATGCTCAAATATTTGTTTCAACAGGCCAGAAGAAGTATATCATGTCACAGTTATGCCTTGTTATGATAAGAAGCTAGAGGCTTCTAGGGATGGCTTTGTTTTTCAATTAGAACCCCATGTTGAAGGGTATGAAGGTGAAGATAACTTGATTCCAGAGGTAGATTCAGTACTGTCAACTGGAGAGATTTTAGAATTGATTCAGGTTAGAAAATTTTATGCATGCCTGCATACCATCATTTTTTGTGTGAATTCTTTCACTTTTACTATTGATTCATGTTTGGGGTTCAATCTTCCAGTCAAAAGAAGTTGATTTTAAAAGCATAGAAGAGGCTTCTCTTGATAAACTATAAGAAACTTGCAAATGTTCCCTTTGTTTAAGTTCTCTTGATTATCAAACAATGATGTTCTGAAATAGTGTGGTGCCTGCAAGTTAACAAATGTTAATGAAGAAGGACACCTTTACGGGGTTCTTGGAAGCTCTGGAGGTTATGCAGAAACAAAATTCCGATATGTTGTTAAAACACTTTTTGGAAGACATATTGGTGGCCCTTTGAACTTTAGAAACATTAGAAATTCAGATTTTCAAGAAGTTACTTTGGAGGCAAGTGTCGCTACTGCGAAAAAGGGTGCCGACAAAGACAGAAGAGTCGCCACCTTTCGTTATTTATCCCACAGAAAGGGAAAGGAAACGATCAGAACAAACCTAGCGAAAAGAAAAAGACAAGGTCATCGCAACCAAGTCTGGGTTCGGGAGTCGGTTACGCAAGGGGAAGGTATTAGCACCCCTCACGTCTTTCGTACTCGATGGGATCCATGCTTGTTGTGTTTATGTGACGGGTTGTTTATCTATCTACCTATCAAGGCTGGCTCAAAGGAAAAAGAAAAAATGACTCGGCAAAGCATCGCGCTCTGTGCCTACGTATTCCTGTCTAGAACGAGAAATCAGAGTCAACGTAGTTCGGCTAACTACGGGTGAAGGGAAGGTTGCTCGCCAAGACATCGCGTCTTGTTCCTACGTACTCTCGTCAGAGAAATCAGAGCGAATGTAGTTCGGGATAACGAAACACAGGTTTTGATTCATCTATTTTTACCTGAGTAAAGTTAAACAACAGTTCCAGCAGTTAGGGACAATGCCTGTTTGTGGTAGAACGGAATTTTAACAGCACTCTTTTCGTCAGAAAAGGTTTTCCTTGAATTAAGGCCCCAAAGGGAAAAATAGAGTTTGAAGGTTTGTTTTTGAGTCTTTTACGGAAAGAAGTGTTTTTTATGAATGTTTGTAATTCATACTGCACTAGAGACTATGACTTATGAGTGAATGCGTCGCATGCCACCCTAAGAGTGACCCTTCAACAATCATTCCCTGAGTAGCTTAAGGCTCGTAACGTACGTTATTCATTAACCTTTATTAATGTGTTTTAATTTGTATGAAGATGAGAAGAAGAAAGGACTCTACAGGAGAAACTATCAAGCATCCTACTGTTGTCATGCAATATGGCCCTAATGGTTGGGTTTGAAACAGGGAACTCCTAAATGTTATCATGCATGGTTTTAACCTAAAGTCTATCATCACTTCCCTAAACAAGGAAGTGAGAACCCTAAGGGAGCATGTGAAGGGAAACAGAAAACAACTGCTAAAATCATAAAGCAGATAAGAAATAGGAAGTACAAATGTAGATGCAATGCAACAATACAAGGAGAGGGAGAACACTCAACCTCTAAGCAAACAAGCTAAGAGAACAACAATCAAGAAAAGGGAGTGTCACCTCAACCTTTAGATGCAATCGTAGCACTCACAAAAGGGAAAATAACACATAAGCAGAGGGATGGTCACCTCAACCTCTAATACAAACAACCAAAGGGAGATCAACTTAACTTTTCAATGCAATCATGCACCTAAGCCTAGAATACTCTACACATGAGACTATCCTAATGCATCAAGCAACAGGAAAACAAACAACCACACCACAATCCATCAGAAAAAAAGAGGTGAACTGGAAGAGCAACAAGGAAGTCATCCCAAGGCTACATCCAGTTGATGTGTGTCAACACATGAGTCCATCAGAGGCTCAACCTCTTGAGGAATGCACAGAGCACTTCCTAAGGAAGATCTCCCAAGAGGGATCCTATGTCAATAGGACAGATAAAGGAACTGGGGTAAATCCTAGATGTCAATCTAAGGTGTTAGCTCAATGTGCATCAGCACAGGAGTCCATCAGAGGCTCCACCTCTTGAGGAATGCGCAGAGCACTTCCTAAGGAAGGCCAGGCTCTCCCAAGAGGTATCCTATGTCAATAGAACAAAGAAAAGATTTATGTAATGAACCTAGATGTCAATCTAAAACACTTGATTAATGTGCATCAGCACAGGGGGAATCATCCTCCTAAAGGTTTTAATGGAAACCCTAATGATGAGTTACAAGGATCACCTAACCAAATAGATTTAGAAGTTCTATCAAGGCTTAACAATTGTTCTAAATTGGTGTCAACCTATGCTCTATTCTATCAAGAAGAAATTAGAAGCCTAAAGTTAGCTAAAGTTCACTTTAGAAGCTAAACTATGAGGTAGGCTAAATTAGGATCCACCTAAACACAATCAACTTATAAATTCTAGGAAAAATACTAAAATCAATCCTAAAAGGCTAGGAAAAATTCTAAGGCTTCCTAAATGTGTTAAGGAATCATGGTACAAAATCCAGAGCCAAGACCTAAGTCTAAAGGTTCTAAACAAATTCTACACTTAAAGGTATGCTTAAGGGAATCCACAAGGGAAAGGTCCTAGAAATCCATCTCAAACCTATACCTAAAAGCTTCTAAAAAACCAAAGAAAAAGCATACAATCCTATCAAGATGTCTAAAGCAATAATGCAAAAATTCAGATCCTAAATCATAACCATGATCTAGTACAAAAATCAGAAAGGAAATCAATCATTTTTTACATTTTTAAATCATCTAATTAAAATGAAAAAATAGCAATAAATGGAAAATCAACCAAAAATTCAATTAAATTGCACATAAAAATAAAGGACATGGCAAGAATCACTCATGATTTTTTCCATATTTTTCTAACAATTATTCCTATTTTTATTGAATTAAAACAAAATAATGTATTAAAAGAAAAAAGAAAATGAGTTAAAAGAAATTAAAATGCAAGAATATGTCACAGCCATCAGATCCATGGACCAGTCAATGAATCCAAGCGCAGAGAGCGTGCCATGCAGGCTTAGAGGGGAATAAATGAAACACAATGTTTTATTATGGATTGCATGCTCTTATGTTGACTATGGTTCACCATAGTCTCTAATCTATGCCATTCACTCAGAAAGTAATCAAATCTGACACACATCAGCGTGCCATGTACTCAAGTCAACAGTCAACCTTCTGAAATTGAATCACACGCATTAGATTATCCTACTCAGTCATTGGAGTTAAAAGAATCTAACGGCCTAAACTTCATCTTCTACCTTTCAAACTGAAACAAAAGGAGGGAAGTCTCATGGTGGCCGGAGAAGATTTCGGTCATCTTCTCCGGTGGCATCAACAGTTCCAGATTCTCAGACATCACCGAACTCAATGATTCTTACATCAATCTACTCCTCTCTCCACACTGATCATCATGATGCAATTCTTTTCCATTTTTTCTCAAGGCACAAGCTAACACGAAGCCTAACAAAAAATGCACACTTCCAAGAAACATCTCCAAACTCTAAATTCTTTCCACTAATCAAAACTACACCTCACACTGATCATAAACCTAGGTTCAAATCTTGATATCAACCAAGAAACAGCCATAACCGATCCATCAAAGTTTTTGCTCATCATCAAGAAACCTCACAAACGATTCCAAGATCAATCCTAAATCCATCCAGGACCTAGGTTCTACCTAACCACATACAAAAACTACTCTAATTCATCATTAATTGAGAGTAATTGTGAAAAGAAGAAAACCTGATAAATGCTTCAACAGTGGATGGTTCAGCCACCAATCCTTGACCAAAGCTATGCAGAATCACTCAGTGTTGATGGTAGATGCTTCTTAAATCTTCAATTTCTTCAGAAATGGCTCCAATGGTGAAACTCGAATTTCAATTCTAACTAACCTTTTCAACTGTGGCTTACCTGTGCTAGCTCAATCCATCACCAACCTTGATCTGAACTCACTCATGAGCTTATATAGAAACTTTCTGGGCTGAAATGGAGGCGCAAACTTGACTGGAAGTCCAATTTCAATTTTCACATTTCCTTCACTTTTTGCTTGTAATAGTCCATGAAAATGGCTTTGTTTGCTCTCCAAATGTGCTCAAATTCACTGCTGGTATTGCAAGGAGGATGAAGGGCTAAGAGTCACTCCTTAATTCCAATCAATGGATGATCTTGATCATGTAACTTCCTCTTGAAGTAACTTCAAATTTGACCATGAATAGAGACTCAATTTGAAATTCTAAAAATGCCAAAGTGTTCCAAATATCCAATGCACTTAAAATATGCACCTACTTGCAATATTTTGAGCCAATATCAATTATTTTGGATTTTTCTCATTTTAATGCCTTTAAATCTCTTTTTGTCAAATTTTCTTCAACCAACTCTCATTCCAATCCATGTCAATGGATTCTTGGTGCTTGGTCGGGTAAATAACATCATTTTGAACAACTTTCAAGTTGGAAAAATCTTTATTTGAGGTATGCAAGTTGGTGAAATGAACCTATAATCCAAAATGACTTGTAATTTCAACTTCCCAAAATACCCCTGGCTTGCAAGCAATGTATCTTGAGTTCTACAAACCCAATCATGGACTTCTAGTACTCTTTGGAAATTTAAGAAGATAAGGAACAACATTCATGTTGACCTAAGAGTGAGAAGAATCATCTTTCTAGGTCAAAAATGGCATGGAAGTTGGTTGACTTTCAAGGACCAAAATCACATTCATCTGATGACCTGTAACTTGTCTGCTTCATAACTTGAGTTCTATAAACCCTATCAAGGACTTCTAGTACTCAAATTAAAGCTATGATCATGCTCTACAACAATCATGTTAGGGTCAAGGTGAGATGAAAATCACATCTTGAGTTATGTGGTCTTGAAGTTAGGCACTAAACCAGGGGATTTTACACTGTCAAGCTTAGAAACCCTAGCCTAGGAACTCCTCACACTCTTGATTCATGATGAGTTGGTCTTGGAATCATATCTTGGGCATATTAATACATAAATCCATGATCACATGGCCTTGAAATTAGGTCTCAACCTTCTTCAAACCATCTGTTGACCTAGGGTTGACCAGATGAAACCCTAGTTGCACCAATCTTGGTAGTAACTTCTTATCCTTCACATGATGACCTGACTTTCAATACTTCTCATGAGCTCTCTCAAGGATTCAAGTCCAACTCCGTGGATTTAGCATCATCTGATGGCCTCCCACAACCCTCAAGTTAGGAGATATGCATTCTCTTGTCCAACCCTCTCTCTGAGGAACTTTGACTTCTTTGATGAGGATATCAACCCTTGGATACTTGAATAAAGACTCTTAGATAGCTTCATAACCTTGGTAGCCTTTTGTTGGTAGTCATACCTCTTGATCTCCTGCCCACATGTCAATGCAATGCAGATGATAATGCTAAAATGAATGCAATGAAACACAAGTTAGGTAAAGAAAAAGGTTAGGCAAATTTTGGGGTGCAACAACAAGTTCTTACAAACTTTATATTTAAAAATTCTTTTGAGGAATGTTATCAGATCTTGGACCTTTGGATATCTAGCTAAATAAAAATTTGGTATTTATGCTATGCTTAATAACAAACTAAAGAGTCATTTGACGAACCATGTATGTTATAAAGGTTGTTATCCACCTTAGGCAATGTATTATCTATTGCATTTAACGATGAAAAAGTTATCTACTTGTGAAGAACTATTTCATAATGACATAAATTTTCAGCACAGTTTACAAGGGGCAATATGTTTTAAAATGCATCTCTCTATTTCTTCTGATTTATTATAGCATAAAACTGGGCATAAGAGAAAGTGTTTCGTGGTATTGTTTCTAATGAAATAGTAAATATGTGATGTTCTATATTCTCTGTTTCTGTGGACATAAGTTACCTTGATTTAGGAACACATTTATCACCCGGAAGCTATAGAGATTGTGTTGTTTTGTTCTTCTCAATCTGTGAAAGCTGAACAATGGGTTACGTTCAAGATGCACACGAGAATCATGTCAAGAAGAAAGTTGAAGAAGCTTTGTGCATCAAAATGAAGAACAAGGCACTTATGGAGTGTGATCGGTATACGAAGAAATATATTGAATGTGCTTTGGGGGAGAACACTTTCAGTTGTTTGGCAATGTCGTCAACCAGCTAAAGAGACGAATAATTGTCTTCATCAATTCACCAATGATTCAATCTTGGAGGAAATGAAGAGAGAATACAATTTAAAAGAGAGGGAAAGAGTGCTGTTAGAATATAGACTATTCGATTTTAACGACATGATTTATGCCATAAACAGTTGACGTACATTGTATTCAAATTTAGATATTTGAGAAAGAACAATAATTTGTATGATGATTTTTAATTGACTTTAAACTAGCATACTTTCGTAGTACCATTTTTTTTTATAAAAGGTGTATGGTGTCAGTAGTTTTTTAAAAAAAAAGTTGCCTTGATTTAAGATAAACATAAAATTATAATTGTGTTTACTCAATTTTAACAAAGACTTCTTTTTGTAGACCTAACATAACAGAAAACAAAGTGATGAAAGTCTGAGTAGATTGTATTTTGGCCAAAGGTAGAGTTTTTTACATCTTCCATTTAATGATAGCAGATTTTGATCAAGATTTTACAAGACGTTAGATTTTGATCTGAATACCAGAATAGCAGAATTTTATAATTCTAAAAATAATCAACTTAAATCAAGAATGTCTAATGCTAATCAAACGGTTCCTGCTGCATGACAGTGTGACTGCTTGTAAATAGTTATAGTTATTAGTGATATTTGTAAATATTTTAGTTACTAGACATATTGGATTTATCATGTTGGTAATTTGCTACATTTTTATTTTTAAATATTTGTAGTTATTAGTAATTTTATAATGACAATTATATATCAACAACAATCAATCCTTATCAAAAGATCTATGATATGAATGGACTTACCCGTGCGGACGCACGAGTCTTCTACTAGTGGTATGCTTGTAACAGTTCGTGAAAAAGGCTGCGTGGGAATTTAGGGTTTCTCCCATTGATGATGATGAATAGTAACACCCCATTTTATACCCAATTCCCCCAACCCTAGCTTCCATCTGTGTCCTCCTCTTTTCTACTTTTTATTTTATTTTTTATTTTAATTCTTAATTAATAAACCAATTCTAACTAATCTAATCAATTAAAATTTTATTTCTAATTCTAACCAATCTTAATTCTAACTTAATATTCTAAACCCAATTCTAATTATTTAATTATAAAAAAAAATCTATTTCTATTAATAATAAAAATTCTAATTAAGTTCTAATTTAATTTTTTAATTCTATTCTAATTAAAATTAAAAAATATAATCTAATTAAAATTAAAATTCTAATATAATCTAAATTTAAAACTCTAATCTAATTAATTAATATTAAAAATATATTACATTATCTTAAAATAAAATCATAAAATAAAAATAATGATAAATAATAAAAAAAATGTCACATGTCAGAAATCTATTGGGCTAAAAAGTGAAAATATTTATTTTTGCTGAAAAATACGCTACGATGTACAAGCGAGGTAAATCAAAAATTAAGTCGGGTGAATGAAAATTTTGAAAAAGGTAGGAAAAATTCGGGGTATGACACTATGCACAAAGAAAACCTTGGATTACACCTTGGATTTGAGTGATTCATATATTGAATTACACCTTGGGTTTGAGTGATTCATATATTGAGAGTTCGAGAGGTAGGGAAACACTTGGGTAGAAAATAGGGTTGTTCTTGGGCGCCTTCAGGGTTGTTCTTGAGAACCTGAAGGCGAATGTTATTTGCTTGTAATTCATTTGTAATCTCTTGTAACAACTTTCTGAGTATAGTGAATTGGAGAGCTGCTCTCTCTCCCAGAGTAGATCGTTTGATCGAACTGGGTAAACAAAACTTCAATTTTTTCTTGCCTTATTCTGTTATATTATCTGTGTACAAATTATTATTGCTGAAGACAGTGGCGAAGCCAGAAATTTTTTGAAGCCTGGGCAAAAATTTAAAGACCACAAATTCACATTGTATATAATTAGGGCTGACAATAAACCAAATCAACTTGAAAATAGTTCGGAACTCGGTTCGATAATTAGTTTATTGAACTTGGTTCATGAACCTAATGAGCTGGATATGAGTGAAAAATTAAGTTCGTTAACTAAGTGAGTTGAACTTTAACTATACATAGTTCGACTCGTTAGGTTCATGAGCCAACTCGATTATATACGAGAAGAATTATATTATCTTTAAGAGTATGTTTAAAGATTTAATATAAATTTTAACCTTATATTTTATTTTAATCTAACGGTTTTAATGTACAATTTATATTCTCAAGTGAGCAAAATATTTCTAAATATAATTACTCAAATAAAATTAACATCATATTAATTAATTAATTTTTAATTAGTGGATTTTGGAGACAAAGTTAAATTCTAATCTAATAACTTTTATTTTATTTCAATATTTTTCATTTAAAATAGTATTAATTTAAAATGTCAAATATGTAAAAAATAGACTTTAAAAAATGGCTTTTAAGTCTGTGAAGTAAGCGAGCCGAACCTAACGAGTCGAACCGAGTTGCTCGTGAACTTATAATGAGTCGAGTTTGAGCTTAAAAAAGAGCCTGTGTCAAACTCGAACTGAAATTTGATCCGAACCAATTCTTAATGAGTCGAGTTGAGCTGAGGCGAGTTTGACTCGACTCATTTTCAACCCTATATATAATATATACAAAATTATCAATCAAAATAAAAGATCTTTAATTAAATTAATCTCGATAGAATTTTAAAACTAACATAGCCATATCCAATTTGAGGTTGATTCTAACATGGAACATCATTTCACGTGATTCATGAAATTAGCAGCAAGTTAACAAAACAAAGTTTTATTTGCTAACTACTGTTATTATAAATTAAATTTAAAAAATAAATTCTTAGTTAACATAAATTAAACCATATAATTTATATAAAGTGAACATAAATTGAAGTATTGGACCTCATATAACATAAAGTGAAACAAACAATAACAACAATTCAACACCATAATTCATAAACCACAACCTGTAACAACAACAATCATCAACAACAACAATAATTCAACATCATGAAGTAAAAGAATTGAAGCGAAAATAAGCGAGAAATTGATTAAAGCATTTTTTCGAACACCTAATATATTTTTTATATTATTTGAGGATAAAATTTATTCTTTTCTTCTTCTTTTTTACAACATTATACATATTTTTTAAAAAACTTTGTAGTTGTTACTTTTATGTTAATTTTTATTTCTCCTAAATATTCATTTTGTTGTTTTTGGTTAATTTTTTCCTAAATTGCAACTTTATTCTTTATTTCAATTCTTGCACTTTTTGTAGTGTAGTTAAATCTAAATATTATAATATCAAAATAAATTGATGTAATGTATGCTTAATTGCATAAAAAAAGTTTAAAAAAATCATGTTTTTAGTTGTGAAAAATGTTTAATTTATGGCAGTCAAAACTGCCATTATCAACGACAAAGAAACCACTATTTTATTCAATGTATATTATAAAATTTTGTGTGGCAGTCAATTTTATTTAAAATTGTCATGTTTTTCTGCATTTTCGTAAATTGTGACGGTTTGAACCGCCATAATGTCACTTTTTAACCGCCACAATTTTCATAATTTTTTTTATAAGAAGAAAAAATTTGGGCCAGAGTCTGGGCACATGCACAGCCTAGCCGGGCCTTAAAATCGCCCATGGCTAAAGACCATTTATTTTGGTTGCTATTGTTCTTTGGCTCACAAATTAATTTTGAATTTAGTCGTAATTCACAACAAGGTTCATAACAACTCTCAAATAAAGTTCATTCAATGAAGTAGTTGTTTACGCTATAAATGATAGAAGACACATCAATTATGCAGCATATCAATGAACTTAATATTGTCATATCTCAATTGAGTTCAACTGGAATTGAATTTGAAGATGAGATACGAGGATTGATACTTTTGTCTTTTCTACCAAAGAGTTAAAGTGCTACTATCACGGTTGTGAGTAGCTTTTCTAGAAGCACAAATATAAAATTTGATGATGTTCGTGATCTGGTTCTTAATGAAGATATATGAAAAAGAGAGATGGATAGGTTATCATCTTGTTCAATTTATATATAGAGTATAGAGGAAGAAATTTAACTAGAGGAAATGAACGTGGTACATCAAAGGACAGACAATCCATATATAAATCATCATAGTTTTGGTATTCAAAGACTATCGAATATTGAAATTGTCGAAATATGAGACACTACAAAAATCAGTGTAGACTTCCACCAAAGAATCAAGAGGCAAAAGACCAAGCAAATGTTGTTTAAATTTCAAGAGGATGTGATACTTTGATATGCTATTTGAAGAGTAAGGAATAAGTCTTGGGTGTTAGACTCTAAAGCATCATTTTACGCTACTTCCAAGAAATAATTTCATAAGTGAAGTCCTTGCGTTGGGAGCAACAACTCCTGTGAGAGAAACACATGAGAACTTGAGCCTCTTACTCTAACTCTCCCATAAGAAGTGTATGAATCCTAACTTCTCTTAGCATTATTAGCCGAAGTTAGAACTTGATCATCTTGTCCTTTGTCCAACCCATAAGAGTAAGTTTGACTCTGACAAAAAGGAATCTGAAAAGATCAAGTCATAAATAAATATGTTAAAACAGATTTGCTATGTGTATATAATTAATTTTAATTGTTTAAATTCAAAATATTTTGTTATATTAATTAAGGGTTTATTTGAAGAGGGAATTAAATCTAATAGTTCGAGAAAGGCTTAGAATTTTTTTATTAAAATAATTTATTTTATCTAGGAAAAGCCAATACATTCTATTAATTTTTTCCAATAATTCTATATCTAATATAGTTAATAGAGTAATCATAGTTTAGTTTAATTCTTTGCAAATACTATAACCATATTTTTTAAAGGCAAGACATATTTGGATTCCATGCATACGAAGGATTATATTTAATTTTTGGGAGTGGCAAATGTCTCTCTTTTCGCAACTTTTGGGAGTGTCAAATGTCTCTCTTTTTACAACAAGGAAGCATTATATGTCCCTGTAAATGAGAACACAACTGTTGTTAAGAAAGATGTTGCAAAGAAGGATGACGTCCTGAAGGGTGATGTCATTATCACGAAAAAAGGGATATCTTTCCTAAAAAGAATGTGAAAGCCAATAGATACTTATATGGAACAATAACCAACCCCATTCTTCCTCTGCATTAGTTAAGTTTCTTCAACCATGGGTCTCGGCATGATCAGGAATTTGAAGAGAGTGTGCTTCGTCTATGTAAAAGCTTGTTTGCACATCGGTGTCCACTCAAACTACACTTCATTCCTCAAGAGTTTGTAGAGAAAAAAACATGTTAGAAGGAATTTCTATCTTGATGATGGTGTCACCTTTGTTTGGGTTTGCTCCGTACTCTATGAGGTATAATCCCAAGAATTTACCTATCTTAACTAGGAACATAAACTTCTTTGGATTCAACCATTTCAATGTCACAAAGAAAAATTATTTTCACAACATCAAGAATTATTTAGAAAGGAATGATAGAACAATCATGCAATGATGCATCAAGAAATAAGGTGAGATTGGTGATGATAGTTGCGATTATATATGAAAGAAAGAGATGAAATGATGAAAATTGAATTGTATGAAACTTGCAGTAATTGCATTACATTGTACACCACATACCATTGGCTTTTATAACAATCCAACTAACTAACTAACTAACTTAACTAACTAACAAAATTACAAAGCTAATAGACAGTTGATGTTATAACGGATGTTATGACATCCGCTACTGAACAGACTATTAAGCTAATACACCTCCTTAATTCGATTAGTTAGATGCTTCCACCATGCCTAGCTTCATCCTTAGATCATCAAATCTTCTTGTTTTTAGTGGTTTTGTGAGCAGATCAGCCAATTGCTCATCTGTTTTGCAGTAGCTCATCTCTAACTTTCCATTATTCACTTGTTCTCTTAAGATGTGAAATTTGGTTTCAATATGCTTGCTTCTACCATGTGCTATAGGGTGTTTTGCCAAGTATATGGATGATTTACTGTCAACTCTGAGTTCTACTCTTCCATTCCTTATCAGCTTTAATTCAGTCAATAACATGTTTGTCCACTGAGCTTGACAGGCTGCCATGGAAGCTGCTATGTACTCAGCTTCACATGAGGATAAATCCACCATTGGTTCCTTCTTTGAGCTCCATGCAAAGACTGCATTTCCAATCATAAACACATATGCTGCTGTACTCTTCCTGTCATCTTTATCACCACTCCAATCTGAATCTGAATAGCCTATCAACTCACCTCTTTGACCTTTACAATATTGAATTTCATACCTGTATGTACCCTTCACATACCTCAATATCCTCTTGGCTGCAATTAAATGAGAGGTAGTTGGCTTCACCATGTACTTGCTGATCAGCCCTACACCATATGTGATATCAAGTCTTGTGTGACACAAGTATCTTAAGGAACCAACAAGTTGTTTGAACATAGTAGGATTTACTTCCTCTTCATCATTCTCCAAGGATAACTTTGTCCCTGTATCAACAGGTGTTGCAGTTGGCTTGCAGTTTACCATGTTAAACCTTTTTAGCACATCTTGAGCATATTTCCTTTGATGAATAATCATTCCTTGATCATTCTTTCAAACTCAATTCCTAGGAAGTATGTGAGTCTGCCTAAGTTAGACATCTCAAATACCTTCATCATGTTTTCCTTTAAAACCTTCATTTCAGCTTCATTGTTTCCAGTCATTATCATGTCATCCACATATAGACATACAATGAGATTATCTGTGGGATTCCTACTGTAAATTCCATGTTCATTTACACACTTCATGAAACCTTGCTGAACAAGAAAATTGTCTATTCTCTTGTTCCAAGCCCCTGGGGCTTGCTTTAGCCCATACAAGGCTTTGTTCAGCTTATAAACATGTTCTTCCTTTCCTTCTGTCTTAAATCCTGGTGGCTGATTCACATATACTTCTTCTTCTAGCTCATCATTTAAAAAAGCTGACTTTACATCTAGCTGATACATAGACCAGTCATTCTGAACTGCTATTGCCACAATCAGTCTGATTATTTCCATTCTTGCTACTGGAGCATAGACTTCATAGTAATCTTGTCCATGCCTTTGTAGGAATCCTCTTGCTACTAATCTAGCCTTGTATTTTGCCACTTGCCCGCCTGGCCTTAAATTTGTTTTAAAAACCCACTTGACATCAATACACCTCTTGTTAGCAGGTAATTTAACTAATTTCCAAGTCTCATTCTTTTCTATAGAACCCAGTTCTTCAATCATGGCTATCTTCCAGTGTTTCTGTTTTAAAGCTTCTTCAAAAGACATTGGTTCAGTTTCAGCCAGCATTCCTAATTGCACTATATCACCCTCATATGTGACTGCTTGATCAGGGAATCTCTCATAGTCCATCAGCCTGGCTGGTGGTTGAGTATTCCTTGTTGGTCTATTGATTACTTCTGCACCTTCTTCATTTGTATCTTCATCAACTTCTTCTTCCTCAATCTCACCTTCTTCTGTCTCTGAGTCAGAGAGGGGTAAGTGATTGTTACCTTTATGTGAGACCTTTTCTTTCCAATCCCATTCCTTTGATTCATCAAATCTTACATCTTTGCTGAATACTATCTTCTTATTATTTGGATTATATATTTTGTATGCACCAGTTTGATGATAGCCAACCATAATCATTACTTGGGATTTATCATCTAACTTCCTTCTTAGTTGATCGGGCACATGTCTGAAACATAATGAACCAAAGATTCTTAAATGCTAAACACTTGGTTTGACTCCACTCCATGCTTCCTCTGGTGTCTTGTCCTGCAACTTCTTTGTAGGACTTCTGCTTATGAGATATGCTGCGGTAGCAACTGCTTCACCCCACATGAAATGAGGCATTTTCTTTTGCTTCAACATACTAGGATATCATATTTACTAGGGTTCTGTTTTTCCATTCTGATATCCTATTGTGTTGAGGTGTATAAGGTGCAGTGATTTCATGACTAATGCCATTTGACGAGCAAAACTCATGAAAATCAGTAGAGTTGTATTCACCTCCTCCGTCACTTCTTAGCCTACTAATTACTTCCCCACTTTCATT
Source organism: Lathyrus sativus (assembly GCA_963859935.3). NCBI lineage: Eukaryota > Viridiplantae > Streptophyta > Magnoliopsida > Fabales > Fabaceae > Lathyrus > Lathyrus sativus. The sequence goes on along the minus strand of OZ012739.1, from coordinate 541,484,385 downwards.
TTGAACTAGCAATCTGAACTTCTTAAACATATTTAACACTTCACTTTTCTTAACCAACAAGTAAATCCAAAGTTTCCTAGTGAATTCATCTATGAATGTCATAAAATAGCTGTTTCCACCTACTGCCCTTACTTCAAAAGGTCCACATACATCTGAGTGAATTACCTCTAGTTTCCTGGTTGCTTTGAATGGTACCTCTTCTTTGTATGAGCTTCTGGCTTGCTTTCCAGTACAACATACTTCACATACTTCTTCTGGCACTTTTAGTTTTTGTAGGCCTTGCACCATCTTCCTTTCATGCAGCATATCTAGATCTCTAAAGTTGATGTGCCCATATCTTTGATTCCATAACCAGCCCTCATGCTTAGTCTCAGTCAACAGGCAATGATCTTCAATCACATTCATATTAATCCTGAAGGTTCTTTGCTTTGACAGTGGAGCTTTAATGATCAGCCTGTTCTTGTGATCAAATATATTCATAGCTTTTGCCTCCATTCTCATGGTATATCCCTTCTGTAATAGTTGGCCAATACTAATTAGATTGCTCTTCATGTTTGGCACATATAGCACATCAGTAATACAAGACTTCTTTCCATCCTTCCTATTGATCAAGATCTTTCCAATTCCAGCTGCACATATTATGCTATTGTCCGCAAATCTAATACTTCTGTTTACTGATTCATCTAGTTCAGAAAACCAAGACTTCTTGCCTGTCATGTGATTGGAACACCCTATATCTAGATACCATTCATCACTTCTTTCTTCTTCATCCTTGACTATTACCATCAGCAACACTTCATCTGAGTCTGATCCTTCATTATGAGCAAACTAAGCCTCATCTTTGTTCCTTGGTACTTTCTTTGATCTGCATTCAGATGCATAATGGCCCCATTGTTGGCAATTATAACACTGAATCTCCTTCTTGGACTTTCCTTTCTTCACATACTGAGCCTGCAATGCTTGATCCATAGATGCAACCTTTCCTCTTTCTTTGATCCTATCTGTTAACCTCAGTTCATGTGCTTCTAGGATTGCCTGCAATTCTTCAACCTTCATGGAGTCTAGATCCTTTGACTCCTCCAATGCAACTACAATGTGATCAAATCTTGGTGTTAAAGTTCTGAGAACCTTTTTTTACCTTCATCACATCAGTGAAGTTTTCACCATTCCTTGTCATCTGGTTTGTGAGAGTGATTACTTTGTCCAGGTATTGGCTGATGGTTTCTTCTTCTTCCATTGTCAGCACTTCATACTGCTTCCTCAATGCTTGAAGTCTCACCTGCTTTAGCTTCCCATCACCAGCATACAATTTTTCCATCGCATCCCATGTTTCTTTTTCACTTTCATAGTGCATGATCTTCTCAAAGATCTCATTGCTCACAGTTTGATGTATCAAGAACATGGCTTTCCCATCCTTCTTCTTCAGTTCTTTGTGCTCAACTTGTTGTTCTTCTGTTGGGTTGGCTGTTAAGGTTGGTACTCCTTCATTCACCACTTCAAGAACTTCTTGAAACCTGAAAATTACCTTCATCTTCACAATCCATTGATCGAACGTTTTACCTTCAAACACCGGTAACTGTGTAGAGATGTTATTGCCGTGATTTCCCATTCTTCGAGTGTCTTCTTGCAGCAATTATAGAACCGGGCTCTGTTATACCAATTTGATAGAACAATCATGCAATGATGCATCAAGAAATGAGGTGAGATTGGTGATGATAGTTGCGATTAGATATGAAAGAAAGAAATGAAATGATGAAAACTGAATTGTATGAAACTTGCAGTAATTGCATTACATTGTACACCACATACCATTGGCTTTTATAACAATCCAACTAACTAACTAACTGACTTAACTAACTAACAGAATTACAAAGCTAATAGACAATTGATGTTATAACGGATGTTATGACATCCGCTACTGAACAAACTATTAAGCTAATAAGGAAGTGGAACAGATATTTTGAAGTGTTTCAATTTCGATTTGCAATTATATGTGGCTCATTATGTGTTTGATATGTGAAAACCCTAAAACATATAATATATGTTTGCATCATACTAGACAACATGATTGTTGAAGACAAACAACACAAATATGGAGACGATTTTGATCACTCTTATAATGATGTGGAAGATAACATCTCAACTACTAAAATACTTAACGATTTTTATCCAAATCTTGCAAAAGATTACAAATAAGTAGTCTTCATGAACAACAAGTTTATTGACAACTTCAAACATATCTAATAAAGTATATTTGAGAACATTGTAGATATAAGGATGATGAAATTTAAATTTTATTAATTATGTGATGTTATTTATTTTTATTGTTTTTAATTATATATGCAATATATTTAAGGTTAGTTTTAATTATTGTTATAAAAATTTAAGTTTAATTTAATTTATTTTTTTATTTATGTTATATTAATATTAATTTAAATAATTTAAATAGTATTTTAATTAAATAAAAATTTAATTTAAAAAAAAAACATAAATATGTAAAGTAAAGTTGTGGAACTCAATATAATTTTTTTAGAGTTGTACCACTAAAATAAAATGAGTTTTTTAAAATGATGTGATTTAATGAATCTTAGAAACAACTAGGTCACACCATTAAAATATTATAAGAAATACAGGACCTGTGTTATTTTATTTTAATTTTTTTTAATAGTGTTACATATTTTTGTGTTAAAAAATTATAAATTTTTTAACTTTAAATTAAAAAAAATAGTTTAAATAGTTATTTTCAAAAAAAAATTTACTATAATTTTTCATAGATATCAAAATTTCATTAAATCACTTTAATTTAAAGTTATTTCAAATATTTTTTTCATAAAATTTTTTTTTAGGTGTATCATTTTGAAAAAATTACAATTTCCATTACTTTTTAATTTATAATGTATTTTTATGTTACAAAATATCAAAATTAATCTTTCATTTTATATAAAAATGAATTTTAATTTTCTTAATATATTAATAAATCTTTTTAGTCTTGTCAAGCCAATTCAACTAATAATTGTGAAGGAATATTAGATACAAATTGTTTACATTTAAAGAGTAAATTTCAACAACTAGTCTAATTGACAAAAGAAAACATTTAAAAAAATTATTTTAAATTATTTTAAATATTTTTAAAAATAGAAAAAAAATATTTAATAAACTAAACAAAAAAAAAGGTATTAAAGACCAAAAATTTTGTTCATACTCAAACTTTTCCATAAACTACATATCTAAGCAAACAAAAGAAAAAGAGAGAATTACAACAATTTTTTTTTACCTAAAGCAAAAATCATGAGATTATGATTGCTTATTTTAATTCTCGATTACAAAACTGAAAGATGGTTCGATTTAAGGGTGTGTTTGATAGGAAAGTAAAAGTAAAAGAGAGAAAAAAAACCTTGAAACCTTTCATAAAAGTATTGCTAACATTTCACTTTCGGTTTCGAGTGGAACTGTTGCCCCGTAACCTTTCCCCGTCGATTCCCGTATAATTTTTCCATCGCTTTCTCAGTTGTACCGTCTGTAATGCTTTATTTTTTCGTTTCATTTTATGGTTGTAATTTACGCGAGTATATCGTCGTTGTGCATGTCATTTACAAATTTTGCACTTTCTCGTATTTTCATACTGCCGTTTAATTATTTTGCATTATTTACCGTTAAACCCATCCGAAGGATTAGGTCTAGCCGTTTGACCGTCGAATCAATAGTCCTCACCTTTGGCTTTTTCAAACCCTAATCGCTTAGGCGTCCCGCCGTGGACTAAGTCACCCTTTACTCTAGCATTAGGTCAAGGAGTCTCCGCACTCCGTTTTAGGGTTTCTCGCTGTGGAATACTTATTTTACCCTTTCCATTTCAATTCAATTACAACGTAGAAGTAGGAGTCGTCGCACTCCACGTAAGCGCTTTCTTAAGAACATTTATTCCCCATTGAAACCTTGACCACAGTCAAGAAGTTTCTAACCTCCCTTTCGAGGGGAACTACGATTACTCTAATTCCATCCCCTACCTCGGATACGTAGGCACAAGATGCGAGTCTTGGCGAGTAAACTTAGGACTAACCCTTAGGTCTTTCTTTCACCTTTAACCCATAGTATATACCCTCAAGCAGATAATCAAGCAAAATAGTAAACTTTAAACAAAAGGTTCATGTAGAGTACTACAGAAGTTTAGGGTGCTAATACCTTCCATAGGCTTAACCAACCCCTTACCTAGAGCTCTCCCCGCATTGTTTATGATGCAAAAATTAGGTTTTCTTTCCTTTGACCTTTTCCTTCGGATAAATCAAAGACTAGTTGTGAACTAAAGATGTGATTCAAATTAATTAATAATTTGATATCTTATTCTCACTACAACAATTATCCTTTGCAAATTTATAAGTCTTTAATGAAGATTTTTTTTTTTTAAAAATACAATCATTCATAGTGATAGTGAGATTTTCTTTTACATATTCTACAGTCTCTTTTATTCCATTTATATTTTACTTATGTTTTTTTAATAATAAGAATACTTTTAAGTTGAAATAGAATAGGTGTTTATATTTTTCAAACAGTGTTATTCATAACAAAATTTGCTTTTGGTAAAAATCATACAACTTGAATAAGATGAATTTAAGAGTATTTCTCACTTTCCATTTTCTAAACATCATCTAACTTGAATTAATATATGTCCAATTTTGTATCACAATATTTTTTCTTGCAATTACAAATATTACATTCTTTTTTCAAATCCATATTAGCTTTTTTATTCTTGACAATAAAGGTTAACACATCTATGTTAGCTTTTTTATTCTTGACAATAAAGGTTAACACTTAGTTGTAAATATAATGATCTAAATATGAATATTCTTTTTATTTGCTACTGAATCAAACTCTTTTTTTGTTTAGTTTTTCTTTTCTGACGGTAAATATTAAATATATAATTTTTAATGAGTTTGGTGAAAGTATATGCATACTTATATTTTAAACATTTTAGTGTAGCTTTGTATTTGATGGTGATATAGGTGTATTTTAGGAACACTAGGATTTTGAATGTGTTGCCTTTTGTCCAGAACTGCACACTCTAGATTTAAGATACCTATCGATATACAACCGAATTCCATTTGTAGTATTCAAAAGCAAAACGATCTTGCAAATCTCATTAGGGTTTTTGTTGCAATAATTTGGGACGAAGCCCCAATGATAAACAAAAATTGTTTGGAAGCCTTAGATCGATCATTACAAGACATTTGTAGCAACAATGCTCCATTTGGAGGAAAAATTATGATCATGGGGGGAGACTTTCATCAAGTTCTTCTTGTTGTAAGAAAAGATACTAAGTTACAAATGATTTATGCGTGTATTGTTCAGTCTCATTTATGGGCTCATACCAAAATTTTGTGATTGCGTCAAAATATGCGATCATTGCATGATCAAGAGTTTGCAGAATTTCTTATGCGCATTGGTGATGGTGTTGAACCTACCAAACCAGATGACATGGTGAGGTTACCTTCACAGATTGCAGTCCCATGGGAAGGTGACCATTTCATAAAAGTGCTTAGACAACATATTTTTCCTGATTTAGAATTGCATGATTGGGATGCCCTTTATATGGTACAAAAAGCTATTTTGACCCCAAAAAACGATGATGTCCAAAGATTGAATGATATGATTATTGACCAGTTTCCAGAAGAAGAACATAATTTGTTATCATTTGACAAGGTTGAAGGGGATAATACTAATTTATACCAACGAGAATTCTTAAACTCAATTGCACAAGGTAGTTTGCCACCACATATTCTAAAGATAAAAAAGGGTGCATCATTAATGTTGTTGCGAAATCTAGATCCTAGATATGGGCTGTGTAATGGGACGCGGTTATTATTTCGTGGGTTATATATGAATATGTTGGATGTGGAAATCTTAACAGGAAACAACGCAGGTAGACGAGATTTCTTGCCCAGAATTTAAATAAAAACATCGGCTAGTGATTAGTTGCCTTTTGTCCTAAGTAGAAAGCAGTTTCCTGTGCGACTAAGTTTTGCAATTACAATAAATAAGTCATAAGGACAAACCATTTACATGTTTTCAGTCATGGACAGTTATATGTGGCTTTATGCAGAGGTGTTTCACATACTACAACAAAAGTTTTATCCAAGAAAGGAAAATTGGAAGGAGAAGATGGTGACTACACAAAAAATATAGTATTTAAACAAATTCTTTTATCGCACCCGCGGGTATCATTACGTACATTAAAAAAAAATAATCTCACACATTGATTCCCATTTTAGTTACACGAAATACCAATATTATATTATATTCTTTATATGATAACTAAGTATAAAATTGTGTGGCTTTGATATACAGTCAAACTAGAACACAATGAAGTCTTCCAATTATGTAAGGAGCTGAGACGGAAGAATGTTGAAACTTGCTTCGACATAAAAGTAAGTTATACTTAATCATTTATTTTATGCTTTTAATTATAATCAATCAATCGGATAATACTTATTTTCACTATTCTTATACGGAATAAATTTTAGATGGGGGACTTTAAAGATAAATTGAACACATAGAAGGATGAACAAACAATTTCATCTATGGGCAAGTTAGACAATAAGGTGTGTTTACCTTTTTTGCAACAATGTATAAAAAAACTGTTTGTTGCATTTTCACCACTCTTTCACTAACACTTTTATCATCCTTATTAAAACAACTCAGCATTTAAAAGTTTACTCTGTCAGTTGGGACTCTACAGTGATAACAGATAAAACACAATTTTGAAAAATGGTGAAAAAAGAAATAATATCACAAAGGATGGACAAATTTTTATTTTATTCATTTACTAATATTTATCCATAGAATATTTTTGAATACATGAATTTTACTTTTATTATTGGTTTGTGTAAATAAAACCATGTATATTCACTAAATCCATTGTTTTCCTTTTTTACCAGAAATCCACGTAATTCAAAAATAAGTCAGAGTTGTTATTCTACCAAATCTGAACTAAAAGAAAGTATCTCCATTCTTCAGGTATACATTTATTTATGGCTCAGTACACCAGATTATAATCAAACAAGTCACATGTTTTGAATGTATTTCTTTGTTGATATGACATTTTATGATGTATTTGTAGATGTATTTGTAGTTTTTTTAAAACTCAAGAGCACATCAATAAAGGGATGTATGACGAATTGATTTGAATCTTTATACACTAATTACTATTACTTTCATTATATTTTTCTCTAAAGCAATTCTAATTTGAGTGTCTTACATTTTTTCTTTACTATGAAAAATAATTGTAGGAAGAGAGAAAATTCTCAAGATAAAGATTTTATGTTCGGCCTTCCTCTTAAAGAAAGTTATTGATTACACAGAATAAGTAGTACTTTGTATTCTTCAGTTATTTAATATAATTTAGAATAACTTTGTTTATCATTTTCAAAATGTAATAATATTATTAACATGTTTAGACAAAATATTTTTTTATCTAAATTTTATTTAATTTGGTATATTTAAAACAATAGTAACACTAATATATAATTAATTCACTAAAGTATTTTTAGTATATATATATATATATATTTATCATCCTGATTTTAAGACTGCTTGAGAATATCTAAAAACATTATTTATAATTAATCTTAAATATGATTAAAAAAAACTTCATACAAAATATACACACATTTATTTTTCTACGTTGTGCGCAATAAAAAAAGCGGACAGACGGGCACATGACGCTAATACTATATAATGATTATAATGATGCAATAGCAGCCTTATGTGAAAAGTGTTGAAGTTCCATTTGAGAATGAAAGGACCACACAGAAGAAAAACAAGAGCGAGCAAGATAAAAATGGGAAAGTAAAAGAAGCTAATGAGAATGGTTGAAACATTATTTTAATGATCATCAAATATTGTAGCTTCTTCTCTCGATACCTATAGTCTTTTTCTATTTCTTCTCTCTTTTTATTTTTTATATAAGTCGCACATGATTCATTTTCATACCGCACTTATTTACTTGTTGCTAACTGACAGTACTATTGATAATATTAGTAACTTTTGAAGAAAAAAAGCTTTTTTTTCCAGCATTTAGTTACTACAAAATGCTTTGACCCACCTTTTGTTATTAATAATGCTTGTGTTAATGTAGATGATATTATAAAGAACTAAAAGAATGCAAAGTTAAATTTAGATGAATTGGAGAAACTAGGAGCATATGTTTTACATGGAGTTGATGCAACCAAAATGAAATGTCATTCACATTTAAATATGAAAAGTTTTGATCGTGTTACATTCAACTTCCCTCATGCAGACTTTCATAGGAAGAGGGAACATGACTTGTCAATAATATGTGAGTGCTTTTATTTATTTTTAGTCAAGTAATCTAATGGCTAGAATTTGTGAATAAATGGGAAGTCACGTATTCGACGAACCTGCGTTTACAACTACAAATGTGGTTGCGGTTATAGCCATTGCATGCGGCGTGAATTTATATTTTATGAATATAAATATTATATATTATTATTTATTCTATATTTCACATGTCTTATATATTATCATTTGAATATCGTTGATCCTTTTAAAACATACTTTAAATTTTGATATAAATAGGAAGAAACTTATTTAGGAGCATTGTATAATCTCTTGTGGACAGATGCAGTCCAATGCGGGTTGATGCGGTCGTTGCGGCATTATGATGTGATTTTTATTGTGATTTACGATCACGCCGCAATTGCTGTCTGATGCGGACGTGGCCACTACCGCAACTACAATATTGCAATCCACATTTTAAAACCATGAGTTTGTGCATTTGATGTCCCTGCCTAACTACCAAATAAGCTTAGTTTTGTGTAACAAACATGCTAATTACATATTGTAGTTAATTTGTGTTGTGCGTGTTTTTTAAATTTATAGGATGCATCAAGAGAATTGTGTGTGGTTTCTTCAAAAATGCAAGTAGCATGATTTGGTCTAATGGCCAAATTCATGTGAATCACAAAACTGCAGATCCTTATACTAAATGGAACATAGATAAGCTTGTAGAGGAAAGCTTATTGAAATTGATGGAATGTACTGATTTCAATCAAGGTTATAACAAGAGAGAGGATGGTAATAAATGTGATAAACCTTTTCTTCTTGGTAAATGCAGCACCTTCAAATTCACCCCTCTAACAAGACCAATAGATATTGCTCTTGTGCTAGAAATGAAGTCCAATACAAAACCACAAGTCTCTGAAAGAAGCAACTCAAGGTATTGTTTTGATAGGACAAGGCTTAACTACTTTGAGAGGTGCAATGTTGTAGTGCCTTGGAGAAGAAGTTTGAATGGTGAAATCTATGTTGTTGAATGAGTGAGTATGTTGATGACAGTGCAAGAATGGAAGTGTTGCAATGCACGTGGCTGTCTTTTTGAAGGTGTTTTGTTACAATAGATAGCACATGATTTTGTTATCAACTTTTAACCATATGTTGATTTTTGTAGGATTTATAACAGCAAACATTGCATCAATGATACACTAGCTTTATAAGTGTCATTATTATGAACACTTATTTCCCCTGGAACCTTGACCATAGTCAAGTGTTCTTCATCCTTAGTAAGGTGAACTATGATTGCTCTGATTCCATCCTAGTTAGGATACGTAGGCACGAGATGTGATGTCTTGATGAGCATACTTTGTATATACCCTAAGTCTTTACCTTAACACCTTTTCCTTAGTAAGCAAACCTTAGCATAACACGAATACTAACAAGAGGTTCCTGTAGAGTATTACAGATACTTAGGATACTAACACCTTCCCTAGCTATAACCAACCCCGAACCTTAGATCTCTTAGCTTTGTTGCTACATAACGCACTTAGGGTTTTCTTCGATCTTTACTCTTTTCTTTGGATAAATCAAAGCTTGGTGGTAAACTTCATGATTTTTTATTCAAGTTAATTAATAGCTTGATATCCGATTCTCACAGCAACAGGGTTCATTAAGAGATTCCCCATTACAATGACATTACACATCTTGGATGAAATGACCAAAATATATTTTTAACAAAAAGAAAAGTAACATTCCAGGTTTGTGTGAAATTGTTTGAATATATACAAGTAGGAAAACTTTTTCTTTTGCATTTATAAATTTATATCAGATTTCATTCAAATCATAAACATCTAATATAAGTTAATTAAATTTATGTATTTATACTTGATTTATATAAGACCTTGTATCAATTATTTTATATTGTACCACATTTTTTAACAAATTCAGGATAAATGTATAAGGTTATATCGAATTTGTTAAAATACCTGGTGAAAATTTATATGACACTAAATATTTGTGAAAATATGGTAGTTGTAGGGGTAATGCAGAAAATCTTACAAAATCTGGTTGGTAATTTTTTTATTGTTTGATTTATTTTATTTTAATGACGAAGAGGAAGAGATGGTAGAATCATACCTAAATTAAGTGACATACATGTTAATGTTGTTGCAGAGAGCTCTAGTGGAGACCACGAAGATGATATTGATGGTCATTTATGCACTAGGACACGTATAGTAGCTCCCACCGGTTCTCATTGTAGGAGGATTAAAAAAACTGGAAAACCATGCACTATCCACCATATGGAGCACCAAACTCCCTAAAATGTAAGTTGTTGTCAGACAATTTTAGGGAGGTCGCCCTCTATGAACATCTATCAGGAATTGGTGAGAAAGTTGGTACACCAGTTCGCCGTCATTTGTTATTGAAATATGTCCACCACGAGCATGCTTAACATCCATTAGGGTTCGTCAGAATCGTTGATGGACTATCCCGCCTGCTTTAATAGGCCATCATCAATGTTGTCCCTCCGAACCAAGAAAGGTTTGTGAAGGCATTCTAAAATGGACTCAAGGTGGGACACTTAAATGAATCCTTCGCCCAAAAGCCAACACTTGCTGAGGTAATCACCAGGGCAGAGTGTTACATCAAAGGCAAAGAAATTAATGCTGAAAAGAAGGCCCACGATGCCAGTGAACTCATCTCACTCCTTAAGGAAAAATAGTTATCCCTCACCTGTAGAGGATAAATCCATATTCAAAAGAGTGGGGAAAACGATGGAGAGCTTCACACCTTTGCACAGTTGCCATGAACAGATAGGGAGAGAGGTGTTCCATCTGCACAACATCCCAACACCTCCTACCCCCAGGTTCGAGGTGATGGGATATGAACCACAAAGATGGTGTAAGTTCCATAGGATAAAAAGACATCATACCGACGATGGTTACTAGTTGAAAAAGGAGATAGAAAAACTAATATAGTAAGGTCGCCTCAAGAAGTATGTGAAGGGTGACTCCTCCACCCAGGCAGAACAACATAACCTATGCGGTAGAGAAGATTCCAGGAGTATGGGGCCGAGTAGAGCCAATGAAGTACCAAAGGATAAAACCAGTACAACAATGCGCCACATGTTTAATATGATAGTAGGAGGATTCGTTGGGGAAGATAGGCTAGTTACGCCTGGAAAAGATACACCTGTCAAGTCCTAAACATAGAAGGCATCCCCCAGGTCAAGGACACAAAGACGATAGAGGCAACGAATGTCTTCTCGGAGAAGGATGTTGTTACGGTGGAAATAGGATATCAAACTATTAATTATTTTGAATCACAATTTAATTCACAACCGCTCTTTGATTTATCCGAAGGAAAAGGTCAAAAGAGGAAAAACCTATTTTTGCATCGTAAACACAATGCGAGGAGAGACCTAGGTAAGGGGTTGGTTAAGCTTAGGGAAGGTACTAACACCCTAAACTTCTGTAGTACTCTACAGGAACCTTTTGTTTATTGTATGCTTTTTTATTTTATTATCTGTTTGATGTATATATTGAGCTAAGGGATAGAGTGACCTAAAGAGACCTAAGGGTTAGTCCTAAGTTTACTCGGCAAGACATCGCATCTTGTGCCTACGTATCTTGGATAGGGAATGGAATCAGAGTAATCGTAGTTCTCCTTGAAAGGGAGGTTAGAAACGTCTTGACTGTGGTCAAGGTTTCAAGGGGAGTAAGCGCTTCTTAAGGAACCGCTTACGTGGAGTTTTTGAAACTCTTATTTCTATGTTGAAAAGTTAAATGAAATTAGGGTTAAATTAGGTGTTCCACGGCGGGAAACCCTAAAAACAGAGTACGGCGACTCTTTGACCTAACGCTAGGGTAAAGGGCGTTTTCATCCATGGCGGGACGCCTAGGCTAATTAGGGTTTTGAAATGGTTAAAGGTTAGGTCTATTGACTCGACGGTCAAACAGCCAGACCTAATCCTTCGGAGGGATTCTAACGAAAAAACAAGCAAAATATGGCAAATTATTATATGGCAGAATTAAAATGCTGAAAGTAAAGAAAGCGGTAAAAGAAGTATCGCGATGATCACTCGCGTAAATTACAAATCCCAAAAAAAGAAAAATAAAATAAACTGCGACCATGGCCTCGCATAAATTACATCCATGAAAAACAATACGCAAGAATAATAAATTGCGACGATGCCTCGCATAATTACAACCGAAAAAAAAATGAAAATACGATAAAATGTGAAATTAGTAACCAATGACAAAAAGGAGAAACAATGAAAGTTAGATGAAAATTAAATGGGAAAGGTTAGAAATTTTAGAATTTTTTTTAGGTGAGAAATTTAGTTTTAAGAAAGAAAACTTTACGATTAAAGGAAAATTAATTTTGATTTTTATGTTTTAAAAGGTTAGCAATTTATTAAAAACTTTAATTTATTTTAAAAAAGATTTTTAATTTTAGGAGAAAAAGTTTATTTGGTTAAATTTTTTAAAGAAATATTCTAATCAACTTTTAAAAAAGGTTCCTAATTACCTTTAAGAAAAGGTTTTTTAAAAAAAAGTTTTAATTTTAACAAAAGAGTTTTGATTTTTGAAACACAAAGGTTTTCGCTTTCATCCTCAAAAAAGGAAGTTTTAGTTTAAGAAAGGTTTTAATTTAATCTAATTAAACTAAATTGCATCATTAGAGAAAAAAAAAGGAAAAGGCTTGACCAATTCTTTTCCTTCCACACGCGGCGCCGCTGGTCTCCGTTGTTGTCTTCTTTGAAGCTTTTGCTTCTCCTCCTCCTGCTTCGCTTTCGTTGTTCATACCTGAAACCAAATAAAACAAAACCAAACCCATTAATATGATAATCTTACGTTTTGGATTTTTGATGACGGTGTTTCGACGGCGAGGTGATGAAGCTTCTTTTGAGACTTTTTGCTTGGTTGTTGTCCGCCGGTGGTAGTGAGGCTCCAAAGGGTCTGCGGCCGCCGTTGGATGATCCTTGTTGGTGGATCTTCTAAGTTTTTTTCAAAACTCTCTTCTTCTTCTGATGACCTGTTCTTGATTTTCTGATGTTCATGAAGTTTTCTCCCCTCACTTATGTTTATGTAGGTAACAAATTAGGGTTAACTCTAACCTAATGCCCATTTTAAAGCCCAACTTAAATTAATATTAGTTATAATTAAAAAATTAAAATAAAATTGAAATTAATAACTCTATTTATTTATTATTATTTTTGTAAAGAATTCTTATTATTTCTAATACAAATCCTTTATTTTTTCTTAAAACATTATTATTATTATTATTATTTTATATGCAAATAAAAACTAAAACTTAGCATAGAATGACAATAATATTAAAGAAAAATGAAATTAATTTAAACTGAAAAATAGAAATGAAATGAAATTATTTAAAAATAAAATGAGACTAAAATTAAAAATAAAATAGAAATGAAATTGATTTTTCTTTAAACAATGAAACAATGATTGATTTTAAAAATGGGATTAATTTAAAAAATGATATATGATTGATTTTAAAAATGCAATGAAATTAATTTAAAAAATAAAATATGATGAATGAAAAAAATGACACATGATTGATGAAATTAATTTAAAATAGGAAATGAAAATTGAAATGAAAAACCTTTTTTTTTCCTATTAATTCCTAGTTATTCCAATTTACCCTTCATGAACCAAAGAGCGCGCCACATGATATTTTCCTGCAAAAATCAACCAACTACACCGACCTGTTAGCGACTGGTTAAATGCAATGCAAAAATGCAATGAAATGCGAGATGAGGCGATAAATCTTACGGCAAAATTTGGGGTATTACAGTTGCCCCTATTTAAATAACTTCACCGAATGATTTGAGCGACGTAGGTTCGAGAAATCATGGTGAAAGGGATTTAAATATAGTTAACCGAAAATTTTGCCCTTAGATGCAGTGACATGCAATGCTATGGACAAAACGAAACGAATTATAATGCTGACAATGCCAGGAATCGAGTATGATGCGTATGATGGGATGATAAATGCAATGATACAGACGACATGAAGACACAGGGGACAGACACGACAGACGAACCACACTGGGAGATATGACGCTCTGGGGAAACAACGCGACACGGGGAATTCTAAAGATGATGGTCAACTGGTGTTAACACGACCGATTGTCACTTTTAGACAAGGAAAGGTAAGAACGAGATCCATAATGGAGATGGCGTCGGTGAGACGGCCTCCACTGGGGAATACCGAGAGTAATTGTTCAACAGGTTCAGGCGTGATCGGCTGACACTCTAGAGTAAAAAGTAAAACTAGGATCTGCATGACTGTAGGATCGATTAACAAGATGCTGGAGCATTGAGTAAAGAATAACATCTGAGCTTCTGGAACCTCTCCCTCGTGACAGGATCAGACGAAATTTTCGGAAATCTGTAGAAGATATACAGGGTAAAAACCGGTTGTATGCCAAAATAAATGGTCTTAAATGTGAAACACCCTGATAAGCTTTCTCGAGAGAGAACTGCCACTTATCGTCGGAAGGGACTTATATGCCAAACTGGATAAGCTCTCCAATAAAGAGACTGCTGCTTATCAGTGAATAATATATGAAAAAATGATTGATTGATGAGCTCCGCGGGAGGGATTGTCACTCATCTGATAAATAAACCTCTTCATATCTAAGGTCAGCGCCCGGAATACGATTCAGATTCTTCTTTTACTAAAGGATAAAACGAACTTCTTCATACTTCAAGGTCGGCGCCCTGAACACGATTCAACTCCTTCTTTTACTAAAGGATAAAATGAACTTCTTCATACTTCAAGGTCGACGCCCTGAACACGATTCAACTCCCTCTTTTATTAAAGGATAAAATGAACTTCTTCATATCCCAAGGTCGGCGCCATGAACATGATTCAGCTCCCTCTTTTACTAAAGGATAAAATGAACTTCTTCATATCCCAAGGTCGGCGCCCTGAATACGATTCAACTCCTTCTTTTACTAAAGGATAAAATGGTCCGCGGCGGAACGCCTAAGCACGAGTACGGCGACTCAATGTCTTAAAGTTTAGGAAAGGATACGTCCACGGCGGGACGCTCAAGCATGAGTGCGGCGACTCGATGTCTTAAGGTTTAAATGATATGTCCACGGCGGGACACCCAAGAATGAGTGCGGTGACTCAACGTCTTAAGGTTTAAATGATATGTCCACGGCGGGACACCCAAGAATGAGTGTGGCGACTCAATGTTTTAAGGTTTAAATGATATGTCCACGGCGGGACACCCAAGAATGAGTACAACGACTCAAGGTCTTAAGGTTTAATGACATGTCCGCGGCGGGACGCCTAAGACTGAGTGCAGCGACTCAACGTCTTAAGGTTTAGTGTAGGTGATACGCTCCTCGGCTGGGAATTGTCGTTTGTCTGCAAAGGATTGTAAATGATTTCCTTGAAAGATAGTGCAAAATAAATGCACGTCCAGGTAGGTTCGGTGACCGACGGGATCGAAGTTCGATCTAGGATTGGGCTAGAAAGAACTGACAAACAAGACTCTATTGAGGAAATGAACTCAAATGGGGATTATCTTATCCTATCATAGAAAGATAACTGGAATAACCATCATCCACGAGGGTTGAACTCTATGGGGATTAGTTGGAAATAAACAGTATTTTATGCTTAGGGCTGACGGTCTATTTGGAGAGAGCGGAACAACCCAGTTACTCGGAGGTACAACAAGGGACGACGATGAATATCAAAACAAATGTAGATGCTAATGCGCATGCCAAAGCGTATACTAATGTGTATGTTAATGTGTATAAAAATGTCATGCAATGAGTATGCAATGCTTATGTTTATGCATATGCTGACAAAACAAACGAGAGAGGAGACATGAGATGAAATAAACATCTCGACAGGAATTCCCGACGTCCTCTGCAACAGTACATCTATCAGAGGATAGGAAAAGTTGATGGTAGATCCAAATCTTGCTTCAAGGTTCTAACTTCCCTGGGGAGAAAATATCACGACTTCCACATGGGGATATGATACGACTTCACTGGAGAGTACGATATAATGACTTCAACTGGGGATCCATGAGCTTTGCACGAGGATACGATGTCATGAGTTCATGGGAGGGATTGCTATCATGAACCATAATCAGCCAAAGAACTCTTGGGATCAGAGACTTCTGGGGATAAAATAAATATCCGCTTCGTGGGGAAGATGTGGAGCTAGACAACTTCATGGAGATAATGTAGCAACTTCCTAGAAATAATACATCGGCTTCCTGTGGAGAAGGTACATCCGTCTGGGGATAAACGATATCAAAAACTTCCCTAAGGCGAGTTCGTCGGACTTATTGGGGAGAATTCAACAAACATTCTTGGGGAAAGCATCTTGACTTCTTAGGGAGAGAATTACAATCTCCTGGGGAATATTCCTGAGGAAGGTAATACAATTTCACTGAGGAGCAGATGCTTCCACTGCGAATGGGTCTTCCAGAACATATATCACTTGGAGGATACCGGGGATATCTCTGAAGTCTTGAGAGTCATTGGGGATTTATCGGATGGATCCCAAGAGTGCTATCAGCTTAAAGTCTCGTTGGGGACTATCACTGGGAAGATGCTGGTAAGATCTCTGCTGTCTGGGAAATTACCAGCTCGGTGCAAAATGTCGTCGGCTTAAAGTCTCGCTGGGGACTGTGTCGGCTTAAAGTCTCTCTAGGGACTGTGTTAATAGTGTAGATGTACTTCTGCAATGATGAGATTTACTGGGGAGAATGAAGACCGCTGGGAGTAAAAACTCATCGGGTGCATGAAGAATTGTTGTGAAACAAGCTAGTTTGTCCTTAATGGACTTTGTAGTAGTCGCCATTTTGAAAAACATGATGCCCCAGAGTACTTGCTTCGAGGAAGAGTCATCTCAAGAGGATTTTACAGATGACATGGAGTCTCATTGCCCCCAATGTCTTCAGACTTTTGGAGAGATTTGGTTGGATCTCGACATAACTGGCTCAGATCGACGGTGTCATGACCGAGTCTGCAAGAATAGAGCTCTTAAGAATGTCTGGCTCGCGCCGGCACACGATTTGGAATCCACCTACCCCTGTTTAGTAGGACCCTCGAGTTCCATTGTGGATGTATGTATGTAAGTTTCTAAGATATCAGGCAAAATCAACATGCGTGAAATGCTAATTCTGAAATTATCAATGTAACAATATATTTGTCTTGAAAAATTTGTTTTTGTTTTGAAAAAGATATCGCAATAACTTGTGACTGAAATCACTAGTTAGGATATAAGTTTAATTTATAATTCCAACATGAATTTTTGAGCATAGCTCGTAGGAGTCAGGAAACGCTATCCCGTCGAGTATGCTTTCAAGAGAATTCCTACTTCAATTAGGTCTTTTAATGGTTGTATTGTGGCTTGGTGCACGGTTTAGGAAACAAAGGATAAGGGCTCAAATTTATTTGTACTCACCCCTTTCTTCGTGATGTTCTCCAATCCTAATTCAGTTAACCAGATACAGGCACTCATATCTCAATCGGATTAGACATAGTCGAGAATTCATCAAGGCTTCGGCCAATGGCAGTCACTTACCTATTTTTTTTGTTTGATCACACGACTGTGTTCTTTATTGAGGATTCTTTACGGTAATCCTTTATTTTGTTTTATTCCCTAACTTTTGCCTGGACGACATCTTTTGGATTTGACTTTGGAGTCCAGCGGGATGCCCCAGTTTTGCCTAAGTCTCCTTCATAGGTTGTGACTTAGCGGGCTATATTTTTTTATTTTTGTTGAATAAGTTATGTGACTCCTTTGAAAGGCTTGTGACTTCCTCACTCTTTAGTAGTAGAGGACAATCATTGACTTCTACCTTCATAAGATGTTAAGGATAAATTCTCAAAGGTTCGCTTCTCCTTTTTGAGAGTTTGAGCGCTCAATCAAGTTAACTAAAAAATTACCCTGCCCCAGGTTAAAATAAGGGTTTTAATTTGGAAAGGAAGAAAACTCATACTTCAAGGCTCAAAAGGGTTAAAGAGGGATTATCGTCCTTATGTCTCCAGTGTTTGGGATTTGAAACAAATGCCTTACATCACCAATAGGTCTCAACCGAAAGCATACGACAAGAAATTTGACGTTTTTGGCTCATCATCCTCCTCCCAATTCTCTATCAAGGCAAGAGATCGGGTAAAGTTGACATTATAAGTTTATGAAAAAAATATTTTGAATGAGTGAAACGAATGGATTCATTCAAGACAAATATGCATTGCATTAATTATTCAAAATAAACGAGTTCATACATGCTAATTATGCTTAATCAACGAAAATAACATATAAATAAGCAAAAATGAAATGTCTCAAAGTCCTTCAAAATGTGTTTATGAAGTCTTCGCATCTACGACCGACATGGTAGTGGTGGTTTCCTCTGGCGCAACCTCATTGGAATGAGTCGCCTTGCTTACCCCAGCTAGATCGGTCAATGCTTCAGTATCAGTCTTCGAATCTTCCTTCAGACTAACTTTCCCAGATTCTTGGTCGATCGTGGTCACATTATCTAGAGGGCTGCTGAAATGAAGTAGACTAGGCTTCTGAATAAATACTGGCTTTGGCAGATTCACAAGAAAAGTAACTGGCTGAGATATGTTGAAAACCTTGAGAGGAGTCTTGATCTCTGGTTGATGATCACCGAAAGACAATATCTTCTGCTCCAACAAATTTCTGACAAAGTTATGGAGCACATGACACCCTTCCAAATCGTGACTGGGCGCACCCTAATGAAATAAACAATGAGCGGCAGCGTTGTAATTGGCAGGCAAAGGATTGGGAGGTGGACCCAAAGCTCGAGTAGTAATCAGACCACGTTGCACTAAGAAAGGATACAACTCGGTGAAAGTCATCGAAATCGGAGGACAAGGTTTATACTGCCTCTTACTCGGACCATTTTGTCGGGGTGCTCGCTCCTCTGATGGTTGGCATACAGGACTGTTGGGCACTCGTTGACAATTGATAGGAGTTTGTGCGGGCTGATAAACAAGAGGTTGTTGATAAACTAGATGCTGATAGACAGGATGCTGATAGACCGGAGCCGGTTGCACAGGCTGATAGGTAGGAAATTGAGGATTGACAGGAGTTGTGACAGTAGCCACATAGGGTTGTGGAGCATGCTGAACCGGATAACCTTGAACATAATTCTGTTGATGTTGATGAGCAGCCATCAAGCGATTCCTCGGACGTGTAGCTCTTTTATGGTGGTCAGAGCTCAGAGTTTTGCACTTTGGAGGAGTAACTCGTCAAACTGGTTGAGTGATAGGACGCACAAAACCGGATTGAAGATCATGAGGAGGTATGTTCTCAACAGTAACAGCTGGTTGAGGACCCACAATAGTGCTGGTAGTCTCAGAAACAACAGTAGGTTGATTATCCATCTTCACCTTAAGGGCTTGCAGCATCTCCATAATCTGCCCCACACTTCCTCGAAGATCTTCGAGTTCATGGCTGACACGGTCGATCTCTTGAGCTTGTTCCTCCATCCTTTTTTGAGCTTGGGCTCTAGTATTGTACTGATGCGGAGGACCCAGGGTGACGAAACTGGCAGGCGAGAGAACCGAGAATAAGAAACTGGAAGACACATGTGATGCAGAAATATGATGCAAAAAATGCGAAATGCGAATGAAATGATTTCATGGAATTCAAATATTCACGAATATCACAGAATACCAAAACTTTATTTATTAATTTGAAAACGGATTACAAATAACATTCTTAGAAAAGTCTTGGCATAATAGCAAAATAAAAGCTAATAATGACCCTAAGGAAGCTTCCTGTTCTGCCCCTTGCTCTGCTCTTCGAGCTAGGCCTTTTTGAGGATGAGCCTATCTTCAAAAGGTAAATCGAGAGTTAGAGGAAAATAAATCCTTCATCAAAACCAAACAAGGGTGCGTTGGAAAAGTCTTCACAATTGTTGGTGATTGGTGTCCTTGATGTCGGATAACTTCGAGCATATGGCTTTAGCAACGGTCTTGTCCTTTAGGGTCTTTCTCCAAGAAAGGGAACGAAGACTCCTTCAGAATAGGTAACCTCACCAATTGAGAGTACTCTTCTAGGGTAGGCAAGAGCTGTTACTCGAGGGATGTAAGGAAAAGATAATCTAGATCCTAGAACTGTAACAAAGTTGAAAGGAAACCTTCGACCTTCCATACTTGTTTATGGATCCTTTGTTGATCTTGAACCAAAGCTCCTAGCTTCCTTAGGTCATCTAACTTAAGTCCTTTAAAAGAATATCTCAAAGTTTTTTTTTTGTAATCCATGGTGTCCTGCAATATTCATAAATGAAATTTGAATTCCATGACATGTGATGCAATGTGATGTCTTATGGATGCAATGCATATATACAAAGTCCTAGGTTAAAGGTATATGCAAGGAGTTAGGGTCTACCCATCCCAATAAGGTATGTACTAAGGTTAGTTTACTTGCAGAACAAGGTTCTAAGAAGTGCCCAAAGTCATCAGCTCTTCCTTCAGATATTATCAACTTTCCGACTGACTCGGGGGTCGATAATATTCTCAAGAGAACCTCTTTTGAGGGTAGCATCGCGTAGCAACCATTGTAGGACTACTCCCACATAGTTCCCGCACTACGTCCTATATAAGGCCAAAGTGGTGTTAAGGTACTACGGTCCTCAATATCATAGACTCCAATCGAAAACAGTAAAAGTTTTCACGACTAACTCGATCAACCGAACCATTTTCGAAAGGGTCTCAACTGAGTGGTGATTCTCGAGTCAACTTGGTCGGGACTCACTCCCGGCAAGCCTCGTCGAATATCTCACCTTCCTATAATAAGGTCACTCAAGTTCGGGTTAGGACTTATCTCACAATAACAGGGTACCCCCCAAGCAAGGCACAATAATAATATACAAGAGAATAAATAATGAAAAATATCATACAATAAACAAAATAGGGATAACCCTTAAAAGTTATGGCTCTCCCCAGTGAAGTCGCCATTTTCTGTTGCGGTGGAAATAGGATATCAAACTATTAATTAGTTTGATTACAATTCTTGATTCACAACCGCTCTTTGATTTATCCGAAGGAAAAGGTCAAAAGAGGGAAACCTATTTTTGCATCGTAAACACAATGCAGGGAGAGACCTAGGTAAGGGGTTAGGGAAGGTACTAGCACCCTAAACTTCTGTAGTACTCTACAGGAACCTTTTGTTTATTGTATGCCTTTTTATTTTATTATCTATTTGAAATATATATGGAGCTTAAGGGATAAAGTGACCTAAAAGACCTAAAGGTTAGTCCTAAATTTACTCGGCAAGATTCGCATCTTGTGCCTACGTATCCTAGATAGGGAATGGAATCAGAGTAATCGTAGTTCCCCTCGAAAGGGAGGTTAGAAACTTCTTGACTATGGTCAAGGTTTCAATGGGGAATAAACATTTCTTAAGGAAACGCTTACGTGGAGTCCTAAAACTCCTATTTCTATGTTGAAAAGTTGAATTGAAATTAGGGTTAAAATTAGGGATTCCACGGCAGGAAACCTTAAATAGAGCACGACGGCTCTTTGACCTAAAAGCTAGGGTAAAGGGTATTTTCGTCCATGGGGGGACGCCTAGGCTATTAAGGTTTTGGAAATGGTCAAGAATTAGGGTTAATGACTCGGCGGTCAACGGTTAAACCTAATTCCTTCGGAGGAGAAAATTAACGGTAAAACATGCAAACATGGAAAAATATTATATGGCAGAAATTAAAGTGCAGAAAGTAAAGAAAGCTTCGCGACGATCACTCGCGTAAATTACAAACCCTAAAAAAAGGAAAATAAAATAAAACCGCGACCATGACCTCGCGTAAATTACATCCATGGACCAACATAAATTGAATAAACTAATCAGAATTTAAGTATAGTCTGAGGAGAAAAACAGAGAACATTTGTGAGAAGGGTTAGACAGAAATATGGCAAAAAATGGAACAATTAGTATTGAAAGAAAGACAAACTGCAATTTGGAATTTTTATTATTGTTTTATTAGCTTTGAAAAAGGATTTTAGTTTTAATTTTGAAGAAAAGAATTTTAATCTTAGTTTAAAAAAGGTTTAGTTTAAGTTTTAAAAATTTATTTTAGTTTTAAATTTTAACAAAACTCTAATTTTAATATTTTAGAAAAAACAAAATTTAATTATTATTTTGTGAGGAAGAAAGTTTTAACTTTAATTTTTTTTAAAATGTTTATCAATTTTAAAAAAAAAGTTTTATACTTAAAAAAAACAAAGTTTTAATTTGTATTTTAAAAAAAAAGGTTTTTATTTTATTATCTAAAAAAGTTTTTATTTTAGAAAAGTTTTTAATTTTTTTTATAAAAGTAGAACTTTCACTTATTTTTAAAAACAAAATTTTCAATTAAAAATAAATGTACTACTAAAACAACAAAAGAGAAAATAAAAATTGGGTTGGGTTATGGTTACTGCTGCATGCGGCGCCGCTGTCATTGTTGCCTGTTGAAGCTTTTTCTTCTTCTTTGCATGGCCACAATCCCTTCTTCTTTTCCTGCAAAAAAAAACATCAAAAGAAAACATTCGTTAGAAACAAGAGTTACTCACCTTTCACGGGTTTGAAGTGGCTTTTCTACGATGGAGTTCGTTGATGATAAACGATGATGGGTTTTTTCAAAAATCTCTCCTCTTCTGATAAGTCGTGAGAACGGCCGCCGTTTTTCTCTTTTGTCTCCTTCCCCTTTTATCAAATGCAACTCATGTTTATATAGGTAACAAATTAGGGTTAACTCTAACCTAATGCCTACTTTAAAGCCCAACTAAAATAATTAGTCAAAACTAAATACAATTTAAACAAATTAAAACAAACTTAAACTCTATTTATTTATACTAAACATTAAAAATATTATAAAAAGAATAAAATCTTTTCTAATATTTTTAATTTTATGATTTTTGGATGTTTAATTTTATGATTTTTGGATGTTTTTATGAATAATATGGAAAAAAGTGAAAAAATAATATTTTTAAAAAATAATTAAAATAAAATACGAAAATAATAATTAAATAATAAAAAAACTATTTTTGTTATTTTTTTTTTATGAAAATAGAAAAGTTAGAATAAAAATAAAAGAAACAAAACAAAAAGTGAAGAAGGTGGGATTCAAACTCTCAACCTCTCACACTCACAACTCCTTACACAGGGTCTCTTGCCAATTGTGCTATTATATTCATTCAAAATAGAGTGGCACTAGAAACTCTGTAAACTAAAAGAGCGTGCCACATGATATTTTCCTGCAAAAATCAACCAATTACACAACTCGTTAGTGGTTAGTTTAAACGTAATGCAAAATGAAATGGGATGCAAGATGAAACGACTAATCTTAGGGCATAATTTGGGGTATTACAGATGTGTCTGACATCCACCCCACAACAATGATCCTATGGTCATTACCATCAAATGTGAGGAATGGGAGATCAAGAGGGTCCTAGTGGACCAGGGAAGCTCTGTTGATATATTGTATTAGGACGCATTCGATAGATTGCACCTCGACCCCCGAAGACCTGAAGCCCTTAAAGAGATTGTTGGTTGGGTTCTTAGGAGAAAAAATACAAGTGAAAAGCTACCTCACCCTGAGGATTTCGTTCAGAGAGTAAGACCACACCAAGGAGATATAAGTTAAGTAATTAGTCATTGATTCCCCTTCCACGTATGATATGATTATTAGGTGACCAACCTTTAACCGATTGAGATCCGTCCTATCTTTCGTACCTCAAAAAATACGATCCTCGCGATGGACGCAGAAAAAACGTTCGAACAGAGTCACCACCGAACTTTATTCATTCCAAGGCAGGAATAAGAAAATATCGATAAAACCTTTAAAGAGATAAGAACATGGTCATCGCATCCAAATTCTAGGTCCAGGAGTCGATTACGCAGAGGGAAGGTATTAGCACCCTCTACGTCCATTGTACTCAACGGGAACCTCTTGATTCGATTCGTGAGAGAATTTAGCTACGCTTATTTGTCTTCTAAAGAATTTGCTTACTAAGGGGGAAATTGGTGGTTTTAAGATAGGGTGTTTGCCAAGGATTGGGGCCCTTGTGCCTACGTACTCCCTCGTGCAATGGGAAAGTTAAAGCATCGTAGTTCGTGGGACTACGGGAAAAGGTCACGATCGCACTAGGGCGAGAGAAAGGGGAAGTTAGTTATTAGTGTGCTCGTCAAGGATAGAGATCCTCGTGCCTACATATCCACATGAGGAATCAGAGCAGTCGTAGTTCGGGCTACTGCGGTTAATTGGTTTGTGT
Source organism: Lathyrus sativus (assembly GCA_963859935.3). Classification (NCBI taxonomy): domain Eukaryota; kingdom Viridiplantae; phylum Streptophyta; class Magnoliopsida; order Fabales; family Fabaceae; genus Lathyrus; species Lathyrus sativus. Next base: position 541,459,813 of record OZ012739.1, on the reverse strand, counting down.
TTGAAGTGAACGAGAGTTTAGGTCGCATTCTAACTACTAAACATTGGCTTGTTTGCTCGCTGGGGAGGCTGAAGCACGAGTTCATATACGCGGAAGAAAGGACTAAACAATGTTCTTTGGTAAAATGTGTATTTGAGTTGTGGATCACACGAGGGTGAGGAATAGTATTTGGATAAGTTTCAATCGCACAGGGGCGAGAAAAGAGACTTTGATTTGTCAAGTATTTTGGTTTGGAAACGAGGATAAATTTGAATAGGTTTTATGGTTTCAGCCACACGGGGGCAAGGAGGATGATGTATCAGATGTTTAGATAGAGGTGACGATTACCTGAAGCTTAAGAAAGACTTTCCAGACCCAAGTAATCGGGAAAGTGAGTCAAATACTTGACTCCCTCTCTTTTTCAACCTTAAGTATGAAAGGATTAGGATGTGGTTCGAGTGGGTTAATCGAATGATGATTACTCGAAGCTTAAGAAAGACTTCTCAGAACCAAGTAATCGAGAAAGTGAGTCAAAAACTTGACTCTCTCCCTTTTCATCCTGAATATGAAAGGATTTTGGTATGGTTAAGGTAGTTAATCGGATGATGATTACTCGAAGCTTAAGAAAGACTTCTCGGACCCAAGTAATCGGGAGAGTGAGTCAAAGACTTGAATCTCTCTCTTTTTCATCTAAGTGTTGAAGGAAATGGATATGGTTCGAGTAGGTTAATCGGATGACGATTACTCAAAGCTTAAGAAAGACTTCTCGGGCCCAAGTAATCGGGAGAGTGAACCAAAGACTTGGATCTCTCTCTTTTTCATCCTTAAGAGTGGTTGTGTTTGGAAGGCTTTGAACGATGGAATATGATTAAAGTGTCTTAGCGGATGAGGATTACTCAAAGCTTAAGAAAGAATTCTCGGACTTTAAATAATCGAAATGAGCCAAAGACTTGACTCTTTCTTTTCTCATCTAATATTATGAAAGATCTTGGATATAATTAGAGTGTTTTAATCGGATGACGATTACTCGAAGCTTAAGAAAGACTTCTCGGACCCAAGTAATCGGGAGAGTGAACCAAAGACTTAGAAATATCTCTTTTTCATTTACGTGTTTAGGAAAATAGATTTGAATTCGTTTATTGTTTTAGAAGATGATTTGTAAATGCTCTTGATTGGCTACATTTTGTGGCAAAATATTAGAGTATGTATGTATGTTACACTGAATGTTAGGACATACATAATGATGAGTGTGCAGGATAAGCTGACTTAGCTAAAAGTAAGTTAAGTTGAATGTCATACTCAATGTTATGAATTTGATCGTATGACATCAAGCGCAGGTTTAAGTTTTCTGGTATCTTGAAATCAGGAAACTTAATAGAAGCTCAAGCTGAAAGACAAGAGACATTTTAGAAGCCCTAAAGCGAAACAAAATGTTCCTGAATTAAATGGCAAGTGCGCAGATTATTGAAGAAAGGTTTTGTTATGGGTAAAACCTAATTTATGCACCCAGACCCAAGGACTGACTGCTGCTATAAATAAAGGGAGGAGCAATCCTAGAAGAGCAACTCTTGACAGAAGATTAGAGAGTGCATAAGAAGAGTCCTTGTGAGTGAAGAAGTTATGTTCTTCACGTGTGAAGTGTGTCTTAGGAATACTTGTAAACCAAGCAACTGTATGCTGCATTGGTTAGGTAAGTTCTAAGTTGTTGTGTCACTCAAAGCTGTTAAGCAAGAGTGTGTGTCACTTGATCAAAGTTGTGAAGCAAGATCAAGGTGTGTTTTGGAGTGTGTCTCCATAACTTTTCTGTAATTGTGGTTGATTATCACTGAGGTGATTGAGGAGGAGTGAATGGGTATACTCAGGTCTAGAGTGTCTCTAGGCAGAAGTGTCATTGGGTAGGTTTTAAGTGAGGAGTGCAAGCTGGGTTGTTTGACTCTGAATTAATTCTACTAATAGTGAATTTCCTCCCTGGCTTGGTAGCCCCCCAGATGTAGGTGTTGTTGACACTGAACTGGGTGAACAATTGCTGTGTTATTTACTGCTTTCCTTTACAGCTTATTAGTATGTTCAGCAGCCTATGTCATTGTGGATGTCATAACCTTAGTAATAACATCCATCGTGAGCTTGCCAGAATTTCAATTGGTATCAGAGCAGGCATCCTGCCTGTTATTTATGGGTGAGATCTAGGGAAGATAAATTCTGGTATTATGGATAAAGACATAGGATTCACAAATAGACCACCAATTCTGGATGGATCTAATTATGACTATTGGAAACCTAGGATGATTGCCTTCTGAAAGTCTTTAGATAGTAAGGCATGGAGAGCTGCAAATTCTGGCTGGAAACATCCTGTGAAGACTGACAAGGATGGAGTATCTATGTTAATTCCTGAAGAGGAATGGAACAAAACATTGAATGCACTCTTCAATGGTATAGACAAAAACATCTTCAGACTGGTACATCATTGTGAACTGGCTAAGGAAGTTTGGGACACCCTTAAAACAACTCATGAGGGAACCTCCAAAGTCAAGATGTCAAGACTTCAAATGTTGACCACAAAGTTTGAAAGTCTAAAAATGAAGGAGGAGGAAACGATTCATGAGTTCTACATTAATGTCCTTGAACTTGCAAACACTTCAGGAGCTTTGGGAGAAAAAATGTCTGAAGAAAATCTGGTAAGGAAGATCTTAAGATCATTACCTAAGAGATTTTCCATGAAGGTCACAACCATTGAAGAAGCTCAAGACATATGCAACATGAAGGTGGATGAACTCATAGGTTCTCTCCAAATATTTGAGATGGGCATGTGTGATCAGGCTGTGGAGAAAAAGACCAAAAGCATAGCTCTTGTGTCAAACACTGCAGATGACTCAGAAGAAGAGGAAGGTGAAAAAGAGGAGAACTTGTCAGAAGCAATAGCCTTGCTTGGTAGACAAGTCAATAAACTGATCAAAAGAATAAATCATAAGTCAAAGCCTTATGCCAAGGAAAAGGAGTAACTCTGAGGAGAATTCTAATCAAGGAAAAGGAGTACAATGCCATGAATGTGAAGGGTATGGATATATTAGAGCAGAGTGTCCTACTTATCTAAAGAAGCAGAAGAAGGGCCTAGTAGTCTCTTGGTCAGATGGAAATTCTGACAGTGGATCAGAAGAAGAATGTGCTAAACATGTCACTGTTTTGAACAGTGTATGTGTGTCTGATGGTGATTCAAGTGAAGATAAGCTCACTTATGAGGAACTTGCAGCCTCATACAAACAGCTATACATCAGAAATGCAAAAATCTCTAAATAAAGGGAGAATCAGAAGAAAGTCATCAAGGAGTTAGAGACTGAAAACATAGAGCATCTTGGTACAATAGACTCACTCAGTAGTGAGGTCATATTACTAAAGTCTCAACTTGATCAGATGTCAAAATCCATCAGGATGATGAACAATGGGACTGGCAATCTGGAAAAGATTCTACATAGTGGTCAGACATCAAGAAATAGGTCTGGACTGGGATTTACGGATAAACAGAATCCTATCTTGAAACTCAAGAGACTAAAACCTAATATTTAGAAGTTAAAAAGGATGTCAAGACCAATGTTACAACATCCAACACACAAAAACTGGAACCAAGTCAAGAGAAAATTCCAAGGTTATAGGTGTTACCACTGAGGAAAACTTGGACATATTAAAGCTGTGTGTTTCTGGCTGCATGGATTTCCTAGTCAAGGAAAAGCCAAACAGGGTACTCATGTCAAGAAGCAGCATCATGTCAAACCCAAGAAGGAGACTTTTAACAAGCAAAGACAATGGGTTTCTAAGAATGTGGCCTTAGCAACTCACACTTCTCTAAGGATGCCAACCAAAGAGGATTGGTACTTTGACAGTGGCTGCTCCTGACATATGACTGGAATTGAGGATCTCTTGATAAACCTCAAAACTTATTCCTCTAGTCATGCAACATTTGGTGATGGAGCTAGAGGAGAAATCACAGGTGCTGGACAGCTTGACAGTCCTAAAGCTCCAGAATTAGGGAATGTCTTGCTGGTTAAAGGACTGACTGTAAATCTAATAAGCATCAGTCAGCTCTGTGATCAAGGCTTAAAGGTCCAATTTACCAAGGGTAAATGTGTTGTCACCAATCAAGAAGGTGAGGAAGTCATGAGGGGATCCAGAGCCAAGAACAACTGTTACTTATGGGAGCCCAGAAGTACCCTCGCTGTCTTGAGTAATGAAGAAAAGAAGGATTAAATATGGTTGAAGAAAGGTAGACATCTTCAAAGGATGAAGAAGACCATAACAAAGGAATTAGTAAAAGGAATTCCTAAGTTTCCTACAGATGGGAGAACAGGCTATGGTAAAAGTGACGCTGGCAGACAAGCCAAGATAGCATATCCAGAGAAGGTACCTCACATAAATCTGGACCTGATGTATTGGAATTTGATGGAGTCCGTGAAAGATGGCCTGCATGAAGGAAGCAATGTCACTAAGGATGTTATGAATTTGTTCTGTGACATTAGGAGTACCATCAATATGAACTCAAGTCAGTTCAAGAGAGCCATGCTCAGGGATAACACGTGTCAGTTTCAAAAGGCGTGTGTAAAACTCTGTGATTCTGGCCTACATAGTGTTGTCATGGTCACAGGAGGTCTCAAGATCACTCAATTTGAAAATTCTTTGATAAAATTGAGAACTTGGACTAATAATGAATTTTAGCAATTAAAAGGGAATTATATTTTGAAAAATAATCAGATTCTGATTGGTCAAAATATTGAATTCCCTCAACTTCTACAAGTAAACCTTGCTAACCCCGTTTGCTCCTACCAATTCGCATCCTTCTCCATCACACATAACCTCATCAGAAAATCTCTTCCGATACAGTCTAAGTCATCTACAATGTCTCAGCATCATACCTCCATCCCTACCAAGCCCGACTCTGCTCAGCACAAGAGTATCTCTCTAGATGATGTGATGGATGTCATTCCTCTAAGTATGAGTTTTGGAAAAAGGAGTGGAGGCCAAACTTCAGCTCCTTCACATGCAGAGAAAAATGGTGCGAATTTTGGAATCCACATGAACAACAATAACTCCACACATGAGGACAGGTATGTAGATGAACTGGTCTCCAAACTGCTCCATGAAGGGTGTGAAGTACAAGGGATAACCATTCCCCTGTCTAGGATAGATCCATCTCCACATCACAATGCAAGTCATGAGGATGATTCTGAGTGTTTCTCTGTTAAGTCTAACCCTAACACTGAGAACCTAGAAAATCTGGCTGATTCTGTGGTACAGGAGGAAGGTCTGGGTGATAACCAACATGAGAAAACCAAAAGCTCAAAAAATGAGAAGGTCATGGATGAAGAACCTTGCAACAAGGAAGATTCTGAGAAGGAGTCATTTGGTGATGAACTCATCAAGAATGCTGCTCCTGGTTTAGCCGAAAAACTAGCAACCAGGAAAGGAAAAACCCTGCATAAAGATAATCCTTCCAAGAACCAAAGAAAAGGGACTTCTGTTGGGCCTTCAAAACCTTGGAGCAAGATATCAACTGCCTCCAAGAAAAGAAAAGTTGTGGTGAGTAGCTCTGAGTCTGAAGGGGATGTTATAAGAGATGTTCCTAACATCTTCAATGTCAAGAAATCCTTGGGTAAGAGACCTCTTAAACCCATACCAGCTGCTCCCCTGGACAATGTCTCATTCCATTCCATCCACAGTGTGACAAAATGGAGATATGTATACCAAAGGAGAATATCCCTTGAGAGAGAATTGGGGAAAGATGCCCTAGAGATCAAGGAAGTAATGGATCTGATACACAAAGCAGGTCTGATCAAGATTGTTACTGGTTTTTCAAACTGCTATGAAGAACTGGTAAAGGAATTTATTGTTAACATCCCTGACACAATTTCAAAGAGAACCAGCAAGGAATTCATGAAAGTGTTTGTCAGAGGATAATGTGTTCAGTTCTCACCTTCTGTAATCAACAGATACTTGGGACGATATAATGATGGTGCAACAGAACTGGTTGCATCAGACAATCAGGTGTGCAAAGTGATCACTGCAAATCAAGTCACTAACTGGCCATCTAGAGGAAAGTTGTCTTCAGCACAGCTAAGTGTAAAGTATGCAATTCTACATAGAATTGGGGATACTAACTGGGTGCCTACCAATCATACTTCCACTATTGTTGTGGGACTTGGCAAGATCATTCATGCCATAGGAACCAAAGTGAACTTTGAATTTGGCTTATACATTTTTGATCAAGTTGTTAAACACTCCACGACCAATGCTATTAAACTACCAATTGCCTTTCCCTCCCTCATATGTGAAATCATTCTAAGCCAAATCCTGGAATCTTGAATTCTAGCGATATCACCAGCAAAAGGGAGCCTGAACTGTCAGTTCACTGTAAGCTATTTGAAGGAAGACATATTCCAGATATGGTGTTTACATCTGCTGAGAAGGGAAAAATCTCGAAAAGAATGATGATTGCAAAATTGAAGGATACATGTAGGGAGTTAGGAGAAACCATCAACAAAGCAACTGCTCGAAGAATCAAGCTAGAATCCCTTATTCAAAGGCTAGAAAGAGATACTGATGAGATTAATAGTAGGGATGAGGATGATGACTGCAGTAAGAATGTCCCAACCGATGTCAATTACATTAGTTCCAGTGAAGAGGAAGAAGATTAAAGAACTGATATGTGACTCAGTCTGCTGCTGAGGTGATAAAGTGTGCTACTAGTTTATGTGTTATCTTGTGGTCGACTTGTTTTGTTTAACAGCAGAATTTGTGATGCTCTTCATGAGTAGTTTTTGTATTGAACCCCCAAACATGTTTAATGTTACTAATTATGATTTATACTATGTTATTAGCTTGATCTCAATTTGTGGCTAAAAAGGGGGAGAGTGAGTTCAGCAGGTTGAAGAACAGGTTAAAGACTTGGTTGAGTTGCTGCTGCTAATGTGCATATGAAATGACCATGATTGCAGGTGTGACAACAACTGATGCTATTGATGATTGATGTTATTCCTAACATGTGTAGGAATGTTGGTTAGCTGGAAGCTTCTAGCTGCTGCTTAGGAGTGTATGTATGTGACTGCAAGCTGTGCAGGTTATACCCAACTGAACTGCATCAGTTGAGGGGGAGTAACTCTATATGTTACTCACTCAGCAAAGTGTGACATCTGTAGTGTTGACTAACAGATGGTAGATATGTGTGAACAGGTTGGTCCTGAGTGAGCTGAGTACTAACAGAGTGAGTGTGGTTAGCTAGTAACTTTCCTGCATGACAGGGTATAAGTTAGGTCTTCTGCTGCTTGTAATTCTCTGATATGATAACAGAGTGTTTTAGCCAAAAATTTGCCAAAGGGGGAGTTTGTAAGTGCTCCATATTGGCTACATTTTGTGGCAAAACATTAGAGTATGTATGTATGTTATACTGAATGTTAGTACATACATAATGATGAGTGTGCAGGGTAAGTTGACTTAGCTAAAAGTAAGTTGAGTTGAATGTCATACTCAATGTTATGACTTTGATCGTATGACATCAAGCGCGCGTTTAAGTTTTCTAGTATCTAGAAATCAGGAAACTTAATAGAAGCTCAAGCTAAAAGACAGGAGACATTTTAGAAGCCCTAAAGCGAAACAAAATGTTCCTGAATTAAATGGCAAGTGCGTAGATTATTGAAGAAAGGTTTTGTTATGGGTAAAACCTAATTTATGCACCCAGGCCCAAGGACTGACTGCTGCTATAAATAAAGGGAGGAGCAATCCTAGAAGAGCAGCTCTTGACAGAATATTAGAGAGTGCATAAGAAGAGTCCTTGTGAGTGAAGAAGTTATGTTCTTCACGTGTGAAGTGTGTCTTATGAATACTTGTAAACCAAGCAACTGTATGCTGCATTGGTTAGGTAAGTTCTAAGCTGTTGTGTCACTCAAAGTTGTTAAGCAAGAGTGTGTGTCACTTGATCAAAACTGTGAAGCAAGATCAAGGTGTGTTTTGGAGTGTGTCTCCATAACTTTTCTGTAATTGTGGTTGATTATCAATGAGGTGATTGAGGGGGAGTGAGTGGGTATACTCAGGTCTAGAGTGTCTCTAGGCAGAAGTGTCATTGGGTAGGTTTTAAGTGAGGAGTGCAAGCTGGGTTGTTTGACTCTGAATTAATTCTACTAATAGTGAATTTCCTCTCTGACTTGGTAGCCCCCAGATGTAGGTGTTGTTGACACTGAACTGGATGAACAATTGCTGTGTTATTTACTGCTTTCCTTTACAGCTTATTAGTGTGTTCAGCAGCCTATGTCATTGTGGATGTCATAACCTTAGTAGTAACATCCATCGTGAGCTTGCCAGAATTTCACAATTGTTCGAGCTTAAGAAAGACTTCTAGGACCCAAACAATTGAGGAGAGAAACCAAAGACTTGATTCCAACTCCCTTTTCATCTTTATCGAAATTGTGTTTAAGTATTATTAAGTGTTTTACTTTGATTTGAGAAAATACTCTATGTGAATCGAGGTTTGAAATTTGAGTTTTAGACGTGTACACTAGCAAAGTGGGTTAGTCTTCTAAGTGACCAACTAGAGATAATTGATCAAATAGGTCTCACTGTAAGGAAGCCCAGGAGTAAGCTTTAAATGTTGTGTATGGTGATCAAAGGGTGATGGCGAGGCTTTGAAAGCACTCGACTTACAAAGGTAGAAAATGGCTCGACTAATCGAGAATTTATTTTGAAAAATAGTTTTAAGGCATTAGTTTTAAGGCATTAAAGCATAAACAATACGAAAGCGATAAAATATTACATTTTGTGGGAGTTGGGATACATTTTTTCAAATGGGGATGGAATGACATGAAAGCGAACACATAAGCTGAATCGAGTCGAATTTGTCACAATGTGCCATAAATTCGATTTGTACATAACGACCACCCGGCAAAAATTGTCCTATTAATGTATAAGAATTGTTTTGTGGCATAACGGTATCGAGTTACCAAATCCATGATTAAGAATCCAATTTAATGCAATGAATTTGAAACAAAAGCAAATCAAAGATTATTTATAAAATTGTCCATCACAAAACTATTTTTTAAAATTTTACTAAATTATTCATGTTATTGAGGTGAAAAAAAAAAAGAAAAAAGAGCCACACGGGCCTTAATTCAACATTAATATTGAATTCAAAAACAAATGTCACTAATTCCTCATGTCTCTTAGTAATCTTAAATAAATGAGAATAATACAAACACTAAACTAATATCTAAATAATGAAACAACAAAAAGAAAGCATGGAATGAAAGCTTGATATCTGCAGTATACTACCAATCATAATCACAATCTTTGCAACAATTTATACCATCAAAAACTAACATATTACAGCCATTTTGTGTGAATTTGAAATGAAAAAAGAAACTGGGTGTATACCATAAAAAATACCACACTACTGTTACGGTTCAACATTAAGAATTTACATGGAAAAAAAAAATCAAGACATTCAAACTGCAGTAGTATAGCATGGCAGGAACAAACCCATACAAGTGAATTGCAGCAATAACGTAATATTTCGGTACAGAAATTCAGCATAAGCACAACATACCGACTTGCAAATTCAACACAAAAATCACAAACTAATATTTTAACAAAGTCCTCATGGATGTCATTATAACTCTAAAATTAATCATAAGACAAATTTAGCAGCAGCAAATAATGAGACGACGTCGAAACCGACATGAACACAGTGCAAATTTCTCAGACAAATCAATGTGTGAACAAGAATTCAAGGGTAGTTGATCCAAACCAATAGTAGCATGCAGATAGTTTTACAATGTTCAAAAATAAATCAGAATAAAATTTACAGTTCAGTTTCCATGATCACTAAACGCAATAAACATAACGAAGGAAATTGAAAGCAAAATTTATCGTAACAATATACAATATTCAGCTGGAAAACTTGAAACAGAGCACTACTGAGCATCGCGACTTTGACTAACTGTTAACAGAACAAACGGTACATTTCCAAGACCACTCAATGTTGCGATATTATCGGCGTAACATTATTAATATGAAATCAAATCAGCAGATAAAATATACCAACAAAAAGGCTTGTTTCGAATTGTTACCATGAAGAGGACAGCTGCGAAACCTCGGCGGAGTTGTTTGTGTAGTTGCTTGGACAAGTTTTGAGTTGTGATGATGTTTAGTTTGCTGCTAGCATCAAACATCCACCGCGAACGCCGCAAGATCCATGAAAACTGAACTGAGTCGAAGGTGCGTTTGGGTATGTCGCTGCTGTCAGCGGAAGAGTGTCGAAATGTCCTACGAACGTAAAAATCCTTTTGTTGCCGCGTCTGCTGAAAACGAATCCGAATTTGCACTTTCACCGAGCTTAGATTTTCACCGATGGTACCTGTAAAAAAAACGACTGCAATAACAGAGTGCTTATTTTTTCAGCTGGCGGTGTTGTCTTCTGGGTTGTTGTTGCGAAATTGGAAGTTTTGACGATGCCGCAACTTAAAGATGAAACCAAATTGTTTGTTGCTAATGAGTTATTGCAGAAGAAGCGAGTTGAGGAGACATGTCGCTAAGAGTACCGCAACGAATTTGAATGGCGGAATGTTTGAGATGAAACGGCGGCGTTGTGAGACGTTATGGCCACGTATGGTCGTTGTCGGTTGTGAAACTCATGGCGGAGGGAGTGTTGTAGCCAATGGTGGTGATTCGAAGTGTTTTTGTGGCGGAGGAAGGACTTTTCAATGGTGACTACGGAGGTTAGACGGAAGGAGGTGTGGTTGGAGAAAGAGGAAGAAGGAGAGGTCAGATGGGTTTCACGGTTTAGTTTTGGGAAGAAGAGGAAGACTGTGAGGTTATGGTGGGTATTCTGCGGCGAGCAAAAGAGAAGAGAAAAGCTGGAGGAAAAAGATGGTGGGAGGTTGGAAGGAGAAAAGGGGAAGCTCGGTGGCGGCTGGTTTTTTCGATTGAGAGGAGACGAAAAAAAATGGAGTTGTTGGTTGGTGTTTGCGGAGGAAGAGGAAAGAAGAAGGAAGGTGTGGTGGCTATGTTTGGGAAAAAGATGAAGGGGTTATCTTGAGAATGTTATTAATTACCGAGTATTTGGGAAAATGATAATATCCGAAAGATGGACCGATGACTTTGGGAACTTTTAGAATCTTTGTTCTACAAGTACATTCAACCCTTAGTCCACACCGTTTGGGGATGGGTAGACCATTACTCCATGCTCGTTGCTTTTAAACCTAGGTTTTCCTGTTTATTTGTATATATGTGTGTATATCTGCTTACCTATGTTTGTACATCCCTGAATTCATAAACATCATATTGCATTAGTTTCATGGAATTTAAAGTTTTATTTATAAACATTGCATGATCATTATGGATTGCAAAAGGAAAAATACTTTGAAATATTCTTTCAAGAGTCTTAAATTGGATTACCTAAGGAAATTAGGAGCTCTGGTTGAAGATCAAGAAAGATTCATAAACAAGTATGGGAAGCTCTTATCATTATTGAAGGTTCAGGTGGACAGTGGACTTCTTTCTACCTTGCTACAATTTTATGATCCAGATTATCACTGCTTTACTTTCCCGGACTATTAGCTTGTGCCTACCTTAGAAGAATATTCTCAGTTGGTTGGTTTGCCCATTTTGGTTAAGTATCCTTTCCCTTTTCTGGAAAAGGACCTTAAAGAACAGGACATTGCTAAAGCTATATATATGAAGTTGTTTGATGTCAAAGCAAACATGGTTACTAAAGGTGGAATTTTTGGATTAACCATAGACTTCCTGATCAAGAAAGCCCAATATTACGCCGATCATATGAGCATGAACGCATTTGAGGCAATCCTTTCCTTACTTATCTATGGAGTATTCCTGTTCCCAAGTTTTGAAGGATTTTTTGACCTTAATGCCATCAAAGCGTTCATGAAGAATAATCCAGTACCCACTCTGCTAGCTGATGCTTACCATTCGGTTCATCTCAGAAATCTTTATAGTGGAGAAATGATTACGTGTTGTGTACCTTTATTGTACAAGTGGTTTATTTCACACTTGCCTAAGTCTGGATCCTTTTGGGATCTCAATAAAGGTCGTTGGTCACAGAAAATTATGGCTCTGACCAACTCGGATATTGATTGGTATAACCGTGTATATGACGGGATATTAATTATTGACAGATGTAGAGACTTTGCCAATGTACCTCTCCTTAGCATCAATGGAGGAATAAGTTACAATCATGTTCTAGCTTGCTGTCAGTTAGGATATCCTCTGAAAGATCAACCCAAGAGTGTTCATGTGGAAAGTATTTTCTTTAAAGACAACAAGGAACTTCAGGAGAAGATTGAGGTTCCATGGAAGAGCTAGTGTATCATGGTGTGCCAAGCGAGACTGTGGGATTTGATGAAAAGATGGACAAATTTCAGGATAAATTCTCAGAAATTCAGAAGGAACTGAAAGCTCTCCGAGGAAAAGAACTGCTCGGCAAAAGTGATTCTGATCTTTGTTTGGTTCCGAATGTCAAAGCCCCTCCAAAGTTCAAGGTTCCAGATTTTGAAAAATACAAAGGAAACACCTGTCTGCAAAGTCATCTCGTCATGTATGCTCGGAAGATGTTGGCACAGGTAGACAATGATCAGCTATTTATCCATTATTTTCAAGACAGTCTGATCGGTGCAGCCCTCAAATGGTATATGGGGTTGGATGGCATGAAGATTGAAACATTCGACGATCTATGTGAAGCCTTCATTAAGAAGTATAAGTACAATGTTGACATGGAACCTGATCGAGATCAACTAAGGGACATGACTCAGAGGGATAAAGAAAACTTCAAAGAATATGCTCAACGCTGGCGCGGGTTAGCCGCTCAAGTTACACTGCCATTAGAAGAGAAAGAGATGACCAAGATCTTTTTGAAAACACTCAGTTCATTTTTCTATGAGAGAATGGTAGCCAGCGCACCTAGTGACTTCACTAAAATGGTGAATATAGGTATGCGTTTGGAGGAAGGAGTTCGTGAAGGAAGGTTAGCTAGGGAAGGAAGAATCCCTAGAAGTGCGAAAAAGTACAAAAGTAATTTTATAAAGAAGAAAGAACAAGATGTGAGCGTCGTGCACCAAGGATGACCAAGGAGGAGGTATCAACAATCTCAGCAAGTTGCTGCTGTAACACCAGTACTCAACACTCCGGCCTATTAGTCGCAGTTTGCTCAACCATATCAACAAACCTTCTCCCTCCTGGAACTTTGACCATAATTAATGGTTCCTCAATCCCTTTAGGGAACTACGAATGCTCTGATTCCACTACCGCCAGGATACGTAGGCACAAGATGTGATTTCTTGGCGAGCATACTTAGAAATAAACCCCCTAGGTCTATTATCCTTAGCAAACAACAATACTACAATAAAACAAGAGGTTCCTGTAGAGTACTACAAATGCTTAGGATGCTAGTACCTTCCCTAGGTTTGACTAACCCCCGAACCTTATACTCTTTAGCTTTGCATTTCATTGCATACTTGTTGGTAATTCGATCTTTTTCCCTTCCCTTGGATAAATTTAAGACCGATGGTGAACATGATTTGTGATTCAAGTTAATCAATAGCTTGACATCCAATTCTCACCGCGACACAAGCAAAATACAAATAAGCGAATAAACGATATCATATACACTCAAATTAACAAAAACATCAAAATAAAGAAACGATATCATACGATAACATGATTGCGTGATTGCACATTCAGACATGTCCAACCTTTATCTTAAAAAACTTTTAAAACACAAATAGGAAGTGAATCTGATCAAGTGTCAAAATCAACAAAAAAACGCGCGTTGTTTAATCTATGTGCACATGCATTGCCCTCTATGGAGTATGTGATATATCTTGAATCTAATGAAGCGTACAATGTGTAAATTATTTTTCCTTTTAATTAAAATGTCAATGGACAATATTCACATTAGAAAATGCACGAATGACCAACAATGAGTGAATTTCAAGATAAAGATTTCTTCAATTCTTTCTGTTAGCAAATTTTATAGCAAACATGATTATATGCAATTCAATTTAAAGGAGGTGCAAAATCAAGTCATAACTGAGAAGGCTCTCAAGATTATTCCAAAATTGTCCCTAAATATGCCACCACAAGTTGATATTCTAGAATTTCCTTTTGAAGCTCCAATTGTGTTGTACTTAATCCAATCATGACTAAGAAAATATCAATTAACTTGTATGATTCTAGATGTGAGAGGAGGGTAAAATTTGATATCAAAAAATTTAATAATTGTAAGCTTGTGAAATTGAAGAGTACATGTGCCCCTTGAAAGAAGTAGATATCGTATATAGCAATTGTTTAACATGAATAATGTCTCTATAAAATTTAATTTTTCTATATTTAAATCTGATATCATTTCTTGTGTGCCAAGTTTTTCAAAGAATTATTATGATGAGAGTCATAATCAGATTTTAAATTTAAGAGCTCCAACTTCTATCAGCAAGTTTAAATAAGTTTGCGTAACTAGTTTTATTAATGTTCATGTCGAACAATCGATCCATCAGATGTCAAAAAAGTAAAGTATACTTACATTTTAGAAATAAGTGGTATGCAAGTTCCATCTCATGATTGTAGAGAGAGAACCTTAAAATCATATACAAATAATCAAGTATCATAACTCTCACAACAAACAATTTATACATAAACATAGTGATAGAGTTTAACTCAAATTTTCACTCTTCAATCATTCACCTGTCAACTTTAAAAATCATAAGTTTCATATAGTTGTGTTTAATTTAGAATACATTGCACAATAAAAACAAAGATGAAATTAAAGGAATGTTTACTTCGAAATGATATTTACCACTACATCCTAAATGGGTCAAAACTAGAAAATTTGTATTTAGTTCTAGAATTAAACATATTACATTTGTACTATAGAATTGGTTTTTATACATAAACATGTAAATTCTAAGACTCTTTCTCTATGGAACTCAAATAACTAATCTTGTTAATAAAATATTGAAACGAAAACGTGTTAATCGGAAAATAATGGATTGCTAAACCTAAGTTTTTATAATGTATTGAGTTAAATGAAAAACAATAAGATAAAGTGAAACTCTAATTAAAAAAAGTACAAATGGTTGTTTGAGCCCAGGTTCGAACTGGGGACCTCTAGTGTGTGAGACTAGCGTGATAACTAACTACACCACCCAAACATGATATATTTTAACTTAAGTTAACTGTAATATACCATTAGACATACTAAACAATATCAAGATATATTTTTTTATAAAAATAAATTGATTTTATTTAATCACGAATAATGTATTCTTTTGGTTACCTTCCAAGTTTTATTGTGAGCGTTCAAACAATAATATAACTTTACTAGTGAGAAGCTTCAAACCACTTTCTAAGATTTCCCTTAAAAAAAAAAAATTCATTTACATGTACATTTTTATGTTCACAACCTGCAAAATCCTCGTTACCACAAATTTCTTCCGAGCTTCTGGAAATTTTCCTCGTGACGAGATCTAACAAAATCTTTGGGAGTCCGTAAAAAATATAAAGGGTAAAATCGGTTGTATGCCAAAATAAATGGACTTTAATGGGAAATACCCTGATAAGCTTCTCGGAAGAGAACTGTCACTTATCGCATGGGACTTACATGCCGAAATGGATAAGCTCTCGAATAAAAAGAATGTTGCTTATCTGGGGATAATAGATGAAATGATTGATAAGCTCCACTAGAGGGACTGTCACTCATCTGATAAAAATAAGCTTCCATGAGCAAAACATGATTCAACTTCCTCTTTTTCTAAAGGGTAAAATAAACTTCTTCATGTTCAAGGTCTGTGCTCCCCTGAATATGATTCAGTTTCTTCTTTTACTAAAGGGTAAAATAAACTTCTTCATACTTCAAGGTCTATGCTCCCCTGAATATGATTAATTTCCTTCTTTTACTAAAGGGTAAAATAAACTTCTTCATACTTCAAGGTTTGTGCTCCCCTGAATATGATTCAGTTTAAACCTCCCCGCTCTTCAAGATGAAAGGAAATGGAAACCAGCTTCTCGATGGAGATGTATGTTCGCTGCTAATCATGATGAAGAAAGGATAAGCTTCTCAGGAGAGAAATGCCGCTTATTTGCAAGAGTAGCAATGATAAGCTTCTCGGATGAGAACTGCTCGTAGAGGTTGTAAAATGTAATGTAAAGTTGTAAAGTGTAATGAAGGTTGTAATGAAATGATAAGATTCTTGGATGAGAACTGTCGTTTATTGTTATTGTAATGTAATGAAATGATAAGCTTCTTGTACGAGAACTGTCGCATACCGTTGTTGTAAAATGTAATGATATAATGATAGGCTTCTCAGGTGAGAACAGTCGTTGATTGGGGTCGAAGGATATGGTAATGATAGGCTTATCAGGTGAGAACAATCGCTGATCATGGTTGAAAGATGTAATGATGAGCTTCTTGGAAGAGAACAATACCTTATCAGTAAAGGCGTTGTAAGAGGCTCTTTTTGAAAGATAGTGCACATCCAGGTAGGTTCAGCGACCTACAGGATCAAAGTTCAACCTAGACTCGAACTATAAATAGATTGTAAAACAGGACTCCATTGAGGAAATGAACTCAAATGGGGATTATCTTATCCTAACGCGGAGAGATAACTGAAATAACCATCGTCCACGAGGATTGATCTCTGTGGGGAGAGTGGAACTGATAGGTATTTTGTGCTTAGGGCTGACGATCTACTTGGAGAGAGTGGACAAACCCAGTTACTCGGCGTCACCCACTACCAAAGTAACGACAAAAGACAAACGGGGATAGCAAGCATGCAGACGCTAATGTGTATGTCAATGCATATGTAAATGAAAATGTAATGAGCATGCAATGCTTAGGATTATGCACATGCTGACAAAACAGACGAGAGAGGAGACGGGAGATGAAATAAACATCTCGACGGGATACCCGACGACCTCTGCAAAAGTCCATCTATCAAGAGATAGGAAAAATCGGTGGTAGAACCAAATCTTGCTTTAAAGTCCCAAATTCTCTAGGGAGAACATAATCCACTTGGGGATACGGTGTCATGACTTCCTCACGGGGATACAATATGACTTCACTAGAGAGTATGATGTCATGACTTCACTGGAGGGATTGCTATCATGAATCATAATTAGCCAAGGAAAATCTCAGGACTAGAGAATGTCGGGGATAAAATAAATATCCACTTTGTGGGGAAGACGTGGAGCTAGGCAGCTTCATAGAGATAGGGTAGCAACTTCCTGGGAATAATACCTCAACTTCCTGGGGAAAAGGTACATCCGACTGGGGATAAAATATATCAAACTTCCCTGGGGAGAGTTCATCAGACTTACTGGGGAGAATTCACCAGACATCTCTGGGGACAGTATCTTGACTTTCTTGGGGAGAATTTCCTAAGGAAAGTAAGGCAATTTCACTGAGGAATAGATGATTCCATTAGGAGTGGATCTTCAAGGACATGGAACATATGGAGGATACCGGGGATATCTCTGCATTCTCGAGAGTCACTAGGGATTTGTCGGATGGATCACAAAAGTGTTATCAGCTTAAAGTCTCGCTGGAGACTGTTTACTGAGGAAAGCATGGCAGCTTCGGTGCGGGAAAGATGATTCCACCTGAGGATGGGTCCTCAAATAAAATGTATCACTTGGGAGATGTTGTATGATCTCTGCAGTCTTGAGAGTCACTGGGGATTACCGGATTCGTCCAGAAGTGTTGTCAGCTTAAAGTCTCGCTAGGGACTGCGTCCGCTTAAAGTCTCGCTGGGGACTATGTTGGTAATGATTTAAAAGTGCCTATGCAATAATGAGACTCACCGGAGAACGAAGAGATCCTTAAGAGATTTCCACAAGTCAAAGCAACTTTATTTTTCAAATGCATTTCCGAGAAAATAGTTTTAAAGTTTGAAAAAAACACCTTTCTCTTTCAAAACTTTATTAACAAATGGCATTTTGCATAACAAAAACGAAATAGAGATAATGTGAACAAGGAAATTGAATAGAAAAAGGTAAATTTTATTGAAGAATGGTAGCTTGCTAAAGGCATAGCTCCATGGAAAATTACAATTTGAAATTGGCAATATGGGAAAGGTTACATTGAATCCAACGACCTACTGACCCTAACGACTAAGACTACCCAAACATCCTGCTTCTGACAAGAGCGATTGGATTGGAATGGATTTCTGTAAGATGTATCTACAATGCTCGGTGTCATCCGATGCAGTGAAATGCCTTTGTCCCTAATTTTTGCCTGGATCGCCCTTTTGGGTTTTCAATCCACCGGGACGCTCATTTTTGCCTAAGCCGCCCTTTCGGGTTTTCAACTTAGCGAGCTGTATATTTTTTATTTTTTTATTTTAGGCATAATATTTTCAGACTGCATCAGAGTTCACAGGATGTGCGAGCTCTTCACCATCCATTGTTGTAAGAATTAGTGATCCTCCAGAGACGATTGTCTTCACAACAAATGGGCCTTCATAGTTGGGCATCCATTTCCCGCGCATGTCTTTGTGAACTGGCAAGATCTTCTTGAGTACAAGCTCTCCTTGGCAGAACTCACAGATTCAGACTTTCTTGTCGAAGGCCCTCTTCATCCGATTCTGATATAATTGACTGTGACACACAGCTGTCAAGCGCTTCTCGTCGATGAGATTCAACTGGTCAAATCTGTCTTGAACCCAATCGGCTTCGTCTAGCTTGGCTTCCCTCAATACCCTTAAGGAAGGTAGCTCAACTTCAATGGGAAAGACGGCGTCCATTCCACTTACCAATGAGAAAGGGGTTGCCCCTATTGAAGTTCGCACTATGGTTCTGTACCCATGCAAAGCGAATGATAACATCTCATGCCAATCCTTGTAAGTCATGACCATCTTTTGTAGGATCTTCTTGATATTTTTATTCACATCTTCAATAGCTCCATTCATCTTGGGATGGTACGGAGATGAATTGTGGTGCGCAATCTTGAAACTGTCACATAACTCTTTCATAGTCTTGTTATTCAGATTGGTACTGTTGTCTGTTATGATTCAGCTCGGGATTCCATAACGGCATATAATTTCCTTCTTGATGAAGCAGGCCACTACTTGCTTGGTCACGTTGGCATAGGAAGCAACTTCTACCCATTTGGTGAAGTAGTCAATAGCAACGAGGATAAATCGGTGACCGTTGGACGTTTTTGGCTCAATTACCCCAATCATGTCAATGCCCCACATGGAGAAAGGCCACGGTGAAGTTAGAACATTCAACGGTGCGGGAGGTACATGCATCTTGTTAGCATAGATTTGGCACTTGTGACATTTCCTGGCATATTGGATACAGTCGGATTCCATAGTTAACCAGTAATATTCAGCCCTCAACATATTCTTAGACATAGCATAGCCGTTGGCATGAGTTCCAAAGGTTCCCTCATGAATTTCCTGAAGTAACATGTCTGCTTCACGTCCGTCAACACATCTGAGCAAAACCATGTCATAATTTCTTTTGTATAACACGTCATTGCTGAGGAAGAATCTGGATGCCAGTCTTCTTAAAGTCTTCTTGTCAAGGTTGGTAGCGTCAGCTGGATACTCTTGCTTGAGAAGATAGTTCTTGATGTCATGAAACCAAGGCGTCTCATCCACCTTGTAACACCCCACTTCCCAAAACAAATAAAATATGAATAACATAATAAAAATCAGAGTTTCCTTCCCAAGTGGGATATCACATAAAAATCACGTTTCCTTATAAAAAGGTTTTTCTCCAAATACAGCGGAATATTTAAATAATACAATTAAATAAAAATTTTGATACGTTCGCAGGAAAAAAATAGGAGTTCAACATGAAACAATAAAAATGCCCAAGTCCCGTGCTACGTATCAGAGCATCCTAGACTCGACAGTCACACCAATATCCAAGCTAGCTAAGCACCTGGATTATCTGTACTTCCGAAGAAGCACAGACCACAACAACAACAAGGGGTGAGAAATCATGATCAAAAATATAATGGTAATGTAATACATGTAATAAGGCAGTAAAACACACCAACACATCAATTATTCACCCCAACAACACCATATAACGAACCTACTGTTCAAATTACAATATAACATATTATAATGCAATTATGCAACTCAACACCATGCATGCGGTACCGACTCATTGGTTCATTCAATCGAACCTGGATAGATCACTTACGCTCCTCCTGAGACATGATCTATCCCCCACCATTCTCCACAAAGGAGTACGGATGAATCACTTACGCTCCTCCTGAGACATGATTCATCCCACCAAAACACCATGATATGCAAGACACCAATGCATAATTATTATATTCTGGCACGCTAAGTGCACACGATCCTCCTGATCATATCATCATACAACAATGCATATGTATAGATATATTACACCAACACCATATAAATCAATCAGATAGTAAACGAATTCATACTATCACACCGGATATAACTACGTCCCCCCCCCCACCCACTCGGGGATACACGATCCTACTGATCACTACACACATATACATTACTAATTGCTCACCAACAATATTAAGGGAAACGCGTACTATCCCCAAGTACACAAGTTATATCCCATACTCATCATTTTCACACTACAGCAAGGCTAGAAGGATCACACGAGACCAATTCAGACATCTCACCAAAAGTCTCTGAGGTTACTCAGAACCTCCCTAAACCAACACCTCAGCCTATACACCAAAATCAATAATTCATCAACATCAATCCACAATCACAAACATGCCAATAGATATTATACTTACCAATTATCCTATAATTTCTACTCTAGAACCGACATTACGGTACATTACCGACATTTCAGAGTCACTCTGAATCTCACCAAGGTCCTAACCATAGTCATTAACGACGCTATAGGGAAACAACACATAACTTTTCCCAAAGCTATAATCACGGTCATTGCCAACACTACGGTAACAACACATAATCTCATCAGCTTTATATTCCTAGTTACTATCAACACTACAGTAACATCAACAATCCAACAAAATGGATCAATATTACAGTAACATCATCACCATATATATATATACCCCAAAATGCATCATCAACATTCATCAATCCCCCAACATCAACAATAATCATAGCATGCCAATATAAAACTTTATATAACGATAAATTCCTACGGGGTTAAGGAATCCCCTCTACCCTATACATGTATAAACCATTCCCAATCAAATTTCTCCCCCCTTACCTTGACAATTGGTCGATCGATAGAATTCCTCCTAGAATTGGTCTCTTGGCCTTCTCCTTCCTCTTCCGTTCTTCGTTCCCTTTTTCCTTCGTTCTTTTTCACTTTCCTCGTTCTTTCCTCTTCTCTCTTTCTATCGCTCTTTTTTCTCAATTTTCTAAAATGTATCGTAACTCTCCTAACCCCTCATATTCTATTTCCCTTTTTAATTATTCTAATCCCAATAATAATAACTAATAAAATAATATAATATTAATAATCTTAATAATAATAATAATACTAATGTAATCTTACTAATATTAATAATACCACATATTAATAATAATAATAATAATAATAATAATAATAATAATAATAATATTAATAATTCTAATAATAATAATAATGATAATAATAATAATAATCTTAATAATAATAATACTATTAATAATAACAATAATAATAATATTATTATCTCTCCAATAATCATAATAATACTTTTAATAATAATAATAATAATAACACTAATAATAATAATAGTAATAATAATAATAATAATAATAATACTATTATTATTATCACACCAATATCCCACGCCTATGGTAATCCCTTTCCTCTCCATTCCAACTTTTCTAATATCTCCTTGCTACCCCTTCATATTTCCTTCCTCACGGTTTCTATCGTGACTTTTCATATTTTCATTCTAACTTCCCAATAACCCTTTCACCTCTTATTTTACTTATTCCAACCACTAATATTCCCAATAATAATTCTAATAATAATAATTATAATAATCATTATAATAATAATAATAATATAATATAATATAATACTATTATAATATTATAGTAATATTCAACATAATAATAATAATAGTGATACACCCAACAATAATTATAATTATAATAATAATAATATTATCACACCAATAATAATAATAATATTAATAAAAATAATATAATAATAATATAATAATACTAATATTATTATTTCACCAAAATAATAATAATATTAATAATAGTAACAAATATAATAAATATAATAATAATAATAACACCCCCACCAATGTTACTATTATTTTTATATTACTATATTTCACACCAAAATATCACCAATAGTCCTCCCACATTAGGGACACCCACCAAACATCATCAAATACACCCCCACCAAAGGGCACACCAACATATAATTTTTAAAATAATAATAAAGTGACTAAATAATTAAAATGGGTGTTACAACTCTCCCCCACTTTAATTATTTTCGTCCTCGAAAATTACCTGATGGAAATAGCTCCGGATACGCTTCTCGCATCCTGCTTTCCAACTCCCAGGTCACACTGCCTCCTGCAGCACCTCCCCAAGCTACCTTCACCAAAGGTATCTCTTTCCCTCGGAGCTGTTTCATCTTACGGTCCTCGATCCTCAACGGCATCGTCTCAATAGTAAGATTCTCCCGAACCTGAACATCATCTCTCTGAATCACATGAGATGGATCAGAAACATATTTTCGCAATTGCGACACATGAAACACATCATGTAGATTCGACAACTCCGGCGGCAACGCCACCCTATAGGCCACAGCACCAACTCTTTGCAAAATTTCATAAGGTCCAATAAACTTAGGATCCAGCTTCTTGGACCTCAACGCCCGACCCACACCAGTCATCGGGTTAACTCTTAGGAATACGTGATCACCTACACAGAATTCCAACTCTTTCCTCCGATTATCATGATAACTCTTCTGCCTACTCTGAGACACTTTCATTTTCTCACGAATCATCTGAATCGTCTCAGTAGTCTGCTGAACAATTTCTGGTCCAAGCACCACACTCTCACCGGTCTCATACCAACACAGAGGAGTCCTACACCTCCTCCCATACAAAGCTTCAAAGGGTGCCATTCCAATACTCGAATGGTAACTATTATTGTACGTGAATTCAATCAATGATAAATGAGTGTCCCACGCACCACCCTTTTCCAATACACAAGCTCTTAATAAATCCTCAAGCGACTGAATAGTCCTTTCCGATTGACCATCAGTTTGTGGATGATAAGCTGAACTTAATTTCAACTTAGTACCCAAAGCTTCTTGCAAGCTCTTCCAAAATTCTGAAGTAAACCTCGGATCTCTATCCGACACAATACTGGACGGAACACCATGTAACTTCACAATTACCCGAATATAAATCTCCGCCAGCTTCGTCAACGGAAAACTAATATTAATTGGCACAAAGTGTGCAGACTTCGTTAACCGATCCACAATCACCCATATAGCATCAAAACCTCTCGCCGTATTTGGCAATCCTGTAACAAAGTCCATAGAAATGCAATCCCATTTCCAAACCGGAATTTCCAACGGTTGCATAAATCCAGAAGGTCTCTGGTGTTCTACCTTCGATTTCTGACACGTCAAACAGGCATAAACAAATTGAGCAATGTCTCTTTTCATACCAGACCACCAAAATAATTTCTTTAAATCATGATACATCTTCGTAGCTCCGGGATGAATACTCAGATTACTACGGTGTCCTTCACTCAAAATCAGCTTTTTCAGTTCCTCATCATCTGGTACACAAATCCTGCCTCTAAATCTCAACACACCTGTACTATCCAATTTAAAGTCACTATCGGAGTCACTTCCTACTCCAGGCATCAAATCTACCAATTTCACATCCAACTTCTGATTCTCTCTAATCATATCCAAGAAGTCATTATTTACCTGCAACATACCCAACATTACACTCTCTGCAGTAGTTTCACAAACCATGCTCAAATCTCTGAATTGTTCAATTAACTCAATTTCTTTCACCATCAGAGCTGCCATATGAATTGTCTTTCTACTCAAAGCGTCTGCCACTACATTGGCCTTTCCCGGATGATAACTCAAACTGAAGTCATAATCCTTCAAAAATTCTAACCATCTTCTCTGCCTCATATTCAGCTCTTTCTGATCAAACAGGTATCTCAGACTCTTATGATCACTAAACACTTCAAATCTTGAACCATACAGGTAATGCCTCCAAATTTTCAACACAAAAACAACCGCAGCTAACTCAAGATCATGAGTAGGATAATTTCGCTCATGCACTCTCAGTTGCCGCGAAGCATATGCTACTACCTTACCATTCTGCATAAGAACTCCTCCTAATCCCATCTTAGACGTATCACAGTACACCACAAACGGTTCACTCGGAGTCGGTAACACTAACACCGGTGCCGTAGTCAATCTCTTTTTCAACTCTTCAAAACTTTCTTCACAAGCAGCGTCCCATACGAAAACTTGGTTCTTTCTCGTCAACTGAGTTAATGGCAACGCCAAATTAGAGAACCCTTCAATAAACCTGCGGTAATAACCAGCTAAACCCAGAAAGCTCCTAATTTCTGTCGCTGTCTTCGGCGGTTCCCACTGCAATACTGCACTTACTTTTGACGGATCCACCGCTATTCCATCTTCAGATATTACATGCCCCAAGAAACTCACTCTCTTCAACCAGAAGTCACACTTTGACAGTTTAGCAAATAATTTATTTTCCTTCAACACTTGCAAGGCAATTCTCAAATGTCCTGCATGTTCTTCATCAGATTTAGAATAAATTAATATATCATCAATAAACACTACAATGAATTGATCCAAATAAGAATGGAAAATTCTGTTCATATACTCCATAAATACTCCCGGCGCATTAGTCACTCCAAACGGCATTACAGCATATTCATAATGTCCATATCGAGTTCTAAAAGCAGTATTCTGAATATCACCTTCTTTTACTCTTATTTGATGATAACCCGACCTTAAGTCAATCTTACTAAACACACGAGCTCCCACCAGCTGGTCCATCAAATCATCAATCCTCGGGAGAGGATACTTATTCTTAATCGTCACTTTATTCAACTGACGGTAATCGATGCACAAACGCATACTACCATCCTTCTTCTTCACCAACAACACTGGAGCTCCCCACGGCGATACACTTGGCCTAATAAACTTTCTATCCAACAATTCTCCAATCTGAGACTTCAACTCAGCCAATTCCACTGCAGACATCCTGTACGGCGCCATAGAAATAGGCCTCGTACCAGGAACAAGATCAATACCAAATTCCACTTCTCGCGTCGGAGGCAATTCCGTAATGTCGTCAGGAAACACTTCCGGAAATTCATTCACCACTGCCAATTCCTCCATTGACACTTTGCTATCCACCGATAAAGTTGCAAATAAAGCAAACACTCTAGTTTCATCTTCCAACAAGGCCCTCAATTCTTTATTAGACAAAGAACTTGCTAAAGCTTCCTCTTCAGGGGTCAAGAACAACAATTCCTTCCGAAAACAGTCGATGTAGACTCGGTTGAACTCTAACCAGTTCATACCCAGAATAACATCCAATTTACCAAGTGGTAGACAAATCAAATCCACTTCAAATTCTCTACCGAAAATAGTCAGCGGACACTTCAGGCATACCAAAGAAGTAGTCACTGAACCTATAGAGGGTGTCTCAATAGTCATTCGTCTCTCCAGAGTAGACGACACCAATCCTATCCTCTCCACACAATCCACAGAAATAAACGAGTGTGTTGCACCCGTATCAATAATAGCAGTTAAAGGAATATTATTGATAATACAAGTACCTTTGATAACACGCTCATCACTGGGAGCTTGAGTTCCTGCCAAAGCAAACACTTTTCCACCAGCCGGAGACGTCTGAGGCTTCTTCGGCTTCTCACAATGGGTACTGATGTGACCCTTCTCACCACAGTTATAACAGGTCGGCATAGTTGCTCTGCAGTCAGCTATCACATGACCTGGTTTTCCACACTTAAAACACTTTTTGGCTTCATTAGGACAATCATTAGCACGGTGTCCCATACCACCGCACCGAAAACATTTCCCTTCAGCAGATGCTCTCCCATCTCTAGGCTTCTTATCAACAACAGCTTTACGTTTTCCCTTATCAGCAGCAACACCATAAGGAGTACCACTAAACCTCTGCTTACCCTTACGGTCATTAACAGCTTTGTAGTGTGCAATCCTTGCCCGGTTATCGTTATCATAGATCCTGCTCCTGCTTACCAGCTCAGGATAGCTCCTGATCTTCTGACAAGCAATCCCCAGCTTAATCTCTGGACGCAGTCCATTCTCAAACTTTAAGCACTTAGAAGTCATTGCCCCTTCCACATTATAGTGAGGACAATACTGCACCAGCTCCTCAAACTTAGCAGCATACTCTGCTACAGTCATACTACCCTGCTTCAGCTCTAAGAATTCAATTTCCTTAGCACTCCGAATATCTTCCGGAAAATACTTCTCCAGAAAACCCTTCCGAACTACCTCCCAAGTAATGGCAGTTCCAGCAGCTTCCAATCTTTGGCGACTATTGTCCCACCAAGCTTCAGCCTCACCCTCCAGCATGTGAGTACCAAACCTCAGCTTCTGCTCATCAGTACAATCCATAGTTCTGAAGATTTTCTCAATTGCCTTCAGCCACTTCTGAGCAGCTTCTGGGTCCAGAATTCCTCCTTCAAACGTTGGCGGCTTGTTGCTCCGAAACTGCGCCAAACTCCTGAATTGGGCATCTGCAGTTTGATTCTGATTAGCAACAGCTTGCGCCATTGCTTGCATAGCAGCAGCTAATGCAGCATCGTTCCTTCCTGCCATACTGCTCAAAACATAACAACACCAGGTTAAAAGATATTCAACTACATCATAAAGGACAGACTCAACTCGACTCAACAACACTGGCCGGACGGACCGACCTGCTCTGATACCAATTGTAACACCCCACTTCCCAAAACAAATAAAATATGAATAACATAATAAAAATCAGAGTTTCCTTCCCAAGTGGGATATCACATAAAAATCACGTTTCCTTATAAAAAGGTTTTTCTCCAAATACAGCGGAATATTTAAATAATACAATTAAATAAAAATTTTGATACGTTCGCAGGAAAAAAATAGGAGTTCAACATGAAACAATAAAAATGCCCAAGTCCCGTGCTACGTATCAGAGCATCCTAGACTCGACAGTCACACCAATATCCAAGCTAGCTAAGCACCTGGATTATCTGTACTTCCGAAGAAGCACAGACCACAACAACAACAAGGGGTGAGAAATCATGATCAAAAATATAATGGTAATGTAATACATGTAATAAGGCAGTAAAACACACCAACACATCAATTATTCACCCCAACAACACCATATAACGAACCTACTGTTCAAATTACAATATAACATATTATAATGCAATTATGCAACTCAACACCATGCATGCGGTACCGACTCATTGGTTCATTCAATCGAACCTGGATAGATCACTTACGCTCCTCCTGAGACATGATCTATCCCCCACCATTCTCCACAAAGGAGTACGGATGAATCACTTACGCTCCTCCTGAGACATGATTCATCCCAC
This sequence comes from Lathyrus sativus, assembly GCA_963859935.3. Taxonomy (NCBI): domain Eukaryota; kingdom Viridiplantae; phylum Streptophyta; class Magnoliopsida; order Fabales; family Fabaceae; genus Lathyrus; species Lathyrus sativus. The sequence continues at coordinate 541,432,220 of OZ012739.1, read as the reverse complement.
CAAAACACCATGATATGCAAGACACCAATGCATAATTATTATATTCTGGCACGCTAAGTGCACACGATCCTCCTGATCATATCATCATACAACAATGCATATGTATAGATATATTACACCAACACCATATAAATCAATCAGATAGTAAACGAATTCATACTATCACACCGGATATAACTACGTCCCCCCCCCCCCCCCCCCACTCGGGGATACACGATCCTACTGATCACTACACACATATACATTACTAATTGCTCACCAACAATATTAAGGGAAACGCGTATTATCCCCAAGTACACAAGTTATATCCCATACTCATCATTTTCACACTACAGCAAGGCTAGAAGGATCACACGAGACCAATTCAGACATCTCACCAAAAGTCTCTGAGGTTACTCAGAACCTCCCTAAACCAACACCTCAGCCTATACACCAAAATCAATAATTCATCAACATCAATCCACAATCACAAACATGCCAATAGATATTATACTTACCAATTATCCTATAATTTCTACTCTAGAACCGACATTACGGTACATTACCGACATTTCAGAGTCACTCTGAATCTCACCAAGGTCCTAACCATAGTCATTAACGACGCTATAGGGAAACAACACATAACTTTTCCCAAAGCTATAATCACGGTCATTGCCAACACTACGGTAACAACACATAATCTCATCAGCTTTATATTCCTAGTTACTATCAACACTACAGTAACATCAACAATCCAACAAAATGGATCAATATTACAGTAACATCATCACCATATATATATATATACCCCAAAATGCATCATCAGCATTCATCAATCCCCCAACATCAACAATAATCATAGCATGCCAATATAAAACTTTATATAACGATAAATTCCTACGGGGTTAAGGAATCCCCTCTACCCTATACATGTATAAACCATTCCCAATCAAATTTCTCCCCCCTTACCTTGACAATTGGTCGATCGATAGAATTCCTCCTAGAATTGGTCTCTTGGCCTTCTCCTTCCTCTTCCGTTCTTCGTTCCCTTTTTCCTTCGTTCTTTTTCACTTTCCTCGTTCTTTCCTCTTCTCTCTTTCTATCGCTCTTTTTTCTCAATTTTCTAAAATGTATCGTAACTCTCCTAACCCCTCATATTCTATTTCCCTTTTTAATTATTCTAATCCCAATAATAATAACTAATAAAATAATATAATATTAATAATCTTAATAATAATAATAATACTAATATAATCTTACTAATATTAATAATACCACATATTAATAATAATAATAATAATAATAATAATAATAATAATATTAATAATTCTAATAATAATAATAATGATAATAATAATAATAATCTTAATAATAATAATACTATTAATAATAACAATAATAATAATATTATTATCTCTCCAATAATCATAATAATACTTTTAATAATAATAATAATAATAATAATAATAACACTAATAATAATAATAGTAATAATAATAATAATAATAATAATACTATTATTATTATCACACCAATATCCCACGCCTATGGTAATCCCTTTCCTCTCCATTCCAACTTTTCTAATATCTCCTTGCTACCCCTTCATATTTCCTTCCTCACGGTTTCTATCGTGACTTTTCATATTTCCATTCTAACTTCCCAATAACCCTTTCACCTCTTATTTTACTTATTCCAACCACTAATATTCCCAATAATAATTCTAATAATAATAATTATAATAATCATTATAATAATAATAATAATATAATATAATATAATACTATTATAATATTATAGTAATATTCAACATAATAATAATAATAGTGATACACCCAACAATAATTATAATAATAATAATAATAATATTATCACACCAATAATAATAATAATAATATTAATAAAAATAATATAATAATAATATAATAATACTAATATTATTATTTCACCAAAATAATAATAATATTAATAATAGTAACAAATATAATAAATATAATAATAATAATAACACCCCCACCAATGTTACTATTATTTTTATATTACTATATTTCACACCAAAATATCACCAATAGTCCTCCCACATTAGGGACACCCACCAAACATCATCAAATACACCCCCACCAAAGGGCACACCAACATATAATTTTTAAAATAATAATAAAGTGACTAAATAATTAAAATGGGTGTTACACACCTCATCTTCTTCGATCAACTGACAATAGGCGGGCTCGATCCTGCGTTGGATTCGAATGAGTGACGATTCATTGACAAATCTGACCTTCCACATGGATGCTAACATGGCTAAGGTGTCAGCAATATGATTCTCAGATCTCAGAACATGTTTGAACTTGATCTCATCGAAGTATTTAATCAATTCAATAATGTAGGCTTTGTAAGGGATTAACTTCTCATGTTTGGTCTCCCATTCACCTTTTACCTGATAGATAACCAAGGTTGAATCTCCACTTACTTCGAGAAGTTTGATTCGGAGGTCAATAGCTGCTTCAAGGCCAAGAATGCATGCTTCATAAAGGAAATTATTACGCTAGATCTCCCAATATGGGATCTTTGTCGCCCATAGAGAAAATTATTACACTGGATCCCCCAAGACTGAATCATTTCTGCCTATAGAGGAAATTGTTACGTTGGATTCCCCAAGGTTGGATCATTGTCGTCCATAGAGACAATTATTGCGCTGGATTCCCCAAGACTAGCTCTTTGCCGCCCATAGAGGATATTATTACGTTGGATCCCCCAAGATGGGATCCTTGCCGCCCATAGAGGTAAATATTATACTGGATCCTCCAAGATGGGATCCTTGCCGCTAATAGAGGCAATTATTATGTTGGATCCCCCAAAATGGGATCCTTACCGCCCATATAGGAAATTATCATGTCGGATCCCCTAATATGGGATATTTTTGCCCATATAGTTAATTATACACGCCAAAATATTTACCACTCAAGGGCAACCGAAAACAAACCCTTCAGGAAAATGATCATCATTTCAGAAGAAACTATAATAATAAGTGTGCAACAATATAATGCAAAAACGATAAAAAAAAGATTATAAATATGGCCTAAGAGGATATCTTTATCCATAATGGTTATAAAAAAAGCCCAAATGGGTAAACAAGAGTACAGTTAAAAAGGGAAAATCATTCTTCATCCACCAGCTCCCCATATAGAACCACTTTAAAAGGGTCAAAGGGGCATAGGTTAAGATGGGGATAAAGGAGGGATATCCATATTCTCGCTTCCTCAAAGTGATGAACAAAGGCCACCAGAGCATCATCCGTAACCTGAGAGACCCTCTCCTTCATACCCTTGAGAATGCCTCATGCTTCCTCTAGTTACTTCTTCAAGTCGTCCACCTTTTCCTACTAAATGATCACTTGGGAAACCACTACATTGGTGAGCTCCTTTAAATTATCCCTCCTTACTCTCATCTACTTTAATGCAACCCCGTCTTCTCAGGTACGCTTGTTTAGATTATACATTACAGACTGCATTCTCCCTAGGGTTTCAACACATTTCTCCCTCAGCGCTTTTCCACCAAAAAGTACCTCAATAACTTTGCCTCCGACAAAGTTAACAGTTGGGAAGAAGACATGGAACAAATCATCTGGTAATCATTTGAGAAGTTTATGGGGACAGAAAACAAATGATCGATGAAAGCCACAATGTCAAAAGCGAATTTATTCCATAAAGAGGGCTCATAGGGAAGTTGAGTGTCCACCAATCTCTCCACCCTAACACCTGTTCCTTGGTCTCCACCAGGAGAAGAAAAGCCATATTCTCGCATAGAAACTTTTGAGGGCAGATCTCCGCCTCCCAAGAAGTTTCACCTTATGCCACCCCATGGAACATCAAAAGGGTCGTGAGGAAAAACCATATTGCCCACTGCTTTACTGCCTGGAATTTTAGCAGGAGCTATTGTCTTTCGTCAAGAGGCACCACCATTATTTCATATACACGTGATAAATTGTTAGGGCACGCCCATATAATGGGGACGCCGATAAAAAGTATTTACTCTTACCTAAGAACTATTCCAATCCATTATCGTCTTCACGGTCCCGAGTGATTAGGGTGTTGCACTGCAGGGGGTGGAAGCACTTTAAAACCTGAATTATCTTACGGTCCAAAGGAGGAAGGATACGTAAGTCCACACACATAATGGACTTAGGATATGGAGTTATAGAAAAAGGAAACAATGGCTCATCTCCCACCCCACCATAATGGGAGACACGTTGCTTATCCCTCTTATCTGATAAAATTTGTCCTTTCAATCTTCGTAAGGACTGACAAAGGGCTTTAAAAAAAAACCACCCCCAAAAAAGGGTGTAAATTCACCCAACCGCTGTTGGGATGAGAATTTGTCCAGAAAAAGTACAAAAGCACCCTAATAGAAGGCAACACCCCGAGATGATGGCACACTATCTGAAAAATCCTTAAGTGTTATCTAAATGTTTAGAGTAATCTGGGAAGGGGTCACATTTACAACGGTTAAAAACTCTGTTTTGAAATAGGTGAAAGGAACCACAACACCCAAATCATAAATAATGGAAAGGTGCAGGTATAAGTAAATAGTAGGCAGAATGTCAGAAGTCTCCACATCTTCTCTTTTATCCTTCGAACAATACTCCATAAGCACGTCCCTCTCTCATCATGTGTTGGAAAAACTAAGTCCATGGCGAAATTTGTTAATCATATATGTGGTAGAATATAAAGAGGTTATATATCGCATGTGGATAAAACTCGCTTTTCTCGCCATACTATACAAAAGTAACAATTAAAGAAAGTAATAATCCATATGCATAAGGTTTTGGAAAATAAGGAAGAAAGAATGAAGTAGTATTTACAAAAATATATAGGAAGTCTAAAGAATCAAACTCACACATTCACCCAATAGTCTGACTCCAGAAGTAGGAAAGTCTCCACGCCTAAAGGTCACGTGTAAATGTGGCATACCAATTTGTCTTCTAGAGGAAAACCATCATGATGTGCATTAAATGCTACATATGCTTCTTATTCTCCAACATTGAATCTGGCCAAATTGATTGATATTTGGTGTCTTGGAACTTCACTTCAAAAAAAATGTGTTTCCCTAACACTGTTAAACGCCCATGCTACGAGCCCGTATATTCCCCATTGAGGGACTCACCCACTATTTCATTCGCCCCACCGAGGGACTCACCTTCAAAGGGGTATCACCCTGTTAGCTCACAAATTCGACGCTCATATTAAAATTAAATATTTGAATAAAATATTAAACTCTTGAAGAAATGTGAAAGACTTTGAATGAGGAGGCCTACGAGTAGGCTGGGTTATTTGAGCGTTTGGGACTTAGAGAAAATGTCTGAATATTGATGATACTACCTTTGATCGAGGCTGCTGGCTAAGTATTAGTGGAGTTTTGAAATTCAAATAAAGGGGGAGTAGTTATGCTTTCTCATGACTAAGCAAGACAAGTGGCGCTCATCTAGCAAGTGACTACATGCAATATGACACTTGTCGTAGGCTGGTAATTTTAGGAGGTTAACGACAGTTAGTTTTACTATTATAAATAAGAGTTCTAGCTATAGAATTCAGGGTGTTGTAATTTACTATTTGTACAAGTCACTCCCAAAATTACTCAAAGTATCCGAGTGTAGAGAAACGAGTTCTAGGAGAATGTACGTCATGTAAACACACCATCTTTACTTTCAATGAAACTTATTTTACTTGCTTAATCTTAAAGAGTTTACCTTTACTTTCTTGTAATTTACATCTTCCCCGCATTTTGCTTCATTTTGTTTAAATGTTTTAAAGGTTCTTTACTTTATTTCCTACAAGTTCACGTCTTTTTATTCCAGTCGAGCCTTACATTACATTGAACCTATCCCTTAAAACATTGTCGAAGTGTGTAGTTTAGAAAAATTCTTTTACATAAAATTTAGCACATGTCCTAGGATCAATCTGATCGATCCTGTGAGTCACCAAAGTTAGATTTGGAAGATCAACGGTTGTTTTCCAATTTTCACGGGAAACAAATTGGCACACCCAGTGGAACGGTGCTAAAATCTTTTGTGAATTTTTGTAAAAAGTTTGCAAAACTACAGTTTAATTCGTCTTTGATAAAACTTCGTTATATGTTATTAAGAAGTGGAAAGATAGCCGCTACAAATGAAGAAAGACCAAGAAAAAATTACACTAGGGAAATGGCGACAGATGCAAATCATCCAAATAACCCAAACCTTCAAGGAGATGGTTATAATCTCCAGTCTAGCAACACCAACCCTCATGATGTGTCTAGGAGCAATGTAGTTCCACCCTCAGCACCTTCGACTGAAGAGCAGATAGCGCCTCCTGTGAGACCTAAACCAGTGCCATTAGTGTTGGGGTCAGGATCAACGAGCATAAAGGCTTACACCCAGCCTGTGTTAAAGTATATTGGGCCTCAAGCATCGAATCCCCAAACTCTGCCAGGAGGAAATTCGACGTCTAGACATTTTGCCCCTCCAGGGTTTTCACAACTATTACCAAGAAACCTGCCATATGGAATGCCGATGACAGTAATACAAGGCCTCTAGAATGCTCCCCCAATATTCTCAGACAACGCGATGGCTTCACCATTACAAGGATCAGGGTCTGGGGTAAATGTTGGTTGAAACAATCAAAGTATAGGTATGGGGTATTCCACTCAGGGCCCTAATATGACCAATACTTCGATAGCTTATTTGAGACAACAAATGGATGAGAGTAACCTGCAAATGGTCCAAACCTTGTCCCAGACTATGGGAGAAATCTTTCAACCTCTGATTCAAAATACCACTCAGACTAACCAACAGTTAGCAGTGCAATTGGCACGGCTGGCAGAATTTATGGGTATGCCAGCCACTGTCAGAAACATAGCTACAGTGGAAAACATTCCACAACACGACTTAGCGAACCCACCTGAGGCCAATATAGAAAATCAAGGGAGGATCGAACTCCCTAGACTCAAGCCACACAGGGTCGAACCACAAAGCGCCCATGTACCAGTCCCGGTGGGAAGAGACCCATAAGTAATTATGGTAAATCGAAACCAAGATACGGACAATATCGTCCAACAGGTTCTACGCAATAACATGGTCGTCGACAATAATTTAGCAGCTATGGTCGAAAGAATAATGGCTCAAAATGGGGTAAACTCTGGTTTCACTAGGCCAAATTATACGTCACCAATAATAGATTATATTCTCCAGTCAGATTTACCTCTCAGGACAAAGGTACCTAAATGCACAAAATTTTCAGGAGACACGACGGAGTCTACTGTCGAACATGTGGCTCGTTATATGATCGAAGTCGGAGAAATTGAAAATGATGAGATCCTCAGGATAAAATACTTCCCCAGTTCTCTCACTAAAAATGCTTTCACTTGGTTTACAACTTTTCCCCCTAACTCAGTTTGTAATTGGACCCAGTTGGAACATTTATTTTATGAACAGTTCTATATGGGGCAAACCAAGATTAGCTTAAAGGAACTGGCTAGTATAAAATGTAAGTTTTCTGAGCCAATAGAAGAGTACCTAAATAGATTCTGACTACTCAAGGCTAGGTGTTTTACTCAAGTGCCTAAACACGAGTTAGTCGAAATGGCCGCTGGTGGCCTTGATTACGCTATTAGAAAGAAATTAGATACCCAGTATCTGAGAGATATGGTCCAACTAGCTGATAGGGTTCGATAGTTAGAGTGTCTTAAAGACGAAAAGACCAAATTTAATAAGAGTAAGAAGGTAGCTTATGTCGAATATAATGAAAACATCAAAGGTACATGTGAGGAATTATTATACTTCGCCAAAAATGAAATAGATGTCGCTGAATTAAAATAGGGCCCCCCTTACGCTTGTAAAGTATTGGCTCCCTCACATGGGAAAATTTTTGTCGAAACTGAAAAGAACGAAAAATTCCCAAGGAAAACATACACTTTCGATATCACTAAATGTGAAGAAATTTTTGATTTGTTAGTTAAGGATGGGCAAATGATAGTGCCACCTGACACTAAAACGCCACCTTTAGAACAAAGGAAAAAGAGAGAGTTTTGTAAATACCATAATTTTTTGGGTCATAAAACATCCCAATGTTTTCTTTTCAGGGATCTGGTTCAGAATGATATCCAAGAGGGAATATTGAAGTTTGGAGAGAAAAGCAATGGCCAGATGAAAGTGGACAATAATCCACTACAAGTGGTAGATTCCCACTATGCGGAACCTACAGAGGCATACATGGTCGAAGTTACTGATGGTTTCGATTTTTCAATTAACATGGTGGAAATCACTGAGGATTTCGTCAATAAAGCCGTACTAGCCAGGGTCACCATGGGCTCTGAGCATGATACAACAAAAACAATCATGAAGGAGGCTACTGAAGGCCTCGACAAGATTATTAATAACTCGAATAAAGAGGACACAAAGGGTTCCAGCCTGATGCTGGTAACCAAAGAAGCTGCTGATGGTTTTATAAAGATGGATTAGGCTGCTGAAGGCCTTGAGTTCGATCTTCGTAGGCTAAACCTGAGGGAGGACGTCGACATGGATGTGAATATGGTTGAGATAACACCACACGAGACCATGGAAAACGACGAATTAAGTAGCCAAGAGGAACAAAACAAAATGGCCTATCTAAGACATGAGGAGACCATAGTTGAATTCCTCAATCGTTGTCAGAAGAAAGGGTCTTGTGTTATGTTGTGCCTTAGATGTAGTGCAATCTTCGATTAGAAGGCTTCCCAGAAGCTCGAGGGGATGCAGAAGACAAAACAGAAATGGGAGAGGCCCAATTATGGCCCTCGTAGCGGTGACCCAAGAAGATCTGAGCCTAACACTAGAGCACCAAGGGCCAAGCCAGCCTCCTTTAAGCCGTTTGCTGAGATTTCTAACGGCAAATGGGTCAGACCTAATGAGGACAGACAAAAGGGACAGCAGAAATGGAAGAATATTGAAGTCAATCGAGGTTCATCAATCACCTATCGAGAAGAGTTTCAATCCTCCAAGACTGCACATATCTCTGAGAACTACAAGGGAAAAAACTCGATGACACAATCTCAGTGGAGGAGGGAACAACGAAAGAGGAAGGCCCTTAGGGAAGCCTCATCAATGAATCAGGCAAAATCCTGCACCAATGCCCTACTGAGAACAAAGGGGGTCAATTAAAAATCACTTAGAAAATGGATAAGGGACGAAAATTGTTCCCCTCTCAAGAGATCGAACATAAAAGATCAGTCGAAGATGACGATGAGATGACAAATAACTTCGATTTTGACTCTGAATCCTCTTTAGATATCTTGGTTAATGTGGTATCTATAATGCCCAGGGATTTCGACAGAATCACATAGGTCGAGAATCTGGATGCCTACACTGAGGCAGAAATGGAGGCACACAAACCTGTGTGCTATTATGTTATGAACAACGATTGCGTGAAGGAGAAAAATGCCTTATTTGAGTGACCCACTAAGGCAATGAAAAATTATTTGAAGCCTCTTTATATCACCGAAAAAGTGGAAAATGTGCCATTAAATAAGATTCTGGTGGACTGCGGCGCAACGGTAAACTTGATGCCACACTTCTTACTGAATAAAATTGGCAAATATGATACTGACACAAAGCCACATAACACGGTCATGTCGAACTACGAAGGCAAGGTTCGCTCGACAATAGGGGTAATACAGGTGGACTTGACAATTGGAACTATTACAAGGCCCACCGTTTCCATGGTGGTGGAAACAAAAGCTAATTATAATCTGCTTTTGGGACGAGAATGGATACATGGCATTGGTGCAGTGCCATCTTTGATGCACCAACGAATTGCTATTTGGAGGCCAGACGACATTATGGAGAACATCGAAGCCGATCAAGGGTACTTCAAAGCATCCATCAATCATGTCGACCGAAGACAATTTGACAAACATCTAGCTAACATTGGCCCATGTGCCCCAGCAGATTTTGAATTTGTCCCGGATGACGAGACATTCTGTTCATTATATTTGCACCCCGTAGACAGTTTCCGTTGGGATAAGGAAGTACCAGGAGAGATACTTTCATACCTTGGCAATCATGGAGTAGACCCTAGAGGATGGGGAAGCGAATTTCGTGAGAATGACTGAGTACGAAACACTGAAAAGAATTTTGGCCTACGTGGCTGAAACTAAACTTCAGACGGCTCTGGAAGCTGCTAGCGAACAAATGGCTGACAAGGCCAAGTTAGATCGTTATCAAGAAGGTCCTAGTAAGGACTTCGGCCTAGAACCACCTGACAAGGTTCAAGATGGAGAGCAAAGCCAGAGGTTTGATGCTGTCTATGATGAAGAGCCTCTGGGATTCGAAAAGGATCCACTGGCGAATGATATCAAGATGCTAGCGCAGGACCCATTGGAAGAGGTCGATCTAGGAGAAGGGGTGATTAAAAGGCCAACATACGTGAGTGTCAACCTCGATCCTCAACTCAAGGTCGAAATCATCCAGCTACTACGAGAGTATAAAGATTGTTTCACCTAGGATTATGATGAGATGTCTGGTTTAAAGAGGGAATTGGTCAAACATAAACTGCCAATCAAGCCTAGGAAGAAGCCAATTAAACAAAATCCAAGGCGTTTCACCCCAAGAATTCTCTCAAAAATAAAAGAGGAAGTCGAAAGACTCCTTTGATGCAAGTTTATCCGCACCGCCAGGTATGTCGAATGGTTGGATAATATTGTCCTTGTCATTAAGAAGAATGAGTCTCTAAGAGTTTGCATAGACTTTAGGGATCTAAATTCAGCAACTCCTAAGGATGAATACTCTATGTCTGTGGCAGAAATGCTAGTCGATTCCGCCACAAGACATGAGTACTTCAGTATGCTGGATGGATACTATGGTTATAATCAGATTTTCATTGTTGAAGATGATATCCCCAAAACAGCTTTTCGATGTCCCAGATCCTTAGGCACCTACGAATGGGTAGTGATGCCTTTTGGCCTAAAAAATGCTGAAGCAACATATTAGCGAGCAATGAATTCAATTTTCCATGATTATATAGATACTTTCATGCAAATATACATTGATGACATTGTGGTTAAGTATTTTTCAGGAAAAGAACATGTGGATCGTCTTCGACAATCCTTTAAGAGGATGAGGATATATGGTCTTAAGATGAATCCTCTTAAGTGTGCATTTTGTGTGCAGGCGGGGGATTTCTTAGGCTTTGTAGTCCACAAAAAGGGGATCAAAATCAACCAAAATAAAACTAAAGCTATCATGGAAGCGAAAGCGCAACCAACTAAGAGGGAGCTGCAGTCACTACTGGGCAAGATAAACTTCTTGAGAAGGTTTACATCAAACCTAAGTGGCAAAATACAGGCCTTCTCACCATTGCTTCGATTTAATAAAGAGGGGTTCGAATGGGGGAAAGATCAACATGAAGCTTTCGACAATATCAAAGACTACCTAAGCCACCCTCTAGTGCTTTCACCACCGTGCAGGAGCAGGAATATGAGGCTGTACATAGCAGCATCAGATAAAACTTTAGGGAGCATGTTGGCTCAAGAGGATGAGAATGGTGTCGAAAGAGCCATTTATTACCTCAGTAAAGTTTTGAATGATGCATAAACTAGGTATAGCATGATAGAAAAATTATGTCTATGCTTGTATTTCTATTGTACAAAACTAAAGCAATATATAAAACCAATTGATGTGTATGTTTCGTCTCACTTTGATATTATCAAACACATGTTGTTTAAACCTATTTTGCATAGTCGAATAGGAAAGTGGGCACTAGCATTAACTGAATATTCTTTAACTTATAAGCCTTTGAAGGAAGTTAAAGGACAAGTAGTGGCAACCTTCATTGTCGACCACTACATAAATGAAAGTGTTTTAAATTATGTCGAACTAGAACCCTGGAAGTTATACTTCGATGGCTTCATCCATAAAAAGTGGACAAGCATTGGGTTGTTAATTATTTCGCTTGATAAAATTCCAACAAAACTTAAGTATAAAGTCGAAGGGCTTTGCTCCAATAATGAGGCTGAATATGAGGCCTTGATAGCAAGACTTGAAATTTTGTTAGAATTGGGGGCAACCCGAGTCGAAATAATGGGAGACTCAGAGTTGGTTATAAAGCAAATAAAAAAGGAGTATAAATGTGTTAAAGAAAATCTCATCATGTACTTTGTAATAGCCAACAGGCTACTAAAAAAATCTGAAGTAGCAAGCATTCGACATATACCCCGACTAAAGAATCAGGTAGCAAATGACTTAGCACAAATTGTCTCTAGGTATAAGGCTTCGAAGGAAAACTTATAGGAAGCAACCGAAGCTAGAGGTAAAGTTGTGTCTGTTGGATTACGTCCATCAAATCTAGAAGTAACGAAGTTTGGGTATGCTGACGAAGAAAATTTTGAAATTTTCATGGTGGATGGTTTGACGGATAAAGATTGGAGGAAATCTTTGGTCGAGTACCTACGAAGTCCATCAGCGTCTACAGAGCGAAAAGTTAAGTATCAAGCTCTAAGTTACGTTCTTCTAGGAAATGAGCTATTCAAAAAGACCTCTGAGGGGGTTTTGCTTAAATGCCTTAGTGAATCTGAGGCATACCTGGCCCTGTCGACAGTCCATAGTGGGGCATGTGGGGCACACCAAGTAGGCCACAAGATGAAATGGTTACTATTTCATTAAGGCATGTATTGGCCTGCCATGTTAAAAGACTGTATCGAATTCGCCAAGGGTTGCCTGGAATGTCAGGTCCACGCTGGTATACAACATGTCTCAACAAGCGAGCTACACTCTATAATCAAACCATGGCCTTTTAGAGGGTGGGCTTTGGACTTAATTGGGGAGATTCAACCAGCATCTTCAAAAAATCAGAAGTATATCCTGGTAGGAATTAACTACTTTACAAAGTGGATCGAAGCGGTACCTCTACCAAAAGTAGATCAAGAGGATGTTATCAAGTTCATTCAAAAGTATATCATTTATAGGTTTGGAATACCAGAAACAATTATGACAAATCAAGGGTCAGTATTTACTAGTTGAAAGATGCAGGAATTTTCTAAGGAGATGAGATTCAAACTCCTAACTTCGACACCTTATTATGCCCAGGCTAATGGTCAGGTTGAGGCAACAAATAAAGTGGTGATTGGGCTGATAAAAAAGCAGGTGGGAAAGAAGCCTAAAAACTGGCATAGAACATTGGACCAGATCCTTTGGGCATGTTGAACATCCCCGAAAGAAGCCACTAATAGCACCCCTTTTCGACTGACTTTTGGCCATGATGCGGTGTTACCTGTTGAGATCTACCTACAATCAATTAGGATTCAGAGACATCATGAAATTCCTCGCGAGACTTATTGGGATATGATGTTGGACGAATTAGTGGATTTAGATGAAGAAAGACTTAAAGTTGTAGAACTTTTGAGGAGACAAAAGAGGAGAGTGGAGAAGTCGTATAATAAAAAGGTTTAAATTAAGACCTTTCTACCTGGAGATTTAGTTTGGAGGGTGATTTTGCCTATGGATCGAAAAGTCAGGTCTTTGGGAAAATGATCTCCAAAGTGGGAAGGCCCGTTCCAAGTTACGCAAGTGTTATTCAATAGAGCTTATGAAGTCGAAGAATTAAACGAAGACAAGAGAATTTTGAAAGTAAATGGCAAGTATTTGAAAAAATACAAACCAGCGCTTCAAGAAGTTAAAATCTCTACAGAATAATTCAATACACAAAGCAAAGCCAGAAATGGTGTTTATAAATGCCAAAATGGATCAAGTTATTACATAATCAAGTCTAAAGACTATGGCATATGATGGCCAAAAAATAAAAGCATTACAAAAGTAGTAACAAACTAAAAGGGGAGATTCTCCTTCATTCTTAAATATCTCGACTTCTGGAGTTCGAGGCGCCTTTGGCACAAAGTTTTGTCAGATTCCAAACGGGCAACCTCTGCCTCCAGATGTCGAGCCTCCTCAACAAAAGTAATGGCATGGTAAAGCTCTTTCGAAAGGCTAGAATCGTCGAAAGCAGATAGCTCAGCATTCTGTTTCTTAGCCTTCGATATCTTGCTATGAAGTTTTTTAATCTTTCGCTCCTAGGAGGAAATGTTCTTTTCATTAGAGGCGATCTCTTGTCGGTTTTTGTCATTTGCCTCCTCCAACTTTGCTACCTTACTCTCAGACTCAGCAACAGCGGTCCAGGCAGCAACCTCACTTCCAGCTCTGGTCGAAATGGCTTTCTCAATCTGAGGCAGCCGTCTGAGATCCCCATAGACTTGGTCAATCATGGCGCCAAGTTCCAAGATAACAATAGTAGATTGGGGGGAGATAGAATGAATATTCACCCGCCGAAGGAGATTCTTCAGAGAAAGATGGGTAACATGGTCTATTTGCAAGATTGAAAAAAGGTCACCCTTGAAGATTTTCTCTTTGATCTTCTGGAGGATGTTCTCTTTAGGCTTGCGCGAAGCTTGATCCTCAGAATTCGAAGTACTGAGAGCCTTTCCAGAAGAACTGCCTCGACTCCCAAGACAAATCTTGACGTACTGTCGAGGGTTGCTAATTTTTAGGGCATTAAGTTCTGCTTCAGTGAGGCTTGCTTCACATGTGGTGGGCATTGTTTTGTCTTCTTTAGCCGCAGTAGTGGTTGGAGTAGCAACCACCTCGACATGGGTGGGTTCGTTGGCTGAACCTTTCTCGAGTTCCTCCTCTTCACTCTGATCATCACCTGATTTGTCTTCATCCATCCATCCCAGTATCCTCATCACTATTGCCATCCAGTTCTAATTGGTGCATGGTTTCATCCTCGTCAGCATCCTCACCCCCTACTAGCTTAGTGTCTTCGACACCAAGAGTATTACCCATTGGAGAATTACCTGCATTAGCTAAGGATATATTCTCCTCTATAGGGACGTCTTTTTCATTGGCTGCCTTAAGAGTCTACTATGCATCATCTTCTTCGTGATCAGACCCATCAGTTTGGGATTGTTGAGTAGCAGTTTTTGTGGGCGAGGGAGGAACTATTTCAAGTCCAGGTTTGTTAATTTCACCAAGAGAACTCATCCAGAGTCCAAGTCAGATGTGGGATGGTAAGTAGGCTCACCTTGGCTATTTAAGATAGTGTATGGAGAAAGAGACTTTTCCAATGCAGGTTTCGAGCCACCAACATCAACCTAAATCAAGAGGAAATAGACATGATAAAAGGGAATAAGGTGTAAGTAAACCAGGAATTCAAGGACAACTGAGGTATAATTTACCTTGGCGCCCTCATCAGCAGGACTAGAGTTACCACTTTTGATCGGGACTACGGATGGGGTCGAGGCGCCATCAGTAGGGATTTTTGCACTATCACTGGTAGGTGTAGTTAGCTTCAAGACCTTAATTGTCGAGGGTTCAGATTGGTTGCCAGCAGTGTCTGTCCCTTGGCTGGTTCTCTGCCGTTTCTTCAGCTGTAATTCTTCAGGAGGAGATTCGTGATCATCCTCTAAGTCAATAACAATCTGAGCAGAATCTCTTTTGAGCTTCTTTGAGGTGTTGAAGGTGGTTTGTGAGACACCTAAGTCATTAAGGAATATTAGAAACAACCAAGAACAGGAATGATCAAACACAGGGGTATTTAAGCTACCTTATTGCCTTCGGTCTTTGCTTCAACTCGTGGCTGGGGTGTATTCCTTTTAGGGGCAGCTGCAAAACAAACCACGTTGCTACAAGTTAGTAACAATAGAGTTCATATAAAAAAGTCCAAAATCGAAGGGTGACGACCTTCAAGGATTTTAGATTCGATGCGAACATCTTCGATACCAACATGAAGGTGCCCTTTGAAACTATCGAGTGTATGCTTAGTCGGAACCACCCGCTGGCCCTTCGATTTTGACTGCTATCGAAGGATTTTTATAGAATCTCCACAGATAAACCAATATGGAAATGAAGGGGCAAGAGCCACTCCAAAATCAGCAGTTGGCAATCGAGGGATCTTTGGGGGAAATAAGGCGAAAGCCACCTCATAACGTTTCTCACGAGGAACATATGAAGGGATTTTTAAGTTCTCCATTTTCTTTGAAAATTTTCCTTCAGCGTGACAGCAGCCTCGCAGATGGTTCGACTAACATCATTTGGTCGATAGGTAGTTTCAAAGTACTTCTGGAAGGTTTGAATCTCTTTGATATGAGCGGATGTACCTTTCTTAATTTTGTCCTGCACATCAATAAAAGCCTAGTCAATCAAGCAAACAAAGCTTGAAACCTCAAGAAATTCTGAAGTGTAAGTGCCTGGACCACCAATTATTGAATTCTTGGTTACAAATGTAAGAGGGTTCAAAGTAAACAGGTATTAAAAGGGATATGTGAGCATGTCGATCTAGGTGCGTCGAACTCTCAAGAGTGTTGAAAACGGTGTTGGGGCGGATAACATGGGCTTTCTTATCGTATAAACATTTGGACAGTGTTTGGATTAAACCAAATTATCGAGATACAAGGTTTGGCTGGTAAGCCATCAGAGCTGCCTGGCCTCTTAGAGGTTAAGCTTGTGGATTATTAATCGAGGTATTAAGAAACCTTCCCATACAAGCTTCAATTCTTCTTTGTGTTTTTTGAACGCAGAAGGAAAAGGCCTGGTAAACCATTCAGGACCATATTTCCTCTCTGTGAAAGGAGCCATCCGTGGAGTGAACTCATGGCGTTTGGCGAACATTTTAATGAAACCAGAGATATTTGCTCTAAGTGTGTGACCTTCTTCATTAGAGGTGAGCTTAGCCAATCGAGTCCATTTGACTTGCCTCCTTGTAATTGCAGGGTCTTCTTCATCAACTTCTCCTTTATTGGGAAGACTGGTCTCGAACATAGCATTGAGCCACAACTGAAGTAACCAGAAGGCCCCCGACAATAACAGGTTACCATTGCTTTCTTGGCTTTTCAGTCGCCTATCGCCTTTGCTCAAAGACTCATATAAACTGGCCAGAATCATCTCACTTAGGCAGATGCCTCGATTCAAGTGTAGCTGGTTGGCCAAGGTAAGGTACTTCCTCGCTACCTGCAGAGACTTTGTACAAAAGACATATCGAGATAACCACATAGCTAAAAGTGTTATGTGTTCCTGCTCTTCGACGATTTTTGTTTGCTTGTTATGGTAATGATTGATGAAATGGGAGTATGTATGCTTGGTGGTCGAAAATCCTATAGAGTCTTGACAATCCACTTCAGGATCATAAACCAGCCCATACGGTTTTAGCCCTGTGATAGCGGCTAGGCCGAAGAGGGTGGGCGTCATCATCCCACAGGGAAGGTGAAAAGTGTAGTGAGTGCTATCCCAGAAGTATAGTGAGGAGGCCAACATAATAAGGCAGTAGGTAGGACCTGCTTTCGACATCATGATTAAATCATACATGTCGGTTTCCTTCCAATCGTTTTCTTTGACCTTTTCCACTTTGGTCAGCCAGTTCAAGTAGAGACCACAATCCTTGAAATAAGGAGTAGCTCTGAATAACCTGGATCCATCATTGAGGTACTTGAGGTCCACATGGTGTATAGCCAATCTATCTGGACCTTCAGTAGGTACTTTGGTAGAATCCTTTTGCCCTAGAGGTTTAGTTTTGCGATAAGAAGGGAAAAAGTCATTAAGGGTTGAATAGTTGGTTCCTAAGGGAGACAGAGGGCCAGCCAGAGCTAAGGATTACCTGCAACAGTGATAGGGGTTATTACCTACGATTCACAAATGTGCCTTTTTTCTGCTATTAGAGGTTCCAGGATGAATTGTTGGTTCTTCACCATCTTGGGCCCACTCAATATGGTGAAAAGAGGGAGGAGCGATGCAGATCGTAGTCCTTTTGTTTGAGGATTTTTCTTCTGATCATTGGTGGTAGCAGTAGAAGACGCCATTTATAAAGTTTTAGGAAGAATGGGTTGGCTGAAGAAAGATTAAAGTTGTTTGGAAGGGGTGCGCAAATGGTTACTAAGAGTGAAAAATTTTAAAATAATTTCTGGTGAAATTATTTATAAGACGTTTTTGAAGTAATCAAAAGCCACTATTCATCATTGGGGGCTAGAAGTAGTGGGCCACGCGGCGTCCCAAGATTGAAAATGGGGGCGGTGCAGTTATTGCCTAGACCCACAATTTCATAGGTCCTAAAAGAATGATGATGGTTTGAGATTTTATGAGATTCCCAAGAAATTGCTCATAATGGCCCATGACGTCATGGACATGCGTAAAGATAGTTGAACAGTTTTCTTTCAAAGTCATGGGTAGTCAAGTTCCAATGACACCTATATGGAGGTCGAAAGATGGCGTCGAATCGGATGCTGTCAAAAATGGTTCTTTTTCTTCAGCATGGTCGAAAAAGACATTTTTGGGGGGCAATTTGTTAGCTCACAAATTCGACGCTCATATTAAAATTAAATATTTGAATAAAATATTAAACTCTTGAAGAAATGTGAAAGACTTCGAATGAGGAGGCCTTCGAGTAGGTTGGGTTATTTGAGCGTTTGGGACTTAGAGAAAATTTCTGAATATTGAGGATACTACCTTCGACCGAGGCTGCTGGATGAGTATTAGTGGAGTTTTGAAATTCAAATAAAGGAGGGAGTAGTTATGCTTTCTCATGACTAAACAAGACAAGTGGCGCTCATCTAGCAAGTGACTACATGCAATATGACACTTGTCGTAGACTGGTAATTTTAGGAGGTTAACAGCAGTTAGTTTTACTATTATAAATAAGAGTTCTAGCTATAGAATTCAGGGTGTTGTAATTTACTATTTGTACAAGTCACTCCCAAAATTACTCAAAGTATCTGGGTGTAGAGAAACGAGTTCTAGGAGAATTTACGTCATATAAACACACAATCTTTACTTTCAATGAAACTTATTTTACTTGCTTAATCTTAAAGAGTTTACCTTTACTTTCTTGTAATTTACATCTTCCCTGCATTTTGCTTCATTTTGTTTAAATGTTTTAAAGGTTCTTTACTTTATTTCCTACAAATTCACGTCCTTTTATTTCAGTCGAGCCTTACATTTACATTGAACCTATCCCTCAAAACACTGTCAAAGTGTGTAGTTTAGACAAATTATTTCACATAAAATTTAGCACATGTCCTAGGATCAATCTGATCGATCCTGTGAGTCACCAAAGTTAGATTTGGAAGATCAACGGTTGTTTTCCAATTTTCACGGGAAACACACCCTCGCGACATCATCCTCAAACAAGAGAATCATCGGTAGTGCGATGAAATCCTTCTAGGAAAAATAGTGGTTCTCAACACTTCACCCTTTAACGGAAAAATCCCTGTGCTATTTGGTAAAGTCCTTGTTAGATCACCCTCTCCTAATAATTTGGCCATCTTTGAGGAATTCAAAGGAGCGGCCCAGATGGTCTGCCCATCATGGAAGTCAAATAAGAGAAAGTCCTTGTTGACTTCTGAAATATAGATGGTCAATAACCTCCGTATTAAAGGGGAAACGGTTAAGACCACATCCAGAGGGCCAAAAACCTTAGTCCTAAAAAATCCATATAAATACCTTACCCCTCAAGGGGATCAGAGAGACCCTTAAGTCATACACACTTACCACTACTCATAGAGTTACACGCTCCTAGTAGCCAAAATACTGTAAATCTAACCACCCACCTGCAACCCAACAACGCCAACCACCAATAGGGTCTCTCACCTCACGTGAGATGGTCCCTTAAATAGTCTCAAAAACCACTGTACATGGCTACTTAACGCCGTGATCTAGTATTTACCATCAAACTTATAATATGCCTACTAGGGTCTCTGAGCATCTCTATCCTTGCAAGGGAACACACACTTGTACTTTCTAGACAACACAAATTTCATTAATAAATACAAACATTTTAAAAAGACAGAATCTTAATTACAATCTTCTAATGTACAAGATACAATTAACTTTTTTGAACACTATGAATGAAACATTATACCATTAAGGCTAAAATAATGCCCCCTCAAAATTTCAAAATATTATGAATTTTATATTTAATAACAATTCTCACTTTATTATAATTACTTAGATGATATACCGGTATTCTATGATTCTATCCACCAACACCTAGAACACCTAAGACAATTCTATGAAATAATTAACAATAATAGTTATCTGAAAAGAAATTGAAATTATTTCAAAGTAAAGTTAGATTTTTGAGTTTTGATATTAGACAGGGTATGTATACACCCATTAATAGGTCCTTAGAATTTGTTAGTAAATTCTCAAGAGATTTAAAGGATAAAATCCAATTACAAAGGTTTTTAGGATGCCTTAATTATGTTTAAGACTTTATCCCAAACCTTAGAACAATATGCCTACCATTCTTCAAGAGACTTGAAAAGAATCCTCATTATTGGGATGATTCCATGATAAAGAGTGTCATCCAATCAAAACAAATAGTTAAGAGATCACCTTGCTTAGGAATCTCATATCCAAATGCAAACCTTATTGTTAAGAAAGATTCCTCTGAAAAGAGATCACCTTGCTTAGATATTGTTATAGAACTTGGACCTCAGCCCAATTAAATTATAGTACCATTGAAAAGAAAATTTTAGCAATTGTTTTATCTATTATCAAATTTCAAGATGATTTGTTTTCTAAATCGTTTTTATTAAAAACCGATTTTAAGGCTGCTAAAAGTGTTTTAAAAAAGGATGTTAAAAATTGAGTTTTAAAACATATTTTTCCAGGTGGTAGTCTCTATTGTCTTGTTTTAATTTTGAAAAAAAACATATTGTAGGTGTTACCCGATTCCTTAACTCAAGAATTCTTACAGGGAAAGAATGAGCGAGAAATCGAGTAACCCAAGAGACAAATATGGACTCCCATTACTTTCAAATGACAAGGCCTCTCTATCACATTCTTATATCTAAAAAAATACCTCTCTATTACCTTTCTCGCCCAAACCAATGATAAGGCGCGCATTATTATCTGCTTTATCTTTTATTCAAAATATGACTATCATTTTCATTCTCTCAAATTAGACCTTGTTTAAAATTAGTATATTATGCTCCTCCACCTACTACAAAACATACTTTTATTACTAAAAAAATTTCTGATCATATTTTGTTTTTGGGGCCAAATTACCGCATTTCAGACGCCTTATTATTAAAGGTTATTTCGAGAATTTTCCCCTGGAGTTTTTCTCTTTACCAAAATATTCTTTAAAGACCAAAGAATTTTATGAATTCATTCTGGTAAATACATACTCTATATCTCTCACTCATCAATGTGGTGATAATGATAAAACAAAAAATAAGTTCTCAAAGTTTAAAATTATTAAAGTATTTTATCTCATACTAATTGGAAACTACCTCCAACATAAGCAAAATCCTTCTCGAGGTCTTATACCTTGCAAATATTTAATTATCTTGATTACATGGACATTTAGTCTAATTTTTTAGCCATTGAACCTTTTATCCACACTTGGTTTATCTGGTTTAATAAATATATATCATTAAACTTTCTTTGTTGGTTTATCTAGTGGTTTCAATTAATAGGATCCAATATGAATATTTTCCCTACTTATGCCTCCGAGACATTTTTTGACTTTACTTTAAATATACTTGTCCTTTGTACAATACATTATTATTTTTCTGTAACCTTTGGTATTATTTGGATTATCTCTTGAACTTTTACTTCTAAGAAATTATGACAGAATTGTCTCGTCTCTCAGTTAGTAAGTTAGTAAGGAAGTTTTTTTTTTTATTAAATGATGGATAAAATTTAATCTAGAATTACTCTCTTCGGTAAGGTTGAATGTTTGGTTTAAAACTCATCCAACCCTTTGTAAAAATACCAATATTATTTCAGAAGATACATCATTCCTAATGGATCGATCAAGCTATTAGTCTCTTTGTCGGCTACTACAAGTCACCGAGAGTTTCTTATTAAAATGAAAGAAAATATGTCTGCTTTATTGAAAAGTGAAAGTGCTTCTAGCACCTCTGACCACACTAACGATAACGAAGACGACTGCTACAATATTCTAGATTTTTAGGGATAAAGACAACTTTAAAGATTACCTACAACTATTAGATAAGATCAATTACTTTGATGAAGATAAAATTCGTCATTATCAAAATTAAAGAACTACTCCGTATTATATAACTTTACTTCTATTTGTTTGTTGTAATCATAAAAGAGTACGTATTTTGTAACTTTAATTTTAATTATTTTATTGTAATCATAAAAAGTTAGGTGAGTCATCTTTATCTTTGAATTATTATTATTTTTTTTATTTTTTTATTTTTTTTACAATTATCATACCTTAAGCCACTTGTCTTTTCAAAAAGAAATTAGTGGGTCATTCCCCTTTATAAAGAGGGATCTTGTTGGCAAAGAGCATTAAAAAATTGAATCATTTAATTGAGAAATTCTAAACATTCTAACTCTTGTAAGTATACGTTTTTTTAAAGAATAATATTTATGTATAATATGTGTTCAATAATTTCTACTTTAATTTTACTCTGATATTTTAAATTATATTAAAAAAAATATTATTAATTTAATCATTTAAATAATTAACGGGTTGGAGTACTAATTATATATGACTATAAATATATAGCACAAGTTTTTCTATTTTTGAAACAATATACAAGTACAAGAGTTGGTATTTTGGTTAATAAGTTACAGAAATAAAAGCGCGTAACAAACCCATGAACTTCATGACTTTATCCTCATCACGCCCACAACATCAAACTGATACAGTTTCACAGACTAGAACAATAAAAAGTAAAACAAAACAAAACAAACCCATGAACTTCATGACTTTATCTTTTCTTATCTCCTTCTGGTTGTTCCACCGTCACTGGTTTAAGGTTAAATTCTGTCGTCAACTATCAATACTAATCTTTTCCTCTTTTACTTTCTCTATCGCTATTTATTGCGTGGTAAAAAAATAAATCAATATCTTTTCCTTCAAGTCAAAGAAACGAAAAAAAAACTGCCAGAAAAGGGAAAAATCTTAAGTAGAGTCAAATAAATTAGGGTTTCAAATTTCTCATGTTCTGGAATACGATGGTATCAGAATCATTACCACCGTCGTCATCGTTTTATGGAGGTGTAAACAGCATCACTGTGTATTGGTTTGCGACGAGTTTCCGTTCTGTTATCAATTTTCTCTTGTGGTGATTCTTCTGAGCCCGTGATCATGATTTCTTGTACGAACCTTCGATTACGGGCTAATTCTGGTTCTGGATACGAGGAAGTTGTGATCGGAAACCGTGGAGAGGGAGAGAATTCTTCTTCTTCTCGGAATTGGGTTGAGGAATTGAGCTGTAATGAGGTGATTGGTGGCCGTGGTATGGTGTTGTCGGAGGAGGCTCGCCGTGCAATAGCTGCGGAGAGGGTTCCTCTTGTGTCTTTGGCTGATGTTGTCGGTGGTGGTGGTGTTGGTGGTGGGGATAGCTCGTCCACTCACTCGAGGATAGATTTTCAACGGATTGCCAAGCTTGTTGAACAGATTCTTCCTTTCTCAGTGTTGTTGTTGGTTGTTTTGATTCGCCAGCATTTGCAAGGTATGAGTTTTTTGTGTTATATTGTCTTCAAATTCTCCTGCATATTGGTTTGGACTGAAGCGTTTCTGATGTGTAGTATTTCTATGCTAATATGTGCTTGCTTGACTTCAATAATCATATTGGACTTTTGTCATTCAACCTTGCTTGAGGTTTGGCTTTATGGCTTATGCATGGTGCTTTTGGTATTGATAGTTTTTGCTTTCATATAGATTGCCTTTTGGAGTGATGGAAACTGTTGAGTTTGTAGTAATTAACACATGTGCTATCCATTTTGTTTGAAATAGTTTTTGGTTTTGCTGCCTTTTTACGCGTTTTCTGTTGATTCTGGTCGAAATATTGCCTGTATGAGTTGTGCAGTTTTCAAAAGTGTGATGAAGAGGGTTGATCATAAGAAAATATGATGCAGAATGATTTCTGAAAACTATGTTTTGTTGTGCTTGGTTTTATGTTTACTATTTCTCCTACTTAGAGTTGGAGGCGTCTCTCCTTTGTAAGGGAATTGGATTGGATTTGTCCCGAACTAGAAATGCAATGATGAGATTTTAGAGTTGATTGAGATACTATGTCGATGGCTTGTGTTTCTTCAATGATCCTTATCGGATGAAAACTTAACTTTGTGATATTTGTGTATGAAAACTTGCAGGTTTCTTTGTCACAATAAGTGTATCAGCTGTAATGTTCAAGTCAAATGATATTGTTAAGAAACAGACTGCTCTAAAGGTACTATGCCCATGATTTTGCATGTCATTTAGAATTTTTATTTCCAAATGAAGCATCTACTTCATAAAAAGACGACAAAAAATTTAGAGACTCAATACAAGTTATGTTTTGCAGGGAGATCAGAAAGTCTCTATTCTTCTTAGTATTGCTTTTTCCTTCATGATGTATGTGACATGCATTTACTGGTGGTGTCGGAATGATGATATTTTACTTCCTCTGGCCTTGTTTCCACCAAAAGCAACACCACCTTTTTGGCATGCAATATTCATCATTTTGGTTAATGGTATGGATTCATTGTATATATGCAGTTATTATATTGTTATTATTTGTTTGCACTATTGTACTAGACTATTTGTTTGCTTTATCCGACTTAGTGACATAAATCTACGTAAATAGTTTGTGATTGATATAGAAAGCAATCTGCTTAGCAAATAAGTTTGATTAATAATGATGGGAGATAAGCTTTCCTTTTGTTTTCATTTCATAATTTATCTCTATTTTGAAAGATTTGTATCATTTAAAGTATATCATGGGTATGGAAGGAGAACCGTAAGACTGGTCTTTTGTATTTAATCAGCTGGATAGGAACAAAATTGAGTATAACTTTTTTTAAAATATTCTGTTGCAAAAAAGGTCTTTTGTCTGTTCTTAATATTTGCGTTTTTGTGGCATACAATTATTCTGATTTTGTTGTGGGGGGAAAAACTGGTTGGTAACCATGGTCACAATATTCATTGGCTTTCAGACATATTGGTGCGGCAAGCAACAATGGCTTTCAAGTGTTTGTTGCTGCTTTACTACAAAAATGGCAGATGCCATAACTTCCGTCGACAGGTTAGGAGTAGTTTCCTTGCTTTTCAAAACAAGCCTGTAGTTTTGGAGTAAAATTTTATGCTGCAGCCATCTGAATGCTTTTTAATTTGTTTCAAGGCTCAAATGTTAACTCTGGTTGAGTACACACTGCTGCTGTATCGTGCTTTCTTGCCAACACCAGTTTGGTACCGATTTTTCTTTAACAAGGACTTCGGAAGTCTCTTCTCATCACTGATCACAGGATTGTATCTAACATTCAAGTTAACATCTGCAGTTGAGAAGGTAAGCTTTCATTCTTTAAAATTGGCTTTACTAATTATGCTGTATATTAAGATGTTTATGCATGACAGATGGCCCTAAATTATTCCATTTTTTGAACCTTTTATATGTTATTAGGTCCAATGCTTCATTCGAGCTTTAATAGCGTTGTCAACAAAGGAAGTTCATTATGGGGTTTATGCCACAACAGAACAGGTAATTATTCTTAAAATGATTGAGTCTGGTTATAATTACACTTCTCTACCCTTTGTTTCGATGCCGTTTGTTGCTTGAAAATTGTAGCTTTCTTATATTTTTTAATGCATACAAAATCTACATAAAAAAAAAACTAAATTAGATATGCAAAGATTAAATGCACAAGATAAGGGTCCCGTGTCTCACCTTTATACATTCTTCCTTTTTGAAATGAAATCAAGGGATTATATATTTAATTGGAGTTAACTGTTATCTCTTAGCCCACTACATATTTCATTAATCTGAAAATAAAAGCAGATAAATGAATGCAACTGTCTTCGGTTATAGTAAAAATACGTGGAATATGTTTGCATTCACAACAGAATATGGAAAAAAAACTGTGATAGTATCTACTTTCATCTGCCCTCATCTTTTTTCAGAAAGTATTTCATAATTTTAAATGCTTTAATTTATCAAGGAACAAGGAAATGTAAGGTTGTTATAAACTTTTTTGCGAGTGTTATTATTTATCTAGTTATAATTTTTCTTCCAATCTTCATAGGTTTTATCCGTTGGTTTGATTGATTAGATTAAGCTTTTTGGGGTCTTTTGGTCCTGGCTTCAAATTTGGAGGGAATTCTACCAAGTTAGCTTACTAAGGTTTTAGAAGTAGGGAGGAAAGATCTTTGTGGCAAGCCTTGATTGCATTTAATTATGTTTCTGAACAAAGCTAAAAATTCCAAGAATAATTTCTTGCTTTTATTTATTTTTAGTAGGCAAATGTTAGCTGTTAAATAGTGGTTATTTGTTAGGGTTTGATTTCTGGATATCCTAGTTAGAACTTCGTCTATGTCCCTAATCTCACCAACCGATCTGCCACATGAGATAAATCATGTGTTTATTGCTTTGTTGGATTGTGGTTTTCTTATATTTTCTAAGCCATTGGTTAATGAACAACTTTTTATTATGTATAGACTGATATTTGTATAGTCTGAAAATTTTTTTTCATTAGCCTCTTTTACTAGTGATTCTAAGTTGAGTATCTAAACGCAGGTAAGTGCTGCTGGTGATCTTTGTGCTATATGCCAAGAGAAGATGCATGATCCTATCCTGTTGTGCTGTAAACACATGTTCTGCGAGGAATGTGTATCCGAATGGTCAGTTCATTTTTATTGTGTTTAGACCCTTTAAATTGCAAACTTACTGCTTATTTAGGACAAATAAACTATAGTTAAAGTAAAAGAGGATTATTTGAGGTGATTGATCATAACTGTCTCTATTAATTATCATAACTGTCGTATATATGCTTTACACCTATATATTGATCTGGGGTGATTGATTGCATCGCGTTACACCTAAAAATTAGCATATCTTTGCTAGATCTTTCCGTGGTCTATTGTACTTTTTTACGAAATAAATTCAGCGGCATGTTTAGTTTTCACTAACCTTTTTTTAGAATAATTCAGATTTGTTCAAAATTATCTTTTCATCACACGTCTTTACCAATTCATTTTCCAGGTTTGAGAGAGAATGGACTTGCCCGTTATGCAGGACATTGGTAAAACCTGCTGATCTGCGGACCTTCGGAGATGGATCAACAAGTTTGTTTTTTCAGCTGTTTTGATCTTGCCTGGCTTGAATCACAGTTTTAAGCTAAAATCAGCCTCCCAAATGTCATGTTAGTGCTTTGGTTTTGTAATTATTTTCCATGAATGGATTTCATGGAATTGATATTGAAGAAAATAATAATAAAGAAAAATAACATTAATTGAAATTAAAATTTATATTTTTGAATTTTCGTCTACCTTTTATTTTCTCTCAACAAAACTGTAGGGATATTTTGTTTTTGTTTTCCAATCAGACATTTTGGCCATAATTGTTCACAATATTCATTCACCTCTTGCCTTGTAAGAATTGACTGCTATCAATCTAAACATGAACGCACCACAAGAAAAGAAAGAATAGAATGTAAAGATGATTAAGCAAAAGTAGTACTCAAACTTATGATTAACCTGAAAATAAAATGTAAAAAGAATCAGCACAAGATTAAACTTTTGGATATTGATATCTTAATAATGTGGTTGGTCCATTTGGTGGTCTGGCTGCTGCTCCCCACTGTGTCTATCCTTCCTTCCTTTCCCCCATTTCATCACTCAAACTTTTGACCCCTGCCCCTGCCCACCAAAAGTGCCACATTCATCTTTGCATATATGAATTTAGTCATCACCTTTTTTGGTGGGAGTTCTTCCCCCCTCTCCTCTCTCTCATATGTCTATTTCATTCTTTCCTTCCATGCTTCACTGTTCCTATAGCTAGTTTTACTTTTGCCCTATTTTATGTAATTGCATATTAATATCATTGCAATAAGTGCTTTATATAGCTCCTACATCTTACTTTTAGTTTTACACTCAAAGATGGACATATTAATTAAATTTGTGATTAATAGGAAAAAAATGGAGAGGTATATCATATTATGTACCTTATTAGATGGACATATTAAGGAAGGGTTATGAGCTCAATCTAAAATTTTTTTACACAATTATGAAAGTTTGTGTTGGATCTTTGATTGAAAATACAAAAGTTGAATTCGGCTAGAAAATAATGAGAGTTTATTGTATTATTAATTTTTCATCTTTTGTTAATATGAATCTATTTGTGTCTAAATCAAAATCAAACTCTCAAAGCTTCATTTCCCTTTTTGCTCTGATTCCGGTTTAATTTTTTTATATGATTTTTTTTTTAGATTGTCTTGACAAAAAGATGAGTAAAAAAATCTACTATGACGAGAAACAATTTATAAATAGACATTTGTAAATAGGAAAATGAAATTTTATTCTTGAATTAATAAATTAATATTAAATAACTGTTTGTGGTTAAGATCTTTAATATTTTTTATTATTAGAACACATGTGTCATTATTAAATATATGTCAAATGGGTAAATTACCCCTATTTCTCATGAGGTAACCTAGGCCTCACCATTTATAATAAAAAGATTAGGTGAGTTGAATTACAACATTTATTTGGATTAATAAATGGAATTATGATTATGAATTAACAGATGCAATTATGAGCATGCTTGATTCGGTTTATTTTTAAAAATAATTTTTACAGTATCATATTTAAAAACAATATTTTAATATTTTTCATAAAAACATCAATTTTTTTTTTTAAATTTGAATAATTATTCTTAAAATATGATTTTAAGTATTTCATTATTTATGAAAGTTTATTTTGAATATCAAATTTTTTTTAAAAAAATCACTTAATTTTATGCCCTTTTCAAATAGTTTTTCATAAAAATTATTATGTGATTTCGACTATGTTTTGATCTTTATATATATATATATATATATATATATATATATATATATATATATATATATATATATATATATATATATATATATATATATATATATATATATATATATATATATATATATATATATATATATATATATATATATATATATATATATATATATATATATATATATATATATATATTATAAGGGGTCAAAATTAGTCTTTCAATTTATATAAATTATTTTTAAAAGTATAAAATAAATCTATTTTTTAAAACAAACATACCCATATTTGATAAATAAAACAAATAATTAAATCAAATCAAACCAACAATATATATATATATATATATATATATATATATATATATATATATATATATATATATATATATATATATATATATATATATATATATATATATATATATATATATATATATATATATATATTCTTGCAATATAAGATAATCGGTGTTTTATTGTTGAACAAAAATTAATTTTGATTGATGACGTAAAACTCTAAAATCGATGATGCTAATCTCTAGTATGATGACATAGGGTGAACTTGCATGATTAACACTTCAACACCAAGTCAATTTAGAGTCTAATATGAGTATAGTGAAAAGTGAATATCAGAAAAGTGCATCTTAAATCTCACGTGTGCCGATTTTATACGTTGGATACTAGATTTGACATTTACATTAGGTATTTGGCTGACACAAAACAATAGTATAATTTAAGATTATGTCAGATCCTTAAATAGTTTTGTTGGTTTGTTGTGATTTCTATTATAACAATAATTAATATAGAAGATTAAAAAGAAACGAAAGTAAAAGACAATGAACACAATTGATATTTGTCAACGTAGTTCAACCAAAGACGCCCACTTCTGCGACTATAGAGCAAATATAATTTTCTTGATTTAAATGTTCAATAATTAGGGTTCATTAGGATTACATTGTCACCATCAATATATATAATAATATGACTCAATTTATAATGCCCATGAAGCCTCACACTCTTCATTTACCTATCCATAATAATCTTTATAATATGATCTATATTCAACCCACCTTGGTGAATATCAAACTCATATAAAGATTTTTTACAAGATGATTGAAGGTGAAAAAAGCACAAGAAGGGAGGGTTGAATTGTGTTGACTTTTTCTTTCTCTTTTAAACTCTTGGTCAGATTATAAATGTAACACCCGTTTTACTTTAAGCTATTTTTCGTAATTTGATTATGTGAAGTTGTGTGTATTAATGTGATTATGTATGTTTTGTTGTGTTTAGGGATATCCTTGGTGTGGAGTAGTGACCTTAAGAGTAGATATTAAGGGTGAGGGGTGTGTGTGACTAATTTTGTAGAATTTGGTGGTGAGGTGAGAATGATTAATAAAGTAATATTAGTAATATTTGATTAATAATATTAATTTAAATTAGTAGGAGATAATGTTATTATTATTTAAGTTGTAAAAGTATTAATAATAAAAATATTAGGATTATAATAAGAATAAAATAGATATTAAGGTGAAAATTGGAAAATGGGGGCATGTTGGTAATATTGTGAGGAATAGTGAGGACATAAGAGGCAAGTCATATAAAGGGTACTAGGGTTAAACAAGTAAAAGAAGGAAATAGATTTTATTCTGTACGATCGTAAATTTTGAGAAGAACGGAAGAAAAGTTAGGGTTGAAGACGAAGAGGGAACCACCATTTGTGAAGGTTTAGAAAACTCAATTACAAGGTAAGGGTGGGGTTCTGATCTTCTAAGAGTTAGTATATTGAATAATGGGTAAGGGTTTAGGTCTATACATTATAGGTTGTGGTGTTTTCTATGCTATGATTGTTGTAGATTAATGGATGACGATATTGTTTAATTTTATCAATATGTGATGAATTTTCATTGCTTATATGTATGATAATCTGTTTTGGAATTATTGAGTTTCGAAGGTTTGAGTCGTAGGTATGAAATTGATGATGATATGATGTTAATCTATGAGTAAAACAATGTATAGTTGAGTTTTCGGATGTTAATTTAGTATAAAATTGAGTCTATGATGATGGGATTTCATAGCATAGGCTCTGGTATGAGAAGCTGGTGTGAAAGTACTTTTTAAAAAAGTGATTTTTAAGCTTCATATCATCATGCGTCGACCTCCAGAGTCTTATGGGTCGACCTGAAGCCACCCGAAACAAATATTTTGAAAATTGGAACAGCATGCGATGACTCACAAGCTTTCACATCGACCTACATACTCTGTGCGTCGACCCTTGCGTCAGCACATAGGAAGAAAATGCTAAAAACGGTTTCGATCATAGCTTTTTAACTATTTATTCAAATGACGAACCATTTGAAGCGTTGAAAAGATAATGAGTAGAACTTTAACATAGTATAATTAGGTGAACCATTTTACCAATACTTATGTTTAATATGTTGAGGAATGTGAATATTAATTGTTGCATATGTTAAGAAGTCTTGTTGTAAGTGACGAAACTTGAATGTTGTCATAAAGATATTGTTTTGGTGTTAATGGTGGAATATGGGCATGTTTAATGATGTTGTTATGATTGAATTATATATATATATATATATATATATATATATATATATATATATATATATATATATATATATATATATATATATATATATATATATATATATATATATATATATATATATATATATATATATATATATATATATATATATATATATATATATATATATATATATATATATATATATATATATATATATCCATACTGTATGAAATATCTTTTTATGTTTGTTGGCCAATTTGGGCGGTGTACAATAACCATGGTCGTGAATTATCGTGCATGATGATGTTATCGTTGTTGTATGCATAAATAATCGCATTTCATACATTTGTGGATAAATGATCTGTTGTTGGTGAGCCTAAAATCTCATTGTGTGGATTGTGCCGGTAGCTGATTTGGAGGTGATGGATCAGTGAGTGGTTCTGATCCTAGGAGGTGGGGATCAGAACGGTGAGCCTGAGTGTTCACAAAAATTGGTATCGCATGCATAAGCATTGAGTCAGGTGTGAGACTCATTGCATTACATATAATCTATGTTGCTAAATATGTGGTGTTGTGTGATTAATCGATTTATTATCGTGTGATTTCATGTTGATTGGTGAATAATGGGTGATGATAATATTGGATGATTTATGTGAGATGTTTAGTTGAATTGTTGTTGCGTTAACCTAATGCATGCCGTTTAACATGATTTCCTTTATAATATCATGATATCTCACCCCTTCTGTTTGAATATTACCTATACGTGGTAATATGTAGATACTCCACAGTAGGACTCGGATGTGAGTTGAAGATGGAGTCTCCTTACCTTTTCTTTATAGTTTGGCGTCTGCTCTGATTGTAACACTAGGGAGCCGTGGGAACGTGTTTTTATAATTATATTTCTTTTGAGCTTTGTGGATATCTTCCTTATTATGTTTAGTTGTTGTTTGATGAATTACGTGTTTCTAAGATAAATGATTTTTAATATTTCACTGCAATAAAAGTAACATTCAGACATGTTCATGTTTTCATGATTTTACAAAAATATAAGTGTTACATAGTCAGTCTGATGAGCTGGTTTTGTATGTTGACCATAACATCCTAAGTTGCGTATGTTCGAATTAATTACTCTGATGTTTTATTTAAAAATATTACGGGGGAAATTTAGGGTGTTACATAGTGGTATCAAAGCAGGTCAGTCTATCCGACCAAGTTGTTGAGTCGTTGTTGTGTGACT
Source organism: Lathyrus sativus (assembly GCA_963859935.3). Taxonomy (NCBI): domain Eukaryota; kingdom Viridiplantae; phylum Streptophyta; class Magnoliopsida; order Fabales; family Fabaceae; genus Lathyrus; species Lathyrus sativus. The sequence continues at coordinate 541,399,676 of OZ012739.1, read as the reverse complement.
GTTGACTACTGTCGATGTTGTTTCCTAAACTATTATGTATTGTTGTTGATGTGTAATAGAGAATGGCTGGAAGGAACAATTCTGCTATTGTTGCTGCTTTGCAGGTTGTTGCTTAGGCTGTACAAAATCAGCCTAATGCTGGTGAGAATGACGAGTTTTGGAAGAACAAACCGCCTACCTTCAAGGGAAAATACGATCCATATTGAGCGCAAACTTGGCTCAGAGAGACCGAGAGGATATTCTGGGTTATGGATTTTCATGAGGTACAGAAGGTGTGGTTAGGTACTCACATGCTAGCTGAAGAGGCCGGCGACTGGTGGGTCAGCACCTGTCAACAGTTGGGAACTACAAGGGAAATTATCACTTGGATTGTGTTCAATAGAGAATTCCTAAGGAGATACTTTCCTGAAGATGTTCTAGGTAAGAAGGAAATTGATTTTCTGGAGTTTAAGCAGGGTAACATGTTAGTTACGGAATATGCTTCCAGATCCGTGGAACTTGCTAAGTTCTACCCTCACTACAGTGAGGCAACTGCTGAGTTCTCGAAGTGTGACAAATTTGAGAGCAGTTTGAGGCCTGAGATAAAACAGGAGATTGGGTACCAACGAATTAGGAGATTTTTAGATTCGGTGGATTGTTATAGAATCTATGAGGAGGATAGGAAGGCTCAATAGGCTCACTATAAAGGGCTCACCGAGAGGAAAGGAAAACAACAGATAAACCGTGCAAAGCCTTATACAGCTCCAGCTGATAAAGGTAGACCGAGATATGCTGATGGAAAGAAGCCAAGTGGGGGAGGTGCTTCTAACATTCCTAAGTGCTATAGATGTGGTGAGATGGTGTCGTACCTCGAAAAATATGATCCTCGCGATGGCCGCGGAAAATACTGTTCGAAACAGAGTCGCCACCGAACTTTATTCATTCCAAGGATGGAATAGGAAAATATCGATAAAACCTTTAAGGATATAAGAACATGGTCATCGCAACCAATATTCTAGGTTCGGGAGTCGGTTACGCAGAGGGAAGGTATTAGCACCCTCTACGTCCGTTGTACTCAACGGGAACCTCTTGATCGATTCGAGAGTAAAGTTAACTACGCTTGTTTGTTTTCTTCTAAGGTTTCTCCTATATGGGGAATGGTGGTTTTAAGATAGGATGCTCGCCAAGGTTTGGGGCCCTTGTGCCTACGTATCTTCACTTGTAAGAAGTGGAAAATCAGAGCATTCGTAGTTCGTGGGACTACGGGTAAAAAGGGGGAATTGTGCTCGCCAAGATCATCGCAATCTTGTGCCTACGTATCTTACATTCAAGAGGGAATGAAGAATCAGAGCAGCCGTAGTTCGGCCAACTACAGTAAAAGGTTTGTGTTTGACAAACGAGTGTTTAAGTCGTATTCTAACTGCTAAACGTTGGCTTGTCTGCTCGCTAGGGGAGGTTGAAGCACGAGTTTGTTATGCGCGAAAGAAGGGATTAAACAATGTTCTTGGTAGAAGGTCTTTTTGAGTCGAACGAGAGTTTAGGTCGCATTCTAACTGCTAAACATTGGCTTGTCTGCTCACTAGGGGAGGCTGAAGCACGAGTTTGTTATGCGCGGAAGAAGGGACTAAACAATGTTCTTGGTGAAGAGTTGTTTGAGTTGTAAGGATCGCGCGAGGGCGAGGAATTAGTGTTAGGAGAAAGTTTCAATCACACGGGGGCGAGAAAAGAGAGTCGTGTTGGATAGGTTTAAGGTTTTGATCGCACGGGGGCGAAGAAGATAAGGTTGGTTAGATATTTTGAAGGAGAATGACGACTACTCGATGAACGAGACGTCAGTCTCGTAATCAAATCAATCGGGACGTCATTGGAATGCTAGATCCCAACGACACCTTTTTTCATTCGAATAATTACGAAATATGTTTGAGAAAGTTTCAATTGCACGAGGGCGAGAGATGAGAGTTGGATTGAATATTTTAAGGGAGAATGACGACTACTCGATAGACGAGACGTCGGCCTCGCAATCAACTAATCGGGATATTATTGGAATGCTAGATCCCATCAACACCTTTTTCATTCAATTAATTATGAAATTGTATTTGAATGGACAATGGCGATATTTGTCCAAATAGTTAGGGCACGTGTTTTATAGACGAAAGGTTGGGTAATCCACAACCTAAAGCGTACGCCCCAAGAGTGATTACTCAAAAATTCAAGGAATGCGAGACTCCAAGAAATTCATTCTTTCGTAGTTTTAATTAAGAAAATAATTTGGATTCGACGTATGGTTTAGAAGCATACGAGGGTTTGGACTCGATCGCACGAGGATGAGGAACGAGGTTAGACGATTTAAATGTTTAGGAGGAATGACGACTATTCGATAAACGAGACGTCGACCTCGTAACCAATTAGTCGGGATATCGTTTGGAATGCTAAATCCCAACGACAATTTTTTTCATCCCATTAATTATGAAATAGTGTTTGTTGGACAGTGAATACTTATCCAAATAATTAAAAGAGGTATTTTAGAAACGAAAGTTTGAACGACACGCCATTCAAGGCATACGCCTCAATGGTAGTCCCTCTCGAATTCGAGGAATGCGCGACTCCAAGAACTCGACTCTTTCGTGATTTGATTTAGAAAATATTTTGAATAGTTTAGCGTACTCGGACTAGGCGCGCTAGGTATTCTAGAAAATAAGATCGGAAGGATCACAACTCAAGGTGTGAACCTCGAGAGTGGTCGCTTAAAAATTCAAGGAAAGCGAGATCCAAGAATTTAAGTGTTTTTGAAATTTGATTAAGAAAAATAGTTTAACTTTCATATATAAAATAAATTAATCAATTGCTTATAAAAAGATTTTGAGAAAGGCTAATTATAATTAATTATTTTTGAAAAAAAGTTTAATATCTTAGAAAAATATTTAACTTAACTAATAAAGTATAATTTTCTAAAAGTTAGAATTTTCTAAAAGTTTAATATTTAAAATATTAATTTGATGATAATTTTGAAATGTATTTTATTTTAAAAGAATGAATATTTGGAATTTATTATAAAAGTATCTAATTAATAAAAATTATTTTTAAAATATCCTTTTAGAAATTTCAATTAAATTGAATAAAAAACGTTTTGGATACTGAAAGACGGAACAACCACAACTCAAGGGCGTGCGCCTCGAGAGCGGTTGTTCAAGAATTCAAGGGACGCTGCTAGACCCCAAGAACCCACTACTTTCAATAATTAATTAGAAAATAGAATAAAATTAGAGTTAATACGTTATATCATTAGAAAATACAAACCATTTTTAACAACTACATAATCATATAATGTCTTTATTAAAACAAACCAAATTCTAAAAATAAAGATCAATATTCTACTTTTAAAAACTAACAGTAAAACAAGTCAAATATTTTTCACTAAAAAAAAAAGTAAAATAAGCCCAAATAGATAATAATAGTGATATGTAGTGTTTACTCAATGCTATACCCATCATTTATATGACCAGCTCGTTGCTTGTATACTGAACACAATATATTTAAAGCAAATAGCAGTCTAGAACTATTTAAACAATATGCCAACAATTCATCGTAAACACATCGAGACACCGTCAAAATTATATCACCAAATAATACCAACAGTTTAGCATCAAAACAAACCATTCAAATATGTTGTGCTATGTTTATCAGCCATGAAGTAGTGGCATCTGTACCTAGTAATTCTTTTGAACATCCATACAAGATGAGTAACACAACACAGTCAACAAAATACGAAATTAAATTCTGCAAAACCAAAACCGAAACAGTGTAATCAATTTAAGTAATATTACACGAGCAACAATCGAATTAATTCTGAAACACAAATTTGAATAGCAGACAGTATACCACAGAAGTCTAATTTCGAGTCGTTACCGTAAACAAATCGTTGTTTGGTGTTAAGCTGAACTTAATGTCAATGCTGTTGCGGAGTCGAGTAAGTGAAATCTTTGAGTTGTTCGGATTTGCTGGATTGCTCGGTGTTGTTGTCGGAGAAAGGCTGTAATGCTGCTGTTACTTCAAACTCTTGTCGCGTAACCGGAATGATGCCGCAATCTACCATTGTTCAGACTCGCTTCATGTGTTCATCTAAGCGGTGAAAATGTCCGTAAACAGAATCTTGGAATCCAATTTAGTTTGTCAATGAGAGATTTGCCGGCATCGAACATCCGCTTCAGTTTATTGGTGGACGACTTCGAGCTGCTAACGTTGTTGAACTTCTGCTAGAGCATAATTTGCTGTTGTGGTGATGTGGAATTGCTATTGTAGCAGGTACAGAACAGTGTCTTGGATCTGGTTTATAACCTACATAGAACAACTTTTACCAAAATCGAAAGAGACACGACCAAAATAGAGCCAGGACTCAACTATAGCAGCAACAACCATTCAATTTGCATAATTTTAGTTAAAACAGAAGCTTAACGTCCTTAAATAAAACTCAGCCAAAACTCAATTGCAATACCAACACCAAAACATTTGTAATTGGGCTAAAGCTCAAACCAACTCAAAACAGCAATTGATATATAAAGCAAAAAAATTTAGATACACAGAAATGGAATCCAAAAGAACTAAAACCGTCGAGAAGCATTCGCACATAGCCTCTAACTTGAATCGAAACCGACATTGGCTACACCACAACAATACATAAAAAGCAGTTAGTAATTAATTACAAATCAATCAAAACAACAGAATTGAAGTAGCCTAAATTTAAATTACAAAATTAATTAACTTTATGAATAATATGAAGTCATACATAGCTTCAAACTCATAATGTTAACAAACATTTTCCCTTTGGCATATGATCCAACAAAATGAAAGCTAAATCGCAAATGAAAGTGAAATGAAAACCAGATTCAGCATGAATAGGGTAGAATGTTTTAACAAAATCAATCACAGGAATATGGCAACAAATGCACATGAATGCATAGAGAGCACGAAACGATTTGCACAAACAAATCAAAGCTTTTTTAGAACCAAAATCACACACTTAACAATAACAGAAAATGAAACAGTTTGAGAATGACCACAACCTATGCCAAATTGGAATAATATATAACTTCAAATGGATTCTCAACTTCAGAGGATTAAATAGGCATGACAAAGAAAAAATTCAGCGAGTTAAAATGAATATAACATATGCAGCAATTCAACATCATGTTTATGCATTTAAAATCTTCAATATAGGAACAATAGCCAAAGAAAGGACAGGGAAATCACGTTACCGAAGTCGCGTAACAGATTCTTTCTTTTAGCTTTACGGCAGCATCGGGAACAAGTGTAATATCACCGGTTTGGTGAACTTTCTGCATAACACTGATGTCAAACCCTCCAGAAAATCTCCCACCTTTGCCAGTCAAAACGATAACTTTTACATCATTCCTCCTTGTGGCTTGATATAGAGCCCCGGTGCCAAGCTCTCCAGGCGTCATCCGTATCCCTAGCAGCCTCGATCCCGCTCTCGATTCCGGCGTAAAGCAACCCAATGATCCCAACACGGTTTCCCCGAGTCCGACCCGAATGTCCGGAGGAGTTAAGTATGTGATTAACCCGGAGCTTTGCGGTGTCGCCGGATTCAAAAGATCGAACTCCGTCTACGAGTCCAACTCCGGCACCGGCAATTGAACCACCGAGGTAACCGCGTCCGGTGTAGAAAGTGAGATTCTCACCCCAGGAACGGCGTTTACGGAGTGCTTACTCGTCGAAGAGAAACTCCGGAGAAGTTGGGAGCTGGTAGAGATTTCGGCTAGGAACCTCGAGGTCTTTGTATGGATTATAGAATCGGGTTTGGGGATTTTTATCGGATTGCGAACCGTTTTGCGCCATTGGAGAATCAAATTAGGGTTAGAAAGGGGGCGGCCGTTTAGGGTTCTGATGAACAGTGATTTGATTTTTTTAGGTCTTCGATCAATTTTCCTTTTCTTATAACACAAAATCTGAGCCACTTCTCAGCATAGGCCCTATGGGCCTCGTCCAATTCCACTTCTGATTCTCTCTCTTTTTTTTTTAATTTTTCTTTTCTTAATTTTACTAATCACTTAATTCTTAATTAATCCATGACTATTAATAACTAATAATAATGCTAATAATCAAAAACTATATATTAATATAAACATGAATATTAATAACATATATAAACTAACATTAGTATAAATATAAAAAATATTAACAATAATTATTAAAATAAATATTAACAATTAACAATTAAATAAATGTTAAAAATATAAAAACAAGCTAAAATTTATAAAAACGAAAAAAGATAATCACTAAAATATTATAGTAACAAAACAATTTAAGAAAATGATATTCACAAAAAAAAAGTTCTTAGGCCACGTGTCATGTCTTTATTGGATAAAAAATGATAAAAATTTTAAAATCAACCAAATGCAAGCGGACGCGTGTCTAAATAACTGAAAATAAGTGGGCAATGTAAAACAGAAAATAAATAAAAATGGGTAGGACAAATTTAGGGTATGACAGATGCCCCTATCTAATTGCCTTGAACCTGAGAGAATGAACAGCTGCATGGCGTTCATTTTCAGGATGTAAGTCAATTAGATACAAAAAGACCCCGAAATTTGTCCGACAAGCAAGTAAAAAAGCAAAGAGATGGGATATACCAGAACGGGATGACAGGATGCAAAATAGATGAACGAGATAACCTGATATTCCCTGGGTGGTCGAAGCAGTCCCTTATCCAATAAGGTTCTTCGCGGTACCAGTGTGGTATAAATGATCCTCTTTGGGTGGTTGAAGCAGTCCCTCATTCGTTAAGGTTCTTCGCGATACCAAAGTGGTATAACCGAGCTTCCTTGGGTGGTCGAAGCAGTCCCTCATTCGTTAAGGTTCTTCGATGATACCAAAGCAGTATCTCGAACAAAACTGGAGATTCTTCGGGTGGTCGAAGCAGTACCTTATCCATTAAGGCTTTTCGATGATACCAAAGCAGTATCTCGAACAAAACTTGAGATTCTTCGGGTGGTCGAAGCAGTACCTTATCCATTAAGGCTATTCGATGATACCAAAGCAGTATCTCGAACAAAACTTGAGATTCTTCGGGTGGTCGAAGCAGCACCTTATCCATTAAGGTTCTTCGATGATACCAAAGTAGTATCTTTGAAAACTTGAGATTCTTCGGGTGGTCGAAGCAGTACCTTATCCATTAAGGCTCTTCGATGATACCAAAGCAGTATCTCGAGCAAAACTTGAGATTCTTCGGGTGGTCGAAGCAACACCTTATCCATTAAGGTTCTTCGATGATACCAAAGCAGTATCTCTGAAAACTTGAGATTCTTCGGGTGGTCGAAGCAGTACCTTATCCATTAAGGCTCTTTGATGATACCAAAGCGGTATCTCAAGCAAAACTTGAGATTCTTCGGGTGGTCGAAGCAGTACCTTATCCATTAAGGCTCTCCGATGATACCAAAGCAGTATCTCCGATCAAAACTTGAGATTCTTCGGGTGGTTAAAGCAGTACCTTATCCATTAAGGCTCTTCGATGATACCAAAGCAGTATCTCGAACAAAACTTGAGATTCTTCGGGTGGTCGAAGCAGTACCTTATCCATTAAGGCTCCTCGATGATACCAAAGCAGTATCTCGAACAAAACTTGAGATTCTTCGGGTGGTCGAAGCAGTACCTTATCCATTAAGGCTCCTCGATGATACCAAAGCAGTATCTCGAACAAAACTTGAGATTCTTCGGGTGGTCGAAGCAGTACCTTATCCATTAAGGCTCCTCGATGATACCAAAGCAGTATCTCGAACAAAACTTGAGATTCTTCGGGTGGTCGAAGCAGTACCTTATTCATTAGGGCTCTTCGATGATACCAAAGCAGTATCTCGAGTGAAACTTGAGATTCTTCGGGTGGTCGAAGCAGTACCTTATCCATTAAGGCTCCTCGATGATACCAAAGCAGTATCTCGAACAAAACTTGAGATTCTTCGGGTGGTCGAAGCAGTACCTTATCCATTAAGGCTCTCCGATGATACCAAAGCAGTATCTCGAACAAAACTTGAGATTCTTCGGGTGGTCGAAGCAGTACCTTATCCATTAAGGCTCTTCGATGATACCAAAGCAGTATCTCGAACAAAACTTGAGATTCTTCGGGTGGTCGAAGCAGTACCTTGTCCATTAAGGCTCTTCGATGATACTAAAGCAGTATCTCCGATCAAAACTTGAGATTCTTCGGGTGGTCGAAGCAGTCCCTTATCCCATAAGGTTTTTCGATGATACCAGAGCAGTATCTCGAGTGATAATTTTGCTGGGGAATAGTTGAGCTAAAGTTCCTATTAGAGGAACAGCGTTGTGCGAACTCTGCAGGGTGAAATCTTCAATAAACTCTCTAAGATAATCTCTGCTTGGGGAGCCATAAGAGCAACAACTGCTGGGAATTATCATTATCAATCGTATGGTTGAAGAATGACTTGCTGGGGATAGAATTCCATGAACACATGCGACATTAACTCTTTTCAAGAGAAATACTGTCGGTTTTAATGGAGGACCGGTCGAGATACTTGTGAACTGATCCTGGATCCTACTATGCTAGTCGCTATGTTATGTCGCTGAAGACAATGATGATATGTGTTATGATACATAAACATGCAACTAAGATTGCAACTGCTAAGGAGTGCATGATGCAAATGCAAATGATATGTTAATGCTTGATATGATTATGATATGAGGCTGTATGTCGTGCTTATGATAATGCAGCGACCAGGTATGCTGGGGATAAAATCTTGTCGGGGACATCACCAGGGACTGGATTCGATAGTTGCCAAATGGTTTGGACTTTGGTTATTGAGGATGCCAATGAGGGTGGACTTTTAGTGGCTGCCAAATGGATTGGACTTTAGAATGATTTGCCAGACGAGAACTGGACTTTAAAAGATTTGTTTTGGTTACAAAGCTCTGACAGGTATCAGGTCCAGGCCGTGGGGGTGAAACCCAATGACAGAGAGGCTTTTTCAGGAGGTTAAGGTTATTTGGTGGGGTGATGGCATGATTCCCCGACACTCAACTTTTGCTGACGAGAATAAACTTGCTTGAGTAACTGCCCCAATGTTGTTCAACTTGCCCCAGTTTGGGTCTACGAAGGAATTTTCCTTGAACGTAAATTGGAAGCAATCATACCATGAGACGAACTCGAGATGGCTTGCCCCAGCATTTCAAGTCGTGAAAGGAAATTGGAAACAGTTGTACCATGAGATGAACTCGAGATGGCTTGCCCCAGCATTCCACATTGTGAAAGGAAGTTGGAAGCAGTTGTACCATGAAATGAACTCGAGATGGCTTGCCCCAGCATTCCACATCGTGAAAGGAAGTTGGAAACAGTTGTACCATGAGATGAACTCGAGATGGTTTGTTCTAAAACTCCAAGTCATGAAAGGAATTCAGACGCAAATATACCATGAGATGATCTCGAGATGGTTTGTTGCAAATTTTAGTCAGAAAAGGGTTTTGACCTTAATTAACTGACCCTTGGGGTAATTGGCTTCAAATTATTCTTGAGGTAGTCTGCTTCAGAATGAGCGTTGAAGCGACATGACTTGTGCTGATTGAGCGTTGGAGGGACTCTCCCTTAATCAAACGAAACTCTGGGTAACCTGCCCCTTGTTGGATCCTTTGCAGAAGTGGTATACTCGTTCTGGTAAGAACCTAGCTTCTAGCTGATATGTCATGATGACTTACGAACATTTAGCGTAGCGACTCATCCAGAGCATTTTGACTGTGCGAGCGTAGCGACTTAACCAATGCATGTTAATCGTACGAGCGTAGCGATTTAACCAATGCATATGGATTGCACGAGCGTAGCGACTTAACCAATGCATATTAGTCGTGCTTTTGCTCTGCCCCAAGGCCTTTGACGCTCGTTGACCTCAACCATCAGCTAGTTTGCCCCAAGTTCAACCAGTTTGCCCCAGTCTGCCGGGTGTTTGATGGACTTTCTTCTGGGATGAGAACTTTGGCGATGATTATACCAGGATATGGCTTGAACCCATTTGCCCCAATGTCTGAACTTTGCAGTGGTCCGCCCTGGTTTAAACCTCAGAAGGACTTGCCCCAGATCCGTAGGGTTAGGAGAAATTCTTGATTCAGGTCAACGCCAATGAGTGATCAAGTTCCTCTTTGACTGTTCTTTTGTTGAAATTTCCATAATGCCAAGTACTGACTTGCAGTTAAAAGTGTTTATTCAAAAATGGTAATTTTAATGCGACATTCATGCAAGTTTTGAAAATATCATTTATTGGGAATGATGTGAAAATGTGTGACGAGTGGACTGTTAATCCAAACGCAATGCTGATTTAATTGGTGTGAAAGATATAGCAAGAATATGACACCAATGCATAAGATTAGCAAATATGTAGGAGTCAGTTTACGCAACCTTGCTGTAGTATGCTTTCAAAATAAACCCCGCCTCAATTAGGTCTTTTGAGGGTTGTAACGTGGTCTGGTTCACGGTTATGAAAACAAAAGATATTAGGCTCAAAGTATGATTTGGTACCCACCCCTTCTTCGTGATAATCTCCATACCTACGTTCAGTTAATTCTACAAAAGTTTACCTTGATGGTGTAAGCTAGATGGTTCAAGGTTCGCTCGAGATGACAGTCACCTTATTTTGCTCTTTGATGGATGTCAGTGCCCCTTGATTTGGGTGGCCACTGAATCTTATTTTGTTTTTTTTTTGTCGAGGGTTCGAGGACCTTTTCTTTGGTTTTGTTTTTGATCCCTAACTTTTGCATGGACTGATTTTGCTCTGCGAGTCCATCGGGATTGCCTTGATTTTTGCCTAAGTCTCCTTTTGAGGTGTTCGACTTAGCAGGCTTTTGAATTTTTTTTGAAGGATTATGACTGCCATGTCATTGGTCATTGATGAACAACCGTCATGACTTTTGGATTTTGCCTCGTGATTCGAGTGCGTAATCAGGTTAACTGAACACTACCCATTCCCCAGGTTAAATGTAAGGGTTTATAGATCCGAAGGAAACTCCTATTTCTAGGCTCGAAGTGGTTGACTAGGGACTAACTCCTTATCTCTCCGGTGTTTGGGGATTTGAAACAATGCCTGTACATCATCAGCATAATTTTATCCAAAAGCATACTATCAGCAATTATGGGTATTTTGTTTTCGTCATCCTCCCTCAAATCTTTGCTAAACAGCAGTGCGATGAAGGAAGTGGAGTGAAATATTTTTGTGATTTTTGCGATAAATGAGAAAACGTGAGTGAATACGAATGGATTTGTTCAAAACATGCATAACTATCACATTAACAATACCATTAATAAGAAACAATTTCTAAAAGCAAGTAGCGCTTATCATAAAGGAAACTACAAGTGCGCGAAAATGATAAGAAAACCGCCAGTATTGAGGAACTGGGCTCTTCTTTCTTGCTTCACTATTGTCATAACTTCTGGCAGCTGTTTCATCTTGCCTTTTGCGTTGTTCTCGTCTTTTCTTAGCTCCAATTGATTCTGCCTCGAGTGTTCCATGGTCTTTCAGCACTAAGTCAAGTTCATTACTTGTGTCGGGAAATCGACCGCGGATTATGGCTAAAGGGTGGATAGGCTTTTTTTGGTTTTGGAATATGTTATACGATGCAAATGAAATGCAGATGCAGTGATATGCGAATGCAATGCAGGTGCAAACAGGATCCAGGATAACATAAGCAACTCAAAGCAACCTAACCGGTAGGCTATACCAGGCAAGTTCTAGATTCTTTACCCATAGACCCACTCACGGGATAGCTTCTATGTTGATGGATAAGGTTCCCAGGATCACGGACACCGATCACATCAACATTATGCAACAGGCTAGCTGTATTATAACGAGAGTACGATAGGGTCTCTCCTGAGTGGAGTCCTCATGCTAGGCACACGAGGAGCGGGTCCTCGGAGACTAACATTACACGACTACCAATATAGAAACTGGTTCTACGAGTGGTTCCCAGAGTCACGGACCCTTCATGAATCAAATCGTGTAACAGGCTAGCTGCGTTACGATAGGATCTACGAAGAGGTCTATTCTGGAGGAGCTTTCATGCTAGGCACACAAGGAGCGAGTCCTTGGGGACTAACACTAATCACTACCAATTCTAAGCTATGTTTTCTCTCTTCTTTTTCCAAAGCTCGGGTGTAGAGCTTTACTTGCAATGCTATCCCCGAATCCAGCAGGCAGATATAATAAACAGCATACGATAGAAAGAGAAAACAAGAAATAAACAATAGGAAAAAATAAACATAAAGAAAACAGTTAAGCAAAAGGTTAGTACTCTTGAATCGAGTCAAGTTAGGCTTGACTCTCTCTTGCATAGGGCAACGCGTGTCCCTAGCAGAGTCGCCATCTGTCGTACCTCGAAAAATACGATCCTCGCGATGGCCGCGGAAAATACTGTTCGAAACAGAGTCGCCACCGAACTTTATTCATTCCAAGGATGGAATAGGAAAATATCGATAAAACCTTTAAGGAGATAAGAACATGGTCATCGCAACCAATATTCTAGGTTCGGGAGTCGGTTACGCAGAGGGAAGGTATTAGCACCCTCTACGTCCGTTATACTCAACGGGAACCTCTTGATCGATTCGAGAGTAAAGTTAACTACGCTTGTTTGTTTTCTTCTAAGGTTTCTCCTATAGGGGGAATGGTGGTTTTAAGATAGGATGCTCGCCAAGGTTTGGGGCCCTTGTGCCTACGTATCTTCACTTGTAAGAAGTGGAAAATCAGAGCATTCGTAGTTCGTGGGACTACGGGTAAAAAGGGGGAATTGTGCTCGCCAAGATCATCGCAATCTTGTGCCTACGTATCTTACATTCAAGAGGGAATGAAGAATCAGAGCAGCCGTAGTTCGGCCAACTACGGTAAAAGGTTTGTGTTTGACAAACGAGTGTTTAAGTCGTATTCTAACTGCTAAACGTTGGCTTGTCTGCTCGCTAGGGGAGGTTGAAGCACGAGTTTGTTATGCGCGAAAGAAGGGATTAAACAATGTTCTTGGTAGAAGGTGTTTTTGAGTCGAACGGGAGTTTAGGTCGCATTCTAACTGCTAAACATTGGCTTGTCTGCTCGCTAGGGGAGGCTGAAGCACGAGTTTGTTATGCGCGGAAGAAGGGACTAAACAATGTTCTTAGTGAAGAGTTGTTTGAGTTGTAAGGATCGCGCGAGGGCGAGGAATTAGTGTTAGGAGAAAGTTTCAATCGCACGGGGGCGAGAAAAGAGAGTCGTGTTGGATAGGTTTAAGGTTTTGATCGCACGGGGGCGAAGAAGATAAGGTTGGTTAGATATTTTGAAGGAGAATGACGACTACTCGATGAACGAGACGTCAGTCTCGTAATCAAATCAATCGGGACGTCATTGGAATGCTAGATCCCAACGACACCTTTTTTCATTCGAATAATTACGAAATATGTTTGAGAAAGTTTCAATTGCACGAGGGCGAGAGATGAGAGTTGGATTGAATATTTTAAGGGAGAATGATGACTACTCGATAGACGAGACGTCGGCCTCGCAATCAACTAATCGGGATATTATTGGAATGCTAGATCCCATCAACACCTTTTTCATTCAATTAATTATGAAATTGTATTTGAATGGACAATGGCGATATTTGTCCAAATAGTTAGGGCACGTGTTTTATAGACGAAAGGTTGGGTAATCCACAACCTAAAGCGTACGCCCCAAGAGTGATTACTCAAGAATTCAAGGAATGCGAGACTCCAAGAAATTCATTCTTTCGTAGTTTTAATTAAGAAAATAATTTGGATTCGATGTATGGTTTAGAAGCATACGAGGGTTTGGACTCGATCGCACGAGGATGAGGAACGAGGTTAGACGAGTTAAATGTTTAGGAGGAATGACGACTATTCGATAAACGAGACGTCGGCCTCGTAACCAATTAGTCGGGATATCGTTTGGAATGTTAAATCCCAACGACAATTTTTTTCATCCCATTAATTATGAAATAGTGTTTGTTGGACAGTGAATACTTATCCAAATAATTAAAGAAGGTATTTTAGAAACTAAAGTTTGAACGACACGCCATTCAAGGCGTACGCCTCAATGGTAGTCCCTCTCGAATTCGAGGAATGCGCGACTCCAAGAACTCGACTCTTTCGTGATTTGATTTAGAAAATATTTTGAATAGTTTAGCGTACTCAGACTAGGCGCGCTAGGTATTCTAGAAAATAAGATCGGAAGGATCATAACTCAAGGTGTGCAACTCGAGAGTGGTCGCTTAAAAATTCAAGGAAGGCGAGATCCAAGAATTTAAGTGTTTTTGAAATTTGATTAAGAAAAATAGTTTAACTTTCATATATAAAATAAATTAATCAATTGCTTATAAAAAGATTTTGAGAAAGGCTAATTATAATTAATTATTTTTGAAAAAAAGTTTAATATCTTAGAAAAATATTTAACTTAACTAATAAAGTATAATTTTCTAAAAGTTATAATTTTCTAAAAGTTTAATATTTAAAATATTAATTTGATGATAATTTTGAAATGTATTTTATTTTAAAAGAATGAATATTTGGAATTTATTATAAAAATATCTAATTAATAAAAATTATTTTTAAAATATCCTTTTAGAAATTTCAATTAAATTGAATAAAAAACGTTTTGGATACTGAAAGACGGAACAACCACAACTCAAGGGCGTGCGCCTCGAGAGCGGTTGTTCAAGAATTCAAGGGATGCTAGATCCCAAGAACCCACTACTTTCAATAATTAATTAGAAAATAGAATAAAATTAGAGTTAATACGTTATATCATTAGAAAATACAAACCATTTTTAACAACTACATAATCATATAATGTCTTTATGAAAACAAACCAAATTCTAAAAATAAAGATCAATATTCTACTTTTAAAAACTAACAGTAAAACAAGTCAAATATTTTTCACTAAAAAAAAAAGTAAAATAAGCCCAAATAGATAATAATAGTGATATGTAGTGTTTACTCAATGCTATACCCATCATATATATGACCAGCTCGTTGCTTGTATACTGAACACAATATATTTAAAGCAAATAGCAGTCTAGAACCATTTAAACAATATGCCAACAATTCATCGTAAACACATCGAGACACCGTCAAAATTATATCACCAAATAATACCAACAGTTTAGCATCAAAACAAACCATTCAAATATGTTGTGCTATGTTTATCAGCCATGAAGTAGTGGCATCTGTACCTAGTAATTCTTTTGAACATCCATACAAGATGAGTAACACAACACAGTCAACAAAATACGAAATTAAATTCTGCAAAACCGAAACCGAAACAGTGTAATCAATTTAAGTAATATTACACGAGCAACAATCGAATTAATTCTGAAACACAAATTTGAATAACAAACAGTATACCACAGAAGTTTAATTTCGAGTCGTTACCGTAAACAAATCGCTGTTTGGTGTTAAGTTGAACTTAATGTCAATGCTGTTGCAGAGTCAAGTAAGTGAAATCTTTGAGTTGTTCGGATTTGCTGGATTGCTCGGTGTTGTTGTCGGAGAAAGGATGTAATGCTGCTGTTACTTCAAACTCTTGTCACGTAACCGGAATGATGCCGCAATCTACCATTATTCAGACTCGCTTCATGTGTTCATCTAAGCGGTGAAAATGTCCGTAAACAGAATCTTGGAATCCAATTTAGTTTGTCAATGAGAGATTTTCCGGCATCGAACATCCGCTTCAGTTTATTGGTGGACGACTTCGAGCTGCTAACGTTGTTGAACTTCTGCTAGAGCATAATTTGCTGTTGTGGTGATGTGGAATTGCTATTGTAGCAGGTACAGAACAGTGTCTTGGATCTGGTTTATAACCTACATAGAACAACTTTTACCAAAATCGAAAGAGACACGACCAAAATAGAGCCAGGACTCAACTATAGCAGCAACAGCCATTCAATTTGCATAATTTTAGTTAAAACAGAAGCTTAACGTCCTTAGATAAAACTCAGCCAAAACTCAATTGCAATACCAACACCAAAACATTTGTAATTGGGCTAAAGCTCAAACCAACTCAAAACAACAATTGATATATAAAGCAAAAAAATTTAGATACACGGAAATGGAATCCAAAAGAACTAAAACCGTCGAGAAGCATTCGCACATAGCCTCTAACTTGAATCGAAACCGACATTGGCTACACCACAACAATACATAAAAAGCAGTTAGTAATTAATTACAAATCAATCAAAACAACAGAATTGAAATAGCCTAAATTTAAATTACAAAATGAATTAACTTTATGAATAATATGAAGTCATACATAGCTTCAAACTCAGAATGTTAACAGACATTTTCCCTTTGGCATATGATCCAACAAAATGAAAGCTAAATCGCAAATGAAAGTGAAATGAAAACCAGATTCAGCATGAACAGGGTAGAATGTTTTAACAAAATCAATCACAGGAATATGGCAACAAATGCACATGAATGCATAGAGAGCACGAAACGATTTGCACAAACAAATCAAAGCTTTTTTAGAACCAAAATCACACACTTAACAATAACAGAAAATGAAACAGTTTGAGAATGACCACAACCTATGCCAAATTGGAATAATATATAACTTCAAATGGATTCTCAACTTCAGAGGATTAAATAGGCATGACAAAGAAAAAATTCAGCGAGTTAAAATGAATATAACATATGCAGCAATTCAACATCATGTTTATGCATTTAAAATCTTCAATATAGGAACAATAGCCAAAGAAAGGACAGGGAAATCACGTTATCGAAGTCGCGTAACAGATTCTTTCTTTTAGCTTTACGGCAGCATCGGGAACAAGTGTAATATCACCGGTTTGGTGAACTTTCTGCATAACACTGATGTCAAACCCTCCAGAAAATCTCCCACCTTTGCCAGTCAAAACGATAGCTTTTACATCATTCCTCCTTGCGGCTTGATATAGAGCCCCGGTGCCAAGCTCTCCAGGCGTCATCCGTATCCCTAGCAGCCTCGATCCCGCTTTCGATTCCGGCGTAAAGCAACCCAATGATCCCAACACGGTTTCCCCAAGTCCGACCCGAATGTCCGGAGGAGTTAAGTATGCGATTAACCCGGAGCTTTGCGGTGTCGCCGGATTCAAAAGATCGAACTCCGTCTACGAGTCCAACTCCGGCACCGGCAATTGAACCACCAAGGTAACCGCGTCCGGTGTAGAAAGTGAGATTCTCACCCCAGGAACGACGTTTACGGAGTGCTTACTCGTCGAAGAGAAACTCCGGAGAAGTTGGGAGCTGGTAGAGATTTCGGCTAGGAACCTCGAGGTCTTTGTATGGATTGTAGAATCGGGTTTGGGGATTTTTATCGGATTGCGAACCGTTTTGCGCCATTGGAGAATCAAATTAGGGTTAGAAAGGGGGCGGCCGTTTAGGGTTCTGATGAACAGTGATTTGATTTTTTTAGGTCTTCGATCAATTTTCCTTTTCTTATAACACAAAATCTGAGCCACTTCTCAGCATAGGCCCAATGGGCCTCGTCCAATTCCACTTCTGATTCTCTCTTCTTTTTTTTAATTTTTCTTTTCTTAATTTTACTAATCACTTAATTCTTAATTAATCCATGACTATTAATAACTAATAATAATGCTAATAATCAAAAACTATATATTAATATAAACATGAATATTAATAACATATATAAACTAACATTAGTATAAATATAAAAAATATTAACAATAATTATTAAAATAAATATTAACAATTAACAATTAAATAAATGTTAAAAATATAAAAACAAGCTAAAATTTATAAAAACGAAAAAAGATAATCACTAAAATATTATAGTAACAAAACAATTTAAGAAAATGATATTCACAAAAAAAAAAGTTCTCAGGCCACGTGTCATGTCTTTATTGGATAAAAAATGATAAAAATTTAAAAATCAACCAAATGCAAGCGGACGCGTGTCTAAATAACCGAAAATAAGCGGGCAATGTAAAACAGAAAATAAATAAAAATGGGTAGGACAAATTTAGGGTATGACAGATGGGTCATCGCGTCAATGAGTGTAAGAGCGATGTGAAGAAGTGCTACAAGTGTGGTAAGACAAGACATTCGGTCGCTAATTGCACTGAGAAGGTAGTGATTTGCTTCACTTATGGAGAACCTGGTCATATCAGTAATCATTTCTAGAAACAAAGCAAGCTACAACTGGAGGCAAAGTGTTCGCTCTGTCAGGAACTTAGAATTCCAATGAAGACAGGTTGATCATAGGTACATGTTATATTAATAATATGCCTTTGATGGATGTTATTGATATTGATGTTACTCATTCCTTTATTTATGATGATTATATGAAAAGGCTAGGCCTTAGTGTATCTGTGATGAAGGGAGAAATGGTTATCAAAACTCCTGCTAAAGGATCGTTGGCTACTTCTCTTGTTTGCTTGAATTGTCCTTTGAGAATTTTTGATAGGGATTTCGGTGTGGATCTCATTTTCTTTCCGCTGATGAATCTCGATGTTATCTTGGGAATGAATTGGTTGATATTTAACCATGTTCAGATTAATTATTTTAATCAATCAGTGTGGTTTCTTACTCTTGGCGGTGAGGAGGGGGCTGGTTTCTTATCTATGGAAGAGTTGAAGGATATTTTAGAAGATAACACTCAGGTGTTTGCGATGTTCGCATCACTATCTGTTGATAGCCAAGCTGTGATCGATGAAGTGCAGGTGGTACGAGAGTTTCCAGAAGTATTTTCGGAGGATATTTCAGATGTACCGCCAAAAAGAGAAGTGGAGTTTACTATTGATCTTGTCCCTGGTACTAGATCTATTTCTATGGCACCATACAAGATATCGACTTTAGAATTAGCAGAGTTGAAGAAACAACTGGAGGAGTTGTTGGAAAAGAAGTTTGTAAGACCAAGTGTGTCGCCTTGGGGAGCTCCGATATTGTTGGTAAAGAAGAAAGATGATAGTATGAGATTGTGTATAGATTATCGTCAGTTGAATATTGTGACGATTAAGAACAAGTATCCACTTCCCAGAATAGATGATTTGATGGATCAATTGGTAGGTGCTCGGGTGTTCAGCAAGATAGAATTGAGGTCGGGTTATCATCAAATAAAGGTAAAAGATGAAGATGTTTAGAAGACATCTTTCAGGACTCGTTATGGACACTATGAATACTTGGTGATGAATTTTGGTGTTTCTAATGCACCCGGTGTATTTATGGAGTATATGAATCGAATTTTTCAAAACTACTTAGATCAGTTTGTTGTAGTGTTCATTAATGACATTCTGATTTATTCTAAGTCAGAAGAAGAGCATGAGAAGAATTTGAGGATTGTGTTGTAGGTTTTGAAGGAGAAGAAGCTTTATGTTAAGCTATCAAAGTGTGAGTTTAGGTTGAAGGAAGTTAGTTTCCTTGGTCATGTTATTTTAGGTAATGGAATTGCAGTGGATCCTTCCAAGGTAGATGCAATTCTACAATGGGAAACTCCAAAGTCAGTTACAAAAATCCGAAGCTTTTTGGGGTTGGTTGGCTACTACCACAAATTCATTGAAGGCTTTTCTAAGTTAGCACTTCCACTAACTCAGCTGACCTGCAAGGGTAAGCCGTTCATATAGGATGTTCATTGTGAGAAGAGCTTCGTAGAATTGAAGAAGAGGTTGACTACAACTCCAATTTTGGTTTTTCCTGAGCCAAATAAACCTTTTATAGTATACTGGGATGCATCGTTAATGGGTCTAGGAGGTGTGTTGATGCAACATGGAAATATTGTAGCTTATGCTTCCCGACAATTGAGGATTCATAAGAGTTGGCTGCAGTAGCGTTTGTATTGAAAATCGGGAGATATTATTTGTATGGTTCTAGGTTCGAAGTGTTCAGTAACCATAAAAGTCAGGGGTACTTGTTTGATCATAAGGAATGAAAGATGAGGCAGCGTAGATGGTTGGAATTCTTGGAAGATTATGATTTCATATTGAACTATCATCCCAGTAAAGCTAATGTCATGGCTGATGCTTTAAGTCGGAAGTTATTGCACATGTAAGCAATGATGGTTAGAGAGTTGGAGCTTGTGGAACAGTTCAGAGACATGAGTTTAGTTTGTGAATTCACACATCAAAGTGTGAAGTTGGGGATGCTAACAATTAACAATGATTTTCTTTACTAAAACTAAAGATAATCAGAAACTGGATGTGAAATTTGTGGACTTGATGGATGTAGACGGTCAAGTTGCAGAAAGTGATTTTAAAGTAGATGAACAATGTGTGTTGAGATTCAGGAATAGGATTTGTATTCCTGATATTGCGGAACTAAAGAAGATGATTTTAGAAGAAGTTCATCAGAGTAGCTTAAGTATCCATCTAGGAGCTACTAAGATGTACCAAGATCTGAAGAAGATATTCTGGTGGTTAGGAATGAAGCGCAATATGGCACAGTTTGTGTATGCTTGTCTGACTTGCTAGAAGTCGAAGGTTGAGCATCAGAGACCTCCAGGGTTGATGCAGCCGTTACATATTCCAGAATATAAATGGGACATCATTTCTATGGATTTTGTGACGGGATTTCTAAATACTCCGAGAGGGCATGATGCTATTTGGGTGGTTGTAGATAGACTAACAAAGTCGGCCTATTTTATTCCGATTAACATTAGTTTTTCTATGTAGAAGTTGGCAGAGATCTACATTCGTGTAATTGTGAATTTGCATGGAATTTCGTTGAGCATTGTGTCGGATAGAGATCCGAGGTTCACTTCCAGATTTTGGGATAGTTTGCAAGAGGCGCTGGGTTCTAAGATGAGGTTGAGTTCGAATTATCATCCACAGATGGATGGTCAGACGGAGAGAACTATTCAGTCGTTATAAGATCTGTTGAGGGCTTGTGTTCTAGAACAAGGAGGCGCTTTGGATAGTCACTTGTCGTTGATTGAATTCACTTATAACAACAATTTTCGTTCTAGTATTGGGATGCCACCTTTTGAAGCATTGTATGGTAGGATATGCAAGACGCCTTTGTGTTAGCATGAATCCGGTGAAAGTGTGGTGCTTGGACCTGAATTAGTCCAACAGACTAGAGAAAAAGTGAAACTAATTTGAGAGCAGATGAAAGCTTCTCGGAGTAGACAAAAAAGATATCATGACAAGAGGAGAAAGGATCTTGAGTTCCAGGAAGGGGACCATGTATTTTTTAGAGTCACTCCAGTGACCGGTGTTGGGCGTGCCTTGAAGTCGAAGAAGCTCACTCCTTGGTTTACCGGTCCATATCAGATATTCAGGCGGGTAAGAGCTGTTGCTTATAGAGTGGCATTGCCACCAAGTTTGTCCAATTTACATAATGTATTTCATGTTTTTCAGTTGCGAAAGTACATTTCAGATTCGTCGCATGTGATTTTAATGGAAGATGTGTAATTAAGGGATAACCTTACTGTGGCGGCCTTACTTGTGAGAATTGATGGTCATGAGGTGAAATAGTTGCGAAGCAAGAAGCTTGCTCTCGTGTGGGGAGGCGCTGTCAGAGGAAATATGACTTTTGAACCGGAGAGCAAGATGGGAGAGTCGTATCCTGAGTTATTTGCGTCAGGTAATTTTCGAGGAAGAAAATACTCTAAGTGGGGGAGAGTTGTAAAGCCCGTTTTACTTTAAGCCATTTTTCATAATTTGATTATGTGAAATTGTATGTATAAATGTGATTATGTATGTTTTGTTGTGTTTGGGGTTACCCTTGGTGTGAAGTAGTGACCTTAGGAGTAGACCTTAAGGGTGAGGGGTGTGTGTGACTAATTTTGTAGAATTCGGTGGTGTGGTGAGAATGATTAATAAAGTAATACTAGTAATATTTGATTAATAATATTAATTTAAATTAGCAGGAGATAATGCTATTATTATTATTTAAGTTGTAAAAGTAATAATAATAATAATAATAATAATAATATTGCGATTATAATAATAATAAAATAGACATTAAGGTGAAAATTGGAAAATGGGAGCATGTTGGCAATGTTGTGAGGAATAGTGAGGGCATAAGAGGCAAGCCATAGAAAGGGTCCTAGGGTTAAAAAAGTTAAAGAAGGAAATAAATTTCATTATGTATGTTCACAACTTTTGATAAGAACAGAAGAAAAGCCAAGGTTGAAGAAGAAGAGGGAACCACCATTTGTGAAGGTTTAGAAAGCTTAATTACAAGGTAAGGGTGGGGTTCTAATCTTCTAAGGGTTAATATGTTGAATAATGGGTAAGAGTTTACGTCTATACATTGTAGGTTATGGTGTTTTTCTATGCTATGATTGTTGTAGATTAATGGATGATTATATTTTTTGATATATCGATATGTGATGAATTTTCGTTGCTTATATGTGTGATATTTTGTTTTGGAATTGTTGATAAGTTTCCTCCATTGTTGAATTTCAAAGGTTTGAGTCGTATGTATGAAATTGATGGTGATATGATGTTAATATATGAGTAAAAGAAGGTATAATTGAGTTTTAGGATGTTAATTTAATATAAAATTGAGTCTATGATGATGAGATTTCGTAGCATAGGCTATAGTATGAAAAGCTGGTGTGAAAGTGCTTTTGAAAAAGTGATTTTTGAGCTTCGTATCAGCATGCGTCGACCTCCAGGGTCTTGTGGGTCGACCTGAAGCCTCCAAAAACAAATATTTTGAAAATTGGAACCGCATGCGTCGGCACATAAGAAGAAAATGCTAGAAACGGTTTCAATCATAACTTTTTAACCGTTTATCCAAATGATGAACCGTTTGAAGCGTTGAAGAGCCAATGAGTAGAAATTTAACATGGCATAATTAGATGAACCATTTTCCCAATATTTTTATGTTTAATATGTTGAGAAATGTGACTATTAATTGTTGCATATGTTAAGAAGTCTTGTTGTAAGTGACGAAACTTGAATGTTGTTATAAAGATGTTGTTGTGGTGTAAATGGTGGAATATGGGCATGTTTAATGATGTTGTTGTGTTTGCATAATACATACATACACACACACACACACACACACACACATATATATATATATATGTGTGTGTGTGTGTGTGTGTGTGTGTGTGTACACACACACACACACACACACACACACACACACACACACACACACACACACACACACACATATATATATATATATATATATATATATATATATATATATATATATATATATATATATATATATATATATATATATATATATATATATATATATATATATATATATATATATATATATATATATATATATATATATATATATATATATATATATATATATATATATATATATATATATATATATATATATATATATATATATATATATATATATATATATATATATATATATATATATATATATATATATATATATATATATATATATATATATATATATATCCATATTCTATGAAATATATTTTTATGCTTGTTGGCCAATTTGGACGGTGTACAATTACCATGGTTGTGGATTATCGTGCACGATGATGTTATCGTTGTTGTATGCATAAATAATCGCATTGCATACATTTCTGAACAAATAGTCCGTTGTTGGTGAGCCTAAAATCCCATTGTACGGATTGGGCGGTAGATGATTCGGAGGTGATGGATCAGTGAGTGGTTTTGATCCTAGGAGGTGGGGATCAAAACGGTGAACCCGAGTGGTCACGGAAATTAGTACCACATGCATAAGTATTGAGTCATGTATGATTTTCATTGCATTACATATCATCTATGTTGCTAAATATGTGGTGTTGTGTGATTAATCGCTTTGTCATCGTGTGATTTCATGTTAATTGGTGAGTAACGGGTGATGATATTGTTGGATGATTTATGTGAGATGTTTAGTTAAATTGTTGTTGTGTTAACCTAATGCATACCATTTAACATGCTTTCTTTTATAATATCATGATATATCACCCCTTCTGTTTGAATATTGCCTCTACATGGATAATGTGCAAATAATCCGCAGTAGGACTCAGATGTTAGTTGAAGATGGAGTATCCTTACCTTTTCTTTATAGTTTGGCGTCTGCTCTGATTGTAACACCGGGAATTCGGGGGAACGCATTTTTATAATTATATTTCTTTGAGATTATTGGACATCTCCCTTATTATGTTTAGTTTTTGTTTGATAAGTTATGTGGTTCTAAGATAAATGATTTTCAATATTACGTGGTTCATGATATTACAGAAATATAAGTGTTACATAGTCAGTCTGATGAGCAGGCTTTGTATGTTGACCGTAACATCCTAAGTTGCGTATGTTCGAATTAATTACTCTGATGTTTTATTTAAAAATATTATGGGGGAAATTATGGTGCTACACTAAACACAAGGTATAAAATCTGAATCAAGCAGAGGTAGACAACATATAAATAAAACAATAAAGAAGAGAGAGACATACAAGGTTATCCTGGTTCCTCTCACAACTCGAGAGTAATCTAGTTCCCTTATACTTACATGAGATTTTCACGATAATCGCACAAGATTACAATTTTCTCAAGCACACAAGCAAGAGACTTCTAATACTTAAACACGATTTAAGAGACTTATATGCTCAGGCACACAAACAAGAGACTTCAAATGCTCAAGCATACAAACAAGAGACTTTTATGATCAAGCACACAAGCAAGAGACTTCCAATGCTTAAGCACACAAGTAAGAGACTTCAAATGCTCAAATACTAAGTAAGAGACTTCTAACAATCTACTTAATATATAAAAGATTGTTTTGGGTAATACATTTGATATACAATTAAATGTGTAGACAAAATACAACTAAATACGAACTCTTTAAGACTTAGGGATTTCTAGAATATACAAAGGTAAGAAATCCTAAGTTAAAACTATGCTTATATTTTGACAGAGTAACTACTCTTTGAATGTCAATAGTTCATTGGTTGTTTTTATTCAAGTCTCCAACTCCTTAAATAGATAAAGAAAAGATTTGTTTAAGATCTAACACAAGAGAGTCCTTGAGAAGCTTGAATAGATACTATTTCGGACTGTCACAATGGCTAGGCATGACCCAATCCATTTCTACTCCCAGAACGGCCCAATTGCCTAAGTCCAATCACTTTGGGGGAGAATTTACCTTTCTTCCCCTCCAACAGGGGAGGCTCACCAGTTTACCCTTAGTCACAACACTTCTCTTTGTCAGTCTCTGTCCGTCACGTATGGTCCCACCATCCAGAAATAGCCAAGACGCTGGTTCCCGTAACTACGCTCATGCCCGTAGCAACGACTAGTTATGAGCACGTCTTCCCATTACAACGGTTAGTTCTGGAAGTTACCTATACTTCAGGAAACAGTTATCTTGCCCCGAAAATAGGGACCAATGGTCAAGCGCTGGGAGCATTATATTAACTCTCTCACTTGAGAGGGTCAGGTATCCAATATTCACCCTGAAACATTCATATTTTATACTTGATCTCTCTCTTGCTCGTTTACTTACTTTAGCATCGGAGTACCTTGCAGGTACACCCCCTTCTCCTCTTTCACACCTATCATCACAGACAATTGTCTTTATCCCACCTTAGGTTCTGATCAATCGGTAAGATCAGTGGTGCCGTCTGCGGGAAACTTGTTATCCCCGTCTTTTCTCTCTTCGTAGAACACAAGACCAAAACAATTCTTCAAATTTCTGATCATGGCCGCCCGTGACAATAATCTTGATGCTCGTAACTCTACTTTCCTCCCTATCAGCAAGACTGATGTTGATGGGGCCACCACATCTCATGGCGGCGACCTCCTCCGACAAAAGGACGGAGCCACAGCTTCCCCATCCCCTGCTCGTGCAGATCACAACGAAGTCCCACATGTCCTGCAACACCTGCCAATTTCAGTTCTGTCCAACGCTGACCTAGCCATGACGGCCTTCCTCGAGGTTCTCAATAAAACCAACCTCCTAATTCTCAACCAGAACGCGAGGATTGGAGCATTAGAAGAGTTCAGTCGTCCAAGATCCCATTCATCGAGGAAAGAACGTCAACAACGACAGAGTTCCCCTCCCCAGCGCGAGAGGAACCGTCAGACACCTCCAGAACTAGAGACCTTAACCATCCACAAACGCGACCATATTTCTCCCCGAAACCAGCATTCCCTACAACCCAAGAGGACCAGAAGAGGCCACCAGGAAGAGTCCCAATGTTCGCCTCTGCCCAGATCCAAGGACCAAACACAAACCCCGTCTCCCCGACGAGACCGCCATCCTACAGGTACACCCTCTCCTCCTCTTTCACACCCAGCATCACATGATTGTCTTTGGCCCACCTCAAGTTCTGATCAACCGGTAAGATCAGATACATTAAGATGTTTCTTTAAATGGTTAATGTCGATGAAAGCTTATTTGAAATTACTTTACTGCAAGAGGAATTATCAGTTGCATCACATCTAACTCTATGAATAAAAAACTTAGGTCTTCACGTGATCAGAAGAAGAAAACGTAGGCTCAGAGGTTGATAGTAACATATTAGAGCCACCTTGGTCCTTGGGCTTTGACTAGCTCATGTTCTAATCAACAAAGGTAAACTTCTACAAACTTTGGTCTTTAAAGGCTTACTCCTTCAGACTCTGACCTTCAAATGTTGACCTCTTTAGAAGGTGACTTCTTTAGAGTCCGGTCTTCAGCTTCTGATCCATCAGATTATGGTCTTTAAGCTTCACTTAAGATGTTCATAGTCAGAACCAATACTTGGATTATTCGTGAAATTTTAGTCTATGGTCCTACGCGCTTGAACAAATATTAGCATACTCAATTGTTCTTCAAATACTTTGTTATCATTAAAACCTAAGGGATATGGGACAAACCAATTTTATTCCAACAACGATCACATTTTGGAAATTGGGAATGTGCATCACATGCTTAACACTCATAAACATGTAGAAAGTCCATATAATGCTTAAACGCTTAAGTGATGACTAGTTTGGTTAACATATTATTTTCATTCTCTGAAATATTAACCATTTCAAGTAATATTTGTTCAAATGTAAGTAACTATCTGATCTTGTGAAACCTCACATCAATATGTTTGATCCTGGCATGATATATTTAATTGTTTGTCAAATAAATGATACTTTAACTATCACAATTCAATGAAACTCCACCTAGCCTAACATCCAATTCTCTCATAAATCCTATAATCCATAAGACTTCTTTGGCAGTTTCACCTACTACCATGCATTCAGTTTGAACTGTCGACATGGCCGTTATGCATTGAAACTATGATTTCCAACAAATAGATCCTCTAACGTAAATAAAGACACACCTTTTTATAGACCATATATTGTCCATATCACTAGCATACTCTGAATCAACATGTCCTACAACTGAAGATCACTATATTCCCTACAAAGTATGATACCATGACTCGTTATGCCCTTAAAATACTTGAAAACCCACTTGACTTCTTCACAATGATGTTTTTCTAGTTTGGACATAAACTTAAAAAATTTGACATACAACTTGTGCCATATCTGGTCTAGTGCAGACCATAACATACATTAAACAATCAACATCATTGGCATAAGAAACCTTTGCTATATACTCCTCTTTTGCACCTGTCTTTAGAAGTTGATCTAATGAGAGCTTAAAGTGATTCGCAAATGAAGTACTCATAGCCTTCGAATTACTCATGTCAAACTTGTATAATACCTTCTCAACATAGATTTTTTAAAGAGCCACACTTTTCTAGCATTCTTATTCGTGTGAACTTCCATACTAGAAATATTTTTAAGTCTTTTATGTCATACGACTTTCCAAACATGATTTTCAATACATTTACATCATGTAAGTGATTAGTAGTAATCTTCATATCATTAACATATAATAACATGAAAATAAAAGGGAAATCATCAAGGGTTCTAACATAAACACAACAATCATACTCACACATTTTGTATCTAACCTAAAACTTATATGAATCAAAATGCTTGTACCATTGCCTTGGAGATTGTTGTAAATCATACGAATATCTCTTCAATTTTCAAATTAGTCTTCCATGTTGAGTGTCACCAACCCCTATGGTTTTTCCATGTAATTTTACTCATCTAGATTACTATGAAAAATGTTGTCTTCACATTCATCTACTCTAAATACATGTTTCGGTTGGCTACCAAGGCTAAAAAGGACCCTGATAGTAGCATGTCTGACAACCGGAAAGAGAATATCACCATAGACAATTCCCTTCCAATGTGAGTACCCATTTGTTATAAGACGAACCTTGAACTTTTCTCCTTATTTTTTCTGCCGCTGCTTGTTTTCTCTTGAACACTCACTTACAATTGATGGCTCTTTTCCCCTTAGGATATTGGACAAACTCCAATGTTTTGTTTTTCTTCAAAGACTCCATCTCTTTCACAATTTCACCCATCCATTAATCATTCTCCTGAATAGATATAACCTCTCAAAAGTTGGAAGGGTCTCTAGAACTAGTAAGAAATGCATGGGCTACCAAGTCTTCATATCCATATATTTCTAGTGACTTGGTTAAATGGTGTTATTTGTCACGTACAAGAATATAATCCTATATTCCACATAAAATTTTAGGTCCATGGTCAATTTCAGTATCAGGGCCTGATTCGTCTTGCAGTTCAAACACTACTTGCATATTGTTCACTAGTGGCAGACAACATTCCCCTGAATCACCTATTTGCTAGAACTATATCCTTTAAATGTTGACTCATCTGTTGCAACTGACTGCTTCAACATTAATTGTTCATAAAAAATAACATCTATGTTGAGTACCATCTTATTTTTAATCAGATCCTATAACTTGAAACCTATCACACCTTTTGTCTAACCAACAAAGACACATTTCTTCAACTTCTGATCAAGTTTGGATTGATCTTTACTGGATATATGAACATAATATAGACATCAAAAAATCCTTAAGTTGTCAAGATTAATAGGATTATATGTTCATACCTCCTATGTAACCTTCCTCTCCAATGAAGCATGCAATGACCTGTTGATAAGATAACATGCCATATTGGCTACTTATGCCCGTAAATCTTTAGATAGTCCATCATTTAACAAGAGACATATTGCCCTTTCAGTTAAATACCTATTCATATTCTTTGAAATACCATTTTGCTGTGGTGTCTTACGAACTACAAATACTTTTGAGTAACGTGCTCTTCACATAACCTATTGAAATTCAAATCAGTGTAATTTGTCCCATTATCTTACCACAAATATTTGATTTTTCTTCCTGTTTAATTCTCTACCTCTTCCTTGTACAACTTGAATTTGGTAAAGACTTCAGATTTTTGCTTTAAGAAATACGCCTAAATCCTGCGAGAAAAATCATCTGCGAAAGTCAAAAAACATCTGGAACCACCCAAGAAAACTTTTTTGTCGCATTCTAGTTATAGTACATATTTTTTCATCACTAGATAAAAAAATCTAAAATTATCAGACCTGAATGTAGTGAACCATTCCCGGTGCGACTTCATGTGGTAAGAACAACTAGAGTCATGAATTCACACATTTGTGCACTTGTTAAATGAAACACAATACATCTGCTTCACTTCTAGAATCATCGATTTGAACCATATTTGCAGAGTTGGATGAACTTTGCTTCCTGTTTGGACAATCCATCTTCCAATGCCTAATATGTTTGTAACTATTATACTCAGATGTTTTTCGATTATTGGATTTATACCTCATATTTATAGAACCTCAATTACCCTTGTTCCACCCACGAACTTACCCCTTTTCATATACAGACCGTCACTTTGAGTTTTTCCTCTACACTTTGTCTCCTTTGAGAATGAGACAAAAGTCTAGCAGAATCACATCAAGACTGATAGTGTTTTTCTCGTATGTAAGAGTAGTCACCAAGTGGTCAAAAGAACCTAGTAACGAGCACATCAAGAAAATTTTCTTATCTTCGTCATCAATCTTCACCCAAAGCCTCACAATATCGGTCATTATATTGTTGCAAATCAAATTCTTCCTGCATATTTATATTGTATAGTCGCTGCTTCGCGATAATTTATTCATCAACATCTTTGACATATACTAACTCTCTAGTTTGTCCCAAACCTCCTTCTACGTCGTTAAGTCTAGGATATGATACATCATCACGTCTCAAACATAGAAGAAAATTAATCATGTGGCATTCTTCTTTATCTCTGTCCAATCGGTATCCTCCATGTCGTTTGGTTTTGTCTCACGCAACACCTTCTCTGAATTTTGTTGAGCTAACAAATCCTTAACTCTCATTTGTCATAAGTCAAAATTATTTGTCCCGTCGAACCCTGTTACTTGGAATTTCGCATCAGAGTTAATCGACATCTAATACAATTGTTAGAATAACAACCCATATAAAAGATCAAAGAGAAAGGAAAATAAAAGACAATAATCATGATCATTCATTGTTAATGTAGTTTGACCAATAATATCTACTTCTACGACTATAGAGCAATCATAATACATTCGCATATGTCTAATAATTAGAATTAGTTAGAGTTAATACTTCTTAAGATAATTTCTAGAATAACCTATAGTCAAACAACATCGAACATGGAATGTTGTAAATATATCTACAAGTGTAGTCCGCAACGCAACGAGTTCGTGTAAGTGAGCATTCGACATATCCCAATGAGAAATGAATTGAAATTGCTTGGACAATGAGCTATAAGTGCATGCAAAGGCTGTCGTGGATCGAGCACACAATGCACGTGTATACTGACCATTCATGACAGACAGACATCACAGGTTAAGCAATTTATACGAAAATCACATGTCCTCTTATTTATGTGTGGAGAGGGTCCAAATCAACACCTTCATCATAACAATATACTGCGATATTATTAATGTGAGTGAAATTTATTTATCCCCACTATATTGTATGTACACTTTATCCCGTCTTTGACTCTGACGACGACACTGACCCATTTTTCAGCTATTGATATGAAAAGAAAAAAGTAGCATAAATATATAAAACTAATAATAATACAATACTGGTAATGCATTTTCATTGTTGGCCATTATAATTGTTACTGCACATTATGTCCTTTTTTGGTCTTTATATATATTATTCATTTCTTCATCATAACCACTCGTTTTCTTTCATCTAGCATATATAGCATAGATACCCATAAAGAAAACATATCAGCTTTAGGAATTCTGGCAGAATCTGTCTCTGAGTTTTTTGTTATTAATTTGGGAGAGAAAGAGAGTGAAGGAGCTTCTTTCAGCCTATGCATGGGTTATATATGGTTGATGCTGGATTGTATCAATGGATCCCTCATGTGCATGGACTGAAGGGGAGCTCCTTCTTTCTGTTGCCTCCATTTGAATGTGTGTATCTCAGTTTGGTATTATAAAATCTTCAAATATCCTTCTAGTTCCATTTATCTTAACATAGTATTACTGAAAAAGATATTTTTATATTATATTTTGACAAACTTAAATATATAAAGATGAAGATTGAGAAATTAAAAAGAAAATGTCTTTTTTAAATTTTATTTTATTTTTACGTTTGAACGTAGCTAATAGTTAAGTCCCCGACCTATTTTTAATAGTTTTAGTTAATTTATCAACCTATGACAAGAGAAAAAAAAGAAGTAAAAAATTAAAATCAAAAGATGTCAAGACTCAAGTTAGAAATGCTACGCGAGAAATTAGTGAGTTGTGAATCGCGTGAATGTAAGTTTGATGTCACATTTGTGTTGCATAATTAAATTTTTTGCAAATACAATTATTTTTTTCATAGTCTAATTCTAATTTTAATTTATCTCTCTCTCTCTCTCTCTCTCTCTCTCTCTCTCTCTCTCTCTCTCTCTCTCTCTCTCTCTCTCTCTCTCTCTCTCTCTCTCTCTCTCTCTCTCTCTCTCTCTCTCTCTCTCTCTCTCTCTCTCTCTCTCTCTATCTCTATCTCTCTCTCTCTATATATATATATATATATATATATATATATATATATATATATATATATATATATATATATATATATATATATATATATATATATATATATATATATATATTAAATTAATTATTATTGAATTTTATTCCATTGTGAAATTTGAATTGATGTTGATCGACAATGGACTCTCGAATTGATGGTTAAGTTTTTGCAAATAAATTATTTTATCTAAAATATATTAGATTAATTATTATTGAATTTTATTCCATTGTGAAATTTGAATCGATGTTGATCGACGATATTGAACTCTCGAAGTGATGGTCTTGATCTCCGATATGGTGGCATGAAATGGACACGCAAGATTATCACTCCAACGTTCAAATCAGTTACAAAGTATAATATGAGTGAAGTGAAATTATGAGATCAGGAAAGTAAATATTAAATCTCACATTTACTGATTATATATGTTGGATAATTTTATTGATCTTTTCATGATTGGGCTAAACATTTGGATCTCTCTGTATTTGATCTTTGGTGACCTAAAATAGTCGCCCCAAGCCTTTTTGGGTGTTTTATCAATCGGGAAGTCTTTCAAAGTTGCGGCCAACATATCGTTATTAAATATGACAACAAGGGGAAGTGGGAAAGCCATAGAGTAGTTACAAAAATAGTGGAGAACAAGCGCATTAAATGTCATTTCCATTGAGACATTTCTACTATTTTTAGACACGTGACTTTAAACTTGTAGGTTAGGGTGTGTCGCTTTTCTCAAGAGCATTCGAGTGCACTTGAGTTCACTTATATTCTCAACCGTTGCTTTTTATCTATCAATTTCCCTTTTGTTCTGGCATGTTGCTTGTTCTCCTCTAAATCAGGTTTCTTGACTTTTTAGGAGATTTTTTCGCCATTCCTGAGAGTCTGTTTCTACTCTGTGAGAATGATTTCCTTTCTTAGAGCTTTTACTTGAGCATTTGTCTTCTTTGGAACAAAGCTTTTCCCTTATGCGTTTAGTTTATAGCCTCTTCACCATGTTCCACTTCTCTAAGTACCATTCTACCCTGAGTTTATTTCCTCGTACCCAATCTTTTTGTTTGTTATGGCTCATATGAATGACCATTATGTAAATCTATCTAGTAATTATGGAAATAATGGTTTTTCCCTTTAGTTAGAACATAAAAATATGCTAACTCAGATTTCCACCATTCAGTTAATAGTCACCATGTTGCAGTTATTAAAAATGTATTTGATAGTTTTGAGTCGGAGAGATTTTTTAGTGGTTGATAGGGAAACTTCCATTGATGAGTTTTCCTTCGACGCTTACCTTTCTGATGAGTGTGTTTAAGGTGATTATGCAGTGAGTTACGTGCTTGCTCTCTCCACAGATATAGAGGATTTAGCTTTCTCTGCTTTGATTTCATCGATGATGGAAGTTGCTGCCCTGAACACAGAAGAGGCTCAAACTTTCATTAGGACCTACCATAACATTTATGGTTGGCATCTAAGTGGTGTCTAGATTAAGGATCATCTTAGGTATGGGACCCAGTCTGCTGGTGTCAATTGTCTAAAGCCATTCGATATCTTCTAGAATGAGGAGATACTTCCAAGGAGTTTTGAGCTTGTAGAGCCAGTTGATGCGAGCAAGTATAGTTGGATGGACTCTAAAATATTGGGAACCCCCTATATTTTATATAATCATGAAATTATGAGGGAGGCTAATATAGAGGTAGGTCGCCTATCTGATTGGTTGGTTATCCCTATGGAATTAGGCAAAAGAATTTGTAGTAGCTTTAGGGAATGCTCTATTCCTTTCTATGGGTGACTGTTCATTTGGATAAGTTTATGGTTGTCTTTGTCTGAGTTCGAAGTGGAGGTGTTGAGGTTTTTAAAGGTTTCCCCCTCACAGTTTCATCCTAGTGACTGGGCTTTTATAAGGGTGTTCCAACTCTAGACCAATTATCGATCTTGGAAGCACTCTTGCCGACTATTCTTCCATCTTTTTATTATGATACATAATTCTCAAAATAATAATCGGGATTAAAGGCTC
This sequence comes from Lathyrus sativus, assembly GCA_963859935.3. Classification (NCBI taxonomy): domain Eukaryota; kingdom Viridiplantae; phylum Streptophyta; class Magnoliopsida; order Fabales; family Fabaceae; genus Lathyrus; species Lathyrus sativus. Next base: position 541,365,796 of record OZ012739.1, on the reverse strand, counting down.
ATCCCAATGCACTATGAAGTTCCCTAGTTTGGCCATTGCACCAATAGTTGATATGATTTTTGGGATTGCTCCGTGTTGGTAAAACCCTATACTCTATGGAGCACTCCATGTTCTTCCAGATTCTAATGGGATTCCTCTCCCCACCAGCTTTCAAGGCTTTCCCTTAGTTTGTGCACATATAAGTTTCAAAAGTATTATGCTTGGGTACATTTCAAATGTGAGCCTCATGAGTATGTCATCTATTTGGATTCTCTTACTCCCAGTGAGATTAAGATGAAGAAATACCTTTCCGCTTTTTATGAGGGTACTGTTTATGAGGATGAGCTTGGTCCTTCATAGGTAAAACCCTTCATGCATAGGAAATGATCCATCGACACCCGTGATATTATGCGCATGACTAGTAGTATGGAAATAAAGGAGATTCTTGGTGAGGATAAAGTCATGCTCTTGTAAGATTTGTTTTTTAATGTCGGATGTTTGGTATTTTCAAATAAAATGAACTCCTTGAAGAAGGTTTTTGGCATTGCTAAAGTGTTAGAGGCTAAAGCTGCCATTACCACTTCTTCGACTTGGGTACCTACTCCTTCTCTAATTGGTTATGGTGTATCTTCTACTGTTTGATTCCTTTTGGATTCCTCTGGTCGAGATTAACCTTCTGTTAGGAATGCTATTGTAAGTGTAAAAAATTGGAATTCATTTCCTGCTTCCCGTAATAAGAGGGACCGAGATTAGAAACAAAGTTCTTAGAAATGAAAATTTATCAAACGAGCTCGATTGTTTAGGTGTGCTTCTGTCGGGTCATCTACACCCTTGCTTAAATTTCCGGCCATTCTTTCTTACCAGATTTTCCGCACTTCTCAAGAGGCTCCCGCTTCAATCTCTGAAGAAAAACTTGCATATCTCAAGAATCTTCTTGAGGTAGAGAATATGAAGCTTTTCTATGAGGTGACCTTATACACCTATTGGATGAATTCTCTGTTTTCCCTGAATGTTGCTGGCCGGAGTGTTTTTCTAGCGATTGGAAACCCCTACAAGGGAAGGGATACCTAGAAGGGTAAATCTGAGGAGCCCGAGTCTGAGAGACCCCAACTTCAGAAGAAATGACTGACTATTCAGAAAGAGGTTGATGAGCTGAAGTATCTTTAGGAGGAGGAAAAAGTGCATGGATCCTCTACTTCTCTTGCTGCAAAGGTTATAGAGCTTTAATCTTTTCTGGAGTTTGAGAAGAAGATTTGCAAGGAGGCTACCACAACTACTGATGACTTCTCATCAAGTGTACTGATAATGTCAAATTAATAAAACTAAAAATTGTATCTATATTCATTGTTATTTAACAAAGTTATGATTGTCAAATTAAAAGTAAAGATTAGGGGAGTTTGAGTTTTAATGCAAAAATCTAACTTGTTCAGAAATTAATGCGAGAAAGCAACTAGGATTTGTGTGAATCCCTTGTTTATCCATAATTGATGTTTAAATTCATTGTACAGAAGGTAAATTCGTTATATTTTCACAGCGAACTAACAAGACCATTGCACCTAATCCCTTTGTGTAAATCTCACTGACTTCTTCTAGAGGTCTCATATCTCTATTCAACCGATGTAAGTGAAGTGAGACTTTGTTACAATATGTTAATTCAAATGCCACTACTATAGGTCTCATATCCTTATTCAACTAGCGTAAGTAGATTAATTGCCCTATGTCAGACTCATAGGCTTAGGGTCAGTAATTCCTACTCGTCTAAAATCATACAATCAATGCGTCCAAACATAATAAGTGAGGGGGCGAGAAACGCAAGAAAAGGGGGTTTGAATTGAGTTTCCTCAAATTTTATATTTTCTCTTAATTCAAACTTCAATGGAAAAAAGAGAATAACAATAAATGAACACAATTATTTTTATCCTAGTTCACTATTAACAAAGTTACTCCAGTCCACCCACCAAGGTGATTTTGCCTTAGACAATGACTTAATCCAAAAATCTAGAAAGATTACAACCTCTAAGTGTTAGAAAACAACTTAGCCCCCTCAAGTATACAGATTAACGACTTAGTCACTTGAGGAACAATCACTTTGAAAAGTGTTACAAATGTGTATAAGAGATGCTTCTAAACAAGCATATTACACAAGTTTAAGTACAATAACACAAAAGTGTTTTCTAGCAAGATATGAACAACAATTCCTAGCTAATATACAAAATTATCTTGAGAATAATCTTCAAGATATTTGCATTGCATCAGCATGAGTTTTGTTGCTTAAAAGTTTCTTTAAAGGCTTATCTCTTTTTCTTTTAGAGCAGCGCTCTATATTTGTTTGAGCTACAAACATCTTCTTTTTGAGCTTACATCTTGGTGTTTGCTTCCGCTTCGCACACATACTATTGTGTTTTCTTCAGCTCTCTTTTTTCTTCTTTTAGATGAGCTCACATTTCTTCTCTTTGGGTCTTCTAGCTCTCAGCACACCATCTCTCTTTATTTGTCGTCACTCGTCACTATCCATCATTTTCTTCAAGCGTTCAGATCTTCAATATATAGAGCTTGAGAATAGATCCATTGGAGGGTATAATATGAAACAAATTCCAATTATAATTTTACAATGTTCTCTTGAAGGAATGGTCACATCATAATACAAAAATAAATTTTCCTTACGCCACCTTATCGAGGTAGAGGTCACAAACTATTTTGTACTTTTATATTCAGCATATTATCCAACCATTCTTGATGTTTTGTCTTCTAATTCTTCAGAGGCTTCAGATGTATATTTGATGAAGCATATTGTAGAGAGATTAATACTTTTAACTTAAGAATCTAAGTCTCCAGAGTCTCAGACCTTCGTTCAGCAGAACCTTATCTTAAGAGTCTTCATCACTTGGTCTTTAGAAGTGATGTCTTCAGAAACTTCAGAACTTATTCAACAGAACCCCGTCTTCAGAATCTTTAGAACTTGTTCAACACATACTTGTATTCAGAGTCTTCAGAACTTCGTTCAACAAAACCTTGTCATCAGAATCTTTAGATCTTTGTTGCAATAGAAATGATGTCTTTAGAAACTTCAGAACTTGTTCAACAGAACCTTGTCTTAAGAACCTTCAGAACTTAGAGCATTAAAAATGGTATCTTCTGAATCTTCAGAACTTGTTCATCAGAATCTTGTCTTTAAAAACTTCATAACTTAGATCATTTAGAAGCACATCTCTTAGAAAGCCTTAGAGGCTTTACACACAAAGTAATGATCAGAAGCTCTAGTACTAACATTCTTCAGAACCGTTACATTAGGAGCATTCTTGAAACTTGACTTTAACAAGGAACACCATATGTTTTCTTCCAGAGTATTTAGATCAGAGTATGATGAGTTCACGCGCCTTTCACGGAAGGAATCGTCACATCATAATACAAAAAGTTATCCTTGCACCACCTAGTATAAATAGAGGTCACAGACTATTTTGCACTTTTATATTCGACGTTTTTTTCAACCATTCTTGATCTTCTATCTTCTAATTCTACAGAGACTTCAAATGTGTATTTGATGAAGCATGTTGTAGAGATATCAATACTTGTAACTTCAGAACCTAAGTCTTCAGAATCCCAGATCTTCATTCAGCAGAACTATCTTAAGAGTCTTCAACATTTGATCTTTAGAATGATGTCTTCAAAGACTTCAGAGCTTGTTCAACAGAAACTTGTCTTTAGAATCTTCAGAACTATTTCAAGACATATTTGTTTTCATAATCTTCCGAACTTCGTTCAATAGAACCTTGTCTTTAGAATCTTCATAACTTCGTTCAACAGAACATTGTCTTCAGAAATGATGTCTTTAGAATCTTCAGAACTTCGTTCAGCAGAACCTTGTCTTCAGAAGCTTCAAAACTTGAACTTCAGAAATGATGTTCTTAGAATCTTCAGAACTTCGTTCAATAGAACCTTATCTTCAGAAACTTCAGAACTTGTAGCGATAGAAACACATCTTTTAGAAAGCCTTCAAGGCTTAATAACAAAGTCTCAATCAGAAGTTTTAGAACAGACGTTCTTCAGAACCGCCGTATTAAAAAGCATTTCTGAATATTGACTTTAACTTGTACACAACATATGTGTTTTTTCCAAAGTGTTTAGATCATAGTTCGATGACGTCACACGCCTTTCTATGAGATTCAGATCCTGTTTAGGAAAAGCTACACACTAGACAGAAATCAGAGTAACGAATTGTTCTTTAAGATAACATGTGTAGTTATCATCAAAACTTAAGGCCATATGTAGAACCACTATTGTTCTTACAAAAGAGACTTAACATCACATTTTCCCCTCTTTCCTAGCTCCACCTACGTATACGAACAAACATAAAATCATTGTTGTTGGTTTTTTCAACAACAATCATTGGGTGCTGATTTTTTCAACAACAATCATTGGGTTCAGGTAAAGTTAAAACTTGATTGTACATTACCTCCCGTCACCGACTGTTGGAGACAATATTGTACTGAAGATGCAAAAATATGAGAATCAGCATATGCGAGACGCATTAGGCATTGCAAAGATGAAGTTAAGAAGTCATCATAATTTGTTTTGTATTCTTATATGTAGCACAATTTTATTATGTATATATTTCATCAGGTAGTTTTTTTATTGAATCAATTATTCTAGAAAAATTAATGCAGAAAAAAATGAACAATTTTCACCCATTGTATATCGAAAAATTTCTAAATTTTTGTGAAAAATATTAAAAATTTCACAATTTCCAAAATTTAGTCGAATTTTCTGAAAATTTCACAATTTCTAATAAAATATTGCATATCTACATCGGCAGGAGCGGATGCACGTGTTAGGGAAAGGGGGGTTTGCGTTCAATATTATTTTATTTTATTTTTTATTTAATAAATAATTTGTATTTTAATTTGATAACAAATAAGTATTTTGTTATATATTTTTAAACCCATGAAATTGTTGTTTTATTTTAATTTTAAACCGCTCAATAATGTTTTAATATAAATTTTACAAAATTAATAGTGATATAGTTTAGTTTTATATCATAAAGATAACCTGTGTAAAACTTTATAATATGAATATAAAAGATTTTGTTCTCTTATTTTAATTCACTTAGAAAATTGATCTTTATCTTTTAAATTAAAATAATTTTGATCTTTCATATTTGTATTTAAAGTTGAAGTGTCATTTCTGAAACTTCACATATTATGGAAATCAAAGTTTATTAAATTTAAAATACAATAGACTAATTTTTTTGGATGAGATAAAATATGAGGAATATAGTTGTAATTAAACTAATATAAAATTCTTTGACATATTATAATATTTTAAATTATTTTTTTCCCAATTAAATATGATTTTTGGATCTGATATTTCAGAAGTTCTAATATTAATATTTTAAAATTTTTAAATTGTCGATACTTTTATCTTTGTTTTCATTAAAAAAAATTTTTTTTTATAAATTTTAAAAATATCAATATTTGATGAAGGATATAACCGTAAAATTGCTTAAATGTGGGGTATCCGTAACTAGTAAGATACACGTGCTTTCGCACAAGTAAAATTATTTGATACGGTACTAAATATATTTAAATGTATATATAAATTTGGTACGATATAAAATGTATTTATATATGTATCTAAATTTGAAATTAACTATTAATTTTAAAATAAACAATAATTATACAAATTCAATTGTATTAAAATACAAAGAGAAAAAAGGGACTCGTGAAATAATTTTTTTTTTTAATATTTGAAAAATAAGAATTTTATCTTTTAAATTAAGGTAATTATTTATTAAAATAAAATATGTATTGTGCTGATAGTGACCCGTAAAAAATTACCGTAAAATTGATTAAAAAAATACCGTAAAATTGAAATAATAAAAAAAGATATAATTCTTAATTACAAATAAAAACAACAAAAATGAAAGTAAGATAGTTATTATATATCATTATCAACAATTGTATTATTATTAAGTAAGATAGCCTAAAATAAAGTCACGAAGAGTAGTCATTTCACCTATACTTATTACTACTGTTGTGACCTAAACCTGAACCTTTACTTTTATACTCTTTAGGTTGATGAAGAGTTATGTTGTTGTTTGCCTACAAGTTTCAAAGAAAATAAAAATAATTAGAATAAATTATTGTCACAATCATAATAAAAAAACAAAAAAAAAATTAGAATAAAAAATTGAATATGAATATCGTAAAAAAAACATAAATATAAGAAAAAGAACTTTAGACGATTCTTCATCTCACATGGTAAAACTCTTGGGTCAATATTCCTAAATAATAAATTTATTCAAAATAAATAAATAAAATGTTTAAAAACATCCATGAATAAAGGAAAGAAACAATAGTATTTTTAAAAAAAACTAATGTTGATGAGAATCCATATCATAATTTTATCAAATATATGGTGTGGTGTACATATAGAAAACTGAAAAAGTGAGAAATAATATGACTTCCTCTTTTTTCTCGTTTAGAAAGAAATTGCAGCAGCTATTGTTCATTTTCATCATCTTAAATTTAAAATAAGATAAAAAAACTCTCCAAAATCATTTTAACAACATCAACTAAAATAGAAGTCACACAACTCTTTCTTATCTATCTTTTCTTATGGTCGATCGTTGATGATGGTGGTTGTTGGGGTTGGCCGCGCACTGTTCACGGTGGTGGTGAGGAGTGTTTCAAAAATGGTGGTTCTATGTTGTATTATTGTGGTGTGTTATTTGTGATGAAGATGAAGAAGATAGTGATGATGTTGTATTGTTTGTAATGAAAATAAAGATGATGAAATTGTTGGGTTTATGTTGTGGTTTGATGAAAGTGACGAAGGTTGTGTTAATGAGTTTTGGTTTAGAGTAGATAAGAGTTATAGTTTATGTTGTTGTTTGATGTGTATAGAAAGTTTAAGGTTGTGCTTTGAAGTTTGGAGGAAGAGGATGAGATTGGTGTAGTTGTGTAGATGTAGATTATGTGAGATAGTGATGAATGGAAAGGAGAGAGTAAGTGTTTGTGTTTTGTTGTTGATGAAGATGAGATATTTGGTATATGAGAGAATAGTGAAGAGATATTTTGGTTTATGAGAGAATGGTGAGGAGATAGTTTACTGTCATAAAAGAGAACAGAGGAGCGTGTTTTGTGAGGAAAACTGATAAAGTAGGTGATAGAATGAATGAATAATGAAAAAGTGGAAAACTGTAAAATTTTGAATTTTAAAAACAGAGAGTAGGCATAAGAGTAATTATGTCATCCGATGAATTAATAGTTTTGGAAAAAATATTTACTATCATGTAGACAAATAATTGGTTGACACGTGGACAACAAAGAGAAGGAAGTAATAAATAAAATATGTCTTTTGTTAATAACTAAAAAAAGCCTTTTGCAAGTGTAAAATAATTTTACTAAAATGGTAATTTAGAAAAACCACTCAATAGTTTAGATAGATAGTAGAAGAGGCAAGTTAAATGCTACCGTACTTCGGTTTTTTTCTATGCACCCACTAAAACACAAAAAGTCTGCGCAATTTGATCGATTTGGTTCGATTCAGTAGATCACGTCCACCCTAAACAGGACTATACATAGGTTAAATAAAAAATATTAAAAGTTTATATAAGTAAATATATTAAAAATAGTTGACCCGTCAAAATATACGTACTCCTCTTCTTGTTTGGTGGCGTGCTGTCTATGTTGCAGTGTTACAACAGATATCAGAATCGGAGTGGAAGTGAACGGATAGATTAAAAATGGAAGCGCTTGTATGCAGAAAATTGGGTGACCCAACGGTCACCGTGGAAGCCGATAACAGCTCAATCTTTTTATCCAAGAATCACCCAATCCCTCACTTGAATTCTCCTACATCGGTCAGAGTTAGGATCAAAGCCACGAGCTTGAATTTCGCTAATTATTTGCAGATTCTTGGCAAGTATCAGGAGAAACCACCTTTGCCGTTCATTCCTGGATCCGATTTTTCAGGCATCGTTGATTCCGTTGGCCCCAAAGTTACCAATTTCCGTGTTGGAGATCCTGTTTGTTCCTTCGCCGCTCTTGGATCGTATGCTCAGTATATAGTTGTTGATCAGAACGAGTTGTGAGATTCTGTTCATCCTCTTCTCGTTTTATTATTCATTTTTTTTCAAATTATTACTAATATCAGTGCTTCATAACGTCTTAAAATGAATTGATCAATAAACTTGAGTGTAAAAATTGACACAAACACGGACTCCAACACTAACACCGGGACATGACACTAACACCGTTCCCACTACATATATAATAGTATTTGAACTAAAAGTGTCTGTGCTTCGTAGTTTAAATTTGTATGCCTACTCTTAGGGGTGTCCGTAGCTTAAATTTTTATTTCCTCAAGTCATGTTTGTAAACTTTTTGACTTTGAAGGTTTCGGGTGCCGGAAGGTTGTGATTTGGTTGCTGCTGGAGCACTTGCTGTGGCATTTGGGACTTCTCATGTCGCACTTGCTCATAGAGCTCAGTTGAAATCTGGTCAGGTATGATATTATGTTGTTTTATTTCACTTGTTGTTTGGTAATGTGTGTACTTTCTTTTTGTTGTTGGGATCGAGTGAGGTTGTGGAATTGTTTGTAGGTATTGTTGGTTTTGGGTGCAGCAGGAGGTGTGGGTCTTGCAGCTGTGCAAATTGGGAAAGCATGTGGAGCCATTGTCATTGCTGTTGCTAGGTACTCTTTTTCTTTTGTATTTTTGTGTGCATAATGGCATTATGCTTTGAGTAGGGTTCAGTTTGGATTTGCTTCTAGGCTTCTTGCTCTCATGAGTTTCTTAACTAAAATTAATTTATAGATCTCTATTTACAGAAAAGTCTTTGCAAAACTATAGTTGTTTCATGGATAATGTTAAATGAGAGAGTTTCTGAACAATATTGAGATGTGTAAGTTAAGTTGACTTCAACTTATATAATGAGAAGCATTTTGTTAAGAAGTCTCACATTGAATGTGATATGACATCAAAGTTGTGTTTGAGTACAAGACATTTTTCACCTTACAACTCAATTTTATTAGAATGAGTTAGCCCAATAAAAAAATCCCAACATGGTATAAGAGCCTATCAAGATCCAATAAACCACCCTCTAAAGTCAATCGGGTCGTGTTCCATATATCTAGTTCTAGGCGTGCGCCGGAGGTTGAAAAGTCTCACTTCCATATGTGTTTATAAGTAGGAGGCATCCCTCTCCTCAAAGGTTGGTTTTATAGGGGTTATCTAGCCCAATAAAAAAACCTTAGTTTCATTTAAAAACACAGTTTTATTGCATGATTCTTTTAATGTTTTTTTAAATGTTTGTACAAACATTCTCTAGATCTCTGTATTTTAATATCTAACTTGGTATCCGTTGGAGTTGAGCGTTTCTTGTTTTGCATTATCTGGTGTCAGGGGAGCTGAAAAGGTGCAGCTCTTGAAATCACTTGGTGTTGATCATGTGGTGGACTTGGGTAATGAAAATGTCATTGAGAGTGTCAAAGAGTTCCTCAAGGTCAGAAGGCTTAAAGGAGTTGATGTCCTGTATGACCCAGTTGGAGGCAAGCTTACCAAAGAATCTTTGAAGGTTCTGAAATGGGGAGCTCACATTCTAATAATTGGGTTTGCAAGTGGAGAAATTCCTGTCATCCCTGCTAACATAGCTCTTGTTAAGGTACATCAAGAATGGAGTTTCAGATTATGCAATTATCTTGTCTTGCTTGGTCACTAAATAACTTCATGCCTGATTTCTTGTTTCTTGACCTTATCATGCTTTATTCACATAGATTTTGAATTTAAAATTACATTAATATAAGAATCAATTGGGAAGAGATATTGGAGGGATTACATCTCCCATCAATATTGATTTGATCTCTCTTTCCTTTAAGAAAATGATGCTGAAAAATTCCTTCTTAAATACTATTCTTACTTTATGCTATGTATCTAAAGCAGCACAAAACCCAAAGCCAAACAAAATGTCAATATAATATTGTCCTTTTCTATCTCATCAGTCATCACTAAACAACTGACCTATGGTTCTATTTCAAGATTGTGAGTTGTGATATTTACCTGCTAAATGAAACTTTAGGATTATAAAGTACATAAACACCATTGTGATGAAATTGCTGCAACACTTTTATGGCTAAAAATTTTACAACTAGCAGAACTAAACTAGTGTTATCTTTGGATCTGCAAACGTCTGTTGAGTCCTTTCTTTTCCATTGCCCTTATTGCATATTTATATTAATTATGCTATAGCTGGTATTAATTGTTGGATATTGTTCTTTTTTTTTTGGATTACAATCACTGGCAGAATTGGACAATACATGGGCTTTATTGGGGTAGTTATAAGATACACCGCCCAGCTGTTCTTGAAGATTCTGTCAAGGAGCTACTGTCATGGTTGGCAAAAGGCTTGATTTCCATTCACATTTCTCATTCATACAGCTTGTCAGAGGTCAGAAATTCCCTTGTCTTGGCTGTTCTAATAATTTGTCTATTTCTTTCTCTTTTCTCTAATTCAATGTACATTCAAAGTTTGATCTATTTGTTAAAAGAAATGTCACTACTGCTATAGCTCTTTGAAGGAAATTATTTGCTTTAGAGATTTCACTATTTACTACATCTAAATCAGCATATGATTAATGGTCTAATTCAGGTTCAGTATTGAGTTTAGTTAAAATGGGTGGTTCTCATAGTATATCGTTCAAAGTTAGTTTTTCATTGGGTTCTATTTTATCAGGTTAAAGTTAGTGTGATTAGTGGGAAAATTGGAAAGGTTACACATAATCTTGCAATTTAGATATTAAACTTGAAGACAACATTTATCGAATTACATGGCATACTACTTTTGACATCAATGGATAATTGTAAATATGATTAACTTTATATATCCATCTATTCTCGTTAGTTTTTGATGTTTTAGTGAATATTTCATGGATGAAGTTTGTGTTATTTTATTTATTCACTATTTAGTTTAAGTTTGATGCACTGTATAACTGACTGATAATAATATTTGTATTCATCATTATATTTATCTTTTTTAGAACTGAAAAATTAAATTTTCTTTTTCTCTTTCTCTCTCCGAAATGGACTCTCAAATACTTAAGGGGATCCAAACTCAAAAATTTGTACCATTTGTCTAATTAACTGTACATCTCTGTACTTCATTGATGTTTAACAGAGGGCTAATCCTAAATGATGGTGTAATTTTTTTGTCAATGCAGGCCAACCTTGCCTTCTCAGCCATCAAAGAAAGGAAAGTTATCGGGAAAGTGATGCTTGTATTTGATGAGAAAACTACAAGATCTAAGCTATGATCTTGCTAAAACTATGCTATTTAGTTGATGAAATACTTCTGGGCACTCAAAATCAGAGGTTCATATTGGAGACCAGGGAGATGCTAGAATGAAAAGAAACCAAATAAGGAAGGAGCAATAACTGCCAAAACGCTGTATGACAGCAATGCTATTTAATAAAATACAATTGAGGTGCTAGCTTAGGACGAGTTTAGTATTGTAACTTCAAGGTATCGAGTTTAAACATTCATGGAGACGGTTACAAAATGTCCATTTGTACCCCTTGCAATGTGGTCAATGCACGTTCATTTATCCTTTTATATTTGTTAAAAATTAAAGTGTCAGTTTAAGCATCTGGCTTTCCTAAAGATGAGCATTACCATGAATGGTTTACTTCTGAATGATATTCTCAATCAAGAATCAGATCATAGATAAAGCAACATATTGCGTACAAACAGCTCCCATGTTGCCTCTAGTTAGTTACTGAGAGGAATCCCAACACCTCTAAGTTTCACATGTTTTATATTACAATTCAAAACGGGGATAACAATATCGAGTCGTGTTTGGAAGAGTGTTTTAAGGTTGTTTTATAGAAAATAACTGTCATATCATTCTCAGAACCGTGGCAAATGTATTCCCCTATGAAGTACACAATCATCTCACATTGATCCGTGCATGGTCGTATGCTTGTTTAAGCATATAGGCTTGACGTTTAACTAGTTCTTCTAGGCCTACTATCACTATCATCAAGCCTATCAGTTACTTTTCTCTCTTTCCAAGCTTCTCAAGCTCTCTCACTTTTCCTACTAACTATGAGAAATGAAGAAAAAGGAAAGTTGGTTAAGACATGTAGTAAACTTGTTTGTCATTTTGTGAAACCAATATGGGTAATAACCCTTCTTCCCATAATGAGGTAATTTCATTCACAAATATGACAGCTTACATATAATTTTATAGTTACTTATTGTTTGCTAAATCTCTGCTCAATTTTATTAACAATTTATATGAACATTATGTTACCATGAACAGCATACATCAAAGGTTGTTAACATGGAGAATGACATGATATAACATACAGTTCAGCATGACATGATATAACAGACAGTTCAGCATGACCAACCAAATGTATGCATGAAAGGCTCATTATAGTTCACATGGTATGTTTGAATAAGTTATACAAGCTATCAATTCTCATCAAGGGAATTGCTCACTAGACCAATATATAAGCATACCAAACTTTTGAAAATAAAAAATTATCCTTTATATGTTCGGAGATGTATCTTTGTATGATATTTAGTGTATTCGGAGATGCATCTCTGAATTGTCCCTTGAAATTTTTTGAAAGCGTTGAAAATATAAAGAGAGAATTATTGCAAAGATGCATATTTAGAATCATTGTTGAATCATATCAGAACTACATCATTGTCCAAACATTTCATTTTTGTGATGCTAACTTATATTAACGTAAAATCAAAGGAAAATGTTGTTAAGTTAAAAGGAAAGTGAAAATGCACACATTAGTCAAAAAAGTAAAAATAAAAAATAAAAAATTCATATATAACATTCCAATATAAACTACTGGGTATGTCTAACTGTCGACTTCCTCCGTTGCCTGTACTGCATGACATTCTACAATTTGGAAATCATGTTTTTCACTAGGGACAACTAGGAACTGTCATCCTCAAAGAGTTTTGACTCTATGGTTGATATACCCATATCTGCAACACGCCAACATACTGTCGTCACGTTCTTTGCCTTCTCATCCCAAACCTCAAGTACCTCCTGGTTAGCTGGCCTGAGTGGTTCTCCAAGAGCATTTGGTGTCATGATAGGGTGTGACACCATATAGAACTATGTCATGTAGCCCTCAACACAAGTCTAGTGTACATGAGATGACTCCGACGATACTCATCAAGTACCAGGTGACTCTCGAAATCATCCAGTATTGGTTGTAGATCTATGCGACACACGCCAGGAGGAGAGGGCTTAAAGGGAGGTCTCAGAATAATTTGCAAGTAGTCAAACTGATGCATCACTCGTTCGAGTATATAGAGATACAAGAAAATGACGTCAAACTGATGTGTCTGACAGTGACCCTCGTATGGGCAGAACCAAACGTCATCTAGTACCATACGACCAAGAGAGACTTTTAATGGCTCGACCACACCATTCCCCTTGTAGGAAACAAAAGTGGTTGCACGAGGTCAATCCTCTTTGTAGTTGATGATACTCTATCATTGCATGTTTTCATCGAAAAAATTTATCAAAACAAGTTAAAGAGGAGCAAAAATGAAGAATAAAGACCAAAGAAAGATGTAAAAATGACTAAGTATGAAGAATTAAGGACTTGGTAAAAATTAGATGGAAAAGGAGCAAACATCGTGCAACTAATGGAATAATCACGCACAACATCGCGCGCGTGATAGAAAAGTATTGTCAGCATCGCACGCACAATGCAAGTTATCATGCGTGTGATAGGTCTTTTTTTGGGCCTATTCTAACGCGTTCTGGACTGAGTTGACTAATATAAAAAGGGAGTTTTTGTTATCTTTTGAAGGGTTATGTGATTTTAGACTGAAAGTGACGATAAAGAGCACCAAAAGGGCGATTTTAAGAGTATTGGAAGCCATTTGTGACTAGTTCTTTAAGGATTTTCAAATGCAATCTCCATCTAATCATTTGGTATTTGATGGTATTGTTAAGAGTAGCTAAACATCTCTAAGTTAGGTTTTATTTGATGAACTTATTTTGAACCTGTTGGGACCTATATTTAATTTGTCATTGCATGAATAATTGGAGTTATATTTCTATTCAATTGCTTTTTTTTGCTTAATTTTTTTAATGTGAGATACTTTTTTAATCTGATCTTGGGTACATAGGAAATACTGGCCATTAGTCTATGTGTTGGAACTAGGACTTAGTTGTACTTACGCTGGTTGAATAGGGATAGGAGCCCCCGAGTAGTGGCATTTGAATTAACATTTTATTGCATTCTCTAATTTCAATTACACTGGTTAAATAGGGATAAGAGACCCTGAATGGTAATTAGGAGATATACACCAAGGGATTGTGTATAGTGATTGTGTTAATTCTCCGTAGAAATATAATAACTTTCTCATTCATGTAATGCATTAGACATCAACAGAGGAGAAATAAGAGATTTTATACAAAACATGACTGCTTTCATATTATTTTAGAACAAGTTTTATTTTTCGCATTCAAACTTACCCCCTCCCAATTATTACTTTTTATACTTGCACAATTATTGTTTTGTTAAATAGAAATTCCTATGGAGTCAATATATTTTTATTACTGTGACATTATCGGTACACTTGTTGAGAAGTCATTAAGTTTTAGGAGCCGTTGTCGGAGACTGTTGATAATTTCGACAAGGCAACGCTTATGCAGTGTTTTAATTCCTTTTATTTTAATTTTACAATAGTTAATTCATTTTTATTTTTTTATTTGCAACACTATTGTGGGTATTTATTTTTTGTTGGTGCATTTTAGGTTTAAGGCATAGAGAAACCCACCATGGTAGAACCAACAACATAAACTATGGGGGACTACTACAGGCCTACTAATGCAACACAAGTTTCTCTGGGTTTTGTCCCAGTCACCCTAGTAAATTTCAATATCAAATACTTTGTGCTTTAAAATCTTAGAGATAAGAAATTTGGCGAGAATGCGACAAGTGCCCCATAGAAACATCTAGCACGGTTGTACAAGACAATATATGTGTCAACCAAAAGGTATTATCGAGGATCAGGATAAACTAAAATTATTCAGCTTCTCCTTGGTTGAGAGAGCGAAGGATTGGTTATTGTACCTTCCAAACAGGGTAATCAGAACTTGGAGAAAATTGGAAGACAAATTTTTGGAAAGATTCTTCACTACAACACAATTCACTGAAAGGAAGACTGAAATTACACACTTCGAGCAGCAAGAAACAAAATCTCTCTATGATTCTTGGGAGAGGTTTAAGTTATTGTTGCGCAAATGTCCTAATCATAATATGAGCAGTATGGAACAAATGCAGAGTTTTATCAAGGGTTTACAAACGCAAGCACAAATGCTTTTAGATGCATCCTTCGGGGATACAATCAGAACACTAACCGAACCTCAGGTAAAAAAGCTGATTGAGAAAATGGGCTTAAATAAATAAAACTTTGCAAATACGAGAGGCCTTAAATATGCAGAAATAAATAGTAGAACTCATAGTGAGTTGACGTTAGGAGGTTAGGAAGAGCTTCTCAAAAATCTAGAATTGTTGAACCAAAAGTTGAATGTAATAAGTATAACTCAGGAGTCTTCAAATGTGGTAGTATTCTTATTGTGTGCTAATTATGGGAAAGAACATTTTGTAGGTAACTGTGCCAAAGAAACTGCTAGAAGAAGTACAAGATATAACCATAAATTCACATCATGGATCGCTATAAACGGGTGTGGAAGTCAAGATCTCCTTGTTGGAAGAAACACTAGCTCAATTTATGCTGGTACCCCAAAATGAATTTTTGAAGGTTAATAGTACATAACTTTTTGAATGAAAGGCACGAGGAGTTAATGAAAAGACTGGAAGAGAAAATGTTGAGTGTATATCAGCAAATCACATCACTAGAAAAGGAAACAGGAAATTGTGACACGATAGAATTTAGAAATCACACAGTTCCCTCTGTTCCTAGTGTGAACAAGCAGAAAAAGTTTATGGAAAAAAGCAGTGAGAAAAATGATGAACCAAAAACCAAACCTACAAAGGATGAAGTGTCGAGTGAAACTATTGTGAGGGGAGAGACACTTGACAAATTCGTTGATAAAGACTCGCCTTTTAGGAGAACAAAAAAGCAAATCATGAATGAACCAACTTCTGACCTATCCGATTACATCAAACAACCTTACTATTTCATTAAGAAGAAGCTGAAGAGAGAGATGGAAGTGGATTAGTTTAAAATGTTCATGGAGATGCTCACAGTGTTACAAGTAAATATTGTGTTTCGTGATGCTCTGGAACAAATGCCCGTCTATGCCAAATTCGTGATCCTCTTAGTCATCTGGCGAACAAAACTATTCCCTCCAAATTATTTGAATTTCAAATCTTCAGAAAAACTACCCAACAGTAGAACGGTCGAAACCCTTGTGATTTTTCTTCAAGTCTGGTACGTGCTTCGACTACTCCCCCTTAGCTGTCTCACATCCTTCGACCAACTCTCGCCTCCAAATAACTTTTAATGCTTCTCCTTAGATTTATTTATTTTGCAAGAGGCGTCGAATTTAGGAGCTAACACCCATACCTTAGTTGTCGACTCAAATCCTTCTCAAATCTTTCAGGGAACCTTTTGAAACTTTTGCCTCCAATCTTCCTCCTCAGAGCTCTGGCCTCAATTCTCTTCACGGTCTAACAAATGAATCCTAATCCCTTCATAATTTTCTTTTTGTTAAACCTAGACTTGGGCCTCGCAATTTGGGCTTTTCCCATAATACCCTCATAACTCCTCATACTTGTCCAATTTGTCCTTATTTCACTTATATTTATTTTAATTAATAATAATATAAATATATTCATATTATATATTATTATTCAAAATAAATAACCCAAATTTCGTTAGTTCCCAATATTCCACAAAACCACCGAAAATCACCGAAAAATGAATATTCTTAATTAAATAAATAAATTAAAATATTCCAATTAAATTGGGGTGTTACAACTCTCTCCCACTTAAAAGAATTTTCGTCCTCGAAAATTACCTCAAGAAAACAGAGTTGGATACGACTCCTTCATCTGATCTTCACGTTCCCAAGTCCAACTTTCTCCAGCTGGTCCTCCCAAAACTACATTTTTCAAGGAAATCTCTTTACCTCGAAGTTGCTTCTCGTTCATCAATCCGAACTGGAAATGCCTCAACAGTCAAATTATCTCTCACTTGTACATCATCCATCCGAATCACATGAACCACATCATGCAAATTCACAAGCGACGGCACAGAGGACGTTTTTCTTCTGTGTGTCTTCACAAAGGATGCTGAAGAGGAGAGCACTTCTGAAGATGTCTACTTTCTTGCAGGTTCTTCAGCTGATGTCTTGCTTTGATTTGCTTGAGTTGTTGCATTCAGTAGTGCTACCTTCTTGAAATCTCTCTTTGGAACCCAAATCTGCTTCTGCTTATACATCATGGTGTTTTAGGGATTAAGTGGTGATGGAAGAAAGCTTACTAGATTCCTTTTATAGACGTATTACATTTATTGTCTTGAGTTTAATATAATTTAAGTACTGATTAAATCAACATTTTAATAATGACTCTTGGTAATGTAATCTAATTTATTAAGATTCTCTAAATATGTACGATTTTATGATTGATCTGTTCTAACTGTCGTTTCTATGTCGCTTTCACTTTATTAAGTGTACCTTCAAAAATTCTAAAGAAAAGTTCTGGAATGTAAATGCTTGATAAAGAAGTATTGGTCTGAAAAACTTTTCATTAACTAAATGAGGATTACAACTTTTTAACAACAAAAAAAAGGTTACAAGATGATGTCGAGAATTCATTCCTAGCCATTACATCACGTGCCCAGCGACGTCCACTGTTGTTATAGTCCACCTTATCATCCTCTAAATCAATCACTTCTTCTTCTTTTATATCTGGAAGAGAGCGGTTGAACGACTTGTTGACCCTCATTTTCTTCTTCTTTGATCTCTTCATGCTTCTTCTCTGAGGCTTCAAGGCAGCTACTCTTGAACCACCTTCTGAAGGTCGTTCAGGTGCTGCTGAAGTAGCTTCTTCAGAAGAAAGTTGTGTTGAGAGCAGAGGTACAATTTTAGAGGACTCAGAAGCAGCTCTCCTCTAAGGGGATTGGATAAAAATGATTTAGGAGTGAGATGTTTTTATAATGATATCTATGGATATCAAGTGTCTAAAATTAATCCTTGTTTAATTCATGGAACAACAACGACCACTAAGACTTCAATGTGTGCACTTTACAAACCTTAATGACTCTTATGACTTTATTACTCTTCCTTCTTAGAAACTGATCTTGTAATAGATGATTTGAGTTACATTTATTAGTGATATTTTTTTTTCTCTTTCCTTCTTTTCTTTTTATTCTTTTTTATGTGACAAAAAGAGGAGAAATAATAGTAAGTATTTAAGTGGAAACTAAACCCATTGAATACATATTGGTCATTATTTTTATGTTACTTGCCCAGGGTGTATTTTGAATTTCTTATACATAGATCTAAGTATGAGCTTACAAACCTCATACTTAGCCTATCAAACCCAGAATGAGCTTACAAATATTCTGGTGTTGCAAAAGAAAGTTAAAAAGGGCGACATATTTTAACTCTCTTGTACATAATGTTAAGATAGAGATTACAAACCTCTGACTTAGCCTATGAGACTCAGAAGGATCTTACAAACCTTGTATTCTGGTGTTGCCAAAAGGAGTTAAAATGGAGTCATTGTAGTGTTCTTAAATATGGAACTAAGGGGGAGCTTACAAACCTCGGACCCTGATGTTGCTAAGAAGACTAGTTTATTTTTCTTGAAAAATAGTTCTTAATGGTAGAATAAGCTCAGCTTCTGAACTATCAGACTTAGGGGGAGCTTACAAATCTCATACCCTGTTGTTGCAGAGAAAATTAAATGCCTAACATTGTCCTTTAAATATTTATGTTATTCATCATCAAAAAGAGGGAGATTGTTAGAACAAGATTTGTTCTTGATATATTCTCTTTTAGTTTTGATGATAACAAAAGTATTAAAAGAACAATGATTTATCTGATATGTGTTTTATTTATGCAGATTCTTGTACATAAATAATCAGAATCTGTTTACTTAAGATACACTTGGAGTTGCTTCATTGCTAGCTTCTGGTGGCAGAGTCTGAAGAATAATTTCTAGTGTGGTTTGACGAAGATTTTGAACTGAAGGTCTCAACATTCAGACGAGTTTATACACTTAGTAATTATATATCAGCTTTTGGTACCATTCAGAGTTGGTGATAAAGTTGTGGACTATCTGTACTACTGAAAGCATGTTGCATTGTCTTATCAGTCTGTCAGCTCGAGTCTACAAGATTGCAAGGCTCAAGAAAAGCTGGTATGTTCAATGGATGTCTGCTCCTAATAACTCTATTAGTACAGAGTCTCTTGAAGACTCAAAGGTTAAACGTGTTACACAAAGGATTCATAAATTTGATGTGCATCCATCTTCAACGTCTCTTGTACTATGGCGTAACAACAAAGACACTTCATCAAGTCACCTTCTCAACGACTAGTTTCTAGAAAGGTTATATATATGACTGAAGATCCAAGCCTTAATTTTTAACAAGGATTCTTCTGTTGAAGGAGTAGTAAGATCAAGCAGTTATTAACTATATGTAATATGCAGATTTTCTGTTGTAGGTTGTAATTGTAAAAGCCTTAAGATTTCTTACCCGTGTATATATTAGAAATCTTAAGTGCTTTAGGTCTTTGTTATGGTGATCTCTCGTACCTTTGATACTTGCATCATCTATACGTTGTTCTCTATTCTGCTAAGCCTTCAATAGTTTAGATTAAGTCTTCTGCTATGTGCTAGAGCAAAAAGTCTTGTCTCATTGGGATTCAAGCAAAAAGTCTTGAGCCAAGATGCTTAAGCCACGTAAGTCTCATTGCTTAAGTGCTTGAGCTCTAAAAGTCTTATTCAACTAGTTTGATTGAGAAAAAACAAAGTATTAGACATGTGCTCTATGCAAAGGTAAGTCTCAGCCAGAAGACAGGTGAGCAAGCGGCTCAATCTGATGGTGCAAGCAATAGAAGTCTTAGACATGAGCTCTAAGCAAAGGAAAGTCTCAGCCAGAAGACAGATGAGCAGGCAGCTCAGTCTGATGGTGTGAGCAAGGAAATTCTTATACATGTTCTCTAAGAAAAGGTAAGTCTCAACCAGATGGCAGATGAGCAAGCGACTCAGTTTGATGGTGTGAGCAAAGGGTAAGTCTTAGACATGTGCTCTAAGTAAGGGAAGTCTCAGACAGTTGGTCTGAGCAGTTGTAAAAGACTTATGTAGAAGTATAAGCGATTGTAATCATGAAGTGGTTATAATGAAAAGCTCTTGTGAGAAAAGGGGATTGCACTACTCTCAGTTAGGGGAGAAACCAGTATAAATCTTTTGTGCCTTTTTCTGTTATTTTATTTACTTCTGTTGTATCCGCTGCCAACTGAATTAACTCAAAATATGAACATTAGTTCTAACTCTGAAACTCTGATCAGAAGCTAAATAATAAGAAAACGTGAAACACAATTCAACCCCCCTTTCTTGTGTACTTTTCACACCTTCGGAGAACCCAAAAATAGTCTTGCAAGCACAAGATTATTAAGAGAGTTTCCTGGTTGTGGTGGGGGTGTCACCCCTTAAGATGGCATTGTTCTACCCAACACCGCTGATACTGTTCTCCATTCATTATAACTGGTGTCGAAAGAACTGGCTCTACAACCTCTGACATTGCCAGTTGTTGCCCTACATCTTAAGGGTTATTCTTGGGATTAACATTATCTACAGGAGGACGAGACATACTAGACAAAGTCTTACCACTCCTTAATTGCATACAAATTACCCATAAAGGACTTTTAGGAATAAAATACTATTTTCAAACTGTGAAGAAAACAAATAAAACTCTGAATTTATAGGAAACTTTTAGCACATGCCCCACCGGGTGTGCCAATTTGTTTACGCTGAAAAATGGTAAACAACCGCTTGTCTCCAATTTAAGGGTTACTTGGAGGATCAACCAGTGAATCCTAGAACATAGTGCCAAATAACCTTTTCGTTATGAGCTTTCTTATGTTTTTAGAGTAAATACTTTAGAATTGGTCGAAATGTAATTCTTAGTAAAATGCAAGAAGACTTCGACTACTTAAGAAATGCCTAACAAAGTAATCAAAACTGGAAATGCTAAATTAAGTGGTTTGAAAAGAAATAGAAGTAAAGAACACAAATTAAATGTAAACTGAATGAAAGTAGAAAATTTGCATTGAAAGTAAAGTATGGTGATTCATTTGCTCTTACACTCTCTCAACCATTGACTCGTTTCTCTTAACGCTGATACTTTGAGTTTTCAGTGAGATTTTTGTAACACAATGAATCCACCTAATTCAACATAGTGAACTTCTATATATACAAGTATTAAATAACTACCCCAACGTTCTTATTCCTTAAGTTCGCCACGTGAAACTCTGCATGCAATCCATCTTTAGATTTCCTCCATGCGTCTCTTTAGAAAGGAAAACTTAAGCAGTTACCAATATTTGAACGTGATATAATGCGCCCAAATAACTGCTCCTTCGACCAACATGTCGTTGTGGTAAGACCTACACCTACATGGTTGGGGCATATAGGTGTCAAAACGTTTCTTGCAACATCCAAAATTTTCTCTAAGTCCAAGATTGTAGTCAAACCAAAAGCTCCCCTTCTTTGCTCTTATTTGCTGGGGTTTTCTCCTAGTCAAAAATCCAGGCTAACAGAAGGACACCATAGTGGCGAGAGAACTGCATCCAAAATACTGCAGAGTGGGTTTCATTGGCCTACTCTATTTAATTATTGTAATTTATATGTGCCTACATGCCCCCAAATGCAATAGAACTGGTAACATCACAAAATGAGACGATGCCTTTGAATATTATGCTTGAGGTAGAACCATTTAATTAATGGGTAATCAATTTCATAGGTCCATTACCCCAATTAAAATTGTATATTTAAATTGTTGTCTATGTTGGTTATGTTTCCAAATGGGGTGAGGCAAATGCTTTCAATGCTAATGATGCCCGCACTGTTACTGACTTTTTGAAAAAGAATAATTTTTCCAGGTTCGGTGTACTTAGTGTATTGATCAGTGGTGGAGGGACACATTTGCAACATATATTTGGAAAGATTGCTAGAAAAATATAATGTTAAACATAAAGTGTCAACACCATATCACCCTCAAACTAATGGCCAAGTCGAAGTTTTGAATAGACAACTAAAACAAATTATGGAGAAAATAGTGGCAGCATTACGGAAAGATTGGTTGAAAAAATTGGATGACGCTTTGTGGGCATATAAAACAACCTTCAAAAAACATTTAAGTTTCTCTCTGTATCAACTTGTTTATGGTAAAACATGGCGTCTCTCTGTAGAACTGGAGCACAAAGTTTATTGGACGGTAAAATTCATGAACTTTGACAAAAAGGTGGTTGGGAGAAATAAGTTACTGAAATTGAACGAATTGGAGGAGATGCGATTATCGGCGTATAAGAATGCGTTAATTTACAAGGAAATGATGAAAAGATATCATGACAAAAAGTTGGTGAGACAAAATTTTCAAGTAGGACAACAAGTCTTACTGTTTAATTCAAGACTGTGAGTGTTTCCAAGAAAACCGAAATCCAAGTGGTCAGAACTGTTTGTTGTCACAAAAGTTTTCCAAATCGATGCCATTGAAATTCAAGATCCAGGTGATATGGGGAGATTTAAGGTAAATGGACAAAGGTTAAAGCATTATAATGGAGGGGAAATTCCAAATGAAAAAGTTTCCCTAATACTTTCGAAACCTTGAATCCAGCAGTAAAGCTAACGACACAAAATAAGTGTTGTATGGGAGACAACACATCTTTTATAACTAGTTTCTTTGTTTTTTCATAATTTACTTTATGTTAGTAGTTAGATTAAATAATAGGAATTATCCATTCACACACGCTTCTTAAACATTATCTATGTTTGTCTTTAATTAATGAGTTTGTATTTGTTGTTTCTTTCAGATTTACAAAAATTGCACTTGTAGCGTTGAACAAATGAACCAAAAGTATCATCCAATGAAAATTTATCATCAAGAAAGCGACTTAAAAATTGAAAGCAAAGAATGAAAAAGGAATTAAAATACTTGTACTCAACCTTCAGATACATTAACTAGTAAGGTTTGAGCCAAACAAATTTCATTATTTACTATTCCTTTCATTGAATGTATTCATGCATTATTGCTTTACTAGGTTTGAACTATTTCTGATTAAATTTGTCTAGTTTGATTGACACACACTGAGGCAGTTGCTTGCTTTGAACTCTAATCCTTTTTAACCACCATGTAGTAATAGGATACATCCATTGCTAACTACTTTGAGCTTAGCCTTTCTTTCGGTGACTTAGCCTTATTTATTAGCCATATGACTTGAAAGATTTCATATTTCCTCCCTCTCTTTGGAGTTAGGTAGAAATGTTTAGTTCTAAAGTTGTATGAAAGAGAATAAATTTTGAGTTGCTCTTGGAAGTGAAGAAGGTTTAAGTTTGGGGTTGGGGTACTAGAGAAAAAATGGTCAAAAATTCAAAATTTTGGAAAATAAGGAGTTAAAAATAACTTCTTCAAAAAAACAAGAGAAAAAGAATGCAAAATGAATATTGAGGACCACAGTAGAAGATCTTTAGTATCGTTAATAAGGAAAAGAGTTGTATGATAACAAGAGGATAACTAGGTACCTAACTCCAAAGGTTTAACTCTACTTTTTCAAAAATGTCCTACCCTAAGCGAAGATACAATCAAAAAAGCCCTAAAATATATGTGTTTTGATTTCTTGGACAAATTCTATTAGAATATAATCAAATGTAGTATAAATAATTTTGCATGCTGATTGAGAGACTACCCTATCAATTGAGTGAATCATGGTGAGATGAGAGACGGGTTGAGTACTTGTCAAATATTGAGGGTGTTTTCTGAATTTTCCGGATTGAAGTTGGAAGCTAAAATGATGGTCAGGTGAAGAAAATTTCATATGATGATGTTCGATTATTATTGTGCAACTTGTTTTTCTGTTTGGAATTGACAATGCAGGCAAGTTACTTGAGGACAAGCAATAATTCAAGTTGGGGGTTATGATGACACTCTGTCATTGCATATTTTCGGTCAAAGAAACGAATCAAAACAAGTTAAATAGGAGCAAAAATGAAGAATAAAGATAAAAGAAAGATGGAAAAATAACCAAGTATGAAGAAATAAGGACTTAGTGAAAATCAGATGAAAAAAGGAGCAAAAAATGTACAGCTACTGGAATAATCACACAGAGCATCATGCGCGTGATAGAAAAGTATTCTTCACATCGCGCGCACGATGCATGCTATCATGTGCGCGATAGATTATTTTCTAGGCCTATTATGACGCGTTCTGGACTGAGCTGACTAATATAAAAGGGAGTTTTTGGCATCTTTTGAAGAGTTTTGCAATTTTAGACTAAAAGTGGTGTTGGTAAAGAGCATCAAGAGAGCGATTTTGAAATATTGGATTTTCATATTCAATCTTCATCTAATCATTTGGTATTTGACTGTATCGTTATGAGTAGCTAAACATCTATAAGTTAGATTTTAGTGGATGGACTTATTTTGAACTTGTTAGGACATATGTTTAATTTGTCATTGCACGAATAATTGGAGTCATATTTATATTTAGTTGCTTCTTTTCCTTAATGTTTGTTATGTAAGATATTCTTTTGATATGATCTTAGGCACATGGGGTTTCTGACTAATAGTCTATGTGTTGGAATTAAGGCAACTTTTGTACTTACGTTGGTTGAATAGGGATATGCGATCCCGAGTAGTGGCATTTGAATCAACATTTTATTGCATCGCCTAATTTCACTTACGCATGTTGAATAGGCACTACTATAAAATATATCTTTCGTAACACCAATTTTACAACGGTCATAGTATTAACCGTGATAATAGTTTATTTCTGGGCGTTTTTTTTTAGTATTTACTAGAGGACATGTCACAACGGTCAAATGAAGCAACTGTGGTGAAAAGGTACACGAAGTGAAATGGTTTGAATTCCAACACCAACAATTAGCTATTTATCGTGATAAAAAATATTATTTACTTTGTATATCACCACGGATTTTATTACCAACCGTGATGAAAGGCGATACTTTATTTATATATAAGCGAAATTATATATCGCTTCAGTACATAACAGTTGTCTCTCTCAAAACAAAACCCTAACAAATCTTTCACTCGTCTCTTTCAAAACAAAATCCTAATAACTCTCTCATTCGTCTCTCTCATATGAAAACTCCAAAACAAAACCATCACAACAAATCTTAGCCAATGAATATTTACAAGTTCCTTTTCTCTATAGTTTTTTTTTCAAAATACCAAAGATATGGATAATTCTAAACATAGTGTTTTAAAGCCATATAGTTATAATATTTGTTCAAGGGTCTCAATGAGATACGTATTGATGATGGATGAGCAAGTGTAGCATGTAGAGTCTATAACATACCTTTAGATAGTGAGAGTCCTTTATGGGTGACTCAAACTTTACGGGTAGAATATTTAAAGAATTCGGGAAAAATACATAGAAACTGCATTGTCATGTCCTAGATGAAGCGTTAAAGATACTGCTAAAGCCAGTCTAGTTGGTGTATAATTAGAGCTTACATCCATATTAATAATAGTACCAAAGAAGTGGTTTTCTGTGTCTTGTATGAGGTTTAGTGAAACAACTGCAAAAGGATTCTGTTGTGAGGTGGACGACCAATGAGAGACGATACATGAGTATGACTACTACATGTGATATGCAAGTATAGTTGTTACCAGTAAGGCAAAAGAGGAATTTGATCTTTTATACAAGGCGGAGTATTCAAATACAATGCCAATACTGAGGTTGTGTTGATCATGTAAATTTTTGTTGTTGTGGAGGATCCAAAAAGGGTCACACTTAGTAGTGTAAGTATCACATGAGATGATACCAAATGAAGATAGATTTTATATTTTGATTGAAGCTTAGATTTTTGACCGTATTTAAGTTGAGAGATTCTGGACAGAAGTCCAACCTAGTCAGAATATGTATAAAAGCACGATATATATATATATTTTTATTTTTAATTATTGTAAAAACTCATTTAATCATGTATTGATACGCATACAACTATATCAATAGTTATTGAGAATACGTTATCTCTGTGACATATTAAACCAAATTTGCTTATCAATTAACCTCGGACTCATGCAGAGTTTTTCACTAGTAATCCTAATAATTTGTACTTTGCAACAAAATTTCAAGGGGATTGTAAGTAAGGTACCACATTCAGCAAGAACATTATTTGCTTAGCAATTGCTATCAGTATATCTCAGACAATTATTTAGTCGGCAATTGCTATTCCCCTATCAATGAATCTCCTTTTCAATTTCGTGCTTTTTTACAAGATATTTACAATCGAAATGTACAACCATGTATCTCAAGATCTTCCAATTGAGATAGGGGCATATACAAGCCATGTATCATATTTACACATACAAAGACAGGAGTTTAGGGCCTGAAATACTTCAACTGGGTCTGATTTAACATTTTAGGAAACGAATATATTCCTTCTGCAACATTTCTCCCCCATTTACTTGATCAAAGCTGCATCTGTAAAAACTGATACAAAAACAGTGGGAAGTTGTATGTAAGGATGAGGAGAATGATGGAAAACATTTAATGGTCTTAAAGAGGCTAAAAGGAAAAAGTAGATAAAAGACATGCACTAATTTGTGGTATTCATCTAAACCATTCTTCAAAGTTATTGAAATTGAAACATGCAATCATCAAGAAAAGGGAGAAGGAAGCATACAAAAGCAAATTATGCAGAAACAATTGAGTGTAGAAGCTACCGACACTTTCTTTGATAATACATTACATGTGTGAGCTTGTGAGACAAGAACTAACTTCATTGAAATAACTTAGTAAAAAACTTCATAATTTTTTTTAATAATAATTAAATTTCATGATTAATCTAATGTGTTTCATCCAACAATATACTTTCTATCAATAAATAAATAATATAAACTTTTACATTAAAATGTCCCAAGTGGCTCATTTAGCATGTCCAGAATAACAGTAAGATGATGGCAAACAGACATACCTTCCATCCATGCCAGCAATTAGGACGGTGTTCTGAGATCCAAATGCCACAATGAATTTAGCGTTTTCAGGTAAGTGGAACTGCGCAAATGACCATTCTGAGCTAAAATATTTTGGTAAGACCCCTACAATGTTTCCAGAGAAAAAAAAAGGTAAGAACAAAACATTAATGTACCATAAATATTATGCAATTTCCCATAAAGTAAAATAAAAAACCATGAGTTGATTTAGAAAACACCCTTAAATATATGGGTTATATTAGAGAAGATGTTAAAAACATGCTTGTAAGGAGTTGATTCTCAGAGAGATAATGGTATGTGGATAACTCATAAACCAAAAGAATAATTAAATAAATAAATAACAAACCTAATGTGCATTGATTTCAGGGGGGGGGGGGGGGGGGGGGGGGGGGAAGTGTTTATGTGTCATATATCTAGTGACATAGGGTGACCCGTCATGGGTGACTGGAGATGGGGGTTTTATATTTTTTTCATGTATTACCTCATTTTATACCTAGCACTCTACATAAAAACAGGAGACTTCATATAGCTGATTAAATATGAATCAAGCAATTGCATCAATTTTTCTACATAAATGTTTAAATACGCAAAAGGTCCCCCGCAATAAGGGGACACTTTGATTTTAATCTCTAAAAAAAATTATTTCAATCTTGCATTATTAAACATTTATAAATTGGTCCCTGGTCTACTTTTTATTGCTAAAGTGGGCATAAAATACCTTACTAATCACCTAATTAACTCTATTAATCATTTTAAATCATTTTTTTAGTAACTTCTTCATCTAGATCTTCATCACCCAGCCTAAACCAAAATAGACACCCAAAATATCTAAAACATGCACACACAAAAGAAAGACAGTTATACCTCTCATGAAAGATAATGATGAATTGGGGTTGGCACCGGTATTTGGAGAAATCAAGGGATCTAAAGCAGTTGAAGAATTCTGATGAAGCAGTGCAGGTCCTTGGACATAATTTGGGTGTATTACACTATCCACCCCAAACACTCTCACTCTCAAGTTGAATATATGAACAGTGCCTTTGTCACTTGATGCTGCCAACCATTGGACATTTGGAGACAGAGATATACTGTTGATTTCAGCCCTATCCACCCCTCTTCTTACCTTACATGAGAGAGAAAATGGATTATTAAACACAAAAGGAAAGCAGATAGAAAAGATAAAAACTAATTACTATTGAAAAGAAGTTCCACTTCCAAAGTTTTGTGGAGAACCCAAGGAATATTGAGGTGTAAATGTTTCTTGTCAAAAAAATTATATATAAACACAAGATATTCTATAAAATTGTTCTTGTAAGGAGACTTCCAAAAGTTGCAAAGAAAATTATTATATTTAATATGTATGTAAGAATGACCAAAAAGCAGGGCTGTGCAACACAAAAAAAGATAATAAAAGTGCCTAACTAAAGTTTACTCGAGTTTCTCACTTTCAATCAATTAAAAGAAAATGGAAAAATTCTCAAAAAAATTCATTTTCCGGTCAATCTATCTCATACTACACAGATGTGAAAATAAAATGCATGATGATTAAAACAGCAAGTTAGGCATAGTAATTGTTTATCATGATGATTAAATACATGTTGCAGTAACCTACTTCTTGTAAAAGAGACCCGTCCATTGTATTGAAGATTCTAATCAAAGTGCCCTTCACACTAGCAGTCGCAAGAAGGAGCCCGTCCATTGTCAGAGTCAAGCATGCAATTTGGGAATCATGAGCACTGATTGATTTTGTCACATTCAGTCCAAAGTGTTCAACTCGAACCTGTCCTTTGCAACGACCAGGACAAGCCAAAACAAATGTATTTGAATGGTACGAAAGACAGCACAACCCTCTAGGATTTGCCACTGTCTCGATTTGATGAAGAAGCTTCAAATTAATTAAGTGATAAACATATATCTTGTGCTCGAGAACAACTACAATTTGATCACGTCTTAATTTCACTCCACGAACTTCAGATCTAAATGTGAACTCACCAATGCACCTGCTCTGATGATCGTCCCAAATCAAAACTTTATTGGGTGGGTAATGGGAATTAGCTACAGCACCAACAAGCGCTAGGATGTTGCTACGGAACAGCATCTCTACAATTTTGAATCCACCAGTTCTTAAATCACGTCGGAAAGTTTCTTTGAAAGGTTCGCAGTTATAGATGCGAAAACCGTGACTTGTTCCAGCAGCAAAGCAACTGTAGTCCTGATTCCATGAAATTGAGAACAAACCAGATTCACCACTGTCGTTGATGTCTGCATCGGGCCATGAAAGAGAAGGGGAGGCCCTACTATTGGGGTGTTCACAAGGCGTATTCATAGGAGATGAAGGGGTATCTGCCATCATTTTCTGCACTCGATAACAACAGTGAAGTGTCACAAGGTGATTTGTTTTGTACCAAACAAGAAAAATTCTGATATTACTTAAAAAGAAATCAATAATCAGACTCATGCTTTCAAGTTGCAATCCGCGGAATGAAAGTGGCGGGAGGGAACTGTTGTTTTGTCAGGCACTATTAATGCAACATTTAAATTGCTACAGTATTTGCATATATTCAAGAATAGCCTAATGTCTTATTACTAACTCAAATAAGAAAAAGAAGTGTAGTCCACAAAAAAAATGTTTAGGAATTCAAAATTCAGAAGTTTGGAATGAGAGTAAGATGTTATTCAAGATTCTTAAAATGATAAACTGCAGATATAGAGCATTTTCATCATGTATTTCAACATTTATTTCAACAACATAAAACTTTGTCCAATCTGGATGACATGGATCAGATATGTCCAAAAAAATCTGAGCTTTTCCTACACACCTAAACCTATTCCCGAGCTTCAACACAATTTCTTCAATTAAACAAAAAATAGTAAATCAGATGACACGAGTTGTATGCCCTCTTTGTACTCTCCACAGCTCAGTCTTTCCTGACTCATTTTTTCTTGGAAACAAATGTTTAGTGCAGCACAGTTAAATTCATCGGTAAGATCATTATTCATGTCTCCCGTGAATTTGCATAGCCTATAGTTGCAACTCCTCCAAATATTCTACGAGTTTTATGTTTTCATGTATCAGTTCCCGCATCACATGAAACCCTAGCTAAACATATCACTTAGCCTAACAACCCAAGATTCTAATTAGACTTTTCCAATCAACTAAGCATTTGATGCTTCTCAAAGTATTCAAACGAAGTAGCCAACATGCACATAACAACAATAATAAAGTCTTATTATTTTTATAGTCAATGCTGTTTCCCAATTGCCATTGATACAAAGTAAACGAGGAGGTAAGAGGGTACCACGGGTAGAAATCACTCAGAGCAACTCCAATCAAAAACACCAACACTTCACTCTTCCCAGCAACGATTTTTCACTTCATGCCAAAAACTACAATCATAAACCCCAAATATCAGAAATTTCAACATTAAAAGAATGCAGACTTTAACAAAGAACCCTAGCAAAAATTGGTAAAATCAATGAATAAAAAACAAAATTGCGAAAATCAAATTGAAAATGGAAAGAATAAGATCATCAAATCAGGAACAAAGAATAAACGTAATCTGTTACCATGTGCGAAGAATTTGGGATCGGAATGCTGAACGTGAAGAGTCTGTTCGTAATTCCCAAATCCCTATTTCTATGTTTCTCTATCAAGGATTAGTTCTCGCCGTTTCGTTACCTGGATTTCTTAATTTCTTTTGCTTCGCTTTTGTTTACTTTTTTAGGGAGAAATTTATGAGTTTACACTGTGATTTACCTGGAAATGTAAATATAAGAAATCTAAAATTAATATTAAAAGAATAAATATAAACATGTCCAAGAGGAGATAAAATAAAATGTCACGCGACCAAAAAAGACAACTATAAATTTTTAGGGTAATACTAAAAATAATATCTCGTAAATTGTACATTATTTTTATTAAAAATAAAAAATTTAATTTTTTATTGATGTTAGCATTATCCAAATTTTTATGATAAAAGTAATGATATTTTGAATTTTTTACTTAAATATCCTATTATTTCAAAAAAACAAAATTAAGTGTTGTCTTCATATCAATTAGCGACAGTTTGTAGGCTTAAGAGCATCTTTAATGCAGGTTTTTAATAGATTATAAAGAATTTGCATTGAAATGGCTATGATATGACATTTAATTCACTAACTTTTAGTTTCCAACAATTATATAGCTAACGTATGCTATATAATTTGGGTCCACAAAAAATTTGCAATGAATGTTTTATGTATTTTATTTAAAATAATTAAATTAATGGTAACTTCAATAAAAAATAATTATAATTAAAAAATATAAAATATATGATCAAATTTTAGTTTTTTATAAGCAATTATCATTAAAGTAAAAACAATTCAAATCAACTATAAATTTTTTAAATCCTACAAATCACTTTGGGCCCACAAAAAATATTTTAGTTTACCCACTTAAGATACTTCCGCTAAAGATGCTCTAAGAGGTGTAGTTAATTAGACTGGAGACATCACATGGTGTCTCCAATTCAATTGAAGACAATGTGTTAAATTTGAATGTTGTCGCCAATTCATTTAGAGAGAAGGTATAATCATAAAATTTTAAGCAAAAATAATTAACATTAATAATTAATTAAAAATAGTATTACATAAATTAATGATGACGATCGGGTTGGTCATACCGGCCATCGGTTCCACATCTCATAGGTACCCTCAATCGCTGTCCTCGTTGTTGATTCACTCCAAGTGTTTGAGGATTTGAGGCCTCAGGAACATCAACAAGATCCCTAAGAAGTTATTGCATTTCTAAGAAGTCTTGTGTATGGAGCGATGACACATTGTCGTAACTGAATTTGCGACCCATGCCAGAGTAGTTAGGATGTGATGGAGGGGTCATTGGTGTGCGGCCTGGACGATTGAAAGGGGACATTAGTGTGAAGGATTTATTGGTAAAAGGTTGAAATGGTAGTGGGTTTGAAAGTCATAGGGTTATTGTGATGTTTGTGTTTGCCGGTTATGGTGTGATGTTTGTGTGTCGGCTATGGTTTGATATTTAAGCGTTTTGGCTATGGTTAATGTTTTTGTAGGAAAAGTTTGGGTGATTCTTCCATCCAGGGTTATAAGTATTTGAAAATGGGTTTCCTTGGGTGTAGTTGACTTCTCCTGAGTGAGTTTCGTTCAGAAGATTGCATTCTGTCGATTGGTGTTCTTGAGTACCACATAGTTCACACTCAGTTGAAACTACTGCTGCAGCTACTGGGTTTGCGTACATATGTTCGACTTTAAGGGCTAAAGCGTCCATCTTGGCTTGCATCATGTCTATAAAACTTATCTCATGTATTCCTCCTTGGGCCTCTTTCTTTTTCACTGTTGCTCGCTCTATCCCCCATTGACAATGGTTTTAGGCCATATCCTCAATGAGAGCGCAAGCTTCAGGGTAAGGTTTATTCATCAGGGCGCCACCTGCAGTGGCATCGATGGTCATCTTTGTGTTATAATGAAGTCCATTATAGAAGGTATGAATGATTAGTCATGATTCCATGCCATGGTGAGGACATATTCTCAATAGGTCTTTATATCTTTCCTAAACTTCGAAGAGAGATTCACCTTGGTTTTGGGTAAATCTGGTTATTTGGTTCATAAGAACAGCGGTTTTGCTCGGGGGAAATATCTAGCAAGAAAAACTCTCCTAAGGTCTTCCCAAGTTGTTATAGAATTGTCTGGAAGGGAATCTAACCAAGTAAGGGCTTTGTCTCTAAGGGAAAAAGGGAATAATCCTAACCCAATCGCCTCAGGGGTAGCACCATTGGTTTTAAAAGTGTTAGCTAGTTGAATAAAAGTTTTTAAATGTTGGTTCAAGGTCTCGGTAGCGAGTCCCGCGAACGGGTTTTGTTGTACAAATTGTAATAGGGACGGTTTTAGCTCGAAATTGTGAGCAAGAATATTGGGGTTCACAATACTAGAACTAGGTTCGTCATTGGATGGTTGAGCGAAATCCTTAAGGGATCTTTGGTTACGGTCTTCGTCCATAGCTCTCTTAAATCTACGAAATAAGATACGTGTGCGAGTGTAACGTCCAAGTTCCTCTAAAGGATCTATAAGGGTATCGGTGCTGCGAGTTCTTCGCATTGGCCAGCGGGAATAGCCTTAGTCTAGACGGTGCAACAACAGGGTAAGAAATTTTGACGTAATTGGTCCCCGGCAACGGCGCCAAAAACTTGATGGGCGATTCGCAAGTGCACGAATAACGTCAAAGTAATACAAAAGATTATCGATCCCACAGAGACCAAACGTCAATCTATCGAGTACTATTGTTACGGTGTTTATCTAAGGCAAATCAATTAAGGGGTTGGTTGTGCAGAAAAAAAGTAAAGTGCAGAATTAAAATTAATAATAAAGCAATAGGCATAGATGCAATTCATATAGTCTTAACCTAGGTGGAGGAGTAATGACTTAAGGGCATGTAGAAATTTCGAGGACCTCTTTAGGGGATGGTATTTTCCCGACGCATAGAATTGGGAGTCGTGTGCCAGGTCGGGAGCGGAGGATGCTCGACGGGACAGCATGTCAGGGAGGTGGACAGGGTGAGGGATGTGCTCGCTCTCCGAGCGCGAAAGGAAGACGAATGGATGTGAAGCTTTTGGTGCTGCCATGTGTTATAAAATCATTACTTAGCTAGGGTGGCTAGGGGTAGGGGCGTTTGAGTGCCTATGAGCGCCTCGAGTCCCGTGTTAGGCTTATAAACAGGACTGAGTCTGCTTCAATTCTCACTTTCGCTTCTACCGTTCAAGACGCTTCTGAAGGTGAGAAAAACACTTAGAAGGGGGGTTGAATAAGAGTTTTTAGGAAATATGGCAATAAAAAGAACTCAATATTTTTATCCTGGTTCGTTGAACTCAACTACTCCAGTCCACCTTATCAAAGATGATTTGCCTTTCTCTGCAAGGACTTAATCCACTATTGATCAACTGATTATAATAGAAAGCACTAAGAACAACTGTCTTAGTCTTCTCAAGAACTACTGACCACACTTTGGTCTTCTTAAGGAACTTCTTACAATTTAATGTAAACTAACAAGTGTTTGAATGCTTCTAATAAGTTGTATCACAACTGTGATGTATACACTTAAGATTAAGTACAACAATAACTATGTGGTTTTATCAAAGATCAAACGAGTAAGATCTTGTGAGATTTTCTCTTTTATAAATCAATAGTGTATTTCTTTCTGAATGATCTAGCAATGAGCAAAAGATGAGTAGTGAATTAGCAAGCTCAAAATGTTGAAGTAGTTCTCCTTTTATAGCTTTTTCAAATGCCTTGAGTGATGTGCAGCTGAATATAATATTTTGATTGTATGACTTTTCATCGCCAAAAGTATGGGCAGAGATATGCTTTCTGAAGAAAGGTATGGTTGTAGAAGCCTTGGGATTTGCACCACGTCACTTCTTTGGACAAATTAGTCGTTGGGTTACTTTGGAAGTAGCACCACGTCTAATCAATTTTACAGCTTCTTCAACAAGCTTCCTTCAAGATGAAGTCTTCACAATCTGTACTTTAGAACTTGTAGTAAACTTAAAAGGTATGAAATGCTTTAAGATGATCAGAGCTTTAAGATGAATGATAAGTCCAGAGTCTTGATAGATTATCAGATCTTTAATGTATCAGAGTTTCAGTCTTGATCAGAGTCTTCATCAGAGTATGCAACAGTATGTGCTTTGAGCGTGAATATTAATGATAAGAGTCTGGTTATAAAAGCCTCTGAGTTAGTAGTGAGAAGAACTTCAGAGCCTGATAAGATCAGAGCTTTCAGCTTTTGTATACTTCTTTCAGCAACCCTTCAGATTATTCTGTAGCTTCTGCTTCAGATCCTTCTGGCAGCGCTTCAGAATCTTCTGATAGTCTTGCATCTGATGGTTCAGATCTTTGCATAGTTTCTTTGTACTTATTTGCTTCTTTTAAGAGTATTTAATTTTATACCTGAAACAATAATACTTGAACAAATTTTAGAGTGTATATTTGTTCATTACAAAATTCCATAAAAGTTATCATCAAAACATAGAGATATAAGAAACACCAATCTGTGTTCTAACAATCTCCCCCTTTTTGATGATGACAAAACATATGGAATTTTGTTCAATGAAAAGAAATAAAATAAATAACTCCCCCTGAGATTAAGAATCTCCCCCTGAAATGAATATTCTAATAGAAGAGAACACTTCCCTTTTTGCTTGAGTATACTTCAGAACCTGGTAGGAATCCTTGATGAGAGAAAAAACTCAGCATCAACTTGCTTTCCAGAATTCGTTTTCAAGGATCAGAGCATTTTCAAGGATCAGAGCCTAATTGAATAATTCTCAGGGTAACTTCAAATCATTTTGCTAGATGAGATAATGAGATCTGAAAGTTTTAAGATTGAATGTTAGATTAAAGCAATGTTTGAATTTCATTTTTAGCTTTTGCTTATGCTGAACAATTCTCTTTCTCTTTCTCCCCCTTTTTGTCATAATCAAAAAGAACTTTAAAGACAGAAAAGATAACAGAAGAAGAGAAGAAAATATGACATACGAATGGAAGAACTTTAATCAGATCAGAAAATCACAAAGCATAAGAAGTTCGTAGAGCAGATGATAAAAAAAACGTGCAAACACAAGAATGCAAAGACATGAAAAAGAAAACTAGGGCTGGCGAGAAGCAATCAGTGTTAGAAGATCCGTAATCTTAGCAGTGGACTCTTTTTGCTTGGCCATCCAAGTCTTGATTTCTTCAGTAGTCTGTTCCTATTTTATCATCCATGTTCTGATTTCCTTGACTTCATGGACAACATCTAGAATCTCAGTCTTCATCTCAGATGCAGAAGGTTCAGAAGCAGATGCAGTTGCCATTGGATGATCAATCTCCATGTCAGATGTAGGAGTATCTTCTATCATTGCAGAATTTTCAGCAGGAGCATCTTCTAGAAGAAACACTGGAGTTGTGATAATGTTCAGCAGAGTTTGTCTTACCATTTCAGCAAACTTAGCCTTTGCATCATCAGCACAAAGTGTTCTGAGGTCAGATGCTGCAGAGTTGAATTTTGATATGAATCTGTTCCAAGAGGCTTCAGATTCAGCAGGATTCAAACTAGCCAAGCATTTTCTCTCCACAGAAGCAATTCCTTTACGTAGTTCCTTTTTGAAATTCTTAAACAGAGTAGAAACATCTGATCTGGGTTTTGGGTTGAGAAAGTCTTCTATGGTGACTGGTTGTGATGGTTCAGGAGGTGTTTGAGTTTGTTCAGGAGGTGGGTGATCAGATGATGGTCGTTCAGATGATTGGGGTATGGATGTTTGTGGTAAGGTAAGTTGAGGAATGGAGGTGTCAGTATCAGATGGTGTTGATATGACAACATCAGATGAGGATGACATAAAATCTGTGAAGTTGAATTTGAAGCGAATAGGGTTTTCAGATGCAGGTAGATCAGATGATAGTGGTTTATAGGGATCAGGAATTTGTAAGCTAGTTGGTGAAGGGACTTCAGATTCGTCAGAATCAGATGATTCAGTTGAATGACATGAAGTTGAAGAGAGGACATACAAAGTTGCAAGTGGTGATATATTTAGAATGTTTTCAGATGGTTGTTGGACAGATGGTTGAGACTGTTTGTTAGGAGATGAAATGGGTTCAGATGAATGAGGTACAGATGATTTAGGTTCAGATGGTTTAATAGAAGATGGTGGAGGTGAAGATGAGGATGAAGGTACATATGGTATGGGATCAGATGTTAATACCTGGTGAATTGTTTCTCTGATTTAATTCTTCCATAGTAGCTTCTGGAGGATTTTCCTTTTGCTTCTTGTCCTTTTTAGGCTTTTCACCAGCATCAGAGGCTTTCCTCTTGGGCTGTGCAAAAGATCCTTCCTCAGCCTTTCTTTTCCTGCGCCTTTCTCTCATAAGATTTGGCAATACTTCTCATTCCTTCTGTACTATGTTAGCAGGCAGAGGAATACCATCTCTTAAACATTCAACAATGAATGTCAGAATGATGTGCCTAGGTTCATCAGCACTGAACATAGGAAAATCTGCTAAAGGAATTCTCATTCTGCTGACGTCTTCAGATTGAAACTTCTTGGGTTTTCCAGCAAGCTCTGAAATAACCTTCATTCTCTTCAGAGTGTTCCCATTTATGACAGATTCTATAACATAGGACAGATCCTCTGTCACTCCAGCATCAAACAGATGTTTCACAAGATCATTCTCTGTTAGAATGTCTGATATCAGTCTTCTCATAGGGATCCAATTTCTGATTTTTCCAGCTTTAACCCTAACTTCTTCTCTTATTTCTTTGATATGGTTCAAAAGATGACTGAATAGAAGATAAGGTAAATCCACCTTCTTTCCTTTCCTCATACAGTACATGAAGTACATTTGTTATGAATTTACATAATCTGGTGAGTGAGAAGATTTCCTATGAAAGATTGAACTCATGAAGATCTTAGCCCAGATTCTGTAAATAGGTTTCAGATCTCTGACCTTGTTAGATGGTTCCCCAGAAACACAAACTTCTTGAAAAATGTCAGCCAAATCCACATGATCAATAGCCATACTTGTGATTCCATCAGTTTCTTTATACTCAAGTAGTTGTCTGATTAATTTTTCAGTAATGACAATTTCCTTTCCAAAAACAGATGAATGAATAAACTTAGGGCATACTTGAGCGTGTATCCAGAATTCTTTTACCAAAGCTGGATAAACATGATCGATCATCCTGTCAAAATATTTTTCCCAGTTCTGAGCTTTGATAGTTGAAAGGAGATCAAAACCATTTTCTTTGATGGATTCAAAATCCACAAAATTCTCACACAGAACCTCAAGTTCTTTGATTGGAGTGAGAAGAGTTCTTACTGGTGCTTTGTACGCAACAGGAGTTTGGGATGAACCAGCAGCATTTGGTGATGATGCAGCAACAATTAATGTTTTCATCTGAGCAGGTGTTGATGAAGGTGAAGCCATTGAAGTTCTTGAGATGCGTCTGGGTTTACGAGGATTTTTTGGTTTTGAAATAAGATGGAAACAATAGAGAAGGCAGAAATGCATATGTAAAGTGTGATTTGTGAAGAGTTTGAGAGAATTTATAAGAGAAAATTTTTAGGGCATGCAAAAAGACATACACACTTAAGCGTGCACAAACATTTAATAAGGTGAACCATAATCAAATCAAGCAATTAATGCAAATAATAAAATCATATCAAACATTTAAGATTCTGACAGAAGGGGGGAAATCAAGAGATTTTGGATGTTCAAAGCAATACCTCAAATGTCACTTCAGTATGGTGCACTCTATCTTTCCAGATTCTGAGCTACACGTGTTTGCTTGCATGTGCCTCTGAAACTCTTTGAAAAATGACACGTTAGGCAACGTTCAGATCTTCTGAGCCTTGTTAGTTCATATTTACACACAAATAAATAAACACAGAATTCAATCAAACGAAATACTTCAGAGTTTAGACATATATCATCTGAGAGAAATTTCATCTGATGAATATTCTATTCTCGACAGAAGTCCATATACTGATATTTTTCAGAATAAATTTAAATCTATCTTCAGCAAGGGGTTTTGTAAAGATATCAACCCACTGATGATCTGTATCTACAAAGTTTAAATTGATAATTCCCTTCTGAACATAGTCTCTGATGAAATGATGTTTAATCTCTATATGCTTAGCTTTAGAATGTAAAATGGGGTTTTTAGATAAGCATATAGTAGAAGTATTATCACAGAAGATAGAAATGTTACTCTCAAAGATCTGATAATCTTCTAGTTGACTTTTCATCCAGAGCATCTGAGTGCTACATCCAGCAGCAGCAATATATTCTGCCTCTGTTGTTGAAAGTGCAATTGTGGGTTGCTTCTTGCTGAACTAAAAGATCAAATGACTTCCAAGAAATTGACAACTTCCAGAAGTACTTTTACGTTCTACTCTGTCTCCAGCATAGTCAGCATCATAGAATCCAACTAATTTATACTCATCATATCTTCTGTAACACAGACCCACATTAGTAGTACCTTTCAGATACCTTAGAATCCTCTTAACAGCTGTTAAGTGTGATTCTCTGGGATCTGATTGGAATCTAGCACACAGACACACACTGAATAAAATATCAGGCCTTGAAGCAGTCAAATATAATAGAGATCCAATCATACCTCTGTAAAGTTTTTGATCAACTTTCTTACTTACCTCTTCCTTACCAAGTGTGCTTGTAGGATGCATTGGAGTCTTAGCCAATTTGCTTTCATTCAGATTGAATTTCTTCAGAAGCTCTTTGACATATTTAGTCTGGTGAATATATGTACATTCTGGAGTCTGATTTACTTGGATTCCCATAAAGAATCTAAGTTCTCCCATCATGCTCATTTCAAATTCAGCCTGCATAGACAAAGCAAACTCCTTTCCCAGCATAATATTGGTAGATCCAAAAATAATATCATCCACATAAATTTGACAAACTAATAAATCTTTCTTAATTGTTTTACAAAAAAGAGTTGTGTCCACTTTGCCTCTGATAAAGTTCTTTTCCAAAAGAAAATTACTTAATCTTTCATACCAAGCTCTGGGAGCTTGTTTCAAACCATAAAGAGATTTTTTAAGTTTGAAAACATGATCTGGAAATTTATTACTTTCAAAACCAGGAGGTTGATGGACATAAACTTCTTATTCTATAATACCATTTAAGAAGACACTCTTAACATCCATCTGATATAGAGTGATATTATGTTGTGCAGCAAATGAAATAAGAAGGTGTATAGATTCTAACCTTGCCACTAGAGCATAAGTTTCAGTGTAATAAATACCTTCTTGTTGACTGTACCCTTGAGCTACCAGCCTTGCCTTGTTCCTAACAACTTCTCCTTGCTCATTTAATTTATTTCTGAATACCCACTTTGTTCCAATAATGTTGAAACCTTTTGGTCTAGGAACCAGATCCCACACATCATTTCTTGTAAATTGATTTAGCTCATCTTGCATTGCAAGTATCCAATCATTGTCACTCAGAGCCTCATCCACAGATGTTGGTTCAATAATAGACACCAACCCAAGAAGTGATGTTCCAGATGATTTGATAAACGACCTTGTTCTTATAGGGTCATCTTTCTTTCCAATAATCATTTCTTCTGGATGAGAAACCTTGATTCTGGATGATCCTTTAACTGTTGGTTCTTCAGAAATATTCATGTTATTCATCTGAGCAGCTAATGGAGTTGCATCTGGCGTGGCTTCTTCTTGAGCTTTTTCTACTTCTGGTTTCTCAGATTCTATGAGAATAACTTCTCCATCTGCAGAGTTTTCAATCTGCTTTGGCTTTTGATTGCCAAGCTTATCATCAAATCTAACATGTATAGATTCCTCCATAATCTGTGTCTCAGTATTGTATACTCTATAGCCTTTAGAGCGTTCAGAATATCCAAGCATGAAACACTTTTGGGCTTTAGAATCAAACTTGTTAAGATTCTCTTTAGTGTTTAGTATAAAACAAATACATCCAAAAGGATGGAAATAAGAAATGTTTGACTTTCTATTCCTCCATAATTCATAAGGAGTCTTTTCCAGAAGAGGTCTAATTGACACTCTGTTCTGAATGTAACATGTTGTGTTAATTGCCTTTGCCCAAAAATGTTTTGCCATGTTAGTCTCATTAATCATGGTTCTGGCCATCTCTTGCAAAGTTCTATTTTTCCTTTCTACAACTCCATTCTGTTGTGGAGTTCTAGGACAGGAGAAATCATGAGCAATGCCATTTTCATTAAAATATTTTTCAAAATGTTTGTTTTCAAATTCACCACCATGATCACTTCTGACTTTGACAATTTTGAAATCTTTTTGAGTTTGAATTTATTTGCAGAAATCAAAGAACACAAAGTGTGACTCATCCTTATGTTTTAGGAATTTTACCCATGTCCATCTGCTGTAGTCATCAACAATGACTAATCCATACTTCTTGCCTCTGATGAATGCAGTTTTCACTGGTCCAAACAGATCAATGTGAAGTAACTCTAATGGTTTTGAAGTTGAAACAACACTTTTGGATTTAAAAGATGATTTTGAAAATTTTCCTTTCTGACATGCTTCACAAATAGCATCTGAGTTGAACTTCAGATTAGGAAGTCCTCTGACCAGATTAAGCTTATTAATCTGAGATATACGTCTCATATTAATATGACCCAATCTTCTGTGTCAGACCCATTGCTCCTCATTAACAGATATAAGGCATTTAACATTCTGAACCTTAAGTTCTGAAAGACTAATTTTATAAATGTTGTTTTTCCTTTTGCCATTAAAGAGGATTGAGCCATCCTTTTGACTAACAACTTTGCAACACTTTTGATTAAAAATAATGTCATAACCATTGTCACTTAATTGACTTATGGACAATAGATTATGAGCTAACCCTTCAACAAGTAAGACATTAGTTATGGAAGGAAATTTACCATTGCCTATGGTTCCAGAGCCAATTATTTTGCCCTTCTGATTTCCTCCAAACTTGACATCTCCTCCAGATCTAAGCTCCAGACTTTGGAACATAGACCTTTTTCCCGTCATATGTCGTGAGCATCCAGAGTCCAGGTACCATGACTGGAGTCTTGACTTTGCTGCTAAGGATGTCTGCAACATAGATTATTTTGTCCTTAGGTACCCAGATTTTCTTGGGTCCTTTTTGGTTAGTTGCCTTAAAGCTTTTTCTGAACTTCTGTCTTTCAACATAAGACTTGTTCTGATTAGCTTTAGATTTATTAAACATAGGTTTGTTTTGGTTAGAACTTGTGTGTTTAATATCATTCAAGTGACCAAATGTAAATTGAGAATATAAAGGAGGATACTTGATATTCAGTTTATCTACAAATTTTGGATTTGAATCTTCATAAGAGAAGGATTTATATCCAACACCTTTTCTATAGTTTCTGCTAATACCATAGATCATTGAAGCCATTTTGCTTCTATCTAGGCTTTTAGTTAGAAATTTCCTGAAACTATAGTCATACTCTTGTAAAATATTTTCAGAGCATGATTTAGATTTTGAATCAGAGTTTAATTGAGCAGATTCTAAATTATTTTTCAATTTAAGATTTTCAGTTTTTAGTTCAGCTACTTCTGATTCAAACTTGTTACTCTCAAATTCAATATGCTTTTGAAGCGTTTTGTATTTGAGTTTAACTTTACTATAATTTTCAAGAATATCAGATAAACTTTCAACAAGTTCCTGTCTAGAAAGTTCAGCAAATACCTCCTCAGAATCTGATTCTGATTCTGATCCAGATGATTCAGCACTGTCCTCAACGTCAGCCATGAATGCTACATTTGCACATTCTTCTTCTGACTCTGATGACAAATCAGATGCATCTGAGTCATCCCAAGTAGCCATCAGAACTTTCTTTTTGTGATCTGACTTTCTTTTTGGGTTCTCCTTCTGAAGCTTTGGACATTCACTCTTGTAGTGCCCAGGTTCCTTGCATTCATAGCAAACAACCTCTCTTTTTCCAGATCGTCTATGTCTAGAGGATTCTCCAGATCTTCTGTATCCATAGTGTTCTCCAGATCTTCTGTGCCCAAAAGATTCTTTGTGTTGATCTGGTTTTCTAAAGTTCTTGAACTTCCTTTGCTTATTCTTCCAGAGTTTATTGATTCTTCTGGATAGCAAGGATAGTTCTTCTTCATCTTCAGAAGCAGACTCTTCAGAGCTTTCTTCTAATATCTGCAATGCTTTAATAGCTTTATTAGATTTTAATGCAATTGACTTACCTTTCTTTAGAGGCTCATCTTCCTCTAGTTCAATCTCATGACTCCTTAGAGAACTGATTAGTTCCTCCAGCGTAATCTTGTTCGGATCCTTTACCAGCTTTAGAGCAGTGACCATGGGTCTCCATCTGGTTGGTAAGCTTCTGATTATTTTCTTGACATGATCTGCTGTAGAGTAACCCTTGTCTAGAACCTTTAGGCCAGCAGTGAGAATCTGGAATCTGGAAAACATTGCTTCAATAGATTTAGATTCTTCCATCTTGAAAGCTTCATACTTCTGGATCAGCGCCAGAGCCTTGGTTTCTTTGACTTGAGAATTCCCTTCATGAGTTATCTTTAGGGATTCAAATATATCAAAGGCAGTTTCTTTGTTGGTTATTTTCTCATACTCAATATGAGATATAGCATTTAGCAATATAGTTCTAGCCTTGTGGTGATTTCTGAATTCCTTCTTTTGCTCCTCAGTCATTGATTTTCTGTCAACTTTCTTTCCATTCCCATCAGTGGGATGAGCATATCCATCAATGACTAATTCCCAAAGATCAGCATCAAATCCTAGAAAGAAACTTTCCAGTCTATCTTTCCAATAATCAAACTTCTTTCCATCAAACATGGGAGGTTTTGTGCTGACTCTTTCTTCATATTTGTTGTTGTTGGGTGTTTGAGTTTCAGCAGCCATAATGTATATCAACCAAGAGTATCACGAGTTTTTCTCACTGGATCTTTTCTGTTCACGGTTAAGTGATAGCACAAACAGAACCGGAGCTCTGATACCAACTGAAGGTGAGAAAAACACTTAGAAGGGGGGTTGAATAAGAGTTTTTAGGAAATATGGCAATAAAAAGAACTCAATATTTTTATCCTGGTTTGTTGAACTCAACTACTCC
This sequence comes from Lathyrus sativus, assembly GCA_963859935.3. NCBI lineage: Eukaryota > Viridiplantae > Streptophyta > Magnoliopsida > Fabales > Fabaceae > Lathyrus > Lathyrus sativus. The sequence continues at coordinate 541,321,988 of OZ012739.1, read as the reverse complement.
AGTCCACCTTATCAAAGATGATTTGCCTTTCTCTGCAAGGACTTAATCCACTATTGATCAACTGATTACAATAGAAAGCACTAAGAACAAATGTCTTAGTCTTCTCAAGAACTACTGACCACACTTTGGTCTTCTTAAGGAACTTCTTACAATTTAATGTAAACTAACAAGTGTTTGAATGCTTCTAATAAGCTGTATCACAATTGTGATGTATACACTTAAGATTAAGTACAACAATAACTATGTCGTTTTATCAAAGATCAAACGAGTAAGATCTTGTGAGATTTTCTCTTTTATAAATCAAGAGTGTATTTCTTTCTGAATGATCTAGCAATGAGCAAAAGATGAGTAGTGAATTAGCAAGCTTAAAATGTTGAAGTAGTTCTCCTTTTATAGCTTTTTCCAATGCCTTGAGTGATGTGCAGCTGAATATAATATTTTGATTGTATGACTTTTCATCACCAAAAGTATGGGCAGAGATATGCTTTCTGCAGAAAGGTATGATTGTAGAAGCTTTGGGATTTGCACCACGTCACTTCTTTGGACAAATTAGCCGTTGGGTTACTTTGGAAGTAGCACCACGTCTAATCAATTTTACAGCTTCTTCAACAAGCTTCCTTCAAGATGAAGTCTTCACAATTTGTACTTTAGAACTTGTAGTAAACTTAAAAGGTATGAAATGCTTTAAGATGATCAGAGCTTTAAGATGAATGATAAGTCCAGAGTCTTGATAGATTATCAGATCTTTAATGTATCAGAGTTTCAGTCTTCATCAGAGTATGCAGCAGTATGTGCTTTGAGCGTGAATATTAATGATAAGAGTCTGGTTATAAAAGCCTCTGAGTTAGTAGTGAGAAGAACTTCAGAGCCTGATAAGATCAAAGCTTTCAGCTTTTGTATACTTCTTTCAGCAACCCTTCATATTATTCTGTAGCTTCTGCTTCAGATCCTTTTGGCAGCGCTTCAGAATCTTCTGATAGTTTTGCATCTGATGGTTCAGATCTTTGCATAGTTTCTTTGTACTTATTTGCTTCTTTTAAGAGTATTTAATTTTATACCTGAAACAATAATACTTGAACAAATTTTAGAGTGTATATTTGTTCATTACAAAATTCCATAAAAGTTATCATCAAAACATAGAGATATAAGAAACACCAATCTGTGTTCTAACAATCTCCCCCTTTTTGATGATGACAAAACATATGGAATTTTGTTCAATGAAAAGAAATAAAATAAATAACTCCCCCTGAGATTAAGAATCTCCCCCTGAAATGAATATTCTAATAGAAGAGAACACTTCCCTTTTTGCTTGAGTATACTTCAGAACCTGGTAGGAATCCTTGATGAGAGAAAAAACTCAGCATCAGCTTGCTCTCCAGAATTCGTTTTCAAGGATCAGAGCGTTTTCAAGGATCAGAGCCTGATTGAATAATTCTCAGGGTAACTTCAAATCATTTTGCTAGATGAGATAATGAGATCTGAAAGTCTTAAGATTGAATGTTAGATTAAAGCAATGTCTGAATTTCATTTTCAGCTTTTGCTTATGTTGAATAATTCTCTTTCTCTTTCTCCCCCTTTTTGTCATAATCAAAAAGAACTTTAAAGACAGATGTTGCACCCTAAAATTTGACCAACATTTATTTACCCATCAAGTGTTTGAAGGTTGATACCTTCATCAGAAAGTTCAAGAGATCCTCAGAGGAATTGGTTGAAACCAAGGTTGTGTGTCTCATAACTTGAGAGTTGTGGGAGATCCTCAGATGATTCTGAGACTTTGAGAATGAAATTGAAGATTTGAGAAAGCCTATGAGATGTCTTGAAAGTCATCATGAAGCCCAGAGAGGTCATTATGCAAGAATTCAGAAGTTTCAACCATGAATGGTAGAATTAGGGTTTTGACTGGGTCAACCCTAGGTCAACTGAAGATTTGGAGAAGGTTTAGACCTAATCCAAGGGCCATGTGATCATGGAGTGATGTATTGAGATACTATAAGGATGACTCCTAGACCAACTCATCATGATTGAGGAGTTTGAGAAGTTTTAAGCTAGGGCTTCTAAGGATGGACAGTGTAAAATCCCCTAGTTTGATCCCTATCTTCCAGGCAGTTTTAGCTCAAGATGTGATAGTCATCTCATCTTCCCCACAACATGAATGTTGTAGAGCTTGATCTTAGCTTTAATTTGAGTGGTAGAAGTCCTTGATAGGATTTGCAGAGCTCAAGTTATGGTTTTGACAAATTACAGGTCATCTGAGGTATGTGAATCTGGGTCCTTGAAAGTCACCCAACTTGCAGACAACTTTTGCCCTAGTAGGATGATTCCTATAGTCTCTTGGTCAACATTAATGTTGAAGAGCATCTTCTTAGATTTCTAGAGAGTACTATAAGTCCTTGATAGGATCTGTAGAACTCAAGTTATGGCTTTGACAAGCCAAGGGCATTTTGGTCATTTGGAAGTTATAGGTCATTTCAAACATAGGGCCATATCTCCTACTTCCAAGCTTCAAATGGAAAAACCTTCAACATCAAAGTTTCTTAGAATGATGTTTTAAGGCTAGTAGGGTGGTCATGAGATATTGGAAAGGCGCATAGCAAAAAGTGATAAAAATGGCCTAAAAATGAGGCATAAGTTAATTCAAGTGAAATGGAAAATCCTAAAATCCAAGCTATAAACCCTAACCATGTCATATGATAGGTCATTTTGACTCCAAAGGACATTTTAAGAACAATGGTTCAGCCACAATTTTGATTTGAGGCTTAAATTTTGGGGTTGCTTTGTAATTTACTTGATGGCATAATGGCATACCAAGTCAAAACAAGGAAAAGCTTAATGAATAAGGGAAATATGCATTGTGTATTGTCCTAAATCTCATGTAAGGAGATATTCAAGTTAATTAATCAAGTTATAAGGATTTTGTCATGATATATCACATGGTGAGAATGGAAATGCAAAGTATCACTTCATGAAAGTTCAAGTTTCTACTAGAGTGATCTAGATGATTCTAGACCCTTCTAAATCAGTCTATATATTGATTACATTCTCCATTGGTGAAAGGTTGGTGATTGTTGATGTTAATGGTGGTAGAGAAAAGAGATTGAACCAAAATTCTTCATTTTGCAAATTGTATTGAAACTTCATTTTTCTCTTCATTACCCTTCCATTTTCTTTCACAAATCGTCACTACAAACCTCCCTGAACATGTTCATGCTAGAGTAAGGTTCCATTGTTGAAGAATTGGAGCTTTCCAAGTGAAGTTGCAAGAGAGCAAAAGGGATTGGATCTGAATATACAAGCCATCTCCATCAAATCTTGTGCAAGCAGAGTATTGTTCATCACCTGAGGACCATCCTTGAAGATCTACAAGGCCTGATTCGAAGCTTTTCAACACCTACCATTGCAAGAGTCAAGGTAAGCAAAATCACTTCCACACTCTGATTTAGGCATGACTAGGATTAGTTCTTGTTGTGAAACCATTAGAGACCATTAGGTGATTCATTTGGATGAGTTTTAGACCAATTGGTGAGGTTTCTTCCATGGTGGTTAATTCTTGATGGAGTTAGAATGGATGATTTAATGGATGATAATGCACGAATTTTGGTTGGTTTTAATCAGCATGGCATAAGGATTAATTATATATAAAGATTGTTGAGTTTTGTGATGGTTAAAAACTGAAGAAAATTTGGATTCATGGAGGTATACCATTCGGGTAGGATGATATAGTTAGTTTCAATGAAATCCAAGGGCATGGTTGTATTCTACGTGAAAAATAGAGCAAAATTGGTTCTTGGATCGTGGCATTTGGTGGATTAATGGAGCATACTAGAAGATTGGAAGAGGCATGGAGGAGCTTGAGGAGCTTGTTCTTCTTCTCTTTGTTGTTTTAGGGTTAGGATCAGGAAGAGCTTAGATGTAGATAATTTCTTTTTCTTAAACATGGATAGTATTCTTCACATCCATTTCTCCCTGTGATTCAAAGTCCTTCCAGGGTATACACCTCTCTCCTTTGGAGGGATTAATGCTATACCCAGGAGGTAGAACTTTTGAGGGAACCCTTCATTTGATATTGAACCCTTATAGGTCACCTTTGGTGATCAAATAAGCAGTTCAATATCCCCCAGCTTATCCAGTAGTGATTCTCTCTGATTTGATTATTCTTGAGAGCTGTTAGAGCCTGAGCATGAAGATGAAGACTTCATTGAAGATTATTGAAGAGGATGAATCCTTGAAGACTGCCATTCTAGCTGAAGCTTGAAGAGCATGAAGATCAAGTTGATACTTGAAGATCCCTGAAGATGGTGAAGCCTGAAGGTGGAGCTGATCAAAGAAGCTGAAGCTTAAGGGAGAAGATGAGTTGATACTCATGTTGTAGGGTTGATACCTGGAAAGCAATTGATGATTAAAGTCTGAAGACTGGGTTGCTGCTGGAGGAGCTGAGGCTTTCTTCTGTTTTTCTTTTCTGTATTGTGTGTTTTGCTTGATTTGTCTGTTGCATTAGAATAAGTCCATCTAGAATAAGTAAGATCTAGGAGCATGGTTGAATTAGAGGTCGAGTTGCTCCCTCTGCTTGTATTGTTATTGCGTGGCTTTGCTTGCGGGTATTCGGTAGAGCCCAGCTCCCTTGCCCATGTGGTTTGTTTGCCTGATGGTATTTCATTTCTTTTATCTGTCTGATTGCAGTTTACTGTTTATTGCTTGATAGCATGTTGTTTATTTTTCAGTATGATTACTGTTATTTCATGACTGGCTTGAGGTCGAGACGAGCTTGTGGAGGCTGAAGCCCCACACACATTTCCTCCCTCACTTGCATTGCATGCATTTTACTGTTAAGCTGATGCTTTGTCTGTTTTGGTGTATCATTGACATGATCCCTTAGGACTCTCATTTCCTTTGATAAGGATTTGATGATAGACTTTTAGGTTGAAACCTATGCATGACAACTTCTAGGAGTTCCCTGTTCGAACCTCAACCATAGGATGAATCCATGGCATGACAACAGTAGGACTTGATAGTCTCCCTCCTAGTTGGGCCTGTTCTCTTCTCATCTCAAAACAGTTTAAGATACAGTAATCATGAATGATTTCTTTCGTACGTTACGAGCCTTAAGCTATCTGAGAAAGGATTGTGGGAGAGTTTCTTTTCCACAGTCTGGATGTTTAGTATGGTACCCTTTGGGTGACATGCGACACATTCACTCTCAGGTCATAGTCTCTAGTGCGGTTGAAATCGCAAACACAATAAAAAACACTTCTTTTGTAAAGGCAGGAAATAAACCGTAGTTTCCCGAACTACGTGAGCTCTGATCTCTCATGCCTGTTGAGAGTACGTAGGCACAAGATGGCAAAGTCTTGGCGAGCTACCTTCCCCCACAACCCTTCGTAGGCCGAACTACGTTGACTCTGATTTCTCATTCTCTGATGAGAATACGTAGGCATAAAGTGCGACGCTTTGCCGAGTCATTTTTCTTCTCTTTTTCAGCCAGCCTTGATAGGTAGATAGAATAAAACCAACCCGTCCAAGTAAACAAACAAGCGAGGATCTCGTCGAGTACGACGGACGTGAGGGGTGCTAATACCTTCCCCTTGCGTAACCGACTCCCGAACCCAGACAATGGTTGCGATGACCTTGTCTTACCCTTTTTCGTCAGGTTTTTCCGATCGTTTCCTTTCCCGCTCTGAGGGATAAATAACGAAAGGTGGCGACTCTTCTGTCATGCCGGCACCTTATTTTTGCGCAAGCGACAACAGAAAGATAATAGAAGAAGAGAAGAAAATATGACATACGAATGGAAGAACTTTAATCAGATCAGAAAATCACAAAGCATAAGAAGTTTGTAGAGCAGATGATAAAAAAAACGTGCAAACACAAGAATGCAAAGACATGAAAAAGAAAACTAGGGCTGGCGAGAAGCAATCAGTGTTAGAAGATTCGTATTCTTAGCAGTGGACTCTTCTTGCTTGGCCATCCAAGTCTTGATTTCTTGAGTAGTCTGTTCCTGTTTTATCATCCATGTTCTGATTTCCTTGACTTCATGGACAACATCTGGAATCTCAGTCTTCATCTCAGATGCAGAAGGTTCAGAAGCAGATGCAGTTGCCATTGGATGATCAATCTCCATGTCAGATGTAGGAGTATCGTCTATCATTGCAGAATTTTCAGCAGGAGCATCTTCTAGAAGAAGCACTGGAGTTGTGATAATGTTCAGCAGAGTTTGTCTTACCATTTCAGCAAACTTAGCCTTTGCATCATCAGCACAAAGTGTTCTGAGGTCAGATGCTGTAGAGTTGAATTTTGATATGAGTCTGTTCCAAGAGGCTTCAGATTCAGCAGGATTCAAACTAGCCAAGCATTTTCTCTCCACAGAAGCAATTCCTTTACGTAGTTCCCTTTTGAAATTCTTAAACAGAGTAGAAATATCTGATCTGGGTTTTGGGTTGAGAAAGTCTTCTATGGTGACTGGTTGTGATGGTTCAGGAGGTGTTTGAGTTTGTTCAGGAGGTGGGTGATCAGATGATGGTCGTTCAGATGATTGGGGTATGGATGTTTGTGGTAAGGTAAGTTGAGGAATGGAGGTGTCAGTATCAGATGGTGTTGATATGACAACATCAGATGAGGATGACATAAAATCTGTGAAGTTGAATTTGAAGCGAAGAGGGTTTTCAGATGCAGGTAGATCAGATGATAGTGGTTTATAGGGATCAGGAATTTGTAAGCTAGTTGGTGAAGGGACTTCAGATTCGTCAGAATCAGATGATTCAGTTGAATGACATGAAGTTGAAGAGAGGACATACAAAGTTTCAAGTGGTGATATATCTAGAATGTTTTCAGATGGTTGTTGGACAGATGGTTGAGACTGTTTGTTAGGAGATGAAATGGGTTCAGATGAATGAGGTACAGATGATTTAGGTTCAGATGGTTTAATAGAAGATGGTGGAGGTGAAGATGAGGATGAAGGTACATATGTTTGGGATCAGATGTTAATACCTGGTGAATTGTTTCTCTGATTTCTTCCATAGTAGCTTCTGGAGGATTTTCCTTTTGCTTCTTGTCCTTTTCAGGCTTGTCACCAGCATCAGAGGCTTTCCTCTTGGGCTGTGCAAAAGATCCTTCCTCAGCCTTTCTTTTCCTGCGCCTTTCTCTCATAAGATTTGGCAATACTTCTCCTTCCTTCTGTACTATGTTAGCAGGCAGAGGAATACCATCTCTTAAACATTCAACAATGAATGTTAGAATGATGTGCCTAGGTTCATCAACACTGAACATAGGAAAATCTGCTAAAGGAATTCTCCTTCTGCTGACGTCTTCAGATTGAAATTTCTTGGGTTTTCCAGCAAGCTCTGAAATAACCTTCATTCTCTTCAGAGTGTTCCCATTTATGACAGATCCTATAACATAGGACAGATCCTCTGTCACCCCAGCATCAAACAGATGTTTCACAAGACCATTCTCTGTTAGAATGTCTGATATCAGTCTTCCCATAGGGATCCAATTTCTGTTTTTTCCAGCTTTAACCCTAACTTCTTCTCTTGTTTCTTTGATATGGTTCAGAAGATGACTGAACAGAAGATAAGGTAAATCCACCTTCTTTCCTTTCCTCATACAGTACATGAAGTACATTTGTTCTGAATTTACATAATCTGGTGAGTTAGAAGATTTCCTATGAAAGATTGAACTCATGAAGATCTTAGCCCAGATTCTGTAAATAGGTTTAGAGAATCTTGAACTAATTCACAACAGGATCTGAAAGTAATGTGCCCGTGATAAGATCACTGACCAAGTTTCTCAAATGTTTGAAATTTCTTGATGAGGAAAGTTTGTCTGCAAATAAAACCATTCAAACATGGTAATTTTAATGCAAAGTTTGTGTAATTTTGAAATCAAAATATTTTTGGAATGATATTATTGATGCATAACAAATGAGTCAGTTTCCAAAACATGGTGGTTTAGACATTCAAAAAAAGAAAGAGAAAGCAAAGGTATGACATCAAAACAAATGATTGGCAGCAATCTTAGAAGTCAATTTATGCAACCTTGTTGTAGTATGCTTTCAAAAGAAACATGACTTCAGTTAGGTGTTTTAAGGGTTGTAACATGGTCTGGTTCACGGTTTTCAAAACAAAGGATGTAAGCTTAAAGTTTATTTGTACTCAACCCATTCTTCATGATTGTTGCAACTGCGAAAACACCCAGCGGAAAAATAGAAGAGTCTCCACCGAACATTATTTATCCCAAAGAGAGGGAAAGGAAACGATCAAAGAAAACCTAAAGAATGGGAAAACACAAGGTCATCGCAACCAAATCTTGGGTTCGGGAGTCGGTTACACAAGGGAAAGGTATTAACACCCCTCACGTCCGTTGTACTCAACGGGATCCATGCTTGTTATCTAATCAAGGGGTGTGTTTATCTATAAGCTACTGCTAAACGGAAACGAGAACAAAAGAAAAAGTAAGAGACTCGATAGGACATCGTCGCCCTATGCCTACGTATTCCCTCGTGCAATGGGAAAGTCAGAGTCAACGTAGTTCGGAAAACTACGTGTGATGGGGGAAGGTTGCTCGCCAAGACATCATCGTCTTGTGCCTATGTATCCTCATCTGGTATGAGAAATCAGAGCAAACGTAGTTTGGGTAACGAAACCACAAGTTGGTTAAGCATTTTTTATGTGTGACGTTAAACTCCCATTCCAGCAGTTAGGGTTGATGCCTGTTAGCGGTTGAACGAAAAAGTAACGTACTCTTTTATGAAAATGATTTTGGAACACAAATCCCGAAGGATAAAAAGGTTTAAATTTGGTTTGTGAGTTTTAGTGAAGTGAATTAGTTTATTTTGTGATTCACGTTGCACTAAAGACTATGACATAGGAGCAAATGTGTCACATATCGCCCTAAGGGCATACGCTAAACACTCTAGACAAGTGAGGAGAAACCCCCCACACTCATCATTTCCCATGTGCTTAAGACTCGTAGCATACAACATTCATCGTGTTTATTAGATGAGTTAGAATATGTTTTGAGATGATAAGAAAGACGCACAGAAGGTCTAAGGGAAAACTCGGCCCTAACATTGTCATGCAAAATGGTCCTAAAGTCGGGATGCGAAGGGAGATTTTATCCTAATGTTAGCATGCGGAAGATGGACCTAAGGTTGAGGTTAAAAGGGACTAGCCTACTTGTTATCATTATTGGATTGCAATCCTAATGTCCACTCTAGTCCAAATTTAATCGGAAATTAAATTGGAATAAGAATCCTAAGAGAACATGCAAAGGCAACCCACAAAGCAAAGAAACAAGGCAAAAACAACAGCTACAACAGCGCCTCCTGCTCAAGACAGCAGTAAAATCCAGCATACAAGCAAGACAAACTATAACAACACATGTTTCAGCATAAAATCAGGTGTAAAAGGCAGACAACAAGCAAGCAAGACAAAGACGATGCAAATTCAAGACAACCACAGCTGTGGAAAGTAGGGCAGCAATTGCGCATGAATGCAATTAATCAAGAGCAAACATTAATCATGGATAGATATCATGCAAGTATGAACATGCTTCAACAATCCAACACAATTGATCAACAACATTGCATTAATAAGAATCACTAAGATTAACATGCCTTTTCAAATTAAATTGAACGATCGATCAATCAAACAAACACGCAACAAAGCGGAATCGGAAATAAATGCAAACGTGCATCAAACATTCAGCAAAGCAAACAATTGATGATAACAAATCAACATGACATGAGCAAGCAAAACATGTGATCATTCATCAATCAAAACAACATGAACATGTTATGCACTCAAACAAAAACCAGACGCTACGTGTCGAATAATCGAGATCAAACATTTCAGAATGATGAAACATGTCAAAAACAAACCACATAAATGCATCCCAACAAATCATGAAGTTTACATGTGAAAAGGAGCCCAAACAAGCAAGAAAAATACAAAAACAAGGCACTATATTCAGTGGTAATCGGTTACTGTAATCAGGTAACCGGTTACCTGTTGTAAAAACAGCCTGGAACATGAAATTTTATGTAGGGTAATCGGTTACCCATATGTGGTAACTGATTACCACTTCACCAAAAACAGAAAATCAACTTTCAAAATAAGTTTTCAACATCCAACAACTTATCCAATCAATCACATGAACATGTTATCAATTAAGCACAGATTTATCATCAAGAATTAGTAATCAAGCATCATGTAAACATAATCAAACATTGAAATCACAAATCATAAAGATCCAAATAATCCAAATGGGTCAAAATGCAGCAAATGCCAAGGATCTACATTGTGATTATGCAAATAAGTTCAAAACATAGTTAGATCTAGAATTACCAACCTTCAAAGCTGAGATTTGCTTTGGTATGTGTTGATTCACTTGAAATTAACAAATCCAAGCTAGAAACCTAGAGATTTTTCAAGATCCAAGAGCTTCCTTATGGTAGCAATGAAGATCAAGCAAAAATGATCCAAAAAAGCACTTCCAATCTAGCTTCCAAATTCATATCTAAATTTAAACGAAAATTGAATGATGAATTGAAGATAATAGAGATGAATGATGGAGGTTTAGCTCTAGAATTCAAGGATTCTAATGAAGAATCAATGAACTCAAGTGAAAAGAGCTTTAATGGAGGTTTTGGGAGTGAAAAAGTTGAGAGAAATTTGAGAGCAAATTCTCAAGAATGAGTGTGAAATATGAAAATGAAGGTAATTGTGTAAGGTTTGAAGTAAATTCACTTAAATAAGCTCTAAGTTTGGAATCAAAATGTGGTTTGGAATGTAGATTAACATTTGGAATGGAAATTAGGAATGGAGTGTTTGAAATTTGGAGGGAAATGGTGAAAATTGAAACAATTATAGATCCTTCCAATGATGATCATGTGAAATCAATAGTTGAAAATGATTGGAAAACTTGCAATGCTGAAAATTCAAATCTCTTGGCAAATGCGCTCAGGGTAACCGATTACCCATATATGGTAACCGGTTACCACATTCAAAAAATGTCTAATTTGGCACCAAATGGAGGGAATCCTATATAATCATATGTTGCCCCCTGTTCTGAGCTCTGTTAAGCTTTTGAAACTTGCCCTTGGATATTATAACTGTGAGAATGCTCGAGATAGCCTGTACACCCTCTCCTAAACTGAAAATAACCTGCTAAATGTCACACCCTCATTTTCACCGTTAGCCTTTTATACCCTACATTCGGCATATCATACATCATTCTATTGCGTATCGAGCATGCGGGTTCACAAGGTACGAACTAGGCCGTTTGGTTGTAACTTGTCTATTTTCGGACTACATGAAAAAAGGTTCATCACCTAAGGTTTGATCTAAGGAAAAAGTCTACTCATGAAAATTTTGGCAAGGGGAAGTTACTTAACAAAATACAAGGATATTCAAGATAAATATTAATAGACATGAATGCTAGGCCAAATCCAAAGCTCCTTCATACATGTTTATTTTTATGGCATAAGTGGAGTGCAAATTATTAAGGCATGAATCAAGATCATCAATGCATAATTCAAGATTTCATTTTTAAGCACATGAGGGAATCCATCATCCAAAATTCAAGATTCATGAATGGAGATAAAAATAATACTAAGAGGAATTTTGTGACATTACAATCATGTCATTTGTTACAAAAATTCCAACTCTAGATAATGTTTAGAAATTAATCTATTTCTAAATCTTCATTCAAGTCTTTAATCAAATTTATGATATGGTACTCTTCATACTACACCATTTTTTTCATGTGCTACATTATGCTCACAAACATCCAAGAAATATGCAAGAATTAAATCAACATTGGAATGTTTATGGGCCAAGATTATGCATGTTCAATCATAGGCAAAACAGCCCCATGCAAGAGTTGAAGAATTACTACATGTCACAATATCAAGAGGACAACATGTACTATGTTACAAGATCATTTTTTATGTCACAAAGTCAAGGAAATAGCATGCAAATGATATATTTACTTGCTAAATATCAGTTTGCAAATGCTGTCAAAGAGTGGTAACAATTGGTTACATGGCAAGATACAAAGCAATACCATCCAAGAGACTAATGGGCAAAAAGAGGGATAGTAGTATAGTATGCTACAGCAGAAAAATGCAGCAAGTCATACTAGAAATAGAAGGGAAAAGTGGGGCTGCACAAAAGGAAGAAAAAGGCATTGCCAAGAATGGAAAGTTGGTGATGAAAAGGTGTGCAAAGTGTGTGGCTTTAGGACAGCAGAAAAAGTTGACAGAAAAGGTGGAAAATGGGCTGCAAGCAAGCATAGAAAACATAGTATTCCTTACTATCAAAACATAACACAACACAAGAAGCAAGCAGAGTAGAGACTACACATAGAGAGCAAAGAGTAAGAGCAAAAAACCAGAAAATAGTTAGCAAGAAACCCTAAAAAAAAAGAGAAAAAAAGAGAGTGAGATAGAGACACAAGAGGATCATTGAGAAACCAAACCTTCACAACATAGAGTGAAGAGGGGAGAGCACATCCAACAAAGGTCATTGGAGTACTTGCAAGAAGGATAGAAAGCTCTTGGTATCCATTTCTTCAAATCTTTCTCCTTTTATTCTTTGCTTTTATATTCATTTCATTCACTCTTTTATGTGTTGTTGAACTCTATATCATGTAAGATCCCCTAAGGGACTAAGAAACCATCCTCAAGGAACCACAAAAACGAAACGAAAACATAAAAAAATGTGAGATTTCGACCTGGACCAGCAACACGGGCCGTGTCACACGACACGGCCGGCCGTGTCACGCTACTGTATGAAGTTTTTTCCCCAGGCCTTGCAACACGGGCCGTATCACACAACACGGCCGGCCGTGTTGCATCACTGTTTCAACTTTTTTCACCCGTGTCACACCACTGTTTCCTCCATATATTTTTTTTTTACCGTTTTTACCTTAATTTTTTTTTTGTGTGTGTGTGTCTCGATTTTTTTGAGCCGTGTGGCTTATGTTTGCATGATGTTTGTATGTGAATATTGTTATGGCCCTTGTTGACCTTTGTTTCCAAAAACTATTTTTAAAAGTAAACTCTCGATTTTATCGAGCCATTTTTGACCATGTAAGTCGGATGCCTTGTGCACCGCCATCGACCTAAATCGCATCACTTCAAATATCTTTACAAGCAATAAATCTTGATCCAACGTCAAGTGTTTCTCTTTTCGCATAAAAATACAAAAAAAAACACAATAAAATATATGATTGGAATTATGCACCATGAACTTTAAAGTGGTGGAGAAGGAATGAGAATGGAACCCTCCTACACTCATTCCGAATGTTTCGAATACAAGGCGCTCGACTTGGTTATTCGAGACATTCATCTCTATCCAAAGTCTTTTGTATAATCCTAGTCAAGAACACATTTTCTTCAAAAAAAAAAAACTAAAAACAACATCAACTCATCAAACTATTTTTGCCTTAGGGCGTCAATCCAAAAAACCCTTTTTCAAGGTATAAAATCAACCAACAAACAACAATTTCATAAAGCCTCCGAACTACGGAGCTCTGATTCTTCACTTCTTTTAAGTGAGGATACGTAGGCACAAGGGCCACAATCCTTGGCGAGCATTAAAATAAATAAACCAATCCCTCTTTTCCTTAAACAAGCAAACTTTTAGAATAAAACACCCATTCACGCGAAATAACCTAGGAGGTTCCCATCGAGTACGATGGATGCGAGGGGGTGCTAATACCTTCCCCTCGCATAACCGACTCCCGAACCCTAAGACTTGGTTGCGATGACCACGCTCTTTTCCCAAAGGTTTTATCGCTATTTCCCTTTCCCCCCGTGGGATAAATAAAATCCGGTGGCGACTCTGTGTCATTTTTCGCGTAGCGACACTAAATAAAATGAAATCGACTGCTCGATCGTGGGAAAAATATATGTCGGAGCCTCTGATGCTCGCTGTTTGAACTCTTGCAACGAAAGGGAATCCTGAGCCACAGAAACACCTTGATCCCATGTCTCAAGAGCCAATGCTATGATATGTGGAAATGCAAAATGCAAAGAAACATAAGCCAGTAAACCAAGAAACACTGAGGCAAATTTTGGGGTGCTACAGCTGTCCCTATTCAATCGACTTGGACCTGAAGGGATGATAGCAACGACTTTCAAACATTCAAGGTGCATAGAGTTTGAATACCAAAAGAACCCGGAAATTTGCAACCTGCGGGGATGCAAAACAGCAAATACCAACCAAAAGTTGGGATGCGACACGCTGAGGATAATAATCCAAGATGAACCAAACATCAATCAAAAGTTGGAACAAAACCGTCGGATACCAACCAAGAGTTGGGATAGACAACCAAAGAATACCAACCAAGAGATACCAACCAAAAGTTGGGATAACAAGAAAAGGATACCAACCAAGAGTTGGGATAAATAACCCAAGGATACCAACCAAGAGTTGGGATAACAACCAAAGGATACCAACCAAGAGTTGGGATAACGAGAATGTCAATCAAAGGTAACCTTGTGGAGACAAAAATCAGATTAAGAATCTGCAGGACATATAATAAACGGACTTACAACCTGAGGGAAGAGACAACTCCACTGGGGACGAAGAGAAGCCTAAACCGACAACTCTGTGGGGAACAAGTACCCGCCAGAAGATAATAACCAAAGGATACCAACCAAAAGATGGGATAAAGGTTACTCACTAGGGATTATTCCAACCAAAAGTTGGAATACAATGAAAGGTAATGAACACAAGCTACCAACTAAAAGTATGGATCACTGTATGAAACAAAACCGAATACAAGCTACCAATAATGACTTGAAATCACCTCAAATCTGTAAGGGATAACATCCAGCCCAAAAGCTGAAGAACAAGGCTACTAACCAAAAGTTAAAATCACTAGAACGTCGACCAAAGGCAAACTATGAGGGAGAAAAATACCAACTCCAATAGTTGAACCAACAAAGGAAGACTACCAACCAAAAATTGGAATCAACAACCCAAAACAAAGACTATCAACCAAAAGTTGGGATCATCGATCAGGAAACGAAGGTTACCAACCAAAAGTTGGAATAACGTCAATAAGACGACTAAGTTAGGGATTACAAATCAAGAGTTGCAATCAAATAGAGGCTACCAAACAAAAGTTAAAATTGTCGGAATGCCGAATGGAAGCAAACTAACCACAACAAAGACTGCCAACCAAAAGTTGGAATAACAGACTCCACAGGGGAAACCAAGGAATACCAACCAAAAGTTGGGATAACATCAACAAATTTTACCAACAAAAAGTTGGAATCAAGCAAAGGCTACCAACCAAAAGTTGGGATCACACCTAAGAGATGAACACTACCAACCAAAAGTCGGAATAACAACTTTGTCGGGGAAAAAGCATCTTACCAATGGATTACCAACCAAAAGTTGGGATCGAGGAAAAGGTTACGAACCAAAATTTGGGATAACTCCCGAAATGAAGATTACCAACTAAGAGTTGGAATAACATCAACAAAACCTTACCAACCAAAAGTTGGAATAAGATTCAACAAGCCACAGATTACCAACCAAAAGTTGGGATAACAACTCCACCGGGGAATAGAAGAAGACTACCAACCAAAAGTTAGGATAACATCTAACCACCAATGGACTACCAACCAAAAGTTGGAATGAAGCAAATGTTACCAACCAAAAGTTGGGATAACACTCACGAAATGAAGATTACCAACCAAGAGTTGGAATAACAGCAACAAAACTTCGGACTAAACTGGGGGTTACCAACCCAGAGTTGGAATGACACACCCAGAATAGGAAAGAAATAGAATCAACCAACTCATAACCTGAAAAGAATACTCCGACGTGGAAAGAGAGGTTTAAACAAACGACTCCGCCGAGGAAAATGACGTTTAAACAAACAACTCAATTGAGGAAAGAGAAGTTAAACAAACAACTCTGTTGAGAAAAAGACATTTAAACAAATGACTCAGTTGAGGAAAGAGAAGTTAAACAAACAACTCTGTTGAGGAAAAGATGTTTAAACAAACGACTCAACCAAGGAGAACCCAAATAAGATGAACAACCAAAAGATCCACCCTGATGGGGGTAACGCAAAAATCTTTTGAATAAAACCATCATCTGTCGAAGAGAAAACTGGCACCAAGGATATCAAACCTGACATATGCTTCAGATGCATATGTTTGAAAATGGTGTAATGCTCCATACAAAATAGACATGCTACACATTTGGGAGGATGCTATGCAAAATGCAAATGCAAATGAACACAACCCGGAGGAGTGCTGAGAAGACCAACAAACCAACTCTGCTGAGGAATACGCCCTGGATGGCCCTTTTGCAAAACTTCACCCTGCTGGGTAATACGCTCAAGATGGCTCTCCTTGAAAAACTTCACCCTACTGGGGAAAACACCAAAACTTCATTCAGCGGGGAATCAAGAATATCACTAAAAAATCCCACCTGGTCAGGATGACAAGCATCTACTAAAGGTTCCACTCTGCTTGGAATACAAGAATAATAATATTCCCCACTAGGGACATACAAGTAACAATCCGCCCTGCTGAGGATATCAGAGACTTCTACTGAAGATTCCATCCTGATAAAGAGATGAAAGTAACCTCTGTAATAATTCCCCTCCACAGAGAATATAATGAACATCTACAGAGAACTCCACTCTACTGGGGAATAAACAAGCTCTGCTTAAACATTTTCTCTAAGGAAAATGAGAATACCATATGTTGGGAGCTCGTCCCGAAAATTGATCCTGAAAGATGCCAATGATCATTGGACTTTGCTGGAGATACCAACCTGTCGTTGATGTACCTATCGAGGGAATCAACACTAATCTTTGCTCGGGGAAGAAATTCTTGAATACTGATCTTGTTGGGGGAAGGACGTCAAGAGCGTCGACTCTACTGGAGAGTAATACTGAATTGAAATCCACCCTGCTGCTGAGGGAATATCCTTTAACCTTACTTTCCTGGGAATATGCTAAGAATAAATCTACCATGTTGGGGATTAGCCTTTGTGGGGAGACAAAAACTCCGCTCTGTTGGAGATACGCTACACACCTTCGCTGGTGACTGATAACGCGAAAATGTATCTTATATCTGCCGTATTTTCCAAGGATTTACTACATTATTTCAGTCCGAATCTGATCATTCCGCAAGGTTGCAAGTGTTTTTCGCAGGTATTTCATTCTCATGCTAAAGATGAGCAAGACATAGAAAAGTGTGAAAGGAAGGAACAAAAGAAGAGATAAAGGCCAGAAAACCACAGAAATCAACTTTTGGAGGTGTGACGGTCGTCACAGACCACCAAGACCGTCATGCTCATCATTTAAGTGACACGACCGTGACAGCATAGCCACGATCGTCACGGTCCAAAGAGCAGTAACAACGTTCAGAACCAACATGGCCACGAAAGATAGAGAATTTAGGCATGATCCAGTATGCCCTCCCTGAGAATTCTCTCCCTCAACGTATTTTCTTCCGATATTTTCTCTTGAAACCGAGGATATAAAAGGAGGGGAGTTGGAACTGAAAAGGGGGGAGCTTGATATTTACATATTGAATTGCTGCCGAATTTCCGTGAAGCCATTTTGCATTGCTATTGTTTTTTTTCCTTCAATTCAAAGCAGTATTTATTAGTTCTTCATTTTATTCCAACGTAGTAGAATCCTGCCGACATTATGGAGGACTACTCGAGTATCAAATTTCAGTAATATTTACAGGTTCTTATTAATCCAATGCTTATTTAATTATTCAGTGTGAATGTTATACTGTTTTATTGTTTATGTTTATTTATGTTTGCATTAGTCAACATGTCGAGCTAAACTGATTGTATCAGTATGTAATCCAATTAGTAGGACGGGATTCGATAATACCCGGTGCGCCTTTCCTTTTTACAAATGATTTTTCTGGTTGTAGTTTTTAAATCTAATTTTATAAATAACCTTTGTCACTAAAGTGAGAAGCTATTTATAACGGTTTTGCCATGAAAGTGGGAAATTTATTAAGGTTCGAGCCGGCACATGAAAGCGAGGGGTTTGAACCGGATAGTAAAAACTAGGCATTAATTTTAAACACAGCGAGAGTGCTTTAAAATTAATCAGAATTTATTTATTTTCAAAAAGTATTTTTAACCCCGAATGGGACAGCGAGAGCGTACATTCCGCCTTAGAAACATGACCCGAGTCAACAACCAGCATGAGGCAAAGGTCTTTAAACTAGTATTTTCTTATGAAATGTATTTGCAAAAATTAAATCAGCACCGGTGATCTGTCAAATCCCCGATAATTAAGGCATTACATACTGATATTCCTTTATTGATATTTCTAAACTAATAACCTTTATTTCCTTTAGATTTCATAACTTAGCATTTATTTCCTAAGAATATCTTCCGCCTTATCTAAACATAGTAACAACCAATAACACTAATTTAATTTCCAGTCTCGGTGGGATCGATATCTTAATTACTACGCGATAGACTGTGCGCTTGCAGTTAGTACCGTTAGATTCAGAAAGTCGCGATCGCGTTTTTGGCGTCGTTGTCGAGGACTCGTTTAGTCAATAGTGTAATTCTCTGTTGCGCAATATATACTAAGGCAACCATTTTACTTTCCTTTTTTTTGTTCGTCGATTGTATGCCAAGTACTCGCTCACAAAGCGACAACTTACAACCACCAATCGCTGAACTAGAGCGCTTCTTACATCTAAGATGCCGCATAATAGCATATCAACGTAAGCATAATATTCCTGATCTTCTCGCTTATACTCCTAAGACCCCTCCTAATTACCATAACGTCATTGAGCCAGACACTAATCAGTATGCTGAAAATCTGAATAACATTTTGAAGACCATGGATGAATTCAAGGCAGAAATCACAGCTGTAAAGGATGAACTGAAGATCATACGCCTCGACATGATCGGTTTAATAGATATCATTGTGGAACAATTCAGTTATATGAATCAGGCATTGGAAACCTTGAAGAAGCAACATGACTGATTCACTGCCATTATCTTTTATTAACTTTTGAAAACTACTTACAATGTTGTTCATTTTAACTTTTACTTTTTTTTATTTATCAGCAAACTTCCATTCATTAATGCAATTTGAATTTCAATTACTCCTGCTTTCTTATTCCTGTATTTTTATTTTTTATATATAATTCAGTTATATGTTTACTATTCTTTTTCATTTCATTAAATCAATGCACACTTCCATGTAGTAGATTCTGTCACAACACAAAATTTGTTTCTGTCACGGTCGTAACAAGGTAGCCACTACCGTCACGCGTCTTACGACCGTGACGAGTCTGTAATAGTCGTCAAGACCTCTTAACTTACGGTCTCTGATATAGCAGAGACCCCCACTCTTCATCTTCTTTTCTCTTCATTTCTAAACTGTCCAATTACCGCTCTTAAACCTCAATTATCCCCACTTACCTTTCAACTTCCACACACCTGAAACCTCTATTTAACATCACAATTACCATCCCTATTTCCACGAACCTCATTCTATCAAAAACTCACTTCATTTGCTTTGCGTGCAAAATGGCTAGGCACGTTCGGCAAACACCAGACCTTACATCAGTCATTTTTAGAGACGGAGAGCAAGGATACCGCCAAAGAGCCAACTACATCAGCTTCTACCAACGATCCGTTCAACCGACATGATACGTAGATGTTGCATACCTAGCAGAATTAGGCATGCTCGAAAGTGTCAGATGGATGCTTCAGAATGTTGGCCTTTGGTAGCTTTGCACAAACGCCTAACCTACAAACGAAGCCTTAACGCTGGAGTTCTTAAGTTCATTTGCCTACATTACTCTGCCAGGTGAGACACATCAACTCACCGGTGTCGCCACCTTCCGCATGTTCAGTACGGAGTATTCATTGAACCAGAACCAAATCGTCCAAATGCTCATTTTCCACTTTGGAGAGAATGCCCATCGCCGCGTGCCTCAGGACTCATTTTTCCAAGCTGCATTCGCCTTATGGAACGAGTTGACTGGCTCAAATGCTGAAAGTTGGGATAGCCTCAACGCCACCTATATCCACAACCCAGCCATCAGACACTTCCACCGCACAATAGGGAACACCATCTTCACAAGAGACAATAACCACTAGATGAATTCTAAAGAGCTCTTCTTCCTTCACTGTGTGTTTGCTCCCGAACATATCAATGCAGCTCCATTCCTACTAGCTCACATACAAGAAAATTGTGGTCACGACTCAAAGCCTTTTTACTTTGGAGGCATTATCACATCCATTGCACTGGCCCTGAACCTTGGTGACAGGCTTACAGATCTACCGTCACTGCCTCCTGTCTATCTTGACGTTGACTATTGTCGCTCCTCTCACCTCATAAAAGCAAGAGCTGATGGCAAGTACCATCCAGTGGTTTGAAACTATACGGTTCACAACATCATTATGCCCTGCAGGAGCCGCATTGATCCTTAGAATCGAGCCAACTGGCTCTTTGATCTCGCTGCACCTGAAGCTAACGCAGCTGCCCCTAATGTTCAAGATAATGCACCTACATATGAAATTGAGGAAGAAATGGACCAAGCTGCCCAGAAAGAGAGACAACCTCCTCCCGACCAAGAAGGTACATCCACCAGACGTCGCCGCCGCACTGACTCTGAGCCCACTAATGAGGAAATCTTACTGGGGATTTGGAAACAAAACCAGCTGGCTGCACAACTTGAAGCATGACAACAAGAGCAACATCTTCAGATGATGACCTTATTGCAACAAATCCAGCATGGGCAAGTAGCCCAAGGCCAGAGACTCGACAATGTCATTGATGAGATGGGTGCCCTCACATTATGAGTGCAAGACCTCCACGACTACATCTATCATACAGGCCTTCTCGATCACGTGGCATGACATGGTCGAGGACGAACCAGAGGCAGAGGACGTGGACCTGAATAGTCATAGTTTTCCATTTAGTTTATTTTCTCGTTTCCCTACCGTATTTATATCGCAACATTGAGGATAATGTCTGATATAGTGTGGGAGAGGTACGTTATTGCCCTTCTTGTATTTCAGTATATTTCCCTTTTTCAATATATTTTCCTTTTTCCATTCTCAATTCAATAAAACGTGCTTTTATATATACTTTTCCCCATCATACGATTCCCCCACTTTATTCGGCTATACAAAAATAAAATTCCGATCAATGCATAACTTGACACACCAAGATAAAGGCCAAGTCAGGAAATCTTGAGAAACAAAATTTTAACAAGACTGATATCGTCCTGACACCTTAGACCTCGTGCTTATGCAAGCTCGGTTTCAATACCCATTATACCGATGCCTTAAGTTTCAGCCCAAACGTAACCCCCCAGTAGTTTATACCAGCAGTCAGCACCGTCTTAAGCACAAACCACGTGGAAAGCCGATGAAAATAAGTGTTTGATGCCTAATCATGAAGCAATCGTTCTTCTACTATGAAGTAATCCTTCTGCTGATATTCAGAAAAACAAAAAGAAGAAAAAGAAAAGAAAAAGAAAAGAAAAAGAAAGAAATTCGTTGTTAGTTGGTTCATAGGTTCCTGGTTATGGACTTGGTAGGGTGAATTACGATTCGATCCCCCACGACTTACAATTAGGATATATAGAGGGTTACCACATTCGTGTACCAGACCCCATACTAAAAAGGATCAAAGTCACTAACCGGCTATTCCACTACGTGCGTGCAAAGGCAAAAGGCTTAATGTGACTGCGTTAGAACGAAACCGGGTGAAATTTGATACGAGGAACTTTATGCTGAGCTATAATAGAATGATTAGAACTGGCTTGTATAGAAGGGAGGCCCATGAGCACGCTTACTGCTTTGTGTCACTACTGTATCCTTAGTGTTTTATTCGAATCTCTGCCATCCTAACCGAATGCCTTAAAAACATTTTGAAAACTCGAAAAAGTGTGCCATGTACTTGCATTGGTTTTCTTACCGACTATTTGCTTGAGGATAAGCAAAGATTCAAGTGTAGGGGAGTTTGATAACGCGAAAATGTATCTTATATTCTCCGTATTTTCCAATGATTAACTGCATTATTTCAGTCCGAATTCCAATTATTCCGCAAGGTTGCAAGTGTTTTTCGTAGGTATTTCATTCTCATGCTAAAGATGAGCAAGACATAAAAAAGTGTGAAAGGAAGGAACAAAAGAAGAGATAAAGGCCAGAAAACCATAGAAATCAACTTTTGGAGGTGCGACAGTCGTCATAGACCACCATGACCGTCATGCTCATCATTTAAGTGACACGACCGTGACAGTATGGCCATGATCGTCACGGTCCTAAGAGCAGTAACAACATTCAGAACCAACGTGGCCACGAAAGGGAGAGAATTTAGGCATGATCCAGTATGCCCTCCCTGAGAATTCTCTCCCTCAACGTATTTTCTTCCGATATTTTCTCTTGCAATCGAGGATATAAAAGGAGGGGAGTTGGAACTGAAAAGGGGGGAGCTTGATATTTACATACCGAATTGCTGCCGAATTTCCGTGAAGCCATTTTGCACTGCTATTGTTTTTTTCCCTTCCATTTTTCCTTCAGTTCAAAGCAGTATTTATTAGTTCTGCATTTTATTCCAACGTAGTAGAATCCTGCCGACATTGTGGAAGACTACTCGAGTATCAAATATCAATAATATTTACAGGTTCTTATTAATCCAATGCTTATTTTATTATTCAGTATGCATGTTATACTGCTTTATCGTTTATGTTTATTTATATTTGCATTAGTTAACATGTCGAGCTAAACCGATTGTATTGGTGTGTAATCCAATTAGTAGGATAGGATTCGATAATACTCGGCGCGCCTTTCCTTTTTACAAATGATTTTTCTGGTTGTAGTTTTTAAATCTAATTTTCTAAATAACCTTTGTCACGAAAGTGAGAAGCTATTTATAATGGTTTTGCCATGAAAGTGGGAAATTTACTAAGGTTCGAGCCGACACGTGAAAGCATGGGGTTTGAACCGGATAGTAAAAACTAGGCATTAATTTTAAACACAGCAAGAGGGCTTTAAAATTAATCAGAATTTATTTATTTTCAAAATGTATTTTTAACTCCGAATGGGACAGCGAGAGCGTACATTCCGCCTTAGAAATATGACCTGAGTCAACAACCAGCGTAAGGCAAAGGTCTTTAAACGAATATTTTCTTCTGAAAAGTATTTGCAAAAATTAAATCAGCACCGACGATCTGTCAAATCCCTGATAATTAAGGCATTACATACTTATATTCCTCTATTGATATTTCTGAACTAATAACCTTTATTTCCTTTAGATTTCATAACTTAGTACTTATTTCCTAAGAACATCTTCCGCCTTAACTAAACATAGTAACAACTGATAACACTAATTTAATTTCCAATCTCTGTGGGATCGATATCTTTATTACTACGCGATAGACTATGCACTTGCAGTTAGTATCGTTAAATTCAGAAAGTCGCGATCAGTGACAACATTTCTGATTTGATAACAGGATTCTGTGGGGAAGACAAAATCTCTGCTGAACAAAATGTCTGACTGCATTCTATCCGAAGTAGTCAACCTCCAAACACTCACCGAGTAGTACGACTCCACTTCGGCTGGGAAGTACAACTATGAACTCCTGCTAGGGGAGGAATAATTCACCATGCATTACTGTTAGAACTTCATCGCTGGGGAGAAAATCTCTACTGGGGAGAGGATCACACCATCCTACAACATACAAGAAACAATATGATGCCCCATGTGTGAAATGGCTACCTAGGTTACCATTCAAGACACTTATCGTTCAAACAAATCCATTGCTTTCATTATGCTATGTAAGGCCTCATGTTTTCATTTGTAATGTTTATAAAAAATATCGGATGTTTTTGCAAACAAATTTGTAAAAGTAAAAACAAGAAATGAAAAGCTCTTTGACTGAAATGACTACTTTATTGATGAAAGTCCTGTAAATAGGAGAATTACAATTCGGATGCAATTCCTAAAAAGAGGTAATTGCGCAAAAAAGCAAAAAGAATATATATAAATGTCGGTAATGTGGAAACAGACAACCACCATGTGTCGATTCAACTATGATCTGTATGTCTTCGATATTCCCCCATGTTTCACCTTTTAAAAAGACTGATTGAAGTGAATCCTTTCTTTCGGGATAACCATGTATTGAATAAGTTTGCAAATCGAACGTAGACCGCAGTTGTTTGCTTTTAAAATCCCTAACTATTTCCTGGATCACCCTTTCGGGTTTTCAATCCACCGGGATACCCATTTTTGCCAAGGTCGCCTTTTCAGGTTTTCAACCTTGCGGGTTCATTCTTTTTTTTTATCCCTAATTTTTTCCCAAACCTATTCTTTTTATGGTTCATCGGGATGCCCCATTTTTGTCTGGACTTTTCTTTTTCTGTCCAGCGGGTCTCTTTTTAAGCAAAGTATTTTTTAACCACGTCTGCATTCATAGGGGACGAAAAATCTTCACCATCCATGGTTGATAGTAATAAGGCTCCACCAGAGAAAATCTTTCTTACCACATATGGACCTTCATAGTTGGGAGTCCATTTTCCTTTGTGACCTGTCTGAGGAGGAAGGATCCTTTTCAACACCAAATTACCTGTCTGGAAGCACCGAGGACGCACTTTCTGATCAAAGGCTTTCTTCATCCTACTCCGGTACAACCGGCCACGAGCATTGGCCGCTAATATCTTCTCATTAATCAAGCACAACTGATTCAATATTGTTTGCACCCATTCAACTTCATCGAGCTTCACATCAGATAATACCCTTAAAGAAGGAATCTCAACTTCCAATGGTAGGACTGCCTTCGTACCATACACCAGTGAGAAAGGAGTTGCCCCAGTTGACATATGCACCGAAGTACGATGACGGTTGTTGCGGTGAAAATTGGATATCAAGCTATTAATTAACTTGAATCTTATTTCTTTTACAACCGGACTTTATTTTATCCAAAGGATAGGTCTAAAGAGAGAAAAACCTTTTTCGCGATGTAACGACAACGCTTAAGAGATTCGGGGATCGGGGGTTAGTTATATCTAGGGAAGGTATTAGCACCCTAAATATCTGTAGTACTCTACAGGAACCTTTTGTTCGATTGATTGCTAAGTTTGTGAATTGTACTACGGTTTTGGTAAAATAAACAAAGGCCTAGGTGGTTTTCTAAGTTTGCTCGTAAAGACGTCGCATCTTCTGCCTACGTATCCTGACTAGGATAGAATCAGAGCAATCATAGTTCACCTCACAAGGGAAGAGAACACTTGATGACGATCAAGGTTCAAGGGGGAAACAAACATGACAATGTTTGTGTGGAGTTTGACAAAACTCCCTATTCTAAGTTATAGTAAAAGGGGAAAGTAAGAAATCATGATGATGATTCTTACACAGAGTTGACGAACTCTTTCCTAGGGTTCTAGTTGAAGAACGCTCCTAGTACAGGTGGGTTTCTTAGACTCAAAGCAAAGTCTAAAGGCTTCTAAGCTAGGGGTAAGGTGACTCAACAAAGTAAAGAGTGTGATTGAGTTGTCCATGACATTGAGGGTCAAGTGGACAGACCTTCCTTTGGAGGGAAAACGGGGAAGACGACTTGGACGAGAACTAACGAGTTTCGTCGCTTGGGGAAAAAGAAAAGAAAAAGCTAACAAGCTAACAAGATGAGATGGGAATATATTCATGATGTCAATCAAATAAATAAATGATGAGGATAAGCACATGAGGATAATAGTTTAACAGATGAAATAATCGATATTGTGACAACAGTTCGCACTTGATGAAAATTAACAGATGAAAATGGTAACCACCGAGAAATAAATCCTAGCATGTTAACTAACATGTAGGGACATGGATTCAAACAAGTTTCAAGAAAAATATTGACAGGAACCACATAAACATTTATCTGCAACTACGTAAACGATCGCGAAAACGCGCACAACTTGCACATAATCAAGGTAAGTGATAAAATATGCAAACATAAAAAACAAAAGTATGGCATGAAAGTATACATAAATATGAACACAATGGAAAAAGAACGGACGAAAAACGATAAAAAACGAGTGAGATACGAATTTTCAAAGTTTACATGAAAAATAACAAAAATGTACAAAAGAGTTGCCCTCCTCAGGGGTCGAACTCAAGTCACAAGGGGTACAAGGCGCATGGTCATACCACTGGGGTGGCTATACATACATTGATGAAGCCACCCCTAATAATTAATAAGGGTAACATGAGTTCATGGCTGGGCAAAAATACATAAATAAACCAAATACGTTTTATGCCGTAACTTTCTAACCGCTTATCGAAACGAAACAAATTTTATATGGAAATGGGATAGAATCAAACAAGGAAGATGATGGTGGTGGCCATTTTTCAAAATTCCCTCTGTGGTGAAAAATTCGAAGGCACATGCTTTATGGTGTTTTGTTGTGCATTTTGACATGTATCAATGAATCCAAACATCTTCAAGCCACACTAAGCATGCACACAACATTCAAACATAACATGTAATGATCCTTTCATCTCAAAACAACCTAATTCCAACAGAGTATGATAATGGATGATGAAATGCAAGAATGAGAACAAAGATTCACTTTCAAGTGGATAATTTGATGCAAGCAATTTTGAACCAAACTAATCATGCAAACACAATACAATCATGTTATAGAGATGATACATTCAGTGTGTGGTGCTCAAATCATGTTGTGTTGTGATATGGTATATGAGATACAAAATTGGCATAAATGATGAGCAAGTACTATGACAATTCAGTTTTAAAACACAAAGAGATTAAACCAAACACACGTACATGTCAAATATATCCTTTTAAGTGAGGCTATGCACATGAGAAAGTTTAATCTCAACTGTTTTGAAAAAAGTTGTATTGGCTGCATTTGGCTTAAAAACAAAAGTGCATGAAAAAGCAATTCTCAAATCTAGACAAATTCTGGCTCAATGATTCATATACACAACACATACATGTCATATTCAATGATTATATCACCTTAAATGAGCTTGATGCCAACAGAAATTAGAAGTGTCATGGTAAGTGCAAAATTTGGTAAAAAATGCATTTCAAAAGTAGTAACTCATGACAGTTTGTTTTGGCTAAATAAGAATATATGAACACCTTCCAAATGGTTAGTATGAAGTGTGAGAAAAGTGATTTTGGTGGAAATCAAATTTATGCCAAAAGTAGTATGTGAGTTGTTTGATGGAATTTTGACATGAACATGATAAGTAGGTGAATCATTTTATGCACAAAATTTTGGCAAAGTAATTATGCATACAATTGTCAAATGTATACTCAAGCATGCTCGAAGGATAGAAGATTGGTTTTCAATGTATGTGTAAAAATGCTTTCCACTGTTTTGGTCTTTTGACAGCAGATGAAAAACAGCAGTCTAAGGAAAGCAACATTTTGATATTGGTACCAATCCCTCAGCTTGAAGAGGAAGTTCAGTGATTCAAGGTAATAATTCAAAACACATACTCACCAGCTTATGCCAGTTATACAAACATGTGGCAGTATATCAAAACAAATTTCAAAACATGAATACAAGGGACAAAAAGCAAGACAGTCTTGATGCTGGTAGTCTGAACATTTTAGGAAGGATATGCTAGGTGAATTCCTACAGCCAGTTCAAGCACAATATTTCACAGTAGAAAAACAATAAGTGGTGTGTAAGTGTATTTTGCAACCATTTTTGGTGAAGTGGAGCAGTTGGGAGGTCAAATCAGACTTGGTGCAAAATCAAAGTAAATCAATTCTATACATCTAACACACATATGATAAGAAGTGAGAATCAGTATCAAGAAGCCTTCAAAATGGTTTGGTATGGAACACATTAGGCAGACTGGTGTTTTGTAGCAGTAGAAACTTCAAATCATGTTCAGGCAGATTTTGAATACATAGAAGAGTTCATGGAAAAGTTCATTTTCAAATCTGAGCACATTTAGGTCAGGACACGCAAACATACACAACACATATATCACATAGAGTGGATTTGATCAAAAGTTTAAGTTTGAAACAAACTGGTGTATGAAATTGCTTTCAAGATACCAAGGTGTATGTGTGAAGTGTAGGGCAGTGTGATAAGTCAGGTCATGAACAAGAATACAACAGCAAAACAGTCTTAAAACATATATGGCAGCCAGCTTTTGGAGATGAGTTCTATATGCTTAACAGTCAGACCTGTTCCACCTAATATGTGCACCAGGTTCAAACAAAATCTCAATTGTTAAAACCAAAACAAACTGATAACTGCTTTGTCTCCCTAAAGATCTCAACTTCAGGCCTTGTCAACCCAAAACCAGTCTTGTGGCATCAATCAAGTTTACTAACAGCAGAAGTTTAAAACAGCCACTCCCCCCCCCCAAGAGTACAAACCACAAACCAGACTAAAGATCTAAAGCAAAAACACTAGGTTGGGACAAATCCAAGATGTCATTTATGAGCACAAAATACAACAAAACAAACCAAAGCAAAAGCCCTAATCAATTCATGAAAGCATGGTCTAGTAAGGAATTAAAGTTTAATCATTTTACTCAAATTATTTGGGACAGTATAACAACTACATCAACACACCAATATGAAAACATGACAAGAATAGGTTCAACACTTTAGGCTAATACTCATGAAAGTCTTATCACTCATTAAAGCCATATGTCATGAAAATCACCAAATGTGCATAGCTACTAGATTCACCAAAAATGCTCAAAAATGCCAATTCATGAAAATTGATACAAAAGTCAATAAGGATCAGTTACATACCTCTTGATGACCCTTTTAAGCAAGCTAAAACAGTTGAGAAAACCAGAGAACTCTACTTTACTTCTTTGCCTTTGAGCCTCTCTTCAACTTTAAGCAATGTGTACTTATGATGCCAAATGAAGAGATAAGAGTTCCCAATGGTTGCTAGTGGTCTTGACAGTTGAAAAACATCATTTGTGAGGTGTATGAATGATCAAAACCTCAAGGAAAGGCTTGGAACAAAGTTTGGTGATTTTTGTGGCTTCTGGTCAAAGTATGGTAGGTAGAAGTTTGACTTTTTGATTCTTGAGGTTCTTTGATGGTTTAATGGATTATACGCCTTCTATATGTCATTTAGAAGTTGTGTGGAGGGTGGTTGAAGTGTTTGAAAGGGTAGAATTGATTTTGGGCAGAATTCACTTCATGACCAATTTTAGGTGTTTTTGTGAACTTTGGTGATTTTGAGAATTTTAATGCAAGATGAGGGAATGGTGATGACAGAGATTTTCTTTGGTTTTTAGCAGATCAATTGTCTCAAATGAGGTGGATGAACCCTCCTTTTATAGGAAAATGACTTGAGGTGCTTGCTAGGGAGCTTTCTTCACCATGAAGCAAAATTGGGATATTTTGGAGGAAACCTCCCTTGGAGGGTTTTCCCATTGGTTCTGATGCAAGGCTCTTTTGTCAAAATTTCCTACTGATTTATGATGTTGTTTGCAGGCTAGAAACCACTAGGGGAGGGGCTGGTGCAGCCTTACTTTCCACCTCATGCTTGAAAAATTCAATTTTGGCAACTTGCCCACTTGTATGGCAATGGGCTCAAATCCTTGATTTTGTGATATTTCTGCATAACTTGCTCTTGTTTCATGCTACACACATCTGATATGTCACACATAACAAGTTGAATCAAGAAAAATTGGCAGATTTAGTGAAGTAGGTCTCTTGGAAAATTTGGCCAATGTGGGACTTAACATGTGAAACCCTTAACTTTGAACACATGTAACTTTCTGCTCATAACTCCTCTTCAGATGTTCTAGTACAATTTAGAAATCACTCACATAGCTCTAAAACATTCATGTTTTCATGAGTTTCAATTTCTCAAAGTAACTTGGCCAAAAAGCCCTCCAAAGTTGCTAAAAATGAGCTTAAAAAGTGAAATTTTCCCAAGTCTTTTTCCCTTCTTGAAATGAATTTAACCATAACTCAAAATCTATGAATTTTCTGATCATGGACCACTTAGGGACTTTTGTAGGACTTGTCAAGAGCTTCCAAATGAGCTTTGAACCAACTCAATTGGATGTGTGGTTAAGGAGTTATGGTTTAGCCCTTTTCAAAGCCCTAATTTCCCGATTTCTCGATTACTCCTTCATCCTTGATCAAATGGTCATGAAAATTGATATGCAAGTCCAATATGACATAAGGAACAACTTTGTTTCACAACTTGAAGTCCAATTCATAAAATTTGGAGAGTTGACTTTTCGGTCAACCGTACGACCGATTAGTGATTACCGAGTCGCCTGTTGACATTCTGGACCTCCTGAGACTTTGAAACTTCTTGGATGAACTTTAATAAGCTACATGAACTTCATGGATCTCAATCCCACCATTACAACACCTTCCAACATCAAAGTCAAACCACTGTTAACTTTTACTAGTTAAAAACCCTAATCGGGGCCTCCGGACTGCACTGTTCTTGATTCTGAAATGATTTCTTTCAAATTGGCTTCTCATTTGACATTATGTAATATCCTTGAACTTGTTTCTTATTTGAATGAGCCCAAAACATTGACTAATCACAAACCCTGAAGTTTTGATTTTGACTGTACGAAACCCTGATTCATCTGCAATTTGACAAAGACAGACTTGCACTAGATTAAGGTTAGACAGTTCATGAGTATGCTCCTAAAATGATAATGAGAATCTAAGGGGTCAAAATTTAGGGTGCAACAGCGGTGAAGAGCAAAGGAAAACATCTCATGTCAATCCTTATAGGTTACCATCATCTTTTACACAATCTTTTTGATATTCTTGTTAGCTGCCTTGACAACGCCATTCATCTTTGAACAATATGAAGAAGAGTTGTGATGCTTAATCTTGAAACTCTGGCACAATTCCTTCATTATCTTGTTATTTAAATTTGAACCATTATCAGTAATGATTCTCTCCGGAATTCCATAACGATAAATGATGTCCTTCTTTATGAATCAGGCGACCACCTGTTTCATGACATTGGCAAAGGAAGCTGCTTCTACCCATTTCGTGAAGTAATTAATCACCACCATAATGAAGCGATTCCCATTGGAAGCAGTCGACTCAATCTTTCTAATCATATCAATGCCTCACATAGCAAAGGGCCCAGGAGATGTTAACACATTCAAAGGGGTCAGTGGCACATGCACCTTATCAGCATAAATCTGGCATTTGTGGCATTTTTTGGCGTATTTGAAGCAATCGGATTCCATAGTAATCCAATAATACCCAACTTTCAATAATTTTTTGGCCATGACATATCCACAGGCATGAGTACAAAAAGAACCCTTGTGGACTTCATCCATTAATAGGCTTGCCTTCTGTTCGTCAACACAATGCAACAAGACCATGTCAAAGTTTCTCCTGTATAGCACGTCATCCTTGTTCAGATAGAGGTTACCGGCTAACCTCTTCAGAGTCTTCCTATCTTTGTCAGATGCCCCAGATGGGTACTCTTGAGTCTTGAGAAAATGGTTGATATCAAAATACTAAGGCTTTCCATCTTATGCCCTCTCAATTGGAAACACAAAGGCGGGTCTGTCGAGACGCATGATGGTGATAGATGGAGCTTCATTCCAGAAATTCACTTTTTACATCGATGATAACTTGGCCAAGGCGTCCGTCATTTGATTTTCAGGCCTAGGCACATGATAGAACTCAACTCTATCAAAGAATGGCAACAGTCTCCTTGCATAATTCTTGTAAGGCACCAGGCTGGCCTGACGAGTTTCCCACTCTCCTTTGATTTGATTGACGACTAGCGCTGAATCACCATACACATCTAGATTCTTGATCCTTAGATCAATGGCCTCTTCTAAGCCCATAATGCACACTTCTTACTCGAACTCATTATTGGTGCAGGCGAATGTCAATTGGGCAGTGAACGGTATGTGAGAACCGTGAGGAGTTGTCATGATTGCACCGATTCCATTACCATATGAATTAATAGCTCCGTCAAAAACCAGTTTCCACTGAGATCCAATCTCAGAACCCTCGTCAGGTAAAGTCTCGTCACAGTCTTTCATCTTCAAAAACATGACGTCTTCATCTGGAAACTCAAACTTCATCGGCTGATAATCCTCAATCGACTATTTAGCAAGGTATTATGATAGAACGCTTCGCTTTATGGATTTTTGGGAAACATACTGAATATCATAATCTGTTAAAACCATTTGCCATCGGGAAATCCTTTCGGAGAGTGATTGCTTTTCAAAGATATACTTCATCGGATCCATCTATTCGGGTTTGACCAATATTCTTCCCTAGGGTGCTAGTTTGTTTATGTCACTAAGTGTGATAGCTTAACCGTGATTCTAGATCTATCTCTAAAAGGAATTCTTAAATCAGCCATGCCAGACAAGTACTGGTTTAAGTTCCGCCATCCCCTCTCCCAGTTGCTATGAATCGAGAGAGCCCGGTGCTTTGCTTTACTAAAAAAAAGAATATAATGCGCGTTAGCGCTTTAGTTTTCCAATAAGGGGCGGAGCGAGCCTAGAATAGCAACATATTACGTTACTTTTTCAGGCCCCTTTACTTTTTACTTTTCATTTTAAAAATAAAGCGCTAGTGCCCCTAATCCTATAGAGTCAGGCTCTTTCTTAAACTCAGATTAGGAAGTGTGCCCTTGAACTACAGATCAATCATAATATAATAAACAATAAAAAAAAAGAAATGGATTCTCCTGACTCTAACAAGTAAGCAAGTACCAGAAAAGTGACAGCGGGGAAGGCAATGGACTGATTACACTAGTCAGACATGCCCAGAAGAGGAGGAAGGAAAGGTTGGTTTTTATTCTGCAGACCTGCCTTTTTATCTAATACGTGTAGTTTGAGATACTTTCGATCAAAGATTTCCCAGTAGTCATCTACGTTTAGGGCTTGATCGAACTTGAACCAGCCAAGAGTTGTATGGTTTAACATGTACCGTCTCAAACGCTTAGCAGCTCAAGCAAGTGTACAACGTGTTTTTTCCAGCATTGAGTATCTTGACTCATAATTAGTGAACTTTTTACTCAGGTAGTAGATGGCGTGCTCTTTTCTACCTGACTCGTCCTGTTGGCCGAGCACACATCCCATTGAATTCTCAAGAACCGTGAGATACGTTATCAGAGGTCTTCCTGCAACTTGAGGCATGAGTACTGGAAGTTCCTGCAGATACTCCTTTATTCTTTCAAACGCCTTCTGGAAATTTTCATTCCACCTGACCGTTTGATCTTTTCTTAACAATTTGAATATTGGTTCACAAGTGGCTGTAAGATGAGATATGAACCTTGCAATGTAGTTCAATCTCCTCAAGAAACCACAGACCTCTTTTTCCGTTCTCGACTCATGCATTTCTTGTATAGCTTTTATTTTGGCAGGATCTACCTCAATACCCCTTTGACTGACAATGAACCCCAATGGCTTTCCAGATCTCACCCCGAAGGTGCACTTCTTAGTATTCAGCCTCAGTTTGAACTTCCTTAACCTTTCAAACAATTTCATAAGATTGACCATATGTCCTTCCTCTATCTACGACTTTGCAATCATGTCATCAACATATACCTCAATCTCATGATGAATCATATCATGAAAGAGAGTCACCATTGCCCGCTGATAAGTTTCCCCAACATTCTTCAATCCAAAGGGCATCACCTTATAGCAAAAAGTCCCCTACAGTGTAATGAAAGTAGTTTTCTCCATGTCCTCTAGGGCCATCTTGATTTGGTTATATCCAGAGAAGTCATCCATGAAGGAAAACACAGAAAATTGAGCGGTGTTATCAACCAACACATCAATGTGGGGGAGCGGGCAATCATCTTTCGGGCTAGCTCTATTCATATCTCTGTAGTCAACACACATCCTGACCTTCCCATCTTTCTTAAACACAAGAACAATATTAGCAACCCACGAAGGGTAATTCGTGACAACAAGAAAACCAACATTCAACTGCTTCTGAACTTTTTCTTTGATCTTGACTGCTATGTCAGGTCTCGTCCGTCTCAACTTCTACTTGACTAACGGACATTCTTCTCGGAGAGGCAACCAGTGTACTACAATATTTGTATCCAGCCCAGGCATGTCTTAGTAAGACCAAGCGAAGATATCTCTATACTCACGGAGCATTTCAACCAATATTCCCTTGACACTATTTTCTAATGCAACCCCAATTCTAACCTCTTTCTTGTCATCTTCGATACCCAGATTAATAACTTCAATATCCTCCTGATGAGGCACAATGACCCTTTCCTCCTGTTTAAGATGTCTGGCTAACTCTTCGGGTAGTTCACAGTCTTCATCAGTCTCTTCTTCAGCTTGATAAATGGGAGTATCAAAGTCATACGAAGCCATAACTGAATCTGAATCGATGTTATCTGATAGAAAAAACCTGCATGATGATGTTTATGTTTATTATGTGATGCAACAAACAAACACATTTCCATTTTCCTGTTTGATATAATGCAAAAAATAAAAACAAGAAAAACAGGGATCACAATATTTGAATGCAAAAACGTCCTTTATTTATGATAAAGTGAAAATGACAAAAGGGCCCCACATATTGGATCACTACGCCTTGGACAGAATGTAGGATTGAACATAATCAAAACAAAGAAAATTATTCTGCAGTAGTAACATGAATGACTTCTTCAGTAGTCCAGTTGCACAGCTTCTGGCCCGGAGTACATGGACGAATCCAAGCATCCATATCGCAATCACTGTCACCTTTGTCATCTTCAATGGCATTAATCTTGTCAAATATAACACCACCACTGGTGAATTGAACATGTCCCCTGTACCTCGGAGTGTCTTGAGAAGAACTGGAGGGTTTGTATCCCAAGCTGAACTTGTCCTTCTTGACGGGAACATTAATAAATTGGCCCCACTTCTGCAATGAATCGGATTCTATGATAGCATGAGCTTCCTTGAAATATGACATGGAAACTTATGGGCTTTTGGCTTCTACAGGAGACTTCTCCTGAATCTGAACTATTTCAAACGTCTGACAGAGTGTTTCGTGGATCTCCCCATCCACTTCCACATACTTGAAGGATTATAAATGGCTAACCATGATATCCTCTTCACCGTATAGTGTAACAACTTTCCCTTCCATCATATATTTCATCTTTAGATGCAACGTTGAAGTAACTGCTCCTGCAACGTGTATCCAAGGTCAGCCAAGCAAACAACTATATGCTAAGTTGTCGAAGTGCGAGTTTTGGTTATCGGAAGTGAGTTTTCTTGGGCATGTTATTTCTGATAATGGTATTAGTGTTGATCCGTCCAAGATTGATGCGGTAATGCAGTGGGAAGCTCCTAAGTCAGTTACAGAGATTCGAAGCTTTTTGGGATTAGCCGGTTATTATCGGAGGTTTATTGAAGGACTTTCGAAGTTGGCACTTCCGTTGACTCATTTGACTTGTAAGGGAAAGGCCTTTATTTGGGATATTGATTGTGAGAAGGGTTTCGTTGAGCTAAAGAGAAGGTTGACAACGACGCCGGTTTTGATTTTGCCAAATCCGACGGAATCGTTTGTGGTTTATTGTGATGCTTCCTTGTCCAGTTTAGGTGGTGTTTTGATGCAAGATGGGAAAGTTGTGGCTTATGCTTCAAGACAATTGAGAGTGCATGAGAAGAACTATCCTACGCATGATTTAGAGTTAGCGGTCGTGGTGTTTGTTTTGAAAATTTGGAGGCATTATCTTTATGGTGCGAGATTTGAAGTTTTTAGCGATCACAAGAGTTTGAAGTATTTATTTGATCAGAAAGAATTGAACATGAGGCAGAGGAGATGGTTAGAGTTTTTGAAGTATTATGATTTTGGTTTGAATTACCATCCGGGTAAGGCAAACGTGGTAGCTGATGCTTTAAGTTGGAAGTTGGTTCATATGTCAACATTGATGGTAAGAGAATGGGAATTGTTGGAGAGTTTTAGAGATTTGAGTTTGGATTGTGAGATAACGCCGAGTAGTGTGAAACTTGGTATGTTGTATGTTACGAATGATTTTCTTGCTACCGTGTGCGAAAAGCAAAAGTTGGATTTGAAGTTTGTTGATTTGATGATGAATGAGAATGAGGACTTCAAGGTTGATAATTTTGGAGTTTTGAGATTTCGTGGTCGTATTTGTATTCCCGATGATGTAGAGTTGAAAAAGATGATATTGGAGGAAGGACACCGGAGTAACTTAAGTATTCACCCGGGAGCGAATAAGATGTATCAAGATTTGAAGAAAATATTTTGGTGGTCCGGATTAAAGAGGGATGTAGCTCAGTTTGTGTATTCGTTCTTGACTTGTCAGAAGTCTAAAGCGAAACATCAGAAGCCTAGTGGTTTGATGCAACCGTTGGACATTCTAGAGTGGAAATGGGATAGTATATCGATGGACTTTGTTACGGGTTTGCCAAATACGCAAGGAGGTCACAATGCTATTTGGGTGATTGTTGATAGGCTTACTAAATCTGCTCACTTTATTCCGATTGATATTAGTTATCCTTTGGAGAAGTTAACCGAGATTTATGTTGGTGTGATTATGAAGTTACATGGGGTTCCTAAGAGTATTATGTCTGATAGGGATCCTAGATTCACTTCGAGATTTTGGGAAAGTTTGCAAAAGGCTTTGGGTTCTAAGTTGAGATTGAGTTCGGCTTATCATCCGCAGACAGATGATCAAACCGAAAGGACGATTCAATCATTGGAAGATTTGTTTCGTGCTTGTGTGCTCGAGCAAGGTGGTGCTTGGGATGGTTATTTGGCATTGATTGAGTTCACCTACAACAATAGTTTTCACTCAAGTATTGGTACGACACCATTTGAGGCTTTGTATGGTCGGAGATGTCGAACACCTTTGTGTTGGCATGAAACCTGAGAGAAGTCGGTAGTTGGACCGGAGATGGTACAACAAATGACGGAGAAAGTGAAGTTTATTCGGGAAAAGATGAGAGTTTCTCAGAGTAGGAAAAAGAGTTATCATGATAAGAGAAGAAAGAATCTTGAGTTTCAAGAAGGCGACCATGTGTTTTTGAGGGTTACACCGGTCACGGGTGTGGGTCGTGCTTTGAAGTCGAAGAAGTTGACTTCTCGTTTCATTGGTCCGTATCAGATTATTACACGAGTTGGTGTTATGGCTTATCGTGTGGCGTTGCCTCCGAACCTTTTGAATTTGCACGATGTGTTCCATGTTTCGCAACTTCGGAAGTATATTTTGGATCCGTCACATGTTATTCTTATGGATGAGGTTGAGTTAAGAGATAACCTTACGGTTGAGGCTTTACCAATTAGGATTTTGGACCGTGAAGTTAAGACGCAAGGAAATTGCGCTTGTGAAAGTAGCATGGGGAGGTGCTGCGGAAGGCAATATGACTTGGGAATTGGATAGCAGGACGCGAGAGTCGTATCCGGAGTTGTTTGAATAAGGTAATATTTTCGAGGACAAAAATTTCTAAAGTGGGGGAGAGTTGTAACGCCCCGATTTCGATCATTCCCGTTTTATTGAGTCCTTTTTTATTTAATTAGATGAATATTATTTTAATGTGGAATTTATGTGTTAATATGTTATGCTATTTTTGCCGACTTTGAGAGTTTCGGGTAAAAAAATAGGTTGGAGGGTATTTTGGGCATTAGTGATAATGTTAAGTTGGAATATTTTGTGAGAATTAATTTGGTAAGTGTGTGGAAAGAATTTGGGAGGAAATAAAATAGAATATGAGTATATGAGAGAAAAGAGAAAGATAGTAAGATAGAAGAGAAAGAAAAGAGGAGAAGAGAAAGAGAAGAGAAAGAAGAGGAAAACCTAGAATCATCAAGATCAACCTTGGCTTGCGATTAATCAGGTAAGGGTGAGAAGTTTTATTATCTTAATAATGTATGTGATCATCTATGTGCTAGATTGGATTTGTTGGATTGTTTTTTACGTTTTCCATTCCTAGGTCGAAGTTGGTATAATCGGTAGAAACTGAGTTTTATCGGTTAGAATCTGGAATAGATGGTGTAGTTTAGTCGGGTGATGAGTGGGCTATACTACTAGAACTGGTTTGGATTTAATCGGTCGATTTTTGAGGTTTTGGTGATTTTGGAACAGTTGAGATTTTCTGGTTTCGCAGGTTCTCCAGCACTCGCCAGGCGAAACCCAGCAAGTGGGTAGCAAACCTATGGCAGTGGCCAAGATCAGCTTTTGCTGGCTTGTTCACCAGGCGAATCCCAGCGAACGTGGCAGCGAACCTATGGCAGTAGCTTCTATTTGGCTTCGCCAGCGAGTTCGTCAGGCGAATGGCAGCGAGCATTCGCTGGAGTCTTCGCCAGGCGAAGGTTAGCGAACGTAGCAGCATAATTTCTTTCTTGTGTTTTCCATCCGCGGGTTGGTTGTGTGGTTTGATTGCGATCACTCCTTATCTGAGATGATTAATTATATGCTGTTATGTATGCTGTAGGTAGCCGTATGGCGTGAATCCTAGATTGTGAAATGTGAAGTGTGGAATGTAGCCGTTTGGCAAATTTTGTGCATTTGTTTGAATTAAGTAGAAATGCATGATGAGAATGATTGTAAATGTGAACCATGTTTGAATAGTGTGAATGAAATGATGAATATATGTCTATATTGCAATATGTATATATTGTGAGTGCATAATGAATATATGCGATGAATGTGACGAATGCATGAGTATGTTTGTAAGCATGTGTGCATTTCAAGAGTGTCATGAGTCATGTTTCATGTGAAGCATCATGGTATGCATTCTTGTGTTGATTGATTCCTTGGTGAATCTGCAAAACCTCGGGTGCCCTTGTGAGGTGTGAGCGATGGTTATATATTGATTCCTCGGTGAATCAGCAGAACCTCGTGTGCCCTTGTGGGGTGTGAGCGATGGTTATATATTGATTCCTCGGTGAATCTGCAGAACCTCGTGTACCCTTGTGGGGTGTGAGCGATGGTTATATATTGATTCCTCGGTGAATCTGCAGAACCTCGTGTGCCCTTGTGGGGCGTGAGCGATGGTTATTTATTGATCCCTCGGTGGATTTGCAGAACCTCGTATGTTGCAATGGTTATATTTAATTCCGCGTAGAATCTGCAGAACCTCGTGTGCCCTTGTGGGGTGTGAGCGATGGTTATTTATTGATCCCTCGGTGGATTTGCAGAACCTTGTATGTTGCGATGGTTATATTTGATTCCGCGTAGAATCTGCAGAACCTCGTGTGCCCATGTGGGGTGTGAGCGATGGTTATTTTTGGTTCTTCAATTGAACCTGCTGAAATGAGTCGGTACCACATTTGCATCTGCATAGAGTCGTGTGTCGGTCTCTATGAGTTGCATGTTGTCATCTTTATATGATGTATGGTGAAACAAACATGAATGTAGATGTTTATGTGAATTAGTGATGTAGTAAACATGTTGTGTATGTTTATGGAGTTAATGTGAATTGTGATGTTTGGTATGAATGAAGATGCTTGAAGATATATGTATGTGCGAATACATATATATATTTATACGTGTGTGTGTTTATGAATTGATATAAACATTGATGACGCATATTGTGTATGCTTGGTGTTCTATTTATATATAGATACATGTGTGGATACATTGCGATGTATGGATTGGTGAGGTGAGCTGTGGTGAGAACGCGAAGAATGCGTAATTGTTATATGTGTGTATATATATATATATATATATATATATATATATATATATATATATATATATATATATATATATATATATATATATATATATATATATATATATATATATATATATATATATATATATATATATATATATATATATATATATATATATGCTTATATGCATTGTTTATTATGATATCATTTCTCACCCTTCTGCTGTTTTATAATGCTCTATGAGGCATTGCAGATTAGTTGGCTGGAGGTATTTTTGTGAAGCGTGACTTCATTCCTTTTGGTCGATCGGCTCTGATATGTAGCACCGGGTAGCTAGGGATTATTTTGATTCTTTTGTGATGCATTCGTGTATGTATCTGCTGATGAATGTTTATATAAACATGCTGGTTGAATATTGTATATATTGATGATGTTGTGAACCAACTCGAGTGAAGTATATGTATGTGAATACATGTTTTGGAGGTTATGAAATATTTAGATGTTTCCGCCTATGTTCTAAATATTTTCCTTGTGGGTGTTGCCCAGTTGTTGCATATCTGTTGAGTAGGTGTTGTGTGTGTTGAATCATTGTATAATGTGATTTGCCCCTTTTATACCATATTATGAATTTACTCTGATGATATATTGATTACGTGCCTAAATGATTAATTCCATTATTTGGGGGTATAGAAAGGGGGTGTTACATTAAGTGGTATTAGAGCCAGTGTTGAGTCAGTTGTATATGTCTCGTTGTTTTGTTGGTTGAACGGTTGTTTAACCTTGTTGTTATTTTTTGGAATAATCAGAATATGGCTGGTCGTAATGATAACGCGATGGCTGCTGCATTGAAGGCAATGGCTAGGGTGGTGCAGGGTGCGCCGAATGTGAACACTAATGATGAGTTTAGAAAGAATCAGCCGCCGATATTCAAGGGAAGGTTTGATCCGGACGGTGCTCAGATTTGGTTAAAGGAGATCGAGAGGATCTTTAGAGTTATGAATTATGCTGAAGGGAACAAGGTGAGACTTGGGGCTCACATGCTGAGAGAAGAAGCCGACGACTGATGGGTCGGTATGAGACAAGTTCTTGAAGTAGACGATGAGGAAATCACTTGGGATTTATTTCGCACCGAATTTTTGAGAAAGTATTATCCTGAGAGTGTGAAGGCAAAGAAGGAAATGGAGTTTCTGGAATTGAAACAAGGCAATATGTCCGTGATAGACTACACGGCTAAGTTCACAGAGTTAGTGAAGTTTCATCCTCACTATGATGCGGTGACGGCGGAATTTTCCAAGTGTGTTAAGTATGAGAACGGCTTGCGCCCTGAGATCAAGCAAGCGGTGGATTATTAGAGGATTAGAAGGTTTTCGGACTTGACCGAATGCTGTAGAATTTTTGAAGAGGACAGTAAAGCTCGTTCTACTCACTATAAGAGTTTGAATGAGAAGAGAGGAAAGCAACCGGTAAGGAGTGGACCTTATGTGACGCCTGCTTATAAAGGCAAGCATAGGGAAAACTTAGTTAAGAGGTCCATAGGTGGAAGTTCTGGTCCCATTAAGTGCTATAGGTGCGGTGAAGTGGGGCATAAATCTTTTGAGTGTAAGAAGGGCAGAGCGAAGTGTGCTAACTGTGGAGGTATCGGCCATGCTACAACTGATTGTAGATGGAATGTGGTGAAGTGTTACAACTGTGGGGAAGTTGGTCATATTAGTACAAAGTGTACTAAGCCAAAACAAGCTCCAACAAGTGGGAAGGTGTTTGCATTAGCCGGTTCAGACACTACTAATGCAGATCGGTTGATTAAAGGTACATGCTTTATTAATAATACGCCTTTAGTTACTATTATTGATACCGGAGCGACTCATTCTTTTATTTCTTTTGAGTGCGCCAAGCGTTTGGATTTGTGTTTGTCTTCTTGTGGTGGCGATATGGTTATTGAGACTCCCGTTTCGGGGTCGGTAACTACATCTTTGGTATGTTTAAGTTGTCCCTTGACCATGTATGGTAAAGACTTTATTATGGACTTGGTGTGTTTTCCGTTAGAAGGATTAGATATGATCTTGGGTATGAATTGGTTGCAGTATAATAGAGTTCGTATTGACTGTTATCACAAGTTGGTAAGGTTTCCTTCTTTGGAAGATGATGAGGAAGAGAGTTTTCTATCTACTAAAGAGTTGAAGAAACTTTTGGCGGATGAGGCTCAAGTGTTCTGTTTGTTTGCATCATTGTCGGTAGAGAGTAAGGTTGAACTGGATATGGTTCCAGTGGTGTGCGACTTTCCAGAAGTATTTCCGGAGGACATTACGGATGTACCACCGGAGAGGGAAGTTGAGTTTTCGATTGATCTAGTTCCGGGTACTAGACCGATTTTGATGGCACCGTATCACATGTCGGCATCGGAGTTGATGGAATTGAAGAAACAATTGAATGACTTATTGGAAAAGAGGTTCGTCAGGCCGAGTGTTTCTCCTTGGGGTGCACTAGTATTGTTAGTAAAGAAGAAAGATGGGTGTATGCAGTTGTGTATTGATTATCGGCAGTTGAACAAGGTAACTATTAAGAACAAGTATCCGCTTCCTAGAATTGATGATTTGATGGACCAATTGGTTGGTGCCCGTGTTTTTAGTAAGATTGATTTGAGATCAGGTTATCACCAGATTCGTGTTAAAGAGGAGAATATTCAAAAGACGACTTTTAGGACACGGTATGGTCATTATGAATTTTCAGTGATGCCATTCGGAGTTTCTAATGCGCCAGGTATGTTTATGGAATACATGAATCATATTTTTCATGATCAGTTGGATCGTTTTGTGGTTGTGTTCATCGACGACATTTTGATTTACTCTAAGTCTCAAGAAAAACATGTAGAGCATTTGAGAGTTATATTGCAGATTTTGAAAGAGAGACAACTATATGCTAAGTTGTCGAAGTGCGAGTTTTGGTTATCGAAAGTGAGTTTTCTTGGGCATGTTATTTCTGATAATGGTATTAGTGTTGATCCATCCAAGATTGATGCGGTAATGCAGTGGGAAGCTCCTAAGTCAGTTACAGAGATTCAAATCTTTTTGGGATTAGCCGGTTATTATCAGAGGTTTATTGAAGGATTTTCGAAGTTGGCACTTCCGTTAACTCATTTGACTTGTAAGGGAAAGGCCTTTGTTTGGGATATTGATTGTGAGAAGAGTTTCGTTGAGCTAAAGAAAAGGTTGACAACGGCGCCGGTTTTGATTTTGCCAAATCCGACGGAATCGTTTGTGGTTTATCGTGATGCTTCCTTGTCCGGTTTAGGTGGTGTTTTGACGCAAGATGGAAAAGTTGTGGCTTATGCTTCGAGACAATTGAGAGTGCATGAGAAGACCTATCCTACGCATGATTTAGAGTTAGCGGCCGTGGTGTTTGTTTTGAAAATTTGGAGGCATTATCTTTATGGTGCAAGATTTAAAGTTTTTAGCGATCACAAGAGTTTGAAGTATTTATTTGATCAGAAAGAATTGAACATGAGGCAGAGGAGATGGTTAGAGTTTTTTAAGGATTATGATTTTGGTTTGAATTACCATCCGGGTAAGGCAAACGTGGTAGCTGATGCTTTAAGTCGGAAGTTGGTTCATATGTCAACATTGATGGTAAGAGAATGGGAATTGTTGGAGAGTTTTAGAGATTTGAGTTTGGATTGTGAGATAACGCCGAGTAGTGTGAAACTTGGTATGTTGTATGTTACGAATGATTTTCTTGCTACCGTGTGCGAAAAGAAAAAGTTGGATTTGAAGTTTGTTGATTTGATGATGAATGAGAATGAGGACTTCAAGGTTGATACTTTTGGAGTTTTGAGATTTCGTGGTCGTATTTGTATTCCCGATGATGTAGAGTTGAAAAAGATGATATTGGAGGAAGGACACCGGAGTAACTTAAGTATTCACCCGGGAGCGAATAAGATGTATCAAGATTTGAAGAAAATATTTTGGTGGTCCGGATTAAAGAGGGATGTAGCTCAGTTTGTGTATTCGTTCTTGACTTGTCAGAAGTCTAAAGCGAAACATCAGAAGCCTAGTGGTTTGATGCAACCGTTGGACATTCTAGAGTGGAAATGGGATAGTATATCGATGGACTTTGTTACGGGTTTGCCAAATACGCAAGGAGGTCACAATGCTATTTGGGTGATTGTTGATAGGCTTACTAAATCTGCTCACTTTATTCCAATTGATATTAGTTATCCTTTGGAGAAGTTAGCCGAGATTTATGTTGGTGTGATTGTGAAGTTACATGGGGTTCCTAAGAGTATTGTGTCGGATAGGGATCCTAGATTCACTTCGAGATTTTGGGAAAGTTTGCAAAAGGCTTTGGATTCTAAGTTGAGATTGAGTTCGGCTTATCATCCGCAGACGGATGGTCAAACCGAAAGGACGATTCAATCATTGGATGATTTGTTGCGTGCTTGTATGCTCGAGCAAGGTGGTGCTTGGGATGGTTATTTGGCATTGATTGAGTTCACCTACAACAATAGTTTTCAGTCAAGTATTGGTATGGCAACATTTGAGGCTTTGTATGGTCGGAGATGTCGAACACCTTTGTGTTGGCATGAAACCGGAGAGAAGTCGGTAGTTGGACCGGAGATGGTACAACAAACGACGAAGAAAGTGAAGTTTATTCGGGAACAGATGAGAGTTTCTCAGAGTAGGCAAAAGAGTTATCATGATAAGAGAAGAAAGGATCTTGAGTTTCAAGAAGGCGACCATGTGTTTTTGAGGGTTACACCGGTCACGGGTGTGGGTCGTGCTTTGAAGTCGAAGAAGTTGACTTCTCGTTTCATTGGTCCGTATCAGATTACTACACGAGTTGGTGTTGTGGCTTATCGTGTGGTGTTGCCTCCGAACCTTTCGAATTTGCACGATGTGTTCCATGTTTCGCAACTTCAGAAGTATATTTCGGATCCGTCACATGTTATTCCTATGGATGAGGTTGAGGTAAGAGATAACCTTACGGTTGAGGTTTTACCGATTAGGATTTTGGACCGTGAAGTTAAGAGGCAAGGAAATTGCGCTTGTGAAAGTAACATGGGGAGGTGCTGCGGAAGGCAATATGACTTGGGAATTGGAGAGCAGGATGCGAGAGTCGTATCCGGAGTTGTTTGAATAAGGTAATATTTTCGAGGACGAAAATTTCTAAAGTGGGGGAGAGTTGTAACGCCCCGATTTCGATCATTCCAGTTTTATTGAGTCCTTTTTGATTTAATTG
Organism: Lathyrus sativus; assembly: GCA_963859935.3. NCBI lineage: Eukaryota > Viridiplantae > Streptophyta > Magnoliopsida > Fabales > Fabaceae > Lathyrus > Lathyrus sativus. The sequence continues at coordinate 541,277,173 of OZ012739.1, read as the reverse complement.
GATGAATATTATTTTAATGTGGAATTTATGTGTTAATATGTTATATTATTTGTGCCGACTTTGAGAGTTTCGGGTAAAAAAATAGGTTGAAGGGTATTTTGGACATTAGTGATAATGTTAAGTTGGAATATTTTGTGAGAATTAATTTGGTAAGTGTGTGGAAAGAATTTGGGAGGAAATAAAATAGAATATGAGTATATGAGAGAAAAGAGAAAGATAGTAAGATAGAAGAGAAAGAAAAGAGGAGAAGAGAAAGAGAAGTGAAAGAAGAGGAAAACCTAGAATCATCAAGATCAACCTTGGCTTGCGATTAATCAGGTAAGGGTGAGAAGTTTTTTCATCTTAATAATGTATGTGCTAGATTGGATTTGTTGGATTGTTTTCTACGTTTTCCATTCCTAGGTCAAAGTTGGTTTAATCGGTAGAAACTGAGTTTTATCGGTTAGAATCTGGAATAGATGGTGTAGTTTAGTCGGTGATGAGTGGGCTATACTATTGGAACTGGTTTGGATTTAATCGGTCAATTTTTAAGGTTTTGGTGATTTTGGAACAGTTGAAATTTTCTGGTTTCGCAGGTTCGCTAGCATTCGCCAGGCGAAACCCAGCGAGTGGGTAGCGAACCTATGGCAGTGGCCAAGATCAGCCTTCGCTGGCTTGTTCGCCAGGCGAAGGTGGTGGCGAAGGTTCTCCAGGCGAATCCCAGCGAACGTGGCAGCGAACCTATGGCAGTAGCTTCTGTTTGGCTTCGCCAGCGAGTTCGTCAGGCGAATGGCGCGAGCATTCACTGGAGTCTTCGCCAGGCGAAGGTTAGTGAACGTAGCAGCATGATTTCTTTCTTGTGTTTTCCATCCATGGGTTGGTTGTGTAGTTTGATTGTGATCACTCCTTATCTGAGATGATTAATTATATACTGTTATGTATGTTCTGGGTAGCCGTATGGCGTGAATCCTAGATTGTGAAATGTGAAGTGTGGAATGTAGCCGTTTGGCAAATTTTGTGCATTTGTTTGAATTGAGTAGAAATGCATGATGAGAATGATTGTAAATGTGAACCATGTTTGAATAGTGTAAATGAAATGATCAATATATGTATATATTGCGATATGTATATATTGTGAGTGCATAATGAATATATGCGATGAATGTGACGAATGCATGAGTATGTTTGTAAACATGTGTGCATTTCAAGAGTGTCATGAGTCATGTTGCATGTGAAGCATCATGGTACGCATTCTTGTGTTGATTGATTCCTCAGTGAATCTGCAGAACCTCGTGTGCCCTTGTGGGGTGTGAGCGATGGTTATATATTGATTCCTCGGTGAATCTGCAGAACCTCGTGTGCCATTGTGGGGTGTGAGCGATGGTTATATATTGATTCCTCGGTGAAACTGCAGAACCTAGTATGCCCTTGTGGGGTGTGATCGATGGTTATTTATTGATCCCTCAGTGGATTTGCAGAACCTCGTATGTTGTGATGGTTATATTTGATTCCGCATAGAATCTGCAGAACCTCGTGTGCCCTTGTGGGGTGTGAGCGATGGTTATTTATTGATCCCTCGGTGGATTTGCAGAACCTCGCATGTTGTGATGGTTATATTTGATTCCGCGTAGAATCTGCAGAACCTCGTGTGCCCATGTGGGGTGTGAGCGATGGTTATTTTTGGTTCTTCAATTGAACCTGCTGAAATGAGTCGGTACCGCATTTGCATCTGTATAGAGTCGTGTGTCGGTCTCTATGAGTTGCATGTTGTCATCTTTATATGATGTATGGTGAAATAAACATGAATGTATATGTTTATGTGAATTAGTGATGTAGTAAACATGTTATGTATGTTTATGGAGTTAATGTGAATTATGATGTTTGGTATGAATGAAGATGCTTGAAGATATATATGTATGTGCGAATACATATATATTTATACGTGTGTGTGTTTATGAATTGATATAAACATTGATGATGCATATTGTGTATGCTTGGTGTTCTATTTATATATAGATACATGTGTGGATACATTGCGATGTATGGATTGGTGAGGTGAGTTGTGGTGAGAACGCGGAGAATGCGTAATTGTTATATGTGTGTGTGTATATATATATATATGGATTGGTGAGGTGAGTTGTGGTGAGAACGCGGAGAATGCGTAATTGTTATATGTGTGTGTGTGTGTGTATATATATATATATATATATATATATATATATATATATATATATATATATATATATATATATATATATATATATATATATATATATATATATATATATATATATATATATATATATATATATATATATATATATATATATATATATATATATTTAAGTTATTAAAGAGTCAACATTAAATCTAGCCAAATATTTAATAAAAGGTAAAAGATTTTTTTTTATAAAGGATTATTATTTTAAGAAAAGGTCTAATTATTTAGGATTTATTAATTATTAATAAAAAAAGGTATAAGATATATCCAATAAAAGCAAACTAAATTATTAAAATTAATAATCATTTTTAATGAGTTAACTGATTTTAAATAAAAAACAAAAGAGTTATTTATTAATGAAATTATAAAATGATTTGTTAAATAAAAGTGGTTGGTTAATTAAAATGAAATATTAATTTATTTTTTAAAACTTAATTAACGATTAAATAACAGGGTTATTAGCACGGATTAAACAAAAGTTAGAACAGGTTAAGTGACAGGGTTAGGGGGATGATTAAGGGTTATGCGTGTGTTTAGTGAGTGTTTGTGTGTGTGATAGTTACAGCGTAAAAAAAGTTACAACAGAAGAAGAAAAAAGAAATAAGTACCCTAATTCCCCTTTTCGACCCCCTCTCTCTCTGATCGCCTTTCTCTCATCTCCCATCTCCAATCGCACCTTTCTCTCCCGATTCCCCTCTTTGTTTCTTGAACCTGAAATCAAAAAAACAACATCAATAACCTAATAACGTTGACGAGAAAAGAGTTTTACCGAAGGCGGGTAGCGGCGGCGGAGTTCGCGATGAAATTGGTGATGGAGGATAAGTCTTCTTCCTCATTCAAGGACAAACGGTGGCGGCTCCAAGATTTTGACCGTCGAAGAAGATAAGTTTTTTTCTGTTAGGGTTTCGTGGTTTGGCTTTTTTTTGGGTGATTATTCCGGTCCTCTCTTTTCATCTCTTAGTCCTCCTTTTATAGGTCTCAATTTGAGCCCCTCTGATTGAAATCCAATTAAGTCAGTCTTTAATGTTGATTTGGATTTACCATTTTAGGACGAGTCGAATTTGAAAACTTTCTCTTTATGTTGATTGCAATAATAATTTGTTGATGAAAAGTTCCAACTTGGGATATCCTGAATTAATCGTGTTTAATGTCACGGTTTGTCCAGATTCAGTGTTTGAGGATATTTGATTTGGATCTTTTCTCTTAACGGTATATTCTCCAAATAATTACTAACTTGGAATGGCAACTTGGCAGGTGCGGGTAGCGAAGGATTTGGGCCAGGAGATGAACAGCCCAGCGTGGATTCAAGTAGCAGGTGCAAAGAAATTTGGTGAGTCCAAAATCAATCATTGGTGACATCTCTGAATACGCAAACCTCTCCACGTTAAAGTCGAAGCTTGCTAATCTTTGTTCCTATTTGTGCTAGGATGGTGAATCGCGCATACCAAATGGAAGGTATTGAGCATTCTTGAAACAACCTTTGGGCATGCTTTATTCAAATTGACTTTTGTATGTGTGAACCTTTTCAGGAAGATCTAAATCGAGCTTTTCATAATGTTCAAATCCAGGTTGTGTCTTCGTTTTGGCAGCTAAAATTGGTTGAAATTATTGTTGATCCTGGTGAGAAGCCTTTTGGAGGAGACAGTCGTTTTTGATGCATCTGGAACTGCTGACGTATGGCACTCAATGAGTGCTTTGGGAAAGCTCACAAATTCTGATGCACGTGTATAACTCTGGCCTGTGTTTTCCTTATATCATTTTAACTAATGTTTTGCCTGTTGGTTGAATTGCTTCAAAAAACTTACTGACTTCTGTGACTTGGTGTGAGATTCAATCTATTCAAAGGTCTGTCATGTTCTTGTGTGAGTACAGTTCTTGGTACCAACTGCGTTTTGTGATGCTTGAGCAATACTGATGATTAAATGTATCTGCATTTAGATTCTCTGTCAAGATTTCCATAGAGTTCAATGACTTGTCTGCAAGCGAGTTCCTCCATTTAAGTCTGAGCTTTTGTAATATCATCTGTGGTAATTGAAAGCTTTGTACATTTCAAAAATCATGTTGCTGCTGTTGTTGCTTTGCATTCAATCAATGTCGTCTTCTCTTAATTTCCTTGAGAACTTTTTAATGTGCAACTGGTTTCTTCTTGCAGGGAAAACAGGCTGGCTTTACAAATTTCTTGAGTCTTCATGATTTGGAGCAAAGTAGTTGATGTTTAGCTCCCACGGATCAGGATTGGGAAGCGAGTCAGAGCTGTTGAGAGTGTGCTTCCAATTTCAAATCCAATGCCAACACCTTGCCGAATCCTTCCTATGATGAGCATTTCCAGATTAACAGTTGCAATAGTTGTTTTCATGTGCTGAAGGTTTGCTCGAACTTCAGTTTCAGGATTAACTGATTCCACTGTGCTGAAACTACTAAACTTATGCGCAAGCCTTAACAAGACAGGCCTTGGTTGGAGTATGTTTGCTAACATCAAGATTGCTCTTTCCTAATCAGTTGCCCGCGGGCATTCTTCTGCAGATGTGCAGGCTCCTAAAAGGCACAAATCTCTTTTGGCATGAATATCTTCCTGTTTGGATGCGGCTGAGGATGCAATGTCCTGAATTTGATGGTCATGTAGAATTTCCTCTTGTAGAAACATTGTGGAATGCTGATGCATTTGGTGATGGATGTGGGTAACTCAATGTCGCTGATTATGTTCACAAGTTGACTATTTGTTTTCTGCTTCAGGTTCCAAGTAATATTGGCGCACCAGTCGTCTTTATCCAACGACAAAGATCAATTTGGGGAGTTCAAGGTGGAGCTGTATATCCATGCTAGAGACCAACTAGGATGTTAAATCATCTTTAGAAACACAAGTGCTCACAGGCGTTGGAGATTCAAGGCCGTCACCTTATGCAAGCCGTCAACTTCCTTCCATGGGTCCTTTGAAAATAGTCAAATAGTCAAATAGCCAAACTGTTGTAGTAATATTATTTGGAACAAGATGTAATCTTAAGTTGTCATGAACGTATCCTTTAATTTGCAATGATTTTACTTGCTTGGTCTGGAGCAAATATGTATGATACTTTGAATGAATAACTTTCAAATTAATAGAGTATCCACTTGATTCAACTCTAGTATAATGTTGTACATTCTTCCTCTTCTACACCAACTTCCTTCATGTAGTTGCATTATCACCAATTTTGAACCTTTATACGTTTATGTCCATGACTTTGAAATAGCGATTAAGACTTTAATTTTCAACTTGGATTTCTTCTTCCATAACCGGAAGGGCTTCTGAATATAATGGGCCTTGGATTGCAAAGACTCGTTCATAATTTGTATCCGGAGGTCCTTTGGCTCTTTGATAGAATTTGTGTATGAAGTGAGGAAGTCATCTCATGGTTCTGGCCTTAAACACATTAAACTGATGTAGTAACGTCCACATTTGTCGCCTTGAAATCAATGAATATATGCCTGTAAAATCTTCTTAAATTAGGCTTGAACTCTTGAATAGTGAATTTTTGAAACTCAACTAAGCTAGTCACATCCTTGTGCTGCTTAGCTGTAAGAATCTATACTCTGGCACTACTGCACTTGAATAAGTTGGTTAGCCGCGAAACATTAAATAATAAATTAAAGTCGAATAACAGCAGAAAAAGCGCGAAATGAGGTGGGATCTTACGGTCAAAAATTTGGGTGTGACACTTCCTAGAATTGATGATTTGATGGACCAATTGGTTGGTGCCCGTGTTTTTAGTAAGATTGATTTGAGATCAGGTTATTACCAGATTCGTGTTAATGAGGAGGATATTCAAAAGACGGCTTTTAGGACACGGTATGGTCATTATGAATTTTCAGTGATGCCATTCGGAGTTTCTAATGCGCCAAGTATGTTTATGGAATACATGAATCATATTTTTCATGATCAGTTAGATCGTTTTGTGGTTGTGTTCATCGACGACATTTTGATTTACTCTAAGTCTCAAGAAAAGCATGTAGAGCATTTGAGAGTTGTATTACAGATTTTGAAAGAGAGACAACTATATGCTAAGTTGTCGAAGTGCGAGTTTTGGTTATCGAAAGTGAGTTTTCTTGGCATGTTATTTCTGATAATGGTATTAGTGTTGGTCCGTCCAAGATTGATGCGGTAATGCAGTGGGAAGCTCCTAAGTCAGTTACAGAGATTCGAAGCTTTTTGGGATTAGTCGGTTATTATCGGAGGTTTATTGAAGGATTTTCGAAGTTGGCACTTCCGTTAACTCATTTGACTTGTAAGGGAAAGGCCTTTGTTTGGGATATTGATTGTGAGAAGAGTTTCGTTGAGCTAAAGAGAAGGTTGACAACGGCGCCGATTTTGATTTTGCCAAATCCGACGGAATCGTTTGTGGTTTATTGTGATGCTTCCTTGTCCGGTTTAGGTGGTGTTTTGATGCAAGATGGGAAAGTTGTGGCTTATTCTTTGAGACAATTGAGAGTGCATGAGAAGAACTATCCTACGCATAATTTAGAGTTAGCGGCCATGGTGTTTGTTTCGAAAATTTGGAGGCATTATCTTTATGGTGCGAGATTTGAAGTTTTTAGTGATCACAAGAGTTTGAAGTATTTATTTGATCAGAAAGAATTGAACATGAGGCAGAGGAGATGGTTAGAGTTTTTTAAGGATTATGATTTTGGTTTGAATTACCATCCGGGTAAGGCAAACGTGGTAGCTGATGCTTTAAGTCGGAAGTTGGTTCATATGTCAACATTGATGGTAAGAGAATGGGAATTGTTGGAGAGTTTTAGAGATTTGAGTTTGGATTGTAAGATAATGCCGAGTAGTGTGAAACTTGGTATGTTGTATGTTACAAATGATTTTCTTGCTACCGTGTGCCAAAAGCAAAAGTTGGATTTAAAGTTTGTTGATTTGATGATGACTGAGAATGAGGACTTCAAGGTTGATAATTTTGGAGTTTTGAGATTTTGTGGTCGTATTTGTATTCCCAATGATGTAGAGTTGAAAAAGATGATATTGGAGGAAGGACACCGGAGTAACTTAAGTATTCACCCGGGAGCGAATAAGATGTATCAAGATTTGAAGAAAATCTTTTGGTGGTCCGGATTGAAGAGGGATGTAGCTCAGTTTCTATATTCGTGCTTGACTTGTCAGAAGTCTAAAGTGGAACATCAGAAGCCTAGTGGCTTGATGCAACCGTTGGACATTCTAGAGTGGAAATGGGATAGTATATCGATGGACTTTGTTACGGGTTTGCCAAATACGCAAGGAGGTTGTTGCACCCCAAAATTTGACCAACATCTCTTTACCTAGCTTGTGGTTCATCTCATTCACATTAGCATTATCACCTGCATCTCATTGACATGTGTGCAGGAGATCAAGAGGTATGAGTACCAATTAAGACTTTGAAGATAGCCAAGAAGGTTATTCAAGTGTTCAAGGGTTGATATCTTTGTCAGAGAAGTTAAGAGATCCTCAGAGAGATTGGTTGAAACCAAGGTTGTGTGCCTCCTAACTTGAGAGTTGTGGGAGCTCCTCAGATGATTCTGAAGCTATGAGGATGGAATTGAAGCTTTGAGAGAGCTTATGAGATGTCTTGAAAGCCATCATGAAGCCTATAGAGGTCATTGTACAAGAATAAGAAGACTCAACCATGAGTGGTGCAATTAGGGTTTTGACTGGGTCAACCCTAGGTCAACTGATGATTTGGAGAGGGTTGAGACCTAATCCAAGATCCATGTGATCATGGATTGATGCATTGAGATGCTATAAGGATGATTCCAAGATCAACTCATCATGATTGAAGAGTTTGAGAAGTTTCAAGCTAGGGTTTCTAATGCTTGACAGTGTAAAATCCCCTAGTTTGACCCCTATCTTCAAGGCAATTTAGCTCAAGATGTGATTGTCATCTCATCTTTCCCCCAACATGAATGTTGTAGAGCTTGTTCTTAGCTTTAATTTTATTACTAGAAGTCCTTGATAGGATTTGTAGAGCTCAAGTTATGACTTTGGCAAGTTACAGGTCATCTGAGGTATGTGAATCTGGGGCCTTGAAAGTCACCCAACTTGCATCCAACTTTTGCCCAAGAAGGATGATTCCTATGAACTTTTGGTCAACATGAATGTTGTTACTTATCTTCTTAGCTTTCTATAGAGTACTAAAAGTCCTTGATAGGATTTGTAGAACTCAAGTTATGGCTTTGACAAGTCAAGGGCATTTTGGTCATTTGGAGATTACAGGTCATTTCAAGCATAAGGCCATAACTCCTATTTCCAAGCTTCAAATGGAAAAATCTTCAACATCAAACTTTCTTAAAATGATGTTTTAAGGCTAGTAAGGAGGTCATGAGATGTTGAAAAGTCTTGTAGCTCAAAATGGTAAAAATGACCTAAAATGGAGGCATAAGTTAAATAAGTCCAAGTTGGAAATTGGAATTTCCAAGCTACACATCCAAACCATGGCATATAATAGGTCATTTTGACTCTAAAAATCATTTTAAAAACAATGGTTCAGCCACATTTTTGATTTGAGGTTTAGATCATGGACTTGCTTTGGAAAATGGTTGCTTGCATATTAAGGTACAAATGCAAAACATAAGGGAACTCAATACACAAGCTAGCTAAGTATCCTAATGCATCATATATCTCATTTAAGGATATTTTCAGGTCAGAATAAGTTGCTGCAAGAGGCATAGCATGAGATGGCATGTGAGATGAGATGAAATCATAAACTCATGACATGAGAATCCCAAATTCTCATTGGATGATTCCAGAAGGTCCTAGATGAGTCTGAACCATCCTATATATGGATTAGAACTTGCTCAGATGCAAGGTTGGTGAGATATTAGAGAGGAGAGTGAGATAGCCATTTCAATTGCTTCCATTGCAAGTTGAAATCAAATTCTACTTTCCACACCATTTCCATTGCTTCTTTCAATCCTAACACCTTCCACTGATCACACTGAATGTGTGCATACCAAATTGAAGGCAAGATCATGAAGAATTGAAGAGTTGGCATTTGGATTTTGGAGGTTGCAAGTCACCATCGGGTTTGGAGATTCAGGCTTTCTTGATCAAATCTTTTGCAAACAGAAGCTTTATCATCAATCAAGGAAGGTTTCTGAAGAGTTTGAGAGGTTGAAGTGGAGCTTTGCCCTATCTGATAATCAAGATTTGACAGGTTTGTAACTTTTCTTCTACACCATAATTTAAGCATAATTAGGTAGAATTGTTAGGTTAGAATGGTTAGAGACAAGTAGGAGATGGATTCTGGGAAGTTTGAGATCAATTGGTGAAGTTTGAGTTAGTGACACCATTTTTGTTTTGATCAAGAACACGAGATATAGTGAGCTATAACATGAGTTTGATATCAAGAATTAACCAGTGTGAGGTGGTGATCATTCTGAGGTAATTAATTTCAAGAATTGTTGGAATTGAAGTTTGAGCATAGTTTTGGTCTTGGATCGGGTTCAGAGATTTAGGGCATTTCAATTGATTTTAAGGCCATGGTTGTGATCAGCATGGAATTTAGAACGGATTAGGGTTTTGAACCATGAATTTTGGTTGAGATTTGAGGTGATACGATTGTGGTGAAGCTTGAGCTTGAAGCTCTGTTTCCATGGCTTCTTCATTCAAACCCTAGCTGGAGGAAGAAGATAAAGACGTGGCCGTTGGATGAGGCAAGACTCATTGACTGAGTGGAGATCCAAAGGCTGTGATTTAATTTCATTTGAAGAGGGAAATCTGAAGATACACCAAAACGCGGCGTTTCATTAAACTGAGGTTTTGGGCTTTAGTGGACTGATTGATATCCCCACCCCCTTTCATGGCCCATTGAGATTTTGAACTGATTTTTGTTACTTATTGCACCGTGCATTTTTCTTTTTTCTTTATAATTTCTGAATTGATTTTCTGATAATAATTGGGCCTAGCGCGTATTGTTGTTTGCACCCCCATTTAGGGCCCATTCCCATAATGAACTGCACTGAATTGCTATCTGCACCAATATTTTCATATTTTAATTTCTTTTTCTCCATTTTATTTTAATCTTTGAAAACTCATATTAAATAGAAAAATGATGATTTTTGCATGAGAGTTTTTTCTCCTATTTCATGTTAATGTCTAGAAAATTATAAAATCAAAATATTTGCATTTCATGCATTTTTAATATTTTTTGTATATTTTGTCTTTTAATAGCATTTTAATTCCTTTTATGTTGATGCATAGATTTGTAGAATTTTGTTTAGCTAGTTCCCTTTGAATTTTGAGTCCATTCTTTTTAGGATAGTTAGATTAGGACTTTAGCTCCCCCCTGGATTTATTCCATAATTTTGTGATTAATGTTTGATTAGTTTTGATTAGATGACTTTAGGTTGTGTAGAATTAGGTTAATCCTTAACATAGGTCCACAATAACACTAGAATTTTGGGTTTCTAGGTCAAGTTAGATATTGGGACATATAGGGTATTAAGGGTGGGTATATAGGATCCCCTAGAAATTATATTAGATTTTAATATAATGGTATGCTATTTTTAATTGATTTTTGTAGTTGATGGTTGTTTGTGTTGCCCTTGTGGGCTTGTATTTTGTTTTGCCTTGCTTTGTGGGCTTGGTGGGCTTGGTTTTGCTTTGAGGAATATGGAGGAGCATAGTAGAAGACTTGAAGATTGATTAAGGAGCTTGAGAGCTTGAAGCCTTGTTTGTTTTGTTGTTGTTTTAGGGTTAGGGATTAGGAAGAGCTTAGACTTAGTTGATTCCTTTCTTAAACATGGATGGTATCTTTCACCTCCATTCTTCCTCATGATTCAAGGTCCTTCCATGGTATTCACCTCCCTCCTTTGGAGGGATAAGTGATGGTACCTAAGAAGTAGAACCTTTGAGGGAACCCTTCTTTTGATGTTGAACCCTTATAGGTCACCTTTGGTGGTCAATAAGCAGTTTAACACCCCAGCTTATCCAATTAAGTGATTTCTCCTGGTTTGAGTATCTTGAGAGATGTTGGGCTTGAGTGTGAAGATGAAGACCTCATTGAAGAGTATAGAAGAGGATGATTCCCTGAGCATTGCCATTGCAGCTGAAGCTTGAAGAGCAATAAGAAGAGCAAGGATACTTGAAGACCCAATGAAGATCCAGTAAAGACTGAATGAAGAGCTGAGGCTTAAAGATTGAAGGATGAAGTTGACACTTCTAAGTGATGGAAGATTACCCTGAGAAGCTGAAGCTTGTAGAGAGAAGACCAAGTTGAGACTGGTAAAGCACAAAGAGCTGAAGCTTGAGGACTAAGTTGATACTTATGAAGAGGATTCAATTGAGATTGGGTGCAAGTTGAAGTTGAAGAACAAAGGATAAGTTGATACTTACTTTGAAGCTTGGAGATCCTGAAGGAATCAAGTTGATACTTGTGGTTAAGAGTGAAGCCTGAAGGTGGAACTGATTAAGGAGATGAAGCTTGAAGAAGAAGATAAGTTGAAACTTATGTTGAAGGGTTGAAACCTGGAGAAGCAAATTGATATTTGTCAAGAGTGATGGAGGTCTGAAGACTGAGTTGCTGTCAGAAGAGCTGAAGCTTGGAGTTGAGAGAGGAGTTGATCTGCTTTCTTGTCTGTTTTCTTTTCTGTATTGATGTGCCTTGTTTGATTTGCTTGATGCATTAGAATAAGTCCATATCTAGACTAGGTTTAAGCTAGGAGCATGATTGCACTAGAGGTTGAGTTGCTCCCTCTGCTTGTATTGTTACTGTATGGCTTTGCTTGCGGGTATTCGGTAGAGCCCAGCTCCCTTGCCCATGTGGTTTGTTTTGCTTGATAGCATTTCATTTCTTCTGCATGATTACAGTCTTTTGTATTTTGCTTGATAACATGTTGTTCTATTTTTCTCAGTATGATTACTGTTATTCATTCTGGCTTGAGGTTGAGATGAGCTTGTGGAGGCTGCTGCCCCACACACATTTCCTCCCTCACTTGCATTGCATGTATTTTACTGTATATTTGTTTATTGTTTAAGCTGATGCTTTAGCTGTTTCGGTGTATCATTAACATGATCCCTTAGGACTCTCATTTCCTTTGATAAGGAAGTGATGATAGAACTTTAGGTTGAAACCTATGCATGATAACTTCTAGGAGTTCCCTGTTTCAAACCTCAACCATAGGATGAATCCTTGGCATGACAACAGTAGGACTTGATAGTCTCCCTCTTAGTTGAGCCTGTTCTCTTCTCATCTCAAAACAGCTTAAGATACAGTAATCATGAATGATTTCTTTCGTACGTTACGAGCCTTAAGCTATCTGAGAAAGGATTGTTGGAGAGTTTCTTTTTAACAGTCTGGATGTTTAGTATGGCACCCTTTGGGTGACATGCGACGCATTCACTCTCGGGTCATAGTCTTTAGTGCGATCAAAATTGCAAACACAATAAAAAACACTTCTTCCGTAAAAGACAGAAAACAAACTTCAAACCTTTTTGCCCCGTGGGCCCATAATTCAAAGGAAGCTTTTCTGAAGAAAAGAGTGTCGTTAAACTTCAGCGCCAACGCAAACAGGCTTTGTCCCTAACTGCTGGAATTGTTGTTTAACCCTACTCGATAAAATAGATGAATATGAACCCCCGTAATGCGTAGTATCCCGAACTACGTGAGCTCTGATCTCTCATCCCTGTTGAGAGTACGTAGGCACAATACTGATGTATTTGCGAGCTACCTTCCCCGTAACCCGTCGTAGGTCGAACTACGTTGACTCTGATTTCTCATTCTCTGATGAGAATACGTAGGCATAAAGTGCGACGCTTTGCCGAGTCATTGTCTTTTCTGTTTAAGCCAGCCTTGATAGGTAGATAGATAAACCAACTCGTCCAGTAAACACAACAAGCGTGGATCCCGTCGAGTACGACGGACGTGAGGGGTGCTAATACCTTCCCCTTGCGTAACCGACTCCCGAACCTAGACAACGGTTGCGACGACCTTGTCTTACCCTTTTTCGTCAGGTTTTTCCGATCGTTTCCTTTCCCGCTCTGAGGGATAAATAACGAAAGGTGGCGACTCTTCTGTTTTGTCGACACCTTATTTTCGCGAAAGCGACAGCTGGCGACTCTGCTGGGAACTTGATAGTTTCCTAGGGATCCAACGTCCCATATGCGAGTCAGTGTGGGGGATCCGACGTCCCCTGCGAGAGTCAATCCTAGCGCTTGTATGATTACTTGTTGGGTTGTGTTTATTTATCGCATTTTATTTCCCGCACTTTATTTTCAGTATGATATGAGTATTTGTGCTGTTGTGGGAGGGGCATTCTGATGAGTGAGAAGCCAGACCCAGGCTTGAGTGAACATAACATTAGTTGTGGAAATTAGTGGGCGCGTGCTTACTTTGCAGGCACTAGTGTCTCATGAAATCCACGCTCAGACGAGGTTCTCCCGGTTGGCTTCTCTTTCAACCCTTTGGGTTGAGGCAGTTGCTGGTTTGGAGGATTGTCGACTCTGGGGACCGATCATTTGTGATTCAGCCAAGTGAGGCCGCTTCATGAGCTGGTGATGCCACACCTTCTGGGTATCGTATCACCCCTCTTGAATGTCTGTGACGCTGATGAACGCATAGGATGCCGAACTTGAGTCAGTTTAGGTCCATACCTGTGAGCAGGGTTGAGTTTATTGCATGGAACTTTGACCTTCAGACCACCTGGTTTTCTTGATAGTGGATCAGTTTTGTTGGGATCTGAGGTTCTCATCTACAGATATATGATTGTTCTTGACAGAGCAGGTTTTTGATTGGGATCAGAGGATCTTATCATCAGATGTGTATTTGTTCTTGACAGAGCAGGTTTATGACTGGGGTTTGAGGATCTCATTATCAGATGGTTGTTCTTGATAGAGCAGATTTTTGGTCCTGTATCAGGGGTCCTTATCATCAGATGTGTATTTGTTCTTGATAGAGCAGGTTTTGATCAGAGGATCTTATCATCAGATGTTTGTTCTTGATAGAGCAGAGTTGTAGTTATCAGTTGTTTGCTCTTGATATAGCAGAGTTTTATTATCAGATGTTTGTTCTTGACAGAGCAGAATTATGGTCCTATGTATATGGCCCTATAAGATGGTTGTTCTTGACATAGCAGATTTGTGGTCCGATACCAGGGTTTTCTTATTATCAGATATAGTGGTTGTTCTTGACAGAGCAGCGTCATGGTTTTGTTGATATAGAATCTCCACAACACAGTTGCCTTGATCTCCTGCTGCATGATTGCATTTTACATTGCTTCTCATACTCATTTGCATTTCATTAACGTGTGTCTGTGTTGCAGGTACCGTTTTCCCCGATCCAGGATTTCTTGCCTCCTATTGTATTGTTATGGGTTCTCTGAGGAAGACCGTGGCTTACAAGTTCCCTGCCCCTGATGTGGTTCGGCTGACCGGTTTGATAGCTTTAGCAGATGATTCTGTGAGGGATGAGTTCAGAAAATCTTACGGCAAGTTGCTTAGTTTGGTTCGTAAACCTTCTGCGTTCGAGTTGAATGGGTTGCATGCTCTGCTGCAGTTCTACGACCCTCCGTTGAGATGTTTCACTTTCCAGGATTTTGTTCTCGCACCCACGCTAGAGGAATATGCTGATTTGTTAGGTGTGCCTATCAAGAGGCAGATGCCTTTTGTTCATATGGATGCTGAGTCTGATCTGGCTGGTTTAGCTCATTCACTTCACTTGGATGCCTCCGAGTTGGTATTGTCTAGTTGGAACAAGGTTCACGGGTTCTCCTTGCAGTTTCTAGTGGGAAAGGCTCAGCAGTGCGCCAAGGACGGATGTTGGGTCGCGTTCAATGCCATCCTCGCTCTGTGCATATATGGCATCATTCTGTTCCCCAATATGCCCGATTTTGTAGACTTCGACGCATTTCATATCTTCGCATCAGGGAATCCAGTCCCTACCTTGATAGGAGATGTCTACCATTCCGTCCACTACAAAAACGAGAACAGGAGGGGCAAGAATGTCTCATGCTGTGTACCCTTGCTTTATAAATGGCTTGATAGTCATCTACCCAAGAGGGGTCCCTTTGTTTCGTCTGCAGCCACAGCTGAGTGGTCCGAGCGTCTGATGAGTTTATCTGCAGAGGATATCGACTGGTTCGACAGAGATAGGTTGGGTACCGAGATTATCTTCAGCTGCAGCGGGTTTCCAAACGTGCCTTTGATAGGCAGGAAGGGCTGTATAAACTACAATCCGTCTTTGCTGGTCCGATAGTTCGCGTATGCTTTGAGAGCTCCGCCGAAGGATGAAGAGGTGCAGGAATCTTTGTACCTCACTGGTCTTCTAGAGGGGGATATGTTGTACAAGCTTCAGCGCGCCTGGAATGGCATCAGTAAGAGGGGAAAGCCATTGCTGGGGAGAAGCAATAATCAAGCCTACCCTTCGTATGTGACTTGGATCAGAGCCAGATCAGATGCTATAGGGATGCCGTTTCCTCATGCCAAGCCGGAAAGCCCTCCAATGATTGAAGAGCCTACCACTGTGCCCATTCAGCAGCATAATCAGGTGTTAGCTGAGCGAGATGAATTGAAGCGGGCAAATGAGGAACTGGAGAAAGAGTTGGCTCAGCTACGAAGCGAGAGGAACGAAGTCGTTCATTCTTTCAAAAGGCAGACAGAGCTGGTGAACCGGCTAGGGACAGACCTGACTAAGCAGATAGCCGAGCGTGAGCGCATGGGTCAAGACTTCAAGGCTGTCAACGACGTACTGGCTACGAAGAAGCAGCACTTGGATGAAGCATATCGGAGGATATCCAAGTTCAACCAGCACTGGAAGGCTTCCCTGGCCACCAGGAAAAAGCGGGAGGATAAGCTGATGCTACAGATCTCCAAGCTGGAGGCCCAGGTGAAGGATAGTTGTCGCTACTGCGAAAATCGGCGCCGGCTGAACAGAAGAGTCGCCACCGTGCGTTATTTATCCCACGGGAGGGAAAGGAAACGCTCAGAGTAAACCTCGCTCAACATGGGAAAGGTATGGTCGTCGCAACCAAAACCTGGATTCGGGAGTCGGTTACGCAAGGGGAAGGTATTAGCACCCCTCACGTCCGTCGTACTCGACGGGATCCACGCTTGTTTTCGGGTATGGATTGTTATTCTATCTAAACTATAGGTCAAGGGTTAAAAAGAAAAGAAAATAAAAATGACTCGGCAAAGTATCGCACTTTATGCCTACGTATTCCCGTCCGGAACGAGAAATCAGAGTCAACGTAGTTCGCCTACCTACGGGAAAGGAGGGGAAGGTTGCTCGCTAGGATATCGCATCCTATGCCTACGTACTTTCATACAGCATGAAAGATCAGAGCAAACGTAGTTCGGGCCACGTACGACACAAGTTTGTCTTGATTAATTTTTATTCCTTCTGAAAAAGGTTTTCTTGATTAACAGTCCAAGAGGACCAAAATGACGTCTTGATGAGTTCACATTCTTTTACGGAAGAAGTGTCTTTTATTGGGTTTGAAATCTTTATGTGTTTTTCTGTTCGTTTTGAGAAGGAAAGAGACAGAACTCTAACCTACGGTTGCGAAGGGAAACAAACTAACCTAATGTTATCATGCATGGGTTAAGACCTAGTGTCTATCATGCTCCTCTCTTGCACAGAGAGAAACAGAGATCCTACGGGATAGGCAGGAACAGAAACAATATCAGATATATACAGTAAAGCAGTAAAATGCATGGATGCAACAATACAAGCGAGGCAAGGGAGTACCACTCAACCTCGAACCTAGAAAACAATAGGCAAAAGTGAACAGGCTTCACTTTCAACCCAACAGGGTAAACAGCAAACAATACAGTTCAGAAAACCAATCAATACATCAAGAAATGAAATACAGCAACAGAAGAAACAGCATCAGCAGCTCTGAATCAACATCTGGCTTCAAGTAATCTCCAATCATTCACAAGCTTCAACAAGCATCAATCTCCATCCTCATGGCCTTCAGACAAGGGCTTTGATCATCAGTCTTCCATCTGCAATGGCTTTTCTTCAAGCTCAAACCTCCAGGATGAGGGATCAGTCACAAGAGTGAGTTGGGTGTTAAGCAACCAGTTGACTACCAAAGGTGGTGAACAGACTGCTTCTAACACAAGAGACATTTTCTCTCAAGAGTTCTATCTCATAGACACTATCACCAAGCCTTCCAAAGGAAGGGGGTGAGTGTCTTAGAGAGACTCTGAATCACAGAGAAGAATGGATGCAGACAAGGCAATCCATGTTTGAGAAACAAGATTTCTAATCTAGAGCTCTGCCTAGCTCCTAAACCCTAGTCTTCTCAGCATCTGCTAGCAAGAACCTTCTCCTCAACTCTGACAGTTGATCTTCAATCCTTGAATCTCCAATAGCTTCATCTTCACAAATCTTCAGCTTCCCCAGGGCCCCAGACAAACCCAATACCCATACAAACAATCAATAAACCCCAGAGGGCACACCACACCAGACAACAGATATACAGACAGTAATAATAGCAGTAGGGGAATCCTAACTGTTCTCTAAGGGATCTAATAACTACCCATAGCCCCTATAGTCCCATAACTAATCTATTCAAACCCTAAGTCCTAAGGGAAATGAAATCAAACTCCTAAGTTGTCACCTAAAAACCCTAGTTTTGTTCATGATATTCAAGCATTTATTAATCACCTAAAATTAACCTCTAAAAATGGGAACTAAAATATTTCTACAAGCTTAACATCTCATCTAAACAGTATAAAAAGAATGACCAAAAAATATCAAAGCATGTGAGAGAACAAAAATCATAAAAATGATGCATGAAATGAACTATTTAAGATGACATTTATTTAGAAAATATGTAAAAAATATGAAATAAAACTAAAAATGAAATTTTCTTTTCCTATAATATTCTAGACATTTTAATGAAAATATGGCAAAAAGAATGGATGAAAATGCATTTTTTATGAATTATTTATGAATTAATGAAAATTGGTAAAATAAAATGGAATTAAGAAAAATTAAAATTGAATGAAATGAATGAGGGGTGCATTTAGAAACTCGCCCCAGTTATAATCCCATTGGGCCAGGAAATAGGGGGGTGCTGGTAGCGCTTTCACACTGGGCCCAACACCAATCAGAATTAAAGAAATAATAAAACGCGCTGGGGGGTGAAGGAAGTAATAAAATCACGTTAGAAAATGGTTTTGGGCCTAACACGGGGGTGGGAACAACAAAATTCAACTCAGGCCCGCCCGTTTCAATTAATGAAACGGTGCGTTTTGGCCAAAACTCCAATTCCCTCCAAACGCTCAGATTGAATGTAGGCCACACGATCTCACCCTAAGTCAAAAGTCCAAGCTACCATGAACGGCCATGATTATTTCTTCTCCAAACGACCTGCAACTTAGGGTTTACTCCATGCGAGCTCATGCACGGGCTACTTTCCCCCTCTCTGTTCTCCATCTCCAAGCCACGAATCATCACGCCATAAACACGAAAGTTGCTCAGGATCTTCCCCTCTACAATCCTATACCACTAGCTCAGTCTGAAACTCACAGAATCTCTCAACCCGATCGAGGTAAAAACTGGTCATCATGAAATCATACTGTTATGAACCATCACCATTCCTCCTCAAACTCGACCTAAACTAACCTATGCCTAATGGAGATTAATTTGATCAATCACGCTACAATTATGATGCACTAATCTAAGAGATATAAGCACCAACAGTTTGTTGCACCTGTCACTAACCATCACCAATCCTTTCCAAAATCATCTAACTTAATCTCCTAACCACCTAGATCAAGTCTACACTAATAAAATCATGTGAAACCAACAGAATCAAGCTAATCGAATGAAAACTTACCTGATGAGAAACCTTGAAAACAGCTATGGAAATGGAAGATATGAAGCTTTTGAGACTTGGATCTTGATTCACCAATTCAATACTCAATTCTGTATGCACAATTTTGGAGGTTCCTTGCTTGAATCATGCAATTCACTTGAACTTGTGATTTTGAGGTTGATGAAAGAAGCACTCGAAAATGGATGAGAACTACCAAAACCTTGCTTCAATTATGATCTAAGGTGATGATGGAGTGAAATTGAATTGATCTTGATGAAGATTGATGAAGAATTTGAGAGATTTGGAATGAAACTTTTGAAGAAAGAATGGGAAATCTTGTGGAATTCTTGGTGCAAATGAGGCCAACCCTTGCCAAATTCTCCTTTCATGCTTATATAGACCCCAATGGTACATTCTAGATCCATCTTGCACATTCCCTTGTTTTCAAACTTTGGCTCATTTTGATTATGTTTCTTAAAAGGTAAGCAACCATGGATAACTTCATTTTTTCCTTCTAAACTCAAAAAAGTGTGTGAACCATTGTTCTTAGAATTGTTTTTCCATTCAAAATCATATATTGGAAGTCTCCATTTGGACTTGTAAATCTCCCAAACCATTTTTCAACTTGAAATTATTCACTTTATAAGCCTTTTTAGTTCATATTTTGACCAATTATGCAACATCATGCTATGAGCTTCTCCAATAACTTGTGACCTTCTTTCTAGACTTAAAATCCCATTTGGAGCAAGTTTGATGTTGTAAGTTTTTCCATTTGAGGCCTCCTTGTATGAGTTTTGGGTATAGGTTAAAATGACCTGTAATTCACAAATGCCCAAAATACCCTTTGCTTGTCAAGACCATAAGTTGAGTTCTCCACATCATATGAAGGCATGCCATACCATTCTAGAAAGCTAAGACAATGAGGAACAATTCTTATGTTGACCAAGAATCCATTTGAAATCTCCTTGAGGGGCAAAACTAGCTTGGAAGTCAAGTCACTTTCACAGACAAAAATTCAGACACCTCAGATGACCTGTAACTTGTAAGGACCATAAATTGAGTTCCATAAATCTCTTTGAGGTCTTCCACCACTCAAATTAAAGGTCTTGAGACCCTCTACAAGTTTCATGTTGGCCAAGAAGCCATTTGAAGCTAGCATTTTGACTTATCTTGCTTGGAAATTTGACCTAAACTAGGGGATTTTACAGAGAAACCCTAATTTAGTAACTCCTCTTCTCCTTGATTTCTCTTGAATTCTCCTTGTCATATCTCCATATCCTTCTTCATATGTCAAATGTTGATCCCCACATCTCTCCAATAGACTTGAATGCCCTCTTAAGTCAGTCAATTGACCTAGGGTTGACCTAGGGTTGACCCAGATGAAACCCTAGTTGACTGTCTTCAACTGTAGCTCTTGTGCTTTCATCAATGACTTGTTTTCTTCTCCAAATGACTTTCTAAATCTCTCATAATGTCTAGATGCTCTCCATGCTTTCATTCCACAGCTCACAACCCTCTTATTGATCCTCAGATACCCTCAGCTAGGAGATGGACTCAAGGCTTGATCTGCTGAACTCTTTGCTTTCAAATTCTTTCCTGATGACTTGAATATGACTGAATTGGGATAATAACCTCTTGATAGGCCTCTAGAGATGAAAATAATGATTGGTCCCCTGTTGAATGACTTGCTATGCTTATGCTATGCAAATGGTTAGTCTATGTACATGACTCTATATGCAAATGCTAATGATAATGAAACATAAATCCAAGGAATAAGGTTGAGCAAATTTTAGGGTGCAACAGCTGCCCCTATTCAAGCGACTTGGACCCGATTGGATGAAGAGCCCGGAGCCTTCAGACATTCGCGGTACGAGACGGTTGAATACTAGTGAAACCAGAAATTTGCCAACCGCAGAAATAAACTGCGCTCCTGCTTGAGGAATGACATTCGTCAGCTGAATCTGACTGTTAGAGCAACCCACTGATCTCGCACGACCGTGCTGGGGATTGTCTTCATCGTTCTGAAGAGAATTCTGTCATAACATTTTGCTTACTTGTCCACGTGAGGACTCTGTCTGTCGTCGATACGAAGAAATCTCACCTAGAATTGGTCCACGTTAGGACTACACTTGCTGTTAACCCAGAAAAATCTCGGCAACTCCGCTGGGGATACTTCGTCTGCATTTCCATAAATTGAATCGCCCACGTTAGGAAAAACTCTTCCACGTTAGGAGTAACACCTGTCCACGATAGGAATCACATCGTCCACGTTAGGAGTAACGCTTTTATCTTTCCACGTTAGGAAGCAATCTTCTTTCCACATAAGGAGAACTGCATCAATCTGTCCACGTAAGGACTCCAATACCACTTGACGTGTCCGCGTCAGGAATCCGATCTTTCCACGTAAGGAATTCCACTTTGGTGCTGAACCTGTCCACGTCAGGACTCAACTTCTCGAATCTGTCCACGTCAGGACCCCAATTTCTCCGCATAAGGAATAAACTTCTTCTTCCACGTTAGGAATATCTTGATATGATCTGTCCGCGCCAGGACTAGACTTTTCCACGTCAGGAATAATCCATTTCTTTCCACGTCAGGAATCAATCTTGATATGTCCGCGTGAGGACTCAATCTTTCCACGTAAGGAATAAACTCGTCTTTCCACGTAAGGAAACCATTTTTCTTCTACGTAAGGAATGCTCTTGATATGCCCACGTTAGGACTCAAATCCTTCCACGTAAGGAATAAACCCTTTCTAGATATGTCCGCGTAAGGACTAAACTTTTCCACGTAAGGAATACATCTTAACCTGTCCACGTAAGGACTCCACTCTTTCCACGTTAGGAATCTTCTCCTGATATGTCCGCGTCAGGACTAAACTTTTCCGCGTTAGGAATTTCCGTCTTAATCTGTCCACGTAAGGACTCTCTTCTTTCCACGTTAGGAATCACTTCTGTTGATAGGTCCGCGTAAGGACTACATCTTTCCACGTTAGGAATAATAATCTCTTTGATCTGCCCGCGTTAGGACACTGATCTCGTC
This sequence comes from Lathyrus sativus, assembly GCA_963859935.3. NCBI lineage: Eukaryota > Viridiplantae > Streptophyta > Magnoliopsida > Fabales > Fabaceae > Lathyrus > Lathyrus sativus. Next base: position 541,255,158 of record OZ012739.1, on the reverse strand, counting down.
TTGATTTATCCACGTAAGGACTCGGGCGTCTTCGACTCACTGAGGAAATAAGACTTGTCCACGTAAGGACTCACACCTTCGACTCACTGGGGAAATATCCGCGTTAGGACTTACACTTTGCCAACAACACGAAGAAGGATAAATTTGTCCACGTCAGGATTCTTGTATCTTGTCATCACAAAGAACTACAAACTTGTCCACGTCAGGACGCACCTTTCACCATTACGAATAAAGATATCTGCTGAAAACAAATGATCCACGTCAGGATACCAACACGAAGAGTAACCAATCTTTTGTCGACGTCACGACCTCCCTTTCTCCAAATTTCGAGAGACCGAATCTATCCACGTCAGGATTAACGCACCTTACCAATCCGGTAAAACAAACCTGTCCACGTTAGGACGCCCACTTCTGAAGAAATCCCGTCATTCTAGGAGTAAATGGTCCACGTCAGGACTTAATTCTTCAATGATCCTTACCCACAAACTGCTCAGCACTGACGTGACAGCGACTTCGAGATGAACTCTACTGGGGATGTCTGAAAACCAACTATCGGACGCCTGCTCTGATAACCGGCGGTGGTCTCTGAAATTCTGATTCATGCGACTCGTTGATGACAAACGAACTTTGCTTGGGAATAAGGAGATTCTTATCCTGGCCACTCTGGCTGGGGAAAATCAGATACATTTGCATAAATGACTCTGCTGGAGACAAAGAGAGTTTTATCACGATAACTCTGTGGGGGAATACCGCCGAAACTGACATTATTATTGAATATCTCCTGCCGAGATCTTGACTGTTTGGTGATTTATTTGAGCAAGAGCTCTCTCCACCTGAACTACTAGAGTACAGAAACTGCTTCAGCAAAATAAATGCTGGAAGGATAACGCCGACTCGCCGGGGATAGCCTGGCTACAAAATTATTCCGGCAAAATAAATGCTGGAAGAGTGAAGTCGACCCTGCTGGGAAGTTGGGAACTCAAACCACACGTCTTGTTGAAGTAACCCCCTGCTGGGGAAATAACTCTGCTGAGGAATAGCAGATGCGCATAGTTCGATCGGACTTTCTGCTGGACCGCAAACTGATATCACCAGCATCTCTGACAAAATAAATGACAGGACCCACCATCAACTCTGCTGGGAGAGTCTTGATCTTCGAATTCCACTGGAAGGAAAGAACATTTACTGAAAAGAGAACTCCGCTGGGGATGGCTGGATTCTCTTGGGGAAAATTAACTGACTCCACTGGGGGAGAATGCATGACCCTGCGGGGAGAGATGAACCTGTCTGAATACAGCCTTACGATCTCGGAATCACTAAACTCTGCTGAAGACGAGTAACTTCTCTGGAGCACGTCCTTTGGATAAGCTACGGCTAGCTGGGGAATTCTATCATTCTTCAGGAAGAACATGCATGGCCTGCGTGGGGGACTGAGTCTTTCGCTATTGCAATCTTTTGATCACCTTCCTCGTACAGTTATGAAACCTGCAACAACACAAACAAAGCACGACAAGCCTATGCAATCCAAATCGATTCAGGTTAGTGACGTTACACTCAGTTAATTCAAAGCTTTAACAATTGTTGGCAAGGGCCAGTAATGTTATACTCATGCTAGTTTCAATAAACTTAGGCGTTTTATCATGCGCAAAACAGTAAAGAACAGGCATCAAGTACTGAATAACACATTTTCATTGATTGGGCCCCTGAATGGGCGGAGTTTTTGTACACGGGATGCGACTCCTGAAAAGAGGAAGCTACGCAAAGCAACTATACAAGTATGCAAGTATTCACAAGAAGCATAAATATTGACAAATTAAATTTTGTACACATGTCGGCAACTGGACGCAGATGAACACCACGAACTGATCCTCCCATGACTCGTCCGACTCTTATACTTTCCCGGTATCCCTACTTCTGAAGAGGTTGTATCCGATAACTAATTCCTCAAATATATTCTCCCGCATAGATGCTCATTGAATTCGAATTCGGACCGCAGTCATTTGCTTTTCGAATCCCTAACTTTTGCGTGAACCGCCCTTTACGGGTTTTCAGTTCACCGGAATACCCCTTTTTGCCGAAGCCGCCCAGTGTAGGTTTTCAACTTCGCGGGTGTACATTTTTTCAATTTTATCCCTAACTTTTGCCCGAACCTTTCATTCTGTTTTTGGTTCGCCAGGATGCCCCATTTTTGCCTGGACTCTCTTTTTCTGTCCAGCGGGTCTATTTTAAGCAAAGTATTTTTTAACTGCATCCGAATTCACAGGTGACGCAAAGTCTTCCCCGTCCATGGTGGACAGCAACAAAGCTCCCCCTGAAAAGACCTTACTGACAACGTATGGCCCTTCGTAGTTGGGGGTCCACTTGCCCCTGTGATCTGCTTGCGGCGGGAGAATCCTTTTCAGCACAAGGTCGCCCGTCTGAAAGCTTCGCAGAAGTATTCTCTTGTCGTACGCTTTCTTCATTCGTCTTTGATACAAACGACCGTATGCCAGAGAAGCTAGCCTCTTCTCATCCATTAAACTCAGCTGATTCAATCTATTCGTTACCCATTCTGCCTCGTCTAGCTGAACGTCCCGCAATACCCTCAGAGAAGGGATCTCAACTTCCAATGGTAATACCGCTTCCATTCCGTATACCAACGAGAATGGAGTTGCCCCGGTTGATGTGCGTACCGTCGTACGATAACCGTGCAAAGCGAAAGGTAGCATCTCGTGCCAATCCTTATACGTCACCACCATTTTCTGGACGATCTTCTTGATATTCTTATTGGCCGCTTCGACAGCGCCATTCATCTTGGGTCGGTAAGGGGAGGAGTTGTGATGTTCGATCTTGAAATTCTGACAGAGCTCCTTCATCATTTTGTTGTTCAGATTAGAACCATTATCCGTGATTATCCGCTCGGGAATCCCATATCGGCAAATGATATCTCTCTTGATGAATCTAGCCACCACTTGCTTCGTTACGTTTGCGTAAGACGCCGCTTCCACCCACTTGGTGAAATAATCGATTGCTACTAGGATGAACCGATGCCCGTTAGAAGCCGTCGGCTCAATCTTTCCAATCATATCGATTCCCCACATTGAGAATGGCCATGGAGATGACATCACATTTAGAGGACTCGGAGGCACATGTATTTTGTCAGCATAAATTTGGCACTTGTGGCACTTTCTTGCAAATTTGAAACAATCAGTTTCCATCGTCAGCCAAAAATAACCTGCCCGCAGCAGTTTTCTCGTCATAGCATGCCCACCAGCATGCGTACCGAATGCACCTTCGTGAATTTCCTCCATGAGAAGCTTTGCCTCTTTCTCGTCTACACAACGCAACAACACCAAGTCGTGGTTTCTTCTGTACAGGACGCCATCCGGGTTCAAATAGAAATTACCCGCTAATCTCCTGAGAGTCTTCTGATCTTGACTAGATGCCCCAGCCGGATACTCTTTATTCTTCAGGAAATTAAGGATATCAAAATACCACGGTTTGCCATCAGACGCTTCATCAATAGCAAATACATAAGCTGGCCTGTCTAACCGAGAGATAGTGATTTGGGGAGCTTCGTTCCAGAAATTGACCTTGTACATGGAAGACAAGGTGGCAAGGGCGTCAGCCATTTGATTTTCTGCCCGCGGCACATGATGCAATTCAACTTTGTCGAAGAAAGGCAACAATCTCCTTGCATAATTCATGTAATGTATCAAATTGGGCTGACGTGTCTCCCATTCCCCTTTGATCTGATTCACTACCAGAGCTGAGTCTCCGTATACGTCTAGATGTTTGATTCGCAAATCAATGGCTTCTTCAAGCCCCATTATACAAGCTTCGTATTCGGCCTCATTGTTGGTAACGGCAAAGGTCAATCGGGCAGTAAACGGGATGTGCGACCCGTGCGGCGTAGTGATAATTGCCCCTATTCCGCTACCGTAAGCATTCACAGCTCCATCAAATATCATCTGCCATTTGGACCCCGGCTCTGGTCCTTCGTCTGGTAACGGCTCTTCGCAATCCTTCATCTTGAGATACATGATATCCTCGTCAGGAAAGTCAAATCTCATCGATTGATACTCTTCAACAGGCTGCTCCGCCAGATACTCAGACAACACACTCCCCTTTATTGCCTTTTGCGAGACGTATTGAATATCGTATTCAGTCAAGATCATCTGCCAACGGGCAATCCTACCTGACAACGCCTGCTTTTCGAATATATATTTGATCGGATCCATCTTCGAGATGAGCATGGTTGTATGATTCAGCATGTACTGCCTCAGACGCTTGGCGGCCCAGGCTAGCGCGCAACAAGTTTTCTCCAGCATTGAGTATCGAGATTCACAGTCTGTAAATTTCTTACTCAAATAGTAAATTGCATGCTCTTTTCTCCCCGTCTCGTCGTGTTGACCGAGAACACAACCCATGCTTCCCTCAAGAACCGTCAAATACATTATCAAGGGTCTCCCTGCCACTGGGGGTATCAAAATAGGAGGCTCCTGCAGATACTTCTTTATTTTGTCGAACGCCTTTTGACAATTATCGTTCCACGTTACAGCTTGATCTTTCTTTAGCAACTTGAATAATGGTTCACACGTGGCCGTTAGGTGAGATATGAACCGGGCAATGTAGTTCAATCTCCCTAAAAACCCGCGCACCTCTTTCTCTGTTTTAGGCGTCGGCATTTCTTGAATCGCTTTTATTTTAGCAGGATCGACCTCTATTCCTCTTTCGCTTACTATGAACCCCAGGAGCTTACCCGATCTCACCCCGAAGGTGCATTTGTTAGGGTTCAGCCTCAGCCTGAACTTCCTAAGCCTTTTAAACAACTTCAACAGATTCACCAGATGCTCTTCCTCCGTCTGGGATTTGGCAATCATATCGTCAACATAAACTTCAATCTCTTTATGCATCATGTCGTGAAAGAGAGTTGTCATCGCACGCTGATACGTTGCCCCAGCATTTTTCAAACCAAAGGGCATCACTTTGTAGCAAAATGTTCCCCACGGCGTTATGAAAGTAGTCTTCTCCATATCCTCTGGCGCCATTTTAATCTGATTATAGCCTGAAAAGCCATCCATGAAGGAGAATACAGAGTATTGAGCGGTATTATCAACTAATACGTCAATATGAGGAAGTGGAAAATCGTCTTTTGGGCTTGCTTTATTCAAATCTCTATAATCCACGCACATTCGAACCTTGCCATCTTTCTTTGGCACTGGCACGATGTTAGCAACCCATGAGGGATACTTCGTCACAGCCAGGAAACCAGCGTCCCACTGTTTCTGAACCTCCTCTTTGATCTTCATTGCCATATCTGGTCGAGTTCTACGAAGTTTTTGTTTGACAGGCGGGCAGTCTTCTTTCAGTGGCAGACGATGCACAACCATATCAGTATCGAGCCCTGGCATATCTTGATACGACCAAGCGAATACATCATTATACTCTCGGAGCATTTCAACCAGTTTTCGCTTGATATCACTCTGCAGTGCAGCTCCAATACGAATATTTTTCTCAACCCCTTCCGACCCCAAATTGATAATCTCGATAACCTCGTCGTGAGGCAGAATGGCTCTTTCCTCTTGCTTCACCAACCAAGACAGTTCTTCAGGAACGTCGCTATCTTCGACAACCTCTTCTTCGGTCTGGAATACCGGGTGCTCGAAGTCGGGACGAGTCATAGGTGGTTCAAGGATGTCATCTGAAAATGTTATCCTGCAAAAGAAAGGGTTAAGTGCTTCAAAATGCGTATAAGGCGGATAACCACGTTGCCATTTTATTGAAAAATACAAAACAAGAAAGACAGGGATTACAGTATTTACACATGAAAAAAACGCCATTTATTTAATGATTAACGAAGCAATGTTTATAACAACACAGCCCTAAGCAAATCCTGATGCCCCGGGCAAGACATCAGATTATTCAACAATTAATAAAGCAAAGCAATACTGTTTAAAAGTCACAGGAACAAGCTCCTGAATAGACCAGTTGCACAGTCCTTGTCCTGGCGTGCTTGGCTGAATCCAGGCATCCATATCACAGTCGCCGTCCCCTTCATCGGATTCTGAAGCAGCATTGACAGATTCATGGCATACTCCACTGGCAGAGATGGTGATTGACTTTCTGAAATGAGGGGCCCCCACGGAAGGAGTTGATGACGACGGTCGGTACCCCAGTCCGAACCGGTCCATTTTTACAGGAATGTCCAATACTTTGCCCCAGCCCGTGGCTTCTCCTGCCTTAACTAGCGCTTGGGCTTCTTTATACGATGAGACAGCTATCTCCGGCACTTTGCTTGGCCCGGGACCCTTGTCCTTTATGCGCAAACCTTCGAACGCCTGGCATGGCGTCTCATGGATCTCCCCGTCGACTTCCACATATTTGAACGAAGAAAGATGGCTGACCAGGATGTCTTCTTCTCCGCACACGGTGACTACACTGTCTCCGACCATATACTTTAACTTTTGATGCAGGGTAGACGTGACTGCCCCTGCCCCGTGAATCCAAGGTCTTCCCAGCAAGCAGCTGTACGCAGGCTGTATATCCATGATATAAAACTCCGTTGCAAACACTTCCGGCCCCACTTGCAGAGGCAAGGTAATCGATCCGAAGACTGTTCTCCGCGTGACGTCAAACGCTCTGACTACCAAATCACTTGGTGTACACAAAATCCCTCGAACATCCAGCTTCATCATCGCCTTCTTAGGCAGCACATTCAAAGACGACCCGGTGTCAACCAATACGTGCGACATTGTCGACCCTCTGCACTCAACAGATACATGTAATGCCATATTATGATCCCTTCCTTTCGGAGTCAAGTCGAAATCAGTAAAGCCCAGACTGTGGCCCGCATTTACATGTGCCAATACTCCTTCTAGCTGGTTCACGGAGACATCCTGTGGTACAAAAGAAGTGTCCAGGACTTTCAGCAAAGCATTTCGGTGAGCCTCTGAACACAACAGCAATGACAATATAGATATTTTGGACGGTGTTTGCTGCAGATGTTCCACGATTTTATAATCACTTTTCCGAATCAAGCGCATGAATTCCTCTACATCTTTAGACGCTGGTTCTTTTTCATTTGCTTGTACCGGAACATTCTCAACCGCTTTCCCCTTTCCTTTCGCTAGCCTTTCGGCCTCTACTTCAGGAGATATAAAGATCCTGCCGCTTCTCGTCATGCCTCCCGGGCCAACAACATTATCCACAACCTCCGCTGACCGCTTGTTAACATCGATTTTAATCCCGTCACAATACACCTCTAGCCCATATGACCATGGGACCGCTTTCGTGCTCTCATACGGGATTGGCCCGGCTTTAGTTATAGTAATCGGTGGTCGCTGAACTGGTGCTGAAATAGTGATCGTCTTCCTAGGAATTGTCACTGTGGCAACATCACTCCGATTATCCACTACTGCCCCTGCCGGCTCATCAGTTGCTGTTCTATCAAACTGCAATACACCTTCATCAATCAAGGCCTGAATGCCTTTCTTCAAATCCTCACACCCCCCAGACAGGGCCCAACAATCTAAGCAGTACTCATTACAACCCGGGTAAACACCTCCTTGCAACAGTCGGCTTTTTATTTCGCTCAGCGGCGTCTTTAAATCCTCAACATTCATAATCAGATTCAGACCTTCCTCAGTCAGCACGGCGTTCGCCCCATGATTAGGCATGGGTTTCTGGACTATATTCGCACCGGTCGTTCCGAAGTTGATAGACTTGTTGTCCAAGAGATCCTGCACAACGTGCTTAAAAGCATGACAACCTTCTATATCATGGCCCGGGGCCCCAGAATGAAACTCGCAGCGCCTATTTGCATCATAGCCGAACGGGGGAGTTCCCGTTATTGGTGCCAAGGTTCTTTTCTCTACCAGATTCAATCCCAACAAGGTCTGCAATAAATCAGCATAGTTAGAGGGAGGCTTCTCGAACACCCTTCTCGGCTTACCACCCTGGAATTTTCTCTGAGCTTGCTGTGCCCCCTGCTGAGGCTGCTGCTGCTGTGGCATTGGTTGCTGCTGAACCTGTTGTTGTTGCTGAATTGGTTGTTGTTGATACGGGATGGTAACACTCGACACTTGCTGCGGCTGACGATATTGATTTCTTCCCCTGCCTCGGCCTCGGCCTCGGCCTCCAAATACAGCGCTAGCTTCGCCCTGACGGCGCCCACCATAAGATTTCCTATTACTGCCAGATGCAGTTGATTCATCGACCTGGAACTTTCCTTGCTTAATGTTCCGCTCAATCTTTTCACCCATCAGAATCAGGTCTGAAAAACTAGCCAGAGACGTATGAAACAACATATCATGAAACAGCCCGGTGAATGTGCCAACAAACATGTCGTTCATTTCTTTATCTTCCACAGGAGGACGAACCCTGGCAGCCATATCGCGCCACCTTTGCGCGTACTCTTTAAAACTCTCCCCCTTCTTCTGCGAAAGCCCGGCCAACTGGACCCGATTGGGTGCCAGGTCACTGTTATATTTGTAATGGGCTACGAACGCCTCTGCTAATTGCTTCCAAGTCTTGATATCAGTGGGCTCCAACCCCATGTACCACTCTAAGGAAGGACCCGATAGGCTATCCTGAAAGAAATGCATGAGCATTCTTTCGTCAGTGGAGTATGCAGACATCTTTCTGTAATAAGCTCGTACATGAACCTTCGGACATGTATCTCCTTTGTACTTATCGAACGCAGGCGCTTTGAACTTGATCGGCACCCTCAGCCCAGGTACCAAGCCCATTGTTGCCATGTCCAGACCCACAGCACTCTGGTTTAGGACTCCTTTCATTTGCTCTTCCAGCATTCTAATCTTTTGAGAATCATCCATCGGCCCTTCAAAACCCCCTCCAGAGAAGGCGTCTTCCTGCTGATCCTCTTGCCACATACCGTTTCCAGCCCCGTATCCATCATATGCATTATTACGTCCAGCTCTGACCTGATTCATCCCCGGAACTCGGCCTCTGTTGCCGTACCCTTGAACACCTTCAGCAGGACCACCAGCCATAAAACCAGCACCGTTTCCGTTTCCAAAACCTCCGTAGCCCTGATTGACCATACCATAACCATCTTGCCCAAAGCCTTGAGCATTAAAGCCATACTTGCCAGTGTTGTCGAATCCCTGATCGTTGAATCCGAACCCAGCGTTGACAAAGCCATTGCCTCCGAGATTATCTCCCACATTGACATCACCCAGCCCAGCGTTATGGACAGCAGTTTCATTTCCAACTCCGACGTTACCATTCACAGCAGCGGTAGCGTTGACGTTAGCAGCAGTCACATTGACGACAGGCGGAGCCACTGGCGTTGGAGTGCCATCTCCATGAGCAGTATCAACCCGGACAGCCTGATGATCTTCGTTACCATGACCAGCGTTGCGAGCCAACAGAGGCTGGACCATGGCCTGCAAATTCTCTTGCCCTTTTGCTATAGCCTCCATGGTCTGCATGAAGAGGGCGAGCTTCTCGCGTACATCCTGCATCTCGTTCTGAATCTGGTCCATGACTTTCCGACAGTTGGATCGTGTAGAATAGCGGTGCGGATGTTGATCTGGAATCCTGTTAAGTACCTGATACAGAGCAAGAGATAAGACACCATTCATATATTACCTGTTATGCAAGATGAATATGAATGCAATGCAATGTGCCTGTGCATTAGGGAAGTTCATTCCCCCAGTTCTAGTGCGAAGGTGCCGGTGCAGTGACAGTGTTGACAATAGGAATATCGGAGCTGAATCATAGAAAGCCTCATATATAGCAGAGAGAATCAATAAGCCCAGGGTACAATATCACTGAGAGTACAAAGATGGCATGACCTCAACCAACAATCCTGGTGATGGTCAGCACTATGCAAATAAAGCATACAAATAATGGAATGATCAGATCCTCCCAAAAGTCTGGTACTCCTCTATCAACTTCTTGGTCTCCGGATGGCTTGGTCGATCAAGCAGCCCTTCAACAAGCTGGTTTCTCCTCTTAAGGACACGTCGTACGTCTTCAGCAGTCTCTTCCCACGTTGCCTCTCCGAAGCAATCTTCTAACTTTCGCTTCTGGGACACTGCTTCATCTCTAGATTTGATTGCCTTGTTCAGTGCATGCTGGACACTATACCGGTTCATCACTTCTTCCTCACACTTCTTGATGCTAGACTTCAACTTCTCTTCGAGGTCGGAAATTTGCTGCTTCAGCTTATCTTCCCTCTTCTTGTTGTTGGTGAGTGTAGCATTCCAAGTCTTATTGCAAGAAGATATCTCTCGGTGTGCCGCGTCGAGCGCCTTCTTTTTGGCTTCCAGCATGTCATGGGAACTTCTGAACTCTTGCCCCAGACGTTCGCGCTTCTTCTTTTCCTCGGTCAACTCAGCTCCTAACCTGTTTACTAGCTCAATCTGTTGCTGGAAAGCATATACGGCCTTGTTTTTCTCGCCGCGCGCCTGGGCTAACTCTTGCTCTAACCCTTCGTTAATCTTCATCAGGGCTTCTTTCTCTCTCACAACCTGTTCATATGCTTCTCTAGAAACAGTAGTCGGCTCTTCTACCGGAATAGGAACAAGAATTGGTGCATCTGGAAACGGCATCTTCAACTGACTAGCCCTTTCCTGAATCCAAGCTCTATAAGGTGCATAGGCCTGACAGTCATTCTTTCCCAACAACGGCTTCCCTTTGCGGTTAACACGCGTCCAGGCACGTCGCAACTTGGCTAATAACTCCCCCTTTACGTCACCCGTGAAGTACAGAGATTCCTGTACTTCTTCCTCTTGAGGTGGATTCTTCAGCGCATATCCGAACTGGCGAATGAATAGAGAAGGGTTGTAGTTGATACACCCCTTCCTTCCAATCAGTGGCACATTAGGGTACCCGGAACAACTGAAGATGAGCTCCGATCCCAACAGGTCTCTATCAAACCACTCCATGTCTTCCGACGATAACCTCATCAAACGCTCCGGCCAACCAACTGGAGCTGTAGTCTCTGCAGCAGATCTTCCCTTAGGAAGATGACTCTCAAACCACCTACTCAACAAGGGTACACACAGATGAACATTTTTCCCTCTTCCCTTCTCATTCTTGTAATGCAGTGAGTGGTAGAGATCTCCGAGTAAGGTAGGTACAGGATTACCAGCGGCAAACAAGTAGAAGGCGTCGAAGTCCACAAAATCCGGTATATTGGGGAACAGTACTATGCCATAAATGCACAAGGCCAACACAGCATTGAAAGCAACCCAGCACCCGCTCTTGGCATACTCTTGGGCTTTACCAACTAAGAATTGGAGTGAGAAGCCTGGAACTCCACGGGAAACAGTAGTCACAAGTTCAGAAGCATCAATATGCAAGGCTTTTGCCAAATCCTCCGGCTTGGGCTTGGCGTCATAATGAATGAATGGAACCTGGTTCTGCACGGGCAGCTCAACATACCCAGCGTATTCCTCCAGGGTTGGTCCCATAATAAAGTCAGAGAACGTAAAGCACCTCAAAGCAGGGTCGTAGAATTGCATCAAAGCATACAGCCCATCTAACTCTACCTCTGTAGGTTTACACACCAATCTCAGTAGTCTACCATAGCTCATCCGGAAGCTCCTACGAACACCCTCATCAGCAAGAGAGATCAACCCAAGTAGAGGAACAATATCAGGCGTAGGCAATTTGTAAGCAACCGTTCTCCTTAAGCTAGTCATGATCAAAACTCAGAAGTCTGGGCACTAGAACTAGGGAAATGCAAATGCACCTGCAGCACAGACACACGTTAGTGAAATGCAAATGGTAATGGATATGCAGTGATGCAATGCAAGTAACATGCAACAGGGACCAAAGCTGTAGCTGAATAGCCTGGACCCAATCCAGAAAGGTCTCAGATAGACCATCCAGAAGTCCTCCAAATCTGGTCTCGGATAGACCTCAAACAAAGCTCCAATACTGGTCTCTGATAGACCCCATAATCATAACCTGAATGGTCTCTGGCAGACCTCAGATCATATCTCCCCCTGGTCTCTGACAGACCTCAGAACACATCTCCAAATAGTCTCTGACAGACCTCGGAACACACCAACTGGTCTCTGACAGACCTTAGAACCCTCCATAAATATCCAGGATCCTGATCAAGAAACAAACCGGTGGTCTGAAGGTCTAGTTACCTGCATAACCCTGAATCCCCTCACAGGTGGGTGGCCCTATAACTGGCACAAGGTACGGCATCCTATGCGGTCGTCGGCGTCACAGACTTTCAGGGTTGATGATACGATTCCCAGAAGGAGTGGCATCATCAATTCCTGAAGAGGCCTCACTTAGCCAACTTCCAAATGATCGGTCCCCAGAGTCGACAATCCAACTAACCAGCAACCCACGCCAACCAAAGGAAGGGGCAGGAGGCCAACCAGAGGAACCTCGTCTGAGTGTAGATTTCATGGGACACCGAAGCAAGCAAAGCAAGCGGGCGCCCACTAATTTCTACTCTAATTCTAGGTGCACTCAAGCCCAGGTCCGGCTTATCTCTCAATATCAGAACACCCATCACACCCCAACATACAGCAACAATAATCAATATACAAAGCTGAAAATACAGGGTTAGAAATATAAAATAACTCCATACAACATCCTCGACGGGAAAGCAAGCGTTAGGATTGACTCTCTTAAGGGACGTTGGATCCCAAATGCATAAGAACTATCGCAGTCCTTAGCAGCCAGGGGACGTTGGATCCCCAGCAGAGTCGCCAGCTGTCGCTACTGCGAAAATCGGCGCCGGCTGAACAGAAGAGTCGCCACCGTGCGTTATTTATCCCACGGGAGGGAAAGGAAACGCTCAGAGTAAACCTCGCTCAACATGGGAAAGGTATGGTCGTCGCAACCAAAACCTGGATTCGGGAGTCGGTTACGCAAGGGGAAGGTATTAGCACCCCTCACGTCCGTCGTACTCGACGGGATCCACGCTTGTTTTCGGGTATGGATTGTTATTCTATCTAAACTATAGGTCAAGGGTTAAAAAGAAAAGAAAATAAAAATGACTCGGCAAAGTATCGCACTTTATGCCTACGTATTCCCGTCCGGAACGAGAAATCAGAGTCAACGTAGTTCGCCTACCTACGGGAAAGGAGGGGAAGGTTGCTCGCTAGGATATCGCATCCTATGCCTACGTACTTTCATACAGCATGAAAGATCAGAGCAAACGTAGTTCGGGCCACGTACGACACAAGTTTGTCTTGATTAATTTTTATTCCTTCTGAAAAAGGTTTTCTTGATTAACAGTCCAAGAGGACCAAAATGACGTCTTGATGAGTTCACATTCTTTTACGGAAGAAGTGTCTTTTATTGGGTTTGAAATCTTTATGTGTTTTTCTGTTCGTTTTGAGAAGGAAAGAGACAGAACTCTAACCTACGGTTGCGAAGGGAAACAAACTAACCTAATGTTATCATGCATGGGTTAAGACCTAGTGTCTATCATGCTCCTCTCTTGCACAGAGAGAAACAGAGATCCTACGGGATAGGCAGGAACAGAAACAATATCAGATATATACAGTAAAGCAGTAAAATGCATGGATGCAACAATACAAGCGAGGCAAGGGAGTACCACTCAACCTCGAACCTAGAAAACAATAGGCAAAAGTGAACAGGCTTCACTTTCAACCCAACAGGGTAAACAGCAAACAATACAGTTCAGAAAACCAATCAATACATCAAGAAATGAAATACAGCAACAGAAGAAACAGCATCAGCAGCTCTGAATCAACATCTGGCTTCAAGTAATCTCCAATCATTCACAAGCTTCAACAAGCATCAATCTCCATCCTCATGGCCTTCAGACAAGGGCTTTGATCATCAGTCTTCCATCTGCAATGGCTTTTCTTCAAGCTCAAACCTCCAGGATGAGGGATCAGTCACAAGAGTGAGTTGGGTGTTAAGCAACCAGTTGACTACCAAAGGTGGTGAACAGACTGCTTCTAACACAAGAGACATTTTCTCTCAAGAGTTCTATCTCATAGACACTATCACCAAGCCTTCCAAAGGAAGGGGGTGAGTGTCTTAGAGAGACTCTGAATCACAGAGAAGAATGGATGCAGACAAGGCAATCCATGTTTGAGAAACAAGATTTCTAATCTAGAGCTCTGCCTAGCTCCTAAACCCTAGTCTTCTCAGCATCTGCTAGCAAGAACCTTCTCCTCAACTCTGACAGTTGATCTTCAATCCTTGAATCTCCAATAGCTTCATCTTCACAAATCTTCAGCTTCCCCAGGGCCCCAGACAAACCCAATACCCATACAAACAATCAATAAACCCCAGAGGGCACACCACACCAGACAACAGATATACAGACAGTAATAATAGCAGTAGGGGAATCCTAACTGTTCTCTAAGGGATCTAATAACTACCCATAGCCCCTATAGTCCCATAACTAATCTATTCAAACCCTAAGTCCTAAGGGAAATGAAATCAAACTCCTAAGTTGTCACCTAAAAACCCTAGTTTTGTTCATGATATTCAAGCATTTATTAATCACCTAAAATTAACCTCTAAAAATGGGAACTAAAATATTTCTACAAGCTTAACATCTCATCTAAACAGTATAAAAAGAATGACCAAAAAATATCAAAGCATGTGAGAGAACAAAAATCATAAAAATGATGCATGAAATGAACTATTTAAGATGACATTTATTTAGAAAATATGTAAAAAATATGAAATAAAACTAAAAATGAAATTTTCTTTTCCTATAATATTCTAGACATTTTAATGAAAATATGGCAAAAAGAATGGATGAAAATGCATTTTTTATGAATTATTTATGAATTAATGAAAATTGGTAAAATAAAATGGAATTAAGAAAAATTAAAATTGAATGAAATGAATGAGGGGTGCATTTAGAAACTCGCCCCAGTTATAATCCCATTGGGCCAGGAAATAGGGGGGTGCTGGTAGCGCTTTCACACTGGGCCCAACACCAATCAGAATTAAAGAAATAATAAAACGCGCTGGGGGGTGAAGGAAGTAATAAAATCACGTTAGAAAATGGTTTTGGGCCTAACACGGGGGTGGGAACAACAAAATTCAACTCAGGCCCGCCCGTTTCAATTAATGAAACGGTGCGTTTTGGCCAAAACTCCAATTCCCTCCAAACGCTCAGATTGAATGTAGGCCACACGATCTCACCCTAAGTCAAAAGTCCAAGCTACCATGAACGGCCATGATTATTTCTTCTCCAAACGACCTGCAACTTAGGGTTTACTCCATGCGAGCTCATGCACGGGCTACTTTCCCCCTCTCTGTTCTCCATCTCCAAGCCACGAATCATCACGCCATAAACACGAAAGTTGCTCAGGATCTTCCCCTCTACAATCCTATACCACTAGCTCAGTCTGAAACTCACAGAATCTCTCAACCCGATCGAGGTAAAAACTGGTCATCATGAAATCATACTGTTATGAACCATCACCATTCCTCCTCAAACTCGACCTAAACTAACCTATGCCTAATGGAGATTAATTTGATCAATCACGCTACAATTATGATGCACTAATCTAAGAGATATAAGCACCAACAGTTTGTTGCACCTGTCACTAACCATCACCAATCCTTTCCAAAATCATCTAACTTAATCTCCTAACCACCTAGATCAAGTCTACACTAATAAAATCATGTGAAACCAACAGAATCAAGCTAATCGAATGAAAACTTACCTGATGAGAAACCTTGAAAACAGCTATGGAAATGGAAGATATGAAGCTTTTGAGACTTGGATCTTGATTCACCAATTCAATACTCAATTCTGTATGCACAATTTTGGAGGTTCCTTGCTTGAATCATGCAATTCACTTGAACTTGTGATTTTGAGGTTGATGAAAGAAGCACTCGAAAATGGATGAGAACTACCAAAACCTTGCTTCAATTATGATCTAAGGTGATGATGGAGTGAAATTGAATTGATCTCGATGAAGATTGATGAAGAATTTGAGAGATTTGGAATGAAACTTTTGAAGAAAGAATGGGAAATCTTGTGGAATTCTTGGTGCAAATGAGGCCAACCCTTGCCAAATTCTCCTTTCATGCTTATATAGACCCCAATGGTACATTCTAGATCCATCTTGCACATTCCCTTGTTTTCAAACTTTGGCTCATTTTGATTATGTTTCTTAAAAGGTAAGCAACCATGGATAACTTCATTTTTTCCTTCTAAACTCAAAAAAGTGTGTGAACCATTGTTCTTAGAATTGTTTTTCCATTCAAAATCATATATTGGAAGTCTCCATTTGGACTTGTAAATCTCCCAAACCATTTTTCAACTTGAAATTATTCACTTTATAAGCCTTTTTAGTTCATATTTTGACCAATTATGCAACATCATGCTATGAGCTTCTCCAATAACTTGTGACCTTCTTTCTAGACTTAAAATCCCATTTGGAGCAAGTTTGATGTTGTAAGTTTTTCCATTTGAGGCCTCCTTGTATGAGTTTTGGGTATAGGTTAAAATGACCTGTAATTCACAAATGCCCAAAATACCCTTTGCTTGTCAAGACCATAAGTTGAGTTCTCCACATCATATGAAGGCATGCCATACCATTCTAGAAAGCTAAGACAATGAGGAACAATTCTTATGTTGACCAAGAATCCATTTGAAATCTCCTTGAGGGGCAAAACTAGCTTGGAAGTCAAGTCACTTTCACAGACAAAAATTCAGACACCTCAGATGACCTGTAACTTGTAAGGACCATAACTTGAGTTCCATAAATCTCTTTGAGGTCTTCCACCACTCAAATTAAAGGTCTTGAGACCCTCTACAAGTTTCATGTTGGCCAAGAAGCCATTTGAAGCTAGCATTTTGACTTATCTTGCTTGGAAATTTGACCTAAACTAGGGGATTTTACAGAGAAACCCTAATTTAGTAACTCCTCTTCTCCTTGATTTCTCTTGAATTCTCCTTGTCATATCTCCATATCCTTCTTCATATGTCAAATGTTGATCCCCACATCTCTCCAATAGACTTGAATGCCCTCTTAAGTCAGTCAATTGACCTAGGGTTGACCTAGGGTTGACCCAGATGAAACCCTAGTTGACTGTCTTCAACTGTAGCTCTTGTGCTTTCATCAATGACTTGTTTTCTTCTCCAAATGACTTTCTAAATCTCTCATAATGTCTAGATGCTCTCCATGCTTTCATTCCACAGCTCACAACCCTCTTATTGATCCTCAGATACCCTCAGCTAGGAGATGGACTCAAGGCTTGATCTGCTGAACTCTTTGCTTTCAAATTCTTTCCTGATGACTTGAATATGACTGAATTGGGATAATAACCTCTTGATAGGCCTCTAGAGATGAAAATAATGATTGGTCCCCTGTTGAATGACTTGCTATGCTTATGCTATGCAAATGGTTAGTCTATGTACATGACTCTATATGCAAATGCTAATGATAATGAAACATAAATCCAAGGAATAAGGTTGAGCAAATTTTAGGGTGCAACAATAGTGAGAAGAGGTTTGATGAAGAAACCGCTCGCAGATACGCCGCCGAAGGCCAGCTCAACAGGGCTCTCGCTAACCTGAAGGAGCGCAAACTGACGTTTGAGTCCAAGAAGCGGAAATTAGAAGATCGTTTCGGCGAAGGAGTATGGAAAGGTTCGGTCGAAGGTCTTCAGTACACCATTGTGCAAAGGGAGTTACTCGTCGAAGGGTTACTCACTCTGCCGGATCATCCAGAAACGAAGGAGTTATTAGAAGAGTATCGCGCCCGTGACCGTACTTGACTATTTGTATTCCTTTTGTTTTGATCATTGTTGTATGCTGACCATCACCAGGCTTGTTGGTTGAGGGCACGCTGTTGATTCATCTTGTACTCGCTGATGTTGTGTACTGCCTTGATGGGCTTTCTTTATATATGAGATTGTTATTTCCATGATTGGACTCAGACTTCTTCTTATTATCAGCACTGGCACTCAGGCACTAGGATCGGGGGAGATCTCCCTAACGCACAGACACACGTTTGCATTTGCATGAAGCATTTGCATAACGAGCATTCTGTTGTTTTTCCTAACCCTTTTGTGTTGACAGGTTGTTTCAGGTGGTTCCAGGATTGACCAGAGACCTATTCACCGCTATCCGACTAGAGCTAATCGAACCAAAATCATGGAGCAAGTGCAAACTGATGTTCAGGAACTCCGCGAAAGGATGGATCGCTTCATGGAGCTCATGCAAGCGGTCGCCAATGGCCAGGATCAGCTCAGAACCTTGGTTCAGCCTCTGATTTCGAGGGTTGATAGCAATGGCGTGCTCCATGGTGGGACCGTGCCTACTCCTCCACCAGTTGAAACTCCACAGAATAGTGTTCCCGTGACCGGGGGAAATGGCAGTGCCAACGACAATGTGATGGCCAACATGGGACTCAATACGACGGGCGTCGGTAATGGAAGTCTCGGAGCTAATGTCAATGTCGGGCTAGGCAACGGCAATGCAGGCGTCGGGAATCTGTTTGGGCCTCAGCCGTGGCTAGAGGATTGTCAGGACGATGTGTTCTCTCAGAGAGGTGCTGAAGGGGAGCTAAATGCTGAAGCACGGCTTAGATTCAAGGCACTTGAAGATAATATGAGAGATATCGAGAATCAGAATACTTTGGGCGTTGATATGTCCAAGTTGGGACTAATTGCTGATTTCAAGGTGCCTCCTAAGTTCAAGGTACCTGACTTTGAAAAGTATAAGGGCACCACTTGCCCTCGTGTCCACCTGAGATCGTACTACAGAAAAATGTCTGCTCATTCCGAGGACGAGAAGTTGCTAATGCACTTCTTTCAAGACAGTCTTTTCGGGTCGTCCCTTGAGTGGTACATGAGTCTGGAGCCTACTAGTGTGCGCACATGGAAGGATCTTGCTGAAGCATTTGTGCACCACTACCAATACAATAGCGACTTGGCCCCGAACCGAGTCCAGCTGCAGAATCTGTCGCAGAGGAATAATGAAGGGTTTAAGGAATACGCCCAGCGGTGGCGTGAGTTGGCAGCCAGGGTTCAGCCGCCGATGGTTGAACGTAAGCTCGTGCAGATGTTCGTAGCCACCCTCCCAGGGGTTTACTATGAGAAGTTGGTCAGCGGTATGTCGGGGACATTCTCAGATCTCATTATCACGGGTGAGCACGTCGAAAATGGGATCAAGATCGGGAAGATTCAAGGTGAGTCATCCTCAGCTGGAGGAGACGGAAAGAAACCTTATAGTGGCAAAAGACGAGAGGGAGAAGCAAGCGCTGTGACCAATGCTCGGAGGAAGGGTAAAGGTCCTCACCAGCAGGTGGCCAGTATAACTATCCCGGCAGTTCAGCAACAGCAGCAACAACCGAATCAACAAGGATATAGAAAGTATCAGAATCGGACGCCTTTGGCGAACCGTCACCTCGAGACACCGCCCATGTCGTACGCGCAACTATTGCAGACTTTGCTTCAGCTACAGTTGATCTAGAAGAGGACGCTGGCTCCCTTGACAGGGGCACCTCCGCCAGGGTACGACGCGAATGCCACTTGTGAGTTTCACTCAGGGGCACCAAGCCACACAGTAGAGAACTGCAAAGCCTTCAAGCATAAGGTGCAGGACATGGTGGATGCCAAGATCATCAACTTCTCCGACAATGTGTCGAATGTCACGAAGAATCCTATGCCGAATCATAGGGGAGGCGGAGTGAACGCCATTATCGAAGACGAGAGTTCGGATTTGTTGACTGACGTCAGAGATCTGAAGACGCCGCTTAACTTCGTTAAAGCTAAGTTGATGAAAAGAGGGTTCTTTCCGGGTTACGGAGAGCTATGTATGGACTGTGCCACACGTTCTGATGGATGTGAACAGTTAGTAGAAGGAATTCAAAGTCTGATGACTGAAGGGATTTTATAGTTTAGCCGGAGGGCTGAAAGTGGATCAGGAGAGGTAGTGCTGAAGCAAGCTGATGAGGTCGCCACCATCACCATCCCTCGCCAGACAATAACTATCTTTGCGCCCAGACCGCCTACAATTACCATCACCAGAGCTGGGCTGATACCCTTCGAGAGCACTAATGCCGTCCCATGGCATTATGGGGCTGAAGTCTGCTGCAAAGGACAGAAGTTGGAGATGGAGCCGTTCGGGGCGACTGTGGAGAACCTTGCGGGAATCAGTGGTATTACTCGCAGCGAAAGAGTGTTTGCACCACCAGAGGTCGTGGCGGATAAAGCAGTCAGAGCCGATGCGGCTGATAAGGGTAAAAGTAAAGTCGTTGAAGAGATCCCGCGTGGGGCTGAAAAAGACTTGCTTGTTAAAGATGCTGAGTGTAACACGGTGGGAGAACTGACTTTAAACAATGTTGCGGATAGCAAGAGTCGCCACCGACTTTTATTTTATCCATAAGGAAAGGTTATAAAAGAACAGGAAAGACCTTAGAGAATATTTTGGGTCCGGGGGGTAGGTTATGAAAAGGGAAGGTGTTAGCACCCTTTTCATCCATGGTTATCCATGGGCTCTTAAGTACTTAAGCTCACTTTTGAATTGTTTTGAAATTGTAGTGTGTGAATAGAAAATTTTCAGAATAGTTTAATAATAATCCGTGTATGGATGTGAAAAAAACTTGTTTGAAAATTTTGTTGGAAATTTGTTTGAGTGTGAAAAAGTTTTGAAGTGAGCAAGTATCTAGGAGTAGCCTACCCTAATGTTTTAAGGTCTTTCTTATTCTTTATCCTTTCCTTAGTAAGACTATCCCTACTATAATGGAGTAGGTAGTCCTTACTTTGGATGTTAAGGGACATGTGAGGGACAATTGGATTTTTGAAGGCCATTGTGGGGTGTAATAAGCACATATAAGGGACCATCATCATTTTTCGAAAGGGACTCGATTCGTAAAGGCAACCATAAGGGACTTTGATGATTTTTCTATTTGAGGGACTTGCTTTATACACCCCACTTAACCATTATTCGTAGGCAACTTGAGGGATATCCTTAGGAAGTGAGACGGCGATTAAAATCGACTTACGTGTGTGACGTGTTTATTTTAATTATCTTTATTTAAAAGTGATCTAAATTTATTTTAATATTACATACATGTTGTTACACTCCCTAATTACTAACCATAATAATAATTAAATAATTAAACAACTTTACATCCAAGAAACAATTACAAAAGAATAAGCAAAATAATTAAATAGCAAAGATAAATAAAATATAAATAAGCAATAATAAATAATAAAGGGGGTTAATTCTAAGTTTACTCGGCAAGACGTCGCATCTTGTGCCTACGTATCCTTACGGGAGTGGAATCAGAGTAATCGTAGTTCCCCTCAATAGGGAGGTTAGAAACTTCTCGACTGTGGTCAAGGTCTCAAGGGGAATAAACGCATCTTAAGGACACGCTTACGTGGAGTGTAGAAACTCCAAATCTCTATGTTGAAATGTTAAGTTGTAATTAGGGTTAAATTAGGGATTCCACGGCGGGAAACCCTAAAATGAGCGCGGCGGCTCTTTGACCTAATGCTAAGGGTAAAATTGTAATTTTGCCTGCGGCGAGACATTTGTGAAAATTAGGGTTTGTAGTTTGTAGTTTTGAGGATTTGAAATTGAATGTGTGAAGTTTTACGGACTATTGGCGCGGCGGCCAAACAGTTAGACCTAACCTTCGGATGTGTGCAATGTGACAGAAGTAATAGTAAACGCGTGAGATAATTGAATCATGCAAACAGAGAGATAATGTCATAATTTAAACCATGCAAGCAGAAATTTAAAGGCAGAATTTAAAGAGCGATTGTTAAGTTCGCGAGGTTACATGAGAGGAGCAGATACAATATGATAATGAAATTTGAATTGAACAATAATAAAATAAAATAAATAACGGTTCTAGTTATTATTTTAAAAAAAAAAGATTTTAGTTATTATTTTAAATTTATCTAAAAAAAAGTTTTTTCTTAAAAATAATAGGTTTTCATATTAATTTGGAAAAGATGTTAATGTTATTTATTTTAAAAAACAGATTTTTATATTATAACAAATTTTAATAAATTAATGATAACAATAATAATAATAATGGTAATAATAATGATAATAATGATAATAATAATAAATAATGATAATAATAATAATAATAATAATAATAATAATAATAATAATAATAATAATAATAATAATAATAATAATAATAATAAAGCAATAATGAATTTTAAATGTGCCAAATAACCCAACAATGTTGCTAACGCAGAAATGCGCTCATCGCAACCAGATCTAAATCGGACGAAACAAAATTTATCGCAAAGAAAAAGAAATTAAGCAAAAAATAGTATTATTGCTCACACAAAAATGCGATCATCGCAACCAGATCGAACTAACACAAATGTCACGCGTCATGCACACAAATGTGCAAACATCGTATCGACATAATTCGATCAAAAATCTTATATATATAAACTCTAACAATTTAAAAATTATATATATATAAACGTAACAGTAATAGATAAAGAAAAAGAAATAACGGTAATAGATGAAGAAAAAGAAATAACGGTAAAAGATGAAGAAAAAGAAACAACAGTAATAGATGAAGGAAAAGAAATAACGGTAAACGATGAAGAAAAAGAAACAATAGTAATGGATGAAGAAGAAAACTAAATAACGGCAAACGGCACTCACTCCTCTTAGGTTTTTTTCATTCTCTCCTCCTTTCCAACAAGGCAACACATGTATATATAGGGAACAAATTAGGGTTAACACCAAATTGTCAATAATGTCCCTAAAGCCCATTTTAAAGCCCAAACTAAATAATTAGTTAAGAAAAAATAAAATTTAAATAATTTAAAATAATTAAAATAAACTTAAAATAAAAACTAATAATCCTATTGATTCCTAAAATAAAAAATATTATAAAAAGAACAAAATTTTTTTCAATATTTTTTATTTTATGATTTTTTGGATATTTTTATGAATAATTTAGAAAAAAGTGAAAAAAATAATATTTTAAAAAATGATTTAATTAAAATACGAAAATAATAATTAAAAACTATTTTTGTTATTTTTTTAATGAAAGATAGAAAAATTTAGAGTAAAAATAATAAAAACAAAAAAAAGTGACAAAGGTGAGATTCGAACTCTCAACCTCTCACACTCATAACTCCTTACACATGTCCTCCTGCCAATTGTGCCATTTTTACTTTTTAGAAAAAAAATGCATGCCATATGATATTTACCTGCAAAAAGTCAAACGACTACACAAATTTGTTAGTAATTGATTAAATGCAATGAAATGCGACGACAAATCTTAGGGCAAAATTTGGGGTATTACAGTTATTATGATAATATTTCTCACCCAACCTCTCTTTGATGTTGGCAAAAAAAAATCATGAAGTTTGACTTTGGTTTGACCACAGTTGACCTCAGTTTGACCTTTTAACTGCATTGACTGCTTTTGACTTATCTGATCATCTGACTGAGCAAACTTTTGAGAAAAGTCTTGAAACTTGACATGGGGGTTCTTATACACATATAAGATGTTATGAAGCTCACTTGAAGTCTTGGAAGTCCATTTAGCCTGATTAAAGTCAAAACCCTAGTTTTGGATGCACTGCTTAGGAGGTGCATTGTCTGAGGGAATTGTCAACTCTTCTGACCAATTGTGAATTTTGTGAACCTTGTGAACCTTCTTGGAACACAAAGTCTTGTATTGTGAGGGCAAATTTTGGGGTGCAACAGCTGCCCCTGTTCAATTTTCTGAAACCTGAGGGGTTAGATTGGTATATTTGCCAGTCGTAACCTGGAAGGTTGAAGGGGATTGAACACAAAAGCCCAAAAATTTGCACTCACCAGTGCATGGAGTGATATTGATGGTTGGTTGAACATGATTGAGTGGGCTTAAAGATGCCACTAGGGGAAAGTTCTTCAGTAGTATAATGAGAACTGTCAGGAGTCTGGAGTAATACTGATGTAACAGCATGTCTTCATGAGGATAGAGCAATCAATAATGATAACCCTAAAGCAGTCTTGAAGTGATAAATCTGACCTCAGGAGGATAGAGCAATCAATAGCTCTAAAGCAGTCTTGAAGTAATAATGGCTTCAGGAGGATAGAGCAATCAATAGCTCTAAAGCAGTCTTGCGATATGTCTTCAGGAGGATAGAGCAATCAATAGCTCTAAAGCAGTCTTGAAGTAATGATTTCAGGAGGATAGAGCAATGGATAGCTCTAAAGCAGTCTTGAAATAATAATGTAATTTCAGGAGGATAGAGCAATGGATAACTCTAAAGCAGTCTTGAAATAATTAGATGGCTTCAGGAGGATAGAGCAATGAATAGCTCTAAAGCAGTCTTGAAGTAGTAATATGACCTCATGAGGATAGAGCAATGAATAGCTCTAAAGCAGTCTTGAAGTAATAGGATGATTTCAGGAGGATAGAGCAATCAGTAGCTCTAAAGCAGTCTTGAAGTCATGAGAGGCTATCAGGAGGATAAAATAACCCTGAGGTTACAATAAAGCAGTCCCAAAGTAATAAGAAGCTCATCAGGAGGATAAAGTAACCCTGAGGTTACAATAAAGCAGTCCCAAAGATCATAAGATTGTTTGTTGGATAATTAACCTGAAAACAAGGTAGCATTCTGTATAACAACATTAGTTTATGCTTTATGTATGCATGTATGACATGATGCACTTAGGTAATGTACTATAGACATATATGTTATGGTATGATGTAAATGATGTATGTATGCTATGACACTGCTGGAAGTGTCTGGATATCCTTGTATAACAACTGCTGGCCAAGGAAAATAAATCCCGATTCGTTGTTGAAGAATATATAACCCTCCGTCTGCTGGGGATAACAAGGTATAGATAACCTCCCGTTGTTGGGGATAACAAGGTATAGATAACCTCCCGTTGTTGGGGATAGTAGGGTATAGATAACCTTCGTTTTCGTTTGATAGTAGGATAAGTATAACATCCCGTCTTCGTTCATCGTGCCCTTATTGGAAAGTAATTTCCCGTATATCCGTATGAGGATAAAAAAGATGGATATAAATTCCAGGGGAGATTAGACTTTGTGAAAATGGATTAGTCCTACTGATGGTTTGTAACTGTCTTGTAAAGATGAACCGACGAAGCTTCGTTGAAATCCTTCCCTCGTTCGTCCTTAGTAAATACTATTACTGCATTTTCATGCATTTCTGGTAAACATCAATCATATTAAAAGCATACATGCGTTTCTGGTAAACATCAATCATATTCAAAGGCATACATACATTCAAACACAACCAATGGACGTTTCGCTTATGTAAATAGGGTAAAAGTGAATCTGGATTCAAAAGATGGAATTTATTTATATCAAAAGTGACCCATACACGGGTAAGTTTGTACAAGGAGACATAAACCCTAGTAAGAGAATTTTGTCATGAAGTTTTACAAAAAGAATCAGCTATGTGGGAAATAATCCTATTGAGTTTCAATTCTACTATTGCCACTCAAGTATCTCATCTTCTTGCTGTTGAGACGGAAACGATTGGATTGAGCTTTATCTGTTTGAGCTTGAGTAAGTAGTACAACTGGTTGCAGTTTCATGAGTGATCCAAACGAGACATAGTCATACGCTTTAATCCCTAACTTTTGCCTGGATTGCCCTTTCAGGTTTTCAATCCACCGGGATACCCTTTTTTGCCCAAGCCGCCTTTTCAGGTTTTCGACTTGCCGGGTGTACATCTTTTTATATATATATATCCCTAATTTTTGCCCAAACCCTTTTGGTTTGCCGGGATGCCCTTATTTTTGCCTAGGCCTGTCAACCTAGCGGGTCTCTTTTTATGCGTAGTATTTTTTAACTATGTCTGCGTTTACAGGTTGCGGGAAGTCTTCACCATCCATTGTAGTCAGTATCATGGCACCTCCTGAGAACACTGTCTTGACTACAAATGGTCCCTCATATGTTGGAGTCCACTTGCCCCTAGGATCACCCTGTGGTAATATGATACGCTTGATTACCAAGTCACCAGCCTGATATACCTTTGGCTTAACCTTCTTGTTAAAAGCTTTGATCATCCGTTTCTGGTACATCTGGCCATGACAAACTGCTGCTAACCTTTTCTCATCAATCAAATTTATCTGGTCAAGTCGAGTCTGAATCCACTCATCTTCATCCAAGCCTGCATCCTTCATAATTCTCAAGGAGGGGATCTGAACTTCAATAGACAGAACTGCTTCCATACCATAGACTAAGGAGAATGGGGTTGCCCCTGTTGAAGTACTTATTGTAGTACGATAACCATGCAGAGCAAATGGTAACATCTCGTGCCAATCCTTGTAAGTAACAGTCATCTTCTGTACAATCTTCTTAATGTTCTTATTAGCAACTTCAACTGCCCCATTCATCTTTGGATGATACGGAGAAGAGTTGTGATGCTTAATCTTGAACTGCGTACAGAGATCAGTAATCATAGTGTTGTTCAGATTAGAGCCATTGTCAGTGATAATCCTTTCAGGGATACCATGCCTACATATGAGATTATTCTTAATGAACCGAGCCACAACATTCTTAGTCACAGATGCAAATGAAGCTGCCTCTACCCACTTTGTGAAGTAATCAATAGCAACCAGGATGAAACGATGCCCATTAGAAGCAGTAGGCTTGATCTCACCAATCATATCAATGCCCCACATGGCAAAGGGCCAAGGAGCAGTCAACACATTCAATGGAGATGGAGGTACATGTACTTTATCAGCATAGATTTGACATTTGTGACATGTTCTGGAGTGTTGATAGCAATCAGCTTCCATGGTAGACCAATAGTAACCCGCTCTCAAAATCTTCTTTGCCATGGTATGACCACTAGAATGAGTGCCAAAGGTCCCATCATGCATCTCTTCCATAATTTCTGTAGCTTCCTTCTTATCCACACAACAAAGCATAGTTGAATCATGATTACGCTTATACAGAATGCCATTACTCAGAAAGAACTTAGCAGAAAACCTTCTCAGGAACTTCCTATCTTTGACAGATGCCCCTTCAGGGAACTCCTGAGCTTCAAGATAGTTTTTCACTTCATAGAACCAAGGCTTCTCCTCTGCCCCTTCAGTGTCAATCTCATTGCAGTATGCAGGCTTCTCAAATCTATCAATGGTAATCTTGGGAGCTTCATCATCCCAGCTTATCTCAAACATAGATGCCATGGTGGCCAATGCGTCTGCCAACTGATTCTCTCTTCGTGGGATATGTCCAAAAGTAATCTCTTTGAAATGTGGGATCAAAGACAACACATGTTCTCTGTAAGGAATGAGATTATCATGCTTTGTATCCCAATCTCCTTTAATCTGACTTACTACCAGAGCTGAATCTCCATACACCTCAAGGAACTGAATCTTCATATCAATAGCAACTTGCATACCCATGATACATGCTTCATACTCAGCCATGTTATTGGTACAATAGAAACAAAGTCTGGCAGTAATCGGGGTATGACAACCTTCAGGGGAACTAATCACAACACCAACACCATTACCATGTGCATTAGAGGCACCATCAAAAACCATAGTCCATCGAGATCCTTGTTCAGGTCCGTCATATTGTCCAGGTTCTTTGGTAACAGACATAATGTCTTCATCAGGGAACTCAAAATTCATTGACTGGTAATCACCTACTGCTTGATGAGCCAAATGATCAGCAACAACACTCCCCTTAATGGCCTTCTGAGTAGTATACTGTATATCATATTCCGTCAAGATCATTTGCCATCTTGCAATTCTTCCGGAGAGAGCAGGTTTCTCAAATATGTACTTGATTGGATCCATTTTTGAAATCAACAAGGTAGTATGGGTCAACATATACTGTCTCAGTCGGCGAGCAGCCCATGCCAAAGCGCAGCAAGTTTTCTCGAGCAGTGAGTATCTTGTTTCACAGTCGGTAAACTTTTTGCTAAGGTAGTATATTGCCTGCTCTTTTCGACCAGACTCGTCATGTTGCCCCAATACACACCCCATTGAGTTGTCTAATACTGTTAAATACATAATCAAGGGTCTTCCATCAACTGGTGGCATTAAAATTGGAGGTTCTAGCAAATATCTCTTGATTTCATCAAAGGCAGTCTGGCACTCATCATTCCATTCCATCACCTGATCTTTCTTCAACAACTTGAATATTGGCTCACAGATGGTAGTTAATTGGGAAATAAATCTTGCAATGTAGTTCAATCGTCCCAAGAAACCTCTAACCTCCTTCTCAGTACGGGGAGCTGGCATCTCTCGTATAGCTTTCACTTTTGCAGGATCCACTTCAATACCTTTTCCACTGACAATGAAACCCAGGAGCTTTCCAGATCTAACTCCAAAAGTACACTTGTTTGGATTTAATCTCAACCTGTATTTCTTCAACCTCTCAAACAACTTGTGCAGATGATCAAGATGTTGTTCTTCATTCTGAGACCTGGCTATCATATCATCCACATATACCTCTATCTCATGATGAATCATATCATGAAACAAAGCCACCATGGCACGCTGATATGTTGCCCCTGCATTCTTCAAACCAAATGGCATTACCTTATAGCAAAAGGTGCCCCACTGTGTCACAAATGTAGTCTTCTCCATATCTTCAGGTGCCATCTTGATTTGATTGTAACCAGAGAAACCATCCATAAAAGAGAATACCTTATGCTGAGCAGTGTTGTCTACCAGGATATCAATATGAGGAAGTGGAAAGTCATCTTTAGGGCTAGCCTTGTTCAGATCTCTGTAGTCTACACACATACGTACCTTACCATCTTTCTTAGGAACTGGTACCACATTTGCAACCCACTGAGGATAAGAAGTTACGGCCAAGAACCCTGCATTGAACTGTTTCATTACCTCTGCTTTGATCTTTTCTGACATTTCAGGACGCATACGACGAACCTTCTGCTTCTTTGGACGACAATCTTCTTTCACTGGCAAACGGTGAACCACAATGTCTGTATCCAACCCTGGCATATCTTCATAAGACCAAGCAAAGATCTCCACATAGTCACGTAGCATCTGAATCAACCTGCTCTTGACACTGTCCTCTAAATCAGCCCCTATTTTGACCTCTTTTCTGTTTTCTTCAGTTCCCAGATTCACAACTTCGACTGGCTCTTCATGTGGCTGTATAGCTTTCTCTTCTTGTTGTAACAACCTAGCAAGCTCCACAGGTATTTCACAATCGTCCTCGTTTCCGTCTTCAGTTTGATAGATCGGATTCTCGAAATTGTAATTGGCAATAGTAGAACTGTTATCAACTGGATCCAGAGTGGATGAGGATCTGCATTTTAGTGACGTGGGTGTGTGTAAGAACACATAGCTGATAAAGCAAAAATAGAAGAAAAAGAAAGACAAGGAACACAATATTTACGAAAACGAAACGTCCACTGATTTTATTGAATGAAGTATGCAAATGAAATGACAACCCGTAACAAGCACACCATTGTGCCCCGGGTAAGGCACATGGCTTGAAAGTTCTAATTGTTCCAGAAATTATAAATTTAAAAACATAACACAGTAATAGTATTTACTCCTGACTAAAGGAGATAGGGATAACATCTTCAGCTGTCCAATTATTGAGTCCAGCACCCACAGTAGGAAAAATCCATGCCTCCAAGTTGTGGTCTTCATCTTGATCTCCCACAGCATTGATAACCCCTTGATTGGTGATACGAACAGCACGGGCACGACGGACAGCCTTCTGGGACTCTGCAGTGAAACCCAAACCAAACTTGTCAGACTTGTATGGAATATCAGGAAGCTGACCCCAAATAGTACAACCACCTTCTTCCACCACAACTTTTGCATCATTGAGGGAGGCCATTGCCATTGTTGGAGGGTTTCTGATGACCACAGGAACCTTCTTCACAGCAGGAGGAGTCACACAATCCTTAACAGCCCAGGGAACCACTTCAAATGACTGACATGGAGTTTCAATGTATTCACCTTCTACTTCCAGATACTTGAAAGTGTTTACATGGCTGACAAAGTATTCTTCCTCTCCAAAGACAGTAACAACTTTTCCATTCACCGGATATCTCAACTTTTGATGTAATGTGGAGGTCACAGCACCTGCCCCATGGATCCAGGGACGACCAAGCAGACATGAGTACGAAGGACGAATATCCATCACATAGAATGTAGCAGTGAACACCTGAGAGCCAACCTTGATTGGAAGATCAATTTCCCCATGCACTACTCTTCTAGAACCATCAAAAGCCTTTACCACAATATTACTGGGCTTCAATACCGTATCTTCAGGACTCAACTTGTTCAGGACTTCCTTAGGCAACACATTCAGAGAGGAACCATTGTCTATCAGCACATGAAACAGGGTAGTGCCCCTGCAATCAATTGAAATATGCAAGGCCCTGTTATGATCCCTCTTGGCAGGGGTCAAGTCAGCATCAGAAAACCCTAACCCGTTGTCATAGGTCAGGTGAGCAACACAATTCTCAAACTGGTCCACAGAAATTGCACTGGGTACATGAGCCATCTTTAGAAACTTGATCAATGACTTGGCATGAGCCTCAGAACATAATAACAGGGAGAGCATAGAAATCTTTGAGGGAGTATGCCCCAGCTGATCAACAATATCATAATCACTCTTGCGAATGATTTTCAATACTTCTTCCATCTGCTTAGAGAGGTCATCAGCAGCTGGCACATCAGTAGATACAGGCTCAATAACAGGACCCTTGCCCCGAGCATAAGTGGTGGAAGTAACAGCAGGAGTAACTGCACTCTTAGAAGCAACTGGAGGAGAGAAGACTCTTCCACTACGAGTGATCTTGCTAGATCCAGCAATATTATCAATGTCAACAGGCATATCAGGTAAAGGCTCCTGCTTGACACCATGGATGTAAACATCAGACCCATAGTGCCAAGGCACAGCTTTGTCAGATGTATAAGGAATAGGACCAGGAGTGGTAATGATCAGAGGAGCTACTCTGGCTTCAGCAACAACTTTCACAGGACCTTCAGCAATAATCTTGATTGGGCCCTGATGAGTGATTTTAATGGACCCTTTGAAGTGATTCTTAGTGGTACTTTGTCAACCATGTCAACCTCTTCAATCTTCTTACCCTGAGTCAGATGATCCACCATACTTTCTACAGATGCTGGTCTTCTTTCAAACACTATAGTATATTTATCCATGAGACGTTGAATCCCATCTCTCAAAATGAAGCAACTATCCGGCTTATAGGTACAATATAGACAATCTTCATGACAACCCGGAAAGATCCCAGCTTGTACTAACCTCTTTTTGATAACAGACAATGGTGTGCTCAACTCCATAACTGAATAGACATGCAGATCTTCATCAATATCTTCATCAATGGCGTTGACAGTCTTCTCGTGATTTGGCATTGGAGCTGTAATCACATTTGGAGTACCTGGTGGATCAAACTCAATTTTTCCAGCATCAATCATATCCTGAATTTTGTTCTTCAAGACCCAGCAGTTATTAGTATCATGTCCTGGACAGTTTGAATGATATGCACATCGTGCATTGGGATTGTACTTGGGAGAGGTAACATTGGGATTCTGAGGAGCCTCCCTCAGGGTAATAAGTTCAGCCTTCAACAAGTGTTGCAATGCCTGAGCCATTGACATGTTGATCTTCGTGAACTGTCTTCTAGCCCTCTGTTGGTTGCCTTGAGGCTGCTCTGTTGTTGCAGGAGTTGGATTTGAAATATGAACTGCACTAACAGACTGATGCCTTCTGTTACGATCAGGCTGACCATACACAGCATTAGATTCTTTCTTCCCAGTGGGAAGCTTCTTTGCAGCACCTGATGAAGAAGTGCCCACTTGGATCTTACCACTCTTGATACCATTCTCTACTCGCTCTCCTGTCATGATCAACTCAGTGAAGCCAGATGATGAGCTTCCAATGAGATGACTGTAAAACGGACCATTCAGCGTACACATGAACATATCAACCAACTCCCTATCAGTCAAAGGGGGTTGAACTCTTCCAGCTAAGTCTCTCCATTTCTGAGCATACTCCTTAAAGCTTTCTTTGGCACCCATAGACATGCTTTGAAGCTGCATGCGAGTGGGGGCTAAGTCAGCATTGTATTGATACTGCTTGTAGAAAGCTTCAGCAAGGTCATTCCAATCTCTGATGTTGACACTCTCCAACTGATAATACCACTCTAGCTGAGCTCCAGATAAACTCTCTTGAAAGAAATGGATCCACAACTTTTTATCAGCAGTGTGGGGTTGCATTCTTCTGACATAAGACCTCAGATGCAATTTGGGACAAGAGACCCCATCATAGACAACAAATGTAGGAACTTTGAACCCAATGGGTATGACCACCCCAGATATCAAGCTCAAATCCTCAAAATCCAGCCCAGATGATTTCTGTAATTCCATAGCATCCATTCTATCCACCAGCATCTTGAATTTGTCTTCGTTAGGCTCATGGTAGTAGTTAGCCTCAGAATCAGAGTCCCCCATAGTGTTGTGGAGACTGCCTCTCTCCTGCTCAGATTCTTCAGATTCATAGTCTTCAACATGTTCCTTGGTCTTGACAGGACCTTTGAACCTTCTTCCCAACCCAGCAGACCTTCTAGCCTTCTTAGTCTTCTTGGCCAGCAGTGTCTTCAATTCATCCTGCCCCTTGGATAGGTTCAGGATCAGCTCTTGGAACTGTGCATTCTGTGCCTGGAGATCCTTAACTGATTGTTCAAGAGCCATTGCTGAAATAAACAGCGAGAAGATGAGAAACCTGTGCACAATTATAAACCTGTGATGCAATGATATGGGAATGCATATGCAATGTTTTCAAGGACCGCAGGATTTAAATTTGCTTAAACAAACAAGAAAGTAACTTTTTATTAGTAATAACTTGTTTTGCCTTTTAGGCTTACAAGAAATGAAAACGAAATAAGCACAAAAGATGGGGTTTTAAGTCTCCCATGGACGTTTCCTCTTTGTGTTGAGGTATGAGTTTGAGGTTTCGTTCCTCATGAAGTAGCTTTGTTAGCTCTAGGATCCTTGCTTGGCTTGCTTTGTAATGAGCCTCGAAAGTATCCCTTTGCTCTTTCAGTTGGATCCATGATCTCTGCAAGTCTTCCATATCAGTAGGCATGTCTGGGTGAAGGATGGTATAAGCTGTGTCTCCTTCAGCAACAGGTTCCATGGTAACTGGTAGGATGGCAGGATATGGCATCATGAGTGTCTGAGCACGAAATCGTACCCATCTGAGATAAGCCTCCATAGGAATGGTGTACTTAGGCTCCAGTGTCTTGCTGTCAATCCTGTTTACCTTTCCCCAAGCTCGTATGAATCTCTGACGGTAACCCTGAAGATCGTTGTCGTAGTCAAACACAATGCCCTGAATCAACATGTCATGTGGACCATCGCTCCGGGCGTAACCAAACTGTCGTAAAGCTAGAGATGGGTTGTAGGTGATGCCTCCTCTTATGCCTAGAAGTGGCACATTAGGAAACTCCCCACAACGGTCAATGATGGTGACATTCTCCATAGATCTGGAGCACCAATGGATGTCTGAGTGAGAAAGTGACATGATCCTCTTGGACCATCTGAACCCTTGCTCATTCTTCATTACTGAGCGAGGAAGGTGAGAAATAAACCACCTAGAAAGTAAAGGTATGCAGCACATCAACGTTCCTCTTGCCCTTGTAGTACGGGTGTGAAGAGAATGTAGGATGTCTCCAAGTAAGGTAGGCACTGGATTGTGACTCAGGAATATGTTGATGGCATGAACGTCTATGAACTGATCAGGATTGGGGAACAACACTAAGCCATAAATCAATAAGGCTAAGATCTCCTCAAAAGTATCGTAGCTCATAGCCCTCAAGAACATTTGAGCTTTATCCACTAATACCTTGGCAAGAATACCTTTAACCCCACTTCTCGTCTCTAGAACAATGTCAGACTTCTTCAGATGTAGAGCTGCAGCAATAACTTCTGGTTTAAACTCCTTCTCTAAGCCTGTGAATGGCTTCTGATCAAGAACAGGTATACCCAGAAGCTTGGAGAACTCCTCCATGGTTGGAACCAGCTGATAATCAGGAAATGTAAAGCAATGGTGCTTAGGGTCAAAGAACTGAAACAGCACACTCATCATGTCTTCACTGAACCCTGAAGTAACTAGATCCAACAAGTGACCATGTCTCTTGTTGAACTGGGAATGATCAGGCACTAGGGAAACCAACTCCTTGAGCTTAGCAGGTATCCCTACAAAGTTGATCCTGATGGTGTTTCTACGAGCAGAAGCCATGACCTGCAACAAAGAACAAAGATAAATCCTTTGGTCCTTGAAATGGTTAGGGAAAATGATATGCTTATGATGCATGATGATGTCATGATGTCATGCTCAATCACAAACATGTGGCACACACAAACAAGTCACACCATAGCCCTAGGTTTAAAGGCTTGCATGAGGTTCAAAGGCAAGTACCCTCCCCTGAAGTTAGATGGTTCATCCTGTCCTACAAAAGTAACCAGGTTCTAAGGGATCTCAATATCATTGATCCTTCACAAGGGTGGTTGTTCAGAAGGCAACTTACTTGCCAACCAAAACCCTCCAAGTTTGAGATCTCAATGAGCGTAGTATCGAGTGTCAACCAACTTCAGTCTGCACCAAAGCCGGTTACCTCACTACTTTCTAAAGGCCAAGATGAGTTAACTAGGGTTCTAAAAGTCAGTTAGTGCATTGACAACATATGGCAGCCTCAATATTATCCTCAACTTGACTTAAGGAATATAAGCACCAACCAAGAAGTCGCACTAACCATGGCCACCAGATCAACCGTATCGATATACGTCGTACAGTTTCCTTGGTCTATTGCCATTTACTTAAGGTACACTAGATCCGGGTTAGGACCTTTCACACATAAGAGCACCCCAACAATATAATAATAAAGCAAACAAGGCAAACAATTTAAAGTGATCTTAATTCCTAAGGGTACCCCTCTTAAATAGATCCCCAGCAGAGTCGCCAGTTCTGTAACACGGTGGGAGAACTGACTTTAAACAATGTTGCGGATAGCAAGAGTCGCCACCGACTTTTATTTTATCCATAAGGAAAGGTTATAAAAGAACAGGAAAGACCTTAGAGAATATTTTGGGTCCGGGGGGTAGGTTATGAAAAGGGAAGGTGTTAGCACCCTTTTCATCCATGGTTATCCATGGGCTCTTAAGTACTTAAGCTCACTTTTGAATTGTTTTGAAATTGTAGTGTGTGAATAGAAAATTTTCAGAATAGTTTAATAATAATCCGTGTATGGATGTGAAAAAAACTTGTTTGAAAATTTTGTTGGAAATTTGTTTGAGTGTGAAAAAGTTTTGAAGTGAGCAAGTATCTAGGAGTAGCCTACCCTAATGTTTTAAGGTCTTTCTTATTCTTTATCCTTTCCTTAGTAAGACTATCCCTACTATAATGGAGTAGGTAGTCCTTACTTTGGATGTTAAGGGACATGTGAGGGACAATTGGATTTTTGAAGGCCATTGTGGGGTGTAATAAGCACATATAAGGGACCATCATCATTTTTCGAAAGGGACTCGATTCGTAAAGGCAACCATAAGGGACTTTGATGATTTTTCTATTTGAGGGACTTGCTTTATACACCCCACTTAACCATTATTCGTAGGCAACTTGAGGGATATCCTTAGGAAGTGAGACGGCGATTAAAATCGACTTACGTGTGTGACGTGTTTATTTTAATTATCTTTATTTAAAAGTGATCTAAATTTATTTTAATATTACATACATGTTGTTACACTCCCTAATTACTAACCATAATAATAATTAAATAATTAAACAACTTTACATCCAAGAAACAATTACAAAATAATAAGCAAAATAATTAAATAGCAAAGATAAATAAAATATAAATAAGCAATAATAAATAATAAAGGGGGTTAATTCTAAGTTTACTCGGCAAGACGTCGCATCTTGTGCCTACGTATCCTTACGGGAGTGGAATCAGAGTAATCGTAGTTCCCCTCAATAGGGAGGTTAGAAACTTCTCGACTGTGGTCAAGGTCTCAAGGGGAATAAACGCATCTTAAGGAC
Organism: Lathyrus sativus; assembly: GCA_963859935.3. Classification (NCBI taxonomy): domain Eukaryota; kingdom Viridiplantae; phylum Streptophyta; class Magnoliopsida; order Fabales; family Fabaceae; genus Lathyrus; species Lathyrus sativus. The sequence goes on along the minus strand of OZ012739.1, from coordinate 541,219,192 downwards.
ACGCTTACGTGGAGTGTAGAAACTCCAAATCTCTATGTTGAAATGTTAAGTTGTAATTAGGGTTAAATTAGGGATTCCACGGCGGGAAACCCTAAAATGAGCGCGGCGGCTCTTTGACCTAATGCTAAGGGTAAAATTGTAATTTTGCCTGCGGCGAGGCATTTGTGAAAATTAGGGTTTGTAGTTTGTAGTTTTGAGGATTTGAAATTGAATGTGTGAAGTTTTACGGACTATTGGCGCGGCGGCCAAACAGTTAGACCTAACCTTCGGATGTGTGCAATGTGACAGAAGTAATAGTAAACGCGTGAGATAATTGAATCATGCAAACAGAGAGATAATGTCATAATTTAAACCATGCAAGCAGAAATTTAAAGGCAGAATTTAAAGAGCGATTGTTAAGTTCGCGAGGTTACATGAGAGGAGCAGATACAATATGATAATGAAATTTGAATTGAACAATAATAAAATAAAATAAATAACGGTTCTAGTTATTATTTTAAAAAAAAAAGATTTTAGTTATTATTTTAAATTTATCTAAAAAAAAGTTTTTTCTTAAAAATAATAGGTTTTCATATTAATTTGGAAAAGATGTTAATGTTATTTATTTTAAAAAACAGATTTTTATATTATAACAAATTTTAATAAATTAATGATAACAATAATAATAATAATGGTAATAATAATGATAATAATGATAATAATAATAAATAATGATAATAATAATAATAATAATAATAATAATAATAATAATAATAATAATAATAATAATAATAATAAAGCAATAATGAATTTTAAATGTGCCAAATAACCCAACAATGTTGCTAACGCAGAAATGCGCTCATCGCAACCAGATCTAAATCGGACGAAACAAAATTTATCGCAAAGAAAAAGAAATTAAGCAAAAAATAGTATTATTGCTCACACAAAAATGCGATCATCGCAACCAGATCGAACTAACACAAATGTCACGCGTCATGCACACAAATGTGCAAACATCGTATCGACATAATTCGATCAAAAATCTTATATATATAAACTCTAACAATTTAAAAATTATATATATATAAACGTAACAGTAATAGATAAAGAAAAAGAAATAACGGTAATAGATGAAGAAAAAGAAATAACGGTAAAAGATGAAGAAAAAGAAACAACAGTAATAGATGAAGGAAAAGAAATAACGGTAAACGATGAAGAAAAAGAAACAATAGTAATGGATGAAGAAGAAAACTAAATAACGGCAAACGGCACTCACTCCTCTTAGGTTTTTTTCATTCTCTCCTCCTTTCCAACAAGGCAACACATGTATATATAGGGAACAAATTAGGGTTAACACCAAATTGTCAATAATGTCCCTAAAGCCCATTTTAAAGCCCAAACTAAATAATTAGTTAAGAAAAAATAAAATTTAAATAATTTAAAATAATTAAAATAAACTTAAAATAAAAACTAATAATCCTATTGATTCCTAAAATAAAAAATATTATAAAAAGAACAAAATTTTTTTCAATATTTTTTATTTTATGATTTTTTGGATATTTTTATGAATAATTTAGAAAAAAGTGAAAAAAATAATATTTTAAAAAATGATTTAATTAAAATACGAAAATAATAATTAAATAATAATAAAAAACTATTTTTGTTATTTTTTTAATGAAAGATAGAAAAATTTAGAGTAAAAATAATAAAAACAAAAAAAAGTGACAAAGGTGAGATTCGAACTCTCAACCTCTCACACTCATAACTCCTTACACATGTCCTCCTGCCAATTGTGCCATTTTTACTTTTTAGAAAAAAAATGCATGCCATATGATATTTACCTGCAAAAAGTCAAACGACTACACAAATTTGTTAGTAATTGATTAAATGCAATGAAATGCGACGACAAATCTTAGGGCAAAATTTGTGGTATTACAGTTATTATGATAATATTTCTCACCCAACCTCTCTCTGATGTTGGCAAAAAAAAAAAATCATGAAGTTTGACTTTGGTTTGACCACAGTTGACCTCAGTTTGACCTTTTAACTGCATTGACTGCTTTTGACTTATCTGATCATCTGACTGAGCAAACTTTTGAGAAAAGTCTTGAAACTTGACATGGGGGTTCTTATACACATATAAGATGTTATGAAGCTCACTTGAAGTCTTGGAAGTCCATTTAGCCTGATTAAAGTCAAAACCCTAGTTTTGGATGCACTGCTTAGGAGGTGCATTGTCTGAGGGAATTGTCAACTCTTCTGACCAATTGTGAATTTTGTGAACCTTGTGAACCTTCTTGGAACACAAAGTCTTGTATTGTGAGGGCAAATTTTGGGGTGCAACACTGAGGAGTTTATGCGGTTGATTAAAAAGAGTGACTACAAGATTGTGGATCATCTCCATCAGTGGCCCTCGAAGATTTCCATTCTGAACTTGTTGATGTGTTCTGAAGCACACCGCAACGCGCTGCTGAAGGTGTTGAACACCGCATATGTACCGCAGGAAATATCGGTGAATCAGCTAGAAGAAGTTGTAGCCCACGTGAATGCTGGAAATGGGCTAGGGTTCACAGACCTGGAGCTGACGCCAAAAGGGAGGAATCATAATAGCGCTCTGCACATCTCGATAGAGTGTAGGGGCACGATTATGTCGCACGTATTGGTGGACACGGGTTCGTCACTTAATGTTCTTCCAAAGAAGGCATTAATGAAGTTGGATACTCGTGGAGTGATCTGCACACCCAGTGATCTGGTTGTGAAGGCGTTCGACGGAACTAAACGCCACGTTTTCGGGGAGGTGACCCTGCCAATTCAAGTTGGTCCGGAAACGTTCGACGCGGTCTTTTATATTATGGACATCATGCCTGCCTACAGTTGTCTCTTGGGCCGGCCGTGGATCCATGCTGCTGGTGTCGTGACCTCCACGTTGCACCAAAAGCTCAAATATGTTGTCGGAGGTAGCATCGTAACCGTGTGTGGCGAGGAAGACATAATGGTGAGCCATTTGTCATCCTTCAAGTATGTGGAGATGGATGGCGAAATCCATGAGACTCTGTGCCAAGCGTTCGAAGCTGTCAAAGTGAAGGACGTAGCTCCAGTGGTCACTGAAAAGCCAGAGATGACTCTCTCCTCGTTCAAGGAAGCTCGGGCCGTTGTCCAAGCCGGATCTACCCCAGGCTAGGGGCGAATTCTGGAGATACCTAACAAGCAAGATAAGTTTGGGTTGGGATATTCTCCTGGAGCTGAAGCTTCTTCTTCTAGCAGTGCGGCTCGAGGTAAAGGGCCGATCCAGTTTACCAGTGGCGGAATGATTTTCGAAAGCATCAACGCGGTGTCTGAAGACAGCGGAGATAACGATTGTGACCTCGACTCTTGGATCCAGCCAAGCAAGCCAGGCGAGGGCCTCAACAATTGGTCCGTCAAGGATATCATCCAGATGACAAGCGAAGAGTAATGATTTACTTTTTCCAATCATTGTACAACCCTATGTCCTACCCGGGGCATAGTGGTTTTATTGTCAGGGTCTTGTTGGATTATGTACATGCATTTTGTTAATAAATCAAAAGCGTTTTTCTTCGTATTCAAATATTGTGATCTCTGTTATTCCTGTTTTATATTTGTTTTGAAAAACAATAAAATGGCAATGGGGTTTGTGCTAACCTGCATATCCTTGTTTTAAGCTTAACCCTTGTTATTGCAGGATCCACATAACAGATGACATCGACTCTGGACCTTCTACGACTCACTTCGACTTCGATTTCCCGATCTATCAAGCCGAAGAAGAGATTGATGAAAACGAAGACCTTCCTGAGGAGTTGGCCCGCTTGTTGAAATAAGAGAAGAAAGTTATTCTGCCTCATGAAGAGGAGATCGAGATCGTGAATCTGGGTTCTGAAGAGCTCGTCAGAAATGTCAGGATAGGGGCTGCACTGCAGAGTGATGTCAAGCAGAGATTAGTCGAGATGCTGAGAGAGTATAGTGACGTCTTCGCTTGGTCATACGAAGATATGCCCGGACTTGACACGGACATCGTGGTCCACCACTTGCCGCTGCGAGAAGATTGTCCTCCCGTCAAGCAGAAGCTTAGGAGGACGAGACCAGATATGGCCGTTAAGATCAAAGAAGAAGTGCAGAAACAGCTTGATGCTGGCTTCTTAGCGGTCACTACTTACCCTCCGTGGGTCGCCAACATAGTGCATGTACCGAAGAAGGACGGTAAGGTGCGAATGTGCGTCGATTATCGGGATTTGAATAGGGAGAGCCCTAAAGATGATTTCCCGCTGCCTCATATCGATGTGTTGGTCGACAACACAGCCCAGTTCTCCGTGTTTTCGTTCATGGATGGCTTCTCCGGTTACAACCAGATCAAGATGGCGCCGGAGGACATGGAGAAAACGACGTTTATCACTCCCTGGGGAACATTCTGCTACAAGGTAATGCCTTTCGGTCTGAAGAACGCAGGGGCCACTTACCAACGAGCAATGGTAACTTTGTTTCATGACATGATTCATCATGAGATTGAAGTCTATGTTGATGACATGATTGCGAAGTCCCAAACAGAGGAGGGACATCTGGTCAATTTGCTGAAGCTTTTTGAGAGGCTTAGGAAATTCAGGTTGAGGCTGAATCCTAACAAGTGTACTTTCGGAGTACGGTCCAGAAAGTTACTGGGGTTTATCGTGAGCGAAAGAGGTATCGAGGTTGATCCTGCAAAAATAAAAGCGATACAAGAAATGCCAGTGCCAAAAACAGAAAAAGAAGTTCGTGGTTTCTTGGGCAGAATAAACTACATTTCAAGGTTTATCTCTCAGCTCACGGCCACGTGTGAACCGATGTTCAAGCTTTTAAAGAAAGATCAGGCGATTACCTGGAATGAGGATTGCCAGAAGGCATTCGACAAGATAAAGCAGTATCTTCAGGAACCTCCAATCTTGATACCCCCAGTGGCTGGACGGCCATTAATCATGTACTTGACAGTTCTTGAGAATAGTATGGGGTGTGTTCTCGGTCAGCATGACGAGACAGGCAGAAAAGAGCATGCCATTTACTATTTGAGTAAGAAATTCACTGACTGTGAATCTCGCTACTCGATGCTGGAGAAGACGTGTTGTGCATTAGCCTGGGCTGCCAAACGTTTACGACAGTACATGCTCAATCACACCACTATGCTAATTTCGAAGATGGATCCGATCAAGTACGTCTTCGAGAAGCAGGCTCTTTCGGGCAGGATTGCCAGATGGCAAATGGTGTTGGCGGAATATGATATTCAGTACGTTTCCCAGAAGGCCATCAAGGGAAGCGTATTGTCTGATTACCTGGCCGAGCAGCCGATCGAGGATTACCAGCCTATGAAGTTTGAATTCCCTGATGAGGATATCATGTTTCTCAAAGCGAAAGATTGCGATGAATCGTTGCCCGACGAGGGGCCAGATAGGAAATCCCAGTGGAAGTTGATATTCGACGGGGCGGTTAATTCCTATGGAAGTGGCATTGGGGCGATCATCACGACCCCCCACGGATCCCACATCCCGTTCACCGCGAGACTGACGTTTCCGGTCACCAATAATGAAGCGGAGTACGAAGCATGCATTATGGGTCTAGAAGAGATGTCATAAATGCCAGATTTATGCTGATAAAGTTCATGTGTCGCCGTTCCCGTTAAATGTCATGTCCTCCCCGTGGTCGTTCTCCATGTGGGGCATCGACATGATAGGTAAGATCGAGCCCACTGCGTCCAACGGTCATTGCTTCATTCTAGTAGCCATCGACTACTTCACCAAGTGGGTGGAGGCAGCCTCGTATGCTAATGTGACCAAGCAGGTGGTGGCTAAATTCATAAAGAGGGACATCATCTGTCGTTACGGAATTCCCGAGCGGATCATTACTGATAATGGTTCGAATCTGAATAACAAGATGATGAAGGAGTTGTGCCAGAGTTTCAAGATTGAACACCACAACTCATCTCCTTACCGGCCGAAGATGAATGGCGCCGTTGAAGTGGCCAATAAGAACATAAAGAAGATTGTTCAGAAGATGGTTGTGACCTACAAAGATTGGCACGAGATGCTGCCATTTGCACTGCACGGTTATCGTACGACGGTACGCACGTCGACCGGGGCAACTCCTTTCTCCTTAGTGTACGGTACGGAGGCTGTCCTACCGTTAGAAGTGGAGATCCCTTCTTTGCGAGTTTTGGTTGATGTGAAACTCGACGAGGCAGAATGGATTACGAACTGACTGAACCAACTCAGCCTGATGGACGAGAAGAGGTTAGCATCGATTGCATTTGGTCGTTTATACCAAAGCCGAATGAAGAAAGCTTATGACAAGAAGGTGCGTCCTAGAAGCTTTCAGACGGATGATCTCGTCCTGAAGAAGATTCTTCCTCCACACTCCGATCACCGGGGCAAGTGGACTCCCAATTACGAAGGTCCATACGTCGTCAGCAAGGTCTTCTCGGGAGGAGCTTTGTTGTTATCCACGATGGATGGTGAAGATTTTGCATCCCCGGTGAACGCGGACGCAGTTAAAAAATACTTTGCTTGAAAGCGACCCGCTGGACAGTAAAAAGATAGTCCAGGCAAAATGGGGCATCCCGGCGAACCATAAAAAAGAAAAAGGTTGGGGGAAAAATTAGGGATATAAATTGAAAAATGTACACCCGCAAAGTCGAAAACCCGGATGGGCGACTTTGGCAAAAAAGGGTATCCCGGTGAACTGAAAACCCGCAAAGGGCGGTTCACGCAAAAGTTAGGGATTTAAAAAAGCAAATGACTGCGTTCCGCGTGTGGACTTTCATTGCTTAGTGGACCTGAGGGCCGCTTATCTGAATCAATCTCTTCTGAAGCTGAAGCGTCGGAGAGGTATCGAAGTCGAGTGGGTCATAGAGGGATCAACTCATGGTGTTCGTCTACGCCTCGTTGCCGACATTTGTATATACTGATGTATATTTATGTTTTATTTTTTTGCGCGGCTTCCTCATTCCAGGAGCTTGCATCTGTTGTAAAACATTTCTACCCATTCAGGGGTTCGTTATCAATAAAACGTATACTATTCAGCAATTCTGATTGTCTGTTTAGCATTTACTTGTTTTGTTTGCGAAAAAGAACGCCGATGTTTTTGATAAAATGCGCATACATAAACTTGCTGGCCTAGGCCACTGATTGTTGAAACAATGAATTACTTAAACATTATCACAAGATGATAACCTTGATAGGTCCCTTTGAGAAGGGTATCTTGTCTGTTTGTTTGTGTTGGTGCAGGTGTAGCATATTCCAGACAGTGCGCCGTGCGTATCCCCAAGCAGGATGATTCCTCCTTCTCCAGCAAAGTTCAACAGCCTCTCCCCGCAGAGTCTGAAAACGAGATCGTGAGCATTGATATGTCTCCCCAGGAAGGGAAGATTCTCTCCCCAATCAGATGCATCCTGAAGGAACGTCATCTCCTCAGCTGAGTCATTCACCGAAGTGTGCAACAATTGATGGTTCAAGGCTGAAGTCTCCAGCGGAATCGAGGTTCCCCACAGAGTCGTACTCTCCCTAGCAAGCAGAATGATTTCTTCTTCCTCAACCGAGTTTGCAGATCCCCAAGAGAGCCGAGTCCTTGGAAGCCGCTCAGACAATGATTGGTTTTCCCCAGTGGAATGTCGAATAGCTGATGCCATATTTCCCCGCCGGAGTCGTTATCTCCAGAAGGGTAGCCGTGAAGGCCATGCAGTTTATTCACGCGATTGACATCGCTTCCTCTCAGCAGGTCCAGGTTCTCGTAGAGCTTCGTTCCCCTGCAGCAGTCAACTGAAGTTCACTTCCCCGCAGCGCCCGATGGAGATTGGCGTGACTTTGTTCTCCTCAGCAGGATGATTCCTCCCCCTATCAGAGGGGTTCCTTCTCCTTGACAGGAGGATTCTCCCTTCAGCATTTATTTTGCTGTCGGGGTCGCATCATTTTGCATGACTGCATAGCATTTATCATAAACGCGTAGCATTTCCACCGTGTGGAGCATTGCGCCATTGCTGAAGCATATGCATAATAAGCATGATCTAGGTCGTTACTATTCTTGTTTTGCAGGTGTTCCGCCACAGAATTGATTGCTCAAGATGATTCTTGAATTCTCCCCAACGGAGTCGCTTGCTCAAGATGATTCTTGAATTCCCCAGCAAGGTCGTTTGCTTAAGATGATTCTTAAAATCCCCAGTGCAGTCACCAGAGTTGGTTGCTCAAGTTGATGCTTGAAATCCCCGACAGAGTGTTCACTCAGGATGATTCCTGAAATCTCCAGCATAGTTATCGGTTCAGGATGATTCCTGAAGTTCCCTGGCGGAGTTATTTGTCCAAGATGATTCTTGAAGTCCTCAGCAGAGTTGATTCGTCCAGAATGATTCCTGGATCCCCGAAGCAGAGTTACTTGATAGTTCTCTAGAATCCCCAGCGGAGATGTGTCATCCCCAGCAGGTTTCTGAACAACGAAGTTGAAACTTCCCTCGAAGACTTGATGATTGAAGCCAGACCATGTTAACGAAGTAGTTCCCTCTGCTGATGCAGAGTGCCTGATGGCAGAAGTTGGGATATCCCCAACTGGTTCATGATTGACCGAGAATGTTATTCCTTACTGATGAAGTCCGGCTGATGCCCGAAAGTTTCTTTGAATGCCCGACGGCATGACTAACTTGATTGTTGACCTGATGAGTCCCGAGGAATCTTGATGCCTGACGGCATGATCGACCATGTATTACCGGTTACCGTGTGACCCATTCTCCAACTAGTTGTCGTGCAGCTAATGTTTCAGTTTTTGAAGATTTGTTCCCGTCAGAGTACCGTGTACTTGTGCAGTTGGCGAATTTCCGGGTTTGTTGGTATTAAACCGTCTCGCACCTTGATTGGATGAGAGCCGTTCACTCCTCACCCAGTCAGGTTCAAGCCGTTTGAATAGGGGCAGCTGTTGCACCCCAAAATTTGACCAACATCTCTTTACCTAGCTTATGGTTCATCTCATTCACATTAGCATTATCACCTGCATCTCATTGACATGTGTGCAGGAGATCAAGAGGTATGAGTACCAATTAAGACTTTGAAGATATCCAAGAAGGTTATTCAAGTGTTCAAGGGTTGATATCTTTGTCAGAGAAGTTAAGAGATCCTCAGAGAGATTGGTTGAAACCAAGGTTGTGTGCCTCCTAACTTGAGAGTTGTGGGAGCTCCTCAGATGATTCTGAAGCTATGAGGATGGACTTGAAGCTTTGAGAGAGCTTATGAGATGTCTTGAAAGCCATCATGAAGCCTATAGAGGTCATTGTACAAGAATAAGAAGACTCAGCCATGAGTGGTGCAATTAGGGTTTTGACTGGGTCAACCCTAGGTCAACTGATGATTTGGAGAGGGTTGAGACCTAATCCAAGATCCATGTGATCATGGATTGATGCATTGAGATTCTATAAGGATGATTCCAAGATCAACTCATCATGATTGAAGAGTTTGAGAAGTTTCAAGCTAGGGTTTCTAAGGCTTGATAGTGTAAAATCCCCTAGTTTGACCCCTATCTTCAAGGCAATTTAGCTCAAGATGTGATTGTCATATCATCTTGCCCCCAACATGAATGTTGTAGAGCTTATTCTTAGCTTTAATTTGATTACTATAAGTCCTTGATAGGATTTGTAGAGCTCAAGTTATGACTTTGTCAAGTTACAGGTCATTTGAGATATGTGAATCTGGGGCCTTGAAAGTCACCCAACTTGCATCCAACTTTTGCCCAAGAAGGATGATTCCTATGAACTTTTGGTCAATATTAATGTTGTTCCTTATCTTCTTAGATTTCTAGAGAGTACTAGAAGTCCTTGATAGGATTTGTAGAACTCAAGTTATGGCTTTGATAAGTCAAGGGCATTTTGGTCATTTGGAGATTACAGGTCATTTCAAGCATAAGGCCATAACTCCTATTTCCAAGCTTCAAATGGAAAAATCTTCAACATCAAACTTGCTTAAAATGATGTTTTAAGGCTAGTAAGGAGGTCATGAGATGTTGAAAAGGCTTGTAGCTCAAAATGGTAAAAATGACCTAAAATGGAGGCATAAGTTAAATAAGTCCAAGTTGGAAATTGGAATTTCCAAGCTACACATCCAAACCATGGAATATAATAGGTCATTTTGACTCTAAAAAGCATTTTAAAAACAATGGTTCAGCCACATTTTTGATTTGAGGTTTAGATCATGGACTTACTTTGGAAAATGGTTGCTTGCATATTAAGGTACAAATGCAAAACACAAGGGAACTCAATACACAAGCTAGCTAAGTATCCTAATGCATCATATATCTCATTTAAGGAGATTTTCAGGTCAGAATAAGTTGCTGCAAGAGGCATAGCATGAGATGGCATGTGAGATGAGATGAAATCATAAACTCATGACATGAGAATCCCAAATTCTCATTGGATGATTCCAGAAGGTCCTAGATGAGTCTGAACCATCCTATATATGGATTAGAACTTGCTCAGATGCAAGGTTGGTGAGAGATTAGAGAGGAGAGTGAGATAGCCATTTCAATTGCTTCCATTGCAAGTTGAAATCAAATTCTACTTTCCACACCATTTCCATTGCTTCTTTCAATCCTAACACCTTCCACTGGTCACACTGAATGTGTGCATACCAAATTGAAGGCAAGATCATGAAGAATTGAAGAGTTGGCATTTGGATTTTGGAGGTTGCAAGTCACCATCGGGTTTGGAGATTCAGGCTTTCTTGATCAAATCTTTTGCAAACAGAAGCTTTATCATCAATCAAGGAAGGTTTCTGAAGAGTTTGAGAGGTTGAAGTGGAGCTTTGCCCTATCTGATAATCAAGATTTGACAGGTTTGTAACTTTTCTTCTACACCATAATTTAAGCATAATTAGGTAGAATTGTTAGGTTAGAATGGTTAGAGACAAGTAGGAGATGGATTCTGGGAAGTTTGAGATCAATTGGTGAAGTTTGAGTTAGTGACACCATTTTTGTTTTGATCAAGAACACGAGATATAGTGAGCTATAACATGAGTTTGATATCAAGAATTAACCAGTGTGAGGTGGTGATCATTCTGAGGTAATTAATTTCAAGAATTGTTGGAATTGAAGTTTGAGCATAGTTTTGGTCTTGGATCGGGTTCAGAGATTTAGGGCATTTCAATTGATTTTAAGGCCATGGTTGTGATCAGCATGGAATTTAGAACGGATTAGGGTTTTGAACCATGAATTTTGGTTGAGATTTGAGGTGATACGATTGTGGTGAAGCTTGAGCTTGAAGCTCTGTTTCCATGGCTTCTTCATTCAAACCCTAGCTGGAGGAAGAAGATAAAGACGTGGTCGTTGGATGAGGCAAGACTCATTGACTGAGTGGAGATCCAAAGGCTGTGATTTAATTTCATTTGAAGAGGGAAATCTGAAGATACACCAAAACGCGGCGTTTCATTAAACTGAGGTTTTGGGCTTTAGTGGACTGATTGATATCCCCACCCCCTTTCATGGCCCATTGAGATTTTGAACTGATTTTTGTTACTTATTGCACCGTGCATTTTTCTTTTTTCTTTATAATTTCTGAATTGATTTTCTGATAATAATTGGGCCTAGCGCGTATTGTTGTTTGCACCCCCATTTAGGGCCCATTCCCATAATGAACTGCACTGAATTGCTATCTGCACCAATATTTTCATATTTTAATTTCTTTTTCTCCATTTTATTTTAATCTTTGAAAACTCATATTAAATAGAAAAATGATGATTTTTGCATGAGAGTTTTTTCTCCTATTTCATGTTAATGTCTAGAAAATTATAAAATCAAAATATTTGCATTTCATGCATTTTTAATATTTTTTGTATATTTTCTCTTTTAATAGCATTTTAATTCCTTTTATGTTGATGCATAGATTTGTAGAATTTTGTTTAGCTAGTTCCCTTTGAATTTTGAGTCCATTCTTTTTAGGATAGTTAGATTAGGACTTTAGCTCCCCCCTGGATTTATTCCATAATTTTGTGATTAATTTTTGATTAGTTTTGATTAGATGACTTTAGGTTGTGTAGAATTAGGTTAATCCTTAACATAGGTCCACAATAACACTAGAATTTTGGGTTTCTAGGTCAAGTTAGATATTGGGACATATAGGGTATTAAGGGTGGGTATATAGGATCCCCTAGAAATTATATTAGATTTTAATATAATGGTATGCTATTTTTAATTGATTTTTGTAGTTGATGGTTGTTTGTGTTGCCCTTGTGGGCTTGTATTTTGTTTTGCCTTGCTTTGTGGGCTTGGTGGGCTTGGTTTTGCTTTGAGGAACATGGAAGAGCATAGTAGAAGACTTGAAGATTGATTAAGGAGCTTGAGAGCTTGAAGCCTTGTTTGTTTTGTTGTTGTTTTAGGGTTAGGGATTAGGAAGAGCTTAGACTTAGTTGATTCCTTTCTTAAACATGGATGGTATCTTTCACCTCCATTCTTCCTCATGATTCAAGGTCCTTCCATGGTATTCACCTCCCTCCTTTGGAGGGATAAGTGATGGTACCTAAGAAGTAGAACCTTTGAGGGAACCCTTCTTTTGATGTTGAACCCTTATAGGTCACCTTTGGTGGTCAATAAGCAGTTTAACACCCCAGCTTATCCAATTAAGTGATTTCTCCTGGTTTGAGTATCTTGAGAGATGTTGGGCTTGAGTGTGAAGATGAAGACCTCATTGAAGAGTATAGAAGAGGATGATTCCTTGAGCATTGCCATTGCAGCTGAAGCTTGAAGAGCAATAAGAAGAGCAAGGATACTTGAAGACCCAATGAAGATCCAGTAAAGACTGAATGAAGAGCTGAGGCTTAAAGATTGAAGGATGAAGTTGACACTTCTAAGTGATTGAAGATTACCCTGAGAAGCTGAAGCTTGTAGAGAGAAGACCAAGTTGAGACTGGTAAAGCACAGAGAGCTGAAGCTTGAGGAATAAGTTGATACTTATGAAGAGGATTCAATTGAGATTGGGTGCAGAGTTGAAGTTGAAGAACAAAGGATAAGTTGATACTTACTTTGAAGCTTGGAGATCCTGAAGGAATCAAGTTGATACTTGTGGTTAAGAGTGAAGCCTGAAGGTGGAACTGATTAAGGAGCTGAAGCTTGAAGAAGAAGATAAGTTGAAACTTATGTTGAAGGGTTGAAACCTGGAGAAGCAAATTGATATTTGTCAAGAGTGATGGAGGTCTGAAGACTGAGTTGCTGTCAGAAGAGCTGAAGCTTGGAGTTGAGAGAGGAGTTGATCTGCTTTCTTGTCTGTTTTCTTTTTTGTATTGATGTGCCTTGTTTGATTTGCTTGATGCATTATAATAAGTCCATATCTAGACTAGGTTTAAGCTAGGAGCATGATTGCACTAGAGGTTGAGTTGCTCCCTCTGCTTGTATTGTTACTGTATGGCTTTGCTTGCGGGTATTCGGTAGAGTCCAGCTCCCTTGCCCATGTGGTTTGTTTTGCTTGATAGCATTTCATTTCTTCTGCATGATTACAGTCTTTTGTATTTTGCTTGATAACATGTTGTTCTATTTTTCTCAGTATGATTACTGTTATTCATTCTGGCTTGAGGTTGAGATGAGCTTGTGGAGGCTGCTGCCCCACACACATTTCCTCCCTCACTTGCATTGCATGCATTTTACTGTATATATGTTTACTGTTTAAGCTGATGCTTTAGCTGTTTCGGTGTATCATTGACATGATCCCTTAGGACTCTCATTTCCTTTGATATGGAAGTGATGATAGAACTTTAGGTTGAAACCTATGCATGATAACTTCTAGAAGTTCCCTGTTTCAAACCTCAACCATAGGATGAATCCTTGGCATGACAACATTAGGACTTGATAGTCTCCCTCTTAGTTGAGCCTGTTCTCTTCTCATCTCAAAACAGCTTAAGATACAGTAATCATGAATGATTTCTTTCGTACGTTACGAGCCTTAAGCTATCTGAGAAAGGATTGTTGGAGAGTTTCTTTTCAACAGTCTGGATGTTTAGTATGGCACCCTTTGGGTGACATGCGACGCATTCACTCTCGAGTCATAGTCTTTAGTGCGATCGAAATTGCAAACACAATAAAAAACACTTCGTCCGTAAAAGACAGAAAACAAACTTCAAACCTTTTTGCCCCGTGGGCCTATAATTCAAAGGAAGCTTTTCTGAAGAAAAGAGTGTCGTTAAACTTCAGCGCCAACGCAAACAGGCTTTGTCCCTAACTGCTGGAATTGTTGTTTAACCCTACTCGATAAAACAGATGAATCTGAACCCCCGTAATGCGTAGTATCCCGAACTACGTGAGCTCTGATCTCTCATCCCTGTTGAGAGTACGTAGGCACAATACTGATGTATTGGCGAGCTACCTTCCCCGTAACCCGTCGTAGGTCGAACTACGTTGATTCTGATTTCTCATTCTCTGATGAGAATACGTAGGCATAAAGTGCGACGCTTTGTCGAGTCATTGTCTTTTCTGTTTAAGCCAGCCTTGATAGGTAGATAGATAAACCAACTCGTCCAGTAAACACAACAAGCGTGGATCCCGTCGAGTACGACGGACGTGAGGGGTGCTAATACCTTCCCCTTACGTAACCGACTCCCGAACCCAGACAACGGTTGCGACGACCTTGTCTTACCCTTTTTCGTCAGGTTTTTCCGATTGTTTCCTTTCCCACTCTGAGGGATAAATAACGAAAGGTGGCGACTCTTCTGTTTTGCCGGCACCTTATTTTCGCGAAAGCGACAGAGGTCACAATGCTATTTGGGTGATTGTTGATAGGCTTACTAAATCTGCTCACTTTATTCCAATTGATATTAGTTATTCTTTGGAGAAGTTAGCCGAGATTTATGTTGGTGTGATTGTGAAGTTACATGGGGTTCCTAAGAGTATTGTGTCGGATAGGGATCCTAGATTCACTTCGAGATTTTGGGAAAGTTTGCAAAAGGCTTTGGGTTCTAAGTTGAGATTGAGTTCGGCTTATCATCCGCAGACAGATGGTCAAACCGAAAGGACGATTCAATCATTGGAAGATTTGTTGCGTGCTTGTGTGCTCGAGCAAGGTGGTGCTTGGGATGGTTATTTGGTATTGATTGAGTTCACCTACAACAATAGTTTTCACTCAAATATTGGTATGGCACCATTTGAGGCTTTGTATGGTCGGAGATGTCGAACACCTTTGTGTTGGCATGAAACTGGAGAGAAGTCGGTAGTTGGACCGGAGATGGTACAACAAACGATGGAGAAAGTGAAGTTTATTCGGGAAAAGATGAGAGTTTCTCAGAGTAGGCAAAAGAGTTATCATGATAAGAGAAGAAAGTATCTTGAGTTTCAAGAAGGCGACCATGTGTTTTTGAGGGTTACACCTGTTACGGGTGTGGGTCTTGCTTTGAAGTCGAAGAAGTTGACTTCTCATTTCATTGGTCTGTATCAGATTAATGCACGAGTTGGTGTTGTGGCTTATCGTGTGGCGTTGCCTCTGAACCTTTCGAATTTGCACGATGTGTTCCATGTTTCGCAACTTCAGAAGTATATTTCGGATCCGTCACATGTTATTCCTATGAATGAGGTTGAGGTAAGAGATAACCTTACGGTTGAGGTTTTACCGATTAGGATTTTGGACCGTGAAATTAAGAGGCAAGGAAATTGCGCTTGTGAAAGTAGCATGGGGAGGTGCTGCGGAAGGCAATATGACTTGGGAATTGGAGAGCAGGATGCGAGAGTCGTATCTGGAGTTGTTTGAATAAGGTAATATTTTCGAGGACGAAAATTTCTAAAGTGGGGGAGAGTTGTAACGCCCCGATTTCGATCATTCCAGTTTTATTGAATCCTTTTTTATTTAATTGAATGAATATTATTTTAATGTGGAATTTATGTGTTAATATGTTATGCTATTTGTGCCGACTTTGAGAGTTTCGGGTAAAATAATAGGTTGGAGGGTATTTTGGGCATTAGTGATAATGTTAAGTTGGAATATTTTGTGAGAATTAATTTGGTAAGTGTGTGGAAAGAATTTGGGAGGAAAGAAAATAGAATATGAGTATATGAGAGAAAAGAGAAAGATAGTAAGATAGAAGAGAAAGAAAAGAGGAGAAGAGAAAGAGAAGTGAAAGAAGAGGAAAACCTAGAATCATCAAGATCAACCTTGGCTTACGATTAATCAGGTAAGGGTGAGAAGTTTTTTCATCTTAATAATGTATGTGCTAGATTGGATTTGTTGGATTGTTTTCTACGTTTTCCATTCCTAGGTCAAAGTTGGTTTAATCGGTAGAAACTGAGTTTTATCAGTTAGAATCTGGAATAGATGGTGTAGTTTAGTCGGTGATGAGTGGGCTATACTATTGGAACTGGTTTGGATTTAATCGGTCGATTTTTGAGGTTTTGGTGATTTTGGAACAGTTGAAATTTTCTGGTTTCGCAGGTTCGCCAGCATTCGCCAGGCGAAACCCAGCGAGTGGGTAGCAAACCTATGACAGTGGCCAAGATCAGCCTTCGCTGGCTTGTTCGCCAGGCGAAGGTGACCAGGCGAATCCCAGAGAACGTGGCAGCGAACCTATGGCAGTAGCTTCTGTTTGGCTTCGCCAGCAAGTTCGTCAGGCGAATGGCGCGAGCATTCACTGGAGTCTTCGTCAGGCGAAGGTTAGTGAATGTAGCAACATGATTTCTTTCTTGTGTTTTCCATCCATGGGTTGGTTGTGTAGTTTGATTGTGATCACTCCTTATCTGAGATGATTAATTATATACTGTTATGTATGTTGTGGGTAGCCGTATGGTGTAAATCCTAGATTGTGAAATGTGAAGTGTGGAATGTAGCCGTTTGGCAAATTTTGTGCATTTGTTTGAATTGAGTAGAAATGCATGATGAGAATGATTGTAAATGTGAACCATGTTTGAATAGTGTGAATGAAATGATCAATATATGTATATATTGCGATATGTATATATTGTGAGTGCATAATGAATATATGCGATGAATGTGACGAATGCATGAGTATGTTTGTAAACATGTGTGCATTTCAAGAGTGTCATGAGTCATGTTGCATGTGAAGCATCATGGTACGCATTCTTGTGTTGATTGATTCCTCGGTGAATCTACAGAACCTCGTGTGCCCTTGTGGGGTGTGAGCGATGGTTATATATTGATTCCTCGGTGAATCTGCAGAACCTCGTGTGCCCTTGTGGGGTGTGAGCGATGGTTATATATTGATTCCTCGGTGAAACTGCAGAACCTCGTGGGCCCTTGTGGGGTGTGATCGATGGTTATTTATTGATCTCTCGGTGGATTTGCAGAACCTCGTATGTTGTGATGGTTATATTTGATTCCGCATAGAATCTGCAGAACCTCGTGTGCCCTTGTGGGGTGTGAGCGATGGTTATTTATTGATCCCTCGGTGGATTTGCATAACCTCGCATGTTGCGATGGTTATATTTGATTCCGCGTAGAATCTGCAGAACCTCGTGTGCCCATGTGGGGTGTGAGCGATGGTTATTTTTGGTTCTTCAATTGAACCTGCTGAAATGAGTCGGTACCGCATTTGCATCTGCATATAGTCGTGTGTCGGTCTCTATGAGTTGCATGTTGTCATATTTATATGATGTATGGTGAAATAAACATGAATGTATATGTTTATGTGAATTAGTGATGTAGTAAACATGTTATGTATGTTTATGGAGTTAATGTGAATTGTGATGTTTGGTATGAATGAAGATGCTTGAAGATATATATATGTATGTGCGAATACATATATATTTATACGTGTGTGTGTTTATGAATTGATATAAACATTGATGATGCATATTGTGTATGCTTGGTGTTCTATTTATATATAGATACATGTGTGGATACATTGCGATGTATGGATTGGTGAGGTGAGTTGTGGTGAGAACGCGGAGAATGCGTAATTGTTATATGTGTGTGTGTGTGTGTATATATATATATATATATATATATATATATATATATATATATATATCGTTTCTCACCCTTCTGTTGTTTTATAAGGCTCTATGAGGCATTGCAGATTAGTTGGCTGGAGGTATTTTTGTGAAGCGTGACTTCATTCCTTTTGGTCGGTCGACTCTGATATGTAGCACCGGGTAGCTAGGGATTATTTTGATTCTTTTATGATGCATCCGTATATGTATCTGCTGATGAATGTTTATGTAAACATGCTGGTTGAATATTGTATATATTGATGATGTTGTGAATCAACTCGAATGAAGTATATGTATGTGAATACATGTTTTGGAGGTTATGAAATATTTAGATGTTTCCGCCTATGTTCTAAATATTTTCCTTGTGGGTGTTGCCCCGTTGTTGCATATTTGTTGAGTAGCTGTTGTTTGTGTTGAATCATTGTATAATGTGATTTTCCCCTTTTATACCATATTATGAATTTACTCTGATGATATATTGATTATGTGCCTAAATGATTAATTCCATTATTTGGGGGTATAGAAAGGGGTGTTACAAAAGGTGCCAAAGTCCTCTTCTGAACCAATTGCAACTGCAACAAATGTTATAACAACTGAGAATATGACATCGAAGGAGTCTCAAATTGCCTGTCATCCATTCTTGGTCTAGCAGCATAAGGTCATGGTGCATTAACTCGTTGCTGAGGTGCAACCGGAATAGCCATAGTAGCAACTTATTGATGATAATGAGACTGCGCTCTACCTTTACCCTTGTGAGAAATAGCATTTGCACCCCCTTCCCTCCTCTTAGGGTTTGCTGAATATGGTTTCTTTGCTCCTCCTGAAGAGGATCCACCACCATTTGGAATCTTCCCAGACTTAATTCCACTTTTGACTCTTTTACCAATCATTACCAAATCAAAAAATCCTGCAGACATACAGCCTATCAACTTCTCAAAATACACACCAGACAGTGAAACCATGAACATATCGATAAGTTCTCTTTCTACCATAGGAGGTTACACCCTCGCTGCTAAATCTCGCCATCCTTGGGCGTACTCTTTGAAACTCTCAGTATTCTTCTGCGACAAACTCTGCAATTGTACCATGTTTGGTGCTAGATCACTATTATATTGATAGTGACGAACAAAGGCCTCGGCCAATTCTTTCCAGCTGCGGATATGATTTCTCTCAAGCCCCATATACCATTCCAAAGATGCTCCTTCCAGACTGTCTTGGAAAAAAAATACATTAACAACTTTTCATCATCGAAGTATGCATACATTTTTCTCAAATATGATCAGATGTGTACTCTAGGACAGGTCGTCCCTTTGTACTTGTCAAAATCTGGTATTTTAAACTTGGGGGGAATCCTGACCCCAGGAACTAGACCAAGATCTGACATATAGAGGCCTAGAGAATTATGATTCTCATAAGATTTCATTTTCTCCTCGATCAGTTTAAACCTCCTGTCATCTTCAGTTGGCAAACCACCTTTCATATCCTTCATGGAAAAGACGTCATCATGGTGATCTTCCCAATGAGGACCAGCAGCCCCGTGCACAATGCACACACTCCCACCAGTAACATTACCATTTTCATTCATAACACCTCCGCCTGGAGGTAAGACAACATTAGGAATACCTTGTAGAACAGATCCACCAACTGGTGGAGAAATAACACCAGATCCTCCATGCAAAACACCCTCTTTGTCGACCCGTGCTATCAACGGCTGGACCATAGTTCTTAATTGTTCCTGTCCACTAGCAACATTCTGCATCAACTCCATAAACTGGGCCATGCAAGCTCTGACTTCCTGTAATTCAGGTTGAACCTGATCCATTACTTTTTGCTGATTCCCTCGAGTTAGATATCCGTGGAAACTGAACTCCTCAATCCTGTTACTGAAGAAAACCAAGCAGAGATAAGAACAAAAGGCCACCGAGAACACCTGCGATGCAAATGAAAATGCAAGATGCAAAATGCAAACATGCCTATGTATTTATAGGGAGATCTCCCCCTTGATTCCAGTTTTATAAAAAAAAAACAAGAACAGCAGCGACGGATAAGAACACCACAATAATCTTCTCATATATCAGGTAAAGCTGAAACAGTACATAACAACAAATGAGAAAGATCTGAATACAAAAGGGTATTGATATCATCCAATAGATTTGGCGATGATCAAGATACAGAAGAAAAGAAACTACTGTGACATATCAGAAGATAATGCTCCCCAACACTCATGCTTCTTGCTCCAGGTCTGAGCCTCCTTAAGCATCATCTTCGTATCTAGATGGTCTGGTCTGACAACCAATTCTCTGACGAGGATGTCCCTTCTGTATATCATATCCTGGAGACAATGACAATAGTCTTCCCAAGCATCCTCGCCGAAGGCATCTTCAAGCCTGGGTTTCTTCACACCTGCTCGGATCTTAAGCTCTTCAAGCACTGATAAAGTCTTATAGAATTTTTGCTCAATCGTGTATCTGCGGAATGATTCTACCATTACTTCTTTCTCCTTGACCTTGAGTTGTGCCTTCAGCTTATTAATCTGAGTACGAAGTTGGCCTTCCCTGTTCTTGTTGGTGGTTAAAGTAGCATTCCAGTGCTCATTGAATTTGGATATCTCTAGATACGCTCTATCTAAATCCTCCTTCTTGTGCTTCAAAATGATGCAGGTGCTCTTTAGATCCTGACCGATCCGCTCTCATATCCTAATCTGCTCATATAACTCTTCTCCAAATAAACAGCTTCAATGATTCTGACTTCGTCTTGGCCAAATAAACAACTTCACCTTTATCATGCTTCAGCTGACTGATCTCTTGTTTCAACTCTTCATTCTCTTTGCGCAGCTCTTCCTTCTCTGCCTAAAGCTTGTTATATCTCAGGATATCAATCATTGTAGCCTGCTCAATGACCAAAGGATATAAAGGTTCCTCGATGGAGAAAGGTACAAAGATCTTCTCAACCCTCTTCTGAATCCACTCCACATATGGATCGTAGGCTCTACAGTCACTCTTTCCTAAGGAAAGCTCCCCCTCTTGTGGATTTTACCCCACGCATCAATGAATCTGGCCAGAATATAAGGATCAACTACACCGATGAAGTACAAAGATTCCTGCACTTCTTCATTCTTCAGAGGTCCCCTCAAAGCATAACCAAACTGTCTGATAGCAAGAGAAGGATTGTAGTTGATATCGCATTTCCTCCCCATCAAAGGCACACTAGGGAAACTACCACAGCTAAAGATGAGCTCACGACCAAGCAGATCTTGGTTGAACCAGGCGATATCCTTGGCTGTTAAACCCATGAGTCTTTTGGACCATTCAGCTGAAGTTCTTGAATCCACAAAAGCTCCAGAGTGAGGAAGATGATCGATAAACAACTTGTGAAAAAGCGGTGTACAACAAGAAACAATCTTCCCTCTTATCCTCTCGTTCTTGTAATGTACTGAATGATACAAATCTCCTAGGAGAGTAGGTACGGGATTCTTGGAAGCAAAAATACAAATAACATCAAAATCAACAAAGTCCAATATGTTAGGAAACATCATGATGTCATGCACAAAGCCAAAATGGCACTAAAGACCACCCAACAACCCTCTTCAGCATACTTCTAGGATTTATCCTTCAAGAAATATAAAGTAAAGCCGAAAACTCCATTGCTGCTGACAACATGATCAACCAACTCTGATGCGCTCAAATAAAGAGCAGCGACTAACTTCTCGAAATCAAGTTCTTCTTCTGAACAACAAAATGGCACCTAATCTCGGATCGGAACACCTAAGATGAAAGCAAACTCCTCCAAAGTCGGAACTAACACATAATCTGGGAAGGTGAAACATCGCAACGGCGGATCATGAAACTGCAATAGAGTGAGAATGGCTCCATGCTCGTAGCTCGTGACCTTTCGGAAGAGGCTCAAGATCCTCCCATAATCTTGTTTGAATACCTCAAGAACTCCAGGATCAGCCATAGAAATCAGACCAAATAAAGGTCATAACTCAGGCATTGGAAATTTATACAATATCCTCTTCTTTTTCTCAGCTTCCATCTCTATAGAAAACCACGACCAGAATCAAGGGAAAGACGAGAACCTGTAAAACACACAGACATGCAATGCAAGAGGATTATGCAGATGCAAACATGGGATCAAGGTATTCAATGCTCAAAAATTATTGTCGTGTTGTTGACTGAATCAGAACTCTGCTCTGATAAGAAATACCAGAAAACCAAAATATTGAGATGATAGAAAACCAGAGTATTCAAGATCAAAAGTCCACTCTAACAAGAAAACCAGAAAATCGGGTTGGTCGAAGGTCAAAGTTTTCCTGCAAAACCTTTCCCTCTCACATGCAGGTTCTAGTCTTGAAATGGTATGACATCCTGTGCAGGTCATTAGTATCACGGACTCTCAGGTCGAAAAACAATGATATGTTCACCATTTCTGGTTTAGCATCATGGTCAATCAAGAAGGTCTATCTGACTTCCTAATGAACGGTCTCCAGATTCGTTAGTTTTCTAATTCAACACCCCCTCAACTACCCTAAGTGTGCATGATAGGATGTCTCCAAAGAAAACCTCGCCTGGACGTGAATTTCATGCGGACTATTGTGTGACTCATACCACACAAGTCCCCACTACTCTCCACACTAATCTCGTGTGTATACTCAAGCTTGGGTATTGGGATTATCTCTCATAGAACCACCCATCCAATAGCATAGCAGCAGCACCATAATATAACAATAAAATGCAAATGCAATAATACATAATAAGAAAACATACATAAAAACAAATAACGACACAAAATTAAACACCCAAAGACACAAAACAGACAAGCATTGAGATTGACTAGCATAGGGAACCCTATTGTATCCCCAGCAGAGTCGCCAGTTGTCGCAACTGCAAAAACACCCGGCGGAAAAATAGAAGATTCGCCACCGAACGTTATTTATCCCAAAGAGAGGGAAAGGAAACGATCGAAGAAAACCTGAAGAATGGGAAAAGATAAGGTCATCGCAACCAAATATTGGGTTCAGAAGTCGGTTACGCAAGGGGAAGGTATTAGCACCCCTCACGGCCGTTGTACTCAACGGGATCCACGCTTTTTGTCTAATCAAGTGGTGTGTTTATCTATAAGCTACTGCTAAACGGAAACGAGAACAAAATAAATAGAAAGAGACTCAATAGGACATTGTTGCCCTATGCCTACATATTCCCTCGTGCAATGGGAAAGTCATAGTCAACATAGTTCGAAAAATTACAGATGATAGGGGGAAGGTTGCTCACCAAGATATCACCGTCTTGTGCCTACGTATCCTTATCTGGTATGAGAAATCAGAGCAAACGTAGTTCGGGTAACGAAACCACAGGTTGGTTAAGAGTTTTTATGAGTGACGTTAAATTCCCATTCCAGCAGTTAGGGTCGATGCATGTTTGCGGTAGAACAGAAAAGTAACGTATTCTTTTCAAAAAATGATTTTGGAACACAAATCTCAAAGGATAAAAAGGTTTGAATTTGGTTTGTGAGTTTTAGTGAAGTGAACTAGTTTTCTTTGTGATCCACGTTGCACTAAAGACTATGACTTAGGAGTGAATGCGTTGCATATCACCCTAAGGGCATACGCTAAACACTCTAGACAAGTAAGGAGAAACCCCCACTCATCATTTCCCATATGCTTAAGGCTCGTAGTGTATAACATTCATTGTGTTTATTAGATGAGTTAGAACGTGTTTTGAGATGAGAAGAAAGACGAACGGAAGGTCTAAGGGAAAACTCGGCCTTAACATTCTCATGCAAAATGGTCCTAAAGTCGGGATGCGAAGGGAGATTCTACCATAATGTTAGCATGCGGAAGATGGACCTAAGGTTGAGGTTAAAAAGGACTAGCCTACTTGTTATCATGCTTGGATTGCAATCTTAATGTCTACTCTACTCAAAATTTAATCGGAAATTAAATTGGAATAAGAATCCTAAAGGAACATGAAAAGGCAAGATACAAAGCAAAGAAACAAGGCAAAAACAACAGCTACAACAACGCCTCCTGCACAAGACAGCAGTAAAATCCAGCATACAAGCAAGACAACTTATAACAGCACATGTTTCAGCACAAAAGCAGGTGTCAAAAGCAGGCAGCAAGCAAGCAAGGCAAAGACGACATACAAATTCAAGACAACTACAGTTGCGGAAAGTAGGGCAGCAAGTGAGCATGAATGCAATTAATCAAGAGTAAACAATAATCATGGATAGATATCATGCAAGTATGAACATGCTTCAACAATCCAACACAATTGATCAACAATATTGCATCAATAAGAATCACTAAGATTAACATGCCTTTTCAAATCAAATTGAATGATGGACCGATCAAACAAACACGCAACAAAGCGGAATCAGAAATAAATGCAAACGTGCATCAAACATCCAGCAAAGCAAATAATTCATGATAACCAATCAACAAGACATGAGCAAGCAAAGCATGTGATCATTCATCAATCAAAACAACATGAACATGTTATGCACTCAAACCAAAACCAGACGTTACGTGCCGAAGAGTCGAGATCAAACATTCAAGAATGATGAAACATGTCAAAAACAAACCGCATAAATGCATCCCAATAAATCATGAAGTTTACATGTGAAAAGGAGCCCAAATAAGCAAGAAAAATGCAAAAACAAGGCACTATGTTCAGTGGTAATCGGTTACTGTAATCAGGTAACCGGTTACCTATTGTAAAAACAACCTGGAACTTGAAATTTATATAGGGTAATCGGTTACCCATATGTGGTAACCAATTACCACTGAACCAAAAACAGAAAATCAACTTTCAAAATCAGTTATCAGCATCCAACAACTTATCCAATCAATCCCATGAACATGTTATCAATTAAGCATGAATTTATCATCAAGAATCAGTAATCAAGCATCATGTAAACACAATCAAACATTGAGATAACAAATCACAAAGATCCAAATCATCCAAATGGGTCAAAATGCAGTAAAAGCCAAGGATCTACATTGTGATTATGCAAATAAGTTCAAAACATAATTAGATCTAGAATTACCAACCTTCAAAGCTGAGATTTGCTTTGGTAAATATTTATTCACTTGAATTAATAGATCCAAGCTAGAAACCCATAGATTCTTCAAGATCCAAGAGCTTCCTTTTGGTAGAAATGAAGAACAAGCAAGATCAAGCAAAAATGATCCAAAAAAGCACTTCCAATCTAGCTTCCAAATTCAGATCTAAATTCAAATGAGAATTGAATTATGAATTGAAGATAATAGAGATGAATGATGGAGGTTTAGCTCTAGAATTTAAGGATTCAAATGAAGAATCAATGAACTCAAGTGAAAAGAGCTTTAATGGAGGTTTTGGGAGTGAAAAAGTTGAGATAAAGTTGAGAGCAAATTCTCAAGAATGAGTGTGAAATATGAAAATGAAGGTAATTGTGTGAGGTTTGGAGTAAATTCACTTAAATAAGCTCTAGGTTTGGAATCAAAATATGGTTTGGGATGTGGATTAGCATTTGGAATGGAAATTAGGAGTGGAATTAGGAATGGAGTGTTTGAAATTTTGAGGGAAATGGTGAAAATTGAAACAACTCTAGATCCTTCCAATGATGATCATGTGAAATCAATGGTTGAAAATGATTGGAAAACTTGCAATGCTGAAAATTCAAATCTCTTGGAAAATGCGCTCAGGGTAACCGATTACCCATATGTGGTAACCGGTTACCACATTCAAAAAATGTCCAATTTAGCGCCAAATGGAGGGAATCCTGTATAATCATTTGTTGCCCCCTGTTTTGAACTATGTTAAGCCTCTGAAACTTGCCCTTGGATATTATAACTATGAGAATGCTCGAGATAGCATGTACATCGTCTCCTAAACTAAAAATAACCTGCTTAATAAAATGAAATCGACCGCCCGATCATGGGCAAAATATATGTTGGAGCCTCTGATGCTCGCTGTTTGAACTCTTGCAACGAAAGGGAATTATGAGCCACAGAAACACCTTGATCCCATGTCTCAAGAGCCAATGTTATGATATGCGGAAATGCAAAATGGAAAGAAACATAAGCCAGTAAACCAAGAAAAAATTAGGCAAATTTTGAGGTGCTACAGTGATGATCTTTAGTCCTATGTTCAGTTAATTCAACCCATGTATTCAGGTTCCAAGCTATTTTAAAATTGCAACATTGTTATGATGATGACTCAAGAGACAAGGAATTTTCTTTGAGATGGTAGTCACTTTTTCTTACAACATTTTGTTGTTTTTTGACGAGGACCTCAGTCAACTCGTTTGTCTTTGAGGATTTTGGTAACCTCTTGATTGATTTTTTCTTTTGTTATTCCTAACTTTTGTCTAAACTGTGTCATTTGAGCCTACAGTCAGCAGGATGCCCCTATTTTTGACTAAGTCTCCTTCATAGGTTTTGGCTTAGTGGGCTTTTCTTTTGATTTATTTTCATTCTTTCTCTTTTTTTTTGGAAAGATAGTGACTATCTGACTTAATGATCACAGTGAACCATCATTGGCTTTTGATTTGAAAGATATCTTCAACACTTCTTTGATGTGTGCGGAGGAAAGCTTGTGATTGTAACCTTTATTGGAAGGCGTCTTGAATGATTCTTTTGTATTTAAATGCATAGTCAAATTAACTGAGAACTACCCAACCCCAGGTTAAGATTGCGGGGTTTTCGTACAGAAAGAAACTCAAACTTATAGGCTCAAGAGGATTAACAATGGATTAACTTCCTCATTTCTCCAGTTTTTGGGAGTTGAAACAATGTATGTACATCATCAGCCAAGTTTTAATTAAAAACATACAATTCAACAATTTTGGGTATTTCATTTTCATCATCATCCCTCCAATCTTTGCATAAAAAGCTTGATAAAGAAAGTGAACAATAGATATATTTTTGTTTTGTGAAAAAGAAAGCATAAAGATGCACACAATGGATGCAAATGAATTGAATCAAAACATTGCAATGCTCATTTCATTAAAATTAACCATGAAAGTACATATAAATTTTGAAAGCAAACAACCAATACAATCAAAGAAAAATGCAAACAAAAAGAAACAAGTCCTAGTGACTAATCAGCAACAAGGATGAGTTGTCATGTCTAAAACACTGACTTTAGAAGATAATCTGCCTAAATTGGCTTAAACTTCACATGGCATGCTCTGGAAAAGGATTATCGACAACATTGGGATTATCATCTTGGAAAGTCAGAATCTTTGCTTTCACCAATTCTTGTACTCTGGCCTTGAATGCATAACAACCCTCCAAGTTATGGCCTGCCCCACCTTGATGGAATTCACAATGAAGATTAGCCCTATAGCCCGGCTGGGAGAGGATTTGAAGGAGGAGGTAAATCCCTTGTTGTAATCAAACCTTTCTGAACAAGATCTGGATATAACTCAGTGTAGGACATTGGGATAAGATCAAAGTTAGTCCTATTGCGATTTTGATTTTGTCTACCATCCTGATGAGGAAATTGAATTGGTTGAGCATTGACAACAGAAGCAACTGAAACATCATAAGTATCTCCATCCTTCTTCTTTTGAAAATTCCCAGCGGACTTTCTTGCGCCATTAAAGGCTTCAGCATTGGTAATCTTTCCCTTCTTGATACCTTTTTCTAGTCTTTCTCCAATAGTGACTAGGTCAACAAAACCAGATGATACACTGTCTATCATTTTTCCTAAAAGAGTGGCTGAAGAGTGTCCATGAACAATCCAGTCAATTCCTTTTCTGCCAAGGGTGGTTCCACATGAGTAGCTAGCTCTCTCCAGCGCTGAGCATACTCCTTAAAGGATTCTTTCTCTTTCTGAGACATATTTTATAGTTGATGGTAGTCAGGTTCCATGTCCAGATTATACTTATACTGCTTCAAGAAAGTATCAACCAAGTCATTATAATTTTGGATACAGTTCTTCTCAAGTCCCATATACCATTTCAGTGAAGCCTCATTCAACCAGTCTTGGAAACAGTGAATGAGCAGTTTGTCGTTGTTGGTATAAGCAACCATCTTGCAGTAGTACATCACCAAGTGGCTCTTAGGACAGGTGTTACCCTTGTATTTCTCAAATTCAGGAGTTTTGAATTTGGCAGGCATGACCAAGTCTGAAACTAAGCACATGTCCATTATGGCAGCACTAAAGACATCATTTCCTTCCACGGATCTTACCCTTTTTTCCATAGTTTGCCATTGCTCTCTGAATTCCTCAATATATCCAAGTTCTCCCTGACTTTTGGATCATGGACAACAACATAGTACATGAAAGAATAATTCTCAGAAGTAGCTTGAGCAACAGTATGTACAACAGGCTGAGGTTTAGTTAATAATAGAGCTGAAGATATTGGCAGTACAGATGGGTCAGCCATTGGAATGAAGGTGTGAGAAAACACAAGAAATGAGGGTTTGAATTGGGTTTTCAAAAATGAAAGCTTTTCGTGAAACTCAAAAAAAGATCACAAATAGACTAACAAGAGCGAAGGACACGATATATCTTGGTTCACTTGAAAACTATCAAGCTAATCCAGTCCACCCGCCAAGGTGATTTCGCCTTATACACAAGGACTTAATCCATTATAATCAACAGATTACACTGCACTAGCAATAACTGTTGACTAATAACAAAGACTAACTGTCTCTTCTTAAGGATTCTGACTCAATTGGCCCTTAAGAAATTACAACCTGCACTAGCAACCGCCGGTGACTAACAACAAAGGCTAACCGTCTCTTCTTAAGGATTCTGACCTAACTGGTCCCTTAAGGAGTTACAAACAACAGTTTGAACAAAGATGTTTACAATGAAATTTATTCTACATAAGCAGATATAAACACTATTAATAGCTTAAATGACTAAAGACACTATGAACAATGTTCTTTCTTTGTATTATGATACTTCAATACTATAGCTTTAGTTCTTCATAGATCGTTTTCAATCACAGTGTAACCTTTGTATATATTGTTGTAAAGTTTCTTAATTTCTTCAAGTAATCAAGTCCTTATATAGCTAGAAAAAAGATCTGTTGGAGGGCAGATCAAGAACATCCTTTAGATAGTTGACGACTTGAAATATTGTCGTTACGCAGGGATGAAAATCATACACAAAAGTTTTCCTTTCTACCACCAAATCAGGATAGTGGAATGGTAGTGGAATGAAATGTTGAAACATACTATGTACTATTTTCCCTCGTAAATGATTAAGATTATCTTCTTTACATCATTGGCTTCTGAATAGAGATGATTGAAGCATGAGTAGAAGAGTTGGTCACTAGGTGTTCAGATTCTTGAGTCTTCAGAACTTGTTCATCAGAACCTTATCTTCAGAACTTTAAGCACTCAGTTTTTAGAATCTTTGGTCATTAGTAACTTAAATCTTTAGAGTCTTCAAAACATTGTTCAACAGAACTTTGTCTTCATAGTCTTCATCACTTATTCTTCAGAAACTCAAGTCTTCAGAACTTCGTTCAACAAAACCTTGTCTTCAACATCTAGTCTTTAGAAGATAATGACTTCAGAAGCTAGAAAGCCTTCAGAAGTAAAGTATCAGAGTCATGATCAGAGGCAGAAACCAAGAGAACATTAAAACATCAACATATTGTCTTCTTAGAATCTTTTTGAGTGAGAGTAGATCAGAAGCAGACTTGCTTCTTATAGCGCAAAAGCGACTTTGGTCAGATCAGAGTGACAATGCACATGGTCTCTATCAGAGTCAGAACTTTCTTTATCAAAGTCAAAACCTGTTTGTTAAATCTTTAGAAAAACAAACGTTAGAGTACCAAAATTGTTCTCACACAAATACTACTTTGTTGTTATCAAAACTTAGATATATCTGGCATAACCAAATCTTGTTCTAATAATCTCCCCATTTTTTATAATGACAAAACCATGTATTTTGATGACATAATTTTGTATGAAGATAATTAATAGTAAATGATAGAGATAAGTTAAGAAATAACTTTCCTTTATCAAAGCTCCCCCTGAATCTAAGACCTAAAAATCTTATCAGATTTGGGATATTAGAGCCTGATTATAAAGTTCTTATCAGATTCAAAATAAACAATGCTTGATTATATATCAGAGCCTGATTGGACTTATAAGATTTGAGATGGTTCAACTTTGGTTCTGATCATATGCACCAGATAGTGATAATGTTTGGTTAAATCAGAGCCAAATTATCAATATATCAATTTGTTCCTGAAAAACATTCTAAGAAAAAGAATTGTAAGCAATTAAAGAGTTAAAATGTCAGAGTTATGATTCAGAGACAAGGTATTGTTATCAAAATAATTTTCCATTAATGTACTCCCCCTTTTTGTCATAATCAAAAAGTTAAATAATAGTTCAAACAATTGGAGTATTGGATTTGATTCAAGAGAAAATTAAAATCAATACTTCTTCCTTTTTTTTATAGCAAGCATATAAGGATGCAATAAGATGTAACAAAAGCAGTAAAAGATAAAATTTCTCATTGGTTAATAAAACACCAGAGGCGTAGGTACTAGAGCACAAAATAAAAACAACTTCAAACACTGGCAGACAAACAAACTAACAAACAATTAATCAAGGACGTGAAGAGATATAACAAAAACAGAAAGACCAACAAGAACACTCTCCCACCAACCATAAAAAATCTTCAACCTCATCAACCCTCTCGCATATTTCTTCAACCGTAGCATTTTCTAGTCCAAGTATTCTGGCTAAACCAATGATTTTAGCTCTGAAGAATAACTCAGACATAATTCTACCATAGGGAATGAAGGACTTATGCTGATATTTGGAGATATAAACACAGTACTTCAGATGATTGAAGATAGTTAAGGTAGGTTGACCCGGACATTGTACATCACGAAGTAGATAAAGAGTATATCATCATGAGACAAAGCATTTTTGGCCACTCCTCGAGGTCGAAAGTTGGTTAGTAGAAGTTGAAACCAAATTTTTCCGTTTGGAAGGAGCCCTTCAAGATTGTAAGGTTCAAATCTGTTGAGAGAACCATCATGAATGTTGATGAGATCTTCAACAAAGGAGTAGTTCAAATGAAATTCTTCAACAGTAACTCCAGGTTAAAGATAATTGATATCCTGAGCGATTAAGGTTGATGTTATGAAGAACGAAACACCAAAGACAAAAGACCAGATAGAGTTGTTGTCATCACCTATTTTAGCATATGTCCAGAATTCCTTTACAATGACAAGATAGATAGGTCCATGCAAGATAAATATAGTAGCCAGACCATCCTTGAATATGCATGATAGTAGATAAGAGCACCCCTGAGTCTCTGAGTCTAGGAAGGTTTGGTCTTTTCTCAAAAATCACTTCCATGACTTCTTCATTGCCAAGAAAAGTTTTGATAGACATTTTGAAGCAAAAAAAAGTATAAAGAAGGATAAGTAAGTTGAAAGACTGATGAAAAGAAATGAGGAGGAGTATGATATATATGTGTGTGTGTGTGTGTGTGTGTGTGTGTGTGTGTGTGTGTGTATGGAGAAGAAATGTATCAGCAATAAAAGTAGTTAGGTTAAGATGAATCTGAAATGAAGATTCATTCTTTTCCAAGACAAATGACGTGGAACAAAAGCAGGAAGAGAGACAAATTTATCAAGGAATAGGAAAGGAGTGTAGCAGTTTCCAAGATATCACTGATTAGGCATACAATATTCAACTCTTGACACCAGTCAATAAAGATGAATTAAGTGTATACTTAAAAGTGGAAAAAAATTTAACAAGGAATAATGGTTGAGATGAAAACGCTTAGATAGGAACACTCTGTCTTAAAAACGTCTTAATGAATGCACAATAATAAGGGAAGGCGTAAAGATTTAGTTTATTCTCAATAATTTTACCATACCCAATGCGTTGGACCATTATATTGACAGTAATAGGGAGATAGGAAATAATTACTTGAAACCTAATCTCACGAAATCACACCACTAGAGGTGTCTCTTCAACAGTAAGATATGATTTGATTTTGGATAAGTGTCATAAGAAAACCACAACCGTCTGTTCAAAAGAACACCTTTGATGTCCCCAAAGTCAAGAATACCAAGAGTTATCTTACTAGACAAGTTTATGACTAAGACATCTTCTAACATGTAGAAGTATCGTCAATCAATAGATCATTAAATAAAAGAGAAGTAATATGCTCAATCGTCATAATCTTATATCAGAAGTTTTGGTGACTTGACATGTCAAAAATTTCATCTACTCATTTTGGACAAGGTTTTATAAATAGATTTTCCAGAATGAGTGTGAATCTATCCTCAACAAGGGGTTTTGTGAAAATATCAGCCCACTGGTGATCTGTATCCACACATTTTAATTGAAAAACACCCTTCTGAACATAGTCACATAAAAAGTTATGTTTTATTTCAATATGTTTAGCCCTAGGATGCAAGATAAGATTTTTGGATAAGCAAATAGCAGAAGCATTATCACAGAAGATATGAATGTTACTCTCATGTATCTGAAAATCTTCTAGTTGATTTTTCATCCAGAGTATCTGAGTGTTGCACAATAACGCTGAGATATATTCTACTTCTGCAGTAGATAGTGCAATGGTTGATTGCTTTTACTATCCCAGGAGATGAGGTTGCTACCCAGAAACTGACAGTTTCCAAAAGTACTTTTCCTTTCTAATCTATCTCAAGCATAATCTGCATCACAATAACCAGAAAGCTTGTACTCTGATGTTTTCTTATACATCAAGCCAAGGTTAGTTGTTCCTTTTAGATACCTTAGGATTATCTTAACAGTTGTTAAGTGAGTTTCCCTTAGATATGATTGGAAATGAGCACAGAGACATGCACTGAACAAAATATCTGGACGATAAGCAGTTAGATACATAAGAGAGCCTATCATACCACGATAGAGCTTCTGAAAAACCTTTTTACTTACTTCTTCTTTCTCCAGAATGCATGTAGGATGCATATGAGTCTTTTCAGGTTTACTATCTAACATATTAAACTTCTTCAGAAGTTCTCTTGCATACTTGCTCTAATGAATGTACGTTCCTTCTAGACGTTGATCAATCTGAATACCTAGGAAGAACTTGAGTTCTCCCGTCAGACTCATTTTAAATTCTGTCTGCATTAACTTAGAAAAATCCTTGCACAAGGAAGTATTAGCAGAACCAAATATAATATCATCAATGTAAATTTGCACAACCAGAATGTCATTTTTATAGGTTTTGCAAAAGAGTGTTGTATCCACTTTTCCTCTGGTAAAGTCATTTTTCAAAATAAAGTTACTTAGCTTGTTCAGACTATATAAGGATTTTTTAAGTTTGAAACGAAATCTGGGTTTTTAGAACTTTCAAAACCAGGAGGTTGGTGCACATACGCTTCTTCTAAAATGTACCCATTTAAAAATGCACGTTTTACATCCATCTGATAAAGAATGATGTTATGATTAACAGCAAAAGAAACTAATAAGCAAATAGATTCTAACCTGGCAACTGGTGCAAAGGTTTCAGTATAGTTTATCCCTTCTTGTTGACTATAACCCTGTGCTACCAGTCGTGCTTTGTTTCTCACAATCTCACCTTTCTCATCAAGCTTGTTTCAGAATACCCATTTTGTTCCAATAATGTGGACACCTTTAGGTTTCTGAACAAGATCCCAAACATCGTTCTTGGTGAAATTGATTCAGTTCTTCTTGCATGGCCAGAATCCACTCATTCTCTTGAAGAGCTTCATCAATTGTTGTTGGCATTACTAGTGACACTAAACCCAGAAGAGTTTCTTCAGAAGGTTTTAATGATGAACGAGCTCTGATTGGATCAGCTTTGTCTCTCAGAATCAATTCTTCAGAATGAGAAGTCCTTAGTTTGTTTTTCTTCTAATGAGTTGGACTAATTGTTGTTTCTGGTGAGATTTTATCTGACTTTGTAATTTCTGCATCTTTGACTCCTTTATTAAAATCTTCCTCCTTGGATTCTGATAAGTTAATTGTCATATCCCAAATTTTACCCTCAGATTCTTTGATCTTTTGCATATCATTCTAGGTCAATCATGTTGTATAACTAACCAGTTTTTTTAGAGTTTGTTTGTTTTACTTCAATTATAAATCAGGGTTTGATTTCAGAAGATTCAAAGGTGTTTCAGTTAGAGTTTTGGACAGGATTTTTTTTGTTGAGTTGGATTTCTATTATTTAGAGGTTGTTTCTTTCAGTTTTTGAACTCAAGTTTGAGGCATAGGTGTTGGGTTTTAAATTGTCATGAACAGTGCCTATCAGAGGTTTATCAAGGCACGATATCAGTTTCTATGAATTTCCATAAGGAGTCATTTGTTAAGGCTTCACCAATGGTTTGACTGGGAAATTCTTAATCAAGGTTTTAGTTCTCATGAGGTTTTTGTTCATAAGTATGCACTAAAGGTGAAGATTAAGGTTTCTCACCCTGTGTTGAAAATGGGCCAGTTGTCGTTCAAGTGAGTTTCTCCTGAGGTTAGCATGTAAGATGTGTGTGCAGTAGTTTGCAGTTAATTGGATGTGACCTTATTAGTTTTTGTCAAGAAGTGGGATTTGTTTCATTGAAGTTTGGTTGTTGAGTTTTTGAAGGTCAAAATGGTTGAATTGTGCGCAAATACTGGTTGAGTGGTTCAATTTCTCGTCATTGTTTCCAAGTGTTCAAGCTAGCTGCTCAGTCCATGTCTATTACCCTGTTTTATTCATTTATCCATAAACCTTTTCTAAACCATTCTAATCCATTTAATCATCTTTTCTGGTATCCATATTTTTGCCAATTTACCCATTTCATTTTCATTATCCAAATTCACCAACAAATTATCTATTATGCATTTCAATAACCATTATCCAAAATTTCTAAATACACAATCCATAAAAATACATTTTATACCCAAATATCCATTCATTTATAATTCATTATATCAATTAATCCATGTCCACTTTTAAATATCCAATTTAGTTTAACTATCCAAATCCACATGTTCATATCCATGTCCTTTTCAAAAGAAAAATTTGCAAGATATCATATAACTTTTTTTTTATAACCAAAATCCATTACTAAAAAAAAGTCCTGTAAGAGTCCATTGTACATCCATTGCATTTTTGTTGCCACACAAATTTCAAGTAAAACAAAAAGGAAAGAAAAGCAGGAGGTCTTGCGCCCCTGCATTTGACAACAACTTGACATGAGTTGCTCAATGCATTCCTCAAAATTGTTGTTTCACACAATGCCCAAACTGGTCCTTTACACCTATCCTGCTACAAAGCACTTCCACTATAAGCCAAGACGCTGCTGCGATCTGTACAACAACAATGTTTCAACATAACCACATAACCTTTGACCAAACTCTACTCTGCATCAAAAAAACCGTCACAATGAAAGCAGGACCAGGATTTTTGACCGTACTACCACACTTTGAAAATGAATATACCATAATACCCCATTTTGAATTTTTTTTACCAGAGTACCCCCTTTTTACTACGAGCTCGCCCATTAAACTGACGAACCAGTTTGGCCCAATAGACGCTCGCCCAACGAAAGGACGAGCTTGTGATGAAACCTGGCCCAGTGTGAGCTCGTCCATTGGAAGGACGAGCTTGTGCACATGAAGTTTTATTTTTTTTTAATTCTGAGTTTGGCCCATTAAACTGACGAACCAGTTTGGCCCATTAAACTGACGAACCAGTTTGGCCCAATAGACGCTCGCCCAACGAAAGGACGAGCTTGTGATGAAACCTGGCCCAGTGTGAGCTCGTCCATTGGAAGGACGAGCTTGTGCACATGAAGTTTTATTTTTTTTTTAATTCTGAGTTTTATGAATTTGTTTTTAGAAATTTATTTTTTAATACATTAATTATTTATGTATTATAATTAATAATAAAATAATAATGTTAATTTTAATAAATAATAAAATTTTAATTTTTTTTAATTCTGAGTTTTATGTATTTATTATTATTAATTTATTTTTTAATACATTATTTATTTATGTATTATAATTAATAATAAAATAATAATGTTAATTTTAATAAATAATAAAATTTTAAGTATTAAAAAATACTCTTTAATAAAAAATAAAATTTTAATTATTAAAAAATAAATTATTATTAAAAAAATTTAATAAAAAATAAAATTATTAAAAACTCATTAATAAATAATTTTAACATTGATTAAAATAAAAATATATTTCATCTAATATGTCCCCCAGTTCCACAACTAGGGATCCTTCGCTGTCTATATCCCCTACCCAAACACTCATTTCTAGTTGATTCAGATGAGTCAGAAGACATGTCTTCATTGTGATGTGTTGTAGAGGGGTTTGTCTGCCGTGAAGAGGGTCCCGGTTTCTCATCGAGAAGATCATCAATGTTAAAATCCGGCATCTGCATCAGTTGCTCGTCTGTCAACAAAAATTGTTGGAATGAGTGTGGTGGTTGCGGTGGTGGCGGGTAGGTTTCGGACCGGGGGTGTTGAAAGGTTGGGTAGTAGACGTCATCAGGCGTGAAGTTCGGGGTGGGTTGAGTATAGGTAGTGTTGATGGTCGAGGCGGGTTGAGAGTAGGTTGTGTTGGAGGGTTGATATTGGAAATGAGGGTCGGTATGGTCAAAGAGGGGCGGTTGGACTGGCGTGAACTGTATGGGTGGTCGTAGGTATGGTTGAGGCTGATATTGTTGGTTGTATTGGTAGGTATAGTTTTGTTGATGGAGTGGATTGTTGGGTGTTTGGTTTTGGTATGAATGTTGGGATGTGTGGGTTGGTGGCACATCCTGATGCATTGATGCCGTTGTTTGTTGTGTTGATGATGATCCTTGCAAGCGTGGGTCTGTTAAAAATTGGTCCGGAGCAATGTGCACATAAGGAATGGCACGAAACCAAGTTAAATACTCTTGACTTGGCTTGCGTTCACCTAACACGACGTCCCCTTGTAAAATCACATGTCTCCCGTGTCTCCATTCTTTGAGCTCCTCGTTGTTTAATTGTCGCCAATTAACTCTTTGTGCCTTTCTCATAGTCATGGCGTGGTGTTCTCTTAGACACCTTGGGGGGAGGGATTTGTTGATCCAGTCCAAACTGGAGTGTTACTCTATCCGTTTGATGCATCTCAACGGTATAGAAACAAATAAGGAATGTTGTTGCACTCCAGATTTGACTATCTTCAAGCCTCGGTAGCGGATATCGAATGTACGGTCTCCATATGAACTGAAAAAAAAGGAAATTAATATACCGATAATGAGTTGAATTGAAGACTATTTCCACGTGGTTTGAAACTTACATCGTGTTCTTGCATATGGTCCAATGCGTTTCGATAACCTTGGAGATGGAAACGAGGATTTGCACGGTAGTTCATCCCTCGTTGCGCCCATCTTGTTTACCCAAAAAAATATTGTTAGAGATAGTTGAATAAAAAATATTTACGTTATGTACACATAAATGAGTATTTTAATAAAGTAATACCTTTGTGCATATGGATACGAGGGTTCCACTGTAGTGACAGGAGCGAACAATGAGATACGTGTGAATGCCCATGATGTTAGTAGGAGTGCACATCCGCTCAAGCTCCTAACATCTTTCACTGCCGCCTTGCACATTTCTCTATACAATTTAGCCAGGCATGCAGAACCCCAACTATAGGTGCCGCATTTTATAAGATCCCCTACGAAAGGGATCCAAGAAGAATGTAATAGATTCTGACTTTTGTCAGGAAACAAAATTGTAGCGATTACAAGTAAAATATAAATTTTAGCTTCTAAGAGAACGTCTTCTTGGGTAGGGGCATATTTATTTTTTAAAGTTCCATATAAACCCTCTAGCCAGGTTATTTTAACAGAACATTTAATTTTTTCATCTTCGGTAGGTTCCACCCCCAAGTTTTCCATGTAAACGTAGTTTGTTACCTCAGTGGGACCATTGATGGATGTTCCATCAACTCGCAGACCAAGTAACATACAGACATCTTCAAGAGTTATTGTGCATTCGCCCGTTGGGAGGTGAAACGTGTGTGTTTCCGGTCTCCACTTCTCCAACAGTGCCACAACCAAGCTTGAGTCGATTTTTAGACTTTTTATTTTTGATATATTTGCAAAACCAGCTATCTCAAGATACGGCATTATTCTCGCACTCGCATCAATAGGAGCATGCGAATGCACTCTAAACCTTGGGGCATTTGTCTGCAACAACATTGAACAAACATAATGTAATCAAAATTTATATTCTTAAACTACTAGAGAAATAATATTTAATGAAATCATATTTAATGAAATCATATTGTTAACAAACTTACGCTTGCTTGGATATTTTGCTGTGTACCACGGTGTTCTTCGCCCATCCACAAAATCGACATGGTAAAAATGGAGAAGTAAAGAAATAAAATACTTGTGTTACAAATGCTAGTGTAGTGAGTGTAGAAAGTTTGAGTAGAAAAATTGAAGTAAAAAATCGAATTTATAGAAAAATGATTCTTCATGCATGCAAATACAATTAAATTATGTCAACTTTATTGTCTTGAATGACCATTGCATGCAAAACTAGTCTTCATGCATGCAAAAGCCTTCATGCGTAGGCCTTACACATTTGTTCTTTGCATGCAGACACTCCAACACGAGCTCGCCCATGCATTGGACGAGAATGCACACTCCAACACAAGCTCGCCCATGGAATGGACGAGCATATAGGAAACACGTAACCAGCACGCCCTATGGAGGGACGAGC
Source organism: Lathyrus sativus (assembly GCA_963859935.3). NCBI lineage: Eukaryota > Viridiplantae > Streptophyta > Magnoliopsida > Fabales > Fabaceae > Lathyrus > Lathyrus sativus. The sequence continues at coordinate 541,180,615 of OZ012739.1, read as the reverse complement.
TTGTGGTAATGAAGAATCGAGGACGTCCTTTTAATGGACGAGCTTGTAATTCAATAATTCCATTATTTCTCTTATATATGTGTATACGAATATATGCAACACATACTACTATCAATATTCATAACCACTCTACTATCAATCTTCACCACCAAGAAATTTTCCACATTCGAAAATGTCTCAGAGAAACGTAATTCTTACATGCCACTACAACGGTGTTTTTACAACAAATATCCCCGACGGTTTCTCGTTCAGCAACACGGATACATACGCGTTTAAAATTCATGTGAATTCTGATTTTTTCCATTTAAAAGATAGAATGGGAAAAAAATTGACACGAAGCGTTGAGGAAATATTTTATCGCCATCCAACACTTAATGAAGACGAGCTTACAATTTTTTACTTAATGACGCCGATCAGAAACGACGAAGATGTGATTGCAATGTTTCGGTGCCACACGATGTTTGGTAACTTACATACAATTGAGTTGTATGTTCGACTAATAGACAACCTCGAAACATTTCCAACACAAGAGACACAGTCACACTGCTACGGGTACAGTCAAACATCCGACGACGAACCAACACAAAACAACTTCCCTTTCATACCAAATGAGGAGGTTGGAGAAGCAAGCAACGACGATATTCAGGAGGTCAGGATGCAAGATATTTTTTGTGACAGTGATGACGAAGACAATAAAGATATGGTCGTAACGTCGATCCGTACACAACCAATAAGTTTGTACAACCCGCCTGCTCACATGCAAAATATATATGACGAATACGATGATACAACCTCCGTGTTTGAAAATGCTACTCAAAACCATGTAGGTGACGAAATCGAGATTGGGATGGAGTTCGAAAACAAGGAAGCTTGTGTATTTGCTCTGCAGCATTGGCACATAACACGCAGTGTTGACTATTGGGTGTATAAGTCTGACAATAAACGGTATGTCATTAAATGTAAGAAACAAGACTGCGGTTTCAAGTGCAGAGCTTCCTTGAGAAAAAGGAACTCGAAATGGGTGATAGGTAAGCTGTCAGGGGCTCACACATGCAGTTCGACGTCTATGGCACAAGACCATAGGAAGCTCAGTTCAGAAATGGCTAGCCATAGCATCAGGGAACTTGTCAACGCCGACGCCTCACTCAAGGTAAAAGTGATCATTGCCCATATTCTAGAAAAATACGGGTACATCATATCTTATAGGAAGGCGTGGATCGCTAAGTGCAAGGTGGTAGAGTCGCTTTTTGGAAATTGGGAAACATCTTACAACGACCTACCGCAGTGGTTACTGGTAATGAAAACCTTCCTTCCAGGAACCATTATAGATTTACAAACACTACCTGCGATATCAAATGATGGTTCCCAACTCTCTGGAAAACGAATATTTCATCATTTGTTTTAGGCATTTCGTCCGTGTATACGTGGCTTCGCCTACTGTAAGCCCATTGTGCAGGTAGACGGAACTTGGTTGTATGGTAAGTACAGAGGAACTCTATTGATGGCGGTGGCACAAGATGGCAATGCAAATATTTTCCCAATAGCCTTCGCATTGGTCGAAGGTGAAACAAAGGAAGCGTGGAGCTTTTTCCTGAGGAACCTGAGACTACACGTGACACCACAGCCGAATTTGTGTCTAATATCAGATAGACACGAATCAATAAAGAGTGCATACAACAATCCCGAAAACGGATGGCTTCAACCAACATCCTCACATGTCTACTGCATAAGGCACATCGCTCAGAACTTCATGCGCGAGATTAAGGACAAGGCTCTACGCAAAAAACTTGTTAACATGGGTAAGAAAATAAATTTCACTTATCTCAAGTTTCGTAGCACACTTTTATCATTTTTTCACACAATTTTTCTTATAGGTTACGCATTAACAGAGGCTACATTTAATTACTATCGCGGAGAAATCAGTAAAACAAACATTGAGGCTTCGAATTGGATATACAACATTCCTAGGGAGAAGTGGGCCAGAGCATTTGATGGAGGGCAACGTTGGGGACATATGACATCTAACTTGGCAGAGACAATAAACTCTGTACTAAAGGCAACAAGAAACCTTCCAATCACTGCATTGGTCCAGTCTACGTACTATAGAATGGGTTCGCTCTTTGGTAAAAGAGGACACAAATGGACCAAGATGTTATCTTCAGGGAAAGTGTTTACAGATGGTTGTAACAAAGGCATGGCTGATGAGGTAGCTAAGACTAACACACACAACGTCATGCAATTTGATCGCGAAAGATTCTGTTTCATGGTGCAGGAAAACACTAACTATAACGACGGTCGTCCAACGGGTACTTTCCGTGTTGACTTGCGTAGTCGATTCTGTGACTGTGGAAAGTTTCAGGCATTTCACTTGCCTTACTCTCACGTGATAGCGACATGTTCTAGCATACGACAAGACTACACAATTCACATTCCAGAGGTCTTCAAAGTTCTAAACGTGTTCAAGGTCTACCAGGAGAGCTTCCTGGGACTACCGCACGAGGAGAACTGGCCAAAGTATGAAGGTTTTACTCTATGCCACGACGATTCCATGAGAAGAAATAAAAAAGGGCGTCCAAATAGTACTAGAATTAGAACTGAGATGGACGACGCAGAAAAAGAGCAAAGAAGATGTGGTATTTGTAGAGAAATAGGTCATATGCGTAGAAAATGTCCCAACGTTGCCGGTCCGTCAAACCGACCGACTAGATAATTTTATTGTACTACTTTTGTATGTAATCCTTCAAATATTTTTAATTCAAAACAACTTTAAAATTACAAAAAAAAACACGCGAACTACAAACATAAATTAGATTCGTGACTCCGCAAACTCAAAAAACAAATACATGAAGATAACATAAACTCTAACAAACAACAGCGACCAACACAAGTGGATCTGTGACTCCTCTGTTTACTTCGCCACTATGTGCTGAAAACATGCAATGGACATCTTCATCGTTTTCTATACGATCTAGGTAGTACATATACGTTCCCTCCGGGCTGGCATCGGTAAGCGTTATATATGGACAACGATACTCAATCTTCCTCACTGTCACGCGACGACCACCCAGCTGCCGAAATCCGGTGTTAATTGCTGCAACCAATATTCTGAAATTCCACAACGGATCTAGGTTAATATTGATTTTTTTCTCTGGTCCATAGAAAACAAGAGCTTGAACAAACATTTTTATGAGTTAGATAAGTTGTCACGAATGATACTTACTGATGAGCAATACACTTATTTATAAAAAAAATAACGTTTAAGCTCGGTCATTCAATAACCGAGACTTTGTAAAAACTACACACCTATATTACCGAACATCATTCAAATTAACATTATTATTTTATTATTTATTAAAATTAACATTATTATTTTATTATTAATTATAATACATAAATAAATAATGTATTAAAAAATAAATTAATAATAATAAATACATAAAACTCAGAATTAAAAAAAAAAAGTTTTATTATTTATTAAAATTAACATTATTATTTTATTATTAATTATAATACATAAATAAATAATGTATTAAAAAATAAATTAATAATAATAAATACATAAAATTCAGAATTAAAAAAAATTAAAATTTTATTATTTATTAAAATTAACATTATTATTTTATTATTAATTATAATACATAAATAATTAATGTATTAAAAAATAAATTTCTAAAAACAAATTCATAAAACTCAGAATTAAAAAAAAAAAAAAACTTAATGTGCACAAGCTGGGTCAGGTTTCATCACAAACTCGTCCTTTTGTTGGGCGAGCGTCTATTGGGCCAAACTGGTTCGTCAGTTTAATGGGCGAGCTCGTAGTAAAAAGGGGTACTCTGGTAAAAAAATTCAAAATGGGATATTATAATATATAAGTGTGGTAGTACGGTCAAAAATTCGCAGAACCCAACATACAAAGCCAAAAAACTACTGTGTTAAACCTGCACTTTGAGGGCATTGGATTAACATCAAAACAACAACATTATGGTGCAAATCTCTGCTTGCTACCTCATGTTCCACATCTGCACTATCAAAGAAAATATCGTTTCACTCTACACTTGCAATCCTCTACACGCACTGCAGACCATAACAATAGAACTTCTCTAAGTGACAGCAACCAAACAATAATAGACAATTGAGAAGGAAGTTTGGGAGTGGGTTTTTAAGGAGGAGAAATATTCTAGATTCAAAAGAAAAAGGAACAAAAAAAAGAGCCCGCCTTTATTCTCATAAAGAAAACACCGTGAAGCCCCTGTTTGCCTTAGTCTCCATGTCATAACAACCATACACAAACTCCTTGTAAATATCTCACAAATAGCCACATGTAGAGGTGGCAATTGAATCCATTAAGGCAAAATCCATCCAATCCATCCATCAAAAATATCATCCAATCCATCCACCACAAAAAAAATAAGTTAATAGATTGAATTAAATCCATCCATTTATATGCATGGATGGATTCAATCCATCCAATATATTTTAAGGATCTAATGGATTATTTTTATTTTCGTTAGATTTATTTTTTTAAAATTAGATTTTTTTAAAAATAATTAAAAAACTATATTTTTTTCTGAAAAAAAAAAGTTTAATTTTTTTTGAAAAAAAAATCTGATTTGTTTTTCGAAAAAATAAATAAATTTTTTTCTCGAAAAAAAAAATAAATTTTTTTCTCGAAAAAAAAACCGACTTTTTTTTTTGGAAAAAAATCGGTTTTTTTTAGAATAAAAAACTGATTTGTTTTTCGAAAAAAAATAAAATTTTTTCTCGAAAAAAAAAGCCGACTTTTTTTTTTGGAAAAAAATCGGTTTTTTTTTTTCAGAATAAAAAACTGATTTGTTTTTCGAAAAAAAAATAAAATTTTTTCTCGAAAAAAAAACTGACTTTTTTATTTTGGAAAAAAAATGGTTTTTTTTTTCAGAATAAAAAACTGATTTGTTTTTCAAAAAAAAATAAATTTTTTTCTCGAAAAAAAAAACTGATTTGTTTTTTGGAAAAAAAATATTTATTTTTACGAAATTAAAAAAAGTTGGATGGATGGATATTCATCCATTAAAAATATGTTAATGGATGGATTAGATGGATTTTATTCTTAATGGATGGATCGGATTGGATAATTTTAATAAAATTTTAGTGGATTTTAATGGACTAATGGATTGTTTTAATCCATCCATTAACAATCCAATCCATATCCATCCAATCCATCCATTTTGCCACCCCTAGCCACATGCATAACCTCTTAAAACCAGCAAACTTGTCATCAACCAACGCGAAAACAACAACACTGCTCGTTTCACAATACAAAACCTCCATAGTAGCCATCCTTCATCATTTCAATCTCACTCCCTCAAACCTACTCCTTCTTCACCATCGCTACTAACCTTCACGAGCTACCACAACCACATCTTTATCACCAAGCTTATGCAACACATCCAATAATGTCCTTCGGGTAGAAGCTTGCGCCGACCGCCGCGAAATCCAACACAACAACTCCGTCGAAAATCGTTAAAAAAAACCTTAACATCACCATCCACCATTACCTTCAACAACACTATAAACCTTCATTAATCATCCTCAACAGCAGCATTCGCCTCTGATTCACCTCGATTTGACGATGCTGATGCGATTCGTGTTTATGTCATATTTGTGTCAATTTTACGCGTGTGTTTATGTTATAGTGTAAGAAGTCGCGAGGGGAGAAAACAAGATTATGAGAAAGGAAGGGAAAACAGATTTGAAGGAGTAGAGAGTTTCGATTTGCGACCATATTTTGAACCTTTTTACTGAAACGTGTTGAAGGTGTGGCTTTGGTTTTATTTCAGTATTATTTTCTTTTTTTTCCTTAAATTTACCAACCAACGGGTCACTCCAACTAACCCTACCCGATCTGCTGATTTGGGCCTATGTTGCTGGCCCATTCGTTTTACTGTTTATACATTTAGCAAAATGTTTCACTCTCTTGGCCTTTGTTTTTGTTTTGGATTCTAACTGTTAAACCCATTTGATTTATTTATGACACCTCCTATTAGTTTTGATTTAATTAGATTTAGTTAATTAAATTTAAATTAATTTTTTAATTAGGATTTGCTATTTAGTTTTAATTAGATTTTAGTTTAATTTTTTAATTATATTTTAATTTAATTAGTGATTTAGTTTTAATTAGGTTTTAATTAGGATTTGTTAAATAGTTTTAATTAAAGTTTAAGTTGATTTGTTAGATTCGGTGACTTTATCATGTAGTTAAGTTAAATTTTTATTAGTTAATTATTAAGTTAAGTATGACATTTCTGTATTTTCACTTTAGTTAGTTCTTGATGTTCATTTCTTGTTGCTTTTGGTTGTGATTAAATCTTGATTTTGATGTCTTATCTTTTAAGCTTTCGACTTGTCGGAGCATTTACTGTATATATATTATTATTCCTCTTACACTTGATACTCAAGGTTCATCTATTTGTCCCTCGATTTTTTTACCTCTTTTCAAAGGAAAGGATCATACTTGTTGACTGTCATGTCATACTTAGCCTAACTTGCTAGTTTACTTTTCAGTTTATCCTAGCCTTAGGATTGGAGTCACCGTACTCTGTGTGTGTGTTCTGCCACATACACTTCCTCCCTCTAACCTAACCTTAGGTTTAGAATTGTTATACTCTGTGTAGGTTGTTCTGCCATGAACACCTACTTTCTCGTCTAACCTAGCCTTAGGTTTAGAGTCGTCGCACTCTATGTAGATGTCTCACTGTAGACATTTACTTTTCCCTTTGGAACCTTAACCATAATCAAGAGTTCCTCACCCCTATTAAGGGGAACTACAGATGCTTTGATTCCATTCCCGTCAGGATACGTAGGCACGAAATGCGATATCTTGGCGAGCATCATACTTTGTATATACTTTAGATCTTTACCTTATCATTTTTCCTTTAGCAAACAAATTTTACCATAACACAAATACTAACAAGAGGTTCTTGTAGAGTACTACGGATACTTAGGATGCTAAACCTTCCCTAGGTATAACCAACCCCCGAACCTTAGATCTCTTAGATGCATTGTTACATAGCGCACTTAGGGTTTTCTTCGACCTTTACCTTTTCCTTTGGATAAATCAAAGCTCGGTGGTGAACTTCATGTTTTGTGATTCAAGTTAATTAATAGCTTGATATTGGATTCTCACCGCAACAGAAATGGCGACTTCACAGGGGACCATTTTTTAGTGGGTTGAGCCTAACTTGTTATATTTGTTTTACCATTTTTGTTTGCTTGTATACTTGTATATTTGTATATATTTGTACATATATCTATTTGTGCCTGGATTTTTCTGTATGCGGGGTTGCTACCTTGAGTGGTGAGGATAAGTCCTATACCCAGACTTGAGTGCACCTATAATAGGAAGGTGATATATTCAAGAAGGCTTATAGGGAGTTGATTCTCGACCAAGCTGACTTGAGAAACCACCACTCAGTGGAGACCCTCTTGGGAGTAGTTTTGTTGAATGAGTATTCGTGAAAGCATTACTACTTTCAACCTAGGAGCTTGTGATACTAAGGACCTTTAGTTACCCACTTACCCCACTTTGGCCTTGTTAGGACGTAGTGCGATGACTATGAGGGAGTAGACCCGAAATATTTGATATGTGATACTACACTCAGATAAGACTCTCTTGAGAATATTATCGACTACCGAGTAGTTGGAAAATTGATAATATTCGAAAGATGGGTTGTTGACACTGGGAACTTCTTAGAACCCTATTCTATAGATCAAGTGACCCTAATACATACCATGTGGTTGGTTCTCCACCCAGACTCCATTCTGTAATCTTGAACCTTTGATCTTGTTATGTGTGTTTTACATCTTGCCTTGCATCGCATTGCATTTGCATCTCCGCATGTTCCATTCTGGTTTCCTCTGAAACCAACAAAGCCTTTAGGATTAAGTTCCATACTTTGGAACATATGCCTTCTTCCCGTCATGTGTCGCGAGCAACCACTATCCAGGTACCATGATTGGTGTTTCAATTGAGCTACTAAGGATATTTGTAACATATATTATCTTATCCTTAGGTACCCACTTTTTGGGTCATCTTTTCTTAGTTTTCCCATAGTATTTAATAGCCTTGGGCTTATGTGCAACAGGATAATCAAGAGGAATTTGTGCATGATACTTAGATTTAGAAATAGATTTTTGTGTCGGTGAAGGTACTTTCACAAGCTCAGAACAATCAAGCTTAGTGCCAGAAGGAACGAAATGATCATAGAGAGGTTTTGGTTTTATAGGTTGACTTTCATTATATTCAAATGATTTTGTACACCCCAAACCTTTCTTACCATTTCTGCTAACTCCAAAGACCATGGAAACAATCTTACTTCTATCTATGCTTTTAGCCAGAAAGTGCTGGAATGATCTATCATACTTATTGGCATAACAAGTATCAGAGACATTTGAGACTAATTTTTGTTCTAGTTTAGAAACTTTGCTTTTTAAGGAACAATTACTATTTTTTAAAGAAAAAACATTTTCATTCAAAGAAGAATTATTATGTTCAAGCTTATCTCTAGCTTCAGAAGTGATTACATGAGATTTTTTAAGATCCTTGTATTTACTTTGAAGAGTTTGATATCTTTCCAGCATTTCTGAAAGACAAGACTCTAATTAACAATGAGGGAGTTTAGATAATACCTCTGAGTCTGAGTCTGATTCTGATTTCGATAGCATTCTGTCTTCTGGTTCTCTAGAGATTTCAACGTTAATTGTTGTTGCCACTAGTGCAACATTTTCCTGTTCTTCATCAGATTCTTCTTCTTCAAAATCACAGCCATCCCAAGTTGCCATGAGTCCCTTCTTGACTTTGGTGAAGATCTTCTTTGGATTCTTGTCTTTAAGCTTTGGACAAACATTCTTGTAATGACCTGGCTCATTACATTCATAGCAGATGACTTCTTTTCCAGAGCTCTGCTTCTTCTGTTCAGATGATGAGTCAGCACGAATTTTATTTCTTCTTGATCCTCTGAACTTTCTTTGCCTATGTTTTTAGAGTTTGTTGACCCTTCTGGAGATAAGTGATAGCTCATCTTTTGAGTCTTCATCAGAATCTTTTGATTCTTCCTCATCTTGATAAGCCTTTGCCTTTTCAGGTTTAAACTTAAGAGCAATATATTTATTCTTCTTATGAGATTCATCTTTCTCCAGCTCTATCTCACGACTTATTAAAGAACTAATTAGTTCTTTAGATCCTTGGATAGTCCAACAGTAGCTGCTATAGGTCTCCATTTCTTGGGAAGGCTTCTGATGACCTTTTGACATGATCAGCAGTTGAGTATCCTTTGTCCAGAACTTTAAGTCCTACGACTAGCATTTGAAACCTTGAAAACATATTCTCAACTGTTTCATCCTCCTCCATCCTGAATGCCTCATATTTCTGGATTAAGGCAAGCACCTTTGTCTCCTTAACTTGAAGATTTCCTTTATGAGTAATTATTAGAGAATCAAAAATGGACTTGGCAGTATCTCTATTTGTTATCTTCTCATACTCAGTATAAGAGATAACATTTAGCAATATAGTTCTTGCCTTGTGATGATTATTGTAATCTTTCTTTTGTTGGTTGGTCATAGAACTTCTTGATACTTTTACTCCTTTAGCATCAACTGGGTGAGTATAGCCATCAACTACGAGATTCCAAAGATCTACGTCATAACCAAGAAAGAAACTTTCAATTCTATCTTTCCAGTAGTCAAACTTTTTACCATCAAAGACTGGTGGTTTGGCACTGTAATGATCTTCTCATCTTGAATAGGATTAGTATTAGTTGCAGCCATGATATCTCACACAAAAACTAGATCATTACTGAACACGGCAAAGTGTTGATAATTTTTTTAATCATAATTAGAATCGGAGCTCTGATGCCAATTGAAGGTGTGAGAAAACACAAGAAATGAGGGGTTTAAATTGGGTTTTCAAAAATGAAAGCTTTATTTGAAACTCAAACAAAGATCATAAATAGACTAACAAGAGAGAAGGACACGCGATATATTCTGGTTCACTTAAAAACTATCAAGCTAATACAGTCCACCCGCCAAGGTGATTTCGCCGTATACACAAAGACCTAATCTACTATAATCAATAGATTACATTGCAATAGCAATAGTTGGTGACTAACAACAAAGGCTAACTGTCTCTTCTAAGGATTCTGACTCAATTGGTCCCTTAAGGAATTAGAATCTGCACTAGCAATCGCTGGTGACTAACAACAAAGACTAACAATCTCTTCTTAAGGATTCTGACCTAATTGGTCCCTTAAGGAGTTACAAACAAAAATTTGAACAAAGATGTTTACAATGAAATTGTTTCTACATAAGCATATATAAACACTATTAATAGCTCAAATGACTAAAGACACTATTACAGTGTGAATAATGTTCTTTCTTTGTATTGTGATACTTCAATACTGTAGCTTTAGTTCTTCATATATCATTTTCAAACAAAGTGTAACCTTTGTATATATCATTGTAAAACTTCTTAATTTCTTCAAGTAATCAGGTCCTTATATACCCAGAAAAAAGATTCGTTGGAGGGCAGATCAGGAATATCCTTTAGATAGCTGGCGACTTGAAGTAATGTTGTTACGCAGGGATGAAAATTGAAATTCTGGTATGCAGATCTCATATGTCCCAAGAACATTGATCTCTGCTCAACAAGGACGAGGACAGACCATGACCAATTTAAATTACTTTAAATTGTACCAATGTCATGGTGTCTGCTGTAACATCAGCAGACAAACAGACTACTTATCTAACTATTTAATTTATGCAGAATTGTAAATGCTGAAAGATAAATAACGCAATGAATTATTTACCCAGTTCGGTGCAACCTCACCTACATTTGGGGGCTACCAAGCCAGGAAAGAAATCCACTATTAGCAGAATCAATTCAGAGCTAAACTCCCCTGTTTACAACTCCTCACTTAATCTCTACCCAATGCAATTTCTGTCTAGAATCCACTAGACAAGAGACCCCGCTCACTCCCCCTCAATCATCGCAGTGATAAACAATTCAATACAAAAACAGACTTTAGAAGACACTCTTCAAAGTCACAATACTTGATTTTGCTTAACAGCTTCAATCAAGGACAATACACTCTTGCTTAAAACGTCTATAGTACTCTATAGGAACCCTTTAAATATCTACACTTTTTATTCTGAAAAGGTTTGTTTGAAATGAGATTGGGGAGGTGAGAACAGAAATATTTTTTAATATTTTTGTGTTTGGAGAGACTTATCATCTCATGCATACGTACCCACAAAGTGCAATATAGGATCAAAACCTTGTAGCTCGTGGTACAAATAACAAAATAGATTTGTTAAGGTTGATTTTAAGTGGAAAGACAAGTCGTCATTTCCAAGCGAATAGTTTTGCTTAAAGAGATGACTCATGTCTAAACTTATGGAAAAGTTTTAAAAGAAAAAGTGCATAAGGCACAAAAAGTTTGAATGAGTTTGAATGTTTTTTATGTCTTTTTGAAAAGAGTCAAAGTATGATTAACATTGATTGACATTTATTAAAGAAAATTAAGTTTGAAAAAAACACTTGACAAAAGTCAATGTTTTATTGTAAAAGAGGTTTACTTTTGAAAAAAAGAGAGAAGATTTTGAAAATTAAAGAAGGGGTGGAGAAGAAGGGACTATCCTAGAGAAAAAAGATAAAAAGCTAAGGATAAGAAAGGTCTAAATACATAAGTAAGCTCCATAATATAAGCATTCTTCTTTTAGATTAGGCCTTGATCAAAATAAGTCTTCGAAAGAGAACTCCAAGTACCTAAAATCCAAGGTTTGACATCACAAACTTCCAAGCATAGGTTGAGATCCTAATTCTAAGTCCAAACTTCCATGTTCAATGCAAAGTATAGTAACCATAGTCCATCATTAAGAGAACAGGTTTTTTAGGGGTTTAAGCCTTTATTAATATTTTTGGTCCAAATGGACACAAAAAAAGGAAACAACACAAAAATATATATGATATGATATGATGACATAAAGCATAAAAGTAAAGAGAGATAAGGAGTGATAAAGAAGCGTAAACATAGCATAATTAATATAGAAATGTAGAGCAATGGTGATCCAAAATAAGAGAACAAGTTTTGTTGCTTTTCAGAAATGCTCAACTAAACATCCATGAGAATGAAAACATGGTCTCATATATTACCATGGGGAGGGCTCCAACTTGGATAAGATCAATGAGTATGCCAACTAACCCTCACGAGTAACAAGAGAAACCAATCTATTTCAAACTACGCCACTGATGAGTAGGAAATTGATAATTCGCTTACAAAATGCAACAGTTTTCCGATTTCGAGACAATTTAGCGCTATGTTAAGAAATTGTAATCAGGCTTATGTAGTAGCCACGACTACATGAGGCCGGTCAATAAAAATGTTTGTACTAATGTATGCTAGAAAAGTGATATGTAGATCACTCTCCAAAAGCAATACCGCATGAAAAGAAAAGAGGTAACAATCTCATCTTCATCAAGAACTTAAAATAAGTTCCAATGATATTGAAGATTTTCATCGATAAAAAAAAGAGAAATAGATGAAGAAATGCCAAATTGGACCATTCAAAGATGTAATCAAAGGCAAAAAACAAAAGAAAATGGGAAGGAAAAGGAAATGGAACTAAAACAGTCCCAAAAACAAGCAAAAATCATATTCTGGACACTGGTTAATCGGTTAACCATTTGCTAGGGAAAACTGGTTAATCGATTAACTAGTATAACATTGCAATTATGGGCACAGAAACCAACTATTAATCTATTAACCAGTTTGTGCTTATTTTTGGTTAATCGATTAACACTGTAAGAACAATAGAAATCAATTTGAAAATTGTAAAATTCTTGATCAATCATTTCTTCAAACACCTCATGATCAAAGATGCAATTGTGCATGAAAATTCAAGTAAAATAACATTAAATAACACCAATAAAACATAATTTGCAAGATCCAAAGATCAAGCAACAAGAATAAATAATAGATCACATTGTGGAAGATGGATCAAACTTAACAATGGTGGAATAAGAGTTTACCACTTCAAATCTGCAAATGCTTCAAGTCAACTTCAAGAATCACATTAAAAAGCCTTAATCTACTAAATTTGATGATGAAAAAGTGATTGGAAGGAGGTTTTAGCTCAAAGGTTAGTAAGTTCCAATGAAGAACTTACTAACTTTCAAAGGAAGAAAGAGCTTTGGTAAATTTGGTAGTTGGAGAAAATTGAGAGAGTCAAGAAGAAATTTGACAATGTGAATTTGGCTATCAAAAGCTTGAAGAATGAATGAAATGAGACATCTATTTATAGAATTTAGGCTTGAAAATTTTGGTGGTTTGGAACCAAAATTAGGCTTGGAATTTGAATTTGGAGGCAAAATCAAGATCAAGTGGTGATTAGTGAAGGTGTATGATGGGATTTAATTGTGATGAGGTAGGGGAATTAAAATGAGGTGATCTAGAATATTCTCATGATTAGTGAAGGTGTATGGTGAGATTTAATTGTGCCAAAATGCTGCAGAATTTGAATTTGCTGTATTTTTTGCCAAAAACACACTGGTTAATCAATTAACACAGTGAAAAGTGAGAAAATAGCCTTTTTGTTGTGATGTCTTGGTTCCGGCTCGACTCTTTTTACTTGTCAAATAAGGCATGGAAATAAACACATGAACCTTAGAATCTCTTGAATAATAATCAATCAAATATTAGGAAACTCTTGATCAAATAATTTTGAATTATTTGTAGATCAACTTTGACTTTGTTCAGATGAAATTCATTCGAGCTGATGGACTTTTGATTGATGTTATTGATTCCAACCTCTTCCTAAAAAAGAGTTAGTAAAGGAAAAAAAACATATTTTTGGATTTTGATTAAAGGTTAGTAAACATAAACATATAAATAAAAGCAAACAAGAAACACACAAAGGCTCGGTGATCCCTGCAAGGCATAAACCCAATGATGAGAGGAATAGAGGAACCAAAGCATGATCTTGTTTGTGATGCAAAGATGCAAATGAGATGTGAAAAATCTTAGGGTTAAAAATTAGGGTATTACAATACTGAATTAAATTCTCTTAAAAATCGAAAATTATTTTGACCCATTACGACTATACCAAAAGATGTGAAACCGGTTGGGTATAAGTGGGCCTTTGTAAGAAAACAAAATGAGAAAATGAGATTGTCAAATACAAGGCTCGTCTTGTTGCACAAGATTTTTAGAAAAGACCAGAAATCAATTATGAGGTAACTTATTCTCTTGTTATGGATGCCATTACTTTTCATTATTTAATTAGTTTATCAATATCTGACAATCTTAATATGTATCTTATAGATGTTGTTACTGCTTATTTGTATGGATCACTTGATATTGATATATACATGAAAGTCTCAGAAGGATTTAAAATGCCGAAACATCAAAACCTATAGAAACGTATGCAATTAAGTTGCAAAAATCATTGTATGGATTAAAACAATCAGGGCGCATGTGGTATAATAGGCCAAGTAAATATTTTCTTAAAGAAGACTATGAAAATAATCATATTTGCCTTTGTGTTTTTATAAGAAAAACAATATCTGGTTTTGTAATAATTGTTGTCTATGTTGATGATTTAAATATCATTGGAACTAATGGATAAATAAAGGAAGCGAGAGATTACTTAAAGAAAGAATTCGAAATGAAAGATTTGGGAAAAACAAAGTTATAACTTGGTTTACAAATTGAGTATACTAAAAATGGTATATTGGTACATCAATCAAATTATACAGAAAGGGTATTGAAAATATTTAACATGGACAAAGCAAACCCTTTAAGTACTCCAATGATGGGTAGAACACTTAACATTAAAAAATGATCCATATAGACCTAAGGAAGGTAATGAAGAAGATCTTGACTCTGAAGTATCATACCCCTGTGTCATTGGGGCATTCATGTATCTTGCTAAGTATACAAGACTTAGTATAGCTTCCGCAGTACATTTATTAGCAAGATTCAATTCATATCCTTCAAAAAGACATTGGAAAGGAATAAAGCATATATTCTGATATCTTCGAGGTACATCAGACTTTGGTTTATTTTATTCTAACAATACAAAACCAGTTTTACTTGGTTATGCAAATGCATGATATTTTTCAGATCCACATAATGCTAAATCACATATCGAATATATATTTACATATGGTAACACTGCAATATCATGGAGATCACAAAAGCAAACAGTTGTAGCAACTTCTTCAAATCATGCTGAAGTAATTGCTCTTCATGAAGCAAGCAAAGAATGTAGATGGTTACAATCGGTAACTAGACATATCCAAGGAGCATTTGGTTTATCCATTGATAACAATCCAACAATTTTGTATGAAGACAGTGCTGCATGTGTTACCCAGATGAAAGAAGGTTACATCTAAAGTGACACAACCAAGCATATCCCTCTAAAGTTCTTCTCATTCACACAAGAACTTGAAAGAAACAAAGAAGCTAATATTCAATATATCTGTTAATGTGATAATATGGCAGATCTCTTCACAAAGACACTTTCTACATCGATTTTTAAGAAGCATGTACAAAATATTGGAAAACGTCAACTTAAAAATCTTTAAAGAAGAACTATATATGCTCTGTTGAGGGGGAGCATCATGTTATACTCTTTTTCCCTTTACGGTTTTTATCCCAATGAATTCTTTCTAATAAAGTTTTTAACGAGGCAATATATGTTCCCATAAGTTTCTCCTTGACAAGACTTCAATGAAGTACCGTAATAGATATTTCAAAGGGGGATGTTATATTATTATTATTATTATTATTATTATTATTATTATTATTATTATTATTATTATTATTATTATTATTATTATTATTATTATTATTTAAAAATATCTATCTAAATAGTAATGACAAATTATTGTAGATACATAATTTTTCAAAGTTAAAATAGTAAGTCCAATTATTACATTAGTGTAATAGTTGCACTTCTAGTAGAATAAATACTACTTTTGTCTAATGTAAAAATACACCAAAAATTTACTTTAACAACACAAGTAAAGCATTCTCTCTTCTTCAATCTTTCCATCTAAGTTTAATAGTTACAATTAGTTTAGTAACTTATATTAGTTCATAAATATTAGCAAATATTCAAAATCGGTTTTTTTCAATAAATTATAATTTATCATGTCATTTTAATTTTTTTTTAACAACATTTTAAAAAATTTGAGTATGTTATTGTTAAGTTAAAAAATAAACAAACATTTATATTAAAATGCGTAGAAATTTAATATTGATGTATTTAATAAAATTGTTAGATTAATATATATACATAATAATAAAAATAAAAAATATAAATATATATCGTACGAGTATGAAGCGAGTTGGGTAATAAGATACTATTCATTTTGCGGATTAATTTTTATCCTACCGTCATGAGTAAATTTTGAGGGTATCCATTGGAGATGAATATAATTTGTTAGGTCATGAGAATGGGTATCAATATTGGGTCAATATTGGGTCAAAAGCAACATAAGTGTGAGAGATATCACATATTCATCCAAAACTTTAAGGTAATAGGTATATGAGTTCTCCCACTTACAAATATTCAACTCTCCATATTTATAACAAATATGAGACTTCAACTCACACTTGACATATTATTCTCAACAGAAATGCAATGTATAAGAGAAAGAAATTAACTAAAGGTGAAATAAATGACCTAGCTGATTTTAAGTAGGAATATGCAAAAATATGATTAATCAAACTATATTACTAAACTGAATTGCTTACATCATTACAAAAATTAAACTTCTTAAATTGTTAATAAATTGAACTATTTAATTTAAACAATTATAATTTAGTTTAAAATCAATTCATAACCAATTTCTTTTTAAAAATTAATTTAATTATATGAATTAGTTTCTCATAAAAGAAGAAGAAAAACAAGTGAGTGAAAACAACAATTGTAGCTATCATGGCCATTCTATCATTTTCTTATGACAAAAAAGATGGTGCAATTATTGACAATCATGTATACCACCGAGTCAATTTATAAATTTTAAATTACTTATATAATTTAACATTTTAAATTATTTTGATTGAGTATATGTGTATATTCTTTTACACCTACAATATAAACTCTTTTGTTATTTGATTGTGTTGCTTTGAATGTAGAAGTCATGTTTTGGCTATATATAGTAAAGGTAATTAAAATGGAGGTGATTAAAAATTTAAATAAAAATATTATATTTTCAACAAAAAAATAAAAATAAATTATTTTTTATGAAGATAATTTTTTTCTGAAAATAAAAAGTATTTATTCCAAAAAATAATTTCTTTTTGTAAATAAAAATAAATTATTCCGAAAAGTAAAAGTATTTTTTCTTTCATAAACAAACCAAAACCAATAACCTGTACCCTTATGCACATGCACATGTTAGCATTAGCCTTTAAGGATTTAAAATTTCTATAAATAATTAAAATCAGTTTATCCGTTTGGACAGAAGAAGGCACTGTCTGAATGTGTTAACTGAGCATCAAGCTTAAGCAGACAAGAGAAGAGAAGCTGAAAAGCGATTTTGAGATTATGAAGAGAATCGCGGTGAATTGTAGTGTCACACCTCCTAGTCGTACTCCTCCTTCTACACATTCATACAATAACGGTTCTTCTCGTGTAAAGCTTTTCGCTTCTTCATGGCTTCCAAATTATTATGCTACTCGTCACAACAACAACGCCTTCATTGCTTCTGCTTCTTCCGTCTCTGGTTCAGGTCCTCATTCTTCTCCTTTTCATTTGTTATAGAAATAACTTATACCTAAGCATGTTTATGATAAGCACTTATTGTTCATGTTGAATTTCATTTCTTCAGAACAGTTGTTGGATGTGGGATCAAAGAAGAAAAGGAAAGAGATAGCTGGAATAGATCAGGATGAATTAGTGGATCCAAAGCTTTTAGCCGATCCCGACAGTTGTTTTTGTGAGTTTAAAGGAGTGCATATACACCACAAGATATATGATTCTGAATCCAATTCCCAGGAACAAACCAGCAAAATATGTTTGCCTATGGTTCTGTTACACGGATTCGGAGCCTCGGTTTTCTCCTGGAAAAAAGTTATGAAGCCTCTGGCTGAGGCTACATGTTCGAAAGTTCTAGCTTTTGATAGGCCAGCATTTGGATTAACATCTAGGGTTAACTTATCTTCTGGAACAGGTGATACTAAACCTTTAAATGCATACTCCATGGCATTTTCGGTGCTGGCTACCTTGCACTTCTTTGATTTATTAAAAGCCGAGAAAGCAATTTTAGTAGGGTACGTGAATATTCTATCTCTTGTTTTTGCTGGTCGTCTTTGGTTGCCTTTGTTTTCTTAGAAGCTTCAAAAATGATTTTTTAGGCACTCAGCTGGTTCAAGTGTAGCAGTTAAAACATATTTCGAAGCTCCTGAACGTGTTGCTGCTATAATTTTAATTGCCCCCGCGATTTTCGCTCCACTTACTACACCCAAAGTTGTTAAAGAGAATCAACCAAGACAAGATAATGAAATGAGAGAAGACAACAGTTCTATCAGAAAAAATCCAATTGTTGAACTTTACATTTCGTTGTCTAAGGTTATCAAGAACGTTGCAATGACAATAACAAAGATGATGAAACCGATGATAGATATACTCAACTCTTTGTATAGGAAACTGTTATCAGCTATCCTGCTTTCTTCCCCTGCGATAATGCTGGTAATACACTTGTTCGTGCAGTATTATATAATCTTTGTTCCGATTACATCTACTTTGATGGTTCAATCATTATTGGAAAATTTAATAATTCAAGAGAAACATGGAATTATTGGCTCAAATACAGTTTTGCATTGAGCTCATGAGAACCTTTTCATTGAATCAACGTTCCTTATATAATTCCTTTTTTTTGAAGTTCATATGGTCCACTATGTAAGGAAAAATCTGATTATATTGTTTCATGTTGAATACTATTCTATGCATTTAGTTTCTATCTTTAGTTTGAAAGCAATTCTTAAGCTGGCGCCATCTATAATTTGTCATGACTCATGACCATTGAACTGATGACCCTTTATTTATATGAAAATCAGGTAAGAATGGCAATTGATAAATTTGGTACTGCTGCAGTTAGAAATTCCTGGTATGATCCAAAACAGGTCTCTGAGCATGTCCTTAGTGGTTATACAAAGGTAATCTCACAACAATTGTTATTTTACTATTCTGTAACAATATTCTCTTTTTTACTTTCATTCGTTTATGCTCACCTGGGTGTTAGCATTGAATGCAGCCATTGAGGGTTAAGGATTGGGATAGAGCACTGGTGGAATTCACTGCTGCGACGCTTCTGGATGAAGAATCTAAAACAAAACCGGCACTTTCTAAAAGACTTAATGAAATATCTTGTCCTGGTGATGTCACTGACCCTTACTGAAATATCTTTTTTGTTGTGTTTAGATCTAACACGCACCATTGCCCCCTAGTTGAGCCCTGATTATAATTGGTGACATTGTTTGATTGTGCAGTTCTGATTGTAACTGGTGATAGTGACCGAATAGTTCCTTCATGGAATGCTGAGAGACTTTCAAGAGTCATACCAGGAGCATCGCTTGAAGTAATTAAGCAATGTGGCCATTTGCCTCATGAAGAAAAAGTGGAGGAATTTATTTCAATTGTTGAAAACTTTCTAAGGAAATTAGCGGCCAATTCAAACGAACAATATCTACAACCCGCAATGTGAATTTTATACTACTCAGGCTTCCCGTTTACTTCACAGAAAGTTCATATAATACAAAAAGACACTAATGCAATTGATCAGATGGAGGAAAATCATTTAAAGGTGTATTGATACATACTCATTAAATTCATCAGGCATGACAAGACCAGCTAATGAAAGCTTGGAAGTAGAAAAGTGCCTAGATTACATTAGATTATAGTGCTAGCCTGCTAAAGTCCTTGAATGATCTGTATCTTCATTTATAGCATAGGCCGCGTGCCGATATCATAGAGGTCTCTAAATTGTGTATTTAAGTATGTAATTATGTATTTAATTTCTGGAAATGGATAACTGCAGGAAGTGAAGTTGAATATCCAGTCATTCAATTTACTGAGTTGCAGTTTTTATATTATATACAATAAAGTATATTTAAGGGCTTGATCTCATGAAAATTTTAAACGACTGCAGTAGATGATCCTGATACATGATTTTGATATTAAGCTACCTTTCTTTTAGTGCCAAAACTAGGAGCTACTGAATATAACAACTTTGGAAGACAATATTGCAAATTTGATTTGTATAAGCGATAAAACATCTTAATGTTTCGGACCAATGACTGAATAATCTCTCTGCAATTTCATTGACAGAATTCCAATTTTAAGAATGGGAAACTATATACAACAGCCATAACTGGTTTGCTCTGTTGATTGGCTGTGTGCAGTCATATATAACCATTTGGGCTGATTTTAATGATTGGTTCAGGAAGGAGGATCGGTTTGTAGGTTAACAGTAGCATCTCCTAGGACTGCAGGACATCAAATCCCGACAAGAAGTCATCACCAAAAATTGCAGCACCAGCTGCCAACGCCTCGGCACTTATTTCCAGTACAACACCTGGAGGCACAGTTTGACCAGGTTCTTCCATGGATTGTGGTATGTCTGTGAAACTTGGAGGCAAGTCGCCATTTTTTGAGAGAAAAGTGGGAATATAACCAACGTAAGAGGGTGGGGATGGAGGAGGAGTTCTAGTTCTATGTGATTGATAGCTTGGTCCAGCTGCCACTGTATGGTAGCTTGGACCAGCTGCTGTATGATAGCTTGCTCCATCTGGTCCAGCTTCTGTATGGTAGCTTGGTTCACCCTCATATTGATCAGAATAGTTTGTAGTGGCGAACGGCACTAAATAGGAGTCTGGCACGTTTGTGTGTTCATAATTTTCTGGCTGATAGATTGGCTCCTGAGGCTGCTTCTGCAGGTAACCTTTCCTTAATCCTTTCTCTGCAGTCCACTGAGTATTGTTGCCATAATCTAAGAGCACTGTTCTTTCCTTGCTACCTACTGTGACACAACTTACAGTTTCAGATCATAATAAGAATTTTACAAAGAGCTAGAGGTTAAACAAAATATATAAAATATATAACAATTGACTGAAAATGACTGACAATTGATGATTTCGCTAAAAGAAGGGGGAAAATGAGATGCTAACTGCAGAAGAGTAGCAAAGGTGAAGCAGAAAGGCAGATTTGTTTTTGGCGGGTTATGAAATAATCGCATACCTGGTTGAGAATTTGGTTCTTTCTTACCATCCGAAATATGAATCAGAATATCAATAAAACCTCTCGGTTTGTTGGAATTCTTCTTTTGCAATTGGTAGCTCCGAACCCCCTCTTGCTTTGGCATTGACGCCTCATTATTCTTCACTTGCTTGAAAAGAAACTTCTTCAGACCAATTGTTGCCGAGCCATGAAGCTTTTCCTTGAATATGGGGTCTATACAGTAAACTTCCACGTTTAGTGCCAAGTCTTGGATGTTTGGCATTGACTCGTCAACAGGAACGGCAAAATTGGTTTTCCAAACAGGATTTGCATTTCTAGAATCAACAACTTTGGTGCAATATTTGCTATTATGATCAATCCACCCAACCGCATACCATTGACGCTTCCAAAGTGAAGTTGAATGCTGCAGACCATGAGCAGATTTCAAACAGAACTCAACCCATATAATCCCCATATAAGATGCAGAAAGAAAAAAAGAGACTAATTGAACATGTAATAAGAGTTGAAAAGATCTTGTATCCTTTAAGCTTCTTTAAACATGGATTACAGAGAAAAAGAGACTAATTGAACATGCTTTGCTTCATTTTAAAGTCTTCTTTTCTTTGATTCAGAAAATCCTTATACCTAATCACTGCTCAAGGGTCACCCTTCTGCCAAACTATCAATCTTTTCTTTCCCTGTTGAGTTTATCATAGGAAGACAGGAATCTGACAATGTTTAGGTGTTTTTGGAGTTTATGCGATGATGTCTTGTATAAAAGACCAATTTAACATCATTTTACATAAAATAAAATATATTAATTTAATGACAAAAAACATCTAAAATACTTGTGGGATGACACTGAAATCTATTTAGGATATGCTTTGTACAAATATTTGTTCTTCCAGAGGCATCGATATTTCTCACATTTACATAATTACAGAGAAAGCATGACAAAAAAAATCTTGTAACTACCCATTTTCCTTGTTCGGTTGAATATACACCAAGCCAAGAATGACACGACAACAATCTTCTTTTTTCTAGCTGATACAGCGGAACACAACTCTATATTATTGTCCTTGATGATTTGTAGTGTCTCTCAATTAGAGGTGGAATCAACAACGGCTTTTGGCCTGCACGCATGACAGTTTGCTCGCCTTCCTGGTTTGTTGATGAAGCAGTTCTCGTGTACATCATGGTAGTAGAGTCCAAAACGTCACTACCAAATCCACAAGCCTTAAAAAACAACCTGAGAAAAAGTTGATAACATCAATTGCTGTTCAAAAACGAATAAAACTATGCACGCTGGAAGTATAATGAGCAACCTCTCATCCTCTGAGCAAAGGGCTGCTATGTCATAGATGTCTCTATTTGTAAGCATTCTGCAAAATAGATCATATTAAGATACTTGGAATTTTATGTATTGATCTTTAACCAAAAATCGGAAGAAGCTTTGTACAGAAAACACTTCAATATTCAACTCCTACAAGGTTTATGTTCACGAGATCAGAGACAATACATGAAAAGTCGTCCACTTATACTTCAAATTAAAACCATAACTGATATTTTCAATTTGACAGCATTTAATGCATATTTAGATTCAAACGCACAACAACATAGAGACCTATTTAGTGCTTCCGATTGAAAGTGTGTCTAACACCTATACATGCATACATGCAGTTGCTTGCAATTATTTAATTTTCTCAAGTTATTTGCAGTGTCAATGTGTTAGTGTTGAGTCTGGAGTCCGTGTCAGTGCTTCATTGGTAGAGATTGATGCGAGTGAAGGCACGCTTGCAAACATCAAACCAAAATTCCACCAACAAAAACAACATGAAGAAAACTTAATGAATGAGATTAGAATCTCATCAATGAAAGGTTACTTTTCGTTCTGCTATGCTGCAAAGTGAATGTCTCTAGTTCAGGAATCATGTAGATTAGCATTGAATCATCAAACAAGAGAGGCAATTAGTGTTAACATACCTCACAATTTTTTTAACAATCAATTTTCCAATTCCCATTCTCCGCAGGGATGGAATAACCTGCGAGACACTGAAGCACGTTGAATAATGCACGTTAACTATGGTAAAACCCAAAATTCAGTGTCCCAAAACCAAGAAAACCCAGAAACAAAAGAACCAAAATAACCATACCCAAGAACCAAGTTATCAAATTCAGCTCATGGGCTATCAAGAAAAGATAAAAAGTTTCATTTTTTATTCTGTATTTGTTATAAAAAAAAAAGTATAGGCAAGTGTTACCATGAGATCGTAAATAGAAGCAGTGAGACCACAATCAGAAACAGCGCGGCCAAATCCAACCAACAAATCGCGGGAAGGCGAAACCGGCGTCAAGAAATCCACTATGGAAGATGAAGATTTTCCCAACTCATCAACGATGTTAGGTTTGCAGAAAACAGAGACAAGAACATCACTGTGAGAAAGAGCAATGCGGAGTTTGTTGATATCAACGGGTTCAGGGGTATCGGAAAATCTCTGAAAAGAGTGGTTGCAAGTGGAGCAGAGGTGTTGGAGATGTTGAGGATCGACATGGCGTGGGTTAGTGGAAATGTAAACGGGGAGAAGAGGGGCTAAGAGATTCTTTTCTTTGTTGTTGTTAAACTGTGAGGTTTTGGTGATTCTTGTTCTAACCCATTTCAATTCCATTGATTTTGAACTGAAAACCTCTATCATGTGCATGTGAGTGTAAGCTGCTGCAACTCCCATTGCCACCATTTTTCTGTTGATGGATGGATATAATAACTGAAAGTCAGGTGCTAATTCCTTGCTCCACTCAACATTTACTATATTATCCAATAACAACTTTATAATTTAAAAATAATTTAAAGGATTTTTTTTAAAAAACCTGACCGATTATCCAATCGATCAGGTCATTGGTTCAATGTTCGGACCATTGAGTCAATAATCCAACTACTTATTGAACTAAATTAAATTGGATAATTTAATTGAATAAATCTCTTTATAATAAAATTATATAGTTTATTAATGATAATAAAATAAGTTTCTTCCATATCCGTTAGGTTTTGAGGATAATAAAGTATTTAAGTGACAATTGGATATAATAATATTTGTTCAAGTATCTTGGACCATAAACTAAAATTTTATGATTAATTCAAGTATTGGTTCTATCTATGGATATCTAAAGATAAACTTAAAGACCAGAATCTGATGATTAAAAGCTGAAAACTAGACTCTAAAGAAGACAACTTATAAAGAGGTCAACGTCTGAAGGTCATAGACTGACAACCACTGAAGACCAGACTTTGAAGAAGTTTGTTTCTAAAGGTCAAAATATGAACTAGTCAAAACACAAGGACCAAGTGGACTCTGATAGATCACTGCCAACCTTTGAGCCTACTTTGTCACATGAATATGTAATCCCTTTCTCTTCATAGAGTCAGTTGGGATGCAACTGATAATTTCTCTTGCAGCAAAGGAATTTTAATGACATTAACCATTTGAAAAAACGTCTCAACGTCTCTATTCAAACTTCTTAAAGACTCTATTGTGTTGGATCTTCAACGATTCTTTTCCTTCTCTATTTAAAAAGTCGAAGACTTGAAGAAACACAACTAATAAACTATTGACATTAAAAAGAGAAGTCATTATGTTAAAAACAACACTACAAGCTGAACTTAGGATTTCTTATCCTTGTATATCTTAGAAATCCCTAAGTCTTGAAAGAGTTTATTTGCATTGTATTCTTTCTACACCTATGATTGTATATCAAGTGTGTTACCTTAAACAATCTTTTATTTGTTAGGCAGTGTCTTACTTAGTGTTTGAGCATTTGAAGTCTCTTTCTTGTGCGCTTGAGCATAGAAGTCTCATGCTTTTGTTCTTGAATATTAGAAGTCTCTTGCTTGTGTGTTTGAGCATAGAAGTCTCTTACTTTGTGTTTGAGCATTGGAAGTCTCTTGCTTATGTGCTCGAGCAAATTTTAATCTTGTGTAATTATAGCAAAAATCTCTTGTAAGTACAAGGCGACTGGATTTCTCTCAAGTTGTGAGAGAAACCAGGATAGCTCTATGTGTATTTCTTCTTTCTTACTTTATTTATCTGTTTCCTACCTCTGATTGGTTCAGATTCTATACTTTGTATTTAGAATCTGACCAAGAGTTTAAAATTGAAAGAAAAAATTAACACAATTCAATGCCTCCCATTCTTGTATTTTTCTCACCTTTAGTAGGCATCATAGCACGGTTTGTGCTAAAAATTTAACACTGGTGCAAAAAAGTTCTTCAGAAAAACATATCGAATCATGTGTGGAGTTTCTGACTCTAATAGTTGTACTCCTAATCCACGTGTTGCTATTAATTATGACTATAGCACTTCCAAAAAGAACAATTATACAACTAAACCTCTAACTTTCGATGGAGACTCTACTGAGTTTGAATGGTGGAAGAGCAAGGTGTACACTCATACCATATGTCTTGATGATGAGTTATGGGATATTCTGGAAGATGGCATTGATATTTCAATCAATGGAGTTGGAATGGTGTCTAACAGATATACTCTCACACCTACTCAAAAAAAAAAGACTTATAGAAAACATTTTAGCGTTAGAGGCATCTTGGTTGATGCTTTACCTCACTTATAGTACAACAAGATCATTGATAAATCAACTATTAATACAATTTTTTAATCCCTATGTGATACATATGAAGGGAACCAACAAGTTAAGGAAGCTAAGGTTAACCTTCTGGTTCAACAATATGAGTTGTTCAGAATGAAGGAGGATGAAAACGTTGAAGCCGTGTTTTCTAGGATTAAAATTCTTTTGTCTGGACTTCAGGTTCTGAGCAAGAGCTACACTACCTCCGATCATGTCAAGAAGATTCTTAGAAGTCTTCTTGTCAGATATAAACCTAAATGACAATTATTCAGGAGGCTAAAGACTTAAACATATTAAGTCTTGAAAGTCTTATCAACAATCTCCTGAGCCATGAGATGAAGCTCAAATAGAGATGAGCTTTTCAAGAAGTCAAAGTCTCTAGCTTTGAAATATGTTGTTAAAACTGCAAAGGCTCGTCAATTTTAGGACTCTGAATAAGCTTCTCATGTAGAAGTTCTGAAGAAGACTCAGATGATGAGGAGATGGCATTTATCATTAAAAGATTTCAATACTTGACAAAGAAGAGCAAGATATTCTCTGGTAGAAGCAATGGCTTCAGAGGACGGACTTCAAGAGAAAATAAGGATCATCAGAAGGGATGCTTCAATTGCAAGAAGCCTGGTCACTTTATTGCTGACTGTCTAGAACTGCAAAAGGACAACTCAAAGAAGGAAAGCTTTCAGAAGGATTAATTCATAAACATGTTCAAGAGTAGTATCATGGCATCATGGGATGAACTTGAGAGTAAAGAAGTCTCTAAAAGGATGAAGAGCAAGCCAACATTTCTTTGATGGCTCTTACATCTTCTGAAGCAGAACCTGACTCAAATTCTAGTTCATATTCTAAAGAAGAAGATGAGGTATTCAAAACTATCTTGTTTTGATTTAATTACTTTCATTCAAGAACTTATGGATCGGTGTCAAGAGAAATCCATACACATGAAAATATTGAAAAAGAAATACGATATTTTGAAGGAAAAATTAAATTATGTTCAAAGTAAAAAAAGAAGCCCTAGAGAAAAAATCACATTGCTCTAGTAAAAGAAGTGTCTGATAAACCCTTCGATGAGCATGAAATGGATTTTCAGGAGTTTATCATAAATGGTTTAAATTGAAATAGACTTGCATCCATGATTTATGGTGTAAGTAGAAGCAAAGGGGAAGGTCTTGGTTACTCCAAAAAATATTGCAATCCAAGGTTTGAAACCTTGAGTAAACCAACATATCCTTCTTCTTCAAGCTCTTCTCAGAAGGGGCTTGACACTTATTTTACCTGGTGCTGAAAATGCAAAGGTTATGAAGTAGTAAGAACCTAAAGTTGTTGAGTCAAGGGTTCTGAAGAAACTAGAACCTGGGATTCTAAAGTCAAGGGTTATAAAGAAACCAGAAACTAAGACTCTAAAGTCAAAGGTTTTGAATAAATCAGAATCTAAGACATCAAGAGATAAGGTTTTGAAAGGTTCAGAACCTAAGGCCAAGATCCATTCAAGACAACAAACTTTTAAATCAAAAGTATTTAATGATCTTAAGCCTTATCATATGAGAGAAAAAGGTATAAAATGAGAGGAAACTTGTCAAAACTAACCTTAAAGGACCCATAAGACTACGGTACATAAATTTCAAATTATTTTTACTACAAATATGCTTCAAGGAAGAAGCAAGGCAACAATTATGGTACCTGGAAAATGGCTGCTCATGACATATGATAAGAGAAAAATATATGTTCCAAACCCTAACTCTGAAATAGGGAGGAATTATGGGATTTAGAGGAAACCATAAAGGAAATATCATTGGTATGGGTACTATTGGTAACTCATCTATCTCAATTAATAAAGTTTGGCTTGTAGATAGACTAAAATATAACCTACTGAGTATTGTTGGCCATAAGGTGGTAGTAACCTCGAGAGTTATCTTGGCATCAGCTTGCTTGGATGCAGCGTGACGGCAATTGACGCTATGGGGTACCTTAGAAGTTTGGTCTTGGACTCACCTTGCCAACACAGGGTTCACGCACTCGCACAATCCACCGCCCATCCGAGCGTCAGGTATATCCTATCAACAATACCTAGTGCTAGTTTACAAACATTAGTAGTGTCATCTGCTTCTCTTTTGTTTTCTTTTGAGTTTATGCGTGACTTAAACTACTTCCTCCTTTGTTGAAAGATCTGCGGTGCCGGTAACTCAGTAGGTGTGTCATGATGAAGTTTCCGACAGCCGCGGTTTATACAAGCATTGTGAAGCAACTACAAGGCCTGTTGTTTGAATACATGGCATAGGTATACCTTGTGGGGAAGAAATGGGATGACCGGGCTGAATTCGTCTTGGAGGTAACTGTTGCATTTGTGGATGAATTTGAGGATGAGGTTACTGATGTTTTGTTGTTTTCTTCCATTTTGCAGTTTATAATGTTGTTGTTCAACGGAGGATTATCATGGCAGCAGTGGCGGCGGCGCACTGTATACACAAATTTCTCAGAGCATGCAAAAATCCGGACTAAAATCAGTGCTGGAAGCCCAAAACAAAACAAGACCAAATGATGCGCTTATTCAAACCTCCTAACCCCTTTCTTCACGTTTCACTGTAGCTCTTCACATGAAAACTCAAAGCTGAAGTCACCCACGGAGCCGAAGAGGTAGCTTAATTGATGTCATGACGGCTCATGAGGTTGGGATGTTTCTTTTGAACACAGGTACATCCACATTTGAAGAACATAATGAGTACGACACGAGGTAGTATCGGTAATTGCAAAATTAACTTTATCAAAGCTTTGTTGGCAGGTTTGGGATGTGAGCTTGGAGAGAAGAGCACGAAGGTTTGTCGTAGGCTTTAGTTCATGGTTGGAGTTTACCCTTTGGCAAATAGAAATCGTAGCTTGATTCACAGGTATTGCACGCTGGAGATTCCTCATGAGCATACTTTTGTATATTATGGCATAATGTTAGATTTTGATGTTTTAAACGAAACAGTGTTTTGATCTTCACTTGTTTGTTGCAGGATTCAAAATTGGGTAGAAGCCTCGGTTGGTGATGGCGTGTATTAGACCCCTTGCAATGGTCACTTGTCTCTGGCAGCCGTTATGGCTCGAGATTCAACTCGATCCTCTTTAATAGCTACTTCAGGATTATGCAAACACTCCCTTTGTCATGGCCCGGTAAATCATCGAAGCCCGTTCGTATAACCTGTGTGGTTCCAAACATCTGAACAAATGGCGTTTTTCTCCTGATATATATAAAAAATGTACTGTTGGGTTTTCTTTATGCAGAATATTGATGCGGTTCCTTTGGTAGCGGGACGTATGTTGAGATATTTGGGGCATTTTCAGCTTATTAGCAACGAATCCAATTCAAATCACATACATAGGTTTGGTGCTAGAACCTTCGTTTTAAAATATCACCCTTCTTTGGCTGGCTGATTTGGTCCTTATACCTCCCTATTGCTTGCAGGTGAGGAACAATCCTGGCGGCTAGAAATCCCCTGTTTTAGCTTGGAGTCAAATCAATTCTGCAGTTCCAAATGAGAGGAAGTCGACTCAAAGCGAGGAGTCTAAGTGTCCCGCTCAGATGCGCTCGAATACTTGCGAAATGGTCTTGGCTTCTGTGAGCAGCAGTTGGTGATAGCGGCAATGTTCATGGCGTCATGACCGACTTTAAACACTATGGAATCTTTCTCTGTTCGTTCATTTCAACTGGGTTTACTTATCTACTTGTGACAGAAAAGCGGATAAGAATAAAATGAAAGCCTCCTAGTTAGCTGGCCAAGTCTTCATTGAAATTTATTCATTTCGGTTATAAATATAATGACTTGGTCGTTTGGCTTCTTGAATCTGGCTACTATAATAACTTATTGAATTTTCTTTTAAGGGAATCAAACTTTGTGTATACTTCCGTGGGAAGATGGTTCAGGATCCACATCTTGGTATTAAAATGTCTTGTGGTATTAAAATGTCTTGAGGTCAAATTCCGCTTGCTTATCCGTGATAAGGAACATCCTTGAGTAAAATTTAAACATACTTAGAACTTGGATGTGGCGTCCTTGAATTGCATAGAACTTGCATATCCTTCGAATTACATAAAACCTGCATATCATGAAGATGAAAATTGCAGTATGAATTTTAATGAGATCCTTGCTTTGAACTTACTAGAGTTTGCAACCCCGCATTCAAATCCTCTTAGCCTCTAAGACACTGGTTTGAAAAAAATAAAGACAAGGGTGCCAGAGTCGTTGGACGTTATAACCACATGAATACTGAGATTAAAAACATATAAGAATTCCCCATGCTCTTATAACTCGGGTGGTTAACTTGAATCTCGTATCCTTGAACTTGTAATGGATCCTTCTACAGACTTGAAGTTGGTCTAAAAATGTGAACTCCCAATTTGCGTCCTCTTTAATCCATAATTTACGATGCCAGAACACATGAGAGACCTTGAACTCGTCGCTCGAAAAAACTGAGTATTTAATACTTTGGATGGAGACTTGCTTTTCCACGAAGAATCCTGAGGAACCTTCTGAGCTTGGGGATATGCCGGGAAAATTATACCTACATAAGTTGGTTAGTCGCAATAAACGCACACACATAAGTAAAATAAAGCACACAAGAAAATGAACAAATAGGTGGGATCTTAAGGTCAAAAATTAGGGTGCGACAGATGCCCCTATTTAAGTTTCTTCTATCCGGAGATATGAAGATTGAAATCTTCGTCTCGACGAGATAGGAGGGATTTAAATACCAACATTGCACGAATTTTTGGCCCTGAGAAACCACCGAATGCAAATGATATGCAATGATATGAAAATGCAAGACAGGCGGGTCTGTGAGGGAACAATGTCATAGGAGAAAACTAGGCACAACACACGCTTTTAAATGTTATCTTGAAACAGATTAATTTGGTAATGGTGGTGTGCTCTACAATTGAATAATTCTTGCAAACCTTGAATCATCTGGGGTCTCTGATCGAAATAAAAACACGCTTCTCCAAAATCGTTAACTGTTTAAGAACGAAAGAAAAGATGCCTATGGTTTTTAATCTGTACATGTCACGGCCCCTCATAATTTGTATTCTCAAGATGACAAAAATAATTTGAATGTAGGATGATGGCCTTGTATTGAATAATATATCAATGGTGAAGCATGAACTCGTGAAGTATGGCCATTTGAAATCATCACTCGGTTATAACTCGGAGCTTCGAATTTCGTACGTTAAAAAATGAAATGCGTGCCAAAGTTAACTTGAACATTGTTACCAAAGATGACTATATAATCTTGAGTTCGAAGCATGAATCTTTCAATGAGGTCCTTAATTGTGAGGTGGTTTTGATAACATGAATATCTGAGGTTGTAACAAATCCTTCCATAGATTTGAAAATGACTTAAGAACGCGAACCTCCGATTCACATCTTCTTGAGTCCTCAACCTTTGAAATTTATGCACCTGCACACACTTGTTAGTGATAACAAACACACACACAAAAGTAAAAGATAGCATGTAAGAAAGCAAACAAAAGAGGTGGGATCTTAAGGTCAAAAATTAGGGTGCAATAGATGCCCCTATTTAAGTTACTCCTATTCGGAGATATGGAGATTGAAATCTTCGTCTCGACGAGATAGGAGGGACTTAAATACAAACATTGCACGAATTTTTGGCCGTAAGAAGCCACCGAATGCCTATGATATGAGATGAGATGAAAAATGCAAGACAACAAAGGGGGTCTTGTGGAGAAATGGCGCCACAGGGAAGAAACCAAACACGACGCACGGGAAGAACGGGCTCAACAAAGTGAGACTCCACAGGGAAAGATTGACAATCACAAGGTATCTATAACACGTTGTGAAGAACATGTGGGAAGATCCATTGGAAGAATCGACCGTATAGGTCAAATGTAATGATTTCGAGATATTAGCTGGAGAAGTCTACTGTCGAGACTTGTAACTTTAATGGAGAATACTTTTGCCAACGTATATATTGTTAAAACTTGTAAGGAATCTACTGTCGAGATTCTATGTTGAAGTTGCTGGAGATATACTTCTGTCGAAGTCTTTTGGAAATTTACTGCCGAGATAAACCAGGGAATGAAATAGAAGTACCTACTGCCGAGGTCTATTGGTAATCTACTGTCGAGATTAGCCAGGAAATGAAATATAAATACCTACTGTTTGTGAAGGCAAAGTATCTACCAACACAAGCGTGCCTCTGGTTTTTGATGATGACAACTTGCTAAGAGATATCCTTCTTTCGTTTAAATCATTCACGCTACTTATGATTCAATTTTTACAATGACGTAATGCACAAAAAGCTGTAGAAATTTATGTTTTTGCAGATTTTTGAACCATGAGCCGACCATACCGTCAGCACACAGTTTCATTCAGTTCACACGGCTCAGCGCATGAAGGTCATGCGTCGACCGTTAACTTGGCGCATGCAGGTTTAAGAATCAGACGGCTCAGCGCATGAAGATCATGCGTCGACCGCTGACTCGGCGCATGACAGTTTGAGTGTCACACGGCTCAGCGCACGCCGACCCTATGGTCGACCGTTCGCGCGCAGAAACAGAAATTCTGCTATGTTTCATTGATCTGTCAACTGTCTGTTTTGTATATTACTATAAATAGCTGTCTTTTCAATTTTAACAAAAACATTTTTGAAAGCATTGTGAGAAAGTGTTCAGGTCAAGAAACGTGAAAGAGGTGCATCAGTGTTCTTCATCTTCATCGTTCAATCAACTCACAAATCCTCAAATTACAGATAATCAATTTTTTGCTGCGGTTTGTGGTTTGCTCGACGGTGATAAGGTTCGAACGCGTGATTGAAGATCCGGTTCGAGTGGAAGCTGGTGCAGGTGTTTCTTGGGAGAAAACCTTTGAGGTTTTACCTATCAAGACTACAGGTTTTGAAGGCTTTTGTTACGGAATCGTCGGTTCAACAATCAAGCGAGTGCGAAGGTGATTGATTAGCGGAAGGTTGATCAATCTAGTAGCTAGGGCGTTGAAAGGTTGAAGACGTTCCGGGTTCAATTTGGGTGTGTCTAAGATCAGCCGTGCCGAAGGTTTGATCAACGGAAGAGTTGTCAATAAGGTGGCTGTAATCGGAGGTCATTCACATCAAATTGGAGGACTTGATTCATCTTGAATCAAGGGGCAAGAAGTGGTAGAAATTATCAGCAACATTGAGATTGTTTGTATCAATTGTCTATCGATTCTTGTGTATAACTGTTCTACCAAACAGGTGATATCTATTCAATACATATCTCAATTCTCATTGTAGAATTGAGGGCAGACGTACCCCAACGCGAGGACGACTGGGGGAACTGCCTCATCAAATCTTGTGTTCCTTTATTTTCTGCATTTTCAATTACAGCTTAAAAATTAAGTGATTCTAGAATAAGTGATTTTGTCAAATTGTAGTATTGATTGAGTGAGTTGGTGAAACACTGTTTTTTAACTACTAAGTACAATAGAAATACTGTACTAAGGCTTTTTCAATCACTCATTCAACACAAATATCATTTAAGGTATTTGTGCACACCAACTGTTCGACAAAAGTGCTGAACTAAAATTGCCTTAATTTTGCTGCTAGTTTTGGTGTAATTTTTGATCATTGGAATAAGGAAATAGTACGAGTGAATCACATCTGAGTTTTGCATAAAAGTGTGTAGTGATTTACTATCCGTTATCGTCTTAAATTCATCTGCTTGACGCATATCCGGCTCTCCAATAGTTGTTCGTTTTAGACTATATTTTCCAAGGCCGCTTCCGCATTTGAAAACAATTTTGAAAACCAATTTTATTGGTAGCGCCACTCAAATTTTTAAAAGGGATCTATTCAACCCCCCCTTCTAGATCCGTGCCTTAGTCTAACAAGTGGTATCAAGAGCTCCGGTTCTCCGGTGCTTCAAATACAACATTGATAGAATAATGGCTAACGAACCAAAAGGGGCGTACAATAGAGCTCCCGTTTTTAACGGTGAAAATTATAGCTATTGGAAAGACTGTATGCGGGTGCACATTAATTCCATAGATAGAAAGATATGGAACGTTATTCTCAATGGTCCGATTGAAATAACCATGACAAATGAGAATAACGAAGTTGTGCCAAAGCCCGAAGCACAATGGACCGACGACGATGAGCGAAAGTATAATTACGATTGGAAAGCTAAGAACATTCTAATCTCCTCATTAGGTGTAGATGAATACTACCGTGTATCCCATTGCCCTACGGCTAAAACTATGTGGGATGCACTACAAATTGCCCATGAGGGGACAAACGATGTTAAGTTGGCTCGAATCAACACTCTTATACAAGAGTTTGATCTTTTTTTCATGGAGCAAGGGGAAACCATTGCTGACATGCAAAAGAGATTTACTCATCTCATAAACAGATTACATTCACTAGGAAGACCTATTTCCAATGATCTTGCTACTAATAAAGTTTTGAGATGTCTTAGCAGGGAATGGCAGCCGAAAGTGACCGCCATCAAAGAGGCAAATGATCTTACGGTATTAGACCTGACTACATTGTTTGGCAAACTACAAGAGCATGAACAGGTACTCTTGAGTCTTGACCAACATGAAAGGAAAGAAAAGAAGGACAAAGTAAAGATGAGTGAAAAAAAGTCCATAGCTCTTAAGGCTTCTTCCTCGAAGTCTAAAGCAAAAGAGCAAAGTGATTATTCTTCAAGCGACGACGAAGAAGAAGACATAAATGAGGACATGGGGCTGTTCGTCAAACGGTATAACCGGTACGTGAGAAAGAACGGCATCCAACATTCGGAGAAGAACCTGGTAAATTTCCGAAGGCAATCAAGGTTCTCCAAAGATGACAATCAAAAAGGCAAAAAGACTAGAGGAACGTGCTATAAATGTGGAAAGCCCGGTCACTACAAACCGGACTGTCCAATGAACAACAAGGGAAAAGAAAAGGAACAATCGAAGTCACATAAGAGAGCATCAAAGCCTAGGAGGGCGTACATCGCGTGGGAAAGCGACAGTGATTCTTCCTCCTCTAATGAAAGCTCTAGTGATGAAGAAGAGTCCGTGAATCTATGTCTCTCCGCAAATCAGAAAAAGAAAAAGAAACAGGTACGTCACTCTAGATATAATATGTCATCTAATATGTCTCATTCCGAATTACAAACCGCATTCGATGTTTTACACAAGGAAGCAACTGAAGCCTTTAAGAAACTTGCTTCTAATAGAAGAATTTTTACATATTTAGAGCACAAAGTCTTAGAGTCCGAAAAGAAATTAGAGGACCTTAAGGCTTCCATTGTGAAAGATAATGAATCGGATTGTAAGGACAATAGTAATCCTTTCAACTTTGGTTGTGATACTTGTCATATTTGGCAAGGTGAGGTTAGAAACCTTAAGGCCAAATTAGACAAGGCACTTGAACCTAAAATTACATTTGCAATCGATAAAAAGGATTTTAGAAAAAGTATGATAAACCCATATCAAAAATATGCATATGTAATTAGGGATCAAGCAAGTGAAAGTGATTCTAATGTCGACTTTGTATGCTTTTACTGTTGCAAGAAAGGCCACTCCATTGGTAAATGTCGATTTAGGAGATTTCTTGTTCCTAAAGGCATCTACCAATGGTTGCCCAAACGCAACCGTCTTGTCGCTAACCTATTAGGACCCAATATGCCATTGGGTACCTCCCTTTTCTAAGTTATATTTTGACAGGTGAAATGTGTCGAGTCCACCGAGAGAAGATGGGTTCTTGATAGTGGGTGCTCAAGGCACATGTCTGGAGACATATCCTTATTCATAGACTTCGTGGCTAAGAAGAAAGGGTATGTAACATACGGTGATAACAACCGCGGAGCGATACTAGGTAAAGGTAGTATAGGTAATCCCTCCTCTACTACAATTTCCGATGTGTTGCTTGTCGAAAACCTTAAACATAATCTCCTTAGCATTAGCCAATTATGCGACAAAGGTTACAATGTTTCCTTTTCAAAAGATTGCTGCAAAATTGTGCATGAAAGTGATAAGAAGAATGTGTTTATTGGTTTTAGAGTAAAGCATATAGGATTTATAATAAAAGATTACTAGCTGTTGAAGAGTCTGTGCACGTTACGTTTGATGAGTCCTATCCGAGAAATGTCGGAAAGGATAGTGTTGTTCATGGTGCAGGTACATCCACAGAAGACATACTCAAAGGTGGCGAAACGGGGATTGATCAACCCGATAGAGTCAAAATTGAGGAGGATAAGGATGCACACCATGAGGTAACTGAGGAAGCTCATCCGCCTACAAACGATGATCTCCCTCAAGCTTGGAAGTCGTGTAAAGATCATCCAACTGACAATATTCTCGGAGACATCACAAAGGGAGTCACCACTCGATCTAAGCTAAGTAACTTTTGTTATCACTTCGCTTTCGTTTCACAAATAGAGCCTAAAAACCCCAAAGAGGCCCTACTCGATGAGCACTGGTTTTTATCGATGCAAGAGGAACTAAATCAGTTTAAAAGAAACGAGGTATGGGACCTTGTCCCTCCTCCGCGAGGCCATCGAGTAATCGGCACCCGATGGGTGTTTAGGAACAAGTTGGACGAAAACGGGGTAATAACCCGTAATAAAGCGAGATTGGTCGCTCAAGGGTATAACCAAGAGGAAGGCATCGACTATGAGGAAACTTATGCGCCGGTTGCCCGACTCGAGGCTATACGCCTTTTACTCGCCTTTGCATGTGCAAAGGATTTTAAGTTATTTCAAATGGATGTTAAAAGTGCGTTCCTTAACGGTCACATAAATGAAGAAGTATATGTGTCTCAACCTCCCGGTTTTGAATCTCATGAATACCCTGAACATGTTTACAAGTTAAAAAGAGCTTTATATGGTCTCAAACAAGCTCCTAGAGCTTGGTATGAGCGACTAAGTAAGTTTTTACTTAATCAGGGGTACTCACGAGGAAAGGTTGACACTACACTCTTCATTAAACGTCAAGGAAAGCACTTGATTTTGGTGCAAATCTATGTTGACGATATTATATTTGGATCCACTAACATGAATCTCGTGAGAGAGTTTTCTGACCTCATGCAGGGCGAATTCGAGATGAGTATGATGGGGGAGCTCACATACTTCCTCGGCCTGCAAATTAAACAACTCCAAGAAGGGACATTCGTGAGCCAAACAAAATATTGTTTGGACTTGATCAAGAGATTTGACATGGCAAAATCCAAGGCCATAGACACCCCAATGCCTACATGCGTAAATTTGGATAAAGATGAAAATGGCAAGGACGTAGAGGTAAAACGATATAGAGGTATGATTGGTTCACTTCTCTATCTTACTGCGTCACGTCCTGATATTATGTTTAGTGTGTGCATGTGTGCACGATACCAATCATGTCCCAAAGAATCCCACCTAAAAGCTGTTAAACGAATTCTTCGATACCTGTCAGGTACCCCGAAGTATGGATTGTGGTATTCTAAGGGTAGTGATTGCTCGTTGGTAGGTTACTCCGATTCCGACTTTGCCGGGTGCAAATCGGATAGGAAAAGCACTAGTGGTACATGTCATTTGTTTTCAAACTCCTTGGTTAGTTGGCATAGCAAGAAACAAGTTTCAGTTGCTTTATCAACGGCCGAGGCGGAATACGTTGCCGCTGGTAGTTGTTGTGCTCAAATTCTGTGGATTAAGCAACAACTACTAGATTTCAATCTTAAACTTGAACGTATTCCTATCCTATGTGACAACACTAGCGCTATTAAACTTACCAAAAATCCCGTATTACACTCTCGCACTAAACATATAGAAATTCGACACCATTTTCTTAGGGACCATGTTGAGAAAGGTGATGTTGTATTTGAACACGTTGACACTAAAAACCAACTAGCGGACATTTTCACAAAGCCGCTAGCAACGGAACCTTTCTTTCATATCCGCCGAGAACTTGGCATCCTCGACATTTCGGAACGGGAATAATATTTGCTGATGTTATCTTATTTCATTCAAATAATCATGCTGTTGTACTTCTAACAACTTGATATTCGTGTAAGTATAAGTATGTTGTGTATCAAGCAAATCAGGCATCAAGGTGATATTGTTCTTTCTCTCTCTCTTTGTTTGATAATCCTGTTGATCTCAAATCATATCGCTTATACTACGCTAAATTTGTATGACATCTACTGCATATGTATATAGATATTTTTTTTCTTATATGTCATGACATCATTTTTGCATAGCATGTACCTCTGAATATGGTAAAATACAAAAATCTGCTGTTTGTTGCATATTGAGTCGACCATAACAGGGCAGCGGTCGGCGCACCCTGTTAACTTTTGTATCTGGTGAAAAATCTGAAGCATGCGTCGACGCATGCAGAAGCTACCGTCGACGGCTCGCGCAAAAACCCAGTTTTCCTGATTACTTGACGGTTCAGTTTTTTTTGGGCAGTTACACTTGCATTTATCTTCATTACTAGAAACCCACACCTACTACCCCTACTAACTCTCTTCATCTCCTCACATTTTCCAATCAAACCCTAATCCTTACATTAAACAAGGGTTATCTCTCTCCTTCTTCTCAAAATTCAAAATCCTTCATCTCAAAACTCTTCATTCTCCATCACATTGGTAAAGAGTTCCTTGTACCCACAAAACTATACCCATGGCTTCTTCCTCTAGACCTACAAGAAAGAGATCAAGAGGGTCAACCTCCGGAACAGTGCCAATCACTGCAGAATCCCTGGTTCATCCGTCTCGTCGGGAAAACTTTAACAAAGACATTGGTAAGAGGAAAGTGGTTCGACAACACGCCTTCTATGAACTGGTTGCTGAACGCATGCATCTGGGTGAGTTCATGAACTTTCTTACTTATCATGGTGTTGAACGATTTGTTGAATGCAATGTACAATATAGCGAAGATCTGGTGCGTGTCTTTTACTCTGAATTGAATGATAAATTTCACGGAGAAAACTTTCATTCCCATATTGGAACAACTCAAGTGACTGTAAATACTGAATTCTGGAGTAAGTATTTTGATATGTCTGTAGAGGATGGTGAACCTCCCCTAGCCGAAGTGACCGATTCTAAAACTCTTGAAGGTTATGAGTATAACAAAGCACTGAATAATATGCTCAAGAGGCCTTATCCGGAGCACATTGTAAACAGTGCGGCTTTTCCGAGGTCCGTCACATCCGGAAAACTCAGATCATTTCCAAGGATCCTTCAATGGATTGTGGCGCGCATTCTGCGGCCTAAACAAGGTGGTTTGTCAAGAGTCGAACAAGCTGAAGTGCATCTCATCCATATACTAGGTCACGGCATTAAAATTAACTGGCCGTACTATATTACAAGCCGGATGTATGAACTAAGAGACTCCAAGCGAGGCACCGCGCTCGCCTATGGCTCATTCATTCAGGAAGCTTTAAACTCTGCAGGTATCAATTACCCGTCTTTTCCGTATACTCCAATTTCTTCCGATAAAGAGTTCAGTTCAAAGGTCTTTGCTATGATGGGATATGTGTGGGATCAGTCGCTCAAAAAGTACAGATTTTATCGGCGCTCAACCATGGCTGCAGCTGCCTCCTCGAGTGAAGAAAGTGCTGATGAGTCAGAGGGTGGAGAAGATGAAGAAGCAGAAGGAAGCTCAAGTGAAGATGAAGACAATCAAGGTGACAATGCAGGAGAGGCACAAGAAACCGCTGATGAGACTCAGCTGGACCACGATATTAATGAAGGTCATCAACCATACGTGCCTTCTGAAAACTATCAACAAACATATCAAGATGACAATCAACACAATAACTGGTCTGCCTACTCAAACCAACAGGAAAATGAGGATGAGGAGAATAACCAAGGCTGGGGTGAATGGCAATACACCGGGTGGACCACCCTTGGCAAATTCTATCAGCCGTATCAACCAAGCACTGCAGACCCACCTTCTCCTCAACAACCGTCAAACAATTCGGAGATTTTAGAAATGATGCAGTCGATGCAGTTGGAACAGCGAAATTTTATGACCAATATGCAGGAACATCAGCAAAAATTCATGAGGGATCAAAATGAAAGAATGGCACAAATTCGTTCTGAACTGCATAACCAAAATGAACGGATCAGTGGAATGTCGACTCAGCTGGACGCTCGATTCGAGACTCTAACTCACTGTCATCAAGCTGAAGAGCGCGCCATTGTCGACAGTCTTGACTTTTTGAATAACATCACAGAAGAATTTACTGATCTAGCTCATCCCCAACGCCATCCTCATTACTATGACAGGCGTGGTCGTGGTCGCGGACGTGGACGGGGCTATTAGCATGCGCTCATATGTCATTTGTTGTTTCCTGTTTTGGCTTGCATTCATTTTGTTTGTTGTGTTTTGCTTTTCTGCCCAAACTCACTATGATTGTTGCTTACTTCTATGTTGCTATCATGACATTTTTGTGGTTCTGTAATCTATTAACTGTTATCTCCATCGTATGTATAACTGTTGTTTACTTCTCATCTGTTGGTATCTCATTTATGCATGATTCAATGTGTTGTTATTGTGTCACGAGTTTACCTCTTTTTGATGTTGTCAAAGGGGGAGAACCGAGCAGTAGATAGACGATGATTACGACCGCTATAATTGTAAAAGAAAGGGGGAGCATACCTATACCTATCACGTGTTGCGTAACAGTAGGTTGCCATCATCAAAAAGGGGGAGAATGTGAAGGCAAAGTATCTACCAACACAAGCGTGCCTCTGGTTTTTGATGATGACAACTTGCTAAGAGATATCCTTCTTTCGTTTAAATCATTCACGCTACTTATGATTCAATTTTTACAATGACGTAATGCACAAAAAGCTGTAGAAATTTATGTTTTTGCAGATTTTTGAACCATGAGCCGACCATACCGTCAGCACACAGTTTCATTCAGTTCACACGGCTCAGCGCATGAAGGTCATGCGTCGACCGTTAACTTGGCGCATGCAGGTTTAAGAATCAGACGGCTCAGCGCATGAAGATCATGCGTCGACCGCTGACTCGGCGCATGACAGTTTGAGTGTCACACGGCTCAGCGCACGCCGACCCTATGGTCGACCGTTCGCGCGCAGAAACAGAAATTCTGCTATGTTTCATTGATCTGTCAACTGTCTGTTTTGTATATTACTATAAATAGCTGTCTTTTCAATTTTAACAAAAACATTTTTGAAAGCATTGTGAGAAAGTGTTCAGGTCAAGAAACGTGAAAGAGGTGCATCAGTGTTCTTCATCTTCATCGTTCAATCAACTCACAAATCCTCAAATTACAGATAATCAATTTTTTGCTGCGGTTTGTGGTTTGCTCGACGGTGATAAGGTTCGAACGCGTGATTGAAGATCCGGTTCGAGTGGAAGCTGGTGCAGGTGTTTCTTGGGAGAAAACCTTTGAGGTTTTACCTATCAAGACTACAGGTTTTGAAGGCTTTTGTTACGGAATCGTCGGTTCAACAATCAAGCGAGTGCGAAGGTGATTGATTAGCGGAAGGTTGATCAATCTAGTAGCTAGGGCGTTGAAAGGTTGAAGACGTTCCGGGTTCAATTTGGGTGTGTCTAAGATCAGCCGTGCCGAAGGTTTGATCAACGGAAGAGTTGTCAATAAGGTGGCTGTAATCGGAGGTCATTCACATCAAATTGGAGGACTTGATTCATCTTGAATCAAGGGGCAAGAAGTGGTAGAAATTATCAGCAACATTGAGATTGTTTGTATCAATTGTCTATCGATTCTTGTGTATAACTGTTCTACCAAACAGGTGATATCTATTCAATACATATCTCAATTCTCATTGTAGAATTGAGGGCAGACGTACCCCAACGCGAGGACGACTGGGGGAACTGCCTCATCAAATCTTGTGTTCCTTTATTTTCTGCATTTTCAATTACAGCTTAAAAATTAAGTGATTCTAGAATAAGTGATTTTGTCAAATTGTAGTATTGATTGAGTGAGTTGGTGAAACACTGTTTTTTAACTACTAAGTACAATAGAAATACTGTACTAAGGCTTTTTCAATCACTCATTCAACACAAATATCATTTAAGGTATTTGTGCACACCAACTGTTCGACAAAAGTGCTGAACTAAAATTGCCTTAATTTTGCTGCTAGTTTTGGTGTAATTTTTGATCATTGGAATAAGGAAATAGTACGAGTGAATCACATCTGAGTTTTGCATAAAAGTGTGTAGTGATTTACTATCCGTTATCGTCTTAAATTCATCTGCTTGACGCATATCCGGCTCTCCAATAGTTGTTCGTTTTAGACTATATTTTCCAAGGCCGCTTCCGCATTTGAAAACAATTTTGAAAACCAATTTTATTGGTAGCGCCACTCAAATTTTTAAAAGGGATCTATTCAACCCCCCCTTCTAGATCCGTGCCTTAGTCTAACACTGTTGAGGTCTACTGGTAATCTACTGCCGAGATTAGCCAGGGAACGAAATATAAATACCTACTGTCGAGGTCTACTGGTAATCTACTGTCGAGATTAGCCAGGGAATCAAATATGTTTGAATAAACCTCCCCGAGCGTCATGGTCTGGATGCCATGAGCTGGTCTCAGTTTCTGATGTAAAACCTCCCCGAGCGTCATGGTTTGTTTGCCATGAGCTGGTCTCAGTCCTGCCTGAAAGGATGAAAACTCGTGGGAGTATCTTCACAGGGGATTGAAAATGTTGTAGATTCTAGAATCATTGTAGACTTTCGGCTGTAAGCCATAATGTACTGAGAGTTTGTAAAATTTCACCAGGGATTTTTAGGAGAGATTGAGCCGGTTGAATTGTAAAGTATGTCTTCTCAAATAAAGAAAGACTAATGTGATAAACTTCCTCAACTTCTCTGGGGAGATGTCGCTTGATGGAAATAAACTTGTGTGATGAATTCGCTGGGGAATGCATTTCTGAGGAGTATCTTTGTTGTAGCTGTAAAATATGTATCCTTGTAGTGTAAATTCTCAACTAAATAGAAATATTTGTAATGTCTTCAACGCATTTCTCTGGTAGATTTCTGGAGGAATACTTTTTTTGATGAATGGATAATCCTGATAAATCCACTAGGGATGGACAGATTATCTTGAAGGGACTGTCATTCGTCGTTTTGAAGGGAATCCTGATCAAAACGAGTTGCTCAAATAAAGAGGATGTTGCAGTCCAGATATAAATTGGTGAGAAGCTTCTGATAACGCTGTTAGAGAAATATCCGTCTTCAATAGTTATCTTAATAAAAACCCTTATTGGGGAGTTAAGTGCGAAATAAATGCAGACTTAATCCACAATCAAAAGTTGGAGATGTCCACAATGTGATTGTCAAGGACTGAAGTTCAATTCAAGAAATAACTGAAGAGAAACTGTCAAGCAAGACCCAACCATCGAGGTGTGAACTCAAACGGGATTTAACTAAAACAACCGTCTTCCACGAGGATCGAACTCTGTGGGGAAATAGAAGCATTGCGCTTTTTCTGCCTAGGGTTTACAACACTACTTGAAGGAGAAGACATACCCAGTCACTCAGGGATAAACACGACCAAAGAGACAGAACAAACAAAAACAAAGATGCAAGAATGCATATGCCATGCTATCTATCTATATGTTATGTGTATGCCAATGTTGACAAAACAAACGGACAAAGGAAACCAGAGATGAAATAATCATCTCGAAGCAAACATCTGGCCAATCTTCAAAGATAGAAGTATCACTGGAGATAGGTGGAGAACCAAATACGGGATCACACTCCTGCTTCAGGGCTTCAATAACTTCCTCTTGGGGAATGGAGAACATTCCACTTGGAGACGTAACATCTTGATAAATCTTGATTATCCTGTTGAAGATGAGAATGAAGATCTACCAAGGGTGGATCAAACTCATAGTTGTAGAGACTTCATGGATAAAATAAATATCCGCCTTAGTGGAGAGATTCAAATTGGAGTTGTAGATGGAGATACCCGAATCAAGATTTCACAGGGGATAAAACAAATATCCACTTCGATGGGGAAACCCTTGTCATCATGGTTGTTGAAAATGTCGGAGTCGAAACTTCAATAGGGATGAAATAAACATCCGCTTTGCTGGAGACAATCGGCATTGCAATAGATCCAATGAGTAGTAAAACACGTACACTTCATTAGGAAGGTGAAGTTGGGGAGGATCCACTGAGGATTAAAGTAATACCCACTTCATTGGGGAAGTGAAGTTAAACAGATCACTGGGAATTCTCAAGTTACCAACTAGAGATTTCTTGCATCGAAAAGATTTACAGGGAAATGTCATGACCATTTGGAGTAAAATTCACTGGGGGACATGAAGAATGTTGTGTGTTGAGGAATTGTAATGGTAGTCGCCATTTAAACAATAGGTGTAGATGCCCCAAGTCATGTGGTTATGAGAAGAAGTCATTCTGAGAGGATTTTACAGAAAACATGGCGTCCCATTATTTTCAAACTCTCTGAGAGATTCGTCGAATCTCGACGTAACTGGCTCTGATCGACGGTATCATGACTGAGTCTTCAAAAATAGCTCTTTAGGTGAAGTCAAACTTGCACAAAATAACCACTTGGAAATAACTTGCCCCAGGTTAGCAGAATCTTCAAATTCCAATAGAACAAACATAATGTTGATGCTCGCATACAAAACTTTCTATGACCTTGGCAAAGATCAACACGTATGAAATGTTAATTCTGAAACCGTTAATGCAACATATATGTTTGTCTTGAAGTTTTAGAAAGAGATATCCCAATAACTGGTGACCGAAATCACTAGTTAGGATATAAATTAATTTTTATAAAGCTAACGAAAATTGAGCATAACTCAATAGGAGTCAGGAAACGTTATCTCATCGAGTATGC
This sequence comes from Lathyrus sativus, assembly GCA_963859935.3. Taxonomy (NCBI): domain Eukaryota; kingdom Viridiplantae; phylum Streptophyta; class Magnoliopsida; order Fabales; family Fabaceae; genus Lathyrus; species Lathyrus sativus. The sequence continues at coordinate 541,135,925 of OZ012739.1, read as the reverse complement.
TTTCGAAGTAAACCTTACTTCAATTAGGACTTTAGAAGGGATGTATCTGGGCTTAGTTTACGATTGGTAAAACAAAGGAAATAAGGGTCAAAGCTTATGTACCCGCCCATTTTTGAAAAAATGTTCACTTTTTTGAAAGGTTTTAAGTGTTCAATCGAGCTGACTGAAAAATTTCATGCCCCAGGTTTAAAAATGAGGTTGGAAAGGGTTAAAAAGGATTTAACTTCCTTATGTATTTGGTGTTTAGGAGGTTTGAAACAATGCCTTACATCATCAGTAGGTTTTATTCGAAAGCATACATCAAGAGACCTTGCGTTTTACTTCGTCATTCTCCTTCCAATTCTTCACCAAAGTGAAAAAATTGGGTAAAGTCGGCATTATAAAATTATGAAAAACATTTTAAGAGTGAATACGAATGGATTTCTTCAAGACAAACACTTATTGCACTACTTATTCAAAATGACATGTTCTTACATGCCAATTATGCTTTTAATCAAAGAAATGAAACACATAAGCAAATGAAGTAAATAGCTGATGGGCCCTTCTCAGTATCTCCTAGAGTTTTCACTTATATCAACGTAACGGGGTTCCATTCACGACCGGGCTTCCTCCTTTGAAGGTTAGCACTTCCTCATCAATCATTTCTTGGACTTTCTCTTGAAAAACTTTGCATTCTTCAATCGAATGCCCCAACACTCCATCATGAAATTCACAGCTGGCGTTTGAGTTGAACCACGATGGATGAGACTTCATGATTCTAGTCTTTCTGGGTGTCATCATTGAGTTTCTAGTAAAATAAGACCATAGCTGACAGTAAGTCATTGGGATAAGATCAAACCAGCGAGTTTCTTCTTTCGAAATACTCAGAGGCATCTTTTGGTTCTGACATTGTCTTCGAACTCGGTGATCCTAATGTTGATCTGGAGAAGTTAATCTTCGTCTATGAGGTAGTCGCTGCTTGCGTCGAGCAGGCGCTACATACTGATGTTGAGGATGAGGTACCGAAATCGGATCTGGCAGGATTTGAGAGGAATTCCGAACTGCATTAACACCAATGCTTCTTTCCTCTAGGGAACCATCAACTGGAATTTCTTCCTTAGCTTGGCCATTCAAGCTATCCTGAATTCTTCCATTTTTTAGCGCATTCTCGAGGTTTACTCCAACTTCCACAATTTTGGAGAAATCTAATGGCACAACACCTACCATTCTATCATAATAAGAGTCTGGTAGCGTTCTTAGGAACATCTTGGTTAAATCTTTCTCTGGAAGTGGTGGACGAACTTGGGTTGCCAACTCTTTCCATCACTGAGCATATTCCTTGAAAGATTCATCATCATTCTTACTCATTCCTTCTAGTTGATCACCGTCTGGAGCCACGTCCAAATTATAATTGTATTGCCTCACGAAAGCATCGACTAAGTTTCTCCAAGACTGAATACGGTTCCTTTGTAGCTTCATATACCATATCAAGGATGCCCCAGATAAGCTTTCTTGAAAGCAGTGCATCATCAATTCGTCATCGTCAACATAAGCAGCCATCTTTCGACAAAACATCGTCAAATGGTATCTTGGACAACTAACACCCTTATACACTTCAAAGACAGGCATCTTGAACTTCGGAGGAATAATTACACCTGGAACTAAACATAAGTCATGAGCATCCAAATCAGATGCATCAACTCCTTTCATCATTTTCAATTGCTCTTTGAAATCACGAAATTCTTTCTCCATTGCTATAAATCTAGTACGAACATTCTGAGGATTAGGTACAGGCTGTAGAGGTTGGAAAGCTCCTTGTACAGGCTGAAGTTGGGTAGGAACATCTATTTGTTGAACATTGTCGTCAGAGGGAAGATCGAACAACGGATTAGTCACCACTCTGAAGTCAGTCATGGAATTCATATCCTACGTTCTCTTTACTATCCTTTAGTGGTAGTTCAAGCTTGGTCAGATGTGTTGCACCCTAAAATTTGACCAACCGGTTCTCCTATCTGACTCGTGGTTTAAATTCATATTCGCAAATCAGACGCATGACATTTGTGCATAGACAGAGGATATCAGGGTTATAGCTTGGTTTACGTCTATCAGATATGGCAGATCCAGTCCAGATCATCAGGGTTTTATTTTCGGGAAATTGTGTGCTTCTCAGTGTTTGCAGCTCTCATGGTGGTTTTCGGGATATTCTGATACCAGGGGTTTACTGTTCGATTCGATCTGGTCTCGCGCGCTCTTTTGTGGTGGTCATTTGCATTTGTCTGCATTTTCAGGGTTTAATAGCTTTTGTGGATTTTAAATAGGCTTTAGGATTTTTTTTAGGGATTTAAATAGATTTTTACTTTTTTAAATAGTTTAAATCTCTTTCTAGAATGTTATAAAAATTTTTAAATAGGTTTAATAGTTTTTATCATTTTTAGAATATAATAGATTTTAAAATTGTTTTTAATTGTTTTAGATAATATAGAAAATATTATAGATTTTTCTTTTATGTTAATAGGAATTTTAATAGTTTTTTAAATAGAAATAAATAAAGTTTGTTTTAATATAGTTTTTCTTTTAAATAGATATTATAAACAAATGGTATAGACTTTTATAGAATTTTAATAGAAATTATATAGAAGTTAATTAGAGGTTAATTCGTCTTTTAGATTTAATTAGGGTAATTAGTTTAATATAGAACTTAGTTAGGTGTTAATTCTGTTTTTTAGGGATAATAGAGATAATTAGGGTTTTAATCTTGATTAGGATCTTATTAGGGTTTATCAAGATTAATTAGGATAGATTAGTTTTCAGTTAGTTACAATGTTAATTTGTAGTTAATTAGGTTTAGTGTTAATTAGTCTAATAAGGTTTTAATTAGTTTTAAGTAGGTTTAATTTTTAATTCAGTTTTACAGGTTTTTGATTATCATTCTCATGGGCCCAGGAAGCAGGTTTTTTGAGGCCCATTTCAATTGGCAATCCAGTTTTTGTGCAGTTTTTGGCCAGAAGGTGACACTTGTCACTATAAAGGGGCGCCACACGTTGCACCCAGGACCCCACCACCACACCACTCAGGACTCCCTCTCTCACGGACACGCGTCCCACTAGCCCTCTCCCTCTGCCAACGCATCTCACACGTGTCTCTCCCCTCAGCCACCCTCTGTGCCACTTGTCACGCCTTCAAGCCTCACCGGGACCCTCATCGTCGGCCATGCAGCCGCCGGCCGGACCACTCCCCTCCACCGTAACAGTCGCCGGAGACCGGTAAGGTCGCCGGAAACTGCAAAAAGCTCCAGAATTCATCTCTCTTCTCCGATCTCTATCGATTTTCTCCGATCATGTTCATCATCAATAATCTTCGTATCATTTTCCAGAAAAAGCTCAGGTTTCTCTAGTTCTCAGTTCTTCATCTTCATCAAGAACAACCGGGAGTTCATCTTTCTTCAGAAACTGACCACCACCATCAGTCGTTCTTCGCTTCTTGAATCTTCTCCAGAAAGCATCTTAGACTTAACCAGCAATCGTCAAGATTTTGCATGCAACCTCAAGGACATTCGTCTCAAACTCAACGTGATCGCCACCTTCAGGATCTCAGATTACTCAGCGTCTTCATCACTTTTTTAGAACAACAGCATCGTCATCATCGTTCTTCAACAAGTTCTTAGGAGCCTTACGTTTTTCCAGAAACTCCTTGGTGTTCTTCAACCGCGTCTCAAGAACGCCATCCAAACTTCTTGCTGTTCAAGACTTTCGTTGATCTTCGTCAGTTCTCGAGAGCTCCGTTGAAGGTCGTAACCGCCGCCATGGATCTGTGAAGGTCATCTGAGAAATACGCCTGGGTTCTTCGTGGATCTCGCTTCGTGTCAACACCTCCAGTTTCGCCATCAGCTACTCGTCTCCAGTACTACTCCAGGTTTGTCTTGAATCCCTCCACGTGCTTGTAGCTAGCGGATAGTTTATCTGAGCGTTGGATTTAGAGTTTGAAGCTCGGTGAGAGATGATTAGGTTAGGTTTTAGATTGAAATTTGTGTTGGTGGTTAAGATTTAGGGAAGGTCTTGTTGATTTTGGATAGAAGGAGGTTCGTTTGCAGATTTTGGTGAGAGAGAATTGGAGAGCACCAACGGCGCTAGGGTTTGGGGGAGATGAACAGTGATCAGGGTTGGGGGAAGGGGAATTAGGTTTTGTTAGGGTTCTGATTAGGGCTAGGGCTTGGATGACATTTGGGCCCAAGATCCGTTTTACTGATGCACTCCCCGTTTGCTCTTTCACCCCCCCATGCGTGTGAGAGATAGAATGACTTTGGTCTGGGCTTAAGCCCAAGTGCTATACGCACCCCCCTTGTGCGTAAACCCATTTAAATGAACTTAAAAAACCTGCTGATTGCACCCCCCACGCGTTATTGTTTTTCCTTTTATTTCCCATTGGGTCCTGATGACCTGGGCCCGCGCCCACTTGCTTTTCACACCCCAGGATCAGAGCCCAGCCAGAATTTCAACTTGGGTGCATGCTGTTTGAACCCCCTCCCATTTATTCCAATTTTGTTTTTCTAATTTCTTTTAATATTTTCTTTCCCTTGAAAAATTCATAAGAAAATGAAAACAATTGATTTTTGATTTCTTGTTTTTTCTACCACTTCATATGAATGTCTAGAAACTTAAATAAAAATAAAAATGCCATTTTATTTTTGTTTGCTATTTTTAGCATATTTTCCATTTAAATGACTTTTTTAATATCTTTTAGTGCATGCATATTATTAGAAAATTCATAAAAAATAGTAGATTCGATCAAATAATTCCATTCTTTTTTCTGTAGACTCGTAATTCAATGTAGAATTTTATAGTACAAAAAAATTAGCTTAATCATGCATTTTCATTTTAATTGCATTTTTTGCATTGTTATTGATATTGAATAATTGATTTGTGGCACGTCTGCCTTGCTGATTTTAGTTCTTGCATCTGGTAATGAATTTTGCTCTAATTTTTTAGTATGTTGTACTAGACTAATTCATGTTCCCCATAGATTTTTCATAGTTTTTTTAGAGGTTGACTGATATTGTTTTAGGGTTAGAGAATAGAGACCTCACAACTTGTTGGTACCCCTTGACCCTTCATATATTAGGGATTGTTTAGTAGTCTTAGAAGTTGGCTTAGGCTTTGAGATTTGGTCTTGGGATCATAGAGTCATGTAGGTTTCCCCTAGATTTTTGATAGATTTTTGTAGGGTGTTTTGATATTTTTTGTCTGAGCTTGAGAATAGGAGGAGTCTTGATGGCTTCTGACTTTGAAGTTCAACTGTGGTTGAACTTCAGAGATAGTTTCTTGTGGTTTGAGGATCTGTGGTTTCTTATTGAAGATGGAGGCTGGATGAAGTCCTTTTGGAGCTTGCAAGGATGCAGTGGATTGAGGCCTAGTCTAGGAGCTTGATTCTGTTTGTGAGGTTTGAAATCCTGAAGTTTGAGGGAAATTTATGGTACTTTCCTGAGGAAGGCACTATGAATGACTTTCATTCTTTCTTCTCACCTCTTTCTCAAGTATCCAATGATGTTGGAGCCTTCATGTGAGTTTAGTTTCTCCTGAGGAGGAATGTAAACTGATCACAGTTGTTGAGCCACATAGGATACGATTCCTAAGTGGAAGCCTCCTAGTACTTTCCTGAGGAAGGTCCTATGGGTCTGCTCGCTTAGTTCCTCTAGTTTATCTAGGATTTCTTAAGTATCCAATGATGTCGCAACCTTCATGTGAGTTTAATTTCTCCTGAGGAGGAATGTAAATTGATCACAGTTGTTGAGCCACATAGGATACGATTCCTAAGTGGAAGCCTCCTAGTACTTTCCTGAGGAAGGTCCTATGGGTCTGCTCACTTAGTTCCCTTAGTTCATATAGGCTTTCTTAAATATCCAATGATGCTGGAGCCTTCATGTGAGTTTAGTTTCTCCTGAGGAGGAATGTAAACTGATCACAGTTGTCGAGCCGCATAGGATATGACTCCTGAGTAGTAACCTCTTGGTACTTTCCTGAGGAAGGCACTATGAGTTTGTCTGCTTAGCTCCCTTTCTTTAGTAAGCTTGTTCTGAAGCTTGGAGACTGGGATTGTTTCCTCTTGCTTAGGGTTTTGATTAGAGTTTTGCTTAGATATTTGTTTAGGGCTTTGCATAGAGCTTTGTTCAGGGGTGAGTCAAGGGTTTGTTTCATGGTTGTTAAGGGTCTTGCTCAGGGTTTCAGTTTAAGCTTTAGATAGAGGTGTCAGGTCAGCTAGCCTTCTCTTTGTGTTGTTTGACTTGTGTGGTGCTGTGCTGCATTAGACTTAGGGGTTCATCTAGATAGTTCTGAGGTAGGTGCATCATAGAAGTAGGCTCTGTGTGCATAAGAAGTCGAGGTGGTCTGTAACAGCCCAAATTTCATTAAATAATTAATTGTAGTAATTAATTTATTTAGTGGGATTTTATCAATGTTGGAAATTAATTTTTATTAATTGGGATTAATAGAGAATTAAGAAGGAATTGGAGAGGAAGGAAAATGAAGGAAATATATAAGAGAGAAAGAAAAGAAAAGAAAGAGAGAAAACATTTGGAAAGAAAGAGGAAAGAAGAAGAAAGGAGAGAAAGAGAAGAGAAGAAGAGGAAAAGTGGAAATCATCAAGAACCAACATCAAAGTTCCGATTAATCGAGGTAAGGGTGAGAAATGTTTCTATTTGATCATTGTATGATGTTATGTATGTTGGGTTGGGGTTTGGTAGAGTTTTCATCACTTTCCAATTAGGGCAAAAGTTGGAATAATCGGTAGATTGATGATTTAATCGGTTGAAACTGAGCAATAATGCCGTAGAATAGTTGGGTAACATGTGTTGATGCTGTTTGTACTGATTTTGTTGTGTGAGAAGTTGGATGATGGTGGATGGTGGAGGTGGAACAGAATAGGGTTCTGTTCTGCGCAGGTTCGCTGGCTCTCGCCAGGCGAGCGAAGGCGAAGCTTCGCCAGGCGAAGCCTAGCGAATGTTGGCGAATAATTATATTTAAGTCCCAGTGGACTTCGCTGGTGGGTTTGCCAGGCGAAGTTGAGTAGCGAGGGTTCGCCCAGCGAAGGTGCTGGCGAATGGTGGCGAATGAAGTCAGTAGCTACTGACTTGGGCTCGCTGGGAAGTCTCGCCAGGCGAAGCCTAGCGAGTGTTCGCTGAGAGAGTTCGCCAGGCGAAGGCCAGGCGAAGGTTCGCTGCGAGGGTTCGCCAGGCGAATGGAGGCGAATGTGACAGCATTTCTCCTTTGCTGTGTTGTTCATGTGGAGATGGTTTGGTTGCCTCTCAGAGGTCAATACCTCTATGATATGATATAGATATGATCTATTGTGATGATGTGTGTTGTGGGTAGCCTACGGGCGTGAATCCTAGAATTGTGATTTGAATGTTAATTGCATCAAGTATAAATACATGTGAACATAATAGGTGATTATGTGTGTATTATTTAATGAACTTGTGAATGCTTGATGTGTATACAATTATGTGATGAGTATGCATGAGAACATTGTGAATATGTGTGCATCACTTGTAATTGTATGATTGGTATTGTGATGTGAATACCTTGATTGTTGTGATATATGCTGTATGTGAAATCATTGTGTAATTCTTGAAGAGATGAATTATGTAAATGCATGAGATTAAGATGTCGGTCTTAAGTGCATTTGTTGTGGTTGATTGTACATGCATCATTTAGTCAAGAGGCAATGTCTGTTAGTTTCGTGGAAACTAGTGGCTTGTCCCAAACCTAGAAGAGTGGGTTTGAAGGCTTAGAGGACGGGCCTTTGTGGTTATCGGTCTAGAAGAGTGGACCCGGTTTAATGTAAAAACCGAAAAAAAGATAACGGGTTATCGGTCTAGAAGAGTGGACCCGGTTTAATGTAAAAACCGAAAAAAAGATAACGAGAGTCGGTACCGCATTGCATGAGTTGCATTGAGTTATTGAGTCACATTGATATATGACATATGCATGAAGAGATGCTTATGTGTGAATGATGAGATTGTGGAAATTGTAAGTGTATGCATAATGTGGAAATGCTTTGTGAATATCCAGGTTTGTCTATATATGTGTGGTAAATATATATGACTAAGAGAATGAAGTATGGTGAGAAATGTGAATATGTGTTATATGACTACCTATATATATATATAATCTTATGCTTTGATTATTATGGTTATATTTCTCACCCTTCTGCTGTTTTATAATGCTCTATGAGGCATTGCAGATTAGGATGCTGGAGTCCTTTTGTGAAGTTAGTCTTCATTCTTTTGAGTCGGCTGCTCTGATATGTAACACCGGGTAGTTAGACTAGTATAGTCATTCTTTTGTGATACATTGCGATGTATCAGCTGATGTGGTTTTGTAATCTAACTGATATGATGCATTAATCTGGATGACTTATGTGCATTTGAATTAATATTTTGGAACTGATCAAATGATGTTATTTTCCGCTCAAATTGAATGTTGAAATGTGAATTCTAAAACTACGAAATTGTTACATATTTTATGGAGCAAAATGTTGAAGAGTTTCGTTGGTGAAATTGTGGCATTCTTCTTTTATACCTTATTATAAAACCTTTTTACTCTGATAATTTGTATGTGCTTAATTGTTTTATATGCATTTATTTGGGGTGTAGAAGGGGGTGTTACAATAGTGGTATCAGAGCAGGTCGGTCCGTCCAGCCAAGTTGTTAGAGTGTTTTTCCCTATGTGTTATTGATATGCGTGTGTTGCATTATCAATATTGGTTGTCCTTACGTGGTTCTGTTGCTGGAATTAGTAAGATGGTTGCAGGAAGGAACGACGAAGCGATTGCGGAGGCATTGACGAGATTGGCGGGGGCAATTGGGCAGAATCCTCCGGCCAATGTGAATGAGAGGAATCATGCTGATGATGGATTCCGTGCTTTGGGGAAATTCCAAAAGAATAACCCTCCGGTCTTCAAGGGAACTCATGAACCGGACAAGGCACAAATTTGGTTGAAAGCCGTGGAAAAGATTTTTCGAGTTATGAATTGCTCGGATGCCCAGAAGGTGCAGTTTGGGACTCATATGCTCGAAGAAGAAGCTGAAGATTGGTGGGGTAATACTCGCCAAAGATTTGAGGAAGATGATATTGTGATTACTTGGGATTTGTTTAGAGAAACCTTTCTGGAGAAGTATTTTCCAGAGGATGTGCGGGGGAAGAAAGAGATCGAATTTCTTGAGTTGAAGCAAGGTAATTCGACGGTTGCTGAGTATGCGGCGAAATTTGAGGAGTTGATCAAATTTTGTCCTCACTATAATACTGGTAATGCTGAGAGGTCTAAGTGCCTCAAGTTTGTAAACGGTTTGAGACCCGAGATTAGACAGGCTATTGGATATCAGGAAATCAGACGGTTTTCTGAGTTGGTTAACAAGAGCAGAATTTATGACGAAGACAGTAGGGCTAGGTCCAGCCACTACAAGAGTCTAAGTGACAAGAAAGGAAAGGGACAATTCAGAGGAAAACCTTACGTGACTCCTGCTGATAAGGGGAAACAAAAGGTTGGTTTTGGCAAGAGGCCAAGTGGGGGAGTTTCTACCCTGGTTAGGTGTTACAAGTGTGGTGAAGCGGGGCATCGTGCTCCGGAGTGCAAAAGTGTTGATCTGAAGTGTTTTAAGTGTGGCAAGCCAGGCCACAAGGCTCTAGAGTGTAGAAGCGGTGCGGGTGTTACTTGCTATAACTGTGGTGAGCGAGGGCACATCAGTACCAAGTGCGATAAGCCGAAGAAGAATCAAGGGAGCGGGAAAGTGTTCGCTCTATCTGGATCTGAGACTGCTAGCGACGATCGATTGATCCGAGGTACGTGCTTCATTCATGGTACACCTTTGATCGCTATAATTGATACCGGAGCTACGCATTCTTTTATTTCTTTGGATTGTGTTAGAAGGTTAAATCTTGAGTTGTCTATGATTGGTGGCGGTATGGTTATTGATACTCCTGCTATGGGTTCGGTAACTACACCGTATGTTTGCTTGAATTGCCCGTTGAGTATTTTCGGTAGAGATTTTGGGATTGATTTAGTGTGTCTTCATTTGGATCAACTGGATGTCATTCTTGGAATGAATTGGTTAAAATTCAATCGTGTGTATATTAACTGTTTTGACAAAACGGTTATTTTTCCCGACTCGGATGTTGAAAGGGAATTGTTTATGACGAGGAAACAAGTGAAAGAATCGGTGCAAGATGGGGCTAAGGTATTTATGCTCATGGCAACTTTGAGGACTGGTGAGAGTGAAGGGATTGATGGTTTGCCCATTGTTAGAGATTTTCCGGAAGTATTCCCTGATGAGATAAAGGATTTACCGCCGGAGCGAGAAGTGGAGTTTTCGATAGATTTGATTCCTGGAACTAGTCCGATATCGATGGCTCCATATCGTATGTCGGCCTCAGAGTTAAAAGAGTTGAAGAGTCAACTTGAGGATTTGCTTGAAAAGAGGTTTATTCGTCCGAGCGTGTCACCGTGGGGTGCACCGGTGTTATTGGTTAAGAAGAAAGAGGGTTCTATGAGGCTCTGTGTGGATTACAGACAGTTAAACAGGGTGACTATTAAGAATAAGTATCCACTTCCAAGGATTGATGATCTGATGGATCAGTTGGTTGGTGCAAGCGTGTTCAGCAAGATTGATTTGAGATCTGGGTATCATCAGATCCGTGTGAAAGCTGAGGATATTCAGAAGACGGCCTTCCGAACGAGGTATGGACACTATGAGTATTCTGTGATGCCATTTGGTGTGACTAATGCACCGGGTGTATTTATGGAGTACATGAATAGGATTTTCCATCCTTATTTGGATAAGTTTGTGGTGGTGTTTATCGATGACATCTTGGTTTATTCGAAGAGCGAAGGAGAGCATGTCGAGCATCTGAAGATTGTGTTATCTGTGCTGAGAGAGAAGCAGTTGTTCGCGAAGCTTTCTAAGTGTGAATTTTGGTTGAAGGAAGTTAGTTTCCTTGGTCATGTGATTTCTAGTAGTGGTGTTGCGGTTGATCCGTCGAAGGTTGAAGCGGTGTCGCAATGGGAGACTCCGAAGTCAGTTTTTGAGATCAGAAGTTTTCTTGGTTTAGCCGGTTATTATCGGAAGTTTATTGAAGGATTTGCTAAGTTATCGTTGCCGTTGACGCAGTTGACTAGGAAAGGTCAAGCCTTTGTTTGGGACGCCAAGTGTGAAGCGAGTTTTCAAGAACTTAAGCGAAGGTTGACGACAGCTCCTGTTTTGATTCTGCCAAATCCAGAAGAACCATTCGTTGTGTATTGTGATGCTTCTTTGATGGGTTTAGGAGGTGTGTTGATGCAGAATAACCAAGTTGTGGCTTATGCTTCGAGGCAACTCAAAGTGCATGAGAAGAATTATCCGACGCATGACTTAGAGTTGGCCGCCGTTGTGTTCGTGTTGAAGCTTTGGAGGCATTATTTGTTTGGTGCGAGGTTTGAAGTGTTTAGTGACCACAAGAGTTTGAGGTATCTTTTTGATCAAAAGGAATTGAATGCGAGACAAAGAAGATGGCTTGAACTTTTGAAGGATTATGATTTTGGCTTGAATTACCATCCGGGTAAAGCGAATGTTGTAGCGGATGCATTGAGTCGGAAATCATTGCATATGTCGGTGTTGATGGTGAAAGAGTTAGAATTGGTCGAGCAATTTCGAGATTTGAGTTTGATATGTGAGAGAACTTCTTTTGGATTTAAGTTGGGTATGTTAAAGCTTACGAGTGGTATTTTGGACGAAATTCGAGAAGGACAGAAATCGGATTTGAGCTTAGTTGATCGGTTGACTTTAATCAACCAAGGCCAAGGTGGTGATTTTCGGATTGATGAGAATGGTATTATGAGATGTCGGGACCGAGTTTGTGTTCCGAACATGGCTGAGCTTAGGAAGAGCATCCTTGAGGAAGGACATCGTAGCGGATTGAGTATTCATCCGGGTGCTACTAAGATGTATCAGGATTTGAGGAAAGTATTTTGGTGGCCTAGTATGAAGAAGGATATTGCGGAATTTGTGTATTCTTGTTTGACTTGCCAGAAGTCGAAGATTGAGCATCAGAAGCCATCGGGTTTGATGAAGCCGTTGTTTATTCCTGAGTGGAAATGGGATAGTATCTCCATGGATTTTGTATCGGGTTTGCCGAGGACGCCGAGTAATTTTGAGGTTGTTTGGGTTATCGTGGATAGGTTGACTAAATCTGCTCACTTTATTCCTATGCGTATGGATTACCCTTTGGAGAAGTTGGCTAAGTTGTATATTGAAAGGATTGTGTGCCTGCATGGTATTCCGCTGAGTATTGTTTCGGATAGAGATCCGCGGTTTACTTCAAGATTTTGGGAGAGCCTGCAGAGTGCTTTGGGTACTAAGTTGCGTTTGAGTTCAGCGTATCATCCTTAGACTGATGGTCAGACGGAGAGGACGATTCAGTCGCTTGAAGATCTTTTGAGAGCTTGTGTATTGGAAAAAGGAAGAGCTTGGGATAGCTACTTGCCTTTGATTGAGTTTACCTACAACAACAGTTTCCATTCGAGTATTGGTATGGCACCATTTGAGGCGTTGTATGGTAGGAGGTGTAGGACACCATTGTGTTGGTTCGAGTCCGGAGAGAGTTCTGTTGTTGGACCCGAGTTAGTTCAACAGACTACTGATAAGATCAAGATGATTCAAGAGAAGATGAGAATTACTCAGAGTCGTCAGAAGAGTTATTATGACAAGAGGAGGAAGGCACTTGAATTTCAAGAGGGAGATCATGTGTTTCTTCGAGTCACTCCGATGACAGGTGTTGGTAGGGCACTGAAGTCGCGCAAGTTGTCGCCGCGTTTCATTGGTCCTTATCAGATTTTGCAAAGGATAGGAGAAGTGGCCTATCGTGTGGCTTTACCACCGTCGCTTGCTAATCTTCATGACGTATTCCATGTATCTCAGTTGAGGAAATACATTGCGGATTCGTCTCATGTAGTCCAAATAGATGATGTGCAGGTGAAAGATAACCTGACTGTTGAGGCATCACCTATGCGGATTGAGGATCGGAAATTGAAGCAGCTTCGAGGTAAAGAGATTGCTTTAGTAAAGGTCGCTTGGGGAGGACCGGCTGGTGGAAATGTTACTTGGGAGCTTGAGAGTCGGATGAAGGAGTCTTATCCAGAACTGTTTGAATCAGGTAACATTTTCGAGGACGAAAATTCCTAAAGTGGGGGAGAGTTGTAACAGCCCAAATTTCATTAAATAATTAATTGTAGTAATTAATTTATTTAGTGGGATTTTATCAATGTTGGAAATTAATTTTTATTAATTGGGATTAATAGAGAATTAAGAAGGAATTGGAGAGGAAGGAAAATGAAGGAAATATATAAGAGAGAAAGAAAAGAAAAGAAAGAGAGAAAACATTTGGAAAGAAAGAGGAAAGAAGAAGAAAGGAGAGAAAGAGAAGAGAAGAAGAGGAAAAGTGGAAATCATCAAGAACCAACATCAAAGCTCCGATTAATCGAGGTAAGGGTGAGAAATGTTTCTATTTGATCATTGTATGATGTTATGTATGTTGGGTTGGGGTTTGGTAGAGTTTTCATCACTTTCCAATTAGGGCAAAAGTTGGAATAATCGGTAGATTGATGATTTAATCGGTTGAAACTGAGCAATAATGCCGTAGAATAGTTGGGTAACATGTGTTGATGCTGTTTGTACTGATTTTGTTGTGTGAGAAGTTGGATGATGGTGGATGGTGGAGGTGGAACAGAATAGGGTTCTGTTCTGCGCAGGTTCGCTGGCTCTCGCCAGGCGAGCGAAGGCGAAGCTTCGCCAGGCGAAGCCTAGCGAATGTTGGCGAATAATTATATTTAAGTCCCAGTGGACTTCGCTGGTGGGTTTGCCAGGCGAAGTTGAGTAGCGAGGGTTCGCCCAGCGAAGGTGCTGGCGAATGGTGGCGAATGAAGTCAGTAGCTACTGACTTGGGCTCGCTGGGAAGTCTCGCCAGGCGAAGCCTAGCGAGTGTTCGCTGAGAGAGTTCGCCAGGCGAAGGCCAGGCGAAGGTTCGCTGCGAGGGTTCGCCAGGCGAATGGAGGCGAATGTGACAGCATTTCTCCTTTGCTGTGTTGTTCATGTGGAGATGGTTTGGTTGCCTCTCAGAGGTCAATACCTCTATGATATGATATAGATATGATCTATTGTGATGATGTGTGTTGTGGGTAGCCTACGGGCGTGAATCCTAGAATTGTGATTTGAATGTTAATTGCATCAAGTATAAATACATGTGAACATAATAGGTGATTATGTGTGTATTATTTAATGAACTTGTGAATGCTTGATGTGTATACAATTATGTGATGAGTATGCATGAGAACATTGTGAATATGTGTGCATCACTTGTAATTGTATGATTGGTATTGTGATGTGAATACCTTGATTGTTGTGATATATGCTGTATGTGCAATCATTGTGTAATTCTTGAAGAGATGAATTATGTAAATGCATGAGATTAAGATGTCGGTCTTAAGTGCATTTGTTGTGGTTGATTGTACATGCATCATTTAGTCAAGAGGCAATGTCTGTTAGTTTCGTGGAAACTAGTGGCTTGTCCCAAACCTAGAAGAGTGGGTTTGAAGGCTTAGAGGACGGGCCTTTGTGGTTATCGGTCTAGAAGAGTGGACCCGGTTTAATGTAAAAACCGAAAAAAAGATAACGGGTTATCGGTCTAGAAGAGTGGACCCGGTTTAATGTAAAAACCGAAAAAAAGATAACGAGAGTCGGTACCGCATTGCATGAGTTGCATTGAGTTATTGAGTCACATTGATATATGACATATGCATGAAGAGATGCTTATGTGTGAATGATGAGATTGTGGAAATTGTAAGTGTATGCATAATGTGGAAATGCTTTGTGAATATCCAGGTTTGTCTATATATGTGTGGTAAATATATATGACTAAGAGAATGAAGTATGGTGAGAAATGTGAATATGTGTTATATGACTACCTATATATATATATATATATATATATAATCTTATGCTTTGATTATTATGGTTATATTTCTCACCCTTCTGCTGTTTTATAATGCTCTATGAGGCATTGCAGATTAGGATGCTGGAGTCCTTTTGTGAAGTTAGTCTTCATTCTTTTGAGTCGGCTGCTCTGATATGTAACACCGGGTAGTTAGACTAGTATAGTCATTCTTTTGTGATACATTGCGATGTATCAGCTGATGTGGTTTTGTAATCTAACTGATATGATGCATTAATCTGGATGACTTATGTGCATTTGAATTAATATTTTGGAACTGATCAAATGATGTTATTTTCCGCTCAAATTGAATGTTGAAATGTGAATTCTAAAACTACGAAATTGTTACATATTTTATGGAGCAAAATGTTGAAGAGTTTCGTTGGTGAAATTGTGGCATTCTTCTTTTATACCTTATTATAAAACCTTTTTACTCTGATAATTTGTATGTGCTTAATTGTTTTATATGCATTTATTTGGGGTGTAGAAGGGGGTGTTACATGGTCCTCCTTCTGCTTGTTTGTTATTGAGTGGCTTTACTTGTTGGTATTTGGTAGAGCTGAGCTCCCTTACCTCTGTGGTTTGCGGCCTTTGCGCCTTGATTATTTAGTTGTTGTATTCACGCATATTTCCAGTATTTCTTTACTTTGCAGTTGATTCCTGTTTGCTGTTTAGTCCCGTTGCCATGATCCCTTAGGAGCTCTAACTTCTCCGCTGCGGAGTCGTTATGATAGACATTAGGATGGTCAACCAGGCATGATAACAGTAAGTAGATTCCCCTCTTTAGTCATAGTTTTAGGGTGTCTTTTCCCTTTTCTTTCAGTAGGAGATTTTGAGTAGCTTGTGTCGTAGTTAGCCGAACTACAGCTGCTCTGATTCCTCGTACCAGACGAGGATATGTAGGCATAGGACGCGATATCCTAGCGAGCACACTAACAACTAACTTTTTGTTCTCTCGCGGCTGTGCGATCGAGACTTTCCCGCTGACGACTAATTGTTATCCTTTTCTCTTGCCCGAGTGCACTTGAGACCAGATCGTAGTTGTAGGTCCCCGAACCTTTGAGACCAGTTTGCTTTCTCACTGCTGTGTGAGAACCCCCAGGTTAGCCGTAGTTAGTCGAACTACGTTTGCTCTGATCTTCCATGTTGTGTGGAAGTACGTAGGCACAGGACGCGCTGTCCTGGCGAGCAACCTTTTCCCCGTTTAGACGTAGGTAGTCGAACTACGTTGACTCTGACTTTCCCATTGCACGAGGGAGTACGTAGGCCCAGAACACCGTATGTTCTGTCGATTCCTGTCCTTTTCTTTTCTTTTCAGACTGACCATTGGCGTAGATAGATAAACACCCTTTTCCTTATAAACAGCAAGCGTGGATCCCATCGAGTACGATGGACGTGAGGGGTGCTAATACCTTCCCCTTGCGTAACCGACTCCCAAATCCAGGTTTTGGTTGCGATGACCATACCTTTCTCCGTCTTTGTGAGGTTTACTCTGAGCGTTTCCTTTCTCTCCGTGGGATAAATAACGCACGGTGGCGACTCTCCTGTCAAGCCGGCGCCGATTTTCGCAGTAGCGACAGATGGCGACTCTGCTGGGGACCTTATAGCATCTAGGGACTTTTTCCCATCCCTTATGCTGGGACCGTTTCCCATCCCCTACGCGAGTCAATCCTAGCGCTTGGGTGTTTATTTGTTGGGTGTTTATTTGTTGGGTGTTGTGCATATGTGTTTTACCTTTCTGCACTTTACTTTTCCGTACCTTTACCTTTCCGCATTTATTTTCCAGCATTATATTATTGTGATTATTGCTGTGGGCAAGGGAGGTTACTGTGAGTGAGAAGCCGGACCTGGGCTTGAGTATGCACCTAGATATAGTTGTGGAGAGTAGTAGACGAACCTGTCTGCTGAGCAGGCACAGTTCCCTACGAAATCTGCGCTCAGACGAGGTTCTCGCAGAGGTGCTCCTTTCCGGTCCTGAGGATCTGAGGGGAGTCCAGACGTGGGGATTGTCGACTCTGGGGACCGATCATTTGGAAGTCAGCTAAGTGAGGCCTCTTCATGACTTGATGATGCCACTCCTTCTGGGAATCGTATCGTCACTCATGAAAGTCTGTGACGCTGATGACCGCATAGGATGCCGTACCTTTGTCCGTGGATTAGGTCCATCATACCTGTGAGGGGGATTAGGTTATTGCAGGAAAACTGGCCTTCAGAAACCATGATTCGGTGTTTATCAGACGGTGTTCTTAATTAATCTCCGGGTGTGTTGTTTGGATCAGATGGGTTTCTTATCTGGGGTTGATACTAGTATCAGATGGTTTTCTCATCAGATACAGAGGTTCAGATGGATTTCTTACCAGGGGATCGGTATTTTGAGTATCAGATGATAGTTAGTGTCATGAGGTTCTGGTGACTGTGATGGTTTTCTGTTCTTGATCACAGAGATGTTCTTCTTCAGGCTACAGCATAGCCCTGTGTTCACTGATTGCATTATTTATCATACTGCATCATTGCATTACCATTTGCATTCAACTAACGTGTGTGTATTGCAGGTACATATTTTCCCTCCCAGTTCTGGTGTTTGTTTCCTAGCAAGACATGGAAGCCACGAAGAGAGTGTTGCCCTACAAATTCCCATCTCCAGATATCAGTCTGTTGATAGAGTTGATTACTATTGCTAAGAAGAGGGTAATGGGTGACTTTAGAAAGATATATGGGAGGATTCTGACCTATGTTTATCAGCCGTCGGCCTACGAGATCAGCGGCATTTATACCCTGTTACAGTTTTATGATGCGGAGCTCAGGTGTTTCGTATTTCCTGACTTTGTTTTGGCTCCTACCCTGGAGGAGTATTCTGCACTCTTGGATATACCTATCCGCGAGCAGATGCCTTTCTATTGTACGGACGCTGAGCCTAATCTGGCTGAGCTTTCTGCCATCCTGTACTTAAGAGAGTCTGAGTTGTCAGGGAAGATGATCAGAAGAGGAGATGTGTGGGGATTTCCGTTGGATGTCTTGGTGGAGAAGGCTCGGGAGTATGCCAAGGAAGGTGGCTGGGTTGTTTTTGACGTCATCCTTGCTGTATGTGTGTATGGCATCGTATTGTTCCCGAACATTCCTGATTTTGTTGACTCAGATGCCTTCTATATTTTGGCTGCGAAGAACCCAGTTCCTACTTTACTGGGAGATATCCACCATTCAACTCACTACCAAAATGAAAAGCGGCGAGGAAGGAATGTGTCTTGCTGTGTACCTCTCCTGTGCAGGTGGTTCACCAGTCATATGCCTAAGTCAGGACCTTTTGTCACCTCTATTGAGTCTTTAGGATGGCCGGAGCGCTTGATGGAGTTGACTTCTGAGGATGTCGTATGGGTTAACGAAGAGGTATTCGGAGTTGAGGTTATACTCAAATGCGAAGGATTCCCGAATGTTCCGTTAATAGGAAGGAAAGGGTGTGTCAATTACAACCCTTCCTTATTGATCAGGCAATTTGGGTATGTACCTCAGGGAGCGCCGAAGCCCGAGGAGATACAGGAATCTCTGTATCTCACTGGGGCAATAGGGAAAGAGATGCTGACCAAGCTTGAGAAGGCATGGAAGAACTTGCACAAGAGAGGGAAGCCTTCAGGTAGCAGAGGGGATACTCGAGTTCCTGGCCCGTATGTGGAATGGATTCGTGAGCGAGCTACGAAATTCCTTATGCCTTATCTAGCGGTTCAGCCATTGCATCCTTCTCCGGTGGAAGAGCCTACCACTATAGACGTACAGGTATACAAGCAGCTGATGGCGGAGAAAGAAGAGCTAGCAAAGGCTAAAGAAGCTTTAGAGAAGGAGAATGCCCAGCTTCGTCATGAAAAGATTGAAACAGGATATTTTTCTAAGCAACAGGCCGAAACTCTGAAACATCTGAAGACTACGTTATTGGAGTTGACTGAAACCAAGAAGCGTCTGGAGTTAGATGTAGACTCAGTTAGCAGTGTATTGGCTACTAAGAAGCAGGAGCTGGAAAGGGCCTACACGAAGCTAGCTAAGTTCAGAGAGCACTGGGATCTCACTATGGCCAAACGCAAAGAACGGGACGAAGAGCTAAAAACACAGGTTGCTCAGTTAGAAGAACAGGTCAAAGTGAAGACTAAAGAGCTTGAAGAAGAAGCATGCCGCCGATACGAGGCCGAACGCAAACTGATTGATGCCATGAAGAATTTGGAAGATTTTCAGCACAGAGCAGACGCTAAGAGACCCAAACCTGGGGATGGTGCTCAGGATAAGGCGTGGGAAGACTTTGTCAGAGATATCCAGGGAACGGTCAGAAAAAGGGATCAGCTGATAGAAGGCTTGATTTATCGACCGGATCACGCAGAGACGAAGAAGTTGGTTGAGGATTTCCGCAACCGTACCCGCACTTGATTTCTCTTGTATTCTGTTGTGTTGAGATCACCACCAGGCATGTTGGCTGGGATCCTCCTTTATCATATCAGCTGTATGGAGCATAGTTATGTAATCTCTTGACAAGACTGTTATTCTAATAAATATATGAGGGTTTTTTTTTAAATAGTGTCTTTATGGTTTATCCCGTCTTGCTACCACTGACACTAGAATTGGAGGGGAAATATCTCCAATGCACACATGCACGTTAGCATTTTTATTTCCGTCTGCATAAATCATATTGCATAGCATTACTCTAGCAGGCCAGAGCACTTATCCAGCCTTTGTTTCCATCAGAGGGTGATTCTCGGGGATTGCTCGAGGCAAAAGTGGGGTGTTGAAGACGACCAAGGGGCTGAAGCAGATTTGAGCGGAATCAAGCAGCGTAGTCAGTCATAGGTAATTGGTAGCCATGTCTGAGGGCAATTTCCAGGCTCCTAACACCTTGACAGGGTTTACTGTGACGCCCCGCCCTCAGTATGACTCTATGGAAGACTTCCCGCAAGCAAACAACCTTACTGCAGACCAAGTTGTACAGCCTACTGTCCAGAACCGAGATCGACATGAGCAGTTCGTTGCCCGAAATAAACGTCCTCCGCCTGCTAACTGTAACACCCCACTTCCCAAAACAAATAAAATATGAATAACATAATAAAAATCAGAGTTTCCTTCCCAAGTGGGATATCACATAAAAATCACGTTTCCTTATAAAAAAGGTTTTTCTCCAAATACAGCGGAATATTTAAATAATACAATTAAATAAAAATTTTGATACGTTCGCAGGAAAAAAATAGGAGTTCAACATGAAACAATAAAAATGCCCAAGTCCCGTGCTACGTATCAGAGCATCCTAGACTCGACAGTCACACCAATATCCAAGCTAGCTAAGCACCTGGATTATCTGTACTTCCGAAGAAGCACAGACCACAACAACAACAAGGGGTGAGAAATCATGATCAAAAATATAATGGTAATGTAATACATGTAATAAGGCAGTAAAACACACCAACACATCAATTATTCACCCCAACAACACCATATAACGAACCTACTGTTCAAATTACAATATAACATATTATAATGCAATTATGCAACTCAACACCATGCATGCGGTACCGACTCATTGGTTCATTCAATCGAACCTGGATAGATCACTTACGCTCCTCCTGAGACATGATCTATCCCCCACCATTCTCCACAAAGGAGTACGGATGAATCACTTACGCTCCTCCTGAGACATGATTCATCCCACCAAAACACCATGATATGCAAGACACCAATGCATAATTATTATATTCTGGCACGCTAAGTGCACACGATCCTCCTGATCATATCATCATACAACAATGCATATGTATAGATATATTACACCAACACCATATAAATCAATCAGATAGTAAACGAATTCATACTATCACACCGGATATAACTACGTCCCCCCCCCCCCCCCCACTCGGGGATACACGATCCTACTGATCACTACACACATATACATTACTAATTGCTCACCAACAATATTAAGGGAAACTCGTACTATCCCCAAGTACACAAGTTATATCCCATACTCATCATTTTCACACTACAGCAAGGCTAGAAGGATCACACGAGACCAATTCAGACATCTCACCAAAAGTCTCTGAGGTTACTCAGAACCTCCCTAAACCAACACCTCAGCCTATACACCAAAATCAATAATTCATCAACATCAATCCACAATCACAAACATGCCAATAGATATTATACTTACCAATTATCCTATAATTTCTACTCTAGAACCGACATTACGGTACATTACCGACATTTCAGAGTCACTCTGAATCTCACCAAGGTCCTAACCATAGTCATTAACGACGCTATAGGGAAACAACACATAACTTTTCCCAAAGCTATAATCACGGTCATTGCCAACACTACGGTAACAACACATAATCTCATCAGCTTTATATTCCTAGTTACTATCAACACTACAGTAACATCAACAATCCAACAAAATGGATCAATACTACAGTAACATCATCACCATATATATATATACCCCAAAATGCATCATCAGCATTCATCAATCCCCCAACATCAACAATAATCATAGCATGCCAATATAAAACTTTATATAACGATAAATTCCTACGGGGTTAAGGAATCCCCTCTACCCTATACATGTATAAACCATTCCCAATCAAATTTCTCCCCCCTTACCTTGACAATTGGTCGATCGATAGAATTCCTCCTAGAATTGGTCTCTTGGCCTTCTCCTTCCTCTTCCGTTCTTCGTTCCCTTTTTCCTTCGTTCTTTTTCACTTTCCTCGTTCTTTCCTCTTCTCTCTTTCTATCGCTCTTTTTTCTCAATTTTCTAAAATGTATCGTAACTCTCCTAACCCCTCATATTCTATTTCCCTTTTTAATTATTCTAATCCCAATAATAATAACTAATAAAATAATATAATATTAATAATCTTAATAATAATAATAATACTAATATAATCTTACTAATATTAATAATACCACATATTAATAATAATAATAATAATAATAATAATAATAATAATAATAATATTAATAATTCTAATAATAATAATAATGATAATAATAATAATAATCTTAATAATAATAATACTATTAATAATAACAATAATAATAATATTATTATCTCTCCAATAATCATAATAATACTTTTAATAATAATAATAATAATAACACTAATAATAATAATAGTAATAATAATAATAATAATAATAATACTATTATTATTATCACACCAATATCCCACGCCTATGGTAATCCCTTTCCTCTCCATTCCAACTTTTCTAATATCTCCTTGCTACCCCTTCATATTTCCTTCCTCACGGTTTCTATCGTGACTTTTCATATTTCCATTCTAACTTCCCAATAACCCTTTCACCTCTTATTTTACTTATTCCAACCACTAATATTCCCAATAATAATTCTAATAATAATTATTATAATAATCATTATAATAATAATAATAATATAATATAATATAATACTATTATAATATTATAGTAATATTCAACATAATAATAATAATAGTGATACACCCAACAATAATTATAATTATAATAATAATAATATTATCACACCAATAATAATAATAATATTAATAAAAATAATATAATAATAATATAATAATACTAATATTATTATTTCACCAAAATAATAATAATATTAATAATAGTAACAAATATAATAAATATAATAATAATAATAACACCCCCACCAATGTTACTATTATTTTTATATTACTATATTTCACACCAAAATATCACCAATAGTCCTCCCACATTAGGGACACCCACCAAACATCATCAAATACACCCCCACCAAAGGGCACACCAACATATAATTTTTAAAATAATAATAAAGTGACTAAATAATTAAAATGGGTGTTACAACTCTACCCCACTTTAATTATTTTCGTCCTCGAAAATTACCTGATGGAAATAGCTCCGGATACGCTTCTCGCATCCTGCTTTCCAACTCCCAGGTCACACTGCCTCCTGCAGCACCTCCCCAAGCTACCTTCACCAAAGGTATCTCTTTCCCTCGGAGCTGTTTCATCTTACGGTCCTCGATCCTCAACGGCATCGTCTCAATAGTAAGATTCTCCCGAACCTGAACATCATCTCTCTGAATCACATGAGATGGATCAGAAACATATTTTCGCAATTGCGACACATGAAACACATCATGTAGATTCGACAACTCCGGCGGCAACGCCACCCTATAGGCCACAGCACCAACTCTTTGCAAAATTTCATAAGGTCCAATAAACTTAGGATCCAGCTTCTTGGACTTCAACGCCCGACCCACACCAGTCATCGGGTTAACTCTTAGGAATACGTGATCACCTACACAGAATTCCAACTCTTTCCTCCGATTATCATGATAACTCTTCTGCCTACTCTGAGACACTTTCATTTTCTCACGAATCATCTGAATCGTCTCAGTAGTCTGCTGAACAATTTCTGGTCCAAGCACCACACTCTCACCGGTCTCATACCAACACAGAGGAGTCCTACACCTCCTCCCATACAAAGCTTCAAAGGGTGCCATTCCAATACTCGAATGGTAACTATTATTGTACGTGAATTCAATCAATGATAAATGAGTGTCCCACGCACCACCCTTTTCCAATACACAAGCTCTTAATAAATCCTCAAGCGACTGAATAGTCCTTTCCGATTGACCATCAGTTTGTGGATGATAAGCTGAACTTAATTTCAACTTAGTACCCAAAGCTTCTTGCAAGCTCTTCCAAAATTCTGAAGTAAACCTCGGATCTCTATCCGACACAATACTGGACGGAACACCATGTAACTTCACAATTACCCGAATATAAATCTCCGCCAGCTTCGTCAACGGAAAACTAATATTAATTGGCACAAAGTGTGCAGACTTCGTTAACCGATCCACAATCACCCATATATCATCAAAACCTCTCGCCGTATTTGGCAATCCTGTAACAAAGTCCATAGAAATGCAATCCCATTTCCAAACCGGAATTTCCAACGGTTGCATAAATCCAGAAGGTCTCTGGTGTTCTACCTTCGATTTCTGACACGTCAAACAGGCATAAACAAATTGAGCAATGTCTCTTTTCATACCAGACCACCAAAATAATTTCTTTAAATCATGATACATCTTCGTAGCTTCGGGATGAATACTCAAATTACTACGGTGTCCTTCACTCAAAATCAGCTTTTTCAGTTCCTCATCATCTGGTACACAAATCCTGCCTCTAAATCTCAACACACCTGTACTATCCAATTTAAAGTCACTATCGGAGTCACTTCCTACTCCAGGCATCAAATCTACCAATTTCACATCCAACTTCTGATTCTCTCTAATCATATCCAAGAAGTCATTATTTACCTGCAACATACCCAACATTACACTCTCTGCAGTAGTTTCACAAACCATGCTCAAATCTCTGAATTGTTCAATTAACTCAATTTCTTTCACCATCAGAGCTGCCATATGAATTGTCTTTCTACTCAAAGCGTCTGCCACTACATTGGCCTTTCCCGGATGATAACTCAAACTGAAGTCATAATCCTTCAAAAATTCTAACCATCTTCTCTGCCTCATATTCAGCTCTTTCTGATCAAACAGGTATCTCAGACTCTTATGATCACTAAACACTTCAAATCTTGAACCATACAGGTAATGCCTCCAAATTTTCAACACAAAAACAACCGCAGCTAACTCAAGATCATGAGTAGGATAATTTCGCTCATGCACTCTCAGTTGCCGCGAAGCATATGCTACTACCTTACCATTCTGCATAAGAACTCCTCCTAATCCCATCTTAGACGCATCACAGTACACCACAAACGGTTCACTCGGAGTCGGTAACACTAACACCGGTGCCGTAGTCAATCTCTTTTTCAACTCTTCAAAACTTTCTTCACAAGCAGTGTCCCATACGAAAACTTGGTTCTTTCTCGTCAACTGAGTTAATGGCAACGCCAAATTAGAGAACCCTTCAATAAACCTGCGGTAATAACCAGCTAAACCCAGAAAGCTCCTAATTTCTGTCGCTGTCTTCGGCGGTTCCCACTGCAATACTGCACTTACTTTTGACGGATCCACCGCTATTCCATCTTCAGATATTACATGCCCCAAGAAACTCACTCTCTTCAACCAGAAGTCACACTTTGACAGTTTAGCAAATAATTTATTTTCCTTCAACACTTGCAAGGCAATTCTCAAATGTCCTGCATGTTCTTCATCAGATTTAGAATAAATTAATATATCATCAATAAACACTACAATGAATTGATCCAAATAAGAATGGAAAATTCTGTTCATATACTCCATAAATACTCCCGGCGCATTAGTCACTCCAAACGGCATTACAGCATATTCATAATGTCCATATCGAGTTCTAAAAGCAGTCTTCTGAATATCACCTTCTTTTACTCTTATTTGATGATAACCCGACCTTAAGTCAATCTTACTAAACACACGAGCTCCCACCAGCTGGTCCATCAAATCATCAATCCTCGGGAGAGGATACTTATTCTTAATCGTCACTTTATTCAACTGACGGTAATCGATGCACAAACGCATACTACCATCCTTCTTCTTCACCAACAACACTGGAGCTCCCCACGGCGATACACTTGGCCTAATAAACTTTCTATCCAACAATTCTCCAATCTGAGACTTCAACTCAGCCAATTCCACTGCAGACATCCTGTACGGCGCCATAGAAATAGGCCTCGTACCAGGAACAAGATCAATACCAAATTCCACTTCTCGCGTCGGAGGCAATTCCGTAATGTCGTCAGGAAACACTTCCGGAAATTCATTCACCACTGCCAATTCCTCCATTGACACTTTGCTATCTACCGATAAAGTTGCAAATAAAGCAAACACTCTAGTTTCATCTTCCAACAAGGCCCTCAATTCTTTATTAGACAAAGAACTTGCTAAAGCTTCCTCTTCAGGGGTCAAGAACAACAATTCCTTCCGAAAACAGTCGATGTAGACTCGGTTGAACTCTAACCAGTTCATACCCAGAATAACATCCAATTTACCAAGTGGTAGACAAATCAAATCCACTTCAAATTCTCTACCGAAAATAGTCAGCGGACACTTCAGGCATACCAAAGAAGTAGTCACTGAACCTATAGAGGGTGTCTCAATAGTCATTCGTCTCTCCAGAGTAGACGGCACCAATCCTATCCTCTCCACACAATCCACAGAAATAAACGAGTGTGTTGCACCCGTATCAATAATAGCAGTTAAAGGAATATTATTGATAATACAAGTACCTTTGATAACACGCTCATCACTGGCAGCTTGAGTTCCTGCCAAAGCAAACACTTTTCCACCAGTCGGAGACGTCTGAGGCTTCTTCGGCTTCTCACAATGGGTACTGATGTGACCCTTCTCACCACAGTTATAACAGGTCGGCATAGTTGCTCTGCAGTCAGCTATCACATGACCTGGTTTTCCACACTTAAAACACTTTTTGGCTTCATTAGGACAATCATTAGCACGGTGTCCCATACCACCGCACCGAAAACATTTCCCTTCAGCAGATGCTCTCCCATCTCTAGGCTTCTTATCAACAACAGCTTTACGTTTTCCCTTATCAGCAGCAACACCATAAGGAGTACCACTAAACCTCTGCTTACCCTTACGGTCATTAACAGCTTTGTAGTGTGCAATCCTTGCCCGGTTATCGTTATCATAGATCCTGCTCCTGCTTACCAGCTCAGGATAGCTCCTGATCTTCTGACAAGCAATCCCCAGCTTAATCTCTGGACGCAGTCCATTCTCAAACTTTAAGCACTTAGAAGTCATTGCCCCTTCCACATTATAGTGAGGACAATACTGCACCAGCTCCTCAAACTTAGCAGCATACTCTGCTACAGTCATACTACCCTGCTTCAGCTCTAAGAATTCAATTTCCTTAGCACTCCGAATATCTTCCGGAAAATACTTCTCCAGAAAACCCTTCCGAACTACCTCCCAAGTAATGGCAGTTCCAGCAGCTTCCAATCTTTGGCGACTATTGTCCCACCAAGCTTCAGCCTCACCCTCCAGCATGTGAGTACCAAACCTCACCTTCTGCTCATCAGTACAATCCATAGTTCTGAAGATTTTCTCAATTGCCTTCAGCCACTTCTGAGCAGCTTCTGGGTCCAGAATTCCTCCTTCAAATGTTGGCGGCTTGTTGCTCCAAAACTGCGCCAAACTCCTGAATTGGGCATTTGCAGTTTGATTCTGATTAGCAACAGCTTGCGCCATTGCTTGCATAGCAGCAGCTAATGCAGCATCGTTCCTTCCTGCCATACTGCTCAAAACATAACAACACCAGGTTAAAAGATATTCAACTACATCATAACGGACAGACTCAACTCGACTCAACAACACTGGCCGGACGGACCGACCTGCTCTGATACCAATTGTAACACCCCACTTCCCAAAACAAATAAAATATGAATAACATAATAAAAATCAGAGTTTCCTTCCCAAGTGGGATATCACATAAAAATCACGTTTCCTTATAAAAAAGGTTTTTCTCCAAATACAGCGGAATATTTAAATAATACAATTAAATAAAAATTTTGATACGTTCGCAGGAAAAAAATAGGAGTTCAACATGAAACAATAAAAATGCCCAAGTCCCGTGCTACGTATCAGAGCATCCTAGACTCGACAGTCACACCAATATCCAAGCTAGCTAAGCACCTGGATTATCTGTACTTCCGAAGAAGCACAGACCACAACAACAACAAGGGGTGAGAAATCATGATCAAAAATATAATGGTAATGTAATACATGTAATAAGGCAGTAAAACACACCAACACATCAATTATTCACCCCAACAACACCATATAACGAACCTACTGTTCAAATTACAATATAACATATTATAATGCAATTATGCAACTCAACACCATGCATGCGGTACCGACTCATTGGTTCATTCAATCGAACCTGGATAGATCACTTACGCTCCTCCTGAGACATGATCTATCCCCCACCATTCTCCACAAAGGAGTACGGATGAATCACTTACGCTCCTCCTGAGACATGATTCATCCCACCAAAACACCATGATATGCAAGACACCAATGCATAATTATTATATTCTGGCACGCTAAGTGCACACGATCCTCCTGATCATATCATCATACAACAATGCATATGTATAGATATATTACACCAACACCATATAAATCAATCAGATAGTAAACGAATTCATACTATCACACCGGATATAACTACGTCCCCCCCCCCCCCACTCGGGGATACACGATCCTACTGATCACTACACACATATACATTACTAATTGCTCACCAACAATATTAAGGGAAACGCGTACTATCCCCAAGTACACAAGTTATATCCCATACTCATCATTTTCACACTACAGCAAGGCTAGAAGGATCACACGAGACCAATTCAGACATCTCACCAAAAGTCTTTGAGGTTACTCAGAACCTCCCTAAACCAACACCTCAGCCTATACACCAAAATCAATAATTCATCAACATCAATCCACAATCACAAACATGCCAATAGATATTATACTTACCAATTATCCTATAATTTCTACTCTAGAACCGACATTACGGTACATTACCGACATTTCAGAGTCACTCTGAATCTCACCAAGGTCCTAACCATAGTCATTAACGACGCTATAGGGAAACAACACATAACTTTTCCCAAAGCTATAATCACGGTCATTGCCAACACTACGGTAACAACACATAATCTCATCAGCTTTATATTCCTAGTTACTATCAACACTACAGTAACATCAACAATCCAACAAAATGGATCAATACTACAGTAACATCATCACCATATATATATATACCCCAAAATGCATCATCAGCATTCATCAATCCCTCAACATCAACAATAATCATAGCATGCCAATATAAAACTTTATATAACGATAAATTCCTACGGGGTTAAGGAATCCCCTCTACCCTATACATGTATAAACCATTCCCAATCAAATTTCTCCCCCCTTACCTTGACAATTGGTCGATCGATAGAATTCCTCCTAGAATTGGTCTCTTGGCCTTCTCCTTCCTCTTCCGTTCTTCGTTCCATTTTTCCTTCGTTCTTTTTCACTTTCCTCGTTCTTTCCTCTTCTCTCTTTCTATCGCTCTTTTTTCTCAATTTTCTAAAATGTATCGTAACTCTCCTAACCCCTCATATTCTATTTCCCTTTTTAATTATTCTAATCCCAATAATAATAACTAATAAAATAATATAATATTAATAATCTTAATAATAATAATAATACTAATATAATCTTACTAATATTAATAATACCACATATTAATAATAATAATAATAATAATAATAATAATAATATTAATAATTCTAATAATAATAATAATGATAATAATAATAATAATAATAATCTTAATAATAATAATACTATTAATAATAACAATAATAATAATATTATTATCTCTCCAATAATCATAATAATACTTTTAATAATAATAATAATAATAACACTAATAATAATAATAGTAATAATAATAATAATAATAATACTATTATTATTATCACACCAATATCCCACGCCTATGGTAATCCCTTTCCTCTCCATTCCAACTTTTCTAATATCTCCTTGCTACCCCTTCATATTTCCTTCCTCACGGTTTCTATCGTGACTTTTCATATTTCCATTCTAACTTCCCAATAACCCTTTCACCTCTTATTTTACTTATTCCAACCACTAATATTCCCAATAATAATTCTAATAATAATAATTATAATAATCATTATAATAATAATAATAATATAATATAATATAATACTATTATAATATTATAGTAATATTCAACATAATAATAATAATAGTGATACACCCAACAATAATTATAATTATAATAATAATAATATTATCACACCAATAATAATAATAATATTAATAAAAATAATATAATAATAATATAATAATACTAATATTATTATTTCACCAAAATAATAATAATATTAATAATAGTAACAAATATAATAAATATAATAATAATAATAACACCCCCACCAATGTTACTATTATTTTTATATTACTATATTTCACACCAAAATATCACCAATAGTCCTCCCACATTAGGGACACCCACCAAACATCATCAAATACACCCCCACCAAAGGGCACACCAACATATAATTTTTAAAATAATAATAAAGTGACTAAATAATTAAAATGGGTGTTACACTAACCATCAAGGTGTTGCTTTCCCTGTGATGAATTACCGAAGAGATATTCCAATGGCCGGGATGGTGGATCTAAGAGCTCTCGAAAATGATAGAAGACTCCGAGCGTTGGAAGAAGGAATAAAAGCCTTGAAAGTGAAAGATGCTGTTAACCTGGATGCTGCAGACATGTGTTTGGTTCCTGACCTGGTGTTGCCTTACAAGTTCAAAGTGCCGGAATTCGAAAAGTACACGGGAGATAGCTGTCTGAAGCTGCATTTGATGATGTTCTGTCGAAGGATGACTTCGTTTGTGCGAAATGACCAACTAATGATCCATTGCTTCCAGTATAGCCTGACTGGGGCATCCTTGAGGTGGTATGTGCAATTAGAGAGTAATCAGATTCGATCATGGGTGGATTTAGCCAGAGCTTTCCTGAAGCAGTACGATTACAACCTGGATTTGACTCCTAGTCTCGTACATCTACAAGAATTATCTCAGGCGGAGAATGAATCATTCAGAGGGTATTTGCGAAGATGGAAAGAATTGGCTGCTAGTGTTCAACCACCGCTTCCGGAAAGAGAAATGGTTGACATCTTCTTGGGTACTCTGAAAGGCCATTATTTTGACAAATTGTTCGGTTGCACAAACTTTGTGGGCCTGATGAGAATGGGAGAGCTCGTTGAGAGAGGACTCAAGAGTGGAAAGTTTCAAGATGTTCCTTACGTCCCAGTTGACAAGAATGAGTCAGTTATCAGTTCTCAAGAAGAGTGGGAAGAAGGAAATGATGTCATATCAGAATCTCTAGCATCTCAGGATCGGTTTTCAGACACTTCAAGTCAACGGTCATCCCATCGCCGATCGCGTCAGCATGCCCCACGAAGACCAAGGAAACCTGAAAGGCAGTTTACTCAGCTACCGGTGTCGTACAGCCAGTTGTTGCCAGATCTGATTAGGAGTGGATTGATAGTGCCGAAAGAGACTAAGCCGGTGATTCCACCGTATCCTCCAGGTTTTGATGCCAGCGCCCGCTGTGAGTACCATGTTGGGGCACAGGGGCATTCAACAAATGATTGTAAAGTGATTAGAAGCCAGGTTCAAGATTTGTTAGACTCTAGCCGGATTTGCATCACGCCTCAGGGGCTTGTTCAGATTAACGAGTCTCCGTCATCCAGTTGTGCGGGTTCGTCAGTTAATGTCATGGAAGACTCCACGGGAAGTGTGTGCTCTGAAGATTGGCAAACGGAGAATTCGTTTGAGTATGAGGAAAATTTCTAGAGGTTTCTGCGTCGGGGGTCGCATCTGTTTTCTCTGCATAACCCGTTTAGCTTCTGTGCATTAGTATTTGCCGACCACCACCAGGATTGTTGGCTTGGGTCATTTGTATTCGTACTCATTTGTGCTTGCGTGCTGCTTTTGTTGGTTGTACATATGTGGGAGATGTTCGTCTGTGTGCTTATAGCTTGAGTTTCTCTTTGTCTCGTTATGAATATGTGTTTGCTTTCTGCGCTGCAGTATCGTTTAACAGGTACATCAGAACCGGGGGTCTTATTTCCTCATCGTCCAGTTTGTTGCAGGAACTCCTTCAGAGATATGGAACAGAATCAGTTTGAATTGATTGAAGTCCGAAGCCAGCTGGGGCAGATGATGAGAGACATGCAAGAGATGCGTCTGGAACAGAAGATTCTCAAAGAGGAGAACAATCAGCTGAAGACCCAAATGAGCTTGATCATGGAAGTAGTCAAGAATGTGCTTAGGAAAGAGGATGATCAGCTATTTGAAGCCGCAATGAAGAAGCTCGTGTCGTCTGTGCCTGTGGAACCTGAGCAGCAGCAACAAAAGATACATCCAGCTCCACGGAGGATCTAGGAGGGGAAGCCAAAGAGAATATTTGAGGCGCCACCTACAACATATGCTGAACTCTTGCAGACTTTATTGAGGTTTAATCTGGTTGAGAAGAGGACGTTGGATCCACCCACGAGAGCGCTTCCTCATGGGTACGATGCCAGTAAGCAATGTGAGTTTCATTTTGGGGCATTCGGACACGACATCGAGGGTTGTCATGCTTTCAAGCACAATGTTCAAGACCTGATTGACTTGCACGATATTGAATTCACGCCGAGCGGTGTAGCTGTACGTATTGCTCCTATCCCAGTCGATGCTAAGATGACAGATGTTTCTAAAGCTGCAGTGGGTCAGAAGCGTATCCTGGACTCCATGGTGTCAGAATCTCCATGCCCACAACTGTTGCCTATTCCTGGGGCAGATCTGAGAAAGAAAATGGCTAAGCATAAGGAGGGCTTTAATCAGTACAGTGAAAGTCAAGAAACCGATGTTGTATTTGCTACGAAGGGTGTTCAAGAGTCAACCCGATACCAACAACGACAGCAACGATCTCAACAGTGGCAGAGTCAGCAACATCCTAATCAGCGAAAAGCTCAAAATCAGAAGCCATTGAGGGTATTTAAGGTGCCTCCGATGCCGTATGCCGAACTTCTTCAGATGTTGCTACGATTGCAGTTGGTTGAGAAGAGGAAGTTAGCTCCAGTGACAGGTACGCCTCCAGCAGGTTATGATATCAAGGAGCGCTGTAATTTCCATTCAGGAGCATAGGGACACAACATTGAAGATTGTCTGTCCTTCAAGCACAAAGTGCAGGATCTACTTGATAGTGCAGCAATCAGCTTCGGGCAGGGAAGTCCCAAAATCATCTGAATGAAGGAGGAGGGGCTCTATAATCTGGTTGGGTCGTTGAAAGCAGATCAGGACAGCTTCGGGTTGCCTCTAATAACTGATTGTGAAGATAGCGGGTTCAGCAGCAGGACAGATGTGAAAGCCCGGTTCTTGGAAGCTAGCATTTTTCTTTGTTTTATCTTGTCATTTCTTTACATTTGTAGTTTCTTTCCTGGTTAAATTGCAAGCTTGTTTGTAAAACTTGTTGTTTTCATTCAATTGATGATAATGGAATAAATACGCATGTTTTGGTTGAATCCATTCGTGTTCACTAATTGTTTTTACAAATGTCCAACGCTTGGTTAAGAGGAATCTGGGGAGGATGACGAAAATGAACGACGTGCAAAGTTCCGATTGTATGCTTTTGAAATAAAACCTGCTGATGATGTACAGGCATTGTTTCAAATCCCTAAACACCGGAGTTATAAGGAAGATAATCCCTTGTCAACCCCTTTGAGCCTAGTAGTAGGAGTTCTTTCTGAAAACGAAAAAACCTCAATCTTAACCCGGGGCAGGGTAGGTGTTAGCTAATTTGACCGAGCGTCCAAATTGCAAGAGGAGTGTCCGTTCGAGGGTCAATCACACCCCTAGAGGTCGTGCCTAAAAGACCACAATGGTTCAATCAAGAGTGGGGCAGTCACATCATTCCCCAAAGAGTCAGACAACCAGTGTCACACGACTTGTTCGAAAGAAAAAAAGAGAGAAAAAAGAAATCAAAAGCCCGCTAAGTCGAAACTTCAAAACAAATGACTTAGGCAAAAATGAGGGCATCCCGTTGGACTTAAAAAAAAAAAAAAAAAAAAAAAAAAGAAGAATCAAAAGAAACTCAAAAGAGTCAGTCCAGGCAAAAGTTAGGGATATGAAAGGAAAAAATGAAAAGGATCAAAAGAAAAATCCTCAAATCAAATGCGAGTCGTGTGACCTCAAGTGTCAAAGACGAAAAGTGAGTGGCTGTCACTCCGAAAACTCATAGTTTCTCGAACTATCACTCCTATCTTTCAGCCTCTGAGAGGTGAGCGCTAAGGTCGAATTAGCTGAACGTAGGATGGGAGAACATCAAGGAGAATGGGTGGGTTAAAATAAACTTTGAGCCTTTATCCTTTCCTTCAAAACCGTGAACCTGACCACGTTACAACCTTCAAAAGTCCTAATTGAAGCAGGTTGTTTCGAAAGCATACTCCGATAAAGGTCGCGTCGGTTCTGACTCCTAAAAGGGTTCCTCTTACCATATTGGTACTGATGTTGATAAATGTTTTGTGCATTTTATGCCACAAACTGTTTTTTGCCTATTCCCAGTGAACAGATTGGATGACAAAGCTGTCATATGTGTTGCATTAATACATCTTTTACGTAGAACAACTTGTTTTACTTGCGGGTAAGCGCTTGACAGCAGGAAAGTTTTCTACCATGGAAGGTATGGTCAGGATAGAATGCAGAGTGCCCGAATGTTCCGAGAGCAGAGGCAAGCTATTATTGTGATCCCCAATCAAGTCAGCCTTTCGAAGTCAGTTATCCTGGGGCAATCAGGTTGAGATTCGGTGAATATCTCGTAGTCAGGGGCACTACTCTGAATCAGATAGTCAGGAGCGAGGTCATCGCAGTCAGGGGCAGGCCATTGTAAGAGCGCAGAAGTTCTTTATTCGAGAAGCATTTGATGTGAAGTATCTCTCCGAAGTTCAGAATGTTGGGGCATGTCATATCAGACCATCAGGGCTCAGATTTGCAGATTTCCTTTCGAGGACTATCCCCACAGAGGTCCCGCAGGCTGGGGGCATATCAGAAGCGAAAGGATTGTTCTTCTCCGTATCCACAGGGTTATTCAGAGCTATTCGAGCAGATTCGGCCAATTTTCGAGTGTGAGGCGAATGTCGGGAAGTCGTGTCAACTAAAAGGCTGCGTATTCAGACAGAATGTTGTCCAGCGTCAGTTGTACCTGACCCATCACAGGTGGCCTAAAAGCATAGATCCGTGTCGGCGATCACTGTGAGGCCCATCAGTGTTGGCGCATCCGTTTCCAAATCCAATTTTCGGCAGTACGCGGGAAGACTCCCTCTATTTTCTCCAGCAAAGTCCAATTTCTCATTGGTACGGGTGAGCTATCCCCAGAGGAGTTCAATCATACTCGGCACATCTGCTATTGCACAGCGGAGTTATATTCCCCAGCAGGGTATTACTTCGTCGAGGTGTTCGGTTAAGTTCCCAATTTCCCTAGCGGAGTTGATTTCACTCTTCCAGCATTTATTTGCTGGAATGATTCTGCGATATTCGGGTTATCCCCAGCGGAGTTGGCTTCGTCTTCAGCATTTATGTTGCTGAAGTGGTTTTCTGTACCCGACTTTCTCCAGCAGCTCGAGCCTGCATTAGCATATTGCATGCATCATCATATTTGCATCATACTTGCATGTCATTTTCAAAATGCGTAGCATTTCCATCCTAAATGGAGCATTACGCCATAGAAAGATTAAAGCATATGCATATGCATACGAAGCATAAGTCAGGTTTTCTATCAGCCTCACATGGCGCGTGAATTACTCTGTGATCAGTTCAGGGGCATTTATCCAGCAGCAGTGTTCAGATGATTCAGCGGATTATTTGTATCTCAGATCATACAATAGTTGTGCTTTGACCAATCAGTCATCTGGTATCGGCAGGCTTTTCTTCCCGTCAATTCATATTGACGATGTATTCCTCCAATAAGTGGATTTCTCCGTCTATCATTAGACGTCTTGAGTTCGAATGTGGTCTTCTTCCCGTCTATCAGTAGACGATGTGAAGTTTCGGGTGATCTTTTCAACAGGGTTTCAAGATGGGGTTCTATAGCAAGTGGCTTTTCTTCCCGTCTATCAGTAGACGATGTGAAGTTTCAGGTTATCGTTCAGCGGGTTTCTTATTGTCAGATCATACAGATGGGGTGTTTCCCCAGCGAGTCTTCTCTGGCTATCTTTGATTGTTGAGGGGTTTCAAAACGATATTTCGGATAGTGGTTTTCTTTCTGTTTATTGGATGAGATGACGTTTCAAGAGGGACTTTTCTGACCGTCAATCCTTATTGATGTCGAGGCTCTTCGAAGAATGTTCCGTTTTCGTGATTGTCGATTCTTATTGACGACATGGTTCTTTGAAGGTGGTTTTCTTCCCGTCGGTCCATACTGACGATGTGGCCCCTTCAAGGATATTGGTCTTTCCATCAATTCCCGTAGACAAAAGGATTCTGAAATTCGAGGGATGGTGTTGAATTGCGTTTGGCTTTCTTCCCGTCTATCCTTAGACGATGTGAATATTGATTTGTTTCATCAATCAGGATGATCCCGTCTATCCTTAGACGATGTGAATATCGATCAGGATGTCTTCCCGTCTATCCTTAGACGATGTGAGTATGGAGATTATGAATGTCCTTCCGTCTACCCTTAGACGATGTGAGTATGGCGATCAGACTTTCTTTCCGTCTATCCTTAGACGATGTGAGTATGGAGATTATGAATGTCCTTCCGTCTACCCTTAGACGATGTGAGTATGGCGATCAGGCTTTCTTTCCGTCTATCCTTAGACGATGTGAGTATGGAGATTAATGGTGTCTTTCCGTCTATCCTTAGACG
Organism: Lathyrus sativus; assembly: GCA_963859935.3. Taxonomy (NCBI): domain Eukaryota; kingdom Viridiplantae; phylum Streptophyta; class Magnoliopsida; order Fabales; family Fabaceae; genus Lathyrus; species Lathyrus sativus. The sequence continues at coordinate 541,099,473 of OZ012739.1, read as the reverse complement.
ATGTGAGTATGGAGATTAATGGTGTTTTCCCGTCTACCCTTAGACGATGTGAGTATGGAGATTAATGATGTCTTCCCGTCTACCCTTAGACGATGTGAGTATGGAGATTAATGCTTCTTTCCGTCTACCCTTAGATGATGTGAGTATGGAGATTAATGGTTTCTTTCCGTCTATCCTTAAACGATGTGAGTATGGCGATCAGGATGTCTTCCCGTCCATCTTTGGACGATGTGAGTATATTTCTCTTCCTGCCTATCAGTAGGCAATGTGAAAGGATCAGGTGTTTCGTTGCAACCTTCAGGGTTTGTTATTTGGGATATCACAAGTAATTGACATTCTAATCAGGAGTTCCTTATCAGATGAGTGATCAGTTTATTGCCATAATGACTGGACTCGGCTGTTCTGGACTTTATTCCCCAAGCAGTTTTACAGTATAGTCTCGCGGTTGGCAAATTTTCGGGTTTTATTTGTATTCAACCGTCTCGTACCTCTGAATGTTTGAAGGCTGAGCGCTCTTCAAACCCTTCAGGTCCAAGTCGCTTGAATAGGGGCAGCTGTTGCACCCTAAAATTTGACCAACCGGTTCTCCTATCTGACTCGTGGTTTAAATTCATATTCGCAAATCAGACGCATGACATTTGTGCATAGACAAAGAATATCAGGGTTATAGCTTGGTTTACGTCTATCAGATATGGCAGATCCAGTCCAGATCATCAGGGTTTTATTTTCGGGAAATTGTGTGCTTCTCAGTGTTTGCAGCTCTCATGGTGGTTTTCGGGATATTCTGATACCAGGGGTTTACTGTTCGATTCGATCTGGTCTCGCGCGCTCTTTTGTGGTGGTCATTTGCATTTGTCTGCATTTTCAGGGTTTAATAGCTTTTGTGGATTTTAAATAGGCTTTAGGATTTTTTTTAGGGATTTAAATAGATTTTTACTTTTTTAAATAGTTTAAATCTCTTTTTAGAATGTTATAGAATTTTTTAAATAGGTTTAATAGTTTTTATCATTTTTAGAATATAATAGATTTTAAAATTGTTTTTAATTGTTTTAGATAATATAGAAAATATTATAGATTTTTTTTTATGTTAATAGGAATTTTAATAGTTTTTTAAATAGAAATAAATAAAGTTTGTTTTAATATAGTTTTTCTTTTAAATAGATATTATAAACAAATGGTATAGACTTTTATAGAATTTTAATAGAAATTATATAGAAGTTAATTAGAGGTTAATTCGTCTTTTAGATTTAATTAGGGTAATTAGTTTAATATAGAACTTAGTTAGGTGTTAATTCTGTTTTTTAGGGATAATAGAGATAATTAGGGTTTTAATCTTGATTAGGGTCTTATTAGGGTTTATCAAGATTAATTAGGATAGATTAGTTTTCAGTTAGTTGCAATGTTAATTTGTAGTTAATTAGGTTTAGTGTTAATTAGTCTAATAAGGTTTTAATTAGTTTTAAGTAGGTTTAATTTTTAATTCAGTTTTACAGGTTTTTGATTATCATTCTCGTGGGCCCAGGAAGCAGGTTTTTTTAGGCCCATTTCAATTGGCAATCCAGTTTTTGTGCAGTTTTTGGCCAGAAGGTGACACTTGTCACTATAAAGGGGCGCCACACGTTGCACCCAGGACCCCACCACCACACCACTCAGGACTCCCTCTCTCACGGACACGCGTCCCACTAGCCCTCTCCCTCTGCCAGCGCATCTCACACGTGTCTCTCCCCTCAGCCACCCTCTGTGCCACTTGTCACGCCTTCAAGCCTCACCGGGACCCTCATCGCCGGCCATGCAGCCGCCGGCCGGACCACTCCCCTCCACCGTAACAGTCGCCGGAGACCGGTAAGGTCGCCGGAAACTGCAAAAAAGCTCCAGAATTCATCTCTCTTCTCCGATCTCTATCGATTTTCTCCGATCATGTTCATCATCAATAATATTCGTATCATTTTCCAGAAAAAGCTCAGGTTTCTCTAGTTCTCAGTTCTTCATCTTCATCAAGAACAACCGGGAGTTCATCTTTCTTCAGAAACTGACCACCACCATCAGTCGTTCTTCGCTTCTTGAATCTTCTCCAGAAAGCATCTTAGACTTAACCAGCAATCGTCAAGATTTTGCATGCAACCTCAAGGACATTCGTCTCAAACTCAACGTGATCGCCACCTTCAGGATCTCAGATTACTCAGCGTCTTCATCACTTTTTTAGAACAACAGCATCGTCATCATCGTTCTTCAACAAGTTCTTAGGAGCCTTACGTTTTTCCAGAAACTCCTTGGTGTTCTTCAACCGCGTCTCAAGAACGCCATCCAAACTTCTTGCTGTTCAAGACTTTCGTTGATCTTCGTCAGTTCTCGAGAGCTCCGTTGAAGGTCGTAACCGCCGCCATGGATCTGTGAAGGTCATCTGAGAAATACGCCTGGGTTCTTCGTGGATCTCGCTTCGTGTCAACACCTTCAGTTTCGCCATCAGCTACTCGTCTCCAGTACTACTCCAGGTTTGTCTTGAATCCCTCCACGTGCTTGTAGCTAGCGGATAGTTTATCTGAGCGTTGGATTTAGAGTTTGAAGCTCGGTGAGAGATGATTAGGTTAGGTTTTAGATTGAAATTTGTGTTGGTGGTTAAGATTTAGGGAAGGTCTTGTTGATTTTGGATAGAAGGAGGTTCGTTTGCAGATTTTGGTGAGAGAGAATTGGAGAGCACCAACGGCGCTAGGGTTTGGGGGAGATGAACAGTGATCAGGGTTGGGGGAAGGGGAATTAGGTTTTGTTAGGGTTCTGATTAAGGCTAGGGCTTGGATGACATTTGGGCCCAAGATCCGTTTTACTGATGCACTCCCCGTTTGCTCTTTCACCCCCCCATGCGTGTGAGAGATAGAATGACTTTGGTCTGGGCTTAAGCCCAAGTGCTATACGCACCCCCCTTGTGCGTAAACCCATTTAAATGAACTTAAAAAACCTGCTGATTGCACCCCCCACGCGTTATTGTTTTTCCTTTTATTTCCCATTGGGTCCTGATGACCTGGGCCCACGCCCACTTGCTTTTCACACCCCAGGATCAGAGCCCAGCCAGAATTTCAACTTGGGTGCATGTTGTTTGAACCCCCTCCCATTTATTCCAATTTTGTTTTTCTAATTTCTTTTAATATTTTCTTTCCCTTGAAAAATTCATAAGAAAATGAAAACAATTGATTTTTGATTTCTTGTTTTTTCTACCACTTCATATGAATGTCTAGAAAATTAAATAAAAATAAAAATGCCATTTTATTTTTGTTTGCTATTTTTAGTATATTTTCCATTTAAATGACTTTTTTAATATCTTTTAGTGCATGCATATTATTAGAAAATTCATAAAAAATAGTAGATTCGATCAAATAATTCCATTCTTTTTTCTGTAGACTCGTAATTCAATGTAGAATTTTATAGTACAAAAACATTAGCTTAATCATGAATTTTCATTTTAATTTCATTTTTTGCATTGTTATTGATATTGAATAATTGATTTGTGGCACGTCTGCCTTGCTGATTTTAGTTCTTGCATCTGGTAATGAATTTTGCTCTGATTTTTTAGTATGTTGTACTAGACTAATGCATGTTCCCCATAGATTTTTCATAGTTTTTTTAGAGGTTGACTGATATTGTTTTAGGGTTAGAGAATAGAGACCTCACAACTTGTTGGTACCCCTTGACCCTTCATATATTAGGGATTGTTTAGTAGTCTTAGAAGTTGGCTTAGGCTTTGAGATTTGGTCTTGGGATCATAGAGTCATGTAGGTTTCCCCTAGATTTTTGATAGATTTTTGTAGGGTGTTTTGATATTTTTTGTCTGAGCTTGAGAATAGGAGGAGTCTTGATGGCTTCTGACTTTGAAGTTCAACTGTGGTTGAACTTCAGAGATAGTTTCTTGTGGTTTGAGGATCTGTGGTTTCTTCTTGAAGATGGAGGCTGGATGAAGTCCTGTTGGAGCTTGCAAGGATGCAGTGGATTGAGGCCTAGTCTAGGAGCTTGATTCTGTTTGTGAGGTTTGAGATCCTGAAGTTTGAGGGAAATTTATGGTACTTTCCTGAGGAAGGCACTATGAATGACTTTCATTCTTTCTTCTCACCTCTTTCTCAAGTATCCAATGATGTTGGAGCCTTCATGTGAGTTTAGTTTCTCCTGAGGAGGAATGTAAACTGATCACAGTTGTTGAGCCACATAGGATACGATTCCTAAGTGGAAGCCTCCTAGTACTTTCCCGAGGAAGGTCCTATGGGTCTGCTCGCTTAGTTCCTCTAGTTTATCTAGGATTTCTTAAGTATCCAATGATGTCGGAGCCTTCATGTGAGTTTAATTTCTCCTGAGGAGGAATGTAAACTGATCACAGTTGTTGAGCCACATAGGATACGATTCCTAAGTGGAAGCCTCCTAGTACTTTCCTGAGGAAGGTCCTATGGGTCTGCTCACTTAGTTCCCTTAGTTCATATAGGCTTTCTTAAATATCCAATGATGCTGGAGCCTTCATGTGAGTTTAGTTTCTCCTGAGGAGGAATGTAAACTGATCACAGTTGTCGAGCCGCATAGGATATGACTCCTGAGTAGTAACCTCTTGGTACTTTCCTGAGGAAGGCACTATGAGTTTGTCTGCTTAGCTCCCTTTCTTTGGTAAGCTTGTTCTGAAGCTTGGAGACTGGGATTGTTTCCTCTTGCTTAGGGTTTTGATTAGAGTTTTGCTTAGATATTTGTTTAGGGCTTTGCATAGAGCTTTGTTCAGGGGTGAGTCAAGGGTTTGTTTCATGGTTGTTAAGGGTCTTGCTCAGGGTTTCAGTTTAAGCTTTAGATAGAGGTGTCAGGTCAGCTAGCCTTCTCTTTGTGTTGTTTGACTTGTGTGGTGCTGTGCTGCATTAGACTTAGGGGTTCATCTAGATAGTTCTGAGGTAGGTGCATCGTAGAAGTAGGCTCTGTGTGCATAAGAAGTCGAGGTGGTCCTCCTTCTGCTTGTTTGTTATTGAGTGGCTTTGCTTGTTGGTATTTGGTAGAGCTGAGCTCCCTTACCTCTGTGGTTTGCGGCCTTTGCGCCTTGATTGTTTAGTTGTTGTATTCACGCATATTTCCAGTATTTCTTTACTTTGCAGTTGATTCCTGTTTGCTGTTTAGTCCCGTTGCCATGATCCCTTAGGAGCTCTAACTTCTCCGCTGCGGAGTCGTTATGATAGACATTAGGATGGTCAACCAGGCATGATAACAGTAAGTAGATTCCCCTATTTAGTCATAGTTTTAGGGTGTCTTTTCCCTTTTCTTTCAGTAGGAGATTTTGAGTAGCTTGTGTCGTAGTTAGCCGAACTACAGCTGCTCTGATTCCTCGTACCAGACGAGGATATGTAGGCATAGGACGCGATATCCTAGCGAGCACACTAACAACTAACTTTTTGTTCTCTCGCGGCTGTGCGATCGAGACTTTCCCGCTGACGACTAATTGTTATCCTTTTCTCTTGCCCGAGTGCACTTGAGACCAGATCGTAGTTGTAGGTCCCCGAACCTTTGAGACCAGTTTGCTTTCTCACTGCTGTGTGAGAACCCCCAGGTTAGCCGTAGTTAGTCGAACTACGTTTGCTCTGATCTTCCATGCTGTGTGGAAGTACGTAGGCACAGGACGCGCTGTCCTGGCGAGCAACCTTTTCCCCGTTTAGACGTAGGTAGTCGAACTACGTTGACTCTGACTTTCCCATTGCACGAGGGAGTACGTAGGCCCAGAACACCGTATGTTCTGTCGAGTCCTGTCCTTTTCTTTTCTTTTCAGACTGACCATTGGCGTAGATAGATAAACACCCTTTTCCTTATAAACACCAAGCGTGGATCCCATCGAGTACGATGGACGTGAGGGGTGCTAATACCTTCCCCTTGCGTAACCGACTCCCGAATCCAGGTTTTGGTTGCGATGACCATACCTTTCTCCGTCTTTGCGAGGTTTACTCTGAGCGTTTCCTTTCCCTCCGTGGGATAAATAACGCACGGTGGCGACTCTCCTGTCAAGCCGGCGCCGATTTTCGCAGTAGCGACAAGATGGTCGAGATGTTAACTGACAGACAAAGACAAGAGACCGGATGAGCCACAGAAGAGGAGAGACACATGCATATGCAAAATGCTAAATGAGGGATGCTAATGCAAGAATGCAGAAAATGAAAGGTTTCATGGAACTCAAGTTCTTATAAACGTTATAGAATACCAAAGAAAATTCATTTGTTTTTCTGATATCGATTACAAATAAATATTCTTATAAGAGTTCTGACATCATAGCTAAATAAAAGCTAAATGAGTCCTAAGGAAGTCTTTCATCGTGGTTGTTGATTTGCTATCTATTTGGATCTTCTTGAATATGAGTCATCCATGATCAACATCTAAAGATTACTTTGATGAAGGAAAATAAATCCTCCGTCTCTTCTTTTGTTGGAAGTAAGGAGGGAATCCTTTGGATCTTCAATGATAATAAGAGTCTTTTGAGCTTCTAATGATTCTCCATGATAGGGGGAGCCTCTCGTATTTGTCCTTTTGAGTTTTCTTGAATCTGAGCTCCTACTTCCTTAGACCATCCGACTTAGAACTCTTAAAAGAATATTTCAAAATATTTTATTTTGTAATCCCTATTGGTTCTATAATGTTTATAAATAAAACTGAATTCCATGAAAGCCAATGCAATATGATGCTTTATGGATGCAACAAACACAGGTAAGCACATAGATGCACAAAGATAAACAAACAAAAGGGGGACCCTAGGTTTGCAACGAGCATGGAGCCAAAGGTATACCCATTCCCAAAGGATTTAGACTAAAGTTTGATTGTACCTGCAAAACAAGGTTCTAAAGAGGTTCCTAAAGTCATCAGCCCATCTTTCGGATATTATCAACTTCCTAATTACTCGGTGATTAATAATATTCTCAAGAGAACTTCTTTTGAGTGTAGTATCGCGTAGCACTATTTCAGGTGTACTCCCTCATAGTCCCGCACTACATCCTAATAAAGGCCAAAGTGGGGTTAAAGTAATTATGGTCCTCAATATCATAGACTCCAATCAAAAATAGTAAAAGTCTTCATAATTACTCGCTCAACCGAACTATTTTCGAAAGGGTCTCAACTGAGCGTGGTTTTCAAGTCAACTTGGTCGGGATTCAACTCCCTATAAGTCTCGTTGAACATATCACTATCCTATCTTAAGTTCACTCAAGTCCGGATGTAGGACTTTGTCTCACCACTCAAAGGTATCAACCCAAAAGGCAACAAACAAATATACAAGTAAACAATTAAACAAATATAAGCAAATATATACACAAAAACAAGATAGGGAAACCCACTAGAGTATCCCCAGTGAAGTCGCCATTTCTGTCGCGGTGAAATTTGGATACCAAACTATTGATTAGTTTGAATCTTTAATTCTTTTTGCAACCGAACTTTGATTTGTCCAAAGGAAGGGATAAAGATCGAAATTCCCACAATGCAATGCAAATGCAAGGTTTAGAGAGTTATAGGTTCGGGGGGTGGTTAAACTTAGGGAAGGTACTAGCATCCTAAGTTTCTGTAGTACTCTACAGGAACCTCTTGTTTTATGTCTGTTTATTGCTAAGGTTTATCTGCTTAAGGGATAAAAGACCTAGGGGTTTATTTCTAAATATACTCGATAAGATATCGCATCTTATGCCTATATATCCTAACGGGAGTGGAATCAGAGTATATGTAGTTCCCCTAAAGGGTATGAGGAGTTCTTTAACTGTGGCCAAAGTTCCTATGGGTTTAGGATAGTTGGTTGATTGATTTTAGGAGAAAATGTGAGTTGTCATTTTAAGAGAGATTTAACCGCCACAAATTGTAGGAAAATAGTCTTTGCATCGTCTTAAGAGAAGGGATAAAGTACTCGGATATTGATCAACGATGTACGCCTCTATCTCTCTTAAGGCAAAGTTCCTACGGTATTGATTGTATTGATGTGGGGTAGAGATTCTATCTCGCTTATGATGATTTGACATCTTTCTCTAATGTGTTTGAATATTTTGTATTGAGTTGATATTGGTTTTTTCTATGTTGTAAAGTAAAGACAAAGGTTCTCCTATGGGGTAGGATCTATCTTAAAGATCAACTTGAATGGGATCAAGGATCAAAGGGGATTATGATGCAAATGATGTGCACTACACACGATTGTTGAATCATGTGTAGGTTTTTCCTTTGGACGGAATGCGATGCGAGAACATAGAATGCGGTAATGTAAAGGATGTAAAATAAATTGCAGAGATAATAAAGGGAAAATAAATAAAACATACACATACGCATGAGAGCACTAAGGTGTAAGTGAGTGAATACGTGAACGGAGTGTGAGCGTGCACGATTGGATGTTGATTTATTTTAGGTGGATTGATTTTGATGAGAAAATTGAATGGGTTTTAAGAAAATGTTAATTAATTTGGTGAGATTGACTTATGAGAATGTACGTACGTTGTTATTAACTTTTCATTTAGTAACATAATGCGTGAAAACGGTCTCACCATAGTTTTGTTGTTTGGTGGTCGGAGAAGATAGACGATTCGACAGAAAAATATTAGTTTGGAGAAGAAAGAGATGGTGGAGTAGAAGGGTTTACCTGATCATTAGGCTTTGTTTTCAAAATGAAGTAGGAATGAAGAGAGATGGCGTGTGACAAAAAAGTATTAAGCACTGGGAAAGAAAATGAAATGATGAAAATGTGAAGGGTGATATGACAGAAAATTGAAATTGAAAGGATGTTGAGCACTCCAATTTGGTATTTGAAAGAAGGAGACTTGGAGGGCTAATGAAGTAGAAAGATAGGCTAGTAATTTTCAAAAGCATAAGAAAGAAAGGGAGTTTTGGAAAACAAAAGGGAAGGAAGAAGTTGAAGGCATCCACGTGTCAGCTTGTAGTAACAGAAGGGTAGTTTGGATATTTCTAGAACATTAAAAATTCTTATATAGTAGATTGGACAAATAAAGTGTTGATTCCATTTTAGTTTAGAGATATAAGTGAAGGAAAGTTTTAGAGAAGTGTAGCAATTTATTTGTATAGATAATAATAAATGTATGTGGTAGAGATAAGTTTATAGAAGTCTCTCTCTTGAACTATCTATAATATTTTATTGACGAGTGTAGAAATCTCCCTTACTTCAGATTTCGACCGAGTATTTCATTTTTTATTTTTTTGCCCTATGTGGATGATATTTTAATAGCAGGCAACAATGTCGAAGATGTAATGAGGGTGAAGGCTGAACTCAATAAGGAGTTCGACATGAAGGATCTGGGAGCTGTGTCCAAGATTCTTGGGTTTGAAATCCGAAGAGATAGATAGCAGTCAAAATTATGCTTATCTCAAGAGGCATACCTACGGAAGGTTCTCGAAAAGTTTGGTATGTCGAATTCAAAGCCTGTTGTGACTCCGACAAACCCTCAATTCAAGCTGAGTATAGATCAGTGTCCCAGCACTAATGTTGAAAGAACTTATATGAATAGCATTCCATATGCTTATATAGTGGATTCTTTGATGTATGTTATGGTCTATACTAGGCCTGACATAACATATGCAGTAAGTCTTGTAAGTAGATACATGGCGAATCCTGGAAAGGCTCATTGGCAAACATTTCAGTGGATTCTAAGGTACATAAATGGGTCTATGAATAAAGTCCTAATTTATGGTGAAGCCTTGGGTGAAGATAGTAAAGCAGCAATCGAAGGATATGTCGACTCTGATTATGCAGGTTGTATGGATTCCAGAAAGTCTATTTATGGATATGTGTTTACTATGTTTGGGACAACAGTCAGTTGGAAAGTTACACTTCATAAGGTCGTTGCCTTATCAGCCACTGAAGCGGAATATATTGCCCTAACTGAAGCTGTAAAGGAAGCATTGTGGCTTGAAGGTTTTGCAAAAGAGCTAAAACTTCAAGGTCGAGTTATCACTGTTAAATGTGATAGTCAAAGTGCAATACACCTGTCGAAGAATTCAGACTATCATGAGCGAACCAAGCACATTGATGTGAGGTTGCATTTCGTCAGAGGGGTAATCGAGCATGGAGAAGTCCAAGTGCCGAAGGTTTCGACAGATCATAATGCTGCTGATATGATCACCAAGACGTTGCCCAGTTGCAATTTTTTCCATTGTATGTAGTTGATAAAGCTACATGAAGAAATCTAGTTTCTTGATGTTATAGAGTTATATCCAAGGTGGATTTTTGTATCAAAATCTAGTATGGTCGAAAGGTAGCTTCTGGTTCAACAGGAATTAAGCATGAGGTCGAAGTATGTTCTCATGCTGCTGTCGGAGTAATGCGTGTTATAGTCGAAGTTTGTTCTAACATGCATTAGTCAATATTGTTAGGGTTGTTAGCATGTTGAATTGGGCCTTGCTTGTAAGCCCAATTATTTAAGTTATCTTGTACCCTAAGTTAGCTTGTAATGGGTAATTGTTAAAAAGCTCATTAGGTTAGTGTGCAAATTTTCTTATAAATAGCATGCTAGTATCTCATCTTGGTATAAAGAAAAAATAGGAAGATAAAATCCTAATTTCAAGAGAGAGAGGTTATTTTGTTATTCTTGTATACTTGTAATCTTGTTTCTAAGAGAAATAAAAGAGTAGAAGATTATAACCAATCCTTGTTGTTCCTTGTTGTTTTACCTTGTTTTCTTTGTTAATCCTAACCTTTATATGTTTCTTAATCATAAAGAAACCATTTATATTTTGTTTCAAGACATCTGATTCACAACAATTCTCTTCTCCTAGAACTCCGCAGCAAAATATAGTTATAGAGAGAAAGAATGGATCTTTACAAGAAATTGTCATAACTATGATCCATGAAAAAACCTTACCTAAGTACTTGTGGGAAGAAGCTATAAACACAACATGTTATATTCAGAATAGAATCTATATTAGACTTATTCTGAACAAGACTTCATATGATTTGTTCAAAGGGAGAAAGCCAAGAATTTCTTATTTTCATCAGTTTGGATGTACATGTTACATCTTGAACAATAAAGTTTATCTTAAGAAATTTGATTCCAAAGCTCAAAATGGTATCTTTTTAGGATACATTGAACGCTCAAAGGCATACACGGTGTATAACTTTGAAACCAAAATGGCTGAAGAGTCAATACACATCAAATTTGATGACAAAGAGTTTAGCAGTAAAATGTCAGAGCTAGTTAAAAACTTTTCATAAGTTTGTGTGTCTGAAGACACCTCAGGAGCTAGAGGTCAAGAAGTTGGATGTTAAAAAGTTATCAGAACTTCAAAAGCTGGTGGTCTAAAATTTGATCCAACCTTAGAAGCTCATTCAGATGTTGAATATTATGAAGAAGCTCAAGATGGCTCCTCTGAAGCATCAAAATCCAAGAAGACCTTCAAGTACAAGTCTTCTCAACCATAAGATTTAATTCTTGGAACTAAGATAGTCCTAGAAATACAATGTCTGCCTTTAGAAAAGAACATTCAATGTTAGGACTACTCTCTGTGACTGAAACCACTTCTGTCGATGAAGCATTTTCTGATGATGGTTGGATTATGGTAATGCAAGAATAATTCAATCAGTTTCAAAGAAATGATATCTGGGATCTGGTACCCATACCTTATCAGAAGAACATTATTGGAACAAAATGGGTATTTAGAAATAAGTTCAATGAGAAAGGCGAAATGATAAGAAATAAGGATAGACTAATAGCTTAAGGCTACAGTCATCAAGAAGGTATAGATTTCTCTAAAACCTTTGCACCAGTTGCAAAGTTAGAGGCAATCATGTTACTTCTCTCTTATGTTATTAAACATGACATTATTTTATACCAAGTGGATGTTAAGAGTGAATTTTTAAATGGTTTCATTTCTGAAGAAGTGTATGTCAAACAACCAACTGGGTTTGGGGATTCAGTCCGCCCATATCATGTTTTCAAACTTAAGAAATCACTTTATGGATCCAAACAAGCTCCCAAAGCTTGATATGAGATATCGAGTAATTTTCTGTTATAAAATGTTTTTGAAAAAGGGAAAATTGACACTACACTATTTAAAAAGACACATAAAAATGATATCTTAATTGTCTAAGTTTATGTATATATTATATTTGGTTCAACTAATGTTTTCCTTTACCAAGAATTTTCAAAAATAATGCAGGCTGAGTTTGTGATGAGTATGATGGTAGAGCTGAAGTTCTTCCTTGGTATTCAAATCAATCAATGCAAGGATGGAGTCTATGTTTATCAGACAAAATACACAAAGGAACTTCTAAAGAAGTTCAAGCTAGATGATTGCAAAATCATGATAATTCCTTTGCATCCAACCTACATATAAGCAAAGAGGAAAGCAGCATCAAGGTCTGTCACAAGCTGCATAGAGGTGTGATTGGCTCTTTACTTTATTTAATAGCTTCTAGACCAAATATTTTATTCAGTTTTTGTTTATGTGCAAGATTTCAGTTAGATCCTAGAGAGACTCACTTAACAGCTATTAAGATCTTTAGATATCTGAAGGGAACAACCAATCTAAGGTTGCTTTATAAAAAAAATACCTAGATTGTAAGCTAGTTGGATTATGTGATGCTGACTATGTTGGGGATAAAATTAAGAGAAAACCCGCAAGTAGAAATTGTCAATTCATAGGTGAAAACCTTATATCCTAGGCTAGTAAAAAAAACAAGTAATTATTGCATTGTCTACAACATAAGCCGAATACATCCCAAATGCAAGTTGTTGCATACAACTACCCTGGATGAAATACTAGTTGGAAGACTATCAATAAGTGGAAGCAGTATTCCTATTTTCGTGACAATACTATTGTTATTTGTTTGACAAAGAATCCTATTCAACATTCTAGAACCAAACACAGAAATAAAATATTATTTTATTAGAAATTATGTTTAGAATGGTGTGATAGATATACAGTTCAATGATACTAATCATTAATGGGTTGATATATTTACCAAGCCTCTTACTATTGAAAGATTTCATTTTATTAAAAAGAATCTAAACATGCATTTTCTTAAAGATTAGTGCTTGCTTCTGAATGAAGGATCAGAGTTTAACGATGATCAAAAGCTATTGTGATCAAAAGCTCTGAACTAGCTTATGATGAGTAGTAGCATCTAATGCAACTCAACCTCTGATGCTTAGAACTTGATTAGTTGCCTATGATAGCATATAAATGGAAAAATTAATTTTTAAAACCTGTCCACTTATGTGTCATGAATCTGAAAGGTTTTTTTACACTTAGCTTCTGAACAGTTGGGTAATAATTGGTGGTTAATGATGAAAGTGTTTTGAATAATATGTCTCACCTCCACGTGTCATTATCATATGTTTTATTACCATCTAATTCCATTGTGTATTTGTTTGTCTACTATGTGTTTCTGATTTATTAGATTCTGAACCAGTTAGTTCTCTGAATAAGAAGATTTTCTGTTCAGAAGGTCCTAAGCCAAAATTCCTCTAGGAATTTTATGTCTTCTAGTCTTCGAGTTATATTAATAGGCATAACCAACCACTTTTTGTTAAGGCAAAGAAGTGTGACATCTTTCATACATATTCTTCTACTATCAAATATGTTTGTGTTGTATTTGGAATTACTTTCTTGGAAAATGATCTATTATTATTGATTAAGAAGTTATTACAAATCCATAATGATTCTCATAAGCAAACAACGTGCACTACAAAGATTACAACTCTTAGACTATGTTAGGATGAAAATCACGCATTCTGAGGAAGTTCATTCAACCCTCATTAACATCTGATCCATAGTCATCAACTGGATCCTTCTTCTTATTGAGTTTCTTCATTTTGGAGACTGGAGTTCTTCCAACCAGAAAGGATCCAACTGATGAACCAGTTTTTAGCTTTGCATCTTCATAAATCTTGAGCTTATCATTCTTGTGGCTCCTTCCTTCAGCATCTCTGATATCCTTTCCAATCTCTTTGGAAGAGCTCTCCTTGGAATTCTTGGAAGACTTGATCATATTATCAGTTATGAGAAGAGATATATGGAAATGAATATGACTTTGTTGATAACGGAAGACAACTTATATAGAGAGTTTGGGATAAAGTAGAATCAGTGTTGATTATTGTGCACCAATGGACATAGGAGAGAGACGTGACTTTGGTCTTCAAACATATCTTTCCAGCTTTGACTACTTTATTTCTTTCAAATGCTTAGTTGTCAGAACCATCCTTGACCATCTCCTAAGTTGAAGAGTTGTTTCCCAACCGTTCTAGCCAATCCTCAATCACTTTCTGAAAAAATTCTGACAAAGGGGGAGAACAAATATGATTTTGGCTCATTTTTATCCATATCTGATTAAATCCCAAACATTTTATGTCTGCGGATTTTCTTATCAGATTTGTGTGCCTCTGAAAATTTCTTTTGGAGGAATGAAATATTTTTCTTCAGTATCTTTTATAATTCCTTTATTTTTGTTGATGATAAAAGGGGGGGGGGGGTATATATAGAAGTATTTAAGCACTTGAAATCTGACAGTTATTATTCTTGTTTAAATTGTGAAGAATTAGTATTGTGCTTTAAATGTTTAAATTTAATTAACCTGGATAGAAATTAGGGGGAACTTACAACCCTCACCCTATAGACTATTAAACTCGAGGGAAGTTTACAAACCTCATACCCAAAAGTCAACTTGTTAATTAAATTAACAACCATTGTTCTTAAATACTTATGTTTGTCATCATAAAAAAGGGAGATTGTTGGAACAAAATTGGTTTATGACATATCCCTTAGGTTTTGATGATAAGAAAGTATTTAAAGAACAATTGGATATACTCATATTTGTTCAAGTGTGTAGGATCATAGACTTAAATTTCATGATTAATCTAAGTATTGGTTCTGACTATGAACATATAAAGAGAAGCTTAAAGACCAAAATCTGATGGATTAGAAGATGAAGACCAGACTCTGAAGAATTCAACTTTTGAAGAGGTCAGTGTCTGAAGGTTAGAGTCTGAAGAAGTCACCCTCTGAAGACCAGAATTTGAATAAGTCTACATTTGAAGATCAGAACCTGAGCTAGTCAAAGCTCAAGGACCAAGGTAACTCTGATAGGTCACTGTCAACCTTTGAGCCTACTTTGTCACGTGAAGACCTAAACTCTTTCTCTTCATAGAGTCAGTTGGCATGCAACTAATAATTTCTCTTGCAGCAAAGGAATTTCAAACAAGTTTTTAACAACATTAACCATTTGAAGAAACATCTCAACATCTCTATTTAAGCTTCTCAAAGACTCTATTGTATTAGATCTTCAACGACTATTTTCCTTCTCTATTTAAGGAGATGAAGACTTGAAGAAGAAAAACTAATGAACTATTGACATTAAAAAATAAGTCACTATGTCTAAAAAAAAGCATAAGCTAGACTTATGATTTCTTATCCTTGTAAATCTTAGAAATCCCTAAGTCTTAAAAGAGTATATTTACATTGTATTCTTTTACACTTCTGATTATATATCAAATGTGTTATCCAAAACAATCTCTTATCTGTTAGGTAGATTATTAGAAGCCTCTTGCTTAGTGTTTGAGCATTTGAAGTCTCTTACTTGTTTGCTTGAGCATAAAATTATTTTGCTTATGTGTTTGAGCATTGAAAGTCTCTTACTTGTGTGCTTGAGCGCATAAGTCTCTTGCTTTGTGTTTAAGCATTTAAAGTCTCTTGCTTGTGTGATTAAGCAAATTGTAATCTTGTGTGATTATAGTGAAAATCTCTTGTAAGTACAAGGAGACTGAATTGCTCTCAAGTTGTGAGAGGAAGAACTAAGATAACTTTGTTTGTGTCTCTTTTTCTTACTTTATTTATTTGTTGTCTACCTCTGATTGATTCAGATTTTATACTGTATTTAGAATCTGACCAAGAGTTTAAAAGAGAAAGAAAAAGTCAAAACAATTCAACTCCCCTTCTTGTGTTTTTCTCACCTTCAGACTCTATCTCTAAAAAAATCACGACATCTACAAAATTTCAAAATTTTAAAATATTATAAGTTCACAGGTTCATTATTTAAATTCAAAATTTAAACGTAGTCATCATACACAACAAAATTGTACAAAATACAAATCTAAATAAAGTTTGAACAAAGCCTAATTGTAATATAAATGGAATAACAAAATAATTGCAGTCTTTAATAAATTTAATTAAAATGAGAAAAAACTATTCCAAATAAATTTTGAATAAAGTCTACGTATATTTTAATTATTTTTTTAAAATTATCAAAATGACATTGTTTTGTTTAAGGAAATAAAAGCAATCATTTAACACGTTGATTTTCTAAAACCATCAATTTGTCGGTTTTGGCCGATTATGATCGATTCTCACTGATTTAATAGTTTACTTGATCCAGAAAATTCTTAGTTCGACCAACCGGTCCGGTTCGATTTTTAAAGCATTAAATATAAGTAACACAAGGATGAAAATATACGACTTTTAAATAAATAATTTTTTTGCATTTTTAAAAATATATTTTTATAAAAATGTTTTTTACAATAAATTTATTTTTTATAAATTGAAAGATTAAGACATCTTGAAATATATGAATATGATTGAAGATTAAAACATTAAAATGTATCTTTAAAATGATTTTTATAAAAAAAAATATTTGAAATATTTTTAAATTGAAGTGATTTTTTTTATTTAAAAATTTTGATGCTCAACAAAAGTTATAGTAAAAATTATGAAATACCTACGATAAAATTTTAATAATAATTATTTAAACTAATCTTCATATTTGAAACTTTTATTAAAAAAATCTATATAAATTTTTTAAAACAAAAATATGTCATACTAGAAAAATCATTTTATTTTTAAAATTGAAACCGACTGGCCATAGATTTCATGATATAATTTGAAAAACTTGCAATACAATTTTAAACAAGAGTGGTGTAACCATCCAGAAAAAAGAAGTAAGTCTTTCATCCTAATAACTCACCTTTAACACAATCCATAGTAAAAGCGTAACATTTAATCTCTATACATCCAAAAATAGGTGTCATAACTCAAATGTTTTTCAATATTACTTGTGCCTTCAATATTCAATATGGTGCTAATAAAATCTCCAATGGCTCGAGGGATGTTTTTTTTAAAGAAAATCTTTAATTTAAGGAGACTAATTTAAGGGTTGATTTAGTGGTGGAGATTTGAGTCTTAAGAGTATGTTTTTCTCAAGATTTCAACTTCAAATTCTATTAGATGCAATCAATCATTGTGTGGATCAGTCCATATAAAACTTTACTTTGTCTTTAAACGGGACCTCCGCTAGTGAACGGTAAGATTGATCCCTCTTAAATTAGTCGTGGAATACCAAAATTTTCAACAAAAAAAAAAAACTAGTTAAAATGAAGGCATAGGTGATATGAAATATACTTAACCATGATATGTTGATACCTAGATGCTTTAGCTAATAAATGATACCATCAACAAACATTAGATGATACATAAAAGGTCCACTACAATTAAATTTGAGAGCTTCCCTATTATTCCACACCAGAAATAATTGTAGAAGTGGAAAAACAACATAAATCTTTGTTAAGACATACATAAAATACATAACAATATTACATAGATTTTTGTTAACGTAAATCTAATATTACATTTCATCATTAAGAGATGATTGAGATTGAGGGACATCTTCAAAATATCGTAGGTCGATCTCGCAATCTTCACGTCCACCTCGATCAGATCCTTTATTTTGTTGAACTATATCTTCCCTCCATTGTTAATTGAGGGTGAACGATAATTGAGTTTCACAACTCTTCGGTTATCTAGATATCACAAGAGATTCTCTAGTGTGAATTTCAAATCGACAAGACAATTGATTTCTGTAAACGTAAATTCAAGAGGGAGCATCTCTCCGTTAAAATAGATAAATGTGAGATACAAATATTAAGATATTTTGTGGTGTTTTAGTTAACATGAGGGAAAACCCATATTTATAAAAGTTTTAGATCAATAATGAACTAAGAAATCCAATTTTATCTCAAAGGATATCTCAGAACTTAAATTTCAAAATAACTCATTTACGTTTAGAAAAAAACACAAGAAAAAGGATTTGTCCAGAACTTAAATTTCAGATTTACCCCTTTTAGTAATTGTTTTGCAAAAACTATTTGAGCATAATGTTTTATTCATAAATAGAAATTTTTTTATTAACATAGAAAATAATATTTATTTAATTAATGTTAGATATACATTAAAAAAGTATCCAAATGTATCTAGATTACATCGTTGACAACAAGAATACAACATTACATACAAAAATCGATGTTTGAACCTAAATAAATTGTTAGATAATAACTAAAAGGTATCAAAATATGTATCACTACCTAAATCTATATCTATGGGTGGTTCTGCCTTTAACTTTTCTTATTTTATTATCTTTCAATCTCGTTCAATTTGGTGAATTCTTCTATCCTATCCAAAACGTTATATGGCTAAGTTCCAACTTTCTTTGTGGAATGAGTTGTCCACTCCGGTGATGTTTGTGCTATAGGACTTTCTGGTTTCAAATAAACTTGGACAAAATGTACTAATTTTGAAAGTCACCCAATACACATAATGCTTCCAATTGGATTTTAAGGTGAGACACTCCGAAGGGGGAAAATGTTTCCGAAAAGCCATATCTTGTCAGATCAATACACATCCTATAATATGCATTTTCTATTAAACGATCAATTTCAAGGAAGCTCGTCCATTTTTTCTCCTGTGTAGGATCACTAACACAAGGAATAAGTGAATCATGAAGTGCATCAAAATGTTTTTTTTTCGTATACCGTTGTGTATGACTTTTTACGAGTCTTCAACTCTTTGATAAGTTGTTAGCAAACAAGTATATAATTCTCCTCTCCTACGTCGAGCAAAGCTGAAATAGTTTGATAACTGTAGTTACTGTCACCCTTAATAACTACAATTCGTTCAATTTATTTACGTATATAAATCAAAATCTCTTCACTGTGTTTGATTTTTAGTAAAGGTGGTGAAAGAGATGATTTGTTAATGCGAGCAAATTTGAAAACATTTTTTTTTGAGATTTTGAAGTTGGAGAATCCGAAAAATGTGTGCCAACATTTTTGAAATTGGAAGGAGACCGCTTGGTTGAATTGTCACTATGTGTTGGTTTGAGCTTTTTAAGAGCACTCTTTGTTTTACTAGTTCCGGTGGTGATTTCAAATATGTGGTTTCTAGATAGGCAATATTCCTCATCTGGTCTTTGATGTACAATTTTATTTTGTTATCAGCTTTCAAAAAATCTCTTGAATCATTTCACATTCGATCATGACACACACACGCGCGCGCGCGCACACACACACACACACACACACACACATATATATATATATATATATATATATATATATATATATATATATATATATATATATATATATATATATATATATATATATATATATATATATATATATATATATATATATATATATATATATATATATATATATATATATATTCTATTTACCATCTTCATCAAACCAACACCTTTTCTAGTGTGTGTAAACCTCATCCATTTGCATGAGTCTATCAAGTTTCATCTTCTTTGAAATCAAACAAGCACACAAAAGACCGTACATCTTCCTAAGTGTACAACCATACTTTGAACTATCTAAACCTACTTTCTCTACTCATTTGACTCCGTAGAAGTAATACCAACACTTTCTAGAAGTGGAAGACTGTACATGTTGGTCTTATACGTGGAATCAACTATGAGCATAGTGAAAAATGTGTTGAGTAACTTGATGGAATCAAAATGAGTCCAAAATATATCTTGAACAGTTTCTCCATCCTCACACATTATGTACCTAGATACATAATGATTATCATCCAAAAGTTTTAACAGTTGTTGCATTTCAGTTCTTGAACTTCATATCACCTTGTTGTTTCGGGCATGAACGTTGTATACTTCTTTAATGTTTGAGACATTATGAGGTCTTTTCCGTTTCAAAGTTGCAAGTATATTTTTGGGTTGCACAATGTTCAATGTCATATCAGAAACATGACCATTCTCTTTAGAATTAAAGTGACATACAATGCGATGGTCAACTAACTTGTAACAAAAATAATGATTATGTATACCACAAACCACATTAAATTTCCATGTATTATTCGCCTTAAGGTATCCACACAACTTAAAAGGACATTCACCTTTCCTCGAACCGATGTCATCTCGTTTCAAATTTTGAATAAGTTTTTTTGTACTTGTCACTTCTTTCACATCTCGTTGTCACAAATGTCACTCTTCTATCATAACCAGAATCTGACCACCCAATTACAATGTTGAACCCCAATTTTGTATCATTTAAGCGAATCTATTTGACCATATGTTCACGACATCAAACTCATGTTTATTTGTAAATTGTTTATCAACATCTACCTCGACATCAACCAGTTTAACATCCAAAGACACAATAACTTTGGGTACACATTGAGGCTTGACATCAATTAGTTTAACATCCATAAACATAATAGTTTAGGGTATAACGTCAGGGTGCTCAATTGCTGCAACCAATAATAGCATAATCAAATTTAAATTCAACTTGAAAACAGTTTGGAGTTAAACTTCCAAAAAAACATGCAACATAATATGAAACTTAACTTTCGGACGCAACATTCATTTTTAAATAGCTCAACCAAATTCTTACAATCAATGAGGAAATAAATACATGTACATTACCTTAAATTGCAGCTTCTTTTGTTCATTTTGATATGAAATAGTATAAGAATGTGATTTTGAAGTACAAAGTTTGATTGATAATGGAAGGATTTTTTTTTGGGTTTTGGAAGTATGATGGTCTGATCATGAAATAAAAAGTACAAGCAAGGTGGTGTTATATTTATCTTCTCGCTAGGTAATTCCGAAAGTTAACTTTCTTATTCTCCACTGATAGTTTTCTCCCATTCAGAACAAGGTTCTAAGATCACGTCTTCTTCGTGTCCCATACTGGAAAGTCCAATCTGCTGCCGACCGAAAGGTTGTTACCCTTTCCTCGTTAGAATACAAGGATGCAAATTCATGCATATTAATGTGTTTGTCATACTTTCCCACTGACTCCTGATAAGAATGAAAAAACATGAATGTCATACTTTCCCACTGACTCCTGATAAGAATGAAAAAACATGAATGTTATTATCAAAGACATTTAGGTCTCATCCCCCATAAGTCCTAACAAATAATATTAAAAGCGCAAGTGCTCCCAATGGGCATTCTAAAGGAAAGTCAAGAATGGGATGGAAGAAGATAGTCATAACTATAATGATGATCAAGAACTTGGAAGATGCGCTTTACACCCGTACAAACTCCTGGTTGTGTGAATAAGTATTTAGCAAAAAAAAGATTAGAGGAAAAATATGTGGAATTTTATAAAGAATGAAGTTTAGTTGTAGAGGAAGCCTATTGTCGTCTGAGCGTCCTAATTGTTATAAGAAATGAGAAAGATCCCTTGTATTAGGTGCACATATATGGAGTAAGACCAAACTTGACTTCTCAAGAAAGATCATCATCAATTAATTATGTAATGCACTACAGGTCTTGCATGATTTGTGCTTTAATATCTCTTAGATGACTGACATTCAATTAGTTTGAGTTGATTAACATTTGAATTCCAGTAACTGACGTGTGGGTTACATTACTGACACCTATAATCATACCTTAGGACCAACATACAAATGTGACACCTCACATTGAAAGTCTCACCTGAGGGACCCAACTAGGCCTCTCCTGAGAGACTCAACTAAGTCTTGCCCAAGGGAATCAGGTGACCTTCATCCAGAAGGATCATATGAAACTTTGAGACTTTAAGGTGGGAATAAAGCTTCGACTAAGAGTTTTGAGGAAAGCCCGAAGATGTGTCACGTGTTAACACACTTTGGCCTCTATGAGCCCTCGTGCTTAAGGGAATGTGCAGTGGTATAATTGGAAGAGGCCTTGGGGTCAGGCGAAAGGTACACGTTTAGCCCATCGAATAGTCATTTTATTAGTTCGAGCGTCCCATTTTCGATGATTACGTCTCCCCTTTTTCAGATATGTCGCCCAGACCTCTGATATCTCCTTCCATAATGTGCGATTGTGGGCAAATCATGTATTGAGTCCATAAACATTACATAGTAAGTTGTAGAACTTAATTACACTTTCTAAATTTGAGGGAACCAACCACACATTCTTTGAGTGGTTGTTACAATTTAGGAAGACTCGGTTTTAGACCTCTAAGACTATAAATATATTAGATTGTGATACTTAAAGACAAACGACAACCTAAAAATACACACATACATGAGTTTCTCATCCCAATTGAGTTAGCTCCCAATTGTATTTTTAGCGAGTACAAACCAAACTATCTTTTATGGTATGACAATAAAAACATTTCATGAGGTGTAATATGGAAGGATGCTCATTAGTCAACTATCCAAATACAGTCCTTAGATGAAACATTTAGATAATTTAATTTTCTAAGAAGAAATGCATTTGAGGCCACTTCACCTGTGGTTACATTTTCCTTCTTCTCATGTTTTATGCAGTAGGATGAACGGTCTCATCCAGAGTCTCACTCATATTTTCTATTGATGCGGTTTTCCATAATAGTAATAATTGAATCTAGTGCAAGACATAGATCTCCCTTGGAGGTTTTCACAACCACAATTTTATCAATTCTTACTTCTTCCTATATTTTCAAGTACATTAGATTCAAATTGATTATTCATGCTTTTTCCCTTCATCTTTTCTCTTGATTTAACTGAACTGAGGAGTACAAGTGTTTGTAACTGAGAATAGTTTTTTAATACAATTGTTGAGAATTGTCTACATAATTTCTCTCTTTTATTATCTTAAAATTAAGCGGAAGAAATCAAACACTGGCATGTTAAAGTAGATGAATCTATTTCATCAGTTCTTCTGAATGAGAATATACACACCATGTCCTGGCTCAACAATCATATTGTAAGCAGGAGAATGCTTATAACTAGGAGACAAAGAGAAGCTGAACTTGGAGACAATAAGGGCTAGCACAACCTTTAGTTCAACCATTGCAAAGTTCTTCCCCACACACAATCTAGTGCCGATTCCAAATGGCACATAAGCTTGTGGAAACTTGGTAGCCTTAGAAACACCCTCGCTGAACCTTTCTGGTTTAAACTCATTTGAATCTGGTCCCCAAATTTCAGGATCTCTGTGCAAAGTTGGAATCAGTGTCCACAAACAAACACCTTTTGGAACATTTAGGTTTCCAATTTGGATATCTTCATATGCTTCCCTGGATACAAAGGCTGCTGGTGGATATAATCTTAGCACTTCTTGAATCACCATTGTCACCTGTAACCAGTAAAATCCAATGGTCCATAAGTTAGAAGTACATACATGCTCTTTAGCACCAACACGTGTCTGGTGTCCGTGTCTGTGTCAGAGTTTCATAGCATGCATGTGTGTATTTTTAACGAAATCAAATTGAGAGTCAATACCGTTTTCAAAAGAGGGAGAGAATCTGCATCTGGTATGCCATTGGGGCAATGTTGAGCCACCTCGGTTCTTATACGAGTTTGCCATTCGGGGTATAAAGCAAGAAGCATCAAACACCAAGAAGCTGCAACAGCAGTAGTTTCATGACCAGCAAAGTATATGTTTTTGCAGTTATCCACAATGAACTGCTTTGAGAAATCCTTCCCTAAACTTTGATCATTCATTGCAGCTTCCAGCAGTAACTGCATCAAATCCTTCTCTGACGAGGATTCTCGCTTCCGTTCCTCCACTAACTCCCATATCAGTGACTCTATCTCTTTCTCCAAACTGCTTATCTCATCTTCCTTCTTCGTCCGAAATTTCAGTTTCTCCCTGCAGACATGAGTTATCAATCAGTTCTCTATCTCATTACACACACATTGTTATATTTATCGACACGTATGTAACCACATATTTAATCGAATTCGAATATAATCGGCTTACAGGAAACCGCTCTGTCCAAAAAGGAAGCCATGGTTCGACATGATCTTTTGGATGCTTCTAAGCTTTAAGAAAACTTCTTTTCCCTTAGAATAAGAATGTCCAAAACAAACCCTTGAAATAACATCAGCTGAAAAGCCTCTCAAATCAGCATCAACTTTAACTTCAGCTGTGGCACCACCACCTTGCTCCTCAATAATTTGTTCCCATTTTAGAAGTAATGGCTGTGCTGACTCTATCATAAGCCCCACCATACCCTGCCACAAATAGTAATGCATAAATTCCACATATTCACTGTCCCTACCATGTTACCCTTCAATTCTCCTAAGATATTGTATCTATAGATTTAGCCAGGAAAAATGATAGAACATGATAGACTTTATAGCTTCTTTTATCTTGTGGTGCTAATTGCATATAAATTGATCCAAGTTATTGCTATCCAGCTCGAATATAACTGTGTATAATTAATCTACTACGACTCTAGTTCGCTATAAGCTTTTCTCCTAACTTATCAGTTATCCGCTATTTTTTATTAAACCGAGCTGAAATAAAGAATGAGAAATTAAGTTAAATAAGGTTGAGGAATTTATAGATAGATACCTTAACTTTGTCCATGAAAAACTCAGCTGCAACAAGTTTTCTCTGCTGTGCCCAACTATGACCATTGGCTCTCAAAATGCCATTACCAAGCATTGGTGAAAGTTTGTTAGTAATATAAGAAGGCTTACCTAAACCTAAAGTCATACATTGGTTCATTTCCTTCACGAGATCCGGTTCGTTTACGTAGAGATGTTGCTTCATCCCTATCGAGTAAGTGTACACTAAACCTGCAAATAGTATGATTAGTAATTTGTTGTAAAATGACTATTATCAATTATCATCACTTGAATTATAAAATACATTTAATAATTAAAAAGAAAGATTTGGAAGAATATATGTATCATTTTGTGTCCATGGGTTGTTACTTTTCAAAGTCTGAATTACTATCTAGAATGAAGAATGAAAATCAATGTATGCTTTTCCACTTTGTATCCCACTAGAAAACCAACTAGGAATGTCCAAAAAGACAGTGTTGTCACATCTAAAATTAAGGAAGCACTAAAACTATACATTAGACTTTTAAGGAATAAACAATCGCAACTATCAACCTAGTTAACTTAACTTGATAAAGTGAAATCAGCAATGCTACAGATCCTAACAGATGAATTAATTGATTTTTTTTTCAATAATCTATTCTACTAATGAGTTAAGTGTAAACAAGGAAAGTGGAAAGAAGAATGAAAAAAAGAAGAGAAGGGTAAATAATAAATATACCGTATTGTTTTCTCCACTGTTGAAAAAATGGGAAGAGTGCAGCAGAATAATCATGAGCTAGAAACGGATCATAATTTGGTTTGGATAAGCTAGCTTGTGATTTGATTCTCTGCATATCAGGTAGATTCCCATGTAGAAAAGAAGAAGGTGGAGGCCCTTTAATACCTTGCGTTTGGAGCTTCCTTCTAATCCTTTGAGAGTTATACCACAAATTGCCATAAACATAAAGTATCCAGCTGAAAATACCTACAGCAGCAAGTGAAGAAGCTAGTTTCATGCCAAAGGAAAACACTTCCTCCATTTCTATTCCTTTCCCTTCTCTCTCTTTGACTCTAATACAGTGTTATTTGCTAGATAGCTACAAGAAAACAATAATATATTATTTCTCTGAGAGAGCAAAAGCTGATTATTTTGTCTAGTTGCAGAAACTTATATGCATGTATTTAGCATATATAGAGCAGGCACCACTATAGCAAGATTTTGTAATGGTGACACGTAAGCATTTTGTTTGGGAAGTGGACGCAATAAAATGTGAATAAAAGGACAAGAACATGAGGAGACACTATGCAAAAAAGCATGCATCAATGTGTAGCATGATGTTTGTATGCATGATGGATAGGGTGGATAGGGACCAACGTGTACATGAACCGACCAGTCATATCATTCATATAATACAAACAATAAACAAATGGGATGAACTTATGTTTTCTTTATTAAATTATAAGCTCAAAAGAGATATTATCCACACACTACTCATACATGGTAGACATTTATATAGGAAAATAAATAACTGTATAATCACAAGTTCAAATAAACTAAGATACTTTCATGTGTCTCCTCCTATGGCTGGATGGTGGTTGTTGAAACACTGATACAAACAAATGGTTGATATTAGTGCAGATTTAACAACAGGATAGAAAAGACAGTACAGAATGTGATTCTCCATCTTTTATAATGCACCGGCGGGATCGGAAGGTAACGCGTATTTATTTATATTTAAAATTACAAGAAAAAAATATAATTAATAAAAATTAGTAAATATAAAAAATATAATTTATATTAAAAAATGATAGAATCAATACTCGCCGTTGATATGGGTTGATGATGCGTATTTATGTTTAAAATTAAAAATAAATTAAAAAGACAAAATTATTTTACAAAAAAAATTATTTAAAAAAAATATATTTTTATTTATAATTGGAGCATAAATATAATTTTTTCATATATATAAATATTTGGATCAACCATATATTTTTCGGTATACATATTAATTTTTTTCTTATATTTTTTATAAAAAAAATTATGCAACAATATTTTTTCGTGTATAAATATTATTTTTCAAAAATATAAATGTAGATTCATAATTATTTATATATATATATATATATATATTTATCTTTATTTTTTTTAATTGTATAAAAATTGTGATAATCCGTACATTCGCATATATTCTGTTACCCGCGTGTTTGCAATGGTATTTGTAAGTTATATGCAATTCTTTTGAAAATGTAATAAAATTGGATAATAAAAAAAACAAAATTGCTTATATATATTAGACAAATTATTACATCAATAATATATAAATCACCTTCCATTTATTTTCTTAACAAATTTTGTATTTTAAATTTAAAATAATTTTAAAATAAATTTTTTTAATAACAAATATTATATCTTAATTAAAAATAATTTAAAAAATATATATTATTATTAAAAAATTATATTAATCAATTTCATAACAAATATATAGCTCACCTTCCATTTGTTTGTACTGTTATGCCATAAAGTGACATGAATTATATTAAAAACTGATTTTTTTTCTAAAATAATGTCCAAAACATAGAAATTTTGATTATAATATTATTTCATAAAGTGGTATAAATTATATTAAAAACTCTAATTAATGTTGATTTTTTTTTAATTATTCTCATTTATTAAAATAAGACCATATAAAAATATTTGAATATTTAACACTTTCATAAAGTGGTATAAATTATATTAAAAACTCTAATTAAAGTTGAATTTTTTTTTAATTATTCTCATTTTTCTTAATTAGAAATGATTGCATATTTAACACTTTCATGATAATTAAAAACTTGTTTATTAAATACTAAATAATTTTCTTATTTGCTATATATAAACATTTAATTATAAATAATTTTGAAAAAAAAAATATTAGTAACATAAATAATTAAAAAAACAACACATTTTTACCGTATTTAGATTTATACATTTTTTCCGTGTTTTGATTATAAATAAATTTTTTCATATATTTAAAAATATTTGATCAACGTTAATTTTTTTTCGTATGTAAATATTGTTTTTGTTTCGATGTTATTTATAAAAATATTTGAATCAATAAAAAAGCTATTCCCGTTTATAAAAATATATATATTCAGTTATTTGAATAATTAAATTAATTTATCAAAAACCTATATTTTTATTGTATTTGAATAAGTAGTATATTTATTATTGATTAGTTTGATTTTATCCTTTTTAATGAATTTCAATAGGATTTATTATATCTTTAATTTTAAATTAAATAGTATTTAAAAAATTTACTTACACATTAAAATATAGAAGAATGTTGTCAAAATACATTAACTATTAACATATGCTTCGACCAATTAATTAATTTCACATCATTTTATTATATTTAACAATATATTTAATAGTTTAAATTTTGAAGATTTTCAATACAATTTAGTCTATGGTAACTCTATTCAACTTTTCAAAATAAGTAGATAAGAATTCACCATTAATTAATTATATTTGTTCTGCATTTTTTTTAGAAGCTTATACCTGAAATGAAATATTCTCAAATTATTATAAGTATTAATCTCTTTTTTTCTTATAAATATAGTGTTTCTTTTATAAATTATAAATTTTATATTACTTTTTAAAAGTATAGTAGAAATTTAATTTAATTAAATCCTTAATAATGAGAAAAAAATCATTTTCAATAATGAAAAATAAAATAGAGAAAATAGATTGTCTTCTGACGGTATGAATTATTTTTATACTATCAACTAATGACAATCATATATTTCACCAAATCAACTTGTAAATTTTAAATTACTTATATGATTTAGCACTTTAAAATATTTTGATTGGATGTATGTCTAATATTTATTTACATCGAGGATGCACCACCATTAAACTCAATAAAATAACTATATTTGTAATAATTACATAATAAATGTATCTTTAAATTTTTAAAAATGGTATCTATAAATTTTCATTCACTTTTGCTTACTTAAATAGTTGATAAAATCATTAAAAATATCTCAACTATTATTTGTGTTTTATTCATAACTTATTTTTCTATATAAATTTGAAATTTTAGATAAATTAATTAAAATTTTATTATTTAAATTATTCAATTAAAACTATTTGAATATTTTATCAATAACGTCATTACAACAATTATTTATATTATTCCATAAATTTACTTTAAAAAAAATAATGTTATTCATTTAAATTTCATGAATTAATATAAAACATTGATATTTTAAAATTATAATGTCTATAATAAATACATGCTTAAATATAGGTCGTAATATATTTAAAATTATAATGTCTATAAAACATTGATATCTGTATGAGAATGTCATTTTTATGTGATAACGTGAGAATGAATTCGAACTATTAGATTTTAAAATAAATGATAGATATTATTTGCGGTTTTTATTTTTCTCTTTCATCCATTATTAAAATAAATGATGAAAGACAGAAAAAAAAATTGACAAATAATCTTCATCATTTATTTTAAAATCTAATGGTTCAGATTTATTATCATGTTCTCACGTAAAAATGACATTTTCATATGATATGTAAAAACATGAGAATGAATCAGAAGCATTAGATTTTAAAATAAATGTTGGTGATTATTGGTGGTTTTTGTTTTTTTCTCTTCTCCATTATTAAAATAAACGATGTAGGAAAAAAATTGACAAATAATTTTCACCATTTATTTTAAAATGTAATGATTCAGATTCATTCTCATGTTCTCACATAAAAATGACACTCTCATATGATATGTTTCATATATATATATATATATATATATATATATATATATATATATATATATATATATATATATATATATATATATATATATATATATATATATATATATATATATATATATATATATATATATATATATATATATATATATATATATATATATATATATATATATATATATATATATATATATATATATATATATATATAAAATTACATGTTTTTAAATTATAAGGACTATTTTAAGTAAGAGGATAACTTCTCTAACCCCACAAAAAATTGGGTAGTGTAACTTCAACAAATTTACTAATTTCACATTATTTTATTATAGATTAAATTATAGTTTTGGTCTCCTATTTTATTTGTTTCACGAAATTAGTTCTCCTATTTTAAATTTAAACAATTTTAATCTCTTTATTTTAAATTCAAACAGTTTTAGTCTCTTCTCAAATTTTTTTTCATAGAAAATTGATAGAACTTTCATTTTATAAGTTATATTTTTATCTATAAAGTTCAATTATAGATTTATATACTATGGTTTGTTATGTTTTATATGTAAATTGTCATATAAAAATAAAATCATCGTTAATTTTATGTTCAAAAATATGAGAGAGGATCAAAATTGTTTAAATTTAAAATAGAGAGAGCAAAATTATTTAAATTTAAAATAGGATATCAATTTCATAAGTCAAGTAAAATAAGTGACCAAAACTGTAATTAAGTCTTTATTATATTTAATAATTTATTTAATAGTTAAAATTTTAAAGATTTTCAATATAATTTACTCTATAGATACCTCTACTCAACTTTTCTACATTTTTCTAGAAGGTTATACATTAAATGAAATATTCTCAAATTATAAATACTAATCTCGTTTATTCTTATAAATATAGTGTTTTTTTTATAAATTAAAAATTTTATATTACTTTCTTTAAGTATAGTAATAATTTAATTTGGTTAAGTCCTTATGAGAAAAAAAACATTTTCAATAATGAGAAATAAAATAGTCATATTTATAATAATTACGCAATAAATATATTTTTAAAATTTTTAAAAATGGTATCTTCAAATCATCGTAAAAGTTTAAAAAAAAAATTATATTGGTAAAAGTATTTTTAATATTGCTAAAATTTTCATTCAACGTTGATAAAAGGTCTTCTCTCATCAATAATCAAGTGCAAGATTGCATTGAATCAAGAGCAACAAGTCCCAAGTCATGAGAAGCATCCAAATTAGGGTTTTAACTTAATTTAGTCTCTGAGTTGACTTTTGAAGCAAAGCATGATCCAATACCTCAAGACATGTTTCAAGGACCTCAAATGCATCATATTAGTCCATTCATATGATTGAATTGATTCAAGAAGTTTGATTCATAAGCAGTGGAAGAATTCAAGTTCATCAGATGAAAAGTCAATTATTCCTCAAAGTCAAAGTTTGACTTTTGAGCTTTTTGGTCAAACATGGGTTCTACAAGTCAATGAACATGAGAATATGTGAATTGGATCATGATAAAGCTAAGAAAATAAAAAAAAACATCCAAAGATCATGATTTGAAAAAATTAGGATTTCTTAATTTTTTTTTCCAAGTTATGAAATTCCATGACTTTTTTCCCTACTCTCCGAGCTCATAACTTTCTCCTCAAGCAACCATTGGAGACACTTGAGGAATCATTTTAAATATGGTACTACACACTTAAATTTGGTGAAAGAATGGACTCAAGATCATCTACCAATTGAGAGTTATGATTGTTCAAAGTTGAGGTTTTACAAGTTATCAAAATGTCCAATACTTAGAAAAATTTTCAAGTGTAAATCAGTTAAAAGTTCAATTTTGGTAGCCACTTTTCTCCATGATTTCAAATTGAATCTTTCCAAGTGATCAACATTAAAGTTATAATGTTTGATCCCATCTTTCTAATGGTACCAAGAGCAATAAAAGATATTGCTTGAGCATGAAGTTATGATTTTCCAAAATGGGCATGGTAAACAGTTTTGACTTAGGCAGATTATGCATAAATGACTTTCACACGAATTCATAAGGGGTTTTGCCCATTTCCAAGCACTTTCTGAACTTCTCATCAACTAGGAACTTGTTCCTTATCCTAAAATCTTCCAAAGGATATCAAAGTTCAGCAGAATTGATTTTGCCACACCATGGAAAAGCATCTACCAACATGCTACCTTGTTTGACTTTTGGATATTGGACAAAAAATCACTTTTGCTCCCAACCACTTTCCATGATTCAAGGAGGGCTCACATACATCATAAACAACTTGTACAAGTTGAGAAACCATGAGAAACATCAAAAGCAAAGCCAATTTTAGAAGCTAGAAAGCAAAAGCATGGATACTTGTACTTGAAGTTACTTTATGCAAAAGTTGAATTGTCCAGTGGATCTTGGTTCAATTTCCTCCAAAAATTTCTCACTTTTATCAAATCCTTTCAACTATAAATAGACCCTCAAGATGCATAAAAAAAACAACAATTTGAGCTAGAAACCTCTCTATATCAGCATCTCCAACCTTGAAACCTCATTGTTCATCATTTGCACCATTTCCACAAAACTCCTCAAAACTTCACACAGTCACAAAACACTCAAACAAACCATCCTCGCACACCACAAATCACTTATGGAAGTTTTTTGAACCATCCATAGCCTCAAAAAATCCCTAAACCAGAAAGTCAACTCCCATTTCCTTAATAGTTAACATTTTGGCCAAAACAGCCTAACTCTTTATCCAGACCATTTCCAATTCATTTGATCATTCAAACACCATCTATGAATGTCATAGCAACTATCAAAAGCAACATTTTCCATCTGTAATAGCCACATCATCAAGTTCATATTCTCACTTTTTCACTTTGCAAAAGGAATTGTGTAGGAAGGTAGGAGTTGTTTCAACACAAACCAATCATCCTAAAAGCATCCTAGAGGTCCATAGAAGCTATTTGCATAATCATCCATCTTCTGACAGCTTGTTTGAAGAGGCATTGGACCTAGTCTAATAGGTAAGTTCATACACTTCTAAAACTCCATCATCCTTGCATTATTCTCATCCATTTAAGTTATTAATAGGTTTGTCACAATGTAGAAAGTAAAACCCCCATGCTAATTGGTCCTGATCAATGTTTTATGTGATTTCTTTTAACTTTCAATTTTAGGGTTCATACAGTTGCATGATTGATTATTTGCAGTAGGTTAGATATAAATGAAACTGAATGGTGCCATTGAATTTCTTGTCAAATTTTAAGCAAGTTTCATTTTTACATCATGTGAAATGGTTGAGAAACGAAGGAGTTGTGATTTTAAAAAATTGAAAATGGATGATGTTGGTTCAGATGAAGAAGATGATGATGGTGCGCTTTATTTCATTTTAAAAGCAAGTTTAATATTTATTTCATGTTTGTCATTATACTCATGAATTGGCATTGTGCCCTAGTGGAGACACCAGTATATGTGTGTTTGTGTGTGAGTATGAAGTCTGGGGTTCGAATCTCCCTCGCCCAGGACTTTTGGTTTTTTATTTTAGTTCATTTTACATGAATGTTTCATATATTATTACACGTGCGTACATTGTATTGACGTTGCGAAAATTAGCTTGTTGGTAAGGGTTTTGGGCACTAAGCAGTAGGGTGTGGGTTCAATCTCCATGGGTGCCATTTCCGTATCTTTTTACCACTTTTCCATTTTATTTTTCTCTCACTTTTTTTTAATTATTATTCCATTTAATTTTAGTTACTTCAATTTTATTTGTAACACATAAAAATACCAAAAAAACCTCTTTATTATTTTTATCCACCCTTTTATTTTTCTTCACCAATATTAAGTGTTAATTATATTTTGTCATTATTTTTTAGTCATTCATTTTAAAATCAATCTTTAAAAAACCACAAAAATATTTTCATGTTCTTTCCATTTTATTTCTCCAATTTGAAAAATGTTTAAATGTTGTTTTGTATCTTGTGGTTGCTTAAATCCATGTTCACATGTTTCTCTTTCACTTTTCATCACTTGTTAAAGTATTAAAACGAGAGATTCATGCTTTTGATTGGGGTTTGTATAGTTGATCCTTGTTGATCTTCTTTGACCTAAAATCATATGTTTTCCATGTCTCATTTTGTTGATGTTAACCCTGATAAAATGCTTTGTCCTTATGTGTACATTTTGTGATGTTGTTGCTATGCTTGTCTTAGATAGTTCATAAGTGACCTTGATTTGATTGAAGTCATAATTTGACACTTAACTTATCTTGTTGAAACATACCTTGAAAACTTGTACCCATACTCTTCTCATCCACGTGAACGTTGTATACCATGATCAAGTTTGTTTGTTTGTGAACCTTGTATATACTTGTTGATCAATGTTTATCCATGCTTGTACCATGTTCTCATGTTTACTTTTTTAGTTGAATGATTGTGTATCATTATTTACCATGTTGCATAAATCCAAGGGATAGACTTGTTGTTGACATCTTTGTCATTTGCATTTGCATCTTTACTTTCTTATACATATATCTCTTAACTTGTAATCCTAGAACTTGATAACCTTTAGGAAGTCTCCCTTAGGATTACCTACAACTTAGATCGCATGATTAGGGTTTCCTCTTCTCAAACTCAAAACCACTTTCAATAAAAACCTTGAGTTTAGGTCATTGATCTTTTCAACTATTTTTTTTATCAAATGCTTCAATACATCTTAAGCATATTCAAACTCTTTCACAAAGACTAAAAGAAACAAACTCCAATTCAAATCTTTTGCCACTTTGGATTTTCAATTTAAAACATTTTCAAAAAGACTAGACATTAGTCATCCTTAGTTGAGATATAATTCTCCTACCCCATGATATAGTGAGAAAGATGATTGATTCTTTTCCACTTGAGAGAGGTATGTGGCATACTTGTTGATTATATATCCAATTTGGAGCCCTTCTCTCAATGTGAAGCAAAGATCCCTCTTTCACATGTCTGTGGTGGTTAAGTTGAGTATTCTCCTTAAGATGACAACTTGTCTCTTCTTCATTAAAACCAACTGTTGCACCCCAAATTTGTCCTACCTTTACATAGTTTCTAGTGCCACTTTATTTTGAATGAATAAAATGACACAATTGGCAAGAGACCGTGTGTAAGGAGTTGTGAGTGTGAGAGGTCAAGAGTTTGGATCCCACCTTCTTCACTTTTTGTTTTGTTTCTTTTATTTTTATTCTAACTTTTCTAATCTTTTTATAATATTTTTAATGTTTAGTAAATAAATAGGGTTTTAAGTTTGTTTTAATTTGTTTTAGTTTTGACTAATTCTTTAAGTTGGGCTTTAAAGTGGGCATTAGGTTAAAGTTAATCCTAACTTGTTACATATATAAACATGAGTTGCATTTGAGAAAAGGGAGAAGGAGACAAAAGAAAAAACGGCGGTCGTTCTCACAACTTATCAGAAGAAAGGAGGAACCCACGAACTCAGAAGGAGAAAAAAGGGACGGTTCTTTGAAGAAGAAGACGGAGCTTTCTTCGTTAATCATCATCATCGCGACTCAGAGAAGCTCAAGCTCTCATCATTGTCCTCCTTCCGGAACTGTTTCAAATCCCATCTCAAGAAACCGTCGCCGTTACCGTAAGCTTTTCCTAACTTTTTAGATTTAGTTAATATTAAAATGAATTTTCTTAATTAAAACTCCTCTTGAACCAAAATTCTTTTTTTAGAGGTTAGTGCATTATTTTTAATTAAACCATTTTTAAAAAAAGAAATACAACAAAAGAAACATAAAGCTAACATTAAGACCTTTTATTCAACATTAAAGTTTTTTTTTGAACAAGATTTAAAACTCTTTTATTAAAGTTAAAACCTCTTTTAAAGTTTTTTTTCTTCCAAAATTAAAATCTTTTCTTAAAACTAAAAATTTTTTTCCAAATTTAAACCACATTTTTAAAATTTAAATCTAAGTTTGTAAATTAAAACCATTATTTAGTTAAAGTTACTACAAACCTTTTAAAAAAATCTATATATATCTATATAAAACTTATAATTAAAAACCATTTTTTTTATAACTTATAATTAGTTTATTTTTTTAATAACTTGAAAATATATTTTTTCTGATGGCTAATAATTAAAAACATTTTAATAGCTAATAGTTAGTATTTCCTTTTTTTATAATTTATAGTTAGTAACAGTTTTTTATGATTTATAGTTAATTTAGTTTTTAATAAATTGTAATTAAAAAAACATTTAGATTTCTAATTTATGACATTCCTAACATTTTTTTCTCAGTTGTATAGTTTATTGATCCTTTATTTTTTGCACTCCAATTTATAGATGTAATTTACGCGAGGCAATCGTCGCTCTTATTTCATTATTATTCTTGCATTTTCCATGGATGTAATTTACGCGAGGCCATGGTCGCGGTTTATTTTTTATTTCGCATTTTTTGGGGATTTGTAATTTACGCGAGTGATCGTCGCGACGCTTTTTCCGCTTTCTTTACTTTCCGCACTTTAATTTCCGCCATATAATAATTTGCCATGTTTTACATGATTTACCGTTATGTTCATCTCCGAAGGAATTAGGTCTAGCCGTTTAACCGCCGAGTCAATAACCCTAACCTTTGACCATTTCCAAACCCTAATAGCCTAGGTGTCCCGCCATGGACGAAAATACCCTTTATCCTAGCTTTAGGTCAAAGGGTCGCCGTACTCTGTTTTAGGGTTTTCCGCCGTGGAACATTTAGTCAACCCTAATTTCAACCCTAATTTTAATTCAGCTTTTCAACATAGAAATAGGAGTTTCAAGACTCCACGTAAGTGTGTCCTTAAGATATGTTTACTCCCATTGAAACCTTGACCACAGTCAAGAAATTTCTAACCTCCCTTTCGAGGGGAACTACAATTACTCTGATTCCATTCCCGTCAGGATATGTAGGCACAAGATGCGACGTCTTGTCGAGTAAACTTAGGACTAACCCTTAGGTCTTTAGGTCACTCTATCCCTTAGCTCAATATATATTAAAGCAGATAATAAAATAAAATAAAAGCATACAATAAATAAAAGGTTCCTGTAGAGTACTACAGAAGTTTAGGGTGCTAGTACCTTCCCTGAGCTTAACCAATCCCTTACCTAGATCTCTCCCCACATTGTCTTTACGATGCAAAATTAGGTTTTCCTCTTTTGACATTTTCCTTCGGATAAATCAAAGAGCGGTTGTGAACTAAAGATGCGATTCAAATTAATTAATAATTTGATATCATATTCTAACCGCAACAGAAAATGGCGACTTCACTGGGGACCCTCCTAATTTTTAAGGGTTGCCCCTATTTTGTTTATTGCATGATATTTCTATTTTATTTTATTATTTGTATATATTGTACCTTGCTTGGGGTATCTTTGTTGTGAGATAAGTCCTACACCCGGACTTTAGTGACATTATTATAGGAAGGTGATATATTCGACGAGGCTTATAGGGAGTGATTCCCGACCAAGCTGACTTGAGAATCACCGCTCAGTTGAGACCCTTTCGAAAATGGTTCGGTTGAACGAGTATTCGTGAAAACTTTTACTATTGTTGATTGGAGTCCGTGATACTGGGGACCGTAGTACCTTAACACCACTTTGGCCTTATCTAGGACGTAGTGCGAGGACTATGATGGAATATTCCCAAAATAGTTGCTACGCGATACTACACTCAAAAGAGGCTCTCTCGAGGATATTATTAATCACCGAGTCAATTGGGAAACTGATAATATCCGAAAAATGGACTGATGACTTTGGGCACCTCTTTAGAATCTTGTTCTGCAGGTACAACTACCCCATAGTACATACCTTTTGGGAAGGGTAGACCTTAACTCCATTCATTGTTCCTCTAACCTAGGACTTTGTTGTTTGTGTGTATTTGTGCATGGCATTCATAAAACATCATTCCTAGTTTCAAGGCATTCAACAGTCCTTTGCGAATTCAAAAGTCCTACATTTCAAAGTTTAAAATTGTTTCCAACTTTCCTAAAAAAAGAAATGTTTGCAATCGACCGTTGAAGTTCTTGAAACTATTGCATTGCATTAGCATCATGTCTTGCATGGCATCTTTCCCCGGGTTTCTCATGTCCAGTTGTCTTTATCTTCCAGTGTTCCGTTGAGTCATCAAGATGATTCCTCGACACAGATATCAGACTAGAGCTAACTATAGACGCCACATGTCAGAACAAGAGGAACATAATGCGGAGGTCCGAATAGAGATTGATGAGTTGAAAGCAGGCATGACCAGGCTTACCGAGATGCTTCAAGTGTTGATTTCCAGAATAGTGTTTGTGTGTGTTTATGCATTGCATCCATAAAGCATCATATCATTCCTAGTTTCGAGGAATTCAACTGTCTTTTGCAAATTCAAAAAGTCTTACATTTTAAAGTCTAAAACCTTTTCCAATTTTTCCTAAAAATATTCGCAATCGACCGTTGAAATCCTTGAAACTATTGCATCACATTTGCATCTTTGTATGGTTCGTTGCATATCATATGTCTGTCCGGTTTCTCATGTCCAGTTGTCTTTATCTTCCAGTGTACCTTTGAGTCGTCAAACTGATTCCTCAACAGAGACATCAGACTAGAGCTAACTATAGACGCAAGATGTCAGAACAAGAGACATATAACGCAAAAATCCGAATGTCTGAGCTCCCTTTGAGAATTCTCTTTATGACTACAATGCTACCAGTGCATCAAAAGTGAAGCTTCAGTTCGACTCCAGCGGATTATCTTCCTAAACGCCATTGTTTCAGACGGGATAACTCATCTTTGTACTGATTTAGTCATTAGGCCTTTTGTTTCTTGTTGTTTGCATTTTCCTTATTTTGTATTAGCTGTTTGCCTTCGAATTATGTTCATACTTTTACATTAATGAAATGAGCATTGCAACTCTTGATTTCAATTATTTGCATCTTTATGCTTTATCTTTCAAATATTTACTTCTTGTCCAAAAATTTTGATATGCAAAGATTGGAGGGAGGATGACGAAAACGTTATACCCATAACTGCTGTCAGTATGCTTTCAATCAAAACTTTATTGACGATGTAAGGCATTGTTTCAATTCCCAAATACTGGAGAAATAAGGAAGTTATTCCCTTGTCAACCTCTTCGAGCCTAGAAGTTGGAGTTTCTTTCTTTACAAAAAACCCGCAATCTTAACCTTGGGATGGGTAGTTCTCAGTTAACTTGGTTGTATGTTTCTGCAATACACCTTTCATATAATGGTTGCATTCATAAATTTTCCTTCGCACACAACAAGTAAGCGTCGAAGATGTTTTCAAGCCAAGAAGCCGATGATGGTTCACCGTGATCATTAAGCCAGGTAGTTATTTTCTTTCAAAACAAAAAAAAATCAAAAGAAAAAGTCCGCTAAGTCAAAACCTATGAAGGGGACTTAAGCAAAACTGGGGCATCCCGCTGACTGTAATCTTCACGAGAAACAGTTCAGGAAAAAGTTACCATCAGTGCAATTCCTAACCTATAAGAACTGAATGCATAATATGAGTTAACTGAGCGTAGGACTGAAGATTATCACGTAGATTGGGTGGGTACAAATAAATTTTGAGCCTTTATCCTATGTTTCATAAACCGTGAACCAGACCAAGTTACAACCCTCAAAAGATCTAATTGAAACAAGGTTATTTTGAAAGCATACTACAATAAGGATTGTGTAAGCTGACTCCAAAAGATCTTTGCGAATCATTTATTTTGGCAGTACGCCTTTGTTTTAAAACTTTGAGCGTCTTGAACCACCGTGTTCTGACCAACGACTCATTTATTTTTCATCTTTCAAAAATGATTTTGGTTTCAAAAGTTGCATGAACTTTGCATTACCATGTTTGTATGAATATTTTTGTTCGCAAACTGGCTTTCCTCTAAGGAATTTTCAAACAATGAGAAACTTGGTCGGTGATCCTATCAGGGGAAAAGTCCTTTTACATCATGTCTAAGAATCAATTCAAGATTTATTCATGGCACGGCCTTCTCAGAATCAATTTATCCAGAAGATTTTCAAGACTCAGACTGGGGCAGACCTCCGAGGGTACAATAAATCAGTCATTTTCAGAATCAGATAAGCTGAAGCATTACCAGCTTATCTATAACAGACGGCTTAATCTGAGGCAGTTTACTTGAAGGATCCCCGAGCAACTCTCAATCCTTCCTACAAGGACCATCAACTTGATACAGTTTAGAAGTGTGGCGGAGATGTGCCCAGTAGTAACATCTTTGGTCTCTAGGCAGAATGGCATTGATCTCCGTGTTGAGGAATCAGTTCTTCAGTCTTGTCATCTCACCAGAAGAGTCGAGCCTTGTTGTCGGCATCTGCATTTGCATTTGATCACATATCATAACATCATTCTTATACATATTCATATCATGAGTGTTTCATCCTCATTTTCATTTCTCCCGAGGTCGTGTTTTATCCATGTTTTACCTTGTGGTCAAAGTCCAACTTACTTGGCACCTACCAAACAGTTTTGTGTCGTGTCTATCTGATGTTCTTCCAGATATGGTGTAACACACATTTTAATTATTTAGTTATTTTATTATTATTTTAAATATTATATGTTGATGTGCCCTTTGATAGGGTGTATTTGATGATGTTTGGTGGGTGTCCCTGAGATGGAAGGATCATTGGTGGTAATTTGGTGAGTTTATAATAATATAAGAAATAATAGTAATATTGGTGGTGGTATTATTATTATTATTATTATTATTATTATTATTATTATTATTATTATTATTATTATATTTATGATTATTATTAATATTTGTAGTAATATTATTAATATGGAGAATATAATATTATTATTAATATAGTTATTATATTATTATGATTTTTGGTGTGAATATGATAATATAATGAATAATAGTAATATTGGTGGGGGTATTATTATTATTATTATATATTATTATATTTATTAGTATTATTAATATTATTATTATTTTGATGAGATAATAATATTATTACTATTATTATTATTATTATTATTATTATTATTATGTTATTTTTATTAGTTATTATTATTATTATTGGGATAGGAAATAAAAAGGAAAATATAATATGAAGGGGTGGGGGAAGTATTAGAGAAAATAACACGATAGAAAGAGGGAAGAGAGAAAGAGCGATAGAAAGAGAGAAGAGGAAAGAACGAGAGAAGTGAGAAGAACGAAGGAAAAAGGGAACGAAGAATGGAAAGAAAAGAGGAAGCCAAGAGACCAAATCCAGGAAGAATTTCATCGATCAACCGATTAACAAGGTAAGGGGGGAGAAACTTGATTGGGAATGGTATATACATGTATAGGGTAGTGGAGATTCCTTAACCCCGTAGGAATGTATCGTTGATGAAGTTTTATATTGACATGCTATTGATTGTTGAGTTATGTTGATGTTGATGGATTGAAATATGTTGATTGTTGGTGAATTATTGTTTTTGGTTAATTTGGCGTATAGGTTGGGTTTACGGTTTTAGGGAAGTTCTGTGTGACCTTTTTGATGTGTCGATAGATTGTTTAAGTGATGACTTTGGAATAATATGTATATGATGATGTACAGATGTTTGATGTTGCCATTGTTGATTGACTGTTGGTGTTGGTTTGGTTTGAGTAAGGTTCAGAGTAACTCTAAAGTGCCGGTAGTGTGCCGTAATGTTGATCTGGAGTAGAATTATAGGAAGATTGATAAGCCTAATATGCATTGGTCGTAATACGGATAGTATAGGAAGTGGATGTTATAGAATAGGCTTGAATCGAAGAAGAGTGAGAATTTTGAACTGTGAGAACTTGAGAAGTCGCAGGTAACTCGCTAGCACTTCGCTTAGCGAGAAGGCAGCGAGCGTTCGCTAGGTGCTCGCCTAGCGAGTGAGGTAGCGAGTGAGTCCAGTAGGTTCTGTTTGCCTTCGCGAGGAGGTTCGCTAAGCGAACAGGTAGCGAGTATTCGCTGGGTATTCGCTGTGGCGAGTTGGATAGCGAATCATTACAGTAGCCACTGTTGTCATTCGCGAGGAGGTTCGCTAAGCGAACAGGTAGCGAGCATTCGCTGGGAGCTCGCCTAGCGAGGGTGTAGCGAGCGTAGCAGATTGTGGTTTTTCTATGCTGTTATGCTGTGTGCGCTAAGAGTGTAGTGCCCTTGGACTTTGTTGATTATAGGGGAGATGATTGAGTGTTATAGAGTGAGTACTCGGTGATAGTATGTGATTTCCGTTACTAATTATTTAAATGGATAATTAGTTGGTGTATGAATCATGCGGAGCATGGTGTAGTGATCAGTAGGATCGTGTATTCCCGAGTGGTGGGACGTGTTTATATCTTGGTGATAAAGTATGAACTTGTTTACTTGGTGATGGTACTCGTTTTCCTTGATATTGTTGGTGAACAATTGGTTAACGTATATGTATGTAGTGATTAGTAGGATCGTGTGTTCCCGGGTGTTGGGATGTGGTTATATATGGTGTTATAGTATGAATTTATTTACTATCTGATTGATTTATATGATGTTGGTGTAATATATCTACACATATATACATTGATGTATGATGATATGATCAGGAGGATCGTGTGCACTTAGTGTGCCTAAATATGATAGTTATGCATTGGTGTGTGCATATCATGGTGTTTTGGTGGGATGA
The DNA here is from genome assembly GCA_963859935.3 of Lathyrus sativus. NCBI lineage: Eukaryota > Viridiplantae > Streptophyta > Magnoliopsida > Fabales > Fabaceae > Lathyrus > Lathyrus sativus. The sequence goes on along the minus strand of OZ012739.1, from coordinate 541,057,567 downwards.
ATCATGTCTCAGGAGGAGCGTAAGTGATTCATCTGTACTCCTTGGTGGAGAATGGTGGGGGATAGATCATGTCTCAGGAGGAGCGTAAGTGATCTATCCAGGTTCGATTAAATGAACCAATGAGTCGGTACCGCATGCATGGTGTTGAGTTGCATATTTGCATTATAATATGTTATATTGTAATTTGAACAGTAGGTTCGTTATATGGAGTTGTTGGGGTGAATATTGGTGTGTTGGTGTGTTTTACTACCTTGTTTACATGTATTACATTACCAATATATTTTTGATCATGTTTTCTCACCCCTTGGTTGTTGTTGTGTCTGTGCTTCTCCGGAAGTACAGATAATCCAGGTACTTAGATAGCTTGGATGGTGGTGTGCCAGTCGAGTCTAGGATGCTCTGATACGTAACACGGGATATGGGTGTTTTAATTGTTTTATGTCAAACTTGTTGTAATCCTGTGACGTATCACTTTTTTTTTGTGAATTATAATAATAAAGATTTTACGAAATTTGGCGGATGGCCGAGAATGTTGGAATAATGTTTTTCGCTGTATTATTTTTTAGAATAATTAATAAAGTATTTTTATAAAAATTTGGTGATGTGATATCCCACTATTTTGGTGAAAACTCTTATGTTTATTTATAATGTTTATATTTTATTTAATTTGGGAAGTGGGGTGTTACAATTGGTATCAGAGCAGGTCGGTCCGTCCGGCCAATGTTGTCTAGTGTTATTGTTTCCTGGTATGCGACATGTGTGTAAAAACATTGTCGGTACATGTTGTTGGTTAACTTCATTGGTAGAAGTGGAATGATTCCAGTGGGGGAGAAGTTGTATTTCTCCAAAAAGCTACAGTGTGGTGGCTAAGTGTGTTGAGGAGTGATATCATAGTTTGGTAAAGATGGTTTGTACCCCATCATGATTTCGGCTGTCTATTAACAAATTGAGGAACTGATCACCCTTAATCTCTTGTTAATAGTGGACGGGATTGTGTTGGATGGGATAGACGTATCTTGCAAGCTTGGGTGGCGTGAGCAGTGCATAGTCTTGAGTTAAGCTAAGTGCTTAAGGGATTATTTTGAGGAATTTGGCGTAAGACAGTGTTGAAGTGTCTATTTTGACTGAAACTTGGAATGAGAAGGAAAGTGAGAAAAATTGGGATTTGTCAATTATTTGCGATTGCCGGAGGTTTCCGGATGAGGTAGGTGATTTACTATCGGAGTGTGAAGTAAAGCTCACACGTTGACTTTGTTGTTGGAACGAGTCCGATATTAGTGACTCCATATGGTGTGTTTTCGTTGGGATTGGAGAAGTTGAAGAGTCAACTTGAAGACCTTCTAGGAGAGAGGTTCTTTTGTTTGAGTGTGCTACCGTAATGTGCACCAATTTTTTTGGTTAGACAGATAGAAGGTTTTGTGAAGCTTTGGGTGAACTATAGATAAGTGAACAGGGTGACTATCAAGGATAGGTGTTCGCTTCCAAGAGTTAATGATTTGATGGAACAATTGATCGACGGATGTGAGTCCCTTGGTCATGTGATCTCGAGTAGAGTTCTTGTGGTGGATTGGACGAAGGTCAAAAGTTCTATCGTATTAGGAGGCTCAAAGATCTGCTGTTGAGATTGGAAGTAATTGAGTTTTAAATTATTCATAGATTTAAAATGTGTTGGATGGCTTCCTAAGTATAAAATTGTTGTTGTACGTTAAATTCTGAGACCGCAGCTTTTTACGGAATCGAAATCGGACACTCGGAAGTCGGGTAACGGTCGAAAAGAGGATTTTGGGACTGTCATGTTCGCCTGGCGAGCATACTGGCGAACGTCCATATTCGCTGCGGTGTTCGCCTGGCGAAGGGGTCCTGGGCAGAAAATGTTATTCTGGTGTTTTTGCCGTAACGGGAGAACCGTAACTAGGAATGACGCGCGGTTCGAAGCGTTGGAAAGCTATTCAAATTATCTATGAGATGGTGAAGTATTGACATAGATTTAAGCTATTTATTGATGAAGTGTGTTTGAATGTTGTGGTAAGGACGGGCGGTACGGTAAGTGTTCCCGCTATAACTCACAACTTGTTTGTCCACTTGGCATGGGATCTTCTTTAATTATTTATATAAGGCAATGGTTGTGTTAATGAATGATATTTTAAGGTATTCGAAGCGTATAGAGGATTATGTTGAGCATAAGGAACTGGAGTTATCAGTGTTGGAAAAAGAGCGGTGATATACTTCCGTAAGGAAAGTTCTGTCGAATCCGATAGAACTAATTGTGGCGTTTGTGATGCTTGTTGATATAATTAGGGGATTTGCTAAAGACAACTTCAGCGAGTTTTAATTATGCAAAAGGCAACTTGAAGTGTATAAGAGAAATCATCCGACCAGTGATTTAGAGTTGGTTACTATTGTGATTGTACTGGAGTCGGAGTCTTCAAAAGTTCAGACTGAGATCAGAGATGTTTGGTGATCTTAAGAGTTTAAGGTGTTTGTTTAATTTGAATAAGACGAATATGAGGCATAGGAAATAATTGGGACTTCGAAAAGAGTACGACTTCGAGTTGAATTACCATTCGGGTAAAGCGGACATGGTAGATGATGCAGTGAGTTAGAAATATTTGCATATACCGAAGATGATGGTGAAAAGAGTTAGAACTGATTGAGAAATTTCATAATATACGTTTTGTGAGTAAGGATACTTCTTATGGAGTTAAGCTTTTATTATTAAGATCTGACTAGTGATATCCTTGAGAAGAATCGAGAAAGTCAGAAATCTGGGTTGAATAGTGAATTAGTTGAAATTGATAAATTAGAGTCGAAGAGTGGATTGTCGGGTTTGTGGAAATAATACCACGAGGTGTTATGATAGAGTATGTATATCAGATGTTGTTGAAGGGAGTAGGAGTACTCGTGAAGAAATACATTGAGGTAGATGGAGTATCCATCTCGGTGCTATGAAGAAGTAACCGAACTTGAGTAGATTGTTTTGAGACCATGGATAAGGAGAGGTGGAATATGCTAGTTAGAATTGTCGGAATTCTAAGAGTGAACATCAGAGACTGTTGAGTCTGATGTAGTCGTTAAATATTCCAGAGTGGAAATCAGGTAGTATTTTCACGAAATTGGTGTTGAGATTTCCAAAGAATTTGTAAAGACATAATTTTAATTTGAATTGTTAGGAGTGGATTAACTATTCCGTGTTGAGGATATACGAGATGCATATTGAGAAAGTGGTGAAGTTGGATGAGATATTGACGAATATTGTGTCAGATGGAAATTTGAGGTTTATATTGAGATTTTGGAGGGGCTTACAGGAAGCTTCGGGTACTAAGTTAAAGCTGAGTTCGACCTACCATCCGCAAACTGATGGTCAGTCAGAGAGGACTATTAAGTCTGTAGAGAATTGGTGAGAGCTTGGGTGTCGGATCAAGGTGGAGCGTGGGATGATTAATTATCGTTAATTGAGTTACCTATAATAACGGTTACCATCCTAGTGTCGGAATGGCACTATATGTGGCTTGGTGAGATAGGGAGTGTAGGACTCTCCTGTGTTGAAATAAATCGAGTGAGAGTGTTGTACTCAGACTTGAAAATTATGCTTGAGATGGCTGAGAAGATCGAGAGGATCCGAGGCAATATGTGTTTTGAGGGTCACGCCGGTGACTGGTGTTGGTCGAGCTTCGAAATCTCAGAAGTTCGCACCGTGTTCTGTAGTTGTATCAGAGTGGTGCAGCGGAGGCATGGGAGGAGTAACATGTTGGACTGTTTTTCCGTTGTCGCTGTGAATTGGCATGATATGTTTCATGTGTCTTAGTCGAGAAAGTACATTGAACCAGGTGAATGATGTACAAGTGAAAAATATTCCGATTGTTGAGGCATTGCTAGTTCGTTTTGGCGAGCGAGGAACAACTCCGAAGGGAGGAGATATCTTTGGTGAAAGTAGTATGGGGAGGTGCTGCAGAAGGCAGTGTGACCTGAGAATTGGAATAAAAGATGCGGGGAGCGTATCCGGAATTATTTCCATCAGGTAATTTTCGAGGACGAAAATAATTAAAGTGGGGGAGAGTTGTAACACCCATTTTAATTATTTAGTCATTTTATTATTATTTTAAATATTATATGTTGATGTGCCCTTTGGTAGGGTGTATTTGATGATGTTTGGTGGGTGTCCCTGAGATGGGAGGATCATTGGTGGTAATTTGGTGAGTTTATAATAATATAAGAAATAATAGTAATATTGGTGGTGGTATTAATATTATTATTATTATTATTATTATTATTATTATTATATTTATGATTATTATTAATATTTGTAGTAATATTATTAATATGGAGAATATAATATTATTATTAATATAGTTATTATATTATTATGATTTTTGGTGTGAATATGATAATATAATGAATAATAGTAATATTGGTGGGGGTATTGTTATTATTATTATATATTATTATATTTATTAGTATTATTAATATTATTATTATTTTGATGAGATAATAATATTATTACTATTATTATTATTATTATTATTATTATTATTATTATTATTATTATGTTATTTTTATTAGTTATTATTATTATTGGGATAGGAAATAAAAAGGAAAATAGAATATGAAGGGGTGGGGCAAGTATTAGAGAAAATAACACGATAGAAAGAGGGAAGAGAGAAAGAGAGAAGAGGAAAGAACGAGAGAAGTGAGAAGAACGAAGGAAAAAGGGAACGAAGAACGGAAAGAAAAGAGGAAGTCAAGAGACCAAATCCAGGAAGAATTTCATCGATCAACCGATTAATAAGGTAAGGGGGGAGAAACTTGATTGGGAATGGTATATACATGTATAGGATAGTGGGGATTCCTTAACCCCGTAGGAATGTATCATTGATGAAGTTTTATATTGACATGCTATTGATTGTTGAGTTATGTTGATGTTGATGGATTGAAATATGTTGATTGTTGGTGAATTGTTGTTTTTGGTTAATTTGGCGTATAGGTTGGGTTTACGGTTTTAGGGAAGTTTTGTGTGACCTTTTTGATGTGTCGATAGATTGTTTAAGTGATGACTTTGGAATAATATGTATATGATGATGTACGGATGTTTGATGTTGCCATTGTTGATTGACTGTTGGTGTTGGTTTGGTTTGAGTAAGGTTCAAAGTAACTCTAAAGTGCCAGTAGTGTGTCGTAATGTTGATCTGGAGTAGAATTATAGGAAGATTGATAAGCCTAATATGCATTGGTCGTAATACGGATAGTATAGGAAGTGGATGTTATAGAATAGGCTTGAATCGGAGAAGAGTGAGAATTCTGAACTGTGAGAACTTGAGAAGTCGCAGGCAACTCGCTAGCACTTCGCTTAGCGAGAAGGCAGCGAGCATTCGCTAGGTGCTCGCCTAGCGAGTGAGGTAGCGAGTGAGTCCAGTAGGTTCTGTTTGCCTTCGCGAGGAGGTTCGCTAAGCGAACAGGTAACGAGTATTCATTGTGGCGAGTTGGATAGCGAATCATTACAGTAGCCACTGCTGTCATTCGCGAGGAGGTTCGCTAAGCGAACAGGTAGCGAGCATTCGCTGGGAGCTCGCCTAGCGAGGGTGTAGCGAGCGTAGCAGAATGTGGTTTTTCTATGCTGTTATGCTGTGTGCGCTAAGAGTGTAGTGCCCTTGGACTTTGTTGATTATAGGGGAGATGATTGAGTGTTATAGAGTGAGTACTCGGTGATAGTATGTGATTTCCGTTACTAATTATTTAAATGGATAATTAGTTGGTGTATGAATCATGCGGAGCATGGTGTAGTGATCAGTAGGATCGTGTATTCCCGAGTGGTGGGACGTGTTTATATCTTGGTGATAAAGTATGAACTTGTTTACTTGGTGATGGTACTCGTTTTCCTTGATATTGTTGGTGAGCAATTGGTTAACGTATATGTATGTAGTGATCAGTAGGATCGTGTGTTCCCAGGTGTTGGGATGTGGTTATATATGGTGTTATAGTATGAATTTATTTACTATCTGATTGATTTATATGGTGTTGGTGTAATATATCTACACATATATGCATTGATGTATGATGATATGATCAGGAGGATCGTGTGCACTTAGTGTGCCTAAATATGATAGTTATGCATTGGTGTGTGCATATCATGGTGTTTTGGTGGGATGAATCATGTCTCAGGAGGAGCGTAAGTGATTCATCCGTACTCCTTGGTGGAGAATGGTGGGGGATAAATCATGTCTCAAGAGGAGCGTAAGTGATCTATCCAGGTTCGATTGAATGAACCAATGAGTCGGTACCGCATGCATGGTGTTGAGTTGCATATTTGCATTATAATATGTTATATTGTAATTTGAACAGTAGGTTCGTTATATGGAGTTGTTGGGGTGAATATTGGTGTGTTGGTGTGTTTTACTACCTTGTTTACATGTATTACATTACCAATATATTTTTGATCATGTTTTCTCACCCCTTGGTTGTTGTTGTGTCTGTGCTTCTCCAGAAGTACAGATAATCCAGGTACTTAGATAACTTGGATGGTGGTGTGCCAGTCGAGTCTAGGATGCTCTGATACGTAACACGGGATATGGGTGTTTTAATTGTTTTATGTCAAACTTGTTGTAATCCTGTGACGTATCACTTTTTTTTTTGTGAATTATAATAATAAAGATTTTACGAAATTTGGCGGATGGCCGAGAATGTTGGAATAATGTTTTTCGCTGTATTATTTTTTAGAATAATTAATAAAGTATTTTTATAAAAATTTGGTGATGTGATATCCCACTATTTTGGTGAAAACTCTTATGTTTATTTATAATGTTTATATTTTATTTAATTTGGGAAGTGGGGTGTTACATATGGCATTTCTTTTCGATTGGTTTTCCAGAATCTATCCGATGGTTTTCCGGATACGTCTCTTTCTGATGGTTTTCCAGATCGAGTCTTTGTTCTGATGTCTTCCAAAACTTATCTGATGGTTTTTCAGATATTTTCCTTCGATTCTGACGGTTTTCCGGATATGTCTCTTTCTGATGGTTTTCCAGATTGAGTCTTTGTTCTGATATTCTTTTAGAACTTATCTGATGGTTTTCCAGATATTCCTTTTGATTCTGATGTTTTTTCAAAATCTATCCGATTGTTTTCTGGATACATCTCTTTCTGATGGTTTTCCATATCGAGTCTTTGTTCTGATGTTCTTCTAGAACTTATCTGATGGTTTTCCAGATATTTCCTTTTGATTCTGATGGTTTTCCAGAATTTATCCGATGGTTTTCCGGATTTGCTTCTCTTTCTGATGGTTTTCCAGATTGAGTCTTTGTTCTGATGTTCTTCTAGAACTTCTTTGTTACTTATCTAATGGTTTTCCAGATATTCCTTTTGATTATGAAGGTTTTCCAGAATCTTTCCGATGGTTTTCCGAATATGTTTCTCTCTCTGATGTTTATCCAGTTTGAGCCTCTGTTCTGATGTTATTCCATAATTTATCTGATGGTTTCCCAGATATTTCCTTTGATTATGATGGTTTTCCAGAATCTATCCAATGGTTTTCCGGATACGTTTCTCTCTCTGACGTTTTTCTAGATTGAGTTTTTGTTCTGATGTTTTTTCCAGAACTCCTTTGTTGCTTATCTGATGTTCTTCCAGATATGTTTTCAAACTTGTCCTGTACATTTATTGCTTTCCTAAATGTTTTGGATGTACCTTCAAAGACCTTGTCGATATTTCATGCTCTTATAGATGTTCTCATTTTGTTTCTTTGTCCTAGAGCTTATTCGATGTTTTTTCGAGTATCTTTGGTGTGTTTCAGAGTTCATTCGATGTTCTTCCGGATGTTTCTGATGTTTGTTTCTCCCTGTATATTTTCCGACGATTCCTGAAGATCCCGCTCGATCTCTTTGTTTAAAGGAATGTTCTAAAAACTCCAGCACTTGTCGTTTACCTGATCCTACCGCCGTGTGGATCCTGTGTTACCATTTCATCCTAAAGTGACAGCTGGTCGTGCTTGCACCGGTTGGCCATCACTTTAGAATTCCCCAGTGTCGTGCTGTTTCACCAGTGCGTCATTGTCCCGAGTGTGGTTTGGTCGTCGCGTATGTCCCCCGTGTCATTGTGTCGTCTGCATCCTTGCATTTATCATTCCAGCATACGCATCATATTAGATTCATAATATTGTTCCGTTTTGTCCATAGCTATTGCATAGCGCTGCGTCTAAGGGCAAAATTTTTTGGTTATCTGTATTTAAATCCCTTTCATCGTGATTCCTTGAGTCTCCGTTGCTCAAATCATCCAGTGAAGCTATTTAAATAGGGGCAACTGTAATACCTCAAAATTTTCCCTTATATTAGTCGTCTCATTTCACATTCCATTCCACTTTTGTATTGCATTTAACTAATCACTGACGGGTTTGTGTAGTCTGTTTGATTTTGCAGGAAAAATCACGTTGGGTGCTCTTTAACGTAGAAAGGGTAAAATGGTCATTAATGTGCAGCCTGCTGACAGCTCATGAGCTTGAGTCGTCATCAGGGGTTCCTCAAGTGATTAGGATTTCCATCTCCGAGTCCTGCGATTTACTTGGTTGAAACTCAATCGGAAGTTTTAACCCGGAGGGCAGTTTCGTTTTATCGGTTAAACTGGGTTGCTCTGCTTATCTGGTCAAGGCCGTATTCATTTTTAATATCATATATGATTTGGATTGCAAGAGGTTTGTTGAGCTTGACGGTTATGTCAAATTTAAATCGGGCAAGTCGAGCAATTGTCAAAAGCGGAATTGGAACGTCATAGTAACTGGAACTTAGCCGGACAATTTAATCGGACGGAGTTATGCAGGGAATTTGAACCAGTTGAATTGAGGCAAATGGTTTTTATTGGAGGAGTTTAGTTGTGGTAAATTCAATTAATCGAAGTTAGTCGGTTGAGTTCACATGAAGGACTTGAACCAGATAAATTTAAATCAATTTAATTTATTTGGATGAAGTTAAATTGAAAGATTTTTAGTCATTTACGGTTAATCGAACATGTTGGATTTATTCGGAGGAAGTTATTCAGTCAAGTTACCGGAAGAGTTACTCGGGAATTTTATAGAATAAGAGATTTAATCGGATGAATTGGATTGAGAATTTCGAATTAATAGAAAATAGAATTTATTTTATTATTTTGTTGCAATAGCCAAATAATAAAATTAAGTTTTTATTTATGCTATTATTTTTATTATTATAATATCCAAATAATAAAAGAATTACAAAAATAAGATTACAAAGGAATTAAATTACATTTTTTCCCTAAGTTTCTAAAATTCCTAAACTACCCTTCAAGTCCGATTCTTTGATCCCGATCCGTTTTCTTCGAACCTGCAAAATAAACAGAACAACCTTTTTTATGGTTAGCAATTTGGTTTTATCGGTCCCGATACCCTCAGAAAATGTTCATCATCGGGTATGTCAGAAGGGTAACGAAATATTCCGTCGCCAGCTCCCGACTCGATTTCTCGACTCTGGCAAATCAGGCAACAATTGTTCTTTTGGTTTCCAAGAGAGAGAGAGAGAGAAAAATAATTTCTTAAAAAGTGATTATTGGGAAGCGCTTTTGGGAAAACCACTTTTCCTTAGAAATTGGTTTTGCCAAACAGGCCTTAACAGCAATTTCCAGAAAAGTCCAACCCAAACGGATCAAACACACATCCTGAAGAAAGGCGTAAGGTTTCCAAACCCAGTCAAACAACATTTTCGCAACTACAACCAACAAGTAATCCATCAGATCCATCCATAACAAACCATCAAGAAATTGCAACAAAACCGCCGCCAAAAGTTCCTGGAAAATAGCAATGAATTCAGCAGTAAAAGTCGTGGATTCAAAGCCCATAACATCAAGAACAAAACGATATAAAATCCATACGCATCAGTAGAATGAATGGGGAAGAGCATTATCATCAAACCAATATCAGAGATCACAAAAGGGGCGGGATTCAGAAAAACCACAAGGGTTTATCATCATCCACGTCAAAGGGGGATCATCCAAGATCAGAAAAATCTCGAAAAAGCCTATAAGTTCGTCCTCATTAGAAAAAGAAAAACCCAGAAGTTCATTACCAATAATCGAAAGGGGTCGTGGATCAAAGGAAAAGAAAAGTTTCATCGTCAACATCGGATCAGAAACCCAGCCGATCCTTCATACAAACTCAGACGAAGCGAAACCACCGTCATCATCGTTCTAATACGGAGATAACCCTAACGGCAGCCGATCACTTCGAACCTCTACAAAGAGAGGTGAGCAACATGTTGGCGTTAACAGAGTTCATGTTTTTTTCCAGGTGGCAAGAAGAAGAGAAAGAGGCGAGATATGCAAACAAGAAGAAGTGGAACTCGAAAGCTTCGGGGACCAGCATCCATGGCTGCCATCGGCATGCATTTGGGGACGAAGAAGAAGGAAATGAAAACCCCAAAAATGGGTTTCAGCGAACACACGACCCCCGCCCCTTTTATTTCTCCTTCGTATTTTCTTTTTATTTTTTCCCTCTATAATTAAATGTCAATTTTTATTTATGATTTAATTAACTTTTTATAACTTATAATTAATTTATTTTTTTAATAGCTAATAATTAATAGTTTTTTACTTCTAGTTAGTAATGTTTTAATAACTTATAGTCAGAAGTGTTTTTTTAAAATTTAGAAACATTTTTTTATAACTTTAAAGTTAATAAATCTTTTTATAATGTATAGTTAGTAATAATTTTTTAACTTGTAATTAAAATTTGTTTTAATAACTTAAAATTAAATTCTTTGTTAAAATTTAAATTAATGACTTACAATAAAAATCCATTTTTTAGTCAAAATTAAAATAAATCATTCTTTTTTTTTTAAATAAAAATTCAAAAAATAAAGAACTCCTATCTGACCGTTTCAGTTGTCGTCTGACCATCATTAGATCCCTACTCATCTTTGCTTATTTATCTATGCTTTTATTCATATTTCAATTTTTTTGTTGTAATTATGCGAGGACCTCGTTGTAACGCCCCGATTTCGATTATCCCTTTTTCGTTAAGTCTTTTTTATTTTAATTGGGTGAATATTATTTTGATGTGGAATTTTCGTGGAAATATGTTATGTTTACATATTGTTCTATTTTACCCGATTTTGGGAGTTTTCAGAGAAAATAGTTGGAGGGTATTTTTGACATTTCTTATTTAATGATAAGTTGGATATTTTATGAGATATTGAGTTAGTAGCTGTTTTGGGAAAAATAATAGGAAGATTTTAAAGAGGAAAATAGAAGAGAAAGAAAGATAGTAAGAAAGGAAGGAAAGAAAAGAGAAAGAAAGAAGGAGAAGAGAAAGAGGAGAGAAAGAAGAGGAAACTTTGGAAAACATCAAGATCAAACCCTAGCTTGCGGTTAATCAGGTAAGGGTGAGAAGTTTTATCATCTTTATAATGTGTATGATCATGTATGTGCTAGATTGAATTTGTTGAATTCTTTTTTATGTTTCCATTTCTAGGTTGGAAGTTGATTTAATCGGTAGAAACTGAGTTTTATCGGTTAAAATTTGGAATAGACGGTGTAGTATAGTCGGGTGATAAGTGGGTTGTACTACTGGAACTGATTTGGATTAAATCGGTTGGTTTGTGAGGTTTGGGCTTTTGGACAGCCATGGGAGTTCTGAGTTCGCAGGTTCGCCAGGCGAATGGCAGCGAAGCTTCGTCGGGCGAAGCCCAACGAGCAGCAGCGAACCAAGTCAGTAGCATCCACCCTGTCTTCACTGGCAAGTTCGCCAGGCGAATGAGAGTGGCAAAGGTTCGCCAGGCGAGTATACTAGCGAGTGCTAGCGAGTAATTCCAGAATAAATCCCAGTGGTCTTCGCTGGCAAGTTCGCCAGGCGAACGGAGTAGCGAAGGTTCGCCAGAGACTTCGCCAGGCGAAGGTTAGCGAACACAACAACATATTTTATTTTCTTGTGTTTTCCATTCGTGGATCGGTTGTGTGGTTTGGTTGCGATCATTCCTTGTCTGAGATGACTAATTATATGTTGTTTTATGTGTTGTGGGTAGCCGTATGGCGTGAATCCTAGTTTGTGATTTGTGAAGTGTGGAATGTGGCCGTTTGACAATTTGGTGCATTTACTTGAATTGAATAGAAATACATGTTGAGATCGAATGATGAATATGTATATATGTATTGTGATATGTATATATATTGTGAATGCATAATGAATAAATGCAATGAATGTGAAGAATGCATGAGTATGTTTGTAAACATGTATGTATTTCAAGAAGTGTATGGAGTCATTTTGCATGTGAAGCATCACGAAGTACATTCTTGTGCTATTGATTCCTAGGAGAGTCTGCTGAGTGATAGGATTCCTAGGAGAGTCTGATGAGTGATGTGATTCCTCGGAGAATCTGATGAGTGATGTGATTCCTTGGAGAATCTGATGAACGATGTGATTCCTTGGAGAATCTGATGAACGATGTGATTCCTCGGAGAATCTGATGAACAATGTGATTCTTCGGAGAATCTGATGAACGATGTGATTCCTTGGAGAATCTGATGAGTGATGTGATTCCTTGAAGAATCTGATGAGCGATGTGATTCCTTGGAGAATCTGATGAAAGATGTGATCCCTAGGAGAATCTGATGAGTTATAGTGTACCCGTGAGGGGCATGAGTAAATTGATTATTAGGAGAATCTGATGGGCGATTAAGTCGGTATCGCATTTGCATCTGCATAAGAGTCGTGTGTCGGTCTCTATGAGTTGCATGTTGACATTTGTGCATGATGTATGGTGAATAAACATGAATGTAGATGTTTATGTAAATTGTTGATAATTGGCATGAATAGAATGCTTGAAGATACATGTATGTGTGGGTATATCTGTATATGTGTGTATGTTTATGAATTAATATAAATATTGATGATGCATATTGTATATGCTTAGTGTTCTATTTGTAAATAGATATTTGTGAATACATTGTGATGTATGGTGTAGGGAGATGAGTTGTGGTGAGAACGCGAACGATGTTATTGGATGTTATATGTATATGTATATATGTTTATATGCATTAAGTATTATGATATTGTTTCTCACCCTTCTGCTGTTTTATAATGCTCTATGAAGCATTGCAGATTAGATTGCTAGAGTCTTTGTGAAGCGAGTCTTCATTTCTTTTGGTCAGATGGCTCTGATATGTAACACTGGGTAGTTAGGAATTATTTTGATTCTTTTGTGATACATCTTTGTATGTATCTGCTGATGAACGTTTTGTAAACTCAACCGATGAATTGAATTAATCTGAATGATGTATATGATGCTTATGTTAATGAAGTGATTTCAATGTTTAGATGTTTCCGCTTTATTCTAAATGTTGATGTGTGGGTTTTAAGCGCTATGCTTTGTTTTTAGTTGAGATTTGCCCCTTTTGTTACATATCTTCGTGAGCTGGTATTATTTATGTTTCGTTTCGATGATAATGTGATGCGCCTCTTTTATACCATGTTATAATTATACTCTGATAGATTCTTTTTCATTAAGTGCCTAAATGATTTAATTGTTTATTTGGGGGTATAGAAAGGGGGTGTTACATTAAGTGGTATCAGAGCCAGTGTTGAGTCAGTTGTGTCTGTCTCGTCATTTTCTTGGTTGGACGGTTGTTTAACCTTGTTGTTATTTTTGGGAATAATCAGAATATGGCTGGCCGTAATGACAATGTGATGGCTGCTGCATTGGAGGCAATGGCTAGGGCGGTGCAGGGTGCGCCGAATGTGAACGCTAATGATGAGTTTAGAAAGAATCAGCCGCCGGTGTTCAAAGGAAGGTTTGATCCGGACGGTGCTCAGATTTGGTTGAAGGAAATCGAGAGGATCCTTAGAGTTATGAATTGTGCTGAAGGGAACAAGGTGAGACTTGGATCTCACATGTTGCGAGAAGAAGCCGATGACTGGTGGATCGGTATGCGGCAAGTCCTTGAAGTGGATGACGAGGAAATAACTTGGGATTTATTTCGTGCTGAATTTCTGAGGAAGTACTATCCTGAGAGTGTAAAGGGGAGAAAAGAAATGGAATTCCTGGAATTGAAGCAAGGCAATATGTCCGTGGTAGACTACACGGTTAAGTTCACAGAGTTAGTAAAATTTCATCCTCACTATGACGCGGTGACGGCGGAATTTTCTAAGTGTGTTAAGTATGAGAACGACTTGCGTCCTGAGATCAAGTAAGCGGTGGGCTATCAGAGGATAAGGAGATTTTCGGACTTGACCGAATGTTGTCGAATTTTTGAAGAGGATAGTAAAACTCGTTCTACTCACTACAAGAGTTTGAAGGAAGAGAAAGAAAGGCAACAGGTAAGGAGTGGACCTTATGTGGCGCCTGCTGATAAGGGCAAGCATAGGGAGAACCTTGTTAAGAGGCCTAGAGGAGGGAGTTCTGGATCCATTAAATGCTACAAGTATGGTGAGATGGGTCATAAGTCTTTTATGTGTGGAAAGCCCAAAGTTAAGTGCTCTAACTGCGGAGTTATTGGGCATGATGCTACGGATTGTAGAAAGGGTGTGGTGAAGTGCTACAATTGTGGAGAAGAAGGTCACATCAGTGCTAAGTGTCCTAAACCTAAGCAAGCTCCAACAAGTGGAAAAGTATTTGCATTGGCAGGATCAGACACTACTAATGCGGATCGGTTGATTTGAGGTATGTGCTTTATTAATAATATGCCTTTAGTTGCTATTATCGATATCGGAACGACTCATTCGTTCTTTTCTTTTGAGGATGCTAAGCGTTTGGAATTGTGTTGTATTCTTGTGAGGGTGGTATGGTTATTGAGACTCCCGCTTCGGGGTCGGTAACTACGTATTTAGTGCGTTTAAGTGTCCTTTGACCATGTGTGGTAAGGGTTCTATCATGGACTTAGTATGTTTACCATTAAAAAGATTATATGCAATCTTAGGTATGAGCTGATTGTAGTATGATAGAGTTAGTATAGATTGTTATTTCCCGTTGGCAAGGATTTCTCCTTTGGAAGATGGAAAGGATGGGCGTTTCTTATTCCCGAAAGAGTTGAAGAAACTTTTGGGGGACGGGACTCAAGTGTTCAGTTGTTTGCATCATTGTCGGCGGAGAGTAAGGCTGAACTAAATGTGTTTCCAGTGGTGCGTGACTTTTCAGAGATGCTTCTGGAAGGATATTAAGGATGTAGCTCCGGGAAGAGAAATTGGATTTGAAGTCCATGGATTTGATGGTAATAAGAAGGGAGACTTTAAGATGATGTTATTGGAATATGTATATGTCTAAGGTTCGATCTCATTGGGGTAGAATGACTAGTATGTCGTTCCTAATGAGGTATAAGCGGTATAGTCATGATCACTGGGGTAGAATGACTATGTGTCGTTCCTAGTGAAATGATCATCGGGGTAGAATGACCGAGATGTTGTTCTTAGTGGGGGTACAAGCAGTGTACCCATAATCTCCAATGGATATTGTTGCGAATTGAAGGTTTTATAGGAGCCACATGGCATATCTATGATTGCGGTGTGAAAGTGTGCATGTGTGCGATCGTGTATGAATTGGGAATTGGGGAGTAAGATGCGTGAGTCGCATCCAAAGTTGTTTTGGATCAGGTAATATTTTCGAGGACGAAAATTTCTAAAGTGGGAGAGAGTTGTGACTCCCCGATTTCGATTATCCCTTTTTCATTAAGTCTTTTTGATTTTAATTGGGTGAATATTATTTTGATGTGGAATTTTCATGGAAATATGTTATGTTTACAAATTGTTCTATTTTACCCGATTTTGGGAGTTTTCGGAGAAAATAGTTGGAGGGTATTTTTGACATTTCCTATTTAATGATAAGTTGGATATTTTATGAGATATTGAGTTAGTAGATGTTTTGGGAAAAATAATAGGAAGATATTAAAGAGGAAAATAGAAGAGAAAGAAAGATAGTAAGAAAGGAAGGAAAGAAAAGAGGAAGAAAGAAGGAGAAGAGAAAGAGGAGAGAAAGAAGAGGAAACTTTGGAAAACATCAAGATCAAACCCTAGATTGCGGTTAATCAGGTAAGGGTGAGAAGTTTTATCATCTTCATAATGTGTATGATCATGTATGTGCTAGATTGAATTTGTTGGATTGTTTTCTATGTTTCCATTTCTAGGTTGGAAGTTGATTTAATCGGTAGAAACTGAGTTTTATCGGTTAGAATTTGGAATAGATGGTGTAGTATAGTCGGTGATGAGTGGGTTGTACTACTGGAACTGATTTGGATTAAATCGGTCGGTTTGTGAGGTTTGGGCTTTTGGACAGCCATGGGAGTTCTGAGTTCGTAGGTTCGCCAGGCGAATGGCAGCGAAGCTTCGCCGGGCGAAGCCCAGCGAGCAGCAGCGAACCAAGTCAGTAGTATCCACCCTGTCTTTGCTGGCAAGTTCGCCAGGCGAATGAGAGTGGCGAAGGTTCGCCAGGCGAGTATGCTAGCGAGTGCTAGCGAGTAATTTCAGAATAAATCCCAGTGGTCTTCGCTGGCAAGTTCGCCAGGCGAACGGAGTAGCGAAGGTTCGCCAGAGGCTTCGCCATGCGAAGGTTAGCGAACACAGCAGCATATTTTATTTTCTTGTGTTTTCCATTCGTGGATCGGTTGTGTGGTTTGGTTGTGATCATTCCTTGTCTGAGATGACTAATTATATGTTGTTTTATGTGCTGTGGGTAGCCGTATGGCGTGAATCCTAGTTTGTGATTTGTGAAGTGTGGAATGTGGTCGTTTGGCAATTTGGTGCATTTACTTGAATTGAATAGAAATGCATGTTGAGATCGAATGATGAATATGTATATATGTATTGTGATATGTATATATATTGTGAATGCATAATGAATAAATGCAATGAATGTGAAGAATGCATGAGTATGTTTGTAAACATGTATGCATTTCAAGAAGTGTATGGAGTCATTTTGCATGTGAAGCATCATGAAGTACATTCTTGTGCTGTTGATTCCTAGGAGAGTCTGCTGAGTGATATGATTCCTAGGAGAGTCCGATGAGTGATGTGATTCCTCGAAGAATCTGATGAGTGATGTGATTCCTTGGAGAATCTGATGAACGATGTGATTCCTTGGAGAATCTGATGAACGATGTGATTCCTCGGAGAATCTGATGAACGATGTGATTCCTCGGAGAATCTGATGAACGATGTGATTCCTTGGAGAATCTGATGAGTGATGTGATTCCTTGGAGAATCTGGTGAGCGATGTGATTCCTTGGAGAATCTGATGAAAGATGTGATCCCTAGGAGAATCTAATGAGTTATAGTGTACCCGTGAGGGGCGTGAGTGAATTGATTCTTAGGAGAATCTGATGGGCGATTAAGTCGGTATCGCATTTGCATCTGCATAAGAGTCGTGTGTCAGTCTCTATGAGTTGCATGTTGACATCTGTGCATGATGTATGGTGAATAAACATGAATGTAGATGTTTATGTAAATTGTTGATAATTGGCATGAATAGAATGCTTGAAGATACATGTATATGTGGGTATATCTGTATATGTGTGTATGTTTATGAATTAATATAAATATTGATGATACATATTGTATATGCTTAGTGTTCTATTTGTAAATAGATATTTGTGAATACATTGCGATGTATGGTGTAGGGAGATGAGTTGTGGTGAGAACGCGAACGATGTTATTGGATGTTATATGTATATGTATATATGTTTATATGCATTAAGTATTATGATATTATTTCTCACCCTTCTGCTGTTTTATAATGCTCTATGAGGCATTGCAGATTAGATTGGTGGAGTCTTTGTGAAGCGATTCTTCTTTTCTTTTGGTCAGATGGCTCTGATATGTAACATTGGGTAGTTGGGAATTATTTTGATTCTTTTGTGATACATCTGTGTATGTATCTGCTGATGAACGTTTTGTAAACTCAACCGATGAACTGAATTAATCTGAACGATGTATATGATGCTTATGTTAATGAAGTAATTTCAATGTTTAGATGTTTCCACTTTATTCTAAATGTTGATGTGTGGGTTTTAAGCGCTATGCTTTGTTTTTAGTTGAGATTTACCCCTTTTGTTACATATCTTTGTGAGCTGGTATTATTTATGTTTCGTTTCGATGATAATGTGATGCGCCTCTTTTATACCATGTTATAATTATACTCTGATAGATTCTTTTTCATTAAGTGCCTAAATGATTTAATTGTTGATTTAGGGGTATAGAAAGGGGGTGTTACACTCGTCGCTTTCTATTCCGTCATTACCTTTACATTTTTTTTGGGGTTGTAACTTATGCGAGACATCGTCGCTATTGCTTTCAATCCTGTTTCATTTTGGGTTTGTAATTTACGCGAGTGATCGTCGCGATGCACTTTTTAATCCTTTCCTTACTTCCCCGTATTTTAATTATCACCATTGTAATAATTTGTCATTTGCATTATTTACCGTTAATTTCTCCTTCCGAAGGATTAGGTCTAGTCGTTTGACCGCAGAGTCAATAACCCTAACCTTTGACCACCCTAATCAACTAGGTGTCCCGCTGTGGACAAAAATACTCTTTACCCTAGAATTAGGTTAAAGAGTCGCCGCACTCCGTTTTAGGTTTCCGCCGAGGAATACCTCTTTGACCTCTTTCAATTTCAATTCAACTTTCAAACCTAGAAACTCTGAGTCGCTGCACTCGTATTTTTAGGCGTCCCGCTGTGGACAAATTTACCCGTTACCCTAGCCTTAGGATAAGGAGTCGCCACACTCCGTTTTAGGGTTTCTCGCTGTGGAATACCTAGTTAACCCTAATTTCAACTCTTTACAATGTAGAAATAGGAGTCGCCGCACTCCACGTAAGCGCTTCCTTAAGAACGCTTATTCCCCATGAAACCTTGACCACAATCAAGAAGTTTCTAACCTCCCTTTCGAGGGGAACTACGATTACTCTGATTCCATCCCCTACCTCGGATACGTAGGCATAAGATGAGAATCTTGGCGAGTAAACTTAGGACTAACCCTTAGGTCTTTCTGACGCTTTCTAACCTTTAGCTCAGTATACACCCAAAGCAAATAATAAAGCAAAATAGCAAACTTTAAACAAAAGGTTCCTGTAGAGTACTACAGAAGTTTAGGGTGCTAATACCTTACCTAAGCTTAACCAACCCCTTACCTAGATCTCTCCCCGCATTGTTTACGATGCAAAAATTATGTTTTCCTTCTTTTGACCTTTTCCTTCGGATAAATCAAAGATCGGTCGTGAATTAAAGATTTGCGATTCAAATTAATTAATAATTTGATATACTATTCTCACCGCAACAGATAGAAATATGGAAAATGTTATGACAGATAGTTAAATGGAGGTTTTAATAGTTAGGTTAGTTTTGATTTAAAAATAAACTTGGAGAGAAAGTTGGATTGAAAGGCAATTTGGTAAATTGGAAAATGCCACATGTACTTGCAGTTGTGAGTCAGTTAGCAGCTATCTCAAAGTCAGTTGTGGTTGGCTCTAGGGTTTGTTTGTTAGAGTTTGGTTTGAATGAGTCAAGTTGGTTTATTCAGTTAGTTAGGGATGACTCAATTAGTTGTAGGTTATTGGAGTTGGTTTCAAAGTTAGTTATGACTGGTTCTAAATTTTGTTAGAGGGAAGTTAGACTGGTAATTAATTGGTGGGGTTAATTGCTAAGTGGCTAAAACTTGCATATGAATGAGTAGCTTATATGATTGTTTGGATTTAGAAGTTTTTGGAACTAAATTCAACTTGTGTTATGCTTGTTTTGTACTATATATGTTTGGATGGTGAATTGTATTGTGGTATTGTAGTGAAACTAGGCTCAATGTTTCAGATTTTTCATTTTGATGATGATGAGAACTTTGTACATATCTTAAAATCAATGTTTAGTGCATGTTGAGTATAGATAGAATCTATGTTTAATCTTTGCATGAATGTCTTGGATTTGAAGTGTATTTGAAGTGCATTTGGTGATGTGAGGTTGTTATATCGTGCATGATGCATTGCGTTTTGTAGAAGTGCATTGAACTCTACATGCTATGATGTGAACTATTGGACTTGGATTGCTTGTGTCCAAATTGTATCAATTTCTTAATATTTGCATTGAACTTGCATCATGTTTGTGCATGCATCTGTCATGAAACTATAACTTGTGAGACTATATTATATGTTGTGGATCTGTTATAGGTTGCAATGATTGTCTGCATAAGGTTGATGTTTTTTCCATGTTTATGATGATGTTGTTTGGTCTTTATGCATACCATGAATATGGACATATATATGTAATGCCATGATGATGTTGTGGTCTTGATGTCGTAGATCGGATGGCTGGTGATATAGGTAATTGCAAGTAGTTGGGCATGAAGCTTATGCATGGTCCATGGAGCATTTTGGAAGCATTGAAACTACTTGGACGTGAATAAATGTGAAGAAATTTGAAGGATGGAAGCAAAATGAAGCTGAAAAGAGTTAGTTCTTAGGTCAAATTTGGGTCTTGGTATGTCGCTACTGCGAAAATCGGCGCCGGCAATACAGAAGAGTCGCCACCGCGCGTTATTTATCCCAAAGGAGGGAAAGGAAACGCTCGAAGTAAACCTAACGCAAAGACGGGAAAAGGTATGGTCATCGCAACCAAAACCTGGATTCGGGAGTCGGTTACGCAAGGGGAAGGTATTAGCACCCCTTACGTCCATCGTACTCGATGGGATCCACGCTTGCTTGTTTGGATGGATTACACTTCTATCTAAACTAAAGGATGAGGTCTGAAAAGAAAAGAAAAGATGACTCGGTAAAGCATCGCACTTTATGCCTACGTATTCCCGTCTGGAACGAGAAATCAGAGTCAACGTAGTTCGCCTAACTACGGGTGAGGATGGGTGAAGGTTGCTCGCTAGGATATCGCATCATATGCCTACGTACTTCCACACAGCATGGAAGATCAGAGCAAACGTAGTTCGGGCTACGCACGGCACAAGCTGTTTAAGTGTCTTTTATGAAAAATCTCACCTTAAACAAGGGTTTTCTTATTGCAAAAAGGTTTGTGTTTGTTCAAATCTTTTGACGGAAGAAGTGAATTGATTGTTGTTATAACCTTTATTAATGTTTTTCTGTCGTTCTGAAGAAAGAAGAGATGACACTCTAAAAAACTCCTAGGGTTACAAAAAGGGATAAAAAATCTACCCTAATGTTATCATACATGGGTTAGCTCCTAATGTCTATCACATCCTCCCTTGAACAAGGAAGAATGGAAGTCCTACGGGAAAGGAAAACGAAAGGAAGAAACGGAAATACAAGTAATAACCGCATACAAGTGAACATGAATATAGCACTGGTAAATGCAATGCAAAGGAGGGAGGACGGTCCGTCTCAACCTCAAGCCCATTCATGGATGGAATAAGAAAATATCAAGTGATCATATGCAAAGAATCGAGTGAAAACTCCGAATGAAACGCGTAATCCACTATTTGGAATCGCAACGTGCTATCATGCAAACAAGTCGATAATTGGGCAAGCTACACATACAAATAACAACCACCTAAGGGTCTTCCAATACCTCTAACCTATCTACAATAAGAAATATAAGCCACGGCGTTCATCACGCAAACACAAAGCGGCCGTTGGAGCCTTAACAAAAATAAAGTCCGTTCGGAAGTCCAAATTACAAGTCCGAATACAAAAATATAAGAAGAATAGCAAAAGGGGCTAAAAAATTCAAATAAAAATCTCCAATGCCCTACATCAAGCCACAAACCAGGGGTGAGAGATACCACAAAAATATCCAAAGATAAATGGTCAAATAAGATGGAAACATTGCAAGATATCTCATGTATACCAAAGGAAAGATTAAAGTGGAGCATGTTAAAGAAAGCATCCAAAAACAATTAAAATGGTACAATAAAATTTCCACAAAAATATATCACAATACCTCAACGTGTGTATGAGATCCCTGCAAAAGGATTGACATTTAAATTGTGTTTTGATAGGTCAAAGAAATTCAACAAAATGATAGCACCAGCATTGGCCTTTTTATGACGACCCAAATGTAAAAAATCCAAAGAAAATGTCAAAAAATGGTAAAATTATAATTCCAGTTTTATTAAATCCTAGACATCTTAAAGATTCAGCACAAAAAAATGGGGATCAAAAAGACTAATTTTCCTATTTTTTATGGTATTTAGAAGTCAGCATATAAAACAGAAAAAATAAAAGAAACATGGCAATAGGAAAATAAAAGGAAATAACATGAATAAATACAAGTGGCATGAGGCTTATGTGGCCGATTGCGTGGCGCAGTGAGAGGCGTTGGATGAATGGAAGAAACCTTGACTTGGAAATGCATCCGACGGTGTTAACACCTTCTTCTCCAAATCAAAATTTTCAACTTTGTGAATAGTAACCCGCAGCTCCATGAACATGAGTTTTTTGCTACTTTGAAGCACCATAACTCCATCAATAATTATCCGTTTCGCACAAAATTTTGGTCAAACTTGAAGGAAAAAAATCAAGAATCCAAATATGGTCTTAGATTTTCTTGAAACTCTCTCTAACTCCCAAAACGTGGCACCTCAAGAAAAACTCAAGAACCAAAAATTGTCATAAAACCCATCTTTTTTGTACTAGAATCCATGTAGGAGATGAGAGCAATGTAATGCAACAACAATAATGCAAGAAAGACTCATAAATCATGAGTTATGTCGAATTCTTTATACCTCCGAAAAATGGCTTGTGGAGCTTCACTCGATCGCCAATTCTTTGAGAAAATGATGTGGACACGTCCTATAATTGATGAGGAAGGTGTTTGGATGGAAAGAAAGGAGTGAATTGATGGAAAACAAAAAATCAATTTTCACTTGGAGCTCACTTTAATGGAGTTGTGTAGCTTGGTTCATGCATCAATTATGGCCAAAAAAGTGTTGAATCAATTGTAAGAATGATAAGGAATATATTTGCAATGGTGGAATGAACCAAAAGTGGGAGAAAAATGGAATTGAAAATTTGAGTTTTCAAGTGTAGAAAAATGTGGTAAAAAAATGGAAAAATGGTGAAGAGAAAAATGAAGATTCAATATGATTTGCAAATGGAGAAAATGGATTCAACATCAACTATCACCAACCTTTACTCTTAATGATCTCAATCCAATATATAGGAGAGCATGGAAAGATCTAGAGTCTTCTAGATCAATCTAGGATGATTCTAGAAACTTCATGAATTTCTCATGATATGGTATTTTGATGTCTCATGATATCTCACTTCAATCCACTAATAGCCCCTTAACCACCTTTTAAAATCTCTTTTCATGACAAATTGGAGTGATATGAGTGAAAAACAAGGGATTCCTTTGCCTTATGTTGAGTTTCTCACATGTACCTTATTATGCAAGTGATGGAATTACAAAGCAAGTCCATTTTTAAAGCCCTATCTCAAAATTGTGGCTGAACCAAAGTCTTTAAAATGTTGTTTAGACTCAATTTGATATATCATATGCCCCATTTTGGATTTGTAGATTGCCCAAACCAAATTCCAAGTTGAACTTTTTCAACTTATGTCCATTTTTTAAGTCATTTCCACCAACTTTTATCAATCTGAGTTCTATGCATTTCCAAATTTCTATGACCTCTTTTTTAGACTTAAAATTCCATTTTGAGCAACGTTTATGTTGTGAAGTTTTCCATTTGAAGCTTCCTTGTATGAGTTTTGGGCATAGGCTTAGAATGACCTATAATTCCACTTTCCCAAAATACCCCTGATTTGCACAAACTATAACTTGAGCTTCACAAATCAGATGAAGGCATACCATACCTTTTTGGAAATGGGAGATCATGAAGAACAACCCTTATGTTTGCCAAGAATTCATTTGAAAACTCCTTGAAGGTCAAAAGTTGCTTGGAAGACAGACAACTTTCACATACAAAATTCAGTGCCCTCAGATGACCTGTAACTTGCACGAGCTATAACTTGAGTTCTATAAATCACCTTGATGACTTCCACCACTCAAATTAAAGCTATGAAGATAATCTACAAGTTTCATGTGGACCATAAATTCATATGAAGCTTACATCTTGAGTTAAACTGCTTGGAAGTTTGACCTAAATCAGGGGATTTTACACTGAAACCCTAATTTGGTAACTCCTCTTCTCCTTGACTCCTGTTGATTTTTCTTTGGCACAACACCACATCCATATCCACATATCAAATAATGAATCCCACATCCTTCAAATGAGCCTTGATACCTTTCAAAACAAGTCTTTGACCTAGGGTTGACCTAGTGTTGACCCAGATAAAACCCTAGTTGACTGACTTCAACTGAGGCTCTTGCAATCATTCCAATGACTTGGCTCTTCTTCAAAATGATCATCTAGACTCTCCATAACATCCATACACACTCCATGCTCTTGGCTCATAGCTCATATACCCTCTGATGATCCCCAAACAACCTCAAGATAGGAGAGAACCCCATGATTGATCTGTCAACTCTTTAAAGTTCAAATTATTCTATGATGACCTGAGTAGTCTTGAATATGAATGAAACCCCTTGAATATGCCTCTTGAGACAAGAATGGTACTTGATCCCCTGATTAAGATTAGCTTGCTTATGCTATGCTATGCAGATGAATACAATATGTACATGATGCCAATGCAAATGACTATGCAATTGAAACATAAACCTAGGTTAGAAAAGGTTGGGCAAATTTTGGGGTGCAACAGCTGCCCCTATTCAAGCGGCTTGGACCCGACTGGATGAAGAGCGCGCAACCTTCAGACATTCGAGGTACGAGACGGTTGAATACGAAAGAACCCGGAAATTTGCCAACCGCAAAATCAAATTGCTAATACGACTACTGCTTGGGGAAAATATCATTCAGGAAACCGAATCCGGTTGTCACGACAACAACTGATCAATTATCTGATAAGAACTGACTTGATTTCGTCCTCAACCACCTGCGTGACGCCACAGGCCTTGAATCCACAATTAATTCCAAATTTTGCTACAATAAGCATGCATCGAGCCAAAGGACCACGTCGAAAACACAAAAGTCTTGACCTTCGTTTGTAGAGAAGCAAACAAAACGCTACGTAAAGCGCGAATCAGGCATCCGGTGACTTGAACAAGTTACTCTGTGGGATACATCTCCGACGACACAGATACTTGAACAAATAATTCCGCAGGGATCCACTCCGTTAGCACGGGTAATGATTCTGCCAACACCGATAATAATCCCTTTGACAAAAGGTAACAACTCCATCGACCAGGATAACAAACTGCCTCAAACAAGGCATAATAACTCCTCAAACCAGGGTGTAACTCTATCAACCAGGATAATAACTCCTTCAACCAGGGTGTAACTCCTTCAACCAGGGCAACAACTCCCTCAACCAGGGTAATAACTCCTTCAACCAGGGTATAACTCCTTCAACCAGGGTAACAACTCCCTCAACCAGTGTAATAACTCCTTCAACCAGGGTGTAACTCCTTCAACCAGGGCAACAGCTCCCTCAACCAGGGTAATAGCTCCCTCAACCAGGGTATAACTCCTTCAACCAGGGTATAACTCCTTCAACCAGGATATAACTCCTTCAACCAGGGTGACAACTCCTTCAACCAGGGTATAACTCCTTCAACCAGGGTATAACTCCTTCAACCAGGGTATAACTCCTTCAATCAGGGTATAACTCCTTCAACCAGGGTAGTAACTCCTTCAACCAGGGTATAACTCCTTCAACCAGGGTATAACTCCTTCAACCGGGGTAATAACTCCTTCAACCAGGGTATAACTCCTTCAACCAGGGTATAACTCCTAAGGTTTAATCCACAAGATTCTTGTAACAACAATCCGAAGAAAAACTCTACTGGGGTAATTCTGACGACAGCCGTCAAACACCTACTTCGACGGCAGGTAGTAATTTCAAGATTTTCGATACTGACATGACAACAGTCTGAAGAAAACTTCGCTGGGGAAGAAGAGAAGCTTAACCAAGCAACTCTGATGGGGAAGAAAACTCTACTGGGGAAATCACGGCGATAACTCCAAAAAATCTGAACTATGAAATCTTGTAATGCCGACATAACAGCGACCTGAGAAGGACTCAGCTGGGGAAAAGAGAAACTCAACCAAGCAACTCTGCTAGGGGTCCACATGATAGGACGAACACGATCACTGCTCGCCTTGCGCCCCAAATCCGACTATCCGAACATCTTCCTGAATCATAATCTCAATTATCTGCAGGGGAAAACAAACATCTGAAACCAACGAGGTAACCAACCTGGTTTATGTTTCTGAATACGTATGTTCGATAATGACGTAATGCTTCCATATAGCATGGAAATGCTACGTATTTGGGTTAGATGCAAGTATGATGATACATGCAAATGCAATGAGGCGCTCCAGCAAAATAAGTGCTGAAGACAAAGCTAACTCCGCCGAGGATAACCGGATATCACAGAATTATTCCCGCCAAAATAAATGTTGGAAAAGTGAAACCAACTCCGCTGGGGAATAACATATGTGCCAAGTATGATTGGACTCCTCTGGGGAAAACAGACGGAGTCTTCCTGCGTACCAATGAAGATTGGATTTGAAACTGACGCGCCAACACGGACGGGCCTTACAGTGATTGCCAATACATTTTTCTGGTTGAAGAATCGGAAGACAGTAACATGACTTCCCGACATTCGTCCCACACTTTAAGATTGACTGAATCTGCTCGAATAGCTCTGAGTAGCTCTGATGATACGGAGAAGAACAATCCCTTTGCTTCTGACATGCCCCGGCCTGTGGGACCTCTGTGGGGATAGTCCTCAAAAGGGAATCTGAACATTTGTACCCCGTTGGTCTGATATGAACTGCCCCAGCATTCTGAACTTCGGAGAAATACTTCACACCAAATGCCCCTCGAGTAAAGAATAACTTATGCGCTCTTAAGATGGCCTTCCCCTGATTGCAATGACTTTGCCCCTGATTAGCTGATCCAGAGCAGTACCTCCAACAACGAGAGATTTACCGAATCTCGACCTGATTGCCCCAGAGTAACTGACTTTGACTGGATGACCTGACTGGGGAGCACTTAATGGCTTGCCCCGGCTTGCGGAGCATTCGGGCGCTCTGCATTCTATCCTGACCATACTTTCCACTGTAGGAAACTTTTCTGCTGTCAAGCGCTTACTCGCAAGTAAAACAAGTTGTTCTGTGTAAAAGACGTATTAATGCAACACATATGATAGTTTTGACATCCAATCTGTTCACTGGGAGAAGGGAAAAACAGTTTATAGCATATAATGCACAAAACATTTATCAACATCAATACCAACATGGTAAGAGGAACCCTTTCAGGAGTCAGAATCGACGCGACCTTTACCGAAGTATGCTTTCGAAACAACCTGCTTCAATTAGGACTTTTGAAGGTTATAACGTGGTCGGGTTCACGGTTTTGAAGGAAAGGATAAAGGCTCAAAGTTTATTTTAACCCACCCACTCTCCTTGATGTTCTCCCATCCTACGTTCAGCTAATTCGACCTTAGCGCTCACCTCTCAGAGTCTGAAAGATAGGAGTGATAGTTCGAGAAATTATGATTGTTGGGAGTGACAGCCACTCACCTTTCGTCTTTGACACTTGAGGTCACACGACTCGTATTTCATTTGAGGATTTTTCCATCCTTTCATTTTTTTTCTTTTCATATCCCTAACTTTTGCCTGGACTGACTCTTTTGAGTTCTTTTGGTTTTTTGAGTCCAGCGGGATGCCCTCATTTTTGCCTAAGTCAATTGTTTTCTTTTCTTGACTTAGCGGGCTTTTGATTTTTTCTCTTTTTTCTTTCGAACAAGTCGTGTGACGCTGGTTGTCTGACTCTTTGGGGAATGATGTGACTGTTTCACTCCTAATGCTGAACCATTGTGGTTTCTTAGGCACGACCTCTAGAGGTGTGATTGATCCTCGAACGGACACTCCTTTTGCAACTTGAACGCTCGGTCAAATTAGCTAACACCTACCCTGCCCCAGGTTAAGATTGAGGGTTTTTCATTCACAGAAAGAAACTCCTACTACAAGGCTCAAAGGGGTAGACAAGGGATTATCTTCCTTATATCTCCGGTGTTTAGGGATTTGAAACAATGCCTGTACATCATCAGCAGGTTTTATTTCAAAAGCATACAATCGGAAGTTGCATGTCATTCATTTTCGTCATCCTCCTCAGATCCTTTTAACCAGGTGTTGGACATTTGTAAAAACAATTAGTGAACACGAATGGATTGAATCAAAACATGCATATTTATTTCATTATCATCAATTGAATGAAAACAACAAGTTTTACGAACAAGATTGCAATTTAAACATGAAAGAAACTACAAACGTAAAGAAATGACAAGATAAAACAAAGAAAAATGCCAGCTTCCGAGAACCGGGCTTTCACATCTGTCCTGCTGCTGAACCAGCTATCTTCACAATCAGTTATTAGAGGCAGCCTGCCACTGTTCTGATCTACTTTTAACGGCCCACCCGAACTATAGAACTCCTCTTTGTCCACCATACTCCAGCCTATTCATGGTTTGGCATTGGTTGTTGTGTAATATTGGGTCCTTCCGTACCAAAATTAATAGCAGTGCTATCAAGCAAATCTTGCACTTTATGCTTGAAAGCGTGGCAGTTTTCGATATTATGGCTGGGTGCCCCAGAGTGGAATTCACAATGCTCATTAGCGTTATAACTGGGTGGGGGGATCCCTGTCGGAGGAGCCATCGTTCTTTTCTCGACCAACTATAACCGTAACAAATTCTGAAGAAGCTCAGTGTACGATACTGGCGGCGGATCAAATACCCTTTTCGGCTTCCCGTTCTGAATTCTTCGCTGAGCCGGATGTTGTTGCCCCTGCTGCTGCGGCTGTTGCTGATGTTGCGCGGGGATTGTCACACTTGCAACTTGTTGCGGTTGGTATTGCCTCCATCCCCTATTTCTTCCCCGAGAGCTACATACCGAATTGGCATCTTCCTGTTTTCTACCCCCGAAAGCTTTCTTATTGCTTCCAGCTGAAGCAGACTCTCCCGCTTGAATCTTACCGATTTTTATCCCGTTATCTATACGCTCCCCCATCAGGATCAACTCGGAGAAGGTACTCATTGAGAAGTTGAGCAGCCTGTCATAGTACATTCCTGAGAATGTCCCTACGAACAAGTCCATCATTTCACGCTCCACCATAAGAGGTTGTACTCTGGCAGCCAAATCACGCCATCTCTGGGCGTATTCTTTGAAGCTTTCACTGGGCTTCTGAGAGAGGCTTTGCAGCTGAACCCGGTTAGGGGCGAGATCGCTGTTGTATTGGTAATGCTTCACGAAAGCTTCCGCTAGCTCTTTCCAGCTTTTTATCTGTGTTGGCTCCAGGCTCATATACCATTCCAGCGACGGCCCTGACAATCTGTCCTGGAAGAAATGCATGAGCATCTTTTCGTCGTCAGAATACACAGACATACGTCTGTAAAACGCGCGCACATGCACCCTAGGGCATGTATCCCCTTTGTACTTATCGAATGACGGTGCTTTGAATTTCAGCGGGACCCTCAACCCTGGGACCAGCCCCATATTTGACATATCCAGCACAAGAGCATTCTGGCTGGCTAATCCGTTCACTTTCTCTTCTAGAAATCTCATCCGATGGTTGTCATCCCTGGCTCTTTCATAACCCTCGTTCTGACCAGAGAACACATCCTCCTGACGATCCTCCCAGCGAGGTACTGCATCGTATCCAACATAATCTGCATCACGGCCCGGACCCGTTTGAAAATACCTGGGGTCGTACCTCAGATTGCCCATCTCTTGAGCGTTGTATGCACCAGTTCCGTATCCAAGATTACCATAACCATAGCCACCAAACCCAGCCTTGGCGCCAGCAGTACTGCCATACCCCATGTTCACACCATTGAAGCCCTGGTTACCATTGATACCATTCATTCCGACATTCTCAACGCCCCCATTGAAACCCTGGTTGACATTACCCACAAATACCCCAGCAGTATCTGTATTGGCATTCATATTACCGGCGTTCCCACCTCCACCTACAGGACCAGTTTCTCCAGCATTCAAACCAGTTACGGGAATAACATCAGCACTTTGACGATTCTCAACTCGGGGAGAAGCAGCAATATTTTCACCATGCGGTGTCCCGTTGTTTTCAGCCCGTGCGACTATCGGTTGAACCAGATTCTGCAGCTGCTCTTGTCCTTTGGCGATGGTCTCCATGGTTTGCATGAGCAGGGCCATCCTGTCACGCATCTCTTGCATTTCACTCTGCATGTTGTCCATGATCTTCTTGTGATTAGTTCTGGTAGAGTAACGGTAGACCTGCTTTTCTGCAATCCTGAAAATACCTGAAATAGATGCAGGAGATAAGATACACGAATCACAAACCTGTAATGCAAATATGAGTATGTATGCAAAATGCAATATGTGCCTGTGCATTGGGGAATATTACTCCCCCCATTCTAGTGCTAATACATTTGATACAGGGCAGCGCCGTGACAGTGCGGTGACGAAAGTTGCAAGAAGTTGAAATTCAAACACAAAAGAGAAAACAACTCATATATTGAACAGGCCTTCAAAGGCAAAAGTATAACTCTTCTTGAAGCTAGCCCTAACCTCATCATCCGCAAGGGCAATCAAACTCAATATAGAATTCACATCCGAAGTGGGCAATTTATACGCAACTGTCTTCCGCACACTACCCATATCAACAATCAGAAGTCCGGAGCACTAGAACAGGGAAGTATGTAATGCACCTGCAGCACAGACACACGTTAATGAAATGCAATGATAAATGGGTATGAAAACAATGCAATGCAAACAGCTGCAACAGGGGATCAAGTGCCCTGAGTAAGAAGCCCAAGTCACACCAAGAACAGGTCTCAGACAGACCCTCCAATACTCATCAAACCCTGGTCTCAGACAGACCTCACAAAGAACTCCAGCCTGGTCTCGGATAGACCCAATAATATAACCCACACCTGGTCTCCGACAGACCTAGTAACAGTCCACAAAATATCCACAATCCTGTATCTCATGAGAAATGAACCGGTAGTCTGAAGGTCAAGTTACCTGCATGCCCCAAGTCCCTCTTACAGGTAGATGTCCCTATAACTGGCACAAGGTACGGCATCCGATGCGGTCGTTGGCGTCACAGACTTTCAGGGTTGATGATACGATTCCCAGAAGGAGTGGCATCATCAAATCCTGAAGAGGCCTCACTTAGCCAACTTCCAAATGATCGGCCCCCGGATTCGACAATCCAACTAACCAACAGCCCACTGCACCCAAAGGGTGAAACAGGAAGTCAACCAGAAGGACCTCGTCCGAGCGTAGATTTCGCGGGAAGCTAGTACATGCAAAGCATGCACACCCCCACTAATCTCTACTCTAATTCTAGGTGCACTCAAGCCCAGGTTCGACTTATCTCTCAATCATAGAACCCCCATCAAACCCACAACACAGCAATAACAATGATAATATAATGCTGAAATGTAAATACAGAAATGTAAATCCATACAAAGCCCACGACGGGAAAACAAGCGCTAGGATTGACTCGCGTAGGGAACCGCCGTAGTTTCCCCAGCAGAGTCGCCAGCTGCTGGGGATGACCCAGGCATCTAGGAAGAAAATCCAAGGCGAGACTCGCATAGGGAACCATCGCAGTCCCCAGCAGAGTCGCCAGCTGTCGCTACTGCGAAAATCGACGCCGGCAATACAGAAGAGTCGCCACCGCGCGTTATTTATCCCAAAGGAGGGAAAGGAAACGCTCGAAGTAAACCTAACGCAAAGACGGGAAAAGGTATGGTCATCGCAACCAAAACCTGGATTCGGGAGTCGGTTACGCAAGGGGAAGGTATTAGCACCCCTCACGTCCATCGTACTCGATGGGATCCACGCTTGCTTGTTTGGACGGATTACACTTCTATCTAAACTAAAGGATGAGGTCTGAAAAGAAAAGAAAAGATGACTCAGCAAAGCATCGCACTTTATGCCTACGTATTCCCATCTGGAACGAGAAATCAGAGTCAACGTAGTTCGCCTAACTACGGGGGAGGATGGGTGAAGGTTGCTCGCTAGGATATCGCATCCTATGCCTACGTACTTCCACACAGCGTGGAAGATCAGAGCAAACGTAGTTCGGGCTACGCACGACACAAGCTGTTTAAGTGTCTTTTATGAAAAATCTCACCTTAAACAAGGGTTTTCTTATTGCAAAAAGGTTTGTGTTTGTTCAAATCTTTTGACGGAAGAAGTGAATTGATTGTTGTTATAACCTTTATTAATGTTTTTCTGTCGTTCTGAAGAAAGAAGAGATGACACTCTAAAAAACTCCTAGGGTTACAAAAAGGGATAAAAAATCTACCCTAATGTTATCATACATGGGTTAGCTCCTAATGTCTATCACATCCTCCCTTGAACAAGGAAGAATGGAAGTCCTACGGGAAAGGAAAACGAAAGGAAGAAACGGAAATACAAGTAATAACCGCATACAAGTGAACATGAATATAGCACTGGTAAATGCAATGCAAAGGAGGGAGGACGGTCCGTCTCAACCTCAAGCCCATTCATGGATGGAATAAGAAAATATCAAGTGATCATATGCAAAGAATCGAGTGAAAACTCCGAATGAAACGCGTAATCCACTATTTGGAATCGCAACGTGTTATCATGCAAACAAGTCGATAATTGGGCAAGCTACACATACAAATAACAGCCACCTAAGGGTCTTCCAATATCTCTAACCTATCTACAATAAGAAATATAAGCCACGGCGTTCATCACGCAAACACAAAGCGGCCGTTGGAGCCTTAACAAAAATAAAGTTCGTTCGGAAGTCCAAATTACAAGTCCGAATACAAAAATATAAGAAGAATAGCAAAAGGGGCTAAAAAATTCAAATAAAAATCTCCAATGCCCTACATCAAGCCACAAACCAGGGGTGAGAGATACCACAAAAATATCTGATGACGAGAAAACGCATCGATTATATCGCTAGATTTCATTGACGTTTTATCGCGCATTCACCGTTTTAACGCTCGATTTCTCGAGTTTTTCTTACTATTTTGCAGGTACATCGTTATGTGAGGCCGAATCATGAATTAAGAGGAAAGGAACGAAAGAGACCACAAGGAGATGAAGAAAGGCAGAAGCCTGCAAAAAGACTGCATAATTTGTTACAGCCACGGTCGTTACAAGGGTGTCACGACCGTGACACCCCAATTTGGGCCATCACGACCGTGAGGAATTAGTCACGACCGTGACACTTAAACTCCTCAAATAACGAACGTGAAGACCTTGTCACGCCCGTGACAAGGATAAAACTTGGTTTTGACTCAGACTACGTCAAGCCACCACTGAAGACCACTTCTCCTCTTATTTCTCCTCAAGGCAGCACGTGAAGACGACTTCTCCCATTTTTGCTGCCACGTTCCAGCATTTCCTCAACCACTTCAGCAAGGCCCAAGAAACAAAGGACCAAGACTCCAGCCCATTAAAGGCTCTATAAATAGTACCAGCTGAGGTGAACTCAAGGACAGACTTCATTATCCAAAATTCCTGCGGAAGCTCTGCCGAATTACCTTACGAACCAGAATTTTCATTCCAGCATTATTCTATTTTCTGTCTTGTTTTATTTGTATCCAAACCAACCGTGTAACAATTTCCAACATTAGGGAATTGTTATACTTTTATTTGTTTCCAACCTTCAGCATTCGTTTTAATTTTTATTTCCGCCTACTCCAAGCCTTCCGGTCTGTGGAAGAAGGAGTCTACTCAGATATTTGTTAATCAGGTTTTTCAATTTATTGCACTTTAATTTAATTATAATGCCTATTTATTCTTCTGCCATGAGTAAGTTATTATTTAATTCTGTGTCTGATTCAACCTCGATGAGTAGCTAAATACCTTAGGGCGGTATGTAGTTATAACAAACTTAACCGGTAAAATATAACCATAGGCTAAAATAATTAATCACTTAACATTCTGGCTGATACCTTTTAATTGAAATAGACCTTTTCGTTACGAGAGTAAGAAAAGGGTATTAGGTTGGGTCAAGACCACGAGAGTGTGAGATTTTAACCAGATAGCTAAAGTTAGGCATTTAAATTAAATACAGCGAGAGCGCTTTAAGATAAATTAGAATTATTTAGTTTCCAAAAATTACCTCTAAACACTTATGGGCTAGCGAGAGCAGGCATAGGGCTTTAGGGATAAGACCTGATATAAGACCACGAGAGTGTGAGTTGAGGGTATTTAAACTGGTAATCTCTACCGAATAGATTAAGTGAACATCTCTATAAGACTAGGTTAGATTGACCCACCTAAGTTAGTATAATTACATACCGACCGTCTTAGTACTACTTTATTAAAACTTAAATTTAATTCCGCCTTTAATAGTCTTAAAAACCAACAACAATCGTGAAAACCATTCGCCTTAGCTAAACTAGAAGTTCATCTAGCACTAAGTAACAATAGAATCCCTGTGGATCGATAATCTTAAATATTACTTCGATAGGCTGTGCACTTGCAGTAAGATACCGCTAGACGCATAAGTAGACACGTCTTTAGCCCATCAAGTTTTTGGCGCCGTTGCCGGGGATTCCTTAATTTAGTTACTAGTGCATTTAGGTAGCATTGTCTAGACTAAGGTATCAACTATTTAATTTAATCTAATCTCCGAGTGTATGCCAAGTACTCGCTCTAAAAGCGAAGACTTGCAACCTCTAATCCCTGAATCGGAGCGCTTCTTACACGTAAGAAGACGTATATTCGATTTCGAAAATAATTCCAATATTCCAGATCTTCAATTAGATCCGCCTAAACCAGTCGTAAAACCAGACGCAGGGATGGCTGAAGAACAAACTCATCCACTCAAGTATTACGCTAATCCTTCGCAAGGTGAACCGCATTCAAGCATTGCAGCGCCGACTATCAACCGAAATGATTTCGAACTAAAACCATCATTGATATCAGCCGTGCAACAAAATCAATTCGCCGGAAATCCTACCGAGGATCCGAATCTTCATCTTTCGATCTTTGTGCAATATGCAGATACCGTAAAAGCCAATGGAGTTACCCAAGAAGCCATTAGACTACGTTTATTTCCTTTTTCGCTTCGAGACAGAGCAAGAGCTTGGCTTCAATCTCTGTCTTCGAACTCAGTAACTACATGGGCAGAACTTAAGAAAGTTTTCTTGAATAGGTATTTTCCACCTAGCAAGACAGCTATGGTGAGAGCTCAGATCAACGGATTTAAGCAAAGAGAAAGTGAATCATTATTCGAAGCTTGGGAACGCTATAAGGATCTACTTAGACTTTGTCCACATCATGGATTAATAGACTGGATGGTCATCCATACCTTCTATAATGGGCTCTTGTATAATACAAGAATGACAATCGACGCTGCCGCGGGTGGTGCATTGATGGACAAAGAATATCGTGATGCCTATGCACTTATTGAAAGTATGGCTCAAAATCATTACCTTTGGGGAAGCGAGAGAGTCGCAACTGAGAAACCAACAAAAGGAGGTATGTACGAAGTAAGTAGTATGGACCAAGTCAATGCGAAGTTTGACCAACTAAGCCAAAAGATCGATAGCTTGGCCATAACACCTGCAGCCACCGTGGCTGCAGTAACACCTAACTGTGAGTTATGTGGGGTCCCAGGACACGAAGTTTCTGATTGTCAACTATTGACAGGAACTCCCACTGATCAAGTGAATTATGCTCAAGGAAACCCTTACTCAAACACATACAACCCAGGTTGGAAGAATCATCCGAACTTCTCCTATAAGAATAACAATGCTTATTACGCACCAGGTCAAGCACCAGCTACATCACCAGGATATCAAAAGACTGCTCCTAATATCCCTAGAAAATCGAACCTTGAATTGATGATGGAGAGCTTTATAGCTAGCCAATCTCAGACAAACAAGGACTTCTTAAACCAAAACATTCACACTAGTGAGCAGATTAAACAATTAGTGAGCAAGGTAGATGCATTAGCTACACATAACAAAATGCTTGAAACTCAGATTTCACAAGTAGCTCAACAACAAGCACCTACTGCTGCACCAGCTGGAGTATTCCCTGGACAACCTCAACCTAACCCGAAAGGACATGCTAACGTTGTAATACTAAGAAGTGGCAAGGAACTTGACGGACCTACCGATCCAAGACTTGACAATCCAGCCATGTACCAAAAACCGGATAAACCGACTGAAGCGGCGAATGATCCAGAAGAAAAGGAAGATGAAAGTCGAGAGGTAGTGGAGAAAGAACAACCTTATGTGCCTCCACCACCCTATAAACCACCAATTCCGTACCCTCAAAGATTAATAAGTTCCAAGACGACGGGTCAATTTAAGAAATTTGTCGAACTTCTGAAACAGTTGAATATCACTATTCCGTTTACAGAAGCAATTACCCAAATACCCTCGTATGCCAAGTTTTTAAAAGAAATCTTATCCAATAAGAAAAAGATAGAGGATAACGGAACAGTTACACTTACTGCCGAGTGTAGCGCCATAATTCAGAATAACATGCCTCCTAAGCTAAAAGATCCAGGAAGTTTCTCTATACCCTGTGTAATAGGAAAATTCGTCATTGACAAAGCTCTATGCGATTTAGGAGCCAGTATCAGTGTTATGCCCTTAACAATTTGCAAAAGGCTAGACATGGGAGACCTAAGACCAACTAAAATGTCTGTTCAACTAGCCGATCGCTCTGTTAAATATCCTGTAGGCATACTAGAAAACGTCCCAGTACGTATAGAACAATTCTACATTCCTACTGATTTCATAATCATGGACATCTCTGAGGACTCCACTACACCTATCATACTAGGAAGACCATTCTTAGCTACCGCCGGAGCCATAATAGACGTAAAAAGAGGAAAGCTAACCTTTGAAGTGGGTGAAGAGAAAGTTGAATTTGTTTTAACACAATTCTTACAATCACCAGCTATAGAGGATACATGCTATCTAATGGACGTAATTGACGAATGTGTAAGAGAAATGGAGCTGAAGGAGACCACTTATTCTGAAATAATGAAAATACAAATCCCTCAAATTTTCGAAGATGATAATTGGCGAAAACCGTATCAGGATGATAGTCTAAGCGAAAGTTTAGCACTTACACCGGATCCCATGCCAAGTAAAGATAAACCTACATTAGGATTAAAAACTTTACCTAATAACCTAAGGTACGAATTCTTAGACGTTGAATGTAAAAGACCAGTTATAGTAAATTCCAGTTTAGGAACTATAGAAACAAAGAAACTTTTAGATGTCTTGAAGAAATATCCAACTGCATTAGGATATAACATATCTGATCTCAAAGGAATATGTCCTTCAGTTTGCATGCATCGCATTCTGCTAGAAGAAGATTGCAGAACCTCCAGAGAATCTCAAAGAAGAATTAACCCAACCCTTAGCACTGTAGTAAAGGAAGAAGTCAAGAAATTATTAGATGCCGGGATAATATACCCAATCTCTGATAGTGAATGGGTTAGTCCAATACATGTAGTGCCAAACAAAGGAGGTATCACTGTGGTGAAAAACGCACAAGGCGAATCGATATCGCAAAGAGTAGTGACGGGATATAGAGTGTGCATAGATTATCGTAAGCTAAACAAAGCCACTCGAAAAGATCATTTCCCATTACCTTTCATAGATCAAATGTTGGAACGATTAGCCAAGCATTCTTACTTCTGTTATCTTGACGGGTACTCAGGATTTTTCCAAATCCCTATCCATCCTGATGATCAAGAGAAGACTACATTCACATGTCCTTATGGAACATTCACTTACAGGCGAATGCCCTTTGGATTGTGCAACGCTCCTGCAACCTTTCAAAGATGTATGATGTCAATCTTCGCAGATTTTATAGACAACATCATGGAAGTGTTCATGGACGACTTCTCTGTATGCGGGCAAAGTTTTGAAGGATGTTTATCGAACTTAGAAATGGTGTTAGAAAGATGTGTAAAAGTAAATCTCGTGCTTAACTGGGAGAAATGTCATTTTATGGTCAACGAAGGAATAGTATTAGGTCATGTAATATCCGACAAGGGAATTGAAGTTGATAAAGCTAAGATTGAAGTAATAAAAGATCTTCAACCCCCAAAAACCGTTCGAGAAATACGAAGCTTTTTAGGACACGCCGGTTTTTACCGACGATTCATCAAAGATTTCTCGAAAATTACTAAACCTCTTACTGGTCTATTAATGAAAGACGCTGAGTTCATATTCAATGAAGATTGTCTTAAAGCATTCGAAACTCTAAAAACAGCCCTCATCACCGCACCAATCATGCAACCCCCTGACTGGAGATTACCTTTTGAAATCATGTGCGATGCGAGTGACTATGCTGTAGGCGCAGTCCTGGGCCAGAGAAAGGAAAAGAAACTCCATGCGATTTACTATGCCAGTAGAACCTTGGATTCTGCCCAGATGAACTACGCTACTACAGAAAAAGAATTGCTAGCAGTTGTCTTTGCGCTTGACAAATTCCGCTCTTACCTAGTTGGAGCGAAAATAATCATTTACACAGACCATGCTGCTATCCGATATCTATTAACTAAGAAAGATGCTAAACTAAGACTCTTAAGATGGATTTTACTCTTACAAGAGTTTGATCTAGAAATAAAAGATAAAAAAGGTACTGAAAACGTCGTAGCGGACCATTTATCTAGAATAGAAGGTATTAAACCCGAACAAGTGCCGATTAACGATGATTTTCCGTATGAACAGCTGATAGCACAAATAGGAAGCGACCTAGCGCAGTTAGATATAAATGAACCAGAACCCGTGGAAACAATACAGACAACTGTAGGACTGCCATGGTACGCTGACATTGTCAACTACCTAGCCGCAGGAGCTCTTCCACCCGATCTAACCTATCAGCAGAAAAAGAAATTCTTTCATAATCTGAAACATTACTATTGGGATGAACCATTATTGTTCAAAAGAGGACCAGATGGAATCTTTCGCCGATGTATTCCCGAAGAAGAAATAGAAGATGTCATTGCTCAATGTCATTCATCTCCTTATGGTGGACATGCAAGCACTTCCAAGACTTGTGCAAAAATCTTGCAAGCCGGCTTATACTGGCCTAATCTATGGAAGGATGTCCACATCGCTGTTATAAATTGCGATCGGTGTCAACGCACTGGCAATATTTCAAGAAGAGATGAAATGCCCCAAAAGGGAATTTTAGAAGTAGAAATCTTCGACGTCTGGGGAATAGATTTCATGGGACCATTCCCATCATCTTTCGGTAATAATTACATACTCGTAGCTGTTGATTATGTCTCGAAATGGATCGAAGCCATAGCTTCTCCTACAAACGATACACGAGTAGTAATAAAGCTTTTCAAAAATATAATCTTTCCCAGATTTGGTGTGCCTCGACTCGTCATAAGTGACGGTGGCTCGCACTTCATTTCAAAAATCTTTGACAAATTACTGTCTAAGTATGGAGTAAGACACCGTGTGGCTACACCATATCACCCACAAACAAGTGGACAGGTCGAAGTCTCAAACAGAGAGATTAAACAAATCTTAGAAAAGACTGTCGCCATATCTCGGAAAGATTGGTCATCTAAACTTAATGAAGCTCTATGGGCTTATAGGACCGCTTACAAGACACCCATAGGTACTACACCTTTCAAACTAGTTTATGGAAAATCTTGTCACCTCCCAGTAGAACTAGAACACAAAGCTTATTGGGCGATCAGAACTCTCAATATAAACTATAATGCTGCAGGAGAAAAGCGAATCCTAGACATTAACGAATTAGAAGAATTAAGGTTAGATGCATATGAAAACGCTAAGATATATAAAGAAAGAACTAAGCGATGGCACGATAAACGCCTATTTAGGAAAGAATTCAGTGCGGGAGACGTTGTACTCCTCTTTAATTCAAGACTTAGGCTCTTTCCTGGAAAACTAAAGTCTAAATGGTCAGGACCCTTTGATATAACTAAAGTATTCCCAAGTGGAGCAATAGAAATTAAGGGTAAGGATAGTGAACCATTCATAGTAAACGGACAACGTCTAAAACACTATCATAAAGTTGAAAATAGAGGTTATGCGAATAATCTAAAGCTTTTAGAATTGTCCACCAATTCCCCTGACTAATCTAAACCAAAGCATTACGTCAGGCTTTTGACAATAAAAACAGCGCTTAGTGGGAGGCAACCCATTTACGTATTTTAACTATTCTTTTCTTTTAGCACATTGTTATTTATCGTTTTTACTATTTGTTTAAATTGTTTTGTCAGTTTTACTTTACATTACTATTATCGCCATTACACTATGCATTTCATTTTCTTATTTTTATCTTAAATCACTTTTTACAGATTTTCTAAAGTCTTTTCCACTGATTTGTTTCCCCCGTATTTTCACTGACCATGGCTAACCAACCAATTAACTATATGGAAACCAAATTTAGAGGTAGGAACCAAAGAATGAAGTTCGAAGAGTTATCACAGAGGCAAATGGATTTGACCCTGTACCCAGATGATAGGACCATGGAAACCTTAGGTATACATGATAGTGTCATGTACTTGTTCAACCGACTCGGATGGGAGAATGCACTGATCCAACATAAGTTTTCGACTTACCGCGAGCTTACCCTTGAGTTCCTTAGCTCCTTACTTTACCTACCTGAGCGCGGTTTTGGATTTAGGAAAGGATTTATTAGTTTCCGCCTATTTGGAATAGAATACGACTTTAACCATAAAGAACTAGCTGACCTGTTAGGATTCCCTAGTGGACCTTTTGCTTTTACTACCACACAGGTAGAATTGATGGATGTGGAGCTAGATTTCTTTTGGGGAACTCTAACCGGAAACTACCACCCTGAACCAAATGACATGAACAATGATGAGATCCATAATCCTGCTCTCCGTTACTTCCACAAATTCCTCGCCCATACCTTCTTTGGAAAAGAAGAAAACATTACCGGAGTCTCTAAAGATGAATTATTTATTATGTCATGTTTCACTAATGGACAGTCTGTTAATGGTGTACCTTTCATGATGCAAACCTTCACCCGCATCCAAGAAGAACCTGAATTACCTATAGTGGTAGGAGGTCTTGTAACCATGATTGCTGATGCCTTAGGACTTAGGTACCAACTAGACAGGTGCACCCGTCTGGGAACCATCCGCCCAATGAATCTTAAATTCTGCTTCAATAGACATATCATAAGGAATTTAGGACGCCCACCTTTTGAGTACCTAATCCGGAACGAAGTAGTCACCCTGTTCACATTGCCCAATCATGCTAGAGTAAGTGTTCATAATAAGGATAACTGGCTTTATGAGTTAAACCCACCTGATTATCCAGCCACTCCTGAAACACCTCAGTCTCACAGGATAACAGATGATATAATGACCGCTGTTGAAACTGACCCCGAGACACCTCCTGGTTACCATGACATTGATCCAACTAACAAAGTACAGGAAACCCCTGGAGCGAATCAAGGAGATTATGCTAACAACTTACAAAACATCATGCAC
This sequence comes from Lathyrus sativus, assembly GCA_963859935.3. Lineage (NCBI taxonomy): Eukaryota > Viridiplantae > Streptophyta > Magnoliopsida > Fabales > Fabaceae > Lathyrus > Lathyrus sativus. The sequence continues at coordinate 541,016,091 of OZ012739.1, read as the reverse complement.
ACTCTCAATGCCTACCAAACTGACATTAATCTATTCAAAGAAGACATTAAGAGTATGCGATTGGACATTATAGGATTGACTGACATGACCTGCGAACAATTCTATCATTTGGACTCCGCCATCGAAGACCTGAAGAAACGCCTTTGAAACGGCTATAAGTGATTTAGTTTATTATTTTTTTTTCTCATTACTTTTTCTCATTATTTTCGTTTCCAGTTAAATTTATCTTTCGCAACAATTTCATAACATAATTTCCGTTTCTGTAATTTCATTTTTTACTTTATGCCATGCACTTTTTATTTCAATTATTTCTTCATTTTTAGCAGCTTATATACTTTTTCTATATACTGTATGACTATATACTGTATGACTGCATTATTTCATGTATGCAATCTTAGGTTCGTATACTACTGTGTTGCAAATGATATACCATATGGTGTGTATTTAATATAAGTGTTACTAAATAAAATAAATTATTATCAATTTATAAATAACGTGAGACAATGTTCTTTTCTGGGAATTATTCAGCACAACATGCCCTCACGGTCGTCACACCTAACTTACGATCGTGACGTGCTCATTTAGCGTGTCACGACCGTCACGCCCCTGTCACGACCGTGACGACCTCTATTACAGGAATCGTGAGAAACAGAATTGTTTCTCATCGTGTCCCCTCTTCTTCTCCATCCATAACCTACCCAAAACACTACCCATTCATTCCACAACCGCCGTAACCTCTCCACTACCCCCATTAATCCTCCATTATCATCAACCATTTCATTAACACTCTCCCGTATTTAACCCGAACCTCTATCTCCCTCATTCTACCATTTTTCTCACAAAACCTCACAAAATCCTTCCACCCTCACTCTTCACTCTTGCATGTTATGGATTCCATCATTTTTAGAGAAGGCGAAGCTGGAGTAAACCAGAGAGACCGTTTCATCCGCTTCCAAAACCGCGGTCTGCAACCTACCCGCTACATTGCCACTGACTGTCTACGAGAACTCGGAATGTTGTCCAGCGTTCAAAGCCTACTGCAAAAAGTCGGTCTGTGGGACCTCTGTCGTCAGCCTCAGCCTACTTTCGAACTTCTGATGTTGGAGTTCCTCAGCTCTTACAGTTACATCACCCTCCCGGTTCTCAGAGTCAGCTTACCGGCATCGTAACATTCAGATTGCACGGCCAGGAGTTCAACCTCACGCAAACCAGGATCGCCGAGCTGTTAGGCTTCGATCACGGAACCGAAGCCCACCGTCGCGTGCCCGATAATTTTAGTGAACAAGCATTCACTCTATGGCACGACCTTACCAACACCCGTGCATCCACCTTCCAGAGCCTCAACGCCACACACATCCACAACCCGGCTATCCGCTATTTTCACCGGGTCATCTGCAACACAATCTTTGCTAGAGAAAGCAACCACAAGCTCAACTCCAAGGAGCTTCTGTTCTTATACTGCGCTCTTCATGACGAGCCGATCAACGCTGCCCCGTTCATGCTTCATCACATCCAGGCCATTGCACAACGAGGCTCCTCCCCGTTCTTCATAGGCGGCATTATCACCGCCCTCGCCATTCAGTTGGGGCTTGGTGACGCGCTCGTCAATCAGCCTCACCTCGCCGCCGAATTCCTGACCATGAGCTACTGCCGGTCCGCCCACCTGATCGCGCAGCGAGAGGATGGCAGGTATAACCCTGTTGTCAATGGCGCCATTTTCCACCACATTACTCTGCCGTCCCGCACCCGCATCGACCCATCCAACCGAGCCAACTGGCTCTTTGCTTTACCAGCTGCTGCCGATCACGTCCCGGTTCATGATGATCAGGCAGACGCCCCAGTGGACGAGATGCAGGACGCTATGGATGCAGCTGAGCCTGTCCAGGATATCCCAGAGACATCTACCCGACAGCCCCCTGCTCCCGCAGTCACACTTGAGGAGGTCCTACTTGCGATTCATCAGCAGAACCAGATGAACACCGCACTGGAGCGTAGGCAGAAGGCGCAGTATGATGCTTTACTCGGCACTATTGCTGCCAACCAGGAGGCCACTAATGAGCGGTTTGGAGAACTTTTCGGCGAGCTCGAAGCGCTCCGCATCAGCATTACTGCTACGTCCGGCACCGGTTCTGATCCCGACGCGACTCCCTCTAGACGCCGCTCTCGTACCAGAGGCCGAGCCCGCGGTCCTCAGCAGCAGTAGTTTACTTTTATGTTGTTTTTCATTTTAGCCTTGTACTGTATTTGTGCCACATTTATATCACAACATTGAGGACAATGTCTGATATAGTGTGGGAGAGGTACCTTTCATTTCAGCACTTTTTCATTTCGTTGTACTTTCAATTCCGTTGTATTCCTTTTAACAAATTAATGAAATGAGCAAATCTGTGCGCTATTTTCTTTAATTTCGAGCTTTCCCCGATTATTAAGCCATACCAGAAAAATCTTTAATTACTCGCATTACCCGACTTACCACCGAATGGTTCGTAACTACGAAGCCAGGAACGATTAAACAAGACCAATACAATCTTGACATCCTCGACCCCCTGCTTAAGAAATTCCATCCCGATCACCATTGCGAGTGCACCTTTAGTTTCAGTTCAAAAGTAACCCCCAGTAGTTTATACTAGCAGTCAGCACCGTCTGAACACAAACCACGTGGGGAGCCGATGAATATAAGCGTTTGATGCCTAATCAATAATGATCCTTCGTATCTTGATGCAAAATGAAAAGAAATTGCACCAAAGTACACGGTCGCAGATAAGAAACGAGAAATATGAGAAGGAATCCGTTTCGAGTTGGTTCAGAGGTGCTGGTTCTGAACTCGGTAGGGCGTGCTACGGCTCGATCCCCCACAACCTCCGAATCGGATAAAACATGAAGGGTTACCACACTCGTGTACCAGACCCCGTGCTAAAAAAGGATCAAAATCGCTAACCGGCTACTCCACTACGTGCGTGCTAAGGCAAAGGGCTTAATGTGACTGCGCTAGAACGAAACCGGGCGAAATAAGATCGAAAAACTCTAGGTGAAATCGCAATGTGATTGCCGATTGTTTCGCTTGACGGGAAGTCGACGACATAGCTTGTTGCTTGTGTCATTAGTGTATCGGTAGTGTTCTATCAAAGTACCGGACTATCCGACAAAACGATCCACCGTACGGTTTGTTATGAGTATGCGCGAATAAAATCTTGTCCGCCGATTCTCAACCGACTATTTGCTTGAGGACAAGCAAAGGTTTAAGTTTGGGGAAGTTTGATGACGAGAAAACGCATCGATTATATCGCTAGATTTCATTGACGTTTTATCGCGCATTCACCGTTTTAACGCTCGATTTCTCGAGTTTTTCTTACTATTTTGCAGGTACATCGTTATGTGAGGCCGAATCATGAATTAAGAGGAAAGGAACGAAAGAGACCACAAGGAGATGAAGAAAGGCAGAAGCCTGCAAAAAGACTGCATAATTTGTTACAACCACGGTCGTTACAAGGGTGTCACGACCGTGACACCCCAATTTGGGCCATCACGACCGTGAGGAATTAGTCACGACCGTGACACTTAAACTCCTCAAATAACGAACGTGAAGACCTTGTCACGCCCGTGACAAGGATAAAACTTGGTTTTGACTCAGACTACGTCAAGCCACCACTGAAGACCACTTCTCCTCTTATTTCTCCTCAAGGCAGCACGTGAAGACGACTTCTCCCATTTTTGCTGCCACGTTCCAGCATTTCCTCAACCACTTCAACAAGGCCCAAGAAACAAAGGACCAAGACTCCAGCCCATTAAAGGCTCTATAAATAGTACCAGCTGAGGTGAACTCAAGGACAAACTTCATTATCCAAAATTCCTGCGGAAGCTCTGCCGAATTACCTTACGAACCAGAATTTTCATTCCAGCATTATTCTATTTTCTGTCTTGTTTTATTTGTATCCAAACCAACCGTGTAACAATTTCCAACATTAGGGAATTGTTATACTTTTATTTGTTTCCAACCTTCAGCATTCGTTTTAATTTTTATTTCCGCCTACTCCAAGCCTTCCGGTCTGTGGAAGAAGGAGTCTACTCAGATATTTGTTAATCAGGTTTTTCAATTTATTGCACTTTAATTTAATTATAATGCCTATTTATTCTTCTGCCATGAGTAAGTTATTATTTAATTCTGTGTCTGATTCAACCTCGATGAGTAGCTAAATACCTTAGGGCGGTATGTAGTTATAACAAACTTAACCGGTAAAATATAACCATAGGCTAAAATAATTAATCACTTAACATTCTGGCTGATACTTTTTAATTGAAATAGACCTTTTCGTTACGAGAGTAAGAAAAGGGTATTAGGTTGGGTCAAGACCACGAGAGTGTGAGATTTTAACCAGATAGCTAAAGTTAGGCATTTAAATTAAATACAGCGAGAGCGCTTTAAGATAAATTAGAATTATTTAGTTTCCAAAAATTACCTCTAAACACTTATGGGCTAGCGAGAGCAGGCATAGGGCTTTAGGGATAAGACCTGATATAAGACCACGAGAGTGTGAGTTGAGGGTATTTAAACTGGTAATCTCTACCGAATAGATTAAGTGAACATCTCTATAAGCCTAGGTTAGATTGACCCACCTAAGTTAGTATAATTACATACCGACCGTCTTAGTACTACTTTATTAAAACTTAAATTTAATTCCACCTTTAATAGTCTTAAAAACCAACAACAATCGTGACAACCATTCGCCTTAGCTAAACTAGAAGTTCATCTAGCACTAAGTAACAATAGAATCCCTGTGGATCGATAATCTTAAATATTACTTCGATAGGCTGTGCACTTGCAGTAAGATACCGCTAGACGCATAAGTAGACACGTCTTTAGCCCATCAATATCCAAAGATAAATGGTCAAATAAGATGGAAACATTGCAAAATATCTCATGTATACCAAAGGAAAGATTAAAGTGGAACATGTTAAAGAAAGCATCCAAAAACAATTAAAATGGTACAATAAAATTCCCACAAAAATATATCACAATACCTCAACGTGTGTATGAGATCCCTGCAAAAGGATTGACATTTAAATTGTGTTTTGATAGGTCAAAGAAATTCAACAAAATGATAGCACCAGCATTGGCCTTTTTATGACGACCCAAATGTAAAAAATCCAAAGAAAATGTCAAAAAATGGTAAAATTATAATTCCAGTTTTATTAAATCCTAGACATCTTAAAGATTCAGCACAAAAAAATGGGGATCAAAAAGACTAATTTTCCTATTTTTTATGGTATTTAGAAGTCAGCATATAAAACAGAAAAAATAAAAGAAACATGGCAATAGGAAAATAAAAGGAAATAACATGAATAAATACAAGTGGCATGAGGCTTATGTGGCCGATTGCGTGGCGCAGTGAGAGGCGTTGGATGAATGGAAGAAACCTTGACTTGGAAATGCATCCGACGGTGTTAACACCTTCTTCTCCAAATCAAAATTTTCAACTTTGTGAATAGTAACCCGCAGCTCCATGAACATGAGTTTTTTGCTACTTTGAAGCACCATAACTCCATCAATAATTATCCGTTTCGCACAAAATTTTGGTCAAACTTGAAGGAAAAAAAATCAAGGAATCCAAATATGGTCTTAGATTTTCTTGAAACTCTCTCTAACTCCCAAAACGTGGCACCTCAAGAAAAACTCAAGAACCAAAAATTGTCATAAAACCCATCTTTTTTGTACTAGAATCCATGTAGGAGATGAGAGCAATGTAATGCAACAACAATAATGCAAGAAAGACTCATAAATCATGAGTTATGTCGAATTCTTTATACCTCCGAAAAATGGCTTATGGAGCTTCACTCGATCGCCAATTCTTTGAGAAAATGATGTGGACACGTCCTATAATTGATGAGGAAGGTGTTTGGATGGAAAGAAAGGAGTGAATTGATGGAAAACAAAAAATCAATTTTCACTTGGAGCTCACTTTAATGGAGTTGTGTAGCTTGGTTCATGCATCAATTATGGCCAAAAAAGTGTTGAATCAATTGTAAGAATGATAAGGAATGTATTTGCAATGGTGGAATGAACCAAAAGTGGGAGAAAAATGGAATTGAAAATTTGAGTTTTCAAGTGTAGAAAAATGTGGTAAAAAAATGGAAAAATGGTGAAGAGAAAAATGAAGATTCAATATGATTTGCAAATGGAGAAAATGGATTCAACATCAACTATCACCAACCTTTACTCTTAATGATCTCAATCCAATATATAGGAGAGCATGGAAAGATCTAGAGTCTTCTAGATCAATCTAGGATGATTCTAGAAACTTCATGAATTTCTCATGATATGGTATTTTGATGTCTCATGATATCTCACTTCAATCCACTAATAGCCCCTTAACCACCTTTTAAAATCTCTTTTCATGACAAATTGGAGTGATATGAGTGAAAAACAAGGGATTCCTTTGCCTTATGTTGAGTTTCTCACATGTACCTTATTATGCAAGTGATGGAATTACAAAGCAAGTCCATTTTTAAAGCCCTATCTCAAAATTGTGGCTGAACCAAAGTCTTTAAAATGTTGTTTAGACTCAATTTGATATATCATATGCCCCATTTTGGATTTGTAGATTGCCCAAACCAAATTCCAAGTTGAACTTTTTCAACTTATGTCCATTTTTTAAGTCATTTCCACCAACTTTTATCAATCTGAGTTCTATACATTTCCAAACTTCTATGACCTCTTTTTTAGACTTAAAATTCCATTTTGAGCAACTTTTATGTTGTGAAGTTTTCCATTTGAAGCTTCCTTGTATGAGTTTTGGGCATAGGCTTAGAATGACCTATAATTCCACTTTCCCAAAATACCCCTGACTTGCACAAACTATAACTTGAGCTTCACAAATCAGATGAAGGCATACCATACCTTTTTGGAAATGGGAGATCATGAAGAACAACCCTTATGTTTGCCAAGAATTCATTTGAAAACTCCTTGAAGGTCAAAAGTTGCTTGGAAGACAGACAACTTTCACATACAAATTTCAGTGCCCTCAGATGACATGTAACTTGCACGAGCTATAACTTGAGTTCTATAAATCACCTTGATGACTTCCACCACTCAAGTTAAAGCTATGAAGATACTCTACAAGTTTCATGTGGACCAGAAATTCATATGAAGCTTGCATCTTGAGTTACACTGCTTGGAAGTTTGACCTAAATCAGGGGATTTTACACTGAAACCCTAATTTGGTAACTCCTCTTCTCCTTGACTCCTGTTGATTTTTATTTGGCACAACACCACATCCATATCCATATATCAAATAATGAATCCCACATCCTTCAAATGAGCCTTGATACCTTTCAAAACAAGTCTTTGACCTAGGGTTGACCTAGTGTTGACCCAGATAAAACCCTAGTTGTCTGACTTCAACTGAGGCTCTTGCAATCATTCCAATGACGTGTCTCTTCTTCAAAATGATCATCTAGACTTTCCATAACATCCATACACACTCCATGCTCTTGGCTCATAGCTCATATACCCTCTGATGATCCCCAAACAACCTCAAGATAGGAGAGAACCCCATGATTGATCTGTCAACTCTTTAAAGTTCAAATTCTTCTATGATGACCTGAGTAGTCTTGAATATGAATGAAACCCCTTGAATATGCCTCTTGAGACAAGAATGGTACTTGATCCCCTGATTAAGATTAGCTTGCTTATGCTATGCTATGCAGATGAATACAATATGTACATGATGCCAATGCAAATGACTATGCAATTGAAACATAAACCTAGGTTAGAAAAGGTTGGGCAAATTTTGGGGTGCAACATGGTCAAACTTTAGTCAATTGTTTAACCAGAAGTCAACATTTGACCAAAAGTCAATTGTGGGTTAAATTTTGGATTTTTCGTGTGTTAATATTGTAATGTTTTTTCCTTGTACTTTGGTACATTTGAATGTAATGTTGACTTGAATTTCAAGAAACCAAGTTTCTTTATACATTCCCTCCATTTTGCAATTTAAATTTAATGCTTTGGATTTTGAATCCATGTATCAATATCAAATACATTACTTGGGAAAGTTGTAAATGTATAAGTATGAAATCTAAATGACTTTGGCACCATGGTTCAGCCTTTCATGGTTGACTTTGTGGACTAAAAGTCAATTGTGGTAATGAATGATTTCTATCTTTTTCATAATATGCACACCAAAATTAGCCATGGTTCAATTTTGAAATAAAGATTCCAAGGATTAGGTAAAAAATTCAACTTTCAAAGTTAACTTTGACCCAAAAAGTCAACTTCAATAGTGGCTTATTCCACAAGTAGACAACACAAAAACCCTAATCCATGGAGATTAATAACATCCTTTTACACGATTCCACCATCTTATACCATAAGGAGAATCAATAAAGTCAACTGATTAAATTATCCATGTCCAAGTGTTGAGACATCCAGTTGAATTACATAGTTGACATCCAAACATTATGGATCCTTTGAACCAATGGTATTACCTTATGCAAGTGAATAATGAAAATGAATGTTTGTATGCATATGGATGAATGATCTTGACTAAAAATTAGTGGTTAGGGTAGATGTATGCAAATGAGTCCAAGAAGCTATAAGCCAGATGAATTGAATGATAATGGCCCAAACCCATTTGAGGTGTGACATATATCCCAATGGATTTGAAAGAATAATGGCCCGAACCCATTTGGTTCAGATACACCATATTTGCTCGTTTAAAAAATAGCTTTTTGAATTTCATCTATATATGGTATTTGAGCAATTAGGTTGTAGATGTTATCAGTCACCAAGGAAGGAATGACTTCTTCTTTGAGAATATTGTCTTGAAATGCATCATTTCTAGTAAAAATAAAAGTTAACAAGCATATGATTTAGCCATTGTAACAAAAAGTAACTCATGCTCTATGAATTTCCAACATATCAACTTGTTTAAAATTTGTTGGAAGATAATCAAACACATGCTTTAGCCATTGAGTGCCTTCTTTGCATATTTCCTTTTTGATTTCTTCTCTTTCTGTTTCTCATAATGTTTGGAAAGTCTTTCTTCTCTTTTCCATAACATAATGCCTTTGTGCTTAAAGCTTTAATAATCTAGTGGTAGCATCCTCTGAGTAATACTTTATTATAGTTTTTATGATGTCTTTGTTTGGCATGTTGAAATTATTGATTTTGTTTTTGTTTTGTGATGTCTTTATCTGCCTTTATGTTTCCTCTTGAATTTTTTGATGTGTTATTTTATTTATCATTGTTGGTTTTTTATACTCTTACTTTTAGTTGGCATGTTGCTTAAATATGAAAATATTTTATATTTTGCGTAACAAGATGAATGACATTTTATACAAGAGTTCATATGAGAGTGATAATAATTTAAAAATAGAAATTAAAAATTAACACAATAATATACTACTTTTGAACGATAAGATCAAACACAAGTTGATGTATGATATACTGAAGAAGTATTAAATACAATTAGAGAGTAATTGCCAACATACATAGAGTGATAACTTCAATTAAAAAAATCACAGAAAACACTATTAAAAAAATCATTTTTGGCTAAAAAATAAAAACTAATATTGTGACTTTCTCGAAATTTATTATGTGATACATGAGCGAGAAATTGTGAAAACACGAAAAAACAAGGAAACTTAAGTGACTCAAGTTCATAATTACAAAATTGCCCTCGCGTGATTTACAAAATTGAAATAGCCTTTGCTATAGGGTTTTTCTTCATTGTGTATCAGATTTCAAATTGGAACCCTAATTTCTCCTCCTCCTCGATGGTATCTTCGTATTCATCTCTTGGTTGGCGTTCATCTCTTCATTGAAGTAGGGTGAGAATAACTTGAACATGTTTTTTTTTTGCTATTTATTCTTTTACGTATCTTAAAAAAAATTTCTCATTTCTTTTTAGTTTCGATTTCTAAAAGGGAAATTGAATATATGATATGGATTATATATAATTTGGGGATTGAATTTCTACAACTTCAGTTTCTCTTTTCTAATGTTGTTTCTTTTCTTCTTTTATTTTGTTTTATTTTTTTCTCCTGTTTCTGATGCATGTGTCCATTATTCTAGTGGTGATTGACGTTGGACTTGATAGGAAGGACTACAGTTTGATCCCCTACAACTGCAATTGGAAGGGGATTGAAACTATTTGATGTCAGAACTATCCCTTGAACCGGACTAGTCGGTCCATGGACCAGATATTGGTGGTAAAAAACTTAATTATTATTTTATTCCAGGTACTAATCTTGTAAATATATTTTAAACTTTTATTTGTCATTTTTTTGTTTCTTGTTTTAAATCAAATAAAAATGATGCTTATGCATTAAAATGTGGGTTTAAAGGTCCTCTTATCATCATTTAATTTTCATTGATTATATTACACTCTAATTAATATAACTACATGGTCAAGCATAGTTCCTTTGTCGATAAATCTGTACTAGTGTTTTGGAAAAACATTTAAAATTTTAAGGAATAAATATCACAATTTACTATAATACTGAGGGATACATGTTGTTTATGTTTTGATTTTAATGGATTATAATACACCTTATTTTCTTATTATCTTTTCTCATTCATTTTGAGGATTTTGCATTTGGGTTTGTACTTTGAAACTTTTAACAAATCACCATGATAATGACTATGTCATGATTTTACATTTCTTTCCATAACATTAAACAAAAAACTCAGAAGGACCATAACACAACCACAAAAGTTATTGCAATTTTAAACATTTTTATAATAAGAAATAATATAACACAAATATGATGAAATTTGATTGCATGTTTATACATAAAAAAACTATTTTACTCAAGCAACACAATATGTATTTTCGTTTGGATAAACTACACTTTCTAATACAGATGTTGTAGTGTTATTTCAACTGTGAGATTTTTGCAGGCAACACAAGTCCTTTGACATTGTGACTCCATTGAGCAATTGGGAACCCATTGAGTTTCCATGTCATCAAAATATTTATTATAATTTTTCTTTCTTTTATGAAGGTTATATAACTAGAAGTTCATTTTATAAAAGTATATTTTAGTTACAAGATTATTTGTTTTCTCCATTTTCTATATTGTATTGTGTGTTTGTGTTCATTATTTTTATCTTTTAACTATGGTCTTAATTGACTTAATTGACTTGTAAATTCTCTTTGTTGAGTATATTGTTATTGTTTTTGTCTTTATCTCAGGAAGACAAAAAGCTAATTTCATTTCTTAGAAAATCTTTCAAGTGGTGACCAAAATAGAAGGTACTTGTATCTAAACCACAAATATTATTTCCTTTTTTCACTATAATTAGAAATTATGCCGAAAGATTGAGCTACTATTTAGTCAATGTGTTAAAAAATATATATTTTATCTTATTTGATACACATGTGTGCTTTATTTTCAATTATGTTGGTCTAGGATATGTTTAGCTATAGTGTATTTATTTTCTTTGTCAACTTGTTGGCATCAAGACTAAGGGTTGGTAGATTATGCAATTTTTTTTCTTGTTTTTTTATGAGAAAAAATAATAGCTATTTAAGCGAGAATCACAAATCACTTTATTTTATCTTCAACAATAGTTTTAGGAACCTATGAACATGTCTTGATCTTGTCTTGCTTACATCTTTTTGTAAGAATGTTAGAGACAAAGCTAGTACGTTACATAGTTTTGTAAGGTTAGGTCTCGAGCTAATGCAATATTTTGTAAGATGTTTTAAGCTTTTCTTGCTTATCTCTCGAGTTTGTCAAATAATTTTTGAGAATATCTTAAGCTTCTCTTGCTTAACTCTTGAGCATGTATTAGTTGCCGATGTTGATGGGCTGAAAAGAGTAATGTATGAGTATGTCATAATATACTATATTAATATTTTTATTAACTACATGATTTTTATGATGATTTTTGTATATGTTTATTTCTTTATCAAGAAATTCTAATATTTTGAAATAAAAAACGTGAAGGACCTAAGTTTATTGAATTGTTAGATAAATATTTAAAGGTGCAATAGTTGTCGAGGTTTCTTTTTATAAGCCATATACATATTAATTACCTCGTAAATGATCAAAATCTCTATTATAACTATTGAGGTTGAAGGAGATGGAGATAGGTTTGAAGTTGGAGAAAAATAAATATTTCAAGGAAATTAGAGAAAATTGGGGCAATATTGGAACTTCAATGATCTATTGATCTTATCATCAATGGGTTGGGTCCAAGCCAACAAGAACAACCAGAGCACAACCCTATTTATGTGAAATATTGGATGAATTTATATCCTTGATAAAAAGATTACATTTATATTTTATGGTTGTGAGAATCCTTGCCAATAAAGAAAATACGACAAATTTACTCACTTCATGAATACCACCATTGCTGATATGACCATTGATTAACTATAAACTAGCTTAGAAAAGGTGAGACGCATGATGGATGATAGATTAATATGCTCGTTTGATGATAATATTACTCGTTAGAACTATTTTATTTTTATTAGGCTGATAGTAGTATGATATGCATCACACTGGAGTTATAACGTTGATACTTAATGAAAATGTCATTCTTGATGTGTTGGAATTATTGAATTTTGAGTTTTCATGATGTTTTTATCTCACATTTTATTTTCTTTTAGTTTTGTTGATGTATTATGTTATTTATCATTATTGAATTTATATACTCTTACTAAGTTGTCATGTTGCTTAACTATCCAAATATTTTATATTTTGTGTAACAGAATGAGTGATAAATCATATCAGAATTTAGATGAAAGTAATACTATTTCTAAAATGGAAATTAAAGTCCAATACAACACTAGACAACGATATTGCAACACTTGTGGTTTTTTTTTTGTCGCAAACCATGTGTTGACAACCATTGTCAAAGGAAAGAAAATTACCTTAATTTTCCCAGAATACAAATTGGATAGATAATTCAAAAATGACAATAGATTTTTTGAGCAACTTAGACGAAGAAACAAGTCTTTTTGGCATTTGGCATGCAAGTTAACCAATAATTATGGTTTGACACCTATTAAATACGTTGGAGTATAAGAAAGAGTTGTGACATTCTTATATATGATAAACTAGCATTTCTAGTATAGAAATGTCCAAAAGTTGCTTCTAACATTCAGGTTAGACTATCCATAAATATTTCAATACAGTTTTAGAAGTCAAATGCAAGTTAGGGAAAAACATCATTAGACCTCTTTATTATGTTGACTCTTCTTCTCCATATTTTAAATATAATCATCTATATTAGTCTCATTTTAAAAATTGCATATAAAAAATAGTTGAAACACATATTAAAATACACGTCCTAACAAATAAACAAAAATATTTTTCTAATAAGAACACCCATACACCTATAAATGTGATGAAAGTGCAATTTCAACACCTATATATGTGATGGAAGTGTTGATTTTAATATATGTGTTTACTATATATGTGTTTACTTTTACTCTATGTAGATGGAAAATCTATGTTCATGATGCAAAAATTCTTAAGAATCATCTTTGTAAATCAAATATACATTTTCCTTATCTTTTTAAAGGTTAGTTTTACATAACTTTAATATATATAATAATAATAATAATAATAATAATAACAACTATTTTTATATTCTTGTCTAATATGTTTTGATTATGATAAATAAATACAACATTACTTATGATTCATCTCTAAATATTGCGAACAAATTTTGACTTCCCCTATAAATGACATTGCTTGAAATGGTCAATTACATAAATTTATATCCATGTTAGAAATTATCTCTATTATTATTTAATTTTTTCATAAAACCTGAAAAGAATATTTTTTGACCAAAACCATATCATATAGATAAGGTAAACAATACATACAAGGTTAGAATTTGATGTCAAATTTTTATTTTTGAATAATATTCTTATTCTGGTTTCAATTCCAAACCAAAATATTTTTTTAAGTTGGTTCAAAATATATATTTACCGCCAAAAAATCCATATAAAAATTCAAGAAGCTTAGTTTAAATTTAAAAATTTGGGCTTGTTACCCTACTACAAATAACACGGTGTCAATGACAAGGTTCTGCAAAAGAATATTTTCTTGACCAAAACCATATCATATAGATAAGATAAACAATTCATATAAGATTAGAATTTGATGTCAACTTTTTATTTTTGAATAATATTCTTATTCTGATTTCAATTTCAAACCAATATATTTTTTTAAGTTGGTTCAAAATATATATTTGCCGCCAAAAAATTCATATAAAAATTCAAGAAGTTGGACTTAAATTTAAAAATTTGGGCCTATTACATTATTACAAATAACTCGGTGGTGTCAAGGACAAGGTTCCACAGTATTGGTTTTATATTTATCTTTATTTTTTCTTTATTATTTATTTATAGGAATAATAATAATAACAATAATAATAATGAAAGTATCAACAGCTTCAATCAGTGTTCGAAGTTCAGAAATTTGAAACGGGATCGACTTCGACGCTCATTGAATTGGTGAACTCTATTTTCCATTTTTCTTTTTCTTCTTCTTTTTCGTTCTTCACATTTTCAATTTCTCATAGTAAAAGTAACATTTTCTAGATAAAACCCTAATTCTCGTTGTTGCAGATGCTGAAGCTCTTATTGTGAGGAAAGTATGGAGAGTACTGGGAGAAGGATCACGGTGAGTCCTCGACCTTGCTGCGGCCGGAGAGTGATTGCGAAGAAGACTGGTCGTGGTGGAACCGGTGATGGTTTTGTCAACAGTGTTAAGAAGCTTCAGAGACGTGAAATCAGCTCCAAACGTGATCGGGCTTTTAGTATGACCGATGCTCAAGAGCGATTCAGGAATATTAGCTTGCAGGTTCGGGTTTGAGTTTCTCTGTTATGAGGTTTTGTTTGGTAGGTTAGGGTTGAATTGAAGTGTGGAGGGTTTTGTTTTGGTCGTTTGGATCCAGCTTGAAGTTGTGTTTTAGAGCTGTGTGATATCGTTATCGTGATTTTGAATATGGTTTTGCTTGTTATTGTTATCTTAACTTAGATTTGAGCTAAGTAGCTTTTGATTGTTGATGGATGGAATGGAAAATTCTTTCTTCTGTAGTGGTTACTGGTTATTGGGTATAGAATTTTGTAGACCACTAGTAATTGAGGATTGAGAAGCAGCGTGGTGTGGAAATGTGATTTTTCGTAGTGTGTTGTTCTTTTTAGGTTACGATATAGTCATTGCAGAGGAGTTGAGAGAGTATGGATTGGGGGTTTTGATTTTCTGTATCACTGTTTTTTTTTTGGCAGTGGAATGATTTCCTGTATTACTGCAATATTGTTAATTCGTGAAGTGTGATTTTTGTTTGTGGCTGTAGCAATTGCAATTCCCCACTTTGAGTTTAGTCAGCATTTGAAATTATTGCTTTTAGTTGTGTATTGAAATCATTGTAAATCATTGATGTTGAAGTCTTCTTTGTTCCTCCCATTTTGATTAGTGAGAGAGACATGTATTTTGCTTTAAGTATGCTCATTTCCCCTCACTTGTTGTGCCATGTCTGATGTGTTTATTTATAGGAAGAATATGATACACATGATCCCAAAGGTCCTTCGGCTTTGATATTGTCATTTTTGAGAAAAAGATCGAAGATTATTGAGATTGTGGCAGCACAAGATATTGTTTTTGCTCTTGCACAATCTGGTCTTTGTGCAGCATTTAGCCGAGGTAGAATAATTTACTACTAGTACTAATATAATATGCCTTCTAGTTCTGTTTGTAACTTATAATTGATATATTATTTGTGTTGCTTGTTTAAACTGTCTTATGCAGAAACCAATCAAAGGATATGCTTTTTAAATGTCAGTCCAGATGAAGTTATAAGGAGTCTATTTTATAACAAAAATAATGACTCACTTATCACAGTTTCTGTCTATGCATCAGACAGTTACAGTTCCTTGAAATGCAGAAGCACAAGGATTGAGTAAGTATAGTTCTCTGTTGTTTTATAACTCCTTCTCTTACCCCCTTCACTCAAGGAATAAACACTGAGAAAACCAGATCATTCAAAATGCGGAATAGTAAATAGAAAAGCTGTTCATAACATTATTTGCATTTCCAGATTTTATTTGTTGTGTTCTATGCTAAAACTATTATGCTGTTCAGATACATTAGGAGGGGTAAGCATGATTCTGGCTTTCCTCTTTTTGAATCCGAGTCTCTGAAGTGGCCAGGGTTTGTAGAGTTTGATGATGTAAATGGGAAGGTACTTACATACTCTGCTCTGGATAGGTAAATATTTCTGACCTGAAAATTTTTTGTCTGGGTATAATTACATAAGATATCAAAGTTTATTGATAGTGATATCTTCTCTTTTTTATCCTGTAGTGTGTACAAGGTATTTGACTTGAAAAACTATTCAATGTTGTACTCCATTTCTGATAAAAATGTCCAGGAGATTAAGATCAGGTAACTTTTCTCGATGTGGATTTTCTTTCACTAGTACAAAACACTTCCGCAGACATGCTTTATAGTTGGTCTTGCAAGAATTCTGAAATTATATCGTATAATAATTTTCAATTCATTTTTTAATAATATCAATAGTCTTCTTCTTTTACCCTCTTGGAGTGGTCATGCTTTACTCACACCACTTTGATCTTGTTTGATTATTTCTTGTGACTAGTCCGGGGATCATGTTGTTGATTTTTGCTAAAGCAAGTAGCCATGTCCCACTTAAAATCCTTTCAATAGAAGATGGTACTGTTTTGAAATCGTTCAACCATCTCCTTTATCGGAATAAGAAGGTGGATTTTATCGAACAGTTCAACGAAAAGCTACTTGTCAAGCAAGAAAATGAAAACCTTCAAATTCTTGATGTAAGTAATTTCCCTCTTCCTTGCATTATATACTTGGTTCTACATTCAGATATCTCACTTCATTTACATTTTAGGTGCGGAATTTTGAGCTGAGAGAAGTTAGCAGAAGTGAATTTATGACACCTTCTGCATTTATCTTTCTATATGAGAACCAACTATTCTTAACATTTCGAAACCGGACTGTGGCTGTGTGGAACTTCCGTGGAGAGCTTGTAACTTCTTTTGAGGACCATCTCTTGTGGCATCCTGACTGCAATACAAACAACATATACATAACCAGTGACCAGGATCTTATCATATCCTACTGCAAAGCTGATTCAGATGATTCGTTATCTGAAGGAAGTGGTACTTTCACTATTTTATTCCTTCTGTCCCTTTGTAATAATGCACCTTGTGTGAGACAATTGAAGAATTTTGTTTTTAAACTTCTGCTTATATCACCAGATCTGAAATTTGTTGTAGGTCCGTTTTGGATTAACTTTTGCCATGTGGGCTTTTCAATTAAGATATGCATTTGATTGTTAACTAATGAAAAAAAAACGCTTAAAGGTTTGTAGGTTGGTTATGAAGAAAGAATATGAGAGCTTTTAAAAATGTTGAATTGCAGAAACTCATTTCAACTTATTTTATTTAGTTATTAGAAGATTCATAGTGCTTGTAGGATTATTTCAATGTTATTTTCCTGCCAGTATATATTGAAAAGTTTATCCAAACTGACTCGGCTATTTTTTCCAGGTTTTGACTTGATTTGTTTAAAAATAAAACAGAATAGCAAATCACAATAATTAAATAGTTTGCAATGTGTTTATCTATTGCTGTAAGGAGCTCCTATCTTCCAAACTGCATTACTAACAGGCTCTGCTTCTTTTATGCAGCGGGTTCTATTAATGTCAGCAACATTTTATCTGGCAAGTGTCTTGCTAAAATAAGAGCAAGCAATAGTTCTTCAAAGGATGACAAGTGCAGTTGCTGTGACAGTTCTTCAAGTGAAAGTTGTAATTCAAAAAAGCGAAAGCATGTCTCCGCTGTCTCCAAAATGAGAAGCACGGTTGCTGAAGCCTTGGAAGATATTACTGCTCTCTTCTATGACGAAGATCGCAATGAGATCTATACAGGAAATAGGCATGGTCTAGTTCATGTTTGGTCTAACTGATGCGTTGTGTTAACAGTATTGCTGCCCTGTGTTGATCATCTTGATCTGCTGAAAGAACATTCTGAAACTGTAACACCATTTAGTGTTTTGTATCATTCAGGTTTTTTTGTCTTTCTGTAGTTGGTAACAAATCTGTATGAAGTGTTATACTGGTTAAATCACCAGATGTTGCTTCTGTTGTAATCTATCGTTACATTAACGGGGCTGCTTGGATGGACCATAAAATGTTGTGAACAGTGCCAATTGTCAATTCATCCTTTTATTTGTCTCTTTTTTGCTTTGTGGCGTGTGGTGAAAATTCGTTTGCACTTTGCACATGGTATGGTTTGTAACTTGTATGGGCAGCGATGCCAAATACGCGGCAAAGGTACAAAAGCAAACAATAATCAGAATGGTAGCTTTACGATTTGCCAATACTCAAGTATCTGTACTCCAATCAATTCTCTACTCAAGTGGTGTATTCTTTTCTATCTTGCCTTTCCCATCGTGGCTTCTTTTCTCCCAGCTGTCATGCTCTATTTCACCAGGCTTCCTGATTAAGGATTAAATAATATGATTATGCATGCATGTTCACATTCGTTAAATGCAATTTATAATGAATTTTATTACAGTTGACGTTGAAGTGAAATGACTTATATTAAAAATATGTATTCTTTTGTTTCATTATAAGTATCTATTTTACAATCTTTGTATGTCTCAATTCATTTTTAATTTTGGAATAACAATGAATCAATTGTTATTTTTTATTAAAATATTATTTTATTTTAATTCACCTAACTACTCTACTGGCTATTGTTAATAATAATATAACTTTTTAAAAATGATTTTATGGTATTATATATATTTGATAAAAAAATTTACAAAGGTTTTTTAAAAAGATTACCCGATTGAGGGACTAAGAACCATAGTTTGAGACTTTGAGGCATCTTATATGGCGATTACAAAGAGTAAGAAAGTATTGCTCAATTCTTTCCCCGCTTCTTTCATTGGATTACATTTCATAAATACAAATATCCCACCGATTATCAAGCACATGCAACATCGCAAAGAAAACCAGGACTTTGATCCTCTCATACAAGTAACCAAAACTCAAAAGAAACATAATTTGTGTTATTGATATAAAAATCTAAGAAATATTAGATAAGAAATCCCAAAGTAAAGTAAATATCTTTATAGATGATATAATTCTCATTCTGCGCAAGGTCCAGAACACAAAAATATTGAATGTCTTCTTGCTTGCTATCATCCTTAATATAATTCCTTTTCTTAATGTAATTATTTTTCTATTTGGCCCTTTATTGTCTACAACCCAAACATGGATGCCGAACACTATTTTTTTTTTTTTGTCCTTAAGGTTGAAATTAATATATGTTATTAAAAATAACCTCAGCACACAATAAAAAGATATGATAATGAAGAATCTTCTTGCCTCAAACCTCTCTTGGAGATAAACCATAAATAGAGTCTACCATTGAGATAGAGAAGAAAACTTTGTTCACAAAATTCATAATAGTCTTAATAAAGGTTGTAGGGAAAATTATTTTCTAAAAAAAAAAACCAATCAATTTTGAAATAGAACTTAGCCATATTGAGTTTAAGACTATCATAACATTTAGATTTATTATTCTTGTTGTTAAGAGTGAAAAATTTTATAAGCAAGAATGAAATTATCAAATATAAGTCTTCTCGAAGTAAAAACACTTTGGAAAAGTTAAACAATTGACCTAGGGTAAGGGTTTATTTTGTTCACTTGTCACAATTTTATAGGACAAAACTTAGAAGGAAAAATATAACTTTTCCATGAAAGGATTCCTTTCAAATTGAAAATATTTAGGGCAGGATTAGTGATGTCATTATCAATAATATCTTCATAGTTTTGATAGAAAAAAAAAGTTAAGAGTTTATCAGATCCACATAAAGTTGTACCCTTTATTTGAGAGATGGATTCTCTTCATAGTAATGAAATGTCTTTGAAGGTTGTCTTTAGCTTTGAAGTCACTTGTGTTAGCATTATTGGAAGTAAATATATCAGAAAAATGACTTATGAAGATCCTAAAAATGTTATCTTCATTATTACATGTAGTTCCATCAAAGTCTCTTATGGTAGTTGATCTGAACCGATTAAAAAGGGATCGCTGGCAGTCACGTGTCTTCGACTTGCTGCCTGCTCACCGGTGTTGAGGAGGAGGAGGGAGTGTACCTGCAAGACACTCTGATGCCAAAGTAAGAAATTGGGCAGAGTGAGAGCAAATACAAAAAGATGGTAAGAAGTGAATTACCTGACCCTCTTGTGAAAGAGGGTATTTATAGAGAGACTCCAGCGTTGGGCCAACAGTCACTTGTATTGGACCGGATTGTCAGACCCAACCTAGGTGACTGCTAGGGCTTACGTGGCGTAGTGAAGATCAGGACGTAGTCTTCGCCCTGTCCAACTGTCCCGTGATCTCCGGAAAGTAGGTTTGACCTGCTCTTTCGGAGGTGGGCAGTTGGTCGGTGACGTGTCCCCGCGGAGGGGAGCACGTGGAGAACGTGTGAATGACACATTGTCCTTCCCGACAGGGGAGCGGGTTCTGCCCGCGGAGGGGCAGTGTCTGGTCGATGGGAGAGTCCTGTGCTCGACACAGAAGGGGCAGGTTCTGCCTGCGGAGGGGCATTACCTATCCACCGGGGACCTTGTGCTCGAAGGCTGCGGCCCAAGCTGGACTGGGCTTGGCAGAATATTATTGGGCTGGGCCTGCCTGGCCAAGCCGGGGCCCAGGCCAGAACAGGAGCCCCCCAAGTCGTAGCTCCGAGGGAGGGAGCGAGGACTTGATGACGTTGTGCCGGGGAGGAGAGATTTTCCCGTGGAGGAAGAGCTCTCCAGCTCGTGTTTAGCGGGGACGCAAGTACGCGAGTCCTTCCTCATCGTCGGGTGTCTGGGCTTGAGGACATGTGCCGGCGGGGAGACATGAGGGGATGCGGCTGTCAGCCTTCGTCACGTCTCATGCGCTGGGTGGCTGCTAGGGCGGCTACCCTAGGGTACTCGAGTGCCTAGCGATGCTTCGAGTTCCGTGCTGGGGTATAAGTAAGCGAGTCCCCACTCATTCTCCTTTTTCCGCCCTCTTGCTCTCAAACTCTCTGCCTTGCCGCCTTGTCACCGTCTGATCTCTCCGTCGCAGCAGCCGCCACGTACTCCGTCGTAGATCGAAATATAGTAAGTTTCTTTTCTCCTTTCTTTCGTTTTTCCCGTTTGTTTTAGGACTGTGGTTGGGGCATGTTGAATGCCCCGAGGAGAGGTGAGGATCTCCGCCGTTGTAGGGGGATTTTCTAGGGTTTTACCGTGAGCGTTTCGAGGAGAAATGCCAATTCCGATGCATACCTCGGGGACAGATGCTTGTTCCGATGAATGCCCCAGGGAAAAACGCTTATTCCGATGAACGTCCCGAGGAGCGACATCTATTCTGATGAATGCCTCGGGGAGAGCGTGTAGGTTAGGTTATGCCGGTTCCCCGGGGAGGTGGTAGGTTTTGGGTAGAGCCACCGGAGACGATTCTCGGTTTGTCCTCGTCGCCCTTTCACTTGACTTGCAGTGGAAGGGTGAATTTAATCTTTGGCATCGAATTCACCGTTACCTTCTGTTTTTCAGGTGTTAAATGACTACGTTTGTCCCAGGGACAATGGTCGAGGACAATGAACCGGGCGTTCCACACTTCGACGAGCACGCCCTTCCCCTCGAGGAGTGGGTGGCCGATGAGCCTCTGTCCACGCCTTCCTGTTTCGCTTCTGACCCGACGGGAGCCCACGCCACCGTGGAGGACCGGAGAGAAGGTGACCCCCAGAATTGGCAAATTTATCGTCCTCGGGCGGGCCACCGAATCTGCTCGAAGTACGGGAGGATGCGATTCCCGATGTACGAATTCTATTTTAAAGAGGCCAGGCTCAGGCTGCCATTCTCAGACTTCCACCTAGGCCTCTTCGATTGGCTGAGGTTGGCCCCCTTGCAGCTGCATCCGAATGCCTTGGCTTTTATTCAGGCATTCGAGGTCGTGTGCCATTATCTCCAGGTCGGCATCACGCTGCCGCTATTCTTCCGCATCTTCCATCTGCAGCGGCAGACGGTGAATGGCCGACACGACTGGGTGTCGTTCAAGCAACTGGACAGGCTTTTCAAAACGTACATGGACTCTGTCCTGGACTTCAAGGGTCGTTTCTTCATTGTTATCCCGATCATGCATGCGGGGGTTGACTTTTTGTATTCAGAAGGGGAGCGGATCGTGGATGGCCAGCGGGAGGCCGTCATGCTGCCGCGGGTGCATGTGGAATGGTCCTCGGAACATTTCTCTCGGGGGACAAATCGATACATAGTGCGCGCGGGGTCGCTTGACGAATAGGACATGGCCAGCTATTCGAAGATAGTCTCGTTCGTGTGCAGCCTGCTGCCGTCAAAGTTGGTGACCCCCGACGGCCGTTACATACTCAACAACCAGGGGAATGTCCGTGAGACAGCGAGGTTGATCAATACAAAGGCTCTGCTCGAGTGTTCCTCGGAGGCGGAGGTTCTTCGCTATCTAGGTGGTGGACGCCTCTCCCCTCTCACGATCTGGTACTCTTTATCTGTTATTGACTCATTTTCTTTGTTTTGCAGGGAACATGTCTTCCGTCGAGGACGCAGGTTGCCCAACTGGTCGGGCAGGCTTCCGCTGATCAGGATGGCCGGGGGTCATCGTCTCCTCCCAGAAGTTAGTCTCCCACATCCCAGGGGGCCCCGAAGAGGCCCAAGGTCTAGGAGGTGGAGATCATGGTCGACTTATCAGCGGATTCTACCTAGGAAGGCTACTCCATCGCGCCCTGCCATCAGCACCCTGGTTATTTTCATGGGGCCAGGTCGCCCAGTATTCCCGTCGGGGAGGCGAAGGCGGTCTTAAGCGCGGACTGGGCTACGCAGAGGCAGGTCCTGACGGAGGATTTGGCTGCCCTGATGTGGACTTTTACTACGGCGATGGTTATGAGCGAGGAAAGCTGCTCGGTCGTCGAGCTGTCCAAGCTGCAGGGGGACCTTGCTTTCACGCAGCCTCGTCTGAACACAACCGTCGAAGACCTGGAGTTGAACCGGAGAAAGGTGACTCAGTTAACCGAGGAGCTGGAGAAAAGTCAGGGGGAGGTCGCCAGTGAGCGCAAGAGGGGGGATAGCGCAGAGGAGAGGCTGAAGGCCGTTGAGGAGGAAGTGCGGGCACTGAAGGCTTGCGTGGAGAAGCTGGAGGGTGGTCTTCGTCCTACTGATGATGAGACCGACGAAGACAGGAAGATGGTTACCCGGGATGATCTGCTTGCTAGGATACGGGTGCTGGAAGGTGACTGTCTGGAGGCCTTCACCGCGGGCTTCAATGGTGCTGTCGCGCAGCTTAGGGTGGTGAACTCCGGTGTTGCCTTGGTCGAGGACAGAATCGGGCCTTTCCACGAGATAATCGATGGTCGGGTGGTCGACCTTAGCGCCGAGGAGGCTGGTCCCAATGTCCCTCCCGTCGAGCCTGAAGCGGAGGAGGAAGAAAGAGCATAGATTAGTTCCAGGCCTGCGTGCCCGCGTATTCTGACCTGCGTGCCAAACACTGTATTTTTCTGTGTTTTCTTTACCGGGCCTGCGTGCCCTTATCAGTGATGTAATATTAACTACTAGGCTGGTGCCCGCTTTTATATGGTACTTTTGGAAATTTATTTAAGTGTGCGCTTTGTTTTGTTTTTGCATGATGTTATGCTCGTTTTATTTCTGCACTTTTGTATGCTCGAGATATATGTGTATGCTTAAAACACATCTTTGTTATGCTTTTGGGCCCGTCCGGGGTGGTAGCTCGACGATAAGTGTTTCCGGTAGTGTGGAAAACTGGCCGGTCGACCGGTTTTGTTACCTGGTTGTTACGGGGTAGTTTATCCCCGCGGCGTGAACGTCCCATCGCGAGCTGGGTGTCCTGACGATTCTGGTACGACGACGGAGAGTCTCGATCGAGGGGTTCTCCGTCGAGCGGAGCCTTCTGCCCGCGCACACATAGGCAGGGCTTGCTTTTTTGTTGGTCTCTAGAAGACGCGAGGAGGTGCGGTGGTACCATGTCACCCCCTGTGGTCGCGACGACTGGGCGTCGCGGGCAGTGTTTAACTGTAGTACCGTTTCAGCTTCTCGGTGTTCCATGGTCGAGCTAGTTGTTCCCCGTGTAGGTTTTCGAGGTAATAGACCCCGCGTTCCGTCTTGTCGTGGACACGATACGGGCCTTCCCAATTCACGGCTAGTTTACCCTCGTGGGAGTCCTTCTGGTTTCTTCGTAAGACTAAGTTGCCGATCTGAAACTCGCGTTTCAGGACTCTGCTGTCGTGGCGAAGTGCTATCTGCTGTTTCAATCGGGTTTCTCGAAGAGCTGCCCCCGACCGAATTTCCTCGACTAGGTTGAGTTCCTCTCGGAGGGCATCATCATTTTCCTCGGCCTCGAGGGGAGCCTCAGTTTGTCTGGATGGCTCTCGTATCTCGACCGGGATCACCGCCTCGGTTCCGTATGTGAGGCGGAATGGTGTTTCCCCCGTGGTTGAGTGAGGCGTAGTTCGGTATGCTCATAGGACGCTGTGGAGTTCCTTGACCCACACCCTCTTGGCGTCGTCGAGTCTTCATTTTAGTCCTCTGAGTATCACCCTGTTCGCGGATTCAGCTTGGCCATTCGCCTGAGGATGCTCGACCGAGGTGAAATAATGCTTGGTCCCGAGTTTGGTGACGAAGTCCCGAAATTTTTTGTCGGTGAACTGCATGCCGTTGTCGGTGACGATGGTGAGTAGAACACTGAATCTTGCGAGGATATTTCTTTTGTAGAATCAGAGTATGTTGTGGGCCTTGATTTTGGCGAGGGGTTCGGCCTCAATCCATTTGGTGAAGTAGTCGATGCCCACGATCAGGTACTTGTTCTGATATGAACCTAAGGTGAAGGGACTGAGGATATCCATCCCCCACCAGACGAACAACCAAGGGGAGGAGAGGGATTTGAGCTCGCTCGGTGGGGAGAGGTGCATGTCCCCGTGTCGTTGGCATCTGTCGCATTTCTTGACGTGCTCTCTCGCGTCCTCTTGCATCGATGGCCAGTAGTATCCTGCTCGTAGGGCCTTTCTCGCCAGGGATCATCCCCCGAGGTGTTGCACGTTGATGCCCTCGTGGATTTCCTCCAGAACGGCAGCTGCCTGGGAGGTGTCGATGCATTTGAGGAGGGGGACCTTGAAGCCTCTGCGGTACAATTTGTCTTCGAAAAGGACGTACGAGCAGGACCGTCGTTTGATCGTGCTGGCCTCTTTGGAGTCGGCGGGGAGGCGGCCTGCGCTGAGGTAGGTGTGCAACGGTGTCATCCAACAGTTGATATCCCCTATGGCGTTGACGTCGAGTGGTACTTCGGCCTTTTCGTGCTCGGCTGCGATAGGATCTTCTGGATGACCGACTTGTGCCCGCCCCTCTTTTTGGTGCTTGCTAGTTTTGAGAGAATATTTGCTCGGGTGTTCTGTTCGCGTGGAACGTGTTGAACCTCCACGAAGTCAAAACTTTGCATTTTCGATAATGAGTGCCAGGTATTCGACGAGGTTATCGTTTTTCGCCTGATATTGCCCCCGTACTTGTGAGGCGACCAGCTGGGAGTCCGTGAAGATTTTAATTTCTTTGGCCCCGAGGTCTGTTGCCAAGCGGAGCCCGGCCAGGAACGCCTCGTACTCGGCTTGGTTGTTCATCGTCGGGAAGGCCAGTGTCAGAGAGACTTCTATGATGGTTCCTTCTTGATTGTCGAGGATGATGCCTGCTCCGCTTCCCGTGGAGTTTGAGGAGCCATCGACGAAGATAGTCCACTTGTGGCTCCCCGTGGTAGGGTCTGGCGAGGGGGTCATCTCGGCGACAAAGTCGGCCAGGACTTGGGCTTTGAGGGCCTTCCTTCCTTCGTAGACGATGTCGAACTCAGATAGTTCTAACGACCATTTCAGCATTCGCCAAGCCATGTCTGGTCGGTAGAGGAGCTGCCTGACAGGATGGTCGGTTCTGAGCACAATGGTGTGGACCAAGAAGTAATGTCGGAGGCGTCGTGCGGCGGTGATGAGGGCCAGAGCGACCTTTTCGATCTGCTGGTATCGTACTTCGGGACCGTGGAGGCCTTTGCTCATGAAGTAGATTGGCTTTTGCCCTTCGTGAGTTTCCCTTATCAGTACGGCGCTGAAGGCCTCATTGGCCACGGCCAGGTATAGGTATAGGGTTTCTCCAGCTTTGGGTTGCGTCAGTACGGGTGGTTCGGACAGGACGCGTTTGAGGTGATGGAGGGATTGCTCGCATTCCTCTGTCCATTCGAACGTGGACTCTTTTCTGAGCAATTTGAAGAAAGGGAGGGCGTGCTGCGCGGATTTGGCGATGAACCGGGAGAGCGAGGCGATTACGCCGTTGAGGGATTTTATAGACTTCTTCGAGGTGGGGGTGGTGATTTCCGAAAATACGCGGAATTTGTCCGGATTTGCTTCGATCCCATGCTCAGTTAAGTAGAAGCCGAGGAACTTTCCTGCGTGGACCCCGAAGGTACATTTCTCTGGGTTGAAGCGCATTCTGCATTTCCTCGCTGTGTCAAAGACCTTTCTGAGATGGGCTGTGTGGTCGAATTCCGTGTAGGACTTGACGATCATGTCGTCCACATACACCTCGAGCATGTCGCCGATCTCTCCCAGAAGACTTTGTTCATCATCCATTGGTATGTGGCGCCGACGTTCTTTAGGCTGAAGGGAATTACGTTGTAGTAATAGTTGCCTGACTCCGTCATGAATGTCGTGCTTTGTTTGTCGTGTTTGTCCATAGGAATCTGGTTGTATCCCGAGTACGCGTCCATAAAGGATAAGAGTTTGAAGCCCGCCGAGTTGTCGACGATCTTGTCGATGTTGGGGAGGGGGTAGGCGTCCTTAGGACATGCCCGGTTGAGATCGGTGTAGTCAACACACATGCGCCATTTTCCATTATTCTTTTTAACAAGTACAACATTGGACAACCAAGTTGAATATCGGGCTTCCGAAATAAAATTTGCCTCTAGGAGGTCTTTTACAGATTTGTCAGCCGCCGCCGACTTTTCGGGGGACTGTATATGCCTACGTTGTACTACGGCCTTGGCGGTCGGTTTGATGGACATTTGATGGAAGGCGACCTCGGGTTCGAGTATGGGCATTTCTGCGGCGCTCCAAGCGAAGAGATCAGTGTTCTCACAGAGGCAGACCTTCAGTTGTTTCCTTTCCAGGTCAGGGAGTCCTGCTCCAATCTTCACGGTTCTAGTCTCGTCGTCCCCGAGGGTCACAATCTCGAAGTCACCGTCTGGGATGGGGCGCGCAGGGTGGGTAGGCTGCCCGTTGAACTGGGGAGCATCGCTGGCTTCGTCTTCATGGTCAGACTCTTCAGTGAAGCGGCTGTTGAGGTCTACTGAGTTGACGAGTTCCTTGGGTTCGCTCTTCGGCATCATGGTGGGCGCTACTTTTTTAGTTGTCGGGGCGATGGTACGTGGGCCTTTCAGCGCGGCCTCGAAGCATCTCCGGGCAGCCTCGATGTCGCCATTTAGGGTGACCACGACCCCCCGCCTTGTGTAGTATTTCATCTATAGGTGGACGGTGGAGGGCACCGCGGTGAGTTCTGCCATCGTCGTTCTGCCTAGGATACAGTTGTAGAGGGACGGGCATTTGATGACCAAGAAGCGGATATTGACCTCCCTAGCCGTTTCCTTCTCCCCGAAGGTGACTTTTAACTCCACGTACCCCCACGGTCTCGACATCGTCCCTTTGAACCCTTGGAGGTCAGAGCCCACGTAGGGGGACATGTTGGATTCGTCGAGTTGGAGGGTCGTGAAAAGGTGGGTGTACATGATGTCCACCGAGCTTCCGTCTTCGACCAGGATGCGTCTGACATCGAAGTTTTCCATCTGTGCCCGTATCAATAGGGGGATGTTTGAGTTGGGGGAGCCCCAGGGAAGCTCCTTGAGGTAGAAGGTGATCGGGTTAGATCGGCCACGAAATTTGTCGAGGGTGCTCATTTTGCCAGAGTTGTTGGTGATGAGTTCCTCGAACTTTCTCTTTACCGATCCTATGGATAGGTTCCTCGGGGATCCGCCAGAGATGACCATGGCCCTAGGAAAATATTCCCATCGACTGGTGGGACGCACAGGCTCGTTGGGAAGATCAGGTCCGTCGGGGAGGCCGAATTCTCTGTGCGCGAACCAATCTTCAGGTCGGTTGACGCAGAGGGAAACCTGTAGACTGTTGCCACCGTCTGAAGAGGGGAGGTCCTCGACTCTCTTGGCCTCGGGGGCGTCTTGTCTCGAGGTTTCTCCTCCCCGGGTGTATCTCTTCAGGTGGCCTTCCTTGATCAGGATTTCGATCGCATCCTTGAGGTGGATGCAGTCTTCTGTAACGTGCTCGTGGCTTCTATGGAAGCGGAAGAACTTCGATTTGTCCACGTTGGACTTGGGGGGTGTCGGCCTGGGGAAGCGGACACCTCCCTAGACAAACTCCATTTTGGCGCATTCGGCCAGTATGCGCTCGCGGGAAGCGACTAGGGCCGTATACTCCGTGAACCGGCTGGCTGGGCCGTGCTGCTCGTGTTGTTCGCGGGGAGGATCCTCTCATTGGTGATCTCCTCTACGCTGGTGGCTTGAGGCTCCGTCCTCTAGGGGCCCGCGAGGGGTCTCTCTGTCTCGTGTGTCCCGGGCGGAGTTGGCCGCTTGAGTTTCCTCGAACCGGATGTAATTTGCGGCTCTGTCGAGGAAGCCCTGTAGAGAGGCTGGTCGGTGTATGGCCATGGCTTCATAGAACTTGGAGTCTCGGCGCAGGCCTTGCTCCATCAAGTAACGCTTCATCTCGCCTGACGTCGTTACCTGTACTGCCTCCCGTGTGAATCTTTCGATGTACTTCTGGAGGGGCTCGTCGGGAGCTTGGATTATGGCGCCCAGCGCGGCTTCTGTCTTCGGATGGCGTTGGGATGCCGTGAAGTGTCTCGAAAAGAGGTCATTCAAGACCCTCCACGACGTGACCGACTCCGGCTCTAGGCTCTTGTACCATGTCATGGCACCTTTCCTCAGCATTGTCGGGAATAGTCCGCATTTGATAGCTCCCCGGACATTTCGGTAGTCGAGCATGGCCTCAATGTCTGTCAGGTGATCGTCTGGGTCGGAGGTGCCGTCGTACGTCGAGAGTGCCGGGGGTTTCTCCATCCCGTGGGGAATGGGGGCAGCCATGATCTCTCGGGACAAGGGGGTCATGTAGTCGTCCTCGTCACTGAGAGTTGGTGACCAAGGGGTGGCGGCCCATTCGGCGGAGGCGCCTGATTCCGTGCCCTTGGTCTCCTGACCAGGAGTTCGACCCTCGGAGGTCTGGCCGGAGGATCCCCTCTGGTTGGCCGTCTCTCCCGAACTTGTCTCGTTGGGGACCTAGTATGCTCCTGCACTACTTCGGGTTGGGGCCTCTCCAGCCGAGGTCGTCGATCCCTGGGACAAGGTGAGGGACTCCTCGAGTTCCCGTTCTAGTCTTCCCGCGGAGGGGACCTTGGAGGGACCTCGTGCTCTAGTGCGCCAATTCGTGCGTTCTGTTGAAATAATAGCTGAAGTCGTGGACAACATCGTCGTGGTGTGGGCTAGCCATGATCGCAGAATGTTGGTGAAAACTTTGGTTCTCTGCTAGGAGGAACGAGGAAGTTTTAGTTTCCTACAGACGGCGCCACTGATCTGACCCAATCAGAAAGGGATCGCTGGCTGCCACGTGTCTTCGACTTGCTGCCTGCTCACCGGTGTTGAGGAGGATGAGGGAGGTGTACCTGCAAGACACTCCGATGCCAAAGTAAGGAATTGGGCAGAGTGAGAGCAAATACAGAAAGAGGATAAGAAGTGAATTACCTGACCCTCTTGTGAAAGAGGGTATTTATAGAGAGACCCCAGCGTTGGGCCAACAGTCACTTGTGTTGGGCCGGATTGTCAGACCCAACCCAGGTGACTGCTAGGGCTTACGTGGTGTAGTGAAGACCAGGACGTGGTCTTCGCCCTAGTCCAACTGTCCCGTGATCTCCAGAAAGTGGATTTGACCTGCTCTTTCAGAGGTGGGCAGTTGGTCGGTGACGTGTCCCCGCAGAGGGGAGCACGTAGAGAACGTGTGAAGGACACATTGTCCTGACCGACAGGGGAGCGGGTTCTGCCCGCGGAGGGCCAGTGTCTGGTCGATGGGAGAGTCTTGTGCTCGACACAGAAGGGGCAGGTTCTGCCTGCAGAGGGGCATTACCTGTCCACCGGGGACCTTGTGCTCGAAGGCTGCAGCCCAAGCTGGACTGGGCTTGGCAGAATATTATTGGGCTGGACCTGCCTGGCCAAGCCGGGGCCCAGGCCAGAACAATAGTAATCATATTTTTATTTTTCCCTTTGGTAAGACTTTTGGTGAAAATATTTGGCATTTTTGTCCCCCTCAAAGCTTAACACTTTTTGACCTTTGCCTCTGCCATATTTGTTCATGTTATCCTTAATGTTATAAGAATATGGTATTTAATTTCTTAGATTGACCAAATTAACTGTAGCCTCCTTATTCTTTCAAGAAAGCCTATCAAACTCCAAGTTGCCACATTTATCAAGTCTACTCAGAGTATGAGACAACTTTGTCTCCTTGTTACCTTGAGCATTACTCTAAAATAAGTAGACAATGATCTAGAGTTCTATAAAGCCTTTCCTTCAGGTTAATATAATAAATGATAAAAATATGGTTATGTGCGGAGAATACTGCAAGAGATGATTCTTAGAATAGTCAATGTATTTAAACTCTTAAGTCATATTCTAAACGTAAGGTTATAGAATCTGATTTAGTCAGATATAAGTAACGAATATAAAGTGCAAGAAATAAGAATAACACACAGAGTTATTCTGGTTCCTCTCACAACTCGAAGTAATCCAATCCCTTTGTACTTATAAGATATTTTCACTATAATCACACAAGATTACAATTTGCTCAAACATATAAGCAAGCGACTTCCTTTATTCAAACACATAAGTAAGAGACTTCATTTGCTCAACCACACAAACAAGAGACTTCCTTTGCTCAAATACACAAGTATGAGATTTCTTTGCTCAAGCACACAAGCTAGAGACTTCCTTGCTCAAACACTTAGTAAGATATAAATGATTGTAGGAAAAAATATACTTGATATACAATCAGAGGTGTATAAAGAATATACAACAAATAAACTCTTAAAGAATTAAGGATTTCTAAGATATACAAGGATAAGAAATCCTAAGTTTAGCTTGTGCTATTACTTTGACATAGAAAATTATCTTTTGGTGTCAATTGATTTATATTGATTTTTTTTCTTCAAGTCTTTTAGCTCCTTAAATATAGAAGAAAATAGTCATTGAAAATGCATCACAATCGAGCCCTTTTGAGATGCTTCAAAAGAGATATTGGGATATTTCATCAAATTGTCAGGTTAGGTGAAAGTTAGTTTGAAAAACATTTGCTACAAAATGAATTAGTAGTTGAATTGCAACTGACTCTATGAAGAAAATAGAACTTAGGTTATCACGTGACAAAGTATGTTTGATATGAACAATGACCTACCTGTGTCACCTTGGTCCTTGCGATTTGACTGACTTAGGTTTTAATAAGCGGAAGCAGACTTATCCAAAGTCTGGTCTTTAGAGGCTGACTCCTTTAGACTCTGATCTTCGGATGATGACCTCTTTAGACGATGACTTTTTTAGAGTTTAGTCTTTAACTTCTAATCCATCATAATTTGATTTTCATATTTCTCATTGAATGTTTAGAGTCAGAATCAACACTTGAATTTAACATGAAATTTTAATCTATAGTTCTGCACATTTAACCAAACATTAGTATACCTAATTGTTCTTTAAATACTTTGTTATTATAAAAACCTAAGGGATATGAGACAAACCAATTTTGTTCCAACATGTAGTACCTGAACAACAAGAGGAACAAGACTCTAATACTAAAATTGACCACTAACCTAAAGTTTTTAAACGGAGTACATGATTATATTCTTGTATGTGACAGAGAGCATCATTCAACCAAGCCGCCATAAAGACATGGGTATGAAGACTTGGCAACCTATGCACTTCTTAGTAGTTCGGGAGACCCTTATACTTTTCGAGAGGATATATTTAGTCAAGGGAAAGATATGTGGTGCAATGGTGGATGGAATTGAGTCGTTGAATAAAAATCAGACACAGGAGCTTGTTCAACTTCCTAAGGGAAAAATGTTCATTCGTTGGAAGTCGGTGTTCAAGAGAAAATCGGAAGTAACATAAAAAGAAAGGGAAAAGTTCAAGGCATGTCTTTTAGAAAACGGGTGCTCATAATAGAAGGGGATTTATTATGATGAGATTTTCTCTCCGATCATCGGACATACTTCTATCAGAGAAGTGTTAACCTTGGTACCCATGCGAGACATGCATTTAGAGCAAATAGATGTGAAAACAACATTTCTTCATGGCAATCTATATGAGAGAATTTACATGTAGCAACCAAAGGGGTTCAATGAAACTGGACATGGCAGACTAGTTTGTAAATTGAAGAGGTCTTTGTATGGTTTAAAGCAATCTCCAGGACAATGGTATAAGCTATTTAATTCATACATGCTTAAGATTGGGAATATAAGGTGTGATTATAACTATTATGTTTATGTCAAGAGCCTTGATGATGGCTATTTTATTTTCCTATTATTGTACGTTGATGATAATATTGTTGCTAATCATTTAAATGATGTAAGTGAACTGAAAATCATGTTGAGAAAGAAGTTTTACATGAAAAACATAGGTACTACTAAGAAGATTCTTGGTATGAAAATTCATAGAGATATGAGTGCTAGACAATTATGACTCTCTCATAAAAGCAATGTTGAAAGAGTGTTAGAAAAATTTGACATGAGTAATTTGAAGGTTGTGAGTACTCTATTGATGAATCACTTTAAGATCTTATTGGATTAGTGTCCAAATGCAGATGTAGAAGCCAAGTATATATCAAAGGTCCCTTATGAAAGTGTTGTTGGTTGTTTAATGTATAATATGGTTTACACTAGACCAATTTTGGTCCAAGATATAAGTCAAGTTTGTAAGTTTATGTCCAAACCAAGAAAGCGTCATTGAGAAGAAGTCAAGTGGATTTTTAGGTTCTTTAAGGGTGCTATGAGTTATAGTATCATGTATAACAATGAATATGATGATCCTTCAGTTGTAGAATATGTTAATTCAAACTAGATTGGTGATATGTATGATATGAAGTCTACAACAGGGTATATCTTTAATTTTGCAAGAGGACCTATTTGTTGGAAATCATAGGTTTAATTAATAGTGGCCATGTCTGTGAAGTCAAGCTTCTCAAAGTGTTTTGATTAAGATAAATCAACAAGAAAGTAATATTAACAAAAAGGAAATGGTTCAAGACTCTTAGCACATGTCAAGTTTCAAATAAAATAAATCAAGTCTCGAAGAAATTATATTGGATTGATCATGATTGTTAAGGTATAAAGCATTCAACCTCTTTATATGTAGACAAGTTCTCAATGTTATCATTCATCATGCCATGTATCATCAAAATATTTTTGTGTAGTAAAACCTTGCCTTTCTACTCTTTGCTAAGGCAATTTTTGGTTCAGGTCTGCTGGTAATCGGTTACCAGGTTTCCAGTAACCGATTACCATACTCATGCGTTGCATTTTGTGGGCATTTTCAATAGGTGTAATAGATTACCCTAATCTAAGCAACCGGTTACACAATGTTATTTTTCAAAATTTTTAATGTTGGCCCAGGTGTAATTGGTTACACCATATAGGGTAACCGATTACCATGGAACCAGTGGCTGAAAAACTTTAATTTTTTTATTCAAATGATTTTCAAAAATTATTCTTGAGGCATGACATTCATTCACATTTTCACTCATTTGTAAAGGTTCCAGAGTCTATATAAACACCTATATTCATATTTTCTTACCACCTCTTTCATCTACAATTTGATTCATTTTATTCTCTTCATCTTTCAAGATTCTGAAGTGTTCTATATCAGAATTTTTGGTGAAACTTTCTGCATTTAATTTTCATTAAAAATTATCATAAGTTTCATTTCATACATACCTGAACACTTGTATATTATTAAGGGAATTGTAAGCTTAAAGGAGAAGATCAATCTAGAGATCGATATATTGTACTTTACATAGAAAACTCTTGTAAAATTCAGATTATTTGTTGTAATCCTTGTTGTCTAGGATTGTTGAAAACAAGAGAGTCACTAAAGGAGGATTGTTCTCTTAGTGTACTTAATGAAAATCCAAGAGGATTGTTCTTGGTGGTTTTTGTTGGTGTCTGTATAGAAAGACTAGGATATTATTGTATAAGTCCTAACAATAGTAAAATCTCTTACTATGTAAGGTGACTAGAGTACTTTTGAATTGTAAGGGGAACTAGGATATATCATTGTGTCTTCTATCTTTCCACATTTTACTGCTTTTATCACTTAGAAAATAAAACGGAAAAATTATAAGACTTAAGTTAAAAACCGAAAAAATATTCTAAGTACCTAATTCACCCCCCCCCCCCCCCCTCATAGGTGCAAACTCTACTTACAATTGACATCAGAGCAGGTTATAGGTAACATGTTCCTACAAGATCAAGTATGGCTTCCGCAAGTACTAATCCAGTTTCCAAATATGGTGGTAGTAGCAATAAACCCCCACTATCTTCTGGCGAATATTTTGATTTCTGGAAAATCCACATGAAGACTCATTTAGAAACACAAGGAGAAGGAATTTGGGAAACCGTCGAAAATGGTCCACATAATCCAGTTAGTGTTATTAATGGTGTTGAAACTCCAAAGGCTAAAAGTTCTTATGATAAAGATGATAAAAAGAAAGTTCTTAATTAAAAAAAAGCAACCTATATTCTTCAAAGTGCACTTAGTATGGATGAATTCTTCCGTATCTCTCAATGTAAACCGGCAAAAGAAATTTGGGATACTTTGGTGGAAACTCATGAAGGAACCACTAAAGTTAAAAGGTCAAGATTGAATACCTTGAGTCAAGAATACGAAATGTTCCGAATGCATCCCAGAGAATCTAGCGTCACGTTGCAGAAGAGATTCATGCACTTAACAAATCATTTGATTTCTCTTGGTAAGACTTTCACTAATGATGAATTGAATCTTAAAGTTCTTAGATATTTAACCAGTGAATGACAACTCAAAGTGACATCAATATCTGAGAAGAAAAGCATTTCAACTATGACGTCCACATCATTGTTCGGAAAACTCCAAGAACATGAACTTGAACTTGAAAGACTCGAAAAGCATGAAAATCAAGAAAAGAAATCCAAAGGCATCGCTCTAAAAGTTGAATCAAAAGTGAAGATGTGAGAAAATGCAAGAAATATGGGGTTTGAATTGGGTTTTCGAAAAGGAAAGCTTTTTGTAAAACTCAAACAAAGATCACAAAGATACTAACAAGAAAGAAAGACACATGATATATCTTGGTTCACTTGAAAACTATCAAGCTAATCCAGTCCATCCATCAAGGTGATTTCGCCTTTATGCACAAGGATTTAATCCACTATAATCAAATGATTACAATTTGCACTAGCAACTGCCGGTGACTAACAACAAAGACTAACTGTCTCTTCTTAAGGATTTTGACCTAACTGGTCCCTTAAGGAATTACAAACAACTATTTAAAAAATAAATGTTTACAATGAATTGCTTCTATACAAGCAGATATAAACACTATGAACATCACAAATGACTTAAAGAAAATTTGGACAATATGAATTTTTTTTTGCGTTGTGTTGTGGTTCTTCTCTATTGTTCTTATTTTTCTTCAAGTAATCAAGTCCTTATATAGCCAGTTAGAGATCTGTTGGAGGGCAAATCAAGAATATCCTTGAGTGAGCTGGAGACTTGAAAGAATGTTGTTACGCAGGGATGAAAATTGTACACAAAAGTTGTCCTTTGTACCACCAAATCATGGTAGTGGAATGGAACATTTTGATACGTAATATGTACTATTTTCCCTCGTAAACTTTGATCATATCTTCTATACATCAGAGGCTTCTGAATAGAGATGATTGAAGCATGCGTACAAGAGTTGATCACCGGGTCTTCAGAGTTGTAAGTCTTTAGAACTTGTTCACCAGAACCTTGTCTTCAGAACTTTTACCACTCAGTCTTCAGAGCCCTTGGTCTTCAAAAAATTGAGCCTTCAGATCTTCGTTCATCAGAACCTTGTCTTCAGAGTCTTCAGCACTTAGTCTTCAGAAGATAACGACTTCAAAAGATAGAAAGTCTTTAGAAGTAAAACATCAGAGTCACGCTCAGAGGCAGAAACCAATAGAACATTGCAGCAGCAACATATTGTCTTCTTAAAATCTTTTTGAATGTGAGTAGATCAAAAGCATACTTTCTTTTTTGGCGCTCAAGCGACTTTTGGTCAAACCAGATTTTCATTGTACATGGTCTCTATCAAAGTCAGAACATGTTTGTTAAAACCTCAGAATAACAAACGTTAGAGTACCAAAATTGTGCTCACACAAATACTACTTTGTTATTATCAAAACTTAGAGATAATGAGCATAACCAAATCTTGTTCTAACAAAAAGAAGAACAAGATGATGCTCCTGGAGAAGATGAGAACTCCACGCTTCTTGTGAAAAGACTTGGTAAGTTCTTTGCTAAAAATAATAAATCTTTCAATTATGCAAAAAGAAAGAAACATGTCAGGAAAAAGGAGGTATCTCCATTAACACCTGATGTCACTTGTTATGAATGTGGAAACCAAAGCCATATAAAGACGGATTGTCCGAGACTCTCTAAGAAAGGTGGCTTCAAGAATAAAAATAAGAATAAGAACAAAGAGCATACATATCATGGGAAGATAATGAGATAATTTCTTCATTAGATTCAGATAGCGACGAATATGCAAATCTAGCATTGATGGCTTCTCACCATTATAATGATGAAGAAGAGGTTAGTAATGAAATTTCCATTTAAGATAATGATGCACAAGGTTCTATAGATGAACTTCTAAATGAATGCAAAATTCTGCACAAAACAATATCAACATAAAAGAAACAAATCTCATCTCTAGAAGAGAAAATTGATACAATGGAAAAAGATTTCAACGATGAAAAACAAAAGATAATAAGTGAACAAAAACAGAATTTTGCATGCAAAAAATGTGAATCTCTTTCTTTTCAAATTGTCCAACTAAAAAGAGTTCTTGAAAGATATGAAAAAAGACAAATTGGTTTAGAGGGTGTTCTTAGTCAACAAATATGTTCTAATGATAAAAGTGGTCTTGGTTATTCAAAATTATTAAAAAAAGTTTAAGTAAAACTATCTTTGTTAAAGCTAGTGATCAATCTCCAAAAGAGAAAGTTAACAAAGCCAAAGTTGTTCATCCTTATCCTAAAAGGAAAATGTATGTTAAAAAGAAATCATATGTGTCGCTACGCAAAAAAATGACACAGAGTCGCCACCAGATTTTATTTATCCCAAGGGGGGAAAGGGAAATAGCGATAAAACCTTTGGGAAAGGAGCATGGTCATCGCAACCAAGTCTTAGTATTCGGGAGTCGGTTATGCGAGGGGAAGGTGTTAGCACCCCCGCGCATCCATCGTACTCGATGGGAACCTCCTAGGTTGTTTAGCGTGAATAGGTGTTTTTATTAAGAGTTTGCTTACTTAAGGAAAAGAGGGGTTGGTTTATTTATTTTAATGCTCGCCAAGGATTGTGGCCCTTGTGTCTACGTATCCTCACTTAAAAGAAGTGAAGAATCAGAGCTCCGTAGTTCGGAGGCTTATGAAATAGTTGTTTGTTGGTTGATTTTATACCTTGAAAAAGGGTTTTTGATTGATGCCCTAAGGCGAAAAATAGTTTGATGAGTTGATGTTATTTTTAGGTTTTTTAAGAGAAATGGCTCTTGACTAGGATTACACAAAAGGACTTTGGAAAAAGGTGAATGTTTCGAATAGCCAAATCGAGCGCCTTGTATCCAAAACATTCGGAACGAGTGTAAGAGGATTCCATTCTCATTCCTTCTTCACCACCTTAAAATCCATGGTGTACAACCCTAACCATATATTTATTTCATTTTGGGTTTTTTATGAGAAAAAAGATCACTTGATGTTGGATCAAGGTTTATTGTTCGTAAAGATATATTTGAAGCGATACAGACAAGGTCAATGGCGATGCGCAAGGCAATCGACTTACAAGGTTAAAAATGGCTCGATAAAATCGAGAGTTTGTTTTTAAAAATGGTTTTTAGAATCAAAAGTCAACAAGGACAATAGCAATATTCATACTAAAATCATACAAACATATGGGGTTAGTCGGCTAAAAAAAATCAAGACATGCAAAAAAAACGGCGAACTCCTTGAAAAAAAATTTTAAAGGTAAAAAACAGCAAAAAATAAACAAACTGGTCAGTTCGCGACGCGAAGGGTGTTTGCGCCGCGAACCCAGAAAAAGGGACATTCTGTTTTTTGCATGTTCGCGCCGCGAACATGGTTCGCACCGCGGCCTGAAGCGAAAAATGCAATATTTGCTGTTTTTTTGCTATCTTTTGTGGTTTTCTTTCCTTTTTATTGGTTCTTAAAAATGGTTTTTTAGTTCCCTTAGGAGCTCACACAATACACCCAGCACAAACACACTTAACAAATGATAATAAATGGCAAGTGTAGAAATATAAAGAGAGAAAAAGTTTGAAATGGATACCCAAGAGCTTCCTACTTCTTTGTTAAGCTTCCACTGGTTTGGTTGTGTGTTTTCTTCCTTCTTCCTTTTATGCTTTGAAGGTGCTTCTCCTCAAAGGTTCTCTATGGGTTTCTATGGAACTCTCTCGATTTTTTGCTGGTTTTCTTTCTCACTCTTTTTTCTGGTTTTCTCTCTAAAGTTCCTTGCTCTCTTTCTATATTTTTTCTCAATGTCTAGTGGATGTTGAGTGTGTAAAGAGTGATTCCCTTGTTTACAGCCCCTTCCATTCTTATCTTATTTTTCTAGGGTTTTCCCTTCTCCCCAAACATCTGATTTTTTCATGGGGTAATGTCTCCTACCACCTTTTCTCATGTCACTCTCATTCTTTCCATTTTCATGCAAGCTCCTATGTTGTATTTTTGCTGCACTACTCTATATTGTTGTCATTTTTCTGCTGCACTTTGTATCTTGCACCCCTTTTGTTGGCTTGTGTTTTGACAGCTCTTGTGGTCAACGCTACTACCCTTTTGACAGCATTTTGAAATTCTGATATTTAGATGCATTATCATATGCTATTCCCTTGGTCTTGTGACATGTATATTTTATGACATGAGGCAACTTGTTACTTCTTGCATGGGGCTGTTTTGGATTACCTTCATATTGCCCATTAATAAGCATGCATAATCTTGATCAGAGCATGAAATTAATTATAAGCTTGGATTAAGAGTAGGAGTAGCTTAATTTTCTAAGCATTGCCAAGAACTTGAAACTTTGTAACAAATGTGACACTTTTGCAAATATCCTGAAATTTCTCTTTGTAATATTCTTGAATCTAGTCTTGAATTCATGAATCTTGGACTTTGAATGATGGATTCTCTTATGCCATTATATAAAGTCTTGAATTATGCACTTGTGATCTTGACTCATGCTTTGCAAGTTTGAACTCCACTTTGACCAAGAATTGGATGAAACAAACTTGAATTTGGAATTGCATTTCATGTTCATTATGAATATTTATCTTGAATATCCTAACATTTTTCAAGTAACTTCTTCTTGAAGTAATCTACATGAATAAACTTTCCAACTTAGATCAAACCTTATGTGATGAGCCGTTTCTTCCATGTAATCCAAGATAGACGAGTTATCTCATTTGAAATGGAAAATAACAAATCGACCCAATCCGTACCCACATGCTCAATATGCAATAGAACGATGTATGATATGGCGAATGTAGGGTATAAAGGCTAAAGGCGAAAAATGAGGGTGTGACAATATGTTCCTAGGTATAAAAGTAATTTTGTTTCTACATGTTTTTATTGTGGTATAGTTGGTCATACACCTAATGCTTGCTATGTTAAAGTCTTTAGTGTGGCAAGTGAGAATTATGTGTGGGTAAAGAAAGGTAATGATTATAGAGGAACCAAGGCAATTTGGGTACCTAACAAAACATAATTTATTTTGTAGGTATGCTTGATGACCACTTATATATTATGGTATCTTGATAGTGGTTGTTCGAAGCATATGACGGGACATATTAGAAAATTTTCAGATCTAGTGGTTGTTAGAACACCACCTTTCACATCCATTGAGGATGTTCATTATGTTGAAGGACTAAAGCAAAATCTTTTAAGTATTAGCCAACTTTGTGACAAAGACTTCAAGATCAAGTTCACCAAGGATGAATAATTTATTGAAGGTGAAGTCACACATGAGGTAAAACTCAAAGGTACAAGAATCAATAATATATTTATGAGTTCTCTAGATGATCTATCTTTGAAAGTAAAATTTCTAATGGTAAGTAACAATGATTCATGGATTTGGCATAAAAAAGTTGCTCATATTCATATGGAACATTTAAATAAACTAGCCAAGCATAATCTTGTCATTAGATTGCCTAAGATAAAGTTTGTCAAATATAGATTATGTGATGCATGCCAAAAGGGAAAACAAATAAAATCAACTTTCAAACCTAAGAATGTGGTGTCGACTTCAAGGTCACTACAATTGTTGCATATGGACTTATTTGGTCCACTAAGAACAAGAAGATTTAGAGTTAATGTATATGCATTAGTTATTATTGATGATTTTTCTAGATTTTGTTGGACATTCTTTTTAGTGCAAAAAAGTGATGCATTCAAGAAGTATGCGAAGCAAATTCAAAATGAAAAATCTCTAAAGATTGCCTCCATAAGAAGTGATCATGGTGGAGAATTCCATAATGCTTCCTTTGAATATTTTTATGAAGAATATGGAATCCTACATAAATTTTCAGCACCAAGAACTCCTCAACAAAACAGAGTGGTGGAAAGGAAAAATAGGTCTCTTGTTGAACTTGCGAGGACTTTGCTTAGTGATTCAAATATTCCAAAATACTTTTGGGCAGATGCGGTAAGCACAACATGCCACGTAAGTAATAGAGTTATTATTATACCTGTTTTAAAAAAAAAAAACCTGTGAACTTTTTAAAGATAGGAAACCAAATATTTCTCATTTTCACATTTTTGGTTGTAAATGTTTTATCCTAAACAACGACAAAGATAATCCCGTTAAGTTCGATGAAGGAATTTTTCTAGGATATTCTCTTACTAGTAAATCATATAGAATATATAACAAAAGAACTTTAACAATTGAAGAATCTAGGCGTGTGTCATTTGATGAATCTAACCCCTCCAAGGAGGAAATTATTTTGTGATATGATGATGATGATTTTATAGATGTCCCTAAGGAAGATACTCTAATAGAAAACAATGACAATCAACTGAAACATCAAGAGAAACCAATTCAATAAGAATAAAATGATAATGGTCTACCTAAGGAATAGAGAACCCATCAGGATCATTCGATTGATAAATTCATTGGTGATATAAGTCAAGGCGTTGCAACAAGATTGAATCTTAAAGATGCATGTCTCAACATGGTGTTTGTCTCATAATTTGAACCTTTTAAAGTCAAAGATGCCCTACATGATGAGCAATGGATTCTAGCCATGCAAGAAGAACTTAATCAGTTTGAAAGAAATCAGGTTTGAAATTTAGTTCCTAGACCAAAAGGTAAACATATTATAAGAACTAAATGGATCTTTAAACATAAGCTAGATGAAAATGGTATCATTATTAGGAATAAGGAAAGATTAGTAGCCCAAGGCTATAATCAAGAGGAAGGTATAGATTTTGAGGAAACTTTTGCCCATGTTGCTAGACTATAAGCAATTAGATTATTGTCAGCATATGCTTGTTCTTTAAATTTTCAGTTGTACCAGTTGGACGTTAAAAGTGCATTCCTAAATGGATACATACTTGAAGAAGTTTATATAAGTCAACCTCCAATA
Organism: Lathyrus sativus; assembly: GCA_963859935.3. NCBI lineage: Eukaryota > Viridiplantae > Streptophyta > Magnoliopsida > Fabales > Fabaceae > Lathyrus > Lathyrus sativus. The sequence continues at coordinate 540,974,076 of OZ012739.1, read as the reverse complement.
TTTAAAGACTTCAAACATCCTAATCATGTGTACAGACTCAAAAAGGCCTTGCACAGATTGAAGCAAGCACCAATGATGTGGTATGATAGGTTAAGTAATTTTTTTTTGTGAACACGGATTCGAAAAAGGTAAAATTGATACTACTCTTTTTATTAAGAGAATTAACCATCATACTATCTTAGTGCAAGTCTATATAGATAACATCATATTTGGATTAACAAATGAATCCTTATGTGAAGAATTCTCATCAATTATACAAGGAGAATTTGAGATGTCCATGATGGGTAAGTTTAACTACTTCCTTGGGTTGGAAATTAAAAAAACAAAGAATGTGATATTCATCAATCAATCTAAGTATTGGAAAGAGCTTCTCAAAATATTCGACATGGACAATTGCAAGGCTATGGCTACTCCTGTGAGATCTGGAACTTACATTGATCAAGATGAAGTAGGTGTTTCAATTGATGTCACAAAGTATCAAGGTATGATAGGATCATTATTATATTTGACGGCAAGTTGTCTTGACATAATGTTCAGTTTGTGTCTTTGTGCGCGGTTTCAAGTCAATCCGAAGAAATCACATCTCGCCTCTGTGAAAAGAATCATGAAGTATCTCAAGGGAACAACGAACACCGGCTTATGGTATCCTAAAGGTAGTGTATGTAACTTGATTGAAATTTCTAACTCAAATTATGCAGGATGTAAAATAGATAGAAAAGGCACAAGCGAAACATGTCATATTCTTATAAACACTCTTGTATCGTGGTCCTACGAAAAGCAAGCTTGTGTGGCTCTCAGTATGGATGAAGAACAATATATTGCTACAGAAAGTTGTTGTGCTCAAATTCTTTGGTTGAAACAACAATTTAACGATTACGACTTGAACTTTGGATGCATTCCGTTAAAGTGTGACAACACAAGTGCAATAAACATTACTAAAAATCCAGTCATGCACTTGAGGACAAAATATATAGACATTCAACATCATTTTCTCCGTGATCATGTGCTTAAAGGCGATGTTGAAGTCTCATTCGTGGATACTTATAATCAATTAGCAGACATATTCACAAAACCTCTCACAAAGGAATCATTTTACAAAATTCGGAGAGAGCTTGGCATTTTAGATGAATGTGGCATTTGATTCTTCAAAATATATTCATTATAATCGGTAGTGACTCAAAGGAATATTCAAATTTTCATTTTTGAAACTTACTCAAAATTTCATGTATGTGATTTTTACATAAAATTTAAGAATATTCAATTTTTATGTCTTTATAAATGTTTTTATGACATGTATGGATTATACAAAGTTGCCTTATTATATTTTATAACATGTCAAATTGGTAGAGTGAAAATTCCTTGCCCGCTGTAAGTTATGGAGCTATTATTTTTTTTATGTGTGGTAATCAATTACCCCTATTTTGGTAACATGTTACATGCCTGATCGTTTTCCTTCTTTCAGCATTATGTGAGAAGGTAATCAGTTACGCCTTTTTAGGTAACCGATTACCACTGCACGTTTTTGTCAATTTATTTAGTTTAAATTCACACAAAAAAGTATTATCTTTTTGTCTTACATGTATAAGTGCTTATGTGTATTTAGTCATTTTATTAGTCAAATAACCTTTACTTTCCAACATTTTTCTTGGAACTCTTCTTGTATTCACACTATTCACCTCTCATTTAACACATTCATCTATCATCCATTCAAACTTCTACATTCCCCATTCAATCTCCATCAATTCCAAAACACCCAAATAAATACCCATTCTTCAAAACTCTCTTTATAAACCTTTTTCTTCTTAAAACAAACATCATACAAACCATTCTCTCAACAAATCCAAAAACCCTATTTCTAACCCTAACTCTCAAAAACCTTAAAGCTCCATCAATGGCTCCAATAAGAAAAGATAAGGGCAAATCTAAGGTTGGAGAAGAAAGCTCTCAACACCAAACAGAAGGTGACAATGGTGTTTCAGCTCCATCTCTTAAGACAAGGAGGCCAACCTTTTATATCAAAAATAAATCTTTGTTACCTATAAATTATGGTAATCTCTCTACATTTCCTGAGCATAGCTTTAATTTTTCGGATCTGTTTAAGTATTAAAAATAGAAGAATTTGTTTCTGACTCTGGATATTTTTATCCTGACTTGGTTAAAGACTTTTATACAAATCTGACTATTACTACTGATGATGTGATGTTCTATAAAGTTAAGAATAAGGACATACATCTGACCTTAGAGGATGTTGGTAAGTGTCTAAAAGTTCCACATACAGGTCAGGCCATTAGTCATGGTTATACTCCTGAATAGGCAGGGTGCAGTAAGATGGATTATTTTTTTAGGATTGCTCGTGTTCAATAACAGGAATTTTTTAATAAGAAAAATCCCGCTTCATCTTGCTTGATTATTTTTGCCAAAAATATGATTGTGAGTTATCGTATGTTGCACTATTTGATAGCTTATGTGTTAATGCCAATTCATATATGCTTTCAAAAACAAGATCAAGATGAATTAGGCTTACACCATCATTCACCACATGCAACACCTTCAAGGAATAAGTGGTGGATTACCCTATGTTAGGGTAATTACCAAGTTATTGGAATATTTTGATATATATTTGAAAAGGGAACTTAAGAAGAAAATGAGTCCAAAGGAAATTGAAATTAATTCGGGAACCGCTCTTAGGAACACCGACATCATTGTTGACAATAATGACATCTTCAAGTACAAAGATGATCCTACTACAAATGCTCCTCCACCAACTTTGGAAGGAGGATATACAAATGAGGCTATGTACAAACATCTGTTACAAACCCAAAACTAAGAAGAAAGTGAGGAGGAGGAGGAGGAAGAAGAAGAAGAAGATGTGGAGATGTCAGAAAGTGATTAAGTTGTTTTGTGTCTCTCTTTATATTATGTTGTTTCTATGTTCCTTTTTAAGTTTAAGTGTATGGTATTATTAGATTTATTTATAGTTTATGTTTAGACTTGTATTGTATGGCTTTAAGTTATGTGTTACCATTTCACCTTGTTTATGTTAAGACATTATATGTCTATGAAGTATGTTTATTGCTTTTTATCATGTGTTCCATTTCTTACAATAAGCTATATCAATGTTATATGAAGTATACTATGTTTTATTTTTCATACAACTTGTGACTTTAAAGTGTTAAGTCTTTCCAATCTTTTTTGTTAATGACAAAGGGGGAGAATATACTATATATAGTTATATGTGTTTTTCTATAACAAAAGCTAGCAAAGTCTTTTAACTGCTCTCAAACATGGATCAAGGGGGAGTTAGATCAAGGGGGAGTTTCAAGTGTTAGAGAAAGCAAAATTGGACCAAATTTTCAAGAAAGAGTTGTCATCATCAAAAATTGGGAGATTGAGAAGTCAAGCTTCTCAAAGTGTTTTGATGAAGACAAATAAACAAGCAAGTAAGATTGACAAAAAGGAAATGGTTCAACACTCTTAGCACAAGTCAAGTTTCATATAAAATAAATCAAGTCTTAAAGAAATTATATTGGACTGATCATGATTGTTAAGGTATAAAGCATTCAACCTCTCTATATGTATGCAAATGCTCAATGAACTATAATTGAAGAAGGAGTCAACATAATATCAAGAGAGACACAAATGATTGGACAAGAAAGCCAAAGAAATGAAGAGGAATCAACATGTTTATTGTGCAAACACCAACGAGGTGAAAGCGAATGCTCACTGTGCGAGATCATGGCGAAGCCCTAGCGAACTATCTCAGATTAGAGGCAATAGGAAAATGGCCCAAAGTTCATTGGGCGAAGCTGTAGCGAAGCATTTCGCTGTGTGAAGAAGTGCTTGCATGGAAAACTCAGATATTTTCCAGGGGCGGTTTAACTGTTTAGATGCACTTAAAGTGCCTAAACATGGACCTCGCTGGGCGAAGAAGGTGTTCGCTAGGCGAACATGACAGATTTTTGTTTTACTATATATGTACTTTTCTTGCATTTTAGAACAAGAACTTTTGTATAACTTTTGTAACTTATATTTTTGAGATCAGAACTTCATCTCTCTTCATTCCAAGTATATTCTAGAAAGAGAAACACAAACACTAAAAGGGAGAAGATAAGAGATTCCATTTCTTGTTGGGTTTGGATGTAATCTTTTGATACCTTATGTATTTCATCTAATATGTGTTTGTGAACTCGTTTTGATTCAATATTGATGTTGTCTTTGATTTGTTATTTGTGGGTCTCGACAAAACCTATTTCAAATTTTAGATCTTAGATATTCATCTATCAATGAGCAAACTTTTGACATAGCCTTGTAAGTAGATATTCACTTGTATCTTCTATTTTATTGTGTTGATTAGTAGCATGAGTAGCATAAGTAGGATCAATACGGTATTGTGAGGATGCATGATAATAGAGATGAAGAACTATGTTCACATACATTTAGAAAATTAGTTGAATGCATGTTAAAAAGGGTTAAGCGTATGTACGTATTCTGATCATGGAGTTTTATGTAAATCAATCACGAAGTTGATATGGATGTCATCTTTTTTTACCTATTTATCTTTGATTTGAATCATTATAGAATTATACTCTTCATATCTGGATCTAGGATGACTATATGTAAGTTCTAGACTCTAGACATAGATTTAGGCTTAACATTTGCTTGAGTATCAGTTCTTAATGCTCTGTGTTATTGAGTTGTATGAGACATCACCAATGAGAAAATACGGTTGTTCTCTCGATGTTTCGTTAGGCATAACCTCTGTTGTGGGTGATACGTGAGGATATCAGACGAATGATTGATTTATGTTTAACTGGTTAGAAGAATGCATGTGTTATCAATTGATGAGATCCAATCCGACCAAGGTTCTGTATATATTTTAAGTCTTTACTTTATATTTTCTGTCTTTATATTTTTCGCTTTTATATATTGTTCCTTGAGTCTTTCAACCATTTTGTAACCATAAGCTTAGAAATATAGAGACCGTTGAACGACGTTCTTTCCCTCGCACCGATCCCTATGGAGACGATATAAATTCTGGAGGGAATCCTTCCAAATCTAAATTTTTGCTTCTTGGCACTTTAATACAGTTCGAACAAAATGGCACCATTGTCGGGGATTGGTGTTTATATATTGAAGTGCATTGCAATAGTTTGTATATTTTAAAGCTTTCTAAAGTTGTTTATATTGTATATATACATGTTTACTTTTATGTTTTCTCAAGTGTTAATTAGGGAGGAATGATGAGAACTTCTTCTAGATTGGTTTCTATTTGTATAAAATTATCCAATGAAGATTCTCTCAAGTTTGGATGGTGATGGTAGGATATTGAACATGTGAATGAAAATAAGGTAAATTGAACCGCTTTATAGAATGTTAGAATGATTTAAGAATTTTGTGCTTTGTGCACATGTTTCATATTGCAACTTGTTTGAATGCTTGCTTCACTTAGGTCCAAAAGTCACAAATTGTGAGAAATCTCCATTGTTTACTATATGGGAGGATGACTGATAAAATTTGTTTAATTCGTCTAATTCATGCTTTATCTTTTGATTATTGTGATTTTGTGGAAGCATTAGAAATGATCAAGGCATTTGTTTATATTGAGCACAACTGTATCCAAAAAGTAACTTACCCGTGAGTAGTGAGAATTTGTTAATCCCTTTGAGCCTAAACAATTTAAATCTTATTTTAGTGATGAACTTGGTTTATGTACATAATTTGAAAGTCTAGTTCATCATTGAATTTTGTGAGATTCTAAAAAAAAATTCTTGAACCTTTGAACATTGTTTAAATTGATTTCCTTGCAAAAAAAAATAAAGGAGCATTTACTTGAGGTTTGGTCAAATTCAAGTTGGGGAGAATGAAAAGGAAAATGGTAGGCTACTAAAAATTTTGAAAATTTTCAAGAAAGCATTGAAAAAAAGTGTGAATATGAATGTGAAAAAAATAAAAGAAAAAGAATGCTTGTTTGAAGGAGAAAAATAGTGAATAAAATAATTATGTAAAAGGAAGTTTGAGAAGGTTTGCAATAGAGGAAAGAAAGTGGTGAATGGAGTTGGAATGTGTAAATACCATGTATAGTGAATGTCTCTTTTGCATTGGCAACTGTGATTTAATTGCCTTTAGAAATGATCCTTTGTTGTGAACCTGACCAAGCTACAACCTTAAAATCCCCTAGTGGTCTATTGCTTCCATGTTTTCATTTTTGATTGATTAGATGAATGTATGAATTGAATTCTTATTTGCATTGTTGTCAAGTGAGTGAAATTGCCCCGTGGTTGCAAACACGTTAATTTCTTCATTCTTATTTTGAAGAGGAGTATTAGAGTGATTCAAACATGAGAATTTAGTTGTTATTTGAGACATTGAATGATATTTGTTTGAGAACTAAATTCTTTGTCATTGTTGAATTCTATTGAGTGGTGAACATTGTTTGTGCGCATTCTCGTACCTGACTAAATCCTCTTGTTTGAGCAAATCTCTCTTGTTTGAATTTGAACGGTTAGTCCTTTCTTAGTTGAATTTTATGCTTGAGAAAATCCTCTTGTTTTCATGAGGGGCATACTTTGTTTAAGGACAAGCAAAAATCTAGTTGGGGAGAGTTTGTTAAGTGCAAATTTTGACTTAAATTGAATCACCTTTCTTGGCATTTTTCAAATCAGTTCTTATGTTGTAATAGATTTATTTCTTGTTCTTGTGTGATTCTTTAATTATATTGCAAATACCTTCGGATTTGTTAATGTGTGTGTTATTGTGCAGAATATATGCATAAAAGATCATTGATTAAGACACAAATGATAGGACAAAGAAGTCAAAGAAATAAAGAGGAATAAACATACTTGTTATGCAAACGCCAGCGAGGTGAAAGCGAATGCTCGCTGTCTGAGAACCTAGCGAAGCCCCAACGAACCATCTCAGATTAGAGGCAGTAGGAAAAAGGCCCAAAGTTCGCTGGGCAAAGTTGTAGTGAAGTTGTTGGCTATGCGAATAAGTGTTCGCACTGCAAACTCAAATATTTTCCAGGAGCAATTTAACTGTTTAGAGGCACTTGAAGTGCCTAAACATGGACCTCGCTAGGTGAATTATAGGTGTTCGCTATGCGAACATGACATATTTTTCTTTTACTATATAAGTATTTTTTCTTGCTTTTTAGAATAAAAACTTTTGTATAACTTTTGTAACTTGTACTTTTGAGATCATAACTTCATCTCTCTTCATTCCAAGTATATTCTAGAGAGAGAAACACAAACACTAAGAGGGAGAAGGTAAGAGCTCCGATTTTTTGTTGGGTTTGGATGTAATCTTTTGATACCTTATGTATTTCATCTAATCTGTGTTTGTGAACTAGTTTTGATTCAGTATTAATGTTGTCTTTGATTTCTTATTTGTGGATCTTGACAAAACCTTTTTCAAATCTTAGATCTTAGATATTCATCTATTAATAAGAAAACTTTTGACATAGTCTTGTAAGTTGATATTCACTTGTATCTTCTATTTTATTGTGTTAAATAGTAGCATGAATAAGATCAATACGGTATTATGAGGATGCGTGATAATAGAGATGAAGGACTTTTCACATATATTTGGCAAGATAGTTAAATTCATGTTAAAAAGGGCTAAGCGTATGTATGTATTCTAACCATGGTGTTTTATGTAAATCAATCATGAAGTTGATATGGATGTCATCCTTATTTACCTGTTTATCTTTGATTTGAACTGTTATAGAAATATACTCTTTAGATCTGGATCTAGGATGATTATCTGTTAGGCTCTAGTCTCTAGACATAAATTTAGGCTTAACATTTGCTTGAGTATCAGTTCTTAATACTCTGTGTTGTTGAGTTGTGTGAGACATCACCAATGAGAAAATACGGTTGTTCTCTCGATGTTACATTAGACATAACCTCTGTTGTGAATGATACGTGAGGATATCATACGAATGATTAATTTGTGTTTAATTGGTTAGAAGAATGCATGTGTTATCAATTGATGAGATCCAATCCTAACAAGGCTTCATTTATCTTTTAAGTCTTTACTTTATATTTTCCGCTTTTATCTATTGTACCTTTAATCTTTCACCATTTTGTAACCATAAGCTTAGAAATGTAGAGACCATTGAACCACATTCTTTCCCTCACACTGATCCCTATGGAGATGATATAAATCCCTGAGGAAATCCTTCCAAATCTAAATTTTTGCTTCTTTCTGCTTTACTGTAGTTCGAACAAGGTGTCTAAAGGCTATATAAACACCAATCTTTGGATTTTATTACCACGTCTTTCATCTACAATTTAATTCATTTTATTCTCTTCATGTTTCAAAATTCTTAAGTGTTATATATCATAATTTTTGGTGAAACTTTCTGCATTTAATTTTCATTGAAAATTATTGTAAGTTTCATTTCATACATACTTGAACACTTGTATATCATTAAGGTAATTGTATGCTTGAAGGAGAAGATTGACAAATAGATTGATACATTGTACTTTGCATATAAAACTCTTGTAAAATTCAGATTATTTGTTTTAATCCTTGTTGTCCAGGATTGTTGGAACAACAGAGTTATTAAGGGAAGATTTTTCTTTTAGTGTACTTAGTGAAAATCCAAGACAATTGTTTTTTGTGGCTTTTGTTATTGTTTGTATAGAAAGACTATGATAGTCTTGTATAAGTCATAACAATAGTAAAACCTCTTACTGCGTAAGAAGAGTGGAGTACTCTCGGATTGTGAAAGGAACCAGGATATATCATTTTGTCTTTTATCTTTCTGCATTTTACAACTTTCATCACTTAGAAACTAAAATGGAAAAATTATAAGACTTAAGTTAAAAATCGGAAAAAAAATATTCTAAGTACTTAATTCCTCCACCCCTCCTCCCCCCGCTCTTAGGTGCAAACTTTACTTACAATATTGACAACTAAAGCAGAGTAGGCATGCAAAGCTGTCAAATACATACATTTTCAGGTCACTCTTTTCTCACTAAACACTTGGATACTTCAAGCTTATGGAATTTGTGTAAAATTGTGGACCATTAAAACTACAAGTGAACATTAATTATATACTAGTCCTAACATAAACTGTCTATAATGGTTGACTCAGCAAATTACGCCACGTATCTGTCTCCATGAAATCTTCGCTCTCGACAAGCTTCCACATGTTCTCGAATAACTGCTTAATCTTATCCACTTGTGCTTCATTCAACTTCGTGGAGAGTAACATCACTTTGGAAACTCCAAATTTCAGTAAGTCCAAAACTTACGTATCCCCAGTCTTTAACAAATTACTTGAATGCTCGACCAAGACCACCTATTGTCCTTTGACAAGACCAACTTTCCAAAAAAAAAAAGGAAATTTTGATTCTATAGTCGTAATTGACCACTTCAACCTGGGAAAAATCCAAATCATTAAACAATCTTAAAAAATTTCCAAATCTTGACAATCACGGCTTGTGTCAAAAATTTGAGCGAATAAACTTTCCCCCGAAATGTCATGTTTCGACTTCCTTTTTAATCAGAAGGAGAAAAGTGGCATTTTTTGAAATGATTTTCGACACTGTTCAAACCCTTTCACTAACATCAGTGTCATAATTACAACTTTAATGCAAGTCGTCATTTCCAATGAATTTCTCAAAATATCTCATTATTACTCCTATTACATAGGAGATCATGGGTTTGCACAATTATTAACTTCAAATTACCCCCACTCCTTGAGAAAACGAAATGCCTTAGCTTTTACACGCGTTTACCATGTATCAATCATCTTGAGGGAAACCGATTCTATAAATACCAACTTCAAACCTTTTCCAATATTCCTTGCTCCAAAGTCAAAATCATTCATGCAAGGAAAACCCCATTTTCTTTCCTCTTGCATTCAGGATTTCTTCTAACCTCAAACATGGCAACTTCTACCTCAAATCTCAAGGAAAATAATTGCAAAAACCCTTTGGCGTTTGCTCTATTGGGAAAGTCAGAGTCAACATAGTTCGGCAAACTATGGGTGAAAGGGGGAAGGTTGCTCACCAAGACATCGCGTATTGTGCCTACGCACTTTCATCTAGTATGAAAGATCAAAGCAAACGTAGTTCGGGCTAACACAAAACCACATGTTAATTAAGTGTGTGAGTTGTAATGCGCCTAAGAGGGGGGGGGGGGTGAATTAGGTTCTTTGAAATTTTTTGGTTTTAAGAGGACTATGTTACTTTCTTTTTAATGAAGTGATGATTTGAAAGCTTGTAAAGGCAGAAAGTAAAAGAGACACAGAGAGTTATAGTGGTTCCCCTCAAACCTCGAGGGTAGTCCACTCCCCTTTCAAACATGAAAGAGATTTCACTATAATTAGGATCAATGTACAATTTGTTCTAACCTATAGGAGATCAAATGTTCTTAAAACACCTTTAAGATCTAAACACTAAGTGCAATGAGACCAATCCTCTCTAATGCACACACTTGCTTTCAACAATCCTGAACAGCAAGGGGAAACTAAAATACAATTCTGAGTTTTGTAAGATTTGTAACAATGTATAATTGGTAATCAATGCTGAGATTGAATCTTCTCTTTCAATGGAATTTTCACAAGTATCTAAGACTTATTGCTCAAGAATTTTCTTTTCAAAAGATATGAAATTGATGCAGAAAATTATTTGTGAAAATAGTTTAAAGAAAAAGTTCAAGAAATTTTGATTGAAAGAGATTGTAAAGAATTGATGTAAAAGTTGGTTATTTTTGAATTTGAAAAGCTAGGTATTTATATGACATACATATCTCTTGATGAAATCATGCAAATCTTCAGAAAAAATTGATGAACAATTTTTATGTTTCAAAGGAAACATTTAACAGACATTTGAATGAAGAGATGCAATTTTTCAGGATGAATTTTCAAAAATGATCAGTGAGCAATCGATTGCACTAAGGCAGCAATCGATTGCACTTCAAAACAGAAGTGAAAACTGAGAATTTTTTAAGCATGCAATCGATTGCACTAAGACAGCAATCAGTTGCTCTTCAAAACAAAATCAAACATAGTTAAAAATTTGATCATGCAATCGATTGCTCCAAGAATGCAATCGATTGCACTTTGAAAAACTTAGAAAAATTTTGTTTTCAAAAGCTTGTGAGAGTGCAACAAGTCATGAAAATTGTTTTAAAAGCTTTGAGCAATTAGGACTTAAATACTTAATGGATATTCTCATTATACCTTAAGATGAAAACATCTTCAAAGTTGTATCTTTGTCCTGATGCTTGATGGTTGATCATCTTTGCCTTCTTGAGTGATTTGTCTTCATCAAAACAAATGTTGATCTCTGAGGATCTTGATTTCACATTCTCCCCCTTTTTGATGATGACAAAGCATTCTTCTTTTGTTGTGATGTTTTCTTTCTGGTACGCTTTTCTTCCCCTCAATGTATGACTTGTTGAGAGTTTCTGAGTTTGTATTGAGGTTCGAGATAGTCTTGAATTTTGAAACTTTGTACCTTTAAGGAAATATAATAAACAAGAAAAGAGAGTAAGATCCTTCTCCCCCTTTTGACATTATCAAAAAGAAGGGAAAGATGGATTAAGGCAATAATATATGAAAATAACGGACAAGCTTGATCATAAATTAAATTTAAAAAAGTACAATAATGCTGGAAAGTTCAAAATTCCAAAATAACAGAAATAAATGACAACAATAAAAACAGAAAAACAGTCATTTCTAAGATAGATCCATGTTTGGGTCAAAGCTTGGTTGGTTGGAAAAAGTTGTCTAGAGAGGTGTTGGACGAGTAGGAGGAACATCCGGGTTTGAAGGATCGTACGGCGGGATGTAAAGGTGAGAGTACAGGTAGGATAATTGTTGGTTCACGTTCTCTTGAAAGTTGTTGATCTGAGCATTGGTGGACTCTTGAATAGTAGTGTATTGAGCATTGATGGAATTGTTTAGATTCCCAAATTGTTGAGTCATGTAGTCCATTAACTGTTGATTGCTCGGACCACTTCCGGACGGAACAGGAACATCTTCATCATCTTCATCCTCTTGTTTATCAAAATCAGCCACACCTTTGCCAAGGTAAATGATTGTCTTGGTATCTGGGTTGTATTTGACACCCATTCGAGAATCCACATTATTGATTGAAATCTTGTTGATATTGGAATCCATGAGATACTTATCAAATCCTTCAAAATCTACTTAATGATGTTCCAGGATCTTTGTAATGAACCAAGCATATGGCAGAAACTTGGATTTTTTTATTTATTCCACGCATGTGAGTTAAGATCATATGTGCCCAATTTATCTGAATATTATTCTTAACAGTATATAGCATCTGCATTTCTAGATCAGTTATGAGACAATGATTTCCACTCCTGGGAAACATTATGTAAGCCATGAAGTAATTAAATAAACGGTCATCAATGTTGAATATACCTGCCGACCATGAATTGCGAGATGGTTCCAAGCCGCCTAAGGATCAGACCCTTTTTGGATGGTATTCGGCTTCAGACATTCTACTAAGGCTCCAATAGAACTGTATCTTGTCATATGCTTTCCTGACTTCTTCGTGATCTTCCAGAGATCTTGCAGCAGGCACTGGAATGTTTAGAATCCAACCAAGTGTCTTTGAGAAGAGCGGGATCCTTTTACTTTGAACGTATGTCACTAGCTTTCCTTCTTCTTTTTGTAGGTTGCAGTAGAACAGTCTTACCAAATCCGGATAATATGGTCCAGATGAGGAAATTACTGGTTCCAACCCACATGCAATCAGGGTTTCTTGGAAGGAGAAGCATTATTTAGGAAAGGATGAAAGGATACCGTACTTTGGGGTCTGCACAACCTTCTTTTGGAAATACTTGATGAATTTATCCCGTTGTTCATTATCCAAATGTTGAAGAACAAGTGGAGTTTCGGAAGATGCGGAGGCTGGACCTTTGCCTTTGTCTTGTGCAGAAATCTTCCTATTTGCTCGTGAAGCCATTGAAAAAGATGAGAGAATGAGAGCTAGGGTTTATGAGAGAGTTTTGTGGGGAGTTTTGGTAATTGAGAGAGATGGTAGAAGTAGGTTATGAGAGATGATATTTATAATGGTTGAAAGAAATAGGATTAAATGTGGGATATGAGTAGTTGAAGGTATTTAAGATTTTGGGAATATGAGATTTTATGGTCAAATCTTGAGACTGAGGCTAAGAAGTAATGACTAATCATAGGTAGGTCAAAAAGTTTATTGAGGGTAGTTGGAAGGTTTAAGGATTCATGGATCTATTAAATAGAAACAGAAAAAACAGTTTTTCAGTAGGTGCAGTCGATTTCTGTCATGGTGCAATCGATTGCTCCATCAAACACAAATGAATTTTGGCAAAAGCTACAGAGTGCAATCGATTGTTGTAAGTGTGCAATCGATTGCTTGCTTTAAAAAATTAAAATAAATTTAAAACTTACAGTGAGCAATCAATTGTTGCAGGGGTGCAATCGATTGCTTGCAGTGAAATTTTGAGAAAGACTCATCCAATATTCCAAGTTCCCTTCATATTTTGTAGAAAGACTCCTTCGCCAAAGGTTTTGTGAAGATATCGACAAGTTGATTATGAGTATCTACGAATGTTATCTTGACATCTCCTTGAAGTACATGATCTCGTAGAAAGTGATGTCGTATGTCAATGTGCTTGGTCCTTGAGTGCATGATTGGATTTTTTGTTATGTTGATTGCACTGGTGTTGTCACAGCGAAGAGGAATGTTGCCTAGGTCGAGTCTGTAGTCACGAAGTTGTTGCTTGAGCCAAAGTATCTACGCGCAGCAACTTCCTGCTGCTATGTACTCAGCTTCAGCCGTACTAAGTGCTACACATGCTTGTTTCTTGCATGCCCATGAGACTAGTGCATTTCAAAAGATGTGATAGGTTCCACTTGTGCTTTTTCTATCACTTTTACAGTCTGCATAATCCGCGTCAGAATATCCAATTAAATTGCATATACTACCTTTAGGATACCATAAGCTGACATTTGTTGTTCCTTTGAGATACTTCATGATCCGCTTGACTGCCATCAGGTGAGACTCCTTTGGATTTGCTTAAAAGCGAGCACAGAGACAGACGCTAAACATAATGTCAGGGCGACTTGCTGTCAAGTATAGTAGTGAACCAATCATACCTCTATATTTTGTGATATCAACCGATATACCAGATTCATTTTGATCTACATATGTACCAGATCCCATAGGTGTAGATAAAGTCTTGCAATTGTCCATATCAAACTTCTTCAGTAATTCTTTGCAATACTTCGGTTGATTAATAAAGATCCTATTCTCAAGTTACTTGATCTGAAGTCCAAGAAAGTAGTTCATTTTTCCCATCATAGACATTTCGAATTCTCCTTGCATCATAGATGAGAATTCTTCGCATAGCTTGGTGTTGGTTTAACCGAAGATTATGTCGTCAACGTACACTTGTACCAAGAGAGTATCTTATTTTATTTTCTTGATGAACAAAGTTTTATCTACCTTTCCCTTTACAAAGCCTTTGTCACATAAGAAATTGCTGAGTCGATCGTACCATGCTCTTGGTGCTTGTTTCAATCCATAGAGAGCTTTCTTTAGTTTGAAGACATGAGATGGATATTTGTAATCTTCAAAACCAAGGGGTTGCTTGACATACACTTCTTCATTTATGAATCCATTCAAGAATGCGCTCTTCACGTCCATTTGGAAAAGCTTGACTGATATCACCGATGACTTTATCGATCGAGTGATCTCTATGAGTTCTCCATTCTTTCGGTAGATCATTGTGTACTTCGTTTTGTTGTGAATCCTCTTGCTGCTGATTTGGTTGATCACTTGAAATATCTTTGAGAGTGTTTTCTTGAGAGGTTTCTACTACATCATCATCATCATTAACAATAACATCATCCTCCTTGGAGGGGTTAGATTCATCAAAAGAGACATGCATAGATTCTTCAATAGTTAAAGTTCTTTTGTTAAAAATTCTGAAAGCCTTACTAGAGAGAGAATAGCCGAGAAAAATACCTTCGTCGGATTTCTCATCAAACTTACCGAGATTGTCTTTGTCATTGTTCAAGACAAAGCATTTACACCCGAATATGTGGAAGAAGGATATGTTTGGTTTTCTTCCTTTGAACAATTCATACGGGGTTTTCTTGAGAATTGGTCTGATATTCACACGATTACTTACAAAACATGTTGTGCTTACTGCATCTGCCCAAAAATATATAGGAAGATTTGAATCACTAAGCATTGTTCTTACAAGTTCTACCAACGACCAATTCTTTCTATCTATGACACCATTTTGCTGTGGAGTTCTTGGTGCAGAGAAATTGTGAGAGATTCCATTTTCCTTGCAGAATTCTTCAAATAGAGCGTTCTGGAATTCTCCACCATGGTCACTTCCAATGGATACAATTGAAAGTGACTTCTCATTCTAAATCTGTTTTGCGTACTTCTTGAATGCTTTGGAAGCTTCACTTTTTTGCACTAAGAAGAACGTCCATGTATATCTAGAGAAGTCATCAACAATTACTAATGCATAAACATTACCTCCAAAACTTTTCGTTCTTGATGGTTCGAAGAGATCCATGTGTAACAACTGCAGTGGCCTAGTTGTGGACACCACATTCTTGGATGTGAAAGTTGATTTGGTCTGTTTTCCCTTTTGGCATGCGCCATACAATCTATCTTTGATGAATTTGATCTTTGGAAGACCAACAACTAAGTCATGTTTGATCAATTTGTTCAAATGCTCCATATGAATGTGAGCAAATCTTTTGTGCCATAACCAAGATTCGTTGTTGTTCGCCATAAGACATTTAACCTTCAAAGATAAGTTATCAAGGGAAATCATGAAAATGTTGTTAATTCTATTACCTTTTAACATTACCTCAGAAGTGACTTCGTTTTCTATCAAGCATTCATCTTTAGTGAAGTTGATTCTGAAACCTTTGTCACAAAGCTGACTAATGCTAAGTAGGTTATGCTTTAGGCCTTCTACATAAAGGACATCTTCTATGGTTGTAAAAGGTGGTGCACCAATGCTGCCTACGCCAGGGATCTTCCCTTTGTTGTTATCACCATAGGTTACGAATCCTTTGGCCTTAAGCGTTAGATGTGAAAATTTGGTAATGTCACCCGTCATATGCCTTGAACACCCACTATCAAGATACCACTGATTCCAGGAGGTCTTCAAGCATACCTACAAAACAGAATTAAGTTTTATTAGGTACCCAACTTGCTTTAGGTCCTTCATAGTTAGTGCCTTTCTTGACCCACACATAATGCCCTTTTGCAACACTAAAGTTTCTCACATAACAGGCATTAAGTGTATGGCCTTTGATACCACAATAAAAGCAAGTGGGCTCAAAATTACTCTTATATCTAGAAGGATAAGGTTTTTTCTTATTAACAACCTTCTTCTTCTTGGGATATTGATGAACCACTTTAGGTTTTACCACTTTCTCTTTTCGAGGTTGTTCACTAGCTTTAACAAAGATGGTTTTGTTGGGACTTGGTTTTGAGAATTTTGAATAACCGAGTCCACTTTTATCATTTGAAAATCTTTGTTGGCTAAGAACAACCTCTAATCCAATTTGTCCTTTTTCATATCTTTCAAGAACTCTTTTCAATTGGAAAATTTGAAAAGAAAGTGACTCACACTTTGTGTATGCAAAATTCTGTTTTTCATTTTTGAAATTCTTTTCCATTGTTTCAATTTTTTCTTCTAGAATTTGATTTTTCTGTGAGGAAGTAGTTTTGTACATAATTTTACATTCACTCAGAAGTTCATTAATGGTCCCTTGAGCATCATCATCATAAATTAGAATGGTGTGAGGCCATTAGTGCCAGATTTGCGCTTTGAATCCCTTTTTGCTCTTAGAAACCTCGTTCTTGGAGAGTTTAGGACATTTTGGTTTTATGTGTCCTAATTTTCCGTATTCATAACATTTGACATCTTGTGTGGATGTTGACGCCTCTTTCTCTTTGCTTTTTGAAAACTTCTTCCTTTTCATGTAGTCAGAATTTTCAATATTGGTTTTAGAGCCAAAGTATTTCCCTAACCTCTTTACAAGAAGCATGAAGTTTTCATCTTCAACTGGATCATCTGCTTTCTCTACTTCTTTGGAATCAGCCTTTAAGGCGATGTTTTTAGATTTCTTCTCTTGATTCTCGTGTTTCTCCAATCGCCCGAGTTCTGTTTCATATTCTTGAAGTTTACCAAACAGGGTGGTGGATGTCATCGTGGCTAGGCTCTTCTTTTCAAAAGTTGTTGTCACCTTGGGCTGCCATTCTCTGGACAAGGATCTAAGAACTTTAAGATGTAATTCATTGTTAGTTAGTGTCTTACCGAGTGCTATAAGATGATTTTTCAAGTGCACGAATCTCTTCTGCAAGTCAAGAATTGATTCTCCTGGCTGCATTCTGAACATCTTGTGTTCCTGACTCAACGTGTTCAACCTTGATCTTTTAACTTCAATGGTTCCTTCATGTGTTTCCACTAAAGTATCCCAGATTTCCTTTTTTGTTGTAGATGTTGAGATGCGAAAGAATTCGTCCATGCTCAATGCACTTTGTAGAAGATTGATTGCCTTCTTGTCATAGAGAACCCTTTTCTTATCATCGTCATCCCATGAGGCTTTGGGCTTTGCTGATCCTACACCGTTAACGATCGTTGTAGGAGTGAAAGGACCATTTTGAACAACATCCCAGATTTCGACTCCTTGTGCTTCTAAGTGAGCCTTCATACAGATTTTCCAGAAATCAAAGTATTCACCACTAAATAATGGAGGCTTGTTGCTGCTACCACCGTCTTTGAATACACCTTTGTTATTTGCGGAAGCCATACTGGATCAAATAGGAACAGGTTACCCAAACCTGCTCTGATGGCAATTGTGAGTAGTAATGCGCCTAAGAGGGGGGGGGTGAATTAGGTTCTTTGAAATTTTCTGGTTTTAAGAGGACTATGTTACTTTCTTTTTAATGAAGTGATGATTTGAAATCTTGTAAAGGCAGAAATTAAAAGAGACACAGAGAGTTATAGTGGTTCCCCTCACACCTCGAGGGTAGTCCACTCCCCTTTCAACACGAAAGAGATTTAACTATAGTTAGGATCAAAGTACAATTTGTTCTAACCTATAGGAGATCAAAGGTTCTTAAAACACCTTTAAGATCTAAGCACTAAGTGCAATGAGAACAATCCTCTCTAATGCACACACTTGCTTTCAACAATCCTGAACAGCAAGGGGAAACTAAAATACAATTCTGAGTTTTGTAAGATTTGTAACAATGTATAATTGGTAATCAATGCTGAGATTGAATCTTCTCTTTCAATGGAATTTCCACAAGTATCTAAGACTTATTGCTCAAGAATTTTCTTTTCAAAAGATATGAAATTGATGCAGAAAATTCTTTGTGAAAACTGTTTAAAGAAAAAGTTCAAGAAATTTTGATTGAAAGAGATTGTAAAGAATTGATGTAAAAGTTGGTTGTTTTTGAATTTGAAAAGCTAGGTATTTATATGACATAAATATCTCTTGATGAAATCATGCAAACCTTCAGAAAAAATTGATGAACAGTTGTTATGTTTCAAAGGAAACATTTAATAAACATTTGAATGAAGAGATGCAATTTTTCAGAATGAATTTTCAAAAACGTTCAGTGAGCAATCGATTGCACTTCAAAACAAAAGTGAAAACTGAGAATTTTTTAAGCATGCAATCGATTGCACTAAGGCAGCAATCGATTGCTCTTCAAAACAGAATCAAAAATAGTTAAAAATTTGATCATGCAATTGATTGCTCCAAGAGTGCAATCGATTGCACTTTGAAAAACTTAGAAAAATTATGTTTTTAAAAGCTTGTGAGAGTGCAACAAGTCATGAATATTTTTTTAAAATCTTTGAGCAATTAGGACTTAAATGCTTAATGGATATTCTCATTATACCTTCAGATGAAAACATCTTGAAAGTTGTATCTTTGTCCTGATGCTTGATGGTTGATCATCTTTTCCTTCTTGAGTGATTTGTCTTCATCAAAATAAATGTTGATCTCTGAGGATCTTGATTTCACAAAGTGTTTTAATCGAGTAAAGTTAAACCTCCGTTCCAGCAGTTAGGTACGAAGCCTGTTTGTGGTTGAACTGAAGCTTAACAATACTCTTTTCTGAAAAAGGTTTGTGATTAATCTCGAAGGAAAAAGGTTTGAAATTTATTTTTGTGTCTTATTAGTGAAGTGAATTAAGTCGGTTTGTGATTCACGTTGCACTAAAGACTATGACGTGGAGGCGAATGCGTCGTGTATCGCCCCCAAATGGGTCGTACACTAAACACTCTAGATAAGCGAGAGGAGACCCCTCACTCATCATTTCCCGTGTAGCTTAAAGATCATAGTGTGCAACGTTTATCGCATTTATTAGATGAGTTAGCATGGTTTTGAGATAAGAAGAAGAAGACGCACGGAAGGTCTAAGGGAAGCTCGGCCTTAACGTTGTCATGCAAAGTGGTCCTAAAGTTTGGATGAAAAGGGAAAATATCTACCCTAATGTTAGCATGCTTGGATTGAACATCTAATGTCTCTCCTACCCCCGTCCTAAATGGAGGGACTGGGAATCCTATGGGGATCATGGCAAAAAGCACAAGAAGAACAAAGGAAGGATCAATCACAAGTAGAAAATGCGAACATGAAAATGCACACTTAGAATGGTGGGAGGGAGGAAAAAAATGTGTGGGGCAGCAGCCGCCACAAGCGCGTCTCGACCTCAACAGCGATGCAAAATGATGCAAACATGGGGAGAAAAACAAGAGATGGAAGCAAATAAACATGCAAACAAATGCTCACTTCAAACCACATACACAAGCATGCAACCAAGTGGAAAATGAACACACATGTCAACAAAATCATGATTAACCAACCACAAACAGTGACAAATATCCAAAATATTTCAATCCTAATGCATCACACTGATCTATGATGATTCGAATCGAAACGATATGCGAACAAGCAAGCAAAACAGCAAATATGACATTCAAGCTCATTGTTAATCGGTTAACCCCTGGGGTTAATCGGTTAACACCTTAAAAAGTTTGGAAAATATGGAATTTTGAATAGGTTAATCGGTTAACCATATGTGTTAACTGATTAACACTGTTAACATTTGAAAAAATTTGAAAGTTTGAAATGGTTAACCATATAGGTTAACCGATTAACACTGTACCAGAAGCCAAAAACAGCAGCAAAAAATCACTTCTAGCACCAAAACAGTTTATCCAAGGTTCCAAAAGATCAACTTATCAATTAAGCACGAAATTAATAACAGAAAACAGAGATCCAACAGCATGGATACACAATTACATAGCAATATCACAATTCGAACAGATCGAAATCAACCAAAATTCAATCGAATATGAAGATTAACATGATAGGCTTAAAAATTAAATCGGATCGAGAATTCCAACCTTCTAAGCGGAGATTTGCTCCGGTAAATGTTGATCAACTGAATTTGAGCAGATCCAAACAACATTATCCGGAAAACTTCAAGATCCACAATAATTCTCGCAAGAGGAATGAAGATCAAACATTTTTAAGCCAAATTACTCCAAATAAGCACTTCCAACTCAAGCTCCAAAATCATATCTCAATTTGCACGAAAATTGATTATGAAAATTAATCCAATGATGATGATAAATGGAGGTTTATGCTCAAGAATCCATTGATTTCAATGAAAAATTAATGAATCCAAATGATGAAGAGCTTTGAGTGAGGGTTTTGGAATGTAGAAGTTTGAGAGAAAATTGAGAGCTCAAGAATGAATTCTGAAAAATGGATGGAATTATGAGAGATTGGATTGTGAGGTTTGGAGTAAATCACTTAAGTACTCTCTTGGTTTGGATCCAAAGCTAGGTTTGGGAATTTGGATTGGAAATCAAGGTTTGGAATGAGGAGTGGGCATTTGGAGGGAAATCTGAATTTTAAAGAGGTTCTATATCCTTCCCACATGCAAAATTTGAATTTCCAAAGACCAAAAATGAACCCCAAATGAAAATTGTTTGAAATCTCACGTGCAAGGTAAAATTTGCTTTGGTTAACCGATTAACCATATAGGTTAATCGGTTAACACCTCTGAAACTTTGAATCTGGGTAGTTTTGCATTGGTTAATCGGTTAACCATATGCGTTAGCCGATTAACACCTTTGAATTTTGAATTCTGGCGCCTTTTGGAGGGAAAACTGCCCCGTTTACCCGTTTCTTGCCGTTTTGAGCTCTGCTTAACTTCTGAAATGTGCTCTTGAATGCTGTAACCATGAGAATGCTCGAGATAACCTGAATGCTACTTTCTAAGCTGAAAAATGCCCTGCAAAACAAAATAAAATAGGTCGCTCGACCGTTGGGCAAAATAAATGTCGGAGATACTCGCTGCTTTGATTGCTTGCACCGAAGGTGAATTCTGAGCCACAGGTAAACCTTGATCCCCTGTCCCAAGAACAAATGCTATGAAATGCAGAAATGCTAGAAGAAAATGAAATGAAACAAAAGTCAGTTACAAAAAAACGGTTGGTCAAATTTTGGGGTGCAACAGCTGCCCCTATTCAAACAACTTGGACCTGACTGGATGAAAAGCGAACGACTTTCAGACAATCAAGGTAAAAGATGGTTGAATACCAAAGAAACCCGTAAATTTGCCAACCGCAGAAATAAACTGCAACTTTGATTGGGGACACATCTCTGAAAACTGAATAGAGACAGTTGCAACGGCACCAAGCTGACTGATCATTTGGTAAAGAATACCTGACCAATGGTAGCCAGGAAGAAAAATCAATACTCACATCATCTAAAGGTAGACGGAAAGACACTCAAAACATTCACATCGTCTAAGGATAGACAGAAAGAACAGTCAATACTCACATCGTCTAAGGATAGACGGAAAGACACCCAATACTCACATCATCTAAGGATAGACGGAAAGACACCCAAAACGTTCACATCGTCTAAGGATAGACAGAAAGAATAACCAATACTCACATCGTCTAAGGATAGACGGAAAGACACCCAATACTTACATCGTCTAAGGATAGACGGAAGGACACCAAAACCACACTTCAAAACCATTTATCAAATTGCAGAATTCTTTCGTCCATAGGAATTGATGGAAAGAAAATATCTTCAAAGGGCCACATCGTCAATAGGAATTGACAGAAAGAAAACCATCTTCAAAGAGCCATGTCGTCAATAGGAATTGCCAACAAGGAAAACTAAACATTCTTCAAAGAGCCACAACGTCAATAGGAATTGACAACACGAAAACCCTCTTAAAACGTCATCTCCTCCAATAAACGGAAAAAAAACCATGTCTGAACCTCACATCGTCTAAGGATAGGCGGAGATAAAACCATATCCGAAACTCACATCGTCTAAGGATAGACGGTAAGAACACCTGCTGGGGAAACACGTCGTCAATAGGATTTGGCAGAAAGAATATCTGCTTGGAGAAACACATCGTCAATAGGAATTGACGGAAAGAAAATCAGCTGGGATGTCGTCATCAAAGGACTGATGGACAAAGCATAACCGACGCATGATCTGAAACCCGAGTAAACCGATGAGCTGTCTAAACGAAGCTGTTGGATAAATGCCCCTGTACTGATTGACGAGTGGTTCAAGTTGCCACAGAAAGCTGACAGAAATTGGCTTATGCTTCGTGCATATGTGTATGTTTGAATATAGCGTAATGCTCCATACAAAATGGAAATGCTACGCGTTTGAGGATAAAATGCAAAGATAATGCAAATATGATAACTATATGCAAAAATGCAGATGCAGGCTCGGGCTACCGGGGAAAGCCAGATAACCATAAGAACTACTCCAGCAAAATAAATGCTGAAGAGAACTCCGCTGGGAATAACCGAACGTGCCAAGTATGATTGGACTTTTGCTGGAGAGAAACAGACGAAGTCTTCCTGTGCACCGATTGGATTTTGGAATGATGTAAAGGGTCAGGTACGACTGACGCTGCAAAAATGTCCTGTCTGAACTCAAAGGTTTTTTGGTTGAAGGGTCAAGGGATAGTTAACATGACTTCCCGACATTCGTCTTGCACTTGAAAGTTGATTGAACTTGAATAACCTTGAGTATCTTTGATGATACAGAGAGGAACAATTCCTTCGCTTCCGATTTTTCCCTAGCCTGTGGGATCTCTATGGGGATGTTCCTCAAAAGGAAATTTGAAATCTCATACCCCGATGATTTGAAATGAACTGCCCAAGCATCTTGAATCCTCAAAGAGGTGCTTCATATTAATTGCCCTGCGGACAAGAACAACTTATGTGCTTTTAGGGTGGCCTACCCCAGCCTGCAATGAATTTTCCCTTGTTTGGCGACTTCACTGGGGATGATACCTATAGCTGTGAGATATCCACCGGATCTCAACCTGATTTCCCCTATTAACTGTCTTTTGGCTGGCTGGCTCCCATGTTGTTATCATTTGATATATCTTGCCCCGGTTCGACGGAGTATTCAGGCATTCGCATTCTATCCTGATCAATCTTTCCACTGTGGAAACTTTCCTGTTGTCAAGCGCTTACTCACAAGTAAAACAAATTGTCCTGCATAAAAAATATATTAAATGCAATGCATATGACAGTTTTCGAAATCCAATTCTTTTCACTGGAAAAATTTGTGACATATAATGAACGAATCACTTATCATCATGTCAACATTAATACAACGCTGTAAGAGGAATCCTTTTAGGAGTCAGTTTCGATGCGATCTTTACCGAAGTATGCTTTCGAAATAAACTTGCTTTAATTAGGACATTTTCAGGTTGTAACGTGGTCAGGTTCACGGTTTAAGAAAGAAAGGATAAAAGCTCAAAATTCATTTTAACCCACCCATTCTCCTTGATGTTCTCCGATCTTATATTCAGCTAATTCGACACTAGCGCTCACCTCCCAAAGGTTGAATGACAGGAGTGATGGTTCGGGAAACCACAAGTTTTTTGGAGGGACAGTCACTCGTCTTTTCGTCTTTGATGCCTGAATCACACAACTTGTTTTTCATCATCATTTTTTAATTTCCCCGTTTTTGCCTGGACCGACTCTTTTGAGTTTATTTTGATTTTGAAGTCCAGCGGGATGCCCTCATTTTTGCCTAATTCGTTTGTTTTCAAGATTCGACTTAGCGGGCTTCTTCTTTTTCTTTTTATCTTTTTTTTTGAACAAATCGTGTGACACTGGCTTGTCTGACTTGTTTGGAAAGGGATTGTGATCGTTTCACTCTTGATCGGCAAGATTTAACCATTGTGGTTTTTTAGGCACGACTTATAGAGGTGTGATTAGTCCTCGAACGGGAACACTCCTTCTGCAATTTGGATGCTCGGTCAAATTAACTGACACCTACCCTGCCCCAGGTTAAGATTGGGGGTTTTTTCGTTTTCAGAAAGAAACTCCTACTACAAGGCTCGAAGGGGTTGACAAGGGATTATCATCCTTATATCTCCGGTGTTTAGGAATTTGAAACAATGTATGTACATCATCAACAGGTTTTTATTCAAAAGCATACATTCGGAAGCTTGCGCGTCTTTAAACTTCGCCATCCTCCCTGATTCCGCTTAAACAAGCATTTAACAACAGTAAAAAGCAATTAGTGAACACGAATGAATTTAATCAAAACATGCATATTCATTTCATTAATATCAATCGAAAACAAACAAGTTTTACATATGAGATTGCACTTTTTAACAGAAAAGAAATTACAAACGTAAAGAAATAACAGGATAAAACGGAAATTGCCAGCTAACTAGGATTTCACATTGATTAGCTGCTGGGGGATGTGACCCTTGAAATCTTCAAACTCAATCAGACGAGCGATGTACGACCAACCTTCCTCCTGGAAAGGATATGCACCTTCGGTCCATTAACTGTTGTACCCTAGCTTGAAAGGCCTCGCAATCTTCACTAGAATGCCCTATGGATCCTCCATGATATCCACATTGAGCACTGGGATTATACCCGGGAGGGTAAGGTTCTGGCAGCGTTTTGAGAGCTTTGGGCTCCACCAAAGAGTTTTGAACTAGGTGCGGCAGCAACTAACTGTACGACATAGGCACTGGACACAACAGAGCATTCCTTCTTTCCAAATTGTTGTGAGGCCTATTCTGATTCTGGTACTGATAGTTTTGCTACAAAGACCCAAAAGGTCATGGACTCTGAACAACAGAAACATCCGACGACTGGGTTTGAATTCTTGAGGACTCTCTTTGTTCAGGCGCTTTCATCCTTAAGCTTGACCCAGGAACAGGCAGCAGTTGTGGGCAGGGGGATTGTGACACCAAAGATTGTAAGATATACTCCTGACCTACTGCAGCTTTAGGTGAGGGAATAAGAACATCCATCTCTTTTCCACGACAGGGAATAAATTCGCCTTATACATTTGTGCCGCCCGGCGTGAATTCAATTTTCTTCGAATCAATCAGGTCCTGAACCTTATGCTTAAAAGCTTTACAGTTCGCGACGTTGTGCCTTTGTCCCCCAGAGTGGAAATCGCAATGAGCATTGATATCAAATCCCGGTGGTGGTTGGCCAGTAAATGGAGCCAAAGTCTGAGGCTAAACCAACTGGAGTTAGAGCAAGAGTTGCACCAACTGAGCATAATCCATGGGGATCTGATCGAAGATTCTGTCTTGAGATTTTGTCCTTTGACCATATCTTATAATCCTGGGATTCTTCTGAGAAACGGGACGCAGCTGATGACACAGAAATTTCGGAACCTCTGGTTGTGCAGAAGATTTCTGACACACATTACGCTCTGGTAGAGGTTCCACAGACAGAAGTGGCGCAAGCATCTTTGCTGCAGCCTCAGGCACTTGGTACCCTTCTTTTCTGAGCACATTCCTTATCACTTCCATGATTAAGCCCACCTGAGTTTTCAACTGATTGTTCTCCTCTCTGAGCGCATTCTGACCCAAACTCAACGCTTGTATGCCCATGATGAACTGTCCCATTTGGCCCTGGACTTTCTTCAGCTTTGTCTGAATATGATCCATTCCTCTTCGTTGATTCCCCGAGTTGAATATCCATGGAAACTGAACTCCTCAATCCTTCTACCTTCAAAAACCCACCAGAGTTAATAATAGAAGGCTATTGAGAACACCTGCTATGCAAATGAGAATGCAAGATGCA
The DNA here is from genome assembly GCA_963859935.3 of Lathyrus sativus. NCBI lineage: Eukaryota > Viridiplantae > Streptophyta > Magnoliopsida > Fabales > Fabaceae > Lathyrus > Lathyrus sativus. The sequence continues at coordinate 540,947,934 of OZ012739.1, read as the reverse complement.
AAATGCGAACATGTCTATGTATGCACAGGGAGATATTCCCCTTGATTCCGGTTTCAATAACAAGAACAGCAGATATGGATAGAACACCACAATAAATCTTCTCATATATCAAGTAAAGCTGAGATAATACAACTAACGAGAAATACCCGCATACAAAGAGGTGTTGATCTCATCCAACATCCCTGGTGATGATCAAGATATAACAGTAAATGAAACTACAGAAGATAAACTCCCTAGTAACCATGATCTCTACACCACTCTTGAGACTCCTTAAGCATTTCTTTTATGTCTGGATGGTTTGGTCTCTCAATCAACTCTCTGATAAGGACATCCCTCTTGCGTATCACATCCCAGAGATAATGACAATGATCCTCCCAGGCACCTTCGCCAAAAGCATCCTCAAGCCTGGGTCTCTTCATACCTGCGCGTGCTTTAAGCTCTTCAAGTGCTGATGATGTCTCTTGGTACTTCTGCTCAAACGCGCTCCGGCTGAATGATTCCAACAATACTTCTTTCTCCTTATCCTCGAATTGAGCCTTTAGCTTATCAACCTGAATACGAAGCTGGTCTTCCCTCTTCTTGTTGGCAGTCACAGTAGCATTCCACTGCTCATTGAATTTGGATATCTTCAGATAGGCTCTGTCTAAATCCTCTTTCTTACTCTTCAGAACATCACAAGTGCTTTTCAGATCAAGACCGACTTGCTTCCTTGCTTGTACCTGATCAGCAAGTTCCTCCTTCAACTTGGTCAACAATTCTGCCTTTGTCTTGGACAAATAAACAGCTTCCCCCTTATCACGTTTCAACTGACTGATTTTCTGTTTCAACTCTTCATTCTCTTTGCGCAACTCTTCCTTCTATGCCCAAAGCTTGGCATATCTCAGGATATCGACGGTTGTAGGCGGCTCAATGACTAAGGGATACAGTGGTTCTTTAACAGGAAACAGCAATAGTACCTCTTCAACCCTTTTCCGAATCCAATCCGAGTATGGATCATAGGCTCTACAATCTCCTTTGCCTAAAGAAAGCTTTCCCTTCTTGTGAATTTTATCCCAAGCATCCACGAATCTGGCCGAGATACAAGGATCAGCTACACCTGTGAAGTACAGAGATTCCTGCACTTCCGCTTCTTTTGGAGGTCTTTTCAAAGCATAACCAAATTTCCTGACAGCCAAAGAAGGATTATAATTGATACCACCTTTCCTCCCTATCAAGGGCACATTAGGAAAGCTACCACAACTAAAGATAAGCTCGCGACCTAGCAAGTCTCGGTTGAACCAGACGTATTCTTCTCCGTTAAACACATAAGCCTCTTCGACCACTCAGATCAGTTCGCGGAGTCCACAAAAGCTCCAGAGTGAGGAAGGTGATCAACAAACCACTTATGCAACAACAGTGCGCAACAAGAAACCATCTTTCCTCTTCTTTTCTCATTTTTGTAATGCACTGAATGATACAAGTCTTCTAGAAGAGTAGGTACGGGGTTCTTGGAAAAGAAGATATGAAAGGCATCAAAATCTACAAAGTCCGATACATTTGGGAACAACACAATGCCATAGACACACAGAGCCAAGATAGCACTGAAAACCACCCAACAACCCTTATCAGCATACTCTCGGGCTTTGTCGACCAGAAAGGGTAAAGTGAATCCAGAAACTCCATTTCTACTGATAACATGATCTGCCAAGTCAGAGGCGCTCAAATAAAGAGCGGCGGACAACTTCTTGAGATTAGGCTCTTCTTCGGAGCTGAAGAAAGGCACTTTGTTCAAAATCGGTACCCCTAAGATGTAAACAAATTCCTCCAAAGTCGGAGCCAACACATAGTCCGGAAACGTGAAGTGTAACACACCAAATTTAATCGGAATATGTTAATTAATTATTCAATTGAGAATATTCGTGTTTCAGTGAATTTCGGGTGGTTTTGTGAATATTGGAAAAATGTGCATTTTCGGGTATTTATTTGATTAATAGCATATAATATTCATTTATTAGTATTATTATTAATTAAATGGAATATAAGTGAAATAAGGGCAATTTGGGCATTTGAGGAAGTTAGTAAGGGTAATGAATAAAAAGCCCAATTTGTGAGGCTCAAAAATAAGTTAGACAAAATAGAGTTTTGAGAGGAAATTGGAATTCATTTGTGTTTAACGTGAAAGTTTGGTGGCCAGAGCTCTGAAGGAAAGGTTTGAGGCAGAAGATCCCGAAGTTAATCGTGAAAGTTGTGAATCGACTAAGGTATGGGGAGTATTGCATTTCATGATTTTCTATGTATGCCTTTCGGTGTGTTTATGGTGGGGTTTATGATTTAGGGTATGTTGGGTTGAGTTGGGAGAATTAGGGAAATTGATGAATAGACTTTGAGGTTGTGATTGATGATATGTATCCCTGAATATTGACATGAATTTAGCAAACCTTATCGGACTGTTTGATGTGTAACATGAGAAAGCAAACCTTAGGCCTTTGTGGCCAAAACCTTGGATTGTGATACGTTTGACCCTGTAGGAATAAGAATATTCAAATGCGAGTAACTCTGATGCACTCAGAGCAATTGCAGGAAAATAGTGTTTTAGGCAGTGCAAATGTTGCCGGATTAGCCTAATGAACCATAGATTTTGTGTTGTTATCGTCGTATGACCTTAGGGATGTTTGGGGGGCATGAGATGTGTGAATCGTAGGAGATTTTGGATGGAAATTAGTTCTGGTGTGTAGCAGAAGTTGTTGTCATCGCACTATTCTCCTAGCGAGCAAGCCAGCAAAGATTCGCTACAAGACTCACCTAGCGAGCAAGACAACAAGGATTCGCTAGAGGCTCTTCTAGCGAGCAAGCCAGCGAGGGGTTCGCTACGAGACTCGCCTAGCGAGCAAGCCAGCGAATGTAGCAGAGTTTGCGAAATTAATTGTTGTGCAGCGATGTCGTGATGTGTGATTCTGGGATTTCTGGGATGAGTTGCCATAAGTATGACAGTGGGTTTTAGGTGGTGGGTACATGATGTTATGATAGTTTCTATGATGTATCGATTGAGTTAATATGATGAAACTACCATGATTTGATGAACTATATGATAACATGAGGTATGATGATTGATGTGATGATGATGAGTATGATAAATGATGATGCACCATATGCTGTATTGTGAGGATTATTATTGTGATGTGTGCATCATGCGTTCATGCGCATTCGATTGCTTTGGCTTCAACCCCACTGTATGGATGTGAAGTATTTTGACGTATTCCGATCCTATTGATGGGGATCTATGGAGAGTTGATGACCCAGTGTCCATCAAGTTGTGATGATCGGTAGCACATGCATTGAGTTGTGTTGCATTGCATTTATGAGTCTTTGTGTATAAATTATGATGTTGTGACCTTTGAGGCATATGTGAGTAATATGAATATGTTGTCGTTTATGTATTAATTGTCATACATTGATTATTACGAATTGTTTTACTCACCCTGCCTGTTTGAATGTTACCTCTACGTGGGTAACATGCAGATGATCCGGTTTAGCCATGGACATCGGCGAGGAGTTAGTTTTGAAGTTTTTGAGCATTTTAGTCTTTTGGTCAGCTTAGAGGGTCTTGCTCTGATATGTAACATCGGGTTGGGTTCCTTGAGTTGATGTTATACTATTGGCGTTATATTGATTAATTTCCCTCTTTGAGGAAACTTTGAATTATGTTTTGAATTCCGCTGTTTATGATGCTTTGATTTGTTTTGGGAAAAACCCGTAGTTACGGAGTATGGTCTAATTTTGATGACTTTGAGAAATGTACGCCCTTTTAGTGGCTTTGTAATGAGATTTATTTATTCACTATGATTTCTGTGTTATTTTGCCTTGATATTTTTGGGGTAGAAAAAGGGTGTTACATTAGTGGTATCAGAGCAGGTCGGTTCGTCCGGCCAAGTGTTTATGTTGTTAATCCCCTGTCAGTCGATAGTGTGAGAACACTATCGATGAGTTGTTTCCTTCTAACCTTGTTGGTGGTTGTAGATGGCAGGAAGGAATGATCGTGATATTGCTGATGCACTGGAGTTACTTGCCCAAGTGATGGCTCAGAATGGCGGACCTCCAGATGAGTTTCGTGCTTTGGGAAAGTTTTAGAGGAACAATCCGCCGACTTTTGTGGGTACTCATGATCCTGATGGTGTGCAGAAGTGGTTGAAGGTGATTGAGAAGATTTTCCGAGTTATAGCGTGCACTGATGCGTAGCAGGTACAGTTTGGTATGCATATGCTGGCAGAGGAGGCTGAGGACTGGTGGGATAACACTCTCCAGAGATTAGAAGATGCAGGCATTGAAATAACTTGGATTGTGTTTAAAGAAGAGTTTCTGAGAAAGTATTTTCCTGAAGATGTTCGGGAGAAGAAAGAGGTGGAGTTCCTTGAGCTGAAACAAGGTAATATGATTGTGGCTGAGTATGCGGCAAAGTTTGAGTCTTTGGTCAAGTTTTGTTCGCATTACAACCGTGATGACGCAGAGGTGTCGAAGTGTCTCAAGTTTGAGAATGGTTTGAGACCAGAGATTAAGCAGGGAATTGGGTATCAGCAGATTCGTCGGTTTTTAGAACTAGTAAACAAGAGCAGAATTTATGATGAAGATAGCCGAGCTCGATCTACTCACTACAAGCAGCTGAGTGAGAAGAAAGAGAAAGGTCAGTTCAGGGGAAATCCGTATGTGACTTCTGGTCATAAAGGAAAGCAGAAGGCTTCTGATGGGAAAAAGCCAAGTGGGGGAGCGGCTACTGCTCCAGGTAAGTGTTATAAGTGTGGCGAGCAAGGCCACCGTGCTGAGAATTGTAAAGCGCTGAGGTGTCATCATTGTGGCAAGAAGGGTCATAAGGCTAATGACTGCAAAGACGAAGCTCCGACTTGCTTCAACTATGGAGAGAAGGGGCATATTAGTACCCAGTGTCAGCAGCCGAAGAAGACTGCTAATACTGCTCAAACAAGTGGCAGAGTGTTTGCTTTGAGCAGTGCAGAAGAAGCTAAGACGGATAACTTGATCAGAGGTAAGTGTTTTATTAATGATGTTAAATTGATTGTTATAATTGATAATGGTGCTACACATTCATTTATTTTGCTCGAATCTGCTAAGAGGTTGAATTTGAATTTGTCTGCTATGAGTGGGAGTATGGTTATTGATACCCCGGCTAATGGTTCTATGACTACTGCGTTAGTCTGTTTAAGCTGCCCTTTGACTATTTATGATAGGAACTTTGTGATGGACTTGGTCTATCTACCTTTGAATCAAATTGATGTTATCCTAGGGATGAACTGGTTGGAGTACAACTATGTTCACATTGATTGTTATAGTAAGACGATAAAATTTCCTGAGTCGGGCGATGTTGGAGAGCTAATGTTTGTATCTGCCAAACAAGTGGAAGAACTCTTAGAAGATGAGGCTAAGATGTTTGTCGTGTTTGCTTCGCTTTAAGTGGGTGGTGAAGCAGTGGGCGTGGAGCTACCGGTTGTTCAGGAATTTCCTGAGGTGTTTCCAGACAACATGAATGACTTACCTCCTGAGTGTGAGGTAGAGTTTACTATTGAGGTGATACCGGGCACTAGTCTTGTATCGATGGCTCCTTATAGGATGTCTGCATCTGAGTTAGGGGAATTGAAGAAATAGTTGGAAGATTTGCTTGAGAAGAAGTTTATTCAACTGAGTGTTTCTCCATGGGGTGCTCCTATGTTGTTGGTGAAGAAGAAAGATGGTAGTATGAGATTGTGTATAGATTATCAGCAGTTGAATAAAGTGACGATTAAGAATAAATATCCACTTCCGAGGATTGATGATCTAATGGATCAATTGGTGGGTGCTTGTGTGTTTAGCAAGATTGATTTGAGGTCTGGTTATCATCAGATTCGTGTTAAGCCTGATGATATTCCGAAGACAGCTTTTAGGCTGAGATATGGACACTATGAGTATATTGTGATGCCGTTTGGAGTTTCAAATGCACCTGGCGTATTCATAGAGTATATGAATAGGATTTCCATCCTTATTTGGATCCGTTCATAGTGGTGTTTATTGATGATATTTTGATATATTCTAAGTCTGAAGAAGAGCATGCGCAACATCTAAGAATTGTATTGCAGGTTTTGAAAGACAAGAAGCTTTATACCAAGTTGTCTAAGTGTGAGTTTTGGTTGAAGGAAGTGAGTTTCCTTGGCCATATGATTTCTATTGGAGGGATTACTGTTGATCCGTCGAAGATTGATGATGTGTTGCAGTGGGAGGCTCCAAAGTCTGCTACTGAGATTCGAAGTTTCCTTGGGTTGGCTGGTTATTACCGCAGGTTTATTGAATGTTTTTCTAAGTTAGCATTGCCATTGACTCAGTTGACTCGAAAGGGACAGGCTTATGTGTGGGATGTTACTTGTGAGAAGAGTTTTATAGAACTCAAGAAGAAGTTAACGACTGCTCCAGTGTTGATTTTTCCAAATTTGAGTGAGTCCTTTGTGGTGTATTGTGATGTGTCGAAGATGGGCCTTGGAGGAGTATTGATGTAGAACGGTCAGGTTGTTGCTTACGCTTCCAGACAACTGAAGGTTCATGAAAGGAATTATCCTACGCATGATTTAGAGTTGGTCGATGTGGTGTTTGTGTTGAAGATATGGAGACATTATCTATTTTGGTCTAGATTCAAAGTGTTCAGTGATCACAAGAGTCTGAAGTATTTGTTTGATCAGAAAGAGTTGAACATGAGGCAGCAAAGATGGCTTGAACTTCTGAAGGATTATGATTTTGAATTGAGTTACCATTCGGGTAAGGCTAATGTTATGGCTGATGCGTTGAGTAGGAAGTCCTTGCATATGTCGATGCTTATGGTTCGAGAGTTGGAATTGATTGAGAAATTCAGAGATATGAGTTTGATTTGTGAAGAAACTCCTAACAGTGTGAAATTAGGTATGTTGAAGCTGACTAGTAGTATTCTCCAAGAGATCAGAGAAGGTCAGAGATCTGATTTGAGTTTGGTGGATCGTCTCGCGTTAATTAATCAAGGTAACAGAGGTGATTTTCGGATTGATGAGAATGGTGTGATGAGGTTTCGAGATAGAGTATATGTTCCTAATGTGCCAGAAATCAAGAAGAGCATTCTTGAAGAAGGTCATAGAAGCGGGTTGAGTATTCATCTTGGTGCCACAAATATGTATCAAGACTTGAAGAAGTTGTTTTGGTGGCCTAGTATGAAGAAGGAAATTGTTGAATTCCTTTATGCTTGTTTGACTTGTCAGAAGTCGAAGATTGAACATCAGAGACCATCGGGTCTGATGCAACCATTGAGTATTCAAGAATGAAAATGGTATAGCATTTCTATGGATTTTGTGACAAGTTTGTCGAAGACGATGAAGGGATATGATTCGATTTGGGTAATTGTTGATAGATTGACTAAATCGGCTTATTTTATACCGAAGAGGATCAATTATTTGTTGCAGAAGCTTGTGTTCCGTCGAGTATCGTGAAGTTACATGGTATCCCGTCGAGAAGATTGTGAAGTTACATGGTGTTCCATCGAGTATCGTGTCTGATAGAGATCCGAGATTTACATTGAGGTTTTGGGAGATTTTGCAGGCAGCTTTGGATACTAAGTTGAGGTTGAGTTCTTCCTATCATCTGCAGACGGATGGACAGACAAAAAGAATTATCCTGTCTTTAGAGGATTTGTTGAGAGCTTGTGTTTTGGATCAAGGTGGATCGTGGGATAGTTATTTGCCGTTGGTTGAGTTTACCTACAATAACAATTACCATTCTAGTATCGGAATGGCACTGTATGAGGCTTTGTATGGTAGGAGGTGTAGGACTTTGTTGTGTTGGTATGAATCAGGCGAGAGTGTTGTGCTGTGCTCGGGCCTCACCCGGTTATTTAGCCTAATGGCGGTTGAATCTCTATAGTCGTCCCAAAGTGGACTAATAAACGCCTGTGAGCGAGAAAAGAATAAAGGTGCCACAGAAAAAAATCTCGAGCAAATGTGCATGCCTTAATCTGATTATCCGAATGAAAGGGGTAGAAAATCGAAGAAAAGACTTAAGCCCAAAGCATAGTTGGAGAGGTGGCCGAAAGGGAGATTTAGGTCCGTAAGTTTACTGCGGTATGTGTTTATGTAATGCCTTCGTTAACGGATGAGTACCGAAAGAGCTGATTTGAGCCGATCGGAACTAAGACTCACGTATGAGTATCAACACGCCTTACACCCTGAACCCTTCACTTGATGTGCTGTTTGACTTGAAAATTATTTATCCAAGCTTTTTGCTTGAGGTCAAGCAATGGTTTAAGTTTGGGGGAGTTTGATCGGTGGTTTTTACACGTAATTTTACCTTTTATGTCAGTTAATCATTTGTTTTATCTTGTCGCATTTTAGTTGTTTTTATTACATTTTACGCATCGATTTGGTATTTTTACTGTTTCTAGGTTCAGGTATACAATAAAGGAGAAGCAGAGCGAAAACTGGGAAAAAATGGCAAGATTTCGGAAGACGTTTTGTTGTGAAATCTTTAGCAGTCTGCACGAAAACGATCATAATTGGAGTTTCGGGAATCCGTTTGAGGCGTTCTAAAAACCGCCAGAAAGCTAAGAGAGAGAGCTACGACTTTCGTGTTGGAGTCGAAGTCAGATTCGAAACAGGGGTGCAACACGGGTGCCCGTGTTGTGTGACACGGCCCGTGTTGCAGGATTTGCTCAGAAAAGGCGATTTTTGGAGAAAAAACAGTGGCATAACACGGGTGCCCGTGTTGTGTGACACGGCCCGTGTTATGTGACACGGCCCGTGTTGTGACACCTGGGAGTTGCAAATTTCACGCGAAAAATCTTTCAGGAAGCCAACACGGGCGCCCGTGTTGCCTGACACGGCCCGTGTTGCAGGAAGCGCTTTTTTCCCTATTTTTCTTGTATTTTTTACTCTTGTGATCCCCGAGGGTATTGTGGGTATTTCCCTAGTGATTAGTTTGAATTGAGTCTATTTGATACGTGTTTGGAGAAAGAATAAGGATTGGACTTTTGAACGGAAAATAAATTAGACGAGAAAGATTGGAGCGATCAAGGATTTGGGAAACTGAAGGTCCTCATGAGCGGAAGCCATTGAAGATCAAGGCAACCAATTATCTTGTAATGTTTAGTCTTATTGTTGATTTTATCTTTATTATTATGAGTAGCTAAACCCCCAATGCTAGGGGGTATCCCTGAATTGACTCTGTAATAACCTTGTTTCCTTTGAATAATGGATTTCACTACTTTCTAATCATCGTTGTTATTGTATAATTTTCTTATGGCTTTTCTCATTTGACAAATAAGGATTTGTTTTACAGTTAACCTTAGGTTTGGAAAAATGATCGTTAACGCATTTATACGATAATACTATAGTAGATATTTCCTAGGAATGGGGATACCCTATAGTAACCGCAATGTTTTAGATAAAATATATTGCTTGGGATTGTTCCTATACCGCCAAGGAATTGGGGCATAGGAAGAATACCAAAGGGTTTTCTACTAAGGAATTAGAGTCAACTAATCTTTAAAACCGGTAACGATTGAGTTGAGCAGTGATTTCTGAAAAATAAGGATTAAGGTTATTACAAGGTTTTTTCATACACCCTACTCTAGCATGCTTCTCATAACTGTCTAAAACCTTTATTTTACTGCTTTTGCCTTTTGGCCTTTAAAGTTGTAAGAAACAAACCAAAACCCCTATGACTTTTTGTTCAATTGTATTATTTTAAAACTTGTGTTCATACGCAGTCCGCGAGATCGATATTCGGGGAATTTCCCCTTATTACTACATCGGTACAATTAGTACACTTGCTAATTTCCCGATCATTGGTCCGTATTAGATTTTGCAGAGGGTGGGGGAAGTAGCCTATCGGATTGCTTTACCGCCGTAGCTCGCGAATTTGCATGATGTGTTTCATGTGTCCCAATTGAGGAAGTACATTCCAGATTTGTCGCATGTGATTAAGATGGATGATGTACAAGTGCGAGATGATTTAACTGTTGAGGTGTTGCCTGTTCAAATTGACGAACGAGAAGTGAAGCAGCTATAAGGTAAAGAGATCGCCTTGGTGAAGGTATTGTGGGGAGGACCAGCTGTAGAAAGTTGGACTTGGAAACATGAAGATCATATGAAGGAGTCATATCCGACTCTGTTTTCTGCAGGTAATTTTCGAGGACGAAAATTCTTTTAAGTGGGGGAGAGTTGTAACACCCCAAATTTAATCGGAATATGTTAATTAATTATTTAATTGAGAATATTCGTGTTTCGGTGAATTTCCGGTGGTTTTGTGAATATTGGAAAAATGTGCATTTTCGGGTATTTATTTGATTAATAGCATATAATATTAATTTATTAGTATTATTATTAATTAAATGGAATATAAGTGAAATAAGGGCAATTTGGGCATTTGAGGGAGTTAGTAAGGGTAATGAAGAAAAGGTCCAATTTGTGAGGCCCAAGACTAAGTTAGACAAAATAGAGTTCTGAGAGGAAATTGGAATTCATTTGTGTTTAACGTGAAAGTTCGGTGGCCAGAGCTCTGAAGGAAAGGTTGGAGGCAGAAGATCCCGAAGTTAATCGTGAAAGTTGCGAATTGACAAAGGTATGGGGAGTATCGCATTTCATGATTTTCTATGTATGCGTTTCGGCGTGTTTATGGTGGGGTTTATGATTTAGGGTATGTTGGGTTGGGTTGAGAGAATTAGGGAAATTGATGAATAGACTTTGAGGTTGTGATTGATGATATGTATCCCTGAATATTGACATGAATTTAGGAAACCTTATCGGACTGTTTGATGTGTAACATGAGAAAGGAAACCTTAGGCCTTCGTGGCCAAAACCTTGGATTGTAATATGTTTGACCCTGTAGGAATAGGAATATTCAAATGTGAGTAACTCTGATGCACTCAGAGCAATTGCAGAAAAATAGTGTTTTAGGCAGTGCAAATGTTGTTGGATTAGCCTAATGAACCATAGATTTTGTGTTGTTATCGCCGTATGACCTTAGGGATGATTTAGGGATGTTTTGGGGGCATGAGATGTGTGAATCGTAGGAGTTTTTGGGTGGAAATTAGTTCTGGTGCGTAGCAGAAGTTGTTGTCATCGCACTGTTTGCCTAGCGAGCAAGCCAGCGAAGGTTCGCTACAAGACTCACCTAGCGAGCAAGACAACAAGGATTCGCTAAAGGCTCGCCTAGCGAGCAAGCCAGCGAGGGGTTTGCTACGAGACTCGCCTAGCGAGCGAGCCAGCGAACGTAGCAGAGTTCGCGAAATTAATTGTTGTGTAGCGATGCCGTGATGTGTGATTCTGGGATTTCTGGGATGAGTTGCCATAAGTATGACAGTGGGTTTTAGGTGGTGGGTACATGATGTTATGATAGTTTCTATGATGTATCGATTGAGTTAATATGATGAAACTACCATGATTTGATGAACTATATGATAACATGAGGTATGATGATTGATGTGATTTATGTGATGATGATGAGTATGATGAATGATGATGCACCATATGCTGTATTGTGAGGATTATTATTGTGACGTGTGCATCATGCATTCATGCATATTCGATTGCTTTGGCTTCAATCCCACTGTGTGGATGTGAAGTATTTTGACGTGCTTCGATCCTATTGATGGGGATCTATGGAGGGTTGATGGCCCAATGTCCATCGAGCTGTGATGATTGGTACCACATGCATTAACTTTTGTTGCATTGCATTTATGAGTCTTTGTGTATAAATTATGATGTTGTGACCTTTGAGGCATATGTGAGTAATATGAATGTGTTGAATATGAATATGTTGTCGTTTATGCACTAATTGTCATACATTGATTATTATGAATTATTTTACTCACTCTGCCTATTTGAATGTTACCTCTACATGGATAACGTGCAGATGATCCAGTTTAGCCGTGGACGCCGGCGAGGAGTTAGTTTTGAAGTTTTTGAGCGTTTTAGTCTTTTGGTCAGCTTAGAGGGTCTTGCTCTGATATGTAACATCGGGTTGGGTTCCTTGAGTTGATGTTATACTATTGACGTTATTTTGATTAATTTCCCTCTTTGAGGAAACTTTGAATTATGTTTTGAATTCCGCTGTTTATGATGTTTTGATGTGTTTTGAGAAAAAACCCGTAGTTACGAAGTATGGACTAATTTTGATGACTTTGAGAAAATACGCCCTTTTAGTGGCTTTGTAATGAGATTTATTTATTCACTCTGATTTCTGTGTTATTTTGCCTTGATATTTTTGGGGTAGAAAAAGGGTGTTACATGAAGCATCGCAGTGGAGGATCATAAAATTGCAACAAGGTATGAATAGCTCCATGCTCATAAGTCGTGAGCTTACAGACAAACTTCAGAATTCCACCATACTGTTCTCTGAAAGCTGCAAGAACACCAGGATCGGCCAGGGAAATCAGACCAAATAAAGGTCCCAACTCAGGTGCCGGAAATTTGTACACAACAATCCTCTTTCTGCTTGCTTGCATCTCTACAGAAGATCAGTACTAGAATCAAGGGAAAGACGAGAACCTGTAACACACATAAACATACAATGTTAAATGCAGGATGATTATGCAAATGCACACATGGGATCAAGGTATCTAATGCTCAAATTTTGCTGTTGTGCCGTTGACTGAACTCAACCAGAGCTCCGCTCTAATCAGAACACTGAGATAACCAGAGAACCAGAATACTCAGGATCAAAAGTCCGCACTGACAAGAAAACCAGGGTTGGTTAAAGGCCAGGTTTCCTGCAAAACCCATCCCCTCTCACATGTGGGTTCTAGTCTTGAAAAGTACGGCATCCTATGCGGGTTGTCAATGTCACAGACTTTCGAGAAACGATGATACGTTCACCATTTCTGGTTTGGCATCATAGTCTGACGAAGTGGCTTCACTTAGCTGACTTCCCAAATGAACGGTCTCCAGAGTCGACAGTCTCTCTAAGTCAATATTCCCTCAACTGCACCAGACGCGCAGGATAGAATATTTCCAAAGAAAAACCTCGTATGAATGTGAATTTCACGCGAGCTATTGCGCAGCCAAACTCACATAAGCTCCCGCTAATCTCCACTCTAATCCTATGTGTATCCTCAAGCCCAGGTCCGGCTTACCTCTCAATGGAACAACCCAACCCACAACACAACAGCAACAAGAATGCAATGCAATAATATACAACAAGTAATGTACATAAAGCAAAAATAATTGCACGAAAATAAACACCCAAAGACACAAACAAACATGCGCTAGGAGTGACTCGCATAGGGAACCATCGCAGTCCCCAGCAGAGTCGCCAGCTGCTGGGGAGCCCAGACAGCCGAGAAAAAAAACAAGGCGAGACTACAAAAGAAGTCCCCAGCAAAGTCGCCAGCTGTCTCAACTGCGAAAAACACCCGGCGGAAAACAGAAGAGTCGCCATCTTTCGTTATTTTTCCCAAAGAGAGGGAAAGGAAACAATCAGAAAAACTTGACGGAAAAGGGAAAAGACGAGGTCATCGCAACCAAGTCCTGGATTCGAGAGTCGGTTATGCAAGGGGAAGGTATTAGCACCCCTCACGTCCGTCGTACTCGACGGGATCCACGCTTGTTGTCTATCTAAGGGTGTGTTTAAACTATCTAGCTACAGGCTTGTAGGACAAAAGAAAAGAAAAGAGACTCGGCAGAGCATCGCTGCTCTGTGCCTACGTATTCCCTCGTGCAATGGGAAAGTCAGAGTCAACGTAGTTCGGCAAACTACGGATGAAAGGGGGAAGGTTGCTCGCCAAGACGTCGCGTCTTGTGCCTACGTACTTTCATCTGGTATGAAAGATCAAAGCAAACGTAGTTCGGGCTAACACGAAACCACAGCTTAATTAAGTGTTTTAATCGAGTAAAGTTAAACCTTCATTCCAGCAGTTAGGGACGAAGCCTGTTTGCGGTAGAACCGAAGCTTAACAATACTCTTTTCTGAAAAAAGTTTCCGATTAATCCCGAAGGAAAAAGGTTTGAAATTTGTTTTTGTGTTTTATTAGTGAAGTGAATTAATTCGGTTTGTGATTCACGTTGCACTAAAGACTATGACGTGGAGGCGAATGCGCCGTGTATCGCCCCCAAAAGGGACGTACACTAAACACTCTAGATAAGCGAGAGGAGACCCCTCACTCATCATTCCCCGTGTAGCTTAGGACTCGTAACGCGCAACATTTATCGCATTTATTAGATGAGTTAGCATGGTTTTGAGATGAGAAGAAGAAGACGCACAGAAGGTCTAAGGGAAGCTCGGCCCTAACGTTGTCATGCAAAGAGGTCCTAAAGTTTGGATGAAAAGGGAAAACATCTACCCTAATGTTAGCATGCTTGGATTGAACACCTAATGTATCTCCTACTCCCGTCTTAAATGGAGGGACTAGGAATCCTATGGGGATCATTGCAAAAATCACAAGAAGAACAAAGGAAGGATCAATCACAAGTACAAAATGCGAACATGAAAATGCACACTTATAATGGTGGGAGGGAGGAAAAAAATGTGTGGGGCAGCAACCGCCAAAAGCGCGTCTCGACCTTAACAACGATGCAAAATGATGCAAACATGGGGAGAAAAACAAGAGATGGAAGCAAATAAACATGCAAACAAATGCTCACTTCGAACCACATACACAAGCATGCAACCAAGTGGAAAATGAACACACATGTCAACAAAATCATGATAAACCAACCAAAAACAGTGACAAATATCCAAAACATTTTAATCCTAATGCATCACACTGATCTATGATGATTCGAATTGAAACGGTGTGTGAACAAGCAAGCAAAACAGCAAATATGACATTCAGGCACAATGTTAATTGGTTAACCCCTAGGGTTAATCGGTTAACACCTTAAAAATTTTGGAAAATATGGAATTTTGAATAGGTTAATAGGTTAACCATATGCGTTAACCGATTAACACTGTTAACGTTTGAAAAAATTTGGAAGTTTGAAATGGTTAACCGGTTAACCATATAGGTTAACCGATTAACACAGTACCACAAGCCAAAAACAGCAGCAGAAAATAACTTCTAGCACTAAAAAAGCTTATCCAAGGTTCCAAAAGATCAACTTATCAATTAAGCACGAAATTAACAACAAAAAACAAAGATCCAACAACATGGATACACAATTACACAACAATATCACAATTCGAACGGATCGAAATTTGTGAGTAGTAATGCGCCTAAGAGGGGGGGTGAATTAGGTTCTTTGAAATATTATGGTTTTAAGAGGACTATGTTACTTTCTATTTAATGAAGTGATGATTTGAAAGCTTGTAAAGGCAGAAAGTAAAAGAGACACAGAGAGTTATAGTGGTTCCCCTCACACCCCGAGGGTAGTCCACTCCCCTTTCAACACGAAAGAGATTTCACTATAATTAGGATCAATGTACAATTTGTTCTAACCTATAGGAGATCAAAGGTTCTTAAAACACCTTTAAGATCTAAACACTAAGTGCAATGAGAATAATCCTCTCTAATGCACACACTTGCTTTCAACAATCCTGAACAGCAAGGGGAAACTAAAATACAATTCTGAGTTTTGTAAGATTTGTAACAATGTATAATTAGTAATCAATGCTGAGATTGAATCTTCTCTTTCAATGGAATTTCCACAAGCATCTAAGACTTATTGCTCAAGAAATTTCTTTTCAAAAGATATGAAATTGATGCAAAAAATTCTTTGTGAAAATGTTTAAAGAAAAAGTTCAAGAAATTTTGATTGAAAAAGATTGTAAAGAATTGATGTAAACGTTGGTTATTTTTGAATTTGAAAAGCTAGGTATTTATATTACATAAATATCTTTTGATGAAATCATGCAAATCTTCAGAAAAATTGATGAACAGTTGTTATGTTTCAAAGAAAACATTTAACAGACATTTGAATGAAGAGATGCAATTTTTCAGAATGAATTTTCAAAAACGTCCAGTGAGCAATCGATTGCACCAAGGCAGCAATCGATTGCACTTCAAAACAGAAGTGAAAACTGAGAATTTTTTAAGCATGCAATCGATTGCACTAAGGCAGCAATCGATTGCTCCTCAAAACAGAATAAAAAATTGTTAAAAATTTGATCATGCAATCGATTGCTCCAAGAGTGCAATCGATTGCACTTTGAAAAACTTAGAAAAATTCTGTTTTCAAAAGCTTGTGAGAGTGCAACAAGTCATGAAAATTGTTTTAAAAGCTTTGAGCAATTAGGACTTAAATGCTTAATGGATATTCTCATTATACCTTAAGATGAGAACATCTTGAAAGGTGTATCTTTGTCCTGATGCTTGATGGTTGATCATCTTTGCCTTCTTGAGTGATTTGTCTTCATCAAAACAAATGTTGATCTCTGAGGATCTTGATTTCACATTCTCCCCCTTTTGATGATGACAAAGCATTCTTCTTTTGTTGTGATATTTTCTTTCCGGTACGCTTTTCTCCTCCTCAATGTATGACTTGTTGAGAGTTTCTGAGTTTGTATTGAGGTTCGAGATAGTCTTGAATTTTGAAACTTTATACCTTTAAGGAAAGATAATAAACAAGAAAAGAGAGTAACATCCTTCTCCCCCTTTGGACATTATCAAAAAGAAGGGAAAGATGGATTAAGGCAATAATAATATATGAAAATAACGGACAAGCTTGATTATAAGTCAAATTAAAAAACATACAATAAAGCTGGAAAGTTCAGAAATAAAAAATAACAGAAATAAATAACAATAATAAAAATAGAAAAACAGTCATTTCTAAGATAGATCCATGTTTGGTTCAAAGTTTGGTTGGTTGGAAAAAGTTGTCTGAAGAGGTGATGGACGAGTAGGAGGAACAACCGGGTTTGAAGGATCGTACGACGGGATATATAGGTGAGAGTACAGGTAGGAGAATTGTTGGTTCACGTTCTCTTGAAAGTTGTTGATCCGAGTATTGGTTTACTCTTGAATAGCATTGTATTGAGCATTAATGGAATTGTTTAGATTCCCAAATTGTTGAGTCATGTAGTCCATTAACTGTTGATTACTCGGATCATTTCCAGACGGAACAGGAACATCTTCATCATCTTCATCCTCTTGTTCATCAATATCAGCCACACCTTCGCCAAGGTAAATGATTGTCTTGGTATCTGGGTTGTATTTGACACCCATTCGAGAATCCACATTCTTGATTGTAATCTTGTTGATATTGGAATCCATGAGATACTTATCAAATCCTTCAAAATCTACTTGATGATGTTCCAGGATCTTTGTAATGAACCAAGCATATGGCAGAAACTTTGATTTTTTATTTATTCCGCGCATGTGAGTTAAGATCATATTTGCCCAATTTATCTGAATATTATTCTTAACAATATATAGCATCTGCATTTCTAGATCAGTTACGAGACAATAATTTCCACCCCTGGGAAACATTTAAGCCATGAAGTAATGAAATAAACGGTCATCAATGTTGAATATACCTGCCGACCATGAATTGTGAGATGGTTCCAAGCCGCCTAAGGATCAGACTCTTTTTGCATGGTATTCGGCTTCAGACATTCTGCTGAGGCTCCAATAGAACTGTCTTTTGTCATATGATTTCCAGACTTCTTCGTGATCTTCCGGAGATCTTGCACCAGGCACTAGAATGTTGAGAATCCTACCAAGTTTCTTTGAGAAGAGCGGGATCCTTTTACCTTGTACGTATGTCACTAGCTTGCCTTCTTCTTTTTGTAGGTTGCAGTAGAACAATCTTACCAAATTCGGATAATATGGCCTGGATGAGGAAATTACTGGTTCTAACCCACATGGAATCATGGTTTCTTGGAAGGAGAAGCATTCTTTAGGAAAGGATGAAAGGATATCGTACTTGGGGGTCTGCACAACCTACTTTTTGAAATACTTGATGAATTTGTCCCGTTGTTCATCATCCAAATGTTGAAGAACAAGTGGAGTTTTGGAAGATGCGGAGGCTGGACTTTTGCCTTTGTCTTATGCAGAAATCTTCCTCTTTGTTCGTGAAGCCATTGAAAAAGATGAGAGAATGAGAGCTAGGGTTTATGAGAGAGTTTTGTGGGGAGTTTTGATAATTGAAAGAGATGGTAGAAGTAGGTTATGAAAGATTATATTTATAATGGTTGAAAGAAGAAATAGGATTAAATGTGGGATATGAGTGGTTGAAGGTATTTAAGATTTTGGGAATATGAGATTTTATGGTCAAATCTTGAGACTAGGGCTAAGAAGTAATGGCTAATCATAGGTAGGTTAAAAAGTTTAATGAGGGTAGTTGGAAGGTTTAAGGATTCATGGATATATTAAATAAAAATAGGAAAAAAAAAGTTTTTCAGTAGGTGTAATCGGTTGTTGTCATGGTGCAATCAATTGCTCCATCAAACAAAAATGAATTTTGGCAAAAGCTACAGAGTGCAATCGATTGTTGTAAGGGTGCAATCGATTGCTTGCTTTAAAAAATTAAAAGAAATGTAAAACTTACAGTGAGCAATCAATTGCTGCAGGGGTGCAATCGATTGCTTGCAGTGAAATTTTGAGAAAACACAGCAGATGAAGTTCTTTTATGTTTCTACGTCAGTCTCATCCAATATTCCAAGTTCCCTTCGTATTTTGTAGAAAGACTCCTTTGCCAAAGGTTTTGTGAAGATATCAGCAAGCTGGTTATGAGTATCTATGAATGTTATCTCGACGTCTCCTTGAAGTACATGATCTCGTAGAAAGTGATGTCGTATGTCAATGTTCTTGGTCCTTGAGTGCATGACTGGATTTTTCGTTATATTGATTGCACTGGTGTTGTCACAGCAAAGAGGAATCCTGCCAGGTCGAGTCCGTAGTCACGAAGTTGTTGCTTGAGCCAAAGTATCTGCGCGCAGCAACTTCCTGCTGCTATGTACTCAGCTTCAGCCGTACTAAGTGCTACACATGCTTGTTTCTTGCATGCCCATGAGACTAGTGCATTTCCCAAGATGTGACAGGTTCCACTTGTGCTCTTTCTATCAGTTTTACAGCCTGCATAATCCGCGTCAGAATATCCAATTAAATTGCATATACTACCTTTAGGATACCATAAGCCGACATTTATTGTTCCTTTGAGATACTTCATGATCCGTTTGACTGCCATCAGGTGAGACTCCTTTGGATTTGCTTAAAAGCGAGCACAAAGACAGACGCTAAACATAATGTCAGGGCGGCTTGCTGTCAAGTATAGTAGTGAACCAATCATACCTCTATATTTTGTGATATCAACCAATATACCAGATTCATCTTGATCTACATATGTACCAGATCCCATAGGTGTAGATAAAGTCTTGCAGTTGTCCATATCAAACTTCTTCAATAATTCTTTGCAATACTTTGATTGATTGATAAAGATCCCATTCTCAAGTTGCTTGATCTGAAGTCTAAGAAAGTAGTTCATTTTTCCCATCATAGACATTTCGAATTCTCCTTGCATCATAGATGAGAATTCTTCGCATAGCTTGGTGTTGGTTGAACCGAAGATTATGTCGTCAACGTACACTTGTACCAAGAGAGTATCTTCTTTTATTTTCTTGATGAACAAAGTTTTGTCTACCTTTCCCTTTACAAAGCCTTTGTCACATAAGAAATTACTGAGTCGATCGTACCATGCTCTTGGTGCTTGTTTCAATCCATAGAGAGCTTTCTTTAGTTTGAAGACATGAGATGGATATTTATAATCTTCAAAACCAGGGGGTTACTTGACATACACTTCTTCATTTATGAATCCATTCAAGAATGCGCTCTTCACGTCCATTTGGAAAAGCTGAAAATTCATGAAACATGCATAAGCCAATAATAATTTAATTGCTTCTAGTCTTGCAACTGGAGCGAAAGTTTCATCAAAGTCGATTCCTTCTTCTTGGTTGTATCCTTGGGCGAACAATCTTGCTTTTTTCCGAACTATAATACCATTTTCATCGAGTTTGTTCTTGAAGACCCATCTTGTTCCAATGATATGCTTGTCATTAGGCCTAGGGACAAGATTCCAAACTTGATTTCTTTCAAACTGGTTCAGTTCTTCTTGCATAGCTATAATCCATTAATCATCGCCTAAGGCTTCGTCGATTTTGGCTAGTTCAATTTGCGAAAAAAATGCCATGTTAAGACAAGCATCCTTGAGATTTAATCTTATTGAAACACCTTGACTGATATCACCGATGACTTTATCGATCGGGTGATCTCTATGAGTTCTCCATTCTTTTGGTAGATCATTGTGTACTTCGTTTTGTTGTGAATCCTCTTGCTGCTGATTTGGTTGATCACTTGCAATATCTTTGAGAGTGTTTTCTTGAGAGGTTTCTACTACATCATCATCATCATTAACAATAACACCATCCTCCTTGGAGGGGTTAGATTCATCAAAAGAGACATGCATAGATTCTTCAATAGTTAAAGTTATTTTGTTAAAAATTTTGAAAGCCTTACTAGAGAGAGAATAGCCGAGAAAGATACCTTCGTCGGATTTCTCGTCAAACTTACCGAGATTGTCTTTGTCATTGTTCAAGACAAAGCATTTACACCCGAATATGTGGAAGAAGGATATGTTTGGTTTTCTTCCTTTGAACAATTCATAAGGGGTTTTCTTGAGAATTGGTCTGATATTCACACGATTACTTACAAAACATGATGTGCTTACTGCATCTGCCCAAAAATATTTAGGAAGGTTTTAATCACTAACGATTGTTCTTGCAAGTTCTACCAACGACCGATTCTTTCTTTCTACGACACCATTTTGCTGTGGAGTTCTTGGTGCGGAGAAATTGTGAGAGATTCCATTTTCCTCGCAGAATTCTTCAAATAGAGCGTTCTGGAATTCTCCACCATGGTCACTTCTAATGGAGACAATTGAAAGTGACTTCTCATTCTGAATCTGTTTTGTGTACTTCTTGAATGCCTTGAAAGCTTCACTTTTTTGCAATAAGAAGAACGTCCATGTATATCTAGAGAAGTCATCAACAATTACTAATGCATAAACATTACCTCCAAAACTTTTCGTTCTTGATGGTCCGAAGAGATCCATGTGTAACAACTGCAGTGGCCTAGTTGTGGACACCACATTCTTGGATGTGAAAGTTGATTTGGTCTGTTTTCCCTTTTGGCATGCGCCACACAATCTATCTTTGATGAATTTGATCTTTGGTAGACCAACAACTAAGTCATGTTTGATCAATTTGTTCAAATGCTCCATATGAATGTGAGCAAATCTTTTGTGCCATAACCAAGATTCGTTGTTGTTCGCCATAAGACATTTAACCTTCAAAGATAAGTTATCAAGGGAAATCATGAAAATGTTGTTAATTCTATTACCTTTTAACATTACCGCAGAAGTGACTTTGTTTTCTATCAAGCATTCATCTTTAGTGAAGTTGATTCTGAAACCTTTGTCACAAAGCTGACTAATGCTAAGAAGGTTATGCTTTAGACCTTCTACATAAAGGACATCTTCTATGGTTGTAAAAGGTGGTGCACCAATGCTGCCTACGCCAAGGATCTTCCCTTTGTTGTTATCACCATAGATTACGAATCTTTTGGCCTTAAGCGTTAGATGTGAAAATTTGGTAATGGCACCCGTCATATGCCTTGAACACCCACTGTCAAGATACCACTGATATGAGGAGGTCTTCAAGCATACCTACAAAATAGAATTAAGTTTCATTAGGTACCCTACTTGCTTTGGGTCCTTCATAGTTAGTGCCTTTCTTGACCCACACATAATGCCCCTTTGCAACACTAAAGTTTCTCACATAACAGGCATTAGGTGTATGGCCTTGGATACCACAATAAAAGCAAGTGGGCTCAAAATTAATCTTATATCTAGAAGGATAAGGTTTTTTCTTATTAACAACCTTCTTCTTCTTGGGATATTGATGAACCACTTTAGGTTTTACCACTTTCTCTTTTGGAGGTTGTTCACTAGCTTTAACAAATATGGTTTTGTTGGGACTTGGTTTTGAGAATTTTGAATAACCGAGTCCACTTTTATCATTTGAAAATATTTGTTGGCTAAGAACAGCCTCTAATCCAATTTGTCCTTTTTCATATCTTTCAAGAACTCTTTTCAATTGGACAATTTGAAAAGAAAGTGACTCACACTTTGTGCATGCAAAATTCTGTTTTTCATTTTTGAAATTCTTTTCCATTGTTTCAATTTTTTCTTCTAGAATTGAAATTTGATTTTTCATTGAGGAAGTAGTTTTGTACAGAATTTTACATTCACTCAGAAGTTCATCAATGGCCCCTTGATCATCATCATCATAAATTAGAAAATTATTACTAACCTTGTCATCTTCATCATCAGAATCGTGTGAGGCCATTAGTGCCAAATTTGTGCTTTGATCACTATCTGATTCTGATGAGGAACTTATCTCGTTGTCTTCCCATGCCACATATGCTTTATTTTTCTTGAATCCCTTTTTGCTCTTAGAAACCTCGTTCTTGGAGTGTTTAGGACAGTTTGGTTTTATGTGTCCTAATTTTCCATATTCATAACATTTGACATCTTGTGTGGATGTTGACGCCTCTTTCTCTTTGCTTTTTGAAAACTTCTTCCTTTTCATGTAGTCAGAATTTCCAATATTGTTTTTAGAGTCAAAGTATTTCCCTAACCTCTTTACAAGAAGCATGAAGTTTTCATCTTCAACTGGATCGTCTACTTTCTCTACTTCTTTGGAATCAGCCTTTAACGCGATGTTTTTAGATTTCTTCTCTTGATTCTCATGTTTCTCCAATCGCCCGAGTTCTGTTTCATATTCTTGAAGTTTGCCAAACAGGGTGGCGGATGTCATCGTGGCTAGGCTCTTCTTTTCAGAAGTTGCTGTCACCTTGGGCTGCCATTCTCTGGACAAGGATCTAAGCACTTTAAGATTTAATTCATCGTTAGTTAGTGTCTTACCGAGTGCTATAAGATGATTTTTCAAGTGCACGAATCTCTTTTACAAGTCAAGAATTGATTTTCCTGGATGCATTCGGAACATCTTGTATTCCTGACTCAACGTGTTCAACCTTGATATTTTAACTTCGATGGTTCCTTCATGTGTTTCCACTAAAGTATCCCAGATTTCCTTTGTTGTTGTACATGTTGAGATGCGAAAGAATTCATCCATGCTCAACGCACTTTGTAGAAGATTGATTGCCTTCTTTTCATAGAGAACCCTTTTCTTATCATCGTCATCCCATTAGGCTTTGGGCTTTGCTGATCCTACACCGTTAACGACCGTTGTAGGAGTGAAAGGAACATTTTGAACAGCATCCTAGATTTTGTCTCCTTGTGCTTCTAAGTGATCCTTCATACGGATTTTCCAGAAATCAAAGTATTCACTACAAAACAATGGAGGCTTGTTGCTGCTACCACCGTCTTTGAATACACCTTTGTTATTTGCGGAAGCCATACTGGATCAAATAGGAACAGGTTACACAAACCTGCTCTGATACCAATTGTGAGTAGTAATGCGCCTAAGAGGGGGGGTGAATTAGGTTCTTTGAAATATTCTGGTTTTAAGAGGACTATGTTACTTTCTTTTTAATGAAGTGATGATTTGAAAGCTTATAAAGGCAGAAAGTAAAAGAGACACAGAGGGTTATAGTGGTTCCCCTCACACCCCGAGGGTAGTCCATTCCCTTTCAACACGAAAGAGATTTCACTATAGTTAGGATCAATGTACAATTTGCTCTAACCTATAGGAGATCAAAGGTTCTTAAAACACCTTTAAGATCTAAACACTAAGTGCAATGAGAATAATCCTCTTTAATGCACACACTTGCTTTCAGCAATCCTGAACAGCAAGGGGAAACTAAAATACAATTCTGAGTTTTGTAAGATTTGTAACAATGTATAATTGGTAATCAATGTTGAGATTGAATCTTCTCTTTCAATGGAATTTCCACAAGTATCTAAGACTTATTGCTCAAGAATTTTCTTTTCAAAAGATATGAAATTGATGCTGAAAATGTTTAAAGAAAAAGTTCAAGAAATTTTGATTGAAAGAGATTGTAAAGAATTGATGTAAAAGTTGGTTGTTTTTGATTTGAAAAGCTAGGTATTTACATTACATAGATATCTTTTGATGAAATCATGCAAATCTTCAGAAAAATTGATGAACAGTTGTTATGTTTCAAAGAAAACATTTAACAGACATTTGAATGAAGAGATGCAATTTTTCAGAATGAATTTTCAAAAACGTTCAGTGAGCAATTGATTGCACCAAGGCAGCAATTGATTGCACTTCAAAACAGAAGTGAAAATTGAGAATTTTTTAAGCATGCAATCGATTGCACTAAGGCAGCAATCGATTGCTCTTCAAAACAGAATAAAAAATAGTTAAAAATTTGATCATGCAATTGATTGCTCCAAGAGTGCAATCGATTGCATTTTGAAAAACTTAGAAAAAATTTGTTTTCAAAAGCTTGTGAGAGTGCAACAAGTCATGAAAATTGTTTTAAAAGCTTTGAGCAATTAGGACTTAAATGCTTAATGGATATTCTCATTATACCTTCAGATGAGAACATCTTCAAAGTTGTATCTTTGTCCTGATGCTTGATGGTTGATCATATTTGCCTTCTTGAGTGTTTTGTCTTCATCAAAACAAAGGTTAATCTCTGAGGATCTTGATTTCACAAAATCAACCAAAATTCAATTGAATATAAAGATTAACATGATAAGCTCAAAAATTAAATCGGATCGAGAATTCCAACCTTCAAAGCAGAGATTTGCTCCAGTAAATGTTAATCAACTGAATTGAGCAGATCCAAACAAGATTATCCGGAAAACTTCAAGATCCACAATAATTCTCGCAAGAGGAATGAAGATCAAACACTTTTAAGCCAAATTACTCCAAATAAGCACTTCCAACTCAAGCTCCAAAATCAGATCTCAATTTGCACGAAAATTGATTATGAAAATTGATCCAATGATGATGATAAATGGAGGTTTATGCTCAAGAATCCATTGATTTCAATGAAAAATTAATGAATCCAAATGATGAAGAGCTTTGAGTGAGGGTTTCGGAATGTATAATTTTGAGAGAAAATTGAGAGCTCAAGAATGAATTCTGAAAAATGGATGGAATTATGAGAGATTGGATTGTGAGGTTTGGAGTAAATCACTTAAGTACTCTCTTGGTTTGGATCCAAAGCTAGGTTTGGGAATTTGGATTGGAAATCAAGGTTTGGAATGAGGAGTGGGCATTTGGAGGGAAATCTGAATTTTAAAGAGGTTTTATATCCTTCCCACATGCAAAATTTGAATTTCCAAAGACCAAAAATGAACCCCAAATGAAAGTTGCTTGAAATCTCACGTGCAAGGCAAAATCTGCTTTGGTTAACAGGTTAACCATATAGGTTAATCGGTTAACACTTCTGAAACTTTGAATCTGGTCTAGTTTTGCATTGGTTAATCGGTTAACCATATGTGTTAACCGATTAACACCTTTGAATTTTGAATTATGGCGCCTTTTGGAGGGAAAACTGCCTTGTTTACCCGTTTCTTGCCGTTTTGAGCTCTGCTTAGCTTCTGAAATGTGCTCTTGAATGTTGTAACCATGAGAATGCTCGAGATAACCTGAATGCTGCTTTCTGAGCTGAAAAATGCCCTGCAAAACAAAATAAAATAGGTCGCTCGACCGTTGGGCAAAATAAATGTCGGAGATACTTGCTGCTTTGATTGCTTGCATCAAAGGTGAATTTTGAGCCACAGGAAAACCTCGATCCCCTGTCCCAAGAACAAATGCTATGTAATGCATAAATGCTAGAAGAAAATGAAATGAAACAAAAGTCAGTTACAAAAAACCGGTTGGTCAAATTTTGGGGTGCAACACCGCCTCGAAGCATTGCCTTGTAGCCTCGATGCCCCCGTGCAAAGTGGCGACATGCCCCTTTTTAGTATAATATATGAATTATGGATGGAACAACAATTAGCTCGGTAAGTTTCGGCCTCCCCAGGATGCATTGGCATAGCGAGGGGCAGTCGATGACTAAGAACTGAGTCTTAATTGTTTTGGCAGCATCTTCCTCCCTAAATGTAACTTAGAGCTCTAAATATGCCCAGAGCTTAGTAGTAGCCCCGTTAAATCCTTGTAAGTCTGAACCTACATAAGGGGGCAGGTTCTTCTGGTCGAGTTTGAGGGCACGGAACAGGCTGGTGTACATTATGTCTACCGAGCTACCCTGATCGACAAGGATTCGACGGACATCAGTGTTAGTTAACCTGGCTCTGATGAGAAGAGGAATGTGAGTGTTAAGGGAGCCTCCGAGGAGCTCTTCACGGTAGAAATTAATTGGATGAGATTGTCCTTGGAACTTTTTGAGTGTTGGCAGACGATATGGACTATAATCAATCAGTTGGTCGAATTTTCTCTTTATTGATCCTACTGTGAGTTCGTTGTATCTGCCGCAGGAGATATCCATTGTGCTAGGGAAGGCCTCTCAGGGGCTGTGTGTTGAAAAATATGTAGGCTCCTCGAGATCGCTGGGGATGAAAAAGTCCTCTGGCTAGGAGACAGACATGGCGACCAGCGGGGGAAGGCTAGAAGTTGAAGCTCTTGTATCCGCTTTTTTAGACTCTGACATTTCTACTCGAGGGGCTTCTCCTCTCTTTGTATATTACTTTAAGTGGCCCTCTTTGACGAGGGTTTTAATGGCGTCTTTCAGGTGGACGCAGTCTTCTTTCATGTGGCCATGGATGTAGTGAAAGCGACAGTATTTGCTTAGGTTGGTGTTGCTCTTCGAAGCTGTTGTCTTGGCGAATCACATGCCTCCTTGCTTGAATTGAGAGTTGATACATTCAGACAAGATACGTTCGCAGGAAGCAGTCTGCAGGGTATATTCGGTGAAGTGACCCGCAGGACCTTTGTGATCACGGGGACTATCGTTTTGTCGCCTATCTCTGTCTCGCCTGGAAGTTTCTGCTTTGTCTTTCTTTGACGCTCTGGAACTCTCTTGGTCCCTCGTGTCTCTGGCTTTATGCGCGACTTCCTTTTCATCGTATTGAATATAAGATTGTGCCCTGCAGAGAAGTCCGGCTAGAGAATGAGGAGGAACGATTCATACCGCCTTGCGGAAGTCACTCTCCGGCCTCAGTCCCTTTTCTAGCAGGTAATTCTTCATGTGGTCAGTTGTGCTGATTTTGACCGCTTCCTTGGTGAACCTGTTGATGTAGTCATAGAGAGGCTCATCCCTGCCATGTATGATACCCTCAAGCGTGGCTTCAGATTTCAGATGACACTTGGAGGCAGTGAAATGCTGGGAAAAATTCTCCTTCAAGCTCCTCTAAGAGGTGATTGAGCCTCGAGGAAGGCTCTTATACAAAGCCATAACCCCCTTCCTGAGGGTGATGGGGAATAGCCTGCATTTTATCGCCTCAGTGATATTGTGGTAGTGCAGCATGGCCTCAATGTTTTCTATATGGTCTCCGGGGTCGGTGGTACCATCATAGAGAGCTAGAGGGAGAGGCTTCTCTAGCCCACGAGGAATGTGGGTGTCCATGATTTTCTGAGACAGGGGACCGCGGGCGTCGTCTTCGTTGCTCGTGTTTGGCGACCTACTGAGAAAGTAACTGTGTCCATGGTTTTTGCTGCATCGAGGAGAACGTCTGTGTCGGCTTCAATACTCTTCGTGAGGCTTTCTCGAAGGCTTGATTCTTTTAGGCGCTAGAGACCTCCAGGAAAGGGTATGATCGCGTCTTCAAGTGATCTTGTGTCCATGCTTCTCCGGTTTAGATTGTTCTTTGATTTGGGAAATGCTTCTAGATTCGTCTCGACGACGTTTCTGAAGAGGGGAGCGAGACCAGCGAGATGGAATGAGGGATCTCCACAAGGGAGGTCGCTCTTCGATGGTCTTCTCCAGCATGTGGATTTTTCCCCCTTGTTAGAAAAGCAGATAGTTAGATTTGTTGAAAGCGGTGATGAGGGCCACAGCGCAGGGGTCAACATCTTATGGGACGATGATAAGCTCGTATACATGGTCGAAACTTTCGACACGAGGAATCACGTTGTCAGAGGATGGAGATGCTGATTTTCCGTCCTTGTGATCGGTTTCTCTGGTAGCAGCTCTGAGAATGGGGGTTTCGCTGCTTTCTAGAATGGCGACGATGGAATCTTGATGGATGCCATTGATATGGTGAGAGGCCATGATAATGAAGGTTCAGAGAGATATCTTTGGTCTTTTGTTTGGGAAAATTGGGGGATCTTGGTTCAAAAAGACAGAGGAGCTGGTTCCCACAGACGGTGCCACTGGTCTGGAGTGATCATAATGAATCGTTTTGGCCTTTAATGTAGGGCAACAACAGTGGTTGTAGAAGAGAAGGGAGTGTACCTGCAAGGTACTTCGATGCCAAAGTAAGTTTTTGGGCTAGAGAGAAAGCAAGTACGAGTGTTTAGGTATGAGTGAGAATGATTAGAATACCTGACCCTCTCAAGAGAGAGGGTATTTATGAGATTCCCCCAGCACTGGGCCAAGGTCTCCCATGTGACAAAAATACCTGGTCAACCAATCATGGACTGCCAGGTGGAAGATCTAGCGCATGATCTTTGACCCGGTCCAACTGTCCTCGTGACTTTCGGAGGGGAATTTGATCGCGTGAACTATCAAGCGCGTGAGAGGGATGTCTTCAACGGTTATATCGTGCCTAACGGTCATATTGTGCCCAACAACTATATTGTGCCTAACAGCTAGATTTTCCTAATCTCCTCATTAGGCCTTGCCTTAAGCTAAAATGGATTGGGCCTTGCCTAACAGAGGGGTATGTGCCAGTCCAGTCCAGAACAGGAATGATATGAAAGTTTTCTATAAAAGCATTGAAATATGAAAGTTCTATTGAAAACAATGTAGAGAGATTTTGTGAAAATTTTGAAAGAAATTATTGAAAAATGAAAATTTGAATTGAATTTATAATCATGAAACAACCATTTATAAATCATGACAATGGTTAGAGAAATTCTGACATTTCATTAGAGAAATGATGTAAGGGATGCCATGAAAAGATATGATGAAAAGGTGCACTCAAACAAAGTACTTTTCAGAAAACATACATGTGCAATCGATTGCATCATGATGACAATCGGTTGCACCAAGTGTAACGTGTAAAAAACTTGAAAATTTAGCTAGTGACAATCGATTGACTCAGGATGACAATCAATTGTCATAAGTGAAAATTTTGAAAAATGGCTAATGCAAATGATTCAAAACCATGTATCATCTATAAATATAATTAAGACACTAGATGATATTTGAAAAAACATTTTAACAACTTTTTAATGCATGATCAAACAACTTTGAGTAAATGATAAAAATTATGGCGGTTTTAAAATGCTATTAGGGCGTTTTAAAATGCCACAATTTAACAAAAACAAAATGGTTAAATTACAAATCATTTTAAAAGATGCATGAAAGGTTTAAGATGAATATAAATGATTTTTATGAGTAATTAAGATATATATATATATATATATATATATATATATATATATATATATATATATATATATATATATATATATATATATATATATATATATATATATATATATATATATATATATATATATATATATATATATATATATATATATATATATATATATATATATATATATATATATATATATATATATATATATATATATATATATATATATATATATATATATATATATATATATATATATATATATATATATATATATATATATATATATATATATATATATATATATATATATATATATATATATATATATATATATATATATATATATATATATATATATATATATATATATATATATATATATATATATATATATATATATATATATATATATATATATATATATATATATATATATATATATATATATATACACACTTAAATTATAATACATATTCAACCATCTTGATTCTTCCATTAAATTTCTAAAACTTTTTGATAATTTGAACTTGATTGCTCTAGTTTTCAAGCTTTGACTTCTTTTTATTGATGTATTTGTCTTCATCAAAACTATAACCAAGGACAAGAAGAAATATTTTTCACACCCTTAAAACTATAAGTGAAAATACTTATATATTAGTCTTAATGTAACCGTCTACAACGGGCGACTCCGAAAATTATGCATATCTTTGTCTCCATGCAATCTTCATTCCCGACAGGCTTCCATGTGTTTTTAAATAACTATCTAATCTTATCCATTTGTGCTTCATTCGACTGCGTGGAGTGTAACATCACTTTATAAACTCCAAATTTCACTAAGTCCAAAACTTACGTATCCATAGTCTTTAACAAATGACTTGAAAGCTCGACCAAAACCATATACCGTCCTTCGATAGAACCAATTTGCCAAAAATATGCAAATCTGATTCTATAGTCGTAACCGACCATTTCGACTTAGGAAAAATCCAAATCATTAAACAATCTTCAGAAATTGCCAAATCTTGACAATCACGACTCGTGTCAAAAATTCGAGGTAACAAGATTAGAAGATCGATGAAAGAATTGGGTGTTGAGGAAGGTGGAGTTCAGTTGCATTGTGATAGCCGGAGTGTTATTTATTTAACAAACAATCAAGTGTATCATGTCAGCACCAATCATTAATGTGAAGTTTCACAATATCATATAGTTACTTGTATCTGGATAAATATTACTTTAAAAAGTTCATAATTTAGAGAATGCAGCTGATATGTTAACCAAGTCAGTCATCACTAATAAGTTTAAGTGTAACTTGGACTTGTTGCATGTTTCTCAGTGTTAAGCAAAATGTGCACCTCCCAAGTTTCCAAGATGAGTGGTCATGCATAAAGTCTTAATAGGAGTTTGATATTTTCCAAGGTGGAGATTGTTTAGTATGGATCATATTGCGGAGATTATTATGAGTATTGTTGTGTATATCTTATATTGTGACGATTACTATGAGTATCGACAACTGTTTGTTATGGGTAACCGGTGATTAGGGTTTAGGTAAATTAAACCCTAGTATTATAAATATGGTATGTAAAACTTGAATCATAATTCAAATATAGAAAAAAGGGAATTATAGCTGCTTTATAGCAGTAGGGTAGGAAACATTAGCCGAACAACACTTACAAAAATCGACCGTGTTCATTGTCTTTTACTTTCGTTTATCTCTAATCTTATATATTGGTTGTTGTTCTAGCATTGTTTAATACCATTTTTTATTATGTATCTTGTAGGCGAGATTAATTTTGATTCTATAACTTTATAATGAAGCATATAGGTCCCTCAATTGTTCAAACTATATCATGTTAACATTTTTAATCCAAATGCCAGTATCGATGTCAAGTTTCATTGACGTGCAACATTAACTTTTTTTTACTGATTTAACGACAACAAGGTCAATCACTAAGAGTTATTTTATGCATTTTAAATATCTTCTTAATCAAACCAACAAAAGCTAAAATGTATATTTTAGAATCCCTTTCGATTGCATATGTAAAAAATGAGAATTCAAATACTTAATGCAATGTTAATAAGAAACCACAATATCCTGAAACAATTTTCTCAACCCATTCAAAAAATATAAACATTAGACATTTGATTTAATTAAGATATGTGTTGTTAATTGGAAACATCAATATTTTAAAACTGGATTTTTTGCGGAATTGAGTTTTGAATATTATGGTTATTATCTGTTGATTTAACCCAAAACTTTGAGTAATTTTGAACCAATCTTGATGAAAAAGATTCAATCAACCAATCAAAATCCCTTGTTCTTCACTTGAGTGAATCAATCACACCTTGACTGCAAGAATGATTATGTGCAACAATTGTTAATGGAAGAAGAAAGAAAATTGAATAAGAAAGAAGGTTAGGGTTTGATGAAAAGTGGGGAAGAAGAAGATGATTTCTGCAGAGTAACTCTCTGCTTTCAAAATGAGAAAATATTATTCAACTGTGCAATTACACTTTCTGTTATGCGTTACAATTCATAATAGGGTTACTCCCTATTTATAATTAAGCTAACTTGCTCCCTAAGATAAAGCCCAAAATATACAAAAGCCCAAAATTTCTATTTTCGTCTAAGTCAAAATCCTAAGTCAAACAACCTACTTTGACACTTTGACATCTAACACAACTCGACACACATTACACTAGGCTAATTTCGACACATCCTCATTTCTGTCGAGCTAAACTTGCTTCAACACAAGGAATTACATTCTCAATACACCACCTAATTCATTGTGTCTAAGCTACTTATATTCATAATAGACCTTAGCTTCTTGAACACTTCGACCTGCACTCCTTTCGTCATGATATCTGTAATCTGATTCTCTGTTTTGTAGTGTTCTAATTTCATCTTTCCTTCTTCTACCTGATCTTGAAGATAATGGAACCTTATTTTGATGTGCTTGTTTCGTCCATATGTTATTGGATTTTTTTCCAGATTGATAGTTGACATTCTCTCGATCTTCATGGTAATTGCTCTATGACTCTTC
The DNA here is from genome assembly GCA_963859935.3 of Lathyrus sativus. Lineage (NCBI taxonomy): Eukaryota > Viridiplantae > Streptophyta > Magnoliopsida > Fabales > Fabaceae > Lathyrus > Lathyrus sativus. The sequence goes on along the minus strand of OZ012739.1, from coordinate 540,915,503 downwards.
CCTGTAATCTCTTCGACCAGATTCACCATCCACTTTTCTTGACATGCATATAGAGAAGCAGTTATGTACTCTGCTTCGCACGACGACAATGCCACTATTGTCTCCTTTCTCAAACTCCAAGCAACTGGTGCACCACCTAACATAAACACATAGCCAGTTGTGGATTTTCTATCCCCAGCATCACTATAACAACTTGAGTCGGTGTATCCCACTAACTTGAAATCTTTTCCTTCATCGGCTGTAGGAAACAAAATGCCATAGTTAAGAGTTCCTAGGTGTGATACCTTTGGCTTCTGCATGAATCTACTCACCATACCTACACTGTATGCTAGATCCGTCCTTGTGTGATAAAGGTATCTTAATGATCCAATAAGTCATCTATATTGAGTTGGGTCAACATCATCTTCATCTGATTCTTTCGACAGTTGTATTCTGGGCTCAACTGGAGTCAAAGTTGGGTTGCAATCTTGCATCTCAAATCTCTTTATCACGCCTACATATCTTCTTTAGTGCATCATCAAACCTCTACCACTCTTGTAGAATTTGATGCCAAGGAAATATGAGAGATTTCCCAAGTATGACATTTCAAACTCCTTACTTAGGTCGTGTTTAAAATCTTCGATCTCATGTTTGCTAGACCGACAACCAACCTGATTAGTTCGATCATAACAACAGGTGCAAGAACTTCGTCGAAGTCAATTCCTTCATTTTGAAGAAATCCTTTCACCATAAGTCTCGACTTGTGTCGAGTTACTTCTCCTTTGGGATTTAGCTTTACCTTGTATACCCATTTCACATTGATTACCTTCTTACCGTGAGACAATTTGACAAGTGACCAAGTGTTATTGACTTTGATGGAATCTAGTTCCTCGTTCATTTCTTTCTTCCACTTTGAATCTGTCAATGCCTCAGCTGCATTGACTGGTTCGACATCTGCGTAAAAAAGCATAGTGTACCAGCTCACCTTCTTCATTTACCACATCATCTGATGTAATCACACATTCTTACAACCTTTCAGCCATATGTCTTATTCATTGAGGTCTGCTTGGGCCTATTTCACCTCTGACTTCTTCTTGTCAAACTTCTCTTTCGGCTTCACTAGTTAGTTCTTCACATAAGATTCTCACTAAATCTTTCTTAACATTCTCTGTATAATCCCATTCTTTAAGCTCATCTATGATCACATCCCTGTTGATCACTACTTGCTTGTTCACTGGGTCGAACTACTTGTATCCTCTAACCGAATGATATTTTATCAAGATCATTTGACTCGACTTGTCATCAAGTTTTCTTCTCACTAATCTGGCACATGTATATGTGCTATAGATCCAAAGACCTTCAAATGACTTAGGCTAGGCTTGACACCAGAACAACATTCTTCTAGCGTAAATCCTTATAGCCTTTGTGTCAGACATCTGTTCAAGTTGTATGTTACAGTCGACACAATTCTCCCCATAATTCTTTGGGTAAATGCTTGCCTTTCAACATGTTTCTCACCATATTCATGATGGTTATATTCTTCCTTTCTGCAGTTCCATTCTGCTGTGGAGTGTAGGGTTGCACCACCTCATGCATAATCCTTTCTTTCTCACATAATGCATAGAAATCTTTCGACATATACTCTCCACCACCATCAGTCCTCAAAATCTTTAGCTTTCGGCCATTTTGCCTTTCGACCATAGATTTAAATTTGGAAAATACCTCGATCACTTTACTTTTCTTGATCAGGTAAGTCCATAATTTTTGACTAAAATCATCTATGAAAGTGACAAAATGTATGTTACCTCCAATCGAATTCACCTGGATAGAACCATATACATCAAAATATATGACTTCAAGAATTGCCTTCGACTTGCTTCCCGCATCCTTATTGAAGATGTTCTTGTGTTGATGCACTATCGCACATTCTTCACATACTTCATTTGTGATGTTGATTTCTAGTAATCCTGAAGCCATATTTCTTCTCTTCTAATCTTTGATGTCTTTGAAATTGAAATGACGAAGTATATAATGCCATATCCATTCATCTCTGTTGGCTGCAGTGGCAAGACACTTATGCTCCATCACATTAAGCTCAATCTTGAAGGTTCTATTCTTAGACATTGAAGCCTTCAAAATCAGCATTCCATTTGAGTCAAAAATTCTTGTCATCTTGTCTTCAATCGTCACCTTGTAGTTCTTTTCGAGCAAATACCCTATACTGAGCAAGTTGCTCTTCATGCCTGGTATGTACAATATATTGGAAATTGCTAACCTTTTTCCATCTTTCCTCATAATCAGAACATCGCCAATACCTTCAACTGCTAGAATATTGTCATTTGCAAATTTCACCATGTTCTTGATTGATGGTTTTATGTTTACAAACCAATCCTTCCTACCAATCATGTGTGATGAGCATCCTGAGACCAAGTACCATTGATCCTAGAATCTTTCTTCATCTCTTGTTTTATCCATCATCAACATCTCTTATTCTTCATGTTTCACTAGTTTTACATCAGTTTATTGATTCTTCTTCTTTTCTGGACAATCACTAGAATAGTGACCATACTTCTAACAATTGTAACATTGAATGTGACTTTTTCCAGGTTTTCGACCATCACCTCTTCCTCTACCTGTAACACCATCTCTTTGGTTGCCTTGGTTCTAAGGTTCTTTGATTCGACCAGTTTCCTTCTTGCTTATTTCGACCAGTCGAGTTGTTGTAGCCTTTTCTGCCTTTATTGTCATTCCAAATTCCGTTGCCTTTCTTTTCTTTTGCTAATTGCACCTGTAAAGCCATAACACTCTTTGACTTTCCTGTAACTTTTTCAGCCACCCTTTGTTCATGAGATTCAAGTGTCCCTTAAAGCTCTTCCTTTGTCAATGTTGACAAAGCTTTCGAACCTTCTATGACTAATACCTCGTGGTCTAACTTTGAGGCCAATGACCTCAAGATCTTTGCAACAACTGATCTTGATGTCAACAGTTATCCATGTAACTTGTAAATGCGCCTAAGAGGGGGGGGTGAATTAGGTTTTCAAAAATTATCTTCAATCTTTTTATGATTCTTGATTCTTTTTCGGTTAAGATGTTAAGGACTTGAAAGTAAAGTGTAGAAGGGAAAAAGTGACACAAGAGATTTATAGTGGTTCCCCCTCACACTCCGAGAGTACTCCACTCCCCTTTCGAATCGAAAGAGATTTCACTATAGTTTATAATGATTGTATAGTCTAATCACACCAAAGGTGAAGCCTACTATCTAGTCTATAGGTAACTAAAGTGTAGGAAGAACAATCCTCTTCAAACACTCACTTGTTTCCAACAATCCTGGACAACAAGGTAATATAAAAGATAATCTTGATATGAATTTGATGTGTTTTGAGAGTATAATGCTATAAATCTTCATGATCGATCTTCTCCTTGAAACAAATATCACTCAAAAGAAATATACAAGTGTTCTTTGAAAAGTATGAGATGAAGTTATGATAATGTGTGAAATTTATTCAAAAATTTCTCTCAAAAATCTGTTTGTGTGAACACTTTAAGAAATATTGAAAGATGAAGAGAATGGGTGAATTTCATGATTAAGTTTCTTGGAGGTAAATTGAAATTTGAAAACTGATATGTATTTATACTGTATAATACACCTCTACAGAGGGGTATAATTTTATGAAGCAAAACTGTCAGAAAACAAATGAAAACAATGCATATTTTCATGAAAAGCTGTCATTTTTCGCTTACTGCTTCAAGGTTAATCGGTTAACCATATAGGAAATAATCAAAAACAACAATTGTTAACTAGTTCACCATATAGGTTAATCGATTAACACTGTAAGTAATTCAGCAAAAAATTAATTTTAGAAATCGTTAACCGGTTAACCATAGGGGTTAATCGATTAACACTGAAAGTTTTTCAAAACAAAGTTAATTTATTTTAAAAAAGAGTGAGCTACTAAAAGTGTTTTAAAAATTTTATGATATATGTGAAGTGAGAGATGAATAACTGAACACTTGTATAAGTATTTTAAATGATATTTGGTATACCTTTGAGTTGTTGTTCAATATTTTATCTTCTATACTTGAAGCTTGATTAGTATGTATGTGAAGCTTTGATCCATTTGACATATGCTAGAACACCATCTTGAAACTTGATGTCATTTGAGTCTCTTGCTTTTTTCATACACATGTTGCATAAAAATCTTGTTGTCTTCATCAAAACTTTTATGCGCTTGAAGTTCGCTTCTACAAGAGGTATAAATTTTCTGCACAAAGTAACATTAGAGAAACCAATCCTTTTCCCCCTTTGGCATTAGCAAAAAGGAAGAGGAGCACACAATAATGAAAGTTGACATACATACAAAACCACAAGTGTATTAAAGAACTAGAACTTAAGCATAAACTTAAACAATAGATAGAACAAGAACAAATAACATAAAATAAGTGTTTTAGTCATCATCCTCCGACATTTCCTCGCTTCCATCCTCATCCTCTTCACTTCCGTCCTCATCTTCATCATTACCGGCATTTTGGTTTTGAGAGTTTAAGACAAGCCTTCGAAGAGAATTGATAGCCCGGGTAGTTTCCCGGTGTTGATTCATCATGGTGATATAGAGGAACTCATTAATAACTCTGCCTTCTGGGATTGGATAATTGGAGGTAGACGACCCATCTTTGTACTTGTATGTTCCATCGTTACATTTAACAATTCTGGTGTTCTTCATAATAGTGATCTCATTAATTTCATTTGCCGTTGATTTCATTTCAATAGATGGTTCCCTATTAAGATCCAAATCTGTTAACTCCAAAATGCTTGAAATGAGGCGGCCATAAGGAAGTCGGGTAGAGAGTGTAAGTTATTGTTGAAGATGGTACATCATTGTCAATATCCAATTAACTTTGATCTTTATTCTTAATTGCAAACAACACTTGCATATCGAGATCATTAATTTGGAAATGATTTGAATCCTTTGGAAGCAAGACATAGCAAATAATGTAATGAAGCATTCGATCATTCACCGACAAATTCTTAACATAGCATAAAACACGAGGCGTGTGTTGTCCAGCTACCATAACTTCTCTAAGAAACCTGCAAATACTATAATAATATTCCATTTTGTCGTACTGAGCCCATGGTCCGTCTTTATGGTTAACTCCTTTCTGAAGAAAATAGTCGGTATACAGAATTTTGAGTGTAGCAGTAATACTCGACAAGTCTTCACTCAGCTCAAAGTCTCTAACACTAGTCTTAAGCATATGTTGTCCAACATCATTCAGATTAATTGATAAGTTGTGCATAAAAGATTTCACTAAATCAGGGTAACACCGACCATTATCGGAGACAAAGTTATCAATCTTTTGATACTTTAGCAATGCTGGAAAATCAAAAGTAGGTGCTTGAAAAGCTTTGAGATTGACATATTTTACCTTGAGAAGTTGTCGAACTCGAACCTTGAAATCCATTCTCCGCTTCTTAGTTTTTTCCATCGAAGCATTTTCCTCATCGAAAACTGAGCTACTTTCTGGCATCTTTCCTTTTCCTTTCTTTGATGGAGCCATGGATGAAGATTTGGGATTTCTAGGGTTTGAAGATGAATTTTCGGATTAGGGTTGGATGTTGTGACAAAGATGGAGAAAGTGAAGTTGTTTATAAAGAGTAATGTTTGAGTGGGATTTTAAAGTGAGATTGATTGTTATTTTGAATGGGTAGAAGTTAAAAGAAGGTTTTAATGGGGAGTCAAAGAAAAGAAGATGAGTCCCAACGAATGTTGGTGAAAATGAACATAAAACACGTGCAACAAAAACACTTAAATACACATATTAAAAACAGAATTGAATAAATTTTCCTTTGAAAAAATATAAACGAACAGTGTTAATCGGTTAACCATATGGGTTAACCGATTAACGCCTTCAAAAATAAAATAAAGGAAATAGAAACAAACAGTGTTAACCGGTTAACCATATGGGTTAACCGATTAACGCCTTCGAAATTTTAGAAAATGCAAAAAACAGTGAGTAAATAGCTCCAAAATCATGAAGGTTCTTGATATAACAATTATAGAACATGTTAGCACATATCTTAAGGCAACTTTTGATCAATTTTTTTTGAAAAAGAATAACTTAATGATGTGCGAAAATAGGAAAGATTGAAATTTTTTACCGACACGGTAAATTTAATATAGCATCAAAAGTTTCCAAAAAGAGATAAGTTTATATTTGTGTACCTTGATACTCATAAATGCTATATTGATCAACTTTTGAAATATTAGATATCACCTTCATCGAGAATTCCGAGTTCTCTCTGAATCTTGAAAAACAGTTCTTTCGCGAGTGGTTTTGTGAAGATATATGCAAGTTGATTATGCGTATCTACAAAAGTGACTTCAACATCTCCTTTAAGCACGTGATCACAAAGAAAATGATGTTGAATGTCGATGTGTTTGGTCCTTGAGTGCATGATCGGATTCTTTGTAATGTTGATCGCACTTGTGTTGTCGCACCGGAGAGAAATGCATCCAAGATCAATTCCGTAGTCGCTTAATTGTTGCTTTAGCCAAAGATTTTGTGCACAACAGCTTCCCGCTGCTATGTATTCTGCTTCAGCCGTACTAAGAGCAACGCATGTTTATTTCTTACATGACCATGAAACTAGTGCATTTCCAAGGATGTGACATGTTCCACTCGTGCTTTTTCTATCTGTTTTATAGCCTGTATAATCTGTGTCAGAATAACCGATTAAAGTACAAACACTACCTTTAGGATACCATAAGCCAACATTCGTTGTTCCCTTGAGATACTTCATGATTCTTTTGACCGCCGTGAGATGTGACTCCTTTGGATTTGCTTGAAAACGAGCACATAAACATAGACTAAACATTATGTCAGGACGGCTTGCCATCAAATATAATAAAGAACCAATCATACCTCGATACTTTGTAATATCATCTGATGTTCTCGATTCGTCTTGATCGATGTAGGTTCTGGATCCCGTTGGTGTTGACATAGCTTTACACCCATCCATATCAAATCTCTTTAACAACTATTTGCAATACTTCGATTGGTTGATAAATATTTCGTCTTTTAGTTGCTTAATTTGCAATCCAAGGAAGTAATTCATCTTACCCATCATAGACATTTCAAACTCGCCTTGCATCATCGACGCAAATTCTTCACATAGTTCCTTGTTTGTTGAACCGAAGATGATGTCATCCATATAGACTTGAACAAGTAAGGTATTATCCTTTATCTTTTTAATGAGTAAAGTCTTGTCTACCTTGCCTTTTTCAAAACCTTTTTCGCATAAGAAATTACTTAGACGATCATACCATGCCCTTGGTGCTTGTTTTAGTCCATAGAGGGCTTTCTTCAATTTTTATACATGTGAAGGATGCTTGAAGTCTTCAAACCCGGGGGTTGTTTGACACAAACTTCTTCATTGATGTATCCGTTCAAGAAGGTGCTTTTAACGTCCATTTGAAATAGCTGAAAGTTCATTGAACAAGTATAAGCAAGTAATAAATGAATAACTTCTAACCTTGCAATTGGAGCGAATGTTTCTTCAAAGTCAATTCCTTCCTCTTGATTGTACCCTTGAGCCACCAATCTTGCTTTGTTTCGAACAATTATTCCATTCTCGTCAAGTTTGTTCTTAAACACCCATCTTGTTCCGATGATATGTTTATCTCTTGGTCTAGAAACAAGTTCCCAAAACTTGATTTCTTTCGAATTGGTTTAATTATTCTTGTATAGCAATAATCCATTGATCATCTTCAAGAGCTTTATCAACTTTGGAAGGTTCTATTTGAGACACGAATGTCATGTTCAAGCATGCATCTTTGAGATTTAATCGTGTAGCAACACCTTGACTTATGTCTCCAATCACTTTGTCAATAGGATGATCTCTATGAATCCTCCATTCTTTTGGTAGATCGTTAACATTGGAATATTGTTGAATTGGTCTACCTTGATGTTCTTTAATGATATCTTTAGAAGTATCTTCTTCGGGAATTTTTACAAAATCATCATCACAAACCACAATATCCTCCTTGGAGGGGTTAGATTCATCAAATTTGACATGCATAGATTCTTCTATAGATAAATTTATTTTATTGTAAATTCTAAAAGCTTTACTAGTAGGGGAGTAACCAAGAAATATACCTTCATCGGATTTCTCGTCCAACTTGCCAAGGTTGTCTTTGTCGTTGTTTAGAACAAAGCACTTACATCCAAAAGTATGAAAGAATAAAATATTTGGTTTTCTCCTTTTGAAGAGTTCATAAGGAATTTTCTTGAGAATAGGCCTAATATTACACGGTTACTTACAAAGCATGTCGTACTCACCACATCCGCCCAAAAGTACTTAGGAAGATTTGAATCACTTAGCATTATCCTTGCAAGTTCCATCAATGTTCTATTCTTCCTTTCTACGACACCATTTTGTTGTGGAGTTTTTGGTGCGTAGAAGTTGTGTGAAATTCCATGTTCTTCACAAAATTCTTCAAATAAGGCGTTTTGGAACTCTCCACCGTGGTCGCTTCTAATGGAGGCAATTGTAAGAGACTTCTCATTTTGTATTTGTTTTGCATACTCCTTGAATGTTTTGAATGCTTCACTTTTCTGCATTAAGAAGAAAGTCCAAGTGTATCTAGAAAAATCATCTACAATTACTAATGCATAAACATTACCTCAGAAGATTTTTGTTATTGATTGACCAAAGAGATCCATGTGCAACAATTGTAGTGGCCTAGTTGTGGACACCACATTCTTGGATGTGAAAGTTGATTTAGTTTTCTTTTCTTTTTGTCAAGCGTCACATAACCTATCTTTGATGAATTTGATCTTCGGCAATCCAATAACCAAGTCATGTTTAATCAATTTATTCAAGTGCTCTATATAAATGTAATCAAACCTCTTATGTCATAACCATGATTCATTGTTGCTTTCCAAGAGACATCTAACATTCAAAGACAAGTTATCTAAGGAAATTAAGAAAATGTTATTAACTCTTTTGCCTTTTAGCATAACTTCATGAGTAACTTTGTTTTCAATCAAGCATTCATTTTTAGTGAAGTTGATTTTGAAACCTCGGTCACACAATTGGCTAATGCTAAGGAGACTATGCTTTAGACCTTCCACATATAGGAAATCTTCTATATTTGTTGAAGGCGGTGAACCAACAATGCCTACGCCGAGGATTCTTTCTTTGTTGTTGTTACCATAAGTAACAAACCCTTTGGCCTTAAGCGTTAGATGTGAAAATTTGCTTAAATCACCCGTCATGTACCTCGAACATCCACTATCAAGATACCATTGATTTGAAGAGGTATTCAAGCATACCTACAAAAAAGAGTTAAGTTGTATTAGATACCCAAATTGCCTTGGGTCCTTCAAAGTTAGTTCCTTTCGTTACCCATACATAATGGCCTTGAGCAAAACCAAAATTTCTAACATAACATGTAGTTGGAGTATGACCTTTTATACCACAATAGAAACATGTAGGCTCAAAGTTGCTTTTATATCTAGGGGAATAAGATTTGTTCTTATTGTTTCTTTTCTTTTTGTCATATTGATTAATCATTTTATGATTGTCACCTTTTTCCATAGGAATTTGTTTTTTAGCTTTGACAAAGATGGTCTTGTTAGAAGTTTGTTTAGAAAATTTTGAGTAACCAAGACCACTTTTATCATTTGAGTATCTTTGATTACTAAGAACATATTCCAATCCAATTTGTCCTTTTTCATATCTTTCTAGGACCCTTTTTAATTGGACTATTTGAAAAGAAAGTGACTCACATTTAGTGCATGCAAAATTCTTAATTAATTCTTCTTTTTCATCTTTAAAATTATTTTCCATTTTCTCAATATTTTCTTCTAAAGTTGATACTTGTTTCTTTTGAGATGAAATAGTTTTATATAGAATTTTGCATTCACTTAAAATTTCATCAATTGCTCCTTGAGCATCACTATCAAAAATTGAAAAATCACTACTAACCTTATTGTATTCATCGTCAAAATGATGTGATGCCATAAATGCTAGATTTGCGCTTTGATCACTATCGGAGTCCGATGAAGAACTTATTTCGCTGTCATCCCAAGCAATGTAGGTCTTTTTGTAATCCTTCATTCCTTTGTGGTCACGATTCTTTGTGAGTTTAGGACATTCCGGTTTGATGTGATCTTACTTTCCACATTCATAGCATATAATGTCTCCATTGGATGTTGATGTTTCTTTTTCTTTGTTCTTTGAAAACTTCTTTCTTCTCATATAACTAGAGTTTCTAATATTATTTGTTGCACCAAAATATTTTCCTAGTCTTTTTACAAGAAGCATAAAATTTTCGTCCTCTTCGGGATTGTCTTCTTTCTTCACTTCTTTGGATTTAACTTTTAAGGCAATGCTCTTGGATTTCTTCTCTTGAATTTCATATTTCTCCAATCGTCTAAGTTCTGTCTCATATTCTTGGAGCTTTCCGAATAAAGTAGCGAATGTCATTGTTGATAGACTTTTCTTTTCGGAAATCGCTGTCACTTTGGGTTGCCATTCTCTTGATAAAGACCTAAGCACTTTAAGATTACGTTTATCATTTGTTAGTGTCTTACCAAGTGTGTTCAAGTGATTTTTCAAATGCACGAATCTTTTCTGCAAGTCTAGGATTGATTCTCCTGGTTGCATTCTAAATAACTTGTACTCTTGACTTTATGTATTTAATCTGGATCGTTTGACTTTGGCGGTTCCTTCGTGAGTTTCAACAAGAGTGTCCCATATTTGCTTGGCCGTTATACATGTTGAATGCGGAAGAATTCATCCATTCCAAGTGCACTTTGTAAGATATTTGTCGCCTTTTGTCATAGAGAACCTTTTTCTCATCATCATCATCCCATGATCCTTGCGGTTTTGCTGAACAAACTCCATTGACAACCGTTGTAGGAATACAAGGACCATTTTGAACAGTGTAACACGGTGGGAGAACTGACTTGGTGTTTTTGTTTGACAAAAACATGTGCGGATAGCAAGAGTCGCCACCGAATTTTATTTTATCCAATAGGAAAGGCTATAAAAGAACATGAAAGACCTTTTTGAAAAGATTTTGAGTTCGAGGGGTATGTTATATAAAGGGAAGGTGTTAACACCCTTTATATCCATGGTTATCCATGGGCTCTTAGTTACTTAGCTCACTTGTTTGTTTGAAAAGTAATGTGAAGTGTATGTTTAGAAAAGATTTTCAGAAGTTCTTTGTAGTGATCCTCGTATGGATGTATACAAAGCCTTGAGCTTGAAAATATTTTGAAAGTGGCGTGTAAAGAATGTTTTTTTTTTTGAAAAAAAGTGAGCAAGTATTTAAGTGCCACCTACCCTAAGTTTGTAAGGTCTTTCTTGTTATTTATTTCCTTTAAGGGTAAGACTGTCCTTACTATTAGTGAGTAAGTAGTCTTTACCTTGGATGTTCAGGGACGGACGTAGGGTCATCGTATGGTCAAAGAAGGCAATATGTAGGGGTATCTTAGTAATTCGAAGGGACTATCATCATTTTTGTAGGATCATCGAAGGACAAGATCATTTATTCCGTAGGCAACTTCGAAGGGACTATGATCCTTTTAAGTTTAAAGGGACTTGATGATTTATCTGTTTGCAGGGACATCGCTTAAGACACCCTTACGTTCGAGGGACTTGACCATATTAAGGTAACTAAGAGGGGTAACCCTAGGAGGTGTAGATGACGATCGTAGAACGATTGACTTACGTGTGTGAGTGATTATTTTCAGATATTTCTTTTATTATTGATTCTCTAAGTCCAATTTATTCAATTAGATCTTTTCACGCCCTAGATTACTAACCAAGCAATTAAATATTTACGGAAATAATAAAAAAACCAAGGAATAAAGTCTTAAACTATTACACGGCTTCTGGACAATTACAGAATAATCAGTGCGAAAAAATAAATTACATAAGGAAAATCCTATACAATCCTCTAAATAATATAAATAAAGCAATGAAAATAAATTAAATTAGAAAATTAATTATTTTAAAAAAAGAAGATCAAGTTTAGAAAATGAGGATCTAATTAGGGTTAGTGAAAAATTAGGGTTTTTAAATTAATCTAAACCTAGCTATATTCATTTACAATTTTAATTAATAAATTTAAAAAAAAGTTATGTGAGAGAAAATAAAATAAAATTATATGATAGAATTTATTTTAAGAAAAATAATTAGTGAGCAGTTAGTAAAGATTAATGGTTAATTAAATTAATAATAATGTTTTAATAATAATAACTATAAAACATAAAAAAAAAGGAAGAAATTCACTAAAAATAAATGGGGGAAGGCCTGAAAATGTCCGTACGAAGAGTTTCGACTCTTGAAAAGCTTATGCCTTAACCATGGCACTTCTTGAAACCTGCATCATATCTTGCAAACAAATGATCAAAACAAACCTAAACATGATTATGAAGATCATTATGAACAGAAAATATGATAAAGTGCAATGAAATCAAAGATTAGAAAGCAAAAAAAAGAAGAATGATAGGCGGCACGTTCATGGGATGCACTTTGTGAGGTCTCAACCTTCAAGTCTTTGTGGGATAGGTTCCTAGGATCTTGAGGAATGTGAATGGACTTGTAGAGCTGATTGAATCTTATTGCAAAGTTGTTTTAAGATTTTTCTAAGGTTCTTATGACTTCCAAATTTTTTTTCTCTCACCCTTTTTTTCATTCTGACTTTGTTGTGTATATAAAGTTGTGTAAATTAGGGTAAACAATTGGGCCTTGGTTAGAGTTTTATGGGTTGTTTGAAGATGAAGGAGCCAATTATCATAATTGTCAAAAAAAAAAATCAAATTAAATCATACCATATTGGTCTTGAACGAATTTTGATGACTTCAATCACTTTGAATACTATATATTTGATCCTAAAATAAATCTTAAATCAAATCTTTGATTTTTTATAATTTATTTTAATTAAAAATAATTTTAAATGATAAAAATAAAAAATAATAAAAAATAAATGATAAAAATCATAAAATATGGTCATTGGATCGTGAATGACTCTATATTCAAGTTTGGGTTGCAATCTTATGGGCCAATTTGGAAAGAATTGGAGTTGTGGCCCTTTTTACTTCATACACCCCTTGAAAAATTACCAACTTTGACAATGCATAACTTTCTCAATTTTAATGTTATGGCAGTGTTCTAAGACTTTTTAGAAATCTTAGGGTATCCTCTAATCAACCCTTTTGGTCCCATGTCCATATTTTTTTTTTACCATTTTCAAATTATGAGCTTTGGAAGAAGCTGACTTTTTGTTGGCTTTCAAAAGGACCTATAATGTCTTGGCTCATATCTTTCAAATGAAGCATTTTTAGGCTTGGCTTGTGAGACACAAAGTTGTAGAGAATTAAACTCCCTTCAAAATTAGATTTGGATGAGAAATTTTTTATGAAACATGTGAAAGTTATGGGTGGTCAAAGTTCAGTTGACTTTTCCTACACAAAACCCTAATTTAGCAACTTCCGATTCTTGATGATCTGAGGTTTCCTGGATGAATCATGATCGAACCTTGATCAAATGATGAATTTCACTTCTTACTCTTGATGTTGACCAAAAATCTTGAATTTTGACTTTGAGTTGACCACAGTTGTCCTCAGTTGACTTTTTGACCAAATTAACTGATTTTCAGGTATTTGAGCATCTGACTAGCCAAACTTGTGAGGAAAGCTCTGAAACTTGACATGGGGATTCTTTGAAGTATGTGGGATGTTATGAAGTCCATTTTAGGTTTTAGAAGTCCATTTTGCTCGGGGAGACTCAAAACCCTAGTTCTAAGATCCACTGTTCAGGAGGAGGCTTTGATAAAACCTTCAATCCCTTTGACCAATTGCGAATCTTGTGACTATTAAGTAACCTCTTGGGACACATTGTCTTGAATATGGGAGGGTAAATTTTGGGGTACAATAGCTGCCCCTGTTCAATTTTCTGAAACCTGAGGAGTTAGATTGGCATGTCCGCCTTTCGTGACTTGAAGGTTGAAGAGGATTGAACACTAAAGCCCGAATTTTTTCACTTGCCGGTGCGTGAAGTAGTGTTGTTGGTTGGTTGTATTGCTTTAATGGGCTTAAAGATTCCATTCAGGATAAAATGTTCTTCAGATATATCTTTTGGAGGATAAAACAATCCAAAACGTAGATTGATGTAATCTCGGGGAATGTAGCAGCCCAAGATGTTATTTGATGTGGTCCTGGAGGATAGAGCAGTCCAAGACGTTGTTATGTGTAATCCTGAAGGATAGAGCGGTCCAAGATATTATCCTAGGGGTTTATAGAAGCCCAAGATATTGTTTGAGGTAGCCATTGGGGAATATAGCAACCCAAGATGGATACAAATGTAATCTTAAGGGATGTAGCAGCCCATGACATTGATGGATGTAATCTTGAGGGTTGTAGCAGCTCAAGATACTATTATATGTACTCCTGGAGGATAAAGCAATCCAAGATATTGTTATATATGTTCCTGGAGGATAAAGTAGTCCAAGACGTTGTCCCGGGGGTTTAAATCAGCCCGAGAATAAGTTGTTGATGATGTTCGTCTGCTGGGGAATTAACCTGAAAAACAAGGTTAGTTCTATGCAATGTCATGATGTATATACGCCTTGCAAGACGATATTCTTATCATAAATGAGAATGTTGTATGCGTATGATATGAAATGATGTATGTATGAATTATGTAGTTAAAGCTTGTCAATAGCTTCATGTGACCACTGCCAGCTGGGGAAAATAAATCTCGATTCATTGTTAAAGAATATGAAGACATCGTTCCCATCCTCCGATGTATTATCTGACCATGTATTAACTCTTCTGGAGACACCATATTTAAGAGGAATCTGTCTGGAATTTTGTAGAACTGGAAGTACAAGAGATTATTTGTAATGCTTTGTTGAAATAAATTCGTGAAGATTACTCTGTGGGGATGACCCTACGAAGGTCTGCTGGATATGGACTTTACTGGGGATTCTTACCTCTGATAGTCCTTCGTAAATGTTGTTATTGTAATTTCATATGTATTTTATTTTTTGGTAAACATCAATCATATTCAAAAGCATATATTCTTTCAATATAATCAATGGACATTTAAGCTTAAGTAAAACGGGAAAAGGAAACTGAATTGTATTAATTTTGAAAAATGGCCTATAAACAGGCAATTTTTTGAACAATGAGACAGAAATCCTAGAGGAGTTCGTCGTAGAAAATTTGAAAAGAGTACAAGGGAAACAACTATGTGTAAATGATTCTATCAAGTTTCAAATCTGCTATTGCTATTATCTTCAAGCATCTCATCTCTTTGCTATTGGAGAAGAAACAAGTGGACTGATCTGCACCGTTTGAACTTGACATTGGTAGTATAACTAGTTAAGGTTACATGGGTGATCCAATGAGATATAGTCGTACGCTTTAATCCTTAACTTTTTCCTGGATTGCCTTTTCGGGTTTTCAATCCACCGGGATACCTTTTTTTGCCCAAGCCACCTTTTCAGGTTTTTGACTTGCCAGGTGTAGAATTTTTTTTATATATATCCCTAATTTTTTCCTGAACCTTTTTGGTTCACCGGGATGCCCTTATTTTTGCCTAGGCCAGTCAACCTAGCAGGTCCTTTTTTTTTTATGCGTAGTATTTTTTTGACTATGTCCGCGTTCACGGGTTGCGGGAAATCTTCACCATCCATGGTGGCAAGTATCATGGCACCTCCAGAAAACACCCTCTTGACTACAAATGACCCTTCATAGGTGGGAGTCCATTTTCCCCTAGGATCACCCTGTGGTAATATGATACGCTTGATTACCAAATCTCCAGCCTGGTAGACCTGATGTTTGACTTTCTTATTAAAGGCTTTGATCATACGCTTCTAATATATCTGACCATGACAAACTGCTACAAGCCTCTTCTCATCAATCAAATTTATATGGTCAAGTCGAGTCTGAATCCATTCATCTTTCTCTAGGTCTGCATCTCTCATAATTCTCAAAGAAGGAATCTGAACCTCAACAGGTAAAAATGCTTCCATACCATAAACAAGAGAGAACGGGGTTACCCTAGTTGAAGTGCGTACTGTGGTACGGTAACCATGAAGAGCAAATGGTAACATCTCGTGCCAATCTTTGTATGTCACTGTCATCTTTTGCAAAATCTTCTTAATATTCTTGTTGGCGGCTTCCACTGCGCCATTCATCTTTGGTCGATATGGAGAAGAATTGTGATGTTTGATCTTGAACCGCGTGCAAAGTTCAGTAATCATAGTATTGTTCAGATTAGTACCATTGTCTGTGATAATTCTTTCGGGGATGCCATATCTGCATATAAGATTATGCTTGATAAACTGAGCCACAACATTCTTGGTAACAGAAGCGAACGGAGTCGCCTCTACCCATTTTGTAAAGCAATCAATAGCAACAAGAATGAAACAATGTCCATTGGAAGCTGTAGGTTTGATCTCACCAATCATATCCATGCCCCATATTGCAAAAGGCCAAGGAGCAGTAAGAACATTCAATGGAACTGGAGGTACATGTACTTTATCAACATATATCTGGCATTTATGACAAGTCTTGGAATATAGATGATAATTAACTTCCATGGTAGACCAGTAGTAACCTGCTCTCAGAATCTTCTTTGACATCATATGCCCACTAGAATGAGTACCAAATATCCCATCATGTATGTCTTCCATAATCTCCCTTGCTTCCTTCTTGTCCATATAATGGAGCACAGTCGAATTGTGATTGCGCTTGTACAAAATCCCATTACTCAGAAAGAACTTGGCAGAGAACCTCCTTAGAAATTTCTTGTCATTGATAGATGCCCCTTCAGGATATTCTTGAGCTTCGATATATCTTTTTACTTCGTGGAACCAAGGCTTTTCTTCTAATCCCTCAGTATCAACCTCATAACAGTATGCAGGTTCAGAAAATCGATCAATAGTAACCTCTAGGAGCTTCATCATCCCCCCTGACCTCAAACATAGATGCCATGGTAGCTAATGCATCTGCCAATTGATTCTCGTCTCGTGGAATATGTTCAAAAGTAATCTCTTCAAAATATGGAATCAAAGACAACACATGTTCTTTGTAAGGAATGAGATTTTGATGTTTTGTGTCTCATTCTCCTTTAACCTGACTAATTACCAAGGCTGAATCCCGATATACACTTAAGAATTGGATCTTCATCTCAATGGCAGCCTTGATACCTATGATGCACGCTTCATACTCAGCCATATTATTTGTACAACAAAAACAAAGTCTAGCATTAAACAGTGTATAACAACCTTCAGGAGAGATAATCACAACACCAACACCATTACCAAGTGCATTAGAAGCTCCGTCAAAAACCATAGTCCATCGGGATTCCTGTTCGGGTCCGTCATACTATCTAGGTTCTTTAGCAACAAGCATAATATCTTTGTCTGGAAATTCAAAATTCATATCCTGATAGTCATCCACTGGTTGATGAGCCAAATGATCAGCTACCACACTTCCTTTAATTGCTTTCTGAGTGGTATACTGGATGTCGTATTCTGTCAAAATCATTTACCATCTTGCTATTCGTCCAGAGAGGGCAGGTTTCTCAAATATGTACTTGATATGATCCATCTTTGAAATCAATAGAGTGGTATGAGTCAACATATACTGTCTTAGTTGGCGAGCAGCCCATGCCAAAACACAGTAAGTTTTCTCGAGCGATGAGTATCTTGTTTCACAGTCGGTAAACTTTTTGCTAAGGTAGTATATGAAGGTGTGAAAAATACACAAGAAAGGGGGGGTTTGAATTGGGTATTTGGTTACTTAAAAACTTTTGATATCTTCTTCTGTGTTGTTTCTAGATGTAGCAATGCGGAAGCATAAATAATAAACTAAACAAGTACAGAACACAAGATATATCCTGGTTCACTTGAGCAACTCTCAAGCTAATCCAGTCCACCCTTCCAAGGTGATTTCGCCTTACTCACTGCAAGGACTTAATCCACTATAACCAAACAGATTACAGATGCACAAGCTAACTGCAAGTGACTAACAACTTGACAATGACACGTTCAGGGATCCCCAAGGATATAACGTTCATTGACACCTTAATAGAATCCGATCACTAAAGATCTCCTATTAGGATTTCCACAAATGACAACTGTCACTTGTCATCTCAAGTATACTGATCTTCACAAGATCACTTGAGGAACCACTAATTCTAAAATAGAATTTGTGTTGCCGGAGATTACATAAGTGCTTCTCAAATAAGCAGATTACTCCTAATTAAGTTCCTAGCAAGTATTGAGCAACAGCTCCTTGCTTTCTAATATAGAAACTAATCTAATAATAAATCTCTAAGAGATTATTGAGTACAGTTTCTATATGCTTAAAAGCTTTTCTGTTTGTGAGCACTAAGGCTTCTTTTCCATTTAGCTTTTCTTTTCATTGCAGCTGTAGCAGTAGCGCAACAGCGCAAGAGCCAACCCAATGCTTCAGCTCTCCTAGCAACATTTGAATAATCAAATGATTCTGCCTTTATAGTGCTTCCAAGAATGACGTTGTGAGGATAGAAAAGTCCTTTCTATTTCCAACGGTCATATTTCAACGGATAGATAAGCACGTGTTGGATGACATCACTTGCTTGTCCTTTTCTTGCAACGGTAATGTTCCATTTAGCAGCTTGGACAAATTTGCTTCTGGCTTGGTTCTTCTGATGTGTTACAGATGAGTAGTTCAGAAACTACTTTGGTATAGATAGCATAGTAAACATCAGATTCTGACTTCAGCACTTTGTTCATCAGAGTTGATAGCAACAGCTCATCTGATTGAACACGTCTTGTCTGGTGAAGCTTCATAATCTTTCTTCTTCAGAGTCTGGTCTTCAGAGTCTTTTGCACTTGGTCTTCAGAGCCTTCAGCCTTCAGAACTTCAAGTCATCAGAGTCTTCAGCACAAACTTCTTCAGATGATTATATCTTCAGAGTCTTGACCTTCAGAACATGTCTTCAGAGTCTTCAGAGTCTTGACCTTCAGAACATGTCTTCAGAGTCTTCAGAGTTTTGTCCTTCAGAACATGTCTTCAGAGTCTTGACGCACTTGGTCTTCAGAGCCTTCAGCCTTCAGAACTTCAAGTCATCAGATTCTTCAGCACTTCAATTCTTTAGAGGGCTCACTCTTCAGAGACGCTCGTTAGCTTCCAGATCAGATGCATAACTCAGATCAGAATCCACAGATGCATTGCAACTGCAATATCCAGCATCCTTGATTCTTTATTGAACATGATCAGATGCAGAAACAAACTTGCTTCTTTACTGAGCTTCATTTGCTTTTAGATCAGATGCACTTCTTCAGATCATAAACCACAGGAGCATTGCAACTGCAATATACAGCATCCTTGGTTCCTTACTGATGGTGATCAGATACATAAGCAAACTAGCTTCTCCCAAGCGCTTCATGACGTTACACATAGTAATTCCATATATTACTAGTTGCACACGTTGCTTTTGTTTGTTTGGTTATATTTAATTTAATATGACCTGCACATAACAAACATTAAACCATAAAATGGTTCTTTCACAAATACTCAATTGTTATCATCAAAACATAGAGATAATCCTGTAGAGACAAATCTTGCTCTTACAATCTCCCCCTTTTTGATGATGACAAAAACATGTATTTTGATAGAACATTTTATACAGGGTAATCACCAAGCATTAACCTATTCAGAGTTCTAAGCAACTGCTCCCCCTGAATGTGTTAATCTTAAAAACATTTTTATGCTTGTTCAGAGACATACTCTGATCCCAAGACTTACAAAATATAAATTTGATAAAACACAATCAAATAGAATAGAATAGAAGGAATACTTCCCTACAATATAAGAGAGCATGAGTCTTCAGCATCTGGACTAGTTCAATCAGAACTTCCATCTTCAGATCTTTAGAACTTATCTTCTCTAAGCATTGTATCAGGGTCATATAACTTCAGAATATTCTAAAGCATTTTCTCTTATTCTTCAGAACATCCTTCAGATGAGAAACTCCCCCTGAGTTTCAGACTGGGTAAAAATCAAATATCCTGACTTGTGAACCTTCCTGGGAGAACTCCCCCTGGCTACAATAGATCAGATATTTGGATCTTTTGAGCTTTATACAGTCTTAATTCTTGCTTTCTCAGATTTGCTTTCTTCTATGATTCTTGGTCTTATCAGAGCTCAATGCATTGATCAGATTCACTTCTTGATCTTTTGAAGCATAGTCCGATCCCAATTAGCAAGCTTCTGAATCTGATACCAATGTTGGTTCTAAGACAGATACCAATACATGATACTCATGATTCTGAGTCTGAATCCAAATCTTGCTCTATGAAGATTTCTGATTCTTATGCTCTGACTGTCATTTTCACAGACAATTTACATCTTCTGAACATCATGATTCCAGATGACTTTAACTTTCAGATCTCTGAACAGTATTGGGTCCATCTGATTCTGAATCTATGTTCACGAAGTGTATAACTTCTATTATATGAACACCAGTTCATTTGAACTCAGATTTCTTTCATTTATCCTGTTTAGAATGCCTAGTGAACTTGTTCAGAGTTCCTTGGAAAACATCAAACAAATAATTAGTAATAAACGCAGTTTATATGTTTTTGCATTCTCTTTCAGGTTATAGAATATATCAAAGTTATATTCTATTTCTCAAAAACATTTTCCATTTCTCCCCAAGTTATATTCTATTCTTCCAGATAATATCAAAATCATCTTTCATTTCTCCCCCTTTTTGACATCATCAAAAAGTTTGAGTTTTTCATCAAAACAGATTAAAAAAAAAATTTCTCTTTTTAAAGTCAGAAATTAAAAAGATAAGAGTTGAGAGATAGCACCTGAGAACTTAATCATCTTTCATTTCTCCCCTTGAGAACTTAATTCTTACAGGTTGATACCAATTAAGGTAGGTTGATATCTTTTCTCAGATTTCATCTTCTATATCTCCCCCTGTTTCTTTGAGAGTGACAATTCTTCAGAATTTGTAGAAGCATGCTCTGACGAGGATTGATGACAGGTGTCTGTACAGCAGAACTTTCTCTAACAACTTGTTGTACAACCTTCATAGCTTGTTGATCTCCTCTAAACTTACTAATGTCACGTTCTCAACGTACAAAAGTAGTTTCACAAGAAAATCCAACTACAACATTTTCCTTAGTCTTCTTAGCATCTTCAGCTTCTTGTACTAATCTGGAAGTTTCTTTTCTGGAATCTTCCTCTGCTAGATTTAGACAAGAAGGTTGAAAATTATTCTTCCTTTTGGCTTGATCTTGATACCAATAATTCTAGTCCTTAGAGAAACTTGAAATACGTCCAATTTCAGAGTCTAATTACTTCTGAAAAATATCTCAAGAAGTCTCAAGTTCCAGAGTTGAAGTACTTGTTCTGGCCTTTGCTTTGATTCTTGATTCTGCGCCCAGAACCTTCTGTATCTTCACTCAAACATCTTCTGAAGTTTTTCTCAGAGTTATCTGACACTTTGCTTCTGGTTGGATGTCAGAGACATGATACCAATTTACGATGTAAGATACCAATTGAAGGTGTGAAATAATGAAATTATTTCAGCTCGTTTCTTCAACATCAAAACACTATACTACAGAAGTATCAATGTTTGATTTAACAAACCATCTTCTAATAGAATCTTTTATCCAGAGTTCCAGATAATCCAAATCTTCTGATAGTCTACGACTTCAGATTTTCTCAGATCTTTAGAAACCATCTGATATCATTTGAAGGTGATGTACCAACTTTGTGCATTCTGATCCTTCAATCTTATGTGTATGAGAGTCCTTCAACTGACTCTTTATCCAGAGCATCTGATACTTCAATTAGCATCTGATGTATTTTGCTTCTTTAAGGGAGAGTGCTATCCAGAGGTACTTTTGCAACTAACTTTGACTTCAGTAACAACAGCATAACAGAAACCTACTAAAAATAGTTATCTTGTTTTCTGCAACACAGAGTCACGTTAGTAGTACCTTTCAGATACCTCAGAAATCTCTTAACAACTGTTAAATGAGATTCTTTAGGATCTGATTGGAATCAAGTACATACACATATACTGAAAAGAATGTCAGGACTAGAAACAGTAAAATACAGAAGAGTACAACTCATACCTTTGTAGAGCTTCTGATCTACCATTTTACTAACCTCTTTCTTTCTCAGAGTGTACGTTAAAAACATGAGAGTCTTAGATGGCTACTCTCTAACAGATTATCCTTCTATCTGCTACATTCTTTATCTGATTCCTCCTTTGGTCTTCATCTTCTGATCATCCATCTTTGGATGCCGATGATCATGCTTCTTTATCTTCAAGATGACTTGTTTCCAGATGAAAGCTATATCTTCTTGCACCAAGAATTTATCCTTTGGACAGTCGTGGTTGATCATCATAAATTATCATCAAACCAAGATGAATTTCTTGAACTGATTTGAATGACAATCTTGTTCTTATCAATCAGTATCTGAGGGTGACTTCTTCTTCTAGAATTCTCGTACCAACTGAAGGTGTGAGAACTTCTGAGTACCAATAGAAGGAGTAGGATCTTCTGCTAAATCACCTTAGGTTTCTCCACCTTTGGTTTCTGATTCCAAGCTTGTTATCAAAACTTGAATCTTAGCATCAAAGCTTCATTAGATAATACTTGATACCAATTGAAGCTTTCAGAATAATATGCATCAAGAGAGATACGAATTGCATCTGGTACTGATCAATCATTCTGACTACAGTATTGAATACTTTCATCAAACATGATTACCAAAATTTCCTTTCTGAATTAGCTTCAGAAACCTTCAAAGCTTCTGCTTAATCTTCTGAAGAGATTCTCTACATCAGACTTTCTAACCATAAGTATTTCTGTTATGTTAGTAAGTTCTTCTGATCATCAACAATCAGCCTTTGCCCAAAAGCACTTAATCAACAGATGTTAGCTCAATTAATAACATCAAACCCAGAAGTGCTTCTTCAGAAGGTTGGAGACTGATAAGAGTCTGATACCAACTTTATGATATCCAAAGTAGACTCTTCTGACAGTGAAGTTGCAACCCAACTTATCTTGATCAACATCTATTAAGTGAACAACTATGGAAATGATTCCTTGCATTAGATCCTCTGCTTCAGATCTATGCAGCTTAGCTCTAGAGAATGATTCAACCAACCGTTCATCCAGAGGTATGCTTCAGATCAAACCAGATCTTCATTCTTCAGGTGTCCTTATTATCCAGAAGTGAGCTTATGTTGCTGACATATCAACCAACTGCTCAGAGTCTTTTATAGAGTTGCTTCTCAACAAACTTTCAGAATCTCCTGTTAGCGTTGCTTCATCAGATTCTTCTGTAATTTTGCCTCTGTAGCTTTTCTTCTGAGTCTATACTGATACCAACTTAAGTGTCTTCAGTATCCTGCCTCAGTTGCTTTACTTCTGATGCTTTGAACTATCTTCTATAGCTTTGCTTCAGAATAACCAACAATTGAAGGCGAGATGTCTTGATTGACAGAGCCTCTTCAGAATCAGTGTTACAGAACCTTCTGTACAGCTGCTGATCTGACTTCACTAGCCTTTTTTAGAATGCTAGTTTTAGCTACTGCCTGCATACACTCAGCAAACTCCTTTCCAAGTGAAGTATATGGTTCTAAATAGAAGTATCATCAATGTAAATAAATCTGACAGATTTAAAATATCTTTCTTAATAGTCTTTAAGAAGAAGAGTAGTAACAACTTTACTTTTGACAAAATAATTTTCAAAAAGAAACCTGGGAAGTTGATGAACATATACTTCTTCTTCAATAAAACCATTTAAAAGTATTTTTAATATTCATCTGATTTATATTGATGTTATACTGATCAACAAACGAGATGAAAAGAATATGAATTCTAACCTTGTCACAAAAGCATATGTCTTCTGTATAGTCAAGAATTTCTTGCTGACAATCTTTTAGAAGAAAGAATCTTGTTCTTCTGGAATCATCCTTCTTTCCAATGAACGTCTCTTCTGGAAAAGAAGATTTGATTCTGGGGGGAAACTTCTCAGAGCTGATTCTTCAGAAACAGCTAATTGAATAGCATCTGGAGTAGCTCCTGATTCTTCAGCTGGAACACATTCTGCTTCTGATTCTCCAACATCTTGTGAGACAAACCAGTAACAGCAACTAAAGTAGAATATTCTGAATAACTCTTCTTGAACAGATCTCAATTCCTTTGTTAGCATTCTGCAGCATCTTCATCAACACAACAACATCCATCTGATTCTTGAGAGACATCCTCAGAGCACAGATAATCTGATCTTCATGTGTAGAGAGCATCTAGCTTCCATCAGGCTTCATCTTCTGAATTTGTCTGCTTGAAACAAATACAGATCCAATCTAGATACAGTTACCATTAAACTTAGACGCATCAAAAGATACAGTCTGACTGACAATTTTGCTCTTACAATGCTGAGCTAACATGTAAGGAGTTAGATTATCAGAGTTGACATAACATCTGCTCTTGAAAAAGAATGTTTACTGACTTATTCAAATTGAATAACCCCAAAACCTTAAATCCTTTTTACATTTGACAGAATGACTACTGTCATTGTATCTTTCCTCATATCTTTATTTCTCAAAACATTTATCAAGAATTTCTGAAAAATAATGCCTAAAAACATCTGACCAATTTTAGTTTGTTCAACTGAGATAACATCTCAAGTTAACAGAACTTAATTGTCCATTCTGCTTCAAATCAGATCTTCTGAATTCATCATATCCATATGAGTTGATACAACACTGCCTTTCTTGAAACCTCTGCAGAATTCTTTGAAGCTCTTCAAGGAGAGCAACTTTCAAATGCTTTGAATCTGAAGAAACATTTCTTCCAGATTTGAATATTTTTCTGAACTTACCCTTTTCTGCAGACTTCATTCTGGCGTTCTGATGAATAGGATTCATTAGCCAACAATATATCTTTTCTTACTTAAGATAAATCCCAATGAGTTGTCATGAGAAAGTCAAGTGTGGACTAATCCGTTTCTTGAAAACATCTCATACTCACCAGAATTAATCTTTAGAGATCAAGAATTATTGCTTGCAGAAGATTTATCTTTGAGCAAATATGTTGTAAATCCAAACGTATTTTCAGATCAGCATTCAACAGATATATCTTCTTATCTGATGAATCTATCCTGTCAGCTGATTCTTCATTCTTCTTTCAGAATCTTCTGGAGGAGATTTGCTGTTGAAGGCTTCAACACTTCAAATTTCAAACTTCATAGAATCAGTGACTTGCTCAAGGTAACTCAATAGATTACAATTTTAGTACTCATTATCCTCAAAAACTGATATGAGACTGAAATTGTAGGAACGGTAAACTATCCCCAAAAGTATTTCTTCACACAGCCTATGGATCTTTATCTGACACTGTTA
Organism: Lathyrus sativus; assembly: GCA_963859935.3. Taxonomy (NCBI): domain Eukaryota; kingdom Viridiplantae; phylum Streptophyta; class Magnoliopsida; order Fabales; family Fabaceae; genus Lathyrus; species Lathyrus sativus. The sequence goes on along the minus strand of OZ012739.1, from coordinate 540,890,077 downwards.
GGTGTTTGATATCCATCAATAACAGAACCAGGCTCTTATACCAACTGAAGGTGTGAAAAATACACAAGAAAGGGGGGGTTTGAATTGGGTATTTGGTTACTTAAAAACTTTTGATATCTTCTTCTGTGTTGTTTCTAGATGTAGCAATGCGGAAGCATAAATAATAAACTAAACAAGTACAGAACACAAGATATATCCTGGTTCACTTGAGCAACTCTCAAGCTAATCCAGTCCACCCTTCCAAGGTGATTTCGCCTTACTCACTGCAAGGACTTAATCCACTATAACCAAACAGATTACAGATGCACAAGCTAACTGCAAGTGACTAACAACTTGACAATGACACGTTCAGGGATCCCCAAGGATATAACGTTCATTGACACCTTAATAGAATCCGATCACTAAAGATCTCCTATTAGGATTTCCACAAATGACAACTGTCACTTGTCATCTCAAGTATACTGATCTTCACAAGATCACTTGAGGAACCACTAATTCTAAAATAGAATTTGTGTTGCCGGAGATTACATAAGTGCTTCTCAAATAAGCAGATTACTCCTAATTAAGTTCCTAGCAAGTATTGAGCAACAGCTCCTTGCTTTCTAATATAGAAACTAATCTAATAATAAATCTCTAAGAGATTATTGAGTACAGTTTCTATATGCTTAAAAGCTTTTCTGTTTGTGAGCACTAAGGCTTCTTTTCCATTTAGCTTTTCTTTTCATTGCAGCTGTAGCAGTAGCGCAACAGCGCAAGAGCCAACCCAATGCTTCAGCTCTCCTAGCAACATTTGAATAATCAAATGATTCTGCCTTTATAGTGCTTCCAAGAATGACGTTGTGAGGATAGAAAAGTCCTTTCTATTTCCAACGGTCATATTTCAACGGATAGATAAGCACGTGTTGGATGACATCACTTGCTTGTCCTTTTCTTGCAACGGTAATGTTCCATTTAGCAGCTTGGACAAATTTGCTTCTGGCTTGGTTCTTCTGATGTGTTACAGATGAGTAGTTCAGAAACTACTTTGGTATAGATAGCATAGTAAACATCAGATTCTGACTTCAGCACTTTGTTCATCAGAGTTGATAGCAACAGCTCATCTGATTGAACACGTCTTGTCTGGTGAAGCTTCATAATCTTTCTTCTTCAGAGTCTGGTCTTCAGAGTCTTTTGCACTTGGTCTTCAGAGCCTTCAGCCTTCAGAACTTCAAGTCATCAGAGTCTTCAGCACAAACTTCTTCAGATGATTATATCTTCAGAGTCTTGACCTTCAGAACATGTCTTCAGAGTCTTCAGAGTCTTGACCTTCAGAACATGTCTTCAGAGTCTTCAGAGTTTTGTCCTTCAGAACATGTCTTCAGAGTCTTGACGCACTTGGTCTTCAGAGCCTTCAGCCTTCAGAACTTCAAGTCATCAGATTCTTCAGCACTTCAATTCTTTAGAGGGCTCACTCTTCAGAGACGCTCGTTAGCTTCCAGATCAGATGCATAACTCAGATCAGAATCCACAGATGCATTGCAACTGCAATATCCAGCATCCTTGATTCTTTATTGAACATGATCAGATGCAGAAACAAACTTGCTTCTTTACTGAGCTTCATTTGCTTTTAGATCAGATGCACTTCTTCAGATCATAAACCACAGGAGCATTGCAACTGCAATATACAGCATCCTTGGTTCCTTACTGATGGTGATCAGATACATAAGCAAACTAGCTTCTCCCAAGCGCTTCATGACGTTACACATAGTAATTCCATATATTACTAGTTGCACACGTTGCTTTTGTTTGTTTGGTTATATTTAATTTAATATGACCTGCACATAACAAACATTAAACCATAAAATGGTTCTTTCACAAATACTCAATTGTTATCATCAAAACATAGAGATAATCCTGTAGAGACAAATCTTGCTCTTACAGTATATTGCTTGCTCTTTTCGACCAGACTCGTCATGCTGGCCCAAAACACACCCCATTGAATTGTCTAGCACTGTTAAGTACATAATCAATGGTCTTCCTTCAACTGGTGGCATCAGAATCAGAGGTTCTTAGAGATACTTCTTAATCTCATCAAAAGCTATCTGGCATTCGTCGTTCCATTCCATTACTTGATCTTTCTTCAGCAACTTGAAGATTGGTTCACAAGTAGCAATTAATTGGAAAATAAATCTTGCAATATAGTTCAAGCGTCCCAAGAAACCTCTAACTTCCTTTTCAGTACGGGGAGCGGGCATATCTTGTATAGCTTTTACCTTCGCGGGGTCAACTTCAATACTTTTACCACTGACAATGAAACCCAAGAGTTTACCAGATCTAACCCCAAAGGTACATTTGTTTGGATTCAATCTCAACTTGTATTTCTTCAACCTCTCAAATAACTTGTGCAGGTGGTCAAGATGTTCTTCTTCAGTCTGGGACCTGGCTATCATGTCATCAACATATACCTCTATTTCATGATGAATCATATCGTGGAACAAGGCTACCATAGCACGCTGATAAGTTGCCCCAACATTCTTTAAACCAGATGGCATTACCTTGTAACAAAAGGTGCCCCATTATGTGACGAATGTAGTCTTCTCCATATCTTCGGGTGCCATCTTAATCTTATTGTAACCAGAGAAACCATCCATAAAAGAGAATACCTTATGTTGAGCAGTGTTGTCTACCAGAACATCAATGTGTGGAAGCGAAAAATCATCTTTAGGGCTGGCTTTATTCAGATCCCTGTAATCCATGCACATACGAAGTTTTCCATCCTTCTTCGGTACTGGTACCACATTAGCAACCCATTGGGGATAAGAAGTGACAGCTAGGAATCCTGCCTCGAATTGTTTAATTACTTCAACTTTAATCTTTTCTAACATATCTGGGCGCATACGACGAACTTTCTGCTTTATTTGGCGACAATCTTCCTTCATCGGTAGACAATGAACCACAATATCTGTATCCAGCCCTGACATATCTTCATAAGACCAAGCAAAGATCTCCACATAATTGCGTAGCATTTGAACTAACCTACTCTTAGCACTGTCTTCTAATTCAGCTCCTATCTTGACCTCTTTTTTGTCTTCCTCAGTTTCTAGATTCACAACTTCGATTGGTTCTTCATGCGGCTGTGTAACTTTCTCTTCTTGTCGTAGCAGCCTAGCAAGTTCAGCAGACACTTCACAATCTTCCTCATTTCCATCCTCGGCATGGTAGATCAGATTTTAGAAGTCATAATTAGCAATAGCAGAATTATTATCAATAGGATCCGGAGTGGATGAGGATATGCATTTTAGTTACGTGGGTGTGTGTAAGAATACATAGTTTTTTTTTTGGAAAAAGAAAATAAAAAGAAAGACAGGGAGCACAATATTTACGAAAACAAAACGTCCAATGATTTTATTAATGAAGATATGCAAATGAAATGACAACCCTTAACAAGCATACCATTGTGCCACGGGCAAGGCACAAGACTTAAAAGTTTTTAAATTGTTCAAAGTTACAAGGCCAAAATAAAGAAAGACAAAAAACAACAATTACTCCTGACTAACGGAGATAGGAATGAAATCTTCAGCCTTCCAATTGTTGAGTCCATTTCCAACGGTGGGAAATATCCAATCGTCCAGGTTGCAGTCTTCATTAGAGTCTTCCACAACATTGACATTATCTCTCTGGATTCCTTGATTGGTAATACGAACAACACGAGCACGACAAACAACCTTCTGAGCCTCTGCAGTAAAACCCAAACCAAACTTGTCAGACTTGTAAGGGATGTCTAAAAGCTGACCTCAGATAGTAATACCACCTTCTTCAACTACAACTCTAGCATCCTTCAGAGAGGCTATGGTATGAGGTGTTCGGGTAACAACAGGAACTTTCTTAACAGCAGGAACATTCTGAAGAACCACTTCAAAGGTCTGGCAAGGAGTTTCAACAAATTCACCCTTCATTTCTACATACCTGAAATTATTCACGTGACTGACCATATACTCCTCTTCACCATAGACAGTGACAATCTTACCTTTCAATGGATACTTCAACTTCTAGTGTAAAGTAGAGGTCACAACATATGTTCCATGTATCTAGGGGCGCTCAAGCAAGCAAGAATAAGCAGGGCGGATATCCATCACATAGAAAGTGGAATCAAAAACTTGAGATCCTGCTTTGATAGGGAGGTCGACTTCTCCATGTACCATTCTTCTTGAACCTTGGTCAAGTTCAGGATTATCTCTTGAAACTGAGCATGCTGAGCTTGAAGTTCTTGGATAGTTTGATCGGGAGCCATTTCTGCTGAAATAAATAGCGAGAAGATGAGAAACCTGTTGTCGCTATGCGAAAAATGACACAGAGTCGCCACCGGATTTTATTTATCCCACGGAGGGAAAGGGAAATAGCGATAAAACCTTTGGGAAAAGAGCGTGGTCATCGCAACCAAGTCTTAGGGTTCGGGAGTCGGTTATGCGAGGGGAAGGTGTTAGCACCCCCTCACGTCCATCATACTCGATGGGAACCTCCTTGGTTATTCAACGTGAATGGGTGTTTTTATTAAGAATTTGCTTGTTTTAGGAAAAGAGGGGTTGAGGTTTTATTATAGTGCTCGCCAAGGATTGTGGCCCTTGTGCCTACGTATCATCACTTAAAAGAAGTGAAGAATCAGAGCTCCGTAGTTCGGAGGCTTATGAAATTGTTGTTTGTTGGTTGATTTTATACCTTGAAAAAGGGTTTTGGATTGATTCCCTAAGGCGAAAATAGGTTTGATGAGTTGATATTTTTTTAAGTTTCTTAAGAGAAATTGTTCTTGATTAGGATTATACACAAAAGACTTTGGATAGAAATGAATGTTTCGAATGGCCAAGTCGAGCGCCTTGTATTCAAAACATTCGGAATGAGTGTAGGAGGGTTCCATTCTCATTCCTTTTCCACCACTTTAAATTCCATGGTGTATGGTCATAATCGTATATTTACGGTACTTTGGATTTCTATGATAAAAAAAAGATCACTTGATGTTGGATCAAGGTTTATTGTTTATGAAAATGTATTTGAGGTGATACGGACAAGGTCGGTGGCGATGCACAAGGCAATCGACTTACAAGGTTAAAAATGGCTCGATAAAATCGAGAGTTTGTTTTAAAAAAAGTTTTAAGAACCGAAGGTCAACAAGGACCATAACAACATTCACACTAAAAAAACATACAAACATATGAAACTAGTTGCAAAAAAAATCGGGACATGCCAATAAAAACGAATTTTTTTGAGGTTTCTTTTTTTGGAAGATATTTGAAGTTATAACAAACTGCACAAAGCTAGAAATTTCTCATTTTTTGCAAGTTTTGAAGCCATGAGTCGACCATAGGGTCAGCGCATGGCTTTCAGCCTTTTCCCACGGCTCGGCGCATAAACACCATGCGTCGACCATACACTCGGCGCACACTATTTTGATAGACTGACGGGTAAGCGCCCGCCGACCCATGCGTCGACGCATACTGTAAGTTTTTTTCAATTTGTCTAAAAATGCAGGCTATGCGTCGATGCATAGACCTGCTATGGTCGACCGTTAGCCTGTTAAAACAGCCAAAATCCTAACTTTTTCTACGTTTTTCTTTCGTTTTTGTGGTTTCTTAAGAACGGTTCCTTGGTCCCTTTGGAACCTTTACATGATATATACAGTTCAACACATAAAAGAGCAAACAAAATGAGTATGAGAGCAAAGAAATAAAAAGAGAAAAGTTTGAGGAAATGGATACCCAAGAGTTTCTTCTTCTTGCAAGTCCTCCTTGGTTTTGCTTTACTACTCACTCTATGTTTTGAAGGTTCTGCTCTTTAGTGGTTCTCTTGGTTCTATCTCACCCTCTCTTTTCTAGTTTACAAAGCTTCCTATTTTTCTGGTTTTTTAGGGTATTGTTTGCTCTCTCTATTTTCTGGTTTTGCAAGTGTGTAGAATGGATGAATGTGTAGTGAATGAATCTTGAATCCCCCCTTCTTATTTACAGCCCCCTCCTCTTATCTCTCCACTCTAGGGTTTTCACTTCTTCCCACACTTCAGATTTTTTCATGGGGCAATGTTTCTTACCACCTTTCCTTATGTCACTCTCTTTCTTTCCATTTCCATGCAAGGTGCTATGCTGTATTTTTACTGCACTACTCTATGCTGTTTTTCTGCAGCACCTTGTGCCTTGCACCCATTTTGTTGGCTTGTGCTTGGACAACTCTTGGTCAATCCTACTACTCTTTTGACAACATTTTGAAAATTCTGATGTGTAGAAGCATTGTCACATGTTATGCCTTTGGTCTTGTGACATGTAGATTTTGTGACATGAGGAAATTTGTCACCTTTGTATGGGGCTATTTTGCTTATGACTAACATGCATAATCTTGGTCTTAAAACAATCCAATGTTGATTTAATCCTTACATATTTCTTGGATGCTTATAAGCATAATGTGGACTTGGTGTGGCATTACCATAACACGAATTTGACTAGAGATTTGAATGAAGATTAGAAATAAATTAATTTCTAAACATTACTTAGAGTTGGAAATCTTGCAACAAATGACATTCTTGAAATGTCATAAAATTTCTCTTTGTAATATTCTTGCCTCCAATCTTAAATTCATGATGGATTTCCCTAGAACCATTAAGCTTGAAATGGATAAAGTCTTAAATTATGGACTTGTGATCTTGATCCATGCTTTGCAAATTTGGATTCCACTTGATCAAGGATTTATAACAAAATTGGATGAAGCAATCTTGAATTTGGCCTTGAATTTCATGTTCATTAGGAATATATTTTGAATATCCTAATATTTTGTCAAGTAACTTCTCTTTGAAGAAATCCACATGAGTAGACTTTCCAATTTAGATCAAACTTTAAATAATGAACCTTTTCTTCCATGTAGTCCAAGGTAGACAAGTTATCTCATTTGAAATGGAAAATGACAAATCGACCCAATCCGTACCCACATGCTCGATATGCAATAAAATGATGTATGGTATGGCGAATGTAGGATATAAGGTCTAAAGGCAAAAATGAGGGTGTGACACCTGTAACGGAAACCTATTATGCAATGATATGGTATGAAGATGCATATGCAATGTTTTCAAAGACCGCAGGATTTAAATTTGTTGAAGACAGGCATAAATAAATTTTTTATTAATAAACATAAAATAGTATTGCCCCTTGGGCTTACAGATGAAGGAACATAGAAATTATAAAGAAAATAAAGCATATGAGATTCAAGTCTCCCATAGACGCTTTCTCTTTCGGTTGAGATATGTATTGAGATTCTGATCCTCGTGAAGTGGCTTTGTTAGCTCCAACACCTTGTCTTTGTAAGCATGAAACTGAGTCTCAAAGGTATCTCTTTCCTCCTTCAGTTGAATCTAAGACTTCTGCAACTCTTCCAGATCTGTAGGCATGTCCGGATGAAGAATAGTATAAGAAACATCTCCTTCAACAACAGGCTCCACAGTTATTGGTAGGACAGCAGGGTATGACATCATAAGAGTCTGAGCACGAGACCGCACCCATCTGAGATAAGGTTCCATAGGAATGGAGTGCTTTGGTTCCAAAGTATTGCTGTTGATCTTATTCACCATGCTCTAAACTCGTATAAACCTTTGATGGTAATCTTGAAGATCGTTATCATAATCAAACACAATACCCTGAATAAGCATGTCATGAGGACCATTACTCCGAGCGTAACCAAACTGACGTAGTGCTAGAGAAGGATTATAGGTAATGCCTCCTCTTATGACAAGGAGTGGCACATTAGGGAATTCTCCGCAACGGTCAATGATAGTGACATTCTCCATAGATCTGGAACACCAATAAATGTCTGAATGAGAAAGTGACATTATTCTTTTAGACCACCTCCAACCTTGCACATTCTTCATCACAGATCGAGGAAGGTGTGAAATAAACCACCTTGATAGTATAGGTATGCAACACATCAGAGTTCCTCTCGCCTTCGTAGTACGAGTATGAAGAGAGTGTAAGATATCTCCAAGCAAAATAGGCACCGGATTGTGAGTCAGAAATATGTTGATGGCGTGTACATCTATGAACTGGTCTGGATTAGGGAACAATACTAAACCATAAATCAATAAGGATAAGATCTCCTCAAAGGCATCATAACTCATAGCATCCAGGAATATCTGGGCTTTCTCCATCAATACCTTAGCAAGAATACCCTTAGTTCTAATTCCCGTTTCCAATACAATGTCTGACTTCCTCAGATATAGGGTTGCAGCAATGACTTCAGGTTTAGGCTCTTTCCTTAAGCTTGTGAAAGGTTTCTGATCAAGGATAGGTACACCAAGTAATTTAGAGAATTCTTCCATTGTGGGCACCAGCTGATAATCGGGAAATGTGAAGCAATGATGTTTAGGATCAAAGAACTGGAACAAAACACTCATCATATCTTCATCAAACCCTGAAGTAACCAAGTCAAGTAGGTGACCATGCTTCTTGATGAATTGAGAGCTTTCAGAAACTTTAGAGACCAATTCCTTAAGCTTTGGAGGTATCCTTACAAAGTTGACTCGGATAGTGTTCCTACGAGCGGAAGCCATAACCTGCAACAAAGAACAAAGATAAATCCTTTGGTCCTTGAAATGGTTAGTGATAATGATATGCTTATGATTTCATGATGTTATGATGTTATGTCCAAACACGAACATGTGGTACACACAAGCAATTCACACAACAACCCTAGGTTTAGAGGCTTGCATGAGGTTTAAAGGTAGGTACCCTCCCACTGAAGTTTAGTTGGTTCATCCTGTCCTAGAAATAGTAACCGGGTTCTACGGGATCTCAATTTCACTGATTCTTCTCAAAGGTTGTTGTTCAGTAGGCAACTGACTTGCCAACCAAAACTCCCTTAGATTAGAATCTCAATGAGTGTAGTATCGAGTATCAACCAACTTCAGTCTTCACCAAAGCCGGTTATCTCACTACTTTCTAAAGGCCAAGATGGATCAATTAAGGTTCTAAAAGTTAGTTAGTGTTAATGACAACGTATGGCAGCCTCATATTATCCTCAACTGACTTAAGGAACATAAGTACCCACCAAGAAGTCACACTAACTGTAGCCACCAGATCAACCATATCGGTATATGATGTACAATTTCCTTGGTCTATTGCTACTTACCTAAGGTACACTAGATCCGGGTTAGGATCTTTCACACAAAAGCCCAACAAGTAAGTAAAGCAAGCAAGACAAACAAATAAGTGATCTAATTCCTAAGGGAACCCCTCTTTTACCAAGTACTCCCCAGCAGAGTCGCCAGTTCTGTAACACGGTGGGAGAACTGACTTGGTGTTTTTGTTTGACAAAAAACATGTGCGAATAGTAAGAGTCGCCACCGACTTTTATTTTATCCAATAGGAAAGGCTATAAAAGAACAGGAAAGACCTTTTTGAAAACATTTTGAGTTCGGGGGGTAGGTTATATAAAGGGAAGGTGTTAGCACCCTTTATATCCATGGTTATCCATGGGCTCTTAGTTACTTAGTTCACTTGTTTGTTTGAAAAGTAATGTGAAGTGTATGTTTAAAAAAGATTTTCAGAAGTTCTTTGTAGTGATCCTCGTATGGATGTATACAAAGCCTTGAGTTTGGAACTATTTTGAAAGTGGGGTGTAAAGAATGTTTTTTTTGAAAAAAAGTGAGCAAGTATTTAAGTGCCACCTACCCTAAGTTTGTAAGGTCTTTCTTGTTATTTATTTCCTTTAAGGGTAAGACTGTCCTTACTATTAGTGAGTAAGTAGTCTTTACCTTGAATGTTAAGGGACGGGCGTAGGGTCATCGTATGGTCAAAGAAGGCAACATGTAGGGGTGTCTTAGTAATTTGAAGGGACTATCATCATTTTTGTAGGGTCATCGAAGGACAAGATCATTTATTCCGTAGGCAACTTCGAAGGGACTATGATCCTTTTAACTTTAAAGGGACTTGATGATTTATCTGTTTGCAGGGACATCGCTTAAGACACCCCTATGTTCGAGGGACTTGACCATATTAAGGCAACTAAGAGGGGTAACCCTAGGAGGTGTAGATGGCGATCGTAGAACGATCGACTTACGTGTGTGAATGATTATTTTCATATATTTCTTTTATTGTTGATTCTCTAAGTCCAATTTATTTAATTAGATCTTTTCACGCCCTAGATTACTAACCAAGCAATTAAATATTTACGGAAATAATAAAAAAACAAGGAATAAAGTCCTAAACTATTACACGGCTTCGGGGCAATTACAAAATAATTGGTGCGAAAAAATAAATTACATAAGGAAAATCCTATACAATCCTCTAAATAATATAAATAAAGCAATACAAATAAATTAAATTAGGAAATTAATTGTTTAAAAAAAGATCAATTTTAGAAAATGAGGGTCTAATTAGGGTTAGTGAAAAATCAGAGTTTTTAAATTAATCTAAACCTAGTTATATTCATTTACAATTTTAATTAATAAATTAAAAAAAAGTTATGTGAGAGAAAAAAAAAAATTATATGATAGAATTTATTTTAAGAAAAATAATTAGTGAGCAGTTAGTAAAGATTAATGGTTAATTTAATTAATAATAATGTTTTAATAATAATAACTATAAAACATAAAAAAAAAGGAAGAAATTCATTAAAAATAAATGGGGGAAGGCCTGAAGATGTCCGTACGAAGAGTTTTGATTCTTGAAACGTTTATGTCTTAACCATGGCACTTCTTGAAACCTGCATCATATCTTGCAAACAAATGATCAAAACAAACCTAAACATGATTATGAAGATCATTATGAACAGAAAATATGATAAAGTGCAATGAAACCAAAGATTAGAAAGAAAAAAAGAAGAAGAATGGGAGGCGGCACGTTCATGGGATGCACTTCGTGAGGTCTCAACCTTCAAGTCTTTGTGGGATAGGTTCCTAGGATCTTGAGGAATGTGAATGGACTTGTAGAGCTGATTGAATCTTATTGCAAAGCTGTTTTAAGATTTTTCTAAGGTTTTTATGACTTCCAAATTTTCTTTTCTCTCCCCCTTTTTTCATTCTGACTTTATTGTGTATATAAAGTAGTGTAAATTAGGGTAAACAATTGGGCTTTGGTTGGAATTTTATGGGTTGCTTGAAGATGAAGGAGCCAATTATCATAATTGTCAAAAAAAAATCAAATTAAATCATACCATATTGGTCTTGAACGAATTTGGATGACTTCAATCACTTTGAATACCATATATTTGATCCCAAAATAAATCTTAAATCAAATCTTTGATTTTTTATAATTTATTTTAATTAAAAATGATTTTAAATGATAAAAATAAAAAATAATATAAAATAAATGATAAAAATCATAAAACATGGTCATTGGGTCGTGAATGACTCTATATTCAAGTTTGGGTTGCAATCTTATGGGCCAATTTGGAAAGAATTGGAGTTATGGCCCTTTTTACTTCATACATCCCTTGAAAAATTACCAACTTTGACAATGCAGAATTTCCTCAATTTTAATGCTATGACGGTGTTCTAAGACATTTTAGAAATCTTTGGGTATCCTATAATCAACCCTTTTGGTCCCATGTCCATATTTTTTTACCATTTTCAAATTATGAGCTTTGGAAAAAGTTGACTTTTTGTTGGCTTTCAAAAGGACCTGTAATGTCTTGGCTCATATCTTTCAAATGAAGCATTTTTAGGCTTGGCTTGTGAGACACAAAGTTGTAGAGAATTAAACTTCCTTCAAAATAAGCTTTGGATGGGAAATGTTTTATGAAACATGTGAAAGTTATGGCTGGTCAAAGTTTAGTTGACTTTTCCTACACAAAACCCCAATTTAGCAACTTCCGATTCTTGATGATATGAGGTTTCCCTGATGAATCATGATCGACCCTTGATCAAATGATGAATTTCACCTCGTACTCTTTATGTTGACCAAAAATCTTAAAGTTTTACTTTGAGTTGACCACAGTTGTCCTCAGTTGACTTTTTGACCAAATTAACTGATTTTCAGGTATCTGAGCATCTGACTGGCCAAACTTGTGAGGAAAGCTCTGAAACTTGACACGGGTATTCTTTGAATTATATGGGCTGTTATGAAGTCCATTTTAGGTTTTAGCAGTCCATTTTGCTCGGGGAGACTCAAAACCCTAGTTCTAAGATCCACTGTTCAGGAGGAGGCTTTGATGAAACCTTCAATCCCTTTGACCAATTGCAAATCTTGTGACTATTAAGTAACCTTTTGGGATACATTGTCTTGAATATGGGAGGGTAAGTTTTGGGGTACAACAAACAGCCTCCCATGTTTCACTTCCTTATGCTTCTAAATGTGCCTTCATGCGGATCTTCTAGAAGTCGAAATATTCGCCACAAAATAAAGGAGGCTTGTTGCTACTACCACCATCTCTGAATACTAGATTTTTATTTTCGGAAGCCATCTAAATCGAATAGGAACATGTTACCTATCGCCTGCTCTGATGCCAATTGTAACTTGTAAATGCACCTAAGAGGGGGGGGGGGGTGAATTAGGTTCTTATGATTCTTGATTCTTTTTCGGTTAAGATATTGAGGACTTGAAAGTAAAGTGCGGAAAGGAAAAAGTGACACAAGAGATTTATAGTGGTTCCCCTCACACTCGGAGAGTACTCCACTCCCCTTTCGACTCGAAAGAGATTTCACTATAGTTTAGAATGATTGTATAGCCTAATCACACCAAAGGTGAAGCCTACTATCTAATCTATAGGTAACTAAAGTGTATGAAGAACAATCCTCTTCAAACACTCACTTGTTTCCAACAATCCTGGACAACAAGGTAATATAAAAGATAATCTTGATATAAATTTGATGTCTTGAGAGTATAATGCTATCAATCTTCACGATCGATCTTCTCCTTGAAACAAATATCACTCAAAAGAAATATACAAGTGTTCTTTGAAAAATATGAGATAAAGTTGTGATAACGGTGAAATTTATTCAAAAGTTTCTCTCAAAAATCTGTTTGTATGAACACTTTAAGAAATATTGAAAGATGAAGAGAATGAGTGAATTTGATGATTAAGTTTCTTAGAGGTAAATTGAAATTTGAAAACTGATATGTATTTATACTGTATAATACACCTCTACAGAGGGGTATAATTTTATGCAGCAAAACTGTCAGAAAACAAATGAAAACAGTGCATATTTTCATGAAAAGCTGTCATTTTTCACTTACTGCTTCAGGGTTAATCGGTTAACCATATAGGTTAATCGGTTAACACCCCTTTAACGTTAGAAAATAATCAAAAACAACAACTGTTAACCAATTAACCATATAGGTTAATCTATTAACACTGTAAGTAATTCAGCAAAAAATTAATTTTAGAAACCGTTAACCGGTTAACCATAGGGGTTAATTGGTTAACACTGAAAGTTTTTCAAAACAAAGTTAATTTAAAAAAAAAAGAGTGAGCTACTAAAAGTGTTTTAAAAGTTTTATGATATATGTGAAGTGAGAGATGAATAACTGAACACTTGTATAAGTATTTTAAATGATATTTGGTATACCTTTGAGTTGTTGTTCAATATTCTATCTTCAATACTTGAAGCTTGATTAATATGTATGTGAAGCTTTGATCCATTGACATATGTTAGAACACCATCTTGAAACTTGATGTCATTTGAGTCTCTTGCTTTTTGCATACACATGTTGCATAGAAAATTTGTTGTCTTTATCAAAACTTTTATGCGCTTGAAGCTCGCTTCTACAATCCATATACCTTGACTTGATTAACCAGCTTTGTAACCCTAGTGAAAAAATCAGTTATGCTTTCATTTTCTTCCATCTGAAGCAATTCATACGTCCTTTTGTGAATTTGTAACCTCACATCTTTCACTTTCTCTGCGCCTCCAAACGATTTCTCCAAAATTTCTCATGCTTCTTTTGCTGATTCTACATTACTGACCTTTTCGAAATTGCCTGGATCAACACATTGATGAGTTATAAAGAGAACTTTATAGTCTTTCTTCTTCAATTCTTTGTATGCGGCTTTTTCTTGATCCAACATGTTTTCTGCAAGCGGTGTTACTCATTCCTTCACAAGATCCCAAAGATCTTGATAACAAAAATCCACCTTCATCTCCTTGCACCAATTCTCATAATTCTGACCCTTCAAAATTGGGAGACTCGCCGAAAAATGCTCGTTCGACTGATTCATCGCCATCTCGTCCATGAATCACAACCGAAACTCTAGATACCAGATGTTGAAATTAACCCAAATTTTTGAGTAATTATGAACCAATCTTGATGAACAAGATTCAATCAACTGATCAAAATCCCTTGTTCTTCACTTTTCGCTTAAGTGAATCAATCACACCTTGATTGCAAGAATGATTGTGCGCAACAATTGTTAATGGAAGAATAAAGAAAATTGAATAAGAAAGAAGATTTCTGCAGAGTAACTCTCTGCTATCAAAATGAGAAAATATTATTCAACCGTGCAACTGTACTTTCTGTTGTGTGTTACAAATTATAATAAGGTTACTCCTTGTTTATAAATGAGCTAGCTTGCTTCATAAGATAAAGCCCAAAATATACAAAAGTCCAAAATTTCTATTTTGGTCTGAGTTGAAATCTTGTATCAAGCAACCTGCTTCGACACTTCGATATCTAACACAACTCGACACACACTATACTAGACTAATTTTGACACATCCTTATTTCTATCGAGCTACACCTGCTTCGACACGAGGAATTACATTCTCAACATTATCAACCATTATTTTGACAAGTTACCCTTATTACTTTATTTACCCATTTAAAATTAATATTTAATACTCGTTTTTGTTCCGTATCTTGTACTCAAAGGTCATATTTGTCCCATAACTTAAAGACCTTATGGGTCCTTTAAATTTCTATAAATATTATAATAATTATTTCTAATCAAATATCTGTAACGTTATCTTTCGATCGCATGATAGAAAATATGTAATATTAAACTTTAGTGACCAATTTAATAACAAAAATCAATCACTAAAATGTTTTTTTAAATTAACGAAATTTATGGATAAATGTTCATCTTCTTCACGCAAGAATACATGTATTTTTCTGTTGTGGCCAAAAGCTTGATAAAAGAAGCATCAATTGTGGATTTGGGTATTTTGTTATGGCCAAATGCTTGATGGAAACAGGGCGCCAATTGTAAATTTAGGTTGTTTGAATTTTTATTTTTATTTTTATGTTATCTCTAACGTGCTTCTTCCTCATCTTCACCTTTAATGATACTTTTTTTATATATAGATTTTTTCATTGGTAATTACCCACATGACATACATGGAGCATTTAATAATTATAAATATGCATAAAATATTTCATACCATTAATGTTAACTAACTAATTAAACATGATACATTTTCTACGATAGATCCAAATAATCATTTTTAAATGATTAAAATAAACTTCAAATCTAAGATACAAGATGAAAAATAATATCACACCAGTTTTTTTTTCGGCAAATAAAATATATAATTAAAATAAACATAAAATATAATGACATGAATACTAAAGTATGGCACATCATAAATGAACTCACGTCATAAACAAAAGTTGAATGAAAGTATAACTTGATAAAATATTGAAATAATAATTAAGAAACGGATTTTTATTTAAAAATTGGAAATAGAAAATCAAAATTGTATTTAAGCTATTTTAAAGTAATGATTGAACATATTAAATATTTTAAGTTTGAAAACTGAAAACGGTTAAAGACAAAATAAACACTCAAGTACTATTACAAAAGGCAATCCAATCATGTTATTCTTAATCATAAATAGGGTTAAGAAAAACTTCTAATATAGATAAAGTAATGAAAACGAAAACAAATGAACATGGGAAACCTTGTGCTCTTTGGCGTACTCTACCACAAGAAGACAAAAACATAGATAGTGAGATTTATATTCTTTAATAATGTATTGTAGGTGATGATATTAGGGAGGTGGTTAGTCTTTTGTAGAGGTTGAGGGGTATGCATGGTAAATTACCAAAGCTGCACAAATTTTTGTTTAAAATTTAATTTATTTATAGAATATAGTAATGCAAATTTGACGAGTAACATGTGTTTATTTAATTATTGTTTGTTTACATGTATGGATCTAGAAACCCCAAATGCACGCGTGTTATGCGTTTGGTTGCGGTGAGAGATTGTCGTTTGTTTTGATTTTCTCAATCCAATCTCTGTCAACCTTCATTTCCCTCCTTACCTCTTCAAATTAACACCCACATACATTAAATTATTATGTATAACAAAAGGTCAAAAACTCAAATTTTAAAATAAGAAGACACAATTAATTTTAATAAAAGAATAAAAAAACATTTCAGCCAAATAATTTTGATAGTATCACAGTAAATTTTTTAACACAGTCAATAAACCAAAAAGTATCATTTGCTTCAAAACAAACATGTAGAAGCCATCATTTCTATGATTTCTATGGGACAAAACCTATACTACTATATTTATTTCATTTTAGGTGAAATTACTCCATTCCCAAATTTGTGAAACCTAACTGCATTTCATCTAATAAAGGGGAAGTATTTGAAAGAAAGTATTAAAAAGTGTGTTACAAGATTACTACTACTCCGATTTCTTTTCAAATAAAAAAAAGAAATTCAAAAATCTAAAGAGAAACAAAAAGTGGCCCGTGGGAGCGTGAGTTGCACGCGTGGGGTACAATTCGAACAAGAGTATTAATTATTCAACTGGATGGTGAGTGATGTTATGCGGTGAGGGTGGTGGTGCTGAACTAACCAGTTGAATCAACTTACCCGCGGACCACATTCATAACCGACTCTATATCACTCCTCGCAGATTCAAACTGGATGCTGCATCATCACGCAACACCTTCGTCTCTTTCATTCTCTCACTTTCATCTTCAAGATCTCTCTCTCTGACATAATCCTCTAAACTCGTTTTCAGATCTCAACCGTTTCTTACTTCAACCAGAGAGAAAGGTATTCACCAACTTCACTTTCCGTTACTGCATTTCTCTTATGTAACCGTTTCATTTCGATTTTGATTTTCCCCCTTTTTTCTCGTTTTGACCGTGTTTGAACAATCCAAGATTTCGTTTCCGCTTCTTTCTTTCGATTTTTTCGTTCACACTTGCTAGATCTGACTTCAATCAACGCATTTCTAATCCTAACTATTCGTTTTTATTTCTTCATTTCATATTACATTTACTTTCTAATTCTAACCGTATCCTGTTTGATTTTTTTCTTCTATTTTTTTTTTTTTGCGCTTTCTTCACACCAAAATAGGAATATGTGTTATTAACGGACTCATATTATGTTTGAATTTGGGATGTATTAAACTTGATGCTTAGGTGTATGATTTAGGTTTCTGTATTTGTATTTTCTGATAGCGGAATACGATCTAGTTGCTTGGATATGATGGATGATGATTGGTTCTTCTCACTTGGTGCCATGTGTTTAATGGTGAAAGTATTGAGTAAATTTGGAGTGACATTCTGCATGTAGTTTGTGTTGATGTTGTTTTTGTTTCAGGTTCAAGTTCCTTTGTTTTTCATTTGAAATATTGGAAATGGAGGATGCAATTGATGGTGCTGCTTCTTTGGATTATGCTTCGATTAAGATTTTCCCAAATAAAAACAGGTTAGTATCGGCAATGATACTATGTCTTCCTTTTAGATGCTGCTTTCCTCTTTTTCTGTAATAGATTTCTTTGATTTTTTGTGAGGGAAATCTTTTGAAGTATAATTGGTTCATTGCAGAAAGTATAAGGGTGTGCGTTTGTTTCCGTAGTTTGAATTTTTTCTGTATAATTAAAGATGGAAACATCATTCACTTTTAATATTTTAAAACTAGATTATATCATTAATTGTAAAATTATTAGTTATAAAAAGAATTTGTTAGACCAATGAATTGATTTATTTTAGAGATGTCTTAATAGTATAAATGCGAAGTTGTTTTTTGACAAGACGTGCCCTTATTACATATTAGCAAGATTTTACTTTATATATCGTAGACTTTTGTTTTGTTAAATGGCGGTCATGGTTCCGCTATGATGGATTTTTAGACAACCGCCCGCAATGCGTGTGCTATATATGGCGGATTTTTGGCCTTCTGCCGTTGACAGCATTGGCTCCCAACTATTGTACACATGTACTATATTATAGTTTTTTTAGTTCTTCCCTCAGTAGATTTAATTCTGCATTGAATAACTTATACTGAATCTGTCGTGAATGTTAATTTTATTATGTTTGAATCTGATATTATTTTATATTTTAAAATTTTCCTCCATGGTGGTCTCATAGGTATGACGCATATGTCTGCAAAGGGAATCAATTTGAAAAAGTGGCAGCAGGGCAATTGGAACGTCTATTGCCACATTTACCTGAAATAAATGATTTGCATGCTAAAGGATTTGATGCAAACTTTGATCTTAAATTACCAAAAGATCTGCATGGTGCTGAATGGTTTTCAAAAGCAACTGTAAAAAGGTTGATATCAAATAGTGGTTTATTCTTTTTTTGTTATTATTGCATTTGATTTCTAGGGAAACTTTACCAGCTCTGATATTATTTTGCCTCTTAGGTTCCTGCATGTTGTTGGTTCACCAGATTCAATAAATGACATCAATACTATCATGGATGAGATGTATCAGTTGGAGAATTCAAAAAAATTTCATGTTTCTTTATACGGGAAGGTAATAGTCTGTCTTTCAATAAATCAAAACGAGATGTGTTTAGCTTTTGATTGATAGATGTCTTTTGAAATCAGGACTGTCAGAATCATCTTGGAAGCGGTGAAAGAGGTAAATTTCACTATGTTCTTATTATAGCTGAATGTGTCAGAGGTTGGACTCATGATGTGGTTGAGTAGACAGTAGGGTGGTTTCATTGTCCTCCATATTTCCATTCATTTTAACTGCATTTCTTACATTTGACAGATGGTAACCGCAGCTCGAACGGTGAAGCGCCAACTTCCATAGTAATTTCTTTTCTCCAATACTGTAGAGTTGGTTCATTTTGCAAATTCATTCATGCTACTACCAATAAATCAACTTCTTCAATTTCAATTATCTGGTGTTTTTCTTTATTATATTACATCATATTTCAACTAACAATTTATTGCATACGGACAGACTGAAGTTAGCACCGTGTCATCCGATGCTTCGAAGTATGTTCTTATGACTATGATATTTACATTTATCAGATGTATGTCGACTGCACCCATTATTAAACTTTCTGAAAATATGTTGCTAGGAATGAATTGTTAAAAGCAATGGATCTAAGACTCACAGCTTTGAGGAACAAGTTAGCTGAAACGTTTAACAAGGCTGCAGATGCTAAATGCTCCCCTAAAGATATGACACATTTATTGAATTTCTCCCATCGTTTTGGTGCCACTAATTTAGAGTAAGTTACAGACAAATAACGGACTCTCATAATGTGTGATTGCAAGTACAGGATTGTGCTTATATGTTTTTATTTCGCACTAAGAACATTGCTCTGCTGTTAAACATGTTTTCCCTTCAACTTGTTTATGTTTTCAGGCATTCTTTGTGCAAGTTTATAGAACTGAACCAAATAAGACAGGATGTTGATGAAACTACCATGCTCACGTGTGATGTAACTCGTGTGCTGCACAATGATGGAAGCAAGGAATTTAAAGACCTGCATATATCTAAACCTTCAACTTCAGATGCACCAATTAAGTACGGTGTTTCACCAGCTAAAGTTGCTCAAGTTGAGAGAGACAGTTCAACAGGAAGTGAGGAATCTTCTGACTCTAGCGATGAGGACCAAATATCTGCTGAGAGAAGTCGTTCCCTACAAAGATCTGTAACCCCCAGAAGGTCAGCATCCCCAATGCGAAGGGTACAGATAGGAAAGGCTGGGCCCCGCAGAGCCGCGGCATTAACTATTAAGAGTCTCAATTTTGTCCCTGCTAGATCTTATAGAGACGCTGCTGAAAATGGTTTTGAAGGGGAAGTATCAGAACAGCCTTTTAAGAAGCCAGAAATTGATGTAAGGAGGATAACTGTGCAAGATGCCATCAGTCTTTTTGAAAGTAAACAGAGGGATCAATCTGAAGATATTCAAAAGAAGAAGTCATTAACAGATGTGTCTCTTAGTACAACTAAATCTGTCTTAAGAAGATGGAGCTCAGGTATGGGGGAAACCTCTGTTCAAGGCCTGCAAGATCCTGTTCCCCAAGATCCCATTCCATTGACTTCAAGCGATGCTATATGTGATGAAATTCCTAAGAATTCTGAAGTAGAAGTGGTGTCTGATTTTATTTCTGAAAGTCAAAATACACCGGACTCTGATGTAAAACCAGAAAGACAGGAAAATGTAGATTCTTATATTGTAGATAATCTAGAAGAAACCAGTCCCATAGCAAGAGAGGAAACAATAAAAAAGTTAGCAGCCTCGGCAGAATGGAATCAACGAAAACAAGCAGAGTTCAACCAGATTCTTAAGAAAATGGTTGAAAGTAAGCCTGTTTTATTTGGAAAGCCCCAGCCTAGAAAAAACCAGAACACTTCGTCTGAGCAGAGAGGGCGGTCTTATGATCATTATAAGGAAAAAAGGGATGCAAAACTCCGAGGAGAGAAGGTTGGAAAGCGAGTAGGAAAAGAAGCACCGATTCACGAAATGCAGCAATTAGTTAATAAGAAAAAGGCTGAAATGTCCAAAAATGTGAGTGCAACTAAAACAAGTTCTACGAGGTTACCTCAAAAACCTCTTAGAAATTCACCTCAGCCCGCAAATTCCCCAAAGGAAACAATCCCTAAGCCCACAGTTGCGAAAAAAGTGTCAGCTAAATCATCATCAGTGCCTGCTACCCGTAAGTCTTGGTCAGCAACACCCTCACCTAAGACTACCGGGACACCCCCTTCTATAAGTCGTGGAGGGACTTCATCTGCTAGCAGCACCCCAACACATCGAAAGCCAGTGTTAACAGCATCTGTTCCCCTACCAAGCCCACAAAGGGAAAAATCTCAGCCGCAAAGCCGAAATGAGAAAGAAATTCAGCCAAGTAATGCCAAGAACCTCAAAAGCACGAATGCGAAGCGGCAGGCAGGTATCCCAAACAAGAGCAATGCAATCAAATCAAACAAGAGCAATGCAGTCAAATCAAAAGTGACATCAGATTCTGGAGAAACTGTTCCTTCCAAGGCTAGCTTAGTTAACAAGGGGACCAAGAAAAGCAGTGTAGTTCCATTGGAATCAAAACCATTTCTACGCAAGGGTTCACGAATGGGGAATGGTACCGGCGATCCTAACAAGAATAAAAGTCCTCCTCCTAAGCTGGACAAATCTCACAGAGATGGTGAAGACCGTGTTGAAGATCAAGAAAGTGAGTTGGTTGTCAATGCTTCTGACTCTGCCAGTCGGCATTCAGACAGGGACACTGTGGCACCTAGTCATCATATTGCTGCTACAGAATCAGACCCTCAGAATCAGATAAATAACCATTTGCTATGTGGTGAGACAGAAAACTTAGACCAAGATCCTAGTACCGGGGATGTCTCAACATATATAGAAGAATCTTCCTTGAATGTAAGAAATGAAGAAGAATCAACCATATCACCTTCAGCCTGGGTAGAGACAGAAGAGGATCTGGAGCTGCCCAAGCCATGTGAGGATAGCACATTTCAACCTGCATCTCTGGCCAATGCTGCAGCATCAGGATCAACTAGTCCTCGTGTTCGCCATTCTCTATCACAGATGCTTCAAGAAGAAATCAGCGAACCTGACATTTGTGAGTGGGGAAATGCCGAGAATCCTCCTACCATGCTTTACCAAAAAGATGCGCCCAAAGGTCTGAAAAGACTTCTGAAATTTGCCCGGAAGAGCAAAGGTGAAACAGGTTCTACAGGCTGGTCTACTCCATCTGTTTTTTCTGAAGGAGAAGATGATGCTGAGGAGTTTAAAAATTCTAACAAAAGGAATGCTGACAATCTACTGAGAAAGGCTGCACTCAATGTGAAAAGCTATGACTATTTAGGTACTAGTAAAATTATCTAGTAGGTTTCCTCTTATTTTCGCCTTTCTGTTTTAATTTAGTTTATTGCTCCTCATTCATACCCAAGTGCAATGCAATAAATTCCAATGTCTTCAATGTTGTCACATTTCTGGTAATAGCAAACCTTCCTCTAACATGTGCTTGAAAAGCTCAAACATTTGATGCTTTCCTTGTGCCGAAAACTCGTGCTAACATAAACATTGTATATTTACAACTTAGTTAAACAAAAGATGCCATACTTATTTGGTATTCAATTTTAGCTAGAAACGTTTGATTTCTGGCATATCTTGGTTAATCTTCTACAAAAATCTTAATTATAGCGTCCTTGGTATTGAGAGCTCAAGTAGAGTCTGAAAAATAAGCTGCTATTTTTTTGTGCTATCTTTTATGTCACACTTGGTTTGAAAAATAAGCTGTACTTTTCTGTTTGAGATACCTTCCTTCCTCATGTCAATATTCTCATCGTTCATAAATATCTGTCATACAGCAAGAGATGATGGCAAGGGTTCTCACAAGATGCAAGGTGGCCGTGATTCAGGTGCTGGTCCAGCCACACGAGGTCAGTCTTCACTTTACGACTTAAGTTGCAAATATGATTTAGTGATCTTTATACAAGGAAATTATAAATTTTTCTTTTCTGACTAGTGATGGCCCTCACTAATTCCTTCCCATGTTCATGTTCCAGGATCAAGGTCATTCTTTTCACTTTCAGCTTTTAGGGGGACCAAGCCCTGAATCAAAGATTCATCAATGCTATGGGGATTTTGTTTGTCTCTGTCATCATCCCAAGAACACGTTCATTTCAGGATTAGTATGGAGTTCTTGAATCAACAACGATTGCTAGATCAGAAATAATTTCAAGAGGATTGGTGATAGTTACGAAATTTAGGGGGGTTGGGTGGAATATTGTAAATTCATTATATTGTGTGAGCTATTTTATTTATTTGCTCTAAAATTATAATTCATATGATCCTGCCTCGGTTCCTAGAAATTTTCCTGTCCCTGGATTCTTTTTCTAATGTTGTCGAAGTTCATGTGGTCTTATGGTTCTCATCATTGTCCATTGCAGATAACTTTTTTTTTGAGAGGCCATTGCAGATAACTAGTGTAATTAGTTATTACGTATGAAATTTTTTAGTTATTACTCTTGTATGGTATTGTAATTTTGTTAAAGGAGACATACTTTTAAATAAGATTAGGGAGAATTATCAATTTTGCCTATTTACACTAATATTAGGTTAACGATGCATCTCTAGGATGTTATGTTTTTGAGAGACTTGAGTTCGTGCAAACAAGATTCAAGAAATTGGTGTTCAATTAAAATTGATGGAAAATTAGGCAAAAATTTATTCTCGGGTGGTGAAAACAATTGAAAACTCAATTGTTTTTATAAATTTTTGGAGATGCTCTCTGAATATATTTTAAATCTTCTAATTCTTTGTAAATCACACCATCATTTAATTTTTGCTAAAAACTAGTTTGAAGATATATTCCTGAAATTTTTTAAAATAAATTCGGAGATATAGTTTCAAAAACACACTTGAAACCAGTTATACAGTGTTTTTTATTGAAATTTGTGCCATTTTTTTGAACTTTATCAGTTTTAAGAAATATTAAAGTAATAGAAATTGTTTTCTTGCATTCCCGTATCTTTTTTTAGCATTTACGCTAATGTAAAAAAATTGATTTTCTGTAAAATCAACTTTAAATTGAAATTTTACCGAGCCATTTCAGCAGAAAAATTCTAAATTTTTTGTTTTTCTATTTTATTTGATTATTTTCTGTTTTGATATTTTCAAAAAGAAATTGTACTCTTAATTTGATTGTATTTGTTTTTTAGTTGTATTTTCAAATTTTATTTTAATTGTTTATTAATTTTTTAATTACTTTTCTTAATAAAACATTGTTGGTATCTACATATGTTACATTGCTGATGCACCCCATACTATATATATATATATATATATATATATATATATATATATATATATATATATATATATATATATATATATATATATATATATATATATATATATATATATATATATATATATATATATATATATATATATATATATATATATATATATATATATATATATATATATATATATATATATATATATATATATATATATATATATATATATATATATATATATATATATATATATATATATATATATATATATATATATATATATATATATATATATATATATATATATAAGAACATACTTTACAAATATGTATATCTAAAAGTATTTTTTTTACAAAAATATAGTGTATTTTGGAGATGTATATCCAAAGTTAAGTATAGTGGATGACTTACTCATTTTCGTTCAATTTTATGAGAAATGGATGTGTCCCGAGATGCATCTCTGAAAATTGAGAACATTTTTAACTTTTTGTCAAGGGTTTAGAAGAACTTATAAGAATGAGAAAAGAAAATTATGAGAATTAACTCATAAATACATACCAATATGTTGTTCAAATACAACTATAATTAAAAAGGTGCCAGTCCATTGGTCCTGAGCTTCAAGACTTCAAAACGTGTCTTCACCTGAGCAAGCTTCAGGTCATGTTGAAGGTCCTGAGCCTTTAGTTGATCCACCTCTTTTGCCAGCTCATGAGCTATTTTAGCCTACTCAATGCCTAAGCCAGCCTCTTTCGTTATCTTTGTCTAAGGGGAATTCAAATTAGTGATGTCTATTGCTGCCATTTTTTGCTTTGCCTCCTCAAGAGCCTTCTGCAGTCAATTGATTTGTTCGGCCCATGACAATATATCTTTATCAAGAGAGGCCGACAACTCTTTATCGACTACCTTGGCCTCCCATTTAATAACATTTTGTCGAGACAGAGACACTAAACATTGTTGTTGGGTCAAGGTAGCTGCTTTCTCCTCGACACATCTGGAAGAATCCCTTTTGAATGCCACAATTTGGATAGCTTGGTCCAAAAGAATTTATAGATCCAAAACCATAGTAGAGATTCAAGAAGGGGCCTCCGGTCACTCAACTTAAATATCAACTCTTGTAGTTCAGCAAGAATAGGAAGGCTAGCATGGGCGGCTTCCAGAAGGTTTATGCTAGCCATATTTACTTTCAGTTGTTGCAAAAGTTCGTCAAAATTGGAAATCGAGAATGCTTCAGGAGAGGCAGTGGACTCCATGACAAGCTCGTCATATGATTCTACGAGGCGCTTAAAAAGTTTGATTGGAGTCTTTTTAGGTGCCTCACTCAGGCTTGAAGGGCTAACGGTTGATGCAGGAAATAAGGAAGGTTCCAGGAACTTTGGATTGTGGATCAGGATTGGGTGACAAGCTCGAGCCTTCTTGCCTTTCAGAAAGGACAGGGGAGTCATGGAGACTCTAGGAGAAGACGATGACCTCCTGAGCGGGGAGTACTTTTTCAACGGTCGCATGAACAGGGCCTGCATGAGCATTCCCATCCCCCAAAGTCGCAGGCTCTTCTATAATAGTCTTCAAAACCTTCACAAAAGAGAGGAATCACAACCCAGGAAAAAAGCAGACGGGTAAAAAAGTCAATGGAAGATCAAAGTACCTGAGCAGAAGGAAGTGCATGTGTAGAGGATGGGGGATGATGGATCGGAGGCTGAGTCGACATGTTGTGCGACTTTCTCTTCTTCTTTTTCTTCAAGAAAACAACCTCCTCCGCATCCTCTATGCCAAGAGAAATGGAGGACTTGAGCCTGAACCTCTTCTTATGGTTCCTCCTATCAGAAGGCTCTAGTACTACGGTGTTTAGACACGACTCGAGTGCGGTATCTGTGAGGGAAAGGTTCCCTATCATTATACCTTTGCGTGTTTTAATGATGTCAAAACTAGGAAGTTTAGTTATTGTGTAGTTCGGATGGTATCAATCTATCTAAGACATGCATTTATGCTTCATAAAGTTCAAAATCATTCCTAAAACATGTATGAGACATTTAGAATCATACTTCTTATAAAAAATAATGTTTTTGACATTTTTCATGTATATAGGCCGAGTCACTCACAATATAGGTCGACTCATGCTGAAGGAAATTCCTTTTGGAGCATTCTGTCCTCTATGAGTCGACTAATAGCTCCTGTAGGTCGACTCATACTGTAATGTTTTTCATTTGGTGTATTCTCCACCTATGAGTCAACTCATAGTTCTGCATAGGTCGACTCATGCTGTAATCTTTTTCATTTGGTGCATTCTGCCACCTATGAGTCGACTCATAGCTCTGCATAGGTCGACTCATCGCTTGTTTGCACTCAAAATTAAGTCATTTTATGCTTCTAAAGTCATATTTTCTTGCATTCATTCATTCTCATATAAATAATCATTTGCTCCATTTTTTATAAGAAGAAGAAATTTGAAAATATACACCTTTTGCTCTTCATCTTCACTCTCATCTTGCATTCATCAAAAATCACACATAATCATCCTTTTTTATTGTTGTGCTTGATCAAGAGTGATAACGTCCAAACATAGGATTGGTTATAATCATATTTTGGGTAGAGATTATGTGGGTTTTTCTTTAAATAAAACCGTTAGGGTTTTTTCCTCCAAGAATCTTGAGGATTTGAGGGGTTTTTGCACAGATCATTTCTTCACAGATTCAGCTGATCGAAGGTGATTGAAGAACGGGTGGTTTGTTCAATCTAGTAGCGGTAACCGGAGGATTATGGAAGAAAGATTTGGGTTCGAACTGTGTTTGATTGAAATCATCCGAGCTAAAGATTTGAAGACCGTGGAGTCGTTCAGACAAGTAGTTGGAATTGGGGCTTATTCAACACGTTCGAGGCACTTGATTCGACTTGAACCAAGGGAAGAGAAGCAGCTAGTTTCAACCTTTACAATTGGGTTAGATTGTTGTAGTACTAGGGTTTCTCTTGTAGTGAATTTTGCATACAGATTTTATACATATCTCAATTCTATTTTTGGAATTGGGGGCAGACGTACCCTAAGCGAGGACGAAAGGGGAACTTCCTAAACAAATCCGGGGTTGTTCTCTCTTTCTCTATTTCTATACTTTTGAATTGTTAGCATTTGTGTACAATCAACTGTTCGATTAAAATTCTGGTGTAGTGTAGTGCTGAAAATAGTTTTGAAAACTCATTACAATCATTTTGATTGTAATTGGAAAATTTCTGCACTACAATTACTTAGAGAATATCACTTGGGGTATTTTGCACACCAAGTGTTCGACGAATTGATCGCGCACAAACTATTTGAGTTTTTGTCAAATTGAGTTTAATTTTTACAAGTCATTGGAAAGTGTATAAACTTAAGTGATTCTAATTGTATTGATTAGATTTCAAAATATTGATTCGATTTCTCATTGGATTCGATATTCCATCTTGGCTTATCGCATATCCGATCTTTTCAGTAACGGTTCGTTTAGACGACATAGCTCCTCGGGTGCTTTCGCATATACTTTTAAACCTATTTTTAAGCACCAAATCTGTATAGAAATTAGTGATCTATTCAACCCCCCTTCTAGATCATTGTCGTTGTCTAACAGTAACGCCTGTTGGGGTAGAGATTTTGGATTTCTTAGGGAATGACTGAAGGGAACTGAGAGCCTCTTTGTCGCTGCAAAACTCTGACTCTTTCTGTGGAGACTAACAAAAGTGGGAGTTTAGATAAAGAAATAAAATAAGAAGTGAAGAAATCAACAAGCCAATACAAATCAGTGCTTCTTGGCCAGTCGAGACTTTGAGGAGAGTTCTACCTACACCTCGGTCATTTGGAGTACTAACACCTGAAGCAGCAGAAAGCTTCGCCTCACCCTGAAAAAGAATATAGGTAAATATTGTGCGAACGAAGAACTCATATCCAAAAAGGGGAAGCAGCTGGTAGTCTTACCATTGGAGCCTTGTGGTTAACTCTTGGCTCTCCCTCAATAACAACGGTTCTATGGGAATAACCTCTTGGCTGTCGAGAGGCATATGAAAATAAAACAAAAAGAGTGTAAGTGAAAGGAAACAACTAAGAACGACTACTAACAACTAAAAAGGCACATTGGGAATATACCTTGGCTAGTTCAACCTGTAGCCGATTGGAAGGAGAAAGCACCAGAGATCAGTTTAGATATGCATCGAAGAGACGTCACTTGGGCGTAGTATAAACTTCATCAGTTGTCAAATTCTTTGGTACAGAAGAAAGATAGGAAGTAGTCAAAAGAAGGAAGATGAGCAAGTTTGTCCCGAAAAAACTCAAGACTGACTTCAAGAGTCTCCTCCTTCGTGGCGTATGTGAAAAGGACCATACCTTGCATATTCGGGACCAAAGGTTTGGGGAGATGTTGGCTCAGGCCAAATTATCTATCAACCAAGTTAGGTTGATATAAGCCAAGGCTTATCCCAGTTTTCTTGGCAGTAAGCCTTATCCGTAGAGGTGCAGGACGCAGACACTCAAGAAGAACTTTGTGGATAACATCCTCCTCTTTGGTAGCAGGGTTGGGAAATGGTGTACGAAACCATGACGTGCCATACCTCAAAGTGGAAAAAGGCGCCATCGACGGGTTAAAAGTTTTACATTGGTAAAAAATGTAGAAATATTTCTTGAAGGCTTCCCTAGATACTACCTTGCCATCGTCAGGAATAAGTTGAGCAAGCTGTGTACCCTCAACACCTACCTTAGTATTAGGAAGGATTTGAATGTTGAGGGCATGGGCAAAAATGGCATTAAACAACAACTATAACAGCTAGATAGCCCCCCCCCCCCCCCCCAATTTGAAAATTGTCGGCCCCTTGCCTAAGGTCTTCAGACGGGTGTCCCAACGATTTGTAAAGACCAGGAAGGATCAATTTGCTGAGGCAGACATTCACCCCCTCATGAAGGTGGGTAGCCATGGATATGTACATCTTGATAATCTGAATCCTGCAAGGGCAGAAGATGTAACGACATAACCAGTAGGTTAAAAAGGCTATATGTTCATGGGCGTCGACAATATCTCCAGAGCCATTACGCTCTTTAATGAAGATACCGTAAGCATGGCTTGAAAAGGTAAAATCAGTATCAACAGAAGGCTTGTAATCTTCCCTACTGAGCCAAAGGCCATCAATAGTAGCAAGGTCAAAAAAGGTGGGAGTAACCATACCACAAGGTAGGTGGAAGATGTTGGTGGAAATCTCTTAGAAACACATCGCTGCGAGCAACATGGCAAGGTTGCATATGGGACCTACCCTAGAGAGGTGAATAAGGTCATAAATCCTTTTTTCTTCCCACGCAGGTCTTTTCTATGACTCTACCCGGTCTAACCAGGTAAGATAAGTGGAGTTAGCAGCTTTAGAAGGGGGAAAAGAGCGGAATTACCGTCTTTGTAGAAACCCAAAATCAAAGGAGGAACCTTTGAAAGCCACGGGGCCCCAGTTTTCTTTCAGACAACTGGGAAAGAAGTCATCAAAATACTTAGGTAGTTTAGACGCTTCAAGGGTAGGGTCCATATAAGAAAAGGTGGTACCTGCAACCGAGTAAGGAACCAATAGATTCGCATACCAAGGACGTCTGCCAGAGGTGGTTCCCGAACATACGTTCGCTCATTGGCTAGAATTAGCTCATAAAAAATAGTAGCAAATGAGGGGTGGCTGTGAATGAGAGGTTTGGATGCCATTTTTGGAGTCGAGTAAGATGACAAAGTTGTAATGGAAAAATGGTGGGTGACACTGTTTAAGGTTTCGTGTTCATTAGCTTTAGAAATGTGAATGAGTAAGAAAGCGGTACTAGAAAAAGAAGAGCCTTAAATATACCAAGAAAAGGTGGCAAAAAGTTTCTCCCAATAATTTGGACAAATGGCATGATCGGAGCAATGAGCGACCTTGAAGCGGGGAAATCTATGGTTAATAAAATCAAAAATAAAATCTTGAATCCCGGTTTATGATCTCGGAATTCGGGATAATGATGTACTAACGCTTGCACGTTTTAAAGACGTAATGTTTGGTAAGAAAGTTAGTCATAAATATAATGACTTACAAAAAGCATGATTAAGGTGACGTGGCACAAAATATGAATAGTGTTGAAGTAGTTACAAACAATTCCACTTTTCTCCCCTCAGATATGGGTCGACCATAACATTTTTCTGGGGCATCTGTTACACTTGGATTTTCAGCTACTATAAAGTCAACAAAGAATGCCAATGAAAAGACGTTTATTGTGAGAGCATTAGCGAAGTATCTTTAAGAGAAAATTAATGGTAAGGCATCGACATACCAATGACGAGGAGTCGACCGAGCTATCGACATAGCGAGACATGGTTTAAAGAACTCTCAGGGATAAACCCCAAGACCCAGATCACTGGAAAACATGTCCAAAATTTCAAAAAGGACAGATGACAGAAGCATCTCCAGAATCTCGAGAAGGACTGTTGATAGAAACCCTCATTCCAAAAAGAACCAGTCGACTAAACAATATGGCATAAAAGACTTAGTAAATATAAAAGTCTTAGGGCCTTGATAGGCAGCGTCGACAACACACTGGAGCAGTTATCGTCAAAGGTTCATAAAGAAGTGGGAAACAGTTACCACTTAATGTTAGTTGCAAGCAGATAACATCTTGGAAGACACGTGAGCACACTAGTGGGAATTTGAAGAGTGAACGTGGAGTAAGCGCAGTAGTCCCTTAGTGGTCATAACTGTCATCAACAGTTACTTTATAAATAGAATAAATAGCAGAATCATAATGGGATCAGAGGTCGTAAATTTTCATACATACTCTCCATACCACTAGAATATATAACATTTGAGTGAAACGTTTGCGTCCACCCTTTTTTCTTAGTATTTTTTTGTTTTCATAAACGGAACATGTACTTTTCCTTTTGCTTTATTTAATGTTATTGACTGCACTCACCTTATCATTTATCACAACTTGACTTCATTTAAAGTCTTTTGCTACGCTGCATTCAATTCACACGCATGTGTGTCCACACAAATTATTTGTACAAATTGCTTTGGAGATTTTTCGAGTTAATCTCATAAAATTTCAAACTCGTAACTGTTTACCAAAAACACCGATAAACAGGAGAAAGCAACAAAACCACACGGGCCCCCCTTAATCTATCAGAGACATGCAACTTCAGCACTGACACCTTAGTTGATCCTTCCTGTTACGAGTTTACAGTTGGAGCTCTTCACTATGTCACATTAATCAGGCTTTACATTACTTATTATGTCAATAAAGTATGTCATTTTATGGAAAATCCTCTTGAAATTCATTGGAGTGTGGTCAAACGTATACTTAGATACTTAAGTGGTGTAGTCACTCATGGACTCACACTTTCCCCAACCAATCCTCTTCAAGACTGGGCAAGTGATCCTGATGATAAAAGATAAACATCAGTATCCAATGTTTATTTTGGTCCAAACTTGATTTCTTTGAGCACAATAAACAATCTCTTGTGGCGAGATCAAGTATTGAGGCAAAATATAGGGTCTTTGCACATATTACATATGAATTGCTATGGATTGAATCACTCTTAGCTGAGTTTCACATCAACTTTCTTACACCAACTTTGTTGTGAGACAATCTCAATTCATCCATGTTGTCTCACAATCCCATATTACATGCTAAGGAAAAACATATATAAGTTGACATTCACTTCATTTATGAGAGGGTTTTAGCTAGCAAACTTAATATTCAACATGTACCAGGACATGCACAAATTGCTGACGCCCTTACAAATGTAGAAGCACATTTCAATCTCAAGGTTTTGATGATGTCAACAAAGACTCAAGCTCATTCCATGATTGCAAGCAAAAAGTCAAAGCTTTCAAGTTTGATCAAGATCAAGATTCTTACACTATATACCCGTGGGGGTATATGCACTAAGAAGATACTTGCACTATATACCCGTGGGGGTATATACACTGAAGATAAAACCAGAAGCATCATGTGCAAATGATTCTACAACTTTCAACATTTGGACTCAAGCTTTGGTATATCAATATTCACTCCTTTAATTGATATACAAGTGTTAAAATAACTTAACATATTAACATTTTGCATTTGCATGGTTTTAAAATCATTTGAATTGCTATAACACTTTTTAACTCAAGTATTTTTCTGAGTTTTAACAGTGTTAACCGATTAACCATATGGTTTAATTGGTTAACGGCCTCAAATTTTGAATTCTTAGGGCTAACATTCAAGTGTTAACCGATTAACCTATAGGGTTAACCGATTAACACTGAACGAATTTTGAAAAATTGTTGCTGTTAAAATTCAAATGTTGTTTGAATATTATACCTTTTCATTTTGTGATTCATACTCAATTATACCTTTTTGAAATGGTGTTTTGCTCATATAAATTCTGAACATTTCAAATTGAAAAACAACCTCCAATAATTTTCAAAATATTCATTGAATCAAATTCACTACTTTTCAAATATTTTTAAAAAGTGTTCATATTGTTCATACAATTTCATATCCAGATTTTTGAACACTTGTATTGATATTGAAAAGTGAATTCTGATCAAAAGGAGAAGATCAATCATTAGATTGATATTATCATTGTATCACTCTCAAAATTACAAATTACAAAGTTATTTCTATTGTGACTTGTGATCTAGGATTGTTGGACACAAGGGTTAGTGTTTGCAAGAGGATTGTTCTTGCACACTAGTTGTTGATTAGTTGTTTGATTGTAGGCCTCACCGGTTGATGGTGTGATAGGTTGTACATTCTAAAACTATAGTGAAAACTCTCTTTCATGTGGAAAGGGGAGTGGAGTACCTTCGGATTGTGAAGGGAACCACTATAAATCTCTGTGTTCATTTTCATTCTGCCTTTACTGCTTTCATCACCAAGAACTTAAAGAAGAAAAATTCAAGAATATCGAAAAACCAGAAAAAGTTTCTAAAGCCTAATTCACCCCCCTCTTAGGCATACTCTGAACTTACAATTGGCATCAGAGCAGGTTAAGGTAACCTGTTCCTAAAAGATTCAGTATGGCTTCCGCTAGCACCAACCCGGTTTTCAAAGACGGTGGAAGTAGTAATAAACCACCACTGTTTTCTGAAGAGTATTTCGATTTCTGGAAAATCAGAATGAAGGCGCATCTTGAAGCCCAAGGAGAAGGTATATGGGAAGAAATTGAAGAAGGACCACACAATCCAGTAAATGTGGTCAATGGCGTTGAAACCGCAAAGTTGAAAAGCAAGTATGATGAAAATGATAAGAAAAAGATTCTTGATGAGAAGAAAGCAATCAACATACTCCAAAGCACTCTCAGTATGGACGAATTCTTCCGTGTATCACAATGTAGATCGGCAAAAGAGATTTGCGACACCTTGGTAGAAACGCATGAAGGAACCGCTGAAGTAAAAAGATCAAGACTCAACACTTTAAGTCAAGAATATGAGATGTTCCGTATGCAGCCCGGTGAATCTATTGTTGCCTTACAAAAGATATTCGTTCATCTAACAAATCATTTGATTGCTCTCGGGAAGACCTTCACCAATGATGATCTCAACCTGAAAGTCCTAAGATCCTTAACAAGAGAATGGCAACCAGAAGTGACCGCTATTTCGGAAAAGAAAAGTCTCTCAACGATGACATCTGCATCTTTATTTGGAAAACTTCAAGAGCATGAATTGGAACTTGGAAGACTCGAGAAGCACGAAAGTCAAGAAAAGAAGTCCAAAGGAATTGCCTTGAAGATTGACACAAAGGATGACAAAGACGACGAGATCTCCGAAGATGAAAACTTCATGCTTCTTGTAAAGAAGCTTGGTAAGTTTTTAATAATAATAAAAATTCCTTTTTTCCTAAAAAGAATAGACATTTCAGGAAAAAGGATGCTTCCACATCAAATCAAGAAGTCACATGTTACGAATATGGGAAACAAGGTCACATAAAGCCGGATTGCCCGAAACTTGCAAAGAAAGGAGGATTCAAAGGCAAGAAGGATTTCAAAAATAAAAAGGCTTATGTTGCTTGGGACGATAACGGGATAAGTTCATCATCGGAGTCGGAAAGCGATGAATGTGCAAATATGGCTCTTATGGCGTCACATCATTCTGATGAAGAAATTGGTGAGGTTAGTAACGATTTTTTAATTTATGATAATGATGCACAAGAAGTTATAGATGAACTTCTAAAAGAATGCAAGACTTTGTATAAAAGCATCTCATCCCAAAAGAAAAGAATTTCATTTTTAGAAGAACAAAATACTGCTTTTATAAAAAACATTGAAAATGAAAAACAAAAATTGGTGGATGAAAAACAAAGTCTTGTATGCAAAAATTGTGAATCCCTATCTTTTCAAATTGTTCAACTTAAAATAGTTTTAGAAAGATACGAAAAAGGTCAAATTGGCTTGGAGGAAATTCTTAGGCACCAAAGATATTCTAATGATAAAAGTGGATTAGGATATTCTAAGTTTTCCAAACCAAGGACTAATGAAACCATTTTTGTGATAGCAAGTGAACAAGTTGTTAAAGAAAAGGCAAACAATTCTAAAATTATGCATCAAAATCATAAAAAGAAAAGAATTGTGAAGAAAAAGAATTATGTTCCTAGATATAGAAGTCACTTTCAACCTACTTGTTTTTATTGTGGAATCAAAGGCCATACACCTAATGCTTGCTATGTGCGTAACATTGGTGTTGCTAAAGGGCATTATGTGTGGGTTGAAAAGAGTACTAACTATCAAGGACCCAAAGCAATTTGGGTACCTAACACTACTTGATTTTGTGTTGTAGGTATGCTTGAAGACAACTTCTAATCAATGGTATCTTGATAGCGGTTGTTCTAAGCATATGACGGGAGATATAAACAAATTTTCAAGTCTATCATTAAAGGCCAAAGGATACGTTACTTACGGTGATGATAATAAAGGAAAAATTCTTGGAGTTGGAACCATTGGTGCACCTCCATGTACAATCATCGAAGACGTTCTTTATGTGGAAGGTCTTAAACACAACCTACTTAGCATAAGTCAATTGTGTGACAAAGGATTCCGAATCAACTTCACAAAGGATGAATGTTTGATAGAACATGAAGTCACCCATGACATCCTGCTAAAAGGTAAAATATTTAATAATATTTTTATGATCTCTTTTGATGACTCTTCCTTGAAGGTAAAATGTCTAATGGCGAACAACAACGAGGCGTGGCTTTTGCATAAAAGATTTGATCACATTCACATGGAGCATTTAAACAAGTTGATAAAGCATGATCTAGTTGTTGGTCTTCCGAAGATAAAATTCATCAAGGATAAGTCATGCGATGCATGTCAAAAGGGGAAACAGACCAAGACAACTTTCAAATCCAAGCAAATGGTTTCTACATCAAGACCACTTCAATTGTTGCATATGGATCTTTTTGGTCCATCGAGAACGAAAAGCTTCGGAGATAGTATTTATGCTTTAGTTATTGTTGATGATTTCTCTCGATACACATGGACATTGTTTTTAGTGCAGAAAAATGATGCTTTCAAAGCATTCAAGAAGTATGCAAAGAAAATTCAAAATGAGAAGTCACTCACCATAGCCTCCATAAGAAGCGACCATGGTGGAGAATTCTAAAATTCAGATTTTGAAGATTTTTGCGAAGAGCATGGAATTTCTCACAACTTTTCCGCACCAAGGACTCCTTAACAGAACAGTGTCGTAGAACGGAAGAATAGGTCACTGGTGGAGCTTGCAAGAACAATGTTGAACGACTCGAATCTTCCTAAATATTTCTGGGCAGAGGCGGTTAGCACGGCGTGTTTCATAAGCAACCGTGTCAATATTCGACCAATTCTCAAGAAGACTCTGTATGAGCTGTTCAAGGATAGGAAACCAAACATAGAATTTTTCCACATATTTGGATGCAAATGTTTTGTTCTCAACAACAATAAGGAAAATCTCGATAAGTTTGATAAGAAGTTCGACGAAGGTATATTTCTTGGTTACTTTCTTTCTAGTAGAGCTTTTAGAATTTTTAATAAAAGAACTCTTACTATTGAAGAATCCATTCATGTTTATTTTGATGAGACTAACCCCTCGAAAGAGGATAATATTATTGTGGATGATGATGATGATATAATAGGTTCTTCACAACAACAACAAGAGACTTCAAAGAATCAAGCAATACCACAAGAAGATGTTACTCAAGTCATCGAAGAACATCGAGATCTTCCGAAGGAATGACTCGTAGAGATCACCCAATAGATAAAGTTATTGGTGATATTAGCCAAGGCGTTGCAACTCGACTAAATCTTAAGGATGCTTGTCTCAACATGGCTTTTGTGTCTCAAATTGAACCAACCAAGATTGATGAAGCCTTAGGCGACGACCAATGGATTATAGCGATGCAAGAAGAACTCAACCAATTCGAAAGGAATCAAGTTTGGAGTCTTGTACCAAGACCGGACCATAAGCACATCATAGTAACGAGATGGGTGTTTAAGAACAAACTTGACGAGAATGGGATCATAGTTCGTAACAAAGCAATATTGGTTGCACAAGGCTACAACCAGGAGGAAGGAATTGATTTTGATGAAACGTTCGCTCCGGTAGCACGGTTAGAAGCAATTAGATTATTACTTGCTTACGCTTGTTCTATGAATTTTCAGTTGTTCTAGATGGATGTCAAAAGCGCTTTCCTGAATGGATACGTCAATGAAGAAGTCTACGTCAAACAACCTCCGAGTTTTGAAGACTTCAAGAATCCCTCGCATGTTTACAAACTGAAAAAGGCACTCTACGGACTGAAACAAGCACCAAGAGCATGGTATGACCGCCTTAGCAATTTCTTATGTGAAAATGGATTTACAAAAGGAAAGGTTGACAAGACGCTGTTTATAAAGAAGATCAAGGGTAACACCTTATTGGTTCAAGTCTATGTCGACGACATCATCTTCGGATCAACAAACAAATAACTTTGCGAAGAATTTTCACTTATGATGCAAGGAGAATTCGAGATGTCCATGATGGGAAAATTGAACTATTTTCTTGGACTACAAATCAAGCAAACAAAGGATGGAATCTTCCTCAACCAATCCAAGTATAGCAAGGAATTGTTGAAGAAATTCGATATGGATAGTTGCAAGGTGATGTCCACTCCTATGGGATCCGGAACGTACATTGATCAAAATGAATCCGGTACTCCAATTGATATTACAAAATATTGAGGTATGATTGGTTCATTATTATATTTGACGGCAAGCCGTTCTGACCTTATGTTTAGCGTTTGTTTGTGTGCATGCTTTCAAGCAAGTCCGAAGGAATCACATCTCACCGCCGTAAGGAGGATTATGAAGTATCTCAAAGGGACAACAAACGTCAGATTATGGTATCCAAAAGGTAGTACTTGTTCCTTAATTGGTTATTCTGACGCTGATTATGTAGGATGTAAGACCGATAGAAAAAGCACGAGTGGTACGTGTCACATTCTCGGGAATGCACTAGTGTCATGGGCCTGCAAGAAGCAAGCGTGTGTGGCACTCAGTACAGCCGAAGCGGAATATATTGCAGCAGGAAGTTGCTGTGCACAAATTTTATGGCTCAAGCAACAACTCCTCGATTACGGTGTAGATCTCAGTTGCATTCCTCTTCGATGTGATAATACAAGTGCCATCAATATTACAAAGAACCCGGTCATGCATTCAATGACAAAGCATATAGATATCTGACATCACTTCCTTCGAGATCACGTACTAAATGGAGATGTAGATGTTACTTTCGTCGATACACACAATCAACTCGCCGACATCTTTACGAAACCATTGGCGAAAGAACCATTCTTCAAAATTCGACGAGAACTTGGGATTCTCGATGAAGGTGACATATGACCTTTTTCTATGGTTTATGTATGCATAATATATGTTTTTTTCAAATCTGTGTGCATTCTGTTTTAAGCATTTTTCCAAAATCCGCGTGTGTTAACCGATTAACACTGTTAATTTTTCAATTCTGACTTAAATTTTTAATGTGTTAAAACGGTCAAAAATCAGAAACGAAAAATTAATTCAAATTTTGGAAAATTGTGTGTGGTAAACTTGTTTTTATGTGTTGTTTTTATTATTTTTCTTTCCGGATATTGTTTAAGTTGTTAATTTCTTGTGTAACCGTACAATATTTGCTGCATTTTCTATGTGCTGCATTTTTATTTCGATCTTTGTTGCTATGCTTGATTATATGTTGTCTTGTATGCCGATATTGCTTTTGTTTGGTTTTGAAAGCTCCTTCCTTTTTGTTAATGATAAAGGGGGAGAAGAGCTTGCTGTCTAATATCTCTTTGTGCAGAATTTTTTGCCTCTGTTTAGATAGGGGGAGCTGCTGGACATAGGGGGAGAAATAAGAAGCAAAGCCTAGATTGAACATCGTCAAAAGATATCGCACAAGATGCACTTGTTTGTCATCATCAAAAAGGGGGAGAATGTAGAAGCACATTTCAATCTCAAGGTTTTGATGATGTCAACAAAGACTCAAGTTCATTCCATGATTGCAAGCAAAAAGTCAAAGCTTTCAAGTTTGATCAAGATCAAGATTCTTACACTATATACCCGTGGGGGTATATGCACTAAGAAGCTACTTGCACTATATACCCGTGGGGGTATATACACTGAAGATAAAACCAGAAGCATAATGTGCAAATGATTCTACAACTTTCAAGATTTGGACTCAAGCTTCGGTATATCAATATTCACTCCTTTAATTGATATACAAGTGTTCAAATAACTTAACATATTAACATTTTGCATTTGCATGGTTTTAAAATCATTTGAATTGGTATAACACTTTTTAACTCAAGTATTTTTCTGAGTTTTAACAGTGTTAACCGATTAACCATATGGGTTAATCGGTTAACGGCCTCAAATTTTGAATTCTCAGGGCTAACATTCATGTGTTAGCCGATTAACCTATATGGTTAACCGATTAACACTGAATGAATTTTGAAAAATTGTTGCTGTTAAAATTCAAATGTTGTTTGAATATTATACCTTTTCATTTTGTGATTCATACTCAAATATACCTTTTTGAAATGGTGTTTTGCTCATATAAATTCTGAACATTTCAAATTGAAAAACAACCTCCAATAATTTTCAAAATATTCATTGAATCAAATTCACTACTTTTCAAATATTTTCAAATATTTTCAAAAAGTGTTCATATTGTTCATACAATTTCATATCCAGATTTTTGAACACTTGTATTGATATTGAAAAGTAAATTATGATCAAAAGGAGAAGATCAATCATTAGATTGATATTATCATTGTATCACTCTCAAAATTACAAATTACAAAGTTATGTCTATTGTGACTTGTGATCCAGGATTGTTGGACACAAGGGTTAGTGTTTGCAAGAGGATTGTTCTTGCACACTAGTTGTTGATTAGTTGTTAGATTGTAGGCCTCACCGGTTGATGGTGTGATAGGTTGTACATTCTAAAACTATAGTGAAAATTCTCTTTCATGTGGAAAGGGGAGTGGAGTACCTTCGGATTGTGAAGGGAACCACTATAAATCTCCGTGTTCATTTTCATTCTGCCTTTACTGCTTTCATCACCAAGAACTTAAAGAAGAAAAATTCAAGAATATCGAAAAACCGGAAAAAGTTTCTAAAGCCTAATTCACCTCCCCCCCCTCTTAGGCATACTTTGAACTTACAACAAAACCTTTGTCATCCAACTTATTTTAGAAATTTTAGAGCTAAACTCAATGTTTTTCCTCTTAAACAACCATGAACTTGTAGGGGAGTATTATAAATGACCAAAAGAATGTAACTACTTTTGGAATTTTATTTAGAATTGATTAAAATTTGTTTGAAATGATAGTTAGAATAACCAACTCTTCACACACACACACACACACACACAATATATATATATATATATATATATATATATATATATATATATATATATATATATATATATATATATATATATATATATATATATATATATATAAACCAATCTACTTCTATGTAATTAACTACTAGAATTTGTAACACTCCAAATATACCACGTACAGTATAAAGATAAAGCAGAGTAATTTCATCATAATATATTCAGGATGTCACACAATTCATACTACAGTTTCTCATATAACAAGATATGGAACACATGCAATTTTTAGGCAGTGTAATCAATTACGAAAATATTCTAAAATATATATAAAAAAATTCCGGAAGTCCATTCGAGTTTCGTTCAAAGTGTCAAGAAGCTAATTTGTCGAACTTTAGTCTAAAAATAGTTTTGGTGGAAGAAGTTAAGTAATTTTGTTGTTGATTGTATAAAACGCACTATTATCATTATGTTGCGGTGTGATATGATTCTAAATGCCTTGTGGATGATTGCTATGTTGTATGTCGTTGTTGTTGGATTGTATGACATTTTGTAGTTGCTGGCCTGTAATGGCATGTTACATTGTTTAGATGGTCGTTGTTGTTGTTGTTGTCATGCATTTCATGGTTGCATGAGTTGTGAGATAAGTCGTGTGCCCATGTGGGGTGTGAGCGTCTTATTCAGATTCTAATTGCGGAATCGTATCGTTGTTCCTGTTGTTGTTGTTGTTGAGGTGATCGTGTGTCCATGTGGGGTGTGAACGATCACAGAAGTCGTGTGTCCATGTGGGGTGTGAGCGACATTATGGGAATTCCGATGGGAATTGTGATCCTGAAATAGGGACCGAGTTCTGAAATAGGAATCGATGGTGCCACATGCATTGAGTAGTGAGTCTTAATGCATTGCATTTTAGTTGTGTTTGTTGGTGTGTTGAATTTTTTGACATGTTGGTTGTAATTGTTGTTGTATGGTTGTATGTTGTGGAATGACTGTTTGTGCATGAATAATTTAGTGCTTGCTTAATTATCATGCTTTCCTTTATCTAATTATGATATTTCACCCCTTATATTTGAATGTTGCATTTACATGGGCATCGTGCATATAACTCGTAGTAGAGGAGTTGAAGTGAGTAGAAGATGAAGTCTTCTATTTTCCTTTTACTGTCGGTGTCTGCTCCGATGTATAACACCGGGGTCAGTGAATGTTGTGTTTTGATGTGTTTGATAAAGATTTTTGGATATTTCTAGAATGTTCGTTGTTTATGTTGTTTTGAAGAAATAATTATGCCATGAATAATTGTTTATGTTGATGCTTTTGTTGTTTCAATAAAGTTTTGTGATATCAGACATGTTAAGTTGTTATAGTTATTATTAAGTATTTTAAAATAAATTGCATGTGTTACATATTTTGTTATATGAGTAGCTGTAGTATGAGTTTGTGACATCCTAAATATATTTTGATAAAATTACTCTGATTTATCTTTATATTGTGTGTGGTATATTTGAGGGTGTTACATTAGTGGTATCAGAGCAGGTCGGTCTGTCCGCCCAAGTTGTTGAGTCATAATATTGTGACAGTTGAATATTGTCTTTGTTTTCTTCTAACCATAATTGTTGTTTATGGTGGAAAAACATAAATTGTTGGAATGAACGATGTTGCTACCGCTGCTGCTTTGTAGGCTGTTGTTCAGGCTGTTTAGAATCAGTCAAATGCTGGTGAGAATAATGAGTTTCGTCACTTAGGAAAGTTCCAGAAGAACAATCCACCTATTTTCAAGGGTAGGTATGATCCGGATGGAGCGCGGGCATGTCTTTAGGAGATTGAAAGGATCTTTCAAGTGATGAATTGTTTTGAAGAGTAGAAAGTACAATTTAGTACTCATATGCTAGCTGAGGAGGCTGATGACTGGTGGTTCAACACTCGTCGGGTGTTGGGAACATCACGTGAAGTTGTTACTTGGGCTGTGTTTCGTAGAGAGTTCCTAAGGAAGTACTTTCCTGAGGATGTTCGTGGAAAGAAGAAGATTGAGTTTTTGGAGCTTAAGTAGGGTAATCTGACTGTTATTCAGTATGCTTCCAGATTTATGGAACTTGCTAAGTTCTATCCGCATTATAGCGAGGCGATTGCTGAGTTCTCAAAGTGTGTCAAATTTGAGAATGGTTTGCGTCCTGAAATTAATCTGGTTGGATATCGACAGATCAGGAGATTTCCAAAGTTGGTGGATAGCTGTAGAATGTATAAGGAGGATAGCAAAGCTCGGTCAACTCATTATAAGATTCTGAGTGAGAAGAGGGGAAAGCAAAATGTGAATCGTGGGAAGCCTTATAGTGCTCTAGTTGATAAGGGTAAACAGAGAGTTGTTGATGGTATGAGGCCTAGTGGGGGAGGTGCTTCTGCTCCTCTTAAGTGCTATAGATGTGTTGAGTTGGGTCATCGTGTCAGTGAGTGCAAGAGTGATGTAAAAAAGTGTTACAAGTGTTGGCAGTCCGGACATCTGATTACTGACTACAAAGTTAATATGGTGACTTGCTACAACTGTGAAGAACCTGAACATATCAGTACTCTTTTCCAGAAGCCTAACAAGCTTCACCTAGAGGAAAAGTGTTTTCTCTATTGGGAATCCAGACTTCTAGTAATGACAGGTTGATCAGAGGTATATGTTATATTAATAAACGCCTTTGATTTCTATTATTGATAATGGTGCTACTCATTCTTTTATTGCTGCTAATTGTGTGAAAAGGCTTAGCCTTTTTGTTTCTTCTATGAAGGGAGAAATGGTTATTGAAACTCCTTCTAAGGGATCAGTGACTACTTTTATTGTGTGTTTGAATTGTCCTTTTTCAATCTTTGGTAGAGATTTTGGTGTGGATCTTATTTACTTGCCGTTGGGAAATCTTGATATTATCTTGGGAATGAACTTGTTGGAGTTCAATCATGTTCAAATAAACTGTTATAAAAATCTGGTGCAATTTCGTACTCCCGATGATGAGAAGGAAACTGGTTTTCTTTCTTTTAGAGAGTTAAAGGAGCTTTTGGAAGAGGAAGCTCAAGTACTTGCGTTGTTTGTATCCTTATCTGTGGAGAGTTAATCTATGATTGATGAGTTGCAGGTGGTACGTGAATTTCCAAATGATACTTCTGATGTACCTCCAAAAAGAGAGGTAGAGTTTTCTATTGATGTTGTCCCTGGTACCAGACCTATTTCTATGGCACCATACATGATGACAACATCAGGGTTAGCAGAGTTGAAGAAGCAATTAGAAGAGTTAATGGAAAAGAAATTTATAAGACCAAGTGTATCGCCTTGGGGAGCTCCGATGTTGTTGGTAAAGAAGAAAGAAGATAGTATAAGGTTGTGTTTAGCCTACAGTCAATTGAATAAAGTAACGATTAAGAACAAGTATCTGCTTCCAAAAATAGATGACTTGATTGATCAGTTGGTGGGTGCACGTGTGTTTAGTAAAATTGACTTGAGGTCGGGTTATCACTAGATTTAAGTGAGGGATCACTACTACAGAAATGATTTTTGACAGCGTAGAAAAGACATTGCTTTTTGCAAAAGTGCTGCTAAAGAGTCAGGAAAAAAATAAAAGACTTTAGACAGCGCTTTTAGAAAAGCGCTGCTAAAGGTGGCAGCTATGGTTAACAATAGAAAGTGCTTTACAAAAAGCGCTGCTAAAAGTAGGACCTACGAAAGCGCTTTTAGAAAGCGCTGCTATAGGTGTAACCTACGAAAGCGCTTTTTGAAGGCGCTGCTATAGGTCCTGCCTAAGGCAGGCCTTAGAGAGCACTTTTACAAAAGCGTTGCTAAAGGGGGTACAAAAGAAAGCGCTGCTATAGGTCCTGCCTAAGGCAGACCTTAGAAAAAGCGCTGTTAAAGGCCATGAAAAAGCGTTGCTATGGGTTTAAGTAGCATAAAATTAAAAAATCCCAAAATTTTTCATAAAACAGAACAGTCGTGGTTTTGCTTTCTTTCCCGCTCGCGCATAGAACCCTAGTCACAGACGACAACTTCCGTCCATTGCTTCCGTCTGACCGCCTCCTTCCGTCGTCGTATGTCCGTTTTGACCGTCATTTTCATCCTCCGCCTCCGTTCGCCCGTTTTGACCGTCATCTTCGTCCTCCACCTCCACTGTCAGCGTATTTCCACCATTTTAAAGGTATTTCAAGATTTTTAAAATTTTTTTTGATGGAAACAAATAATGTTGTTGCATGTTAGTGATGTTGTTGCATGTTAGTGTTGTTGTTGATGTTAAAATGACAATGTTGATGGAAACATTGTTGTTGTTCTTCTTCTTCTAATGTGTAGTCTGTACAATACATTGATGTTAAAGGTTTTGACGTGGTGCTTTAACTTTTCAATGTTTATGCCTCTAAAAAAATTCGCCACATTTTTTATGCATCATTCGTATTTTTGATTAAATTCGGCTATGATTACATATTATCTGCGCTTCTGAGTTTTCACCATAAAGTATGTCAGAAA
Organism: Lathyrus sativus; assembly: GCA_963859935.3. Classification (NCBI taxonomy): domain Eukaryota; kingdom Viridiplantae; phylum Streptophyta; class Magnoliopsida; order Fabales; family Fabaceae; genus Lathyrus; species Lathyrus sativus. The sequence continues at coordinate 540,845,832 of OZ012739.1, read as the reverse complement.
AAATGGTTGAATTTCTTGACATGAGCCAAATTTAATTTCATAAGACTATTCTCTGTATTTTTGTATTTTATTTAATTTACTGAAATTAGGTTTCAATTTTTTCTAACATTTGGCTATGATGACAATTTAATCAGCTTTATGCCAGTTCTGCTTCTGAAAAATCATGATTGATAGAGCTGTAATTTATTCTGAGCTTTGTGTATTACTAGCTAAAGAATTTCTGATTATTTTAAAAAATTGTTGAACTATGTTTGTGTATGATTGTTAATTTTAGGTTTCCAAGAATTATTTAATGTTGATGATGTTATTAATTTTTTTTGTTATAGGGGTTACCTGTGTAGAGCAAGATTGTGATCGTTTCCAAGAATCTTACTGTGTAGTTCTAGAAGTTGGTGATTTCTCTATAGGTGCTACAGGTATTCGTTGTTTTTGTTTAGCTTTCTTAGTTTAGTTTAGCCTACTTAATTAGTATGGATAAAAAATGGATGTCTTCTAATCGATTGTCAAAAGAGTACGAGAATGGGGTATCAAAATTCGTTAAGTTTGCTATTGAACACACCAAAGACCCTAGTAGGATCACATGTCCTTACTTAGGTTGCTGTTATGGACGTCGGATTGACGCAGTTCAGTTGGAATCTCATTTAATGAGACATGGAATTGATCAAAGTTATACATGTTGGACATTACATGGTGAGATAAGTAACGAGAATGTCGAACCGGGGGATAATACGACCTATGCTTCAAAGGACAATGGCAGGGATACATATGATTGTGATCGAGTCGAAGAGATTGCAGAAGCACTTGAAGAAGATCTTCAGGATTGTCCCAAGATGTTTGAGAGGTTGGTAAGCGATGCAGAGAAACCGTTGTATAAAGGTTGCACTACTTTCACAAGATTGTCTATGGCATTGAAGTTGTACAACTTAAAGGCGGGTAATGGATGGTCGGATAAAAGTTTCACAGAGTTGTTAGCCCTACTACAAGAGATGCTTCCGGAGCATAATGTTCTTCCCAATCGAACCTATGAAGCTAAAAAAATATTATGCTCTATTGGCATGAGCTATGATAAGATACATGTTTGCCCAAATGATTTCATTTTGTTTCGAAATGAATATGCATCATTAAACGAGTGTCCTAAATGCGGCGTATCTCGGTATAAGAAAAAGTTGTCACCAACAAAAGTCATATGGTATTTTCCTATAATTCCGAGATTTAGACGCATGTTTCGTAGTGAAACAGATGCAAAACACTTGACTTAGCATATAGATGATAGAATTATAGATGGGAAGTAACGACATCCGGCAGATTCACCACAGTGGATGAAAATTGATAATGAGTATCCTGATTTTGGAGAAGAAGCTAGAAACTTTCGCTTGGCATTATTGACTGATGGAATGAATCCGCATGGTCTACAAAGTATCTCACATTCCACATGGCCTGTAATTATTATGATTTATAACCTACCTCCATGGCTATGTATGAAGCGTAAGTACATGATGTTATCTATGTTAATTTCTGGCCCTAAACAACCAGGGAATGACATAGACGTATACTTGACACCTTTAATCGAAGACTTAAAGAGTTTGTGGGAGAACGGTGTGGAGGTTTATGATGGATATAGGAAAGAAAGTTTCAATTTGAGGGCGATGTTGTTGGGCACAATTAATGATTTTCCAGCATACAGAAATCTATTGAGGTATAGCATTAAAGGTCAACGTGCGTGTCCTATCTGTGAAGAAAACACAGATTGGACGCGATTGGAATTTGGTCAGAAGAATATCTTTCTTGGTCATCATAGATTCTTAAATTCTAATCATCACTACTGTGGGTGGAGAAAAGCATTCAATGAAAATTCAGAACAAGGTAGAGCTCCACCTACATTGACCGGCGAACAAATTTTTGAAAAGGTGAAAGATGTGAGTACTAAGTTTGGCAAGTCTTTTGCTCATACGATTGTCACGCGTGGGTGGAAGAAGAGGTCAATTTTGTTTGAGTTGTCGTATTGGAAGTCATTGTATGTAAGACATTTTCTTGATGTTATGCATATTGAAAAAATGTATTTGAAAGTGTTATTGGTACGTTACTCAATATACAAGGAAAGTCTAAAGATGACCTTAAAGTAAGAAAGGACTTGGTAGCAATGGGAATAAGAAACGAATTAGGATCCTTGAAGAAAGGAAATCGAACATATCTACTACCTGCTGCTTATACTTTATCTAGAAAGGAGAAAAAGATATTGTGTAAGTTTTTGAGTGAAGTTAAAGTTCCAGAAGGATACTCTTCAGATATTAGAAGACTTGTTTCTATGAAAGATCTCAAGTTAAAGAGTTTAAAGACACATTATTTCCATGTTATAATGGAACATTTTCTACCAATAGGTATACGTTCTATTTTGCCAAAAAAAGTGAGAAGGGCAATAACTAAATAATGTTTTTTCTTCAGGTCAATTTGTAGTAAGGTGATCGATCTTGCGATCTTACCAACATTGCAAAAAGAAATAGTTATTACTTTGTGTGAGCTTGAAATGTATTTTCCTCCACCATTTTTTGACATAATGGTACATCTAGTTATTCATCTTGTGAAAGAGACACAATTGTGTGGACCAACTTATATGAGATGGATGTACCATGTTGAACGTTATATGAAAATATTGAAAGGGTATGTGAAAAACCGAAGTCGACCAGAGGGTTGTATTGTTGAACGATACATTGTTGAAGAAGCGATTGAGTTTTGTACTGAATATTTGTCCAATGTTCAATCAATTGGCCTCCCAAAATCTCATGTTGTTGAAAAAATAGTAGGAAAACAGTTAATTGGAAATAAAGTTGTGACAGTTTTAAGGGATGAACGGGAGCAAGTGCATTTGTATGTTCTGCACAATGACATTGAGGTTGAGCCGTATGTTGAAATGCACAAGGACGTTCTCCGAGGTTTAAATCTAAATAGAAATGAAAATTGGATAGTACGTGAGCACAATCGAATTTTTATAACATGGTTCAAGGATCATATTTTTTCAAAGTTTTATTCTGATCTCGCTTCAATAACAGAAAGGTTGAGATGTTTAGCATATGGTCCAAGTTTGCATGTGTTTTCTTATAGCGCATACACAGTTAATGGATACACATTTTATACCAAAGAACAAGATGATAAAAGTACAATGCAAAATAGTGGTGTCACCGTGTTTGCCGAAGCAATGCACATTTTAAGTGTGAAGGACTTAAACCCCAAATATGCGGATCTGTCGAATTTTGGGGGTTATCGAGCACATTTGAGTGTTTGATTATGAGAAGTTTCAGATTCCTATCTTTGGATGCAAGTGGGTTGAAAATAATAGTGGCATACAAATGAATAACTCATGATTTTTGCAAGTGGATCTTAATAAGGTGGGGGTACAAAGATGAGCCTTTTATTCTAGCCACGCAAGCTAAACAAGTGTTCTATGTCACTGATCCGACAAGTACGAAATGGTCTATAGTTCTTTTTTCCAACAAAGTAATCGATGATAACATTGGAGATCAGGTTGATGTTGATGTTGAGAAGGAATCTTATATTATAGATGATCAAGATGAGCATATTAGAGCGGACGAATCATATATTAGAAATGATCATAAGGAGGGAATTTGGATCAATCCATCCGTCCGTGTTGTTAAGAGACAAGTAAACCACGTTCCAACGAAGAAAAGAAAGAGATGCTAGTGACAAAGGTACTTGTAAAATTACATATTTATATCATGCAATAAAATTACATATTATGTCATTCAATAAAATTATATATATGTTTTTCTTACTTATATATTTCTTATGTATATATTTCTTATGTGTGTATATATATATATATATATATATATATATATATATATATATATATATATATATATATATATATATATATATATATATATATATATATATATATATATATATATATATATATATATATATATATATATATATATATATATATATATATATATATATATATATATATTACAGTGTCCTCGTCAGCGCAATGGAATTGATTGTGGATATTTTGTATTGCGCTTTATGAAGGAAATTATTCACTCGAGGCAAATAGATATTCCAATCATGGTATGGATAAATTCATAAGTTATATGATTTATTTTAATAATTAACCGATATTTCATACAGTAATTAGTTTTAAAACTAAATCGTGCATGTTCTGTTATATTATGTAGTACTTTGATGAATTCAAGTGTGGTACTTACTCAAAAGCAGGATTGGAAGAAATTAAGGAGGAATGATGTCAATACATTCTTGAGTTGAGAATTATATAAGGTATATGTATCGTCAAATATTAATGCGGGATAATAATATTTCTGGAAGTCGAATGTATTTGTAAAGTTATCGGTTTTGTAATTATATGTAAAGTAACTGTATTTGTGAAGTTGTTATGAGGATCAGCTTGTGTTGAATTATATATAAGCAGGTTTATGTGAATTACAATGATTATGGGCAAAGTGTTGAATTATAATGTATATATAAGGCTAAAGTGTTGAATTACAATGTATATGTAAGGCCAAAGTGTTGAATTAAAGGCCTGAATTATAAGCAGGTGAATGTAATTGTTATAAGCAGGTTTATCGAAAAAAACATTTAAAAAGTGATTATTTAAAAAAAAAATTAAAAACATGAAGAATAGACAGCACTTTTAAGTAAAAGCACTGCTAAAGAGGGGAGAATAGGCAGTGCTTTTGAAAAGCATTGCTAAAGGGGGAGGGAATAGGCAGCGCTTTTCAGAAGCGCTGCTAAAAGGGGGGGGGGGGGAGGGGGGAATAGGCAGCGCTTTTGAAAAGCGCTGCTAAAGGGGGGGAATAGGCAGTGCTTATGAAAAGCGCTGCTAAAGGGGGGGAAAAGTGCTGCTAAAGAGGGTCTATAGCAGTGCTTTATCCATAAAAAAAACGTTGTCTTTACTTTTAGCAGCGCCACTTTATGCAGCGTTGCTAAAAGCCAAAAAAGCGCTGCTAAAGGTCTTATTTGGTGTAGTGGATGAAGATATTCAAAAGACGGCTTTCAGAACTCAGTATGGACATTATGAGTATTTGGTAATATTGCTCGACGTTTCTAATGCACCTGGTGTGTTTATGAAATATATGAACTGAATCTTTCACACTTATCTGGATCGGTTTGTGGTGGTTTTCATTGATGACATTCTGATTTATTCTAAGTTGGAAGAAGAGTATGTTGAGCATTTACGGATTGTATTACAAGTATTGAAAGAGAAGAAGCTTTATGCTAAATTGTCGAAGTGTAAATTCTGATTGAAAGATGCGAGTTTTCTTGGTCATGTTATTTCAGGTGATGGTATTGTTGTGGATCCATACAAAGTAGATTCAGTTCTATAATGGGAGGCTCCAAAGTCGGTTACAGAGATTAGAAGCTTTTTGGGTTTGGTTAGTCATTATCGCATGTTTATTGAAGGCTTTTCTAAGTTAGCACTTCCATTGACTCAGTTGACTTGCAAGGGTAAAGCATTTGTGTGGGATATTCACTGTGAGAAGAGTTTTAGTAAGTTGAAGAAAAGGTTGACTATAGCTCTGGTTTTGATTCTGCCTGAACTAGATGAACCGTTTGTAGTGTATTACGATGCGTCTTTGATGGGTTTAGGTGGTGTGCTGATGCAAGATGGTAAGGTTGTGGCTTATGCTACACGACACCTGAAGGTTTATGAGAGATATTATCCTACTCTGATATGGAGTTGGCTATAGTGGTGTTTATGTTGAAGATTTGGAGGCATTATCTTTATGTCTCCAGATTTGAAGTGTTCAGTGATCACAAGAGTTTGAAGTATTTGTTCGATCAAAAGGAATTGAACATGAGGCAGAGAAGATGGTTGGAATTCTTGAAGAAATATGACTTTGACTTGAATTGTCATCCCGGTAAAGCTAATGTTGTGGTTGATGCTTTGAGTCGAACGTCTTTGCATATGTCTGCTATGATGGTTAGAGAGTTGGAATTGATTAAGCATTTCAGAGACTTCAGTTTGGTGTGTGAGCTGACACCTTTGAGTGTTATGTTGGGTATGTTGAAGATCAACAATAATTTTCTTAATAATATCAAAAATAGTCAGAAGTTACATGTGAAGTGAAGGAAAATTGCGATCTAAACGCAGCGGAAAACAAAATTTTTCCTTTAGTGATCCTCACGAATGAGCATGGTCAGTGATAGAATCGTTACCTCTTTGTGGCGATTCAGATCTTTGATGCAGCGATCACAAGCGTTGATGAAGTGCAACGCCTCTACTCAGTCCACACGAACAGCTTCCGGTCACAGTGCTAGCTGCTTACGAACGGAATTATTTGAGTGAGAAAAGAGAATCAAAAACGAAATTGCATCAAGTGAAACTTCATCACAAGGGTTCCTTTTATAGACTCTCTTGTGGGCTGCGGGCTAAAACCCTAATTCACATGATCCATAATAATATTATATATTATTATAATAACTATTATTATAATAAATATATTTATTTTATTATTATTTTATAACCATTATAAAATAACAATAATTATTATTATATTATCCAAATTTCTATTTTTCACTTAAGTGCACCGTACCTTACGGTGTTCCTTTGATTTCTCTATTTCTCATCAAACTGTCCTTATGTGTGTGACCCTGTAGGATTTCGTAACGTTGGTAATTATATTAAATTATATATATTTAACATAATAAACAGTAAGCGGTATCTAGCAACACATCACTGCTACCCAAGTCACGAAAATGTCATGTGATCTGACAAAACCTTTTTCGTGATAATATATGTTTGTACAATTACCCTTTTGCCCCTATGTCTATATTGAACACAAGGCATACACTGTGTCATCCTTGTCCAGTTCAATATTGGGCCCTTAGACATTTCTCCTGTTATGCAGGATTGGCAAATTCCATCTAGGACACTCATGTCCCTCAGCATGCTTCGTGGAGTGCCCATCAACTGTCTTTATGATCATCCAGTTACGGATAATGTTTGATCAGCAATAAAGCACCCGACTCTACATCTAGGGTCCATAGTGGTTTCAGGTCGAAGGGTGGTAATACACCATTATCACCATGAGAATAACTTATGACACTTTGCATAACATACTATGTAGTATTCTCATAGCGGGTCAATCCGGTATAAATATTACTCCTAATATTTATACCTATGTCAAGACTTGATAACTCTTTATCCATGATCCATGAGATGTGATCATCAGTCTATCTTCATAATAGTCTCAATGCTTTTAATGTTATCCCACTTTGCAATAAAGCTTGACTACGGATATTTTAAGAATAATGTCTTTATGTTTAATGGGATCTCATGATTAAGTCACACTTAACATTTCATTAAACAGACTAACTATTCTAGGGACTTTATTATTCTGAAAGACAAACATAATAAAGAAATGCCTTTTATTATTAAACGAATAATCTGATACAAGTACCAAAAAGGAATTGAACATGAGGCAGAGAAGATGGTTGGAATTCTTGAAGAAATATGACTTTGACTTGAATTGTCATCCCGGTAAAGCTAATGTTGTGGTTGATGCTTTGAGTCGAACGTCTTTGCATATGTCTGCTATGATGGTTAGAGAGTTGGAATTGATTAAGCATTTCAGAGACTTCAGTTTGGTGTGTGAGCTGACACCTTTGAGTGTTATGTTGGGTATGTTGAAGATCAACAATAATTTTCTTAATAATATCAAAAATAGTCAGAAGTTACATGTGAAGTTGGTGGACTTGATGGTCAGAAGTAATTATACTAAGGATGGTGACTTTAAAGTGGATGAGCAAGGTGTGTTGAGGCTTCGTGACAGGATTTATATTCCGGATGATTCTAAGTTAAAAAGAATTATTATAGAGGAAAGTCATAAGAGTAGATTGAGTATTTATCTAGGAGCTACAAAGATGTATCAGGATCTGAAGAAGATATTTTGGTGGCCTGGATTGAAAAGAGATGTGACACGGTTTGTGTATGCTTGTTTGACCTGTCAGAAGTCAAAAGTTGAACATTAGAAACTTGCAGGGTTTATGCAATCATTGGATATTCCAGAGTGGAAGTGGGACAACATTTCTATGGATTTCGTGACTGGGTTGCCAAATACTCCTAGAAGGCATAATGCCATTTGGGTGATTGTTGATAGACTGACGAAGTCGACACATTTTATTCCAGTTAACATCAGTTTTTATTTGCAGAAGTTGGCAACGATCTATATCCGTGTGATTGTGAAGTTGCGTGGAGTTTCGTTGAGTATTGTGTCAGATAGAGATCTAAGGTTCACTTCCAGATTTTGGGAGAGTTTGCAGGAGGCTTTGGGTTCGAAGCTGAGGTTGAGTTCAACTTATCATCCACAGACAGAGAGGACTATTCAATCTTTGGAAGATTTGTTGAGGGCTTGTGTTCTTGAACAAGGAGGTTCTTGGGATAGTTATTTGTCGTTGATTGAGTTCACTCATAATAATAATAGTTATTATTTTAGTATTAGAATAGGGCCTTTTGAAGCCTTGTATGGTTGGAGGTGTAGGACACCTCTGTGTTGGGATGAATCTGGTGAGAATGTGACGCTTGGACCTGAGATTTTTCAACAGACTACTGAGAAGGTGAAGCTGATTCGGGAAAAGATGAAAGCTTCGCAAAGTAGGAAGAAGAGTTATCATGATAAAAGGAGGAAGAATCTTGAGTTCCAAGAGGGAGACCATGTATTCTTGAGAGTCACTCTGGTGACCAGTGTCAGACGTGCTTTGAAGTCGAGGAAGCTTACTCCTCATTTATTAGACTGTATCAGATATCAGCAAGAGTTTGAGTTGCTGCTTATAGAGTGGCGTTGCCACCAAATTTGTTGAATGTGCATGACGTGTTTGATGTTTCACACCTTCGAAAGTATGTTCCGGATTTGTTGCATATGATTTCAATGGATGATATTCAGGTAAGGGATAACCTTACATTTGAGATTTTTCCTGTAAGGATTGAAGACCGTGAGGAGAAGCAGTTGAGAGGCAAAGAGATTGCTCTTGTGAAGGTAGTGTGGGGAGGCGCTGCCAGTGGAAGTATGACTTGGGAGTTGTAAATCAGGATGCGTGAAGCATATCCTGAGTTGTTTGGATCATGTAAATTTTCGAGGATGAAAATATTCTAAGTGGGTGAGAGTTGTAACGCTCCGACGTATTTTATTTGTTTTCCGTAATTTAATTATGTGTTGTTGTTGTTGTTGTGTGTGTGTGTGTGTGTGTGTGTGTGTGTGTGTGTGTGTGTGTGTGTGTGTGTGTGTGTGTGTGTGTGTGTATGTGTGTGTGTATGTGTGTCTGTTATCGATGTTTTTGGTGTGTTGGGGTACCCTGTGGTAGAGGGTAGTGACCTTAGAATTATAGACTATAAGGGTGAGAGGTGTATGACCGACTGCTTTGAACTCGGTGGTGTGGTGAGAGTGACTAATTAAATAATATTAGTTGAATATTATTAATTTAAATAATTAGTGGATATTGTTATTATTATTTAATTTGTAGAATTAATAATAATAATAATAATAATAATAATATAATAATAATAATATAATACTAATAATAATAATAATAATAATAATAATAATAATAATAATAATAATAATAATAATAATAATAATAATAATAATAATAATAATCGAAAAATGGGAAGTTGAGAGGGATTTTGGTCAGAACGTGTTTTTGGGAGAAACAGAAGAAAGAACTTGAAGTGAGAGTTAGGGCAAGGAAAGAGGAAACTTCATTGTTGAGGTAGAAGAATTTCAAGAACTCTAAGGTAGGGTGGGGTTCTAATTATCTAAGGGATAACATGACGATTGGTGGGTAGATTATGACATGTAGGGTTTGTATTTCTTCTTTATTCATAAATTTGATGAATTGACATTTGTGTGATTGAATGAATTCTTGATGGATTATGTATGATGTTGATGTTTTGATTGATGTTAGAATGATGAATCATTGTAATTTTTTTCATTGAAATCATATGTGATTGTTGAATGTTGTTGATGTTATTCGTTGTTTGTGATCGTGAGTTAGAGTCGGAACAAAGTCATAAGCAATTTTTTATGAAAAGAATTTGGGGTTTGGGACTTTAAAAAAGTGTTTTATCGTGTTAAAGTATGTTTCAAATGATTTATAAGAAAAAGGAAGTTTTGGGGAGGGTTCAAAAAAGATTTTTGTATAATAAGTTGCAGAAAAAGTGATTTTGGACGCATTGTAATCGATTACTGTTGTGGGCGTAATCGGTTAAACTGTCTAAAAACTGCATTTTTGACTTTTTTTGAAGGCGTAATTGATTACGGTGTTTGTGGTAATCGATTACGCCAATGGCAATGGTGTTGGTGGCTGCGTAACCAGTTACACGTTTATTTTTTTAAAATCTTCTAAAATTCATAACTTTTGTTTCGGAAGTTCGATTCGAGTGATGTTCGAAGCGCCGGAAAGCTGGCGTGTCAAACTTTAGTCTAAAAATAGTTTTGGTGGAGAAGTTGAGTAATTCTTTTTTTGGTTGAATGAAACGCATTATTATTATTATGTTGTGGTGTGATATGGTTCTAAATGCCTTGTGGATGTTTTCTATGTTGTATGTTGTTGTTGCTGGACTGTATAGCATTTTGTTGTTGCTGCCCTGTAGTGTCATGTTGCATTGTTTATAAGGTCGTTGTCGTTGTTGTTGTCATACATTTCATGGTTGCATGAGTTGTGAGATAAGTCGTGTGCTCATATGGGGTGTGAGCGTCTTATCTGGATTCTGATTGCGGAATTGTATCATTGTTGTTATTATTGTTGTTGAGGTGATTGTGTGCCCGTGTGGGATGTGAACGTTCACGGAATTCGTGTGCCCATGTGGGGTGTAGGCGACATTATGGAAATTCTGAAGGGAATTGTAATCCTGAAATAGGGATCAGGTTCTGAAATAGGAACCGATGGTACCACATGCATTGAGTCGAGTTGTGAGTCTTAATGCATTGCATTTTAATTGTGTTTATTGGTGTGTTGAATTTTTTGACATGTAGGTTGTAACTGTTGTTGTATGGTTGTATGTTGTGGAATGGGTGTTTGTGTATAAATAATTTAATGTTTGCTTAACTATCATGTTTTCCTTTATTTAATTATGATATCTCACCCCTTCTGTTTGAATGTTGTTTTTACATGGGTATCATGCAGATAACTCGCAGTAGTGGAGTTGAAATATGTAGAAGATGAAGTCTTTTGTTTTCTTTTTAGTTTCAGCGTCTGCTCTGATGTGTAACACTGGGGTCAGGGAACATTGTGTTTTGATGTGTTTGATAGAGATTTTTGGATATCTCTAGAATATTCGTTGTTTATGTTGTTTTAAAGAAATAATTATGCCATGAATAATTGTTTATGTTGATGCTTCTGTTGTTTCAATAAAGGTTTGAGATTTCAAATATGTTGAGTTGTTATTATAAATAAAATTTAAATAAATTACATGTGTTATATATCTTGTTATATGAGCAGTTGTAGTATGAATTGTTTGACACTCTGAATATATTTTGATGAAATTACTCTAATTTATCTTTATATTGTGTGTGGTATATTTGGAGTGTTACAAAATCAATGCAAAAAGATCTTTTATCATCTCTCTCATTTAATGCTTAGTTCATTCAACATAAAACATTTATGAATAGAACATTGAGAGATAAGAATGACAATTTTTTAGACTAATTTCGTATAGATTTTGTGTTGAGAAGTTGAAGATGAAAACATTTATAAATAGAACATTGAGAGATAAGAATGACAACGTTTTAGACTAATTTGAGAGGTTCAAACAAATAGGGGTTCGAGATAAGAAGAATAACATTTTATTTTGAAGATATTTCTATGTTTTTGGGGTGTAAATATCATTTTTTTTTGTAACTAAAAGTTTTCCCTTATTTATACTATTAATTTAGGGGGTTGTTATTCCCACCTTTAATGGTGAAGAACCACCCTTTTAAAACTCAAAATTGTCCTTCCCAAACTCATAAGTATACTTTTATACACATTCAAAATACACATCACTTCGTAAGTGAGCCACACACCCCAATTTTGTCAAAAATTAGTCCGAAAATGTATCTTCGTACTGATGGAAGAGTGAGTTCATATGTGAATTTCCATAATAACTCCTTGACACATTTTGAACTCATTGTAATGTGTTTATTTCACAACTTAGAGAATAATTTGAAAATATACTTCCGTAATAACACTAAGGCGGTAAGATAGTTATAAATTTGAGTTTTTAAGAAACCTTATATTTTAGGCCATTTATACTAAGTATACGACCAAAATAAATTTGTTATCAATTAAACCATGCACTGGTGTAATTCAATTCAAATGTCATATATTAATTAAACCAAGGGTTGGTCTAGTGGTGGAGACTTGAGTCTTGAGAGTGTGCTCCTCTCAAGGTCTCATGTTCGAATCTTGCTAGGTGCAATCAATCCTTGTGTTAGGCCAGTTCATACGGAGCTTTGCTCTGACTTTAAACAGGCCCCACTAGTGGATGGTAGGATTGGTCCTCTTAGATTAGTTTGTCGTAAGGCCAGATAACAAGATTTCAAAAAAATACACATCAACATCATGATTTTCCCTAGCATGCTCCTTTAATACCTCCTAATAAGTTGGCCTGAGGTGCTGGCACACTCTGTGCTTCCTCTAGCACTAATTGATTATAAAAATCATCAAACATCACATCAACATCTCTAGGGATGATTATGGGAGGAGTAGACAAAGAGGTTTTAGAATACCATGTTGAAATCTGAACAGACGCACGACTCGCTTAGTCATATGTGGATAAATAAGGCATGACCTATAATCCAAATGAACTAGAACCAACTCTCTCTCACTCTCTCTCTCTCTCTCTCTCTCTCTCTCTCTCTCTCTCTCTCTCTCTCTCTCTCCAAACATACGTATGTTAGGACACTATATTGTGCCTCACTTTATCTTTATTGTCAATCATTTTACTATAATTAAACTAGAAAAATTCTATCATAATCAAAGAACTCAAACACATATGATAGACATGTAAAATCAAACGATATAGACAAATTTTGAAAATGCAACATGCTCCTTTAATACCTCCTAATAAGTTGGCCTGAGGTGTTGGCACACTTTGTGCTTCCTCTAGCACTAATTGGTTATAAAAATCATCAAACATCACATCAACATCTCTAGGGATGATTATGGGAGGAGTAGACAAAGAGGTTTTGGAATACCATGTTGAAATCTGAACAGACGCACGACTCGCTTAGTCATATGTGGATAAATAAGGCATGACCTATAATCCAAATGAACTAGAACCAACTCTCTCTCTCTCTCTCTCTCTCTCTCTCTCTCTCTCTCTCTCTCTCTCTCTCCAAACATACGTATGTTAGGACACTATATTGTGCCTCACTTTATCTTTATTGTCAATCATTTTACTATAATTAAACTAGAAAAATTATATCATAATCAAAGAACTCAAACACATATGATAGACATGTAAAATCAAACGATATAGACAAATTTTGAAAATGCACATTCGTATCTCAGAAAAATTAAAGTCATACAAAATATGGAAGTGCACTTCCGTAACTCAGGAATATCATATTCAGACAAATACGGAAGTCAACTTCCGTAAAACTTGAAACACAGAAATGGTAGAAAATGCATAAACCCAACATGTACTATGCTCTCTAAATATAAAAAAAATATCAATGCATGTCTAAATAAACTACGTATTATGAGTGTAAATATAGTCTAATGTACTTTAAACAACCTATTTACTGATGCATACATCATAAATCGTAAAAAAGAATAAATAAATAAAAAACTTACCAAATGTGAAAAGTTGAATTTGTTGGATTGAATGGACTAAATGAGAAAGATTTTGGATTAGGCACGGTGCAATAGAAAGTTTGAGATAAATTGAAAAATGGTAGAAATAGGGTTTCTTATACACACTTTTTTTGGGTTTAGAATAAACTCGGATGGAAAAGAGAAAAGGAGAAGGTCTGACGTGTTGATATCACTCAAAATCCATATGAAATTATACTTATGTATTTTTTTTTAAAAAGGTACATCTCCGTACTAATTTATGGAAAAATGAGATGGCTCACTTGCAAAGTGTTGTAGTGAAATTTTTTATGCGTCTAAAAGTGTATCTCTGTATTTAAAAGGCATTTTTAATTTTTTACAGAGATGTGTGAGCACCAAGAAAGATATAATATGAAATCCTCTTAGTTTATCTTTAAAATTAAAAAATTAAAGTATTTCAAATTTAGATCGCACACTATTAAGTTTTAGAATTAACCCAAAACTTTGAGTAATTCTGAACCAATTTTGATGAACAATATTCAATCAACCGATCAAAATCCATTGTTCTTCACTCTTCACTTGAGTGAATCAATCACACTTTGAATTCAATAATGATTGTGCACATCAATTATTAATGGAAAAAGAAGAAAGAAAATTGAATAAGAAAGAAGATTAGGGTTTGACAAAACAAGGGAAGAGGAGGATGATTTCTGCAAAGTAACTCTCTTCTATCAAATTGAGAAAATATTATTCACTTTGCAACTGCAAAATTCTATGAATTCAGGTTATTACAAGAATATGAGTTACTCCCTCTATTTATAGCTTTAGGTTAGATTTCTCCCTAAGATAAAGCTAAAAAGATACAAAAGCCCAAAATTTCTATTTTGGTCAAAGTCAAAATCCTGTGTCAAGCAACCTGCTTCGACACTTCAACATCTAACATAACTAAACACACACATACTAGGCTAATTTTGACACATCCTTGTTTATGTCGAGCTACACTTTCTTCAACACAAGAAATTACAATCTCAACACACCACCTAATTCATTGTGTCTAAGCTATCTATATTCATCGTAGACCTTAGTTTATTGAACACTTCGACTTGCAATCCTTTCGTCATGATATCTGCAATCTGATTCTCAGTTCAAAAGTGTTACAGGTTCAACTTCTCTACTGCTACCTGCTCTCAAAGATAATGGAACCTTATTTCGATGTGCTTGCTTCGACCATGTGCTATTGGATTCTTCGCCATAGTGATAGCTGACATGCTGTTGATCATCATGGTAATTTCTCCATGACTCTTCGATGTAATCTCTTCGACTAGATTCACCACCCACTTTGCTTGAGATGCATAGAGAGAAGCAGCTATGTACTCTGCTTCGCATGACGACAATGCCACTACTGGCTCCTCTCTCGAATTCCAAGCAATTGGTGCACCACCTAGCAAAAACACATAGCCAGTTGTGGATTTTCTATCCTCATCATCACTACACCAACTTGAGTCGGTGTTTCCCATTAAATTGCATTTTTTTTCCTTCATCAGCTGTAGGAAACAAAATGTCATAGTCGAGAGTTCCTTTCAGATACCTTAGTATCCTCTTCGTTGCTATTAGGTGTGATACCTTTGGCTTCTGCATGAATCTACTCATCATACCTAGATTGTATGCTAGATCAGGCCTTGTGTGACAAAGGTATCTTAGTGACCCAATAAGTCTTCTATATTGGGTTGGGTTGACATCATCTTTATTTGAATCTTTCGACAGTTGCAAGCTGGGCTCAGCTGGAGTCAAAAATGGATTGTAATCTTGCATCTCAAATCTCTTGAGTATTTCACCTGCATATCTTATTTGGTGCATCATCAATCCTCTACCACTCTTGTAGAACTCGATGCCAAGGAAATATGAGAGATTTCCCAAATCTGACATTTCAAACTTCTCACTTAGTTCATGTTTGAAATCTTTGATCTCCTTCTTGCAACTTCTTATCAGGTTATCGAAATAGAGACATAGTATAAGCATTTCACTATTGCTTCTCCTTACATATACTCCATGCTCAATTGTGCACTTCACAAATTCTTTCTTCCTTAGAAATCTATCTATCTTCTTATTTTAAGCTCTTCGAGCTTTCTTAAGTCCATACAGGGCTTTATGCAGCCTGTATACGTTACTTTTTTCGCCTGGTTTCACAAACCCAGTTGGTTGTGCAACATAAACTTATTCATCTAAGGGGCCATTCATGAATGCACATTTCACATCCATTTTACATATGTGCCTATTCATGTTTTCTAGACCAACAATCAACCTGATTGTTTCGATCCTAGCAACGAGTGCAAAAACATCGTCGAAGTCGATTCCTTCTTTCTGAAGAAATCTTTTTTATACAAGTCTTGCCTTGTGTCGAGTTACTTCTCCTTTGGGATTTAACTTCACCTTGTATACCCATTTTACATTAATTTCCTTCTTGCCTTTAGGCAATTAGACAAGTGACCAAGTATTGTTGACTTC
Organism: Lathyrus sativus; assembly: GCA_963859935.3. NCBI lineage: Eukaryota > Viridiplantae > Streptophyta > Magnoliopsida > Fabales > Fabaceae > Lathyrus > Lathyrus sativus. The sequence continues at coordinate 540,829,536 of OZ012739.1, read as the reverse complement.
GATGGACTCTAGTTCCTCATTCATTGCTTTCACCCACTTCGAATCTTTCAATACCTCAACTGCATTGACTAGTTTAACATCTGCATAGAAAGCATACTGTACCAGCTCACCTTCTTCATTTACCACATCATCTGATGTAATAACACATTCTTGAAACCTTGCAGGCATGTGTCTTGTTTGTTGAGGTTTACTTGGTCCTGCTTCACCTCTTACTCCTTCTTGTCAAACTTCTCTTTCGACTTCGCTAGTTGGTTCTTCACATAAGATTCTCAATGAATCCTTCTTAACATTCTCATTCCAATATTCTTTAAGCTCATCTATGATCACGTCCCTACTGATCACTACTTGCTTGTTCACTGAGCCGAACAACTTGTATCCTCCAATCGAATGATATCCTATTAGAATCCTTTGACTCGACTTATCATCAAACTTTCTTCTCAACTAATCTGACACATGTCTATGTGTTATAGATCCAAACACCTTCAAATGACTTAGGCTAGACTTGACACCAAACCAACATTCTTATGGCATGATTCCTTCTAGCTTCTTCGTTGGACATCTATTCAAGATGTATGTTGCAGTCGACACAACTTCTCCCTATAATTATATGGATAGATGCTTGCCTTTCAACATACTTCTCACCATATTCATGATGGTTATATTCTTCCTTTCTGCAGTTCCATTCTTCTATGGAGTGTAGGGTGACACCACCTCATGCACAATCTCTTCTTTCTCACATAATGCATTAAAATATTTCGACACATATTCTCCACCACCATCAGTCCTCAGAATCTTTAGCTTTCAACCACTTTGTCTTTTGATCATAGACTTAAATTTGGAAAATACCTCAATCACTTCACTTTTCTTCTTGATCACGTAAGTCCACAGTTTTCTACTGAGATCATCTATGAATATGACAAAGTATTTGTTACCTCCAATCGAATCCACATGGATAGGACAACATACATCAGAGTATATGACTTCAAGAATTACCTTCGACTTGCTTCTTGAATCCTTGCTGAAGCTATTCTTGTGTTATTTCGCCTGAACACATTCTTCACACACTTCGCTTTGAATATCGATTTCTGGTAATCCTGAAACCATATTTCTTCTCTTCAAATCTCTGATGCATTTGAAATTAAGACAAAGTCTATAATTCCATATTCATCCATTTGTGCTGGCTGCAGTTGCAAGACACTTATGCTCCATTACATTAAGTTCAATCTTGAAGGTTCTATTCTGAGACATTGGTGCCTTCAAGATTAACCTACACCTGAGTCGAGAACTCTCATCATCTTGTCTTTGATCGAAACCTTATAGTTCTTTTAACCATCTGCCCTACGATGAGCAAATTGCTCTTCATGCCTGGTATATACAATACATTGGAAATTACTGACCACTTGCCATCTTTTCTCATAATCAGAACATCACCAATACCTTCAGCTATTAGAGTATTGTTATTTGCAAATTTTACCATGTTCTTCATTGAGGGTTTTATGTTGACAAACTAATATTTCCTACCAGTCATGTGTGATGAGCATTCTGAGTTCAAGTACCATTGGTCCTAGAATCTTTCTTCATCTCTTGTTGTAATCATCAGCAACATCTCTTCTTCTTCATGTTTCGCCAGCTTTACATCAGTTTCTTGATTCTTCTACTTTTTAGGACAATCACTAAAATAATGACTATACTTCTGATAATTGTAACATTGAATGTGACTTTTTCTAGGTTTTTGACCACTGCCCATGCCTCTACCTGCAGCACCACCTCTTTGGTTGCTTTCGTTCCAGAGTTTTCTTAGATTCGACCAGTTTCCTTCTTGTTGATTTCGACCAGTCGAATTGTTGTAGCCTCATCTGCCTTTGTTGTCATTCCAACTTCCTTTGCCTTTCTTTTCTTTTATTGATTGCACATGCAAGGCCACATCATTCTTCGAATTTCTTGCAGCTCTTTTAGCCATTTTTTGTTCATGATATTCAAGAGTCCCTTGAAGTTCTTCCTTTGTCAATGTTGATAAGTATTTCGATTCTTCTATGACTACTACCATGTGATCGAACTTTGGAACCAATGACCTCAAGATCTTTGCAACAACTGATTTTAATGTCAACACTTCTCCCCATACTTTTATTTGATTCACCAATTTAGTAACCCTAGTGAAGAAATCAATTATGCTTTCACCTTCTTCCATCTGAAGCAATTCATACGTTCTTTTGTGAGTTTGTAACCTCACCTCTTTCACCTTCTTTGTGCCTCCAAACGATTTCTCCAATATTTCTCATGCTTCATTCGTTGATTCTACATCAATAGCCTTTTCAAAGTTGTCTGTATCAACATATTGATGAATTATAAAGAGAACTTTATAGTCTTTCTTCTTCAATTCTTTGTATGCAGCATTTTCTTGATCTGTCGTGTTTTCTGCAAGCGGTGTTACTTCTTCCTTCATAAGATCTCAAAGATCTTGATAACAGAAAACCACATTCACCTGCTTGCACAAATTCTCATAATTCTGACCCTTCAAAATTGGGAGACTTGCCGGAAAATGTCTGTTCGGATGATTCATCATCATCTCATCCACGAATCACAATCGGAGCTCTAGATACCAGATGTTAGAATTAACCCAAAATTTTGAGTAATTCTGAACCAATCTTGATGAACAAGATTTAATCAACCGATCAAAATCCCTTGTTCTTCACTCTTCACTTGAGTAAATCAATCACACCTTGATTGCAAGAATGATTCTGCACAACAATTGTTAATAGAAGAAGAAGAAGAAACAAAAATGAATAAGAAAGAAGATTAGGGTTTGACAAAATAAGGGAGGAGGAGGATGATTTCTGCAGAGTAACTCTCTGCTCTCAAACTGAGAAAATATTATTCACTTTACAATTGCAAAATTCTTTGAATCCAGGTTATTACAAGAATAGAGGTTACTCCCTCTATTTATAACTTTCGGTTAGCTTGCTCCCTAAGGTAAAGCCCAAATATACAAAAGTCCAAAATTTCTATTTTGGTCTAAGTCAAAATCCTGTGTCAAGCAATCTGTTTCGACATTTCGACATCTAACACAACTCGACACACATACTAGGCTAGTTTCGACACATCCTTGTTTCTGTCGAGCTACAGTTGTCTCGACACAAGAAATTACAATCTCAACATTAAAATGAAAAAGACAATGTGCATTTTTGTTCTCTCATTTTATTTACCATTTCTTCATATTTTGCTCATTCATTTTATTTGTTTTTTCTCTTATAATGCATTAAAATAGACTATAGTCACAATGATTTATCATTCACAAAAGTAGGCAATCATTTTCCAAGTTTTCTGGTATGAAAAAAAAAATAGCAATCTACATAGGAGAATGGAAATGTTTATAAATTAAAAACAACATAGATCAAACATATTCTAATGGACTAACATTTGTCTTCAGAACTTTCTTGATCAAGGGTGGTAAAATAGATGGATGGATGGATATGAATTAGATTGTTAATGGATGGATCAAAACAATCCATGAATCCATCAACAATCCACTAAAACTTATTTTAAAAAATCCAATTCAATTCATCTATTAAGGAAAAATAATCCACCAATCCATCTATTAATATCTTTTTAATGGATGGATATTCATTCACCCATAAAATTAATATAAATTTAATAATTAATTTTTGGCTTATTTGTTATTTTGGTTCCTTTACTTTTTTATTTTTTTATTTGTTTTAGTTTCTCTATTTTAAATTCCAGAATTTTGGTCTTCCAGTTTTCAATTTTTTCATTTTTAATCCCTCTATTTTAAAATTCAGAATTTTGGTTCTTTATTTAATTTTTTTTATCCCTCTATTTTAAGTTTGTTTTGCATTTTAGCCCCCTTTCCAATTGGAAAAGGAGACCAAAAATCTAAAAAAATGAAAATAAAAGGACTAAAATTTTGGATTTTAAAATATAGAAATTAAAAGTAAAAAAAATAAAAATAGGGGGACAAAAAATGCAGATTTTAAAATAAGGAAATAAAAAATAAAAAAAAATAAAAAATAGAGAGACCGAAACTGCAATTAAACCTTAATTTTTTAGAAAATATATATTTTTAAAATTTTATAGAAACTATTTCTTTCTTAAATTATTGTTTTTCCTATCGTTCATTCAAAATACAGCCAATTCAATTTTTTCTTCATAATTTATGAAACAAATAGTATATAAGGACAATAATTTCAAAATTCTCAATGCCGCAAAACAACAAATCAATTCCTACCACATGTAAACTAAATTAGATTGGAGAACCATACTAAAGACTCTGTAACCATAATTAGGGTGTTTAAATTTAAAGCGATTCAAATAAAAATTATAAATTAATTTTAAAAAATTAAAAATTATTAGATGTGTTTAGATGTGATTTTATAAATACCGTTCGGTTTGGATCGGATTTTGAATTGATTTTTCAAAATCAATTTAAAACGTCGGTGTATATATATATATATATATATATATATATATATATATATATATATATATATATATATATATATATATATATATATATATATATATATATATATATATATATATATATATATATATATATATATATATATATATATATATTATAATATATTGTGTTGTTATTATTAGATGATAAATTTTAAAATATATATACTATTTATTAGTTTAATTTTATCTATTAATTTTTATTATTTCATTTGTTTTAATCATAATCGATTATTATCATTTTATAATATTAACGTTTAATATATTATATTTTATATATTATATTAAATTTATCATTAGTGTTTTTATAATATTAATAAATTGGATATTCAAAAAACTGATCGAAATTAAACCCTAAGAAATTAAATTGGACTGGATTTTTTTAACCAATAATCTAAAATTAAATCGAACCGCAAATAAAATTATCTTTAAATCAAATATTTTGTTTTAAAACCGATCCAAATCAAACCGCAAAGATTCTGTAATATCTTTTGATACATAACTTTATATTATTTAAAATGCTTTATAAATCTATAAACTAATTTGTACAGCATCTAATTCATAAATACATATTTTTTTATACACAACCTTATATTATTGAATTTTAACTTTATACCAATAATACAAATTTTAACCTTTAAAAATTACATAATTTGATGGTTAGTAAAATGCTTTTTTTTCATATTAATTAAAAACTAATAACTAATTACGTCAACAAAAACACTTGAGTTTTAACATTTAAACTCAGAAAACACTTTTACCATTTTTATTGTTTTACCATCCATACAATTGTGTTCTATATGATAATAAGAACAAGTCATAAAATAAAAATGTCTTGCATTTTGATATATATTTTATTTTTTATTCAATTTTTATTTTAAAAAATGTTAGTAAAAAAAGACTAAAGTATTTTTAAAAATAATTTCAACAATTTCATCTTACTATAAATAATTTTTATTATTTAATTAAAAATAATATTAAAAATGATAATAAAATAATCCAATGGACTTTTAAAATGTATTGGATGGATTGATCCATCCATAACTTTAAATGGACAGATTGAATTCAATCCATGAACTAATAATTTTTATAATGGATAAATTGGATGAATTTTTTCTTAATAGATTTAATTGCCACCCCCTGCTCCCCAATGAGATGATGATATTGGAGGATAACATTTGATGCATGCTACTCAGTTTTAATTTAAGTTTAAACAACATAGATACTTAATTTTACTTTGCTACCTTTATTAGTTAAAAATAGTTCATACTGAGCAAACTTGTTTCTTTTAGCTTTTTCAACAGCCCCCAGAAGTGTTCCACTATATTCTACAATCGGCATATGAAATGAAAACCATTACCAAATTACATGGTATCCTATGTTTAATTCTCTTTGTTATAATGCTTCCCACATTCATAACAAGGTTATGAAAGAAAAAATACCTCGGTTTGATTGTAGAAATAGTGTTAGAACTTACAAAAATTAACAATTTTCCTTTAGAACCAAAGGTGTGACATGAAAAGTAAACATTGGTACCCCCTTTTCACTACAGGAAGCCTCAAATTCCATCTGTACCAGTTTTGAGACGATCTTTCACGTATATCTCCTCCCCTTTCGGTTTAGATTTAACTGTACCCTCAATAAAATACACATCTCTGAGAGCAGTTGGAGAACACACCTGAATATAGCAATTCAAAGACCATCTTATCTCTGAGCAAGAAGCCCCAACTGCTGAGCTGGTTGGATGAGCATTGAGTAATTTTTCTCGAGGTTTTTGACTGCCTTAGATCTTTTACATCAAATAATTTTTCATTTAAGCTATGACCGTCATTTGCTTCTATCACGTTATAGCTTACTTTGCCGGAAAGACATGGTTAGAGAACCTTCACTGAAAACTCTAAATTTCTCTCCTGAGGTACTGAAGGTAAGGAAAGACCAAATCTGCATGAAGTCCATAATAACATGAGAAGATAGCACCTATTCGTCTAATGCTGTCGACAGCACTATCGTCACCCAAGGAAAGTTGGACGGATGAAAGCTTCACAAGTTCATAAGCAATAACAATATCATCAGGATCATATAGCTTTTCCAGAATCTGCAACGGACAAAAGAATGAATTACTTTCGTCATCATACTTGGAAAGTCTGTTTATTTTGATAACAAGACCATGTTCGAAATGCATTCACTCAAACACGACAAAATACTACAAGACATCTCATTTCTCCATGGCACCAAAGGGTTACCCAAATTCTTCCCAGGACATACATAATGACTCCTCCGAGTGAGCATATAAACCTGAGGCTTGTCAAAAATAAATATTACCTGAATAGATGCTTTACAATGATCCGCAGATAATTGTAACTCTCCCACTAAACAAAAAGCTTGGGCAAGGTTGTCTTCAGCCTGCACAGCAGATAATATACAGGAAAATGAAAGTTAAACCATCATATTCAAAACATGAGACCTTGTCTGTCCATTACTGTCCATGCCTTTCAATAGAGGTCACACACAGAGACCTAGAGAGATGGGGTGGAGATCTACTTGCACTATCAAGTCTTGGACACTTAACACCATTAATAACATTGTAGAAAAAAATCTTTTAACCGAGCTTCAAGAGAATGCTTTTGCATAACAAAATAAAAAACCACTCCAAACATGTTGTGAATTGTGTGATATTATCATGCATGGTACAAGATTGTAGGAGAATCCTAATAAATCTGATTAGATTTTGTCATTACTAGTCATGATTAATAGGACAAATACTAGTGTAATTTCTTTTCCAATATAAATTGTCCAAGATTAGTAATAACATATGAAAATATTATTCCATTATTTTCTTTAGAGATCAATCAAGCATTCCTCAATTGCATGTATGTAATCTAACAGTCGCCATTTATTTAAATTTTGAAATAGCTATTAAATATGGAATAATTATATGAATCTTAAATCATTTTTGAAAATTTTATGACATCTTTTCTAGTGATTATTTTGAAGTTATGTCATTGAATTGTTAATTCAATGTTTAGGAAGTTATCAAACAGTGTCTGCATCCCAATCTCGCACTGTGTATTTGGATCCCCTCCCCGTCTTAGCAAAATACAGAGTTGTTAGTATTAGCTCAACAATATGAAAAGTGTACTTAGCGGAGAACTTTGTGTGAAGGCTTGAACTCACCTCTGCAATGACCTTATTGTATGCATGCAAATTTGATCGTAACAAATGAAGAGATCTCAAAGCATCTGAAATGGAAGTATTTGAAATTTCTTTTGACAATATTGCATCCTGCAGCCTGTCATTTCCATATATCAGTCAGTAAACTGTTGAAAAATTAAGCAGCCATCTAATATTCATTATGAGCTCGTGCAGTATTGATAACTGGAGTATTTATCTAGCAAGACATCAATCGTAAACTATTCAATAGTAGTTTTGATTAATTTTCAGAGGTGAGGGAAAAGCTGTAGTTCAGAGGCTGTTATTAGGATAAAATTGAACAGTGCGTACCTTTTTATGCATAATAAGGCTTTATCAACCGTGGCACGTGAAGACTCCACATCACAGTAAGAACCACATTTTATACAGTGTCCGGGTTGAATATGAGTAGAGGCATTATTTTGATTAAATGCATGAAGACATACTTCATAGATGTCATCATTCTTGATATCCTGAAAGAGAAGTGTTTTAAACTTTAAAGGGAGATAATAGTTCAAACACAGGACCATATATTGAAGCTCCGAACCCCTAAATTCTAAGCAACATATGTGACAGACGGAAATGCTAAGTCATTCAATTCTACATACATTTATAATGTAGAAAAGGTATTAATTAAGAATTGATAAGTGCCTCTCAAAACGGCTTACTCTGTCAGCAATAGGGAAGTGTTTGATTTTCTGCTTTTCACACTCAAGTACTCTGCTTTCCAACACTGCGCCAGAACAATTTGGGTTGACACAACGAAAAGCATTGAGGACAATGTCAGATAGATTCACTTCTGAACAACCAGTACATTGACAATGAAACGCGTATTCATCTTGGAGAAAACTTTGGCGATCTTTACAATCCCACAAACCAACCTGCAAAATAGAACTGTAAATGTGTATTGATCCATTGAACAAGGTGTTTATACTGCAGACTTGATTGTTGAAAGTCTGATGAAACAAAATTTTCTTCCGGGTGTTTTGATTATTTTTATGTTGAGTGGAAATGATCAGAACCCATATGCCATGCAAATACAATTTATATGTGTTTTATTTCATAATGCATGTTGTATCAACCTACTACTTTATTATTTTGAGACTCATGCTTCCCTCCTAGCAAAAATACCTCTCTCAATACCATCATTGGCCATAGAAAAACTCTTGACTCTTCTTTTCACTCTTAAGCTTTTGGAATTGGTTTCTTGATAAGAGAAGAGAGCCTTTTCAAACATGGTGTCAAGAATATAATGCATGTAACCCCCCAACTGTGCTAATTAAATCACTATCTCGGTACAAATTTTGTCAGGTCTTTCTTTTATTTATGCTTCAAGCACAAAGTGCATTAGTGTAAGGCATGGTTGAGATAAAGATAAACAATTCTTAAACAGCTCAAGCTTGATTACTGGCTTTCTGTGTCGAGAAAAATATGTATACATAATTCAAAACTGAGGTCTCAAACCAAAAAAACCAACATGTAATAAGAAATACAGGTGTTAATTACCAAAAATAAGTTACCTGTGGACCATAAGACAATTCCAGTTGACACCCAGCTGCTACAACTTTTGTTGTTCGTAAATAGAGTGTGCGTGAAAGAAAATATGCATGAACGTTTGGTTGGCAAGAATGGTTGAATAAACTGCCAGCTTTATAAATAGCTTTGCCCACTCTGACCTGGGAGATATAACGGAATATGGCTCAGAATCACAAAGGATATCTATCACCAGCAAAAAATTTCCATCACCAAAAATGTCTAAACTATCATAATAGGACATGAAGATAAAAATGTGTAAATATAGAACAAGCAAATAAATGTATAAAGAAAGAAAAAAAGATGCAACAAACTGATAAATATATGCATAGCGAACATGTCTACCTGTTCCACATTACTAGTTAAATGTACACCGGAATGAAACGGAAATCCTCCAGATTGATCTGATAGTCCATGAGCGTCTATTGATTTTAAACGAACAACAGTCATACAATTCACTTTAATCTGAGAAATAACTATGACAACCTGTATGGACAAATCAAGAAAAAATTTGATTATTCTAATGATTAATTACAACAACAAAAAAAATCAAAATAAATTGATTTCTTCGACAACAAATACTTGCCCTATCATATTGGAAAAATATTCTGCTACACAAGGTTTAAGATGGTTCTGTTATAGATTGCTATGTTATTGTACAAATAGACACATATCACCCATCCACACACAAAAAAGAAGAATGCCAAACAACCTGTGATATAGAGATTCCATCGATGGAAAACATAGTTCCATAAGAGTGTTTAAGACAATATAACAATACAATGGCGTATATATGTGAATCCAATTTACTTTCAAATGGAATACGTTCGTAGCAATGAGAAAGCTCCTGCACAGTTAGGATAGAAGCTGTAAGCATCCAGATACTCATAGTCAAAAACAATAATGCAATCAGCTAACATAAATACAAGCAATTAAAACACACCAACTTTTCCACAAAACTTGTGATATCTCCAGACGAGCTCTTCGACAAAAACTTCGCTAGAACTCTGCCAGCCAAAACTATCTCAGAAGGCAGTACAGCAGGCCAATGTACCCCTTGACATTCATGTTGATGTTCAGTAAAATCATCAATCTTTAGTTCACAATCATTATATTGAATCACTTCAGCAGCATATTCTCCAAGATCACGGGGTAAGATTTTAAGAATGTGATTATCTTTTGTGGAAATCCTGAACATTTGCCTGCCTGCCTTTATCTGGCATTGGTGGGAGCAATACAATGGTATTGAGCATGATATACAAGGAACTCTATCAGCAGGTAGGTCGTTCAAGCAATAATGGCAATGAGTTTCCCGGCATTGCTTTAGTATTATCTGGAGAAGAAAAACACTATCATGTTAAACAAACCCATCGATCTCAAGAAGACTGCAGATTAATGCTTATAAGCTATGGAAAAATTAAAATCATGTTATATTTGCTTGCAGAATAGCTAATACAATAAGAAAACTCGTATAGTTATTATTATAGATGTCAAGTGTCTCCAATTCTCTTGAAATAAAATCAGGCATTAAAAGCAACCATTTTCCTAAACTTGTAACATTGTGTAGAAAGCATATTTTTACTTTCCATTTAAGTATTTAAAGCATTGTGCATAAATGCGTAAAATGTTTAAAATAAAATTGATATTACAAAGAAAATAGTTGTTTCTTACTGTAGCATAAGGTTCTTCAGCATGAACCAACGAACCTGGTGAAACATCATATGATGGCACTGTTCCTCTTCCTTTATCAGGAATGGAGACACTTTGCAGCTTTATTTGAGGCATCTCACCTGCCACAAATATACTGTACCATCTTACTATCTCAAAAGGAGAAAAATGAATCTTTCATAATTATAATTTATAAGCAAGGACTACACCGTAGAACAGAATAACTACAAACTACACCAGATGTAAAAAAATGTGACCCACAAAGCCCCAATTGTTTCCGAACAAGTTTACATATTAAAAATTTCGGTTGAAATTTCCTAGCATACTAGTTTATTAGTATGGGATTAAAGTGAAGCCTTTGATGTGAATTAGTTATTAAGGCAAAGTTCTGAGAATGGAGAAGGGTTAGTTCAAGAAACACCTCTATCTCTTCTAGCATACAATCCCAAACATTTGCAGACATTTCATTCCAGGAATGAGAAGAATAAACTAAGGTCCTCTTGATGTCTGCAAGTGAGTGACTTCACATGTTTAAGAGGAAGTTTAAGTCTACTTCTGCTCCAAAATAGTGAGTTGTTCTCCCCAGTCCAGATAAGGGGCATAATTTAATTCTAGAAGGAAAAGGGTGCCTTGGCTAAGTTTATTGGATCAGTGAACCCTAGTTTCATTCATTTCCCACTCTTTTGCACCTAAAACTCTTTTCTCAGGTTTAAATTTAGGCAATTATTTTCTCTTTAAAGGTATCCAAGACTCAATCTCAATCTCTAAACCTACATAAATATTTCAATCCTTCCTCGGCAACCTATAAATACCTTCTATTACTACAGGGTCATTTTCACATGTGTCTTACATCAACATACTGTTTCCAGAATTGAAGTACATTTCTGGTTTTCGGCGTGAATCGTGATTATGGACATATCTTTTAGACAGAAAAAGGGAAAACATAAGCAGACTAGAGGATAACACAGAATCCGAAATTGAAATATGATGAATTCAAAATGCAACACTTTACTTTTTAAACACACTTCAAATGCTATTACTATAACAAAAGTGCACTCAAAAAAGCATTGACCAATTTGGCAGTTGTTTAACAAGGAAAGCTTCTTACCAGCTGTATTCAAGCTATTTTCCTTGTGATGTGGCTGTACTGCTATATTTGCACTCGTGGATTGGTCTAAAATAATTTTCACCTCACTTTCTATTTGTTTCTTACCACCTGTGGACGATTCAACACTCTTAGCTATATTTAGGTCACAGATCGCATCTCTATCATTTCCCAATGAGACATTTGCCTTTCCTCTCCTATACCATGCCTGATGCCAAAATAAAGAATTATATGAATAAGAATAAAAACTAGAATTCAAGTTTGCATCCTTATTCTTTATAATAGTCAACTACATAACATTGATTCAACAAACCCGGAAAATTTGTGTCCTAACCTAATACAAATGCAAAAAATTCCATCTAGTTCTATACTATTGTGTAATAATAACCACATAAATTGAATAAACTAGGATAATAAAAAGTAACTGAGGCAAAACATACCTTTGAATAGCTTGGACATATCTGAAGAGCTCGATTGCAATCTCGCAAACACTCTACCAAGAGATTCATTTTCTGCAGAGAAAAAACACCCAGATAAATGGAAATGATCATAGAGGTTAAGGCTAATATTAAAATTGAACTTACATGCAATACAGTAGCTCGATTAATATACAATGTTGCAATCAGATTATTTTCAATTGCACCAACCTCAGAAGGAGCCCTGCGCAATGCCTATATCTCAAATTACAAAAAACCGATTAAGGAACGGCGTAAACGAACCAAATTCCAAACAAACAAAAAAACAAACCAGTTTAGTTCCAATAAAAACAATTTCCATGCCGAGAAATTATTGGCACTCTTTCAATTCAACTATGAAAACCTAGGATATGCATTTCAATCACTTCATAAAGAGAGAATCATATTATTATACCTGAGTATAATAATCCAGAGCCTTGGCATAATCAGCACTGGAGAAGCATTGGTTACCAAGCTGCTTATATTTCAACGCGGTTTCTTTGCTCTTGCTGCATAGAGCATAGCTAGGGTCTGCAAGTTCAGCCACCATCTGAAAACGGTGAATGCGTTATTATAAGCCAATAATTTAGGGCTTTGTTGGAATGAGAGAAGAGAGTGTATAGTTTAGAAGTACCTTGTGAAAGGGTTCGAAATGAAGAAAGAATTGATGAAGAGAAGAGCATGTATCGCGAAGAGTGTGAACAGTGCTATTTCTAATCAGTTGTTTTAGTTTCTCTGGTATCGCAGCTTTCAGAGCCTCCATCTTCTTCTTCTTCCGCAGACAACACAACACAATTAAGAATATTTCTTATTGCATCCTATACACCTCTAACACATAGGCGCGGGGATTTTCACGTATGTTCCGCAGTTCCGGAGATATCTATACCGTTCCGCAGTTCCGGAGTTATCTATACCGTATATATACCGTATATGTATATCCAATTTAGATTATTTTGAGATACGCCTGCCACATTTGGGTCAATTTATTTTGAAGATATATTTCTAAAATATTTTAATTATTCAGTAGATATTTCAGAGATATATCTTTGGAATTGTGAATAGCAATTTAAATTTTTCTGTCACCTTTACATGTCAGACATTTTTAGAAATTTATTTTCAAAAATATTTGATATAGTTTCCAGGTGCATGATCATTTCCTCATTATTATCGTACTTCATTATCAACATAAACTCTCTCTCTAAAAATCATTCATTCTCAATCCACTTTTTCACTTAAAATCTCAACCTTCTTGGTTCAACATATCATTGGAGTAAAAGAAGATAAAATTTCAGGTAAAGATTATTATTTTTCCTCTACATTGCTCACATTAATCATGAATTTTGTCGTTGTGTTCGGAGATGTATCTTTGAAACGTGTATGAACTTGTCCGAAGATATATTTCTGGAATTTGTTTGTGTTCATTTTTCAGCTCCTCTGCAGCAGTAGATTAATTAATGTTCTGTAATTGTTTTAATTGTTTCAATTAGATATGGTGCACCTGATGTTTTCCTAAAACAAGTAGTTTCTCCGAACGTGTCCCGGTACATAATGTGCGATGATGGAGTTACGGTTAGATATATTTTTTGGACTCATCCTGATTTAATAAAGTTGTTCAACACGTTTTCGACGGTGCTCATACTTGATTCAACCTACAAGACCAACAAGTATAGACTTCCATTATTTGAGATGGTTGGTGTTATCTCAACTGAGAAGACATATTATGTTGGTTTTGCATTTCTTGAATGTGAAAAAGAGGACAATTTTACTTGGGCATTAGAGGTGTCTCGGTCACTTTTGAAGGATCAAGATGAGATGCCTAAAGCGATCGTTACCGACCGCGATACCGTATTGATAAATTCGGTTGCTAAGGTATTTCCTTTTTCTTATGCATTACTTTGTAAGTATCACATAACAAAGAATGTGAGAAGTCCCGTAAAAACCCGCAGTAGGGATGAAACTAATAGAGTCAGAAGGTGGAAAATTTGAAGGCGGGAGTGATTGTGGAAAATATAATGGATGCATGGAATCGTATAATAAATTCTTCCAAAGAAGAATTATATGTCGATTGTGTTATTCATTTTCGGAAAGTGTGTCAAAAGTATCCAGATTTGTTAAAATATGTTGAAACACCATTCTTGATTAGGTGAAGGAGAATATAGTTTGTGCATGGACTGATAATGTTAGACACCTTAAAAATGCAACTACTAACAGAGTTGAACTGACCCATGCTACTTTGAAAAACTGGTTGAGAAATAGCAAAGGGGAATTGCGTAGAGACTAGGACTCTGTGAACCACATGATTCAGAACCAGCATAATGAGATACAAACAACATTTGGATGAAGCATCACAGTTTTGGAACATTGATTCAAAGACAACACTTTATATTCTCATTTGGTTGGTAACATTTCACAAGCGGGTTCGAACTATATTTTTCACGAGGCTAAACGAGTTGATAATGTAGGCTCCGATAGCGCAAAGTGTGGTTGGACTATTGTGAAAATATATAGCCTCATGTGTGCTTGTACTCTTGATAAAAAGGTGAAACTTGATGAACCAATAAGAATGGACGAGGTTTGCTCTCATTGGAAGAGACTTAGGTTCGATGATGATGGATGCACGGATGACGGGAAATCGAATATCTCTATTTTGACCAAATGGAAAACGATACAAAAGATATTTCTGAAGGCCAATTGTTGTTATAAGCCCTATAGGTCATTACTTTTGGTACTTGTATTGAATTATTTATTAATAATAAAAGGCGTTTCTTTATTATGTTTGTTTTTTCAGAATAATAAAGTCCCTAGAATAACTAGTTCATTTAATAAAATATTAAGTGTGACTTAATCATGAGATTCCATTAAATATAAGGACATTATTCTTAAAGTATATATAGTCGAGCTTTACTGTGAAGTGAGATAACCTTAAAGCATTAAGACTATTATGTAGATAGACTGATGATCACATCTCATAGATCATGAATAAGAAGTTACCAAGTCTTAACATATGTATGAATATTAAGAGTAATATTTATACTAGATTGACCCGCTATGAGAGTACTACATAGAATGCTATGTAAAATGTCATAAGTTACTCTCATGGTGATAATGGTGTATACCACCTTTCGACCTGAAACCATTATGGACCCTAGATGTAGAGTTGGGTATGTGGAGAACCTTGAAAGATTGGGTTTTCCCCTCAAAAAGGAGCTTGCGACTAATTTGATCATGCAATCGTTGCCGGATAACTTCAGTTAATTTGTCCTTAATTTCAACATGAATGATATGGACAAAAGTCTTCCAGAGCTGTTAAGCATGTTAAGAACTGCTGAGCAGAATCTGAAGTTAGAAGGGAAATCCATTCTGATGGTCAGTAATGAAAAGAAGCAGAACAAAAGGTCCACCAAGCAGGGTGGTAAAGGGAAGGGAAAGGAAGTTGTCAGACCCAAACCTACTGCTCATGCTTTGAAGCCTAAAGGATGCATAGTAAAGGAGGGCATTTGCTTCTATTGCGGTAAGACCGTGAAGGTGAGATAATACTTAGAAGGGGGGTTGAATAAGTATGAAGATTAAAACTTAGAAATAAAAACTCAAGCATTTTTATCCTGGTTCGTTGAACTCAACTACTCCAGTCCACCCTTCCTATAGTGATTTGTCTTTCTCAATCAAGGACTTAATCCACTATTTAATCAACTGATTACAATAGTAAGCACTTAGAACAACTGTTCAAAGTCTTCTCAAGAACTACTGATCCTAACTGGATCTTCTTAAGGATTACAATCAACTGTAATATAAATACAAGTGTTTAAGATTGCTTCTATAAAGCTTTATCACAACTGTGATTTTTCACTTAACTATTAAGAACAAAGAAATAAATTCTTAGAAAGAATATGAAATAGTATGAGAGCTTGAATGTTGATTTCTTTTCAATAAAACGTCAACTGAAGAAATTGGTGAAGTCTTGCTTTTATAGGCAGCTGATCCAAGGTAAGCTTCACGTTGAGAAGAGTGTCCAAAAGGTCTGAGCCTTTTTTTTGTCTTCACATCAAGTGACCTTTCCTAGAAGAAGAAAGCACAGGAAAATCCTTTTTGTCTGTGTTCTTGTGTCTAGCATAAATAAGGAAAGAGACGTTTGGTTCACTCCAACGGATATAAACTTTGAATAATTCTTCTTCAGTTTTCAGCAAATGCATCAGAGTCTAAATAGATCAGAGCCTTCTGATGATGATCAGAGTTTTGCTGAATCAGAGTCTTCTGCAGCAGGTGTGCTTTCAGCGTGTTTAAGATCAGAGCATATTTGAGACAGATCTTCAGTGCTGGCAGCTTTAGTACTTTCAGAATCTTTTGTAGAAACTATGCTTTGAAAAACTCTTCATACAGAATTCTTCTTTGGTTCAGATGCTTCTGACTTGCTTCAGATTCTTCTGGAGCTTTTGCTTCAGATCCTTCTGGAGCTTCTGCTTCAGATCCTTCTGGAGCTTCTGCTTCAGAATCTTCTGGAGGCTACGCTCAGAATCTTCTGTTGGCAGCAATCAGAATCTTCTAATGGATGCATCTGGCGCTTCAGAGTCTATCAATTTCTTATGTTCAATTCTGATTTGCTTCTGGAGTGTTAATTCCTTTACTATCTGCAGTAAAAACTCTCAAGCAAATTTTAGAGTATATAATTCTTAAATACAAAATTTCATATTAGTTATCATCAAAACATAGAGATATTATTAAGAACCAATTTGTGTTCTAACAATCTCCCCCTTTTTGATGATGACAAAAACATCAGAAATTTTGTTTAATTGAAAATATAATAATTATAACTCCCCCTGAGATGATGAATCTCCCCCTGAATTAAATATAAATAAGGAATAAAAACTTCCCTTTTGTCTTGAGTAATTTTCAGAGTTAGATCTTGATTGTTCTTTTAACATTTGAGAGTCAGAGTGTCTTGCAAATTTCAGAGTCAGAGTTTGATAATGTCAAATGATCTGAGAGACTCAGAGTTTCTTTTACAGAGAGTACTTATCAAAATATTCTGAAATACTTAGATTAAATGTTAGATAAAATAGATATGTCTGAAGTTTCATTTTGGTGAAGTTTAATTAAACAGTTCAGATCTATATTTTCTCCCCCTTTTTTGTCATAAGCAAAAAGTAAAAACTTTAAAAAGACAAATAAAAGGAAACAGTAAAGAAGATAAATCATGTGGAGAAAACTTTGAAATATTCATTCAATATAGTTCAGAGCAAGAGTACATGCATCAGAAGATATTCAAAAAATACATAAGCAAACATCATATGCAAAAACATCAGAAAGAAAAAAAATGAAAACTAAGAGTGTTTTGACAAAAGCATCTTCAATAGATCTGTGATCTCAGAGGAGGATTGTTCTTGCTTTGACATCCACTTAGCCATTGTTTCATTCTTCTGATCTTGTTTTGACATCCACTCAGTCATGTCTTCTGACTTTTTATCCTGTTTGGTCATCCAAGACTTAATTTCTGATTGACCAGCTTCCAGAGCAGCAATTTTATCCTCAAAATCTGGATGTTCTTTCTTTATCTCAGATGAAGAAGGTTGATCATTTTATGGAGCTTGAACAGAGTCAATTTCCATAGGATCTGTAGAGTATGGAGCATTAGAGCCAGAAGGAAGTTCTACCAGAGTCATGGCCAAAGGGTTGTCTTAAGATACAGATTCATTAGTTTCTTCTGATGATGGAGGAGCATCTGTAAGAAGCAGTGGTCCAGATCTCTTGACAGTCCAAAACAGACTTCTTGCAGCTTCAACAAATCTGAGCTTCGCATCATCAGAACATATGTTCTTCAGATTTGATGCTACAGTGTTGAATCTGTTGATGAATCCATTCCAGATGACATCAGATTCTTGTGCATCCATTGTTGCTGAACACTTCCTCTGTACAGTACCTAAATACAACTGTATTTCTTGCAAAAAAGATTGAAATAAATGATTAACATCAAGTCTAGGTTTGGGATGTAACAGAGTCTCCAATGTTATTGGTTTTGGTTGGGGAGTAGGTGGAAAAATGGATTTCTGAATGGAGATCAGAGGAGGAGGGTAGTATGGTATGAAAGGAATTTCAGGGGATTTTTCTGGTTTGGATCTGTTTAAAGCATTTAACAGATTTGGTTTTGCTTTGGTGTGATAGGAAACCACATCAAAGGGTTTATTTGAGTAAGGTTGGAAGGCAGATTTTGCAGGTTCATCAGAAGCAGCAGGTTTAACAGATGAAACAGGTATAGCTGAAGTAACAGCTTCTGCAGATTTAGCAGAATATGATATTGTTTCTAATGAACCTACATTTGACATGGATTGAATATAGGTGAGAAGCACAGATGGTAGGGTGATTATAAGTTTGGATTTCAAGGGAGTGATAGGGTCATATGGTTCAACTCTGTCATAAAAAATCTTTTAGTTTGAAGTCATAGGCAAGATTGTGAAACAAAGATGAGAATTGTGCACATGAAATAGATGTTCTTGGGTTAGATGTTGGGTTAGAGTTTGGAATGAGGATTTCAGATGCTGGTGCAGGTATGGGAGTAGGATCTGGAATAGGAACTTGGGATGATACATGGGGTTCTGGTTGGTTTACCTCAGAGTCTCTGTGAGAAGGAGAGATTAGAAAATCTGGGTGAATGTCAGATTCTGAGGAGTTTGATGAAGTGGTTGGTGTGCAAGAAGTAGAAGACACTTGAAAAACGGTTTTCAAAGGTGTAACATCAAGAACTTTTGTCTCCGGAATGTTGGTTTCAGAAGGATTGGTTGATTCTGAAGGAATTTCAGAGGGTTTTGATGGGGGTTCTGAGGTGGGTGGATCAGATGAAATTTTTATTGGTTCAGATGAAACTGGAATAGATGCAGTGGGTTTAGATGTGTTGGATGGTGGATTTTGAGATTGTGGTTGTGTCTTTTGTTGTTGTATTTGAGGTTCAGATGATTTTTGTTGTTGTTGATGTGTAGAGTTCTTTTCTTGTAGGGGTTCAGATTGTTTTTCTGGTTGTTTTTCTTGTGGTTGCTTTTGTTGTTCAGATGGCTTTTCAGTAAGTTGCTCAGATGGTTTTTGTTGTGCAGATGGTTTTGTTGTTTGTTGTTGTTCTGTGGGTTGTTTTTCTGATGGTTGTTTTGTGGTACATATTGTTTGGTTAGAATTTTTGGTTGTGGAGTTTGAATTGGTTTTGTTGTTGTTGGTGTTGGAACAGATGAGTGTTTAACAGGTGAAATGGAAATTGGATTAGAAGATTTTTATGGAGATGGAGTAGAAACATGAGGTGGAGCAGTAACAGATTTATTTTGTGTAGAGGGTGGTTTTGGAATAGACTTAACATTAGAATCATTTACAACAATAGGATTTGCAGAAGATACAGAAGTTTTAGTACCTTTAATCTTGATTCTTTTAGCTGGTACAGAAGGAGTGGCTCCAGATTCTTTCCTTTTTAGTAGCTTCTGAGGATTTTCAGCAATCTTGGGCTTCTTCTGAATAGGTGCAGTTTCTGCTTCTGGTTGAGTCCTCTTTCTTGGTGGTTCTTCTTCTTCTACAACAGGTAATGGTTGTATTGCACTCTTTATAATATCTGCAGGAATAGGTTTTCCTTCTTTCTTGCAATCATCAATGTATCTTACAACAATTTCCCTTGGTTCTTCAGCATAGAACAAAGGGTAATCATCTACAGGAGTTCTCTTCTGATTCAGTTCAGAAATGTTCAGCTTCTTGGGAGTTGTTGTGAGTTCTTCCACTATTTTAAGTCTCTGAAGACTTTTGGCATTCAGAGGCTTTCCCAAAATAAATTCCAATTCCTCTGTGACTCCAGCAGCGTACAGAGCAGTTACAAGTCCATTCTCAGTTAGAAGATCTGAGATTAACCTTCCAAAAGGAATCCAGATTCTGATCTTCTGACCTTTTTCTTTCACATATTCTCTAGAGGCATTTATATGATTCCAAAGATGCATAAATAGAATATATGGAAGATCTACCTTGGTGCTCTGACTGAGGCAATACATAAAGTAAAGCTGTTCATTATTGACATAGTCTGGAGAGTTTGTTGACTTCCTGTGATGAATGCATCCCATGAAGATCTTAGCCCAGATCTTGTAGTCAGGCTTCAGATCCTTGAACTTATTAGAAGCTTGTCCAGCAGTCAGCACTTCTTCATATACTTCATCCATATCAACACGCCCAGCTGGCAAGTGTGATACTCCATCTGTTTCCTCATAGCCAATGAGTTTCCTAATTAGATCTTCTGTTATGATTATATCTTTGCCCAGAACAGAAGATAAAATAAACTTGGGGTAAACAGAAGCATGGATCCAGAACTCTTTCACAAGAAGGGGGTAAACTGGTCCAAAAAGTCTGTCAAAATACTTCACCCATCCTTGAGCACCTATAATGGAGCGAAATTCAAACCCATTCTCATCAAGTGAATCAAATTCCACCATTGATTCACATAGAACCTCCAGCTTTTCAACAGGTGTTAGCAATGTTCTTTTTGGTGGAGAGTAAGGAGTTACACCCATATTAGCAGAGGTAATTGCAGCCATTGTAGATTGAAATTGTGCAGTAGTTGATGATGAAGTTGCCATTGAAGATGGTTTTGTCACACGCTTAGGGTTTTTATGCAGAGAGAAGAGAAGATTAAAATGCATAAAATGTTTGAGATGTGGAAAGTGTGAATGTGAAGAGAAAAGATATATTTATACTAAAACACATAGGCATACAAACAGTCAGAATATGGCACGTTTGAACAAAGCATTTAATGAAAAGAATAAAAATCATTTCAAGCATTTATTGCTTCTGACAATTTGGGGGGAAAATCAAGATTTTCACTATCCAAACTTCACCTCAAACGTCTCTTCAGTAGTGTACACGCCACCTTTGCAGATTTGGAGTGACACATGTTTGCTTGCATGTGTTCTGAATTCTCTTGAGAAATGAAACGTTAACCAACGTTCAGATCCTCTAAGGATTGTTAGTTTAGAGTTTCACAAAAATAATTTAAGAAAATAAATGAGCAATCAGAAGAAATACTTCAAAGCATTAGGCATTTTTGCATTTGTAAAAATTTGCTTCTGATAAATATCATTCTGGACAAAAATCCATACCAATATTTTTCAGAATAAATTTGAATCTATCTTCAACAAGGGGTTTTGTAAAAATATCTGCCCATTGATGATCTGTATCAACAAAGGCTAAATTTATGATTCCCTTTTGAACATAGTCTCTGATGAAATGATGCTTAATTTCTATATGTTTTGCCTTAGAGTGTAAAATGGGGTTTTTAGACAAACATATAGCAGAAGTATTATCACAGAAGATAGAAATGTTACTTTCAAATATTTGATAATCTTCTAGCTGACTTTTCATCCAGAGCATCTGCGTGCTATATCCAGCAGCAACAATATATTCTGCCTCTGTGGTTGAAAGTGCAATTGTGGGTTGCTTCTTGCTGTACCAAGAGATTAGATTTCTTCCTAGAAATTGACAACTTCCAAAAGTACTTTTCTTTCCACTCTGTCTCCAGCGTAGTCAGCATCACAGAATCCAACTAATTTAAAATCATCAGATTTTCTGTAACACAAACCCACATTAGAAGTACCTTTTAGATACCTTAGAATCCTCTTGACAGCTGTCAAGTGTGATTCTCTAGGATCTGATTGGAATCTAGCACACAAGCATACACTGAACAATATGTCAGGTCTAGAAGCAGTTAAATAAAGAAGAGATCCTATCATACCTCTGTAGAGCTTCTGATCTACTTTCTTACTTACCTCTTCCTTGCCAAGTGAGCTAGTTGGATGCATGGGAGTCTTTTCCAGCTTACTATCAGTCATGTTAAATTTCTTCAGAAGTTCTTTAACATATTTGGTCTGATGTATGTAAGTGCACTCTGGAGTTTTATTGACTTGGATTCCTAGAAAGAATCTGAGTTCTCCCATCATGCTCATTTCAAATTCTGCCTGCATACATGTAGCAAACTCCTTTCCCAGCATAGTATTGGTAGATCCAAATATTATATCATCCACATAAATTTGAAAAATTAGAAGATCTTTCTTAATTGATTTACAAAAGAGTGTTTTGTCCACTTTGCCTCTGATGAAATTTTTCTCCAGAAGAAAATTGCTCAATCTCTCATACCAAGCTCTGGGAGCTTGTTTTAAACCATACAGAGATTTCTTTAATTTGAAAACATGATCTGGAAATTTTTCATTTTCAAAACCAGGAGGTTGGTGGACATAAACTT
Organism: Lathyrus sativus; assembly: GCA_963859935.3. Taxonomy (NCBI): domain Eukaryota; kingdom Viridiplantae; phylum Streptophyta; class Magnoliopsida; order Fabales; family Fabaceae; genus Lathyrus; species Lathyrus sativus. The sequence continues at coordinate 540,806,867 of OZ012739.1, read as the reverse complement.
CTTCTTCTATAATACCATTTAGAAAGGCACTTTTAACATCCATCTGATACAGAGTGATGTTATTTTGTGCAACAAACGAAATAAGAAGGCGTATAGATTCTAACCTTGCCACTGAAGCATAAGTTTCAGTGTAATCAATACCTTCTTGTTGACTGTACCCTTGAGCAACAAGCCTTGCCTTATTTCTTTCAACTTCTCCTTTCTCATTTAGCTTATTTCTGAAGACCCATTTGCTTCCAATTATATTGAATCCTTGTGGTCTTTGAACTAAATCCCACACATCATTTCTGGTGAATTGATTTAACTCTTCTTGCATGGCAATAATCCAATCATTATCTTGCAGAGCTTCATCTACAGAAGATGGTTCAATTTCTGACACCAGTCCAAATAATGATGCTTCAGATGATTTTAGAAAGGATCTTGTTCTGATGGGATCATCCTTCTTTCCAATAATGACATTATCTGGATGAGAAGCTTTAATTCTGGATGATGATCCTCTAACACTTTATTCTTCAGAAATGTTTAGATTGTTCATCTGAGAAGTTAAAGGAATAGCATCTGGCGTTGCTTCTGGTTCCTTCACTTGAGTTTTGTCTGCCTCTGGGACTTCAGAGTCTGTAAAGACTATTTCTCTATCTGTAGAGTTTTCAGACTGCTTTGGCTTTTTATTGCCAAGCTTATCATCAAATCTAATATGAATAGATTCTTCCACAATCTGTGTCTCAGTGTTGTATACTCTGTAGCTTTTAGAGCGTTCAGAATATCCAAACATGAAACACTTTTGTGCTTTGGAATCAAACTTGTTCAGATTTTCTTTAGTATTTAACATATAACAAATACATCCAAAAGGATGAAAATATGAAATGTTGGGCTTTCTGTTCTTCCACAATTCATATGGAGTCTTCTCCAGAAGAGGTCTTACAGACACTCTGTTCTGAATGTAACAGGCTGTGTTGATTGCTTCTGCCCAAAAGTGTTTTGCCAGATTTGTCTCATTGATCATGGTTCTGGCCATTTCTTGCAGAGTTCTGTTTTTCCTCTCTACAACCCCATTTTGTTGTGGAGTTCTAGGACAGGAAAAATCATGAGCAATGCAATTTTCATTAAAATATTTTTCAAAATATTTATTTTCAAATTCACCACCATGATCACTTCTGACTTTTATAATTTTGAAATCTTTTTCATTCTGGACTTGCTTGCAGAAGTCAAAGAACACAAAATGTGACTCATCCTTGTGTTTTAAGAACTTTACCCATGTCCATCTACTATAGTCATCAACAATGACTAATCCATACTTCTTGCCTTTGATGGATGCAGTTTTCACTGGTCCAAACAGATCAATATGAAGTAATTCTAGTGGTCTGGAAGTAGAAACAACATTTTTTGATTTAAAAGATGATTTTGAAAACTTCCCTTTTTGGCATGCTTCACAAAGAGCATCTGAGGTGAACTTCAGATTAGGAAGTCCTCTGACAAGATTAAGTTTATTAGTCTGAGATATACGCCTCATATTAATATGCCCCAATCTTCTGTGCCATATCCATTGCTCTTCATTAACAGACAAGAGACATTCAACATTCTGAACTTTAAGTTCTGATAGATTTATTTTATAAATGTTGTTTTTCCTCTTACCACTAAATAGGATAGAGCCATCCTTTTGACTAATAGCTTTACAACATTTTTGATTAAAGGTAATATCATAACCATTGTCACTCAATTGACTTATGGATAATAAGTTATGCTTTAACCCTTCAACAAGTAAAACATTAGTAATAGAGGGAAGTTTACCATTTCCAATGGTGCCAGATCCAATGATCTTACCCTTCTGGTTCCCTCCAAACTTCACATCACCTCCATATCTAAGCTCCAGGCTTTGGAACATAGAAATTTCTCCTGTCATGTGTCGTGAGCATCCAGAGTCCAGGTACCATGATTGGCGTCCTGACCTTGCTGCTAAGAACATCTGCAACAGGAATTATTTTACTTTTAGGTACCCAGATCTTCTTGGGTCCTTTAGGGTTAGTGGTTCTGAAGGTTTGTCTAAACTTCTGTTTTTCAACATAAGGTTTATTCTGACTAGCCTTAGATTTAAACACATGAATATTCTTTTCAGAGCGTGTTTGTTCAATATCATTCAAGTGACCAAATTTAAAGTGTGAATATAAAAGAGTTTTCTTGATGATAATTTTATCAACAAGTTTTGGATTTAAATCCTTTCCAGAGGGGGATTCATATCCAATACCTTTTCTGTTATTTCTGCTAACTCCATAGATCATAGAAGCCATTTTGCTTCTGTCTATGCTTTTAGCAAGAAACTTCTGAAAGCTATAATCATATTTTTCCAAAATATTTTTGCATTCAGATTCAGTTTCAGAATCAGAGTTTTGTTAAGCTAATTCAAAATCAGTTTTCAATTTTAAGTTCTTTTCATTTAGCTCAGCTACTTCTGATTTGAGAATATTATTCTCAGATACAAGATTGCTTTGGCGCTTCTTGTATTTGAGCTTAATATTGTTATAGCTTTTCAGAACTTCTGATAACACTTTGATAAGTTCTTCTTTAGTAAGTTTAGCCATTACCTCTTCAGCGTCAGAGTCAGATTCAGAGTCAGATTCAGATCCTGAAGTTCCTTCCTCCTGATCTTCTATGTCTGCCATCAAAGCTACATTGGCACATTCTTCTTCTGACTCAGATTCAGATTCAGATGTATCTGAATCATCCCAGGTGGCCATCAGAACCTTTTTCTTCTTATCAAATTTTCTTTTAGGCTTTTATTTCAGCACCTTTGGACATTCCTTTTTGTAATGTCCAGGTTCTTTACATTCATAACAGACAACCTCCTTTTTGCCAGATCTTCTGTGCCCAGAAGATTCTTTTCTTTGGTCAGGCTTTCTGAAGTTTCTGAACTTCTTTCCTTTATGCTTCCAGAGTTTGTTTATTCTTCTGGACAGCATGGATAGTTCATCTTCATCTTCAGATGTGGATTCTTCAGAGCTTTCCTCTGTTACCTACAATGCTTTAGCAGATTTATTAGATTTTAAAGCTACAGATTTACCTTTCTTTTGAGGTTCATCTTCCTCAAGTTCTATTTCATGACTTCTTAGTGAACTGATCAATTCCTCCAAGGAGATCTTGTTCAGATCTTTAGCCATCTTCAGCGCTGTCACCATAGGTTTCCATCTGGTGGGTAAGCTTCTGATGATCTTTTTCACACGATCAGCAGTAGAGTATCCTTTGTCCAGAACCTTTAGTCCAGCTGTAAGTATTTGAAATCTGGAGAACATAGCTTCAACAGATTCAGAGTCTTCCATCTTGAAGGCTTCATACTTCTGGATCAGAGCCAGAGCCTTTGTTTCCTTGACTTAAGAGTTTCCCTCATGAGTCATCTTTAAGGATTCAAACATGTCAAATGCAGTTTCCCTGTTTGTAATTTTTTCATACTCAGTATGAGATATTTCATTCAACAATATTGTTCTGGCCTTGTGATGATTTCTAAATTCTTTCTTCTGAGCATCTGTCATAGATTTTTTGTCTATCTTCTTGCCATTCCCATCAGTGGGATGAACATATCCATCTATGACTAGATCCCATAAATCAGCATCATATCCAAGGAAAAAACTTTCAATCTTGTATTTCCAATAATCAAATTTCTCCCCATCAAACATAGGGGGTTTGGTGCTGATTCTGTCCCTTTCTTCATATTTGTTGTTAATGTTAGACATTGTATTATCAGCCATAGTAACAACCAAATATATATCAAAGTATTTCTCTTTGGATCTTTATTGTCACTGTTAAGTGGTAGCACACACAGAACCGGAGCTCTGATGCCAACTGAAGGTGAGATAATACTTAGAAGGGGGGTTGAATAAGTATGAAGATTAAAACTTAGAAATAAAAACTCAAGTATTTTTATCCTGGTTCGTTGAACTCAACTACTCCAGTCCACCCTTCCTAGAGTGATTTGTCTTTCTCAATCAAGGACTTAATCCACTATTTAATCAACTGATTACAATAGTAAGCACTTAGAACAACTCTTCAAAGTCTTCTCAAGAACTACTGATCCTAACTGGATCTTCTTAAGGATTACAATCAACTGTAATATAAATACAAGTGTTTAAGATTGCTTCTATAAAACTTTATCACAACTGTGATTTTTCACTTAACTATTAAGAACAAAGAAATAAATTCTTAGAAAGAATATGAAATAGTATGAGAGCTTGAATGTTGATTTCTTTTCAATAAAACATCAACTGAAGAAATTGGTGAAGTCTTACTTTTATAGGCAGCTGATCCAAGGTGAGCTTCATGTTGAGAAGAGTGTCCAAAAGGTATGAGCCTTTTTTCTGTCTTCACATCAAGTGACCTTTCCTAGAAGAAGAAAGCACAGAAAAATCCTTTTTGTCTGTGTTCTTGTGTCTAGCATAAATAAGGAAAGAGACGTTTGGTTCACTCCAACGGATATAAACTTTGAATAATTCTTCTTCAGTTTTCAGCAAATGCATCAGAGTCTAAATAGATCAGAGCCTTCTGATGATGATCAGAGTTTTGCTGAATCAGAGTCTTCTACAGCAGGTGTGCTTTCAGCGTGTTTAAGATCAGAGCATATTTGAGACAGATCTTCAGTACTGGAAGCTTTAGTACTTTCAGAATCTTCTGTAGAAACTATGTTTTGAAAAACTCTTCATACAGAATTCTTCTTTGGTTCAGATGCTTCTGACTTGCTTCAGATTCTTCTGGAGCTTCTGCTTCAGAATCTTCTGGAGGCTACGCTCAGAATCTTCTGTTGGCAGCAATCAGAATCTTCTAATGGATGCATCTGGCACTTCAGAGTCTATCAATTTTTTATGTTCAATTCTGATTTGCTTCTGGAGTGTTAATTCCTTTACTATCTGCAGTAAAAACTCTCAAGCAAATTTTAGAGTATATAATTCTTAAATACAAAATTTCATATTAGTTATCATCAAAATATAGAGATATTATTAAGAACCAATTTGTGTTCTAACAGACCAGACACTATAAGAGAAACTGTCCAAAGTACCTGGAAGATAATAAGAATGGAGTAGAGACTTAAACTTCATGTATTTATGTTATAGAAATAAATTTATCTACTTCTGCCTCATGGGTATTGGATACTGGATGTGGTTTTCACATTTGTACTAATGTACAGGGGCTAAAAAGGAGTAGAGATTTAGCAAAAGGTGAAGTTGACCTACAAGTTGGCAGTGGAGCAAATGTTGACGCTTTAGCTATAGGAACTTATGTAATGACTTTACCTAGTGGTTTAATAATTCAGTTAGAGAACTGTTATTATGTACCTCCAATTAGCAGGAATATTATTTATGTTTCTTGTTTGGACAAGTTTGGTTTTTCATTCATAATAAAGAACAATTGTTGTTCCATTTATTTGAATGATATATTCTATGCTACTGCACAAATGAATAATGAATTGTATGTCCTTAATCTTGAAATGCCAATTTATAACATTAATATTAAAAGGATGAAACCTAACGATTTAAATCCAAGTTATCTTTGGCATTGTCGCTTAGACCATATAAATGAGAGGCGCATCTCCAAACTCCATAAAGATGGACTCTTTGACTCTTTTGATTATGAATCATATGATAGATGTAGATCTTGTTTAATTGGAAAGATGGCAAATTCCTCATTCACAGGAAAAGGTAAAAGGGCTAATGATCTTTTGGCCCTCATACATACTGATGTATGTGGACCACAGAACATACCAGCCAGAGGAGGTTTTCAATACTTCATCACATTTACTGATGATTTCAGTAGATATGGTTATGTGTATTTAATGAAACACAAATATGAATCCTTTGAAAAGTTCAAGGAGTTCAAGAATGAAGTGTAAAACCAACTAGGTAAGAATATTAAAACTCTTCGATCAGATTAAGGCGGTGAATCTTTAAGCCTAGAGTTTGATGACCATCTCAAAGAGTGTGGGATTCTATCTTAACTTACTCCTCCTAGAACACCATAATGGAATGGTGTATCTGAGAGAATAAATTGAACCTTGTTAGACATGATCTGTTCCACGATGAGTCACATCGATCTTCCAAACTCCTTTTGGGGACATACACTACTGAAGCAGCTTACACACTTAATCGTGTTCCATCCAAAAAGGTTGAGAAGACACCATATGAGATATGGAGTGGTAAGAAACCACACATGTCTTACATGAAGAATTGGGGTTGTGATGTTTATGTGAAACAACAAATTTCAACTAAGATTGAGCCCAAATCTGACAAATTCTTATTTGTGGTATATCCTAAAGAAACAAGAGGGTATTACTTCTACAATCCTTCTGAGGGCAAAGTGTTTGTCGCTCAAACTGAGGTTTTCTGAGAAAAGGACTTTATTTCCAAAAGAATCACTAGGAGGAAAGTAGAGCTTGAAGAAATTCAAGAATCACAAAGCATTGATACACCTATGGAGGGATTAGAGCAGGAATCATAAGTAGTTGTGGAAGAACAACTTACTCAAGTAGAACAAGACCAACATAGGTCGAGCAGGATATGTCATAGACCATAGAGATATGGATATCACGTAACTAGTCAAGGTGATGTATTACTCATGGATCAAGATGAGCCTGTAACCTACCAAGAGGCCATAATTGGTCCTGAGTTTGAGAAGTGGCTAGAAGCCATGAAATCTGAAATAGATTCCATGTACACAAACCAGGTTTGGACCTTGGTAGAGCCTTTTGTATGAGTTAATCCTATAGGATGTAAGTGGGTATTCAAAAAGAAGACTGACATGGATGGTATGGTACATACCTATAAAGCAAGACTGGTCACTAAAGGCTATAAACAAATTCATGGGGTAGACTATGATGAAACCTTATCACCAGTTTGAATGCTTAAATCTGTTCGTATTTTACTTGCTATCGCTACACATCATGATTATGAAATATGGTAGATAGATGTCAAGACTTCTTTCCTTAATGGGAATCTTCTTGAGGACATGTACGTGACACAACCTGAAGGATTTGACATACCAGAAGAAGCCCAAAAGATATGCAAGTTACAGTGATCAATCTATGGATTGAAGCAAGCTTCCAGAAGCTGGAATCTTCGTTTTGATGAAACTGTAAAACAATATGGATTCATAAAGAATTAATATGAGACTTGTGTCTACCAGAAGGTTAGTGGGAGCATGATCGTCTTCCTGGTATTATATATAGATGACATATTACTCATTGGAAACGATGTCCCTACATTGCAATAAGTGAAAACTTGGTTAGGGAAATGCTTTTCTATTAAAGACCTTGGTGAAACAGCCTATATATTAGGAATTAGGATCTATAGAGATAGATCCCAAAAACTGCTTGGCCTAAGTCAGAGTACATACATAGACAAAGTGCTGAGACGCTTTAATATACATGATTCCAAGAAAAGATTCATATTTATGCAACATGGCATGTGTTTATCAAAAACACAATCCCTTTCAACTAAAGAAGAAAGGGATCGCATGAATAAGACTCCATATGCATCTGCAATAGGATCTATCATGTATGCCATGTTATGTTGAAAACACCATTCTTGATTAGGTGAAGGAGAAGATAGTTTGTGCATGGACGAATAATGTTAGACACCTTGGAAATACAACTACTAACAGATTTGAACCGACCCACGCTACTTTGAAAAACTGGTTGTGAAATAGCAAAGTGGATTTGTATAGAGACTGGGACTTCGTGAACCACATGGTTCAGAACCAGCATAATGAGATACAAACAATATTTAGATGAAGCATCACGATTTTGGAACACTGATTTAAAGACAACACTTTATATTCTCATTTGGTTGGTAACATTTCACGGGCGAGTTCGAACTATATTTTTCACGAGGCTAAACGAGCTGATAATGTAGGCTCTGATAGTGCAAAGTGTGGTTGCACTATTGTGAAAACATATGGCCTCTTGTGTGCTTGTACTCTTGCTAAAAAGGTGAAATTTGGTGAACCAATAAGAATGAACGAGGTTTGCTCTCATTGGAAGGGACTTAGGTTCGATGATGATGGATGACGAGAAATCAAATATCTCTATTTTGACCAAATGGGAAACGATACAAAAGAGATTTTTGAAGACCAATTATTGGTGTAAGTCCTATAGGCCATTACTTTTGGTACTTGTATTGAATTATTTATTAATAATAAAAGGCATTTCTTTATTATGTTTGTTTTTCCAGAATAATAAAGTCCCTAGAATAGCTAGTTCGTTTAATAAAATATTAAGTGTGACTTAATCATGTGATTTTATTAAACATAAGAACAGTATTCTTAAAGTATTTGTAGTCGAACTTTACTGTGAAGTGGGATAACCTTAAAGCATTAAGACTAATATATAAATAGACTGATGATCACATCTCATAGGTTATGGATAAAGAGTTATCAAGTCTTAACATAGGTATGAATATTAGGAGTAATATTTATACTGGACTAGCTAGCTATGAGAGTACTCTCATGGTGATAATGGTGTATACCACCCTTCGACCTGAAACCACTATGGACCTTAGATGTTGAGTCGAGTACTTTATTACTGATTTTACATTGTCTGTAACTGGATGACCATAAAGACAGTTAATGGGTACTCCACAAAGCATGCTGATGGACATGTGTGATCTAGATGGATTTTGCCCATCCTGTATAACAGGATAAATGTCTAAGGGCCCAATATTGAACTGGACAAGGATGACTCGGTATATGCCTTGTGTACAATATAGACATAAGGGCAAAAGGATAATTGTACACACAAGTACTATCACAAAAGGTTTTGTTAGACCACATTACATTTTTGTGACTTGGGTAACAGTGATATGTTGCTAGATACCGCTCATTGTTTATTATATTAAATATATAATTTAATATAATTGTCATCGTCACGAGAACCTACAAGGCCACATATAAGGACAGATTGTGAGAGATAAAATAAAGAAGAAACACTGTAAGATACGGTGTACTTGAGAGAATTATGGAGCACCATAAGGTACAGTGTACTTGAGAGAATTATGGAGCACCGTAAGGTACGGTGTACTTAAGTGAAATATAGAACGTCGTATAATATAATAATAAGAGTTAATATTATTATTATTATAATAGTTATTATAATATAACAATAATAAAATATGTTTATTATAATAAAGGTTATAATAATAATAATAATAATAATATGGTGCACTTAAGTTGGGCTTTTTAGCTTGCAGCTCACACAAGTGGTTCTATAAATACAACCCTTGTGTAGAAGTTTTAGAACTTGATGAAATTCAGTTGGTAAAACTCTGGTTGTATTTCTCTCTCTCTCTCTCTCTCTCTCTCTCTCTCTCTCTCTCTCTCTCTCTCTCTCTCTCTCTCTCTCTCTCTCTCTCTCTCTCTCTCTCACTCACTCTCTCACTCAAAGTCTTCATTGGTAGCAGCTAGCACTGAGATTGAAGGTATTATGTTCACATGAATTGAGTAGAGTCGTTGTTCTTCATTCAACACTCGTGATCGTTCATCCAGATCTGCATCAAAATTGTTAACCACCACAAGAGGTAAATGTTTCTACCACTGATAATGCTCATTCGTAAGGATCACTAAAGGGAAAATTTTAATTTACGCTGCATTTTGGATCACGATTTCCCTTCAAGGCCAATGACATCATGAAACTCCACATCAAAGAACAATTAAGGAAGATTGTCTATCCCGAAACCACCGACATGAAACCGCTTTCTCAACCGGTAAAAACAAAAGGTGCTACCAAGAAAATGAAGCCTACACCGAATGACAACTCAACTACACGACCTCCTTCATATTTTGAATACGTTGACAAAAAATTTCCCGACTCACCGACTCCAAAATCTCTAAAAAGTGTTGTGAAAAGAGCCCGCATTATCAAACCACCCCGACACCACTTTCACCGAAGTCTTCATTCATCGATGAAATGCTAGTTTTTATGCACAAATATATCGAGTGGATCGTCGATGTTGTAAGGGATGGTAATTGCAGTTACCGAGCCATTTCTTCTTTACTCGGTAAAGGAGAAGACAATCATACGTTTGTCTGACATCAAGTTATCCAAGAGTTGAAGACGCATAAAGAATCCTACATGCGGTTGTCGCAAATAAAGAAAATTCAATGTGGTTTACGAGTCTCTTGTTCCTTGCTTAAGCAGTCTAGCACCAGAGTCAAAATAGATTAGCTTCCCGAATATGGGTCACCTAATAGCATGTGTATATGATAGGATGTGCATTGACCTGACATGGTACGGTTTTTCAGAAACCTTTTTCCCACTGTGCACCGTACCACCCCAAAATCCAAATGATTGTATCACGTGTATTGTGTGGATTTCAAAATTAAGTCATTTTGTTCAAGTTTACTTGAAACCAGGTTGCCTCATACCACTTACATCACCGGAGTGGACAGTTTATTCAACCGCAAAAGTCGAGACATGGTCGGATAATTTCATGGAAAAGATGCAAGAATTTGATAAATTGAACAATGTTGAAAAAGAATCGAATGCACAAAAGTCTAAGGGGGGTACCACCTATAGATTTAGCCGACAACACTTATTTCAATTTTTTTTGATTTCTTGTTTAATCATACAAATAATTGTATACATTTGTATCTCAATATAAATGAAGTGTTACATGTTCAATTTTTATTCACATTTGGTCTTTATGCATATTTGGTTCATATTTAGACTTAATGTGAGGGTCTGTTATATGGTTCTGTTTTGGAAATGCTTCAGGAGAAGTTCCAGAGATACATCTCCGAAAGGTTCTGTTATATGATTTATTTTTGAAATGCTTCAGGGAAAATTCCAGAGATTCATCTCCAAAACAAGATAATAGGGTATGGTTCCGGAGTCAATATGACAGTTAATGAGTGGTCCATATTGAACTAGGTCTTCTATAAATTTAGGTGTTCATGTGTTATATTTCACACAAATTCAATATGTCTCAAATGTCACAAATAAACATCCACTAGTATGTCGCAAATGTATCCTACTCTGACGATTCTACACCTGGGAAGACGTTTAATTTCACCGATCTCACCCCTAAAAGATATCATAGACTAAATTCAATATCTCATACATTAAGGAGATAAACGAAGAACCGTAAAGTTTGAGTACCGTTCACCTTCGGTTGACAATAAAGGGAACATCGAGTTCAGCATATTTGAACTCAAGACTCGAGCGAATGTTATGGCTATATGGTATACGTATTTCGGTTTTGAAGAGAAAGTTCTGCTCGAGTTGGAAGCGACACCACAAAGATCGGTTAAAGATATCCTGAAGATGCACAAGCGTCCACTGTGATATTGAAATGTAATATTTAATTTTCTGTTGAAATCATCATTATAATGATCATTTTATGTTATGTATGTCAATTGCATTTTTAAAGTTCATTTTCTGTTGATCCCGTTTCTGGTGTTTTTCTAGAAATGTAACTACGAACATCATCCGAAGATGCATCTCCGGAACAAACTAAACCTAACATATAGGGCACCTCTCAGAATTGCCTTTGTTGAGTCTGCATAGGGTGCGTCTGAAGATATATCTCTGGGAACATGGGGCATTAGTGGAATTTTGCACGGTGCAGTGGAAACATATAGGGTGCAATAAAAAATCTTCACAATTAAAACTTCTTTGTTCCTTTCGGCCTTTGCCTGTCATTTGAAACCTGATGATGTTTGGAGCGATTGTCTTATTTTTTTCTAGAGAAGTTTTATGTTTTTTATACCATGTTTGGGTATATGGAATAGAACGTAATGGATTAAAGGGGTCGTTCTTTACATCCTTAGTAATGATGAAATATTCTAGAGAATTTAACTTGCAATCCCCTCAATTAAATCAGATGCTATTTTCATGATTTCCGAAGTGTTTATAGATAAATTTGAGTCAAAAATATAAACGAAATTTTCGATAGTGTATTCAAAATTTTCGACAGTTAATTTTTAAATTGTCGGTACGAATTTTTTTATAAGTGTTGTAGTTTACCGAAAATTTTGAAAAGTACTGTAGTTTACTGGAAATTTCGAAAAAGTGTGGTAGTTTACCAGATATTTTGAAATTTCCGATAGTATATAAAAAAATTGAAATTTAAAAAAAAATAAAAAATTACGATTTTTCTTTAAAAAAATCGAAAATTATTGATATTTTACCAGAAATTTTGGAAAGTTCCGGTAAATGCAATAGAAAATTCCAAAAAAATTAGTAAGTGCATAAAGGTAGTAGCAGTCACAATGTGGGGGTGACAGGTTTAATTGAGGGGGTGACAAGTTAAATACTCAACACTCAATAATACTATCAAAATGGATTAAAATGACATATATTATAATCAATCTAGAATCCATAATACTATCAAAATGACAAATTACAAACCATAATACTATCAATAATTCATAATACAAATACTATTAAATACTACTGAGGTACTTTTGACCCTCATGTTTTTTCTCTATCTCTTATATTGCAATGTCGTATGTGCCTCATATAGAATGACATTACAGTGGACCTCCCAAAAATGTCTTTCGAAAAGTCTCATATCTATACCCCGCTCTCGCAATGGTCTATATACGACAACATGTTGGTAAAACATCAATGACATGATCTTCTCTAGCATGATTTTCCTCCAATATCTTCTTATGAGATTACCTATATTGATTTTTGCGAGCATCTGGTGTCATGTAAGGATGTGGCACTCTTAAATACCATTAGATGTATCTAAATGCATTATTTCATTGTTGAGGAGCTGGCAAACTTTGTGTTTCCTCTGGTACCATATGATTATAGAAATCACCATATATCGCATCAACATCTTAGTGAACTATATCAGAAGGAGTAGACACGAAGAGGTCTCTTGGAATACACTGCATAAACTCGAATTGGCGCATGACTCGCTAAGGCAGATGTGGATACATCATGCAAGACCCACAAACCAACCATCAAAAGTAGAAGGATATGTCATTAAAAGGACGTGTCTGATAGTGATCATCATACAATGTGTAGCGTATGTCATCTGCTGCAGTACAGACAAGAAACCCTCTGAAGGACCCGGTCTCCTGGTTCCCTCTGAGTGGGACAAATGTGCAAGCATGTGGCTAGTCCTCATATTACTCATCAACAATGAAGAATCGGTGATGCGTGAAAAGTGTTGGAGGATTCTGCCTACAAATAATACATATGAAATATTATTAAAAACGCAGAACAAGTGTTATGATGAATGGTACAGTAAAAGTAAAGGTGCAAATATAATATCGTAAACAACATGCAGTTTATTGTTATTTATCTGATCTTCCAAGGACAACCTACAACTAACTTCGAGTACCGATAAACCAAACAAGCGGCCCCTCAGATGTACTCGTGAATTCGGTCAAAGTCAATGAAATACCAAAGTAAACCATATCGACGTAATAAGAATTTTTGTCCACAAATATAGACGTACAAGCCAAATACGTGAGGTATGAATGCAATGTGCATGCTCTTACTCATGAATTTGGTCGAATTCAATGAAGTATCTAAGGTAAACCACATCCACGTAATAAGCACTTTTGTCCACAAATATGAATGTGCCAACCAAATACATGAGGTATGACCTCAATGTGCATGCTCTATGAAGCATACCATGTGTATCATCACCATCGACCTCCATACCGCATCCAAGTGGTGTATATACAAGTTCTTTAGAAATGAAAATCTAGCATGACACCCTATAGTGTCTTCCAACTCCTTTAGGGCATCTTATGGGTCAACTTCCAAATAGGTTACCATCATCGTCAATGCTTCAGGTATGGTCATTTTTTAATGGTCTAATAATATTCCCCTTATTTAAAGATGTAGCAAGGATGACACATCATCCAGTGTGATGGATATATCACCATGCGGAAGATGAAAAGAGGAAGTCTCTGAGTGCCATCTCTTAACGGAAGCTAACACCATACCATTGTTAATAACAATATAACTAGGCATGCATAAATCTCGTGGACCAGATAGTTGCATGGCATCATGAAACTATTATTCCTCGGGCTACTACAACCTCACAATCTTCCTACCATTGTTGATGCATTTTGAAGCATTATGACCCTACAAAAAATAAACGTCATGATCATCAGAAAGTTTGAATATTATAACACATGTGTTTTTAAGAATAAATACAAATAAATTTTGCCTCTTTGTCCTAAATGTGCTTATCAACATGATTTGCAAACAGAGGCAGTAGTGAAGTGTCATACGGGTCTGCTTTAAATTCCTCAAGAACAACAACAGCAACAGGTGCATCAACATGGACTGGTGAGGCTTTCGGAGACATATGAACCCTAAAAATTAACGCTTCTGCATCAAATGAACTAGCATTAACCGGTGGCCACGAGGGTCGAGTTTTCTCCTTGCAAATAAATGCATGTTGGGACACTTTATGGTGCCTCAGTCGTTCTTGGTTGTCAGTCATTTAACATATAATTAAACAAGATAAAGTAGACAAGATCAAACCCAAATGACAAAATCAAACAATGTAACCAAAGCAACAAAAAAAAATCAAACACTATAGGAAAAATACGAAAGTGTATTTCCGTATTCAGAAAAGTCAAATTCAGAGAAAATATAGAAATGTACACGTCAACGTTTTCCTAAAACACAGAAATGGCAGAAAACACATAAATACCTTATGCCTTATGCTTCAAATGTCAATGCATGTCTCAGTATACTACATATGATGAGTATAACCACAACATAATGCATCTTAAACAACTTATTTAGTAATGAATGCATCATAAATATATATTAAAAAATTGGAAAATGAAAAAACTTATCAAATGTGAGAATTTAAACTTCTTGGATTGAATAGACTTTAGTGGTGATTGATAAACCTCTTGGATTAGGTGTAATGCAGTATTATCTTTGAGTAAGGTTTAAATTTTGGATTTGAGCAAAATGAAACATAGATTCCATTCCATTGTTTGTGTATTTTTTATAATTTAACGGAACAAAATTGAACAAATTAGTTAATTCTATTGCATACACCCTAAATCAAATGGAATGTAAACGGAAGGATTTGGCGGAATATGATGGAATGGATTCTATCATGTTCCATTTTGCTCCATCCATTATTTGCAAATCCAAACAATAAAATCTCATTATTTATCACTCCATTCCATTGCATTTTATCTCATACCACCAATTCAAACATCCCTTAAGGGAGAGAAGTTTTACCTAAGAATATGAATTGAGTTACTTGTATTAATATATAATTGAGAATGTAAGATTATTGAGCTTACTATTATAATTATTATTAGTAATGATATGATAAATATTTATACAAAGACGATAATTAAGATCACAAGAAACAAATATTTGGATCACAAGAAGTATAAAATAAATGTTATAAATAACACAACAATCTAAGAAGTTATAACATAAATAAATGTATATTAAAACATTCTAATTGCCTTTCTCATACTGAAGTGCAATGATTTTAATTCCTAACTTTAACAAAATGATGACAAATGGCAGATGATCCAATGGCTCTATCAATATGTATGATCGTGTGCAAAACTTGGCATATGCAATAGTTGAAACATTTTTGCAGTAAGTTTCTCCCTAACTACATGACACTCAATATATATATATATATATATATATATATATATATATATATATATATATATATATATATATATATATATATATATATATATATATATATATATATATATATATATATATATATATATATATATATATATATATATATATATATATATATATATATATATATATATATATATATATATATATATATATATATATATATATATATATATATATATATATATATATATATATATATATATATATATATATATATATATATATATATATATATATATATATATATATATATATATATATATATATATATATATATATATATATATTTAAAAAAAAGCATTTGTTGGAGCGTGTCGCTTAGTCTGGTGAGAGCATATTTAGTGGGAGTAAATTAAATGGGTAAACTAAGATACTTTTTGTGGACCCAAAGTGATTTGTAGGATTTAAAATATTTATAGTTGGTTTGAGTTGTTTTTACTTTAATGATGGTTGCTGGTAAAAAACCAAAACTTGACCCCATATTTTATATTTTAATAATATAAAATAATAATAAAATAATAACTAGAGTCATTGAAATTTGATAGTGTGCGTTGGTTATATAGTTGCCGAAGATTAATTGTTAGTTTACTTAGTGTCATGTCATTCTTATTTCAATGCAAATTGTTTATAACTACTGTTACTATTAAAGAATTTAATACTACAGAACCTGCACTAAAGATGCTCTTATCGCAATATAGAACAACAAGAGTAATAAAAGACACATTCATATCAGTTAACAAGTAGATTAACTATTATAATTCACATATTATGGAAGTTATGGCCATGTATTCAATCTATGAAGATGACCTATATAATATGAGATGTTTCTTTGGATTCCAAGAGATGAGTGAATCCCAAAAAGATGTGCAAAAATCAATTATAGATCGCATCATCTTAATGCAAGAAGCCTAATCAGAGTCGTCATTAAATGTCTTGAGTTAAAGTTTGGAATAAGAAGGAAAGAATAAACCATGAGATGGTGATTGCTTAATGGATCTTAGCGCATAGTTTGTAGCCTACATGTGAACAATTGATGGCGAGGAAGTGAATTTTTCGACAGACTCCACATTTGTCATTGGGTGTGTCTTTAGAGGACTTGGCTCGTAGTATGAAAATTAGGTATCCTCAAGAGCGTTCTAAGGTGAGGTATGCCTATCCTGGCTAGCGCGATTTTATTTCATAGTAAGACCTTCGTTCCTATTAAGCACCAGGATTTTTATAGGCTAAGGATGGGGATAATCATCAGCTTATGGTGAACTATACCTAGGAGGAAGACTGCATTCTGGTAATTGATTGGTCTCCTCAAGTCACGAGTTTGAAGGAGATATGAATGGTGGAGCGACCTTCTCAACATTCATATCTAGTTAAAGGTCGTCCTCTCTCATTATCATAACTAACATGGCATCCAAGAGTTGGTTCATCTTGTCATTCATCTCATCAGCATATTCTCTTAATGTAACTTGAGTTTGCTCTAATTGGTCTGTGATCCTTCAACACTTACCTCGTGTTTCATAAGAGTGTTAGGGAATTATCTTGAATGGATAATTGTTTTAGTATTATTAAGGATGCAAAAAATTTGATGATTTTTTTTTAAACAGGTGCATGCATGCTAGTGAATGCGGATGCATGAGTTTTTTTATATGCTACAATATTTTATATGGAAATGAAAAGTCATGCTATGCATGTTTGGTTTATGGTTAATGTTCTAAATAATCTAGGTATGATTTCTCAAGGTAGAAGGATTTTAGGTGCTATTTAACCAATAATTTCCACATGGGTAGGCTCTAGGGTTTAAAAAGGTTCCTAGAGTCATGGATCCTATTTAAAAATATCATCACCATAATAAATACGAATTAGACAATAATACCCTCAAGAGGATATATTCTAGGTGAGGTTTTTGTGTCAACCAAGCGAGACATACGTCAAGAAGGCCAACATTATGCAACCTCTACTCCAAGGTTCTAGAGACGGTTCCTAGTGTTACAAATCCTTTTTTGAGAATACCATCGCCATAACGAATACTCATTAGACAACAATACCCTTAAGAGGATCTATTATGAGTGAGGTTTTCATGTCAACCAAATAAGACATGCGTCAAAAAGGCCAACACTACAAAACCATCAGTTCTGACAACAAGTTTTAGGGTTCTAGACAAAAAATTCCTTAGAGTCACATATCCTATTTGAAAAAACTACTGACATAACGAATACTCATTAGACAATAATACCTCAAAGAGGATATACTATAGGCGGGGTCTTAGTGTCAACTAAGTGAGACATACGTCAATGCCAACACTACACAACCGTCATCTTAAACTTAGGTTTTTTCTTAAAGCTTAGGAATAGAGCCTTACTCAAATTGCAAACAACCAGAAAATCTCATCCACGTGAAAATTAGCGATATAGACTTTGCTCTCTATTTTCAGGGAAGTTAGTATCACGAGAACTTGAGAATCCTATTTCAAGGACATCTCCACTTGGTTTTCGGATATAAATCTTAAATCTTCACTCCCTCCTGACTCAGGAAACAACACAGTTTTATAAAAACAATTTAAGTAAACATGGTTGAACGATAACGAGTTCATCCCTAAAATGATGTCTAGTTGACTTAGGAGTAAACAAATTAAGTCAAATCCAAAATATTTACCATAAATGGATAGGGGAAATTTAGACAAATTGGCGATGTGTTTACCGAACCACTGGTTGGGGTATCAATGACCATATTACATATCATAAGAGACTCATATAGGTTAAGCCTGCTAAGACAATCATGTGATATGAACGAATGTGTCGCTCCCATATTGATGATAGAAATTAAGGAAATATCATTTATGAAACATGTACCCTGAATCAAATTATCTGATCTTTAGGCTTCAACACCACTAAAAGCAAAGACTTTTCGATAGGCCTGAGTGCGCTGACCTACGTCTGGTCCTTTCTTTGGCTTCTGGCAGTAGGTGCTCATGTGACCCTGCTCCCTACAATTGAAACATGTTGGAGCTATATTCTTGCACTCATAGACACAATGATCTATATTTCCACACCTTCCACGCCTCGGAGGAAAAGGAGCACATATCCCGCTATTTCCATTCTCAGTTGCAGCTTTTTGACTTCCCATGGAACTTGGATTTGAAAACGACTTACCACAATTTTGATTAGAAAATCTCTTCTCATTCGCACTCTTATAATGGTTAGATCTTGCTCTGATCTATTCATCATAAATTATGCACTTGTTAACCAACACAGAGAAGCGAAGAATCTTCTGATATTCGATAAATTGTTTGATCTTGGGCGCATACCATTTTCAAACTTTACACACTTGGAACCTTCAACATCCACACCATTATAGTGAGGACAATACTTGTATAACTATTCAGAAATGGTTGCATAGTCATCCACAAACATGTTACCCTGCTTTAGCTCTAAGAATTCAATCTTCTTACGGTTATGAACATCAGTTGGAAAATACTTGTCTAAAAACCATTTCTTAACATTATTCCAAGTAATAGCAGTGTCAGTAGCCTCTGATCTTTGACGGGTATTCTCCCACCAATGCTCAGCTTCTTCAGACAATATATAAGGTCCGAGTAACACCTTATGAGCATCAGTACATGTCATAACTCTGAAAATTTTCTCAATTTCTTCAATCCATGTCTGGGCACCTTTATGATCATATCTTCCCTTGAACGTAGGTGTGTTATTCTTTTGGAATTTTCCCAATCCACGAAACGCATCAGATCCCCCATTCTGATTCTAATTAGCTTGTTGACTAGCTATAAAAGCTTCATTAGATTGGGCCATCATGTAAGCCATTTCCTCGAGAGCATTAGAAGTCACACGATCATTTATGCCATTCATTTCTTCCTACATAACCAACCATAAATGAGTAAACCAATTGCAAAAAAAAAGAGTAAATAGTGGTTACATGACAAACAACACAGACAAGTTTAGTGCCCATGTCGTGTGTGAGGGTATTATATACTCATAAAACTCAAGGCCAGGTGGACCGACCTACTTTGATACCAACTATGTAACACCCTAAATCCTAATAATAATTTATAAAACATTATGGAAAATATTAAGATGTGATAGGGGTGTCACACTGACAAAACATTAAAATTTCATTCTAAAGGTGGGAAATTAAATTCCAAACATAGAATGAAAAAACATTTTAAAACAACTTATAAGACATAGAAGAGTATTCCCAACCTGGTGTTACAATATCAGAGCAAAATCCAGATTATATTAATAGCCGACATGATTTGACGAAAACATAAAATAAAAGCAAAACAACTATGCCACTATGCCATCCTCCATAAAACAACAACATCACTCATTAGTCTTGACTTAGGAATTATCTACATAATATACATATGTAGAAACATGGAAACAATAAGGGGTGAAAATACATTCCATAAATTAAATGGTGTAAAAACATCAAGGATATTATACAAAATCCTGTACAGTCAATATAGTTATACAATCGACAAAATTAAATATGCATTGCTCACTCCCTCTACTCCCATGCATGTGGTACCATCACTGGATATCAGGGGTATGCTATTGAGTGACTGACCCTAAACACTAGACTGAAGTCCTAAACATTGGATTGAAGTCCTAAACACTGGACCAAAGTCCTAAGCTAACTCAAATATACATAACACATGATGTTACAAACAAATGTAATTCTTCATCCAAACCTCATATGCCATTTATTAACACCACCAATTAAGACTAACACTAGTTCTTGTGAACCTAAATGTATCAAACACTGCTAGTAAGGGATAGTCATTGGTTCGCCTTGAAACTAAACCATCAACATTCAACGCCGCCTATTCACGAGGCGACTATCAATTAAATTGATCATAAACAACATAACTTTTTTCCTAACAATTATCACTTAAACAATATGAAATCAGTTGAGGAATAAGAACTTGTACAATAAATTGAATCAACCTTCAAAATCAGTCAAAACAGTGATGACGATCGGACCGTCACAGCATGACGGTTATGACCCATTGGGTTTGCTTATCCATCATCATTGATGGGCATGAAGGAAATAAAACATGTCAAGAGGAGTCGATGGTGTGGGAAGTCCCCCTTCAGGGTCGTTGGCGCCTGTCAGCCTAGGCAAGTCTCGTGATCTTCTCCACACAATAACGACGGGATCGTCACCCAGGTGAAGCCCATCATCGTTGGCAGAATTCGTTTTTCTATGTTTTCTCAACAAAACCAGTCCCAAATCCTAATTTTCCAATCCCATGACAGTCTAAAACTCAAAATCCGATACATATAAATATACAACAATTTCCACACCATAAAGGATACAATTTCAACACGTATATCATCAAGTATACATAATCATTCATCAATTAATCACACACACATATGAACATCAAGACAACACTAACCCTTCAAATTCAACACATAATCATATAAAACTTGCATAGATAATTATACAATAGTTTAACACACATAAACATCATAACCATAGAAGTTTTGCACAAACCTCACATGATCCAAAGGTAACAAGTCATAAAAGAAAAGAGGTTAAGTGAATCCCCATTATCCCAAAGCTTAAACACCAAATATAGACACCTTCCCCTACATTGATTAAGCAGAAAAACCTTGAGTTCTTGGTGATGAGAGATCTTACTTTTTGCACTTCCTTTCCTAGGGTTGACCTCCAATTTCTCCTATTTCTAAAACTGATACGTATGATCAATCTCCCTTCATTCTTACATAAAATAACCATAGTTTATTTTATTCCCACTAATCCCCTTTAATTTTAATTATTCTCCTTTTCTACCTCCTTTATTTTAGTAGTTCACTTTATTGTCACATAACCTATAAATAATCACAATCCTTCAATTTCCTATAATTTTAATATTTTATGTAAATAAATTATTAATTCATCTTATAATTACGCTAAATAATAACACATATAAAAATCATAAAGCACACCTAAAATTTAATAAAACTCTAATTAAATTATGGGGTGTTACAATTTCTACTTCTCTATATGACATGCTTTAACATCAATCCCCTTAACAAGTGATTCTTTTTCATATCTAATAGCTTGGGGGACAACATGGCGCTAAAGACCCTATAGCTACTAGAAAATTCTTCAAAGAATAGGTGGTGGAAGTTGGTAAACTTGATTGCATAAAAACCAGAGTCACCCCACAAAGAAGACTGAGAAGGCGGAACCTCACTGCCAGGAGATTTTTGAACACTTGCCTCCACTGAGAGGGCAGACATAACAACTCCTCCCATACAACCATGGAGGAATCCTCCTCATGTTTTTGTGCTTTGGATATGGGTGAGTCAGGAAACTAACTTTTATCCTACCTTTTTTGCTCCCTTGATGATAAAACCCTCAGGATGACTCTCTGAGGGCTATCTGTTTCTCCACCGGCGGCTTGGAGTTTATCTGAACTCTTCTTCCGCTCCTCTAAGGGAATTTTTTCCATCTGATCTACAAGGCAATATACGAAGCTCACACACCACTAAAGAATACCTATAAAAGCACCAAAATATTTAAGCATACTCGGGTATTTATCAAGGGAATCACCTCTCTCCTACCACTACCGTTCGTTATACGAGACTCCATGACCTCAAACCTCTTAAAAAGACGATTAATCTTAGTATCTTTGGAGGTGAGATACTTATAGTCATATCCAATTATCGCTACAGGGTTGTCCGTCCAGGTCAGAGGGAAGAGAAAGACGCCATCATCCTCTACAATAATTGGGGAACCCTCTCGCCCTCTAACTCGTACAAACTTATCTCTCCAGTTCTTGTAATGATTATAGTAGGGTTTGAACAAGACCTTCCCCAAAAATCTACCTAGGGTTACCCAACCCTATTTGGCATAAATTTTAATAGTGTAAAAGGAAAAGAACCCTTACGGTAGAGGAAACTTCAGTCATTAGCACACGATTTTGAATGCTCTAATGAAGCCCAAACTATTGAGTACTAGCTGAGAAGGTGCAACATGAAAAACTCTCATAATTTTTGTTGCACAGGGGGAAAGAGGAAAAATAACCCTCATGTCCTTAATGAGGGGGAGATAAAAGTAGAAGTAAGGATGGGAGGAGCCAAGATAGATGCTCATGTTAACCCTTTATGTTGGTGAACAAGCCTCCAGAATGGTTGTCCTTTTGTTCCCTTAAGAAGAGACATCAACATCCTTTTCGAAAGAAAATTATCTTCTCTTCAACAATACAAGAGGACCCAATATCTTTAACATCTTTAGACACTACGGTGGGGGCAACCATTGTCTCTTTGTTTCCTGGGAACATAGAAGACAAAAAGGAATCATTATGACCATCGTAATCGCTACTAGGAGTACTATATCCCTTGATCCCAGAAGCACTAAAAAATCTACGCCTGTTTAAAGTCCTAAAAAAAACCTTTTGTCTAAATCCATAACCACTTCTATTACAAATGGGAAGGAGATAGGGAATAAATACCTAAAAGAAATTAGAATGCAAGAAAATTGATGGAAGCTTAAAGAAGATTGTTTAATTGTGGGACTCGCCTCTAAGCTGCGAGATCCAATAAAAAGAAATGAAGATTTAAAAAAATTCCCCCCTTTATAAGCCATTATGCTTGAGGGATTGTGTAGTGATATAATAGTAAAGACCCATAAAAAGTCATGATGCATATCCACATCAGATGCCCTCCCTAGAGTATGTCGCCTAAGTATTACTCCCACACAGTAGGTAGCTCGCCTTAAGAGGAAACATGGATAACGACGCATACATTGTTTATAACCGTGTGTGCAAGAAGTCTTGGCCACGATTCCCTTAAAAGTGGGTAGTTAACAACCCCTCAGTCAAAGTGGAGTGGTTATTACTCTTCAGAGTCTCAAGTTCAAGCCCAATAAGTGTCTATAAGTACCTCAACTCTAGAGCTAGGGAGGATATTACAAATACACACAATACCCTAAAGAATACAGAAGTTCTCACCTCACATGAGCTTGCTCTCTCCTTACAAAAAAAAGTTACCAAATAGAACTTCTCACAACCGTGAATTTGCCTTAAATCACCACAAATCCTTAAAATCTTTTACCATATATATATATATATATATATATATATATATATATATATATATATATATATATATATATATATATATATATATATATATATATATATATATATATATATATATATATATATATATATATATATATATATATATATATATATATATATATATATATATATATATATATATATATATATATATATATATATATATATATATATATATATATATATATATATATATATATATATATATATATATATATATATATATATATATATATATATATATATATATATATATATATATATATATAGTAATAATTTGTAAAATGAAATATGGGATATTATTTTGAGTAGTAAATATAAATTTATTTTAATATTTTAAAGAAATAAATAAATTATTATTTAAAAGTTGAAAAATGCATTATTTACAACCAAAAAAAACCTATAATTATTACATACAAACTATTTAATACTTTAAACATATAATTTTAATCCTTATTATATATATTCTACAAAATATTTCTTTAAATATATATTATAATAATATTCTACAAAACTAGTTCTTTAAATATATATTATAATAATTTGAAAAGACTTTTATTTAAATATTTAAACCTAAAAATTTAATAATTTTTCCACTTTATATAAGAAAGATTTTGTTAGATTTGGATGAGTGACACTAAAATATGATATAGGCAAGAGTGAATAAGATGATACAAGTTATATAGTTAAATTAGAAAGAAAAAAAGTACTATAAACTTATATTATTATATTTATAATTTATTATAAATAAATGTCCAAATAATTTATCCATGCAAAAAGTTGTAACATAAGTATGTATTTAACGTTTAACGGTTTGCTAAAGGTTTTAACTAGGATTTAAGAGAAAATGGTTGATTTCATTATTAGGGTGCTCGCCAACAATTAGGGCCCTTGTGCCTACGTATTCCCTTATGCAATGGGAAAGTCAGAGCAACCATAGTTCGTACTACGGTTTGTTAGTATGTTTTATAGATGTCAATCGCTCAAACACGAGAAAGAAATCTTGTGTTAGAACACATATTGGTTCTTAATAATATCTCTATGTTTTGATGATAACTATTATGAAATTTTGTAATTAAGAATTATATACTCTAAAATTTGCTTAAGAGTGTTTGCTGCAGATATTAAAGTAATTATCACTCCAGAAGCAAATCAGAACTGAACATAAGAAATATGCTAGACTCTGAAGCGTCAGATGCATCCATTAGAAGATTCTGAACGCTACCATCAGAAGATCCTGAGCGTAGCCTCCAGAAGGATCTGAAGCAGAAGCTCCAGAAGAATCTGAAGCAAGTCAGAAGCATCTGAACCAAAGAAGAACTCTGTATGAAGAGTTTTCAAGCATAGTTACTACAGAAGATTCTGAGAGTACTAAAGCTGCCAGTACTGAGGATCTGACTCAAATATGCTCTGAACTTATACACGCTAAAAACACACTTGCTGCAAAGACTCTGATTCAGCAAAACTCTGATCAACATCAGAAGGCTCTGATCAAATTAGACTCTGATGATTCTTGCTGAAAATTGGTGAAGAAGAATTCAAAGATTATGTCCGTTGGAATATCCAAACGACTCTTTCCTTATTTATGCTAGACATAAGAACACAGACAAAAAGGATTTCTCCGTGCTTTCTTATTCTAGGAAAGGTCACTTGATGTGAAGACAAAAAGGCTCAGACCTTTTGGTACACACTTCTCAACGTGAAAAGCTCTTGGACCACTGTGCCTATAAAAGCAAATCTCCACCCATCTTCTTCAGTTGACGTTTTACCTGAAAAGAATTCATTATTCAAAGCTCTCATACAACTCATATTCTTTCTAGAATTAATTTCTTTGTTCTTAATATTAAGTGAAAAATCACAGTTGTGATAAAGCTTTATTAGAAGCATTTTAAACACTTGTATTTGTTATTACATTTGATTGTAAGAAAACCTTAAGAAGATCCAGTTAGGATCAGTAGTTCTTGAGAAGACTTTGAACAGTTGTTCTTAGTGCTTACTATTGTAAGTCCTTGTTTGAGAAAGGCAAATCACTCTAGGAAGGGTGGACTGGAGTAGTTGAGTTCAACGAACCAGGATAAAAATACTTGAGTTTTTATTTCTAAGTTTTTATTTTCATACTTATTCAACCCCCCTTCTAAGTATTTTCTCACCTTCAGTTGGCATCAGAGCTCCGGTTCTGTGTGTGCTACCACTTCACAGTGACAGTAAAGATCCAGTGAGAAAAACTTTGATATATATTTGGTTGTTACTATGGCTGATAATACAATGTCTAACATTAACAACAAATATAAAGAAAGGGACAAAATCAGCACAAAACCCCCTATGTTTGATGGGGAGAAATTTGATTATTGGAAAGACAGGATTGAAAGTTTTTTCCTTGGTTATGATGCTGATTTATGGGATTTGGTCATAGATGGATATGTTCATCCCATTGATGGGAATGGCAAGAAAGTAGATAGAAAATCTATGACAAAAGCCCAAAAGAAGGAATTTAGAAATCACCACAAGGCCAGAATAATATTGTTAAATGCAATATCTCACACTGAGTATGAAAAGATCACAAATAGAGAAACTGCATTTGAGATGTTTGAGTCCTTAAAGATGAATCATGAGGGAAACTCTCAAGTCAAGGAAACAAAGGCTCTGGCTCTAATCCAGAAGTATGAAGCCTTCAAGATGGAAGACTCTGAATCTGTTGAAGCTATGTTCTCCAGATTTCAAATACTTACAGCTGGACTAAAGGTTCTGGATAAAGGATACTCTACTGCTGATCATGTGAAAAAGATCATCAAAAGCTTACCTACCAGATGGAGACCTATGGTGACTGCGCTGAAAATGGCTAAAGATCTGAACAAGATCTCCTTGGAGGAACTAATCATTTCACTAAGAAGTCATGAAATTGAACTTGAGGAAGATGAACCTCAAAAGAAAGGTAAATCAATTGCTTTAAAATCTAATAAATCTGCTAAAGCATTGCAGGTAATAGAGGAAAACTCTGAAGAATCCTCATCTGAAGATGAAGATGAACTATCCATGCTGTCTAGAAGAATAAACAAACTCTGGAAGCATAAAGGAAAGAAGTTCAGAAACTTCAGGAAGCCTGACCAAAGAAAAGAGTCTTCTGGACACAGAAGATCTGGCAAAAAGGAGGTTGTCTGTTATGAATGTAAAGAACCTGGACATTACAAAAATGAATGTCCAAAGGTGCTGAAAGAAAAGCCTAAAAGAAAATCTGATTAGAAGAAAAAGGTTGTAATGGCCACCTGGGATGATTCAGATACATCTGAATCTGAATCTGAGTCAGAAGAGGAATGTGCCAATGTAGTTTTGATGGCAGACATAGAAGATCAGGAGGAAGGAACTTTAGGATCTGAATCTGACTCTGAATCTGACTCTGACGCTGAAGAGGTAATGGCTAAACTCACTAAAGAAGAACTTATCCAAGTGTTATCAGAAGTTCTGAAGAGCTATAACAATATTAAGCTCAAATACAAGAAGCGTCAAAGCAATCTTGTATCTGAGAATAATATTCTCAAATCAGAAGTAGCTGAGCTAAATAAAAAGAACTTAAGATTGAAAAATGATTCTGAATTAGCTCAACAAAACTCTGATTCTGAAACTGAATCTGAATGCAAAAATATTTTGGAAAAATATGATTACAACTTTTAGAATTTTCTTGCTAAAAGCATAGACAAAAGCAAAATGGCTTCTATGATCTATGGAGTTAGCAGAAATAACGGAAAAGGAATTGGATATAAATCTTCCTCTGGAAAGGATTTAAATCCAAAACATGTTGATAAAATTATCATCAAGAAAACTCTATACTCCCACTTTAAATTTGGTCACTTGAATGATATTGAACAAACACGTTCTGAAAAGAACATTCATGTGTTTAAATCTAAGGCTAGTCAGAATAAACCTTATGTTGAAAAACAGAAGTTTAGACAAACCTTCAGAATAACTAACCCAAAAGGACCCAAGAAGATCTGGGTACCTAAAAGTAAAATAATTCCTGTTGCAGATGTTCTTAGCAGCAAGGTCAGGACGCCAATCATGGTACCTGGACTCTGGATGCTCACAACATATGACAGGAGAAAGGTCTATGTTCCAAAGTCTGGAGCTTAGATCTGGAGGTGATGTGAAATTTGGAGGGAATTAGAAGGGCAAGATCATTGGATCTGGCACTATTGGAAATGGTAAACTTCCCTCTATTACTAATGTTTTACTTGTAGAAGGATTAAAGCATAACTTATTGTCCATAAGTCAATCAAGTTACAATGGTTATGATATAACCTTTAATCAAAAATGTTGTAAAGCTATTAGTCAAAAGGATGGCTCAATCCTATTTAGTGGAAAGAGGAAAAACAACATTTATAAAATAAATCTATCAGAACTTAAAGTTCAGAATGTTAAATGCCTCTTGTCTGTTAATGAAGAGCAATGGGTATGGCACAGAAGATTGGAACATATTAATATGAGACGTATATCTCAGACTAATAAACTTAATCTTGTCAGAGGACTTCCTAATCTGAAGTTCACCTCAGATGCTCTTTGTGAAGCATGTCAAAAAGGGAAGTTTTCAAAATCATCTTTTAAATCAAAAAATGTTGTTTCTACTTCCAGACCACTAGAATTACTTCATATTGATCTGTTTGGACCAGTGAAAACTGCATCCATCAGTGGCAAGAAGTATGGATTAGTCATTGTTGATGACTATAGTAGATGGACATGGGTAAAGTTCTTAAAACACAAGGATGAGTCACATTATGTGTTCTTTGACTTCTGTAAACAAGTCCAGAATGAAAAAGATTTCAAAATTACAAAAGTCAGAAGTGATCATGGTGGTGAATTTGAAAATAAATATTTTGAAAAATATTTTAATGATAATGGCATTGCTCATGTTTTTCCTGTCCTAGAACTCCACAACAAAATGGAGTTGTAGAGAGGAAAAATAGAACTCTACAAGAAATGGCCAGAACCATGATCGATGAGACTAATCTGGCAAAACACTTTTGGGCAGAAGCAATCAACACAGCCTGTTATATTCAAAACAGAGTGTCTGTAAGACCTCTTCTAGAGAAGACTCCCTATGAACTGTGGAAGAACAGAAAGCCCAACATTTCATATTTTCATCCTTTTGGATGTATTTGCTATATGTTGAATACTAAAGAAAATCTGAACAAGTTTGATTCCAAAGCACAGAAGTGTTTCATGCTTGGATATTCTGAACGCTCTAAAGGCTACAGAGTATACAACACTGAGACACAGATTGTGGAAGAATCTATTCATGTTAGATTTGATGATAAGCTTGGCATTAAAAAGCCAAAGCAGTCTGAAAACTCTGCAGATAGAGAAGTAGTCTTCACAGACTCTGAAGGCTCAGAGGCAGACAAAGCTCAAGTGAAGGAACCAGAAGCAACGCCAGATGCAATTCCTTTAACCTCTCAGATGAACAATTTAAAAATTTCTGAAGAATCAACTGTTAGAGGACCATCTTCCAGGATCAAAGCTTCTCATCCAGAGAATGTTATCATTGGAAAGAAGGATGACCCTATTAGAACGAGATCCTTTCTCAGATCATCTGAAGCATCATTATTTGGATTGGTGTCAGTAATTGAACCAACTTCTGTAGATGAAGCTCTGCAAGACAATGATTGGATTATTGCCATGCAAAAAGAGCTAAATCAATTCACCAGAAATGATATGTGGGATTTAGTTCAAAGACCAAAAGGATTCAATATAATTGGAACTAAATGGGTCTTCAGAAATAAGCTTAATGAGAAAGGAGAAGTTGAAAGAAATAAGGCAAGGCTTGTTGCTCAAGGGTACAGTCAACAAGAAGGTATTGATTATACTGAAACTTATGCTCTAGTGGCAAGGTTAGAATCTATACGCCTTCTTATTTCGTTTGCTACACAAAATAACATCACTCTATATCAGATGGATGTTAAAAGTGCCTTTCTAAATGGTATTATAGAAGAAGAAGTTTATGTCCACCAGCCTCCTGGTTTTGAGAGTGAAAAATTTCCAGATCATGTTTTCAAACTAAAGAAATCTCTGTATGGTTTAAAACAAGCTCCCAGAGCTTGGTATGAGAGATTGAGCAATTTTCTTCTGGAGAAAAATTTCATCAGAGGCAAAGTGGACACAACACTCTTTTGTAAATCATTTAAGAAAGATCTTCTAATTTGTTAAATATATGTGGATGATATCATATTTGGATCTACCAATACTATGCTAGGAAAGGAGTTTGCTCAATGTATGCAGGCAGAATTTGAAATGAGCATGATGGGAGAATTGAGATTCTTTCTGGGAATTCAAGTCAACCAAACTCCAGAGTGCACTTACATACATCAGACCAAATATGTTAAAGAACTTCTGAAGAAATTTAACATGACTGATAGTAAGCTGGCAAAGACTCCCATGCATCCAACTAGTTCACTAGGCAAGGAAGAGGTAAGTAAGAAAGTAGATCAGAAACTCTACAGAGGTATGATAGGATCTCTTCTTTACTTAACTGCTTCTAGACCTGACATTTTGTTCAGTGTATGCTTGTGTGCTAGATTCCAATCAGATCCTAGAGAATCACACTTAACAGCTCTTAAGAGGATTCTAAGGTATCTGAAAGGTACTTCTAATGTGGGTTTGTGTTACAGAAAATCTGATGATTTCAAATTAGTTGGATTCTGTGATGCTGACTACGCTGGAGACAGAGTGGAAAGAAAAAGTACTTCTGGAAGTTGTCAATTTCTAGGAAGAAATCTAATCTCTTGGTACAGCAAGAAGCAACCCACAATTGCACTATCAACTATAGAGGCAGAATATATTGCTGCTGCTGGATGTAGCACGCAGATGCTCTGGATGAAAAGTTAGCTAGAAGACTATCAGATATTTGAAAGTAACATTTCTATATTCTGTGATAATACTTCTGCTATATGTTTGTCTAAAAACCCCATTTTACACTCTAAGGCAAAACATATAGAAATTAAGCATCATTTCATCAAAGACTATGTTCAGAAGGGAATTATAAATTTAGCCTTTGTTGATACAGATCATCAATGGGCAGATATTTTCACAAAACCCCTTGTTGAAGATAGGTTCAAATTTATTCTGAAAAATATTGGTATGGATTTGTGTCCAGAATAATATTTTTCAGAAGCAAATTTTACAGATGCAAAAATGTTTAATGCTCTGGAGTATTTCTTCTGATTATCTATTCATTTCATTAAATTACTTTATTTGTGAAAATCTGAACTAACAATACTCAGAGGATCTGAACGTTGTTTAACGTTTCATTTCTCAAGAGAATTCAGAAGCACATGCAAGCAAACACATGTCACTCTAAATCTTCAAAGATGGCGTGTACACTACTGAAGAGACGTTTGAGGTGAAGTTTGAATAGTGAAAATCTTGATTTTCCCCCAATTTGTTAGAATCAATTAATGCTTGAAATGATTTTTATTCTTTTTCATTAATTGCTATGTGTGAACGTGCATTGTGTGTGTGTTTGTATGCTTAAGTGTTTACTATAAATACCACATCTCTCACCACTTTCACACTTTTCACATCTCAAGAACTTTTATGCATTTCTGTCTTCTTTTCTCTCTTCACAAAAACCCTAAACCTTTGACAAAATCATCTTCAATGGCAACTTCATCCTCCACTGCTGCACAGTTTCAATCAACCATGGCTGCAATTACTTCTGCAAATATGGGTGTGACTCCTTATACGACACCAAAAAGAACTTTGTTAACACCTGTTGACAAACTGGAAGTTCTCTGTGAATCAATGGTGGAATTTGATTCATTGGCTGAAAATGGATTTGAGTTTCGTTCAATAATTGATGCTCAAGGCTGGGTAAAATACTTTGACAGACTTTTTGGACCAGTTTACCCCCATCTGGTGAAAGAGTTCTGGATACATGCTGCTGTATACCCTAAGTTTATCTTGTCTTCTGTTCTGGGTAAAGAGATAATCATTACAGAAGATCTGATCAGGAAACTCATTGGATATGAGAAGACTGATGGAGTATCTCATCTGCCAGCTGGGCGTGTAGATATGGAAGAAGTGTATGAGGAAGTCATGATTGCTGGACAGGCCTCTAATAAGTTTAAAGATCTGAAGTCTGACTACAAGATCTGGGCAAAGATTTTCATGGGATGTATTCATCACAGAAAGTCTACAAACTCTCCAGATTACGTGAACAATGAACAACTCTACTTTATGTATTGTTTAAGTCAGAGCACCAAGGTAGATCTTCCTTACATTCTGTTCATGCATTTATGGAATCATATAAGTGCCTCCAGAGAATCTGTGAAAGACAAGGGTCAGAAGATCAGAACATGGATTCCTTTTGGAAGATTAATTTCAGATATTCTGACAGAAAATGGATTGGTAACTGCTCTGTATGCTGCTGGAGTCAAGGAGGAACTTGAGTCTATTGTTGGGAAGCCTCTGAAGGCCAAAAGTCTTCAGAGACTTAAAATTGTAGAAGAACTCACATCAGCACCCAAGAAGCTGAATATTTCTGAACTAAGTCAGAAGAGAATCCCAGTAGAAGACTACCCTATGTTCTGTGCTGAAGAACCAAGGGAAATCATTGTGAGATTTATGGATTCTTGCAAGGAAGATGGAATCCCAATCCCTGCAGATATTCTGAAAAGAGCAAGGGAACCAATGCCTGATGGAGGAGAAGAGATCACAAGAAAAAGAAGTCAATCAGAAGCAGAAGATGTGACTGTTCAGAAGAAGCCCAAAGTTGCTGACAAGCCTCAGAAGCTGATAAAGAGGAAAGCATCTGGAGACATTCCTTCTGTTCCTACAAAACGTATCAAGTTTAAAGGTACCAAATCTTCTGTATGTTCTTTCAATAATATTGTTGTAAATGATTCAACATTTAAGTCTATTCCAAAACCACCTTCTACTCAGAAACAATCTGTTCCTGCTCCATCTCATATATTTGTTCCATCCCCAGAAAAATCATCTAACCCTGCTTCCATCTCACCTGTAAAACCTTCTACTACACAATCATCTGCACCAAAACCAACAACAATAAAACCACAAAATCAGACTCCACAACCAAAAAAACCAACAAAAGAATCTGTATCACAACAACAACAATCAGAAAAACAACCTCAAACAGAAAAACATACAGAACAATCTGAACAACAACCACAACAACCAGAAAAATAATCTGAACAACAACAAGAAAAACAATATGAACATCAACAACAAAAACAATCTGAACCACAACCACAACAACAAGAAAAACAACCACAACCAGAAAAACCACCATCAAACACATCTGAACCTATTGGATCTGCAAAAGTTACATCTGATCCTATTACATCAGAACCACCTACATCTGAACCCCCATCAAAACCTTCTAAACATCCATCAGAAACAGCTAACCCATCTAAAACCCATATCCCTGAGACAGAGGTTCTAAACATTACACCTCTCAAAACTGTTTTTGAAGTGTCCTCTACCTCTTACACTCCAACCACATCATCTAACTCATCAGAATCTGATATACACCCAGACTTTCTGGTATCTCCCTCTCACAGAAATTCTGAAGTAAACCAACCAGAACCACCTGTTTCTTCTGAAGTTATTATTCCAAACCCTATTCCAACACCTAAACCATCTTCTGAAATTACCATTCCCAATCCTACCCCTACACCCAAGCCAAGAACATCTGAGAATGTACCCTCTGCTTCGTGCAAACTACATTCTTCTAACAAACTTCCCTCTGGTTTCACCTTGAAAAATTTCTACACCAGAATTGAACCATCTGACACTATCACTCCTCTCAAACCTAAACTTACCATTATTCTACCATCTGTGCTTCAAACATATATTAAAACAATGTCAGCAGTACCTTCATCAGATCCAAAACCATACTCTGCTATATCTGCTAAATCTGATAAACCTGTTAAATCTGCTTTCAAACCTTACTCTGATAAACCATTTGATGTGGTTTCCTATCCAACAAAAGCAAAACCAAATCTGATGAATGCTTTAACCAGATCAAAACCTGACAAATCATCTGAAATTCCATTCATACCCTACTACCCTCCTCCTCTGATCACCATTCATAAATCTATCTTTCCACCTACTCCCCAACCCAAGCCAATAACCTTGGAAACTCTGTTACACCCAAGACCTATACTGAATGTTGATCATTTATTTACAAGTTTTTTGCAAGAAATACAAATGTATTTAGGTTCTGTACAGAGGAAATGTTCATCAACAATGGATGCAAAGGAACCTGGTTCCATTTGGAATGGCTTCATAAACAAATTCAACACTGTAGCATCAAATCTGAAGAGCGTATGTTCTGATGATGCGAAGCTCAGATTTGCTGAAACAGCTAGAAGTCTGTTCTGGACTGTTAAGAGATCTGGACCACTGCTTCTTACAGATGCTCCTTTGTCATTAGAAGAGAATTCTGAATCTGCATCTGAAGACAACCCTCTGGCCATGACTCTGATAGAACATCCCTCTGGCTCCACTGCTCCTAGCTCCAAAGCCCCTATGGAAATTGACTCTGTTCAAGCTTCAGAAACTGTTCCACCTTCTTCATCTGAGATCAAGAAAGAATATCCAGATCTTGAAGATAAGATTGCAGTTCTGGAAGCTGGTCAATCAGAAATCAAGTCATGGATGGCTAAGCAAGACAAGAAATCTGAAGACATGGCTCAGTGGATGTCCAAACAGGATCAGAAGAATGAAACCATGCTAAGTGGATGTCAAAACAAGAACAGTCTTCTTCTGAGATCACGGATCTGTTGAAGATGCTTTTGTCAAAACACTCTTAGTTTATTTATTTTTTCTTTTGATATTTGCATCTAATGTTTGCTTATGTATTTGAATATCTTCTGATGTGTGTACTTTTGCTCTGAATGAATGAATGAATGAATGTTTCAAAGTTTTCTCCACATGATTTATCTCATTTATTGTTTCCTTTTCTTTGTCTTTTCAAAGTTATTACTTTTTGCTTATGACAAAAAAGGGGGAGAAAATAGATCTGAACTGTTTAATTAAACTTCACCAGAATGAAACTTCAGACATATCAATTTTATCTAACATAAAATGTGAGTATTTCATAACATTTGATAAGTATACTCTGTAAAAGAAACTCTGAGACTCTCAGATCATTTGAAAATTATCAGACTCTGACTCCGAAATATGCAAGACACCCTGACTCTCAAATGGTTAAGAACAATCAAGCTCTAACTCTGAAAAATACTGAAGACAAAAGGGAAGTTTCTATTCCTTATTTATATTTAATTCAGGGGGAGATTCATCATCTCAGGGGGAGTTATAATTATTCTATTTTCAATTAAACAAAATTTCTGATGTTTTTGTCATCATCAAAAAGGGGGAGATTGTTAGAACACAAATTTGTTCTTAATAATATCTCTATGTTTTGATGATAACTATTATGAAATTTTGTAATTAAGAATTATATGCTCTAAAATTTGCTTAAGAGTGTTTGCTGCAGATATTAAAGTAATTATCACTCCAGAAGCAAATCAGAACTGAACATAAGAAATATGCTAGGCTCTGAAGCGTCAGATGCATCCATTAGAAGATTCTGAACGCTGCCATCAGAAGATCCTGAGCGTAGCCTCTAGAAGGATCTGAAGCAGAAGCTCCAGAAGAATCTGAAGCAAGTCAGAAGCATCTGAACCAAAGAAGAATTCTGCATGAAGAGTTTTCAAGCATAGTTACTACATAAGATTCTGAGAGTACTGAAGCTGCCAGTACTGAGGATCTGACTCAAATATGCTCTGAACTTATACACGCTAAAAGCACACTTGCTGCAAAGACTCTGATTCAGCAAAACTCTGATCAACATCAGAAGGCTCTGATCAAATTAGACTCTGATGATTCTTGCTGAAAATTGGTGAAGAAGAATTCAAAGATTATGTCCGTTGGAATATCCAAACGACTCTTTCCTTATTTATGCTAGACATAAGAACACATACAAAAATGATTTCGCTGTGCTTTCTTATTCTAGGAAAGGTCACTTGATGTGAAGACAAAAAGACTCAGACCTTTTGGTACACGCTTCTCAACGTGAAAAGCTCTTGGACCACTGTGCCTATAAAAGCAAGTCTCCACCCATCTTCTTCAGTTGACGTTTTACCTGAAAAGAATTCATTATTCAAAGCTCTCATACAACTCATATTCTTTCTAGAATTAATTTCTTTGTTCTTAATATTAAGTGAAAAATCACAGTTGTGATAAAGCTTTATTAGAAGCATTTTAAACACTTGTATTTGTTATTACATTTGATTGTAAGAAAACCTTAAGAAGATCCAGTTAGGATCAGTAGTTCTTGAGAAGACTTTGAATAGTTGTTCTTAGTGCTTACTGTTGTAATCAGTTGATTAAATAGTGGATTAAGTCCTTGTTTGAGAAAGGCAAATCACTCTAGGAAGGATGGACTGGAGTAGTTGAGTTCAACGAACCAGAATAAAAATACTTGAGTTTTTATTTCTAAGTTTTTATCTTCATACTTATTCAACCCCCCTTCTAAGTATTTTCTCACCTTCATCTTGTACCCTAACAATTAAAAGAGAGGAATGAAAGACTCTAAACCCCTCTGTTTCATCTTTAGGAAAATAAAATTAAGATATATGACTATGTCTTTTAAGGACGACGAATGCATTGAACAACAATGAAGATTCATTGTACCCTAGGCGCTCTAGAAGAAAAATGGAAGATTACATTCCCCTTTTGTTTCGTTCAAGTAATTATAAAAGATTT
Source organism: Lathyrus sativus (assembly GCA_963859935.3). Taxonomy (NCBI): domain Eukaryota; kingdom Viridiplantae; phylum Streptophyta; class Magnoliopsida; order Fabales; family Fabaceae; genus Lathyrus; species Lathyrus sativus. The sequence goes on along the minus strand of OZ012739.1, from coordinate 540,770,346 downwards.
GAATTTGATCGGATGGAAAGTTTTTTAGGAAACAGTTGTTCGAACACGAGAAAGATATATCACATTGAAACAATTGAGGAGAAATTTTGAGGATTCAAAACCCTCCCTGTATTTGAATAAAAAGTGTTTCAATTTTGATTTAAGAAAAATACTCTATGTATGATCGATGTTTGAATTTTCATGATGGCAATTGCAAAAGGCAACCGACTTATGAAAGAAGAAACCACTTGGCGTTGGATCAAGGGTTTGTGTTTAGTTGATGACGATTCCAAAAGGCAACCAACTTACAACATATTTAATAAGGGCTCGATTATCGAATCAAGAATTGGTTGAAAAAACATTGGGTGCGTGAGGTATATCATATTAGTTAAGACACTTTTGTATTTTTTGAGAAAATATTTTGATTTAAGTGGAAAGGAAAACTACCTTACTTCTATATTCTAGGGTTAAGATTAAAGGGAAATTCTTATCCTATAAGTTATCATGCAAGAAATCAAAACCTAAGATCTACTTTGGTCCAATTTGTCGAAGACAAGGTTGAATCGAGAACATAAGGGAATATGACAAATCATACAATCAAATATTCAATCCTGGGCTAAAAGGCATCATACAATTAGTAGGCAAAGTATCAAGATCATAAAAAAAATTCGTCTCCCAAGGAGCATCAAACTCTATTCTTAGGTACTTGCCTACAGCTTGTAATTTTAAGTCAAGATTTTGATCATAAAATAAAACTTAATCCTAAGTTTAAATTAAGAATAAATCTAATTTTAATCATCAACTTAATCCAAACTTAATTTCTCAATATAATCTAATTCACCTAATCATAACAAAATGAAATTTAAATTAAATTAATGATAGCACTAATAAAAATATTAAAATGAAAAAAAAAACATGAAAGGGTGTAAAAGATAGAGGGAGGTGTGGTTGTTTTTTTTTAAAAAATAAACATCAAGGGCTCATGGGGTACAACCCATAACGTGTCCAATTGAGATAGAGGGAAAAAACTTTCACAAAAGAAACTGGTTGGGCTTAGGGGTGCAGGCCCGCCCTAAGTTGGGTCAACAACAATTTTTTTTTTTTAAAAAATAATAGTCCTTCGTGCTAGGTTCATGAGCCCATCCAATCTCACCATGATAAGAGCACATTAGAGCCCTCACCAGACCCTTATCCTCACTTTCTCGTTAAGCCTCTTTCCATCATCTTTAATTCACTTTCCTCCTATCTACTCATGCACGAAATGTAACGCCGTAAAACAGGTAGCTCGTTGCGCCATGGCTATCAGCCAGCGACGGCGAGCAAGACTATTTGCTCTTCTTTCCTTCTCGTCTCAGCTTTATCCCCCCCCCCACACACACACACTCTCTCTCTCTCTCGTGTAGTTTCACTACGATTTCATTCCCAAGTTCAAACAAAATTCACACGAAACAAGATGAAATCACAACAACATTCATCATCAATTTCACATTATTAATGAGAGAAAGGTGGAAAAATAACTTACTGCAACGGAGGCGATCAGAAGCAATGAATTTGATGGCGACATGCGACTTGAGTAAAGCAAAGTGCTGAAACAAAATCGATTCGAGCATTGCACTATTTCGACCACAGGTTCGTAAAATTTTGTTCTTCGACACCTTCTTCTACGTATGAGTGTTTATTGTTGTCGTGATACTACTCTGCTCTCCTTCAATTTTGTATTAGTGTGATTTTTATTTTACTGTTATGCTGCTGAGTTTGTGTTCCGTGTGGTGACCTGCTTTTTTGACTCAATTTCCCCCCTCAAAACTGTGTGTGTCATGCTCCTTTTATAGACTCAATTGAGTTAAGTTCTTAATTCCAAAATTGAATGTGCGAGATAGCTGTCAATACTCGTTTAGGAAAGAAAATAATTATGTGATTCTTTAATCTCTTTGCGATTTTCGGCCATGAATATGTGATGAATGCTTTCCTTTTTTCAAATTATTATGTTCTGATTTTTCTTAGTTTCGTGATTTGCGAAATTAATGTTGAAGCTTTTTATGCCGTTTTCATGAATTGATGATGATAAATTTGTTTTCAACTTTGTGCTTGCAGCTAGGGATGACAATGGGAAGGGTTTGGGTAGGATACTATAGTACCCGTCCCCATACCCGCAGTTGGAAAGAATCCCCCCGTATTTGAGCCCATGCCTGCTTGAGTATTAACATTGGCACCCGTACTCGTATCCCATGGGTATATAAGTGCTCGTTACCTGCATTTCTAATAAAAATAAATATATCAAGTATATAATATCATATTATTTTAAGTTTTTAAAAAACTTTATTGTTGAATTATGAAATAAATGACCACTTATATTATGTAGTAGTTTAAAATTGATGTTTTTCTTTTTAAATTTTATAAACACTTATTTTTATATAATAATAATATATATTAAAATATATAAATATATATTTTGCGGGTATGGGACGGGGTGGGTGCTAAGGTGCCCATCCCCGCTTATTTAAGTGGGTAATTACCCGAGCCTGTGCTCGTACCCATTTTTGCAGATTTTTACCTTGCCCATTGTTGTACTCCAAAATTTGACCAACATTTTCTTGTACTTGTCTTATGTTTCATTTCATTTTGCATTTGCATTTGCGTATCATTTAGGTCGCATACTGTCCATGTTATCAGCCGGATTGGATTTATCGGGATTACAGTCGCTTCCTTCGCATTTTAGGTGATTCAAACCAGTTCAAGTGATGAGGAGACTTAAGTCGAAATCGAGCGGAAGTTGTTCTCTTCCTGGTGGTTCAGTCAGTGTTGATAATCCTGTTGCGTTTCGGTACTCGCCCTTTTTCCGTTTTTTATTTTGCTGCATTTTTGTGATTTTATCCCTATTTTTGCTTTATTTTCTTTTTATAGTTTTATAATTTAGAAATTTGTTTTAGAATAAAAATTAGATTTTTATCAATTTAGAATTAGAAATAGAGTTTTATTATTATTATTATTATTATTATTTAGATTTGGGTTTTCAATTAGATTTAGAAAATAGTTTTTAAAATAGTCTTAGATTTTTATTAAATAGATTTTATTAGAATTAGATTAGTTTTGTTAGAAATTATAATTATATTATTATTAGAATTAATTTAATTTAAGTAGGATTATAATTATAGTTAGATTTTAATTAATTAATTGGATTAAAATGTTAAGATAAAATTAGAATTAGATTAATTAAGTTTTATTAATTATAGATTTTGTTAAACTAGATTTTAATAGAATTTTGGATTGGTTTTTAGAAATAGATTTATTAATTAGATTTTAGAGTTAGATTAATTATCATTTAGGTTAATTAGATTATCGGTTTAAGTTAGTTTTAACTGTTATAATTAATTTGCAGTTTAGTTTAGATTTCTTTAATTAACAGCATGTAATTAATTAAGTTAATCAAAGTCAGCAAAAATCATTTGAATGCAAGGCCACGTGTCCCATTTCTGTGGTGTATATATTTACTGTTCACCTTCTCCCACAGGGGGAACCCTAGCAGCCAACCTCATCTACTATTCATCATCATCATTTCAGATCCCAGAAAAACCCTAATCATCTTCTTTATTGCCATATTCGGCCGCCACCCTCCACTGTTCTCCTTCTGTAAACCCATTTTCCTCTCCCTTTCAAAACCCACTAACCCATTTTCCTTTCCTAATCTCATCCTCCATCCCCAAAAAAAACCTCCACCGGTGACATCAAAACCACCTTCATCAACACCTCAACGCAAAACCCTCTTCTCTGTTAATACAACCAAACCCATTTTCCGCCATGGACTCAAACCTCAAAACATAACCTCAACCACACGAAACTCTTTTAACCTCCATTAATCAAACTGTTCTTCAACAACACAACTTAACAAAAACCACCAACACCTTCTTCCTCTTCACAACCTCCATTCCCTTCATCACTTTCAAAACCCAGAACCGCCGGTAACCCATCGACCCTTCATCGCTCTTTCCTTCCTCAACAACCACTAAACATTCATCTTTCCAACACTGTTCAAACTCTTCCGACAAAACCCAAACTTCTAAACCCAGATCCATCCGCGAAATCACAAACTCTTCTTCAAACCCAATCTTCAATCATAAACCAAACCCATTCCTCCATTGACAAACACGAAGCCCATCTTTTACCTCTTCGCCGAAACCCATTCAACATAAACTTCATCATTAAACCTAAACCTCACACGACCCATCTCCACCAAAACCTCATCATCGATCGCAAACTCAACCCAGACAGCCAACAACAGCTCCGATACTCCCTTCCACTTTCGATACCTCCTTCAACAATATCCCACCCTTTTTGAAAACAGAGAAATGGTGATTGAACAGTAAGAGAGAAATGTAGTTGAACAAATAGAGAAGAAGAAGATTATTTCGTTTTAATTCAGTTTTCTGTTGGTGGTATTTGGATCGTGAGAAGCCCATAGAACCGTGTGTAACACGGTGGGAGAACTGACTTTAAACAATGTTGCGGATAGCAAGAGTCGCCACCGACTTTTATTTTATCCATAAGGAAAGGTTATAAAAGAACAGGAAAGACCTTAGAGAATATTTTGGGTCCGGGGGGTAGGTTATGAAAAGGGAAGGTGTTAGCACCCTTTTCATCCATGGTTATCCATGGGCTCTTAGGTACTTAAGCTCACTTTTGAATTGTTTTGAAAGTGTAGTGTGTGAATAGCAAAAAATTTCAGAATAGTTTAATAATAATCCGTGTATGGATGTGAAAAAAACTTGTTTGAAAATTTTGTTGGAAATTTGTTTAAGTGTGAAAAAGTTTTGAAGTGAGCAAGTATCTAGGAGTAGCCTACCCTAATGTTTTAAGGTCTTTCTTATTCTTTATCCTTTCCTTAGTAAGACTATCCCTACTATAATGGAGTAGGTAGTCCTTACTTTGGATGTTAAGGGACATGTGAGGGACAATTGGATTTTTGAAGGCCATTGTGGGGTGTAATAAGCAAACTGGAGGGACTATCATCATTTTTCGAAAGGGACTCGATTCGTAAAGGCAACCATAAGGGACTTTGATGATTTTCTTTTTGAGGGACTTGCTTTATACACCCCACTTAACCAATATTCATAGGCAACTTGAGGGATATCCTTAGGAAGTGAGACGGCGATTAAAATCGACTTACGTGTGTGAAGTGTTTATTTTAATTATCTTATATTAAAATGATCTAATTTTTTTTTTTTAAATATCATACATATTAGCACTCCCTAATTACTAACCATAATGATAATAATAATTAAATAATTACAATTTACATCCAAGAGGCAATTACAAAATTATAATAAATAAAAAAATAACAAATAAGCAAATAAAATATTGGGGTTAGTAAATAATAAGAAAAATTAAATAAGGTTAGTAGAAATATAAAGTTAGTGAAAATAATTAGTTGAAACAATAATAATTAGAAAAATAGACAAAGTTAGAAAAATAATAAGATAGAAATTTCAAAATAATAATAAGCAACAAAATATGATTAGCAATAATAATTAATTAATAACGTGATTAAACATAAAATTTGATTTTTATTTAGAAACATAAATGATTAAATAATTACTATAATATAAAGTTCTAAATATAACATAATTATAAATTTCTTAATCATTTACAAAATTTAATTATTTCTAATTATATATTAACAATTATTAAGAAAAATATTTATACATTATGATGAAAATAAATTTTAAATAATCAATAATCACATTCACAAAATTTTACATTAAGTATTTATAAGGTTTAATTTTATTTACAAGAATTATAATAAATATATACATAGGATTATATAGAAGATTAAAATTAGGTTTTATTTTTTTTTAGAAAATAATTTTTAGGGTTTGTAAGAATTAGGGTTTATATATACAAAAATTTATCTTTAATAATCACATAACATTATTTTAATTAATATAAACTTATACCAATAAAATTTTTAAATAAAAAAAAACAAGAGTTTTATATTTTTTTTTTTAAATTTTATAATATTTTCACAAAAACAGTTTTTATATTATAGAATAAAATAGTTAAAAAAAACAATTCAAAATAATAAGAAAAAATTTGTTTAAAAAAAAGAAAAAGAAGGGGTTGGGCCGGTGGTTGTATTAGCCCGACCCAACGTGCACACATCAACAAACACCCAATCCCGTCCTAGGGTTTCACAACTTCAGCTGCGCCGTTTTTCTTTCCCTTGTAGTTCCGTCTTCTCCGACGTTCACCTATGACCTTTTCCTCGTCATCTCTGTGTTAAAGAAACCTGAAATTGAATGAAACAATGTTAGGAACAAAAAATATCTGGTGTTCCTCGCTTACATCTCCTTGACGACACGCCGATGATGAAGCAACACGATCTGGAGATTGATTGCCCGTCACCAGACGGAGGCGGTCTTTTCGGCGATGGAATTGCTTTCCTGAGGCTTCGTCAGTCGGGTTAACGCTTTACTTGCTCAAGAAACGGCGCCGGTAGTTATGGACCTTTAGGGTTTCGTTCGTATTCCTTCGTGGCCGTCTTATTCTCTCTTTCGTCCCCCGTGTTCTCCCTCTAGGGTTTTTTTGCTCAGTGATTTTTCGGCCTCCCCCTCAGGTGATGTCGTTCTCTTTATATATCTCTTTCTGATTTTCGAATGGGCCTTTGTGCTTATGTTTTATTTGATCCACATTCGAAATTTTGCTTTCCAATCTGACTTGATTTGATTCGCTTTTACGATGATTGGATTTGATTGTGCTTCTATCTGATATGCTTTGACATTAATCTGGATATGGTGAATGTTATCTTTCCTTTTCTGATACTGATTGGATTTTGTTTTATGATGGTTTACTGATTCGATTTGGGATACACCTTTTGATATCTTCTGGATTTTTGCATGTGTGGTTTTGACCAAACCGGTTCATGGTGCGGATATCCTTGAGCCTTGCTCGTATTCAATTCATTTTGGGTCCAACCAAACTTGCTTCGGTCTTGGATACAGTTTGTGAATTGATATGGCTTTGTTGACTTTGTCTGCTTTTTCTTTGAACTGATACGCTTGTTCACTTGGATTTGTGAACTGATGGACTAACTGAATCATGTTTCAGTTCAACTTTCTGGTTTTCCTGATACAAATTCACTGACTCTTTTTTTCTTCTTTCAGAGGGCAACTGATGGTGTGGTTACTGACGGATCAATGCTACCGAGAATGGTCATATGGTGATGATGACCATTGGTCTGAACCTTTGAGGGATGCTATTGCCATTTGGTTTTGGTTGCGTTGCCTTAGCGATGATGACCTTTGGGTCTGAGCTGATATTTTGAGTTGATAGCTTGCACGAAATTACCAATGCTTGTAGTTAGACGTTCGGTAGGGAGTTGGTAACGGCTTCGGCCGTGGCTCTCCCAGCCACTCGAATTCTCACGCCCAATGATGGTTAAACTGAGGGCTGAATCCATGTTGATTCCTTTACTGCTGTGGCTTTTAGTGAATTGTTTATGATGAACTGATTTGTCTTTTTTTTGATATAGATTCACTGGGATTAAACTCTCTGATACGCGGCGGACTTTCTGCTACCCGCTGTTGGCTTGTTTTGTTGTTTGTCGAACATGAAACTTAATGAGTTTATATGATGCTCATGAAACCTTTTTTGAGGCAGCTTCGACTGTCTTTGACATCTCGATTCTTCTTTGTCTGAACTGAAATTCATTTCTCTTTTTTCCTGAATTGATAGGTGGCTGCGAATTTAGGCTATGATGTTCATCACTAAGCCTTAGGCTTTGCATTTTGATTTTCCAATGTGACCTGGCACGAACTGAGTTGGGCATTTCCTGCTGTGGTTTGTGAATTATTGGACTTGGTCCTTCTTTTGATGCAGCTGCGGTTTGATTCTAATAATCCAGCATAGTTTACATTGCTGAATTGGTTCTTTGAATTGGCCGTATGCTTTTCGATTTTGCTGAGTATTTCTTCTGTGGTAAGAACTAGACTTGTTTCCGGGACCGTTCTGTTGTTCTGTGGTTGTGAATAATGATTTGTATGTAATTTTTAGACAGCCTTTGAAATTGATTCCTTTGATGTACTTACCATCCTATTTTTCGAGCTGGTTCAGCGGCTTGTGAATTGAAATTTCGTTCAATTTGAGCATCCTGTGAATTGTTTTATGCAATTTAGGTGCAACTTACGAACTGTTTTGGTGTTGAGTTCTGTTATGAACTTTTGTACTGATGCTGTTTTGGTGAATTTCAGGTGTTGACAAACTTTGAACACAAAGTGGCTCATACCCGTCGGCATCCGGGTTTATGACCAAATTGATTGTGCTGCTTTACCCTTGTATCAGTTTGGAAACCAAATGGGATTTATTCGATGATGGCATAGACCCTTTTCAGTTAATCATTTATCGGCCCGAACTTCTTTTACTTCTTCATCTTTCTCGGTTGTCCCGTATGATAAGAACAGGGATCACCTGATCTGACGCCAATGGCGCGGATCGGTAACGGGAGTAGGATGCGGCTTCGGTTGTGCCACTCCCGGCACTCGATGATGACAATTGTTCTGAGAGTGTCGAACAACTTCTAACATCTTCTGTACTGTCTGTTCTCTTTTGATGTGCAGGTTAGCTGAGGATTCATGGAGAAGTTCAAATACGAACATGAAGACCTTTAGATACTCTTAGGATTTAGGATAGATGCTTTAATGTAATCCCTTAGGATTTGAGAATTTTAATGTACTTCCTTGTAACAATACTTTGTAAAATATGAAGCAACATCCCCATTCTTGTATGATAGCATTATTTATGAGATAAAATTCTCAAAGTTTTGAATTTATTTATATTCTATTCTTAGTTAAAAAATATAAACAAATGTGAATAAATCCACAAGTATTTAATTCATTAACATAGGCATAAAACATAAACATTTCCAAGTGGTATTTGTGATCCTAATCTCATCATCCGATTAAAATGTTAACCAATTGTTTCATAACCAAACTCATATGGGCACCATGGTCACAACATTTTCAGCATCAACAGCAAAACTAATCGTAATTAAACTCCACTGACCAAATGCCAAATTTCAATATGATCAGAACTGGTGATTGATAAATGCCTCAAAACCATAACGCATCAAATGCCTCAGAATTTTAATAACAGCCCGTCTTCAAGGAATTGGTAGAATTTGTGTAAAATGACCAAAATACCCCTGGGACCAAATCTCTCTTTGATGTTGGCAAAAAATCATGAAGTTTGACTTTGGTTTGACCACAGTTGACCTCAGTTTGACTTTTTAACTGCGTTGACTGCTTTTGACTTATCTGATCATCTGACTGAGCAAACTTTTGAGAAAAGTCTTGAAACTTGACATGGGGGTTCTTATACACATATAAGATGTTATGAAGCTCACTCGAAGTCTTGGAAGTCCATTTAGCCTGATTAAAGTCAAAACCCTAGTTTTGGATGCACTGCTTAGGAGGTGCATTGTCTGAGGGAATTGTCAACTCTTCTGACCAATTGTGAACTTTGTGAACCTTGTGAATCTTCATAAGATATCTTGCGATACTCATGGGAGGTATTGTGAAGCTTGTGAACCTTGTGAGCATCATGAAGTGGCTTTGTAGACCTCATGACCCTTAGGAAAGCTTTGTAAACATTGTGAATCTTGTGAACCTTGTGAACCTTCATAAAGTAGCTTGCGGACTTTATGAACTTCATGAAAGGTTATGCAAGTTGTTGGAGAACTTGTGAACCTTGTGAACCTTCTTAGAACACAAAGTCTTGTATTGTGAGGGCAAATTTTGGGGTGCAACAGCTGCCCCTGTTCAATTTTCTGAAACCTGAGGGGTTAGATTGGTATATTTGCCAGTCGTAACCTGGAAGGTTGAAGGGGATTGAACACAAAAGCCCAAAAATTTGCACTCACCAGTGCACTAGAGTGGTACAGATGACTAGTTGAATATGATTGAGTGGGCTTAAAGATGCCACTAGGGGGGGAGCAGTTCAAAATATGGGTGTATGATGAAAGCTGTCAGGAGTCTGGAATAATAATGATGTAGCAGCATGTCTTCATGAGGATAGAGCAATCAATAGTGATAACCCTAAAGCAGTCTTGAAGCAATGATATGATTTCAGGAGGATAGAACAATGAATGGCTCTAAAGCAGTCTTGAAATAATAATGTGATATGTCTTCAGGAGGATAGAGCAATCAATAGCTCTAAAGCAGTCTTGAAGTAATGATTTCAGGAGGATAGAACAATGAATAGCTCTAAAGCAGTCTTGAAATAATTAGATGGCTTCAGGAGGATAGAGCAATGAATAGCTCTAAAGCAGTCTTGAAGTAGTAATATGACCTCATGAGGATAGAGCAATGAATAGCTCTAAAGCAGTCTTGAAGTAATAGGATGATTTCAGGAGGATAGAGCAATCAGTAGCTCTAAAGCAGTCTTGAAGTAGTAATATGACCTCATGAGGATAGAGCAATGAATAGCTCTAAAGCAGTCTTGAAGTAATAGGATGATTTCAGGAGGATAGAGCAATCAGTAGCTCTAAAGCAGTCTTGAAGTCATGAGAGGCTATCATGAGGATAAAATAACCCTGAGGTTACAATAAAGCAGTCCCAAAGTAATAAGAAGCTCATCAGGAGGATAAAGTAACCCTGAGGTTACAATAAAGCAGTCCCAAAGATCATAAGCTTGTTTGTTGGATAATTAACCTGAAAACAAGGTAGCATTCTGTATAACAACATTAGTTTATGCTTTATGTATGCATGTATGACATGATGCACTTAGGTAATGTACTATAGATATATATGTTATGGTATGATGTAAATGATGTATGTATGATATGACACTGCTGGAAGTGTCTGGATATCCTTGTATAACAACTGCTGGCCAAGGAAAATAAATCCCGATTCGTTGTTGAAGAATATATAACCCTCCGTCTGCTGGGAATAACAAGGTATAGATAACCTCCCGTTGTTGGGGATAACAAGGTATAGATAACCTCCCGTTGTTGGGGATAGTAGGGTATAGATAACCTTCGTTTTCGTTTGATAGTAGGATAAGTATAACATCCCGTCTTCGTTCATCGTGCCCTTATTGGAAAGTAATTTCCCGTATATCCGTATGAGGATAAAAGAGATGGATATAAATTCCAGGGGAGATTAGACTTTGTGAAAATGGATTAGTCCTACTGATGGTTCGTAACTGTCTTGTAAAGATGAACCGGCGAAGCTTCGTTGAAATCCTTCCCTCGTTCGTCCTTAGTAAATACTATTACTGCATTTTCATGCATTTCTGGTAAACATCAATCATATTAAAAGCATACATGCATTTCTGGTAAACATCAATCATATTCAAAGGCATACATACATTCAAACACAACCAATGGACGTTTCGCTTATGTAAATAGGGTAAAAGTAAATCTGGATTCAAAAGATGGAATTTATTTATATCAAAAGTGACCCATACACGGGTAAGTTTGTACAAGGAGACATAAACCCTAGTAAGAGAATTTTGTCATGAAGTTTTACAAAAAGAATCAGCTATGTGGGAAATAATCCTATTGAGTTTCAATTCTACTATTGCCACTCAAGTATCTCATCTTCTTGCTGTTGAGACGGAAACGATTGGATTGAGCTTTATCTGTTTGAGCTTGAGTAAGTAGTACAACTGGTTGCAGTTTCATGAGTGATCCAAACGAGACATAGTCATACGCTTTAATCCCTAACTTTTGCCTGGATTGCCCTTTCAGGTTTTCAATCCACCGGGATACCCTTTTTTGCCCAAGCCGCCTTTTCAGGTTTTCGACTTGCCGGGTGTACATCTTTTTATATATATATCCCTAATTTTTGCCCAAACCCTTTTGGTTTGCCGGGATGCCCTTATTTTTGCCTAGGCCTGTCAACCTAGCGGGTCTCTTTTTATGCGTAGTATTTTTTAACTATGTCTGCGTTTACAGTTTGTGGGAAGTCTTCACCATCCATTGTAGTCAGTATCATGGCACCTCCTGAGAACACTGTCTTGACTACAAATGGTCCCTCATATGTTGGAGTCCACTTACCCCTAGGATCACCCTGTGGTAATATGATACGCTTGATTACCAAGTCACCAGCCTGATATACCTTTGGCTTAACCTTCTTGTTAAAAGCTTTGATCATCCGTTTCTGGTACATCTGGCCATGACAAACTGCTGCTAACCTTTTCTCATCAATCAAATTTATCTGGTCAAGTCGAGTCTGAATCCACTCATCTTCATCCAAGCCTGCATCCTTCATAATTCTCAAGGAGGGGATCTGAACTTCAATAGGCAGAACTGCTTCCATACCATAGACTAAGGAGAATGGGGTTGCCCCTGTTGAAGTACGTATTGTAGTACGATATCCATGCAGAGCAAATGGTAACATCTCGTGCCAATCCTTGTAAGTAACAGTCATCTTCTGTACAATCTTCTTAATGTTCTTATTAGCAGCTTCAACTGCCCCATTCATCTTTGGACGATACGGAGAAGAGTTGTGATGCTTAATCTTGAACTGCGTACAGAGATCAGTAATCATAGTGTTGTTCAGATTAGAGCCATTGTCAGTGATAATCCTTTCAGGGATACCATACCTACATATGAGATTATTCTTAATGAACCGAGCCACAACATTCTTAGTCACAGATGCAAATGAAGCTGCCTCTACCCACTTCGTGAAGTAATCAATAGCAACCAGGATGAAACGATGCCCATTAGAAGCAGTAGGCTTGATCTCACCAATCATATCAATGCCCCACATGGCAAAGGGCCAAGGAGCAGTCAACACATTCAATGGAGATGGAGGTACATGTACTTTATCAGCATAGATTTGACATTTGTGACATGTTCTGGAGTGTTGATAGCAATCAGCTTCCATGGTAGACCAATAGTAACCTACTCTCAAAATCTTCTTTGCCATGGTATGACCACTTGAATGAGTGCCAAAGGTCCCATCATGCATCTCTTCCATAATTTCTGTAGCTTCCTTCTTATCCACACAACGAAGCATAGTTGAATCATGATTACGCTTATACAGAATGCCATTACTCAGAAAGAACTTAGCAGAAAACCTTCTCAGGAACTTCCTATCTTTGACAGATGCCCCTTCAGGGAACTCCTGAGCTTCAAGATAGTTTTTCACTTCATAGAACCAAGGCTTCTCCTCTGCCCCTTCAGTGTCAATCTCATTGCAGTATGCAGGCTTCTCAAATCTATCAATGGTAATCTTGGGAGCTTCATCATCCCAGCTGATCTCAAACATAGATGCCATGGTGGCCAATGCGTCTGCCAACTGATTCTCTCTTCGTGGAATATGTCCAAAAGTAATCACTTTGAAATGTGGGATCAAAGACAACACATGTTCTCTGTAAGGAATGAGATTATCATGCTTTGTATCCCAATCTCCTTTAATCTGACTTACTACCAGAGCTGAATCTCCATACACCTCAAGGAACTGAATCTTCATATCAATAGCAACTTGCATACCCATGATACATGCCTCATACTCAGCCATGTTATTGGTACAATAGAAACAAAGTCTGGCAGTAATCGGGGTATGACAACCTTCAGGGGAACTAATCACAACACCAACACCATTACCATGTGCATTGGAGGCACCATCAAAAACCATAGTCCATCGGGATCCTTGTTCAGGTCCGTCATATTGTCCAGGTTCTTTGGTAACAGACATAATGTCTTCATCAGGGAACTCAAAATTCATTGACTGGTAATCACCTACTGCTTGATGAGCCAAATGATCAGCAACAACACTCCCCTTAATGGCCTTCTGAGTAGTATACTGTATATCATATTCCGTCAAGATCATTTGCCATCTTGCAATTCTTCCGGAGAGAGCAGGTTTCTCAAATATGTACTTGATTGGATCCATCTTCGAAATCAACAAGGTAGTATGGGTCAACATATACTGTCTTAGTCGGCGAGCAGCCCATGCCAAAGCGCAGCAAGTTTTCTCGAGCAGTGAGTATCTTGTTTCACAGTCGGTAAACTTTTTGCTAAGGTAGTATATTGCCTGCTCTTTTCGACCAGACTCGTCATGTTGCCCCAATACACACCCCATTGAGTTGTCTAATACTGTTAAATACATAATCAAGGGTCTTCCATCAACTGGTGGCATTAAAATTGGAGGTTCTAGCAAATATCTCTTGATTTCATCAAAGGCAGTCTGGCACTCATCATTCCATTCCATCACCTGATCTTTCTTCAACAACTTGAAGATTGGCTCACAGATGGTAGTTAATTGGGAAATAAATCTTGCAATGTAGTTCAATCGTCCCAAGAAACCTCTAACCTCCTTCTCAGTACGGGGAGCTGGCATCTCTCGTATAGCTTTCACTTTTGCAGGATCCACTTCAATACCTTTTCCACTGACAATGAAACCCAGGAGTTTTCCAGATCTAACTCCAAAAGTACACTTGTTTGGATTTAATCTCAACCTGTATTTCTTCAACCTCTCAAACAACTTGTGCAGATGATCAAGATGTTGTTATTCATTCTGAGACCTGGCTATCATATCATCCACATATACCTCTATCTCATGATGAATCATATCATGAAACAAAGCCACCATAGCACGCTGATATGTTGCCCCTGCATTCTTCAAACCAAATGGCATTACCTTATAGCAAAAGGTGCCCCACTGTGTCACAAATGTAGTCTTCTCCATATCTTCAGGTGCCATCTTGATTTGATTGTAACCAGAGAAACCATCCATAAAAGAGAATACCTTATGCTGAGCAGTGTTGTCTACCAGAATATCAATATGAGGAAATGGAAAGTCATCTTTAGGGCTAGCCTTGTTCAGATCTCTGTAGTCTACACACATACGTACCTTACCATCTTTCTTAGGAACTGGTACCACATTTGCAACCCACTGAGGATAAGAAGTTACGGCCAAGAACCCTGCATTGAACTGTTTCATTACCTCTGCTTTGATCTTTTCTGACATTTCAGGACGCATACGACGAACCTTCTGCTTCTTTGGACGACAATCTTCTTTCACTGGCAAACGGTGAACCACAATGTCTGTATCCAACCCTGGCATATCTTCATAAGACCAAGCAAAGATCTCCACATAGTCACGTAGCATCTGAATCAACCTGCTCTTGACACTGTCCTCTAAATCAGCCCCTATCTTGACCTCTTTTCTGTTTTCTTCAGTTCCCAGATTCACAACTTCGACTGGCTCTTCATGTGGCTGTATAGCTTTCTCTTCTTGTTGTAACAACCTAGCAAGCTCTACAGGTATTTCACAATCGTCCTCGTTTCCGTCTTCAGTTTGATAGATTGGATTCTCGAAATTGTAATTGGCAATAGTAGAACTGTTATCAACTGGATCCAGAGTGGATGAGGATCTGCATTTTAGTGACGTGGGTGTGTGTAAGAACACATAGCTGATAAAGCAAAAATAAAAGAAAAAGAAAGACAAGGAACACAATATTTACGAAAACGAAACGTCCACTGATTTTATTGAATGAAGTATGCAAATGAAATGACAACCCGTAACAAGCACACCATTGTGCCCCGGGTAAGGCACATGGCTTGAAAGTTTTAATTGTTCCAGAAATTACAAATTTAAAAACATAACACAGTAATAGTATTTACTCCTGACTAAAGGAGATAGGGATAACATCTTCAGCTTTCCAATTATTGAGTCCAGCACCCACAGTAGGAAAAATCCATGCCTCCAAGTTGTAGTCTTCATCTTGATCTCCCACAGCATTGATAACCCCTTGATTGGTGATACGAACAGCACGAGCACGACGAACAGCCTTCTGGGACTCTGCAGTGAAACCCAAACCAAACTTGTCAGACTTGTATGGAATATCAGGAAGCTGACCCCAAATAGTACAACCACCTTCTTCCACCACAGCTTTTGCATCATTGAGGGAGGCCATTGCCATTGTTGGAGGGTTTCTGATGACCACAGGAACCTTCTTCACAGCAGGAGGAGTCACACAATCCTTAACAGCCCAGGGAACCACTTCAAATGACTGACATGGAGTTTCAATGTATTCACCTTCTACTTCCAGATACTTGAAAGTGTTTACATGGCTGACAAAGTATTCTTCCTCTCCAAAGACAGTAACAACTTTTCCATTCACCGGATATCTCAACTTTTGATGTAATGTGGAGGTCACAGCACCTGCCCCATGGATCCAGGGACGACCAAGCAGACATGAGTACGGAGGACGAATATCCATCACATAGAATGTAGCAGTGAACACCTGAGAGCCAACCTTGATTGGAAGATCAATTTCCCCATGCACTACTCTTCTAGAACCATCAAAAGCCTTTACCACAATATTACTGGGCTTCAATACCGTATCTTCAGGACTCAACTTGTTCAGGACTTCCTTAGGCAACACATTCAGAGAGGAACCATTGTCTATCAGCACATGAGACAGGGTAGTGCCCCTGCATTCAATTGAAATATGCAAGGCCCTGTTATGATCCCTCTTGGCAGGGGTCAAGTCAGCATCAGAAAATCCTAACCCGTTGTCATAGGTCAGGTGAGCAACACAATTCTCAAACTGGTCCACAGAAATTGCACTGGGTACATGAGCCATCTTTAGAAACTTGATCAATGACTTGGCATGAGCCTCAGAACATAATAACAGGGAGAGCATAGAAATCTTTGAGGGAGTATGCCCCAGCTGATCAACAATATCATAATCACTCTTGCGAATGATTTTCAATACTTCTTCCATCTGCTTAGAGAGGTCATCAGCAGCTGGCACATTAGTAGATACAGGCTCAATAACAGGACCCTTGCCCCGAGCATTAGTGGTGGAAGTAACAGCAGGAGTAACTGCACTCTTAGAAGCAACTGGAGGAGAGAAGACTCTTCCACTACGAGTGATCTTGCTAGATCCAGCAATATTATCAATGTCAACAGGCATATCAGGTAAAGGCTCCTGCTTGACACCATGGATGTAAACATCAGACCCATAGTGCCAAGGCACAGCTTTGTCAGATGTATAAGGAATAGGACCAGGAGTGGTAATGATCAGAGGAGCTACTCTGGCTTCAGCAACAACTTTCACAGGACCTTCAGCAGTAATCTTGATTGGGCCCTGATGAGTGATTTTAATGGGACCCTTTGAAGTGATTCTTAGTGGTACTTTGTCAACCATGTCAACCTCTTCAATCTTCTTACCCTGAGTCAGATGATCCACCATACTTTCTACAGATGCTGGTCTTCTTTCAAATACTATAGTATATTTATCCATGAGATGTTGAATCCCATCTCTCAAAATGAAGCAACTATCCGGCTTATAGGTACAATATAGACAATCTTCATGACAACCTGGAAAGATCCCAGCTTGTACTAACCTCTTTTTGATAACAGACAATGGTGTGCTCAACTCCATAACTGAATAGACATGCAGATCTTCATCAATATCTTCATCAATGGCGTTGACAGTCTTCTCGTGATTTGGCATTGGAGCTGTAATCACATTTGGAGTACCTGGTGGATCAAACTCAATTTCTCCAGCATCAATCATATCCTGAATTTTGTTCTTCAAGACCCAGCAGTTATTAGTATCATGTCCTGGACAGTTTGAATGATATGCACATCGTGCATTGGGATTGTACTTGGGAGAGGTAACATTGGGATTCTGAGGGGCCTCCCTCAGGGTAATAAGTTCAGCTTTCAACAAGTGTTGCAATGCCTGAGCCATTGACATGTTGATCTTCGTGAACTGTCTTCTAGCCCTCTGTTGGTTGCCTTGAGGCTGCTCTGTTGTTGCAGGAGTTGGATTTGAAATATGAACTGCACTAACAGACTGATGCCTTCTGTTACGATCAGGTTGACCATGCACAGCATTAGATTCTCTCTTCCCAGTGGGAGGCTTCTTTGCAACACCTGATGAAGAAGTGCCCACTTGGATCTTACCACTCTTGATACCATTCTCTACTCGCTCTCCTGTCATGATCAACTCAGTGAAGCCAGATGATGAGCTTCCAATGAGATGACTGTAAAACGGACCATTCAGCGTACACATGAACATATCAACCAACTCCCTATCAGTCAAAGGGGGTTGAACTCTTCCAGCTAAGTCTCTCCACTTCTGAGCATACTCCTTAAAGCTTTCTTTGGCACCCATAGACATGCTCTGAAGCTGCATGCGAGTGGGGGCTAAGTCAGCATTGTATTGATACTGCTTGTAGAAAGCTTCAGCAAGGTCATTCCAATCTCTGATGTTGACACTCTCCAACTGATAATACCACTCTAGCTGAGCTCCAGATAAACTCTCTTGAAAGAAATGGATCCACAACTTTTTATCAGCAGTGTGGGGTTGCATTCTTCTGACATAAGACCTCAGATGCAATTTGGGACAAGAGACCCCATCATAGACAACAAATGTAGGAACTTTGAACCCAATGGGTATGACCACCCCAGATATCAAGCTCAAATCCTCAAAATCCAGCCCAGATGATTTCTGTAATTCCATAGCATCCATTCTATCCACCAGCATCTTGAATTTGTCTTCGTTAGGCTCATGGTAGTAGTTAGCCTCAGAATCAGAGTCCCCCATAGTGTTGTGGAGACTGCCTCTCTCCTGCTCAGATTCTTCAGATTCATAGTCTTCAACATGTTCCTTGGTCTTGACAGGACCTTTGAACCTTCTTCCCATGTTGAGTAACCCAGCAGACCTTCTAGCCTTCTTAGTCTTCTTGGCCAGCAGTGTCTTCAATTCATCCTGCCCCTTAGATAGGTTCAGGATCAGCTCTTGGAACTGTGCATTCTGTGCCTGGAGATCCTTAACTGATTGTTCAAGAGCCATTGCTGAAATAAACAGCGAGAAGATGAGAAACCTGTACACAATTATAAACCTGTGATGCAATGATATGGGAATGCATATGCAATGTTTTCAAGGACCGCAGGATTTAAATTTGCTTAAACAAACGAGAAAGTAACTTTTTATTAGTAATAACTTGTTTTGCCTTTTAGGCTTACAAAAAATGAAAACGAAATAAGTACAAAAGATGGGGTTTTAAGTCTCCCATGGACGTTTCCTCTTTGTGTTGAGGTATGAGTTGAGGTTTCGTTCCTCATGAAGTAGCTTTGTTAGCTCTAGGATCCTTGCTTGGCTTGCTTTGTAATGAGCCTCGAAAGTATCCCTTTGCTCTTTCAGTTGGATCCATGATCTCTGCAAGTCTTCCATATCAGTAGGCATGTCTGGGTGAAGGATGGTATAAGTTGTGTCTCCTTCAGCAACAGGTTCCATGGTAACTGGTAGGACGGCAGGATATGGCATCATGAGTGTCTGAGCACGAGATCGTACCCATCTGAGATAAGCCTCCATAGGAATAGTGTACTTAGGCTCCAGTGTCTTGCTGTCAATCCTGTTTACCTTTCCCCAAGCTCGTATGAATCTCTGACGGTAACCCTGAAGATCGTTGTCGTAGTCAAACACAATGCCCTGAATCAACATGTCATGTGGACCATCGCTCCGGGCGTAACCAAACTGTCGTAAAGCTAGAGATGGGTTGTAGGTGATGCCTCCTCTTATGCCTAGAAGTGGCACATTAGGAAACTCCCCACAACGGTCAATGATGGTGACATTCTCCATAGATCTAGAGCACCAATGGATGTCTGAGTGAGAAAGTGACATGATCCTCTTGGACCATCTGAACCCTTGCTCATTCTTCATTACTGAGCGAGGAAGGTGAGAAATAAACCACCTAGAAAGTAAAGGTATGCAGCACATCAAAGTTCCTCTTGCCCTTGCAGTACGGGTGTGAAGAGAATGTAGGATGTCTCCAAGTAAGGTAGGCACTGGATTGTGACTCAGGAATATGTTGATGGCATGAACGTCTATGAACTGATCAGGATTGGGGAACAACACTAAGCCATAAATCAATAAGGCTAAGATCTCCTCAAAAGCATCGTAGCTCATAGCCTTCAAGAACATTTGAGCTTTATCCACTAATACCTTGGCAAGAATACCTTTAACTCCACTTCTCGTCTCTAGAACAATGTCAGACTTCTTCAGATGTAAAGCTGCAGCAATAACTTCTGGTTTAAGCTCCTTCTCTAAGCCTGTGAATGGCTTCTGATCAAGAACAGGTATACCCAGAAGTTTAGAGAACTCCTCCATGGTTGGAACCAGCTGATAATCAGGGAATGTAAAGCAATGGTGCTTAGGGTCAAAGAACTGAAATAGCACACTCATCATGTCTTCACTGAACCCTGAAGTAACTAGATCCAATAAGTGACCATGTCTCTTGTTGAACTGGGAATGATCAGGCACTAGGGAAACCAACTCCTTGAGCTTAGCAGGTATCCCTACAAAGTTGATCCTGATGGTGTTTCTACGAGCAGAAGCCATGACCTGCAACAAAGAACAAAGATAAATCCTTTGGTCCTTGAAATGGTTAGGGAAAATGATATGCTTATGATGCATGATGATGTCATGATGCCATGCTCAATCACAAACATGTGGCACACACAAACAAGTCACACAATTGCCCTGGGTTTAAAGGCTTGCATGAGGTTTAAAGGTAAGTACCCTCCCCTGAAGTTAGATGGTTCATCCTGTCCTACAAAAGTAACCGGGTTCTAAGGGATCTCAATATCATTGATCCTTCACAAGGGTGGTTGATCAGAAGGCAACTTACTTGCCAACCAAAACCCTCCAAGTTTAAGATCTCAATGAGCGTAGCATCGAGTGTCAACCAACTTCAGTCTGCACCAAAGCCGGTTACCTCACTACTTTCTAAAGGCCAAGATGAGTTAACTAGGGTTCTAAAAGTCAGTTAGTGCATTGACAACATATGGCAGCCTCAATATTATCCTCAACTTGACTTAAGGAATATAAGCACCAACCACGAAGTCGCACTAACTATGGCCACCAGATCAACCGTATCGATATACGTCGTACAGTTTCCTTGGTCTATTGCCATTTACCTAAGGTACACTAGGTCCGGGTTAGGACCTTTCACACATGAGAGCACCCCAACAAGTAATATAAAACAAACAAGGCAAACAATTTAAAGTGATCTTTAATTCCTAAGGGTACCCCTCTTAAATAGATCCCCAGCAGAGTCGCCAGTTCTGTAACACGGTGGGAGAACTGACTTTAAACAATATTGCGGATAGCAAGAGTCGCCACCGACTTTTATTTTATCCATAAGGAAAGGTTATAAAAGAACAGGAAAGACCTTAGAGAATATTTTGGGTCCGGGGGGTAGGTTATGAAAAGGGAAGGTGTTAGCACCCTTTTCATCCATGGTTATCCATGGGCTCTTAGGTACTTAAGCTCACTTTTGAATTGTTTTGAAAGTGTAGTGTGTGAATAGCAAAAAATTTCAGAATAGTTTAATAATAATCCGTGTATGGATGTGAAAAAAACTTGTTTGAAAATTTTGTTGGAAATTTGTTTAAGTGTGAAAAAGTTTTGAAGTGAGCAAGTATCTAGGAGTAGCCTACCCTAATGTTTTAAGGTCTTTCTTATTCTTTATCCTTTCCTTAGTAAGACTATCCCTACTATAATGGAGTAGGTAGTCCTTACTTTGGATGTTAAGGGACATGTGAGGGACAATTGGATTTTTGAAGGCCATTGTGGGGTGTAATAAGCAAACTGGAGGGACTATCATCATTTTTCGAAAGGGACTCGATTCGTAAAGGCAACCATAAGGGACTTTGATGATTTTCTTTTTGAGGGACTTGCTTTATACACCCCACTTAACCAATATTCATAGGCAACTTGAGGGATATCCTTAGGAAGTGAGACGGCGATTAAAATCGACTTACGTGTGTGAAGTGTTTATTTTAATTATCTTATATTAGAATGATCTAATTTATTTTTTTTAAATATCATACATATTAGCACTCCCTAATTACTAACCATAATGATAATAATAATTAAATAATTACAATTTACATCCAAGAGGCAATTACAAAATTATAATAAATAAAAAAATAACAAATAAGCAAATAAAATATTGGGGTTAGTAAATAATAAGAAAAATTAAATAAGGTTAGTAGAAATATAAAGTTAGTGAAAATAATTAGTTGAAACAATAATAATTAGAAAAATAGACAAAGTTAGAAAAATAATAAGATAGAAATTTCAAAATAATAATAAGCAACAAAATATGATTAGCAATAATAATTAATTAATAACGTGATTAAACATAAAATTTGATTTTTATTTAGAAACATAAATGATTAAATAATTACTATAATATAAAGTTCTAAATATAACATAATTATAAATTTCTTAATCATTTACAAAATTTAATTATTTCTAATTATATATTAACAATTATTAAGAAAAATATTTATACATTATGATGAAAATAAATTTTAAATAATCAATAATCACATTCAAAAAATTTTACATTAAGTATTTATAAGGTTTAATTTTATTTACAAGAATTATAATAAATATATACATAGGATTATATAGAAGATTAAAATTAGGTTTTATTTTTTTTTAGAAAATAATTTTTAGGGTTTGTAAGAATTAGGGTTTATATATACAAAAATTTATCTTTAATAATCACATAACATTATTTTAATTAATATAAACTTATACCAATAAAATTTTTAAATAAAAAAAAACAAGAGTTTTATATTTTTTTTTTTTAAATTTTATAATATTTTCACAAAAACAGTTTTTATATTATAGAATAAAATAGTTAAAAAAAACAATTCAAAATAATAAGAAAAAATTTGTTTAAAAAAAAGAAAAAGAAGGGGTTGGGCCGGTGGTTGTATTAGCCCGACCCAACGTGCACACATCAACAAACACCCAATCCCGTCCTAGGGTTTCACAACTTCAGCTGCGCCGTTTTTCTTTCCCTTGTAGTTCCGTCTTCTCCGACGTTCACCTATGACCTTTTCCTCGTCATCTCTGTGTTAAAGAAACCTGAAATTGAATGAAACAATGTTAGGAACAAAAAATATCTGGTGTTCCTCGCTTACATCTCCTTGACGACACGCCGATGATGAAGCAACACGATCTGGAGATTGATTGCCCGTCACCAGACGGAGGCGGTCTTTTCGGCGATGGAATTGCTTTCCTGAGGCTTCGTCAGTCGGGTTAACGCTTTACTTGCTCAAGAAACGGCGCCGGTAGTTATGGACCTTTAGGGTTTCGTTCGTATTCCTTCGTGGCCGTCTTATTCTCTCTTTCGTCCCCCGTGTTCTCCCTCTAGGGTTTTTTTGCTCAGTGATTTTTCGGCCTCCCCCTCAGGTGATGTCGTTCTCTTTATATATCTCTTTCTGATTTTCGAATGGGCCTTTGTGCTTACGTTTTATTTGATCCACATTCGAAATTTTGCTTTCCAATCTGACTTGATTTGATTCGCTTTTACGATGATTGGATTTGATTGTGCTTCTATCTGATATGCTTTGACATTAATCTGGATATGGTGAATGTTATCTTTCCTTTTCTGATACTGATTGGATTTTGTTTTATGATGGTTTACTGATTCGATTTGGGATACACCTTTTGATATCTTCTGGATTTTTGCATGTGTGGTTTTGACCAAACCGGTTCATGGTGCGGATATCCTTGAGCCTTGCTCGTATTCAATTCATTTTGGGTCCAACCAAACTTGCTTCGGTCTTGGATACAGTTTGTGAATTGATATGGCTTTGTTGACTTTGTCTGCTTTTTCTTTGAACTGATACGCTTGTTCACTTGGATTTGTGAACTGATGGACTAACTGAATCATGTTTCAGTTCAACTTTCTGGTTTTCCTGATACAAATTCACTGACTCTTTTTTTCTTCTTTCAGAGGGCAACTGATGGTGTGGTTACTGACGGATCAATGCTACCGAGAATGGTCATATGGTGATGATGACCATTGGTCTGAACCTTTGAGGGATGCTATTGCCATTTGGTTTTGGTTGCGTTGCCTTAGCGATGATGACCTTTGGGTCTGAGCTGATATTTTGAGTTGATAGCTTGCACGAAATTACCAATGCTTGTAGTTAGACGTTCGGTAGGGAGTTGGTAACGGCTTCGGCCGTGGCTCTCCCAGCCACTCGAATTCTCACGCCCAATGATGGTTAAACTGAGGGCTGAATCCATGTTGATTCCTTTACTGCTGTGGCTTTTAGTGAATTGTTTATGATGAACTGATTTGTCTTTTTTTTGATATAGATTCACTGGGATTAAACTCTCTGATACGCGGCGGACTTTCTGCTACCCGCTGTTGGCTTGTTTTGTTGTTTGTCGAACATGAAACTTAATGAGTTTATATGATGCTCATGAAACCTTTTTTGAGGCAGCTTCGACTGTCTTTGACATCTCGATTCTTCTTTGTCTGAACTGAAATTCATTTCTCTTTTTTCCTGAATTGATAGGTGGTTGCGAATTTGGGCTATGATGTTCATCACTAAGCCTTAGGCTTTGCATTTTGATTTTCCAATGTGACCTGGCACGAACTGAGTTGGGCATTTCCTGCTGTGGTTTGTGAATTATTGGACTTGGTCCTTCTTTTGATGCAGCTGCGGTTTGATTCTAATAATCCAGCATAGTTTACATTGCTGAATTGGTTCTTTGAATTGGCCGTATGCTTTTCGATTTTGCTGAGTATTTCTTCTGTGGTAAGAACTAGACTTGTTTCCGGGACCGTTCTGTTGTTCTGTGGTTGTGAATAATGATTTGTATGTAATTTTTAGACAGCCTTTGAAATTGATTCCTTTGATGTACTTACCATCCTATTTTTCGAGCTGGTTCAGCGGCTTGTGAATTGAAATTTCGTTCAATTTGAGCATCCTGTGAATTGTTTTATGCAATTTAGGTGCAACTTACGAACTGTTTTGGTGTTGAGTTCTGTTATGAACTTTTGTACTGATGCTGTTTTGGTGAATTTCAGGTGTTGACAAACTTTGAACACAAAGTGGCTCATACCCGTCGGCATCCGGGTTTATGACCAAATTGATTGTGCTGCTTTACCCTTGTATCAGTTTGGAAACCAAATGGGATTTATTCGATGATGGCATAGACCCTTTTCAGTTAATCATTTATCGTCCCGAACTTCTTTTACTTCTTCATCTTTCTCGGTTGTCCCGTATGATAAGAACAGGGATCACCTGATCTGACGCCAATGGCGCGGATCGGTAACGGGAGTAGGATGCGGCTTCGGTTGTGCCACTCCCGACACTCGATGATGACAATTGTTCTGAGAGTGTCGAACAACTTCTAACATCTTCTGTACTGTCTGTTCTCTTTTGATGTGCAGGTTAGCTGAGGATTCATGGAGAAGCTTAAATACGAACATGAAGACCTTTAGATACTCTTAGGATTTAGGATAGATGCTTTAATGTAATCCCTTAGGATTTGAGAATTTTAATGTACTTCCTTGTAACAATACTTTGTAAAATATGAAGCAACATCCCCATTCTTGTATGATAGCATTATTTATGAGATAAAATTCTCAAAGTTTTGAATTTATTTATATTCTATTCTTAGTTAAAAAATATAAACAAATGTGAATAAATCCACAAGTATTTAATTCATTAACATAGGCATAAAACATAAACATTTCCAAGTGGTATTTGTGATCCTAATCTCATCATCCGATTAAAATGTTAACCAATTGTTTCATAACCAAACTCATATGGGCACCATGGTCACAACATTTTCAGCATCAACAGCAAAACTAATCGTAATTAAACTCCACTGACCAAATGCCAAATTTCAATATGATCAGAACTGGTGATTGATAAATGCCTCAAAACCATAACGCATCAAATGCCTCAGAATTTTAATAACAGCCCGTCTTCAAGGAATTGGTAGAATTTGTGTAAAATGACCAAAATACCCCTGGGACCAAATCTCTCTTTGATGTTGGCAAAAAATCATGAAGTTTGACTTTGGTTTGACCACAGTTGACCTCAGTTTGACTTTTTAACTGCGTTGACTGCTTTTGACTTATCTGATCATCTGACTGAGCAAACTTTTGAGAAAAGTCTTGAAACTTGACATGGGGGTTCTTATACACATATAAGATGTTATGAAGCTCACTCGAAGTCTTGGAAGTCCATTTAGCCTGATTAAAGTCAAAACCCTAGTTTTGGATGCACTGCTTAGGAGGTGCATTGTCTGAGGGAATTGTCAACTCTTCTGACCAATTGTGAACTTTGTGAACCTTGTGAATCTTCATAAGATATCTTGCGATACTCATGGGAGGTATTGTGAAGCTTGTGAACCTTGTGAGCATCATGAAGTGGCTTTGTAGACCTCATGACCCTTAGGAAAGCTTTGTAAACATTGTGAATCTTGTGAACCTTGTGAACCTTCATAAAGTAGCTTGTGGACTTTATGAACTTCATGAAAGGTTATGCAAGTTGTTGGAGAACTTGTGAACCTTGTGAACCTTCTTAGAACACAAAGTCTTGTATTGTGAGGGCAAATTTTGGGGTGCAACACCGTGCCTCTCCCCATTTCTGTACTCCCCATTTTACAACATAATCCCCCTGTTTCTTATATTTATATATATATATATATATATATATATATATATATATATATATATATATATATATATATATATATATATATATATATATATATATATATATATATATATATATATATATATATATATATATATATATATATATATATATATATATATATATATATATATATATATATATATATATATATATATATATATATATATATATATATATATATATATATATATATATATATAATTTATAATCCAATTTTTAGTAACTCTGTGAATACTTCTCTAATTAGTTATTTAAAGTTTATAATATATATATATATATATATATATATATATATATATATATATATATATATATATATATATATATATATATATATATATATATATATATTCTAATCATTTTTTTTAGAGTTTATACTTTTTCTAGTTAGCTTTCTATTTTATTAGAAATTGTTAAATAGTTTTTAGATTTAAACTAGTATTATCTAAGAGGGTTAATGTTTTTCTAAGATTATTTTTCTTTTAGAATTAATATCTTTCTTAGAACTCAAATTTTAGCATTTTTATTGTTGAGGATTTATTTCCTCATTTGGTTCGATGAGTGACCTCTATTGTTTTTCTGTCAAATTATTGATGAGAAACGATAGATTCGAGACCACTTTCTTTCTCCCTTCTATTTTCGATTTTATGTTGATTCTCTATTCATTTTTTATCATTTTTTGGTCGATGACGAGACTTCTGTAAGCCGTTATTAGTCAAATTATTGATGGATAATGTTGGATCCGATACCACCTCCTTTCTCTCCTTATTTCTTCTCCTTTTCGATTTTATTTTGACTTTATTTGATCGATGAAGTCTTGTATTTGTAAGCGTCAGATTTTCGAAGTTGATAACCTTCCCGATTTCAAATTTATGGAAGATGACCATTTGGGTCATTTTCTTTACTTTGGGGTCGCGATAGGCTACCTTCGATTAATCAACATTTTGTTTGTGATTAAGACGAGATCCCACTTCTTTTGGTCCGTGCGACACGATTCAATTGGAGAATGATCTTCAATATCATTTCTCTATCTTGTCCTTAGCACGAATATCAATTACGCGACCTCCTATAATTTGACTTCCCTCATAAGTCGAGCTACGACGGTTTAGCGTCACATTGGTCCTGATTTGATTTCAAAACATCATCACCGAGGATCAAAGAGGAGATTAGAAGCTTGGAAATGAAGCTTGCACACAATTTCAAGGGTCAACGGAACCACTCTGTTTGGTAACTTTCCTTACTTCAATCTTTTAATCAACCGCGATGAGTGTTGTGAGTCAAGCGTTAGATACGTAGGAAATGATGAGTGGGGAGCCTCTTCTCTCTTGTCTAGAGTGTTTAGTGTATGCCCTTTGGGCGATACGCGACGCATTTGCTCCTACGTCTTAGGATTTAGCGTGTGCATCCCGATTCAACTCGTTCTCATCTAGGTTCCTTTTCTCTTGCATCCTTGCGATTGTGACCCTTTTCTATCGCATCCTTGCGATCGAGATCCATTTTCTCTCGCCTCCGTGCGATCGAGATCCCTTTCTCTCACACCCGTGCGATCGAGACCCCCTTTCTTTCGTATCCTTGCGATCGAGACCTCGTTTTCTCTCGCCTCCGTGCGATTGAGACTCCTTTTCTCTCGCCCCCGCGCGATGGAGAACACCCTATTTTTTCCCGTAGTTGGCCTGAACTACGTTTTGCTCTGATTTCTCATACCATATGAGAATCAATAGGCACGAGACGACGATGTCTTGCCAAGCACTCGCCCTTTTCCACCCTTTTATCCGAGAGTACCTTACTTTTCCGTTCTATCGCAAACAGGCATCGTCCCTAACTACTGGAGTGGAGATTTAACGTCACTCATCAAAGCACCTTTGACCCGTAGTTAGCCGAACTACAACTGCTCTGATTTCTCATATCTGTTGAGAATACGTAGGCATAGGATTGCGATAATCCTAGTGAGCACTTTTCTTTCTTTCTCACCCTTTAGTCAACCATACCTTTTAACCCAGAACATGCTACGTCCGTTGTACCGCAAACAGGTAACGCCTAAGTCTCCAATGGTCGAGCAGTAATACACCTAACTGCTAGAATGCATACGCTAGTATCGTCTACCCGAACCTTTTCTCTCACCCCCGTGTGGTCGAGAACACCCCATTTTCCCGTAGTTAGCCGAACTACGGCTGCTCTGATCTCTCATATCTATTGAGAGTACATAGGCATAGGATTGCGATAATCCTAGCAAGCACTTTTCTTTTTCCCCCCTTTAGGCTTCCATACCTTTCAACCCAAGGACATGCTACGTCCGTTCTACCGCAAACAGGTAACGCCTAACTCTCCAATGGTCGAGCAACAATACACCTAACTGCTAGAATGCGTACGCTAGTATCGTCTACCTGAACCTTTTCTCTCACCCCCGTGTGATCGAGAACACACCCTGTTTTCCCGTAGTTAGCCTGAACTATGTTTTCCTCTGATTCCTCATACTAGATGAGAATATGTAGGCACAAGACGCGATGTCTTGGCAAGCAACCTCACCCGTAGTTTCCCGAACTACGTTGACTCTGACTTTCCCATTGCACGATGGAATACATAGGCATAGGGCGGCGATGTCCTATCGAGTCCGTTCTTTCCGTTCCCTCCCATTTAGCAGTAGCATTAGATAGTTTTTTTTCACCCATAGATTTAGACAACAAACGTGGATCCCGTTGAGTACAACGGATGTGAGGGGTGCGATGACCCGTCTTTTCCCTTTTTCGTAGGTTTTCTCTGGTTGTTTCCTTTCCCTCTCTTTGGGATAAATAACGAACGGTGGCGACTCTTCTATCTTTGCCGACCCCCTTTTTCACAGTGATGTGACACCCATTATGGGTAATTTTGTGGGTACCCACTGGAGATGAGTCAAATTGTCATCCCTAGTGGCAATAGTATTTTAAGGCACTAAAGTGTGATGTTTTTGTTCTCAATTTTCGAGGATTTTCACCAATGATCTGGCCCAAGTTATGGAAGAACTATTATTGGTTTCATGACCTTAAGGCGCCGATAATCTTCAAGTGTTCAACAACATTTTGAACCAAAAGAGGCTCTGGTGGCTGGAGACAAACACTTAGAGATGATTCCAAGTTGTAGACTCTTTATTTGTAGACATAAGGATTGTAAGGTGTTCTTAAAAGCTTTGGTAGTTGATAATTATAAAAAGCATCATAAATACATCATGGATAAAAATGATAACACGACCAACCCTTCCTTTTCTTTGTCGAGCAACAACTTTTGAGATCCAGGATGGAATCAAATAAGGAGTTTTATTCAATGCATCACATGATGTATCTTTTTCTTTTCAAAAATTGATCTATAATGTACCGTATATGAATTTTTCATTGAAGCCTGAGATTGGATTGACACCCTAAAATTTATGACACGCTGACCCAAGACAGCTTCCTCTATCAATTTTCCTTCGACTGTGTTGACCAAAGGCCTAAGCGTAGATTCCAGAATATCCCGACACCAGCTCAAGCATAACAACTATTTACTTTGCATAAGATCTCATGAGTTCTTCGTTGTTCTGTTCATGTTGTGACAAGAATAACTTGTGTTTCTCGCATGTAATAAATCCTTGCGTAATGTGAACTTTTGCATCTTGTATGATTTGGATATGATCTTGGCACATATTTTGTAAAGCATATTCAAATACTTTTAAAAAATATTATAATTAATTTCAATAATGACTTGAATGTGAGTTTTTGAAGTTAGCTTGTACGCCCACATAACTTGTGGCTTGTACCTTTGCTTCTAAGAAATCCATGAACTCCCTAATATTTTAATCAACTCTTGATGAATCAAAGAAAAAATCTTCGAACCAATCTTGAATACAATGAACCTTTTGTCTTATATCTTGTATTTTAATCCGCAAAGACATCTTGACTTGATGCCTTAAAGAATTCTTGAAGCTGAATTAGGAAAGAAACCCTAACATGAAAACCTTGGCATTCCCGATCTTCAATTGACCATGCTCAACACCAATGGAAGGAAAACCTAATTCTCCCTGGGGTATACACTGAAACTTATGAGAAATCTTGAGGAAAATGACTAGTAGAAAACCCTAGGACCCTTTGAATCAAAATCCATTGGTCACGTCTTGAAGTACTTGACTGAGAGAAAGAGTACCATCTCCACTTGAAATTGATGCACCTGCACAAGCTTGTTAGTATGCATGCAAAATCCTATGACCTAATTCTTAGAAGATAATGGCCAAAGGCCATATGATCTTGCCGAGATAAATTTGAGAAAGGCAGAACAAATTTGGGGTATGACAGATGCTCATATCTAGTTGCCTTGAACCCGAGAAAATGAGCTACTTCATGGAGTTCGTTCTCTGGGTAGAAGTAAATTAGATACAAGAAGACTCTAAATTTTTTTCAGAAAAAAGAAAATAGGATACCACATCAATGTTGGCCTTCGAGTGGACACTGAACAAACTCGCAATGACAAAATTAATGACACTAAAAGGGTGATAGTAAACTCAAAACTACAAAGACCGCTGACACCAAAAGGATATCAGTAAGATTAACCAAGCGAGCTATCACCAAAAGGATGATACTAGGTTCACAATGACTTCAAAAATTGCCAACACCAAAAGGATGACTATTATTAAACTTTAACGATTGTCATCAGCAAAAGAATGATGACTAGGCATCAAAACTAAGGTCAACATCACCCAAAAAGGATAATAGTAAAACCCACGACTCACAGATTGCTATTACCAAAAGGATAACAACCATCACCAAAAGGATGATGAATAATTAAAAAAATACAAAGATCACCACCATCAAAAGGATGATAGTTATCACATTGAAACTTGTCATTACCAAAAGGGTAACACTAAGATCAATACACAAGGTTCATTACCACCAAAAGGATGATAATGAACTCAATCGTCTTCAAATATCACCAACACCAAAAGGTTGAAGACTAAACTAGAATGAAAAATATCGCCATCATCAAAAGGATGATGGTTAGATCACAATGACACTTGCCAGCGTCAAAAGGATGACAGTAAAATCATAACACAAAGCTTGCTATCACCAAAAGGGTGATAGTAAGGACACAATTTTAATGACTCCTTCACCAAAAGGGTGAAAGTAATGTCAACAAAACTTGGTATCACTAAAAGGATGATAACAAACACACACTAGATTCAGAGGTTGTCATTACCAAAAGGATGATGAACAAACCAAAGCTCCAAGGATCACTGACACCAAAAGGATGACGGTAAGATCAAAATAACATAATTTTCTATCAACAAAAGAATGATAGTAAATACACAACTATAATGATCACCAATATCAAAAGGATGAAGGCAACAACATAATTTTCTATCACCAAAATGATGATAGTAAATTCCCAACTTCAAAGATCACCGATATCAAAAGGATGAGGGTAATAACACAATTTGCTATCACCAAAAGGATGATAGTAAAATCCAAACCTTAAAGATCACCGACATCAAAAGTATGACAATTCTATCACCAAAAGAATAATAGTAAACATACATCACTCACTATCACCAAAAGGATGATAGTAAGTTCCTAATCTTAAAAAATTACCAACACAAAAAAGATGAAGGTAACAACACAAGTTGCTATCACCAAAAGGATGATAGTAATGACACAATTTTCTATCACCAAAAGGATGATAGTAAAGATACAATTTGCTATCACCAAAAGGATGATAGTAAATTACTAACTTTAATGATTACTGACATCAAAAGGATGAAAATAATATCACAGTTCGCTATCACCAAAAGGATGATAGTAAACTTCCCAACACCAAAAGGATGAAGGTAAGAATATTAAACAGCTAAAATGGTTACCACCAAAAGGATGATAATAGACACACGACTCAAATGATCACCATCACAAAAAGGATGAAGGTAAAACAAAAACAACAAAGCTTGCTATCACCACAAGGGTGATAATAGGCACATAATTTCCATGACCACCCTCACCAAAAGGATGAAAGTAAGGTAAAAAAAGTTTGGTATCACCAAAAGGATGACAGAAAAGACATACTTTAATGCTCATTATCACCAAAATGATGAAAGTGAAATCAAAACCACAAATCTTGCTATCACCAAAAGGATGGTAGGAATACTGGATTGGGGAGGTCAACAAAAGGTTGAAGAAAGAAAATTCATAAAACTATCATTATCAACAAAAGGTTGCAAGGAATAAACTCACTGGGGAACACCCAATAAGTAAGGTAGGAATTATTTAAAGAGATACCACATGAATGGTTTGATGATAATAACTTCATTAACAAAAGGTTGAAGGAAAAAACTCAATGGGGAACTCCTGCTGAACAGCGCCTAGTAAGAACTCTGCTTGGAGAAATACCAATGAATGATTCGGTCTTAAGAAAACAACTTCATCAACAAAAAGTTGAAGAGAACAACTCTATGGGGAACACCCTTTGGTTTAGCTGAGGACCAGCCTCAAATCTCATGATTGATCCTGGATCCTGACTTATGCATGTTTGAAAAACGGTACTCCACATTGGATGGAAATACGATGGAAATAGGTATGCAAATGCTGGAGATGTATATGAATTCTGGTCATGTATGCAATGATACTTATGATGCTTGAATGCAGACAGATGATCAGATAGATTGAGGTTGACTCCCTGACACTCAATCTGATGATGACATGACCACAAGATGGATCCGAATGCTTTTGGTGCCCAAAGTTTGATCATTTATTGATAGGCTGCATGTTCATTCCTGAGATAACCACAACTTCTTTTCCTGAGGGTAGCAACATAATCAACGCCTGAAGATTGTGCTTTTACCTTGAACTCAATGGTTGCTAGTGTCTGGTAAAGATTTGATTGTTCAACTTGAAAGTACAAGGAGGACCTGCCTTTTTATAATTTGCTTTGCCCTAGTCTGTTGGGTTCATGAAAGAATTTTGCTGAGAAACTCTAAGAGTTATCATGACATGATTTGCCTAGTGTCTGGATATGGTATGAGTATTGTTTCGGGTCAATACCAACTAATGTTCTAGTTCCTCTTTGATTTCCCCTTGTTGGAAACTTTTTGATGTCAAGTATTGATTTACAGTTAAAATTTTCATTCAAAAATGGTAATCTTAATGCACATTTATGCAAGTTTTGAAAAAAATCATGTATGATATGAAAGTGTGTGGCGAATAGATTATTAGTCCAAATGCAGTGCTGATTAAGATAGTGCATGAAAGATACATCAAAAATATGACAACAAAATAGAGGATTAGCAAATCTTCAGAAGTCAGTTTACGTAACCTTGTTGTAGTATGCTTTCAGAATAAATCTTGCCTTAATTTGGTCTTTTGAGGGTTGTAACGCGGTCTGGTTCACGGTTCTTAAAATAAAGGATATAAGACTCGAAATTTGATTTGTACCCACCTCTTCTTCGTGATGATCTCCAGTCCTACATTCAATTAATTCTACACACATTCATCTTCCAAAGGGATTTGACAATGTAAGAGTGAAAGTGATGATTCAAGATTCTCTTGAAATGGCAGTCACCTTATTTGGTTTGTCAGTAACCATTTTGATTTTGGATATTATGGTCACTGAATCTTATTTTGTTTTCTACTGAGGATTCACATGACCTATTTGATTTTTATTTTTTGCCTGGACTGCTTCTTGAAGCTTAGTCCACTGGGATTACCCTAATTTTGCCCAAGTCTCCGTTTTAGGTGTTCAACTTAGCAAGTTTTTTCCTTTTTTGATTTTCAATTTTATTTTACTGAAGGATTGTGTCTGCTAAGTCATTGGTCATTCAAGAAAGAATATCAGGTGGTTGATCTCTAGATGGGATGTATTCATCCTATAACTCAAATGTGCGGTTAGATTAACTGAACACTATCCTGCCTCAGGTTAAGTGTAATGTTTTATAGATCCGAAAGAAGCTCCTACTTATAGGCTCGAAGTGGTTAACTAGGGACTAACTCCTTATCTCTCTAGTGTTTAGGGATTTGAAACAATGCATGTACATTATGAGCAATATCTTATCCGAAAGCATACCACAACAATTATGGGTATTTGGTTTTCATCACCCTTCCTCTAATCTTTGTTAAAACAACGGTTTGATAAAGAAAGTGAAGTGGGGTAAAATATTTTGTTTTTGTATTTTGTGATAATATGAATAAAAGATGAGTGAATATGAAAAGATTAATTCAAAACATGCATAATCATCTCATTAATAAAACCAAATACAAATAACAATGTTTAAAGCAAACAAGTACTTAGACAAACAATAACAAAATACAAGAATACGATGAAACATGGCATAATGATTGCCTTTATTTGAGGACTTGAACTCTTCATGAATGACTTGCCACTTAGCTTCTACTTGTCTCCGACACCCCCTTAAATAGTACTCACTGACGTCTAAAATGCAGTGGCATGGGGTTTGTTACAACATTTGGATTGTTTGATGTGAATGTGAGCTCCTTTGAGTCAATCAATTCTTGAACTTTGTGCTTGAAAGCTTTGCAATTCTCAATTGTGTGACCTAGGGCACCCTTATGGCATTCACAATGAGTGTTGGCATCATATTCTGAAGGGATAATAGTTGGTGGTGGTAGATCTCTCAGGGTAATTGATCCATCCTTTAGCAGATAAGGGAGGATTTGGCTATATGGTACAAGCAAAGGATCAAAGTGTCTCTCTGGCCTCTTCATCCTTTGTTGGTTAGGCTGACGTTGTTGTGAAGCACGTTGCTGTTGATTCAGGTGTTGGTGTTGATACCCTTGTTGCAGATATGTCGGTTGTTATTGGTAAGCCGGATGCTGGTATGGAATAGGTACAACGACAACAACTTGATGATAGGGATTTTGTTGTTGAGGTATCTGAGTAGGAATTGAAGTCGAAGCAGTTTGTTGATAAGGCACTGGAGCATATTATGCAGCTGCAACATATGGGTATTGTAAGTAGGGTATTGGAGTAGGCGCTCTCTTATGTGTTTTTCCCCCACGAGAAGATACAACATTTGTTCCACCCTCTTTTTTCTTATACCCATTAAAAGGCTTCTTGGTTTCAGCCTAGCTACTAGAACCTCCCTGAATCTTTCCACTTTCCAAACCTTCTTCAATTCTTTACCAACAATTACCATGTTTGAGAATCCTGAAGATACACTGTTGATCAACTTTTCATAGTATTGCCCTTGCAAGATACCCATGAAAATATCGATTAATTCAAGGTCGACCAGCGGTGGATGCACTCTTGCAGCTAACTCCCTCCAACACTCTGCATACTTTTTAAAGGATTCGTTATCCTTTTGAGCCATACTCTGGAGTTGAGTGCAGTTTGGAGCTAGGGCAGTGTTGTATTTGTATTGCTTAACAAAAGCTTCAGCCAACTTAGCCTAAGTACGTACACTATTGCATTCTAGTTGCATGTACCATTCTAGCGACGCTCCAGACATACTGTCTTGGAAGCAATGGATCATCAACTTGGCATCCCTGACATAAGCATACATTTTTTGATAGTACATATTTATATGAATGTTAGGACAGCTGAGGCCCTTATAGTTTTTGAATTCTGGCACCTTGAATTTATAGGGGGTCACAACATCTGGCACTAGACACATCTCCAATGCATTCAAATAGGTTGGGTTATGCCCTTCCATGATTCATAGATTTTCAGTTAAAGCACGACACATCTTAATGGCTTTAGTCTATCATGTAGTAATAATAGATATCGATCCCACAGGGACTCGTAATCAATCTAGTGTTATCGGGTGTTACGGTGTTTGTTGCACCCTAAAATTTGACCAACCGGTTCCCATATTTGGTTTATGGTTCGACGCATTTCGCATTCGCATTCGCATACCGCATACAGTGCATTTTCTCATTCATATTGGTTTTATCGGGATTACAGCCCTGTTTTCACAGTTCGGGTATTTCAGACCGGTTCGGATAATCAGAGGTCATTTTTGAGAAGTCACGCGCTTCCTGGGCGTTTTCAGCTTACGTAGTGATTTTGGAGGTTCTTGGTGTCTGGGTTTACTGCTTGCTTCGATCTGGTCTCGCGTTCTCTTTTATGTTGGTTGTTTGCCTTTATTTGCATTTTTAGGATTTAATAGCCTTTTATAGATATTAAATAGGTTTTATGGGTTTTTTCTAGAATTTAAATAAATGATTCCTAGAATTTTTTTGAGATAATAGATTTTTTTATGGATTTAATTGATTTTTCTAGATATTAGATTTTTTTTAATAGATATTAAATGTTTTTTAAATAGTTTAGTTAATTTCTTTTTTTAGGAATTTCTTTAATCATTTTTAGATAATAGGTTTTAATAAAATTCTTGTTTTTAGATATTAAGTAGAATTTTTAAAATGATTTTTAGTAGGATATTTCTTTTAATAGGTATTTTTTTATAAATAGAATTAATAGATTTTTCTTTCTATTGTTTTTATTTGTTTAGAAATCAATTGAGTTTAATAGGTTTAATCTTCTTTTTTAGATTTAATATAGATTTAGGATTTAATTAGATTGATTTTAATCAGTTTTTAGATGTTAATTAGGAGTTCATTAGCCTTAAGTAGGTTTAGAATAGTCTTAATTGTAATTAGGCTTTAACTGCAGTTGTTAATTTTTGTTTAGTATTAATAGGATTTAATTAGAGTCTAATTCAGTATTAATTCATGTTTAAATCCATTAATCAGTCCGTTAGTTGTTATTGGGCCAATATCCAAAAAGCCCAGTCCGAATCTCGCCACGTGTCTGTCTATAAAAGGGCCACGCGTGTGCTTTTCAGGGGGTCCACCATTTCATTCCATGTTTCACACTCACACAGAGCCACGTCTTCTCTCTCTTTTCTC
Organism: Lathyrus sativus; assembly: GCA_963859935.3. Lineage (NCBI taxonomy): Eukaryota > Viridiplantae > Streptophyta > Magnoliopsida > Fabales > Fabaceae > Lathyrus > Lathyrus sativus. Next base: position 540,733,007 of record OZ012739.1, on the reverse strand, counting down.
AGAATGCTGCCAACTCGCCACTCCCCCCCCCCCCCCCCCACGTGGCTCTCCCTCTCTCTTCCACCTCCATCACCACTTGGCACTCCCTCCCTGAGTCCCTCTAGCCATGTGTTTGTTTCCCACCTTCCCTCTGCATGCAGCGACGACACCTAACCCTCGCCGGAGACATCGCCGGTCGGCCATGCAAACACACTGATGACATCACCAGAGAAATTCAGCGGCGGCGCACACGGCCAAATACTCGCCGGAAAAACTGCATTTCGTCCTCTTCAATCAACTTCACCGGCAAGCTAACCATAAATGTCATCGGACCACCGCAACAACCCCTCTAACGGTCACCGGAAAACCAACATTACCGGAAAACTCCTCCGTTCTTCATCTTTCCCCCAGTTTTTCACAAATTTTCATCAGAATCATCAACAGCATTCAAGATGCGCCAACAATTTTTTCCAGAATCTTTCAACCTTCATCATCAGGATTCATCATCTTCAAAGATCTTTGAGGATTTCATCCAATTCTTCAGACCTTCAACCTCAAGAACATTCAATCGCCTTCACCCAGACTCATCCAGAAACTGATGAAGATCCTTCAACCTTCATCCTCGTTCTTCATACTTTCTCCAGGAGATCCAAGAACACCTTCGTCCAAATGTTCCTCAGATCTTCAACTACCAATTGTTCGTCAAAGTTTTCTTCAAGATCTTCGAAGATCTTCATCGATTCATCACTCCGTAAGAACACATCTTCATCAATCTCGTCATCGCTCATCCAAAACATCCAGATCATTCAAGCGTGTCCAGGATATTCAAGAACTCGTATGGTGTTAACCAGGTTTCGCCATCGATCTTCAAACCTCCACATGCAAACAACAACCAATTCCGATGTTCGTGTATAGCTTCAGATTCATCGTCAGACTCAGGATCTATCAAACTTCATCAACTCGTTTTGAAGGATTCGCAAGGTCGATGTTGAGGAGGCAGGATTGAGGTGGTGATCTGAGAGGAGAAAGAAGGTAGACGACGGTGAGGTGGCGGTCGGTTTGAGACTGAAGTTAGAGATTGAGTTTGGTTTCAGAGAGAGGATGGAGAGAAGGTTCAGTAGCGGCGCAGCTAGGGTTAGATGAACAGTAGTCTTTGGAAAAGAGGAGGAGAGGAGTTTCGTTTAGGGTTTGTGATACGTGGCGGTTTGGTGGACTGGGCTCAAAGGCCCAGTTGTGGTTTTTTGGCACATCCCCGGTTTATTTTCTCCCCCTCCCCGTGTTTGTTTTTCTTTTTTTTGTGTGTAGCTGGGCTGGGCCTGGTAGTTTGTTGATATCCCCTGTTTTACTCTTACATCCCCCTCCCCGTGTGTGTGCTTTATGTGGTGGGTTGGGCCCTGGTTCTTTTTACTAATTACATATCCCCCTGTAATGCACCCCCTGCTGCATGTTATTTTCTTTTATATTTTCCTTCTTGGAAATATTAAAAGCACATTATAGGGTATTATGGATTTAATATAGTTTTTCTATTTTCTTTATAGAATATATAGCTATTATCATAGATTTTTAAACATAGAATAATATAGGATTTTATTTTTCTATACGCATTTTCTTTAATATTTCTTAGAATATTTTCTAGTTGGAATTTAATTGCCGTATTTTAGGAGTAGCGTATTATTTCCGTTTTGCTATTGGATTTTGTCTCCTATTTTCGTTTTCATCTGACTTTATTCTCGATTTTATTTCTGGCTGGCCGTGTGACACGATTCAATTGGAGAATGATTTTCGATATCATTTCTCCATCTTGTTTTTGACACGGATATCAATATGCTACCTCTTAGAGTTCGATTTCTCGTATAAGTCAAACCATGACGGTCTAAGCGTCACATTGTTGTGGTTCGAGCGTCATCATCAAGATCCAGAGAGGAGAAGATTGGAATGGAGCTTGTGCGTACGTCAGGAGCCCCGGAGCTGCTTCGTTCATCATCATTGTCGCATTCAAATCTTCAAGCAACCAGCGAGTGTTGTGGGCTGCATCATCGGATACAAAGGAATTGCCAACTGAGGAGTTTCTTCTTAGGTTCTTGCATGCGTGTCCCGAGTTCCTTCCCGTTTAGGCGTAGGCCTGCTTCCTCTTTGTTCTCGCCCCGCGCGAGCGAATCCCTGTTTCTTTCTCTTGCTCCCATGCAATTGAGATTCGTTTTCTAGTCGAACTACGTTAGCTCTGATCTCTTGTGCCCGACGAGAGTACGTAGGCATAGGATGCTGTATCCTAGCGAGCTCCCGTTCTCCCGTTTTCCCTTATCCCTTTTTCCCTTTTTCCAGGTTTTAGCTGTAGTAGGCTGAACTACAGCTGCTCTGATTTCTCATATCTAATGAGAATATGTAGGCATAGGATGCGATATCCTAGCGAGCACACTAACAACTAACCTATCTGTTCTCTCGCTGCTGTGCGATCGAGACTTTCTCGCTGACGACTGATTGTTTCCCTTTCTCTTGCCCTTGCGCATTTGAGACCAGACCATAGTTTAAGTTCTCGTAGGTTCCTGTACCTCTCAAAACAACTTAATCTCTCACTCCTGTGTGAGAACGCCCTGTCTAGCAGTAGTTAGCCTGAACTACGTAAGCTCTGATCTTCCATGCTGTGTGGACGTATGTAGGCACAAGATGCGAAGTCTTGGCGAGCCAATTCCCTGTAGTTTTCCGAACTACGATGACTCTGACTTTCTCTAATGAGAATACGTAGGCATAGAGTGCGATGCTCTATCGAGTCACTTTCTTCCCGTTTAGATTTAGCAGTCGTAGATAGATTGTTTTGCATCCTTTAGACAAACCAAGCAAGCGTGGATCCCGTCGAGTACGACGGACGTGAGGGGTGCTAATACCTTCCCCTTGCGTAACCGAATCCCGAATCCAGGATTTGGTTGCGATGACCATTCCTTTCCCGTCTTTGCGGTAGGTTTACTTCGAGCGTTTCCTTTCCCTCCGTTGGGATAAATAACGCACGGTGGCGACTCTTCTGTTCAGCCGGCACCGATTTTCGCAGTAGCGACAGTGTTTAGCTAGGTCGGTTTGGTTTCAAGTTGAATAATGGCAGAATAAATGCGTAAACTAAAGGGAACTAAGGTTTTACTTAAGATATGAATTTATGAATCGATATGCAATAATTTTGTTCTTCGGGGATTTGACAACTTATTGGCGTATTAAATGTTTTCAAAGTTAGTTTAAGAAGAAAATAGTGATTTAAAGACTTTTGTCTCACGATGGTTGTTGACGCTAGTCGCAACTCTAAGGCGGAACGTATGCTTTCGCTATCCTGTTCGGGGTTAAAGTTACCTTTTGAAAATCTCTAAGTTCTAATCCTTTTTAAAGCGCTTTCGCTGTTTTTAAATCGAATGCCTAGTTTTTACTATCTGGTCTTACCTCAGCTGTCGCTTGTTGGTTCGTACCTTAATATGGTTTCCCACTGTCGTGGCAAAACCACCGTAAATAGCTTCTCACTGTCGTGACAAAGATTTATTTAGAATTTTTGATTAAAAACTAAAACCATAACTGAGTTTTTGAAAAGAGAAAAACTACGCCAATTATTATCAAATTCCGTCTGAATTATTATTACATATCGATTACAGTAGTTTAGCTAGACATGGAAATAGAAATGGTAATACATAAATAAAAACAGCGATTAATAACATGCATCATAATGAAAAATGAAATTACGATTAAAATTTAGAACCTGTAAAATATTCCAATTGGCCTTTGGGCAGATCCTCCACAAATGTTGGCAGGATTCTGGTCTTGGTGCCAATTGATCGTACAATGAATATAGAAATTACAATAATATCAAAGAATGCAAAGAAGGAAAAGAGAAACAAATAAGAATAGAATAATGGAAAGGTTGCTCTGAAGACGAATTGGCAGCACTTCGTTGTCTTGAATTCGGCTCCCTCTTTCAGGTCCCAACCTCTTCCTTTTATAGAGGGAGAGTATCTAACGGTTATTCCCTCAGGAAGTGGGTTTGAGGCAGAAAAAATAGGAGTTAATGGCCACACTTTTGGTCTTTGAGGGGAGAAATTGCACGTGACTTCATTCTGCCACGTTCTGGCTGCATGACGGTCGTCATGGCTGTGTGACGGTCGTCACACGCATGACGGTCGTAACAGCTGTGTGACGGTCGTCATATCAGTCTGGCTCGTTTCTGCTGGTTTTTACTTGGTTTTTCATCCATTTTCCACTTGTTTTTGCTCCTTTTCTTCATATTGCTTTGCTTGGACATGTTCTTCGAATACCTGCATAATACTTAGACAAATAGCATGGAGTGCCCCGAATTCGGAGTGAAACCGGTCAAACATTAGTTAAAACACACGTCATTTTATAGATATATTTTCGCGTTATCAAACTCCCCTAAACTTGAATCCTTACTTGTCCTCAAGTAAAAGTTAGAAAAATGTGGCAAACACACGGCACGCTCCTCCCTTCCGAGAGGTTTTTCTCAAATTACAAGTTAGGAAGTCCAAGACAAAAATCGAAACAACACACATACGGTGGTGACACTGAGTTGTAAGTCTTCGAAGGCCTCCTTTTTTATGCAAGCCAGTTCCAATCATGCTACTGCAGCTTGGCGTCAAGTCCTTTGCAACAACTTTTACCCGGTTTGTTCTTGCACATAAGCTTATGCTATTGATTTCAAAATACTTTCTGTATCGTTGGGCTAAATGCTCGGGTGAGGAGCACCTAACTTAGAAGGGACATGTCTCTATACTCGGGCTATATGGCTTTTCTTCTTCATGATTTTTTTCATTTTGATTTAGAGATCACACACACTTATTTGCATCGGTTTCATCGCTTAGAAGCATTTAGGATGGTGTTGACTGCTTGTATAAACTACTGGGGGCTACGTTTGAGTAGGAGCTTGAAACTTTGGCACGTGTAGGTAGTGAAACAGACTCGCATAAACTGGAGGTCTAAGGTGTCAGGACGATAATGGAGTTGTAAAAATTTTCTTCTCGGGATTTCCATACTTGATTGAACTTTTGGCGTGTCCTCGTGATGCTTAAAGATTTCTTTGTATAGTCATATGAAATGCGGGGAGTTCACGTAACGGAGATAAATATATATATAAGCGCTTATTTGCCGAAACTGAAAGTTAAAATTTCTTTAAATTCGAAAGAACAAGTACAATGGGAAATAACATGAGAAAGGGAAATGAAATGGGAAATAACGATCCGCTCCCACACTATCTCAATCAGTGTCCCCACTGATTTGAAGGAATGCGGAAAGGAGATTCAAAGGAAATACAGAAAAAACAACAAAAATGGCAAAAATGAAAAATGCTACTAATCCCGTCCTCGTCCTCTATCTCTGCCTCGACCTCTGGCTGGGGGATCACGGGCGGCGAGGTTCAGAGCCCCGGTGTGGAAGATGTAATCCTGGAGACCGTCGACTCGCACAGTGAGGTGCGCCATCTCGTCAGCCATGCCGGAATGGATGTCGTGCATCATCTGCAGAGACTGCTGGATTTGGCCGGTCTGCTCTCTCTGCCAAGCTTCAAATTCCGCAGCCCTGCGGTTCTGCTGCTCCATTATAAGCATCATCTGGTTCTGTTGCTCGATGCAGCGGAGGAGGGCTGCAGAGGTGTCATCAGTGGCAGGACGGGGGTGGCGGCGCGTGGAAGGGCCAGCGGCAGCAGCTGCGTGTGAAGGCTCAGGCTGGTCGGCTCTGTCGAACTCTCCCTGAACTTCGTCCCTGGGCTCTGCGATGTTGTCTTGTGTTGGGGCAGCAGGGGAAGCGGTGTCAAAGAGCCAGTTGGCTCTGTCCTCAGGATGCATCTGGGTAGTGCGGGAAGGCAGGATGATGCTCTGGATGGTACGGCTGCGCACTACAGAATGATAGTGGCCATCACGACGGGCCGTGATGAGGTGGGAGGCGCGACGGTGGTCGGTGTCTAGGAATACGGGAGGCATCTGGCGGAGTGTCTGGAGGCGGTCGCCAAGACCGAGGCCTATGGTAATGGATGTGACGATGCCACTGAAGTAAAAAGGTTTGGCGCCGCGGTTGCAGTTGGCCTGAATGTGAGCCAAGAGAAACGGGGCGGCGTTAACCGGCGCTGAAGCGAACACACAACTGAGGAAAAACAGCTCCTTCGAGTTGACCTTATGGTTACTGTCACGAGCGAATACGGTGTTGCTCAACACGCGGTGGAAGTAGCGGATAGCTGGGTTATGGATATGAGTGGCGTTCAGCGTGTCCCAGCTATCTGGAGTGGTTCCGGTCAGGCTGTTCCAGAGAGGGAAGGCCTCTTGGTAGAACTGGTCTGAGATGCGGCGGTGAGCATCGTCGCTATGGGTGAACTGCAGGATTACGGTGATGCGGTCCTGGGGGACCTGATATTTAGTGCCGAACATCCGGAAGCAGGCGGCATCGTGGAGTTGGTTGGCATCGCCGGATGATGTTGTGTAGGCGAAAGAACTGAGAAACTCCAGCGTGAGTTACTCGTAGGTGGGCTGGGGAGTGGTGCAGAGATGCTAGATGCCGGCTCTCTGCAACATCCAAGTGACGCCGTCGAGGATTTCGAGTTCCGTCAGAGAATTCAGATGAGCATACCGGGTCGGTTGTAGCGACCGTTGATGGAATGCGAGAAAGTTCGTCTGCTGCCGTTCACCGGCCTCTCCTTCGCGGAAGGTGATGTTGCTGAATTCGGGGTTAGCACCGGCCATTGTTGTGAGAGAAGTGCAGAGGATGGAGATTATGGGATTTCAGAGAATGGTGATGCGGCGGAGTGCAGTGGGTACTGTAGATTGGTGAATGGGAGGGTGAAAATGGTGGGTGTTTTATGGGGGATTCGGAGGGTTTGGATAGGGTTTGGAGAATTGGAGAGTGGGAAATTAGGGGAGAGGGAAAAGGAACGGCGCAACTCTGTTTAAAACAGAATTGGGGTTTTTCTGCACGACGACCGTCAGGGGTCTGTGACGGTCGTAACACGCGTGACGACCGTGGTGGAAGTGTGACGACCGTCACATTAGCAAAGTCTGCAGAATTGCAGATTTTTGCTTGTTGGGGGTTTTAACAGTGGAAACTATGGTAATATGACTTATAATGGAATAATGACAAACTAAAAATGAACAGGAGACATAAGTAATGGAAGTACTGAAATGAAAATAATATTAAATCGAAAAAAGAGCGTACGGTAGTACAATATCCAAAAGAGTAAACAGTTGTAAAATGAACTAATTGCGAATAATGTAAAATGCAGTAAACGTAAATTAAAGCAAAAACTAGAAGATCACTCCGTTGGTTTCTTCAAATTGTTGACCTGCTGAACAACGGTGTTAAATTGGTCGCTAACCAAGTCCATGAAGGTAACGAAATCCATATGAAGCTGCGTTAATTTATCTTTGACAGTGGTTACTTCCAACTTGAGGTTGTCTACAGTTTTCAGGACAGTGTCGAGCTTATCTGTGTTTTGTTCAGGCGTGGAGTCAGGAAAATTATGGTAGTTAGGAGGGGTCTCAGGATCGATCTCTACTTCGGACTCATAGTCTTGGTAGTACAAATAGTCATGCGCTTCGGAGACTTGATCACTATCATACATATAAGCCTGGGGTGTGGAGTGATGTGATGGAGGTCCCATAGGCTCATCCAATTCATAAAGCCAATTATCTTTGTTATGGATACTGGTTAGCTCATGGTTAGGCAATGTGAAAAGGTGGACAGGTTGGTCATCTATTAGGTATTCGTAGGCTCCTGGTCCTAAGGTACCTAGCATGCGTCTGTTGAAGCAGAATTGGATGTCCATTGCTCTGAGGTTGCCGAAACGGACGGCTTTGTTCAGGTAGTACCTCAGACCAATTTCATGGGCGATCATGGTGACTAGGCCTCCTATTAAAATGGGTGAGTGCGGGTCCTGATTGATGCGTGTAAATGCCCTCATCATAAAAGGGACAGCATTTACAGGGCGGCCTTGAGAAGCACAGAAAAGGATGAACAGTTCGTCCTTTGAGACTGTTGTGATGTTTTCTTCCTTACCAAAGAGGGTATGGGCTAATATCCTATGGAAATAGCGGAAGGATGGATTGTGTATCTCATGGTTATGCATGTCGTTCAGTTCTGGGTGATAGTTTCCGGTGATGGAACCCCAGAATTGGTCTAATTCGAGATCAAAATCCTCTTCAATGGCAGTAAACACGAATGGATTACTAGGGAAACCTAGGATGGTAGCTAACGTGGTACGGTTGTGTGTTTGGTCTATTCCAAACATTCTAAAGGTTATTAACTCTTTAGTGGATCCAAAGCCATATTCAGGTAAGTAACTTAGGGAGCTAAGGAATTCGAGTGTCAGTTCACGGAAGGTAGCAAATCGGGTTTTGAGAGCGGTTTTCTCCCAGCCTAATTGGTTAAATAGGTACTGAATGCTATCTTGAATTCCTAGCTTGTCCATGGTTGGTGTATCGTAGTACAAAGTCGAAGCAAAGTTTCTTTGAGTCAGTGCCTCGAATCTGGCCTGCTGAGCTCGTCCTCTAAACACAACAGTCGTAACGTCAATGTCGGCCATACTCGTTAGTCGGATAGAATGGAAGAAAAGTAGAATGACTTTTAAAATCCTGGAAAAAAATCACATTCACTCAGATCGTAATTTTAAGAAAAATAACAAAAGTGATAAAAGAGAAAAAATATAAAATAAATATAGATAATGGAAAATAAGATAATATAAATTTATAGAAATTATAAGTTAATAAAAAGAATAGTTTTAATAAATTTAGAAGGAAAATCAGGAAAACTTTGGGTTGCCTCCCAATCAGCACTGTCTTTAACGTCAGAAGCCTGACGATAGCTTGGAGATAAGCTAGTTGGGGATCTCGAGCAATTTCATATTGCTCACGTGGTCGTTGTTTTCACTTTGATTATAATGTTTCAAACGCTGTCCGTTTACTATAAACGGTGCGTTGATTCGATTTGTGACTTCAACAGCTCCACTCTTTAGGACTTTGGTGACCTCAAAAGGTCCAGACCACCTAGATTTTAGTTTTCCAGGGAATAGTTTCAATCTGGAGTTGAATAGGAGCACGATGTCTCCCACTCTAAACTGCTTCCGGATTGAATGTTTGTCATGCCATTTCTTGGTCCTTTCTTTGTAGATGCGTGCATTCTCGTACGCGTCTAATCTTAGCTCCAACTCATGAAGGTTCAAGATACGCTTTTCGCCTGCCGCAGTGTAGTTGAAGTTTAGTGTCTTAATAGCCCAGAAGGCTTTATGCTCTAATTCTACCGGCAGGTGGCATGATTTTCCGTAAACTAGTTTGAATGGTGTGGTGCCTATCAGTGTCTTAAAGGCGATCCTATAGGCCCATAAAGCTTCGTTCAGCTTTGATGACCAGTCTTTCTTGGAGGTTGCGACAGTCTTTTCTAAAATTTGTTTTATCTCCCTATTCAAAACCTCCACTTGTCCACTAGTTTGTGGATGATACGGTGTGGCTACACGGTGTTTTACTCCGTATTTGGAAAGGAGTTTATCAAAGATTCACGATATGAAATGCGAACCATCGTCACTAATGACGAGCCTAGGCACACCGAATCTTGGAAAGATTATGTTTTTAAAGAGTTTAACGACTACTCGCGTGTCATTAGTTGGAGCGGCAACGGCCTCTATCCATTTTGATACATAATCGACAGCGACGAGTATGTATTTATTTCCAAAAGAAGACGGGAATGGTCCCATGAAGTCGATTCCCCAGACGTCAAAGATTTCTACATCCAAGATTCCTCTCTGAGGCATTTCATCGCGTCGTGAGATGTTGCCGGTGCGTTGGCACCAGTCGCATTTTAGTACCGCGGTATGGACGTCCTTTCAGAGACTGGGCCAGAATAGGCCAGACTGTAGGATTTTAGCGCACGTCTTTGAGGTGCTGGTATGACCACCATATGGTGCTGAATGGCATTGGGTGATGATGTCTTCTATTTCTTCCTCTAGGACGCAACGATGGTATAAGTTGTCGGCGCCTCGTCTGAAGAGTAGAGGTTCGTCCCTGTAGTAGTGCTTTAAGTCATGGAAGAATTTCTTCTTTTGTTGATAAGTCAGGTCCGGTGGAAGCACGCATGCGGCCAGGTAATTAACGATGTCAGCAAACCACGGCAAAATGGCTTGGGCATAGGCAGCTTCCACAGCTTTTTCCAGTTCCGGTTCTTCCGAAGTAGAGTTAGACATATCGCTTTCCAATTTGGCTATCAGACGTTCGTAAGGAAATTCGTCATTGATAGGCACTGGTTCTTGTTTTATGCCCTCTATACGGGATAAGTGGTCCGCAACTACGTTCTCGGTCCCCTTCTTATCTTTAATTTCTAAATCGAACTCTTGTAATAATAGGATCCATCTCAATAATCTGGGTTTAGCGTCCTTTTTGTTTATTAGGTACCTAATGGCAGCGTGGTCTGTGTATATGATTATTTTGGCTCCTACCAAGTAGGAACGAAATTTATCAAGAGTGAACACGACTGCTAAGAGTTCCTTTTCTGTTGTGGCGTAGTTCATTTGGGCAGGGTCTAATGTTCTACTGGCGTAGTAGATAGCGTGAAGCTTCTTATCCTTCCTTTGTCCTAGAACTGCGCCTACGACATAATCACTCGCATCGCACATGATTTCGAATGGTAGTCGCCAATCTGGGGGTTGCATGATTGGTGCGATGATAAGTGCAGATTTTAGAGTTTCGAATGCCTCTAAGCATTCTTTGTCGAAGATGGACTCAGCATCTTTCATTAACAAACCTGTAAGAGGCTTTGTGATTTTCGAGAAATCTTTTATGAATCTCCGGTAGAATCCAGCGTGTCCTAAGAAGCTTCGTATTTCTCGTACGGTTTTCGGAGGTTGGAGATCCTTTATGATCTCTATTTTGGCCTTGTCAACTTCAATCCCTTTCTCAGATATGACGTGTCCTAAAACAATGCCTTGTCGGACCATGAAATGACATTTTTCCCAATTAAGGACAAGGTTCACTTTGGCGCATCTTTTGAGTACCATTTCTAAATTCGACAGGCAGCCTTCGAAGCTTTGTCCGCATATAGAGAAGTCATCCATGAACACTTCCATGATGTCATCTATGAAATCTGGGAAGATTGCCATCATGCATCTTTGAAAGGTTGCTGGAGCGTTGCATAGTCCGAACGACATTCAGCGGTATGCAAAAGTACCATAGGGACAGGTGAATGTTGTCTTTTCCTGGTCATCGGGGTGAATAGGGATTTGAAAGAATCCCGAATAACCATCTAGGTAGCAGAAGTATGAATGTTTTGCCAGTCTCTCCAACATTTGGTCTATGAATGGTAAAGGGAAGTGATCTTTCTGAGTTGCCTTGTTTAGTTTTCTGTAATCGATACACATCCTATTTCCGGTCACTACTCTTTGGGTTATCGATTCTCCTTTCGCATTCTTTACTATAGTAACGCCTCCTTTCTTGGGTACTACGTGTACTGGACTAACCCATTGACTGTCGGAGATTGGGTATATGATTCCTGCGTCTAATAGCTTTTTCACCTCGTCTTTGACTACAGTGCTTAGGATCGGGTTTATCCTTCTCTAATGTTCTCTCAAAGTTTTGCAGTCTTCCTCCAGCAGGATACGGTGCATACAGATGGAGGGACTTATGCCTTTTAGATCTCTTATATTATAGCCTAACGCAGTTGGGTATTTCCTCAGGACTTCTAATAATCGCTCAGTTTCTGATTGTCCTAAGTTGACGTTTACTATTACTGGTCTTTTGAATTCTGTATTAAGGAATTCATACCTGAGAGTTTTGGGTAGCTCTTTAAGTTCTAAAGCTAGGTTTTTCGGACCTGGCATGTGATTTGGAGTGAGTGCTAAGATCTCGCTCAGACTATCATCTTTGTATGGTGCATGCCAGTTGTCGTCTTCATGAATATCAGGGATCGGGATTTTCATGATTTCAGAATATGTAGTTTCCTCCTTTTCTAATTCTCGTATGCATTCGTCAATTACATCTACTATATAGCATGTGTCATCGATGGCTGGTGCCTTCAAGAATTTAGTAAGGATGAACTCTATCTTTTCTTCTCCTACTTCGAATGTTAGCCTTCCTTTCTTTACGTCTATTATAGCTCCGGCTGTAGCTAGGAACGGTCTTCCTAGGATAATTGGAGTAACAGAGTCCTCTTTGATGTCCATGATTATGAAGTCGGTTGGGATATAGAATTGTCCTATGCGTACTGGAACGTTTTCCAGTATTCCGACGGGATATTTGACTGATCGGTCAGCCAATTGTACGGACATTTTAGTTGGTCTTAGTTCAACCATATTAAGCTTTTTGCATATAGATAAGGGCATGACGCTTATACTGGCTCCTAGATCGCACAAAGCTTTGTCTATTACGAACTTTCCTATGACGCAGGGTATGGAGAAACTACCTGGGTCTTTTAGTTTAGGAGGCATGTGGTTTTGAATGATTGCGCTACATTCGGCGGTAAGTGTTACTGTCTCGTTATCCTCTATTTTCCTTTTATTAGACAAAATTTCTTTAAGAAATTTAGCGTATGATGGCATTTGAGTTATCGCTTCTGTGAAAGGAATAATGATGTTTAGTTGTTTCAGAAGTTCGACAAATTTCTTAAATTGTCCTGAAGTTTTGGAGTTTATTAATCTTTGAGGATAAGGGATAGGTGGTTTATATGGCGCTGGAGGCACATATTTGTTTTCATCTTTGGCGGCTTTCTGCTTGTCTCTGTCATACCCCAAATTTGTCCTACTTTGGTATTTAATAAATGTCCTACTGCCACATGATTTCTGGCCATGACTCCCTAAGGTTTCGTTATAAAGACTTTGCGTATACTCATTGTGGTGATAATCCATGGCAATTTATGCTGAATTTATGTGGGAAGAGCGTGCCTCCAGCCCCTTATACCCAAGCTCATGCGTGTCCTCGTTCTCACGATCAGACAAACATGATACAATGGCGTCAAATACATGATTGGATCCACTTCGCAACACAATTGTTGGGTTTCAAGAAATTTAAACTCTGTTTCAACTTGGTTACAAACTTCTCTAAGGTTGTTTAAGCCTCACAACAAGTTGTTCGTATGATCTGTCCTTAATTCAAGTTGTTCAAAGATATTTTGTATGATGCTTCTAGACACGGTCGATTTAGCTTCAAGCCTTGCTCGAGTTGACTGTAAGCGTCAAGCTATATTTGGATTCTAAATCAGTTTGTGACAAACTTAGATTTAGCTCGCAAATTGTAAGTCATGTTTCAGCGGGATCAAGTTATGACCATTCATGTTTCTAAGACACAGTCAATTCACCTTCCGGCCGTACTTGTACTAGTTGAGAGTTTCAAGCTATGTCAATTAGTATCAAGTTCGGATTTAAGCGTTCAAACATCAAGTTATGACCAAGTGAGCTAGTTTTCTAGAGTCAATTTGTTTAAGACATAGTTCATTTCATTTTAAAGGGGTCGTGGTATGGTCATAGTATATGGCAAATTCATACGAATGGTGATCGCGTACAAGATATAACTTAATAATATAGGAAACCTTGATTAAACTTTTTTAAAACCCGGTTCACTTTGCTAGCTTGTTTTAAACTTTGAACAAAAGCTTCTCAAATCAGGTCTTGAACCAGCTGCTTGGTGGCAATAACATTCAAGAAAGTATCCTTTGAGTTTAAGAAGATTGTCCAATATATAACATAGTGCCACTGTTACGTAATGGCTAATAATGAGTGGACTAGTAGTTACCTCGAAGCTATACTATCAACTGGTGGCGGTGCTTCTAGCACTGTAAAAAAGCAGCTAAGGGTGGCAGCTGCTGCGAGAGAAAGCGGTAATCAGTTTCAATCCATAAAACACCATTATCACCGAGCTTCAGTTCAAACTCTTCAAACTAAAAAGCCTGCAGCTGATAAGAACATGTGTCGTGAGGAATCCACTCCTGTAAAAGTTAGCAACATGTCAGCTGACTTAGATGAATCAGAGGAAACTAATAGGAAAGTAGATGATGAAGATGTAAATATGATTTCTAATGTATGTGTGATTGGGGGCGAGTCTAACCTGGACACTGATGGTAACGTAGGTGTCTTGTATGATTCTGACAAGTCTGGCTCAGTGCAGGCTCAAGATGAACCAAGTGAAGGGGGAGTTGCAGTTACAGAACTGGTGTCTGGCAAATGAATTGGAGGGTTCAGCAATGTGTCTAGTTGATAGAGATGAAGCTGATACAGATGTTGTAGTTCAATTGAAAGACAACATCCATGGAAAGGAGCCCCAACCACACCTTGAAAAACCTCCATTCTCAGGATCATCAGAGGGGCCTCTTACAAATTCAAATCTTGGCCACCAGCTTTATAATCCAGGTAATTCATTGGACCATGTTGAGGCTGCCAGAGGCCATCAATGCTGTAATTTGCAAGTACATTCTATGAAGGAAGTGAACATGAATATGAGCTGCAGCAGTTCAGCAACTGAGTTGCCACTTTTTTCCCAAAAGATTGAACAACATGAGCATTATAAAAGTATTCAGTGTTTATCAGATTCAGGAGCACCTAGAAATGATGTAAAAATATTCGGGAAGATACTGACCATTCCTTCATCCACCGAGACGCATAATTTAAGTGTAAAGGGAAATGAAGAAAATGGAACCCATCATCCAAGGTTAAACACTGCCTCTTCAAGCCTGAAATTAACCAGGCATGCTGATGCTGATGGGAAAACACCTGTTTTGGAGGTTGACCTTAATGACTGTCAAGTCATCGAGAATGTTCCCGTTGTAAGTTATATCAATGGGAACAAAAGTCAGCCTGATTTCCCATCACTCCCTGACTCAGCCATTTTGCTTGCAAAATATCCTGCCGCATTTGGTTGTTACACTACAACTTCCAAATTAGAGCAAGAGTCATCTGCTTTCAAAACGGGAGAAGTCACCAGAAGCGAAATTGTGCTTGGTTATCAGGTATTTGGAGAAAGGGACAACCTAAATGCACAACCACTCGTAGAAGATGACCTGCAGAGGAGAAATAGTTTTGAAGCAATCTTGGGTTTGCAGCAGGTTGCCGAATTGCCGGGAACAAATGCTATTGGGAAGCAAGAGATTCTTGTTGGAGGGTCAAAGAGTGCTGTCTCAAACCCTGTTGCAGCCATTCAAATGCAGGATTCCCTTGCTAACCAGTTTGTTGGTCAATCCAGGAGCGCAATAGAAAGAGCATGACAACTCTGTTAGATGGTATTTTCCTGTAAAATCCGGTAAGCATGACAAGGTTATGGGTTGAAGACAAAATTCAAAGTAAAAAACTTATGAGAACATCATCACGACAGCAAAAGTCTCGAGCCATACAGGTGCGTACTTGCAGCAACATACCGATAATGCGAAGAATATAAGAGTATCCTACAGCTTTGCCTTCATTCCTGAATCTTCTAGCGGCCTCATCAAAAAAAGCTTCAGTATTGCACCTGCAAAGGCGGTTGTAAGATGTGATGTTATCCAAGTTAAACATAAGATGGTCATTGAATTACAAGAAAAAGAACACAATTGTCAATTAAGTTTTGAACAAGATATTTCTCAGACAAAACTAAAGGATACAATCCTGTCCATGCTCCAAAAGTTTCCAGCATCATGACCGTTATGAACTACATAAGCATGAGCCCTCTTCAGCTTAGCTTCATGCCTCGTTCTTCAAGCCACCGCGCCAAATGCATGCGAAATAAAGAGACGTGAGGGATTAGTTTAACAAATCACACACCAAGACATTGTACATCAATCTTACCGACCTTTCTCCTCATGAACAATGCAACCCGTCTACTGTCGTGCCTATTCCCCCAAGCAACATTCTATTTCCTCAAGTTGTGACAAAAATCTGCAGCATTTTTCATCATAAGTTACTAAGAGAATGGATGGATTTCAAAGTGACATGAATGGCAGAAAATACAAACTTATAATGAATCAAAGCCAGCCAAGTATTATAAAAAGAACAAAAACATTTTTAAGTCAAAACAAATACTTCCATGTCAGCAAATTAATAAGCAGTGAAATAACATTTTTCACACAGTAAAAATCTCAGTAAAAAAAACTAGATATTTTATTTTTTTCTCACTACAGACAAACACAGGGGTCACTATCACACAAATCTCAGAGAATCAGAAAACGTGGTATTACCTCCTAACAGAATTGTACTACCACAAAGGCACCTCGTCGTCCTACACAAAAACCTCACACGTTTCAACCATTTTTTTCATCAGCAGACTTCAAAATTTTCACACGTACCAAAACCCTAAAAGCCTCCTATAAATAGAACTAATCATTAGCTCAAAAACGGAGGAGAAAAACCCTAGCGAAGCTCTGCTAAATTCTTACCCTAACCCCTCACTCCAAAACTCGTATCAACAAAGGTTTTTTTAGATTCACCATTAGAATCTGAATAAGCTTCGAGCTCGAACGCACATACATTCATTCTAAACGACGCGTTTCAAAAGAAAAAAGAAGCAGAAGACAAAAGAAAGAAATAGGGAGGGGCGCGTTGAACTTACTCGAGGGAGAGTTTCTCCTGAAAACTCGCCGGAACTTCGAACTCAGATTCAGAGAATAGAAGAAAGGGTAGTTTTCTTATTTTATGGTAGAAGGAATTAAAGAGGTTTGAGGAGAGAGATAGAATCGTTGAAGTAGAAGGGGTGAGTCATGGAGATTGTTTTTTTACAAAGGACCATCAGGATGACACCACAAGTTGAACGATTCTTCCTCTAAAGCAAACCTCAGTAAGTCTATATGTGTGTCCCCCCCATTTAATTAAAAGCTGACTTTTTTTTTTCTTTCTTTCTTTTCTTATCTTTTCTTTATCCTTATTACCGTTGCAATTAACCAGTATTAATGGGGTGTTCTTTGGGTATCACATGTATCTAGGAAGTAGGCTTTGACCCTATCTTTTTGTTTGGAAAAGGACAAGCTTATTTTCCCAAAACTATCCTCTTCATTTAGAGGTTTCTTTTAACTTTTTTGGCTGAAGGGTTGGACCGAGTATACCGCTCAGGTGGACCCGATTTGAGGTTCTTGGGCCTTATGGGCCCTTGAATTCCCATTCTCACTCTTTGGGGTTTGACTTATTTGCCCACCCCTATTTACTACACTCCATTTTGTTTTTGTTTAATTAATCTTATATTAGGGATTGATTAAGTTAATTGTTATCATGTTTGTTTCAATCCATGTTGTTAAGGCATAATATTAGTAGAAAGTTGCTTTTTAAAAAAATGATTTCTAAATTAAATTAATAGAGAATCAATTATCCGATTGAATAATCTTAATTAATTATTTAAAATATTTAATCCTAAAAATGCTATCTTTATATTTAAAATCATAATCTTTTTAAATTAAACTTTTTTTCTTCCTAAATTAGTTTATATGAAGGTGGTGGATCCTTGGAGTCTAGCACTCCTTGGATCCTTAAGCGACCGCTCTCGAGGTGCACGCCTTGAGTTGTGGTCGTTTCGTCTTTCATCTCTAAAATACTCAACTTTGTTTAAACCTCCAAAGTTCGCAAACCCTATTCGAGCAATATGCTCACCTTAGCTTAACTCATCTACGTTATTATATTCAAATTATTTTCCCAAAGTTAAAATTACGAAGGAATCGAATTCTTGGAGTTATGCATTCTTTGAATTCGAGAATGTTTACTATTGAGGCGTACGCCTTGTATGGTGTGCCATTCAAACTTTCGTTCTTAAAATATTTCCATAATTATTTGGACAAGTATTCACTGTCCAACAAACATATTTCATAATTAATGGAATGAAAAGGATGTCGTTGAGATCAAGCATTCCAACGATATCCCGACTAATTGGTTACGAGGCCGACATCTCGCTTATCGAATAGTCGTCATTCCTCCTAAATTTTTCAACCCATTTAACCTCGTTCCTCACCTTCGTGCGATCGAGTCTAAACCCTAGTATGTCTCTAAACCATACGTCAAATTCAAACTATTTTCTTAATTAAATTGCGAAAGAACTGAGTTCTTGGAGTCTCGCACTCCTTGAATTCTTGAGTAACCACTCTTGGGGCGTACGCTTTAGGTTGTGGATTACTCGACCTTTTCGTATATAAAATATATGCCCTAACTATTTGGACAAATATCGCCTTTGTCCATTCAAATATAATTTCATAATTATTCAAATGAAAAAGGTGTTGTTGGGATCTAGCATTCCAGCAATATCCTGATTAATTGATTGCGAGGCCGACGTCTCGTTCATCGAGTAGTCGTCATTCTCCCTTAAAATATTCCATCCAACTCTTTTCTCGCCCCAGCGCGATTGAATCTCTCCAAATGTTCGTTCCTCGCCCCCGGGCGATTTCTAACCCAAACAATTTCCGAAAGAATAGAGTTCTTGGAATCTTGCATTCCTTGAATTCTTGAGTGACGAGCTCTTAAGGCACGCTCTTAGGTTGCTTGTCAATCAATCTTTCGTTTCTCAACAACTTCAAGCACAAATTTTGAAATTGGATGAAAAAGGTATCGTTGGGATCTAGCATTCCAATAATATCCCGATTAATCGATGGTGAGGCCGACGTCTCGTTTATCGAATAATCGTCATTCTCCATCAAATTGCCTAACTAAACTCCTCTTTCTTGCCCCCGTGCAATCAAAACCTTAAACCTATTCAAATCCATTTTCTTTCCCAAACCAAAGCATCCAATGCGATAAACACAAATTCCTCGCCCTCGTGCGATTTCCAACCAAAGCACCTTTTGTCAAGAACATTGTTTAGTCCCTTCTTTCGCGCATAACAAACTCGTGCTTCAGCCCCCTTAGCGAGCAGACAAGCCAACGTTTAGCAGTTAGAACGCGACCTGAGCACTCGTTCATTTCCAAACCTTTCACCATAGTTAGCCGAAATACGGCTGCTCTGATTCTTCATTCCCTCTTGAATGTAAGATACGTAGGCACAAGATTGCGATGATCTTGGCGAGCACAGTCCCCCTCTTTTTCCCGTAGTCCCACGAACTACGAATGCTCTGATTTTCCACTTCTTACAAGTGAAGATACGTAGGCACAAGGGCCCCAATCCTTGGCGAGCAAACTAATATAAAACCACCATTCCCCCTATAGGAGAAACCTTAGAAGAAAACAAACAAGCGTAGCTAACTTTACTCTCGAATCGATCAAGAGGTTCCCATTGAGTACAACGGACATGAGGGGTGTTAATACCTTCCCCTCATGTAACCGACTCCCGAACCTAGAATATTGGTTGCGATGACCATGTTCTTATCTCCTTAAAGGTTTTATCGATATTTTCCTATTCCTTCCTTGGAATGAATAAAGTTCGGTGGCGACTCTGTTCCGAACAGTATTCTCCGCAGCCATCGCGAGGATCGTATTTTTCGAGGTACTACAGTCACATTCCTTCTTTTCTGTTTCAGACTCCTTTTCGGTTGGTTTATCGGATTTCTGTTGCATTACTAAATCTTCGTTCCTAGGATCTATTGGGCCCTCCAATTCTTTCCCACTTCTTAATATAACAGCGTTTGCGTGACCTTTTGGATTAGGTTCAGGCTGTCCTGGAAATGTTCCAGCTAGGGCAGCGGCAGAGGCTTATTGTTGGGCCACTTGGGATATCTGCATTTCGAGCATTTTGTTGTGGGTGGCTAAAGCGTCTACTTTTCCGGTCAGCTGTTTAATTTGCTCGCTAGTGTGTATGTTTTGATTTAGGAATTCTTTGTTTGTTTGAGCTTGAGTAGCTATGAATTTTTCCATCATCAACTCGAGGTTTGATTTCTTAGGGGCAGTCTGGGCAGCAGCTGGTTTCTGATATCCTGGCGGAGCACTTGGTGCTTGCAAGGCATTATCGTTCTTGTAGGAAAAGTTTGGGTGGTTCCTCCATCCTGGGTTGTAAGTATTTGCGTAAGGATTTCCTTGAGCATAATTTACTTGGTCTGGTGGGATTCCGGCCAACAATGGGCACTCGGGCGCATTATGAGTGGCGATTCCGCATAACTCGCAGTTTGGAGTTACGACAGCGACGGTTGCAGCGGGGTTTACGGTCAGATTATCGATCTTCTGTGCTAGAGCATCTACTTTAGCGTTGAACTTTTCAAGACTGCTGATCTCGTACATCCCACCTTTCGCTGCGGGTTTCTCTACTGGAATGCGTTCACCTCCCCATTGGCAGTGGTTCTGAGACATGTTTTCGATTAGTTGATAGGCTTCGTCGTATGGCTTATCCATAAGTGCACCGCCTGTGGCGGCGTCTACCGTTAATCTGGTGTTGTATAGAAGCCCATTATAAAAAGTATGGATCTTCACCCAGTCTTCTAGACCGTGGTGAGGACATGTTCTCATCATATCTTTGAATCATTCCCATGCTTCGTAAAGAGATTCAATATCTTTTTGTCGAAATCCGTTGATTTGAGCTCTAAGCATAGCAGTTTTGCTTGGCGGAAAATATCTTGCTAAGAAGATGTTCTTCAATTGTTCCCACATCGTAATGGAGTTGGATGGTAAGGATTGTAACCATGTCCACGCTCTATCTCTAAGAGAGAAAGGGAAAAGACGAAGTCTTATTGCGTCTGGAGTTACTCCATTTGCTTTCACTGTGTCTGCGTATTGTACAAACTTCGTTAAATTCGTTTGGATCCTCAGTTGCATTTCCTGAGAATTGGTTTTGTTATACAGGTGACAGCAATGACGGTTTCAGCTCAAAATCGTTTCGAGTAATAGCTGGGGCAGCAATGCTACTTCTAGGCTCCATCTGAGAGGGTGTAGCGTATGCCTTTAGCGGTTTGTTTTAAGGTCCTTCAGCCATCTTTGGTTCTTCTTCAGATTTGGGAATGTGAGTGAGAGGATCGGGAATGTTATATTTTTGTTGGTACTTAATTATGCGACTTCTTAAATGTAAGAAGCGCTCTAGTTCTGCGACTGAAGGTTTTAAGATATCGCCTTGTGAGCGATTACTTGGCATACAATCGACAAAACCAGTAAAGGGAAAATAAAATTATTAACCTAGTCTATACGGTGTAACAGAAGGTTACACTATTGACTAAACGGGTCCCCGACAACGACGCCAAAAACTTGATCGCGACTTTCTATGTCTAACAAATCTAACTGCAAGTGCACAGTCTATCGCGTAGTAATAATAGATATCGATCCCACAGGGACTCGTAATCAATCTAGTGTTATCGGGTGTTACGGTGTTTAGCTAGGTCGGTTTGGTTTCAAGTTGAATAATGGCAGAATAAATGCGTAAACTAAAGGGAACTAAGGTTTTACTTAAGATATGAATTTATGAATCGATATGCAATAATTTTGTTCTTCGGGGATTTAACAACTTATTGGCGTATTAAATGTTTTCAAAGTTAGTTTAAGAAGAAAATAGTGATTTAAAGACTTTTGTCTCACGATGGTTGTTGACGCTAGTCGCAACTCTAAGGCGGAACGTATGCTTTCGCTATCCCGTTCGGGGTTAAAGTTACCTTTTGAAAATCTCTAAGTTCTAATCCTTTTTAAAGCGCTTTCGTTGTTTTTAAATCGAATGCCTAGTTTTTACTATCTGGTCTTACCTCAGCTGTCGCTTGTTGGTTCGTACCTTAATATGGTTTCCCACTGTCGTGGCAAAACCACCGTAAATAGCTTCTCACTGTCGTGACAAAGATTTATTTAGAATTTTTGATTAAAAACTAAAACCATAACTGAGTTTTTGAAAAGAGAAAAACTACGCCAATTATTATCAAATTCCGTCTGAATTATTATTACATATCGATTACAGTAGTTTAGCTAGACATGGAAATAGAAATGGTAATACATAAATAAAAACAGTGATTAATAACATGCATCATAATGAAAACTGAAATTACGATTAAAATTTAGAACCTGTAAAATATTCCAATTGGCCTTTGGGCAGATCCTCCACAAATGTTGGCAGGATTCTGGTCTTGGTGCCAATTGATCGTACAATGAATATAGAAATTACAATAATATCAAAGAATGCAGAGAAGGAAAAGAGAAACAAATAAGAATAGAATAATGGAAAGGTTGCTCTGAAGACGAATTGACAGCACTTCGTTGTCTTGAATTCGGCTCCCTCTTTCAGGTCCCAACCTCTTCCTTTTATAGAGGGAGAGTATCTAACGGTTATTCCCTCAGGAAGTGGGTTTGAGGCAGAAAAAATAGGAGTTAGTGGCCACACTTTTGGTCTTTGAGGGGAGAAATTGCACGTGACTTCATTCTGCCACGTTCTGGCTGCATGACGGTCGTCATGGCTGTGTGACGGTCGTCACACGCATGACGGTCGTAACAGCTGCGTGACGGTCGTCATATCAGTCTGGCTCGTTTCTGCTGGTTTTTACTTGGTTTTTCATCCATTTTCCACTTGTTTTTGCTCCTTTTCTTCATATTGCTTTGCTTGGACATGTTCTTCGAATACCTGCATAATACTTAGACAAATAGCATGGAATGCCCCAAATTCAGAGTGAAACCGGTCAAACATTAGTTAAAACACACGTCATTTTATAGATATATTTTCGCGTTATCAACAACCTCATGAATAATTTTCCACGTCATACTCATCTTTTATCTTCTCTTCAACACGAGGAATATGAATTTTAATAACAGTAGGTTGAGCTTGTGGGATAGCTCCAACAATACCCCAGATGTAGGAATTGGTTGAGTAGTGACTTCTTCAACTGCAGGAGTGAAGTTCAGAGGCATTCCATAAATGATGGGGTTGGGAATAGGAACTAAAATACTTGAGGTAGATCCTTGTGTAGGAACATTTTTGTTCGCAGCAGCAGCATCACATAGTTCATCTTCCTTTCTGGCCATAACAGTTATGGCTTCGAGAATCTGGTCAATCTTGCCTTTGACAGAGTCCAACTCCTATCTAAAAGCAACCTTTTCTTCTTGAATTTGATCCATCATTCGTCTAGTATTGGCTCAAGTAGCATACTGGTGTCGGGGAATCATCTTGATTTATTGGAGACGAATGAAGATGAAATGAAATGAGTTTTTTGTTTTGGAATGCATGATGCACGTTGATGCATATGCAAGATGAAATGATATGCGTGGATGTAATGTTAAAATGCAAGATCTAAGATCACAAAATCAATCAAGTTCTGATGTTATTCATAACAACGATATCAGATTAAGGGAACCCCATGGGTAGGCTCTAAAATGGGTAGGTGCCTAGAATCATAGATCCTACTCATATGCATTATTTCCATAATGAAGGTTCATAAGACAATAATACCCTTGAAATGATCTCTTCTAGGTGAGGTTTTCATATCTTCCCATGAGGAAGGAACCTCGCAGGCTTCTACAACACAACCATCAAGACAAGGTTTCTAAAGCAAGGTTCTCAGATTCATCGATCGAGATTGAACCCATTACTGTCAACTAGTAATAAATTCAAGGGATCTCATATGATTAGAGCTTTCATATTAACCCAACGAGCCCAAAGGTCTTGTAGGTTAACACTACACAACCATCATGGATAGAACAGGTTAAAGGTCCTTAGAGTCAATGATTCAGGCTTGAAACATTATCGTCGTGATGAAGGTTCATTAAAATAATAACATTTCCAAGGGAATCTACTATAAACAGGATTTTCGTATCGTCCTCGCGAGGAAGATTCCTCGCAAGTGTCTACTACACAACCACCATCCTCCTCTTATGTTTTTTCTCAGGCTCGGGTATAAAGCCTATCTCACAAATCCCATGATCAGAGAACCCAACATCATAATAATAAAATAGAAACATAATATAAGAAAATAATAAGATAAACAAGAAGAAAACAAACAAACGAAAAAGAAGACAACTAAGTTAAGTTAACACTCCTCACAAATTAACCTAAGTTAGGCTTGACTCTCTCTTGCATGGAGTAATTATGGGTCTTCAGCAGAGTCACCATCTGTCGTATCTCAAAAAATACAATCTTCGCGAAGGACACGGAAAAAAAGTTGTTCAACAGAGTCTCCACCGAACTTTAATTTATTCCAATGAAGGAATAGGAAAATATCGAGAAAACCTTTTTAAAATGGAAAATGGTGGTCGCAACCATATTCGGGTTTGGGAGTCTGTTACGTGAGGGGAAGGTATTAGCACTCCTCACGTACGTTGTACTCAACGGGAACCTCTTATTTTAATTAGTGATGTTGAGTGTCAACTATGCTTATTTGTCTTCTTTGAATAATAAAAAGGAAAAAAGTTTGCTTAAGGTTTTAACTAGGGCTCAAGGGAAAATGGTTGATTTTATTATTAGGGTGCTCGCCAAGGATTGAGGCCCTTTTGTCTACATATTCCCTTGTGCAATGGGAAAGTCAGAGCAATCGTAGTTCGTACCGCGGTTTGTTAGTGTGTTTTATAGATGTCAATCGCTCGAACAAGAGAAAGAAATCTTGTACCCTAGCAATTAAAAGAGAGGAAAGAAAGACTTCAAACCCCTCTGTTTCATCTTTAGGGAAATAAAATTAAGATATGACTATGTGTTTTAAGGATAATGAATGCATTGAACAATGACGAAGATTCTTTGTACCCTAGGCGCTCAAGAAGAAAAATGGAAGATTCCATTCCCCTTTTGTTTCGTTCAAGTAAAAGATTTGAATTTGATTGGATGGAAATTTTTTTAGGAAACAATTATTTGAACACGAGAAAGATATCTCACATCCAAACAATTGAGGAGAAATTTTGAAGATTCAAAACCCCTCCCTTTATTTTAATAAAAAAGTGTTTTGATTTTGATTTAAGAAAAATACTCGATGTGCGATCGAGGTTTGTATTTGCGTGATGGCGATTGCAAAAGGCAACCTATTTATGAGGGAAGAATGCACTTGACGTTGGATCACGGGTTTGTGTTTGGTTGATGGCGATTGCAAAAGTCAATCGACTTACAGGGTATTTAAAAAGGGTTCGATTATCGAATCGAAAATTAGTTTTAAAAAACTTTGGATGTGTGAGGCATATCGTATTTAGTTAAGATATTTTTGTATTTTTTGAAAAAAGATTTTGATTTAAGTGGAAAGGAAATCTACCATACTTCTATGATTCTTGGGTTAAGATTAAAGGGAAATTCCTATTCTATAAGTTATCATACAAGAAATCAAAACCTAAGATCTACTCCGATCTAATTTTTCAGAGACATGGTTGAATCGAGAATCTAAGGGAACATGGCAAATCATACAATTAAATAATCAATCATGGGATAAAAGGCATAAAAAAATTAGCAAGCAAAGTATCAAGATCATAGAAAAATTCGTCTCCCAAGGCGCATCAAACTTTAGGAAATTTTACCCCATACCCCTACACTTATACCCATACCCATACGCTAAAAAATATTGGACCAAAATACCCTTGTATAAAAGTTATAATGTTAGAAATTTTAAACTTTCATTTCATTTTCACTTCAACACTTCCGGAACACCCTTTTTTCACATACAAACCGGAAGTCTTCCAACAAGTCATCCAGGACTACATTTTTCATCTACATATACCAGAACTCCAATAGTAAGTCTTCCAGTTTGTTGTATTTTTTCGTTTGTTCACCGGAAGACTTTATGTATGTCTTCCGGTTCATATTTTTTTTCGTTTGTTCACCGGAAGTCTTTGATAAGTCTTCCGGTACATGGTTTTTTACATTTATTCACCGGAAGTCTTTGATCAAGTCTTTCGGTTCATGTTTTTTTTTTAATTTTTAATTTTTAATTTTATTTATTTATTTAGGCAGTGGTGCACGCACGAGGTAGAGATGGTAGGATCCCTTCTCGCGGACTAGGACGGGGCGAGTCATCGAGAATGGTTGAAGAAGAGTATTTTGATGCATCAGCATCAGCATCCGAGCCTGTTGGATATCCAGGAGGACTGTACGATACCTCTCTTTTAGTTAAGTACGAACATCATGTTGCTAGACATATATGGTTTGGTGAGATAAGTAATCGAAAATTATTTAATATTGAATGAAATTCGAATTTTTAATATTGTATTTTATAATATATTTACTTTTATTTATTTTCAGGAGAGAGGGTAAAAGAAAGAGTTAAAGGTAGCAGGACATGGATTGAAGCTGATTCAGAGGGTTCCACTACAACTACCCAGAGAGATGGAGGGTTGGATATCTAGGTATGGTCTAGCTTCACTCCAGAGAACCAGTTTAAAAAAGATAGACACGAACCTGGTTTCCGCATTTGCAGAGAAATGGCATTTAGAGACATCTTCATTTCACATGCCGTTTGGTGAGATGACGATTACTCTAGATGATGTATCTTGCTTGCTTCACTTGCCCATCAGGGGAGTCTTCTGGATCCCTCAAGATATCAGTGAAGCGCTTGCTGTTGAGTGGGCTGTTGATTATTTAGGAGTGTCACAGAGAGTGGCACAACAACAAGTCTGTGACTGCAGGGGTTCCTACTATAAGTTGGAGTGGTTATATGATCGATTCGTAGAGCATAGAGCTGCATCTATATGGGATTATGCCACTAGAGCTTATTTTTTGATGTTAGTGGGTTTGACTATTTTTGCGGACAATACATTTATGCTTGTCGAGGCACGATACCTCTCACTATTTATAGACTTGGATGGCTTATCAGGATACAGTTGGGGAGCAACTGCGTTGGTTACTCTTTATAGATATCTCGGAGATGCTTCAATGTTCAGTTGTAAGCAGCTTGGTGGTTATCCGACTCTCCTACAGGTATTTATTTTAATTTAGTATATTTTATTTTAATTAATTTTATCTAGTATATTAATTTTATTTATCTAGTTTATTATGTTATAATTAATTATTTTAAATTTAGTAACAATATTAATTTTGTAACAGTGCTGGATTCATGAGTATTTTCCAACACTTGGAAAAAAAGGAGAGAACTGGATACCAGCTAATAGTGTGGGTCTCCCTCGAGCGATGAGATGGTCCTATAGGAAAGGTGCCTTGAAGGTGGATGACTTGCGACCTATTTTGGGCGAGCTGACACCTGCCGATGTCATATGGCGCCCATTCAAGAATCATAGAGTATGGCATCAGTTTGATGAGTTATGTCTATATAGGGGGTGTCTGAGGTGGGGTGACACTATTGTTCCATACTTGCCTGACAGATGTATGCGTCAGTTTGGATACAGGCAGTATGTTCCACATCCACCTCTTGATTATACGATGGCTGGTGATAATGATGTTGACTGGATTAGTTACCATCAGAGCGTTCAGGATGTGATTCGTCCGATAACACCGGCCACCCCCCATATGAGACAGATGATGAATATCTTTAGTGGTATTATCGTGTTTCGCATCCTCATCTGGTACCGCCCTATCGTGATGCGACAACAGAGATGCCAGTTCCTGTATATGAAGCAGGACCATCTGATTCTATCTGGTGCTGAAGAGGATGACCCATAGTTTGCTGATTTGTTCGAAGCTTTACATATTGCTCGATCACAATGACTTATATATATATATATATATTTATGGTTATATGTTAACTTTTAGACTTTGACCTAATTGGTTTATGTTCATGTGTTAACTTTTAGACTCATTTGACCTAGTTGGTTTATGTTTATGTGTTAACTTGTAGCTTGAAATAAAAAATGAATAACATAATTCACGATTCATGTTTTGAAATTAAAAATGAATAACATAATTCATGATTCATGTTTTGAAATTAAAAATGAATAACATAATTCATGATTCATGTTTTGAAATTAAAAATGAGTAACATAATTTATAATTCATAATGCGTTGGTAATATAGGTGTAAGTTGTTGCCGATGTTGTAGACGTCCTGCAAATCCTAGCATCCAATATGTTGCTGCTAGAGAACGAAACTTCTTCCAATCTACTGTCACTGGTGGCAATGGAAACCCTTCTTTCATGTTTATCTAAATAAAAAAATAATCAAAATATTAAGTAAAAATAACGAAAAAGAATTAGGTTTAATCGCATTATCTAAAAACAACAAAGTACCTGAACCCAATGATTTCTGTTTACAAAACCGATGCAGTAAATTGCTACATTTGGTGAAAATGAAGTTGTCATAGGGAAGAAAGTACAACATTCAATTCCTAAATAGACAAGTACAATATTATAACGATTCGCTATCACATAACCCATATCTGGTAGAGTTAACCATTTATATGGTGGTTGAGGACCAAATTCCTCTATCATTAAAGATTCTCTCACTAATGCTAACTGATCAGTAAATAAATTGGTATACAAACTTGAACTTTCATTATGTATTATTTCCAACCCCAAGTCTCGACGAACCATTGGCCAACCATCTTCACCATATCCATGCAATGAAGCAATGACTCTAAATCCACAATTACCATATGATACAACATTAACTACATCATCAATATATGATCTGGTGTGATTAGGAAACTGAAGGATGAACTGCTTAGATGACTGTGAAGATTGTGATAATTTCAACTTCTTCGAAGCCTGTGATGGTTGAGATTCTTTTGTGAAGATTGTGATAATTTCAACTTATTCGAAGTTTGTGATGGTTGAGATTGCCTCTATGAAGATTGAGATGCTTGATCAACATACTCATGATACGAAGGGTCTCTATAAGCATCATACCCTACTGGTTTTTTGTCTTTCTTCTTGACTCCTGTTGCGGTGGAAATAGGATCACAAACTATTAATTAGTTTGAATCGCAATTCAATTCACAACCGCTCTTTGATTTATCCGAAGGAAAAGGTCAAAAGAGGGAAAACCTATTTTGCATCGTAAACACAATGCGGGGAAAGATCTAGGGTTCGGGGGTTGGTTAAATTTAGGGAAGGTATTAGCACCCTAAACTTCCGTAGTACTCTACAGGAACCTTTCGTTCAAATATTTACTATCTTGCTTTATTTATTTGCTTAAGGTATATGTACAAAGGGATTAAAAGTGAGAAAATAAACCTAAGGGGTTAATTCTAAGTTTACTCGGCAAGACATCGCATCTTGTGCCTACGTATCCTTACGGGAGTGGAATCAGAGTAATCGTAGTTCCCCTCAAAAGGGAGGTTAGAGACTTCTTGACTGTGGTCAAGGCCTCAAGGGGAATAAACGCATCTTAAGGACACGCTTACGTGGAGTGTAGAAACTCCAAATCTCTACGTTGAAATGTTAAGTTGTAATTAGGGTTAAATTAGGGATTCCACGGCGGGAAACCCTAAAATGAGCGCGGCGGCTCTTTGACCTAATGCTAGGGGTAAAGTTGTAATCTTGCCTGCGGCGAGGCATTTATGAAAAATTAGGGTTTGTAAGGTGAAAGGGTTTGAAGTTGTTTTGAGGACTATTGGCGCGGCGGCCAAACGGTTAGACCTAACCCTCGGGTGTGTGTAGTGTGACAGAAACAGTGGTAAATGCGTGAGATAATTGAATCATGCAAACAGAGAGATAATGTAAGCAGAAATTTAAAGGCAGAAATTAAAGCGCGATTATTAGGATTCGCGAGATTACATGATAGGAGCAGATACAATAGGATAATGAAAATTTGAATTAAAAATACACAAAAATAACTACTGGCAGCGTAACAAGCTACAGAACGAGGAAACACTGTTAATAAACCGAATCAGACAGTCAACGAATGAATTATGAGACAAAAGTGCAAGATCGGAGATTTTTTTTTTTGCTTATGCGTAATAAGTTAAAAAATGTTAAAATAAAAAAAAAATTAAGTTTAATTTTTAAAACAAAATAGTTTAATTTAACTATCTAAAAAGTTTTTATTTTTTTTTTTATGTTATCATTTTCTAAAAGGGTTTAAGCTAGATTTTTTTTTAAAAAAAGTTTAAATTATATTATATTTTTTTAAAAAACAAATGTTTAATTTTTAGAAAAGGTTTTAATAAAAATTTAAAAATAATAAACAAATAAACAAATAAAATAATAAAATAAATAAAATAAAAGATGGTTGGGCCGGGTATCACTTCCGGACCCAACCCAAACGAAACACAAATTGGAAGGGGATTAGGGTTCCCCCCCCAGAACCCTAACGGCGCACATCTTTTCTCTTCTTCTCATATTATCGTTCCTCCTCTCTTTCTTCTTCCTCGATGTTCTCTTCTTCCTCACGCCGTGACCTCCTCTGTTCCTGAAACGAACCACGAAACCATGTGAGATAACACGTTTTACCTTTGATTTGGCCGATGATGCTGAAGCTGAGGCCGTGGAGTTGATTGCCCGTCGTTCTTTGTGAACGATGAAGGTGATCTCTCTGATGTTATGGATTCGCGTTCAGTGATGGTGATCTCTGAGCGATGACGACGATTGCTTCGTCTGAGCTCACGCTGTGCGATTTCTTCGCTAGGGTTTCTCCTCCCCTTTGCATCAGGTTGTATTCCCCTATTTATAATTTATTTTATCTCTTTTTTTGGGCCTTAAACTATCGTTATTCTGAGATTTGATTTTGTGGTGATTTGATTTTGATTTTCCAGATTGAGTGCGATGCTTTCTGAGATGATTGGGATCTTAATTCATCTTTCTGGTATGAATTTGACACTAGTTCGTTGATTGATCCAAAATACATTCCACTGGGATATGATTTGGTTCTTGCTGATACATGATTGGATCCTATTTCTCCTTTTAGGATTTGATTGGGATTTCTCTTGATATGATTCTGAACTCGTTTTGATTCACTTGATACGATTTAATTCCATCCCTGATTCGATGTCAAATTTGTTTTCTGTCTTTCTCTGATACAGTTTGCCCTACTCCTTCATACCTTCCTTTTCCAGAATTCCTAGCTTGATTCGATTTTGTTGGATTTTTGCAGATGGATTGGATTGCCTTTGGATTTCTGTTGACCTGTTGGATATCTGAGTTAATTCGAACTGATTTGCTTGATTTCGAACTGATTTGTTTTTGGACTGATTTGTTTGATTGATTCAGATTGGGAATCAAAATCTTTCTATTGTTTTTCTGATATGATTTGCTTTCAGATTGGATTGATTGACATCTGATTTTGATTCACAGAATTCCTTGAAGGATTCGTTTTTCTGCTCTGTTATCGATCTCGAACTGATTCATTTTTGATTGATTCGTTTCTTTGATGCAGCTCAGATTCTTTTCCTCTTCTTCTTTCAGAGAGGGCTTGATGTTGCGTTGGTCTTAGCCGCCGAGACGGGTACGCGGTAATGATGACGATGAGTCTGAACCATTTGGAGTAGTACGCTACAATCCTAGTTTTGCTTATGTTACTGCTTCTGATTGAATTGGTGGGGACGATTAGCTATTATGTTGAGCTGGTGCCGTGTACTTGTTCATTTGTGGCTACCCCTGTGATTTTGCCGTACATCTGTTTCGTCTTGGTTAACTGGATTTTTATTCTGATTCCATTTGAACGGCTTTGTAATAAACTGAAACATGCTTCTCTGATTTGCTGATAGGCATTGTTGTAGCTCGCCTCACTTGCTACCTGTTTGTGACATGATATTGATTGTGCCACTGTTGGTGTTACTAATGATTGCTCTTGAAATTGTTTGCAGATGCCAGTTGACTTGTTTCGCTTGCAATTGATACCTGCAGATGTTGAACTGGTGTTGCTCGCTATGTTGCAGTCGGCGATGTTTGCAACTGATATCCATTGCTGCTATTGTTTGTAGCTCAGAAATTGCTTGAAACGGTGATGATGATTCTCGAATCTGAACCGTTTCTTAGAGGCTAATGTTGCAATGTTGGTGCTTGCGAATGATGCTTGCTCGTAGCTGATATTGTTGATGTGAAAAAACTTGTTGCTGTTGCACTGCGATGCTTACAGCTGATACCACCCTGTTATTGCAGGTTGTAACTCGTGTTGCTTCTCTTTGCTTGCTGTAGTTGATATTGGCTCTACGGTTTTGTTGCCTATTTCTTGAGCTGTACTGTTTTGAACTCTGTTATGAACTTGGGGTTGCTGAATCTGTTGACCTTGTCCTATGTTATTTTGCTGCAGCTTGTTGTGTGTCTCATTCTTTTGTACATGGTTCAGAACTGAGGCTGCTCATGAACTATTTAGGCTTTGAGTTCCAAATTCTGAATCTGACATTGATGCGTGTGTGGCTTTTCAGGTGTTGGAAACTTCGGAACCATAGCGACTCAGACCTGCAGGCATCCGGGTCTGAGTCCAAACTTGCCCATGTTGCCTTATTCTCGTATCAGTTTGGAAATCCAATCACGGCAAAACGAATCAGCCCCACTTCTTTTATTTTTTCTATCTCTCGGATGTCCCGTATCGATAAGAACAAGCATTGCCTGATCTGACGCCCATGGCGCAGATCGGTAACGGGGGTAGGACGCAGCTTCGGTTGTGCCACTCCCGGCACTCGATGATGACAATTGTTCTGAGAGTGTCGAATAACCTCTAACACTTTCCTTTTTCTTCTGTTTTGTTTTCTTTGGCTCTTTTCAGGTAATCGGAGCTTCATGAAGGACTCAAAGGAGGAAGATTTAGAAGCTTAGGACTTAGAATTTTTTTAGAATAGATAGCCAATGTAATGAATCTTTTTGTAAACCAGTGGGTATAAAGTTCAAAATTATTTATCCATTTCCATTGTAAACTAAATATTTATGAAATAAAGTTCAAAAATATTTATTCACTTCTTATTTGTAAATAATAATTCGAAAATTATTTAAATTCACTCCTTAGAGGTAAATTGCAAATACTTATGAATAAAGCTTCAAAAATATTTAAACTCACCTCTTGGTTGTAAATTATAAATATTCACGAATGATATTCACAAATGTCTAAACTCATTTCCCTTTTTGTATTGGACAATATTATGAATGAGATCCACTCTCTTTATATTAATTGACTGCTTACCGTAACCGGATTAAATCTGACCAAAACTCAAACTGAGTTCCTGCTTTCCAAATAACCTTAGCAGTATCTGCTTCCTCTCAGGAATACTGTCCCACTTGTCTCAAAATTACAGACTTCACGTGAAATGACCAAAATGCCCCTGTGGTAATTCCTGAAATAAAACGTACTCATATGATTGGTTAGTGATTAATGGATGCAAAATGAAATGCTATGTGAAATGAACTGACTAAATGTAAGGGTAAAATTTGGGGTATTACAGTTGCCCCTATTTAAATAGCTACACCGGATGATTTGAGTGACGAAGACTCGAGGAATCGTGGTGGAGAGATTTAAATATAGATAACCGAAAATTTTGCCCTTATGTGCGATGATATGCAATGTTATGGTCAAAACGAGAACAGACTAATGCAGACCATGCCATGAATATGATATGATGCGTATGCTGGGATGATGAATGCGAAAATGCTGACGAAACATGACGTCACCGAGACAGACGCCACGAGAAGAAACACAACTGGGGAAAATGACGCGCTGAGACACAGTACATCACTGGGGAATTCTAAAAATGATAGTCAACTGGTGCGAATGACCAATTGTCACTTTTAGAAAAGGAACGAGATCCTCGAATGGAGATGGTACCTATGAGACGGCCTCCACTGGGGAATCTAAAAATAAAACTGGATCACGTACGATTGTAAGATCGATTACAGAATGCTGGAGCGTTGAGCAAGGAATAACATCCAAGCTTCTGTAAACTACCCCTCGTGACAGGATCAAACGGACTTTTCGGAATTCCGTAGCAAATATACAGGGTAAAGACCGACTGTATGCCAAAATAAATGGACTTTGATGGGAATTGCCCTGATAAGCTTCTCGAGGGAGAACTGTCACTTATCGTTGGAAGGGACTTACATGCCAAAATGGATAAGCACTCAAATAAAGAGGCTGCTGCTTATCTGATAAATAAATCTTCTCGCATTCTAAGGTCGGCGCCTGGAATGCGATTCTGATTTTTCTCTTACTGAAGGATAAATAAACTGCTTCAAGATCGTGCTCTCTTGAATATGAAACGGGTAAACTGAACTTCCTCATTCTTTCAGAATGAGACTGGCTGACTGAATTTACTCATACTTCAGAATCGTGCTCTTCTGAATATGAAACTGAATGACTGAAGATATTCATATTTCAGAATCGTGCTCTCCTGAATATGAAACTGGATGACTGAATATACTTCGTATTTCAGAATCGTGCTCTCCTGAAAAACGGCCAACTGAACTTCCTCATAACTCAGAATCGTGCTCTCCTGAATATGATTCCGTTCCTTCTTTTACTAAAGGATAAATGAACTTCTTCATAACTTCAGAATCGTGCTCTCCTGAATATGAATTGGTTCGTACCTCAAAACGGCGGGTAAATGGAAGCCCAACTGCTCTATGGAGATGGCCATTTGCTGCGAGTCGTGACGAGGATATGATCGACTTCTTAGGTGAGAAATGTTGTATATTGATGCTGTAAGACGTAGGATTGTAATAATAAATTATCCAGGCATGAACTGGCATGTACCTGTAAGAGGTGGTAGTTGATTTTCTTGAAAGATAGTGCAAAATAAATGCACGTCCGGTTGGGGCTCGACGACCGACACGACTGAGATTCAATCTAGGACCGAGCTAGAAAGAAAACTGGTAATCAAGGCTCCATCGAGGGAATGATCTCGGAGGGTAAATATCTTATCCTGGTGAGGAAAGATAGCTGAAGTAACCGTCATCCACGAGGATCGAGCTCTGTGGGGAAACTGGAAACGCATATGTATTTTATGCTTAGGGCTGACAATCTATTTGGAGAGAATGGACGAACCCAGTTACTCGGTGGTAACAACCAAATGATGGTGAAACGCAATGATCCTGTGAATGCTAATGCGTATGTTAATGTGAATGTATGTTAATGAAATGAGTATGTAATGAGTATGTAATGAATATGTAATGAATATGGGATGAATATGTAATGAATATGGGATGAATATGTAATGAATATGTAATGAATATGTAATGAATATATAACGAAATAGGCATGTGATGCTTAGGCCCTTGCGTATGCTGACGAAACAGACTAGAGACGGGACGAGAGATGAAATAAACATCTCGACGGAAATATCCTGCGTTCTCTGCAACCAATACGTCAATCATGGGTAAGAAAGATCAATGGTAGAACCAAGTCTGGTTTTAAAGTTTGGAATTCTCTGGGGAGAAGGTAATCTGCTTGTGGTGTACAGTATCACGTCTTCACATGGGGAGAAGAAAACCTGAGGGACACTTTCGAGTTACCCAAGAAAAAGTCGTCAGCTTATAGTCTCTCTGGGGACTATCACTGGGCAATGGTTTGAAAGTGTTTCTGCAATAATGATATTTCCGGGGAATGAAGAGATCCTGTCGGAATTTCCACTAGTCAAAGTAATTTGTTTCATTTCAATTTTGTTTGTTTTTTTTGAAAAACAGTTTTGAAAAATCTACAATGCACTTTTCATTTTCAAATTTTAAGAATAAACGCATTTTGCATAACAATAGAAAATAAAGAGCAATGCACCAAGGAATGTAAGTAACGAGATGGTATCTTTATTAAAGGGTGATAGCTTGCTGAAGGCAGAGCTCCACAGATGATTACATTTTGAAATTGGCAACATGGGAAAAGGTTACATCGAATCCAATAACACCCACTGACACTAATAACTAAGACTAATCCAGAATCCTGCCTTGGGCAAGGATGAAAAAAACTGAAACATGGCTCTCATGCGGAAAGTGTGTTTGAGATAATCAGTGTCTTCTGATGCAATGAAATGCCTTTGTCCCTAACTTTTGCCTGGACCGCCCTTTCGGGTTTTCAATCCACCGGGACGCTCTTTTTTGCCTAAGCCGCCCTTTCGGGTTTTCAACTTAGCGAGCCTTTTATTATTATCATTATTTTTTTTCAACCCTTACTTTTGCCTAAGTCGCCTTTTGCAGGTTTTCGACTTAGCGGGTTTTTAGGCATAATATTTTCGGACTGCATCAGAATTCACGGGGTGTGCTAGTTCTTCACCATCCATTGTCGTAAGTATCAGAGACCCTCCGGAGAAAACGGTCTTTACAACAAACGGGCCTTCATAATTGGGCATCCACTTTCCACGCATATCTTTGTGTACTGGTAAGATCTTTTTGAGTACGAGCTCTCCTTGACGGAACTCACGGATACGAATCTTTTTATCAAACGCTCTTTTCATCCGTTTCTGATATAATTGCCCATGGCACATGGCTGTCAAACGCTTCTCGTCAATGAGATTCAACTGATCCAATCTGTCTTGAACCCACTCAGCTTCATCAAGTTCAGCCTCCATTAACACTCTTAGCGAAGGTATCTCTACTTCGATGGGGAGCACGGCGTCCATTCCATACACCAATGAGAAAGGTGTTGCCCCGGTCGAAGTTCTCACTGAGGTTCTGTGTCCATGCAAAGCAAACGGTAACATCTCATGCCAATCTTTATAAGTCACGACCATCTTTTGCAGGATCTTTTTGATATTCTTGTTCGCAGCTTCAACGGCTCCATTCATCTTAGGACGGTACGGAGAAGAATTGTGGTGAGTGATCTTGAAATTGTCACACAACTCTTTCATAGTCTTATTATTCAGATTGGTGCCATTGTCAGTTATTATTCGGCTTGGGACTCCATAACGGCAGATAATCTCTTTTCTGATGAATCGGGTAACCACTTGCTTGGTCACGTTAGTGTAGGAGGCAGCCTCTACCCACTTGGTGAAATAATCAATGGCAACAAGGATAAAACGATGTCCATTAGAAGCTTTCGGCTCAATTGCCCCAATCATGTCGATGCCCCACATAGAGAACGGCCATGGTGAAGACAAAACATTCAACGGTGACGGAGGTACGTGCACTTTATCAGCATAGATTTGGCACTTATGGCATTTCCTAGCGTATCGGATGCAATCGGCTTCCATGATTAACCAGTAATACCCAACCCTTAACATCTTCTTGGACATAGCATAACCATTGGCATGGGTCCCGAAGGTCCCCTCATGAATTTCCTGCAGTAACATGTCCGCTTCCTGTTTATCAACACATCTGAGCAGGACCATGTCGTGATTTCTCTTGTATAACACGCCATTACTGATAAAGAATTTGGACGCCAATCTTCTCAATGTCTTTTTGTCCAGACCAGTAGCACCATCAGGATACTCTTGCTTGACGAGATAGTTCTTGATATCGTGAAACCAAGGCTTTTCATCCACCTCAACTTCTTCGACCATCTGACAATAAGCGGGTTCAACTTTGCGTTCAATACGGATAAGAGGTGCTTCATTAACGAATTTAACCTTCCACATGGATGCTAACATGGCTAATGCATCAGCTACGTGATTCTCGGATCTAGGAACATGCTCGAACTCTATCTCGTCGAAATGCTTGATCAGCTCAATAATGTAGTCTTTATAAGGGATTAACTTCTCATTCTTCGTTTCCCATTTGCCTTGTACCTGGTAGATAACCAAGGCTGAGTCACCACTTACTTTAAGAAGTTTGATTCGGAGGTGAATCGCTGCTTTGAGGCCGAGGATACACGCTTCATACTCTGCGACGTTGTTAGTACACTCAAAATCCAACCTTGCTGTAAATGGTGTGAATCCACCCTTTGGGTTCATCAAAATGGCGCCTATACCATGCCCATTGAAATTTGAGGAACCATCAAACATCATCTTCCACCAAAGACCTGGTTCTGGACCTTCGCTCGGATCTGGCTCTTCACAATCTCTTTTAATCAACAGAATATCCTCATCAGGAAAATCAAACTTAAGAGGTTCATAATCTTCAACTGGTTGGTCTGCAAGATAATCAGATAAGATACTACCCTTAATCGCCTTCTGGGATACATACTGGATGTCATATTCGGATAACAACATGTGCCAACGGGCTAGCCTCCCGGTTTGAGCAGGTTTTTCAAAAATATACTTGATCGGGTCCATTTTAGAAATCAATAACGTGGTATGACAGACCATATACTGCCGAAGGCGCTTTGCGGCCCATGCCAATGCACAACAAGTTTTCTCTAATGGTGAATACCTGTTTTCGCAATCGGTAAACTTCTTGCTCAAGTAATAAATCGCATGTTCCTTTTTCCCAGTCTCATCATGTTGTCCAAGCACACAACCCATAGACTTCTCGAGCACAGTAAGGTACATAAACAACGGCCTTCCAGGTACGGGCGGGATCAGAATAGGGGGATCTTGCAAATAACCTTTAATCTTCTCAAACGCTTTCTGACAATCTGGGTTCCACTCAACTGTCTGCCCCTTGCAAAGCAACTTGAATATCGGCTCACAAGTAGCGGTCATATTAAAGATAAACCTGGAAATGTAATTCAGACGTCCCAGAAAACCCCTAACTTGCGTCTCGGTTTGCGGAGCCGGCATATCTTGAATGGCTCGGACTTTGTCAGGATCCACCTCAATCCCTCGCTGGCTAACAATGAAACCAAGCAATTTTCCGGATCTGACACCGAAGGTACATTTTGCAGGATTCAATTTCAACTGGTATTTCCTGAGTCGTTCAAACAGCTTCACCAAATGGTCTAGATGCTCCTCTTCACTCTGAGATTTGGCTATCATATCGTCCACATACACCTCAATTTCTTTGTGCATCATATCGTGAAAAAGAGTGGTCATAGCACGTTGGTAAGTTGCCCCTGCATTCTTTAAACCGAAGGGCATGACTTTGTAGCAGAAGGTTCCCCAAGGAGTAATGAAAGTAGTCTTCTCTCGATCGTCGGGATCCATCTTGATCTGATTATAGCCAGAGAAACCATCCATAAATGAAAACAACGCAAAACTGGCTGTATTGTCTACAAGTGTATCAATATGTGGCAGTGGGAAGTCGTCCTTTGGACTTGCTTTGTTCAGGTCCCTGTAGTCTACACACATCCTAACTTTACCGTCCTTCTTGGGCACTGGTACAATGTTGGCAACCCAATCTGGATATTTTGCGACTGCCAAGAAGCCTGCATCCAACTGCTTTTTAACCTCATCTCGAATCTTCAAAGCCATGTCGGGTCTCGTTCTTCGAAGCTTTTGTTTGATAGGTGGACAATCTGGCTTAAGCGGCAACTTGTGAACAACAATGTCCGTGTCTAGGCCCGGCATATCTTGATACGACCACGCAAACACATCAATATACTCTTTTAACAACTCAACCAACCTCGGCCTAATCTCCGTCCCAAGCATTGCACCTATCTTGACCTCTTTCTTGCTCTCATTTGTACCGAGATTAATTAGGTCCACTTGCTCTTTATGCGGTTGAAGCTCTGTGTACTCGTACTCAATCAATCTTGTCAGTTCCGCGGGTACTTCAAAATCTTCTTCACCCTCGTCCTCAGCTTGATTGATGGGTGCATCCCAGTCAGGAGTGTCAGTAAAGTCATTGGATCCAACAAGGTTTACGATATCTCTGCATGATGGAAGGTTTTAAAATGCTCGAAGATTTGTAAGAATGAAATGCTGTTTTTTTTTATTTATTTATTATTGGAAGAAAAGTTGCCAATTTCATTTTTAAAGGTGAAAACGAAAAACGCAAATGAACCAAAGTGGAATTGAACAAAATGCTTTTATTAATATCTTTTTAGAAATGAAAGGTGGCCCGACAAAACAACCCTATAGCCTTGGGCAGAGCTACAGATTTTTATTTGAAAATGTAAATGAAACTTAAAAAACAATTACTTTGACAAGGGAAAAATAACAGGGATCTCTACGGCCTCCCAGTTGTTCAAAACTGCATCACCCTTAAACACCAGGTTGCTCAGCTCTTCATTTTCTTCACAGTCGCTGATGGCATTGACTTGGAAACCTCTGCTGACAAATACTTCTTGGATAACCTTCGGACGCCCTTCGACAGTCGTGGCAGCTCCATTCTGAGTTGGTTTGTAACCCAACCCAGAGCGATCAGTCTTGGTCTTGACATCAATTACCTCTCCCCAACCTTCAGGAATGCCCCTGTCAATTGTTGATTTGGTACTCTTCAGAGATGCAAAAGATGGATTACCCTGCCCCACTGTCTCTTCGACTTCTAGCAGAACAGCATTGGCGATCTCAAGTGCTTGAAAGGAGATTTCTGAAGCATTCTCATCGGCCTTGATGTAACGGAAAGAAGACAGGTTACTGACAATCAGATCTTCCTCACCGTGTATAATAACCAACTTTCCCTCGATCACGAATTTCATCCTTTGATGTAACGTTGAGGTCACTGCCCCAGCGGCATGAATCCACGGCCTTCCAAGTAAACAACTGTAATTGGGATTAATGTCCATGACTTGAAACGTGATATTAAAAACTTGCGGACCAATCAGGATGGGAAGCTCAACCTCCCCCATTACCGACCGGCGAGAGCCATCGAAAGCCTTGACAACCAAAGGAGTAGGTTTCAACACAGTCTCTTTACAAGCCAACTTATCAAGAACCCTCTTGGGTAGAACATTCAGAGAAGAACCGGTGTCCACTAGTACTCTCGCTAAATTGTCCTCTTGACATTTTACCGATATATGTAAAGCACGATTATGGTTCGGACCCTCCTTCGGTAACTCTTCATTGCTGAAACTGAGGGTGTTACAGGCGGTCAAATTAGCAATCACACTATCAAACCGACTGGTGCTAATATCTTGATCCACATGCGCTTGAGTCAAAACCTTCTGCAAGGCCATCCTATGAGCGGGTGAATTCATTAACAGAGATAGAATTGAGATCTTGGAAGGAGTCTGATGAAGTTGATCGATAACTTTATAGTCACTTTTCTTGATGATCCTCAAAAATTCGGCATCTTCATTATCCGTAACGGCTCCCTTATCTTTGTCTTTGGCAGGAACTGGGATACTAGTGGTCTCCTTAGGTGGATCATCATTAGAACGGGGAGTATACACGCGACCACTGCGAGTCATCCTGCTTACCTCTGCGATATTGGTCACTGTGCCCTTAACCTCTTCATTTGGAATAGTCTTCCCAGATTCCTTGTCGATCACCGTCACGTCATATTTCCAAGGCACGGCTTTAGGGTCACTGAAAGGAAACGGACCCGGTCTTCGAATAACTATAGGCTTAGGCTGATTCACTTCAGGGATATACGACCTTGGTATATCGAACACGAGGTTGGCGGAGCCTGCCCCTGATAAATTAAACACTGGTACCTTACCCTTTGATTCAGGCTGATGGAAAACAGGTTCAACCACATCGACTACATCCTTCTTGGCTTGGCTTGTCACTTGTAAAGCACCCTCATTAATCAGCCTCTGAACATCATTCTGAACTAACACACAACCCTTAGTACTGGCTTCACAACTTACACATGCAACGTGGGAAGTATCTACTAAACCAGCTTCAAACAGTTTTGAATGGAACAATTTGAGAGGGGTCTTAATCTGTTCAACGTCAAGGGCATAACCATCCCCCGAATCAACACTAACGGCATTGACACTCTCATGGTTAGGAAAAGGGTTCTTCTTAACATTTGGTTGAGGATCTTCAAATGACAAAATCTTCTTTTCCAATAGGTCCCTGACAATATTTTTGAGAGCATAGCAATTCTCCAGATCATGGCCAGGCGCACCCTCATGAAATAAACAATGAGCGGCGGCGTTGTAATTGGCGGGTAGAGGATTAGGAGGCGGACCCAAAGCCCGAGTAGTGATGAGACCCTGTTTGACCAAAGAGGGATACAACTCGGTAAAAGTCATTGGAATCGGCGGACAAGGTTTATACGTTCTTCTGTTCGGCACATTCTGGCGAGGAGCCGGACTCTTTGGCTGTTGAGGAGCAGGAGTATTGGGTGCCTGTAGGTAGTTGACAGGAGGCGGATAAACAGGAGGTTGTTGCATAGGTTGATACATGGGAACCTGGTGATTGAAAGAAGGTGTAATAGCTGCCACATAGGGTTGTTGAGCATATTGGACTGGGTACCCTTGAGGTTGAGCATAACTTTGCGGATGCCGATAAAAGCGTTCCCTTGGTCTACCAGAGGATATAGCATTAGTCTCACTCTCCTTCTTTTTCTGGGAGCTATACGGAGGTTTCTTCGGCTGATCTTTAGAAGCACCATGATTATTTGTCATTTTACCACTCTTCATACCCAATTCAATCTTGACACCCACAGCAACGATGTCGGAGAAATTTGAAGTCACACTACCCACCATTCTCTCGTAAAATTCTGGACGGACTGTGTCGACAAACCAATCAGCTAACTCTTTCTCGGTCAAAGGAGGTTCTACCTGCGAAGCAGTCTCTCTCCACCTTTGAGCATACTCTTTGAATGACTCAGAATTCTTTTGTGACATACTCAGCAACTGTCTTCTGTCAGGAGCCAGATCCATATTGTACTTGTAGTGTTTGATGAAAGCGTCAGATAAATCTTGAAAGCTCTTAACGCGAGACTGGTCTAAAGTTAAGTACCACTTGGAAGAAGCACCCTTCAGACTGTCTTGGAAGCAATGAATCATCAGTTTATCATTCTCAACATGGGCAGCCATTTTGCGATAATACATGATCAGATGGCTCTTAGGACAGGTGGCACCTTCATAACGATCGAAGTTCGGAGTTTTGAACTTCGGGGGAATAACTAAACCCGAGACCAAACAAACATCTCTTGCCGCAGTCCCAAAAATTTGATCACCCTCTACCTTTTTCAATCTCTGGACGATAGTGTTTACTTCCTCACGAAGCTTATCATGTCTCTCATAACCCTCAACATTCTCATCAAGATCATCAAAAACTGTCTCATTGAAGTACGGTTGCGCACGAGTGTGTACAACAGGTGGTGCAAAGATAGGAGCCCCCCTAGAAACTTCAGAAAACAAAGGCACGGCTTGCTGAACAGGTTGATTAATCGGAACAGTGGCTTGAGGAGGCACAAAACCTGGAGCAAGACCATAAGGTGGGTCCCTTGCTACAGTCACACTTGGTGAAGGGTCCACAGTAACGCCGGTAATCTCAGAAACAACAGTGGGCTGGGTATCCATCTTAGCATTCATGACATGTAACAATTCCATCATACACCCCATACCCCCTCGAAGGTCTTCAAGTTCATTGCTAAGGCGATCAATCTCTTTTGCCTGATCCTCCATTCTTTTCCGAGTTTGAGCTCTGGTGTTGTATTGGTGCCGAGAACTCAGGGTGACAAAACTGGAAGGTGAGAGAACCGAGTGTGAGAAATCGGGAGACACATGCAATGCAAAAAAAGTAAATGATGCTAAAATGTGAATGTAAATGAAGATTTCATGGAATTCAAAACATTTATTAATGTCGTGGGGTACCAAAGAAATCTTTTTCTTG
This sequence comes from Lathyrus sativus, assembly GCA_963859935.3. Classification (NCBI taxonomy): domain Eukaryota; kingdom Viridiplantae; phylum Streptophyta; class Magnoliopsida; order Fabales; family Fabaceae; genus Lathyrus; species Lathyrus sativus. The sequence goes on along the minus strand of OZ012739.1, from coordinate 540,689,945 downwards.
TCTTTTCATTTTTATATATTTTTTATTTATTTATGGTATCCCGCGATATCCATAAATGGTGTTCGAACATCCATGAAATGCAATGCAACGAGATGCTTTATGGATGCAATGCATGAAAACACACAAAGTCCTAGGTTAAAGGCTTGCATGAGGTTCAAAGGCAAGTACCCTCCCCTGAAGTTAGATGGTTCATCCTGTCCTACAAAAGTAACCAGGTTCTAAGGGATCTCAATATCATTGATCCTTCACAAGGGTGGTTGTTCAGGAGGCAACTTACTTGCCAACCAAAACCCTCCAAGTTTAAGATCTCAATGAACGTAGTATCGAGTGTCAACCAACTTCAGTCTGCACCAAAGCCGATTACCTCACTACTCTCTAAAGGCCAAGATGAGTTAACTAGGGTTCTAAAAGTCAGTTAGTGCATTGACAACATATGGCAGCCTCAATATTATCCTCAACTTGACTTAAGGAATATAAGCACCAACCAAGAAGTCGCACTAACTATGGCCACCAGATCAACCGCATCGATATACGTCGTACAGTTTCCTTGGTCTATTGCCATTTACCTAAGGTACACTAGATCCGGGTTAGGACCTATCTCACAGCACAAGGAACAGTCCCACAATCAAAGCACAAATATATACATGCAAATGAATAATATCACAGATAGTAATAAATATGAACAAGTTAGGGATAACCCTCAAAAGTTAAAGTTAGATTCCCCAGTGAAGTCGCCATTTTCTGTTGCGGTGGAAATAGGATCACAAACTATTAATTAGTTTGAATCGCAATTCAATTCACAACCGCTCTTTGATTTATCCGAAGGAAAAGGTCAAAAGAGGGAAAACCTATTTTGCATCGTAAACACAATGCGGGGAAAGATCTAGGGTTCGGGGGTTGGTTAAATTTAGGGAAGGTATTAGCACCCTAAACTTCCGTAGTACTCTACAGGAACCTTTCGTTCAAATATTTACTATCTTGCTTTATTTATTTGCTTAAGGTATATGTACAAAGGGATTAAAAGTGAGAAAATAAACCTAAGGGGTTAATTCTAAGTTTACTCGGCAAGACATCGCATCTTGTGCCTACGTATCCTTACGGGAGTGGAATCAGAGTAATCGTAGTTCCCCTCAAAAGGGAGGTTAGAGACTTCTTGACTGTGGTCAAGGCCTCAAGGGGAATAAACGCATCTTAAGGACACGCTTACGTGGAGTGTAGAAACTCCAAATCTCTACGTTGAAATGTTAAGTTGTAATTAGGGTTAAATTAGGGATTCCACGGCGGGAAACCCTAAAATGAGCGCGGCGGCTCTTTGACCTAATGCTAGGGGTAAAGTTGTAATCTTGCCTGCGGCGAGGCATTTATGAAAAATTAGGGTTTGTAAGGTGAAAGGGTTTGAAGTTGTTTTGAGGACTATTGGCGCGGCGGCCAAACGGTTAGACCTAACCCTCGGGTGTGTGTAGTGTGACAGAAACAGTGGTAAATGCGTGAGATAATTGAATCATGCAAACAGAGAGATAATGTAAGCAGAAATTTAAAGGCAGAAATTAAAGCGCGATTATTAGGATTCGCGAGATTACATGATAGGAGCAGATACAATAGGATAATGAAAATTTGAATTAAAAATACACAAAAATAACTACTGGCAGCGTAACAAGCTACAGAACGAGGAAACACTGTTAATAAACCGAATCAGACAGTCAACGAATGAATTATGAGACAAAAGTGCAAGATCGGAGATTTTTTTTTTTGCTTATGCGTAATAAGTTAAAAAATGTTAAAATAAAAAAAAAATTAAGTTTAATTTTTAAAACAAAATAGTTTAATTTAACTATCTAAAAAGTTTTTATTTTTTTTTTTATGTTATCATTTTCTAAAAGGGTTTAAGCTAGATTTTTTTTTAAAAAAAGTTTAAATTATATTATATTTTTTTAAAAAACAAATGTTTAATTTTTAGAAAAGGTTTTAATAAAAATTTAAAAATAATAAACAAATAAACAAATAAAATAATAAAATAAATAAAATAAAAGATGGTTGGGCCGGGTATCACTTCCGGACCCAACCCAAACGAAACACAAATTGGAAGGGGATTAGGGTTCCCCCCCCAGAACCCTAACGGCGCACATCTTTTCTCTTCTTCTCATATTATCGTTCCTCCTCTCTTTCTTCTTCCTCGATGTTCTCTTCTTCCTCACGCCGTGACCTCCTCTGTTCCTGAAACGAACCACGAAACCATGTGAGATAACACGTTTTACCTTTGATTTGGCCGATGATGCTGAAGCTGAGGCCGTGGAGTTGATTGCCCGTCGTTCTTTGTGAACGATGAAGGTGATCTCTCTGATGTTATGGATTCGCGTTCAGTGATGGTGATCTCTGAGCGATGACGACGATTGCTTCGTCTGAGCTCACGCTGTGCGATTTCTTCGCTAGGGTTTCTCCTCCCCTTTGCATCAGGTTGTATTCCCCTATTTATAATTTATTTTATCTCTTTTTTTGGGCCTTAAACTATCGTTATTCTGAGATTTGATTTTGTGGTGATTTGATTTTGATTTTCCAGATTGAGTGCGATGCTTTCTGAGATGATTGGGATCTTAATTCATCTTTCTGGTATGAATTTGACACTAGTTCGTTGATTGATCCAAAATACATTCCACTGGGATATGATTTGGTTCTTGCTGATACATGATTGGATCCTATTTCTCCTTTTAGGATTTGATTGGGATTTCTCTTGATATGATTCTGAACTCGTTTTGATTCACTTGATACGATTTAATTCCATCCCTGATTCGATGTCAAATTTGTTTTCTGTCTTTCTCTGATACAGTTTGCCCTACTCCTTCATACCTTCCTTTTCCAGAATTCCTAGCTTGATTCGATTTTGTTGGATTTTTGCAGATGGATTGGATTGCCTTTGGATTTCTGTTGACCTGTTGGATATCTGAGTTAATTCGAACTGATTTGCTTGATTTCGAACTGATTTGTTTTTGGACTGATTTGTTTGATTGATTCAGATTGGGAATCAAAATCTTTCTATTGTTTTTCTGATATGATTTGCTTTCAGATTGGATTGATTGACATCTGATTTTGATTCACAGAATTCCTTGAAGGATTCGTTTTTCTGCTCTGTTATCGATCTCGAACTGATTCATTTTTGATTGATTCGTTTCTTTGATGCAGCTCAGATTCTTTTCCTCTTCTTCTTTCAGAGAGGGCTTGATGTTGCGTTGGTCTTAGCCGCCGAGACGGGTACGCGGTAATGATGACGATGAGTCTGAACCATTTGGAGTAGTACGCTACAATCCTAGTTTTGCTTATGTTACTGCTTCTGATTGAATTGGTGGGGACGATTAGCTAGTATGTTGAGCTGGTGCCGTGTACTTGTTCGTTTGTGGCTACCCCTGTGATTTTGCCGTACATCTGTTTCGTCTTGGTTAACTGGATTTTTATTCTGATTCCATTTGAACGGCTTTGTAATAAACTGAAACATGCTTCTCTGATTTGCTGATAGGCATTGTTGTAGCTCGCCTCACTTGCTACCTGTTTGTGACATGATATTGATTGTGCCACTGTTGGTGTTACTAATGATTGCTCTTGAAATTGTTTGCAGATGCCAGTTGACTTGTTTCGCTTGCAATTGATACCTGCAGATGTTGAACTGGTGTTGCTCGCTGTGTTGCAGTCGGCGATGTTTGCAACTGATATCCATTGCTGCTATTGTTTGTAGCTCAGAAATTGCTTGAAACGGTGATGATGATTCTCGAATCTGAACCGTTTCTTAGAGGCTAATGTTGCAATGTTGGTGCTTGCGAATGATGCTTGCTCGTAGCTGATATTGTTGATGTGAAAAAACTTGTTGCTGTTGCACTGCGATGCTTACAGCTGATACCACCCTGTTATTGCAGGTTGTAACTCGTGTTGCTTCTCTTTGCTTGCTGTAGTTGATATTGGCTCTACGGTTTTGTTGCCTATTTCTTGAGCTGTACTGTTTTAAACTCTGTTATGAACTTGGGGTTGCTGAATCTGTTGACCTTGTCCTATGTTATTTTGCTGCAGCTTGTTGTGTGTCTCATTCTTTTGTACATGGTTCAGAACTGAGGCTGCTCATGAACTATTTAGGCTTTGAGTTCCAAATTCTGAATCTGACATTGATGCGTGTGTGGCTTTTCAGGTGTTGGAAACTTCGGAACCATAGCGACTCAGACCTGCAGGCATCCGGGTCTGAGTCCAAACTTGCCCATGTTGCCTTATTCTCGTATCAGTTTGGAAATCCAATCACGGCAAAACGAATCAGCCCCACTTCTTTTATTTTTTCTATCTCTCGGATGTCCCGTATCGATAAGAACAAGCATTGCCTGATCTGACGCCCATGGCGCAGATCGGTAACGGGGGTAGGACGCAGCTTCGGTTGTGCCACTCCCGGCACTCGATGATGACAATTGTTCTGAGAGTGTCGAATAACCTCTAACACTTTCCTTTTTCTTCTGTTTTGTTTTCTTTGGCTCTTTTCAGGTAATCGGAGCTTCATGAAGGACTCAAAGGAGGAAGATTTAGAAGCTTAGGACTTAGAATTTTTTTAGAATAGATAGCCAATGTAATGAATCTTTTTGTAAACCAGTGGGTATAAAGTTCAAAATTATTTATCCATTTCCATTGTAAACTAAATATTTATGAAATAAAGTTCAAAAATATTTATTCACTTCTTATTTGTAAATAATAATGCGAAAATTATTTAAATTCACTCCTTAGAGGTAAATTGCAAATACTTATGAATAAAGCTTCAAAAATATTTAAACTCACCTCTTGGTTGTAAATTATAAATATTCACGAATGATATTCACAAATGTCTAAACTCATTTCCCTTTTTGTATTGGACAATATTATGAATGAGATCCACTCTCTTTATATTAATTGACTGCTTACCGTAACCGGATTAAATCTGACCAAAACTCAAACTGAGTTCCTGCTTTCCAAATAACCTTAGCAGTATCTGCTTCCTCTCAGGAATACTGTCCCACTTGTCTCAAAATTACAGACTTCACGTGAAATGACCAAAATGCCCCTGTGGTAATTCCTGAAATAAAACGCACTCATATGATTGGTTAGTGATTAATGGATGCAAAATGAAATGCTATGTGAAATGAACTGACTAAATGTAAGGGTAAAATTTGGGGTATTACAACTCCCCCTTTAGTTTTTATTTTCTCAGGTGGTGGACACATAGAAGTCATTGTGGGGAAGGCAAGTTCAAAAACCCTACTTTTTAATGCCCTTTTCCCAACAACATCCAGTGACTTAAACCTTTTCCATAACTCATCTATTGCACTACTCATATCCACCTCTGGTCCATCATCTACGTCTTCGTCCAACTTAACTTCCATACTTAGTTTTCTCCAATGAACATGCACAACATCTATTGGTATCGGTATACCATCAATTCTATATCCTGTCAACTCATAAGCACAAGGTAATTTGTAGGTTGTTCTAAGAGTACAACGACATATTTCTTTGTTAGTTCCAACATAATCAACTCGTTTTAACTCTTCAATGCATCTCGAGACACTGAACCAGTTTTAAATCAAAAATTTGATCATAAAGTAAAACTTAATCCTAAGTTTAAATTAAGAATAAATCTAATTTTAATCACCAGTTTAATCCTAACTTAATTTCTCAATATAATCTAATTAACCTAATCATAACAAAATCAAAGTTAAATTAAATTAATAAAAGCAATAATAAAAATAATAAAATGAAAAACAAATAACATGAAAGGGTGTAAAAGATAGAAAGAGGTGTGGTTTGATTTTTTTTAAAAATAAAAATCATGGGCTCATGGGGAACATCCCATACCGTGTTCAATTGAGATAGAGGAAAAAAACTTTCACAAAAGAAACTGGTTGGACTTAGGGGTGCAAACTCACCCTAAGTTGGGTCAACAACAATTTTTTTTAAAAAAAAAACAATAGTCCTTCGGGCTAGGTTCATGAGCCCATCCAATCTCACCATGATAAGAGTACATTAGAGCCCTCATCAGACCCTTATCCCCACTCTCTCATTAAGTTTCTTTCCCTCATATTCAGTTCACTATCCTTCTCTCTACTCATGCACGAAATGCAACGCCGGAAAACGGGAAGCTCGCCGCGCCATGGCTATCAGCCGGCGACGGTGATCAAGACTATTTGCTCTTCTTTTCCTCTCGTTCCAGCTTTGTTCCCTCTCTCGCTCTCGTGTATTTTTGTTACAGTTTCCTCCCCAAGTTCAAATAAAATTCACACGAAACCAGATGAAATCACAATAACTTTCATCATTAATTGTGCATTATTAATGAGAGAAAGGTGGAAAAATAATTTATTGCAACAGAGGTGATCGAAGCAATGAATTCGACGGTGACACGCGACTTGAGAGAAGCATAGTGCCGAAACAAAATCGATTTGAGCGTTGCACTATTTTGACCACAAGTTCGTAAAATTTAGTTCTTCGACACCTTCTTCTACGTATGCATGTTTGTTGTTGTTGTTGTGATACTACTCTACTCTCCTTTAATTCTGTATTAGTGTGATTTTTCTCTTACTGTTATGTTGCTGAGTTTGTGTTTCGTGTAGTGAACTGCTTTTTTGACTCAATTTTTCCCCTCAGAATTGTGTGTGTCATGCTCCTTTTATATACTCATTTGAGTTGAATTCTGGATTCTGAAATTGAATGTGTAAGATAGTTGTCGGTACTCATTTAGGAAAGAAAATAATTCTGTGATTCTTTGATCTCTTTGTGACTTTTGACCATGAATATGTGATGAATGATTTTCTTTTTTCAAATTATTGTGTTCTGGTTTTTCTCTGTTTCATGATTTATGGAATTAATGCTGAAGCTTTTTGTGCCATTTTTATGAATCGATGATAACTTTGTTTCCAACTTTGTGCTTGCAGCAGTAGTTTAAGGCACTAAAGTGCGACATTGTTGTTCTCAATCTCCGGAGATTGTCGCCAATAATTTGGCCAAGTTAGGGAAGAACTATTATTGGTTTCATAACCTTTAAGGCTTTGATAATCTTCAAGTGTTCAATAGCATTTTGAACCAAAAGAGGCTATAGTGGCTAGAGACAAAAACTTAGATATGCTTCCAAGCTCTAGACTCTTTATTTGCAGACTGTTAGCTCCTAAATTCTACGCCTCATGCAAAAGAAAGGAATTCAAGATGAAAATGCCAAGAACAAGTTGAGAACTAAAGTTGGTCGAAAGGTGTAAGGCAGCTAAAAGAAGGAGTCGAAGAACTCACCCAGAAGCTAGGAGTTTGACCGCTTGCTATTGTGGATGGTTCGTCGAAAGGTTTGAAATTTGAAAGTTTTGGAGGGAACGGTTTTGTTTGCCAAATACTTAAGAAGACACGTGGCACCTTATGAGAAGTAGATCCATGCATTGTGACAAGTGGCGAGAGGAGGTGATGTTGGAGGTTATTAGAAGTTATTTTTTACTACTATAAATAGGATGTCTTAGACATAAGCAAAGGTGTTGTAATTTACCATTGTACAAATTACTCTTAGAATTACTCCAAGTATCCGAGCATAGAGAAAGCAAGTATTATAGAGAATGTACGTGATGTAAACACACCATCTTTTACCTTAATGAAATTTACTTTATTTGCTTTAAACTTTATAAAGTCTTTTATTGTCTTTGCACCCTTCTTCCTCTTTGTTTCCTTTCTTTCTTCTTTCTCTATGCAATTCATTTCTCTTCGCCCTTAATCTAATTTCCCCTCTCCAAACAAACTTCTTTCTTTCTTTTATTGAAAGCTTTATTATATCTTTTAAGTTATTCCATAGTCGAACAAGGTGTTTCTTTAGGTTCGTTTACCCCAATACTGTTTAAGTGTGAAACTTAGATAGATTTCCAAAACAAAAAGCCTTTAGCACATGTCCTAGGATCAATCTGATCGATCCTGTGAGTCACCAAAGTTAGATTTGGAAGATCAACAGTTGTTTTCTGATTTTCAAGGGAAACAAAATGGCACGCCCAGTGGGACAATGCTAAAAAGTTTTTTTTTTTTTTACAAAACCAACTTACAAGAAATTTTGCAGTCGTGTTGGTCCTTTTCGTGAGAAGTACATTTTATGTTACTGAGAAGTGGTAAAGTTACCGCTGTAAATGAAGAAAGACGACCAAGACGAAACTTTAGGAACATGGCTACTGATACGAACCAGCCAGATAACCCCAACCGTCAGGGAGACGGTTCCAGTGAGGTAATAAGAGACGATGGAGTTCCCCCTCCGATACTGTTGACTGGAGAACAAACGGTGCTTCCCGTGAGGCCAGTACCGACACCCTCTGTACTTAGGGCTAGATCGACGGTGATAAGACCTTATAATCAAACAGTGTTGGTATATATTGGCCATCAAACGTCAAATCCCCAGATTTTGTTAGGGGGAAGTTCGACTTCCAGGCAGTTCGGTCCCCCTGGTTTTTCACAGTCACCAATAAATCCCCCATATGGGATGCCCACCGCTATGATGCAAGGGCTCCAAAGTGCACCCCCCATATTCTCAGATCAGGCAATGGCTTTGCCATTACAGGGGTCAGGGTCAGGCATGAACATGGGTCAAAATCCCCAGAGCCAGAGCTTAGGGTATTCGACGCAAGGCCCCAATTTGACCAACACCTCAGTTGCCTGTTTGAGACAGCAGATGGATGAAAGTAACCTACAAATAGTTCAGACCTTGTCATAAACCATGGGTGAAATCTTTCAACTATTAATCCAAAATACAACTCAGACCAATCAACAATTGGCGATGCAACTGACAAGATTGGCTGAATTCATGGGGGTACCTCCCTTAGCCAGAAATCAGGCTGTAGTAGCAGATATCCCATGAGAAAACTTGGGAAATATGGCAGAAATCGATGTAGGAAACCAAGGAAGGATGGCCCCTCCTATAGTCGAAGTTCTTAGGGAAGAGCCATTGCGAAATCAGCCCCGTGTCTTGGGAGAAAGAGACCCAGGAGTGGTTGTCGTGAATCGGAACCAAGACGTGGACAATGTAGTCCAGCAGGTTCGACGAAATAACGTGGCCATCGATAACAATCTAGCAGCCATGGTCGAGAGAATTATGGCCAGAAATGGGTTAAATACTGGGTTCACCAGGCCAAATTACACTTCACCTATAATAGACTATATCCTTCAGGCGGAATTACCCCTAGGACGAAAGTACCCAAGTTTACTAAGTTTTTCAGGAGATACGGCGGAATCTACTGTCGAACATGTGGCTCGTTACCTAATCGAGGCTGGAGAGATAGCGAATGATGAAAGCCTTAGAATAAAATACTTCCCAAGTTCTCTTACTAAGAATGCATTCACCTGGTTCACAACGCTTCCCCCTAATACGGTGTGTAATTGGATCCAGTTAGATCGTTTGTTCCATGAATAGTTCTATATGGGCCAGACTAAAATTAGCTTAAAGGAACTCGCTAGTGTGAAGCATAAGTTTTCTAAGCCAATTGAGGAATACCTTAATAGATTTCGTTTGGTTAAAGCCAAATGTTTCACATAGGTCCCTGAACATGAGTTGGTCGAAATGAACGCTGGAGGTCTCGACTATTCTATTAGGAAGAAGTTGGATACCCAGTATCTAAGGGACATGGCTCAACTAGCCGATCGAGTTCGGCAATTAGAAAGGCTCAAAGACGAAAAGGCTAAGTTTAATAAAAGTGAGAAGGTAGCTTTTGTCAAATATAATGAGAATTTCGAAGGGTTGTGCGATGATCCTGTGAGCTTCGACGATGGCGAGGTGGATCTTGCTGAACTTAAACAAGGGCCACCTTACTCATGTAAAGTGCTAGCTCCCCCACAAGGGAAGAGTTATGTCGAGTCCGAAAAGAACGATAGGTTCCAAAGAAAACATATACTTTCGACATCACAAAATGTGATGAAATCTTCGATTTGCTAGTTAAAGACAGACAAATGATAGTGCCACCTGGTGCTAAAATGCCGTCCATAGAACAAAGGAAGAAAAGAGGGTTTTGTAAATACCATAATTTCTTGGGTCATAAAACGTCTCAATGTTTTCTTTTTAGGGACCTTGTTCAAAATGCAATCCATGAAGGACGTCTAAAGTGTGGAGAGAAGGCTAGCGGCCAGATGAAGGTCGACACAGAACCTCTGCAAATGGCGGACGCACATTATACTAAACCAATGGAAGCCAACATGGTCGAAGTTACTGATGGCTGCGACCTTTCAATCGACATAACAGAAACTACTAACAATCCCATTGACGAGGTTGTGATGGCGAAAGTCACCATGAGCTTCGGACAAAAGGACTGTGTGGAAATGGAAATTGATGACTATGACCAAAGGGATGAAGCCATAAGTTCAAACAACAAGAGCAATCCAGGTTGGGAGATAGTGACCAAAGAAACTGTTGATAACTTCTTCAGAATTGATCAAGCCACTAAAGGCGTGAAGCTAGGCCTGAGGAAGCTTAATCTGGTCGAAGAAGTTGAAATTAACATGGTAGAGATCACCCAACATGAAGATGTAGCGAATAGTGAATCAAATTACCAGTGGACACACACTAGGGAAGCATACCTAGAGCAGGAAGAATCGATCGTTGCTTTCCTTCACCGTTGCCAAGAGAGAGGATCTAGTGTGATGCTTTGTCCCCGATGCAGCGCCATATTTGACAAAAAGGCCGCACAGAAGCTAGAGGGAACTCGAAGGCTAAGGCAAGATAACGAAAGGCCCAGATTCGACCCTCGAAGAAGTCTTCAAAATAGATCTGACCCCTGCATAAGGCCCCCTAAAAACAAACCCACTAGTTTTAAGCCCAACGCTGAGGCCACTAATGGAAAGTGGACAAAGCTCAATGAGAATAGGCAGCAGGGGCAGCAGAGATGGAAGAACTTCGAGGTGCAACGAGGATCTTCATTAAGCTATCGAAAGGAGTTTCAGTCTTCAAAGGCTGCCCATGTATCAGAAAATTATAAAGGAAAAAATCCCATGTCTCGATCGCAATGGAAACGAGAACAGCGAAAAAGAAAAGCACTCATGGAAGGTGCACAAAGGGACCAACCAGAATCCAGTACCAACGTTCCTGTCGAAAATGAAGGATGAACGAAAGCATTTGGGAAGACACCTGTAGGGCGAAAGTTGTTTCCGACACAGGTCGAAGAGCAGAGGAAACTGATCGGGGTCGATGACGAAATGACCGATAATTTTGATGAAGACTCTGACGATACTCTGGATATTTTGGTTAATGTAGTATCAATGATGCCTAGGGAATTTGACAGGATTTCCGTGGTTGAAAACTTGGACACCTATACAGACTGGGAGATGGCGGCTCATAAGCCGGTATGTTACTATGTGATGAATAATGGCTGCATCGAGGAGCAAAACGCATTCTTCGAACAGCCCACGGAGGCGATGAAGAACCATCTGAAACCTCTTTATATCACGGAACAAGTAGAGAAGGTCCCAGTTAACAAGATCTTGGTGGATTGCGGCGCTACGGTGAACCTAATGCCGCATTTTCTGTTGAACAAAATTGGAAAATATGAGACGGATACAAAGCCGCACAACATGGTATTATCAAACTATGAAGGTAAAGTGGGCTTGACCATGGGGGTCATACAAGTGAATGTCACGGTCGGAACCATTACCCGCCCAACTGTCTTCATGGCGGTAGAAACCACTGCCAACTATAATCTGTTGCTTGGAAGAGAATGGATCCATGGAGTGGGGGCAGTGCCATCTTCAATGCATCAAAGGATCGCCATCTGGAGACTAGATGGCATCATCGAAAACATTGAAGCAGATCAAGGATATTTCAAAGCACCTATAAACCATGTTGATAGAAGACAGTTCGACAAACATTTGGCCAGTATAGGCCCATACGAACCTGCAAATTTTGAATTTACACCAAACGACGAAGTGCATTGCTCACTTTATCTGCATCTCGTCGAAGGTTTCCGATGGGACAGGGAAGTTCCAGGTGAGAGGATACCATACCTTGGCGCACTTCCTATAGACCCCACTGGGTGGGGAAGTGAATTTAGTGATGATGACTGAAGCCATAGCGCTTCAAAGGATTTCGGCCTACGTTGCCGAAACTAAGCTACAAACGGCCTTGGGGGCCGCCAATAACAAAATGGCTGAGAGAGCCAACAAAGAATCTGAACAAATAGGCTCAGGTGGGCATTTTGACCCTAAGCCTCCTGACAAGATTCAGTACGAAGGGTAAAGACTCGGCGCCCATTTACGACGATGAGCCTCTGGGTTTTGAGAAAGATCCCTTGGCCAACGATGTTAAAATGCTGGCGTAAGATCCATTGGAGGAAGTGGATCTGGGAGATGGAGTGATCAAAAGGCCAACATATATCAACGCCAACCTCGACTCTCAACTCAGGGCCGAGACCATCCAGTTGCTGCGAGAGTACAGGGATTGTTTTGCTTGGGACTACGATGAAATGTCAGGTCTAAAGAGAGATCTAGTCGAGCATAGGCTACCAATCAAGCCTGGAAAAAGACCAGTCAAACAGAACCCAAGACGTTTCGCTCCTGAGATCCTCTCAAAGATAAAGGAAGAAATCGAAAGACTCCTCCGATGCAAGTTCATTCGTACGACCAGGTATATCGAATGGCTGGCAAACATTGTACCAGTCATTAAGAAAAATGGATCTTTAAGAGTTTGCATAGACTTTAGGGATTTAAATTCAGCAACCCCTAAAGATGAGTATTCGATGCCAGTGGCAGAAATACTAGTCGATTCAGCCGCTGGCCACGAGTACCTTAACATGCTGGATGGGTATTCTGGTTACAACCAGATTTTCATTGTTGAGGATGACGTTCCTAAAACGGTGTTCCGTTGCCTAGAGGCCTTAGGCACTTACGAATGGGTAGTGATGCTTTTTGGCCTGAAGAATGCTGGGGCAACGTACTAGAGGGCGATGAATTCGATTTTTCGTGATTACATTGAGTTCTTTATGCAGATATATATTGATGACATTGTGATAAAATCTGTATCAGGAAAAGCTCATGTAGAACATCTGCGCAAGTCCTTCATAAGGATGAGGAAGTTTGGCCTCAAAATGAATCCCCTCAAGTGTGCATTTTGCGTACAAGCAGGAGATTTTTTAGGTTTCGTAGTCCACAAAAAGGGGATCAAAATCAACCAAAACAAAACAGAGGCCATAATGGAAGCGAAAGCACCATCCAACAAAAAGGAACTACAATCCTTGCTGGGCAAAATAAATTTCCTAAGAAGGTTCATATCGAACCTCAGTGGAAAAACGCAGGCCTTCTCACCATTGCTTCGAGCCACCAGGGAGAAGTTCGAATGGGGGAAAGATCAGCAAGAAGCTTTCGACAAGATCAAAGACTACTTGACTCATCCTCCAGTCCTGTTACCTTGATGTTGAAACAAAAGCATGAGACTGTACATAGCAGCATCAGATGAAACTCTAGGGAGCATGCTTGCTCAAGAGGACGAAAATGGTGTCGAAAGAGCCATTTACTACCTTAGCAGAGTTTTAAATGACGCAGAAACTAGGTATAGTTGTCGCTACCGCGAAAAACGAGGCCGACAAAACAAAAGAGTCGTCACCTTTCGTTATTTATCCCTCAGAACGGGAAAGGAAACGATCGGGAAAAACCTGACTTAAAGGTATAAGACAAGGTCATCGCAACCATTGTCTGGGTTCGGGAGTCGGTTACGCAAGGGAAAGGTATTAGCACCCCTCACGTCCATCGTACTCGATGGGATCCATGCTTGCTGGTTTGTCTACGGGTGAAAAACAATCTATCTATGGCTGCTAAAGCTAAACGGGAAGAAACTGACTCGATAGAGCATCGCGCTCTATGAATACGTATTCCCTCGTGCAATGGGAAAGTCAGAGTCAATGTAGTTCGGGACACTATGGTTACGGGGGGTTCTCGATCACACGGGGGTGAGAGAAAAGATTGACGATACTGGCGTACGCATTCGAGCAGTTAGGTGTATGCTGCTCGCTCGACGGAGACTTAGGCGTTACCTGTTTGCGGTAGAACGGACATAGTATGTCGGGTTTGAAGGTATGGTAACCTACAGGAACTAGAAATACGGTCGGGCCTCGATTGCGCTAGGGCAAGAGAAAGGGAAGATTAGTCGTTAGCGGGAAAGTCTCAATCGTACGGCAGCGGGAGAACATAGAAGTTAGTTGTTAGTGAGCTCGCTAGGATATCGCATCCTATGCCTACATATTCTCGTCTGGTACGAGAAATCAGAGCAGCTGTAGTTCAGCTAACTACAACAAATGGGGGAAAAGGGAAAAGGGAAAAAAGGGAGCTCGCTAGGATACCGCATCCTATGCCTACGTACTCTCGTTTGGTACGAGAGATCAGAGCAAACGTAGTTCGACGCTACAGAAAACAAGTCTCGATTGCACGGGGGCAAGAGAAGGGGTCTCAATCACCTGAACGCGAGAAAAAAGGTTTCAATCGCACGGGGGAGAGAACAAAGAGGGAGCAGGCCTAACACGCCTAAACGGGAAATAACTCGGGACACACACGTCGGAACCTAATACGTAGGAGCGAGTGTGTTGTATATCAACCAAAGGATATATACTAAACACTCTAAACGATCGAGGGGAGACCGCTCGATTGTCATTTCCCACGTATCTAACGCTACGGCTCACAACACTCGACGGTTGCACGAAGACTTGAATAAGAACGATGGTATCGAATGAAGCGACTTCGTTGGCTCTCGACATGCGCGCAAGCTCCATTCCAATCTTCTCCTCTCTGGATCCTTGATGAGGACGCTCGAACCAGAACCAATGTAACGCTTAGACCGTTATGATTCGACTTATAAGAGAAATCGAACTCTCAGAGGTAGTGTATTGATATCCGTGTCAAAGACAAGATAGAGAAATGATATCGAAAATCATTCTCCAATTGAATCATATCACACGACCAGCCAAGAATAAAATCAGAGTAAAATCGAATGAGAAATGAGATGAGGAGAGAAATCCAATACAAATGGAAATGATATGCTACTCCTAAAATATGACAATTAATTTCTACTAGAAAATATTCTAAAGAAATATAAGGAAATGCATACAGAAAATAGAATAAAATCCTATGCACAATATTCTATAAGAAAAATAGTAATGAAAATTCTATACGCTAAATCTATACTAAGCATAATATTCTATAATATCCTATAATTTTCTGAAAGAAAAAGGAATATAAATTCTAAAAATATAAAATCTATATTAGAAAGTATGCTAAGAATATAATATCTAAACTATGACTATAGTCCCTAAAAGAAAGTAGAAAAATAAAAACTACAATTACTACAATCAACCATCCAATACAAAAGAAATTAAAAATTGTAAGGGGAGGGGTACAACCTGAAAACTGGGGTGAAGCAGCAAAAACAGAACTGGGCCCAGCCCACAATACAATGGTCAGAAAATAAAAAAAAAATGGAAATGGGGGTGCTTTGGTGAAACAGAGGGTGTAATTCAGAAGCTCGTTGGGCCTGTTGGCTTGCAAAGCCCAAACGAAACAGCTGGAGAGAGGAGGGGGGGGGGGGGGTAAACAAGCAAAACCGGCAGTGTGAATCCAAAACTGCAACAATGGGCCCCAAGCCCAATCAAACCAAAGACCTCTTCATCTTCCTTCAACACACAAGGAAAGAAGCCCTAGCTTCTTCCTCCTTCCGCCGTCATTTCACCGTCTCACATTCACCATCTCACAACTTAGTTTCCTTCAAACATTATCATCCCCAATGTTTAACATTCAAAACCTAAATGGAATCTCAAATCCCCCAAACTAACTGACCTTTCTCGAAGGTGATGGAAGTTCAACAATGTTTGGCAAATGCTCTCTGATGAAATTACTGGAAAACATTGCGTATTGTTTGGTGTCGATTCATAAACCTAGAGATTATGTTCACGCGTTGAAGGTGAGGTCGCTTTGGAGGTTCTTGAATCTGGAGAAGTTAACAGAAGATCTGAAGGTGTTGACGGTCGATCTTGAAGGTTGATGAACGATCTTGAAGGTTGATGAACGAAGCAGATCTTGCTGAAGATCATGGGAGATATGAACGGATGCTGGAAGGATCTTGGAGGATAAACACGAAACGATTATGGACTTGATGAATTCTGAAGAAATTTTCTGGAAACGATTTGAAGATCGTGTGAGTTCTTGAACAGAGGGAGGTGACGAGTTCATGAATGAAGTTTCTGGGAAGAACGGATGAACACGGTGATGGTTGAAGATTCGTTGCTGAAGATCTATGAAGGTTTCGTGGAAAGCTGATGAACATTCTCGATTTTTTGGAAAACGATGAAGATATCTGGAAAATTGTTGAAGGTTAAACGACCTGGATGAATCATGATGAATCTGTGAAGAGTTGGTGAAGGCTGATGAAGTTTCATTGTTGATTTGGTGATGATCTGGGAAACGGTTGAACGCATGATGAACATTTCTTGAAGGTTCTATGAATCTGGAAACAGTAGAAGATCTGATGAAGACGATGAGTGTTCTTGAGGAATTGATGAACGAATGGTGGAGATGAGTTTTCCGGCAACCGTTGTTGTTTCCGACGACGATTATGGAGTTGCCGGCGAGTTGTTACGGTGACGTTTGGATAGCCTTGATTTCTCCGGCGAAGGTCTCCGGTGTTTGCATGGCCGGCGGGAGGGATAGACACCTCACAAAACGCGTGGCAACACGCATGGGAGAGGGAAAGTAAGGTGTGGCCAGGTGGCGGAGAGAGGGCAAGGTGGTGATGTGTCCACACGTGTGGGTGAGGTGGTAGAGTGAGTGTGGGACGCGTGGAGAGAGTGCATGCAGAGTGAGGTGGTAGAGAGAGAGAGATAAACGCGTGGAGGCCCTTTATACTGCCAAGTGGCGAAATGGACTTGCCTGGTGGGCCTGAAGCTGGACATCTGGCCCACGAGATAGGACAAAAACCTTACTCTACTTAATGACTTGACTAATTGCAACTAAGATGATTAAAAACGGACAATTAATGCAAGTAAACCCAATTAAGATGCTAATTAAGACTGAACGAAAATTAAGGCTGCTGTTAATGATTAAAATCTGACTAATCCAAGTTAATTAATACTCTAACTAAAATCTCAATTAATTTGTTAAATAAAAATCAATATTAATTGATCAAAAACTGCTAATTAACTAATTAAAATGTTAAAATCCTAATTAACACCCAATTAACATTCTAAAAAAAGATTGATTAATATCTATTAAATTCTAGAAAAAAAACTATCTAAAAAGAAAATTAATCCTATTAATATCTAAAAGAGAACTAAATCTACTAATTTCTAAACCTAAAAAATAGAAAAAATCTATTTAAATCTATTTAAAAATTTTTAGAAAAAGAATTATCCTATTAAAAACTATTTTAAAATCTATTTAAAAATCTAGAAAAACAAATAAACTCTATTTAAAATTCTAAAAGTTAAGGGAAAACATCTAAAAATGCAAGGAAGGTCAATTAAATCGATTAGAAAACAGATGCGCGAATACAGCGAAATAAACGGTAAAAATCGGACACCGAAATATCCTCAAAACAACAGCGAGAGCTGAAAACACCGGGACGAGCACCAATTCCCAAAACAAATCCTCGTATTCGAACTGGTATGAAATGCCGGAAACGCGAGAAGAGGCTGTAATCCCGATAAAATCAATCTGACTGCAAAAATGCAATGTATGCGGTATGTAAATGCAAAATGCAAAATGAGTCGAAACATAAGCCAAATACAATAATTGGTTGGTCAAATTTTAGGGTGCAACAATAGCGAGATAGAGAAATTATGCTTATGTTTTTATTTCTCATGTATGAAGTTGAAGCAATATATAAAACCAGTTGATGTTTATGTCTCGTCGCATTTTGATATTATTAAGCATATGTTACCCAAGCCTATTTTGCATAGTCGAATTGGTAAATGGGCATTAGCATTAACTGAATACTCACTAACATATAGACCGCTAAAAGCGGTCAAAGGTCAAATAGTGGTAGACTTCATCGTCGACCACTCCATAAATGAAAATACCCTAAACATTGTTGAATTAGAGCCTTGGAAGCTATACTTCGACGGGTCTAGTCACAAGAACGGGACAGGCATAGGTCTGCTGATTATTTCGCCTGAGAAAATTCCAACAAAATTCAAGTATATAGTCGAGGGCCTATGTTCCAATAACGAAGCTGAATATGAAGCTTTGATTGCCGGACTTGAAATTTTGTTAGAATTGGGGGCAACCCAAGTCGAAATAATGGGAGACTCAGAGTTGGTCGTAAAACAGCTAACAAAGGAGTACAAATGCGTTAAATAAAATCTCATTATGTATTTCGTGATAGCCAACAGGCTACTCAAAAAACTCGAAGTCTGCATTATTCGACATATACCACGACTACACAATCAGATAACTAACGATTCGGCGCAAGTCGCTTCAGGATATAGGGTCTCGAAGGAAAACTTGCAAGAAGCAATTGAGGCCAGAGGTAAGGTTGTGTCCGCGGGTTTGAGACCGTCAGATTTTGAAGTTATGAAATTTGGCTGCGCGGACGAGGAAACCTTCGATATTTTTACAGTCGAAGGCCTGACAGACAAAGATTGGAGGAAACCTTTGGTCGAGTACCTTCAGAACCCTTTAGCAACCACAGAACGGAAAATAAAATATCAAGCGCTAAGTTATGTCCTTTTGGGGAATGAGTTATTTAAGAAAACCTCTGAGGGAGTTTTACTTAAATGCCTCAGTGAATCCGAGGCATACTTGGCATTGTCATCAGTTCATGGTGGGACATGTGGAGCCCACCAGGTAGGCCATAAGATGAAATGGCTGCTATTTTTCCAGGGGATGTATTGGCCCACGATGCTGAAAGATTGCATTGAGTTCGCCAAGGGTTGTCAGGAATGCCAAGTCCATGCTGGCATACAACATGTCCCAGTAAGCGAGTTACACTCTATAGTCAAGCCATGGACATTCAGAGGTTGGGCTTTATACTTGATAGGAGAGATTCGACCCGCATCTTCCAAAAACCAGAAGTATATTTTGGTAGGGATAGACTACTTCACTAAGTGGATCGATGCTATACCTCTACCAAAAGTAGACCAAGAAGATGTCATCGAGTTCATTCAGAAGTACATCATCTACAGATTTGGGCTACTAGAAACAATAACGACAGACCAAAGGTCAGTGTTTACAGGTAGGAAGATGCAGGAGTTTGCCAAAGAAATGAGATTCAAACTTCTTACTTCAACGCCTTATTACGCCCAGGCCAATGGCCAAGTCAAAGCAGCAAACAAAGTAATAATTGGCATGATAAAGAAGCAGATTGGAAGCAAGCCTAGAAATTGGCATAAGACGTTGGATCAAGTCTTATGGGCATGTCGAACATCCCCGAAGGAAGCAACCAACACTTCCCCATATCGAATGACCTTCGGCCATGACGCAGTGTTGCCAGTTGAGATATACATACAGTCGGTCAGAATTCAAAGGCATCACGAAATCCCTCGAGAGATTTATTGGGACATGATGCTGGATGAGTTAATGGATTTAGACAAGGAAAGATTAAAAGCTCTGGAACTCTTAAGAAGACAGAAGAAAAGAGTGGATAAATCATTTACAAGAAGGTCAAAGCAAAAGCTTTCCTGGTCGAAGATTTAGTATGGAGAGTAATTCTGCCTATGGATCGAAAGGTTAGGTCTTTAGGCAAATGGTCCCTAAAATGGGAAGAACCATTCCAGGTATCGAAAGTGTTCTTTAATGGGGCATATGAAGTGACAGAGTTGAGTAAAGATGAGAGAATATTAAAATTAAATGGCAAATATTTAAAGAAATATAACACTGCACTTCAAGAGGTAAAAATCTCAGCAGAATAACAGTCGGATATAAAGCAAAGCCATAAATGGTGATTAGCAAATACGCCAAAATGGCCCAATATCTTACAAACGAAGTTAAAATGGCTTACAAAGCCCAGTAGAATTTGCTCTATTACAAAACCTAAATAAATCAAAAAGGAATATTTGCCTTCATCTTAAGGTAGTTAAACTTTTGAAGTTCGAGGCGGCTCTCGCATTGAGCTTTGTCTGTTCTCAGCTGGGCAACTTCAGCTTCCAAGCGACGGGCTTCTTCAGCATAGTTAACGTCATGTTCAAGTTCAACTGTTAAGGGGGAATCATCGAAAGAAGATAATTCAACATTCTTCTTCTTAGCTCTCGCTATCTTACCGCGAAGTCTCTTGATCTTGCGCTCCCAATAGGTAATGTTCGCCTCATTAGTAAGGACCTATTGCTTATTTTTCTCCCCCGTCTCCTCCAATACAACGATCTTTTCTTCAGAGTCGACAACAGCAGTCCAAGCGGCAGCTTCACCGCCTGCTTTCGTCTGAATGTCACCCTTGAGCTGGGGCAATAATCGAAAGCCTTTGTAAACCTGGTCAATTAAGGTGCCAACTTCTTGAATGACATTTGCGGCCTCAGGAGTAATGGATTTAAGATCCATTTGTTGGAGAAGAGCTTTGAGGGGAAGATGGTTGGCTGGGCCCATCTGCAGAAGGGTGAAAAGATCCCCTTTGAAAATATTTTTCTTAATCTTATCGAGAGCACTGTCAGTTGGCTGATTCGAGGTTTGTTCTTCAGATGTCGAGGTGCTGGGAGTTCGGCCAGAAGAATGACTTCGCCTGCTCAAGAGAAGCCTGATGAATTATCAAGAAGATAATTCAACATTCTTCTTCTTAGCTCTCGCTATCTTACCGTGAAGTCTCTTGATCTTGCGCTCCCAACAGGCAATGTTCGCCTCATTAGTAAGGACCTATTGCTTATTTTCTCCCTCGTCTCCTCCAATGCAACGATCTTTTCTTTAGATTCGACAACAGCAGTCCAAGCGGCAGCTTCACTGCCTGCTTTCGTCTGAATGTCACCCTTGAGCTGGGGCAATAATCGAAAGCCTTTGTAAACCTGGTCAATTAAGGTGCCAACTTCTTGAACGACATTTGCGGCCTTAGGAGTAATGGATTTAAGATCCATTTGTTGGAGAAGAGCTTTGAGGGGAAGATGGCTGGCTGGGCCCATCTGCAGAAGGGTGAAAAGATCCCCTTTGAACATCTTTTTCTTAATCTTATCGAGAGCACTGTCAGTTGGCTGATTCGAGGTTTGTTCTTCAGATGTCGAGGTGTTGGGAGTTCGGCCAGAAGAATGACTTCGCCTGCTCAAGAGAAGCCTGATGAATTATCAAGAAGATAATTCAACATTCTTCTTCTTAGCTCTCGCTATCTTACTGCGAAGTCTCTTGATCTTGCGCTCCCAACAGGCAATGTTCACCTCATTAGTAAGGACCTATTGCTTATTTTTCTCCCTCGTCTCCTCCAATGCAACGATCTTTTCTTCAGAGTCGACAACAGCAGTCCAAGCGGCAGCTTCACCGCCTGCTTTCGTCTGAATGTCACCCTTGAGCTGGGGCAATAATCGAAAGCCTTTGTAAACCTGGTCAATTAAGGTGCCAACTTCTTGAATGACATTTGCGGCCTCAGGAGTAATGGATTTAAGATCCATTTGTTGGAGAAGAGCTTTGAGGGGAAGATGGCTGGCTGGGCCCATCTGCAGAAGGGTGAAAAGATCCCCTTTGAAAATCTTTTTCTTAATCTTATCGAGAGCACTGTCAGTTGGCTGATTCGAGGTTTGTTCTTCAGATGTCGAGGTGCTGGGAGTTCGGCCAGAAGAATGACTTCGCCTGCTCAAGAGAAGCCTGATGTATTATCGAGGGTTAGAAACCTTCAATGCATCAAGTTCGGCAGTGGTAAGCTGATCACTACAACAAAAATGACTTTAGGTAACGGAGGAATAGACAATGACTGTAAAACCGTCCCTATAAGTAACATAGGCTACGCGTTTTTACGTGTGGATGCTTTTTTTTCAAAACCGTCCCTAATTTATTACATGCTACGATTTTGAAAATGTGGTTATAGTATAACCGTGGCGTATTCACTTCTATCCACAATTTCATAAGTGTAGCATATAAGAACCGCAACTTATTCCTTTTTGGCAATGCTTTTGAAGTGTGGTATTTTTTATTTTTGTTTTTTTAAAACTTAATATTAATTATTCGCATATAATTGAATGTACAGAGTGGGGATCGAACCCCTGTTCTTGAAGTGCTCTAACTCAAACTTGAAAATATGATTGAAAAATTAATTTAAGAAAATTGCAAAGCCAAGACTTGAACCCACGTCCCTTACTTCATAGTAAGACCTCTCTACCACCAGAACAATATGGCCACGTTATATTAATTTTAATTCAAAAGTTATTAATAAATTAATCTGTTTTAAAACTTGAATTTTTTCATCCGAAAAATAGCACCATATAGTTTCTAAAAATTGGGGGTTGTTTAAACCCTAACTTTTTCATCTCTCTGCAAGCAAGGAACTATAACATTTTCACCCTCATGCTGACAACCATCCTCCCTTCTCTCATCCGTACACCTCTCAAACGTAAGTTTCTCATTCTACTTGGCCGGTAGCATTTCTCTTAGAGTTTATATAGTATTCTGCCATTGGTATTTAACTTGGCCGGTAGCATTTCTCTTAGAGTTTATGTAGTGTTCTGCCATTGGTATTCACCTTATACAGGAAAATAAAGAATGATAATGGGTACAGAAGTGAGAGAGTCTGTTAGAAGGAGGACGGGTGAAAACAACAAAATGTGGACTGGTGCCATATCATGAATTAGTCGGTAGATTTGAGAATTGAGGGTGAACATGGGAGCTAGAATGTATGTAGGATGAGGAGAACAGTTCCAAGGGGAATGGTAAGTTTGGTATAGATTGTGGGTTTCCTTTGTCTTAGGTTTGAAGAAATGAGTTGTATTCTTAAGTTCTAAAGTTCTGATGTCATTTGATGTTATTCATGTTTTCTCTCTATCCTCATAGATTAAGGGAAAGTGAATGAAGTTATAGGAAAAAGAGAAAATGATAAACTAGAGGCCAAATCATAAGAGTCTCTGTTGTGTGGAATTAATGAAATGATTCACTTAAAATTTCAGTGAGGTACACTATTAAATGTTTAGTTTACTGTGTTACTAGGAATTATTTGTTTGAATGAATTGGAAGCTTCTTGATATTTTGTACTGTAGGCAAAGGCAAATTAACATCATGATTTAGACAAAATTCAACATCTTTTGTTTTCTTTATTTACTTTATGTTCTTATTTTGTCTGAATATATTAGTTACTGATACTATTAGTGTAGGTAACTATGTGTTTCTATCAAGGTTTCATAGTCCAATGTTCTATTTCCTATATTAGTAAGCTGGGTTATTTATGCAGCTTGCAAAATTAGCACGTAATATCGTGGTTCAACTTGTGGAGGTGGGGCAAAAGCAAAGCTTCAGAAAGACGGTATAAAAACGGTATTTTTTTAATCCTTTGATTTGTTTGGGGATCTACTAATAATAACTATGGTATATTATAGAATATTATCACATTTTTTATTGTGTATTTTTAAATGATTATGGAGAATATCTTTTGTAGATCTGGAACACTAATTAATTGTGCTTATTGGAGATAAGGTTTATTTCAAACTAGATAGATACAACAGATAAGAGCGAGTTGCCAAGCATTGGAAGCCTAGATTACCAATTGAAATTTGTTGAGGTATTTTTCCTATCTTACATGCATTTCCGTTGTGACAGCTTACAGAAATAATCATGATATGTGTTAGTACTAAATGTTGTCAAATAGCGGCTATAGAGACATTTGAACAAACTGTTATATCAAAACAACTTAGTAGGATTTGACTTACCCCGAACCCAGTATCTAATGCGGTTCTAACCATCCCATTATCCAATGGAATAACAGCTGCAAGTTGATTAATGTAAGCATCAGCACCCTGAGGAAATTGAGTTCCCCCACCAGGAAACCTGAAAACATTCCCTTCATACTGTATCCAATTCTGCACAGCCTTCTCAACTGTGAGGCTCTTGTAATCGCGACTCTTAGGCCAAGGAAACAACATTGCATACCCTCTAGGAGCAGCTATGAGACAATGCAATTTCTCTTCTTCAGGAGGACAATGCCTTTCTCTATAAAATCTTTATAATATATCCAAACCAGTCCTTATAGAATCCCTGCATAATGCAAAATAAAATAGTATTATCAAATAAACCATATTGGACCTTTGTTATTTCTTTTTAAAACTTCGAATGGTGTTGATGAAGGTGTTTCACCTATCAAATCTCTGCATCCACCTTAGTTTCAGAAAGAATGTGGACAATGTTCATGTTGCAAAACTCTTGGGAGGAGGGTTGCGTAACGGTACAGTTGTTCGGAGAGCAGCTAGAGAATTGCAGAGTGTTCAATGTGAATTTGACTGTGGTCTCAGGAGATTGAAGATGAATTGTTGTTGTATAAAGATTGAGGTGGAGGGAAATCATAACCGTTTTTGGGCAGATAAGGAAAAGCAGTTAGGTGTTAGGTCAGTTGTTAGTGTTAATTCAATTCATGAGCAAATCAGTTAGAGAGTTAACACTGTTAGTTGACAGTTATTGAATTTGAAGTCTGACAATTAGTGAATTAGAGATGAATGTTAATGAGTTCAAAACTATGACAGTTAGGTGAGAATATTAAATGAACTATTAATGAAGTATTAGGTTAGTTATGTTAATTTGGTTGGAAGTGTAGCTCGAGGTAGTTAATGACATTGAACTCTTGAGAGGAGGGCTGCGTAACGGTACAGTTGTTCGGCGAGCAGCTAGAGAATTGCAGAGTGTTCAATGTGAATTTGATTGTTCAATGTGAATTTGATTGTGGTCTCAGGAGATTGAACTGTTAGTGAGGAATTTGAATTGGTTAGTTGTGTTAGTTAATTTGATTGAGGAATTTGCTTTGTTGGAGATGAAAGTTAGGGCATTGTTAATGTTAGTTAGATTCACGAGGAGAGTTGTTAGAATTCTAACTCTGTTATGTTTCTGTTAGTAGCTTGAATTAGTGCAGTTAGATTGTTAGGTTATGACAGTTAGAAGGAAATAGGGATTGATGATTCAGGTGTTAATTTCATTAACACTTAGTTGTTGAATTGGTTAATTGGCAGTTAGTGACTTTGTGTAGTTAGAATAGATGACAGTTATTATTGATGTTAATGAATTGGACTGTTAGGATTAGTAGTTGAATTGTAACTGAGTTGTTTTGAATGAAATGTTAGTATGGTTAGTAAAACTGTTAGATTGAAGTTAATGTGAAAAAATAGTTTAGAGTTTGTGTTAAATATGTTAGGGGTTACTAGAAAATTCAGTTAGTTAAGAGTGTTAAATGTTAGTGGAAAATTCTTGTTAGTGGTTAATGAATTGGTTAGTTTAGTTAGTGAAGATGCTAATTGTTAGTGGTTATTGAATTGGTTAGGGAAAGAAATTAGTTAAGTATTAGTTTGAATTAAGTAAGAAAAAGGGCTATGTCAATTAGCATGTTTTGTGATGTAGTATGTTTGAAATAAGTTAGAGTGTTAGTTCTAGATGGCATCTATTAAACAATTAACCAAATTCCATAACAATTAACTAACACAACTAACCAATTCAAATTCCTCACTAACAATTCAATGTCATTAGCTACCAAATTCAAATCAAAGCACCAAGGCCAACCTCTGCTATGCTAATTGAAATGTTAGTTGAAATGTTAGAATTAGAGATGTTAGTTAACTGTTATGCTAATTGAATGTTAATAGCATTTGAAAAATAGTTATGGCGATGTTTCATTTTATTTAAGACCAAGAAAATAGTTTATTATTAATTTATTTTATTACTCATATGTGTGTGTATTTGATAATTTATCTTGCATTATATTGTTTGATGTCAAAACAGGGACAACTAAGAAAAGAACACGGGGACCGACAAATTGTTTAAAAATATATGCAAGAGATGTAAAAGACCGTCAAGAAGTTACTCTAGATGACTTTGGAGAGCCAATTGGACCTGATGACCAAACTATTTCTGACTTAGGCTATTTCCTCGGAACTATAGCAAGGAATGCAAATTTTTGTCCATTGATCTATACAAATTTCAAAGAGTTGCTTAAAGATGAAACAGATCCTAAGCGTCATAATTATCATATTTGGAAATATATTAATGTATGAGAAGTAAAATTTCATAATTTTTTAATGATCAAGTATCTATAATTGATGACAAACATTGTTTTATTCTTGTAGACGAAGTTCAACATTCCTGAAAGAGGAAAAAAAGCAATGTATGCTCGAATAAACGATGCTTGGAAAGATACTCATATTCAAGTAAGTTATTTATTTTGCTTATGATTCTCATGATTCTTACAGGGACAAAATATTGTGTTTCCAAATGTTTATCTCTGCTGTCATAACTTTAGTACATGCTCTTTTGTGTTGGATTTTGGTTTTCAAATCTGGATGTTACTATGGTTTTCAAATCTGGATGTTTCAAATCTGGATTTTAGTACATGCTCTTTTGTGCTGCTCTAGCAAATTCTATATCTTATTGGTTGAACGTTACTATGCTTTCACTTTATTTTGCTCAGTAATTACTCGTGTAGTATCTGAATGTGTCATAATTACAAACTACGGATTGAGGTTTAGAAGTAATTTTGATACACTTAAGGGCTATCATGACACTGCCTCGTTGCCATTAAGGACCAAAATGACTTCACTTTGCATTTTGAAGTCCATGTGACACTAGCAAATCACTACTGGCTACTAGATGCTTGTTTAGTGATACTTATTAAGAAATTATAGATACCGACATTGGACTTAACACCATGAACTATTTGACATGTTGATGAAGCTAATGTCTTATCATGAAAAAATTATAGATACTTATTTTACCCACTGTTAATGAAGCTAATGACCTGTGTATTATACTTATTTTACCAAATTATAGATACTTATTAAGAAATTGTGTTAGTTGTTAATCATGTGTGTGTTTATGTGATGAGCTATATCTTATCATGAACTATTTGGATGATAGTATGTATAGTGAAGAAAGACACCTGTAGTGACTTGCTAAATCTTATTTATAGTGAACTATAAGTTGTTTGTCATTTTTGGCTAACAACCCAATTTTTGTTTATTTTTTATTATAGGATATTAGCCAAAAGAATGCAGTTAATAGGAGCAAGCAAAAGTTTATGCATCGTGTAGGACCGACAAATTTTGCTAGAATTCGTGCAAAAATGGTATGGTATTTGTGCGTGATTCTCAATAGAATAATGTGTTTTTTCAATCTCTTATTAACTAATATTTTGTATTTTTAATATATGAATAATAATGTAGCGGGAAAACAAAGATGGACAAGAAGTCACTCAAGCTGAGATGTTTATTGAAACTCGAAAAAGTCGCAAGGGAAAACAAGTGGATGAGGAAACCCAATTTGTGATTGTAAGCTAAATTATATCCATTTTAATTGCACATGTAGTTTTTAATTTTGTTCAAAATTGATAGTTTGATATATTAGGATAAACTTCAAGAATCTATTGAAACTTCAACTGAAGCTGGAACACAAACATTTCAATCATTGCTTGGAAAAGAAAAACCCGGTAGAGTGAGATGTTATGGAAGAACTGTTACACCATCATTGTTGAAAAAAAATGAAGAAATTTCTTTAATAAAAATGCAATATGATGGTAAAATTTCTGACATGACACAAAATATGGGAGCAATGGAGGTACTTTTGAAAAACATGTATATGCAACAAAATCCACATTTAAGTGAAGAGGAAGTAAACGATAAGATGAGAGAAGCCTTGCACAATGATAATATTCCAACACCGCGCTCATCGACATCAACCTATGCTACTGCTCATCAAAAGGTACTACAATTGATATTAATTAAAATTGGCATTTATTTTACTAAGTGTTGAGTTGGTATTTCTTTAGTATACTAATTTATGTTGCTTATATCGAGTTCTCCCCTAGGATTAGTTAGTATTTTCTTACCAAATTTTGCTACTAATATGATGGAAGAAATGTTTAAATTTGACTATTCTTCATATTTACAGGTTAGAAATGAAGATGATCCTCAAGATGAACAAGATGGCGTTCTCCAAGATGACGACGATCTTCAAGATGATGATGATCTTCATTATGATCTTGATGACGATCTCCAATATGATCAAGATGACGATCTTCAATATGATCAAGTTGACGGTTCTCAAGATGATGATTCTCATGATTCTCAATACAATGAATATGATGAAGACCTTCACTTATTCAAATATAGACAATTATTTTTTTTTTATAGAGTTACACAAACCACCTAATTAGTTTATTATATTTCAAAGGGTTTGGATTTAATTTGAAAATATTTGTTCTTACATTTCAAAGTGTTTATTACACTTCATCTTATTAATACTTCATATTTATATGTTTTGATTAATTTATACATATGTTTCTTCTCATTTAATTAATAATATTGACTTATACTATATTAGAATAAAATGAAGGTTTATGGTTGAAATGTATCACCATATAAATAAATACGAATTTTTTTTAATAATTATATATTTAAGTTTAAAGTTAATATTTACCAAATATTTTTCAATTTATAGGCAATGCTTTTTAAGGGTTGCTTATTAAAAACCGTGGATTTTTCCAAAGTTTTAGGCGTGGTTCTTTAAATGAAATTATAAACTAGCTACGGTTTTCATTTGTTTTTTTTTATAACCGTTGTATATTCATGTTTTGGGGACGGTTATTTTGTGTTGTTACTAGAAAACCGCAACCTAAAACTACAACTAAAATCGTGGAATTTGATGATTTAGGGGACGGTGTTTTGAATCCGTGGTTATAAATAAAAAACCGCGCTCTAAATAGGCAACAGCCGTTTATTCCACGTCTGATAAACCGCCCCCTAAAGCCTTAGGCTACGGTTATTGCACTTTAGGTTGCGGTTTTGAGTTGTTGCCAAAAGTCATTTTTGTTGTAGTGTGAGTTTCACCTTGGAGGGGGATGGTTTGAGTATCCTTGGGGGCAAAAGAAACAGGAGTCTTTATCACTTCAGCAGTGGTGGTTTTTTCGACGAAAGTTTCCACAGGTTTCAATTATTTATCTTGACCTTCCTTTGCCCCTGCGCCATCCTCTTCCATTTCGTCTCCAGTACCTTTATCGATGGACTCGTTCAATTCAGACTGGTGCATGGCCTGATCTTCAACAGTATGATCACCTTCGACATCCTTTTTGTCCACGGCTATCGTTTGACCCAAGGGAGAACTGTTCACATCGACCAAGTTTGCGCCCCCTCCAAAGTATTGACTTCATCGTCTGCTATGATAGGATCGACCAAAATATTGTTGTCTTCATGGTCAGATCCATCAGTTTGAGACTGTTGGGTAGTTGTCTTTGCAGGTGAAGGAGGGACTGTGAAAGAATCAGGTTTATTAATCTCACCAAGAGAACTCATACCAGAACCCAAATCAGAAGTGGGATGATAGGTAGGCTCACCTTGGCTATTCAAGGGATAGAGCGATAGAGGAAGCTTGGTTGGGTCAGATTGTGGAGCCCCAACATCAACCTAGAAAGGACATACATTAAAAAGAATGGAACCAAAAATCAGTGCAAGACCCAAAGAAAGATAGATTTGCAATATACCTTGACATTTTCATCAGCAGGGCTAGAGTTGCCACTCTCCATAGGGACAACAGTTTGGATCGAAGCATCCCCTGTGGGAGCCTTAGTAAGGTCTTGAGGGGAAATATTGGTTTAAGGTATGTTGGTTGCAAGAGGAGCGGATGGAGCATCAGGAGTATCCACATCATGGATAATCTTTCGTTTTCTTTTTACTTGAAGACTCTCACGAGGAGATCCATCTTCGTCATCAGAATCAATGATAATCTGGGCAGAAGCCCTTTTTAGCCTCTTTTGTGGGGTAGGTGGTTTCCGACTAACCTGAAAGCAACATAAAGTGTTAAGAATGATTAAGGGAGTCAAAATAGTAGAAGGTTGCGGAGGATTACCTTCTGGTCTTCGACCTTGCTTTCAGTTTTGGTTGCTGGGGCAACACGTTTTGGAGCAGCTGAAAAATAAATAATACCAAAGCCAGTTAGCAACAATAAAGCTCAGAAAGGAAAGTCCAAATCGAAGGGGAATGAACCTTCAAGAACGTCGGATTCGATGCGAACATCTTCGATACTAACATGAAGGTGCCCTTTAAACATATCGAGTGTATGTTTAGTCGGAACCACCCGCTGTGCTTTGGGCTTCGACTGCTATCGAAGGATTTTTATGGCGTCTCCATAAATAAACCAATCTGGGAATGGAGGGGCAAGAGCCATGCCAAAACCAGTAGTTGGTAGTCGAGGGACTTTTGGGGGAAAAAGTTTAAAGGCAACCTCATACCGTTTCTCACGAGGAATAGAAGAGGGAATCTTTAAACTGTCCAATTTTTAAGAAAACTTTCCTTTCAAAGTAACAACAGCCTCACGGATGGTTCGACTAACATCATCTGGTCGATAGGCAGTTTCGAAGTACTTCTAGAAGGCTTGAATCTCTTTGATATGGGTAGACGTGCCTTTCTTGATCTTCTCCTGCACATCAACGAAAGCTTGGTCAATCAAGCGAGCAAAACTCGAAGCGTCAAGGAACTCTGAGGCATAATGTTTTGACCACCAGTCATAGAAGTCTTGGGAGTAGAAATAAGAAGGTTCAAAATGGACAGGTGTAAGGAAAGATGGGAATGGCGCGCCAATTGTGTCGAACAATCAAGGGGAGATAGCACCGCTAGAGGAAGTATGATATGTGATTTCTTGTCATATAGGCACTTGGGCAAAGTCTGTATCAACCCAAATTGCCTGGACACCAAGTTTGGTTGGTAGGCTACTAAGTTGGTTTGACTTCTAACAAAGTTTAATTTATGAACCAGTAGTCGAGGTATGAGGAATCATTCCCAAATCAGCTTCGACTCCTCTTCTTGTTTCTTTAATGGAGCAGGGAAGGGTCTGGTAAACCACTATGGGCCGCATCTTCGTTCTGCAAAAGGAGCCATCTTCGAGGTGAACTCGTACCATTTGGCGAACATGTGAATGAAGTTGGATCGAAGAGTATGTCATTCTTCGCTAGGAGTAAGCTGGGCCAAGCGAGGCCATTCGACTCTTCTCTCAGAAACTGAAGACGAACCTTCATCGACTTCGCCTCTGTTGGGGAGGTTATGTTCAAAAGTGGCATTAAGCCACAACTAGAGGAGCCAAAAGGGGCCTGATAACAGCAAGTTTCCATGGCTATCAGGGTCTTTCAATTTTCCAGCACCTTCTCCCAAGGCCTCATAGAGACTGGCCATAATCATCTCACTTAAGCAGATGCCTCTCTTCAGGTGCAGTTGGTTGGCTAGAACAAGATATTTTCGTGCCACCTGCAAGGACTTTGTACAAAATACGCAACGAGATAACCACATGGCCAGAAAGGCTATATGTTCCTCGTTATCAACTGAGATGTTGGTTTTATTATGATAATGTTGAACAAAGGTTGTGTAAGTATGTTTGGTGTTGGCGAAACCTATGGTTTCGTGGCTATCAATCTCAGGGTCGTAAACGAGGTCGTAGGGTTTTAGGCCTACAATGGCAGCTACATCAAGCAATGTGGGTGTCATCATTGTAACGCCCCGATTCTGAATTCCCATTAATTGTTGAGTCTTTTAATTCATTTAATTGATGTTTGTTTTAAATTGAGAAATTATATATTACTATGTGGTGTTTGCTTATTTTATCTATTTTTACCGATTCTGAGAGTTTTCGGGGAATTAGAGTAAAAAGGGCATTTTAGACATTTAGCAATTTAGTGTGATAATTGATTGGTAAGTGTTGGAAAGAATTTGAGAGGAAAGAAATAGAGATAGAAATAGAATAAGAGAGGAAAAAGAAAGATAGTAACATAAGAAGAAAAATAAGAGAAAGAAAAGAGGAGAAGAGAAAGAGAAGAGAAAGTGGAGAGGAAAACCTAGAATCATCAAGGGATCATCACCAAAGCTTGCAATCGATCGGTAAGGGTGTGAAACTTCATCATCTCTTTAATGTATATGATTGTATGTGTATGTGTTTGGATTTGGTAGAGTTTCTACTCTTTTTCCACTTAGGTTAGAAGTTGGTTTTGTGAATAGAGTGTGGTTTTAATCGGTTAGAACTCGGATTAGACGATGTAGTTTAGTCGGGTGATGGTTGGGTTGTGCCACTGAGACTGGTTTGTATTTAATCGGTTGATTTTGTGGAGTTTGGGCTCTTGAGGCAGCCATGGAAGTTCTGTCTTCGCAGGCTCGCCAGGCGAATGGCAGCGAAGCTTCGCCAGGCGAAGCCCAGCGAGCTGTAGCGAAGCAAGTCAGAAGCTAACACCCTGTATTCGCTGGCAAGTTCGCCAGGCGAGGTTAGTTGGCGAAGGTTCGCCAGGCAAGTGTGTAGCGAGCCTCAGCGAGTAATTCCAGAATTACTCCCAGTGGACTTCGCTGGGAAGTTCGCCAGGCGAAGGCCAGCGAGCATTCGCTGCGTGGCTTCGCCAGGCGAAGGTTGGCGAACCTGGCAGTGTTATTTGTTTTGCTGTTTGTTCATAGCATGATGTTTGGTTGATTCAATTATGATTAATGCCTATATGAATGATTGAGGTGTGAACTGTTTCAACATGTCGTGTTGTGGGTGGCCGAAAGGCGTGAATCCTAGATTGTAGAGCCAATGGTGAATCTTGAACGTTTGATAATTTTGTGTATTTACTTGAATTGGATAGAAACGCATTGATAGGCTGATATGTGTGTAAACCATGTGTGAAATGGTGCATAATGTGAATGCATGATAGATATATGCGATGTATGTGATAAATGCAATGAGTATGTTTGTGAACATAGTATGCATTTTTGTGTTGAATGATCCCTCGGAGGATTTGCATTGTGAAGCATCTTAGTATGCATTTGTTAGTATGCATTTGTGTGTTGATTGATCCCTCGGAGGATTTGCAGAACCTCGTATGATACGATGGTTATATTAGATTCCTCGGAGAATCGGTCATAACATGTAATCCCTTGGAGGATTGATTAGAGTATTTGATTCCGTGGAGAATCTGCTGAGTATTTGATTCCGTGGAGAATCTGCTGAATATTCGATTCCGTGGAGAATCTGATGAATATTTGATTCCGTGGAGAATCTGCTGAATACTTGATTCCATGGAGAATCTGCTGAATACTCGATTCCTTAGAGAATCTGTTGAAATGAGTCGGTACCGCATTTGCATCTGCATAGAGTCGTGTGTCGGTCTCTATGAGTTGCATGAGTCATCTGTGTATGATGCATTAGCTGTATGAATATAACTGTGTATGTTATATATGATTGTTTTGGAGGAACATATAGTGAATGTTCATGAGCATGTGTAGAGGCATGATTAATTGTATATGCTTAATATGGTGAGAACATAATTTGAGTACAACTTATACAAATATGAGTATATGTATATATACAATTTTATGCATTAACTGTTATGATATTGTTTCTCACCCTTCTGCTGTTTTATAATGCTCTATGAGGCATTGCAGAGTAGGAAGCTGGAGGTTCTTTTGTGAAGCGATGTCTTCATTCTTTTTGGTCAATGGCTCTGATATGTAACATCTGGGTAGTTAGGAAGCCTTTGGCTCTTTTGAATCTATTTTGTTTTGATTCTTTTGTGATACATATGTGTATGTATCTGCTGTGGATATGTTGTAAAGCATGAATTAACTGATGGTTGTATATACTTTTATGTATGTGATCGATTCAATATTTGGATGTTTCCGCTTTTATTCTAAATATTGAGATGTGGGTTACCCATTGTTGCATATCTATTTTGAGCAGGTATCGTATGTGTTTAATTTCATGATAATGTGATGCGCCTCTTATATACCATGTTTTAATTAAACTCTGATGAACTAAATTTTTATTAAGTGCCTAATTGATTAAATGTATTAATTTGGGGGTATAGAAAGGGGGTGTTACAATCATCCCACAAGGGAGGTGGAAAGTATTGTGAGTGCTATCCCAGAAAAACAAGGAAGAAGCCAGCATAAGGGGGCAGTAAGTAGGGCCTACCTTCGACATCATTATCAGATCATAAATCCCAGTGTCCTTCCAATCTTGGGCTTTCACTTTCTCTATTTTTGCCAGCCAATTGAGGTAAAGGTTAGAATCTTTAAAGTAGGCTCCATCATGGAGATACCTAAGATCTACGTCGAAGAGGGTTAGGTTATCAGGGCCATCAACGAAGATTTTGCTAGAATCTTTTTGCCCTAAAGGTTTAGTGACTCTATAGGAGGGGAAGAAGTCTTTAATGGTGGAATAATCAAGACCTAGAGAAGGTAAAGGGCCAGACATGGCTAAGGATTTACCTACAACAGTATCTGGAATGATTACCTGTGATTCATAAATGTGGCGTTTCTCTTCTGACAAGGGTTCGCGAATGAACTGTTGGTTCTTCACTACCTGAGGACCGCTCAAGCTGGCAAAGGGAGGAAGAGTTGATGCAGAGGTTTGTTCTTTGATTTGAATCTTCTTCTTTTGATGATCAACCATTTTTTAAAGAAGTAAAGAGTTTGTTGGTTGGGGAGCAGAAGATTAAAGGAAGAGAAATGCAAGAATGTTGTTAAGAGTCAGAGAAGTTGGAAAAATGAAAATATCAGAGGAGAATTACTTATATAGTGTATGGAAGATTGAAAGTTTTTTCATCATTAAGGGGCTAGAGTTAGTGGGCCACGTGTGCGCTTGGATGTAGGGTGGCAGAGATAGTAGTTGCAATTCACGTCCCCTAGGTTGAAAAGGTGATGATGGCCCACGATTTTAGTGGTTCGCGAGAAAATCGCCATGATGAAAGTGACGTCAAGAACGTGTATCAAGGTGGCGGAGCAGTAACTTGCGTGTTCCCCTCTATTTTCTTGTTTCTCTTTCTTCCCTTTCACCTTCCCAGATTTGTATTGGTTGAAATAACATCAGACGACACGTATGAGGAGGACAAGCGGCGTCGAAAGTCAGACATTGTAAAAAAATGTGCTTTTCCACATCAGAAGTCGAAAATACATTTTTGGGGGGCAATTTGTTAGCTCCTAAATTCGACGCCTCATGCAAAAGAAAGGAATTCAAGATGAAAATGCCAAGAACAAGTTGAGAATGAAAGTTGGTCGAAAGGTGTAAGGCAGCTAAAAGAAGGAGTCGAAGAACTCACCCAGAAGCTAGGAGTTCGACCGCTTGCTGTTGTGGATGGTTCGTCGAAAGGTTTGAAATTTGAAAGTTTTGTAGGGAACGGTTTTGTTTGCCAAATACTTAAGAAGACACGTGGCACCTTATGAGCAGTAGATCCATGCATTGTGACAAGTGACGAGAGAAGGTGATGTTGGAGGTTATTAGAAGTTATTTTTTACTACTATAAATAGGATGTCTTAGACATAAGCAAAGGTGTTGTAATTTACCATTGTACAAATTAGTCTTAGAATTACTCCAAGTATCCGAGCGTAGAGAAAGCGAGTATTATAGAAAATGTACGTGATGTAAACACACCATCTTTTACCTTAATGAAATTTACTTTATTTGCTTTAAACTTTATAAAGTCTTTTATTGTCTTTGCACCCTTCTTCCTCTTTGTTTCCTTTCTTTCTTCTTTCTCTATGCAATTCATTTCTCTTCGCCCTTAATCTAATTTCCCCTCTCCAAAAAAACTTCTTTCTTTCTTTTATTGAAAGCTTTATTATATCTTTTAAGTTATTCTGTAGTCGAACAAGGTGTTTCTTTATGTTCGTTTACCCCAATACTGTTTAAGTGTGAAACTTAGATAGATTTCCAAAACAAAAAGCCTTTAGCACATGTCCTAGGATCAATCTGATCGATCCTGTGAGTCACCAAAGTTAGATTTGGAAGATAAGCGGTTGTTTTCCGATTTTCAAGGGAAACACAGACATAAGGATTATAAGGTGTTCTTAAAAGCTTTGCAAGTTGATAATTAGAAAAAGCATCACAAACGTATCATGGATAAAAGTGATAACACGGTCAACCCTTCCTTTTCTTTGTCGAGCAGCAACTTTTGAGTTCTAGGATGGAAGCAAACAAGGAGTGTTGTACAATGCATCACATGATGTCTCTTTTTCTTTTCCACAATTGACCTATCATGTACCGTATAATGATTTTTCATTGAAGCCTGAGATTGAATTGACACCCCAAAATTTCTGACGCGCTGACCCAGGACAGCTTTCTCTATCAATTTTCCTTCGACTCTGTTCGCCAAAAGCCTAAGTGTTGATTCATGAATATCCCAGCACCAGCTCAAGGATAGCAGCTATTTACTTTGCATAAGATCTCATGTGTTCTTTGCTGTTCTATTCATGTTGTGACAACAATAACTTGTTTTCTCCCATGTAATGAGTCCTTGCGTAATGTGAACTTTTGCATCTTGTACTATTTGAATTTGATCTTGGCACACATTTTTGTAAAGCATCTTTAAATACTTTAAAAAAAATTTAGAATTAGTTTGAATAATGACTTGAATGTGAGTCTTTGGAATTGAGCTCATAATATGAACTTTGTACACTTTGAGCTTGCATTGCGCTAAATATGAATTGATGAATTTGAATAAACATAAATGCCTCGAGCCCTTATAACTTATGGTTTGTACCTTTGCTTCCAAGAAATCCATGAACTCCTCCATGTTTGAATCAACTCCGGACGAATCAAAGAAAAAATCTTCAAATCACTCTTGAATGCAATGAACCTTTTGTTTTATATCTTGTATTTTAATCCGCAAAGATATTTTATATCTTGTATTTAATCCGCAAAGATATTTTGATTTGATGTCTTGAAGAATTCTTGAAGATGAATAAGGAATGTAACATGAAAACCTTGGCATTCCCGATCTTCAATGGACCATGATCAACACCAATGGAAGATAAACCCTAATTCTCCTTGGCATTCCCGGTCTTCTGAGGAATCTTGAGGAAAATGACCAGTAGAAAATCCTAGGACCCTTTGAATCAGAATCCATTGGTCATACCTTAAAGTACTTGACTGAGAGAAAGAGTACTATCTCCACTTGAAATTAATACACCTACACAATCTTGTTAGTATGCTTGCAAAATTCTATGACCTAATTCTCAGAAGATCATGACCAAAGGTCAAATGATCTTACTAAGAGAAAATTGAGAAAAGTAGGATAAATTTGGGGTTTAATAGATACACATAGCTAACTTTATAATAACTTAGTATGAATTGTCATGTTTTTTTAGTCTTATATTGGATTCAACTTTTGTCACCTTGTATTGTATTGTTTGACTCAATAAATTTTACTTTATTTTTAGAAGAAAAAAACAAAGATATGAGTATTTTAAAGATTTTAATTTTTAACAAAAAAAAATTGATAGATTTAAGTCATTGTTTTTTACTTCTATTTTTATAATATCTTCTATTACAATTAAGTAAACTAAATTATTATAATATAAGTATCCTAGTGAACCACAAAATCGATATATTATTTCTTGCTTCTTAAAATATATAAACTATTATAAAAAAATAGAATATATACTTTTATACTTTAAAAAATAAAAGAAAAAAATCTATTTTTTTTGCTCAACTTGTGACTTGATTACTAACTATAATAAAACCAAATGATTTAAATCTATTCACAAAAATATAATTACAATATCTTGACTTACGTATACAAGTGAGTAATGACGGTGAAAAAATAATATCTAATATCTAACTATTAGAAAGAATGCTCACTAAATATCAAGTTTACCCTTTTGATTACATCTCTAATTTCACTTAATGATGCTGACGTGTCATTATTAGAATTTTTTCACACTAAAAATCTAAATTTTGGAAAAAGGTAGATGTAAATGCATGGTCTATGTAGCTTCAACTATCTACATTGGGTAGTGAAGAGGCACTTTGAATGTGATAAAAGGATGTGTATGGAGCTCATAGAACTCCTAGAGGGCCATGGGAGAGCTTAATCAAGTCATTGTGTCAAATGCAAGAGCCACAGTTGAGGTGCAAGCAATTAGGGTTTCATCTGGGTCAACCCTAGGTCAACTGGGCAATTGAAGGGTATCAAGGCCTACTTTTAGGTCATGGAGTTCATGAAATTATATGAGAAGACATTTGTGGTGTTGTGCCAAGATCAAATCAAGAAGAGTCAAGAGTGTGGGAAGTTGCTAAATTAGGGTTTCAGTGCAAAATTCCCTGTTTAGTGCCTAACTTCAAGACCACATAAGTTAGGATACAAGTTTCAAATGGATCTTTGGCCAACATGAAACTTGTAGATCATCTCAATACCTTTAATTTGAGTACTAGAAGTCCTCAAGTTATGGCCCAGACAAGTTACAAGTCCTCAGATGCCTCTGAAATTTGCCTGTGAAAATCATATGACTTCAAAGCTATTTTTAATTTAGAAGGAGGTTTTACCTGAACTTTTGGCCAACATGAAAGTTGTTCCTCATGATCTTATATTTCTAAATTATACTAGAAGTCTTCCATATGATTTGTAGAACTCAAGTTATGAGGTTTACAAGTCAGGGGTATTTTGGGAAAGTGAGATTATAGGTCATTTTCAATCATAGGCCAAAATCTCCAACTTGAACTTGTCAAATGGATTTTTGTTCAACATGAAAGTTGTTCAAAATAGGGTTTTTAGGCTAGCCAATAGGTCATGATGGATTTATTGGGCTCATAGAAAGACTTGGTTTGAAATGGTTTGAATAAAGGAATTTTCAAATGAATTAAGGAGAGAAAATGCCAATTTTGAGTTATATGACCAAAACATGTCAAGTAACTACATTTTTTGAATGGAAATTGAATTTTAGACACTTTGGCATTACCAGAATTTTGAGTTTAGGCCAAGTTTCATGAGTTGTCATTTGGTTTCTTCATTTGCAAGTCACATAGCCAAACACCTTACCAATGTAATTCAAGCACTCCTTTTGGTCTGAATACACTCACAAGGCAGTTTGCATTTGAAATGGAAGATTCTAGAACAGTTTCCATGGAAAAATCGTGATTGTCATGTGCAACTTCAAGAGCAAAATCAGAATTTGCAAATTGATGGATTGGGCTTCAAACACACTTCAAAAGCCCATGAAAACATTCTATATATTGATTGCATTGAATTCAGAGTGTTTTTTTGGCCTTCATTTTGGTGAAGAACACTAAAGTTGCAGTTGAGTTTTCAAGAGGAGCAAGTGAAATCGTGTTTTGAATTCCAGGCTAATTCGGTGCAAATTGAAGACTGCAAACTCTTCCTAGAGCATCATTGAACGTATCTGGAGAGTTTTGAAGGGAGAATCAAGCTCCAAGCACCTCTGTTACTAGATCTACAACAGGTTAGTAACTTTCAACTTTCCACATGAATTAGCATGATGTAGTTAGATTTGAACTTGTGGTTAGGATCTAGACAAGATGTAGATCGTTTTAGGATCAATTTGGAAGCATTTGGTGATGATTGATCATGACATAGCATTTCTGTTTTGATTCGAATCTCTTGATTCATGGAGAGTTAGAGCAATCTAGATAGATCAGAGTGATGTATGTGACATGAGGATGAACTCTATAGCCTTAGATTTGAAATTGATGATGATTGATCTGGATGTGTGTTCTGAACTTTGCTTCGAATCTTGAAATCTATGGAGAGTTAGGACATATAGATAGGAGATTTGAATTCCTGATGAAATTCTGAATGAGATTGGTATAAGGATTGTTATTTCTGGACACCTGCAACCACCTTTTCACCAGAGAAGACGACCGGAGTCTTCTCCGGCCACCACACTGAGTCTCACTCAGGCCAGTCTGAGTTTTGGAAAAGATGATCTCTGGACCTTTGGATCTCGCCTTTGACCTTGACTGACCACCAGATCCAATGGATGTGTTTTAATCTGAGGTTGGAATTTTTTGAGTTCAAAACACAGTAGTTTCATTAATGCGTTGGCACGCTCCTGGATCTTGGATTGCTTGACCAATCTCCTCATCCAAGCGCTGTGGTTTTATTTCTGAGTTTTTATTTCTTTTATTCCATTTTGTTTATTTTAAATGCTTTATTGATTCAAAAAATCACAATAAATTCAATTTTGATCCAAAAATTATTTTAAAAATATCTCCATGATCTTGAGAGAATTTGTGATTTTCTGAAATCAATAAAATGCATTTTCATGCATTTTTCATTTTTATTTTATTTTTCTTATTTTGTTTCATTCTTTTAATTTTGCATATTTGACCATCTGTTTTGTTGAATTTTGTTCTTCCAATTGGTGATGAATTTGGATTTGATTTCTTAGTATATTTTAGGGTAGATATTCATGTTCCCTTAGGATTTTTTTTAGAATTTTAGAACAACTTTAGATTCTGTTTTAGGTGTTGAGATTAGAGCCTTCCCAAACTTGTGGATCACCTTGATACCCTTCAATCTAGAAATTATTTAGGTGACTTAGAAGTTGAATTAGGCTTTAATATTTTAACCCTAGGTTGTTCAAACATGTATGTTCCCATAGGAATTTTATTAGAATTTTACAACTTTGTTTTCTATTTTAGTTGTATTTTGCAAGTTGCTTGTGCTTGTGGTGTTCTATTTTGTGTGCCTTTGCTTGCTTGGTCTTGTTGGTGACTTTGGAGCTGGATTTGCTTGGTTTCCTTTTTGAGAGGTCTTCTAGACTTGGTGTAGTTGCTGTGGCTTGAAGATTGGAGCTTTTAGTTGAAGTTTCCTTTTCTTTTAGGAGTTGTTTTAGGAGCTTAGGAAATTAGGGTTTTAGGAAGAGCCATTAGAGCTAGTTTTGATTCTTTCATCAAACATAGAATGCATTGTGTGCTTCTATTCTATCCAATGATGTAAAGTCTTCCTAGGGAAACTCCATCTCTCCTTTGGAGGGATGTGTGGTATGCCCATAGTTGAGTAGAACTTTGAGGATGCCTTTCTATTTCAATGTTGGTACTTGATGATTTCCTTTGGTTTTCATTTGGTTTTCAACATTGCAACCTTGATCTTGATGATTAATCCTTTGCTTGGAGTGTGCTTGCTAGAGCTTGAGGATGAAGTGTGATGAAGCTTGAAGATAGAAGCTAGCTTGAAGATGAAGTCTTGCTGTCAACTTTGCTGTCAAGAAGATTTGCTGTTTAGAGCTGCTGCTGTTGAGTATTGAAGTTGTTGTCTGCTGAAGACTGTTGTTGTTGCTTGGGCTGCTTTCTCTGCTTCTTTTCTTTTGTTGTATTTGTCTGTTTGCTTGTGTTGATTACCTCTAGGTTTGAGGTGGAGCTTGTCTCCTCTTGCCTGTTGTTTTCTTAGGCTCTATTGCCTCGCTTGTACTGTTGCATAGCATGCATTTTACTGTTTACTGTTTATTGTTTACTGCTTGCTCTCTTTTGCTGTTTCCCCTAGGATCTCTGATTTCCTCTGTGCAAGAGGGAATTATGACAGACATTAGGTTTTGACCCAGGCATGATAACTGTAGGTAGATTCCCTTTCAACCATAGTTTTAGGGTATCTTTCTTTTCTCATCTCAAAACAATTCAAAAACACAGTAATAAGGTTAACTGAAGTCGTACGCTACGAGCCTTAAGCTATCTAGGAAAAGGTTGGTGGAGGGTCTCTCTCCAGTAATCTGGATGTTAGTGTGGTGCCCTTTGGGTGACATACGAAGCGTTCACTCCTGGGTCATAGTCTCTAGTGCGACTGAGATTGCAAACATCCTAAAAAACAGTTCTTTCGTAAAAGACTCAAACAAACATTCAAACTCTGTTTTTGTCCTCTTGGACCTTTAATCATGAAAACCCTTTCTTAAGGAGATAAAAAACTGTCAGACAAACTTGTGTCTTCCGTAGCCCGAACTACGTTTGCTCTGATCTTTCATGCCGTATGAAAGTACGTAGGCACGAGATGTGATATCTCGGCGAGCAACCTTCCCCCTTTAACCCGTAGTTAGGCGAACTACGTTGACTCTGATTTCTCGTTCCAGACGGGAATACGTAGGCATAAAGTGCGATACTTTGCCGAGTCATTTTCTTTTCTTTTTAACCCAGACCTTTAGAATAGATAGATAAACACACCCTTAGATAGAAAACAAGCATGGATCCCGTCGAGTACGACGGACGTGAGGGGTGCTAATACCTTCCCCTTGCGTAACCGACTCCCGAATCCAGGATTTGGTTGCGATGACCATTCCTTTCCCTCTTTGCGTTAGGTTTACTCTGAGCGTTTCCTTTCCCTCTTGTGGGATAAATAACGCACGGTGGCGACTCTTCTGTCATAGCCGGCGCCGATTTTCACAGTAGCGACAATATGTTTATACCGTTATTATTTGATCATGATTCTCACCCCTCTGTTGCTGTTGTGGTCTGTGCTTCTTCAGAAGTACAGACAATCCAGGTGTTTAGCTAGCTTGGATTGTGGCGTCGTCGTAGGATTGCTCTGATACATAACACCGGGGCTTTTTGGGGAGTTATTGTTTATTGTATATTATGTGTGCCCCTGTGGCGTATCTGTTCTTTTGTGGGATATGTGATGATGTATGATGGATATATATTCTGGGCAGATGGCCGATTTTTGTATATATGATGATGTGTATATGCGTATTATGTGGTTTATGATAGACGATGTTTATTTTTCCGCTGCAATATTACTGAAAATTATTTTGAAAAATGATTTATGGAATTTGGATGGAAATTGTGACATCCCGTTGTGGGAGAAACTCTGATATGTGTTTATTTTAATCATTTTATTTTATT
This sequence comes from Lathyrus sativus, assembly GCA_963859935.3. Taxonomy (NCBI): domain Eukaryota; kingdom Viridiplantae; phylum Streptophyta; class Magnoliopsida; order Fabales; family Fabaceae; genus Lathyrus; species Lathyrus sativus. The sequence continues at coordinate 540,647,276 of OZ012739.1, read as the reverse complement.
TTGGGAAACGGGGTGTTACAGAACACGTGGCATCACCAGATTCAACATGACATTTATTTATTTCCCTATTTAAAGCAATGCATGTTTTCATTTTAGAGGGGGCGTTTTTGTAATACTGTAAGAAAAACACTTTGAGTACCAAAGCATTACGAGAAAAGAGTTTTCACTCCTACAAGATGTACGATCTCATCCATATTTCCCTTTTTATAAGCAATTTATGTCATTAATTCTAAAAGTGTTTTTGCCTTATTTTTACTCATTTACATAAGTTATTTCTCACTCTTTTGTACACATATTTATCTAGTTCTAATTTTTGCTTACAAATAATTCCCAGCCTACTTCAAATATGAAATTCTGCTTGCGCACAGACTGATGTTATGACATCAACAATAACATAGGCCACTTAACAGTTAACTTGCAGTAATTGAAAACAGTAAAGAACACACAACAATTGATTACCCAGTTCAGTGTCAACAACACTTACATCTGGGGGCTACTAAGCCAGGGAGGAAATTCATTATTAGCAGTATCAATTCAGGGTTAAACCTCCAGTTTAAACTCCTCACTTAATTACTACCCAATGACACTTCATCCTAGAGACTCTCTAGTACCTGAGTATACCCACTCACTCCCCCACTATCACACACTTGTGATATCAGTTACAATTGCAAAAATAGTTTTGAAGAGACACTCCAAAACACACACTTTGATCTTGCTTCACAGCTTTGATCAAGAACACATCACTCTTGCTTCACAGCTTTGAGTGTTACACCAGCCTAGAAACTACCTAATCAAGACAATTATGCATAAGCTAATTGCTTGAATTACAAGTGTTCCTAAGACACAATCATGAAGAACAACCTCTTCACTTCTAAACCACTATGGTGATTTCTCTGTTTCTCTATCTGGAACAACTGTCTTCTAGGATTGCTTCTCCTGTTATTTATAGCAGCAGATCAGTCCTTGGGCCTGGGCGCATACATTAGGTTTTTTTTTAATGTTAAATCTATTCTTTAATCTCCTGCATGCCTGCCTCATTAATTCAGGGACATTTTAGTACACTTACAGTTTCTAAAATGTTTCCTGACTCCCAGCTTGAGCTCCTGATTCATCTCCTGATTTCCAACTATCAGAAAACCAACCTGTCCGCTTGATGTCATACCACCCATGTTATGACATCCAGTTGTGACATCCAACTTAACTATTAAAATAGCTAAGTAAACTTATCCTGCACATTCCATATTTAATATGCACTAATTTCAGACATTACCTGCATACATACTAAAATGTTTTGCCATAAAATGCAGCCAATCAAGAGCACTTACAAACTCCCTCTTCGGCAAATTTTTGGCTAAAACCCCTTGTTCTGAAACCAGAGATTTATACACAGCAGAAGACTTAACCCTTGACCTATCTTGCAGGAAGGTTGCTGGATTCACACACTCAATTAGCTTTCAGCTTCTCAAGCTCAACCTGCTCACACACATCTGTTAGTTGCCACTACAGATGCAACATTACTTAGAGTAACTTATTGGTTACTCCCCCTCAAATTGATGCACTTATCAGTTGAGTTAATATCTTGCATATACAACAGTTACATAACTTGAGTACCTTGCTTGGTTACTCCCCCTCAACTGATGCTCTTTTCAGCTGAGTTCACAGCCTGTAGTTACATAGCAACATCCAGCCTGTTTTGGGTGTCATGACATCCAGGATAACATTCTGAAGTCACACAAACTACTAAGCCTAACACTCTGACCTGTTAGCTTAGACTTCAACAGTCTCACTTGCTTGTGGACTAACTAGTTCTCCTCCCCCTGTAGGGATGCACCACCCTCATAATCTACTCACCTGGAAAATACACACACAATCTGCTTGCACCTTGCAGATACACACACTAGCATTACATTCCTAATTAGTTCTAGCCAATAATCAGAAATGCTAGTATACATTCACAACAGGTTTATTATTCCACAACACAACCAAATCAGTACCTGCAACATTTCTAGCAGTTCTAACATATTAGCATACATACTGCATCAGCTGCCATCATCTGTAGAACCTGTGGTTACCACCCTGCATTCAAGATGAGCTAACATCCTCAAGCATTCAAATCGACCTGTTCTTCCACCTGCTTATTATAATCACATATGCACTCAACACTCTTTCTCTCCCCCTTTTTAGCCACAAATTAAAATCCAACTAACCACAGTATAGATTAAAATATTGTTAGGGACAACACATTTTGTTTAGATATTCTTTCATATGGTCACAACTCACACACACAACACCCTTAGCTCAGCAGTTCAGCAACCTGAGCCATACACACTATTCTTCCTCCTCTTCAGCAGAGCTTGCCCTGTCTTTTAGTGTACCTGCTTCCTCAGACCCATCTTTACTTGTTGCCTCACTTGCACCACTGGTATCTTCAGAGGTCTCTGCAGCTTCTTCTGCTTCCTGAACTTCATCATCTGAGTCATCAATATTCTTGGTTTCATCAGCACATTCTTGTCGCTACTGCGAAAATCGGCGCCGGCTGAACAGAAGAGTCGCCACCGTGCGTTATTTATCCCAACGGAGGAAAAGGAAACGCTCGAGGTAAACCTACCGCAAAACGGGGAAAGGAATGGTCATCGCAACCAAATCCTGGATTCGGGAGTCGGTTACGCAAGGGGAAGGTATTAGCACCCCTCACGTCCGTCGTACTCGACGGGATCCACGCTTGTTTTCGGGTATGGATTGTTATTCTATCTACTCTACAGGTCAGAGGTTAAAAGAAAAGAAAATGACTCGGCAAAGTATCGCACTCTATGCCTACGTATTCCCGTCTGGAACGAGAAATCAGAGTCAACGTAGTTCGCCTACCTACGGGAAAGGAGGGGAAGGTTGCTCGCTAGGATATCGCATCCTATGCCTACGTACTTTCATACGGCATGAAAGATCAGAGCAAACGTAGTTCGGGCCACGTACGACACAAGTCTGTCTTGATTTTTTTTATTCCTTCTGAAAAAGGGTTTTTCTGATTAACAGTCCCAGCGGACAAAAATGACGTTTTGATGAGTTCACATTCTTTTACGGAAGAAGTGTCTTTTATTGTGTTTGAAATATTTATTGTGTTTTTCTGTTTGTTTTGAGAAAGAAGAGACAGAACTCTATCCTATGGTTTAAAAGGGAATCAAACTAACCTAGTGTTATCATGCATGGGTTAAGACCTAGTGTCTATCATGCTCCTCTCTTGCACAGAGAAAAACAGAGATCCTACGGGATAGGCGGAAACAGAAACAATATCAGATATACAGTAAAACAGTAAAATGCATGGATGCAACAATACAAGCGAGGCAAGGGAGTCCCACTCAACCTCGAACCTGGAAAACAATAGGCAAAAGTGAACAGGCTTCACTTTCAACCCAGCAGGGTAAACAGCAAACAATACAGTCAGGAAAATCAATCAATACATCAAGAAATGAAATACGGCAAAAATAAACAGCCACAGCAGCTCTACATCAATATCTATCTTCAAGTCATCTCCAATCAGCTACAAGCTTCAGTCAGCAGCAGTCTCTATCTTCACAGTCTTCAAGCAAAGATCTTGAGCACCAGTCCTTAGTCTACAATGGCTTTTCTTCAAGTCTCAGGCTCCAGGATGAACATCAGTCAACCAGATGAAGTGAATGAATGTTAGACAGTTAATTACCTACCAAGGGTGGTTCATCAACTGTTAACATTAAACAGAAAGTTTTCCCTCAAAAGTTCTATCTTTCAAATACATTCACTGATCCTTCCAAAGGAAGGAGGTGGATATTTGAAAGAGACTTTGAATCATAGAGAAAGGATAGAGGCAAACAAAGCCATCTATGTTTGTGAATCAAGTTGCTAGACTAAGCTCTTCCTAACCCTAAATCCTATAGCCTTCAACAGTCTTCTAGCAAACACATCTCCAATGAATTTGAACTTGATCTTCCATCTTGAGTCTTCAATGTGCCTCATCCACAAGGTCTTCACAAGGTCCTTAATTCAATCTTCAAAGGTCCACACCCAAAGGAGATGAAAAGGAAGCAAAACAATACAAACTATGCCCTAAAGGCCACACAAATGATCAATCAATTCAAAAATCAACCAAAAATAGCATATGGTAATATAAATTCCTAATATAAATTCTAGGGGATCCTATTTAACTACCCTTAAGTCCCATATATTCCCCATAGGCTAACTTGTCCTAAAAATCCCAAAAATAGAATGTTGAAGTTCAAGTATACTACTTAAAAACCCTAATTAAACTATCCTAAGTTCAATTATCTAAGCTAATCAAATTTTATTCTAAAAAATCTAGTAATAAATTCTGGGAATACTACAATTCAATATTAACCACCACAAAAAAGAATGGGCAAAAAATCTATTTCTAAAGTCATGAACGAAAATGTACAAGTTCAAGTGTGAAATGAATTAAGAAAAAGAATGCATTATTTTGTAAAATATGTGAAAAATGCGAAAAAAATATAAAATGCAATTTTTATATTTTTTTAATTTTCTAGACATGCTAAGGAAAATATTAAAAAAAGAATGAGTAAAAAACATGCATTATTTATTTAGTTATGATTTTTGGAAGATGAGTAAAATAAAATGCAATTTGAAAATGAAAATAAAAGAAATAATTGAAGGGGGTGCAGATAGTAGGATGGGCTAGTTATGCGCGTTGGGCTTCAGAATCAGGGGGGGTGCAAAAAGAAAAAGAGCCCAAAGAGCTCATTAATCAAAACGACACCGTTTTGCCCTGGCTCCAATTTCCCTCCAAAACGCAGATTCAACCGTGGCCTTTAGATCCTTGGTCAAGTCAAAGTTGTACTTCCAATCCAATGGCCATCATGTTTCTTCTCCAACCAAAACCCTAGCTTTCATGAAACTCCATAACCACGAGTGAAACTTCCAGCCACCCTAGCTCTCTCATCTCTCCATGAAATGACTCGAAATAAAGACCAAAAATGATCTCCTTCTTCCCCTCTATCCAACCATGGCCCTGGTTTATCTTGAATCTTCCTATATCCTTCAAACCGAACACCACAAGTCTTGGGTCCACCATGAAAGCTTGACATGCAACTGTAACAAACCTTGAAAATAATTGTAGCCACGTGTTCTACATGTTACACTGAGTATACTAAACTATAGCACATGCATTAAAACCTCATATTCCAACCATTCTTGATCTTGAAAGAATTGACACCACATCTTGAACCTCCATGGATTGACCTTAAACTCACCATAAATGATCCTTAAGTGGTCTCTATCATGAATATCACAACAACTAACCCTAACCATGCATAATTATGGTGATTCGAATCAAAACGTATCCTTACCAATTGGATATGGTGATGGTTGCTATGCCCTGTTTCAGCCCTTGCCAATGGTGCCAAATGATCTTTATATGATGGTGATGATGCTGGTGAAGAGAATTCGTGTTTACACCTCTTGAAAATGCCAATTCGAAGCTTCACGCCTCTTGGAGTGATGGAGAAGAACTCACAATCCAGCCACGATTTGATGTGCCTTCTTCGTGCTTTTTACTCTACAACAATGGAGGATTATGATGATGATGATAGCTAGCACAAACAATGGAGTTTGGGAGAGATGGGAATCAAAATGCAATTTTGGAGTTATGAGATGAAAGTATGGTTTGCAAGCAAATAGAATCACCAACCCCACAACAAACAGCTTCATTTACTTATATAGGAGAGTATTAACAGAATGAGAAGTTTCTAGATTGGTCCTAGAGGGATCTAGAAGCTTATGGAACTTTCATGAATTTATCATTTGATGGCATTTTGAAGCATATCATATCATGCTTGCACCTTGGGTAAACTTGAGTGAAAATCTCCCCTCATGAGATATTAGGAGTGTATGCATAAAAAAACCAAGTTTTCCTTGCCTTGTGTTAAGCTTTACCATGTTGCCTTATGATGTAAGAAACAAATTTACAAAGGAAGTCCAATTTTTAAACCTAAACTCAAAAATGTGGCTGAACCAATGTCTTTAAAATGATGTTGGGAATTAATTTGGTATATTGGATGACCCATATTGGCTTTGTAGATCTCTCAAACCATTTTCCAACTTGAACTTTTTCAAGTTATATGCCTTTTTAAGTCATTTTCACCACTTTTTAAAATTCCATGCTCCAAGCTTTTCCAAACTTTCACACCTTCTTTTCTAGCCTTAAAATCCCATTTTGAACAACTTTTATGTTGGGAAGTTTTTCATTTGAAGCTCCCTTGTATGAGTTTTAGGTATAGGCTAAGAATGACCTGTAATCACCAAATGACCAAAATACCCTTTGCTTGCCAAAACCATAAGTAGAGTTCCACAAATCATAGGAAGGCATACCATACCATTCTAGAAAGCTAAGACAATGAGGAACAATTCTTATGTTGACCAGAAATTCATTTGAAATCTCCTTGAGGGGTAAAAATTGCCTGGAAGTCAAGTCACTTTCACAGACAAAACTTCAGATACCTCAGATGACCTGTAACTTGCAAGGACCATAACTTGAGTTCTATAAATCTCCTTGATATCTTCCACCACTCAAATTAAAGGTATTGAGATCCTCTACAAGTTTCATGTTGGCCAAGGATCCATTTGAAGCTTGCATTTTGACTTATCTTGCTTGGAAATTTGACCTAAACTAGGGGATTTTACATAGAAACCATAATTTAGAAACTCCTCTTCTCCTTGATTTCTCTTGATTTATTCTTAGCATAACAACATATCCTTATTATTCATGTCAAATGAGAAACCCCACATCTCTTCAATAGCCATTAATGTCTTTCAATCAGTCAATTGACCTAGAGTTGACCCAGGGTTGACCCAGATGAAACCCTAGTTGACTGTCTTCAACTGCAATTCTTGTGATCACATCAGCAACTTGTTTCCTTCCCCAAATGCCTTTATAAGTCCTCCAAGATGTCTATATACTTCCCATGCCCAGCCCATAGCTCACAATTTCTTTGGTTGACCCACAGATACCCTCAGATAGGAGATGGACTCAATGCTTGATCTACTGACTTCTCCAACTTTCAAATTCTTTTCTGATGACTTGAATGAGATTGAATTTGGATAATAACCTCTTAATAGGCCTCTAGAGATGAGAATAATGATTGTTCCCCTGTTGAATGATTGGCTATGCTTGTACTATGCAGATGAGTAACCTATGTACATGACTCTATATGCAAATGCTAATGATATTGAAACATAAACCAAGTGAATAAGGTTGGGCAAATTTTAGGGTGCAACAGCTGCCCCTATTCAAGCGTCTTGGACCCGATTGGGTGAAGAGCCCGGAGCCTTCAGACATTCGCGGTACGAGACGGTTGAATACTAGGAACCTAGAAATTTGCCAACCGCAGAAATAAACTGCGCCACTGCTTGGGGAACGACATTCATCAGATGAATTTAACTGTTATGGCAACCCACTGATCTCGTGCGACCGTGCTGGGGATTCTTCTCATCATCCTGAAAAAGATTGAATCATCGGAAACTTCGTCCTTTGCTTGTCCACGTCAGGACTCCATCTGCTGTCAACTCGGAAAAAACTTCAACAACTTTGCTGGGGACGGCTCGTCTGCCTTCTCGTCAGAGATAAATCGTCCACGTTAGGAATAAACTCTTCCACGTTAGGAATACCACCGTCCATGTTAGGACTCACCCTTCCACGTAAGGAATAACCGTTCCACGTTAGGAATAATACTGTCCACGTTAGGGCTAACACCGTCCATGTTAGGACTCCCCTTTCCACGTAAGGAATACCCGTTCCACGTTAGGAATAACACCTTCTTTCGGATCTGTCCATGTCAGGACTAAGCTCTGCCATGTCAGGAATACACTTTTTCTTTCCACGTAAGGAATCACATTTTGATTTGAATCTGTCCACGTAAGGACCCCAATCTTTCTTCGTAAGGAATATAATCTCAATCTGTCCACGTTAGGACTCCGACTTGATATGTCCACGTAAGGACTCAATCTTTCCGCGTAAGGAATACAATCATCTTTCCATGTAAGGAACACTTCTTTCCACGTAAGGAAACATCTCTTCTTCCACGTAAGGAATACAAACTTTCCACGTAAGGAATCTCCATCTTTCCACGTTAGGGCTTAATCTTCCACGTAAGGAATCACCATCTTTTCCACGTTAGGAATAACTTCTTTGATCTGTCCACGTCAGGACTAAACTTTTCCACGTAAGGAAACAACTTCTCTCTCCACGTAAGGAATCAACTTCGTTCTACGTAAGGAATCAAACTTGTCCCTGTTAGGACTACATCGTCCCCGTTAGGACCCACCTTTCCACGTTAGGAATCACCATCTTTTCTACGTACGGAAACCACAATACGATTCGTCCACGTAAGGACTCCCGTCTTGACATGTCCACGTAAGGACTCAATCTTTCCACGTAAGGAAATGTATTTTGATTTGTCCGCGTAAGGACTCACATCTTCATCTGATGAAATAATAGAACCTGTCCACGTTAGGACTTGCGCGTTTTTGACTTGCTGGGGAAATAAACCCCGTCCTCATCAGGACACACACTTTGCCAACTGTTGCACCCCAAAATTTGACCAACCGGGTCTCGTATCTGGCTCGATGTTTCGACGCATAATCACATTCGCATCTGCATATTGCATACAGGGCATTTTTCTTTTGTTTTGATTTTATCAGGGATCACAGCTCTCGTCTCGTGTTTCAGGTGTTTTTTAATAGGTAGAATCGTTTTTTGGGATATTTCGGTGCCCGTTTCTTTTTACCGGCTATTTTGGTGCGCTCTCGTGGTTTTATGTGTCGTTCGGTATTATTGTGATTTTTCTGGATTTTTTTTAGCATTTTAGAATATATTAGGTAGAGTTTAATATTTTTAGATAATATAGAGTAATATAGTTTTTAGAATTTTTTAAATAGAATTTAATAGCATTTTTCATTTTTAGAAAATTAATGGTTTTTTAAATAGTTTTAATAGTCTTTTTTAATATAGAAATAAATAGGTTTTTCTTTTATAGAATTTAAATAAATAATATAGTTTTATAGAATATAATATAGTTAGGATTTTTTAGAGTATTATTAGATTAATAGTTAATTGAGTTTTAGGATTAATTGAGTTTAGTTTAGTAATTAGGTCTTAGTTAATTAGGATTAATTACTTTAGTTGTAATCAATTAGTTTTATCATTTTTGTATTAATCAGTTTGTTTTTTGCAGTTTTTTGGTTACCATTTTCGTATTGGGCCCATCCATTCGCAGGCCCAGAATCCATTTTTTTGTCCAGTTTTCAGTTCAGAAATCCAAAAAAGCTCCAGCACTTGCCAGGTTCGTCCAGACACTTCTAGAACATTCCAGGTTTTCCCAGTCCTATATATGCCTCTGCACACCACGTGTTGCCAGGAGGCTGGCCCCACGTTCCTCACCATCACGCCGCCACACCATCACACTCTCAGATGGCCCCACTTTTCCACTCCACCAGACGCCACCTCACCTCCATTCTCTCTCTCAGCCTCACACGTGGAGGCCATGCGTAACACCTCTCCACTATCAGCGCCACATGTCCTTCTACCAGCCTTCACCGGTTGCATGGTCGGCGGCCATGCAACCACCCTACCAGACAATTTCTGGCCGCCGTACTTCACCGGAGAACGCCCCAGAAACCCAGAATACAATCATCTTCATCGTCCTCCCCTCATCACCACCATTAATCTTACCAGAAACATCAAGAATCCCAGAACTCCGATCATCAACATCCCCTATAACCTTTTCCAGAAAGTTCTTCATCATCCATCACTGTTCATCTCCTTCCTCCGATCACCAATCTTCATCTTCTTCCCCTCATCTTCAACACCTAAATCCGTAAACCCTCATCTTCAACACCTAAATCCGTAAACCCTCATCTTATTTCCAGAAGAACAACACTCAACCAATTTCCAGATCAAGAACACGCCTCCGATTCTCACCTCGCATGGTCATCAATCTCAACGGATCTTCATCGTCTTCACATGCAGTTTCCAATAGCCAACAAGAACAAAATCCCAGAAACTACCACTGAACCTCCAATCTACAGCGTTCAACAATTCATGAACAAACTTCAGTGGACGATCTTCAAGATCCAGGAACGTCAACCAACTTCGTCTCCGATCTTCGCCTCCACAAGAGCAGACAAGAACTTCATCAGCGAACAAATCCAAGAACCCGTTCAACAAACTTCTTCCAAGATCCTTCAAGAAACTACCAGTTTTTCTTCAGATCTACCATGAAACCTTCATCCATGAATACGAGCAAGACGTTTCCAGATAAGCTCCTCGCCTCCATCTTCATCCTTTTCAATGGCGTTTCATTTGGGGAAGATTAAAAGGATGTTTATGGTAGAGGGTTTGTGATGAGTTGAACCAAACGGAGAAGAAGAGAGTTCAGGGAACGGTTGGTTGACGGCGGCGGGGAAGGAGAGAAAAGAGTCTAGGGTTTGGTCGTTTTGAGAGTGAAGGAAGGAGAGGAAGATATTGGGCTGGGTCAGGCCCAATTCCATTTTTTTGATACACACACCTCACGTTTTTTTTCTGAGGAGAGTGGGCTGGGCCCAATGAAGCTAATTGCCAGACACACTCCCAGTTCAGCATCACACCCCCCTCCGGGTTTTACAGCAAGGACATGGGCTGGGCCCAATCTCAATTTGCTGTATTCTTTTTATTTTCTTGTAAATCCCCCTGTATCCATCTGCACCCCCCCCTGTATTTTTGTTTGTTTTTTCTTATTTTCTTTGTTTAGAGGAAAAAGAGAATATTGAGAAAATAAATAGAAAAAAAACATATTGAAAAAAGAAAAAGAAAAAGTATGTTTGAAGAAAAAGAAAAAGATCATGAAAAGAATATGAAAAAAGAGAAAATATGAAAAATAGATACATATTGAAAAAATTGAAAAAAGAGAAGATATTGAAAAGAAGAAAAGAGGAGAAAATATTCAATAGAAAATATAAAAAGAAAAGAAGAAAAAAGGAAAAAATATTAAAGTAGATTTAATATTTTTTAAAGCATTTTCTTTTAGGATATATTTTCATAGGAGTTTATTTTAGAGATAGTTTTAGAAGCCCATTTGTTAGGGGGCTATTTTTCATTCGATTTTTCAGGATAGAATAGGATAGCGTTTCCTAGGAGATTTATTTTCAGTGTTCACTCATTGTAATCATTTTTCCGAGATTAATAAAACGAGATTTGAGCTGTGGTCCCGATAGTAGCCGAACTACAGCTGCTCTGATTCCTCGTACCAGACGAGGATATGTAGGCATAGGATGCGATATCCTAGCGAGCACACTAACAACTAACCTTTGTTCTCTCGCGGCTGTGCGATCGAGACTTTCCCGCTGACGATTAATTGTCACCCTTTTTCTCTCTTGCCCAAGTGCATTTGAGACCAAGCCGTAGTTTTGCCCATAGGTTCCCGACCCTGTGAAGCCAGTTGTTTTTCTCACTGCTGTGTGAGAATGTTTGTTTAGCCGTAGTTAGTCTGAACTACGTAAAGCTCTGATCTTCCATACAGTGTGGAAGTACGTAGGCACAAGACGCGAGGTCTTGGCGAGCCAATTTTCCCTGTAGTCCCGAACTACGTTGACTCTGACTTTCTCTCTTGAGAATACGTAGGCATAGAGTGCGACGCTCTATCGAGTCAATTCCCTTCCGTTTAGATTTAGCAGCCGTAGATAGATTGTTTTGCATCCAGTAGACAACCCAAGCAAGCGTGGATCCCGTCGAGTACGACGGACGTGAGGGGTGCTAATACCTTCCCCTTGCGTAACCGACTCCCGAACCCAGGTTTTGGTTGCGATGACCATACCTTTTCCCCGTTTTTTGCGAGGTTTACTTCGAGCGTTTCCTTTCCCGCTCTGAGGGATAAATAACGCACGGTGGCGACTCTTCTGTCAGCCGGCGCCGATTTTCGCAGTAGCGACAGCTGGCGACTCTGCTGGGGATAATCGATAGTTCCCTATGTGAGTTTTTGCTGGGGATCCAACGTCCCTTGGCTGCTAAGGATTGCGATAGTCCTTATGCATGTGGGATCCAACGTCCCCTCAGAGAGAGTCAATCCTCGCGCTTGTTTGCTTGTCTATTTGGGGTTTTATTTATCGATATTATCTGTTGTTGTTGGGTGTTACGGGTGTTCTATGATATTGAGATAAGCCGGACCTGGGCTCGAGTATGAGTATGCACCTAGATATAGTTGCGGAGAAGTAGTAGACGAACCTGTCTGCTGAGCAGGCACAGTTCCCTACGAAAATCTGCGCTCAGACGAGGTTCTCGCAGAGGTGCTCCTTTCCGGTCCTGAGGATCTGAGGGGAGTCCAGACGTGAGGATTGTCGACTCTGAGAACCGATCAATTGGAAGTCAGCTAAGTGAGGCCTCTTCATGAGATGACGATGCCACTCCTTCTGGGAATCGTATCATTCCTCATGAAAGTCTGTGACGCTGACGACCGCATAGGATGCCGTACCTTGTCAGATATAGGTCCACACCTGTGAGCGGGGGGGGTTTTTTATGCAGGAAACTTGACTTCCAACCTACCCGTTATTTTGGTCTTCTCTTCAGAGCAACCGTTCTCCGTCAGCAGTGCAGCAGTATTTAGATTGTGTGGGGGCTGTGATCCCGTGTTTGTTGCATTGCATTGCATTTGCATAGGCATTTTCGCATCATATTGCATACCATTCGCCAGCTAGCCAGAGCTCTTATCCAGCCGTTATTTTGATCCTGAAGGTGAATATTGAAGACGACCAAGGGGTTGAAGCAGATTTAAAGCAGATTTGATCAGAGTCAAGCAGTGGAGTCAGCTGACAGTTGTTGGTAGCTATGTCAGAGAGTAGCTTCCAGTTTGTTGATACCTTGTCAGGTTTCACCGTGACGCCCAATCCTCTGTATGGATCCCCGCACGACGAAGACTTTCCGCAAATGAACAACCTTACTGCAGCTCAGCCTGTGCAGCCATCTGTTGAAGACCAAGGTCTGCGTGAGCAGTTTGTCGCCCGAGGTGAACGTTCTCCTTCTGTTGATGTCTCAGACTACCAGGGTTTTGCCTTCCCTGTGCCAAAACCCCGAAGAGAGGTCCCGACGGCAAAGAATGAAGACCCATTAGCTCCCGTGTATGCTGAAAGGTTTCGTGCATTAGAGGAGAGATTCAAAGCCTTGAAAGGTAAAGACGCTGTTACTCCTAGTGCTGCAGATATGTGTCTGGTTCCTGGCCTAGTGTTACCTCCGAAGTTCAGAATGCCGAGGTTTGAAAGGTACAAAGGAGATAGTTGCCCGAAGCAACATTTGGTGATGTTCTGCCGAAGAATGACTTCATTTGTGCACAACGACAAGCTGATGATTCATTGCTTTCAAGATAGTCTGACTAGGGCACCTCTGAGTTGGTATATGCAGTTAGAGCGTGATCAGATCCGATCGTGGATGGATTTAGCCAGAGCTTTTCTGAAGCAGTACGACTATAATCTTGATGAAGCTCCTATTCGCATGCAGCTGCAAGAATTGTCTCAAGGGGACAATGAATCTTTCAGAAAGTATGTCCAGAGATGGAGAGAATTTGCTGGTAGAGTGCAACCACCACTCCTAGACCAAGAGCTGAAAGGCATGTTCGTAAACTCCTTGCAGAGCCCGTACTTCGAAAGAATGCTTGGAGCCGCACCAAATTTCTCTGAGTTGGTAAGGACGGGAGAGCACATCGAGTATGGTGTAAGGACTGGAAGAATCCCGTGTGTTTCAAGAGGTCAGGCCAGTGAAACTGAATCTCTCTATGGCTCTCAATCTGAAGATGAAGCTATGATCAATGCGGTCCTGACAGATGTTGGGTATCCTCAAGTCGAATCGGTGAAATCTGTTGGTTCTCCGTCTTCTCAGCGGTCAGTATCTTCTGTGTCTCGTTATTCTGAACAGACAACTGTGCTTGGGGCACCCTATCAGGAACCTTATGTCGCTTCCATCGCAGATCAGCGAACTCGTGGCCGAGGTTATCAGAACCAGCGGCAGAATCAGAACCGACCTAGCAACAACTTGGAACGAAGGAAAGCTCCTTTTCACCCAGTGCCTATGCCGTATAGCCAGCTGCTACCGTCTTTGATCCAGAAGTCTTTGGTGGAACCTAAAGCTCTTAAGCCAGTTCCAGAACCTTACCCTCCTGGGTATAATCCCCACGTTCAGTGTGGTTATCATGGTGGCTCTCCGGGGCATTCAACCGAAGATTGTAAAGCATTTCAGGCGAAGGTACAGCAGTTGATTGATCAGGATCGCATTTCCTTTCGAGAAGGATTTCTGTTTGTTCATCCCAACCGCTCAGCTGTCTAAGCTCATGGACTCGGAAGGCATTCCCCAGCGAAAAGAAGCCAATGGTTCAGACGGGCAGGCGCCTCAGCATTGGCAGTTCCCAAGCTTTTACATCATTTGCATTTGTAGTTTCTTTTCTGTTAGTTACTACCTGCTTTTAAACGTTGTATGTTTTGAATGGTGATAATAATGAAGTGACTATGCATTTTTCTGAATTAGTCATGTCGCTGTCGCTCATTTATTGCATTGCACTGACACTTGCATTTTATTTACTCCACTTTATCAATGTGACTAGCAAAGTTAGGAGGGAGGATGATGAAACTGAAACTCATAACCAACGATTGTATGCTTTCAGATAAGACCGTACCGATGACGTACAAGGCATTATTTCAAATCCCCCAAACACTGGAGATATAAGGAGTTAGTCCCTTGTTAACCACTTCGAGCCGAGAGGTAGAAGTTTTTTTTCGGACTTATAAACCCTCACATCTTAACCCGGGGCAGGGTAGTTGTCAGTTAGCTTGACTGAGCGTTCAAGTCTTGCAGAGGAGTGTTGTCTTTCGAGGACCAATCAGTTATACCTTTCAAGAGGTCAAATCTCACCAATCAGGAGTGAGACAGTTACAATCCTTTCGGAGCAATCAAGACAACCAGTGTCACACGACTTTGTTCCAAAAGAAAGAAGAAAGAAAGCCCGCTAAGTAAGAAGAAAGAAAAGCTGAGAAAGCTAATGCTTAGGCAAAAATCAGGGCATCCCGCTGGACTTCAAAAGAAATCGAAAAATCGAAAAGAACTCAAAATGAGTCAGTCCAGGCAAAAGTTAGGGAATCAAAAGAATGAAAAAGAGGGATTAAAAAGAAATTTTTCCCCAGCAAATCACAAAGTCGTGTACACAGACACCGAAAACGAAGAAGGAGTAGCTGTCACTCCGGAAGAAATCCTTGTGAATTCCTAACTGTAGGTCTTACCATTCAGCATACCTCTCGAAGAGGCGAGTGCTTGTGCCAAGTTAACTGAAC
The DNA here is from genome assembly GCA_963859935.3 of Lathyrus sativus. NCBI lineage: Eukaryota > Viridiplantae > Streptophyta > Magnoliopsida > Fabales > Fabaceae > Lathyrus > Lathyrus sativus. Next base: position 540,631,934 of record OZ012739.1, on the reverse strand, counting down.
CTTAGGATCGGAGATCATCACGTAGACGGGGTGGGTACAAATCAAAATTTGAGCCAAATATCCTTTGTTTCACGAACCGTGAACCCGACAACGATACAACCCTTAAAAGACCTAATTGAGGTAGGGTTGGTCTGAAGCGCATTACAATAAGGTCGAGTAACCTGACTCCTTCTTGACTTGCTAGTCACATCCTTGTTGTATTTTTCATTGACCACGTAAGCACTACGTTTGAACTTTGGTTCACTCGTCACTCACAATCATATGCATGTAAATGAGTGACAGCTCAAATTTTTTCAAAATCTGCATAAACACTGCATCAAGATTACCATTCGTAAGCAGACAGTTCTAATTGCAGGTTAGTAGTTGGCATAGAAGAAATTCCAACAGGGAATAATCAAGCAGGACTGAGTAATTCAGCAGTCCGAACCAGAATGGTGAATGTGGTGAAGCCCAATGAGTCAGGGGCATTGACTTCCAGTAATTTCAGTATCAGTCAGTCTGAGGACAAGTCCCGAAGCTTCAGTTGATCAGGGGCAGTTTGTTTGAGAAGCAGTTGATCAGAAGAGAGTCTTCTCGAGAGCCAATCAGGGGCAGTTATACAGAAAGCAGATACTTCAGATGGATAATCAGATCGGGTTAAGTCGCTAGAACGCTCATTCAGGGGCAAGTCATCGCAGAGAATGTTGAAATCAACTGGGTTGTTAGGTGTCTAATGGAGATTGAATTCTGTTGTCGTACAGATACCGGGGCAAATATTCTCGAAGTATTCTCGTAGCAAGCTGTTCAGAGCAATATTCCCAAGAGTTAGATTGGGGCAAGTTGAATTGTACTGGGGCAAGTTGTGCACGCCAGTCTTTCTATCCCCAGCTGATTGTACTGGGGCAAGTTGTTCAAACCAGCCTGCTTATCCCCAGCCAGAGTTGAGTATCGGGGAATCGTGTCAATACCCTTATTAAAAACCTCCTAAGAAGATCTTGTTGTCGTTGGATCATTATCCTGCAGTTTAAACCTGTTGCGTGTCAGTAACCAGTCGTTTCCAAAGTCCAGTTCTCGCCTGGCAAATCGGTAACCAGTTCTCGTCTGACCCACCCTTCCGTAAGCAGCAGTTCCCGTCTGGTGCAGTTTATCGTAAGCATCAGTTCCCGTCTGGTGCAGTTTATTGTAAGCAGCAGTTCCCGTCTGGTGCAGTTTATTGTAAGCAGCAGTTCCTGTCTGGTGCAGTTTATTGTAAGCAGCAGTTCCCGTCTGGTGCAGTTTATTGTAAGCAGCAGTTCCCGTCTGGTGCAGTTTATTGTAACCAGTTCTCGTCTGGTTACCGTTTCTTCAAGTGTTGTATCAGTTCTCGCCTGGTACATATCGTTGCATAACCAGTTCTCGTCTGGTTACCGTTTCTTCGAGTGTTGTATCAGTTCTCGCCTGGTACATGTCGTCGCGTAATCAGTTCTCATCTGATCATCGTATGTTTTAACCTATGTGTTATACCAGTTCTCATCTGGTGTACGTCAGCTTCCAGCCAGTTCTCGCCTGGTTGTCTATACCTCAGTCTGTTATCCAGTCAGCCCGTCTGATGTTCAAAAAACACAAAAATCAATTCTCGTCTGATAACCTATTTTCCTATCAGTTCTCGCCTGGTAGTCTACCTTTGAATGCTAGTTCTCGTCTAGTATTTTCCACATCTTCCACTGTGTACATAATCCGTTTATCCTAAACCAGAAAAAACAAAAAACCTAAAGGTATCTGACACAGTATTTCCCAATGACCCGCATGATGTCATGTTCCCCGATACGAAGCTCGACGGATATCAGTGTTCCGAGTAATGTTTGAATTCCTTGTGAATGTTGTTAAATCAGAATTGCCACTCTTCGGCAGATGAAAGTTGCTTATTATCCCCGGAAGAGTCGAGATCGTATTTTACCCCGTATCAGAGTAGGATCAGGAGTATCCTCAGCAGATTAAGATCGATATCCTTGATAGTAAGGGCATTTCCAGCAGTGCGTCGCGCGCAATCAACCTCAGTTTGGGTCAATCCCCGCAGAGCGCAATCGGTTGCCAATGGTTTGAAAGGAGCATCCCCAAGTAGAGTTGTTTTCTTCCCCCAGTGAAGTCACCAAGCAGGGTCGCCTTTTCACTTCTCCAACAGGGCAGTTATCCCCAGCGGATTTGATTTCCCGTTTCTAGCATTTATTTTGCTGAGATAATTCTGTGACTTCAGTTCATCCCCAGCGGAGTTGACGTCTACCTTCGGCATTTATTTTGCCAAGTGGTTTTCAGACCTGGTGATCTCTGGCAGCTCGAGCCTGCATTAGCATTTGCATATATAGTCATTGCATCCATCAAACATATAATATTTCCATGCCGTCTGGGCATCGCATTTTCAAACAGAACGCATAGCATATTCATGTCATATAGGACATTGCATCATTATCAAGCATACGCATGTCGAAACATGGACCAGAATGGTTACCTATTGGATTTCGAATTTGTTCACCTGCAGAGTTGTGTGGTTAAGCTTCTCTTCCCCAGCGGAGTGATTCTTCATATTTGGTTGTTACGTCAGCATCGGAAAAAACAACAACAACAACGAAGATTGACATATCGAACTTCTGAAGCTGCCCCCTTCGTCAAAATAGGTGTCAGGCAGTTCCATTCAGAATTCCCCAGGAGAATTGTCCTCAAGTTCGCAGTGAACTGTGAGTTGACCAGATTTGATCCCATGAGAGAGATGGGAATCAAGGTGTTTGCTTTTCCGAAGCATTATTTCAATACTTGTGGCGTTACACAGGTGTTGAAAAGGAGAAGGAAATGTATCAGAAAATTGATCAGTTGTTGCCGTGACGACCAAACTTCAGTTTATTGGAAGCTATTCCTCAAGCAGTTCTGCAGTATATTCCCGCGGTTGGCAAATTTCAGGGTTCCATTTGTATTCAACCGTCATCTACCTTGAATGTTTGAAGGCTGAGCGCTCTTCACCCATTCAGGTCGAAGCCGCTTGAATAGGGGCAGCTGTTGCACCCCAAAATTTGACCAACCGGGTCTCGTATCTGGCTCGATGTTTCGACGCATAATCGCATTCGCATCTGCATATTACATACAGGGCATTTTTCTTTTGTTTTGATTTTATCAGGGATCACAGCTCTCGTCTCGTGTTTCAGGTGTTTTTTAATAGGTAGAATCGTTTTTTGGGATATTTCGGTGCCCGTTTCTTTTTACCGGCTATTTTGGTGCGCTCTCGTGGTTTTATGTGTCGTTCGGTATTATTGTGATTTTTCTAGATTTTTTTTAGCATTTTAGAATATATTAGGTAGAGTTTAATATTTTTAGATAATATAGAGTAATATAGTTTTTAGAATTTTTTAAATAGAATTTAATAGCATTTTTCATTTTTAGAAAATTAATGGTTTTTTAAATAGTTTTAATAGTCTTTTTTAATATAGAAATAAATAGGTTTTTCTTTTATAGAATTTAAATAAATAATATAGTTTTATAGAATATAATATAGTTAGGATTTTTTAGAGTATTATTAGATTAATAGTTAATTGAGTTTTAGGATTAATTGAGTTTAGTTTAGTAATTAGGTCTTAGTTAATTAGGATTAATTACTTTAGTTGTAATCAATTAGTTTTATCATTTTTGTATTAATCAGTTTGTTTTTTGCAGTTTTTTGGTTACCATTTTCGTATTGGGCCCATCCATTCGCAGGCCCAGAATCCATTTTTTTGTCCAGTTTTCAGTTCAGAAATCCAAAAAAGCTCCAGCACTTGCCAGGTTCGTCCAGACACTTCTAGAACATTCCAGGTTTTCCCAGTCCTATATATGCCTCTGCACGCCACGTGTTGCCAGGAGGCTGGCCCCACGTTCCTCACCATCACGCCGCCACGCCATCACACTCTCAGATGGCCCCACTTTTCCACTCCACCAGACGCCACCTCACCTCCATTCTCTCTCTCAGCCTCACACGTGGAGGCCATGCGTAGCACCTCTCCACTATCAGCGCCACATGTCCTTCTACCAGCCTTCACCGGTTGCATGGTCGGCGGCCATGCAACCACCCTACCAGACAATTTCCGGCCGCCGTACTTCACCGGAGAACGCCCCAGAAACCCAGAATACAATCATCTTCATCGTCCTCCCCTCATCACCACCATTAATCTTACCAGAAACATCAAGAATCCCAGAACTCCGATCATCAACATCCCCTATAACCTTTTCCAGAAAGTTCTTCATCATCCATCACCGTTCATCTCCTTCCTCCGATCACCAATCTTCATCTTCTTCCCCTCATCTTCAACACCTAAATCCGTAAACCCTCATCTTCAACACCTAAATCCGTAAACCCTCATCTTATTTCCAGAAGAACAACACTCAACCAATTTCCAGATCAAGAACACGCCTCCGATTCTCACCTCGCATGGTCATCAATCTCAACGGATCTTCATCGTCTTCACATGCAGTTTCCAATAGCCAACAAGAACAAAATCCCAGAAACTACCACTGAACCTCCAATCTACAGCGTTCAACAATTCATGAACAAACTTCAGTGGACGATCTTCAAGATCCAGGAACGTCAACCAACTTCGTCTCCGATCTTCGCCTCCACAAGAGCAGACAAGAACTTCATCAGCGAACAAATCCAAGAACCCGTTCAACAAACTTCTTCCAAGATCCTTCAAGAAACTACCAGTTTTTCTTCAGATCTACCATGAAACCTTCATCCATGAATACGAGCAAGACGTTTCCAGATAAGCTCCTCGCCTCCATCTTCATCCTTTTCAATGGCGTTTCATTTGGGGAAGATTAAAAGGATGTTTATGGTAGAGGGTTTGTGATGAGTTGAACCAAACGGAGAAGAAGAGAGTTCAGGGAACGGTTGGTTGACGGCGGCGGGGAAGGAGAGAAAAGAGTCTAGGGTTTGGTCGTTCTGAGAGTGAAGGAAGGAGAGGAAGATATTGGGCTGGGTCAGGCCCAATTCCATTTTTTTGATACACACACCTCACGTTTTTTTTCTGAGGAGAGTGGGCTGGGCCCAATGAAGCTAATTGCCAGACACACTCCCAGTTCAGCATCACACCCCCCTCCGGGTTTTACAGCAAGGACATGGGCTGGGCCCAATCTCAATTTGCTGTATTCTTTTTATTTTCTTGTAAATCCCCCTGTATCCATCTGCACCCCCCCTGTATTTTTGTTTGTTTTTTCTTATTTTCTTTGTTTAGAGGAAAAAGAGAATATTGAGAAAATAAATAGAAAAAAAACATATTGAAAAAAGAAAAAGAAAAAGTATGTTTGAAGAAAAAGAAAAAGATCATGAAAAGAATATGAAAAAAGAGAAAATATGAAAAATAGATACATATTGAAAAAATTGAAAAAAGAGAAGATATTGAAAAGAAGAAAAGAGGAGAAAATATTCAATAGAAAAATATATAGAAAATATAAAAAGAAAAGAAGAAAAAAGGAAAAAATATTAAAGTAGATTTAATATTTTTTAAAGCATTTTCTTTTAGGATATATTTTCATAGGAGTTTATTTTAGAGATAGTTTTAGAAGCCCATTTGTTAGGGGGCTATTTTTCATTCGATTTTTCAGGATAGAATAGGATAGCGTTTCCTAGGAGATTTATTTTCAGTGTTCACTCATTGTAATCATTTTTCCGAGATTAATAAAACGAGATTTGAGCTGTGGTCCCGATAGTAGCCGAACTACAGCTGCTCTGATTCCTCGTACCAGACGAGGATATGTAGGCATAGGATGCGATATCCTAGCGAGCACACTAACAACTAACCTTTGTTCTCTCGCGGCTGTGCGATCGAGACTTCCCCGCTGACGATTAATTGTCACCCTTTTTCTCTCTTGCCCAAGTGCATTTGAGACCAAGCCGTAGTTTTGCCCATAGGTTCCCGACCCTGTGAAGCCAGTTGTTTTTCTCACTGCTGTATGAGAATGTTTGTTTAGCCGTAGTTAGTATGAACTACGTAAAGCTCTGATCTTCCATACAGTGTGGAAGTACGTAGGCACAAGACGCGAGGTCTTGGCGAGCCAATTTTCCCTGTAGTCCCGAACTACGTTGACTCTGACTTTCTCTCTTGAGAATACGTAGGCATAGAGTGCGACGCTCTATCGAGTCAATTCCCTTCCGTTTAGATTTAGCAGCCGTAGATAGATTGTTTTGCATCCAGTAGACAACCCAAGCAAGCGTGGATCCCGTCGAGTACGACGGACGTGAGGGGTGCTAATACCTTCCCCTTGCGTAACCGACTCCCGAACCCAGGTTTTGGTTGCGATGACCATACCTTTTCCCCGTTTTTTGCGAGGTTTACTTCGAGCGTTTCCTTTCCCGCTCTGAGGGATAAATAACGCACGGTGGCGACTCTTCTGTCAGCCGGCGCCGATTTTCGCAGTAGCGACACCAACAACACGAAGAAGGATAAATTTGGTCCACGTCAGGACTCTCGTATCTTGTCATCACGAAGAACTAAAAACTTGTCCACGTCAGGACGCACATCTCACCATTACAAATAGAGATATTTGCTGGAAGTAAATTGTCCATGTCAGGACTCATTTCTCCATTGACACCCAAACCACAAACTTCTTAGCACTGACGTGACGGCGACTTTGAAGCGGACTCTACTGGGGATATCTGGAAACCAAACTACCGGGCGCCTGTTCTGATAACCGACGGCAGCCTCTGAAATTCTGATTCATGAACCTTCTGATGACAAATAACTCTGCTTGGGAATGAGGAGAGATTTTGCCTACTGACTCTGGCGGGGAAAACACGAGAAATTCACAAATAACTCTGTTCGGAGACAAAGAGAACTTCATTATGATAACTCTGTGGGGAGTAATGCCGAAGCTGACACTTCATGGGATGCCTCACGTCGAGACCTCGACTGTTTATTGATTTATTGGAGCAAGAACTCTCTCTACCTGCAAGAGAAACAACACTTGAAACAAACGGTTAGCCAACCTGGTTTATGTTTCAAAATGCATGCGTTTGACAATGGTGTAATGCTCCATTCAACATGGAAATGCTACGCTTTTATTTGGTGGATGCAAGGGTGGCACTATATGCCAATGCAACTGCGGACTCGAACTGCTGAGATACAGGAACTGCTTTAGCAAAATAAATGCTGAAAGCAATGCCAACTCCGCTGGGGATAGCCATGTGCTACAGAGTTGTTCCAGCAAAATAAATGCTGGAAGAGTGGAGTCGACTCGGCTGGGAAATAGGGAACTTAAACCAAACACCTCGTTGAAGTAACACCCTGCTGGGGGATATGCGCCTGGTATGATTGAACTTCTGCTGGAGAGTGAACGGATATCACACGGTATCTTGACAAAATAAATGCCAATGCGCCACACCCACTCTGCCGGGGAGAGCCTCAATCTTCGAATTCCACTGGGAGGAATGAATACCCTAGTTGGAAAGAGAACTCCGCTGGGGATGGGATGATTCTCTTAGGGAAAATCAACTGACTCCGCTGGGAGAGAGTAAATGACCCTGCGGGGAGAGGTAAACTGCCTGAATACAGCTCACAAATATCAATCTTCTGCGGCTAAACCACTCGGCTCGAGACAAGGGAATCCTTCTGGGGGACACCATACTGTCTGAATACAGCCTTACGATCTTGGAATCGTCAATTCTGCTGAGAATACATGACTTGGCTGGATGCCCTCTTGGATAAGCTACGGCTAGCTGGGGGGAATTCTATCCTTCTTCAGGACGGACATGCATGACCTGCGTAGAGATCAAGTCTTTCGGTATTGCAATCTCTTGGTCCTCTTCCTTGTACTGCCATGAAACCTGCAACAACACAAACAAGACAAGACAAGTCTATGCAACTAAACCGATTCAGGTTAGCGACATTATTTTCAGTTAATTCAAAGCTTTAGAAATTGTTGGCAAGGGCCAGTGGTGTTATACACCTGCTAGTTTCAATAAACATAGGCGTTTGATCATGCACAAAACAGTAAAGAACCAACATCAAGTACTGAATAACATATTTTATTGATTGGGCCCCTGAATGGGCGGAGTTTTGTACACGGGATGTAACTCCTGAAAAGAGGAAGCTACACAAAGCAAATATACAAGTATGCACAAGAAGCATAAATATTTTGACAAATCAAATTTTGTACACATGTCGGCAACGGGATGCAGACAAACACCACGAATTGATCCTCCTATGACTCATCCGACTCTAATGCTTTCCCGGTGTTCACACTTCTGTAGAGATTGTATCAGATAACCGATCCCTTAGGCATTCTCCCGCACTGATGCTCATTGCAATCTCAAATTCGGACCGCAGTCATTTGCTTTTCAAATCCCTAACTTTTGCGTGAACCGCCCTTTACGGGTTTTCAGTTCACTGGGATACCCTTTTTTGCCGAAGCCGCCCAGTGTAGGTTTTCAACTTCGCGGGTGTACATTTTTTCAATTTTATCCCTAACTTTTTCCCGAACCTTTCATTCTGTTTTTGGTTCGCCAGGATGCCCCATTTTTGCCTGGACTCTCTTTTTTCTGTCCAGCGGGTCTATTTTAAGCAAAGTATTTTTTAACTGCGTCTGAATTCACAGGTGACGTAAAGTCTTCACCGTCCATAGTGGACAACAACAACGCTCCTCCGGAAAAGACTCTCCTGACAACGTATGACCCTTCGTAGTTGGGGGTCCACTTGCCCCTGTGATCTGCTTGCGGCGGGAGAATCCTTTTCAGCACAAGGTCGCCTGTCTGAAAGCTTCGCGGATGTATTTTCTTATCATACACTTTCTTCATTCGGCTCTGGTACAAACGACCGTATGCTAGAGAAGCTAGCCTCTTCTCGTCCATCAAACTCAGTTGGTTCAATCTGTTTTTCACCCATTCTGCCTCGTCCAGCTGAACATCTCGCAATACCCTCAGAGAAGGGATCTCGACTTCCAATGGCAGCACTGCTTCCATTCCGTATACCAACGAGAACGGGGTTGCCCCGGTTGATGTGCGTACCGTCGTACGATAACCGTGCAAAGCGAAAGGTAGCATCTCGTGCCAATCCTTATAGGTCACCACCATTTTCTGAACGATCTTCTTGATATTCTTATTGGCCGCCTCGACAGCGCCATTCATCTTGGGTCGGTAAGGGGAGGAGTTGTGATGTTCGATCTTGAAATTCTGACAGAGCTCCTTCATCATTTTGTTGTTCAGGTTTGAACCATTATCCGTGATTATCCGCTCGGGAATCCCATATCGGCAAATGATATCTCTCTTGATGAATCTGGCCACCACTTGCTTAGTTACATTTGCGTAAGATGCCGCTTCCACCCATTTGGTGAAATAATCGATTGCTACTAGGATGAACCGGTGCCCATTAGAAGCTGTCGGCTCGATCTTTCCAATCATATCGATTCCCCACATCGAGAATGGCCATGGCGATGACATCACATTTAGAGGACTCGGAGGCACATGGATCTTGTCAGCATAGATTTGGCACTTGTGACACTTTCTTGCAAACTTGAAACAATCAGTTTCCATGGTCAGCCAAAAGTAGCCTGCCCGCAGCAGCTTTCTTTTCATAGCATGTCCACCAGCATGCGTACCAAAAGTACCTTCGTGTATTTCCTCCATGAGCAGCTTTGCCTCTCTTTCGTCTACACAACACAACAGCACCAAGTCGTGGTTTCTTCTGTATAAGACGCCATCCGGATTCAAATAGAAATTACCCGCTAACCTCCTGAGAGTCTTCTGATCTTGACTGGATGCCCCAGCCGGATACTCTTTATTCTTCAGGAAATTAAGGATATCGAAATACCATGGCTTGTCATCAGATGCTTCATCAATAGCAAATACATAAGCTGGTCTGTCAAGCCGAGAGATAACGATTCGGGGAGCCTCGTTCCAGAAGTTGACTTTGTACATGGAAGACAAAGTGGCCAGGGCGTCAGCCATTTGATTCTCTGCCCGCGGTACGTGATGCAATTCAACCTTGTCGAAGAAAGGCAACAATCTCCTTGCATAATTCATGTAATGTATCAAGTTGGGCTGACGCGTCTCCCATTCCCCTTTGATTTGATTCACCACCAGAGCTGAGTCTCCGTATACGTCTAAATTCTTGATTCGCAAATCAATGGCTTCTTCAAGCCCCATTATACAAGCTTCGTATTCGGCCTCATTGTTGGTAACTGCAAAGGTCAATCGGGCAGTAAACGGGATGTGCGACCCGTGTGGAGTAGTGATGATTGCCCCTATTCCGCTACCGTAAGCATTTACAGCTCCGTCAAATATCATCTTCCATTTGGAACCCAACTCTGGTCCTTCGTCTGGCAACGGCTCCTCACAATCTTTCATCTTTAGGTACATGATATCCTCATTAGGAAAATCAAACCTCATCGATTGGTACTCTTCAATAGGCTGCTCCGCCAGATACTCAGACAGCACACTCCCCTTTATAGCCTTTTGCGAGACGTATTGGATGTCATATTCAGTCAAGACCATCTACCAACGGGCAATTCTCCCTGACAACGCCTGCTTTTCAAATACATATTTGATAGGATCCATCTTCGAGATGAGCATGGTTGTATAATTCAGCATGTATTGCCTCAAACGCTTGGCGGCCCAAGCTAGCGCGCAACAAGTTTTCTCGAGCATTGAGTATCGAGATTCACAGTCTATAAATTTCTTACTGAAGTAATAGATCGCATGCTCTTTTCTTCCGGTCTCGTCATGTTGACCGAGAACACAACCCATGCTTCCCTCAAGAACCGTCAAATACATGATCAAGGGTCTCCCTGCCACTGGGGGTATCAAAATAGGAGGCTCCTGCAAATACTGCTTTATTTTATCGAACGCCTTTTGACAATTTTCGTTCCACGTTACAGCTTGATCTTTCTTCAATAACTTGAATAATGATTCACACGTGGCCGTTAGGTGAGATATGAACCGGGCGATGTAGTTCAACCTCCCTAAAAACCCGCGCACCTCTTTCTCTGTTTTAGGCGTCGGCATTTCTTGTATCGCTTTTATTTTAGCAGGATCGACCTCTATTCCTCTTTCGCTTACGATAAACCCCAGCAGCTTACCCGATCTCACCCCGAAGGTGCATTTATTAGGGTTCAGCCTCAGCCTGAACTTCCTAAGCCTTTTAAATAGCTTCAACAGATTCACCAGATGCTCTTCCTCCGTCTGGGATTTGGCAATCATATCGTCAACATAAACTTCGATCTCTTTATGCATCATATCATGGAAAAGAGTCGTCATCGCACGCTGATACGTTGCCCCAGCATTTTTCAAACCAAAGGGCATCACTTTGTAACAAAATGTTCCCCAAGGCGTTATGAAAGTAGTCTTCTCCATATCCTCTGGCGCCATTTTAATCTGATTATAGCCTGAAAAGCCATCCATGAAGGAGAATACGGAGTATTGAGCAGTATTATCAACTAGCACATCGATATGAGGAAGTGGAAAATCGTCTTTTGGGCTTGCTTTATTCAAATCCCTATAATCCACGCACATTCGAACCTTGCCATCTTTCTTTGGCACTGGTACGATGTTAGCAACCCATGAGGGATACTTTGTCACATCCAGGAAACCAGCGTCCCACTGTTTTTGAACTTCCTCTTTGATCTTCACTGCCATATCTGGTCGAGTTCTGCGAAGTTTTTGTTTAACCGGCGGGCATTCTTCTTTCAGTGGCAGACGGTGCACAACCATATCTGTATCGAGCCCTGGCATATCTTCATACGACCAAGCGAATACATCACTATACTCTCGGAGCATTTCAACCAGTCTTCGCTTGATATCGCCCTGCAGTGTGGCTCCGATACGAATATTCTTCTCAACCCCTTCCGACCCCAAGTTGATAATTTCGATGACCTCGTCGTGAGGCAGAATGGCTCTTTCCTCTTGCTTCACCAACCAAGACAGTTCTTCAGGAACGTCGCTATCTTCGACAACCTCTTCTTCGGCCTGAAATACCGGGTGTTCAAAGTCGGGACGAGTCATAGGTGGTTCAAGGATGTCATCTGAAAATGTTATCCTGCAAAAGGAATGGTTAAGTGCTTCAAAATGCGTATAAAGCGAATAACCACGTTGCCATTTTATTGAAAAATATAAAACAAGAAAGACAGGGATTACAGTATTTGCACATGAAAAAACGCCATTTATTCAATGATTAACACGCAATGTTCATAACAACACAGCCTTAAGCAAGTACTGATGCCCTGGGCAAGACATCAGATTATTCAACAATTAATAAAACAAAGCATTACTGTTTAAGAGTCACAGGAACAAGCTCCTGAATAGACCAGTTGCACAGTCCTTGTCCTGGCGTGCTTGGCTGAATCCAGGCATCCATATCACAGTCACTGTCTCCTTCGTCAGACTCCGAAGCAGCATTGATGGTTTCATGACATACTCCACTGGCAGAGATTGTTATTGGCCCTCTGAAACGGGGTGCCCCCACAGCAGGTGCTGACGACGACGGTTGGTATCCCAGCCCGAACCGGTCCGTCTTCACAGGAATGTCCAGCACTTTGCCCCAGCCCTTTGCTTCTCCTGCTTCCACTAGAGCTTGAGCTTCTTTATACGATGAGACGGCTATCTCTGGTACTTTGCTCGGCCCGGGACCTTTGTCCTTGATGTGCAACCCTTCAAATGCCTGGCAGGGTGTTTCGTGGATCTCTCCGTCGACCTCCACATATTTAAATGACGACAGATGGCTGACCAGGATGTCTTCTTCTCCGCATACAGTGACTACGCTGTCTCCGACCATATACTTCAACTTCTGATGTAGGGTAGACGTGACTGCCCCCGCCCCATGAATCCAGGGTCTTCCAAGCAAGCAGCTGTACGCAGGCTGTATATCCATGATATAAAACTCAGTTACAAACACCTCCGGCCCCACCTGTAGAGGCAATGTGATCGATCCAAAGACTGTTCTCCGCGTGCCATCAAACGCTCTGACTACCAAGTCACTGGGCGTGCACAAGATTCCTCTGACATCTAACTTCATCATCGCCTTCTTGGGTAGCACATTCAAAGACGATCCGGTGTCGACCAATACATGTGACATTACTGATCCTCTACATTCGATAGATACGTGCAGCGCCATATTATGATCTCTCCCTTTCGGGGTCAAATCAAAGTCAGTAAAGCCCAAGCTGTGGCCTGCATTCACATGTGCCAACACTCCTTCCAGCTGATTCACGGAGACGTCTTGAGGTACAAAAGAAGTATCCAGGACTTTCAGCAAAGCATTTCTGTGAGCTTCTGAACATAATAGCAATGACAGGATAGATATTTTGGACGGCGTCTGCTGCAGATGCTCCACAATCTTATAATCACTTTTTCGAATCAAGCGCATGAACTCTGCTACGTCTTTCGATGCCGATTCTTTGTCACTTGCTTGCACTGGGACATTCTCAACCACTTTCCCTTTTCCTTTCGCTAGTCTTTCGGCCTCCACTTCAGGGGATATAAAGATCCTACCACTCCTTGTCATACCTCCCGAACCAACAACATTATCCACAGTCTCGGCTGGCTGCTTATTAACATCAATCTTTATCCCGTCACAATACACCTCCAACCCGTATGACCATGGGACTGCTTTCGTGTTCTCGTACGGGATCGGCCCGACCTTAGTTATGGTGATCGGTGGTCGCTGAGCTGGTGCTGCGATAGTGATTGTCTTTCGAGGAATCGTTACAGTGGCCACATCATTCTGATCATATGCTACTGCCCCTGCGGGCTCTTCAGTTGCTGCTTGGTCAAACTGCAATATGCCTTCATCAATTAAAGCCTGAATGCCCTTCTTCAAATCATCACACCCCCCAGCTAGGGTCCAACATTCTAAGCAGTACTCGTCACATCCCGGGTAAACACCCCCTTGCAACAATCTGCTTTTTATCTCGTTCAGCGGTGTCTTTAAATCGTCGACACTCATAATCAAATTCAACCCTTCCTCAGTCAGAATGGCGTTTGCCCCATGATTAGGCATGGGCTTCTGCACTATATTCGGACCTGCCGTTCCGAAATTGATAGTCTTATTGTCCAGAAGATCCTGCACAACGTGCTTAAAAGCATGGCAACCCTCTATATCGTGGCCTGGGGCCCCAGAATGAAACTCACAGTGCCTGCTTGCATCGTAACCAAACGGGGGAGCTCCCGTTATCGGTGCCAGAGTTCTCTTCTCTACCAGGTTCAAACCCAACAATGTCTGCAATAAATCAGCATATGTCGTGGGAGGCTTCTCAAACACTCTTCTCGGTTTGCCACCCTGGAATCTTCGCTGAGCCTGCTGTGCCCCCTGCTGAGGCTGCTGCGGCTGCTGCTGAGACGGTTGTTGTTGCTGAAGTGGTTGTTGCTGATATGGAATAGTAACACTTGCCACCTGCTGCGGCTGATGATATTGGTTTCGTCCCCTGCCTCGGCCTCCAAATACTGCGCTTGCCTCGCCCTGACGGCGCCCACCAAAAGCCTTCCTATTACTGCCAGATGCAGTTGATTCTTCAACCTGGAATTTTCCTTGCTTAATGTTACGCTCAATCTTTTCTCCCATCAGAATTAGGTCTGAAAAACTGGCCAGAGATGTGTGAAACAGCATATCATGAAACAAGCCTGTGAATGTGCCGACGAACATGTCATTCATTTCCTTGTCTTCTACGGGAGGACGGACCCTGGCAGCCATATCGCGCCACCTTTGCGCGTACTCTTTAAAGCTCTCCCCCTTCTTCTGCGACAGCCCCGCTAATTGGACCCGATTGGGCGCCAAGTCGCTGTTATACTTGTAGTGAGCTACAAATGCCTCTGCCAATTGCTTCCATGTCTTGATATTGGTTGGCTCCAACCCCATATACCACTCTAGGGAAGGACCCGACAGGCTATCTAGAAAGAAATGCATTAGCATTCTTTCATCAGTTGAGTACGCAGACATCTTTCTGTAATAGGCTCGCACATGCACTTTCGGACATGTGTCCCCTTTATACTTATCAAACGCAGGAGCTTTGAATTTGATTGGCACCCTCAAGCCAGGTACCAGACCCATTGTTGCCATGTCCAAGCCCACAGCACTTTGGTTTAGGACCCCCCTCATCTGCTCTTCCAGCATTCTGATCTTCTGGGAGTCATCCATCGGCCCTTCGAAACCTCCGCCGGAGAAAGCGTCCTCCTGCTGATCTTCTTGCCACATACCATTTCCAGCTCCATACCCATCATATCCATTATTACGGACAGCTCTGATCTGATTCATCCCCGGACCTCGGCCTCTATTGCCGTACCCTTGAACTCCTCCAGCAGGACCAAAAGCCATAAACCCAGCGCTGTTTCCATTCCCGAAACCTCCGTAGCCCTGATTGGCCACACCATAACCATCTTGCCCAAAGCCTTGAGCATTGAAACCATATTTCCCAGTGTTATAGAATCCCTGATCGTTGAATCCGAATCCAGCATTGACAAAGCCGTTGCCTCCCATATTATCACCCAAGTTGACATCACCAAGCCCAACGTTATGGACAACAGTCTCGTTTCCAACTCCGACGTTACCATTCACAGCAGTGGTAGCGTTGTTGACATTAGCAGCAGGTATATTGACTACAGGTGGAGCCACTGGCGTGGGAGTGTCGTCTCCATGAGCAGTATCGACTCGCACAGACTGATGCTCCTCATTACCGTGACCAGCATTTCGGGCCAACAGAGGTTGGACCATGGCTTGCAGATTTTCCTGACCCTTGGCAATAGCTTCCATGGTCTGCATGAAAAGAGCGAGCTTCTCGCGCACATCTTGCATCTCGTTCTGCATTTGATCCATGATTCTTCGACAGTTGGTGCGGGTAGAATAGCGGTGCGGGTGCTGATCTGCAATCCTGAAAAGTACCTGGTACAGAGCAGGAAATAAGACACTATTCAAAGATTACCTGTAATGCAATATGAATATGAATGCAATGCAATGTGTGTCTGTGCATTAGGGACATTCATTCCCCGATTCTAGTGTGAAGGTGCCGGTGTAATGGCAGTGCTAACAATATAAATATCGGAGCTGAAATCACAGAAAGCCTCATATATTGCCAATAAGCCAAGAATACAATGTCACTGAGAGTACAATAAGAAGGCATGACCTCAACCAACAATCCTGGTGATGGTCAGCACTGTGCAAATAAAGCATACAAGCTACTACATGACATGATCAAACACTCCCATAGATCCGGTATTCTTCTAGCAACTTTTTGGTCTCCAGATGACTGGGTCGAGCAAGCAGCCCTTCAACAAGTTGGTTCCTTTTCTTTAGAACACGGCGCACGTCTCCAGCGGTATCTTCCCATGCCCCATCTCTGAAGCGATCTTCTAGTTTACGTTTCTGAGACATAGCTTCATCTCTGCCTTTGATGGCCTTGTTCAGTGCGTTCTGGAGACTATACCTGGACATCATTTCTTCTTCGCACTTACCGATGCTGGACTTCAACTGCTCTTCGAGGTCGGAGATTTGCTGCTTCAACTTATCCTCCCTTTTCTTATTGTTGGTGAGCGTGGCATTCCAGGTCTTATTGCAAGAAGAGATCTCTCGGTGAGCGATGTCAAGCGCCTTCTTCTTGGATTCAAGCATGTCATGGGAACTTCTGAACTCTTGCCCCAGACGTTCGCGCTTCTTCCTCTCCTCAGTCAACTCGGCCCCTAGTTTGTTCATTAGCTCAATTTGCTGTTGGAAAGCATGGACGGCCTTGTTTTTCTCACTGCGTATCTGGGCCAGCTCCTGCTCTAACCCTTCATTGATCTTCAATAAGGCTTCTTTTTCTCTCACAACCTGCTCGTAGGCTTCCCGAGAAACCGTAGTTGGCTCTGCTACCGGAATAGGATCAAAAACTGGTGCATCTGGAAATGGCATCCTCAACTGACTGGCTCTCTCCTGAATCCACACTCTATAAGGTGCATAGGCCTGACAGTCATTCTTTCCTAACAACGGCTTCCCCCTTCGGATAATACGCGTCCAGGCATGCTGTAGCTTGGCTAGTAACTCCCCCTTCACGTCTCCGGTGAAGTACAGAGATTCCTGTACTTCCTCCTCCTTTGGCGGGTTCTTCAGGGCGTATCCGAACTGACGGACGAACAGAGATGGGTTGTAGTTGATACACCCTTTCCTTCCAATCAACGAGACGTTAGGGTACCCCGAACAACTGAAGATAAGTTCAGATCCCAGTAGGTCTCTGTCAAACCATCTAATGTCTTCGGAAGATAGCCTCATCAGGCGTTCAGACCAGATAGCAGTGGTTGCACTTTCCACAAAGGACCCCTTCACTGGAAGATGACTTTTGAACCACATATTCAATAAAGGAGCACAGCAGTAAACAACTTTTCCCCTTCGGTTTTCGTTCTTGTAGTGCAATGAGTGGTAGAAGTCTCCGATCAACGTTGGCACTGGATTGCCGGCAGCGAACAGATGGAAAGCATCCAGGTCTACGAAGTTGGGTAAGTTAGGGAACAACACAATCCCATAAATACAGAGAGCCAAAATAGCATTGAAAACCACCCAACATCCGCTCTTGGCATACTCCTGAGCTTTGCCAACCAAGAAATCAAGAGAGAAACCTGATACCCCAAGCCAAGAAGTCAATAACAGTTCTGCAGCGTCCATATGTAAGGCTTTGGCTAAGTCCTCCAACTTGGGCTCAGCAGCAGAGTGAATAAAGGGAACCTTGTTCTGCACCGGTAACTCAGTAAACTCCACATACTCCTCAATGGTAGGCCCTAGAATGAAGTCAGCAAACGTAAAACATCTCAAGGCGGGGTCATAGAACTGCATCAAGGTGTACAGCCCGTTCATCTCATCAGCAGTGGGCTTGCAGACTAATCTCAGTAACCTCCCGTGACTCATTCTGAAGCTTCTCCTAACCTCCTCATCGGCAAGAGATATCAGACCAAGCAAAGATGTAATATCAGGTGAAGGCAGCTTGTACGCAACTGTCTTCCTCAAACTAGCCATAGTCAATACTCGGAAGTCTGGGCACTAGAATCGGAGGATATGCAAATGCACCTGCAGCACAGACACATGTTAATGGGATGCCATGATAATGAGTATGTAAACAATGCAATGCAAGTAACATGCAACAGGGACCATCTGCCGTAGCTGAATAGCCTGAACCATATCAAGAAGTCTCGGATAGACTCCATAGAAGTCCTCAAACCCTGGTCTCAGATAGACCTAAAATGAAGCTTCAACAATGGTCTCTGACAGACCTCAAACCATAACTCCAACTGGTCTCTGACAGACCTCAAGACTCTCAACTGGTCTCTGACAGACCTCCTAACTCTCCATAAATACCCAGGATCTCTGATCAAGAAATAACCGTTAGTCTGAAGGTCTAGTTACCTGCATAACCCCAAACCCTCTCACAGGTGGATGTCCTAGTAACTGACAAAGGTATGGCATCCTATGCGGTCGTCGGCGTCACAGACTTTCAGGGTTGATGATACGATTCCCAGAAGGAGTGGCATCATCAAATCCTGAAGAGGCCTCACTTAGCCAACTTCCAAATGATCGGTTCCCGGAGTCGACAATTCAGCTGACCAACAACCCCTTCGACCCAAAGGGTAGAAAAAGAAGCCAACCAGAAGAACCTCGTCCGAGTGTAGATTTCATGAGACACTAATGCAAGCAAAGCCGGCACGCGCCCACTACTTTCTACTCTAATTCTAGGTGCACTCAAGCCCAGGTCCGGCTTATCTCTCAATCATAGAACCACCCATCACCCCCAATACAGCAATAACAATCAATATATATAATGCTGAAAATAAAGGTCAGAAATATAAATCCATACAAAATCCTCGGCGGGAAAACAAGCATTAGGATTGACTCTCTTAAGGGACGTTGGATCCCAAATGCATAAGAACTATCGCAGTCCTTAGCAGCCAGGGGACGTTGGATCCCCAGCAGAGTCGCCAGCTGTCGCTACTGCGAAAATCGGCGCCGGCTGAACAGAAGAGTCGCCACCGTGCGTTATTTATCCCAACGGAGGAAAAGGAAACGCTCGAGGTAAACCTACCGCAAAACGGGGAAAGGAATGGTCATCGCAACCAAATCCTGGATTCGGGAGTCGGTTACGCAAGGGGAAGGTATTAGCACCCCTCACGTCCGTCGTACTCGACGGGATCCACGCTTGTTTTCGGGTATGGATTGTTATTCTATCTACTCTACAGGTCAGGGGTTAAAAGAAAAGAAAATGACTCGGCAAAGTATCGCACTTTATGCCTACGTATTCCCGTCTGGAACGAGAAATCAGAGTCAACGTAGTTCGCCTACCTACGGGAAAGGAGGGGAAGGTTGCTCGCTAGGATATCGCATCCTATGCCTACGTACTTTCATACGGCATGAAAGATCAGAGCAAACGTAGTTCGGGCCACGTACGACACAAGTCTGTCTTGATTTTTTTTATTCCTTCTGAAAAAGGGTTTTTCTGATTAACAGTCCCAGCGGACAAAAATGACGTTTTGATGAGTTCACATTCTTTTACGGAAGAAGTGTCTTTTATTGTGTTTGAAATATTTATTGTGTTTTTCTGTTTGTTTTGAGAAAGAAGAGACAGAACTCTATCCTATGGTTTAAAAGGGAATCAAACTAACCTAGTGTTATCATGCATGGGTTAAGACCTAGTGTCTATCATGCTCCTCTCTTGCACAGAGAAAAACAGAGATCCTACGGGATAGGCGGAAACAGAAACAATATCAGATATACAGTAAAACAGTAAAATGCATGGATGCAACAATACAAGCGAGGCAAGGGAGTCCCACTCAACCTCGAACCTGGAAAACAATAGGCAAAAGTGAACAGGCTTCACTTTCAACCCAGCAGGGTAAACAGCAAACAATACAGTCAGGAAAACCAATCAATACATCAAGAAATGAAATACAGCAAAAATAAACAGCCACAGCAGCTCTACATCAATATCTATCTTCAAGTCATCTCCAATCAGCTACAAGCTTCAGTCAGCAGCAGTCTCTATCTTCACAGTCTTCAAGCAAAGATCTTGAGCACCAGTCCTTAGTCTACAATGGCTTTTCTTCAAGTCTCAGGCTCCAGGATGAACATCAGTCAACCAGATGAAGTGAATGAATGTTAGACAGTTAATTACCTACCAAGGGTGGTTCATCAACTGTTAACATTAAACAGAAAGTTTTCCCTCAAAAGTTCTATCTTTCAAATACATTCACTGATCCTTCCAAAGGAAGGAGGTGGATATTTGAAAGAGACTTTGAATCATAGAGAAAGGATAGAGGCAAACAAAGCCATCTATGTTTGTGAATCAAGTTGCTAGACTAAGCTCTTCCTAACCCTAAATCCTATAGCCTTCAACAGTCTTCTAGCAAAAACATCTCCAATGAATTTGAACTTGATCTTCCATCTTGAGTCTTCAATGTGCCTCATCCACAAGGTCTTCACAAGGTCCTTAATTCAATCTTCAAAGGTCCACACCCAAAGGAGATGAAAAGGAAGCAAAACAATACAAACTATGCCCTAAAGGCCACACAAATGATCAATCAATTCAAAAATCAACCAAAAATAGCATATGGTAATATAAATTCCTAATATAAATTCTAGGGGATCCTATTTAACTACCCTTAAGTCCCATATATTCCCCATAGGCTAACTTGTCCTAAAAATCCCAAAAATAGAATGTTGAAGTTCAAGTATACTACTTAAAAACCCTAATTAAACTATCCTAAGTTCAATTATCTAAGCTAATCAAATTTTATTCTAAAAAATCTAGTAATAAATTCTGGGAATACTACAATTCAATATTAACCACCACAAAAAAGAATGGGCAAAAAATCTATTTCTAAAGTCATGAACGAAAATGTACAAGTTCAAGTGTGAAATGAATTAAGAAAAAGAATGCATTATTTTGTAAAATATGTGAAAAATGCGAAAAAAATATAAAATGCAATTTTTATATTTTTTTAATTTTCTAGACATGCTAAGGAAAATATTAAAAAAAGAATGAGTAAAAAACATGCATTATTTATTTAGTTATGAATTTTGGAAGATGAGTAAAATAAAATGCAATTTGAAAATGAAAATAAAAGAAATAATTGAAGGGGGTGCAGATAGTAGGATGGGCTAGTTATGCGCGTTGGGCTTCAGAATCAGGGGGGGTGCAAAAAGAAAAAGAGCCCAAAGAGCTCATTAATCAAAACGACACTGTTTTGCCCTGGCTCCAATTTCCCTCCAAAACGCAGATTCAACCGTGGCCTTTAGATCCTTGGTCAAGTCAAAGTTGTACTTCCAATCCAATGGCCATCATGTTTCTTCTCCAACCAAAACCCTAGCTTTCATGAAACTCCATAACCACGAGTGAAACTTCCAGCCACCCTAGCTCTCTCATCTCTCCATGAAATGACTCGAAATAAAGACCAAAAATGATCTCCTTCTTCCCCTCTATCCAACCATGGCCCTGGTTTATCTTGAATCTTCCTATATCCTTCAAACCGAACACCACAAGTCTTGGGTCCACCATGAAAGCTTGACATGCAACTGTAACAAACCTTGAAAATAATTGTAGCCACGTGTTCTACATGTTACACTGAGTATACTAAACTATAGCACATGCATTAAAACCTCATATTCCAACCATTCTTGATCTTGAAAGAATTGACACCACATCTTGAACCTCCATGGATTGACCTTAAACTCACCATAAATGATCCTTAAGTGGTCTCTATCATGAATATCACAACAACTAACCCTAACCATGCATAATTATGGTGATTCGAATCAAAACGTATCCTTACCAATTGGATATGGTGATGGTTGCTATGCCCTGTTTCAGCCCTTGCCAATGGTGCCAAATGATCTTTATATGATGGTGATGATGCTGGTGAAGAGAATTCGTGTTTACACCTCTTGAAAATGCCAATTCGAAGCTTCACGCCTCTTGGAGTGATGGAGAAGAACTCACAATCCAGCCACGATTTGATGTGCCTTCTTCGTGCTTTTTACTCTACAACAATGGAGGATGATGATGATGATGATAGCTAGCACAAACAATGGAGTTTGGGAGAGATGGGAATCAAAATGCAATTTTGGAGTTATGAGATGAAAGTATGGTTTGCAAGCAAATAGAATCACCAACCCCACAACAAACAACTTCATTTACTTATATAGGAGAGTATTAACAGAATGAGAAGTTTCTAGATTGGTCCTAGAGGGATCTAGAAGCTTATGGAACTTTCATGAATTTATCATTTGATGGCATTTTGAAGCATATCATATCATGCTTGCACCTTGGGTAAACTTGAGTGAAAATATCCCCTCATGAGATATTAGGAGTGTATGCATAAAAAAACCAAGTTTTCCTTGCCTTGTGTTAAGCTTTACCATGTTGCCTTATGATGTAAGAAACAAATTTACAAAGGAAGTCCAATTTTTAAACCTAAACTCAAAAATGTGGCTGAACCAATGTCTTTAAAATGATGTTGGGAATCAATTTGGTATATTGGATGACCCATATTGGCTTTGTAGATCTCTCAAACCATTTTCCAACTTGAACTTTTTCAAGTTATATGCCTTTTTAAGTCATTTTCACCACTTTTTAAAATTCCATGCTCCAAGCTTTTCCAAACTTTCACACCTTCTTTTCTAGCCTTAAAATCCCATTTTGAACAACTTTGATGTTGGGAAGTTTTTCATTTGAAGCTCCCTTGTATGAGTTTTAGATATAGGCTAAGAATGACCTGTAATCACCAAATGACCAAAATACCCTTTGCTTGCCAAAACCATAAGTAGAGTTCCACAAATCATATGAAGGCATACCATACCATTATAGAAAGCTAAGACAATGAGGAACAATTCTTATGTTGACCAGAAATTCATTTGAAATCTCCTTGAGGGGTAAACATTGCCTGGAAGTCAAGTCACTTTCACAGACAAAACTTCAGATACCTCAGATGACCTGTAACTTGCAAGGACCATAACTTGAGTTCTATAAATCTCCTTGATGTCTTCCACCACTAAAATTAAAGGTATTGAGATCCTCTACAAGTTTCATGTTGGCCAAGGATCCATTTTAAGCTTGCATTTTGACTTATCTTGCTTGGAAATTTGACCTAAACTAGGGGATTTTACATAGAAACCCTAATTTAGAAACTCCTCTTCTCCTTGATTTCTCTTGATTTCTTCTTAGCATAACAACATATCCTTATTCTTCATGTCAAATGAGAAACCCCACATCTCTTCAATAGCCCTTAATGTCTTTCAATCAGTCAATTGACCTAGAGTTGACCCAGGGTTGACCCAGATGAAACCCTAGTTGACTGTCTTCAACTGCAATTCTTGTGATCACATCAGCAACTTGTTTCCTTCCCCAAATGCCTTTCTAAGTCCTCCAAGATGTCTAGATACTTCCCATGCCCAGCCCATAGCTCACAATTTCTTTGGTTGACCCACAGATACCCTCAGATAGGAGATGGACTCAATGCTTGATCTACTGACTTCTCCAACTTTCAAATTCTTTTCTGATGACTTGAATGAGATTGAATTTGGATAATAACCTCTTAATAGGCCTCTAGAGATGAGAATAATGATTGGTCCCCTGTTGAATGATTGGCTATGCTTGTACTATGCAGATGAGTAACCTATGTACATGACTCTATATGCAAATGCTAATGATATTGAAACATAAACCAAGTGAATAAGGTTGGGCAAATTTTAGGATGCAACAATTCTGACCCCTCTTCTAGCTCCAGAGTTCTGATTAATTTTTCCAGTTTTAACTTCCTTGTCTCCAACTCCTTGCATGTGTCTTTGGGCATTTCTATTACCTCAGTTTTGCTAGCTGTTGAGGTCCTTTTGGAAGTCTCGGCTGAAGGTACAGCAATGTCAGGAACATGAGTTCCTTTAAACAGCTTATAGTTGAAGGACATAGGAGTTTCTCTCTTGCAGGCTATGTCATTTTCCTTGACAATGTTGGGATGCTGATCACAGATTATCCCACAGATGAGTGAATGGAAGGCAATAGGTCCCTTGACACTATAACCCCCAACATGTTTCATTATTTGCTCATGTATGTATGTCCCATAATTGAGATGAGCCTTAGTTCCCACTGCATATATGAACCTTCCAAGGATGGTGGCCACTGTGGTCTTATAATTTGTGGGCACCCAGTTTGCAGCCCCAATTTTGTGAATCATAGCATATTTGACACTTAGCTTGCTTACTACAAGCTTCCTTTTGGATGGCCATTGTCTGACTTGTTTGGCAGTGATTTCTTTACACACTTGATGATCTGAGGCTTGTATTTCCGTCAACCCTTCATGAGGTCGCCCCAGGTACTTGTTGATGAGTGTTGCTGTAAACTTGACACACTTTCCTCTCACATACACTTTGCCATACTCACTTGATTTCTTATCAGCACTTTCTCCTGCTAGATTGACTATGAACTCTTTCACCAACATTTCATAACATTGGGAGAGTTGAGTCATGGTTTTTATCAACCCAGCATTTCTTATCAGGGCCATGATATCTTTGTTCTCAAGAGCATTTTGAGCAAGCTCCGTTTCTATGGCCAATCTCTTGTGATACACGTATTTCCATCTGTTGACACTAGATGGATAGTGAAAGGAAATGTTATCAGTAGGTACCTCAAGAATGTTTGCAGCCAGTTTGCTTGTAGTAGGCTTTTGCTTGGTTTGAATGTCAGTGACATCAATAGCTACATCAAAATCAGTTTCTGAGTCTGAACTGGACTCAGCTTTCTGCTTCTTGGTGACAACTTTGCTCCAGCCCTTAGGAGGACCAACCTTAGACCTCTTTGTACCAGTCTTCTTTGCAGAGGTTTCTTGTTCAGCAATCTTCTTATCCTTCTTTTGCTTGGTGAAACTTTGATCAGCTGCCCTTTTTCCTTTTCTTGTCATTAGCCTTTTGGCTATTCCTGGATTAAGCTTAACAATGAGATCATTGTCTGAGTAGTCTTCTAGGTCAACTACTTCAGTTCTTTTGTCTCCATGCGTGCTTTCATCTGTGTGTTTAGCCTTTTCACCCGACTTTTCTTACATCCTGTCCTTCTTTCTGAGGCATACTTTGAGGATCCTTTTGCTGATGATTTGGACCTGGTTCTTTTCTCTAGCCTTAGATGGTCCCTTTTTTCTTCATTAACCAATCCATTTATGTTACTTCTGGGCTCCCATAGGTAACAGTTATTCTTGGATCTAGATCCCCTCATTTCTTCCTTACCCTCTTCATTGATCATCACACACTTGTCTTTGGAAAAGTGGACTTTTAAACCTTGATCACATAGCTGACTTATGCTTATTAGGTTAACAGTTAATCCTTTAACTAACAGAACATCCTTCAATTCTGGAGCTTTAAGACTGTCAAGTTGTCCAGCACATGTGATTTCTCCTCTAGCTCCATCACCAAAGGTTACATGACTAGATGAATGAGGTTTGATTTTGATCAACAGATCCTCAATTCCAGTCATATGTTTAGAGCAGCCACTGTCAAAGTACCAATCCTCTTTGGTTGGCATTCTCAGGGAATGTTAGCTGTTAGAGCTACAGTCTTGACAGCCCATTGCTTTTGCTTCTTAGGCACTTCCTTCTTCTTGGATTTGGCTTAATGCTTCCTCCAGCTCTGGTTGGCATGATGCTGCCTTTGTCCAAGATGCTGCCTCTTTCCATGCTTACCCTGGTTAGCACTTTTTTGGCTAGCAAATTCATGCAGCCAGAAACATATAGCTCTAATGTGGCCAAGTTTACCACAATGGTAGCACATATGCTCTTGGAACTGTCTTTTGACTTGGTTCTAGTTTCTGTGGGGTGGATGTTGTGACATTGGTCGTGAAATCCTCTTTAGCTTCTGAATCTCAGGTTGGAGTTTCTTGAGTTTCAACACAAGGTTTTGCCTCTCAATAAACCCCAACCCAGACCTATCTCCTGAGTTCTGACCATTTTGCAGAATCTCTTCTAGAGTGTCAGTTCCGGGATTAAGCTGAAGGTGAGAAAATACTTAGAAGGGGGGGGGGGGGGGGTTGAATAAGTATGTAGAAAAACTTAGTAATAAAAACTCAAGGATTTTTATCCTAGTTCGTTGAACTCAACTAGTTCAGTCCACCCTATCAAGAGTGATTTGCCTTTCTCAAACAAGGACTTAATCCATTATTAAATCAACTGATTACAATAGTAAGCACTAAGAACAACTGTTCAAAGTCTTCTCAAGAACTACTGATCCTAACTGGATCTTCTTAAGGTTATTTTACAATCAAATGTAAATAATAATACAAGTGTTTAATTTGCTTCTAATAAAGCTTTATCACAACTGTGATTTTTCACTTTAGATTAAGAATAATGAAATAAATTCAGCAAATGAGTATAAGTTGTATGAGAGCTTGTAATGAATTCTTTCAAGTATTTCGTCAACTGAAGAAGATGAATGGAGTCTTGCTTTTATAGGCACAGAGGTCCAAGAAGTCTTTTCACATTGAAGGCTGTGTACCAAAAAGGTCTGATCCTTTTTGTCTTCACATCACATGACCTTTCCTAGAAGTAGAATGCACAGAAAAATCCTTTTTGTCTGTGTTCTTGTGTCTAGCATAAATGAGGAAAGAGTCGTTTGGTCATTCCAACGGACATAACTTTGAATTCTTCTTCAACAAGTTTCAGCAAGAATCATCAGAGTCTAGATTGATCAGAGCCTTCTGATGTTCATCAGAGTTTGCTGAATCAGAGTCTTTGC
Source organism: Lathyrus sativus (assembly GCA_963859935.3). Taxonomy (NCBI): domain Eukaryota; kingdom Viridiplantae; phylum Streptophyta; class Magnoliopsida; order Fabales; family Fabaceae; genus Lathyrus; species Lathyrus sativus. The sequence continues at coordinate 540,605,256 of OZ012739.1, read as the reverse complement.
AGCAGGTGTGCTTTCAGCGTGTAATTGTTCAGAGCAGAGTTTGGAATCAGATCCTCAGTACTGGCAGCATTAGTACTATCAGAGTCTTCTGAAATAAATGTGCTTGAAACTCTTCATATAAAATTCTCCAATGCTTCAGATGCATCTGGCTTCTGCTTCAGATTCTTCTGTTGCTTCTGTTTCAGATTCTTCTGTAGACAACGCTCAGAATCTTCTGTAGACAACACTCATAATCTTCTAAGAGATGTTTCTGATGCTTCTGAGCCTTGCATAATTTCATGTTCAGATCTAATTTGCTTCCAGAAGAATATTCCCTTTTAATATCTGCAGCAAACAATCTTAAACAATTTTTAGAGTATATGATTCTTTAATACAAAATTTCATAATAGTTATCATTAAAACATAGAGATATTATTAAGAACCAATTTGTGTTCTAACCATCTCCCCCTTTTTGATGATGACAAAAACATAAGAAATTTTGTTCAATAAACAATATAATTAAAAACTCCCCCTGAGATGATGAATCTTCCCCTGAATTGAATACTTAGAAGGAATAAAAACTTCCCTTTTTGCATGAGTATTCTTTTCAGAATCAGAGCCTGATTGTTCCAAAAATTAGATCTTGACTTTGGATGCATGTTTCAGAATCAGAGCCTGATAGGTTAAAACTAAATATGGGGATCTCAGAGTTACTCTTAAAGAACTTGTCAGAGTTTTCAAATGTTCTGAAAATACTAAGAGTTCACGTTAGTTAACAATTATATAAATTTATATGTCTGAATTTTCATTTAGGTAGAGTTTACTTGAACAGTCAGATCCATTTTCTCCCCCTTTTTTGTCATAATCAAAAAGTAAAACTTTTAAAAGACAAATAAAAGGAAATACATAAAAGATAAATCATGTAGAGAAAACATTGAGTCATTCATTCATTCAGAGCAAAAGATACAAATCATCAGATAAAAATTCAAGTACATGTGCACAAACATCAGATACAAAAAAAAACTAGGTTTGTTTGGACAAAATCATCTTCAACAGGTTAGTGATCTCAGATGAAGACTCTTCTTGCTTTGTCATCCACTTAGCCATGTTGTCATTTTTCTGACCTTGCTTGGACATCCATTTTGCCATGTCTTCAGTCTTCTGGTCTTGCTTGGCCATCCATGACTTAATCTCAGATTGTCCAGCTTCCAGAACTGCAATCTTATCTTCAAGATCTGGATTCTCTTTCTTGATCTCAGATAAAGAAGGTGGGGCAGAGTCTGAAGCAGGAACAGAGTCAATTTCCATAGGAGATGCAGAGTCATGAGCAACAGATCCAGAGGGATGTTCCACAATAGTCATAGCCAGAGGATTTTCTTCAAAAGCAGATTCAACAGTTACTTCTGTATCAAATACTTCAGAAGATGAAGGAACATCTTCAAGAAGCAATGGTTCAGATCTTTTTACAGTCCAGAGCATGCTTCTAGCAGTCTCAGCAAATCTGAGCTTCGCATCATCAGAACATACATTCTTCAGATTTGAGGCTACAGTATTGAATCTGTTGATGAAGATATTCCAGGTAGCATCAGATTCATTTGCATCCATTGTGGACAGACATCTCTTTTGAACAAAGCCTAAATGCATCTTTATTTCTTTCAGAAAACTTACAAATAAATTATCAACATTCAGCCTAGATTTTGGTTTTAGAAGGGTTTCCAAATTGAAAGGCTTAGGTTGAGGTGGTGGTGGAATGGTGAATTCTGGAATAATGATTAGAGGGCTAGGATATGCTGGTTTCTTCTGAGCTGGCATAATATGAAAGAATGGTTTGATTCTGCGACTGGAAGGTATGACAGCTTTTGGATTGTCAAAATAGGGAACAAACGCAGATTGTTTTTCCTTAACAAGAAAAGGAACAAAAGCTGATTGAGGTGGTTGATCAAAAAAGTTTTCAATTTCAAGTCCAGATGGAAGAGGATCAGATGGAAATGGTTTAGCAGAAGCAACTGAAACAAATTTAAATGTTCTTGGTTCAGGAGTGGGTTCAGGAATGGTAGTTTCAGAAGAAATGGGTAAATCTGGTTAGTTAGATTCAAAAGTTCTGAGAGAAGAGGGTGAGATGAAATCTGGATGAATATCAGATTCAGATGAATCAGATGATGTGGTTGGGGTGTAGGATGTAGAGGATACAACAAACATAGTCTTTAGAGGTTGAACACCCAGAACCTCAGAGTCATGAATATCTGATTCAGGAGGATTTGATGGTTATGGTTGAATCTCAGAAGGTTTGGATGAAAGTGGTTCAAACACAACTGGGTCAGATGCAATATGATCAGATGCAACAGTTTTAGGTGCAACTTTTTCAGATGCAACTGGGTCAGATTGTATGGGTTCAGATGCAGCTGGTTGTTGTATTTCTGGTTGATGTATTTCTGGTGGTTGTTATGTTGTAGGTTGTTCTGTTGGTTTTGTTTGAGGTGTTGGAATTTGGTCTGCAAGTGTTGTTGTTGTTGGTTCAAATTGAGGAATATCATAAGTTTTAAGTTGAGTAGTGGAGATGGGATTAAATGATTTTGGTGAGGAAGGAATTTTTGATGGTTCAGATTTTTTAGATGGAGCAGGAATAGATTGTTTTTGAGTAGGAGGAGGTTTAGGAATAGAACTAAATGTTGATTCATTTATAACAATTTTAGAGAAAGAAGATACAGATGATTTAGTACCTTTAGTCTTTATACGCTTGGTGGGAACAGAGGGAACTTATCCAGAAGCTTTTCTCTTGATCTGCTTCCGTGGCTTGTCAGCAACTCTTGGCTTCTTCCGAGCAGCAGCTTCTTCTGCCTCTGATTGATTTCTCTTCCTCGTGTTCTCATTATATACATCTGGAATTGGTTCTCTGGCACGAATCAGAATATATGCAGGAATAGGCGTTCCATCTGCTTTGCATGCATCAATGTACCTAACAATGATATCCCTTGGTTCTTCAGCACCAAAAAGTGGAAAATCTTCAACTGGAATTCTCGTCTGACTAACTTAAGAAATATTTAGCTTCTTAGGTGCAACTGTGAGTTCATCCACTATCTTTAGCCTCTGAAGACTCTTTCCATTTAGTGGTTTTCCAATGATTGATTCAAGCTCATCTTTAACTCCAGCTTCATACAGAGCAGTTACCAGACCATTCTCTGTCAGAATGCCTGAAATCAACCTTCCAAAGGGAATCCATGTCCTGATCTTCTGTCCCTTATCCTTTACAGATTCTCTTGATGCATTGATATGATTCCACAGATGCATGAAGAGAATGTGTGGAAGATCTAACTTTGTACTCTGACTCAAACAGTACATAAAGTAGAGTTGTTCATTATTCACGTAATATGGAGAATTGGTGGATTTTCTGTGATGGATGCATCCTAGAAAAATCTTTGCCCAAATCTTATAGTCAGGCTTTAGATCCTTAAATTTGTTAGAGGCCTATCCAGATGTAATGACTTCCTCATAGACTTCTTCCATATCCACACGCCCAGCTGGCAGATGACATACTCCATCAGTCTCCTCATACCCTATGAGTTTTCTGATGAGATCTTCAGTGATGATGATCTCCTTTCCCAGAACAGAAGAAAGTATAAATTTTGGATAGACAGAAGCATGGATCCAAAATTCCTTCACCAGATGTGGGTGTACTGGTCCAAACAACCTGTCAAAATACTTAACCCATCCTTATGCATCAATTATAGAATGAAACTCAAACCCATTTTCAGCTAAATAGTCAAATTCCACCATGGATTCACAAAGAACTTCAAGTTTGTCCACAGGAGTTAACAATGTCCTCTTAGGTACCTTGAATGGAGTCACTCCCATATTTGCTGACGTAACTGCAGCCATAGTTGATTGAAATTGAGCTGCTGTAGAGGATGAGGTTGCCATTGAAGAAGATGAAGATGATTTGGACGAAGGTTTAGGGTTTTTGTGGAGAGCAAAGAGAAGGCAGAAATGCATAAAATGGTTTGTGAAGTGAAAAGCGTGAATTTGGTGTGAAATGTGATATATATAGAGAAAGCAATTAGGGCAATCAAACAGACACAAAAACACGTTTTCACATAGCAATAAATGACAATTAATGAAAAAGAATAAAAATCATTTCAAAACATTAATTGATTCTGACAAATTGGGGGAAAAATCAAGATTTCCACTATTCAAACCATACCTCAAATGTCTCTTCAGTAGTGTACACGTTATCTTTTCATAAAATGGTTTGTGAAGTGAAAAGCGTGAATTTGGTGTGAAATGTATAAAATGGTTTGTGAAGTAAAACTTTGAAGTGAGAAGGCAGAAATGCATAAAATGGTTTGTGAAGTGAAAAGTGTGAATTTGGTGTGAAATATGATATATATAGAGAAAGCAATTAGGGCAATCAAACAGACACAAAAGCACGTTTTCACATAGCAATAAATGACAATTAATGAAAAAGAATAAAAATCATTTCAAAACATTAATTGATTCTGACAAATTGGGGGAAAAATCAAGATTTCCACTATTCAAACCATACCTCAAATGTCTCTTCAGTAGTGTACACGTTATCTTTTCAGATTCAGAGTGACACGTGTTTGCTTGCATGTGCTTCTGAATTCTCTTGAGAAATGAAACGTTAGCCAGCGTTCAGATCTTCTAAGATTGGTTAGTTCAGGTACACACAAATAATAATAGCTTAATAAATCAAATAAATAACAGATGAAATACTTCAAAGTTTTAAACATTTTGCATCTGAGAAATTTTCTTCTGATAAATATCATTATGGACAAAAATCCATACCAATATTTTTCAGAATAAATTTGAACCTATCTTCAGCAAGGGGTTTTGTGAAAATATCTGCCCATTGATGATCTGTATCAACAAAGGCTAAGTTTATAATACCCTTCTGAACATAGTCTCTGATGAAATGATGTTTAATTTCTATATGTTTTGCCTTAGAGTGTAAAATAGGGTTTTTAGACAAACATATAGCAGAAGTATTATCACAGAATATAGAAATATTACTTTAAAAAATTTGATAGTCTTCTAGCTGACTTTTCATCCAGAGCATCTACGTGCTACATCCAGCAGCAGTAATATATTCTGCCTCTGTAGTTGATAGTGCAATTGTGGGTTGCTTCTTGCTGTACCAAGAGATTAGATTTCTTTCTAGAAATTGACAACTTCCAAAAGTACTCTTTCTTTCCACACTGTCTCCAGCGTAATCAACATCACAAAATCCAACTAATTTGAAATCATCAGATTTTCTGTAACACAAACCCACATTAGAAGTACCTTTCAGATACCTTAGAATCCTTTTAACATCTGTTAAGTGTGATTCTCTAGGATCTGATTGGAATCTTGCACACAAGCATACACTGAACAAAATGTCAGATCTAGAAGCAGTTAAGTAGAGAAGAGATCCTATCATACCTCTGTAGAGTTTCTGATCTACTTTCTTACTTACCTCTTCCTTACCAAGTGTACTTATTGGATGCATGGGAGTCTTTGCCATCTTACTATCAGTCATGTTAAACTTCTTCAGAAGCTCTTTAACATATTTGGTCTGATGAATGTAAGTGCACTCTGGAGTTTGGTTGACTTGAATTCCTAGAAAGAATCTCAATTCTCCCATCATGCTCATCTCAAATTCTGCCTGCATACATTGAGCAAACTCCTTTCCCAGCATAACATTGGTAGATCCAAATATAATATCATCCACATATATTTGAAAAATTAAAAGATCTTTCTTAAATGTTTTACAAAAGAGTGTTGTGTCCACTTTGCCTATGATGACATTTTTCTCCAGAAGAAAATTGCTTAATCTCTCATACCAAGCTCTGGGAGCTTATTTTAAACCATAAAGAGATTTCTTTAGTTTGAAAACATGTTCTGGAAATTTTTCACTCTCAAAACCAGGAGGTTGGTGAACATAAACTTCTTCTTCTATAATATCATTTAGAAAGGCACTTTTAACATCCATCTGATATAGAGTGATGTTATTCTGTGCAGCAAAAGAAATGAGTAAACAAATAGACTCTAACCTTGCTACAGGAGCATAAGTCTCTGTATAATCAATTCCTTCTTGATGACTATAACCTTGAGCAACAAGCCTTGCCTTATTTCTTTCAACTTCTCCTTTCTCATTAAGCTTATTTCTGAAGACCCATTTAGTTCCAATTATGTTGAATCCTTTTGGTTTTGGAACTAAATCCCACACATCATTTCTTGTGAATTGATTGAGCTCTTCTTGCATGGCAATAATCCATTCATTATCTTGCAGAGCTTCATCCACAGAAGTTGGTTCAATAATTGACACCAACCCAAATAATGATGCTTCAGAAGATCTGAGGAAGGATCTTGTTCTAATGGGGTCATCCTTCTTTCCAATGATCACATCCTTTGAGTGAGAGGCCTTGATTCTGGAAGATGATCCTCTAATAGTTCATTCTTCAGAAATGTTCAAGTTGTTCATCTGAGAAGCTAAAGGAATTGCATCTGGAGTTGCTTCAGGTTCCTTCACTTGAGCTTTGTCTGCCTCTGAGCCTTCAGAGTCTGTGAGAAGTACTTCTCTAACTGCAGAACTTTCAAACTGTTTTGGCTTTTCAATGCCAAGCTTATCATCAAATCTAACATGTATAGATTCCTCCACAATCTGTGTTTCAGTATTGTATACTCTGTAGCCTTTAGAGCGTTCAGAATACCCAAGCATGAAACACTTATGTGCTTTAGAATCAAACTTGTTAAGATTCTCTTTAGTATTCAACATATAGCAAATACATCCAAAAGGATGGAAATATGAAATGTTGGGCTTTCTGTTCCTCCACAATTCATAAGGAGTCTTTTCCAGAAGAGGTCTTACAGACACTCTGTTCTGAATGTAACATGCTGTGTTAATTGCTTCTGCTCAAAAATGCTTTGCCAGATTAGTCTCGTTGATCATGGTTCTGGCCATTTCTTGCAGGGTTCTATTTTTCCTCTCTACAACCCCATTCTGTTGTGGAGTGCTAGGACAGGAAAAATCATGAGCAATGCCATTTTCATTAAAATATTTTTCAAAATATTTGTTTTCAAATTCACCACCATGATCACTTCTGACTTTAATAATTTTGAAATCTTTTTCATTCTGGACTTGTTTGCAGAAGTCAAAAAACATAGAATGTGACTCATCCTTGTGTTTTAAGAACTTTACCCATGTCCATCTGCTGTAGTCATCAACAATGACTAATCCATACTTCTTGCCTCTGATGGATTCAGTTTTCACTGGTCCAAACATATCAATGTGAAGTAATTCTAATGGTCTTGAGGTTGAAACAACATTTTTAGATTTAAAAGAAGATTTTGAAAACTTTCCTTTTTGACATGATTCACAAAGAGCATCTGAGGTTAACTTCAGCTTAGGAAGTCCTCTGACCAGATTGAGTTTATTAATCTGAGATATACGTCTCATATTAATATGCCTCAATCTTCTGTGCCAGACCCGTTGCTCATCATTAACAGACAAGAGGCATTTAACATTTTGAACTTTAAGTTCTGAAAGATTTATTTTGTAAATGTTGTTCTTCCTCTTTCCATTAAATAGGATTGAGCCATCCTTCTGACTAACAGCTTTGCAATATTGTTGATTAAAGATTATATCATAACCATTGTCACTTAATTGACTTATGGACAATAGATTATGCTTTAATCCATCTACAAGAAGAACATTAGATATAGAGGAAAGGTTACCATTACCAATAGTACCAGAGCCAATGATCTTTCCCTTCTGATTCCCTCCAAACTTCAATTCTCCTCCAGATTTAAGCTCCAGGCTTTGGAACATAAACCTTTCTCCCGTCATGTGACGTGAGCAGCCAGAGTCCAGGTACCATGATTGACGTCTTGACTTTTCTGCTAAAAACATCTGCAACAGGGATAATTTTATCCTTAGGTACCCAAATATTTTTGGGTCCTTTTTGGTTACTGCCTTGAAAGTTGGTCTGAACTTCTGTCTTTTTACAACAGTTTTGTTCTGACTTACTTTTGGCTTAAACACAGGAACATTCTGATCAGAACGTGTGTGTTTAATGTCATTCAGATGACCAAACTTGAAATGAGAGTACAAGGGAGTTTTCTTAATAACAAGTTTATCAACAGGCATTGGATTTAAATCCTTTCCAGAGGAAGATTCATATCAAATTCCTTTCCTGTTATTTCTGCTAACCCCATAGATCATAGAAGCCATCTTGCTTCTGTCTATGCTTTTAGCAAGAAATTTCTGAAAGCTAAAGTCATATTCTTCTAAAATGTTTTTGCATTTAGACTTACTTTCAGATCCAGAGTTTTGTTGAGCTATTTCAAAATTGGCTTTCATTTTTAAATTATTTTCTTTTAGCTCAGCAATTTATGATCTTAACAGATTATTCTCAGAGCCAAGATTGCACTTAAGCTTCTTGCATTTGAGCTTAATCTGATTATAATTTTTCAGGACTTATGATAAAACTTTAATAAGCTCTTCCCTAGTGAGATCAAAAAGTACCTCTTCTGAGTCAGATTCAGAATCAGACTCAGATCCATATGATTCTTCATTCTAATCTTTAATGCCTGCCATCAGAGCCATATTGGCACATTCATCTTCAGATTCTGATGAGAATCCAGATTCATCAGAGTCATCCCATGTAGCCATTAGAACTTTCTTCTTGTGCTCAGGCTTTCTTCTGTGCTTTTATTTCTGAAACTTTGGACATTCATTTTTGCAATGACCAGGTTGTTTGCATTCAAAACAAACAACTTCCTTCTTTCTAGATCTTTTTGGTCTAGAGGACTCCTTGCGCTGATCTGGCTTTTTGAAGTTCTTGAACTTCCTCTGCTTGTGCTTCCAGAGTCTGTTGATTCTTCTGGACAACAAGGATAGTTCATCTTCTTCTTCAGAAGAAGAAGATTCTTCAGAGCTTTCTTCTAACACCTGCAAAGCTTTCACAGATTTGTTAGATTTTAAGGCAATAGACTTACCTTTCTTTTGAGGCTCATCTTCCTCAAGTTCAATTTCATGGCTCCTAAGAGAGTTGATTAGCTCCTCCAAAGTGATCTTGTTCAGATCCTTGGCAAGCTTCAGAGCAGTGACCATAGGTCTCCATCTGATAGGCAAGCTTCTGATGATCTTCTTCACATGATCAGCAGTTGAGTAGCCTTTGTCCAGAACTTTTAGACCAGCTGTAAGGATCTGGAATCTAGAGAACATAGTTTCTATAGACTCAGATTCTTCCATCTTGAACACTTCATACTTCTGTATTAACGCGAGAGCCTTGGTCTCTTTCACTTGAAGGTTTCCTTCATGAGTCATCTTCAAGGACTCAAACATGTCAAATGCAGTTTCTCTATTAGTGATCTTCTCATACTCAGTGTGAGATATTGCATTTAACAAGATTGTTCTAGCCTTGTGGTGATTTCTAAACTCCTTCTTTTGGGCTTCAGTCATAGATTTCCTATCTACTTTCTTGCCATTCCCATCAGTGGGATGAACATACCCATCCATGACCAAGTCCCATAAATCAGTATCATAACCAAGGAAGAAACTTTATATCCTGTCCTTCCAATAATCAAATTTCTCCCCATCAAACATAGGGGGTTTAGTGCTGATTCTGTCCCTTTCTTCATATCTGTTGTTACTGTTAGATGTTGAAGTTTCAGCCATAATAAAAACCAAATATATATCAAAGTTTTTCTCACTGGATCTTTTCTGTCACTGTGAAGTGGTAGCACACACAGAACCGGAGATCTAATGCCAACTGAAGGTGAGAAAATACTTAGAAAGGGGGGGGGGGTTGAATAAGTATGTAGAAAAACTTAGTAATAAAAACTCAAGGATTTTTATCCTAGTTCGTTGAACTCAACTAGTTCAGTCCACCCTATCAAGAGTGATTTGCCTTTCTCAAACAAGGACTTAATCCACTATTAAATCAACTGATTACAATAATAAGCACTAAGAACAACTATTCAAAGTCTTCTCAAGAACTACTGATCCTAACTGGATCTTCTTAAGGTTCTTTTACAATCAAATGTAAATAATAATACAAGTGTTTAATTTGCTTCTAATAAAGCTTTATCACAACTGTGATTTTTCACTTTAGATTAAGAATAATGAAATAAATTCAGCAAATGAGTATAAGTTGTATGAGAGCTTGTAATGAATTCTTTCAAGTATTTCGTCAACTGAAGAAGATGAATGGAGTCTTGCTTTTATAGGCACAGAGGTCCAAGAAGTCTTTTCACATTGAAGGCTGTGTACCAAAAAGGTCTGAACCTTTTTGTCTTCACATCACATGACCTTTCCTAGAAGTAGAATGCACAGAAAAATCCTTTTTGTCTGTGTTCTTGTGTCTAGCATAAATGAGGAAAGAGTCGTTTGGTCATTCCAAAGGACATAACTTTGAATTCTTCTTCAACAAGTTTCAGCAAGAATCATCAGAGTCTAGATTGATCAGAGCCTTCTGATGTTCATCAGAGTTTGCTGAATCAGAGTCTTTGTAGCAGGTGTGCTTTCAACATGTAATTGTTCAGAGCAGAGTTTGGAATCAGATCCTCAGTACTGGAAGCATTAGTACTATCAGAGTCTTCTAAAATAACTGTGCTTGAAACTCTTCATACAAAATTCTTCAATGCTTCAGATGCATCTGGCTTCTGCTTCAGATTTTTCTGTTGCTTCTGCTTCAGATCCTTCTGTAGACAGCTGTTGCGGTGGAAATAGGATCACAAACTATTAATGAGTTTGAATCGCAATTCAATTCACAACCGCTCTTTGATTTATCCGAAGGAAAAGGTCAAAAGAGGGAAAACCTATTTTGCATCGTAAACACAATGCGGGGAGAGATCTAGGGTTCGGGGGTTGGTTAAGATTAGGGAAGGTATTAGCACCCTAAACTTTTGTAGTACTCTACAGGAACCTTTTGTTCAGATGTTTACTATTTGCTTTATTATTTGCTTAAGGTATATGTACAAAGGGATTACAAGTGAGAAAAGAGACCTAAGGGGTTAATTCTAAGTTTACTCGGCAAGACATCGCATCTTGTGCCTACGTATCCTTACGGGAATGGAATCAGAGTAATCGTAGTTCCCCTCAAAAGGGAGGTTAGAAACGTCTTGACTGTGGCCAAGGTTTCAATGGGGAATAAACGTATCTTAGGGACACGCTTACATGGAGTGTAGAAACTCCAAATCTCTACGTTGAATTGTTAAGTTGTAATTAGGGTTAGGTTAGGTTAGGGATTCCACGGCGGGAAACCCTAAAATGAGCGCGGCGGCTCTTTGACCTAATGCTAGGGGTAAAATTGTAATCTTGTCCACAGCGAGACATGTATGAAAATTTAGGGTTGAAAAGGTGTAAGGGTTGAAGGTGAGGACTATTGACACGGCTAGACCTAATTCCTTCGGAGGAGTGAAATTAATTATAAAGATGCGATGAAATTAAATATACATACAACAGCAGAAAATAAAGTGCGGAAAGATAAATGCGACAATTGTCTCGCAAAATTACATCCCATAAGCAGTTACAAATATGATAATTGAATATTTAAACTGAAAATAAAATCAATTGAACTTAGTCAGCTGCAAAAAACCAAAACAAATCGAGACTGTTATTATACGGGGTTAGACAAAAAATTAGACGGGAATGTTAGGAATTTAAGTAGAAAATTATAATTAACGAAACAAGAAAAAAAGTTAGAAATTTGGATCTTAAAAATGAGGATGTTAGCGAAAAATTAATAAACAATGAAAATTAATATGCAATGAAGATGATGATAATATACAAGTGATAATGGAATATGAAATAGCAATGATGATGTCAGATTATGTACAAATATAAAAATAAATACAAAAATAAATAAATAAATATTAGTGAACAAGTTCATGGATAATCAAGAATACTGTTAGGAATGAAGGATGAAAATTGGAATTGACAATAATTAGAAGTTAAGGGATGAACGTTTTGAGACGATGAGAATTTAGGTAATAAGAAAAGAGTTAGAATGGAATTAGGTTTTTTTTGTGAGATTTGGAAAAGTTAGAGTTTTTAATGTGATTAAGAAAAAGAAAATAGATTAAAAGTTAGAATTAAAAGTTAGCAAAAAAAATTAGAACTTCGAAATTTGGTTTTTAAAAAAAAGGTTAGAAAATAAAAATAAAAGTTTGAAAATAAAAGAGAAAAGGTTAGAATTTTAATAAAAAAAGAGTTAGAATGTTAGAATTTTAATTAAGAAAAAATGGTAGAAATTTTGAAAAAAAGATATAAAAAAGATTAGAAATTAAAAAAAAGAAGAGTTAGTTACTTTTGATGAAGACTGTAAGAGTTTTTTATGCTTGTCGATCTCCCGTTTTGTTGCTCCTGAGGGTCCTTTTATACTTGATTTTTTTAAATCTTTTTCAATCTCAGATTTGATTTGAATATCTCAATCTTTTTCAATCTCTGATTTGATTTGAATGAATTTTTATGATGATTTCAGATTTGATTCAATGATGGTGATGTTGATATTTAGATCTGATTTTCTTATGATGATGATATGATCTGATTGATTTGATTTAGCTCCATATGTGATTCATTGTGATTGGATTTGATAAAAAAAAATATTGGGATTTAAATTTAAAAATGTTAGCAAAGAAAGTTAGAGTTTCAAGTTAAATAAAAATTAGAGTTTTAAGTTTAAAAAAAATGAGTTAGAATTTTAAAATAAAAAACATTTGAATGTTGAAGAAAAAAAAGTGTTAGAATTATTTTAAAAACTGTTAGAATTTAATTTTAAAAGGAATTTAGATATTAATTTTAAAAAAGAAAATAAAATGGCATTAGAATTTAATTTTAAAAGGAATTTAGAATTTTAATTTGAAAAAGGATGGTGTCAAAAAAAATTTAGATTTATTTTTTTTAAAAAAAGGATAGATTTAATTTATAAAAAAAAAGGTTAGATTTAATTTTTAAAATAGTTAGAAAAAAATATTTAATTTTAAAAAGAAGTTACAGAAAAAAAAAAAGATTTAATTTTAAAAGGAAGTTAGAGAAAAAAAGATTTAATTTTTTTAAAAAAGTTAGAAAAAAAGATTTAACTTTATAAAAGTTAGAAAAAAGATTTTAACTTTATAAAAGTTAGAAAAAAGATTTAACTTTAAAAAGAAGTTAGAAAAAAATATTTAACTTTAAAAAAAGTTAGAAAAAAAAGATTTAGCTTTAAAAAAGTTAGAAAAAAAGATTTAATTTTAAAAAGTTAGAAAAAAAGATTTTGCTTTAAAAAAGTTAGAAAAAAGATTTAGCTTTAAAAAGGAGTTAGAAAAAAAGATTTAACTTTAAAAAATTAGTTAGAAAAAGGATTTATCTTTTTAAAAAAAGTTAGATTTTTATTTTTAAAAAAGGTATTAGAATTTGATTAAAAAAATGTGTTAGAAATTAATTTAAAAAGGTTATAAAAAATTTACTCTTGAAGAAAAGAAAGAAAAAAAAAAGTTAAATTTTAATCTAAATCCTAAAAGTTAGTAAGAAGAGCTTAAAATGATTTAAATAAATAAACTAAATAGAAAAAGAAAAAAAAGTTAATAAAAAACATTAGTAAAGTTATAAAAAAAAATTTAATTAAATTATTATTAGTTAAAAAAACAAGATCTAAAAAAAAGGGTAATTTATTAAGTTAATAAGAATTTAAAATAAAAATAAAAAGAAAGGGTAAAATTTGGGGTATTACAACAGCGCTCAGAATCTTCTGTAGACAGCACTCAAAATCTTTTAAGAGATGCCTCTAATGCTTCAGAGTCTTGCATAATTTCATGTTCAGATCTAATTTGCTTCTAGAAGAATATTCCCTTTTAATATCTGCAGCAAACAATCTTAAACAATTTTTAGAGTATATGATTAAGAACCAATCTTAATACAAAATTTCATAATAGTTATCATCAAAACATAGAGATATTATTAAGAACCAATCTGTGTTCTAACATAAGCATCCTTATAGTTTTGGACATTTGGTCCAAGCTAGACTTTAGCACTCTGTCCTCGCCTTCTTCTCTTACTGAAGGATAAATAAACTTCTTCATGCTTCAAGATCGTGCTCTCCTGAACATGAAAAGGGTAAACTGAACTTCCTCATACTTCAGAATCGTGCTCTCCTGAATATGATTCGGCTCTTTCTTTGTAAATGAAATTCTTCATACTTCAGAATCGTGCTCTCCTGAATATGAAAAGGGCTAACTGAACTTCCTCATACTTCAGAATCGTGCTCTCCTGAATATGAAAAGGGCTAACTGAACTTCCTCATACTTCAGAATCGTGCTCTCCTGAATATGATTCTGCTCTTTCTTGTAAATGAAATTCTTCATACTTCAGAATCGTGCTCTCCTGAATATGAAAAGGGCTAACTGAACTTCCTCATACTTCAGAATCGTGCTCTCCTGAATATGATTCGGCTCTTTCTTTGTAAATGAAATTCTTCATACTTCAGAATCGTGCTCTCCTGAATATGAAAAGGGCTAACGGAACTTCCTCATACTTCAGAATCGTGCTCTCCTGAATATGATTTGGCTCTTTCTTGTAAATGAAATTCTTCATACTTCAGAATCGTGCTCTCCTGAATATGAAAAGGGCTAACTGAACATCCTCATACTTCAGAATCGTGCTCTCCTGAATATGATTCCGCTCCTTCTTTTACTAAAGGGTAAATGAACTTCTTCATAATTCAGAATCGTGCTCTCCTGAATATGATTCCGCTCAAACCTCCCCGTACTTCAAGATCGTGCTCTCCTGAATACGATTTGGTTCAAACCTCCCCATACTTCAAGACGACAGGAAAAATGGAAGCCCAACTGCTCCATGGAGATGGCCATTTGCTGCGAGTCATAACGAAGATAGGATCGGCTTCTTAGGTGATAAATGTTGCATACCGATGTTGTAAGATGTAAAGTGTTGTACCGATGTTGTAACATGTAGGATTGTAAAGTGTTATAACATGTAGGATTGTAAAGTGTTGTACTGATAGATTTTCCAGGCGTGAACTATCGTGTATCTGTAAAGGATTGTAGTTGATTTTCTTGAAAGATAGTGCAAAATAAATGCACGTCCGGGTACAGTGATAAACCTCTCAAGCGAGATAATCGCGTATCTGTCATGGTATGGTGAAAACCTTTAGATGGTGCAAAATAAATGCACGTCCGGTTGGGATTGACGACCGACAAGACTGAGATTCAATCTAGGATCGAGCTAGAAAGAAAACTGGTAATCAAGACTCCATCGAGGGAATGATCTCGGAGGGTAAATATCTTATCCTGGTGAGGAAAGATAGCTGAAGTAACCGTCATCCACGAGGATCGAGCTCTGTGGGGAAGCTGGAAACAAGTAAGTATTTTATGCTTATGGCTGACAATCTATTTGGATAGAATGGGCAAACCCCAGTTACTCGGCGGTAACGACCAATGATGGAGACACGATGAACCTGTGAATGCTAACGCATATGTTGATGCATATGTTAATGTGAATGTATGTTAATGTCTATGTATGTTAATGTCTATGTATGCAAGATGTTATGAAATGAGTATGTAATGAGTATGTAATGAATATGTAATGAATATGTAATATGTAATGAATGTGTAATGAAATAGGCATGTGATGCTTATGCCCCTGTGTATGCTGATGAAACTGACTAGAGACGGGACGAGAGATGAAATAAACATCTCGACGGAAATACCCTGCGTTCTCTGCAACCAATACGTCAATCATGGGTAAGAAAGATCAATGGTAGAACCAAATCTGGTTTTAAAGTTATGAATTCTCTGGGGAGAAGGTAATCTGCTTGGGCGTACAGTATCACGTCTTCACATGGGGAGAAGAAAACCTGAGGGACACTTTCGAGTTACCCCAGAAAAAGTTGTCAGCTTATAGTCTCTCTGGGGACTATGATGAGGCAATAGTTTAGGAGCCTGTTGCAACACTGAGATTTACTGGGGAACGAAGGCCGCCGTGAGTAAAATCCATAAGAAAGTTATGAAACCATATGTACTGGCCGTTGTAGTGGTCGCCATTTGTTTCTTTTTTTTAAAAAACATGGTGCCCCAGGATATTTGCGTTGTGAGGTATGGTCATCTCAAGAGGATTTTATAGAGAACATTGAGTCTGGTTGCCCCACTGTTTTCAAACTCTTTGAGAAATGCGTCGGGTCTCGACGTAACTGGCACAATATTAATCATGTTACGACGAAATCTTTGAGAAATAGCTCTTAAGAACGTCAGCCTCGCGTTAGTAAGCGAACTGGGAAACTGCCTGCCCCTGTTTAGCAGGATCTTCGAGTTCCACGGGTTATGTTCATATGTAGATCTCTAAGATATCAAGCAAAGTCGTCATGCCTGAAATGCCTATCCTGAGCTTGTCAATGTACACATATATTTGTCTTGAACTTTTTGTTTTTTTGTTTTGAAAAAGATATCTCAACAACTTGTGACCGAAATCACTAGTCCGGATATAAGTTTTAATTATAATGCCAACATGAATTTTTCTGAGCATAGCTCGTAGGAGTCAGGAAACGTGATCTTGTCGAGTATGCTTTCAACCGAAGTCCTACTTCAATTAGGTCTTTTAAAGGTTGTATCGTGGTTCGGTTCAAGGTTTAAGAAACAAAGGATAAAGGCTCAAAGTTATATTTGTACCCCCCTTCTTCGTGATGTTCTCCAATCCTAATTCAGTTAACCGGATACGAACGCTCATATCTCAAGCGGATTTGCTATGGTCGAGAACTTATCAAGGCTTTGGACATGGAAGCCACTCACCTATTTCTAATGGCGTTTCGATCACACGACTTTGTTTTTTTATAGGGATTCTAAAAAAACTACTGATTTGTTGTTCTTATTCCCTAACTTTTGCCTGGACAACGTCTTTTGATCTGACTTTGGAGTCCAGCGGGATGCCCCAGTTTTGCCTAAGTCTCCTTCCTAGGTTTTGACTTAGCGGGCTCTTATTTTTTTTGAATATTCTTTTATGCAAGTCGCGTAAATCTTTTGAAAGGCTCGTGACTGCCCCACTCTTAGATAACTGAGGGATAGTCATTGTATTGGACCTCTTAAGATGCTAAGAATAAATTCTCGAAGGTTTGCTCTTCCCTTTTGAGGATCTAAGCGCTCGATCGGTTTAATTGAAACCTACCCTGCCCCAGGTTATGATGAAGGTTCTTAAGAGAAAGAAAACTCCTACTTCAAGGCTCAAAGAGGTTGACTAGGGATTAACATCCTTATATCTCCAGTGTTTGGGATTTGAAACAATGCCTTATATCATCAGCAGGTTATAATTGAAAGCATACGACAAGAAATCTGACGTTTTGGGTTCGTCATCCTCCCCCCAATTCTCCATCAGAACAGGAGATCGGGTAAAGTTGGCATTATGATTTATGAAAACACTTTTTGAATGGGTGAAACGAATGGATTTATTCAAGACAAACATATGCGTTGCATTAATTAATCAAAGATAAACAAGTCCGTGCATGCTAAATATGCTTAATCAAAGAGAAATACATATAAATAAACAAATGAACGGTCGGAAAAATCCTTCTAAATGTTTATGAAATATTGCATTCAAGAGTAACAGTTTCCTTTGGCGGAGCCTCAATGGAAAGGACGTCTGGTTCATGATCACTGTGAGTCGTCATGACTTGCCCCAGTTACGCTGGTCACATCTTCAACAGTTTTCAGTCGTTGCTTCAAAATAACTTTCCCAGATTCTTTGTTGATCCCGGTCATATCATCTTGAGGGTTACTGAAATGAAGCGAGCTAGGCCTTTGAATAATTACTGGATTCGGCTGATTTGCCACAGGAGTAGCATGCTTTGCAGAATTCGAACTTGACAAGTGAGGGACCCCGAGAGGAGTCTCGATCTTCAGCTGAGCATCGCTAAAAGACAACTTCTTCGTTTCTAGCAAATTTCTGACAACTTTCTTAAGAGCGTAGCAATTCTCTAGATCATGACCGGGCGCACCCTCATGAAATAAACAATGAGCGGTAGCGTTGTAACTTGCAGGTAATGGATTAGGTGGAGGACCTAAAGCACGGGTGGTAATCAGACCTTGTTGTACCAAACGGGGGGTATAACTCAGTGAAAGTCATCGGAATTGGAGGACAAGGCTTATACTGACTCTTACAGGGATAAGGAACCTGATTCTGTGATTGCTGGTGAACAGGAGCGTTGGGCACTCGTTGACTGTTGACAGGAACTTGCATAGGCGAATAACCGGAAGGTTGTTGATAAACTGGTGCCTGATATACCGGAGCTGACTGTACAGGCTGGCATGTAGGAAACTGCTGATCAAAAGGAGGTGCAACAGTAGCTACATAGGGTTGTTGAACATATAGAAACGGATAACCTTGAACATAACTCTGCTGATATTGTAAAGGTTGAGGAGTAGCCTTTTTGCGGTTGTTTGAACGTGTAGGCCCTTTACCATGGTCGGAGTTAGGAGTTTTGCACTTTGGAGGGGTAGCTCGTCGAACTGGTCGAGCACTGGGAGGCACCAAACCGGATTGAAGACCGTGAAGAGGCACATTCTCGACAGTAACAGTTGGTTGAGGTTCCATAACGGTATTAGTCTTAGAAACAACAGTAGACTGAGCATCCACCTTCACACTAAGAGCTCGTAACATCTCCAAAATCTGCCCTACACTTCCTCGAAGATCTTCGAATTCCTGGCTGACACGGTTGATCTCTTGGTTTTGATCTTCCATTCTTTTGAAGGGTCGTATTGATGCAGAGAACTCAGGGTGACAAAACTGGAGGGTGAGAGAACCGAGTATGAGAAATCGGGAGACACATGCAATGCAAAAGTATGATGCTAAAATGTGAATGCAAATGAAGATTTCATGGAATTAAAACATTTACGAATGTCGTGGGGTACCAAGGAAATCTTTTTCTTGTTTCTTTCATTTTATTTTTTTATTTATGGTATCCCGCGATATCCATAAATGATGTTTGAACCCCATGAAATACAATGCAATGAGATGCTTTATGGATGCAATGCATGAAAACACACAAAGTCCTAGGTTAAAGGAACGTGAGCGGAGTCAAGGTCTACCCATCCCAAAAGGAGTGTACTATAGGTTAGTTGTACCTGCCGAACAAGGTTCTACAAAGTGCCCAAAGTCATCAGCCCATCTTTCGGATATTATCAACCTTCCGACTGACTCGGGGGTGAATAATATTCTCAAGAGAACCTCTTTTGAGTGTAGTATCGCGTAGCAGCCGTTGTAGGATTACTCCCACATAGCTCCCGCACTACGTCCTAAATAAGGCCAAGGTGGTGTTAAGGTACTACGGTCCCCAATATCACAGACTCCAATCGACCATGGAAAAAGTTTTTACGATTACTCGTTCAACCGAACCATTTTCGAAAAGGTCTCAACTGAGCGGTGATTCTCGAATCAGCTTGGTCGGGATTCAACTCCTTATAAGCCTCATCGAATATATCCCCATCCTATAATAATGTCACTAGTCCGGGCGTAGGACTTATCTCACAACACAAGGAACAGTCCCCAAATCAGAGTACAAATATATACATGCAAATGAATAGCAAAGCAAATGGTAATAAATATGAACAAATTAGGGATAACCCTCAAAAGTTAAGACATCCCCAGTGAAGTCGCCATTTTCTGTTGCGGTGGAAATAGGATCACAAACTATTAATGAGTTTGAATCGCAATTCAATTCACAACCGCTCTTTGATTTATCCGAAGGAAAAGGTCAAAAGAGGGAAAACCTATTTTGCATCGTAAACACAATGCGGGGAGAGATCTAGGGTTCGGGGGTTGGTTAAGATTAGGGAAGGTATTAGCACCCTAAACTTCTGTAGTACTCTACAGGAACCTTTTGTTCAGATGTTTACTATTTGCTTTATTATTTGCTTAAGGTATATGTACAAAGGGATTACAAGTGAGAAAAGAGACCTAAGGGGTTAATTCTAAGTTTACTCGGCAAGACATCGCATCTTGTGCCTACGTATCCTTACGGGAATGGAATCAGAGTAATCGTAGTTCCCCTCAAAAGGGAGGTTAGAAACGTCTTGACTGTGGCCAAGGTTTCAATGGGGAATAAACGTATCTTAGGGACACGCTTACATGGAGTGTAGAAACTCCAAATCTCTACGTTGAATTGTTAAGTTGTAATTAGGGTTAGGTTAGGTTAGGGATTCCACGGCGGGAAACCCTAAAATGAGCGTGGCGGCTCTTTGACCTAATGCTAGGGGTAAAATTGTAATCTTGTCCACAGCGAGACATGTATGAAAATTTAGGGTTGAAAAGGTGTAAGGGTTGAAGGTGAGGACTATTGACACGGCTAGACCTAATTCCTTCGGAGGAGTGAAATTAATTATAAAGATGCGATGAAATTAAATATACATACAACAGCAGAAAATAAAGTGCGGAAAGATAAATGCGACAATTGTCTCGCAAAATTACATCCCATAAGCAGTTACAAATATGATAATTGAATATTTAAACTGAAAATAAAATCAATTGAACTTAGTCAGCTGCAAAAAACCAAAACAAACCGAGACTGTTATTATACGGGGTTAGACAAAAAATTAGACGGGAATGTTAGGAATTTAAGTAGAAAATTATAATTAACGAAACAAGAAAAAAAGTTAGAAATTTGGATCTTAAAAATGAGGATGTTAGCGAAAAATTAATAAACAATGAAAATTAATATGCAATGAAGATGATGATAATATACAAGTGATAATGGAATATGAAATAGCAATGATGATGTCAGATTATGTACAAATATAAAAATAAATACAAAAATAAATAAATAAATATTAGTGAACAAGTTCATGGATAATCAAGAATACTGTTAGGAATGAAGGATGAAAATTGGAATTGACAATAATTAGAAGTTAAGGGATGAACGTTTTGAGACGATGAGAATTTAGGTAATAAGAAAAGAGTTAGAATGGAATTAGGTTTTTTTTGTGAGATTTGGAAAAGTTAGAGTTTTTAATGTGATTAAGAAAAAGAAAATAGATTAAAAGTTAGAATTAAAAGTTAGCAAAAAAAATTAGAACTTCGAAATTTGGTTTTTAAAAAAAAGGTTAGAAAATAAAAATAAAAGTTTGAAAATAAAAGAGAAAAGGTTAGAATTTTAATAAAAAAAGAGTTAGAATGTTAGAATTTTAATTAAGAAAAAATGGTAGAAATTTTGAAAAAAAGATATAAAAAAGATTAGAAATTAAAAAAAAGAAGAGTTAGTTACTTTTGATGAAGACTGTAAGAGTTTTTTATGCTTGTCGATCTCCCGTTTTGTTGCTCCTGAGGGTCCTTTTATACTTGATTTTTTTAAATCTTTTTCAATCTCAGATTTGATTTGAATATCTCAATCTTTTTCAATCTCTGATTTGATTTGAATGAATTTTTATGATGATTTCAGATTTGATTCAATGATGGTGATGTTGATATTTAGATCTGATTTTCTTATGATGATGATATGATCTGATTGATTTGATTTAGCTCCATATGTGATTCATTGTGATTGGATTTGATAAAAAAAATATTGGGATTTAAATTTAAAAATGTTAGCAAAGAAAGTTAGAGTTTCAAGTTAAATAAAAATTAGAGTTTTAAGTTTAAAAAAAATGAGTTAGAATTTTAAAATAAAAAACATTTGAATGTTGAAGAAAAAAAAAGTGTTAGAATTATTTTAAAAACTGTTAGAATTTAATTTTAAAAGGAATTTAGATATTAATTTTAAAAAAGAAAATAAAATGGCATTAGAATTTAATTTTAAAAGGAATTTAGAATTTTAATTTGAAAAAGGATGGTGTCAAAAAAAATTTAGATTTATTTTTTTTAAAAAAAGGATAGATTTAATTTATAAAAAAAAAAGGTTAGATTTAATTTTTAAAATAGTTAGAAAAAAAGATTTAATTTTAAAAAGAAGTTACAGAAAAAAAAAAGATTTAATTTTAAAAGGAAGTTAGAGAAAAAAAGATTTAATTTTTTTAAAAAAGTTAGAAAAAAAGATTTAACTTTATAAAAGTTAGAAAAAAGATTTTAACTTTATAAAAGTTAGAAAAAAGATTTAACTTTAAAAAGAAGTTAGAAAAAAATATTTAACTTTAAAAAAAGTTAGAAAAAAAAGATTTAGCTTTAAAAAAGTTAGAAAAAAAGATTTAATTTTAAAAAGTTAGAAAAAAAGATTTTGCTTTAAAAAAGTTAGAAAAAAGATTTAGCTTTAAAAAGGAGTTAGAAAAAAAGATTTAACTTTAAAAAATTAGTTAGAAAAAGGATTTATCTTTTAAAAAAAAGTTAGATTTTTATTTTTAAAAAAGGTATTAGAATTTGATTAAAAAAATGTGTTAGAAATTAATTTAAAAAGGTTATAAAAAATTTACTCTTGAAGAAAAGAAAGAAAAAAAAAAGTTAAATTTTAATCTAAATCCTAAAAGTTAGTAAGAAGAGCTTAAAATGATTTAAATAAATAAACTAAATAGAAAAAGAAAAAAAAGTTAATAAAAAACATTAGTAAAGTTATAAAAAAAAATTTAATTAAATTATTATTAGTTAAAAAAACAAGATCTAAAAAAAAGGGTAATTTATTAAGTTAATAAGAATTTAAAATAAAAATAAAAAGAAAGGGTAAAATTTGGGGTATTACAACAGCGCTCAGAATCTTCGGTAGACAGCACTCAAAATCTTTTAAGAGATGCCTCTAATGCTTCAGAGTCTTGCATAATTTCATGTTCAGATCTAATTTGCTTCTAGAAGAATATTCCCTTTTAATATCTGCAGCAAACAATCTTAAACAATTTTTAGAGTATATGATTAAGAACCAATCTTAATACAAAATTTCATAATAGTTATCATCAAAACATAGAGATATTATTAAGAACCAATCTGTGTTCTAACATAAGCATCCTTATAGTTTTGGACATTTGGTCCAAGCTAGACTTTAGCACTCTGTCCTCACCTTCAAGTGACTCTATAGTGACTAGATGCTCCTCCTTTTCAGATTCTAGCTCCTTGATGAGTTTCTTCTGATGTTCTCCCTGCTGGTACAGATCATAGCTTTTAATGTGAAGCTTCTGATATGAGGCTGCAAGCTCCTCAAATGTCATGTCTTTTTCACTTGAGTCACCATCAGTGATGCACAAACTGTTGAGAGCAGTGACATGTTTGGTAGCCTCAACATATGACTCACTTTCTGAGTCTTCATCAGACCAAGAGACAGTTAGACTCTTTCCCTTTTTCTTGAGATATGTGGGACATTCTCTTCTAACATGACCATATCCCTCACACTCATGACATTGGACACCTTTGCTTTAGCCAGTTGTGTCTTCAGCTTTATCTTTGCCACTGTCAGAGGTTCTGTTCTTGCCATAGGGCTTTGATTTCTGATCTATCCTTTTGATTAGTTTACTAAATTGTCTTCCAAGCAATGCTATTGCTTCTGTCAAGTTTTCTTATTTTTCCCCATCTTCTCCTTCTGTCTCTTCTGTAGTGTTTGAAACAAGAGCAATGCTTTTGTTCTTTTTCTCCACTGCCTGGTCACTTAATCCCATCTCAAAGCTTTGGAGAGAGCCAATGAGTTCGTCCACCTTCATGTGACATATATATTGGGCTTCTTCAATGGCAGTGACCTTCATTGCAAACCTCTTAGGTAGGGACCTGAGAAATTTTCTCACCAGTTTTTCTTCAGACATTCTCTCACCCAGGGCCCCTGAGCTGTTTGCAAGTTCCAGTACATTCATGTAAAATTCATGAATGGTCTCATCCTCTTTCATTTTCAAACCTTCAAATTTTGTGGTTAACATTTGAAAACTAAACATCTTTACTTTGGAAGTTCCCTCATGAGTAGTGTTGAGGGTGTCCCAAACCTCTTTAGCTAGTTCACAATGGTGTACCAGCCTAAAGATGTTCTTATCTATGCCATTGAATAGGGCATTCAGTGCTTTAGAATTTCCAAGAGCTAGAGCCTTTTGATCCTTAGTCCAGTCTTCTTCAGGGATCAACACTGAAGCTCCATCTTTATCAGTTTTGATTGGATGTTCCCATTCCGAATTCACAGCTCTCCATGCCTTGTAGTCTATTGACTTCAAGAATGCAATCATCCTTGGTTTCCACTAGTCATAGTTAAACCCATCCAGAATTGGTGGTCTATTTGTGAATCCTATATCTTTGTCCATAATAGCAGAGTTTATCTTCCCTAGATCTCACCCAGATTCAAACAGGCAGGGTGCCTGCTCTGATGCCAATTGAAATTCTGCTTGCGCACAGACTGATGTTATAACTGATGTTATGACATCAATAATAACATAGGCCACTTAACAGTTAACTTGCAGTAATTGAAAACAGTAAAGAACACACAAAAATTGATTACCCAGTTCAGTGTCAACAACACTTACATCTGGGGGCTACCAAGCCAGGGAGGAAATTCACTATTAGCAGTATCAATTCAGAGTTAAACCTCCAATTTACACTCCTCACTTAATCACTACCCAATGACACTTCAGCCTAGAGACTCTCTAGTACCTGAGTATACCCACTCACTCCCCCACTATCACACACCTGTGATATCAGTTACAATTGCAAAAATAGTTTTGAAGAGACACTCCAAAACGCACATCTTGAGCTTGCTTCACAGCTTTGATCAAGAACATACCACTCTTGCTTCACAGCTTTGAGTGTTACACCAGCCTAGAAACTACCTAATAAAGACAATTATGTAGAAGCTAATTGCTTGAATTGCAAGTGTTCCTAAGACACAATCGTGAAGAACAACCTCTTCACTTCTAAACCACTATGGTGATTTCTCTGTTTCTCTATCTGGAACAGCTGCCTTCTAGGATTGCTTCTCCTGTTATTTATAGCAGCAGATCAGTCCTTGGGCCTGGGCGCATACATTAGGTTTTTTTATGTTAAACCTATTCTTTAATCTCCTGTACGCCTGCCTCATTAATTCAGGGACATTTTAGTACACTTACAGTTTCTAAAATTTTTCCTGACTCCCAGCTTGAGCTCCTGATTCATCTCCTGATTTCCAACTATCAGAAAACCAACCTGCCCGCTTGATGTCATACGACCCATGTTATGACATCCAGTTGTGACATTCAACTTAACTATTAAAATAGCTAAGTAAACTTATCCTGCACAGTCCATATTTAGTATGCACTAATTTCAGACATTACCTGCATACATACTAAAATGTTTTGCCACAAAATGCAACCAATCAATAGCACTTCCAAATCGACACCATTCCACCATTTTCCCATACATCCCAAACCAAGTGTTTTGGGACTCGTTTGATCGGTCCCACAAGTAAACCCGCGTTAGGAGGTTAGAGGTTATTCGCGCGAAAACTACGTGCGAACAACATCCCTACAAATTATTTAAACATTCTTGGTTTGACATCCATATTTGATAGAAATTTTCAATCTAATGTATTAGTTGGTACGTTCATAAGTATATTTATATTTAACTATTAGAATGATCTCTTAACTGCATGTTAAACTTTGTAACATAATTTTGTTTAAATGTTATTGGAGGAGTTATTGAGATTGTGAAGACTCAAGTCAATGCAGATAACAACAAAAGCAAAGTTGTGTTTATGATAACTGACATGAAGTATGAACAAACGTGATTTTTCATGTGTACAAGCAAATTTCTTTTATTGGTTAGAGTTTACACATTTTTATTCTTATTTGTTGGGGCCTGTTTACAACCAAATGTGTTTTTTCATTATATTTGTAGCAAAAATTTCGTTCAATGTACCCTACGGGGTCATCTTGCAATGCAGTTTTATGACTATTACAAGAGCCACATTGAAGAAGGAAACATTGTTGTTCTATTGCAGAATGCAAGGATAAAGGGCGCCCAAGATAATATTTATCGTGTCTGTTGAAGTGTTTAATTGCTAATGTATTATCTTCATTACAACGATATTTTATACCTGTTGAAGGTAGTTTTCCATTGAATGCATCCAATGCTTGGACCGACACAAAGTTGATCATAAATGATATTAGCAATCTTGAGATTAATAAGCTAAAAGAAAGGTAATTCATAAAAACTTTATATATAATTATGCACGTATATATTTTTGATATTGTTGGAATCTGCTGATACAAATCTATTTATAATTGCTTCCTTTGTTACATGCCTCACAATCTTAGTGTTGAATTGCCGAAGTTATCTTCATCTAGTTTGCAAGTTAAAACTACCCAAAACTCACAGTATTCTGAGTTTGATAAGTTTATATGGAAGGCCGATATTCTTAGTTTGGCTAAAATCGCAAGTCTTAAACAAGTAAGTCAGCTGATCTTGGTTATTGAATTGATTCCACAACTTTATGTTTTCCATATTTGATAAGTAATTGTTCATCCAATAGGAGGCAACTTGTGTGACCTTTGTGAAGTTGGAAAAATTTGAAGTTGGTCATGCAGGATGGTATTATGATGGATGTGGTGAATGTACCAAAAGTGTGTCTCTAAAAGATGAAAAACTCAAGTTTTATTCAAACCATATAACATCTGAACTGGTGCCAAGGTATGACTTGAAGCATTGTGTTGTATAACTATTTGGAAAATAGTTATAATATCTGTTCAATATTGAATCATGTTTAATGTACTTTGATTGATATAGGTACAAGCTTGAAGTTTTGGAATTGATGAGAAATTCAAGACCCAGTTCGTCTTTTGGGATGGCGACTGTGTAAAGTTAATTGGAAAATCTGCTCTGCAGGTGAAAAATGAATTAATTGAGGTAACACTTGTATCTTCAAAGATTACTTATCAAATAGTTTTTTTTAATATTAAGTTTTTGGTGTTAATGTAGGTCGGTGAAGACAATCCCCTTGAATTCCCTTATGAACTTGATGCTTTGTTGAAGAAAGAATTATCTATTAGAGCTTTTTTCAGCCAAAGTTTAACCGTTTGTCAGTTATTGGTTTCAAAGAAGATGACGATTCACGTAAGAAAATACGGGAAAACTTCAAGTCGCAAGAGGTATGTTTTTTATTTTTTATTTTTTTGCAGGCTCAATGATTTATATCTATGAAACAAGTGTTTAGGAAAAAAATAGTTTCCTGATTGGATTACATCTTTGTAAGCTATATCGAATCTTGACATTTCTGAACCTTAGTCACAAGAGGGTTTCAGGAGTTTTTCAGTAAGTTGCATATATTACAATATACAATATCTAATTAATATTTGGAACATGATTGCAGGAACCATTGTCTACATCTCAAGATTATGACCCTTCAGCTGCAAATTATGTGCTGACTCCCTCGAAACGAATAAATTCGGATGCCATAGAAGATGTTGAAAGTGTTCAACTATCCTCCACAAAGATGATGAAACCAATCAAACAGGAAAAGGAGAGAAATTGATGAACCATTGAGTGATCTTTGATTTAGCTATAAATCATCATGGAATGTAATATTATTGCTTATTTTAGGTATTAGTTTATGCTCTCTTCTATTTCAAAATAATTACTATTTAGAGGAGTTAGGTTTTTTTCATCTGATACATTAGGATCACGTTGCTACAAAATATTTTCCATAATTGTTTAAGCTTTATAAAAATTGGTTTCTTTACATATTAAAAGACAAACTCTCCCAATATATGGTTCCTTGAATTAGAGTTTGAACACTATGATGAATAACATTATATCAAATTCATTGTAATGAAAAATAAAAAGTGTAAAAAGTCAAAACATTTTGTAATAAAGTTAACTTCATTTTATTTTTAATAACTGACAGCATTACATATATAAGATCATAGTACATATGCATAATAATCATATAAAATATGAGACGTATCATATTGCAACGTTATATCAAAACACAACTTCATAAACACCCTTGATAATACAACATATTCAACATATTTATTACCATATTAATCCATTGCACTCACATATATTAAGTTTGAGTTCAAAGTTGGAACTCATTCACATGTAACTTCCATAATACTTACAATGTCAAGTGAAGAAGCAAATCATCTGAAATCTTTTTATAATTTTTGACAGAAAAATTGTTTACATTCCGTATATAATAAAAATCAATATGATATTAAGTAAAGTTGCTTTGAAAAATAACTTGAACACTATCTATATATAACATTATAGTATATATTAAGTCACCAAAATCAAAACATTTGGAAAACTGCAAGTTAAATTCATTATATTACTAATAATTGGTGGCATTACATAGCTAAGACCAAAATGCAAGAGCAAACTAAGCCCTCAAAACACAACTGCATGAACATCATTGACACTGCAACCTAATAACTTGCACCAAAACACCATTGATCTATAACAATTACTTAGATTAAACCAACTATAAAGTCTCTATTATACTATATTAACTTGAAGAAGAGATATTCCTTCAAACAATATTCTGTGGGTGACATCGGTACAACTTCACATACAACATTTTCTTATCATAATTATAGTGAAATAAGACCCTGTCTCCCACCATGAGTTTCTTCTCCTTCACATATGAGTACCAACCATCTCCGACATACATCTCCAGATATTGTCCTTTTGATTTCATTATCTTACAATCATAAAAATCCAATGTGTCAAGGTCCAACATGGTTAATTCAGTGATGTCGGGTCTTAAGGCCTTCTTTATAACCTTTTGAGGGAATTACTGCATAATCGTTTGTTCTTGTCAAAAGTTTAACATTAAAATACAATAGCAAAAAACCTAAACCAAAATATTATGTTTTTTTTTTAATATAAGTAGTATTAATCTTACCAAGACTTGATTTCCAAGCTTCTGTGAACGAGTGATCTCCTTATCCCAAAAGATGTCTTTCACAAGTCCTCGAACTAGAGCCTGTGAAGATTGGCCAACATCAGCCTCCACTTTGATTTCCTTCATTATAATATCAAGGTGGCCTACAACATCCTGATTCACCACCTCATCAGTCTGATGGTTAGACTGGGTCATGTTGATTTCGGAAAGAGCTCTTCCACCTGAACATTTTCTGTTGGTTTTTTCGTTTCTTTCACCATTTTCCCTATTATTTTGTTAACTTCATCATTGTCCATAGTCAAATACCTATAATGTAATGCATGTATCATTTTAAATATGCAGATTTAGATCAACAATAAATGGAAAACCTAAAACAAAAGGAATTCACACTAATTAATGGAGGATGTTTGTTTACCCGTTTGAAGTTGAAGTAGAAGAAGACATTCCGCAGAAACTTAAGGGTTACACAATTCTTTGAGGTACTAATATTTAAAGCACTCTAAATTTATTGGATTTGCAAAGAAAAGTTGATATGTTGCTTACAATATCGGTTAAAGTAATGTTGTTGATTTGACCAAATAGTGACATATAATAAGTAAATCTTGAGACAATCAAGAAGGCATGGCTATAAAAAAACGTGTAAGCCTTTTTCCCATGCATGCCTTACTTATCACTATTTATATTCATAATGATGATTTGTTACAGTTACCAATGTGAGGTTGCTTCATATTTTACGTGCGGTTATACAATGATTACTGCCTATTAACTTGTTTTTAAATTCATGATGTATTACATTGCCATTTAGAACCTTTAACCTTCCTATATGGTCTTAATAGCATATATAACACTTATTTTATAATAGAGTTGTCATTTAGCTCATATATTAACAAAAAACAATGATTTCCACACGAGCAAGAAAAAGGATACAAATACAGTTTGTTCATAAAAGTTAATTCAAATTGTGTAACAACAACAGTTTTGAATATCTACGCTGCTGGAAATTGTTTCTGAGTTAATGATTATCATACAAATAGAGTTAAATAGGAATTTAGTATACTAATACCATGTATTCAATATGTTGTTATGATTAAGTGATTTCAACCCTCTGAATTAATGATACTCTCTTAAAAATGGAACCACAACGTTTGTCTAGAAAATAAGTTCCAGCATTGGCAGGGCATAAAAGGAAGCAAATTCTTAAAGAAAGAATATTGAAAAAACTTATAATTGATGCAAACGGTATCAACAATAATGAAGGCTCTCAAAAGTACTATGCTCTATCCAATGTAGATATCAAAACACCACTATCTGATGTAACTTCAACACTTCTTAATGAAAGAACTACGATTATCAAGTCACCCGGATATGCATCAGGCAACTCAAACAGAATGAAGAGTTTTGAAGTCAATTCTACAAAATAACTTGCAGCCTCGACATGACAAAAGAGAAAAATTATTTTGCAAGGTAAAATGTCACAATCTTACAATCTTGATGAGAACTTTAGCAATTGCAGTGCAGGTCATTTCCGGGACCGTACTCCATCATTTTCGCAGTTTAAAACACCATTTTCCGATATATCTTCCTCATGGTCTAATAAAAAAAACATTCATGCACAACCAAGTAGTTTGGTTCACAAATCTAAAAAACAGTTGAATGTGGGTGTTATTCAATTCATGAGTGTCAAACTCTTAGAATCAAAATTCCACCTTTTCATCCACAATCAATGTGCCTATACAAGACATTTCAACATTCAGTTATACTCCAAATGTCAACATTGAAAGTAACAATACTCCATCATTTAATCAATTCGAAACATCACTATCCAATTTAACTTCCTCATGGTCTACTGAAAGAAAGATAAACATTCGTGCACAGCCGAGTAATTTTGTTCAGAAATCTAAAAAACAATTGAATGTCGGTGTTTTTCAATCCATGAGTGTCAAACTTTTGGATTATTTTGCCAATGAGAATCATAATTTCGTGTCTTTATCCATAGTCAATATGCCTATACACAATGTCGCAAATTTCAGTTCTACTCCAAATGTCAACATTGATAAGGATAACTCTGGTGATGATACATCCACAGATGATTCACTCAGCGATAGCTCGTGTGAATTTAATGTCGCAGATGCAAATTATGACTCAGATTCCAACTTTGATGACAAAGAAGTGGGTGACT
This sequence comes from Lathyrus sativus, assembly GCA_963859935.3. Taxonomy (NCBI): domain Eukaryota; kingdom Viridiplantae; phylum Streptophyta; class Magnoliopsida; order Fabales; family Fabaceae; genus Lathyrus; species Lathyrus sativus. The sequence continues at coordinate 540,574,362 of OZ012739.1, read as the reverse complement.
CCAATTCTACATCAATTAATTCTTGCAATATTGGTATGTATCACTTTAAATTATGTTTTACTTAGAACTTCTCATATAATATACATAGAAAATTAATTCAATGCATTATATGTCTCAAATAAATTTCATTTAAATACATTATTCTGATATTGGTGATCCTATAGTTGAGTGCACACACTGTGGATCACTTATGTGGTATTAAGAAAAAATTAAGAAGGGAAAAAATTGTTTAGTTCCTGAGTTCCAACTATGTTGCAGAAAGGGTAAAGTTGTCTTGCCACTTTTGAAAACACCACCATTATAACTTCAGCGTTTGTTGTTTGATAATAGTGAAAACGGAAGTAGAAATTATCAACAATTTTGTAGATTGTACAACATGATGTTTGCTTTTACGTCTTCTGGTATGAAAGTTGACAACAAATTTCAAGGGGGAAGAGGACCACCTAACCTAAGAATACATGGACAATCTTTCCATAGAATTGGAAGCATGCTACCTTTACTTGGACATTCTCCAAATTTTGCTCAACTATACATTTACGACATCGACAATGAGATTCAAATAGAACCGAAGGAATATGGTGATGTTCCAATTCTTCATTATTTCGTAATACAATTTATCAAACTTTACTATTAGTAAATTTTATATAATAAATTGTTTTATTACAATATGCAGGAGCAACTCCAATATTATTCCAGATACAGTTAACAAATTGAAGTTATGTTGGATGAGTTTAACACACATGCCAAGTCATTTAGGATGGAAACAAATAGATTAAAGAATTGTCCTTTACCCGATCTTAAGTTGAAGTTAATATCTGATAGATCAATAGATGAAAGGATTTATAACCATCCAATTGTTTCATAGGTGGCAACCCTTATTGTTGGTGATGTTGATACAGGTCATAAAAGGGATATTCTTCTCGAGAGATAGAGTGGAAAGCTAAAAAGAATAAGTGAGTTTCATCCAAGTTATCTGGCATATCAGTATCCATTTTTGTTTCCTTACGGGGAAGATGGTTTTAGACTTGGCATGCTTCTTAGGGAAAAAATTTCAAAATAAAATAAAATGAAAAGGAATAAGCTTACTATTAGAGAATGACTTGCTTTTAGGATTCAATCCAGACATAATGAAGCACAAACACTATTGAGGTCAAGAAGGTTGTTTCAACAATTTTTGGTTGATGGATTTACTATGATGGAGTCACAAAGATTGAACTATATTCAAAAACATCAAAAAAGGCAGTGTGTTTCTAAATATTGCAATTTGAGCTCATTAGAATAGAATGCAAACACTCAAGGTTCAAACAAAGGTAAAAGAGTGGTTTTACCGTCGACTTATGTTGGAAGTCGTACGTTTATGGAACAACTTTATTTTGAAGGTATGATAATTTGTAGTCACCTTGGTTTTCCAGATCTTTTTATCACCTTTACTTGCAATCCTAACTGGCAGGAAATTCAAAGGTTGCTTAGCAAAAGTAACTTGAATTCTCAAGATCGTCCAAATATCATCTCACGAGTCTTTAAAATTAAGTTCAATGAGTTGTTGCGCGATCTAACAAAAAAGCATGTATTAGGGAGAGTACTTGCATGTAAGTTCTTATTTTGTTTATTTTATCTTATTAAATATCTAATATGTGAAGATTTATAATAAAGTCACGGTATTGCAAATATATATAAAATTTAATTCCAAATGTGGGGTTTACCACATGCCCATATCCTCTTATTCTTGCATCTGTCAAGCAAGTATCCAACTCCGGATGATATAAACAAGATCATATCAGTAGAGATACCAAGTGAAGAAGATGATAAACAACTACATCATTTGGTCAAGACACATATCATTCATGGTCCATGTGGTATAGCAAACAGGTATTCACCTTGCATGAAAAAGCGAAAGTGCTCAAAATACTTTCCCAAAAATTTTCAACCTCAAACCATTGTTGATCAGGATGGATATCCTGTGTACCGAAGAAGAGAAACTGGTAATATAGTGATGAAAAAACAAGTTCTACTTGATAACATGTATGTATTTCCTTATAATCCATATTTGTTGAAGAAATTTTAAGCACACATCAATATGAAGTAGTGTAATCAGAGTACTTCAGTTAAGTACTTATTCAAGTATATTAATAAGGGGTGTGATAGAATTACTGTTGCAGTTGTCCAAACTAAATTTGACAGATTTTCTGTCATAAGAAATGTTGATAAAATAAAGCAATATCTTGATTGCAGATATGTCTCACCAAGTGAAGCGTGTTTGAGGCTTTTTTTCATTTTTTATTCACGATAGGTCACCTACAGTTGAAAGGTTGTACTTCCATCTTGAAGGCGACAACTCTGTTTACTATTCCGATTATGAATTGATATATGAGGTGCTTGGCAAACCAAGTGTGAAAGAATATATGTTTACAACGTGGATAGAAGCAAACAAAACATATCCAGAGGCACAAAATTTAACTTACTCTCAATTTCTTTCAAAGTTTGTTATGATAAAAGATATCGACGATGGAGACCGCGTAAAAGGGGCCATACCATTGGCCGACTAATTTGGGTTCCTCCTAGTACGTGTGAGTTATATTATTTGAGAATGGTGCTAACAGTCATTAAGCGCCCAACTTGCTATAAGGATACAAAATTTATGGATGGAAAGGTCCGGGATAGTTTTAGGGATGCATGCTTCGAAATGATATTTTTTAACGATGACAATGAATATGTTGTAGCCATAAATGAAGCAAATGATTAAGGTTCTGATCATTCTTTGAGAAAGTTATTTGTTACAATGTTACTATCTGATACAGTGAATAGACCACGTCATGTTTGGGAAAAAACTTGGACAAAGTTATCTGACGGTATTCTCTATCAACAAAGACGGAATACAAATAGAAGAGGTAAATACCAATTATTAATTTTATAATAAAAATTATAATGACATAAGACTTTTTTGTCACTTATGTATTTTGATATTTCAATATCTAAGGAATCTCAACTATGTTTTAAGTTGCACCATCTAACTATGTTTTGTCCCATATGTAACTTATTTAGTAAATTTGCAACTGCAACATTCTGTTTCATTTTTTTTCTGAGTTTATGTCAGCCGCATCATTAACATTACTCTTGCCAATTTTATATATAATAATTATTTGTTGTCTCTTAGCCGCAACTTAAATATATAATGCACATCTTGTGACTCTGTGGCAACTTATAGGAACAATATCTACATTTAAACGTTTGATTTATGACTCTGTGGCAACTTATAGGAACAATATCTACATTTAAACGTTTGATTTAAACACTAGAGTAGCAGCAACAAAAATATAATACTTATTATTTAATTTCCACATGTTGCAAAATTACTGAATACAATTGAATAACAAATTTTTAATACTTATTAAACTTATCCATTGCAAATTGTATATCAACATCATTGATTACACTTCCGTGATGTATATGTATGAATTATTAAACTTAGGATGGCACATGCATATAGTATGATATGAATGTAGTCACAATGTAATTATATAAGTGTTGATAATTTGTTTGTTGACAAAATTGCAGCTATCGGACACTGAGTTAAAGAATTTAATACTCATTGAGATTGAAAATATGCTGCAATCAAATAGAATAAGTTTGCATGAATTTACATGTATGCCATATCCAAATTCATATGTCACAAAGTATGTTGGCAACAGGCTGATTTATGACAAACTTGATTACAATGTTGAGACCGAAAAAATAATTTCAATTAACTTTTTAATGCACTTACATGTGATACATTTTATTTTTATTATGAATTTAGAAATGTAATAATTCATACAATAATGGAAGTTGTTAACAAAAAGAGAGGAGGGGTGTTTTTTTTACATGGTTACGGAGGAATCGATAAAACTTTCATGTGGAGAACACTATCAAGTGCACTTTGTTCATAGAAAAAAATTGTTCTTACTGTTACTTCAAGTGGGATAGCATCGTTATTGTTGTCAGGTGGAAGGACATCGCACTCAAAGTTCAAAATACCCGTGTCAACACTGGACAACTCAACTTGCAACATTGAGAAAGACAACGAACATTCACAATTATTTGAAGCAACATATGTGATAATATGGGATGAAGCACTTATGTCTCATAAGAACTTCTTTGAGGCATTGAATAAAACCCTTAAAGATGTCATGAGCAAAAAGGGTCTTCATAATATAATTTTTGGTGGAAAGGTGGTTGTTTTTGGAGGAGATTTCAGACAGATTCTTCCAGTTGTTCCAAGAGCAGGTCATTTTGAAATTGTCCATACATTGATTAGATCATCTTATGTATGGGACCATTGTAGGGTTCTAAAGCTAACAAAAAATATGAGACTTCAACATGGAGGAGATAATACAAGTCCTATTGAACTAGCAGAATTCTCAAAATGGATATTGGAAGTTGAGGATGGTAAGATTTCAGAACCAAATGATGGGTTGGTTGATATAGAAATTCCCCAAGAGTTATTAATATCCAATTTTGATGATCCTATAAAGGCTATTGTTGATAGCACATATCCCAATTTGTTAGAAAATTTCCAAGATGTTGCATTCTTGCAAGAAAGAGCCATTCTTGCCTCAACTATTAAAGTTGTGGACAAAATCAATCATTACGTATTGGATTTGATACCAGGTAAATGTCTGTTAGCTTTTGTCTATTTATACATAAAATAATACATTAAAGAAAATACTTTTCTAATGTTTTTATGTTTTGTTTTAAAACGATTTTTTTTAGGAGAAGAGAAAGAATATTTAAGTTTGGATTCAATTGATAGAACACATACAAGTTATAATGAAGCTTATGAAGTTTTAACTCCTGAATTTCTTAGTAAATAAAGAACATCAGGAATTTCAAATTATAGGATAAAATTGAAGGTTGGTACACCTATTATGCTAATGAGAAATTTGGATCAGGCTGATAGATTGTGCAATGGAACAAGATTAATTGTTACAAGGTTAGTAAATTATGTCATAGAAGCAAAGGTCATGTCTGGAAAGAACATAGGTAACATTTTTTACATTCCCCGGATGTCTATGTCACCTTTTGATTCACCTTGGCCATTCAAGTTGATTAGGAGACAAGTTCCGATAATTGTCTGCTATGCAATGACAATTAATAAATTCCAAGATCAATCACTTGATAGTTTTGGATAGTACTTGCCTACTCCCGTGTTTAGTCATGGTCAGCTGTATGTTGCTATTTCAAGAGTTAAGAGAAAAATGGGCTAAAAATCCTAATACATGACAAGGACAATGCACCCTATTCGACTACTACAAATGTTGTGTACAAGGAGGTCTTTGATACAAGTTAAATTTCCATTTTACTTTATATATTCATGGCACAAAATTCGTTTTTTTGTTTTTGATTCTAAACATTAATTTATACTATTTAAATTATGGAAATTTATTTTATATTAATAATAATGACATTTATAATTAATTGTTGGAACATTGTTGCAGGAACCATTGGACAATATGCAGATTATGGTCCTTAAGCTGCAAATTTTGTGCTGACGAATGTCAAAAGGATTGCATTGCTTATTTATATCATGGAAAGTTTGTATTTCTTATGTTAACTATTAGTTTAAGTTGACTTTACGTTTCAACAAAATTCTATAGTTTCGTCTTCAGTTTTTTGCATCTGATACACTGGAATACCGTTTTGACACATGCCATGGCATAAGCAATTTAAGCTTTATATCTATGTTTGAAAGAATCATGTTGCTACACTTGCTCAGTAACAACAACTTATTTGGGAAAAGTTCACAAGCTACAATAATGCTAAATATGCAGACTTTGTCATAATTTTTTTTTTAAAAGGCTAAAACATTCTATTAAACAACTCAACCTGGCATAAGATATGCACAAGAAGAGTATCACCAATACAAAGTTCAGCGCAGACCAATAAGGTTCAAAAAGCCAAAAACCAACAAGGCAGCCAAAAGACTGTGTAGGCACCCACCAAGCCAAACATGGCAAACAACAACAAGGTTAAATTATAAACCATTACAAAACATTAAACAACTAAAGCAAATACCACTGTCAGAACTAAACACAAAACCAAAATAATTGCAAAATACTACGAACTTGACTCTGCATAACTAACCAAATATTCCAAAACAACTATGATAGAAAGCACTATTGCTGCAACGTAACCGCTAAAGCACCGGGTTAATGCTCCACATCCAGAATGCGAAGTAACCATCAAACCAGCCATGATCATTGGCACACACAGTTTCTGCAAAACACGGTTAGCTTCCTGCAAAACACCCTCATGGTATACGAGTTGCCAAAGAATACAAATGGGAGACACTCCCTAAATCAAAAGGAGATTGTCAACCTCCAAGGGCTGCCAGTACCTCAAACACTACACCGAGAGGTGCACGAACCTCCACTAGCCAGAACCCAACTTCCACAAAACCAACATCTAAGACACTTGCCGCTGGTGGAGAGCTGTAACCCCAATTCTGCAAAATCAAGACACCACATACAACATCCTACCAAAACAATCTGGATTATCACAAAGACATTAAAACTTTATACCAACAAATTAAATTGCATATGCAATTTTTTAACAGCACTAAATACTAAGATTATCTACTGCATAGTTGCAAAAATAAAGAATGTGACAATATGATAATTCATTCACATATATAATCACTTAATCCAACAAAGATGATAAAGTTATACAATCCTTAACTTGTACTAATCGTAAAAGTTTGAAGTACTTCCTTGATCATAACAAGTTGACTGTGAGGAAGAAGAAATTATTGGTACTTCTGAAGGATGATGGTTTTGGGTTGAATTACCATTCGGGTAAAGCAGATGTGGTAGCTGATGCATTGATTTAGAAATCTTTGCATATACCGATGATGACGATAAAAAAGTTAGAACGGATTGAGCAATTTTGTGATATGAGTTTGGTTTATGAAGGGACTTCTTATGGAGTTAAGCTTGGTATGTTGAAGCTTGCTAGTGGAATTCTTGATGAGATTCGAGAAGGTGAGAAACCTGATTTGAGTTGGTAGATCGGTTGGATGGGATGAATCAAATTCGAAGTGCTGAATTTCAAATTATTGGAAATGGCATCATGGGGTGTCATGACAGAGTTTATGTTGCAGATAGTGTGAGTTGGATAAGAGTATTCTTGAGGAGGGAAATTTAAGTGGATTGAGTATCCATACCGGTGCTATGAAGAGGTACCAGAATTTGATGGAATTGTTTTGGTGGCCGAGTATGAAGAAAGAAGTGGTTGAGTTTGTATATGATGGTTAGACTTGTCAGAAGTCGAAGATTGAACATCAGAGACCGTTGGGTCTGATGCAACCGTTAAATATTCCATAGTGGAATTGGAATAGTATTTCCATGGATTTTGTGTTGGGTTTACCAAAGGCTTTGAAGAATATGATTCGATTTGGGTAATTGTGGATAGCTTGACTAGATCAACTTATTTTATACCAATGAGGATTAATCAGTCTATGTTGAAGCTAGCTGAGACGTATATTGAGGAAGTTGTGAAGTTGTATGAGATATCATCAAATATTGTGTCAGATGGAGATCTGAGATTTACATCGAGATTTTGGGAGAGGTTGTAGACGCTTTGGGTACCATGTTGAAGTTGTACTCTGCCTATCATTCGCGGACGGATGGACAGACAGAGAGACTATCCAGTCTTTAGAGGATTGGTTGAGAGCTTGTGTGTTGGATCAAGGTGGATCGTGAGATAGTCATTTGTCGTTGGTTGAGTTTACCTACAATAACAGTTACCATTCTAGTATCGGAATGGCACCGTATGAGGCTTTGTATGGTAGGAGGTGTAGGACTCCTTTGTATTGGTATGAGTCAGGCGAGAGTGTTGTACTCGGACCTAAGATTGTGCAAGAGGTGAATGAAAGGATCAAAAGGATCCAAGAAAGATGAAAGTTTCGAGAGTCGTCAGAAGAGTTACCTTGATGGAGGCGAAGAGCACTTGAATTCCAAGAGGGGGACCCCGTGTTGTTGAGAGTTACGTCGGTAACTGGTGTTGACCGAGCTTTAGAGTCTCGAAAGCTCACACCTTGATTTTTTGGTCCGTATCAGAGTGGCATAGCGAAAGCGTGGGAGAAGTAGCATGTTAGACTGTTTTACTACTGTCGCTTGTGAAATTGCATGAGGTGTTTCGTGTGCCTAAGTTGAGGAAGTACACTGATTCAGATGGATGGTGTACAAGTGAGAGATAATCTGATTGTTTAAGCGTTGCTAGTTCGGATTGATGAACGAGAAGCAACTGCGAGGCAAAGAGACTGCCTTGGTAAAGGTATTGTGGGGAGGACCAACGGAGAAAGTTAGAATTGGGAGCGTTGAGATCAGTTGAGGGAGTCGTATCCGACTCTATTTCCTTTGGGTAATTTTCGAGGGCGAAAATTCTTTTAAGTGGGGGAGAGTTGTAACACCCCAAATTTAATTGGAATATTTTAATTAATTTATTTAATTGAGAATATTTGTATTTTGGTGGTTTTCGGTGGTTTTGTGCATTATTGGAAATTATGTATTTTTGGATTATTTATTTAATTAATAGTATACAATTTGGAAATATTGGTATTATTATTAGTTAAAATAAATATAAGTGAAATAAGGGAAATTTGGGCATTAAGAGGAGTTAGTAATGGTGTTATGGGAAAAACCCAATTGTGTGGTCCAAGACTAGGTTTGACAAAAAGGAATTCTGAAGGGAATTAAGATTCATTTTGTTAACCGTGAAAAGTATTTAGGCCAGAGCTCTGAGGAGAAGATTGGAGGTAGAAGCTTCGAGAGGTTCCCTGAAAGATTGAGAAGGCTTCGATCGACAACTAAGGTATGGGGAGTATAGCTTTTCATGATTCTCCATGTGTAACTTTCGATGTAATTATGGTTAACTTAAGGGTTTATTCCATGGGTAACATTCGATGTGATTATGGTTGATTTAAGGGTTTAAGGGTTTTATGGAGAATTATGAGAAAAAAGGATTTTTGGCCTTCGTGGCCTAAATCTAGTTTTAAAACTCTAATGTTTGGTGTAGTGGTAAGTATTCCTGACTGTTAGAGCATAGATATGAGAAATAGCGATCTTTGGCCTTCGTGGCCTAAACCGATCATAGGTAAATCTAACCGTGGTTCAATTGGGAGAAACAAAAACCTAGGCCTTCGTGGCCAAAAAGCTGATTGAACTTTGCTTAACCCTTAGAAGTATTGGATAATGAGTAACTCTAATGCCTTAGGGTGTAATTGAAGGAAAAATTGTGATTTAGGGTGTGAATATGTTTCGGGATTGGCCTAAGAAACCGTAGGTTTTGTGCCTTTATCGCCTTAGGACCTTAGGGATGATTTAGGGATGTTTTGGGGGCATTGGGTAAGTGGATCGTAGAGTTTTTGAGTGATTTTGAGTTTTGGTATGTAGCAGAATTTGCTGTCACCGCACAGTTCACCTAGCGAAGAAAGCTTCGCCTAGCGAACCATGTTGTTCCCAGACTCTCCTAGCGAAGAATCCTTCGCCTAACGAAGAAACTCGCCCCAGACTCGCCTAGCGAACATGCCAGCAAACGTAGCAGAGTTTTGGGAATGTTGATCGTGTGCAACGATGCCTTGATGTTTGATTCTGTGATTTCTGCGATGAGTTAACATGAGTATGACCGTGAGGTTTATGTGATTAATAGGCGATAGTATGAGGATTACCGCGAGTATAATTATGAATTAATATGTGATAATATGTGATAATATGATGAATTGATATGAGTATGACTGTGAGCGCTATGTGATTTGTACATGATTATATGATGATTTTCTATGATGTATGATGATGATTATGATGATGAATTATGATGATGTGATGTATGATGATTATTATGATGAGATATGATGACATGATGTATGAAGAGGATTATTATGATGAGTTATGATGACATGACGTATGATGATGATTATGATGATGAGCTATGACGTTTGATGATGATGAATATGATGAATGATGATGCACCTATGATGTTATTATGAGGATGATTTGTGACGTGTGCATCATGCATTCATGTGCATCCGGACTTCGGTTCAGGACCTCGATTACTTTGGCTTCAATCCTATCGTATGGATGTGAAGTGTTTTGATGTGCTCCGGTTCTATAGTAGAATCGATCCTATTAATGGGGATCTATGGAGGGTTGATGGCCCAGTGTCCATCGCCCTGTGATGATTGGTACCACATGCATTAAGTCTATGTTGCATTTACATTTATGAGCTTTTTTGTATGAATTATGATGTTGTGGCCTTCGAGGCCTATTGAAGGATATGAATGTGTTGAATATGAAATGACGCCGTTTATATGTTGATTTTTATACATTGATTATTATGAATTGTTTTACTCACCCTGTCTGTTTGAATGTTACCTCCACGTGGGTAACGTGCAGATACCAGGTTTAGCCGTGGATGCCGTTGAGGACTTTTGAAGTTTTAAGTTGTTGGTCTTTGGTCAATTTAGAGGGTCTTGCTCTGATAGTGTAACATCGGGTTAGGGGTCTTTGATTTGAGTTATGTTTATTGAGTTTATTTTGATTATCTTCCCGTATGAGGCTATCTTGATTATGCCTTTTGAGTTCCGCTGTTTTGTGTAGTTTGATGTATTTTGGGCAAAAACCCGTTGTACACGGAGCATTGACTTATTTTGAGTAACATGAGAAATGTACGCCCTTTGAGGTGATTTTTATTAAGTTAAATATTTTACTCTGATGACTTTGAATAAATGTGTCATTTAATTGTGAGGTGGAAAAGGGTGTTACATGGACAAACCAAAAAGTGCTATTATGCAGCTACATATTCCATACATCGGTACATTGATAAGCAAAAAAAAAAAAGTTGATACAAAAAAAACCCCAAACACATCAACACCTCTTTATTGTTAGATAGAGTATGGGGAAAAACACATCATCTTGAAAACCAATATATCCCCATTACAAATTTTTTTCTTTCTCCCATAATCATACCATTCTTGAGCAAAAAACCTCCCATAACGATTTGGTCTAGTATCCTGTTTGGCCGTGTGAATTTCTCATTTGAATGTCTCATCACTTTCAACATCAACTACTTTGATAGCATTCTGGTTAAATCGAAGGCATTTCTTAGCCATACATCTAGAAAAATGCTGTAAAAATATAACATAACAAAAATAACATATGATCAACAAAATATAGAGTCTAAAAGAATACACAATGTATGCTTAAAAGCTTACCAATATATTTCTGACTTTTTGTTTTGCATCTAATACAATACTTTCCCAAACATAGACTTTGTTTCTTTTTACCATTTCTTCATATACTCTATTTGAGACAATTGTTTTCAAATTAGATTGTTTTCTCCCTTCTGACCGAATTACATTACCTCCCAATGGTTTCTTAATAGAATTATTTTTAATAACCATCTTCTCCTTATTTTTATCTACAACCATCTTCTCCTTATTTTTAGCTACAACCATCTTATTCTTACCTTTAGCTACCTTCTGTGCGAGTTATAATAAACAAAGAATAATTAGGCTTTTTAAAATTAATAAATAGAGAACTAAAAAAATTAAGACTTTGGAAAAGTTACTATACTAACTCATTTTTTTGCCTTCCTAGCCAAATGAAATTCATCCTGAGATATTTCCATAATTTCATCTTTTTCTTTAACAACAAGAGTGTTAGTTGGAGCCTCAGTTACTTTGATATGTATGCTATCATCAACTTTGTTCTTCGATTTACACTTTTTTTTTCGTTTGTTCGCAACTTTGTTAAAGGATGAACTTCCACTGATCTCCATCACCAATTCCTTGATTACCTCCGTTGCAGATTCATGACTTATAAAAATTAATAAACACTGTTATTTATATGTATCATAACTAATAATCCGAATACAATATTTTTTAGGTAAACAAAGACTCATAACTAATAATCCGAATACAATATTTCTTAGGTAAACAAATTGTCTGTGTTTTTGTAACAAACCCTAATTGTGAATATTTCTTTTTTAAAACACATAACAAAATCTATACCTAATAGTCAATAAAACTGGGTGTTTTTAAAATAAATATGTTAAGATTCAAAGATAAAATTCAATAACTTTATCGAACAACAAGTCAATTATTGCCTCCATTAATAAACCTGGAAACGTGAACTAATTTCTGATTTTTGAACGAAGTTATAAAAATAGGAGATTTACCACATCGTTTCTGTCCCGTTGTCGTTCTGGCTTCTAGAAATTGCCTGCTCGGTTGTCTCCATTGTTATATGTATACTTTCTTTCTCAAAATAGACCTATTTTTTAATGTGGACTTAACTCAAAAAGGATAATTTCTCTCTAATAATTTAAATATTTTTTTATAATTATTATAATTTATTTAATCACTTTATATTCCTCATTTATTATAATTGATTTCATATTTGATTTAGTAAAAAATCATATAATTGAAATATATTATAATTTATGACATTTGAATTTTTTAGCATAAAATTAATTTTTTCATTAATTTATATTTTTTAAAGTTTTACTATTTTGTAATGTATATGTATTATTTTTGTTAGATCTATAAATTTATTATGTTAGATACACTTTTTGTTGGAAATTTTGATATCCAACTTTGCGACCGATTAATTTAAGAGGAATCAATTTCACTATTAACTAACAGAGATTCCGTATAAATTGACACACACAAAGATTAATTGTACCTAGTAAAATTCGCATTTGAGATCTTAAGAAAAACACACTCTTAAGACTCAAACCTCCATCAAACTAAACCAACCCTTAAAAATTTAAATACACTATTATGGTACGTTTGTTTCCGGTGATTTATGTGCGAGAGAAATACATCCGAGAGAGTAAAGTGAGAAATACATTATTTCTGATGCTTGGATGATCAGAGAAATAGAAAAGAGAGATAGAATATGGTGGGTCCCATATGTTTTTGCTTTTCTTTTCATATATGAGAAGAAATGCAACTGTAGCAATCAATTTGTCATATTTTCCATGTATACCTTTATCTTATTATAATGCTGATAATTAATTATAATTGATGTAATATTTTTTCTATTAACGTATAATGATAATCAACAATAAAAATTAAATTATAAAATTAAACTAATTTATAAAATCAATTTGATTGAAGTGTATTAATGATTTACACAATGTATAATTAAAATTTAATAATAATAATTTTATAAAATAACACACTTCTTTCTCTATTTTTTCTCTTTTTTTTTTTATAACAAACAATACCATAATTCTCTCTTTTGCATACTCTTTCTTGTATCTTTCTCTCTTTACGATTTCTCTTCTCAACCAATCAAAACTTTAAAGATTTAGAGACCGAGAAATTTTCGAAACATAGCGTGTGAATACATACAGAACCCGTGCTATTGCACGGGTATCCCGCTAGAACAAGAATAAAAGGTTATCCAGAATAATAAATAAAAAATTATTTGAATTTAAATATATCTCTCTCTCTCTCTCTCTCTCTCTATATATATATATATATATATATATATATATATATATATATATATATATATATATATATATATATATATATATATATATATATATATATATATATATATATATATATATATATATATATATATATATATAATTTTCTTAAATAAATAATTGAAAATACTAAATAAATAATTTGAGAATAGCCGATTCAATACTATATAAAAAAATAATTTGAATCTAAATTAGTTATTAAAAATAAAAAGTTCAGTAAAAAATAAAAAATTTATTCTAATACGCTAAAACTAATTAAAAAATTACATAATTTATCTTTTAGAGTAAAATGATATAGATTTGTTCGAGTCTTTGGTCCTCCTTAAATACTAGTAAAAGAAATGAAATACACCTTTTCAAATTTATCAAATTTGATAGGATACATCAAAATATTATTAAATTTATTTTAAACATTTTATTATTTTAAAATATTTAAATTTAATTATTACAGTTTTAATCTCCTATTTCATATGATTCACAAAATTAATTTTTAAATTTAAACAATTTTATTTTTCTATTTTAAATTTAAACAATTTTAATTTTTTCTCGTATTTTTACACTTAAAATTAACGATTTATTTAAAATGATAAATTAATTTCGAAACATAATAAATCATTATATTTAAATATATTGTTGAACTTTATTCACAAAAATAATAAAAATTTCATAATTTTTTATGAAAAATGTGAAAAAAAAACGAAAACTATTTTGAATTTAAAATAAAGATTAAAATTATTTGATTCTAAAATAAAAAAATTAATTAATTTGTAAATCAGCCAAAATTAAAAGACCAAAAAAGTAATTTAATCAAATATCTATTAAAATTTATAAAACAAATCAATATGAATTTTTATACTTTAAATAACACTCTTATTTTTATTTTAACTATATTTAAAGTAGGAGTGTTATTTAAAATATGAAAATTATTTGTCTAACTTACGTAGAAGTCAGAAAACAAGGAATCTTTCATTTTTGTTAATTATTACAGCTGTCCATAAATCATGATAAGAAAAATTACAGATGTCTCTATATGCACTGTCTTTTATCGAGTAGAAGTAGCAAACGGCTGGCAAGTGAACAATTGGCATCATAAGAATTTCCACGGTTCGAATGGAAATGGAATATCCTACTGTGTTTAACAAATCCTGGAAAACATACCTATCATAGTTCTTAAATATCTTATAATAGACAAGTTTTGGGTAATTAGATTATTATATTACACACCTTATCATAGACCAAAACTAGTTAATTATAAAATTAGTTAATTTTATTGAAATACTGTAAGTTTAGTTTACACTTATTTATCTCAAATAGTTTATATCACTTGAGCTATCTCACATACTCTTTGATCTTATATTAATTTTGCAATATTATTGATCTTAAAATATACTTGCATTAACCAATAAACTCGACGAATAATTTATGATTCAAACCTTTTGAATTTTTAGTTGACAATTTTTCTATTTGAATTATTAGATACTGATGAATTAATTAGATATTAGTGAATGATGTTTGAATTTGTAGAAATACAACTACAACTTAGTATAACTAAACTAATATACAAAGTATTACTTGTATTAAAATTGAGTAACATATTTTGTATATCTTCTTATTAAATATTATTTAGAGAAATGTCTCTTATTTGGATGAGAGATTTTTATAGTTTTTTTTATTGAATCTCGTCATATATTTTCGGAGGGATTCGGAAGGTCCTTGTCAGACATTGAACAAATTAGTGGTAGTCACTTTTTTATGTTTGCTGGCGGAGAAATGTTGTAGCATTTTTTTAGTCAAGTCTCGGTAGCTGGTAAATGATCGTCTAGGCAGACTCATGTATCAACGTAGCGCCACATCCTTGAATGTTCCGGCCATGAGTTTGCATTTCAAGGAGTCGGAAGCTCCGACTATTGACATCTGATTGTTGATTGATATTATGTGTTTTCGAGGATCACTTTTTTCATTGAAGGATGACAAAGTTGGTGGTTTGAAATTCTCTGAGACGTGATCACCCTAAATCAGTTCTGATAGAGGTTGAGGGTCAAGGAGTTCGTCCTCCTCTTCCCTCTCCTTAATACTTTGTGATTGCTGCAATGTATGAACACTTTCTTGTAGAGACTCATTTTGTTGGCGTAAGTTCTCCACAATTGCTAGGAGTTGTACCATGTCTGGAGAAGTTCGAGGTTCACTCTTGCTAGGAGATGATCCAGACATTACTTTTCAGTGATAAGAAGATGGTTTTTTTATGAGGTCTGAGAAGTTTTATCGAGACCCCACGGTGGACCCCAAATATTTTTGCTAAACACTATTTGGAGAAATCTCCCTGAAGTTAGCCAGGAGATATCACAGTCGTCCTATTTAGTTATGAGGTATTAGTTGTTGTCTGATATCATAGGGAAAGGTCTTCTTTTATACTCATTTACCCATTAATGGTCCTTAAAGGGATGCTTCTTCATATCCCTCATTAAGGTAGCTTTGATTAACGTCTGTCACCCTCTATAATTATCAAATAACGTCTTTTCCCTCAATTCCTGTAACTCCCATGGAGATATTTCATAACTGTCCATTGTGACTGTTCATATAGTTCCCTAGCACCGTACACGAGGTCAGGTCCGACTTGTTCTTCTGTCAGAGTTATTATGAGACCGTTTCCGACGTGTTGCTTTATATTTAAGTGAACCCTAATCGGGTTCCGACTTGTGCAAGGTTATGGTTATACAATGCCTCAAATGCTTGCATCTAAAAGATCAATGGTTTTGAGGAAATTGACTCATTTTCTCTGAGGATAATCTCTCTATTTATAATGAATGGTCCAGTCTGCATGTCCGACACATGACTTTATTCAGACAAAAACTACATTAGTTGTCTCAAATGCTTCTAAAGAAAGTCTCTAAGACATTCATTATTGCACTTCAACTATGTTGATTTATCCAGTCACCAATTCTTGGTCTTTTGAGCATGTCTTCCTTTCGCTCCTGTATCAAACTACTTTTTTTGTTCTTTTTCGAGTCATCTCTATGTCTCACTCGAAGATGTCATTTGAATCTTTAAATTTCAAGTATAATAGAGGTCTCCCCAAATTTGTTAACTAAGAAAAATAAGTACACCATTAACATTTTTACTGGTGTTTCAAAGATTTTGGAGTTTCTTAAACTTCTTGAAAAGTAATTGTTCTATTTTGCACACAATCTTCCTCAATTACCCATTCATAAAAGTTCGACATACAACTTACTAATTTAAACTTTTTCACTAATCATAGCAGAAAATGTTACTTCATTTTCTTTTCTTATGCAACATTTTAAATATAGTGTATTAATTTTTGAAGAATGAAACATGGAGGTTGAAAGCGGAATGAGTTAGGTTTAATAAAAAGTTGAATGATGCGTTTGTTCTGTCTTATAGCAAACCCCTAAATAATTTCACCTGGGTTGTTTTAGGACATTGTGATAATATGTATAATATATCATTTCAGTCATTTTTGTCAACCGTGGTGAAAGGTGTTTCTAAAAAGTTAAAATGTAACACGTTTTAGTTTATTTCCTTCATAACACAAGTGACATGGCGAAAGAATAGAAGAAAGTGATAACAGAGACCGACCAAACTCTATCATTTCAAGTTCGAATCAAGGAGTGGAAAGACGAAACTTCCAGAAGTGTACACGAAAAATTATTTCTTTGTCTCTTCCTCTTCTCCACATTCACAATACATTATCTATTTCATCACCATTCATGTTAAGTTTTAGGTTTTTGCTATTTAATGAGATAGTTATAAGTTTTGTTGTTGTTTAATGTTATATGTTGTTGTGATTGAGTGATATTGAGATTTTTTTTAGTTGTTAAGATTTTTATATATTGTTGTTGTAGTTGTTTCATTCTTATTGTATTGTTCTATTGAGATTGTTATGATGTTGTTGTATTGTGTTATATATTATTGTTGTAGTTATTGAAAATTTATTAATAATTTGTTGTATTGAGAATGTTGTTGTTGTGTTGTTGTATTGTTAAATGACTTTACAAGCTTTTGATATAAAATTTAAAATGTATTATGTATCGTAGTTGAATGAAAATTGATAGATTATGTCTGGTGTATGAGAAAAGAGTTCTTGAATTCCTTGAATACGCATAACAAAATCTTCCTAACAATAATCAAATCTTTTTTGTCCTTGTGTTATATGCGAGAATATTAAAAAGTTTTCAAAGAAATAAATATTCCATCACCTATATTGTGATTGAATTTGTCAAAATTATACAATATAGACGTGGCATATCGAAGTAGAAAAAAAAAACTACGACGTCACAAAGACATGAAGTTGATGTAACTATGGATGATCGACTAGAAGATATGATCCATAATATTGGAGAATCTTCTTTTAGTAAAACTCATATTTATTATACTTTATATAGTGACAAGGATGCGCCGTTATATGAGAGGTGCACAAATTTTACACGATTGTCTATAATGTTAAAATTGTTTAATCTGAAGGCAAAAAGTGGGTGGACGAATAAAAGTTTTACATAATTGCTTAAGTTGCTGAAAGAAATTCTATCAGAAGATAACAATTTGTAGGAGCGTAGTTATGAGACGAAGAAAATATTGTGTCCAATGGGTTAAAAGTATATCAAAATGCATGCATGTCTTAATGATTACATATTATACAAGAAAGATCATGAAAATTTGAATCAATGCCTGAAATATGGTGAATCGTGCTACAAGGTGAAAAACAACAATGGTGATGACGATGATAGCAAGAAGCGTCCTCCTGAAAAAGTATTACGGTACCTGCCAATAATTCCAATGTTCAAGAGACTTTTTTGCTAATGTGGATGACGCAAACAATATTAGATGACATGCATATGAAGGAAAATATGATGGACAAAATTCGCCATGTAGTTGATTCTTTGCAATGGAGGAAAATTGATTGTTGTTTCCGAATTTTGGCCATGAGCCAAGAAACCTTAGGCTTGAACTTGACACAAATGGAATGAACCCCTTTGGTAATATGAGTACTAACCATACTTCGTGGTTTGTTCTTCTCATGATTTACAACCTATCTCCTTGGTTATTCATGAAGCGCAAATATGTGATGTTATCTATGATGATTTCGGGGCCAAAACAACCTGGAAACGACATCAATGTTTATCTTAGCCCATTAATTTATGATTTAAGAGTTTTGTGGGAGGAGGGAGTTTATGTTGATGATGCTTCTTTAGGTGAAAAGTTTAAGATGCGTGCAATGTTATTTTGCACAATCAACGAATTTCCTGCATATGGTAATTTTGCTAGATACAACGTCAATGGACATAAAGCGTACCATATATGTAATTCTAATATGTGTTTCCACAAACTTTATTTTGGAAAAAATACCGTTTACCTTGGGCATCAGAAATTTCTAAAACCCAATCATCCATATCGTAGATTACAAAAGGCTTTTAACAGAGAGCATGAGTTTGATATCGCTCCTAAGACTTTAACTAGAAATTAAGTTTATAAACAACAAGAACATGTTAATATTGTCTTTGGAAAGAATAAAAAAGGCCATGTTGATAAGATTTTTTGGAAAAAGAGGTCGATGTTCTTTGATGTTCCATATTGGTATACCTTCAATGTAAGACATTATCTTGATGTGATACATGTAGAGAAAAATATGTGTAATAGTTTGATTTGAACACTTATAAACATTCAATAAAATACTAAATATAGTAAGAATTCCCGTCTAGATATGGTGGAGATAGGTATACGATAACAATTGGCTCCATAAGAATTAAGAAAAAGAACTTATTTGCCTCCGACATGTCACACTCTATCTAAAAAGGAAAATAACAATATTTGTGAGTGTTTTCATGTTATCAAAGTTCCCTAAGGGTACTCATCAAACATAAAAAAACTTGTATTAACAAAATATCACAAGTTAATTGGCTTAAAGTCTCATGATTGTCATGTCTTGATGCAACAACTTTTACCAGTGGCTATGTGTGACGTCTTACCAAAAAACGTAAGGGTAACTACAACCAAATTGTACTTATTTTTTAATGCTATATGTAATATATTACTTGGTTTAAAAAAATTAGATGAATTGGAAGATGAGAGTGAAATAAACTTGTGTCAATTGGAGATGTATTGCTCATCTAGTTAGAGAAATCAGATTTCGTAGTCAAATTTATTTAGCATGGATGTATCCAATAGAGCGGTACATGAATATCTTTAAAGGATATACGAAGAATCATCACCGATCAGATGCTTCGATTGTTAAAAGGTACATCACTGAAGAAGTTGTTGAGTTTTGTTCAAAATATTTGTCAGAATTTGATTCTATTAGAATCTCAAAGTCTCGTATGGATGACAAATATGAAGGTAGAGGTACTTAAGGTTTAAATATTAATTCAATGAATCGGGATATAGTTTTTCAAATGCATTTGTTATATTGAATAATATTTATGAATTTCAACCTTACATATCTACTCATAAAAGACATACCAAAGAAAAATATCCTCGAATGAGTGATAAGTGGTTGTTGAAAGAGCATAACAAGAAGTAACTTGGATTACATACAACATTATTAAGTTCTCCTTTTATACAAAACCAAAATATTATTGTAATATAATGCAAAATAGTTGGGATATGGTTGAGGGCGAATTAATGTACTTTTCTAGTTCGAAAGATAAGAATTCTATAATGGCATCTAGAGCATACTTTGGGGTTATTGAGAAGGTTTGAGAGATTAGTTATGTTTTATTCAAACTTTATTAATTTAAACACAAGTGGGTTGACAATAATATTGATGTAAAAACTAATGACTTAGGATTGACATGGGTTGACCTTGCCAAGGCAACTTATATTACTGAACCATTCATCATGGCACTCCAAGGAAAACAAGTGTTTTATGTCACTAATCCTTATAAATAAATATTCTAAATTGTTTTTCAAGGAAAACACATTCCTCATAGTGATGAAAATTAAGATATAAATTTTGATATTAATGTGACTCCTTCTTACGCAACACATGTGCCTACTTCGTATGAAGAAGTTGATACAAATGATGTGCATGCCATTCATTATGATCACGAAGAAGACATATGGTAGAATAAACAAGTTAATATTTATATTGTTTATTAATAACTTATTGTATGTTATAATTTTTAAGTGTTATATACTAACAAGTATTATCATTTGAAATTATAGCGTTTAGAGACAAGATACCAAAAGACGTCATCGGTCACGTTGTGGATCTTATTTGAAAAATGTATTGCACAATGAATATATGGCATAATATTTGTGTATATTAATTTGATGTAATTATGTGTAAATTATATGTTGTTTTGATGACATTTTGATTTTGATGTAATACACTTTTTGGTTCTTAATAGTTGCTAATTTGTTTTTGATTCACAAACATATTGCCTTGATGTTTTTGGTTTGTTTCCGGTTCACAAAAATATAGGTTAAAAAATGGAAATTCTGTAAAACATTTATTTTAAGAAACAAGATATTTCACCACGGTTGGTTCTAGCAATTGTAATGATATGTAACGCGTTATCCAGTTTAATAAAACTAAAAAATGATGTTGCTGGGTATCGAGCTAATGACCTTTAAACTTTTCACTACATTTGTTTATTTCAAATGTAATGATATATAGAACACTCTTTGTTAGAAGTTGTAATTCATTATTTTGTAGAAAGTTGTGTTCGACCTAGCCGAAGTAGGAGCTAGTTGTATTCGGCAGAGTCGAATACATCATATAGCTATTGTGTTGAAGTTGAAATGTAATTTTGAATGTTTTTGGGCTTAGGCCTTGTCTCCTATAAATAGGCATGATGTAATAATTCAAAATACAAATTTACAGTTAATAAAATTTTCCTTTTCACAATACAATTTTCTCTATTTTTGATTTCTTCTTCTTATTCATTCATTCATCCTGAAACACTAATCATTTCAACAGATTGGAATCAATGAGCCCGGTTGCAATTCAAAAAGAATTTGAAATGGCAAACAAAAATACAACATCAATGCAATTCCCAACTAATCTACCGGTTTTCAAAGGTGAGAACCACGAGAGGTGGGTTGCGTAAATGAATGTCATATTCAGGTTTCAAGATATGGATAAAATCATGAATGATGGAGTACCAACATTGGAAGCGGATACAAATGATGTTCGGAAGGCTGCTCACAAGGAACAAAGGAAGAAAGATGGAAAAGGTATGTTCTTGATTCATTAATGTATGGTTCCAAACGTCTTTGGGAAGATCATTGAAGAAGAATCTGCTAAGAAAGTGTGGGTAAAGTTAAAGAAATTGTACGGTGGAGATGAAAAATTGAAGATGGTAAAATTGCATACATTGAGAAACAATTCAAGATGACTCAAATGAAGGAAGGTAAATAAGTATCATAATTCTTCTCCCGTGTGGTGTTGATGACGAACCAGATGAAGGCATGTGGTGAATTAACCACTAATTTGCATAAGATTAAGAAAGTGTTGAGATCTCTAATTGCAAAATTTGATTACCTTGTCGTTTCCATTGAAGAGACCAAAAACCTAGATGAGATGAAGGTGTAAAAACTTCAAACTTCATTGGAGGCTCATGAGAAGATACTTAAATAGAGGAACTCAGAGAGGGAGAAATTGGACGAATAGGAAATGCAAGCAAGACTCACCGATAAATTTGGGAAAGAAAATGAAAAGCAGATATAGAGTCTTGCCAATGATGAGAAGTTAAGCAAGAATTCAAAGAATCAATCTGATTCAATAAAGAAAGTCATGGGCAACAAGTATTCAGGGAAGAAAGTTGACATGAAGGAAGTGCAGTGTTATAACTATCAAGTATTTGGGAATTATGATCGAGATTTTCAAAGAAAGAAGGAATCAATAACAAAAGATGATGACGAAGTGCAATATGCACATGCTGGAGAAAGAGACTCTGATGACATGCTGCTCATGGAAGATACTCCGTCGAAAAATGAACAAACCAACATGTGGTATCTGGATTCATGATGCAGTAACCACAAGACTGGTAATAAATCTGGTTTACCAAGTTAGATGAATCAGTTAAGAAAGTGATCAATTTTTCAGATGACAGACACATCACATTAGGTGGAAAAGGAAACATATTTGTGGTTAGAAATGATGGTCGAAAAGCCAACATCACTAATATGTTGTATGTACCTTCGACGACAAGTAATTTGATAAGCATAAGTTAATTACTTGTAAAAGGGTACAACATGAAGCTGAAAACTATCAGATGAAGGTTCATGATGGTGAAGGAAGGTTGATTATGAAAGCACCATTGGCAAATAATAATACCTTCAAAGTAGAGATTAACACAGTTGATCACAAGTGTCTTGCTTCGAATGTTGTCGAAGATAAGAACTGGCTATGGCATCACATGTATGGACACTTAAAATTCAAAGGTCTAGGTATGCTCAACCAGAAGAAGATGGTGTATGGCTTACCTCAAGTTAAAGAACCAAGTCAATTATGTGAGGATTTCTGCAAAGCAAAGAATGCTAGGAAGGCATTAAAACATGTCTTGTCCCTAAATTCGAAAGAAAAGCTAAAGCTTGTTCACTATGATGTGTGTTGACCTTTTAAAGTAAGGTCAAATGAAGGTAATTGTTATTTTCTAACTTTCATAGATGAATTCACTAGATATATGTGGATTTACGTTACTGAAAGGAAGAATGAGATATTCATACAGTTCAAGAAGTTTAAATTGCATGTCGAGAAACAAAGTGGATGCAAGTTAAAGAAACTGAGAATCGATGGTGGTGCTGAATACACCTCTAGATAATTTTCAAAATTTTGGATTGATGATGGTATAGAGCACGAAGTAATTGCACCCTATACACCTCAACATAATGGTATAGTTGAGAGGAACACTACTACAAAAAGATATACAACAACACCCATATTACCACATTCAAAGGATCTAATATGGTAGAATTTATTCAATTAGGCGCTTTCTTTTTATTTTCATTTTTAAGTCACTTTTCACAACGCTTAGAAGTTTCAACCGTGGTAAAAAGTGGCACATGGTCATGAATTCGAATCTTGTTGTCGTTGTTGTTGTTCTACTGCTGTATTTTTTTATATTTTATTAAAAGACATACAAAAACAGTTGTTTACTACAGTTGTTATTGTATGTAGCGCATGGTCATGAGTTCGAATCTTGCTGTTTTTGTTTTTCTACTGTTGCATTTTTTATATTTTATTAAAAGACATACAACAGTGGTTGCTTAATACAACCATTGTTGTATGTAGCATGTTTAGAAGTCACTCAGAATCATGGGGAAATATAAGCATGTTTATTGAGTTTTTTCACCATCCTTAAACAAATCTTTGTCGCTCATTTATTGAGTATCAACGCTCAAGAACCTACTATTAGTGATCCACGTGAAACCTAAAACTTAGACAAACTTCCAACTTAGATGAACTTCACCTTCTACCTTCAAACGTCATCTTTCATTTACGACACTCTATTTCTCCATTAAACCAAGCTCGAAAATATAATTTCTTTCATAAACAATACTCGAAAACATCATTTCTTTCATTAATAAATTTCAGAACTTCATCATCTTTTCTCCAACTTGAATGAGACAAAGGAAGTATGAATTCAAGTTAGCAATGTTAGTTGTTGTTGTTCTTGTTGTTATTTTTTTGGTTATTATTGTCGTTGTTGTTCTTGTTGTTGTTTTATTATTGTTATTGTTGTTGTTGTTCTTGTTCTTCTCGTTGAAGTTATTTTTGTTGTTGTTCTTTTTTTTGTTGTTCTTATTGATGTTCTTGTTTTTCTTGTTGTTGTTGTTGTTGTTGTTGTTGTTGTTGTTCTTATTGTTGTTCTACTGTTGCATTTTTATTTTATTTTATTAAAAGACATACAATAATGGTTGTTTAATACAACTGTGGTTGTATGTAGTACACTATCTAGTTTACTACCACGGGAAATAGACCGTGATTGTAAATAACCCACTTACAACCACACCCTACCTAACAATGGTTGTTTAACCATTAATATAGGTCTTTCACAACCGTTGTTAAATGTGTTTTTCGTAGTAGTGGAGAAATAGAAGTATACTGAACATGACTAGGAGCATGTTGAAAGGTAAAGATATGCCAAAGAGGTTTTAGGGTGAAGCATCTTTGAGTATACATCCTAATCAGATGTCCAGCTAAGAATGTAGTCGAGAATACACCTTAAGTGTCTTATATAGGACATAAGCCAAATGTTAGTCATCTTAGATGTTTTGGATCAATGTGTTTCTGACATGTTCTTGAACAATTGAGGAAGAAGTTAGATGATCGAAGTCAGACTATGATGTTCATAGGTTATCATTTGACTGATGCATATAAATTGTATTCACCAAATAATGATAAACTTGTTATTAGTCAAGATGTTATAGTGGACAAAAGCAAAGGGTGGGATTGGAGTCATTGGTCAGCTCGACAGGAGCAAGATACAGTCACAATTGTGTTTGAAGATGACCAACAAACTGAAGTCCCAACTAATCAAAACGAAGAGCCACCTGAGCAGAATGTTAGGAGATTGACTAGAATAGGAACTAAGTCGATAATACTAGTGATCGGTGGATTTCACTTGTGTTTTTAGACGCTGTTTGTTGTTAATTTCGCACCGTTTTTATCTGTTTTCGAAGCTTTAGTTGTTGTTATCTGAGTTACTCGTAGTTGTTTTTATTCAAGTCTTATTTTGAAGTTTGTATTACTTTTGTCGCTGGTGCGTTTGATTCGGTTTCTTTTAGTGTGTTTTTGGCAGGAATGGATAGCATGACAGTCGCACCGCTTTCGGAGGCAAAGCAAAGTCGAAAAAGGGAAGTCAGAGCCACAACACGGGTACCCGTGTTGCACAACACGGGTACCCGTGTTGCACAACACGGCCCGTGTCAGGGAGGACACGATTGGCAGACACGGGCAGGAGAAGCAGAGGAAAATGAAGAATAGACGTACAACACGGGTGCCCGTGTCACACAACGCGGCCCGTGTTGCAGCCCCTGTAGAAGAAAACGCGCCCTGAGGAGTCAGCAGCCTGACACGGCCACCCGTGTTGCACAACACGGCCCGTGTCATGGCCACTGAGAGTGAAATTGTTATTTTTCTGATTTTTATGCTGTCAGACCTATTTCGAAGGGCATTTGAGACATTTTGCGATGTAATTTGACTTTAGATATAAGAGCCACATTTTAGAAAGAAGGAGAGACTTTTGAATTGAGATTAGGATTGACAACTGTGGAGAGTTTTTTCTGGAGAACAAAGGATCAATCAAAAGCGGAAGCAATTGATGATCCAAGGGACCCAACTCGAATTGTAATGATCTTCTCCTTTTCATTTTTAATTGCGTTTATGTTTACGAAGAACATGAGTAGCTAAACCCTCAGTTGTTAGGGGGTGGTCCTAAAGTGCGATGTAATGACCTTTGTTTGATTATTCTATGAGAACGATGTTATTCACCTTATATATATATATATATATATATATATATATATATATATATATATATATATATATATATATATATATATATATATATATATATATATATATATATATATATATATATATATATATATATATATATATATATATATATATATATATATATATATATATTATTTTTCAACAATCTTAATGCGTATTCATATTGGAAAGTAGAATTCGATTTATGCTTAGGTTTTGGTCTGGAAAGTCAACCTGACACTTTTGCAAAATAATATCATGGTCGATATTGCTTAGGAATGAGGATATCCCGTATCACGTATTTTATTGTCAGAACTATTGCTTGATGCTTTTCATGGACACTGAGGAATTAGTGTACATGAAACTCATCAAAGGGTTTTTATTAAGGAATTAAGGAAAAGTAAATTGGAGAACTGATGAATTAAGGTTAATAACTATTATCTCAGGATAATCCTACATGGTCTTTACTCGCATCGTGTCCACTCCCCTAACACTGTTCTTAGATTGATTTATAAGTCTTTATTTACTTGTTGTATTACTCTGCTACCAAACAACCCCCTAGACCTTTTGTTCCTTTGAATACTAAAAATCCCGTTAATTACTATGCAGTCCTCGAGATCGATACTTGGGACTTTTCCCTTATTACTACAATCGGTAAAAATAGTACACTTGCTATTTTCCCGATCAAGTTTTTGGCGCCGTTGCCGGGGACTGCCAAATTAACATTGTTTTTAGACAAAAGAAATTTTGTTGCTCTGCGACTAAAATTTTATTATTCGCTGCATTTTTTTCTCTCTGCTTGTATTATCTAACGTTTGTCTAATTGTGTATGCGAGGTCAAACCTCAGCTAAATATTCTTTTGATACAGAACCAGAACGAGCGTTACACGAAAGACGGAGAAAAGCTAAAGTTAAAAGACTGGAAGAAATAGAGGAAATTATATCTGTGCAGAGCGACTCCGAAGAGAGAGAGACAACACCTGAAACTGTTCAAATGGCTGGAAATCCACCTCAGCCTGAAAGACTGCTAGGAGACTATGGAGGGGCCAATGCTCAAACCAACCGGATGACCATTGTGAATCAACCGGTTAATGTTGCGCATTTTCAGCTACACCCGTCCACCATCCGTCAGTTGGAAAGCAAGTCGTTCGCTGGAAGAATCAACGAAGATGCAAATAAACATCTTCAGAGATTCCTTACGACCACCACCTCTTTGAAGATAGAAGGACATTCCGAAGAAGCCAAGAGATTGGTTATGTTCCTGTTCACACTCACTGATGATGCAGAAGAATGGTTTTACTCGCTTCCAGCTGGGAGTATCACAACATGGCAAGAGATGGAAACTGCGTTCTTGAATGAGTATTTCCCTACTTCAGTGTTTATCCGAAAAAGATATGACATTGTCAACTTCAAGCAAAAAGAAGGAGAATCTTTAGGGGATGCATATAAGCGGTTTAAGAGGTGTCTGACAGCATGTCCTACTCATAACATGGACGCCATTGAGCAGATGCAAAACTTTGTGAATGGATTACGACTCAAAACGAAACAGCTCATAGACACTGCTGCCGGTGGCTCAACCAACTTCTCAACGGCCACGGGTATCAAAAGGATCATAGAAGCAATTGCCGCTAACGAGCACCTTGAGTTGTATGATCGCACTGTAAACCAACCGGAAGGTAAGATTGATTTGAAGCTGGCAGACCAGGTTGTTAAGATGGAGGATTAGATTACCGCGGAGGTAGAGAGAAGGTTAAAGAAAATGAATATTGAAACTCAGACAGTGGCACAGGTTGAACCAGTTCAAGCAGCACCTTGTGAAATATGCGGTGGACCCCACTTTACTGTGCATTGTGTAGCAACTCAAGAGCAGGTGGAATAGATTAATATGTTGAGGCAGAACAATCCCTATGCCAACACATATAATCCTGGTTGGAAGAACCACCCCAATTTTTCATGGAAAGATCAGCAAGGAAATGTGCAAAAACCGGTTCAGGACCAACAACCGTATCAACCTCAGCAGTAACAATACCAGCAGCCACCGTACCAAACTCAATATCAACAACAAGCTCCTAGGAAAGCTGATTGGGAAGTAGCCATTGAAAAAATGGCCGCCCAAAGTTCTCAATTTCAAGAAGAGGCAAGGAGAAACTTCAGGAATGATGGAGCATCCATTAAAAATCTTGAAGTACAAATGAGTCAAATTGCTCAACAGCTAGCGAGTTCGCAGGCGCCAGGTACACTTCCAAGTGCTACAGTACCAAATCTGAAGGATCACCACCAAATTAAGGCGGTAGTAACAAGAAGTGGAAAATCCAAGGAAGTAGAAGAAGAGGAAACGGAACTGAATGATCAGATGATTGAAGTTGAGCTGGAGATAAAAGAAAATGAAGTGGTTAAGGAAGAAGTGGTGACACCGGTACCGGTAACAAAAGAAAAAGTGGTAGAACCGAAACCGGTGATCAAGCTACCATACCCCTCAAGAAATAAGAAGAAAGGACAGCAGGAGAAGAATTTCGAGAAATTCCTTGAACTGTTTAAAAAGTTAGAGTTGAACATTCCGTTGTTGGAGGCACTAGAACAAATGCCCACCTATGCCAAATTCATGAAGGACATCATTGCTAAGAAGCGGACTAGTGAGTCTGAACCTGTTATTCTAACGGAAACTTGTAGTGTTATTTTGCAGGGTCTGAAGATTCTGGTGAAGAAGAAAGACAGTGGAGCTGTTACTATCCCATGCACTATTGGCGATAGGTCATTCAACAGAACTTTAATTGATTTGGGAGCAAGTATTAGCCTCATGCCCTTGTCCATCTACAAAAAGTTGGATATTGGTGCGGTTCAAGACACTCGGATGACTCTCCAATTTGCTGATCATTCGGTTAAGCGGCCGTATGGGGTGGTTCAAGATGTTCTGGTTAAGGTAGATAAATTTGTGTTTCCGGTTGACTTTGTGATACTAGAGATGCCGGAAGATGAAGAAATACCGTTAATTTTGGGCCGACCATTCTTGGAAACCGGGAGAGTCATGATAGATATGGAAGGCGACACCCTGACCTTGAAGGTATATGATGAGGAGTTAAAAATTGATGTTAGGAATACAATGAAGCATAAACAGGATTTTGGCACAAGTAACAACATACAAGTGCTAGAATAAGTTGTAGAGAGCGAACATTTGGAGAGTGTGACCCAACTGCCCCTTGAGAGAGTGTTAAGCATGTCAATTTTTAAGGACAATAAAGAAGTGGATGGGAATGACGGGGAAGTAGTTGAAATGTTGGAAACTTGACCATTCCAAAGGGGATCCCGACCACACCGATGGGAAGACTTAAGGCAACCTATAGCGCTGGAAGGTAATGACGAAAAGCCTAAAGGTTCGGAATTGAAACAACTTCCGGAAAATCTCAAATATGTTTTTCTAGACACCGAGGAAAAGTGCCCCGCCATTATTAGCTCTAGTTTGAAAAGTGTCCAAGAGAAACAGCTGATTGGGGTTCTAAAAAAATTTAAGAGTGCTATTGGCTGGAAAATCGAAGACCTCAAGGGTATAAGTCCTACAGTTTGCATGCACAAAATCCTTATGGAGAAGGACCACAAACCAGTTGTGCAGCCCTAGAGAAGACTGAACCCCGTTATGAAGGAAGTCGTAAGAAAGGAAGTCGTGAAATTGTTGGATGCTGGACTTATCTATCCTATATCGGACAGTTCATGGGTGAGCCCTGTTCACGTGGTGCCCAAGAAAGGAGGTACAACTGTGGTGACTAATGACAAGAATGAGTTGATTCCTACGCGTACAGTCACTGGTTGGAGGGTATGCATTGATTATAGGAGACTTAATTTGGCCACTAAAAAAGATCACTTTCCGTTGCCATTCATTAATCAGATGCTAGAAAGATTGGCTGGGCACGATTACTATTGTTTCCTAGATGGATACTCCGGGTACAACAAAATCGCGGTTGCGCCAGAGGATCAAGAGAAAACGGCTTTCACATGCCCGTACGGAGTTTTTGCTTATAGGAGGATGCCATTCGGGTTATGCAACGCTCCAGCGACATTTCAAAGATGCATGACCTCTATTTTTGCGGATATGCTTGAGAAACATTGATCGCGACTTTCTATGTCTAATACAACTTAACTGCAAGTGCACAGTCTATCGCGTAGTAATAAAAGATATCGATCCCACAAGGACTCGTAATCAAACTAGTGTTCTCGGGAGTTACTATGTTTAGCTAGGTAGATAATGTTTAAGGGAATAATTTATATCACTAAAGGGAGTTAAAAAACGTTACTTGAATTATAATTACGTGAATCGATATGCAATAATTATGTTCTTCGGGGATTTGACAAGTTACCGGTATATAAAATATTTTTCAGAATTTATTCAAGAAGAAAATAGTGATTTAAAGACTTTCGTCTCACGATGGTTGTTGATGCTAGTTGCAACTCTAAGGCGGAACGTATGCTGTCGCTATCCCGTTCGGGGTTAAAATCGCTTTTTGGAAATCTCTAAATTCTAATCCGTTTTAAAGTGCTTTCGCTGTTATTAAAACAAATGCCTAGTGTTTACTATCTGGTCTTAGCCGCAGTTGTCGCTTGTTGGTTCGTACCTTAATTAATTTCCCACTGTCGTGGCAAAACTACTTTTAAATAAGTTATCGCTGCCGCGACGAACGTTTATTCAGTAAATAAGTTTAAACACTCAGGCCATAAACAACTTTTGAAAAAGAAAGTTTTCAACCGGTTATTATCAAATCCCGTCTGAATTATTATTACATATCGATTACTCTGGTTTAGCTAGACATGGATTTGGGAAAGGTAAAACATAAATAAAAGCAGAAACTTAGAACATTCATATTACTGGGAATTAAAGTTACAATTAATGAAATAATGAAAAAAAACCTGTAACGTATCCAATTGGCTTTTGGCCAAATCCCAACGATGTCGGCAGGATTATGTCTTCAAATCAATAGAGCGCACAAATGAATATTGTAGAAATAGAATACAGGAATAAGGAAAGGAAACAAAAACAACAAGAATGAAACTAAATTTTTGCTCTGGAAAATAATTTGGGCAGCACTTCGTTATCTGAATGCGGCTCCCTTTCTCAGCTCCCCTCCTTCCCCTTTTATAGAGGTAAAATTCTAACGGTTGTAATTTGAAGAAGGTGGACTTGGAGGCAGAAAAATTAGGGAGTAGTGGTCCATTATTTGGGACTTGGAACTGGTATTTGCATGTTCAATTGAAGTTATGCGTTTTTGCCTGCATGACGGTGTAGCGGTAAAAATTGTGAGTGTAAGTTATTGGTTAACTTAACTCAAAGAACAAGAGTCGCCACCGCACTTTTATTTTATCCAAGTAAAGGAAAGGAAAAAGAGCGAACAAAACCAAAGAGTTCTAAAATAAGAACACGAGACAGAGATCGGGGTAAGAGGGTTGGTTACGCAATGGGAAGGTATTAGCACCCAAAACGTCTATAGTACTCTATAGGAGCCCTTTGAAATATTTACGCTTTTTGGTTTGAAAATGGTTTGTTTAAAAAGAGATTGGGGAGATGAGAAGAGAATTATTTTTTATATTTTTGTGTTTGGAGAGACTTATCGCCTCATGCCTACGTACCCACAAAGTGCAATATGGGATCAAAACCCCGTAGTTCGTGGTACAAATGACAAAAATTTGTTGGTTTTGATTGATTTTAGATGTAAAGACAAGTCGTCATTTCAAGGAGAAAACTGCGACTATCCACCCACGAGTATTAAGACAACATCCGCGTCACATAAAGATGGAGGATTTGCTTGAATTATCAACAAGACTATCACTCAACATCAACGTGGAAAATGTCAAAGTCTTAATAATATGAGGAATAGGAGATTTACATCTCAACTATAGAAATGAATCATGTCTAAACTTTATGAAAAGTTTTAAAATGAAAAAGTGCATAAGGCACAAAAAGAGTTGATGAGTTTTTGTATTTTTTATGTCTTTTGAAATTGGTCAAAGCATGATTAACATTGATTGACTTTTATTAAGAAAAAAACAAAGTTTAAAAATCACTTGACGAAAGTCAAGGTTTTATTGTGAAAGTGGTTTTGAAGTTTGAAACCAAGAAGGTTTTGAAAAAGAGAGAAAGTTTTGAAAATTTAAGAAGGGGAGGAGATGAAGTGACTATCCTAAAAACCAAAATAAGAGCTAGAGGTAAGAAAGATCTAACCGACTTGTAGCACACTCCAAAGCAAGCAAAAAGAATTCCATCCGATTTAAAGCATAAGCCAATGATCGAGCCAAATAAAGGCTAAGATTCACAATACTCCAAGCATAGGGAAGAAAGTCCTAATCCTAAGTCCAAAATGTCCATGAAGTCCAAGGTCTAAGAATGGTCCAAGAGTATAACCACAAAGTTAATAGCACCAAATTTTTTAGATGTTTTATCCTTTATTAGTGTTTTGAACAAAGTATGGTCCAAGTGGACAAAAGAGAAATGACATAAACATAAACAAAGATATGATATGAAATGATAAAATGGAAGCATAAAAGTAAGAAATAAGGAGTAAGAAGAGAATATAAACAAAATTAAACAAGGACAATGTTAGTGAATTAGTAATTAGTGGTTAGAACATATGATCAATGATGATTAATTCTTGCACTTAGACCAAGGTTAATGAAATCTCATTAGAGGATTGATAGAATCAAAGCCTCCTAACAATGATTTTCATAGGTATTGGACTTAAGACAAGCAACTAAACATACTTGGACTTTTAAACGTAAGTTTGAGCCACGAATGATCATTTTCCGATTAAGGGACACTTTAGCGCTATGTTAAGCAATCGTAATCGGGTTTATGTAGAAACCACGAATATCTGAGGCCGGTCAATAAAATGTTAGTGTTAATACATGTTAGAGAGGTGATATGTAAATCACTCTCCTAAAACATGCCACACAAAAAGAAAAGAGGTAGTGATCTCATCATAAACAAGATTTTTTAATCAATTAATCAAAGGTAATCTATCACTATTCCAAAGTAAGGAGAATTATCTCAATGATTATTCGTCCATAGATTTGAAATAATGAAGATTAAACAACCTTGATAATCAACAATCTATGATCCATAGATTTCATCGATCAAAAATAAAAAGAAGAAGAAAGAGAATTAAAATGAAAAGAAACCACAATTTGAATCTTAAATCGATTAAATCATCATCAATATCAATCACCTCTCTTGGTGGATAAAATCGACACCCAAAGTCCATTGATATTGATGAGATTTTATCAAAAATTCAAGATCCAAAACAACCAACAATTAATCCAAAACCAAAATATTTTCAAATAAATTTTTAAGAGTTTTTTTTTTTTCAAAAGTATTATTTAGGAAAAAAAAAACAAATTAATAGCAAAAAACAAAAAAAAGAAAGGCCTACACGGCCAACATTTTTTAAACAAAGAAAAAGAAAATAAAAAAAAATGAAAAAAGAAAAATATAATTGAAAACAAATGAAAAGTGAAAAGGAAAAAAGAAAATCAGAAAACATCATCTTCTTCTTCTTCACACGCGGCACTATTCACCATAGCTATGATTCCAACCTTGCTCAAATCAGAACGGCGGGAAGCGAAAAATACGCGGTTGCAATCGAAATCAAGAGCTCTTCACAATGGTACCAACAATTCAAAGAAACACAACAAAAAGTAACGGATCGAAACTGACGGTGAAGCTCAATCTACCTTCAAACTCAGGTAAATGATGAAATCGAAACTCTCTTCTTCTTTCTTCTTCTTCTGGACTGTGAAATTCTGATTGTTGTGTTGAAGAAGTTGAAGTATGGTGAGTTTTTATGTGGAAAGGTTGTGAATGAAAAGAGAGTTGAATCTGATGAAATTTGAAGAACGGTTGAGGGTGATTTTTGAAAGTGAAATTTGAAAGAAAATTGAGGAGTTATGATGAAAATTCTGCAGGGATTAATTGGCTTGAAAAGCTTGAAGAATAGAGTGAGGTAGGTGTTCTATTTATAGATGAGAATGAGTGAAAATGATTTGCCATTTGTGAGATTTTTTTTGCGTTTTGGTTATTTGATGTGGGTTGTGCGTGAACTGTTACTGAAACTTTTTCATGTCGTTTTTGATTTTTCCCTTGTAGCTCACGTGTTATTCTCTTTTTCTGATTTCAGCTCAAATTTAAATATGTGACGTGGATTTTTGCTCATGGCTTCACTTGGTGAAAGCTTTAAAGGCTTGTGGGGTCAGCTTGGAGGTAATCTCACAGCTTGAATTATATTCACATGGCTTGGGATTATGGCTCAGATACGTGAAAATAGTCTGGATAAAAATAAAGCTCTGCTAGCACAGAATTCTATTTTCTGCCGCTTCTTGATGTCGCCATTTCCCATTGATAATATTGAAGCTTCCACGCCGCAATTGATGTGCAATCATTAAAACCAAGATGCGGCATTCCTACGTCTTTCACAAACAAGCCGAGCTGAGCCGGGAACAGACTTC
Organism: Lathyrus sativus; assembly: GCA_963859935.3. Classification (NCBI taxonomy): domain Eukaryota; kingdom Viridiplantae; phylum Streptophyta; class Magnoliopsida; order Fabales; family Fabaceae; genus Lathyrus; species Lathyrus sativus. The sequence continues at coordinate 540,539,891 of OZ012739.1, read as the reverse complement.
ATTTGATGCAGGATTATCATAATGCAGAATTTGAATCCTCCCAACCTCCGAAACTCTTGGCGAAGCTATCGACTTTGATAACCGTTAGTATTAAGTTTTGGTGGTTGTGCTGAATTGAATCCATTCGCCTTGACAGATCCGGTGCTGCCCTCAATTGCGTTTACAACACTTGTTGGCTCAGAGTTCTTATCGGCAGAAACAGGTGGTTCTAACAACTCCAGGCGTTTCAAAGATGGAACATCTCCCTCACAATATCTGCGCCATATGCTCCTATATGCTGAAGTTCCACCTCTTGAAGACGCAACATTTCGTCCAAAGCAATATCTACCAGCTTGGAAGATATCTCCGGATCACATGAGAAATTTATGCTAACGTCTCCACGAACAAGACCAGTTCTTGAGGGTTTATTACCGCCAAGGAATACCGAAACACCTACAGAGTATATCTGGCCATGCTTGAAACGGAGAACCTGCATTATTTTTGTTTCCAGAAGCTTGCTCAGGAACCCAACAAAGTGAATCTCTTCTACCATGGTCCCATTCTTCAGCTCCACGGGAAATCATATCTGCACCAAACATTGCTCTTCCACCATAAGTCAAGGTTACATCTGCATTACTGCTACTTGCACTGTTTCCACTACTAGCTCTGTCACTCTGGCAACTGCAATTTACCAAGGAACATGAACTACAGTTATGGTTCAACTGCACCAGCTTCTTCTTCAGTCTTTTTACCTCCTTCACAACCTCAGATGACATTCTCAATCCTGTGGTAGCAGATTTTGTCATATCTTGCGCTGAAGCTTCTTTACCCTTTATCCTATGGAACTCAATTTTAACATCTCCAACTAACGCCCATACCTTGGCCCAAAAAAGGTAGGTAGAAGATTTCCATTCTATGTATCCATAAACAGGCTCCTCTTCTCTATCATCCAACCATTTCATGTTTTCATTCATATCAATGTGTTCTCTCCTTAAAGATGAGTAACTAGCCATTGAAGAAATAAATTTTGTATCTTCAAGATGTGAAGGCATTGATCCATAAACAGAACATGATAACTGTATAACCTTTAAGGCTTGATAAAGCTGGCCATCCTCTTTATAAGCTTCTGCTAGTGCCAAATAAGATTCTCCAAGCAAAAGAACAAGCTTCCACAACTTATGATCCAACTTGGACGTTGGAAGCCATTCTCGAATGTCACAAACTTCAATACAATCGGAATCCCCACAAGCACAGACAGAAACATTAAAAGATGATGGCGGTGTATCATGATTATTATTGAATTGAGCCATCATCTCTGGTTCAGTGCTCTGAAGCTGCCTCATCCATCTCAAAGACTTAATGGCCTGGGAAACATGATGTACAACAGCTAACTTGGATGAGATTGGATCACCAACCGTCTGAACAACAGGTTCGGAAACTGGACTTACTTCACATACCGAAGACCTAACACCAGAAGACAAACATGGTTCAACCCCTCCTTGGTTGCTCAATTTTGTGTTGCCGGCTGGTATAAGCTCCCCAGAAACAGAATTGGGTGCTTCAGAAACCATCTTTGTAGGACCTTCTGATTTTAAGTGCTCACTTATATTCCTGTGTTCACCTGAGTTTCCATCAGCAAGAAGATAAAACATTTCATGGGCGACTAGTTCAGAATTACTATTTTCGCCGTCCAAAGATGATTCATTGGCTTCAGTAACAGATAGTTCACATTCTACAGCTAGAGATTCAGGAGTTAATTTCAACTCCTCGTCATAATTTAAAATCAGCCTCGCAAATTGTTCGTGAGCAATTGCACGTACCGCCAGATGTTCAGAGTCATCAAGGAACTCCAAACATTGTCTAAAGAACCTCACACACCTAGCCCTGTTGTTAGCAGCCATTGAGAGTGAAAGCCTGTGAGAAATTCGATAGAGAAGAATTCCCAAGGAATATACTGCATCACTTCTACCACTACTGATTAGTGACGGCAAGGAGCTTGAAGCATCATCACTACTGTTAGATGAATGGTTTTTCGGAATAACAGAAAGATCAAAAAGTTGTATATCATCTTCACCAGCACCTTTATAAAGCCAATAAGCTCCAGGATCCTGCTTGCAATTGTCCTGAAGAAACCTCAAAACAGACAAACCATTTTGTTGGACAACATACGGATGAAATGCAGGGGTTCCATCCTCCGATATCCCTTTAAGGAGAAAAATGTCATCCGTTTTTAAAAGCTCATATCCCTGAACAACACCATTATGATGATAACATATGGCCAACTCTGGTACACTTGCCATAACATTGTCAAGCCAAGCTTCAAGCCAAGTTAAAGGTGTGACCTGTCGTTTGACATCCCATAAATGCAAACTCATCCCACATTGAACCCTGTATGTAAATGCGTGTACCATCGAGATATTGGCTAGGATCCTTCGGGCTAGGATCCCTTAACATCGGGGACAAGTCTCCAACAGATTTGGTGTTTTCAACTACACTTTCAAAATTAGGATGAAGCCTCAGATCAATTTTCAGAGCAGCATTTATATCATCTGGTGGAGTTTGTTCATTTCCACCCACTCATAGCGCAAGACTAGGATGGTTTCTTAGAAGCTTGACAGTGTCTCTTGCACAAAACAAGAAAAGGTCATGATCCAGCGGACCTTGTGGATTAGATACTGGGACTCCACGTCCATCAACATCCCCTATAATCCAGAACTCTTGCCATACCAGAAGGCCGTAATAATCACAATAATGATAAAACTCTGAATTTTTTTAATAAAGTTGGGCCAAACTTCTCATAGAACACTGCTCGATAAACTGATGATTCTCCTCAAGGCCACTTGACCTCGAATAATCATCTCTTGAGAAAATAGACCACTGATACAGATACTTGCAAATGAAGTAATTCCCTGATAGTTTGACATTAACTGCACATGAATAGCCACACTCGACTCCAAGTCATTCTTTTGCCATGAATCTCCCTACAAAACCTTAAACACACAGTGAAGAAGAAACAAACAAATTAAAAAATATTTTTGGTATTTTGGTTAGAGGTTAGTAAACAGAAACAAACATAAAACAAGTAGAAAACACAAGTGTGCTGGGAGAACCAAAAAGTATGGTCTTGTTTGTGTATGCAAAAATGCAAATGAAATGTGGGATCTTAGGGGTAAAAATTTGGGTATTACAGCTGCCCCTATTTAAGATTCTTCTATAGGGAGATATGAAGATTGACATCTTTGTCTCGACCAGATAGAAGAGACTTAAATATAACAATAAACCCAATTTTTTTTTGGCCCTAAGAGACCACCAAATGATATGATTATGCTAATGATATGGTATGCAAACACAAGACCACCGTGGGGAGAAAATGCCATAGGAGTAAAACAAACACTGGAGAAAAAGAAGGAAAGAGACTCCACAGGAGAAAACAAAAAAACAAGACCCTATTTCGATAAAAGAAAGGAAACGACTCAACGGGGAAAGAGATACCAACTGCCAGTTACTGGGCGAAGATATTCGAAACGAATAGAATAGGTAAAATACTTTCTACTGGTTACTGAGTAAAAAAATAAGTGCAAAAAAACACAAGAGAATTGTTATCTACCAGTTACTGGGTAGAAAACAAAGAAATGTATTACTTATTACCAGTTACTGGGTAAAAAGTAATCCACTCATTGAAATATAATCAACTACCTGTTACTGGGTAGGAAAAGAAGCAACGTTAAGTACTGGTTACTGAGTAGTTTAGCGAGAATAATAAACTTGAATAAAAGGGGTTACCAACTATCGGTTACTGGATAGGGTAAACAACATGTCAACTACCTGACACTGGGTAGGACGGACTCGACTACCTGTTACTGGGTAGGAGAAAAAGATAAAAGGTTAACTACCTGACACTGGGTAGGACAAACATACTCGACTACCTGTCACTGGGTAGGAGAAAGAGATATATCATCAGCTACTTGTTACTGAGCAGCTCCAAACACACAACAAACTTCTCAAATAAAGAGACAACCATTTGTTGGAAAAAGATATTAACAACTCTGTCGGGGATCTTTAAAAGAGATACAAGCAGGTTGAACCATGCAATAGAATTCTTATCGGGAGTTATTCCACAGAAATTCCAATTGACAGAAAAGCTGGTCAGATAAGGATCCATCACTTCACAATAAACTTCTCTGTTGAGGATGAGCCAGAGAAATGTTATTTATTGAGAAGACAAATTTCTAGAGATTACACAAGTTGCTCAAATAAAGAGGCGTCCACATGAAGTTGCATAAGTAATTACCAAGAGAGTGTTATCAAAACACTACTGGGAAAATCAAATCTTCATCTTCTGATGGGGATCAATAACAGATTCCTGCTGAGGAAAATAAATCTTCAAAAATACCTTCTCGTCATCCCGGTTTCACAGCCCAGGGAAAACCAAAGTAACTGCTGCAAGAGACCAAAGTTCAATCCAGGAACAAACTGGAAAGAAACGGTCAAACAAGACTCGACCCAATAAGGAAATAACTCAGCTGGGGAACAATTCCATCCAGATAAAAGCTGGGGAGGAAAGCTAAACAAAACATCTTCCACGAGGCATAAACTCAGTGGGGAATTAAAAATGATAGGTATTTTATGCTTAGGGGTCGACACTCTAATGAAGAGAGGACACACGCATTCTGCGAGATAACAACATCGGGAAAAGGGAAATACCAACAAAAAATGCAGGATGCACAATGCAACAAAGACATGCTATGCTCAACCAAAATGAATGCGCATGCAATGAGTATGAATATGCTGATAAATTAGACAAAAAGGGCAAACAGAGGGTGAACAAAACACCACAACACTACTGAAATACTCAGCTAATCTCTGCAAGTTAGAGATATCATTGGAGATCGTGTTGGGGATCAGCAACAGAAAATCTGCAAGAGATACACAAGAGCCATCAAAGGAAAATAAATCCTACTACAAGGCTTAAATCTCGCTGAATAAATGGAGATATTGCTTGGGGAAAAGACCCCAAAGATCAATCTTCAACCATCAATAATTCAACAAAAGGGAACAACAATATGAACTCCGCTTTGAGAAAAAAAACTGTTGGAGAAAACATAACAACACAAATCTTCCAACCCTACCAGGGGAATAAAAAGTTAACATCATAGCAAAAAGTCAAACTGTGGGGGATTTTAAATCAACACCCAATCACAAGGTGAGAGAAAACCTGACAGGTGACTGCTATGTTAACACTTCTCAACATTGTTCTCTACTTGGGGAATAATCCAAAGCAAATATGCATAACCTCTGCTAGGAATCATCAAAGACAAAACTCCGCCTGGGCAAAAACATCAAGGAGAAGTGGTCTTTAAATTTCTCAACTGTTCAATCATAACCTGGTTGAATGAATAAAACATATCCATTTTTTGAATCAAGATTTTGTTGTGGAAAACCGTTCAACACTCGTCTGGTTTATCCAAAGAAACAAAACTTTGCTAAGGGAATATCAGCAAACTCTACTGAAGAGACCTCAATATAGCTCAAATGGGGAAACATCAACACAACTCTACCGGGGAGCTGCCAATAAATTCTATCAGAGAGGCAAGAAAGAACCCTGCTGAAGAGAACACTTACGCTTTTCGCTTCAAGATTCTACCATTCTTGGGATTACTGTTGACATTCTTTCTTTTATTTTCACAAATCAAAGAAAAATGTTTTTATAATTTTCAAATTTTAAATCAATTATTCACATTTGTTTCAAAAATCATCATCAAAAATAAAATGAAATTCTATAAACAGAAACAAAATAAGAATTGCAAACAAAGGGACAAAGGCCCAAATTCTATTGATAGAATGGTAGTCCGCAAATGGCGTAACTCCATGGATCATTACAAAGTTTGAAAAATGGTAAGTACAATGGAAAGTTCTACATTGAAATACAATGACCATTATTCTCCCTAACAACTTTGAATTCCAACTGTGCTTGAGACTTCAGCGGGGAATAATTGAAGTGAAACCTTTGATAGGAAATGTTGCTTCAAACGATCAAGACTGGCCAGATGCAGTTACTTGCCATGATCCCTAACTTTTTCCTAGATTGCCCTCTCGGGTTTTCAATCTACCGGGATGATTATTTCTGTTTTTGTCTCTAATTTTTGCCTGGACCGCCCTTTCGGGTTTTCAATCCACCGAGACGCTCATTTTTACCTAAGCCGCCCTTTCAGGTTTTCAACTTAGCGAGCTATTCTTTTATTTTTTAGGCGAAGTATTTCTTGACTGCATCGGCATTCACAGGACGAGTGAACTCTTCTCCATCCATAGTTGTAAGAAATAATGCACTGCCGGAGAAGGCCCTCTTAACAACATATGGGCCTTCATAATTAGGAGTCCACTTGCCCCTAGAATCAGTAGTAAAAGTCGAGATCTTTTTGAGCACGAGGTCACCTTCTCTGAACACACGGGGTCGAACCTTCTTATCAAATGCTTTCTTCATTCTTTGTTGATATAATTGGCCATGACACAAAGCCGTCATTCTTTTCTCTTCAATCAGATTCAACTGGTCGTATCTACTTTGACACCATTCAGCCTCAGACAATTCAGTTTCCATCAAAACTCTCATAGAAGGGATTTCAACCTCTATCGGGAGCACTGCTTCCATGCCATAAACAAGAGAAAAAGGGGTTTCCCCTGTTGAAGTGCGAACGGATGTACGATACCCATGCAGAGCGAAAGGAAGCATATCATGCCAATCCTTGTATGTAACAACCATCTTTTGAATAATCTTCTTAATGTTCTTATTAGCAGCTTCAACAGCCCCATTCATCTTGGGTCTATAAGGAGAAGAATTATGATGCTCAATCTTAAACTCATCGCATAATTCCTTCATCATCTTGTTATTTAAATTCGACCCATTATCAGTGATGATCTTGCTCGGAACACCATACCGACAGATGATTTGATTCTTGATAAACCTGACCACTACTTGCTTAGTCACATTTGCATATGATGCCGCTTCAACCCATTTGGTAAAATAGTCAATAGCCACCAATATGAAACGGTGTCCGTTAGACGCTTTAGGCTCAATCATTCCAATCATATCAATGCCCCACATTGAAAAAGGCCATGGAGAAGAGATAACATTGAGAGGAGTTGGAGGCACATGAATCTTGTCAGCATAAATCTGGCATTTATGGCATTTTTTCACATATTTACAACAGTCAGATTCCATTGTCAACCAATAGTAACCTGCCCTTAACATCTTCTTAGCCATAGCATGTCCATTGGCATGGGTGCCAAAGGATCCTTCATGGATTTCTTTCATCAACATATCTGCTTCGTGTCTATCCACGCATCTGAGCAAGATCATGTCATAATTTCTCTTATACATCACATCATCATTCAAGAAGAAACTACCAGCCAATCTTCTCAAAGTTTTCTTATCCTTCTTGGATGCCCCAAGTGGGTACTCTTGATTCTGAAGAAAGCATTTAATATCATAATACCATGGTTTATCATCAACAACCTCTTCAACTACAAAGACATGAGCTGGTCTATCAAGACGCATCACACTAATCTTTGGCACATCATTCCAATGATTTACCACAATCATGGAGGATAAAGTCGCTAAAGCATCTGCCATTCGATTCTCTGCTCTTGGTATATGGTGAAACTCAACTTTATTGAAGAAAGTTGACAATCTTCTTGCATAATCACGATAAGGAATCAAATCAGGTTGACGTGTCTCCCACTTCCCTTTAATCTGATTAATCACTAAAGCTGAATCTCCATACACATCAAGAATCTTGATTCTTAAATCAATAGCTTCTTCCAAGCCCATTATACACGCTTCATACTCAGCCGCATTATTTGTACAATTGAAAACCAACCTCGCAGTGAAAGGAATATGAGAACCATGAGGAGTAACAATAATTGCACCAATACCTCTGCCATATTCATTAACCGCCCCATCAAAAATCAAACCCCAACGGGATCCAGGCTCAGGTCCTTCTTCATGTAATGGTTCCTCACAATCTTTAACCTTTAGATACATCACATCCTCATCAGGAAAGTCAAACTGAATAGGTCGATAATCATCAATTGGCTGGTGTGCCAAATGATCAGCCAAAACACTTCCTTTTATCGCCTTTTGAGTTCGATACTCGATATCATATTCTGATAACAACATTTGCCAACGAGCAATCCTCCCAGTTAAAGCAGGCTTTTCAAAGATATACTTGATTGGATCCATTTTAGATATCAACCAAGTTGTACAATTCAACATATACTGGCGGAGGCGCTTGGCAGCCCAAGCTAGAGCACAACATGTCTTTTCAAGCATCGTGTACCGAGACTCACAATTAGTGAATTTCTTGCTTAAATAATAAATGGCAAATTCTTTTCTCCCGGATTCATCTTGTTGACCCAGAACACAACCCATAGACTCTTCTAGCACGGTCAAATACATGATCAAAGGTCTTCCTTCTACGGGAGGAGACAAAATAGGAGGTTCAAGCAGATACTCTTTAATTCTTTCGAAAGCTTTCTGACAATCTTCTGTCCAGACACAACCCTGATCTTTGCGGAGAAGTTTGAAAATCGGTGCACATGTGGCAGTCATATTGGATATAAATCGAGATATATAGTTCAAACGTCCCAAGAATCCTCTTACTTGTTTTTCTGTTCTGGGTGCAGGCATCTCCTGGATAGCTTTAACTTTACCAGGATCAACTTCAATGCCTTTTTGACTGACAATAAAGCCTAACAATTTTCCAGAACGAACACCAAAAGTGCATTTATTAGGATTCAGACGGAGCTTAAACTTTCTCAAACGTTGAAACAACTTCAATAAATTTTTAATATGATCTTCTTCAGTCTTCGACTTACAAATCATATCATCCACATAGACCTCAATTTCTTTATGCATCATATCATGGAACAGAGTGGTCATATCTCTCTGGTACGTTGCACCAGCATTTTTTAAACCGAAGGGCATCACTCTGTAACAGAATGTTCCCCAGGGTGTAATGAATGTTGTTTTTTCCATATCCTCAGGTGCCATCTTTATTTGATTATAACCGGAAAATCCATCCATAAATGAAAAGATATTGAACTTAGCAGTATTATCTACCAACAAATAAATGTGTGGTAGTGGAAAATCATCTTTTGGACTTGCTTTATTCAAATCTCTATAGTCAACACACATTCGGACTTTTCCGTCTTTCTTTGGAACAGCAGACGGCATCAGTTCAGAAAACAAGTTCAGCAGAAAGACCAGAAACATGGCAGTTCAGTAAAACATCAAACCTAGGTTAGGATCCAAAGTTTGGATCATACCAGTCAAGCTCGAGGCGCGCACGGAAAGGACATGGGCTCAGTCGAAACATCATTGCCCCAAACTCGCAGCCACTATCAAGTAAATGTCCCAAGGCAACATTAATGCAAAGTCCGGATTCACAATTGGACACGAACGCCCAAATTCGAAACTGGTTCAGAAATTGTAGCACCTGAAAATCAGAGAACCAAGCCCGTTAAAATCAGAAGTAACACCAGAAGGTTCAGACCAATGGTCATCATCACCATGTGACCATCCTCAGCAGCGTTTGACTCGACCAAAGCCGTAGTACCAATCCTGAAAGAAGAAGAGGAAAGTTAATCCAAACTGCATCAGGAAAAGAATCCATATCTACAACAAAACCAGAAACCCACATCAGTTCAGACTATCTAAATCACATCAAGAAATCAAAGCGAAATCCAAAGTAAGAGAAGCAGATTATCCAAAACGAAATCCAAATCGAAAATCTGGAATTACATCAGAAAAATTCGAGTGAGTTCTGAAAATGGAAAGAATCCCCAATCAAATCCTAAAAAGGGAAACAAGATTCAATCAGTATCAGAAAGATCCAATCAGTTTATCAGAAAAATGATCAAACAAAAGTGAATCCGAAAAGGCAAGGTCAAATTATATTCAACGAGATCAAATCATATCAGAAGAGCGACCCAATCTTAGAAAATAACGCAAATCCATTGTTAACAAAGGCCCAAAAGAGAAATCAGAGAGATATAAAAAGGGAACGATATCACCTCGTTGAAACCCTAGACAACAACGGCGGAGAACACCAAAAGCGACGAAGCGAGCAAGATCGCGAACAAACCCTAGCGGTCGCGAGAGAGAGAGAGAGATCGAAACAAAGCAACCCGACGGAGAAGATTCACCAGCGTCTATTCCTAGACGAGCAAATCCTCTGGGCCTCATAAGATTCATCATCGGCCGCCGGAAACCACCAACAATCGCCGTTTCCAACCCTTAAACGTAAGCACGGGATTTATCATTGACAAACACTTAACGTTTTGGAGTTAAAATTTCTTTCAGGTTTCTCAGTACGAGAGAGGCTCATCATGAAGTGGATCGAAGAGAGAGTCGAGAGAGAAGAAGAAGAATTGAACCAGGGCGCCGCGGAGAAGATATTAGGGTTATGAAACCCTAAAATCATTTTGTTACAATTAACATCAACCGGGTTGGGTCCGGGAGTGATGACCGGCCCAACCCCCTTTATTTTCCTTCTCATTTTTGTGTTGTTTTTATATTAAAATTATTTTTTAAAACTTTTCTTAATTAAATGTTCAAATGGTTTTTAAAACAAATAGCATCATAATTTTCTTTAAAAAAAAATATAATAAATAGAAAGAAAACATTTTTTAAAAAAAAGCAGTAACATCAAACTTTTTTTAAGTACATATTAAAAGTAAAACTTTTTTTTAAAAACTTTTTTTTGAAAATTAAATTAATCCTTTTTTATGTTAACATCTCTTAACTTAATCAAATTTCTTTCTTTAAAAAAAACAACAAAAATCTCCAATATTGCATTTTTCCTCCTGACCCGTCCCGTTACCGTCTAACTTTGTTTACTAACGGGTGTTCATCTTTTGCAGCTCATGTTCACTACTATTGCGTGGTGTTTTATTTAAGTTTTATTATTATTGTAACTGCTTCTCGGTTGTAACCTCGCGAACCCTAACAATCGCGCTTTAATTACTGCCTTTAAATTTCTGCTTGCATAGTTAAATTAGGACATCATTCTCTGTGTGCACAATTCAATTATCTCACACATTCATCACTACTCCTGTCACACTACACACATCCGAAGGTTAGGTCTAGCTTTTGGTCGCCGCGCCAATAGTCCTCAACTTCAAACCCTTACAACCTTTCAAACCCTAATTTTCACAAATGCCTCGCCGCAGGCAAGATTACCATTTTACCCCTAGCATTAGGTCAAAGAGCCGCCGCGCTCATTTTAGGGTTTCCCGCCGCGGAATCCCTAATTTAACCCTAACATTCAACGTAGAGATTTGGAGTTCCTACACTCCGCGTAAGCGTGTCCTTAAGACATGTTTATTCCCCTTGAGACCTTGACCACAATCAAGAAGTCTCTGACCTCCCTTTTGAGGGGAACTACGAGTACTCTGATTCCACTCCCGTAAGGATACGTAGGCACAAGATGCGATGTCTTGCCGAGTAACTTAGAATTAACCCCTTAGGTCTCTTTTCTCACTCTTAATCCCTTTGTACATATACCTTAAGCAAATAAATAAACCAAAATAGTAAACATTTGAACAAAAGGTTCCTGTAGAGTACTACAGAAGTTTAGGGTGCTAATACCTTCCCTAAATTTAACCAACCCCCGAACCCTAGATCTTTCCCCGCATTATGTTTACGATGCAAAAATAGGTTTTCCCTCTTTTGACCTTTTCCCTCGGATAAATCAAAGAGCGGTTGTGAATTGAATTGCGATTCAAACTGATTAATAGTTTGTGATCCTATTTCCACCGCAACAGAAAATGGCGACTTCACTGGGGAGTCCTAAACTTTTGAGGGTTATCCCTAATTTGTTCATCTTTATTACTATTTGTTTTACTATTCATTTGCATGTATATATTGTACTTTGATTTTGGGGACTGTTCCTTGTGTTGTGAGATAAGTCCTACACCCGGACTAGTGACACTATTATAGGATGGGGATATATTCGATGAGGCTTATAGGGAGTTGAATCCCGACCAAGCTGATTCGAGAATCACCGCTCAGTTGAGACCTTTTCGAAAATGGTTCGGTTGATCGAGTATAATCGTGAAAACTCTTTCCATGGTCGATTGGAGTCTGTGATATTGAGGACCGTAGTACCTTAACACCACCTTGGCCTTATTTAGGACGTAGTGTGGGAACTATGTGGGAGTAGTCCTACAATGGTTGCTACGCGATACTACACTCAAAAGAGGTTCTCTTGAGAATACTATTAACCCCCGAGTCAGTCGGAAGGTTGATAATATCCGAAAGATGGGCTGATGACTTTGGGCACTTTTTAGAACCTTGTTCTGCAGGTACAACTAACCTATAGTACACTCCTTTCTGGGATGGGTAGACCTTAACTCCGCTCACATACCTTTAACCTAGGACTTTGTGTGTTTTCATGCATTGCATCCATAAAACATCATATCGCATTAAGATTTCATGGAATTCAAACTCTATTTATGAACATTGCAGGATACCATGGATCACCATAGAAGGCATACTTTGAAATTTACTTTTAAGGGTTTTAATTTGGGAGTCCTGGAGAAGCTAAGAGGTTTGGTTCAAGATCAAGAAAAGTTCCAAGACAGATATGGAAGGCTATTGTCTTTGTTGAAGGTTCAAGTAAACGAAGGACTTCTTGCGACTTTGCTACAGTTTTATGATCCAGATTATCACTGCTTCACCTTTCCAGATTATCAGCTCTTACCTACCTTAGAAGAGTACTCTCAGTTGGTGGGATTACCTATCTTGGATAAGTCTCCATTCCCTTTCTTGGAGGAAGACCCTAAAGAACGAGATATTGCTAAAGCCATTTGTCTAAGGATATCCGATGTCAAAAACAACATGATCACCAAAGGGGGGACCTCTGGTTTTCCCAGGGACTTCCTAATTAAGAAAGCCCAATTCTACGCTGATCATAAAGACATGTTTGCCTTTGAGACAATATTTGCTTTGCTTATTTATGGGTTGCTGCTTTTTCCTAGTTTTGAGGGGTTTGTGGACCTTAATGCAATCAAGACCTTCATGAGGAGAAATCCAGTTCCAACACTATTGGGTAATACTTATCATTTAGTACATCTCCGAAACTTTCATGGTGGAGGAATGATTACATGTTGTGTGTCATTACTATACAAGTGGTTTATTTCTCACTTGCCTAAGTCCGGTCCGTTCTGGAGACCTAATCAAGAACGTTGGTCGCAAAAAGTTATGGCTTTAACTCACTCTGATATTGATTGGTATAATCGCATGTACGATGGGATATCGATCATTGATAGCTGTGGAAACTTCAACAATGTGCCTTTGCTCAGTTTCAATGGAGGAATTAGCTACAATCCAGCCTTAACTCGCCGACAGTTGGGATACCCCTTGAAGGAACCGCCTAAAGGTATTCAGGTGGAGAAAATCTTTTTCAAAGACGACAAAAAGCTTTAAGATCAGATTCTATCTTCTTGGAATCATCTGCATAGGAAAGGCAAAGAAAGTTTGGGAAGACCTAATTGTGTGTCCATGGAACCATACCTTCAATGGGTCCGAGGAAGAGCTATTGAGTTGAAGATGCCTTACTCTCGCCAAGATCCTTTACCTCAAAGAGAAGAACCTGTCCAGTATTTCATGACTGAAGTTGAGACTTTGAAGATCACTTTGAAGAGATCACAACGCGAAACAGAATCATGGAAGAACAAATACCATGTGATGGTCAGCAAGTACGAAGAGCTTCAAAAGCAGATTCAGTCGAAGAATGATGAGATACAATCCTACAAGAAGAGGAGGCTCTACGAATATTTATTTTCCTCCGGATCTCCGTCTGCTCACTGAAGTTGTGGAAGATGCTTCTCTAGGATTTTCTAGGCTTTTATTTAGCTATCTTGGTTGCAAGAATATTATTTGTAATTTGTCTTCAATGAATTAAAAGTTTCCTTGGTATTCCGCAATATTCGTAAATATTTGAATTCCATGAAATCTTCATTTGCATTCACATTTTAGCATCATACTTTTGCATTGCATGTGTCTCTCGGTTTCTCATACGCGGTTTTCTCACCTTCCAGTTTTGTCACCCTAAGTTCTCTGCATCAATACGACCCTTCAAAAGGATGGAAGATCAAAACCAAGAGATCAACCGTGTCAGCCATGAACTCAAAGATCTTCAAGGAAGTGTAGGGCAGATTTTGGAGATGCTACGAGCTCTTAGTGTGAAGGTGGATGCTCAGTCTACTGTTGTTTCTGGGACTACTAATACCGTTATGGAATCTCAACCAGCTGTTACTGTCGAGAATGTACCTCCTCACGGTCTTCAATCCGGTTTGGTGCCTCCTAGTGCTCAACCAGTTCGACGAGCTACCCCTCCAAAGTGCAAAACTCCTAACTCCGACCATGGTAAAGGACCTACACGTTCGAGGAACCGTAAAATGGTTACTCCTCAACCTTGGCAACATCAGCAGAGTTATGTTCAAGGCTATCCGTCTCCATATGTCCAACAAACCTATGTAGCTACTGTTGCACCTCCTTTCGATCAGCAGTTTTCTACATACCAGCCTGTGCAGTCAGCTTCGGTATATCAAGCACCGATTCATCAACAACCTTTCGGTTATCCGCCTATGCAAGTTCCTGTCAACAGTCAACGAGTGCCCAACGCTCCTGTTCATCAACAATCACAGGATCAGGTTCCTTATCCCCGTAAGAGTCAGTATAAGCCTTGTCCTCCAATTCCGACGGCCTTCACTGAGTTATACCCCCATTTGGTACAACAGGGTCTGATTACCACCCGTGCTTTGGGTCCTCCGCCTAATCCGTTACCTGCAGGTTACAATGCTGCCGCTCATTGTTTATTTCATGAGGGTGCGCCCGGCCATGACCTAGAGAATTGCTACGCTCTTAAGAAAGTTGTCAGAAATTTGCTAGAAACAAAGAAGTTGTCTTTTAGCGATGCTCAGCTGAAGATCGAGACTCCTCTCGGGGTCCCTCACTTGTCGGGTTCGAATTCTGCAAAGCATGCTACTCCTGTGGCAAATCAGCCGAATCCAGTAATTATTCAAAGGCCTAGCTCGCTTCATTTCAGTAACCCTCAAGGTGATACGACCGGGATCAACAAAGAATCTGGGAAAGTTATTTTGAAGCAACGACTGAAAACTGTTGAAGATGTGACCAGCGTAACTGGGGCAAGCCATGACGACTCGCAGTGACCATAAGTCAGACGACCTTTCCGTTGAGGCTCCGCCAAAGGAAACTGTTGCTTTTGAATTTCATAAACCATTTAGAAGGATTTTTCCGACAGTTCATTTGTTTATATGTATCTCTCTTTGATTAAGCATATTTAGCATGTACGAACTTGTTTATCTTTGATTAATGCAACGCATATGTTTGTCTTGAATAAGTCCATTCGTTTCACTCATTCAAAATATATTTTTTCATAAATTATAATGCCAACTTTACCCGATATCTTGTCCTGATGGAGAATTGGGAGGAGGATGACGAACCTAAAACGTCAGATTTCTTGTCGTATGCTTTCGATTAAAACCTGCTGATGATGTAAGGCATTGTTTCAAATCCCAAACACTGGAGATATAAGGATGTTAATCCCTCGTTAACCTCTTTGAGCCTTGAAGTAGGAGTTTTTTTTTTTAAGAACCCTCATCTTAACCTGGGGCAGGGTAGGTTTCAGTTAAACCGATCGAGCACTTAGACTCTAAAAAGGGAAGAGCAAACCTTCGAGAATTTATCCTTAGCATCTTAAGGAGTCCAATACAATGACTATCCCTCGGTTACCTAAGGAGTGGGGCAGTCACGAGCCTTTCAAAAGATTTACGTGACTTATGCATAAAAGAATATTCGAAAAATAAGAGCCCGCTAAGTCAAAACCTATGAAGGAGACTTAGGCAAAACTGGGGCATCCCGCTGGACTCCAAAGTCAAATCAATAGACGCTGTCCAGGCAAAAGTTAGGGGATAAGAGCAATAAACCATTAGCTTTTTTTGAATCCTTATAAAGAACAAAATCGTGTGACCAATTGCCATTAGAAATAGGTGGGTGACTGCCATGTCCAAAGCCTTGATAAGTTCTCGACCATAGCAAATCCACTTGAGATGTGAGCGTTCGTATCCGATTAACTGAATTAGGATTGGAGAACATCACGAAGAAGGGGTGGGTACAAATATAACTTTGAGCCTATATCCTTTGTTTCTTAAACCGTGAACCGAGCCACGATACAACCTTTAAAAGACCTAATTGAAGTAGGACTTCGGTTGAAAGCATACTCGACAAGATCACGTTTCCTGACTCCTACGAGCTATGCTCAGAAAAAAAAATTCATGTTGGCATTATAATTAAAACTTATATCCTGACTAGTGATTTCGATCACAAGTTATTGCGATATCTTTTTCAAAACAAAAAATTCAAGACAAATATATGTGTGCATTGACAAGCTCAGGATAGGCATTTCAGGCATGATGACTTTGCTTGATATCTTAGAGATTTACATATGGACATAACCCGTGGAACTTGAAGATCCTGCTAAACAGGGGCAGACAGTTTCCCAGTTCGCTTACCAACGCGAATCTGACGTTCTTAAGGAGCTATTTATCAAAGATTTCGTCGTAACACGATTAACTTTGTGCCAGTTACGTCAAGACCTGACAAACCTCTCAAAGAGTTTGAAAACAATGGGGCAACCAGACTCCGTGTTCTCTATAAAATCCTCTTGAGATGACCCTACCTCACAACATAAGTATCCTGGGGCACCATGTTTTTTTTGAAGAAACAAATGGCGACTACTATAAGGTCCTTCAAAGATCAAAACCATGGGGTTTCACGACTCTCTTCATGCACCCGAGGGATTTTACTCACAGCGGCCTTCATTCCCCAGTAAATCTCAGTGTTACAACAGGCTCTTAAACTATTGCCTCATCACAGTCCCCAGAGAGACTATAAGCTGACAACTTTTTCTTGGGTAACTCGAAAGTGACCCAAGCAGATTACCTTCTCCCCAGAGAATTCAGAACTTTAAAACCAGATTTGGTTCTACCGTTGATCCTTCTCACCCATGATTGACGTATTGGTTGCAGAGAACGCAGGGTATCTCCGTCGAGATGTTTATTTCGTCTCTCGTCCTGTCTCTAGTCTGTTTCGTCAGCATACGCAGGGGCATAAGCATCACATGCCTATTTCGTACACATACTCATTGCATACTCATTTCATAACATCTTGCATACATAGACATTAACATACATTCACATTAACATATGTGTTAGCATTCACAGGTTCATTGTGTCTCACCATCATTGGTTGTTACCGTCGAGTAACTGGGTTTGTCCATTCTCTCCAAATAGATTGTCAGCCCTAAGCATAAAATACATATGTGTTTCCAGTTCCCCACAGAGCTCGATCCTCGTGGATGACGGTTACTTCATCTATCTTTCCTCGCCAGGATAAGATATTTATCCTTCGAGTTCATTCCCTCGATGGAGTCTTGATTGACATTTTTCTTTCTAGCTCGATCCTAGATTGAATCTCAGTCTTGTCGGTCGTCGAGCCCAACCGGACGTGCATTTATTTTGCACCATCTAAAAATTCTCACCATACTTTGGCAGATACGCGACTGTTCTCGCCCGAGAAGTTTATCACTGTACCCGGACGCGCATTTATTTTGCACTATCTTTCGAGAATGCCAATCAACCACAATCCTTTACAGATACACGCCAGTTCACGCCTGGAAAATCTATCAGTACAACACTCTACAATCCTACATGTTACAGCATCGGTATGCGACATTTCTCGCCTGAGAAGCCTATCGATATAACAACCTTACACAATCAGATACGCGCCTGTTCTCGTCTGAGAAGCTTATCATCGATCAGCACCTGTTCTCCGCCAGAGAAGCTCATCATCATCTGTTATCACCTCTACAAGCAGTTCTTACATGAGAAGCTTATTATTGCTACTCTTGCAAAATAAGCGACATTTCTCGCCTGAGAAGCCAATCCTATCTTCGTTATGACTCGCAGTAAATGGCCATCTCCATTGAGTAGTTGGGCTTCCATTTTCCCTGTCGTCTTGAAGTATGGGAAGGTTTGAACCGAATCATATTCAAGAGAGCACGATCTTGAAGTATGGGGAGGTTTGAGCGGAATCATATTCAGGAGAGCACGATCTTGAAGTATGAAGAAGTTCATTTACCCTTTAGTAAAAGAAGGAGCGGAATCATATTCAGGAGAGCACGATCTTGAAGTATGAAGAAGTTCATTTACCCTTTAGTAAAAGAAGGAGCGGAATCATATTCAGGAGAGCACGATCTTGAAGTATGAAGAAGTTCATTTACCCTTTAGTAAAAGAAGGAGCAGAATCATATTCAGGAGAGCACGATCTTGAAGTATGAGGAAGTTCATTTACCCTTTAGTAAAAGAAGGAGCGGAATCATATTCAGGAGAGCACGATCTTGAAGTATGAAGAAGTTCATTTACCCTTTAGTAAAAGAAGGAGCGGAATCATATTCAGGAGAACACGATCTTGAAGTATGAAGAAGTTCATTTACCCTTTAGTAAAAGAAGGAGCGGAATCATATTCAGGAGAGCACGATCTTGAAGTATGAAGAAGTTCATTTACCCTTTAGTAAAAGAAGGAACGGAATCATATTCAGGAGAGCACGATCTTGAAGTATGAAGAAGTTCATGTACCCTTTAGTAAAAGAAGGAGCGGAATCATATTCAGGAGAGCACGATCTTGAAGTATGAAGAAGTTCATTTATCCTTCAGTAAAAGAAGAATCAGAATCATATTCCAGGCGCCGACCTTAAATATGAGAAGATTTATATATCAGATAAGCAGCAGCCTCTTTATTTGAGTGCTTATCCACTTTTGGCATGTAAGTCCCTTCCAACGATAAGTGACAGTTCTCCCTCGAGAAGCTTATCAGGGCATTTCCTATCAAAGTCCATTCGATCCCATCACGAAGGATAGTTTATAGAAGCTTGGATGTTATTCTTTGCTCAATGCTCCAGCATTCTGTAATCGATCTTGCAATCGTGTAGGTCCAGTTTTATTAGACATTCCCTAGTGGAGGTCATCTCATAGGTGCCATCTCCATTTAAGGATCTTATTCCTAAAGTCCATTTATTTTGGCATACAGTCGGTTTTACCCTGTATATTTGCTACGGATTCCCGAAAAGTCCGTTTGATCCTGTCACGAGGGATAGTTTACAGAAGCTTGGATGTTATTCTTTGCTCAATGCTCCAGCATTCTGTAATCGATCTTGCAGTCGTACATGATCCAGGTTTTACTTTTAGATTCCCTAGTGGAGGCCGTCTCATAGGTGTCATCTCCATTTGAGAATCTCGTTCCCAAAATGACAATTGGTCGTGTTCGCACCAGTTGACCATCATTTTAGAATTCCCCAGGGTTGTACTGTGTCCCAGCGCGTCGTTTCCCCAGTGTGTTTCTTCTCGTAGCGTCTGTCCCTGTGTCATCGCATTCGTCAGCATTTTCGCAATTCATCATTCCAGCATACACATCATATCATCTGCATTAATCTGTTCTCGCTTTGTCCATAGCATTACATATCGCCGCATATAAGGGCAAAATTTTCGGTTATCTATATTTAAATCTCTCCACCATGATTCCTCGAGTCTCTGTCACTCAAATCATCCGGTGTAGCTATTTAAATAGGGGCAACTGTAATACCCCAAATTTTACCCTTACATTTAGTCAGTCATTTCGCATAGCATAGCATCCACTAATCACTAACCAGTCATGGAGTGTTGATTTGTTTTGCAGGAATCCAGTTCAAGGGCGTTTTGGTCATTTTACACTATTTTGGCTAATTCTGAAGAAAATCGGTCTTTAAGCCTCGAGGCGTTCAGAGCATGATACGTGGGACATTTGTCTACCATAGAAGTTGATTTCCTTCAAGGCATCAAACTGGCTCGTTTTATTATCGGAAAAATACCGGGAGTGTATCTAATGATTGTGTCGTTCATTTGTTCAGGGAGGAGTTTCGTTTCAGTTAATAACACATTCTTTCGATATACATAACAGAGAGGATTCAGTTGAATTCACTTAGTTTTGATCAGGACTATGAAGAGAATAAGCATATGAGCCGGAACTTAAGTACCTTTGAATGTCATTCGTGAGTATTTATAATTTATAATTAGAAATAAATTTAAATGTTTGTGGATTTCTATTCACGAATGTTTATAATTTGTAAACTAAGAAATAAATATAAATAAATTCAGGTTTGTATGTTCATAGATATTTAAGAAGTAAATGAGTACTTTTTGAATTTTTATTTCATAAAGTATTTAATTTACAAAAGAGTGACTCAAATAAACTTTGAAATCTAATTCATGAATCATTGTTTGAGTTTACAAGGAATTACATTCACAAAGGAGTATCTCTACTCTAAAAAGTCCTAAGTCCTAAAGAATTCTAAGTGTTCTTCATGATGTCCCTCGATCTTCTCCGCAAATCTCCGATTAACCTGCACAAAGGGAAACAAAACAGAACAGAATAGAAAGATGTTAGAAAGATGAATTCGACACTCTCAGAACATCGTCATCATCGAGTGCCGGGAGTGGCACAACCGAAGCTGCGTCCTACCCCCGTTACCGACCCGCGCCGTTGGCGTCAGATCAAGTGGTCATCTGTTCTTATCTAAGGGGCAACCGAGAGATAAAAGAGATAAAAGAAGCGGGACTGATTCGCTTTTGCCGCAATTGGATTTCCAAACTGATGCAAAGGTAAATTTGGACTCAGACCCGGATGCCGGCAGGTCTGAGTCGTTTTGTTTTCGAAAATTTCCAACACCTGAAATTCCACAACAGCATCAGTACAAATTGATAACATAACTCAAAGCCAAAACAGTTCATAAGCTGCATAAACAAAACAACTCATAAACTGCACCAAAGTTGAACAAACATCATAAATGCAAAACTGGCCCAAATTCAGGAAGGAAAGGAGGGACTAATGAGTTGTGAGTATCAAACTCAATTCATGCGCAAGAGCAAGAAAAAAACATCCAACAAATCTGTCACGGGCAAGTAATCACAAAGTTTAGTTCTTACTAACAGAAAAGTATCCAACAAGATCAAAAGAAAAGCAGACGGCATCAGTTCAGAAAACAAGTTCAGCAGAAAGACCAGAAACATGGCAGTTCAGTAAAACATCAAACCTAGGTTAGGATCCAAAGTTTGGATCATACCAGTCAAGCTCGAGGCGCGCACGGAAAGGACATGGGCTCAGTCGAAACATCATTGCCCCAAACTCGCAGCCACTATCAAGTAAATGTCCCAAGGCAACATTAATGCAAAGTCCGGATTCACAATTGGACACGAACGCCCAAATTCGAAACTGGTTCAGAAATTGTAGCACCTGAAAATCAGAGAACCAAGCCCGTTAAAATCAGAAGTAACACCAGAAGGTTCAGACCAATGGTCATCATCACCATGTGACCATCCTCGGCAGCGTTTGACTCGACCAAAGCCGTAGTACCAATCCTGAAAGAAGAAGAGGAAAGTTAATCCAAACTGCATCAGGAAAAGAATCCATATCTGCAACAAAACCAGAAACCCACATTAGTTCAGACTATCTAAATCACATCAAGAAATCAAAGTGAAATCCAAAGTAAGAGAAGCAGATTATCCAAAACGAAATCCAAATCGAAAATCTAGAATTACATCAGAAAAATCCGAGTGAGTTCTGAAAATGGAAAGAATCCCCAATCAAATCCTAAAAAGGGAAACAAGATTCAATCAGTATCAGAAAGATCCAATCAGTTTATCAGAAAAATGATCAAGCAAAAGTGAATCCGAAAAGGCAAGGTCAAATTATATTCAACGAGATCAAATCATATCAGAAGAGCGACCCAATCTCAGAAAATAACGCAAATCCATTGTTAACAAAGGCCCAAAAGAGAAATCAGAGAGATATAAAAAGGGAACGATATCACCTCGTTGAAACCCTAGACAACAACGGCGGAGAACACCAAAAGCGACGAAGCGAGCAAGATCGCGAACAAACCCTAGCGGTCGCGAGAGAGAGAGAGATCGAAACAAAGCAACCCGACGGAGAAGATTCACTAGCGTCTATTCCTAGACGAGCAAATCCTCTGGGCCTCATAAGATTCATCATCGGCCACCGGAAACCACCAACAATCGCCGTTTCCAACCCTTAAACGTAAGCACGGGATTTATCATTGACGAACACTTAACGTTTTGGAGTTAAAATTTCTTTCAGGTTTCTCAGTACGAGAGAGGCTCATCATGAAGTGGATCGAAGAGAGAGTCGAGAGAGAAGAAGAAGAATTGAACCAGGGCGCCGCGGAGAAGATATTAGGGTTATGAAACCCTAAAATCATTTTGTTACAATTAACATCAACCGGGTTGGGTCCGGGAGTGATGACCGGCCCAACCCCCTTTATTTTCCTTCTCATTTTTGTGTTGTTTTTATATTAAAATTATTTTTTAAAACTTTTCTTAATTAAATGTTCAAATGGTTTTTAAAACAAATAGCATCATAATTTTCTTTAAAAAAAAATATAATAAATAGAAAGAAAACATTTTTAAAAAAAAAGCAATAACATCAAACTTTTTTTAAGTACATATTAAAAGTAAAACTTTTTTTTAAAAACTATTTTTTGAAAATTAAATTAATCCTTTTTTATGTTAACATCTCTTAACTTAATCAAATTTCTTTCTTTAAAAAAAACAACAAAAATCTCCAATATTGCATTTTTCCTCCTGACCCGTCCCGTTACCGTCTAACTTTGTTTACTAACGGGTGTTCATCTTTTGCAGCTCATGTTCACTACTATTGCGTGGTGTTTTATTTAAGTTTTATTATTATTGTAACTGCTTCTCGGTTGTAACCTCGCGAACCCTAACAATCGCGCTTTAATTACTGCCTTTAAATTTCTGCTTGCATAGTTAAATTAGGACATCATTCTCTGTGTGCACAATTCAATTATCTCACACATTTATCACTACTCCTGTCACACTACACACATCCGAAGGTTAGGTCTAGCTTTTGGTCGCCGCGCCAATAGTCCTCAACTTCAAACCCTTACAACCTTTCAAACCCTAATTTTCACAAATGCCTCGCCGCAGGCAAGATTACCATTTTACCCCTAGCATTAGGTCAAAGAGCCGCCGCGCTCATTTTAGGGTTTCCCGCCGCGGAATCCCTAATTTAACCCTAACATTCAACGTAGAGATTTGGAGTTCCTACACTCTGCGTAAGCGTGTCCTTAAGACATGTTTATTCCCCTTGAGACCTTGACCACAGTCAAGAAGTCTCTGACCTCCCTTTTGAGGGGAACTACGAGTACTCTGATTCCACTCCCGTAAGGATACGTAGGCACAAGATGCGATGTCTTGCCGAGTAACTTAGAATTAACCCCTTAGGTCTCTTTTCTCACTCTTAATCCCTTTGTACATATACCTTAAGCAAATAAATAAACCAAAATAGTAAACATTTGAATAAAAGGTTCCTGTAGAGTACTACAGAAGTTTAGGGTGCTAATACCTTCCCTAAATTTAACCAACCCCCGAACCCTAGATCTTTCCCCGCATTGTGTTTACGATGCAAAAATAGGTTTTCCCTCTTTTGACCTTTTCCCTCGGATAAATCAAAGAGCGGTTGTGAATTGAATTGCGATTCAAACTGATTAATAGTTTGTGATCCTATTTCCACCGCAACAAAAATATTATGCAGATAAGAGTGATTATAACATTATTATATTTTTTTCGGTTTTTTATGTTACCATTTTTCAGAAGTAAAGCAAAAAAGGAAAACAACATATGGATAAACAGAAGAACATTTTATTGATGATGATAAAAATTGAAACAAAACTCTCACAAATTCACTTTCACCTTGGGCAGAGTGAAAGGATTTTTGAAAGAAACAAAAACAAATTACTTTGAAACATGAACAACAGTAGGAACATCAACAGCAATCCAATTCTGGCATATCAATCCACGTGTCACAAAGTTGGGCATTTCTTCCTCTTGGTCATCTTCAAGAATTGCAGCTGTAGAATGATCTTTGTAATGGATGAACCCAGCACTTCAAAAAACTTCATGAATACTCTTCAGCTCATTTTGGGTTGAACCAGATGTAAAACCCAAACCAGCTCTATCTTTTTTCTCAGTTACTTCAATGATTCGGCCCCATCCATGAGCTTGGCCATTATTCACTACATGTTGTGCATCTTTTAGAGAAGACATGGACACCCCATCCTTCTTAACAGCTTTATCAACCATAGAAAGAGCCTGAAACGGAGTTCCAATATCCTCTTCCGCATCGATATAAGAAAAAGACGACAAACTACTTACCAACATAGCCTGCTCTCCACCAACAACAACAAGTTTACCATTCTGCACGAATTTTAACTTTTGATGCAGTGTCGAAGTAACAGCTCTAGCTTCATGGATCCAGGGGCGTCCTAGAAGACAACTGTAAGCAGGACGAATATCCATGACTTGAAAAGTGATCTGGAAAAAACACGGACCAATCTTGATAGGGAGATCAACCTCTCCAATCACGGTTTTCCTCGATCCATCAAAGGCTTTCACAATGACCCCACTGAACCTCATAGGAGTACCTTGATAAGATAATCTGGACAAAGTAGATTTTGGCATCACATTCAACGATGACCCAGTATCAACCAGCACATTGGATAGAGCGTCTTCCTGGCAATTCATGGAAATATGGAGAGCCAAATTATGATTTCTTCCATGTTCGGTCAACTCTTCATCACAAAAACCCAGATTATTACACGCAGTGATATTGGCAACAATGCTATCAAACTGGTTAACAGTCACATCATGATCTACATAAGATTGTTCCAATACTTTCTGCAACAATTCACGATGAGCCTCAGAGCTCATTAACAGAGATAAAACAGATATTTTTGACGGTGTATGTAACAGTTGATCCACCATATTATATTCACTCTTCTTGATCAATTTCAATACCTCATCATTATCTGACTTCTGATTTACATCACTTGATTGACCAGACTCCACAAAAGTCTTCAACTGAATTTGCTTACCCACAGTATCTTCATTTATCTTTGAAGGCACATTATCAAATACTCGACCACTTCTGGTTACACGTCCGACATCAGCAATAGTCACAACTGAGGGAAGAGAAGGAATGGGAACCTCTTTTCCATCCTCCAACATAGTAGCATTGTATTTGTAGGGAACAGCTTTATCGGATTCATACGGTGTCGGGCCAGGCAAACGGATAACCAAAGGCGTCACAACAGATTTCTGACTATTGTAAGAAATTACAACTCGTTCAGGAATATTGAAACGTGGGACTATGACATTCACTTCGTTCTCCACTTCATTTCTGTTTGCAGTAACCTGTATCAAATTCTCATCCATCATCTTTTGTAAGTCCCTTTTTACAATCACACACCCTCGAGGGTTCACAGAACAAATACAACAGGCGGCATAATCATGCTCAATATCATGGAACTCACTCAAAGTAGCATGCATTTCAACAAGCGATCTCCGAATCCAGCGAATATCGAAAATACGGTATGTACCAGGGCAACCATATACCATATTGACAGTTGCATTACCATGTTTAGGAAACGGGTTTGATTGCACATTAGGGTTGGTATCTTCAAAAGACAAAATACCGCTTTTTACGAGCTTTGCAACTTCATGCTTCAGAGGATAGCAATTTTTGATATCGTGTCCAGGGGCACCTTGATGAAATGCGCAATGAGCATCTGGCTTATACCACCATGGAATTTCAGTTGGAACAGCCGGCGGATCACGAGGTTGAACCAAATTCTTCTTTATTAAAGCCGGAAATAGCTCAGTATACGTCATTGGAATGGGATCAAATTGTGTTTTCCTCTGTGTACGACCTTGTTGAGTTGTCTTCTCTTGGAAACGTGGTTGATAACTTGCAGTAGCTTGAGCGGTAGGGGTGTTACTGATAACAGGCGTAACAGATGCTACTTGTTGCTGACGACGACTACCATTGTTGTTCACAACTCTGCGTCTTCTAGACCTTTCCTGAGATATAGCATTAGTTTCTCCCTAATTTTTCTTAGGGAACCCAACACCAGGCTTTTTTGTACTTCCATAATTTCCTTCTTTTATCAGTCGTCCCTCACGGACAGCTTCCTCTAATCTCATCCCCATATTAACCATTTCCGTGAAATCATTAGGAGCGCTCGCAGCCATCCTTTCATAGTAAAATGAACCCAGAGTCTTCAGAAAAATCTTGGTCATTTCTTTCTCTTCAAGCGGAGGGCTTATCTGAGCTGCAATCTCACGCCATCTCTGCGCATATTCTTTAAAAGTTTCTTTCTCTTTCTGAGACATTGCGCGGAGCTGATCACGGTCTGGCGCCATATCGAGATTATACTTATACTGACGAACAAAAGCTTCACAAAGATCATTGAATGTCTTGATTTGTGTACTATCGAGTCCCATATACCACTTCAGCGTAGCACCAGTAAGACTATCTTGAAAATAGTGGATCAACAACTGATGGTTGTCAGTATAGGTAGACATCTTTCTAGCATACATGATCAAATGACTTTGCGGACAAGTGTTCCCTTTGTATTTTTCAAAATCCGGAACTTTGAACTTGGCGGGAGTCTTCACATTTGGAACAAGGCAAAGCTCATGAGCATTCTTTCCAAATAACTCCTTTCCCCTTAAAGCCCTGATTTCTCTTTGCATTTCAGCAAACTGATCTTGAAAGTCATCTATTCGATCCATAACATCTAAACTCTCGCTCGGAGCAGTATGGAAAATTTGTTCTTCAGTATAAGGCATAGCGTGAGTTACAGGCGGTGGCACAGGTATGACAGTAGGAACAACCGGAACTTCAGCATTAGGAACAACATTAACCACAGGAGGTGGTACAGCCATGACAGCAGGGATTCTAGAACCTTCGGGAACAGGAGGTCGATATCCCTCTGGCACATAATTGTTAGGCATGCCCCAAGGGAAACCAACAGGCATTTGATATTGAGAAGTATTAATCGGGGCCACAGAAATGGGCGTTGATCCGATATCAGAAATCGCAGTTCTTTGGACAGGAGAAGGAGGAGGTAGTGGTGGCTGATTCTGAGCAGCCACCAGAGCTTCCATTGCGGCCGTCAGTCTCTCCAAACCATCTTTCAGAGTTGATACCTCTTCACGGAGCTCGCAGTTCTCTTGTTGCAACTGATCCATCTTTTTTAGAGTTAGCCCGAGTGTTGTAGTGATGCGACAGCTTGACTGAAGGAAGACCAAAAGAAACAAATAATACATATGGAAAAGGAAACGCACAATGCACGATGATGCGAATGCAAATGCAAAATGCAAGTGTTTCAACCAGTTTTCAAGGATCTTTAAGATATAAAGCAATTACAAACATCATAAAGAAAAATAACACTTTTTGAAATACTGATAAACATCTCATTTCATTGAATATTGGAAAGAGTTACACTTGGAAGTACAAAATACAATAATATCAAAATAAGAAAAAGTTAGGTCCTAAGGAACATCTGATGACGATCCAAGCTGATACTTCCTTCGGAGTCTCTTAATCTCTTTCTCATAGTTGTGCTTCATGGTGATCTTCTCTAGCACAAGCTGATCCACAATACCCTTCCAAGCACCAGAAGTAGGAGGATGTGATGATGGAGTAGTAGAGGAAAATAAATCCTCTGCATGCCTCTTCACAGCGCGCCGCTCAAGTAACTCTATCAAGTCGTCTTTCTCCTTCATCTGTTTTTGCAATTCCATCTTCTCTTTGTCATAAGCTTGAAACTTACTTTCCCACATCTCTTTCTCTTCCTTCATCTTAGCCAAAGCATCTTGAAGTGTCTTCACATCATCAGAAGAAACAGGGAGTGGCGTAGAGATCACAGTAGTCAGAGGTTTCTCAATAGGATAAGGCATCTTAAGCTCCATAGCCCTCTTCTTCACCCAAAGCGTGTAAGGTTCCAAGACAATGCAAACTTGTCTTCCAAGCTCCCCTCTATCCAACCTGTGAATCTTAGTCCAGGCATGAGCCATTTTTCTTCTCAAACCGAGAGAATCATCCCCTCCTTGAAAGAATAAACCCTCTAATAAAATATTCTTAGGCCTATCCTTCAGCATATAACCCAGCTGACGGCGAGCTAGACTCGGGTTGTAGTTAATTCCGCCTTGTATTCCAAGAAGAGGAACATTGGCGAATTCTCCACAACTATCAATAATCTGGACATTATCGTAAACCGAAGAAGACCAAGTGATATCAGTATGCGTAAGAGACATAATCCTTTGAGACCACCTTAAGCAATCCTTGTTTTTCCTAAAAGCAGATGTCTGAGGTAAGTGTGAAACGAACCAATTATACAGCAGAGGTAGACAGCAAACAATGGTACCGTTTCCCTTAGAAGTCCTACTATGGATGGAGAAATAAGTGTCACCAAGCAAAGTTGGAACAGGGTTCCCAATCAAGAAAATCCTAATAGCATTAACGTCCACAAAATTATCAATATTAGGAAACAAGACTAGTCCATAGATGAGTAAAGCAAATATAGCCTCAAACGCCAATGTGCGACCAATGTCAGCAAATAAAGTAGCCTTCTCAATCAAGAACTTAGCAGTCAAACCCTTGAGGCCTCCCTTAGTCTTTAGATTTGCATCAATATCCGACTTCGTCAAATGGGTAGCTACAGCAATATCTTGAGGCTTAAGAGCTTCCTCCAAACCATTATACGGAACTTTATCAGAAACCGGTACACCCAATAAATAAGCATATTCTTCCAAGGTCGGCATGAGCTGATAATCGGGAAAAGTGAAGCATCGGTAAATAGGATCATAGAACTGCATAAGGGTATTCAGAATTCCGTCTTCAATATTGGTAGAAAGAACAAATAAAAGTCTCCCATAACGAGATAAGAAGCCTGAACGATCATCTACCAAGGACACTAGCTTTCTCAACTCTGTAAGATCAGGAGCCCGAAAACTGTACTTCTGAGTGTTTCTCCTTCCAATGTCCATAATCAACAATATCTGCGATGTTTGCAAAAGAAAATCTCGGAGATCCTTAAAAACCAACTGAAACACAATGCTCATGAATGCATGAGTGCAAGATGCAACACCCACAAACAAGACATACAAAGCACACAGGTTCAAAGGTTCGGCACGAGCATGGAGCCAAAGGTAAGAATCAACCAACCCACAATGGTATGTACTATGGTTATATCATCACCTGTAGAACAAGGTTCTAAAAAGTTCCCAGAATCATAATTCCATCTTTTGGATATTATTGGCTTAAACGACTACTCGTCGGCTAACAATATTCTCAAGAGAAACTCATCTGAGTGTGGTATCGCGTAACGACTAATTCAAGTCTACACCTGAACAGCCACCGCACCACGTCCTAATAAGGCCAAGATGGGTTAAAGGGTTCTAAGGTCCTCAGCTTCTCAGGCTCCCAGTCGGAAAAAGTAATATCAATTACGAATACTCGTAAGACATCAGTAATTTCCAAAGGGGCCTCCACCGAGCGGGGGATCTCAAGTCAGCTTAGTAAGGACTACTCCACGTAAGCCAACAAGACTATACCACCCTCCTATCATAAGTGCACTCAAGTCCGGGTTAGGACTTATCTCACCACACAGATTACCAGGCACCAAAACAGAACAAACAATAACAAACAAGTCAAACAGAAAGCAATAAATAAATCAAAGTAGGCGAAACCCACTAGGAACCGTTGGAGTCCCCAGCAGAGTCGCCACTTTTCTGTAGCGGTAAAAATTGTGAGTGTAAGTTATTGGTTAACTTAACTCAAAGAACAAGAGTCTCCACCGCACTTTTATTTTATCCAAGTAAAGGAAAGGAAAAAGAGCGAACAAAACCAAAGAGTTCTAAAATAAGAACACGAGACAGAGATCGGGGTAAGAGGGTTGGTTACGCAATGGGAAGGTATTAGCACCCAAAACGTCTATAGTACTCTATAGGAGCCCTTTGAAATATTTACGCTTTTTGGTTTGAAAATGGTTTGTTTAAAAAGAGATTGGGGAGATGAGAAGAGAATTATTTTTTATATTTTTGTGTTTGGAGAGACTTATCGCCTCATGCCTACGTACCCACAAAGTGCAATATGGGATCAAAACCCCGTAGTTCGTGGTACAAATGACAAAAATTTGTTGGTTTTGATTGATTTTAGATGTAAAGACAAGTCGTCATTTCAAGGAGAAAACTGCGACTATCCACCCACGAGTATTAAGACAACATCTGCGTCACATAAAGATGGAGGATTTGCTTGAATTATCAACAAGACTATCACTCAACATCAACGTGGAAAATGTCAAAGTCTTAATAATATGAGGAATAGGAGATTTACATCTCAACTATAGAAATGAATCATGTCTAAACTTTATGAAAAGTTTTAAAATGAAAAAGTGCATAAGGCACAAAAAGAGTTGATGAGTTTTTGTATTTTTTATGTCTTTTGAAATTGGTCAAAGCATGATTAACATTGATTGACTTTTATTAAGAAAAAAACAAAGTTTAAAAATCACTTGACGAAAGTCAAGGTTTTATTGTGAAAGTGGTTTTGAAGTTTGAAACCAAGAAGGTTTTGAAAAAGAGAGAAAGTTTTGAAAATTTAAGAAGGGGAGGAGATGAAGTGACTATCCTAAAAACCAAAATAAGAGCTAGAGGTAATAAAGATCTAACCGACTTGTAGCACACTCCAAAGCAAGCAAAAAGAATTCCATCCGATTTAAAGCATAAGCCAATGATCGAGCCAAATAAAGGCTAAGATTCACAATACTCCAAGCATAGGGAAGAAAGTCCTAATCCTAAGTCCAAAATGTCCATGAAGTCCAAGGTCTAAGAATGGTCCAAGAGTATAACCACAAAGTTAATAGCACCAAATTTTTTAGATGTTTTATCCTTTATTAGTGTTTTGAACAAAGTATGGTCCAAGTGGACAAAAGAGAAATGACATAAACATAAACAAAGATATGATATGAAATGATAAAATGGAAGCATAAAAGTAAGAAATAAGGAGTAAGAAGAGAATATAAACAAAATTAAACAAGGACAATGTTAGTGAATTAGTAATTAGTGGTTAGAACATATGATCAATGATGATTAATTCTTGCACTTAGACCAAGGTTAATGAAAGCTCATTAGAGGATTGATAGAATCAAAGCCTCCTAACAATGATTTTCATAGGTATTGGACTTAAGACAAGCAACTAAACATACTTGGACTTTTAAATGTAAGTTTGAGCCACGAATGATCATTTTCCGATTAAGGGACACTTTAGCGCTATATTAAGCAATCGTAATCGGGTTTATGTAGAAACCACGACTATCTGAGGCCGGTCAATAAAATGTTAGTGTTAATACATGTTAGAGAGGTGATATGTAAACCACTCTCCTAAAACATGCCACACAAAAAGAAAAGAGGTAGTGATCTCATCATAATCAAGATTTTTTAATCAATTAATCAAAGGTAATCTATCACTATTCCAAAGTAAGGAGAATTATCTCAATGATTATTCGTCCATAGATTTGAAATAATGAAGATTAAACAACCTTGATAATCAACAATCTATGATCCATAGATTTCATCGATCAAAAATAAAAAGAAGAAGAAAGAGAATTAAAATGAAAAGAAACCACAATTTGGTGGATAAAATCGACACCCAAAGTTCATTGATATTGATGAGATTTTATCAAAAATTCAAGATCCAAAATAACCAACAATTAATCCAAAACCAAAATATTTTCAAATAAATTTTTAAGAGTTTTTTTCTTTTTCAAAAGTATTATTTAGAAAAAAAAACAAATTAATAGCAAAAAACAAAAAAAAAGAAAGGCCTACACGGCCAACATTTTTTAAACAAAGAAAAAGAAAATAAAAAAAATGAAAAAAGAAAAATATAATTGAAAACAAATGAAAAGTGAAAAGGAAAAAAGAAAATCAGAAAACATCATTTTCTTCTTCTTCACACGCGGCACTATTCACCATAGCTATGATTCCAACCTTGCTCAAATCAGAACGGCGGGAAGCGAAAAATACGCGGTTGCAATCGAAATCAAGAGCTCTTCACAATGGTACCAACAATTCAAAGAAACACAACAAAAAGTAACGGATCGAAACTGACGGTGAAGCTCAATCTACCTTCAAACTCAGGTAAATGATGAAATCGAAACTCTCTTCTTCTTTCTTCTTCTTCTGGACTGTGAAATTCTGATTGTTGTGTTGAAGAAGTTGAAGTATGGTGAGTTTTTATGTGGAAAGGTTGTGAATGAAAAGAGAGTTGAATCTGATGAAATTTGAAGAACGGTTGAGGGTGATTTTTGAAAGTGAAATTTGAAGGAAAATTGAGGAGTTATGATGAAAAATCTGCAGGGATTAATTGGCTTGAAAAGCTTGAAGAATAGAGTGAGGTAGGTGTTCTATTTATAGATGAGAATGAGTGAAAATGATTTGTCGTTTGTGAGATTTTTTTTGCGTTTTGGTTATTTTATGTGGGTTGTGCGTGAACTGTTACTGAAACTTTTTCATGTCGTTTTTGATTTTTCCCTTGTAGCTCACGTGTTATTCTCTTTTTCTGATTTCAGCTCAAATTTAAATATGTGACGTGGATTTTTGCTCATGGCTTCACTTGGTGAAAGCTTTAAAGGCTTGTGGGGTCAGCTTGGAGGTAATCTCACAGCTTGAATTATATTCACATGGCTTGGGATTATGGCTCAGATACGTGAAAATAGTCTGGATAAAAATAAAGCTCTGCTAGCATAAAATTCTATTTTCTGTCGCTTCTTGATGTCGCCATTTCCCATTGATAATATTGAAGCTTCCACGCCGCAATTGATGTGCAATCATTAAAACCAAGATGCGGCATTCCTACGTCTTTCACAAACAAGCCGAGTTGAGCCGGGAACAGACTTCATTTGATGCAGAATTATCATAATGCAGAATTTGAATCCTCCCAACCTCCGAAACTCTTGGCGAAGCTATCGACTTTGATAACCGTTAGTATTAAGTTTTGGTGGCTGTGCTGAATTGAATCCATTCGCCTTGACAGATCTGG
Source organism: Lathyrus sativus (assembly GCA_963859935.3). Classification (NCBI taxonomy): domain Eukaryota; kingdom Viridiplantae; phylum Streptophyta; class Magnoliopsida; order Fabales; family Fabaceae; genus Lathyrus; species Lathyrus sativus. Next base: position 540,506,815 of record OZ012739.1, on the reverse strand, counting down.
TGCTGCCCTCAATTGCGTTTACAACACTTGTTGGCTCAGAGTTCTTATCGGCAGAAACAGGTGGTTCTAACAACTCCAGGCGTTTCAAAGATGGAACATCTCCCTCACAATATCTGCGCCATATGCTCCTATATGCTGAAGTTCCACCTCTTGAAGACGCAACATTTCGTCCAAAGCAATATCTACCAGCTTGGAAGATATCTCCGGATCACATGAGAAATTTATGCTAACGTCTCCACGAACAAGACCAGTTCTTGAGGGTTTATTACCGCCAAGGAATACCGAAACACCTACAGAGTATATCTGGCCATGCTTGAAACGGAGAACCTGCATTATTTTTGTTTCCAGAAGCTTGCTCAGGAACCCAACAAAGTGAATCTCTTCTACCATGGTCCCATTCTTCAGCTCCACGGGAAAGCATATCTGCACCAAACATTGCTCTTCCACCATAAGTCAAGGTTACATCTGCATTACTGCTACTTGCACTGTTTCCACTACTAGCTCTGTCACTCTGGCAACTGCAGTTTACCAAGGAACATGAACTACAGTTCTGGTTCAACTGCACCAGCTTCTTCTTCAGTCTTTTTACCTCCTTCACAACCTCAGATGACATTCTCAATCCCGTGGTAGCAGATTTTGTCATATCTTGCGCTGAAGCTTCTTTACCCTTTATCCTATGGAACTCAATTTTAACATCTCCAACTAACGCCCATACCTTGGCCCAAAAAAGGTAGGTAGAAGATTTCCATTCTATGTATCCATAAACAGGCTCCTCTTCTCTATCATCCAACCATTTCATGTTTTCATTCATATCAATGTGTTCTCTCCTTAAAGATGAGTAACTAGCCATTGAAGAAATAAATTTTGTATCTTCAAGATGTGAAGGCATTGATCCATAAACAGAACATGATAACTGTATAACCTTTAAGGCTTGATAAAGCTGACCATCCTCTTTATAAGCTTCTGCTAGTGCCAAATAAGATTCTCCAAGCAAAAGAACAAGCTTCCACAACTTATGATCCAACTTGGACGTTGGAAGCCATTCTCGAATGTCACAAACTTCAATACAATCGGAATCCCCACAAGCACAGACAGAAACATTAAAAGATGATGGCGGTGTATCATGATTATTATTGAATTGAGCCATCATCTCTGGTTCAGTGCTCTGAAGCTGCCTCATCCATCTCAAAGACTTAATGGCCTGGGAAACATGATGTACAGCAGCTAACTTGGATGAGATTGGATCACCAACCGTCTGAACAACAGGTTCGGAAACTGGACTTACTTCACATACCGAAGACCTAACACCAGAAGACAAACATGGTTCAACCCCTCCTTGGTTGCTCAATTTTGTGTTGCCGGCTGGTATAAGCTCCCCAGAAACAGAATTGGGTGCTTCAGAAACCATCTTTGCAGGACCTTCTGATTCTAAGTGCTCACTTATATTCCTGTGTTCACCTGAGTTTCCATCAGCAAGAAGATAAAACATTTCATGGGCGACTAGTTCAGAATTACTGTTTTTGCCGTCCAAAGATGATTCATTGGCTTCAGTAACAGATAGTTCACATTCTACAGCTAGAGATTCAGGAGTTAATTTCAACTCCTCGTCATAATTTAAAATCAGCCTCGCAAATTGTTCGTGAGCACTTGCACGTACTACCAGATGGTCAGAGTCATCAAGGAACTCCAAACATTGTCTAAAGAACCTCACACACCTAGCCCTGTTGTTAGCAGCCATTGAGAGTGAAAGCCTGTGAGCAATTCGATAGAGAAGAATTCCCAAGGAATATACTGCATCACTTCTACCACTACTGATTAGTGACGGCAAGGAGCTTGAAGCATCATCACTACTGTTAGATGAATGGTTTTTCGGAATAACAGAAAGATCAAAAAGTTGTATATCATCTTCACCAGCACCTTTATAAAGCCAATAAGCTCCAGGATCCTGCTTGCAATTGTCCTGAAGAAACCTCAAAACAGACAAACCATTTTGTTGGACAACATACGGATGAAATGCAGGGGTTCCATCCTCCGATATCCCTTTAAGGAGAAAAATGTCATCCGTTTTTAAAAGCTCATATCCCTGAACAACACCATTATGATGATAACATATGGCCAACTCTGGTACACTTGCCATAACATTGTCAAGCCAAGCTTCAAGCCAAGTTAAAGGTGTGACCTGTCGTTTGACATCCCATAAATGCAAACTCATCCCACATTGAACCCTGTATGTAAATGCGTGTACCATCGAGATATTGGCTAGGATCCTTCGGGCTAGGATCCCTTAACACCGGCGACAAGTCTCCAACAGATTTGGTGTTTTCAACTACACTTTCAAAATTAGGATGAAGCCTCAGATCAATTTTCAGAGCAGCATTTATATCATCTGGTGGAGTTTGTTCATTTCCACCCACTCATAGCGCAAGACTAGGATGGTTTCTTAGAAGCTTGACAGTGTCTCTTGCACAAAACAAGAAAAGGTCATGATCCAGCGGACCTTGTGGATTAGATACTGGGACTCCACGTCCATCAACATCCCCTGTAATCCAGAACTCTTGCCATACCAGAAGGCCGTAATAATCACAATAATGATAAAACTCAGAATTTTTTTAATAAAGTTGGGCCAAACTTCTCATAGAACACTGCTCGATAAACTGATGATTCTCCTCAAGGCCACTTGACCTCGAATAATCATCTCTTGAGAAAATAGACCACTGATACAGATACTTGCAAATGAAGTAATTCCCTGATAGTTTGACATTAACTGCACATGAATAGCCACACTCGACTCCAAGTCATTCTTTTGCCATGAATCTCCCTACAAAACCTTAAACACACAGTGAAGAAGAAACAAACAAATTAAAAAATATTTTTGGTATTTTGGTTAGAGGTTAGTAAACAGAAACAAACATAAAACAAGTAGAAAACACAAGTGTGCTGGGAGAACCAAAAAGTATGGTCTTGTTTGTGTATGCAAAAATGCAAATGAAATGTGGGATCTTAGGGGTAAAAATTTGGGTATTACAGACGGTCGTCATGGTGTGTGACGGTCGTCACCCGTGTGATGGTCGTCATGACTGTGTGACGGTCGTCACAACAGCAAAATGCGCATTCTGTGTTTTTCATGATATTTTCATCTGGTTTTCGTCCATATTTCATTTGTAATTGCTTCTCTTCTTCATATTGCTTTGTTTGGACATGATCTTCAAATACCTGCAAAATATCAGACAAATAACATAGAAAAAACCCGAAATCGGATTGAAACCAGTCAAACATTAGTTGAATTATGCGTCAATATATATATATATATATATATATATATATATATATATATATATATATATATATATATATATATATATATATATATATATATATATATATATATATATATATATATATATATATATATATATATATATATATATATATATACGATTTCGCGTTATCAAACTCCCCTAAGCTTGAACCTTTGCTTGTCCTCAAGTAAAACAGAAGGAGTAAAAGTCGGCAAGCACGAGGCAACTTCCTCATTCAGAGAGTTGGGAAAAACCGGGATTCTAAATAGGAACAAAACGAGTACGGTGACGGCACTGGACTTTAAGTCTTCGGAGGTCTCCTTTTTATGCAAATCGGTCTCAATCATGCTACTGCATCTCGGTATCAAGGTTCTCGCGTCAAGTTTACCCTGTTTGTTCTAGCGCAATCACATTAAGCCCGTTGTTCATACACTTTCATGGCAAGTCAACCTGTTAGTGAATATGATCTCATTGTTGTTTTGATCTTTTCATTGCTCAAAAGCTTATACCATTGATTTTTCAATGAGTTTTTGTACTGTTGGGCTAAATGCTCGGGTGAGGAGCACCTAACTTAGAGGGGACATGTCTCTATACTTGGGCTATATGGCTTTCTTTTCATGATTTTTCGTCTTTTTAGAGATCATACACTTATTTTCATTGGTCGCTCGCTTAGAAATGTTTAGGATGGTGCTGACTGCTTGTATAAACTACTTGGGGCTGAGTTTGCGTAGAAACTTGAAACTTTGGTACACGTAGGTAGTGAAACCGACTCGCATAAACCGGAGGTCTAAGGTGTCAGGACGGTACTGGTTTTGTTAGAATTTTCGTCTCGGAGTTTCGAAACTTAGTTTGAACTTTGGCGCATTCTCGTGATGCTTTTGCTTTTGAGGAACGACTGTAAAATTTTGTTTATGTCGAATAAAGTGGGGATATTTGCGTAACGGAAGAAGATATATAAAAGAGCTTTTATTTGCTAAAACGGGAAAGTGTTTGAATTGAAATTACTTAATTAAGAGTACAAGGGAATGGGAAATAAACGCTCCGCTCCCACACTATCTCAATCAGTGTCCCCACTGATTTGAAAGAATGCGAAAGGGAAATACAAGGGAAATGAAAATACAAGAAAAGGGAAATATAGTAAACAAATAAGGAAAGAAAGAACTAATCACGGCCTCTGCCTCAGTCACGTCCTCTGTCTCGTCCTCTACCTCTGGCTTGGTCGACTCGGGCCTCAAAGTTCAGTGCTCCGGTGTGATAGACATAATCTCGGAGTCCTTCGAACTGCAAGGTAAGATTCGCCAAGTTCTCAGTGATGGTTTCCTGGCCAGTTTGGAGCTATTGCATCATGGTCCGATGCCAAGCTTCGAACTGCTCTGCTCACTGATTCTGTTGCTGCATCATAGCGAGTATCTGGGCCTGCTGGTCGAGGGATCGGCAGAGGTCTTCTTCAGAGTAGTCGGGCTCTGGACGGTGGCGGCGGCGACGGTAGGATGTGCCTTCAGAAGGAAGTGGTTGCGATGCCTCCGGTTGCTCAGTTCTGTCCAACGCGTCTTGCATTTCTTCACCAGAACCTTGGGTGTTGGTTTGAGTTGGGGCAGCAGTAGCAGCAGGGGCATTAAGGTCAAAAAGCCAGTTGGCACGATCCTGTGGGTGCATCCGGGTACGTGACGGCATGATGATGCTTCTGACGGTTTTTCCACGCACGACCGGGTGGTACTTTCCATCGGCCCTGGAATGGATGAGGTGAGAAGCTCTGCAATGGTCGGTGTCGAGAAATACCAAGGGAATTGCATGGAGATGCTGGAGTCGGTCACCGTGGTTCAGCCCGAGTGCAATGGAGGTAACAATCCCGCCAAAGTAAAATGGCTTAGAGCCACGGTTGCAGTTGGCCTGAATGTGGGCCAGGAGGAACGGAGCGGTGTTGATGGGCTCGGAATTGAACACACAGCGGAGAAAGAAAAGTTCTTTGGAGTTCACCTTATGGTTGCTATCCCGTGCGAAGATGGTGTTGCTCAGTGCTCGGTGGAAATACCGGATGGTCGGGTTGTGGATGTGTGTTGCATGCAGAGAATCCCAGCCGTCGGCATTGATTCCGGTCAATTGGTACCAGAGCGCAAAGGCTTCATGCTGAAACTGTTCGGTAATGCGACGGTGAGCATTGTCGCCGCGAGGGAAATGAAGGATGTTGGCAATCATATTTTGATTCAGTTGGTAGTTCGTGCCGAACATACGGAAGCATGCGGCGCCGGAGTGTTGGCTTAGGTCGCCGCTGGAAGTGAAGTAACTGAACGAACTGAGGAACTCGAGGGTGAGTTGTTCGTAAGTCGGCTGCGGATTTGTGCAGAGATGCCAAATGCCGGCTCTCTGGAGCATCCAAGTGACGCCGTCAAGGAGGCCGAGCTCCGCGAGGGATGGTAGGTGCGGATAGTGGGTCGGCTGTAGCGACCGTTGATGGAAGGCGATATAGTTGGCTCGCTGTTTCTCGCCGGAGTCGCCGTCGCTGAACACGATATTGCTAAGGTCTGGGGTTTCGTTGTTTCTCGCCATGGTTGGAGGATGCTGAGGAAATGGGGATTAAATTGGTTCTGTGGAATGAAAAATGTCACAGAAGTGGATTAGGAAGTTGAAATGGGGGTTGGGATTGTATGTAGCAAGGTGGGAAAACGAAAGTTGGAAGTGGGGTATGAGTGTGTGATGATTGGAAGTTGAATAGATGGGAGTGGGGAGAAATCGCAACCTCTGTTATAGCAGATAACAGTTTTGGACTCGTGACGGTCGTCACACATCTGTGACGGTCGTCACCCGTGTGACGGGCGTCAGGCTTCTGTGACGGTCGTCACACCAGCAAAATCTGCAGAACGCAGAATTTTGCTATAGGGGTGCTCTTGTCATGGTTTCAAGGCGTAGAATTGATATGGCAATGTATTAAATCGGCCAAGAAACATATGATAACATAAAAACAGAATAAAGGAAATTGAAATAGCATGTAATTAAAATAATTGTTTGTAATGTAATACATAAGGGAAATTAAACAATGCGAAAATCAAAATAATTGAAAACAAACGGAAAACAGAAAAAATTAAACTAAACTAAAGCTAAAATTTCAGTCCTGTTGTGCCTTCAATTCGTCAAACTTCCGAGCGTAGTAGTCGAGCTGGTCACAAACTAAGTCCATGAAGACTGCGAGTTCGCTGTGTATGCTTATGATGTCTTCTCTTACGGTGGTCAGAGCTGCGTCGACGTTGTCTAATCGGTTCAGAACAGTATCCATTTTGTCTGTGGTTTCCTCAGGAATGGGCTCAGGATAGGTGTTGTAATGCGGAGGGGTCGTAGGGTCTACCTCAGCTTCTGATACAGCATCCTCATAGTACATATAATCATGTGCTTCAGAGATGTGATCACTGTCGTACATGTAATTCTGTGGTGTTGATTGAGGTGAAGGAGGTCCCATAGGCTCATCCAATTCATAAACCCAATTGTCCTTGTTATGGATACTTGTCAGCTGATGATTTGGCAATGTGAATAGCTGGACAGGTTTGTCATTGATGAGGTACTCGTAAGGTCCAGGCCCCATGGTTCTTAAAATGCGCCTGTTAAAGCAAAACTGGATATTCATGGGTCGGATGGTGCCAAACCTAGTGCTTGCATTTAGGTGGAATCTAAGGCCAAGCTCGTGGGCAATCATTGTCACGAGGCCTCCTATTAGAATAGGTGATTGAGGTTCCTGAGTGAGGCGTCGAAAGGATCTCATCATAAAAGGTACGACATTCACTGTACGGCCCTGAGAAGCACAGAACATGATAAATAACTCTTCTTTAGATACTGTAGTAATGTTTTCTTCTTTACCGAAAAGGGTGTGAGCTAGGATCTTATGAAAGTATCTGAAAGTTGGGTTATGTATCTCATCATTATACATGCTATTTGGGTCAGGGTGATAGTCGCCTGTGATTCTACCCCAGAACTGGTTTAGTTCAAAATCAAGATCGTCATCTTCGGCACTGATGAACACATGTGGTCCGCTAGGAAATTCTAAGAGGTTAGCTAATGACATCCAGCTATGGGTTTGGTCCATTCCAAACATCCTAAAGGTGATCAGCTCTGAGTTTGATCCGAAACCATAGTTGGGTAAGTACCTGAAGGAACTAAGGAATTCGTAGGTGAGGTTTTTATAGGTAGCAAAACGGGTTTTCAAGGAGGTGTTCTCCCAGCCTAATTGATTAAACAGGTATTGGATGCTATCAGTAATGCCTAGTTTCTCCATGGTAGACTTATCATAATACAATGTTAAGGCTATGTCTCTCTCAGTTAATGCTTCAAATCTTGCCTTTTGAGCTAATCCCCGAAAATGAACCTTTGTGAAGTCGTACGCGGCCATACTCGCAGGTTAGTCGGAGAAAAACAGGAGGAAGGTTTGAAGTCTTTTAAAATCCTGGAAAGTTTAAAACAGAAATTTGAAGTCAGAATTTTTAGAAACAAAAGGTGGTGAAAAACAAAGTTTAAATAAAAGAGAAAAATAAAATAAAATAAAATAAAGTAAAAATAGTAGCAATTTTAAGTTTAGAATTTTTGTTAAAGTTTCAAAGTAGAATTTTAAATAAAAATGAGAATGAAATACAGTAAAGAGGGAAATACGGGAAAATTTGGGTTGCCTCCCATTAAGCGCTGTTTTTAACGTCTAAAGCCTGACGATAGCTTGGTGACAAGCTATTCGGGTGTTTGAGCAGGAAGAGCAATGTTATACTGCTGACTTGGGGGATGTTTTCGTTCTTATTATAATGTTTTAGACGTTGCCCGTTTACGATAAACGGTGCATTCGTCTTATCGGTAATTTCAACAGCTCCACTTTGAAGTACTTTAGTCACTTCAAAAGGTCCAGACCACCTAGATTTTAGTTTACCTGGGAAGAGTTTTAATCTTGAATTAAATAGAAGTACGATGTCTCCCACACTGAATTGTTTCTTGACTGAACGTTTATCATGCCATTTTTTAGTTCGTTCTTTGTAGATACGGGCATTTTCGTAAGCGTCTAATCGAAGTTCTTCTAATTCGTGTAAGTTCAAGATTCGTTTCTCTCCTGCGTCAGTGTAGTTGAAATTGAGTGTCTTAATGGCCCAGAAGGCTTTATTCTCTAATTCTACAGGGAGATGACAGGATTTACCATAAACTAATTTGAAGGGTGTAGTACCTATTGGTGTCTTAAAAGCGGTCCTATAAGCCCATAAAGCTTCATTTAGCTTTGATGACCAATATTTCCTTGAGGTAGCGACAGTCTTTTCCAAAATTTGTTTTATTTCCCTGTTCGAGACCTCTACTTGTCCGCTAGTTTGCAAATGATAAGGTGTAGCTACTCGGTGTCGGACTCCATATTTAGAAAGAAGTTTGTCAAAGATTCGCGATATGAAGTGTGATCCGCCGTCACTAATAACGAGTCTGGGTACACCGAATCTAGGAAAGATTGTGTTTTTGAAGAGTTTGATTACTACTCGTGCGTCATTTGTTGGAGCAGCTATGGCTTCTATCCATTTAGACACATAGTCTACAACGACGAGTATGTAGTTATTACCAAAAGAAGGCGGGAAGGGTCCCATGAAATCTATTCCCCATACGTCAAAGATTTCTACCTCTAAGATTCCTTTCTGAGGCATTTCATCGCGTCGTGAGATGTTGCCAGTTCGTTGGCATCAATCGCATTTTAGCACAGCGATGTGAACGTCTTTCCAGAGGTTAGGCCAGAATAGGCCGGCTTGGAGAATCTTAGCGCACGTCTTGGATGTACTGGCATGACCACCATATGGTGCTGAATGGCATTGGGAAATGATATTTTCTATTTCTTCCTCTGGGACACAGCGATGGTATATGTTGTCGGCCCCTCTCTTGAAGAGTAGAGGTTCGTCCCAATAATAGTGTTTCAGATCGTGGAAGAATTTCTTCTTTTGCTGATAAGTGAGATCCGGTGGAAGCACGCCTGCAACTAGGTAATTAACGATGTCAGCATACCAAGGTAATGTGACTTGGGCATAGACGGCTTCTACGGCTTTTTCGAGTTTTGGATCTTCCGAGATTAAGTTAGGCATGTCACTTTCTAATTTGGCTATCAGATGTTCGTATGGAAAATCGTCATTTATCGGTACTGGTTCATGTTTAATGCCTTCTATTCGGGATAAGTGATCTGCAACAACATTCTCGGTTCCTTTCTTATCTTTGATTTCTAAGTCAAACTCTTGTAATAACAGGATCCATCTCAATAATCTTGGTTTGGCATCCTTTTTGCTTATTAGGTACCTAATGGCAGCGTGGTCTGTGTATATGATAATTTTTGCTCCTACTAAGTAAGAACGGAATTTGTCAAGCGCAAATATAACTACTAGAAGTTCTTTTTCTGTTGTAGCGTAGTTCATTTGGGCAGGGTCTAAGGTTCTACTGGCATAGTAGACGGCATGGAGCTTCTTGTCCTTCCTTTGTCCTAGAACTGCGCCTACAGCATAATCACTCGCATCGCATATGATTTCGAACGGTAGTCGCCAATCGGGTGGTTGCATAATCGGTGCGGTGATAAGGGCTGATTTTAGTATTTCGAATGCTTTTAGACAGTCGTCGTCAAAGACGAACTCAGCATCTTTCATCAACAGGCCGGTCAAAGGTTTTGTGATTTTTGAAAAATCTTTTATAAATCTGCGGTAGAAACCGGCATGTCCTAGAAAACTCCGTATTTCTCGTACGGATTTTGGAGGTTGGAGGTCTTTTATAATCTCTATTTTAGCTTTGTCGACCTCAATTCCTTTATTTGATATGACATGTCCTAGAACTATTCCTTGTCGGACCATAAAATGGCATTTTTCCCAATTTAGGACGAGGTTCACTTTTACACAACGTTCTAATACCATTTCTAAGTTTTGTAAGCATCTTTCGAAACTTTGTCCACATACTGAGAAATCGTCCATAAATACTTCCATGATGTCGTCTATGAAATCTGTGAAGATTGCCGTCATGCATCTTTGGAAGGTTGCTGGAGCATTACAGAGTCCGAACGACATTCGGCGGTAAGCAAAAGTACCATAAGGACATGTGAATGTAGTCTTTTCTTGGTCATCAAGATGAATGGGAATTTGGAAAAATCCTGAATAGCCATCTAGATAGCAGAAATATGAATGTTTGGCTAATCTTTCCAACATTTGGTCTATGAAGGGTAAGGGGAAGTGATCTTTTCGTGTGGCTTTGTTAAGCTTTCTATAATCAATGCACATTCTGCTTCCAGTCACGACTCTTTTTGTTATTGATTCGCCTTTTTCGTTCTTAACTACTGTGACTCCTCCTTTCTTAGGTACGACATGAACTGGGCTAACCCATTCACTATCGGAGATTGGATAGATGATTCCTGCATCTAGTAATTTCTTTACTTCGTCTCTGACTACAATGCTTAGGATGGGGTTCAGTCTCCTCTGATGCTCTCTAGAGGTTTTACAGTCTTCCTCTATTGTAATTCGATGCATACAGATCGAAGGGCTTATACCTTTTAGATCGCTTATGTTATAGCCTAACGCGGTAGGGTACTTCTTTAGGACTTCTAATAGCTTTACGGTTTCTAGTTGTCCTAAGTCGGCGTTGACTATCACTGGTCTTTTTAGTTTATCGTCTAGGAATTCATATCTAAGGTTTTTGGGTAGTGTTTTAAGTTCTAAAGATGGGTTCTTCGGACCTGGCATATGATTTGGGGTTAGTGCTAAGCTTTCGCTTAGGCTGTCGTCTTTATACGGTTTACGCCAATCATCGTCTTCGAAAATATCGGGTATTTGAATCTTTATTATTTCTGAATACGTGGTCTCTTCATTTTCAAGTTCTCGTATGCATTCGTCAATTACATCTACTAAATAGCAGGTATCGTCTATGGCTGGTGCTTGTAAGAACTTGGTGAGAATGAACTCTATCTTCTCTTCTCCTACTTCGAATGTTAGCCTTCCTTTCTTTACGTCTATAATAGCTCCGGCTGTAGCTAAGAACGGTCTTCCTAGGATAATTGGGGTAACAGAGTCCTCTTTGATGTCCATGATTATGAAGTCGGTTGGGATGTAGAATTGTCCTATTCGTACTGGAACGTTTTCCAGTATTCCGACGGGGTATTTTACTGATCGGTCAGCCAATTGTACGGACATTTTGGTTGGTCTTAGGTCTTCCATATTCAGCTTTTTGCATATAGATAAAGGCATAACACTGATACTGGCTCCTAAATCGCATAGAGCTTTGTCTATTACGAACTTTCCTATGACGCAGGGTATGGAGAAACTACCTGGGTCTTTTAATTTAGGAGGCATGCGGTTTTGAATAATAGCGCTACACTCTGCAGTAAGTGTAACTGTTTCGTTATCCTCGATCTTTCTCTTATTTGACAGGATTTCTTTGAGAAATTTAGCGTATGACGGCATTTGAGTGATAGCTTCTGTAAAAGGAATAGTGATATTCAACTGTTTAAGGAGCTCTACAAATTTCTTAAATTGTCCTGAAGTTTTGGAGTTTATTAATCTTTGAGGATAAGGGATATGTGGTTTATATGGCGCTGGAGGTGCTTGTGTTTTTTCACTTGCGGTATCCTCCTTCTCGTTGTCTTCCTGCTCCTCTAACTCGGATTCCTTTTCTGCTTGTTCAGTTGGTTTTTGTTGCATGGCTGAGTTTTCGGTTCTCGGATCGATCGGTTCGTCCAATTCTTTTCCGCTTCTTAATATGACAGCATTTGCTTGTCCTTTTGGATTTTGTTCGGGTTGTCCAGGAAATGTGCCAGCGGGTGCAGCAGCAGAGGCTTGTTGTTGAGCCACTTGTGATATCTGTGTTTCTAACATTTTGTTGTGGGTGGCTAAAGCGTCTACTTTTCCGGTCAGCTGTTTAAATTGCTCTCTAGTGTGTATGTTTTGATTCAGGAATTCTTTGTTTGTTTGAGCTTGAGTAGCTATGAATTTTTCCATCATCAACTCGAGGTTTGATTTCCTAGGTGCAGTCTGAGCAACAGCTGGTTTCTGATATCCTGGTGGAGCAGCAGGCATCTGCAATGCATTATCGCTTTTGTAAGAAAAGTTTGGATGATTTCGCCAACCTGGGTTATAGGTATTTGCGTAAGGATTTCCTTGAGCATAATTTACTTGGTCTGGTGGGATTCCGGCCAGCAATGGACATTCGGGCGCATTATGAGTGGTGATTCCGCATAACACGCAGTTTGGAGCTACGGCAGCGACGGTTGCAGTGGGGTTAACGGTCAGACTGTCAATTTTCTGTGCTAGAGCATCTACTTTAGCATTGAACTTTTCAAGGCTGCTGATCTCGTATATCCCACCTTTCGCTGCTGGTTTCTCTGCTGGAATGCGTTCACCTCCCCATTGGCAGTTGTCATACCCTAAATTTGTCCTACCCTTTTGTAAATATTTTCGCATTATCGTTTCATACCGTTTAGACATGTGTCCACCTGAAATCGGGCGTTTTCCAAACTTTACCTTTTTTGAACGATTAAGATATGACACGTGGCCTAAGGTTATTTTGTGAATATTATTTTCTTAAACTTTTTCTTTTAAGTGTTATTAATGTTATTTCTTTTTAGTTATTATTTTTTTTTTGTTTTTTTTTATATATGTAATTTTTGGCTAGTTTTATATGTTTTAATATTTATTTAATTGTTAATAGTTAATATTTTATTTAATGATCATTTTTTGTTTTAAGTAGTTGTTAACATTAATTTAGATTTAATTAGTATATTTCGTTATTGTTTAGTAAAATTGTTAATAAAATGAAAAAAAGAAGAGAACTTGGGTGCTAAGGCCCATTCCAGCGGCCCGTTAGGGTTTTGGCATTGGCTTCTTATTAAAGGGAGGGAAGAACCGATAGAGAAAAAAGAAAAAAAACGAAAACACTGTTCATCAACCCCTTTTGAAAACCCTAAAATCAATTGAACGGGAGAACACCTTCCTCCCTCAGCAAAACGGCGCCGCCAGTGAGCCCTAACCCTCAATCGAAATTCTCTTCTTCACACACGAAACCCTTCAAACCCCTTTGTTTTCTGCCATTGAAGCACCATTATTAGGATCCATCCCCTCGCTCGCCAAGGTTATCCTCAACCTTCAAACCACAAGATGATTCCTCAATCCCTTTTCGCGATGATCTGTTGATTCACGTCAATGTGGTCGGCAAGTGATAACGGGTTCTCTTTTTAGCTCGTGCGGTTACATTTTAACAGTGGCGAAGTTGATGATTCGCAGGAAATTCCGACATTGACGAAGAAACTTGCGACAACCCTCGTGTCGAAGGTTGTCTCGTTGAAGTAGGACATCTGTTAAACAGAGTTAAGGGAGTTCTCTTTCCTCTATCAATAATGGCTCAACTTCAGTACCATTCAACGCTTCCAGTTGGCAAATTTGGAACTTAAGCGTCGTTTCCTTCCAACAACAACGGAGTCAAGTAACCGCATCTGGTATTGGTTTCAAGTTTTCATAACTATCTATTATTGTGTTGTTACTAAGCATTCACCTTAACTTTAATTCAATTGAGAAGCATATTCATGTCTTATGTGCATATTAGGAGCCGTTATACTTATTAACTTTGATTCTGTTTAGATATGATTTGTGAATCTTCTAACAGGATTAGTTGTTCCATTGATCCTCGCTTGTTTTGGTTTAATTATTTGTTATGTACTGACTAGAGTGATTTTGACACTGCCTGGAGGTTTGCTGTGATTGTTTGATTCACATTAATAAATATGGTTTATACTGAGAAGATAAGTTGATTGTAATCTGGGTGTAAATTCATGAGAACTCTTTGTATTGGGTTGTTCTACCGGCAACATTTCCACTATCACAGGTCCTAAGTCTCTCTGTTTTCATAAGAATTATGTGGTTGTCTGTGATTGGTTTGTATGCAGGTTACAGTATTACCAAGTTTCAAATTGTGCGATAGTAAAACTGAACGGCGTAGCAGCAGCAAGATGGTGATATCATTCGTGTTTTTGATTCAACTCTATCTTCACATGTTATTATTTCTCTAAAAGGTTGTGTTATTTTCTATGACTAGTTCCGTATGCAGGTGTGAGCTTTAATACAAGATTCAGACTCAAGTTAGCTTCCGTCGTGGCGTTTTCACGTTGAAACCAATGCCCTTAATACTGAATGCGAGCTAGCAGCATTGTGATGACATTTCTTTTACATTTAAATCTAACGTTGGTCGCTGAGGGTTTTTTTAGGTGTTCAAGATTTGAGCCGGACGCCGCTACAACCGTGACAAAACAGAGTAATACACTGCTGCAATTTTGCGTGTGGGTACTGGTTCAAAGATGCCATAGTCGTTTTTTCTGTTCGTAGGTTTCTGATAGATGCCGAGTTTGGCTCTCTGTTCACAAGCGGACATGGTTTATGACACATAGATGTTCGAGCCATTACAACCATGCACAATAGCAGTTCGCAACAATAACAATGCAACTTCTTCGATCGAGCCCGACTCCTCAAACCTGTTTTTGCCGATTTCAAACTCGCGAAATTATTTTCTCTATTTCATTTGGACTGATGTCTGTTGTAGATTATTGTGCAGGTTGTGTCCTAACTCAATATCTGGATTCCATTACATTCTTTTTGTGACATCGTAAGATTCTACTTTCGACTACACAACCATGGGTTCTAGTAGCAGCGGGGCGACTTCATAACATCAAGAAGCATCCAACTCTACAACAACATAGGCGCGCAGCTCGTTGTGTTCTACTTTCCGCAACAACGACAACAGTTTGCAGCTCGTATGAATTGTTGTGGTTTCAGCGCTGTCAGTTTCTGTTTTCGAAGCACAAACGTAAGCTTGGATTTCTCAGCAATGGTTCCAACGACAAGGCATTTGGCGTCTCGGTAACATTTCGATATGACGGCTTCTTGTTGTGCTGTTTTGTTTAGGATCTAGTTCATATTCTTTTTCTGGGAAAAATATTTTGCTATTAATATCAAGTATTAAGAGTTTTCCTGTGGAGTAGGTGAATCGTATAAGGCGTAATTCCGGGTTTCGTTTTGAAGTTTAGGTTATGTATTTGGATTTATGATAAACTATTTATGGTTGTTTTGAAAGACAGTTGCAGGCTGTTATCTGTTTAAGAGATTTTTGAAAAGTGGCCATTTGGATTCTCATATGATTCATATTGGATGATTCGACACTGTCGCATTTTATATCAGTTGGTTGTTGTTTGTCTACTGGATGCGTGTTTCTAGCTTTCGTGTTCCGATGATAAACCGTTGCCGTTAGTTTTGTTACTATAAAAGGTTTAAGATAATATTGAAAATAATGTGTGCATTTCTCTTATGACAGCAGGTTCGTTTGGTTTACAGAACATGGGTTGATGGTTTAAAATTAATTTTGGCTAAGTTTTTTTTTCCAACTTTTATCCCTAGTTTTTAAAAGACCATTTTTTGTGACTAACTGAGATAGGCTATGGTTGAGGCTACTGTCAGGGATATGTACCATGAGAATGTGGCAGAAAGAGTAAAGTATGGAACGATTACGCATACGGTTTGGTAGTAAAAAGAACAAACTCCAAATTGCATTGTATGTCATTGTGTCCTTTGAATCAATCACCAAGTGATCATTGTATTATTTGGCCAAAGGTTCTATTTAAATTTTAATAGCTTTCATGTAATGTAACTATTGTTATTTCATTTAAGATTTCAATAGTTATTTATTTTTCAAATTAAGGTCACTTTTATATTCAATTTAGTTTTTTTTAAACAATTCAAGAAAGCCCTGGACTATTTTCTTAATAGAATATGATTAATTTTTTTCAATCCTAATTCACTTTATTTTCAACATACAATTCATTTTCTTAATCAATAGCGAAAAAATAAACTTTTAGGGTCTAACACCTTTTGAGTTCTTGAATAAATCACTATTGAGGCGTACGCCTTGGGTAGTGACAATCGACTTTTTGTTTCAAAGCATACTCTTTTTTGGACAAAGAAATATCATAGGAATCTAGCATTCCATGTGATATTTCCGTTGTTCATCCAAACTTTTTTTTCCGAATGAAAAAGGTGTTGTCGAGGTCTAGCATCTCGATGATACCCCGATTAATTGGTTGTGAGGCCGACGTCTCATTTATCAAATAATTGTCATTTCTCATCATTTTCAAATCCAATCTCGTATTCTCCCCCCTCATACACAAACTCTTTTCATATCATCGATTCAATTTTAATTTATTTCAAAACATTTTCTCGATTAAAATTCCGAAAAAAGGAGGTTCTTGGAATCTAGCATTCCTTGAATTTTCGAGTGAATAGTTCTCTAGGCACGCTCTTGAGTTATTATTCGCTCAATCTTTCGACTTTTTTTTAAAACATCTTTCTCGATTCAAACATCGAAAGAAGGAGGTTCTTGGAATCTAGCATTCCTTGAATCTTCGATTGAATAATTCTCGAGGCGCGCTCTTGAGTTGTTATTCACTCAACCTTTCGACTTTTTTTTTAAACTCAAAATTTTTTCCAATGTTCTCCTAAGTCGAATGCTCGTACGCATTCGCAACCATCGACATTTCGCACACACTTCATAATTCCTCGTGGTTTCGATATTAGGGGCACCCTCAGGGACTAATATCGTTTCTCACAATCTTAACCCTTGACACGTCGTCAAGTCGGTTTCATTTTCAAACAAATCCTCGACACGTCGTCGAGCCGTTTCCAAACCAACTTCCTTTGGCCTCGCATGCCATTTTTCGATTCAATCTTTTCACAAACAATTTTAAAACCTACGAAAGAGGGATATTCTCAGAATCTAGCATTCTTTGAATATTCGAATGAGTAACTCTCGAGGTGCGCCCTTGATTTGTTATTAGTTCATTCTTTCGATTTCAAAACACCCAACTCTTTATCTTCAGCTTATTCAGTCAAATCCCGAAAGAACTGAGTTCTTGGAATCTCGCATTCCTTGAATTCTTGAGTGATAAGCTCTTGAGGCGCACTTTTGGGTTGCTTGTCAGTCACTCTTTTGTCTCTTTCTCAAATTTCCAACCTATTCAACCTCATATTTTCGCGGTCGTCTCCACGAACTACGATTGCTCTGATTCTTCATTCTCGTCCGAATGTAAGATACGTAGGCACAAGATTACGATGATCTCGGCGAGCTACCTTCTACCCATTTCTCCCATTTCCCCGTCTTCTTTTCGTGGTTGTTACCACGAACTACGGACGCTCTGATTCTTTATTCATTCTTGAATATAAGATACGTAGGCACAAGATTGCGATGATCTTGGCGAGCACATTTCCCATTCTTTCCCCTATTCCACACTTCTATCTTCCTCCATTATTCCTTCCACACTTTCCCAACCTTTCCCGTAGTCGAACTACGAAGCTCTGATTTCTCATTCTCGTCTGAATGAGCATACGTAGGCACAAGGGCCCCAATCCTTGGTGAGCACCCTATCCTCTAACCACCCATCTCTCCTTTGCGTCTTTAACCTTTTAACCTACCATTTCTACCTTTAACAACGAGAAGAAAACAAGTAAACCTAAACAACACTCCTTACAATTACCTTAAGAGGTTCCCGTCGAGTACGACGGACGTGAGGGGTGCTAATACCTTCCCCTCACATAACCGACTCCCGAACCCGGAACATGGTTGCGACAGCCCTGTTCCTATCCTTTTTGTTTTAAGAGGTTTTCCCGATATTTTCCTCTCCCGTTTATTCGGGAAAAATAAAGTTCGGTGGCGACTCTGTCGAACCGCATTTCCGCGCCTTTCGCGCGAGGGTCGTTTGCTCCGAAATATCTCCGTGATTTTTCGAGGTGCGACAACAGTGGTTCTGAGACATGTTTTCGATTAGTTGATAGGCTTCGTCGTATGGCTTATCCATAAGTGCACCGCCCGCGGCGGCGTCTACCGTTAGTCTAGTGTTGTATAAAAGCCCATTATAGAAAGTATAAATCGTCACCCAGTCTTCTAGACCGTGGTGAGGACATATTCTCATCATATCTTTGAATCGTTCCCATGCTTCGTAAAGAGGTTCAGTATCTTTTTGTCGAAATCCGTTGATTTGAGCTCTAAGCATAACAGTTTTGCTTGGCGGAAAATATCTTGCTAAGAAGACGTTCTTCAACTGTTCCCACGTCGTAACGGAGTTGGATGGTAAGGATTGTAACCATGTCCACGCTCTGTCTCTAAGAGAGAAAGGGAAAAGACGAAGTCTTATTGCGTCTGGAGTTACTCCATTTGCTTTCACTGTGTCTGTGTATTGTACAAACTTTGTTAAATGTTCGTTCGAATCCTCAGTTGCATTTCCTGAGAATTGGTTTTGTTGTACAGCTGACAGCAATGACGGTTTCAGCTCAAAATCGTTTTGAGTAATAGCTGGGGCAGCAATGCTACTTCTAGGCTCCATCTGAGAGGGTGTAGCGTATGCCTTCAGCGGTTTGTTTTGAGGTCCTTCAGCCATCTTTGGTTCTTCTTCGGATTTGGGAATGTTATGTTTTTGTTGGTACTCAATGATGCGACTTATTAAATGTAAGAAGCACTCTAGTTCTGCGACTGAAGGTTTTAAGATATCGCCTTGTGGGCGATTACTTGGCATACAATCAACAGAACTAGTAAAGGGAAAATAAAATTGTTAACCTAGTCTATACGGGGTAACAGAAGGTTACACTATTGACTAAACGGGTCCCCGGCAACGGCGCCAAAAACTTGATCGCGACTTTCTATGTCTAATACAACTTAACTGCAAGTGCACAGTCTATCGCGTAGTAATAAAAGATATCGATCCCACAAGGACTCGTAATCAAACTAGTGTTCTCGGGAGTTACTATGTTTAGCTAGGTAGATAATGTTTAAGGGAATAATTTCTATCACTAAAGGGAGTTAAAAAATGTTACTTGAATTATAATTACGTGAATCGATATGCAATAATTATGTTCTTCGGGGATTTGACAAGTTACCGGTATATAAAATATTTTTCAGAATTTATTCAAGAAGAAAATAGTGATTTAAAGACTTTCGTCTCACGATGGTTGTTGACGCTAGTCGCAACTCTAAGGCGGAACGTATGCTGTCGCTATCCCGTTCGGGGTTAAAATCGCTTTTTGGAAATTTCTAAATTCTAATCCATTTTAAAGTGCTTTCGATGTTATTAAAACAAATGCCTAGTGTTTACTATCTGGTCTTAGCCGCAGCTGTCTCTTGTTGGTTCGTACCTTAATTAATTTCCCCCTGTCGTGGCAAAACTACTTTTAAATAAGTTCTCGCTGTCGCGACGAACGTTTATTCAGTAAATAAGTTTAAACACTCAGGCCATAAACAACTTTTGAAAAAGAAAGTTTTCAACCGGTTATTATCAAATCCCGTCTGAATTATTATTACATATCGATTACTCTGGTTTAGCTAGACATGGATTTGGGAAAGGTAAAACATAAATAAAAGCAGAAACTTAGAACATTCATATTACTGGGAATTAAAGTTACAATTAACGAAATAATGAAAAAAAACCTGTAACGTATCCAATTGGCTTTTGGCCAAATCCCAACGATGTCGGCAGGATTATGTCTTCAAACCAATAGAGCGCACAAATGAATATTGTAGAAATGGAATACAGGAATAAGGAAAGGAAACAAAAACAACAAGAATGAAACTAAATTTTTGCTCTGGAAAATAATTTGGGCAGCACTTCGTTATCTGAATGCGGCTCCCTTTCTCAGCTCCCCTCCTTCCCCTTTTATAGAGGTAAAATTCTAACGGTTGTAATTTGAAGAAGGTGGACTTGGAGGCAGAAAAATTAGGGAGTGGTGGTCCATTATTTGGGACTTGGAACTAGTATTTGCATGTTCAATTGAAGCTATGCGTTTTTGCCTGCATGACGGTCGTCATGGTGTGTGACGGTCGTCACCCGTGTGACGGTCGTCACCCGTGTGACGGTCGTCATGGCTGTGTGACGGTCGTCACAGCAGCAAAATGCGCATTCTGTGTTTTTCATGTTGTTTTCATCTGGTTTTCGTCCATATTTCATATGTAATTGCTTCTTTTCTTCATATTGCTTTGTTTGGACATGATCTTCAAATACCTGCAAAATATCAGACAAATAACATAGAAAAAACCCGAAATCGGATTGAAACCAGTCAAACATTAGTTGAATTATGCGTCAATATATATATATATATATATATATACGATTCTGCGTTATCAAACATATGGAAGTCTTCATGGATGATTTTTCGGTTTTTGGGTCATCATTTGATAATTATTTAACTAACCTCTCACTTGTTTTGCAGAGATGTCAAGAAAGTAACTTGATCCTAAATTGGGAAAAATGTCATTTCATGGTAAGAGAGGGCATTGTCCTTGGTCACAAAATTTCACACAAAGGGATCGAAGTCGATCAAGCAAAAGTGGAAGTAATATCTAAGTTACCACCACCCGTGAACGAGAAAGGTATTAGAAGTTTCTTGGGTCACGCGGGCTTCTACCGCAGGTTCATAAGAGATTTCTCCAAGATAGCTAAACCGCTGACCTCCTTGTTAGTCAAGGACACAGCGTTTGTGTTCAATAAGGAGTGTGCTGACGCATTCGAAAACCTGAAAGAAAAGTTAGTATCAGCACCAATAGTGATTGCCCCTGATTGGTCTCTGCCGTTTGAGATCATGTGTGACGCCAATGACATCACAGTGGGGGCTGTGTTGGGGCAGCGGAGAGAGAAGCTTTTGCATGTTATTTACTATGCTAGTCACGTTTTGAACCTTGCACAGATGAATTACGCAACTACCGAGAAGGAGTTGCTAGCGGTGGTGTATGCCTTTGACAAATTTAGGCAATATCTGTAGGGTTCTAAAGTGATTGTTTATACTGACCATGCTGCTTTAAAATATCTTTTTGCTAAGCAGGAGTCAAAGCCCGGGCTTCTGATATGGATCCTACTTCTCCAAGAATTCGATGTGGAGATTCGTGATAAGAGAGGATGTGAAAATACTGTAGCTGATCACCTCTCGCGAATGTCACCGATTGAAGAAAACGAGGAAAAGCGTCCGATAAAGGATGAGTTTGTTGATGAACACATCCTAGTTATTCATGGTGTCCCTTGGTTTGCGGATTACGCCAATTATTTGGTCGGGGGTCTAATACCTGACGACTTTGATTCTAACAAGCGGAAAAAGTTTGTTCATGACTGCAGGTTTTACTTATGGGATGACCCGTTTCTCTACAAGAGAGGGGTGGATGGACTGATCAGAAGATGCATTCCTGAAGATGAGCAAAGGAAGGTGCTCGAGGCATGTCATAATTCAGATTATGGAGGGCATTTCAGTGGTGACCGCACCGCAGCCAAAGTTCTCCAATCGGGGTTGTATTGGCCGTCTTTGTTCAAGGATGCCCAAGACGTCGTTAAGGAATGCGACAGATGTCAACGGACTGGAAATATCTCAAAAAGAAACCAGATGCTGCAAAATTCCATGTTAGAAGTGGAGTTGTTTTATGTTTGGGGGATTGACTTTATGGGACCATTCCCACCATCATTTGGAAAAAATTATATACTGGTGGCAGTTGACTATGTTTCGAAGTGGGTAGAAGTAGTGGCACTACCAACTAATGATGCTAAGGTAGTGGTCAGGTTTCTGAAGGAGAACATATTTTCTCGATTTGGAGTACCAAGGGCCCTTATAAGTGATGAAGGAACTCACTTCCTGAATCATCTCATGGAAAAGTTACTCCTTAAGTATAATGTGAAGCACAAAATAGCTACCCCTTACCATCCTCAAACCAACGGGCAAGCCGAGGTATTAAATAGATAACTCAAACAGATATTAGAGAAAACAGTGCGTGCCTCCCGTAAGGACTGGGCAGTAAAGTTGGACGACGCTCTATGGGCGTATCGCACTGCGTACAAAACACCCATTGGTATGTCCCCTTACCAACTGGTCTATGGTAAAGCTTGCCATCTGCCTCTAGAGTTAGAACACAAGGCATTATGGGCATCAAAAGTCCTTAACCTAGACCTCACCAAAGCAGGAGAGTCTAGAACTCTCCAACTCCATGAGCTAGAGGAATTCCGGAACCGGGCATATGAGAATGCCAAAATTTACAAAGATCAAGCAAAGAAATGGCATGATCGACGAATTCAGAAGAAAGAATTTCGGGAAGGACAATTAGTACTGTTGTACAACTCCCGGCTGAAACTCTTTCCGGGAAAGCTTAAATCAAAATGGTCAGGACCATTTATAGTACATAAGGCGTTTCCGCACGGAGCAGTCGAGCTGAAAAATCCAGAAAATGGAGACATTTTTAAAGTAAATGGTCAGCGTTTGAAACCTTACTACGAGGGACAGCAGAAAGATCGAAACGATGTCGTTCATCTCACATGATACGATGAAGGACCGTTGAGCCAGGCGACGTAAAACGAAGCGCTTCGTGGGAGGCAACCCACGTATTTTACACTCACGTTTTCATTTTGTTTTTTTTTGTTTCAACAGGTTTGGTTAACTCGCGGTTCATCGGTGAAAGAAGATTGTCGGAAACCAGAGGAGAGCGGAAAAAATTTTGAAGGATCAGTGTCCTGACACGGGTGGCCGTGTTATGCAACACGGGCCGTGTCAGGCTGTAGAAACTATGAGCTGAAATGTATGGAGTCAGGGGGGCAACACGAGTGCCCGTGTTGTGCAACACGGCCCGTGTTGCAGGTGCTTTGCTTTGAAAAAAAATAACTACAGGAGGTGCAACACGGCCCGTGTTGCAAGGCACGCAGTAACAAAAAAAATTTTACCCCTGTGGGGCCCATCTCTTTACTCCCCACTTATCTTTAGTAACCACCCATTCCATCTCATTTTACCCTATCACTTCATCTCCCACATTCTTATCTTTCACAAAAACCCTTAACCTCCATTGCCTCCTCTCCATAAAAGCTTCCATCTCCATCACACCCATTCATCAGAAGCACTTCCGCCCTTCACAAAAAACGTTCCCCTCATCCTTGTGCTCGTTTCTACGGTTGTGTTTTTCTCTAATAGTGATTTCGAATTTTTCGAATTGTCTGTGTTGTTTGTGTTTTGCAGGATAAACAATGTCGCCTCGTAGAGACACAGGAAAAGCCGTGGCGGAAACTTCGTGCCCCAGAAAGAGAGCACACCGAATGGCGAATCCTCACGGCATACTCTTTGAAGACCCGGATCATCAGAAGAAATACTCCAACATCATCAAGCGTAAGCTCACCCCAACAAGGTATATCTGTAACACTACGCTTGATAATCTAGGGCTGAGAGTAGAAGTCCATAGGATGTTTCACACTCTGGGTATGCTGGAATTTATGCAATTGGAAGCGCCGACTTATGAGCGCATAACTGTTGAATTCTTGAGTACTTTAGAATTTCAGTTGAAGCACAAGTGGACAGGTGTGGAGGAGGAATACTACGGCACACTTAGATTTCGCCTATTTGATACTGACCATAGCCTGACAATAGCTGAGTTGGGAGATATTCTAAAGCTCCCCAATTTTGGACCTGGAGCCCCTCCGGGAAATTTTAGTGCAGGGGGCTTCTGGAGGGCCATCACAGGCAGAAGTGATTATGTCGCTAAGGCGGAAAAAGCCTCGTGTATTCATAACCCGTGTTTCAGGTACGCTCAAAAAGGGATGGCCTATACACTATTTGGCAGGGGTGACAGCACAGGAGTGGCAACTCAGAGGGAGTTGTACTTCATGTATGGCATGGCAAATCAAGAGCTCATCAATGTGGCTGCCTTTACAGCTGACCATCTGAAGAGGGTTGCGAATGCACCTTCCGGCGAAATCAGTGTAGGCGGTATGATCACTCAAATCGCCAATCACTTTGGCCACGGTCCTCTCCTGAGGGAGGAACCCACTGTTGCAGGTAAGACAAAGATAGATCTAGCCACTCTAACCGCCCAAGGTATGATTCGAATCTTTGATAGTTACTACTCCTTGGTAAGCCGAAACAGTCATCTCCTCGCTTTACCTGCACCTGACTTTATTAGTATTCAAAATGTGAATAACTGGCTATATGAGAGCACAATGCAGGATGAAGAAGACCAATTTTATGATGGTACAGGTACAGAATTCTTTGAGGATGAAGGAGATCAGGTAGAAGAAGCGCCTATACTGCCTACTCGAGTCTCACCCCATCAGGAGTCCGGCTCCGGCTCCGGCTCTTGGAGCTTATCTTAAAAAGAATGGGATTGGATGGAGAGTGAGATGTGTCATCTCCGAAGTGAGCAGACAAGGCAAGGAAACGAACAAATCCGACAAGGCAGGTTGATCGGTGAAATGCACAAATGGATGCGGCAGATGATGCTGCACGACCAACCTCCGCAACCATGAACTCTGTGAGTCCCCTGCTACTGGTGTTCCAACAGTGGGGACTGTAACACGGTGGGAGAACTGACTTTAAACAATGTTGCGGATAGCAAGAGTCGCCACCGACTTTTATTTTATCCATAAGGAAAGGTTATAAAAGAACAGGAAAGACCTTAGAGAATATTTTGGGTCCGGGGGGTAGGTTATGAAAAGGGAAGGTGTTAGCACCCTTTTCATCCATGGTTATCCATGGGCTCTTAGGTACTTAAGCTCACTTTTGAATTGTTTTGAAAGTGTAGTGTGTGAATAGCAAAAAATTTCAGAATAGTTTAATAATAATCCGTGTATGGATGTGAAAAAAAACTTGTTTGAAAATTTTGTTGGAAATTTGTTTAAGTGTGAAAAAGTTTTGAAGTGAGCAAGTATCTAGGAGTAGCCTACCCTAATGTTTTAAGGTCTTTCTTATTCTTTATCCTTTCCTTAGTAAGACTATCCCTACTAAAATGGAGTAGGTAGTCCTTACTTTGGATGTTAAGGGACATGTGTGGGGTGTAATAAGCAAACTGGAGGGACTATCATCATTTTTCGAAAGGGACTCGATTCGTAAAGGCAACCATAAGGGACTTTGATGATTTTCTTTTTGAGGGACTTGCTTTATACACCCCACTTAACCAATATTCATAGGCAACTTGAGGGATATCCTTAGGAAGTGAGACGGCGATTAAAATCGACTTACGTGTGTGAAATGTTTAATTTAATTATCTTATATTAAAATGATCTAATTTATTTTTTTAAATATCATACATATTAGCACTCCCTAATTACTAACCATAATGATAATAATAATTAAATAATTACAATTTACATCCAAGAGGCAATTACAAAATTATAATAAATAAAATAAATAGTAAAATATAATCAAAATAAATATAAAAAAAATAACAAATAAGTAAATAAAATATTGGGGTTAGTAAATAATAAGAAAAATTAAATAAGGTTAGTAGAAATATAAAGTTAGTGAAAATAATTAGTTGAAACAATAATAATTAGAAAAATAGACAAAGTTAGAAAAAATAATAAGATAGAAATTTCAAAATAATAATAAGCAACAAAATATGATTAGCAATAATAATTAATTAATAACGTGATTAAACATAAAATTTGATTTTTATTTAGAAACATAAATGATTACATAATTACTATAATATAAAGTTCTAAATATAACATAATTATAAATTTCTTAATCATTTACAAAATTTAATTATCTCTAATTATATATTAACAATTATTAAGAAAAATATTTACACATTATGATGAAAATAAATTTTAAATAATCAATAATCACATTCACAAAATTTTACATTAAGTATTTATAAGGTTTAATTTTATTTACAAAAATTTACAAGAATTATAATAAATATATACATAGAATTATATAGAAAATTAAAATTAGGTTTTATTTTTTTTAAAAAAAAGAGTTTTAGTTTTATTATTCTAAAAAAAAAGTTTTAATTTTATATAAAAAAAAGAAGTTTGTTTATTCACAAGAATTTAATTTTATTTATTTTAAAAAACAGAACTTAGTTTAAAAAAATTCCTTATTTAAAACACAAAAAAAATAAAATAAAACAACTTAAAAAAAAGGGGTTTGGGCCGGTCATCACTTCCGGACCCAACCCGGTTTAGCAAAAGAAAAGGGGTCAGAGTTTGCTAGGGCGTGAAACCCTAACTCTTCTCTCGCGGCGCATGCTTCTCTCTCGTTGTTTCCCTCGAGTTCTCTTTGTTCTTTCTTCATTCTGCATACTTCGCGGCCTCGATTATCCTGAGAAAAAAAAAAACATCCCCAAACATGATTAAACATAGAAACATGGATCTTTGTCTTACGTTTCGAAGGTTCCGTTTTAGAAAGGTGGTGACGGTAATAGTTAGCGATGATGAAGGCGATGATGATGTTATAATCTGAGCCTCGGGGTTGTTTGCCCGCCGTTGAATGGGACGGCGCCGGTGGGCTTCCTTCGGCTTGTTCGCTTGTGTTTTGTACTAATGATCTTTGATGAAGTTCTTTTCTCTTTATGATTTACGGCCGCTGTGGTTAGGGTTTCATGATTTTTTCAGGGCCTCTCTTCCGCGATCTATTGCTGTCTTTTATATCCGCTTTGATTTTCGTTTGGGCCTGGACTTATGATCTTTTACGTTATTTTTCTAATTGAAATCTGGGATCTTGATTTGATTCTTTTGGATTTGATTGAGGTCTTCCTGATATTTCTGATACAATATGATTTTGTTTGGATTCATTTGGTGTTGATTGGATTCGTTTGGGACTTTCCTCTTTCAAACTCAGGGGTTTCATTGATTTCACCTGATATGAACTGAACTGTTTTTTTTTTATGCCGTTTGGATTTGAAACTGGATATACTTTCTGATACGGATTTGGTTTTTGTTGGATATCTGCTTCTGATTTCTGGATTTTGTTTCGAACATACATTAACTTTTCCTTTTCTTCTTTCAGAGAGAGCTGGTAGTTTGGATATTGCCGGATTGGTGCCGCCGAGAGATTCGATGCGGTGATGATGACCTTAGGGTCTGAACCATTTGGCTTTGATTGGTGCTTTAGTGATAATGACCTTCGGGTCTGAGCGGAAAAAATTACCGTATGCTGTGTACTTTCGATGTTCGGTAGGGAGTTGGCGACAGGCTTTGGCCGTTGCCCTTCCAGCCGCTCGGATGTTACGCCCGATGATGAACAACCTGAGGGCTTATTGATTGTTCTTCGATTGTGAGGTTTACGCCTTTTTCTTTGGTGCTGTTGCCATATGGTTTCAAACATGGTATGGGCTGAATTTACTCTTGCTTTCTTCTGGTATGATTTTGCGAACTCATTTGCAAATGTAATCGAGGATTTATTTGATGCTCTGTTTGGTTTTGAGACAGCCTTTCTGATATTCATTTTGATTGTTGATTTTCAGAATTTGGCCCATCAGGATTTTGTTTGAAGCGAGTTTCATTTGTCTTGTTTTGTAATCCAATTTTGGTGCAGTGGAATTGGATTTTCTGTTTTATGAATATGAACTGAATTTGATTCAGCCTTGTTCTTGAGCTGAGCTTATTCTTCTATTTCTGGATTGAGCTGTGACTTTTGTGAATTGAACTGACTCCGAGCTTAGTTTCGATTTGTTTTCGAACTGGGCTTGATTCTGGTTGTTTGTTGAATTACACCTAGTCTCTTATTTTCTGGATTGATTTAGTTCTTTTCTTTTGGGGTTGAACTTGCTCTTTGGATTGAACTTGTTCTTAGGTCTGTTGGGGACTGCTGATGTTGTTTGACTCTTGTGTTTCAGGTATTGGAAAATTTTGAAAAGATGATTCAGACCTATTGGCATCTGGGTCTGAACTCGGATTGGCTCTGCTGTTTAGCTTTGTATCAGTTTGAGAACAACTTGGAATTTAACAACGACACCATGTTTACTTGATGGAATGGTGCTTAGCTTGACTTTGAAACAGAATCCAATTTTCGGCATGGCCCCTTTTCAGTTAATCATTTATCGGCCCGAACTTCTTTTATCTCTTCATCTTTCTCGGCTGTCCCGTATTGATAAGAACAGAAATTGCTTGATCTGACGCCGATGGCGCGGATCGGTAACGGGGGTAGGATGCGGCTTTGGTCGTGCCGCTCTCGGCACTCGATGATGACAATGTTCTGAGAGTGTTGGAAAAAAAAATTCTAACATTTTCTGTACTGTCTGTTCTCTTTTGATGTGCAGGTTAGCTGAGGATTCATGGAGAAGTTCAAATACGAACATGAAGACCTTTAGATACTTTTAGGATTTAGGATAGATGCTTTAATGTAATCCCTTAGGATTTGAGAATTTTAATGTACTTCCTTGTAACAGTACTTTGCATGAAGCAACATCCCCATTCTTGTATGATAGCATTATTTATGAAATAAAATTCTCGAAGTTTTGAATTTATTTATATTCTATTCTTAGTTAAAAAATATAAACAAATGTGAATAAATCCACAAGTATTTAATTCATTAACATAGGCATAAAACATAAATATTTCCAAGTGGTATTTGTGATCCTAATCTCATCATCCGATTAAAATGTTAACCAATTGTTTCATAACCAAACTCATATGGGCACCATGGTCACAACATTTTCAGCATCAACAGCAAAACTAATCGTAATTAAACTCCACTGACCAAATGCCAAATCTCAATATGATCAGAACTGGTGATTGATAAATGCCTCAAAACCATAACGCATCAAATGCCTCAGAATTTTAATAACAGCCCGTCTTCAAGGAATTGGTAGAATTTGTGTAAAATGACCAAAATACCCCTGGGACCAAATCTTTGATGTTGGCAAAAAATCATGAAGTTTGACTTTGGTTTGACCACAGTTGACCTCAGTTTGACTTTTTAACTGCATTGACTGCTTTTGACTTATCTGATCATCTGACTGAGCAAACTTTTGAGAAAAGTCTTGAAACTTGACATGGGGGTTCTTATACACATATAAGATGTTATGAAGCTCACTTGAAGTCTTGGAAGTCCATTTAGCCTGATTAAAGTCAAAACCCTAGTTTTGGATGCACTGCTTAGGAGGTGCATTGTCTGAGGGAATTGTCAACTCTTCTGACCAATTGTGAACTTTGTGAACTTGTGAATCTTCATAAGATATCTTGTGATACTCATGGGAGGTATTGTGAAGCTTGTGAACCTTGTGAACATCATGAAGTGGCTTTGTAGACCTCATGACCCTTAGGAAAGCTTTGTAAACATTGTGAATCTTGTGAACCTTGTGAACCTTCAAGAAGCAACCTATGGACTTCATGAACCTCATGAAAGGTCTTGTAGATGTTGAGAAGTTTGTGAACCTTGTGAACCTTCAAGAAGCAACCTATGGACTTCATGAACCTCATGAAAGGTATTGAAAGCACTGTGGGACTTGTGAACCTTGTGAACCTTCATAAAGTAGCTTGTGGACTTTATGAACTTCATGAAAGGTTATGCAAGTTGTTGGAGAACTTGTGAACCTTGTGAACCTTCTTAGAACACAAAGTCTTGTATTGTGAGGGCAAATTTTGGGGTGCAACAGCTGCCCCTGTTCAATTTTCTGAGACCTGAGGGGTTAGATTGGTATATTTGCCAGTCGTAACCTGGAAGGTTGAAGGGGATTAAACACAAAAGCCCAAAAATTTGCACTCACCAGTGCACTAGAGTGGTACAGATGGCTAGTTGAATATGATTGAGTGGGCTTAAAGATGCCACTAGGGGGGAGCAGTTCAAAATATGGGTGTATGATGAAAGCTGTCAGGAGTCTGGAATAATAATGATGTAGCAGCATGTCTTCATGAGGATAGAGCAATCAATAGTGATAACCCTAAAGCAGTCTTGAAGCAATGATATGATTTCAGGAGGATAGAACAATGAATGGCTCTAAAGCAGTCTTGAAATAATAATGTGATATGTCTTCAGGAGGATAGAGCAATCAATAGCTTCTAAAGCAGTCTTGAAGTAATGATGTAATTTCAGGAGGATAGAGCAATGGATAACTCTAAAGCAGTCTTGAAATAATTAGATGGCTTCAGGAGGATAGAGCAATCAATAGCTCTAAAGCAGTCTTGAAGTAATGATTTCAGGAGGATAGAGCAATGGATAGCTCTAAAGCAGTCTTGAAATAATAATGTAATTTCAGGAGGATAGAGCAATGAATAGCTCTAAAGCAGTCTTGAAGTAGTAATATGACCTCATGAGGATAGAGCAATGAATAGCTCTAAAGCAGTCTTGAAGTAATAGGATGATTTCAGGAGGATAGAGCAATCAGTAGCTCTAAAGCAGTCTTGAAGTCATGAGAGGCTATCAGGAGGATAAAATAACCCTGAGGTTACAATAAAGCAGTCCCAAAGTAATAAGAAGCTCATCAGGAGGATAAAGTAACCCTGAGGTTACAATAAAGCAGTCCCAAAGATCATAAGCTTGTTTGTTGGATAATTAACCTGAAAACAAGGTAGCATTCTATATAACTACATTAGTTTATGCTTTATGTATGCATGTATGACATGATGCACTTAGGTAATGTACTATAGACATATATGTTATGGTATAATGTAAATGATGTATGTATGATATGACACTGCTAGAAGTGTCTGGATATCCTTGTATAACAACTGCTGGCCAAGGAAAATAAATCCCGATTCGTTGTTGAAGAATATATAACCCTCCGTCTGCCGGGGATAACAAGGTATAGATAACCTCCCGTTGTTGGGGATAACAAGGTATAGATAACCTCCCGTTGTTGGGGATAGTAGGGTATAGATAACCTTCGTTTTCGTTTGATAGTAGGATAAGTATAACATCCCGTCTTCGTTCATCGTGCCCTTATTGGAAAGTAATTTCCCGTATATCCGTATGAGGATAAAAGAGATGGATATAAATTCCAGGGGAGATTAGACTTTGTGAAAATGGATTAGTCCTACTGATGGTTTGTAACTGTCTTGTAAAGATGAACCGGCGAAGCTTCGTTGAAATCCTTCCCTCGTTCGTCCTTAGTAAATACTATTACTGCATTTTCATGCATTTCTGGTAAACATCAATCATATTAAAAGCATACATGCATTTCTGGTAAACATCAATCATATTCAAAGGCATACATACATTCAAACACAACCAATGGACGTTTCGCTTATGTAAATAGGGTAAAAGTAAATCTGGATTCAAAAGATGGAATTTATTTATATCAAAAGTGACCCATACACGGGTAAGTTTGTACAAGGAGACATAAACCCTAGTAAGAGAATTTTGTCATGAAGTTTTACAAAAAGAATCAGCTATGTGGGAAATAATCCTATTGAGTTTCAATTCTACTATTGCCACTCAAGTATCTCATCTTCTTGCTGTTGAGACGGAAACGATTGGATTGAGCTTTATCTGTTTGAGCTTGAGTAAGTAGTACAACTGGTTGCAGTTTCATGAGTGATCCAAACGAGACATAGTCATACGCTTTAATCCCTAACTTTTGCCTGGATTGCCCTTTCAGGTTTTCAATCCACCGGGATACCCTTTTTTGCCCAAGCCGCCTTTTCAGGTTTTCGACTTGCCGGGTGTACATCTTTTTATATATATATCCCTAATTTTTGCCCAAACCCTTTTGGTTTGCCGGGATGCCCTTATTTTTGCCTAGGCCTGTCAACCTAGCGGGTCTCTTTTTATGCGTAGTATTTTTTAACTATGTCTGCGTTTACAGGTTGTGGGAAGTCTTCACCATCCATTGTAGTCAGTATCATGGCACCTCCTGAGAACACTGTCTTGACTACAAATGGTCCCTCATATGTTGGAGTCCACTTGCCCCTAGGATCACCCTGTGGTAATATGATACGCTTGATTACCAAGTCACCAGCCTGATATACCTTTGGCTTAACCTTCTTGTTAAAAGCTTTGATCATCCGTTTTTGGTACATCTGGCCATGACAAACTGCTGCTAACCTTTTCTCATCAATCAAATTTATCTGGTCAAGTCGAGTCTGAATCCACTCATCTTCATCCAAGCCTGCATCCTTCATAATTCTCAAGGAGGGGATCTGAACTTCAATAGGCAGAACTGCTTCCATACCATAGACTAAGGAGAATGGGGTTTCCCCTGTTGAAGTACGTATTGTAGTACGATAACCATGCAGAGCAAATGGTAACATCTCGTGCCAATCCTTGTAAGTAACAGTCATCTTCTGTACAATCTTCTTAATGTTCTTATTAGCAGCTTCAACTGCCCCATTCATCTTTGGACGATACGGAGAAGAGTTGTGATGCTTAATCTTGAACTGCGTACAGAGATCAGTAATCATAGTGTTGTTCAGATTAGAGCCATTATCAGTGATAATCCTTTCAGGGATACCATACCTACATATGAGATTATTCTTGATGAACCGAGCCACAACATTCTTAGTCACAGATGCAAATGAAGCTGCCTCTACCCACTTCGTGAAGTAATCAATAGCAACCAGGATGAAACGATGCCCATTAGAAGCAGTAGGCTTAATCTCACCAATCATATCAATGCCCCACATGGCAAAGGGCCAAGGAGCAGTCAACACATTCAATGGAGATGGAGGTACATGTACTTTATCAGCATAGATTTGACATTTGTGACATGTTCTGGAGTGTTGATAGCAATCAGCTTCCATGGTAGACCAATAGTAACCTGCTCTCAAAATCTTCTTTGCCATGGTATGACCACTAGAATGAGTGCCAAAGGTCCCATCATGCATCTCTTCCATAATTTCTGTAGCTTCCTTCTTATCCACACAACGAAGCATAGTTGAATCATGATTACGCTTATACAGAATGCCATTACTCAGAAAGAACTTAGCAGAAAACCTTCTCAGGAACTTCCTATCTTTGACAGATGCCCCTTCAGGGAACTCCTGAGCTTCAAGATAGTTTTTCACTTCATAGAACCAAGGCTTCTCCTCTGCCCCTTCAGTGTCAATCTCATTGCAGTATGCAGGCTTCTCAAATCTATCAATGGTAATCTTGGGAGCTTCATCATCCCAGCTGATCTCAAACATAGATGCCATGGTGGCCAATGCGTCTGCCAACTGATTCTCTCTTCGTGGAATATGTCCAAAAGTAATCACTTTGAAATGTGGGATCAAAGACAACACATGTTCTCTGTAAGGAATGAGATTATCATGCTTTGTATCCCAATCTCCTTTAATCTGTCTTACTACCAGAGCTGAATCTCCATACACCTCAAGGAACTGAATCTTCATATCAATAGCAACTTGCATACCCATGATACATGCCTCATACTCAGCCATGTTATTGGTACAATAGAAACAAAGTCTGGCAGTAATCGGGGTATGACAACCTTCAGGGGAACTAATCACAACACCAACACCATTACCATGTGCATTGGAGGCACCATCAAAAACCATAGTCCATCGGGATCCTTGTTCAGGTCCGTCATATTGTCCAGGTTCTTTGGTAACAGACATAATGTCTTCATCAGGGAACTCAAAATTCATTGACTGGTAATCACCTACTGCTTGATGAGCCAAATGATCAGCAACAACACTCCCCTTAATGGCCTTCTGAGTAGTATACTGTATATCATATTCCGTCAAGATCATTTGCCATCTTGCAATTCTTCCGGAGAGAGCAGGTTTCTCAAATATGTACTTGATTGGATCCATCTTCGAAATCAACAAGGTAGTATGGGTTAACATATACTGTCTTAGTCGGCGAGCAGCCCATGCCAAAGCGCAGCAAGTTTTCTCGAGCAGTGAGTATCTTGTTTCACAGTCGGTAAACTTTTTGCTAAGGTAGTATATTGCCTGCTCTTTTCGACCAGACTCGTCATGTTGCCCCAATACACACCCCATTGAGTTGTCTAATACTGTTAAATACATAATCAAGGGTCTTCCATCAACTGGTGGCATTAAAATTGGAGGTTCTAGCAAATATCTCTTGATTTCATCAAAGGCAGTCTGGCACTCATCATTCCATTCCATCACCTGATCTTTCTTCAACAACTTGAAGATTGGCTCACAGATGGTAGTTAATTGGGAAATAAATCTTGCAATGTAGTTCAATCGTCCCAAGAAACCTCTAACCTCCTTCTCAGTACGGGGAGCTGGCATCTCTCGTATAGCTTTCACTTTTGCAGGATCCACTTCAATACCTTTTCCACTGACAATGAAACCCAGGAGCTTTCCAGATCTAACTCCAAAAGTACACTTGTTTGGATTTAATCTCAACCTGTATTTCTTTAACCTCTCAAACAACTTGTGCAGATGATCAAGATGTTGTTCTTCATTCCGAGACCTGGCTATCATATCATCCACATATACCTCTATCTCATGATGAATCATATCATGAAACAAAGCCACCATGGCACGCTGATATGTTGCCCCTGCATTCTTCAAACCAAATGGCATTACCTTATAGCAAAAGGTGCCCCACTGTGTCACAAATGTAGTCTTCTCCATATCTTCAGGTGCCATCTTGATTTGATTGTAACCAGAGAAACCATCCATAAAAGAGAATACCTTATGCTGAGCAGTGTTGTCTACCAGGATATCAATATGAGGAAGTGGAAAGTCATCTTTAGGGCTAGCCTTGTTCAGATCTCTGTAGTCTACACACATACGTACCTTACCATCTTTCTTAGGAACTGGTACCACATTTGCAACCCACTGAGGATAAGAAGTTACGGCCAAGAACCCTGCATTGAACTGTTTCATTACCTCTGCTTTGATCTTTTCCGACATTTCAGGACGCATACGACGAACCTTCTGCTTCTTTGGACGACAATCTTCTTTCACTGGCAAACGGTGAACCACAATGTCTGTATCCAACCCTGGCATATCTTCATAAGACCAAGCAAAGATCTCCACATAGTCACGTAGCATCTGAATCAACCTGCTCTTGACACTGTCCTCTAAATCAGCCCCTATTTTGACCTCTTTTCTGTTTTCTTCAGTTCCCAGATTCACAACTTCGACTGGCTCTTCATGTGGCTGTATAGCTTTCTCTTCTTGTTGTAACAACCTAGCAAGCTCCACAGGTATTTCACAATCGTCCTCGTTTCCGTCTTCAGTTTGATAGATCGGATTCTCGAAATTGTAATTGGCAATAGTAGAACTGTTATCAACTGGATCCAGAGTGGATGAGGATCTGCATTTTAGTGACGTGGGTGTGTGTAAGAACACATAGCTGATAAAGCAAAAATAAAAGAAAAAGAAAGACAAGGAACACAATATTTACGAAAACGAAACGTCCACTGATTTTATTGAATGAAGTATGCAAATGAAATGACAACCCGCAACAAGCACACCATTGTGCCCCGGGTAAGGCACATGGCTTGAAAGTTTTAATTGTTCCAGAAATTACAAATTTAAAAACATAACACAGTAATAGTATTTACTCCTGACTAAAGGAGATAGGGATAACATCTTCAGCTTTCCAATTATTGAGTCCAGCACCCACAGTAGGAAAAATCCATGCCTCCAAGTTGTAGTCTTCATCTTGATCTCCCACAGCATTGATAACCCCTTGATTGGTGATACGAACAGCACGAGCACGACGAACAGCCTTCTGGGACTCTGCAGTGAAACCCAAACCAAACTTGTCAGACTTGTATGGAATATCAGGAAGCTGACCCCAAATAGTACAACCACCTTCTTCCACCACAACTTTTGCATCATTGAGGGAGGCCATTGCCATTGTTGGAGGGTTTCTGATGACCACAGGAACCTTCTTCACAGCAGGAGGAGTCACACAATCCTTAACAGCCCAGGGAACCACTTCAAATGACTGACATGGAGTTTCAATGTATTCACCTTCTACTTCCAGATACTTGAAAGTGTTTACATGGCTGACAAAGTATTCTTCCTCTCCAAAGACAGTAACAACTTTTCCATTCACCGGATATCTCAACTTTTGATGTAATGTGGAGGTCACAGCACCTGCCCCATGGATCCAGGGACGACCAAGCAGACATGAGTACGAAGGACGAATATCCATCACATAGAATGTAGCAGTAAACACCTGAGAGCCAACCTTGATTGGAAGATCAATTTCCCCATGCACTACTCTTCTAGAACCATCAAAAGCCTTTACCACAATATTACTGGGCTTCAATACCGTATCTTCGGGACTCAGCTTGTTCAGGACTTCTTTAGGCAACACATTCAGAGAGGAACCATTGTCTATCAGCACGTGAGACAGGGTAGTGCCTCTGCATTCAATTGAAATATGCAAGGCCCTGTTATGATCCCTCTTGGCAGGGGTCAAGTCAGCATCAGAAAATCCTAACCCGTTGTCATAGGTCAGGTGAGCAACACAATTCTCAAACTGGTCCACAGAAATTGCACTGGGTACATGAGCCATCTTTAGAAACTTGATCAATGACTTGGCATGAGCCTCAGAACATAATAACAGGGAGAGCATAGAAATCTTTGAGGGAGTATGCCCCAGCTGATCAACAATATCATAATCACTCTTGCGAATGATTTTCAATACTTCTTCCATCTGCTTAGAGAGGTCATCAGCAGCTGGCACATCAGTAGATACAGGCTCAATAACAGGACCCTTGCCCCGAGCATCAGTGGTGGAAGTAACAGCAGGAGTAACTGCACTCTTAGAAGCAACTGGAGGAGAGAAGACTCTTCCACTACGAGTGATCTTGCTAGATCCAGCAATATTATCAATGTCAACAGGCATATCAGGTAAAGACTCCTGCTTGACACCATGGATGTAAACATCAGACCCATAGTGCCAAGGCACAGCTTTGTCAGATGTATAAGGAATAGGACCAGGAGTGGTGATGATCAGAGGAGCTACTCTGGCTTCAGCGACAACTTTCACAGGACCTTCAGCAGTAATCTTGATTGGGCCCTGATGAGTGATTTTAATGGGACCCTTTGAAGTGATTCTTAGTGGTACTTTGTCAACCATGTCAACCTCTTCAATCTTCTTACCCTGAGTCAGATGATCCACCATACTTTCTACAGATGCTGGTCTTCTTTCAAACACTATAGTATATTTATCCATGAGACGTTGAATCCCATCTCTCAAAATGAAGCAACTATCCGGCTTATAGGTACAATATAGACAATCTTCATGACAACCTGGAAAGATCCCAGCTTGTACTAACCTCTTTTTGATAACAGACAATGGTGTGCTCAACTCCATAACTGAATAGACATGCAGATCTTCATCAATATCTTCATCAATGGCGTTGACAGTCTTCTCGTGATTTGGCATTGGAGCTGTAATCACATTTGGAGTACCTGGTGGATCAAACTCAATTTCTCTAGCATCAATCATATCCTGAATTTTGTTCTTCAAGACCCAGCAGTTATTAGTATCATGTCCTGGACAGTTTGAATGATATGCACATCGTGCATTGGGATTGTACTTGGGAGAGGTAACATTGGGATTCTGAGGAGCCTCCCTCAGGGTAATAAGTTCAGCCTTCAACAAGTGTTGCAATGCCTGAGCCATTGACATGTTGATCTTCGTGAACTGTCTTCTAGCCCTCTGTTGGTTGCCTTGAGGCTGCTCTGTTGTTGCAGGAGTTGGATTTGAAATATGAACTGCACTAACAGACTGATGCCTTCTGTTACGATCAGGCTGACCATACACAGCATTAGATTCTTTCTTCCCAGTGGGAGGCTTCTTTGCAGCACCTGATGAAGAAGTGCCCACTTGGATCTTACCACTCTTGATACCATTCTCTACTCGCTCTTCTGTCATGATCAACTCAGTGAAGCCAGATGATGAGCTTCCAATGAGATGACTGTAAAACGGACCATTCAGCGTACACATGAACATATCAACCAACTCCCTATCAGTCAAAGGGGGTTGAACTCTTCCAG
The DNA here is from genome assembly GCA_963859935.3 of Lathyrus sativus. Lineage (NCBI taxonomy): Eukaryota > Viridiplantae > Streptophyta > Magnoliopsida > Fabales > Fabaceae > Lathyrus > Lathyrus sativus. The sequence goes on along the minus strand of OZ012739.1, from coordinate 540,468,865 downwards.
CTAAGTCTCTCCACTTCTGAGCATACTCCTTAAAACTTTCTTTGGCACCCATAGACATGCTTTGAAGCTGCATGCGAGTGGGGGCTAAGTCAGCATTGTATTGATACTGCTTGTAGAAAGCTTCAGCAAGGTCATTCCAATCTCTGATGTTGACACTCTCCAACTGATAATACCACTCTAGCTGAGCTCCAGATAAACTCTCTTGAAAGAAATGGATCCACAACTTTTTATCAGCAGTGTGGGGTTGAATTCTTCTGACATAAGACCTCAAATGCAATTTGGGACAAGAGACCCCATCATAGACAACAAATGTAGGAACTTTGAATCCAATGGGTATGACCACCCCAGATATCAAGCTCAAATCCTCAAAATCCAGCCCAGATGATTTCTGTAATTCCATAGCATCCATTCTATCCACCAGCATCTTGAATTTGTCTTCGTTAGGCTCATGGTAGTAGTTAGCCTCAGAATCAGAGTCCCCCATAGTGTTGTGGAGACTGCCTCTCTCCTGCTCAGATTCTTCAGATTCATAGTCTTCAACCTGTTCCTTGGTCTTGACAGGACTTTTGAACCTTCTTCCCATGTTGAGCAACCCAGCAGACCTTCTAGCCTTCTTAGTCTTCTTGGCCAGCAGTGTCTTCAATTCATCCTTCCCCTTGGATAGGTTCAGGATCAGCTCTTGGAACTGTGCATTCTGTGCCTGGAGATCCTTAACTGATTGTTCAAGAGCCATTGCTGAAATAAACAGCGAGAAGATGAGAAACCTGTGCACAATTATAAACTTGTGATGCAATGATATGGGAATGCATATGCAATGTTTTCAAGGACCGCAGGATTTAAATTTGCTTAAACAAACAAGAAAGTAACTTTTTATTAGTAATAACTTGTTTTGCCTTTTAGGCTTACAAAAAATGAAAACGAAATAAGTACAAAAGATGGGGTTTTAAGTCTCCCATGGACGTTTCCTCTTTGTGTTGAGGTATGAGTTGAGGTTTCGTTCCTCATGAAGTAGCTTTGTAGCTCTAGGATCCTTGCTTGGCTTGCTTTGTAATGAGCCTCGAAAGTATCCCTTTGCTCTTTCAGTTGGATCCATGATCTCTGCAAGTCTTCCATATCAGTAGGCATGTCTGGGTGAAGGATGGTATAAGCTGTGTCTTCTTCAGCAACAGGTTCTATGGTAACTGGTAGGATGGCAGGATATGGCATCATGAGTGTCTGAGCACGAAATCGTACCCATCTGAGATAAGCCTCCATAGGAATGGTGTACTTAGGCTCCAGTGTCTTGCTGTCAATCCTGTTTACCTTTCCCCAAGCTCGTATGAATCTCTGACGGTAACCCTGAAGATCGTTGTCGTAGTCAAACACAATGCCCTGAATTAACATGTCATGTGGACCATCGCTCCGGGCGTAACCAAACTGTCGTAAAGCTAGAGATGGGTTGTAGGTGATGCCTCCTCTTATGCCTAGAAGTGGCACATTAGGAAACTCCCCACAACGGTCAATGATGGTGACATTCTCCATAGATCTGGAGCACCAATGGATGTCTGAGTGAGAAAGTGACATGATCCTCTTGGACCATCTGAACCCTTGCTCATTCTTCATTACTGAGCGAGGAAGGTGAGAAATAAACCACCTAGAAAGTAAAGGTATGCAGCACATCAAAGTTCCTCTTGCCCTTGTAGTACGGGTGTGAAGAGAATGTAGGATGTCTCCAAGTAAGGTAGGCACTGGATTGTGACTCAGGAATATGTTGATGGCATGAACGTCTATGAACTGATCAGGATTGGGGAACAACACTAAGCCATAAATCAATAAGGCTAAGATCTCCTCAAAAGCATCGTAGCTCATAGCCTTCAAGAACATTTGAGCTTTATCCACTAATACCTTGGCAAGAATACCTTTAACTCCACTTCTCGTCTCTAGAACAATGTCAGACTTCTTCAGATGTAGAGTTGCAGCAATAACTTCTGGTTTAAGCTCCTTCTCTAAGCCTGTGAATGGCTTCTGATCAAGAACAGGTATACCCAGAAGTTTAGAGAACTCCTCCATGGTTGGAACCAGCTGATAATCAGGAAATGTAAAGCAATGGTGCTTAGGGTCAAAGAACTGAAACAGCACACTCATCATGTCTTCACTGAACCCTGAAGTAACTAGATCCAATAAGTGACCATGTCTCTTGTTGAACTGGGAATGATCAGGTACTAGGGAAACCAACTCCTTGAGCTTAGCAGGTATCCCTACAAAGTTGATCCTGATGGTGTTTCTACGAGCAGAAGCCATGACCTGCAACAAAGAACAAAGATAAATCCTTTGGTCCTTGAAATGGTTAGGGAAAATGATATGCTTATGATGCATGATGATGTCATGATGTCATGTTCAATCACAAACATGTGGCACACACAAACAAGTCACACCATAGCCCTAGGTTTAAAGGCTTGCATGAGGTTCAAAGGCAAGTACCCTCCCCTGAAGTTAGATGGTTCATCCTGTCCTACAAAAGTAACCAGGTTCTAAGGGATCTCAATATCATTGATCCTTCACAAGGGTGGTTGTTCAGAAGGCAACTTACTTGCCAACCAAAACCCTCCAAGTTTAAGATCTCAATGAGCGTAGTATCGAGTGTCAACCAACTTCAGTCTGCACCAAAGCCGGTTACCTCACTACTTTCTAAAGGCCAAGATGAGTTAACTAGGGTTCTAAAAGTCAGTTAGTGCATTGACAACATATGGCAGCCTCAATATTATCCTCAACTTGACTTAAGGAATATAAGCACCAACCAAGAAGTCGCACTAACTATGGCCACCAGATCAACCGTATCGATATACGTCGTACAGTTTCCTTGGTCTATTGCCATTTACCTAAGGTACACTAGATCCGGGTTAGGACCTTTCACACATAAGAGCACCCCAACAATATAATAATAAAGCAAACAAGGCAAACAATTTAAAGTGATCTTAATTCCTAAGGGTACCCCTCTTAAATAGGTCCCCAGCAGAGTCGCCAGTTCTGTAACACGGTGGGAGAACTGACTTTAAACAATGTTGCGGATAGCAAGAGTCGCCACCGACTTTTATTTTATCCATAAGGAAAGGTTATAAAAGAACAGGAAAGACCTTAGAGAATATTTTGGGTCCGGGGGGTAGGTTATGAAAAGGGAAGGTGTTAGCACCCTTTTCATCCATGGTTATCCATGGGCTCTTAGGTACTTAAGCTCACTTTTGAATTGTTTTGAAAGTGTAGTGTGTGAATAGCAAAAAATTTCAGAATAGTTTAATAATAATCCGTGTATGGATGTGAAAAAAAACTTATTTGAAAATTTTGTTGGAAATTTGTTTAAGTGTGAAAAAGTTTTGAAGTGAGCAAGTATCTAGGAGTAGCTTACCCTAATGTTTTAAGGTCTTTCTTATTCTTTATCCTTTCCTTAGTAAGACTATCCCTACTAAAATGGAGTAGGTAGTCCTTACTTTGGATGTTAAGGGACATGTGAGGGACAATTGGATTTTTGAAGGCCATTGTGGGGTGTAATAAGCAAACTGGAGGGACTATCATCATTTTTCGAAAGGGACTCGATTCGTAAAGGCAACCATAAGGGACTTTGATGATTTTCTTTTTGAGGGACTTGCTTTATACACCCCACTTAACCAATATTCATAGGCAACTTGAGGGATATCCTTAGGAAGTGAGACGGCGATTAAAATCGACTTACGTGTGTGAAATGTTTAATTTAATTATCTTATATTAAAATGATCTAATTTATTTTTTTAAATATCATACATATTAGCACTCCCTAATTACTAACCATAATGATAATAATAATTAAATAATTACAATTTACATCCAAGAGGCAATTACAAAATTATAATAAATAAAATAAATAGTAAAATATAATCAAAATAAATATAAAAAAAAATAACAAATAAGTAAATAAAATATTGGGGTTAGTAAATAATAAGAAAAATTAAATAAGGTTAGTAGAAATATAAAGTTAGTGAAAATAATTAGTTGAAACAATAATAATTAGAAAAATAGACAAAGTTAGAAAAAATAATAAGATAGAAATTTCAAAATAATAATAAGCAACAAAATATGATTAGCAATAATAATTAATTAATAACGTGATTAAACATAAAATTTGATTTTTATTTAGAAACATAAATGATTACATAATTACTATAATATAAAGTTCTAAATATAACATAATTATAAATTTCTTAATCATTTACAAAATTTAATTATCTCTAATTATATATTAACAATTATTAAGAAAAATATTTACACATTATGATGAAAATAAATTTTAAATAATCAATAATCACATTCACAAAATTTTACATTAAGTATTTATAAGGTTTAATTTTATTTACAAAAATTTACAAGAATTATAATAAATATATACATAGAATTATATAGAAAATTAAAATTAGGTTTTATTTTTTTTTTAAAAAAGAGTTTTAGTTTTATTATTCTAAAAAAAAAGTTTTAATTTTATATAAAAAAAAGAAGTTTGTTTATTCACAAGAATTTAATTTTATTTATTTTAAAAAACAGAACTTAGTTTAAAAAAATTCCTTATTTAAAACACAAAAAAAATAAAATAAAACAACTTAAAAAAAAGGGGTTTGGGCCGGTCATCACTTCCGGACCCAACCCGGTTTAGCAAAAGAAAAGGGGTCAGAGTTTGCTAGGGCGTGAAACCCTAACTCTTCTCTCGCGGCGCATGCTTCTCTCTCGTTGTTTCCCTCGAGTTCTCTTTGTTCTTTCTTCATTCTGCATACTTCGCGGCCTCGATTATCCTGAGAAAAAAAAAAAACATCCCCAAACATGATTAAACATAGAAACATGGATCTTTGTCTTACGTTTCGAAGGTTCCGTTTTAGAAAGGTGGTGACGGTAATAGTTAGCGATGATGAAGGCGATGATGATGTTATAATCTGAGCCTCGGGGTTGTTTGCCCGCCGTTGAATGGGACGGCGCCGGTGGGCTTCCTTCGGCTTGTTCGCTTGTGTTTTGTACTAATGATCTTTGATGAAGTTCTTTTCTCTTTATGATTTGCGGCCGCTGTGGTTAGGGTTTCATGATTTTTTCAGGGCCTCTCTTCTGCGATCTATTGCTGTCTTTTATATCCGCTTTGATTTTCGTTTGGGCCTGGACTTATGATCTTTTACGTTATTTTTCTAATTGAAATCTGGGATCTTGATTTGATTCTTTTGGATTTGATTGAGGTCTTCCTGATATTTCTGATACAATATGATTTTGTTTGGATTCATTTGGTGTTGATTGGATTCGTTTGGGACTTTCCTCTTTCAAACTCAGGGGTTTCATTGATTTCACCTGATATGAACTGAACTGTTTTTTTTTTATGCCGTTTGGATTTGAAACTGGATATACTTTCTGATACGGATTTGGTTTTTGTTGGATATCTGCTTCTGATTTCTGGATTTTGTTTCGAACATACATTAACTTTTCCTCTTCTTCTTTCAGAGAGAGCTGGTAGTTCGGATATTGCCGGATTGGTGCCGCCGAGAGATTCGATGCGGTGATGATGACCTTAGGGTCTGAACCATTTGGCTTTGATTGGTGCTTTAGTGATAATGACCTTCGGGTCTGAGCGGAAAAAATTACCGTATGCTGTGTACTTTCGATGTTCGGTAGGGAGTTGGCGACAGGCTTTGGCCGTTGCCCTTCCAGCCGCTCGGATGTTACGCCCGATGATGAACAACCTGAGGGCTTATTGATTGTTCTTCGATTGTGAGGTTTACGCCTTTTTCTTTGGTGCTGTTGCCATATGGTTTCAAACATGGTATGGGCTGAATTTACTCTTGCTTTCTTCTGGTATGATTTTGCGAACTCATTTGCAAATGTAATCGAGGATTTATTTGATGCTCTGTTTGGTTTTGAGACAGCCTTTCTGATATTCATTTTGATTGTTGATTTTCAGAATTTGGCCCATCAGGATTTTGTTTGAAGCGAGTTTCATTTGTCTTGTTTTGTAATCCAATTTTGGTGCAGTGGAATTGGATTTTCTGTTTTATGAATATGAACTGAATTTGATTCAGCCTTGTTCTTGAGCTGAGCTTATTCTTCTATTTCTGGATTGAGCTGTGACTTTTGTGAATTGAACTGACTCCGAGCTTAGCTTCGATTTGTTTTCGAACTGGGCTTGATTCTGGTTGTTTGTTGAATTACACCTAGTCTCTTATTTTCTGGATTGATTTAGTTCTTTTCTTTTGGGGTTGAACTTGCTCTTTGGATTGAACTTGTTCTTAGGTCTGTTGGGGACTGCTGATGTTGTTTGACTCTTGTGTTTCAGGTATTGGAAAATTTTGAAAAGATGATTCAGACCTATTGGCATCTGGGTCTGAACTCGGATTGGCTCTGCTGTTTAGCTTTGTATCAGTTTGAGAACAACTTGGAATTTAACAACGACACCATGTTTACTTGATGGAATGGTGCTTAGCTTGACTTTGAAACAGAATCCAATTTTCGGCATGGCCCCTTTTCAGTTAATCATTTATCGGCCCAAACTTCTTTTATCTCTTCATCTTTCTCGGCTGTCCCGTATTGATAAGAACAGAAATTGCTTGATCTGACGCCGATGGCGCGGATCGGTAACGGGGGTAGGATGCGGCTTTGGTCGTGCCGCTCCCGGCACTCGATGATGACAATGTTCTGAGAGTGTTGAAAAAAAAAAAATTCTAACATTTTCTGTACTGTCTGTTCTCTTTTGATGTGCAGGTTAGCTGAGGATTCATGGAGAAGTTCAAATACGAACATGAAGACCTTTAGATACTTTTAGGATTTAGGATAGATGCTTTAATGTAATCCCTTAGGATTTGAGAATTTTAATGTACTTCCTTGTAACAGTACTTTGCATGAAGCAACATCCCCATTCTTGTATGATAGCATTATTTATGAAATAAAATTCTCGAAGTTTTGAATTTATTTATATTCTATTCTTAGTTAAAAAATATAAACAAATGTGAATAAATCCACAAGTATTTAATTCATTAACATAGGCATAAAACATAAATATTTCCAAGTGGTATTTGTGATCCTAATCTCATCATCCGATTAAAATGTTAACCAATTGTTTCATAACCAAACTCATATGGGCACCATGGTCACAACATTTTCAGCATCAACAGCAAAACTAATCGTAATTAAACTCCACTGACCAAATGCCAAATCTCAATATGATCAGAACTGGTGATTGATAAATGCCTCAAAACCATAACGCATCAAATGCCTCAGAATTTTAATAACAGCCCGTCTTCAAGGAATTGGTAGAATTTGTGTAAAATGACCAAAATACCCCTGGGACCAAATCTTTGATGTTGGCAAAAAATCATGAAGTTTGACTTTGGTTTGACCACAGTTGACCTCAGTTTGACTTTTTAACTGCATTGACTGCTTTTGACTTATCTGATCATCTGACTGAGCAAACTTTTGAGAAAAGTCTTGAAACTTGACATGGGGGTTCTTATACACATATAAGATGTTATGAAGCTCACTTGAAGTCTTGGAAGTCCATTTAGCCTGATTAAAGTCAAAACCCTAGTTTTGGATGCACTGCTTAGGAGGTGCATTGTCTGAGGGAATTGTCAACTCTTCTGACCAATTGTGAACTTTGTGAACTTGTGAATCTTCATAAGATATCTTGTGATACTCATGGGAGGTATTGTGAAGCTTGTGAACCTTGTGAACATCATGAAGTGGCTTTGTAGACCTCATGACCCTTAGGAAAGCTTTGTAAACATTGTGAATCTTGTGAACCTTGTGAACCTTCAAGAAGCAACCTATGGACTTCATGAACCTCATGAAAGGTCTTGTAGATGTTGAGAAGTTTGTGAACCTTGTGAACCTTCAAGAAGCAACCTATGGACTTCATGAACCTCATGAAAGGTATTGAAAGCACTGTGGGACTTGTGAACCTTGTGAACCTTCATAAAGTAGCTTGTGGACTTTATGAACTTCATGAAAGGTTATGCAAGTTGTTGGAGAACTTGTGAACCTTGTGAACCTTCTTAGAACACAAAGTCTTGTATTGTGAGGGCAAATTTTGGGGTGCAACAGGGACACTGTTAAATCCTAGTGTGGGGGTATTTTATTTGTGTGTTTTTGTTTTATTTGTGTGTTTTTGTTTCTGTTTGTCTTCATTTGGTTATTTATTTTTAAGTGGTCGTTTGAGAGCATGATAGAAATTCCACAGTGAAAACCCCCTGACATTGAGCTAATAACATTAATAACATTGTGGTTTGGGAACTGTTGGTAGAGATGTCTGTGAGTAAGGTGAGGAGAAAGTATATAGAATGCTCAGAAAAGAACCGTGAGGATAAAATCGGAACAATCTTGAGAGATAGGTAAAAAGCAGATACCCTGGGTTTCCCGAATAGGAATGAGTTCGACGTGTAGATTTGTACCAGAGTGCTTTGATCTGAGAAGTACCCCTGAGTAGTTTATTTTGACAATCGGGTTTCATCAATAAGAATCGTGTGTGCAAGGTTAACGAAAAATATTGAGCTAAGGCACAGAGAAAAACAAACAAACAAAAAGGGGCAATTAGACGACTAATCCTTCTAAGTTGGGTAACCCTCACCCGGTTATTCAGCCCAACGGCGGTCGAACCTGAAAGCCATTAAAAAATAATAACAGTGCCAGAAAAAGAAAAATGTCGTTGATGAATCTTGTGCACACGAGGAAAATCATAAAAGTCGTTATAGTGATTGTCCGAATGAAAGGGAGGAAAATCGAAAAAGAAGACTTAAGTACAAAGCATAGTCGGAGAGGTTACCAATAGGGAGACTGAGGTCTGTGGTTTACCGCAGTCTAGTGTTTGTATGTTACCTGTTTTGAGGGAAAAGCCGAGATTAATCCTAGTGGGACTTGGAACGAGCAGTTCAAGTATGAGTATCATTACCGTAACTCACAGTTCTATGGACGGTTCCGTTTTGGAAAAAGATATTGTAAGTTCGATTTGGCGGGCTTGTTGCTTGAGGACAAGCAAAAGTTCAAGTTCGGGGGAGTTTGATCGGTGGATTTCACTTGTGTTTTCAGACGCTGTTTGTTGTTAATTTCGCACCGTTTTTATCTGTTTTCGAAGCTTTAGTTGTTGTTATCTGAGTTACTCGTAGTTGTTTTTATTCAAGTCTTATTTTGAAGTTTGTATTACTTTTGCCGCTGGTGCGTTTGATTCGGTTTCTTTTAGTGTGTTTTTGGCAGGAATGGATAGCATGACAGTCGCACCGCTTTCGGAGGCAAAGAAAAGTCGGAAAAGGGAAGTCAGAGCCACAACACGGGTACCCGTGTTGCACAACACGGCCCGTGTCAGGGAGGACACGGTTGGCAGACACGGGCAGGAGAAGCAGAGGAAAATGAAGAACAGGCGTACAACACGGGTGCCCGTGTCACACAATACGGCCCGTGTTGCAACCCCTGTAGAAGAAAACGCGCCCTGAGGAGTCAGCAGCCTGACACGGCCACCCGTGTTGCACAACACGGCCCGTGTCATGGCCACTGAGAGTGAAATTGTTATTTTTTTGATTTTTATGCTGTCAGACCTATTTCGAAGGGCATTTGAGACATTTCACGATGTAATTTGAATTTAGATATAAGAGCCACTTTTTAGAAAGAAGGAGAGACTTTTGAATTGAGATTAGGATTGACAACTGAGGAGAGTTTTTTCTGGAGAACAAAAGGATCGATCAAAAGCGGAAACAATTGATGATCCAAGGGACCCAACTCGAATTGTAATGATCTTCTCCTTTTCATTTCTAATTGCGTTTATGTTTACGAAGAACATGAGTAGCTAAACCCCCAGTTGTTAGGGGGTGGTCCTAAAGTGCGATGTAATGACCTTTGTTTGATTATTCTATGAGAACTATGTTATTCACCTTTTATATATATATATATATATATATATATATATATATATATATATATATATATATATATATATATATATATATATATATATATATATATATATATATATATATATATATATATATATATATATATATATATATATATATATATATATATATATATATATATATATATATATATATATATATATTTTTTTTTATTTTGTAACAATCTTAATGCGTATTCATATTAGAAAGTAGAATTCGATTTATGCTTAGGTTTTGGTCTGGAAAGTCAACCTGACACTTTTGCAAAATAATATCACGGTCGATATTGCTTAGGAATGAGGATATCCCGTATCACGTATTTTATTGTCAGAACTATTGCTTGATGCTTTTCATGGACACTGAGGAATTAGTTACATGAAACTCATCAAAGGGTTTTTATTAAGGAATTAAGGAAAACTAAATTGGAGAACTGATGAATTAAGGTTAATAACTATTATCTTAGGATAATCCTACATGGTCTTTACTCGCATCGTGTCCACTCCCCTAACACTGTTCTTAGATTGATTTATAAGTCTTTATTTACTTGTTGTATTACTCTGCTATCAAACAACCCCCTAGACCTTTTGTTCCTTTGAATACTAAAAATCCCGTTAATTACTACGCAGTCCTCGAGATCGATATTTGGGACTTTTCCCTTATTACTACAATCGGTAAAAAATAGTACACTTGCTATTTTCCCGATCAACTAGCTGGATATAAGTGATTTCCAAATCAGGCAGTCGATGTAGATGATGACCTAGTATAATAAGTAAGGATAATGATTGAATCAGAACTAATCGATTTGGATCAAGCCATGAATGATTCAAATTAGTTAGCATCCATACAATAAGAACTCATGGAAATTGAGAAGAATAAGACTTGTGAGCTTGTCGAAAAGGTAATTAAAAAGCCATTTGATTTTAAGTGGATCTATAAGGTGAAATGAAGGCCAAACAATGAAATTTCCAAGCCTAAAGGAAGACTGGTGGAAAGAGGTTTTTTTTGTAAAAACCTGTTATTGATTTCGATGAAGTTTATGCACCTGTGGCAAGGTCGGAAACCATCAGAATTGTAGTGTCAACTGCAACATGCAAATGATGAAAGATACATAAACTAGATATAAAATCAGCATTTTTGAATGGACCATTGAAAGAAGAAGTCTATGTCAGTCAACCACCAGGATTTGAAATCAAAAGACATGAGTCAAAGGTGTACAGATTGAGAAAAGCTCTATATGGTTTAAAGCAAACCCCAAGAGCTTGGAACAAGAGAATTTATAACTTCCTAGTCAATGCAGGTTTCTCAAAATGATGGAGTGTATGTCAACAATGTAAGCAGACTTAATCGAGTCATTATATGCTTGTATGTGGATGATTTGCTTATTACAGGTGCATGTGAGGCAAAAATCAAAGGTATAAAAGTAAAGCTAATGCCGGAATTTAAAATGTCCGAGCTAGGAAACTTGTCATATTTCCTAGGGATGAAATTTAAAGATACAAGTGAAGGAGTGTTTTTGCACCAGCCGAAGCATACCCAAGACATCTGGAAGAGGTTCAAGATGAGTAACTTTAATGGAGTTGTTACACCATTGGATAATGGAGCAAAATTGATAAATGAAACAAATGATAAGTTTGTAAGTACAACAATATACAAACAAATCATTGGATCCTTAAGGCATCTTTATAGTACCAGACTAGACATTTGACAAAGTGTCGGATTGTTGAGAAGGTTCATGGAGAAGCCTCAAGAATGTCATCTAACAATAGTCAAGAGAGTGCTAAGATACATCAAAAGTATGATTGATTATGGTGTGTTAATGTCAAGGTAGAAGAATACCAATAAGATGTACAAGTACACTGTTAAACTGATTCAGATTTCAGCGGAGATCAAGATGAGAAGAAGACTAGTTCAGGCTACATATTCATGCTCGGAGATGTGCCAATCTCATGGAGTTCAAGAAAGCAAAGCATTGTGACTTTGTCATCTTGTAAAGCTGAGTATGTGGTTGCATCATATGCAGCATGTCAAACAACATGGATAAAGATGTTACTCAAAGAGCTCAAGTTAATGGAACTTAAGAAAATGAAGTTGTTTATCGACAACAAGTCAGCTATCGATCTGGCGAATTATCCTGTGTGTCATGGTCGAAGTAAGCACGTGGAAAAGAGGTATCACTTTCTAAGGGATCAAACTAACAAAAAAAACTTGAACTTGAGCATTGCAAAATAGAATGACAACTAGCTGATATACTCACCAAACCCCTAAAAAAAGCCAAACTCAATGAGTTGAAGACAAGCATTGAGATGAGAAGTCTCGAAAACATGAATTACATGGTGTGTTAGAAGTTGTAATTCAGTGTTTTGTAAAAAACCATGTTCAATTGAGGTGTGTCCAACCTAGTCGAATTATGAGCTAGCTGTATTCGACATAGTCAAATACAGCATATAGCCTATGTGTTGAAGTCGAAATGTAATTTTGAATGTTTTGGAACTTGGGTCTTGGTTGCCTATAAATAGGCATGATGTAAAAATTCAAAATACAGATTTACGGTTAATAGACTTTTCCCTTTTCACAATACAGTTGTCTCTATTTTTTCTTTATTCTTATTTATTCATTCGTCCTAAAACCCTAATTGTTCCAACACTTTCCCGTTTATTACTACTGTCAATTGCATGTGGCGGTAAGTAATATCTCACTTAATATCATACACTATGTTACAACGGACTATCAACTGTGGTTAAATATTAATTTCAACGGATGTGAAATATATTATTTGTAACAGTGATTTTACCATTGATTTTACCATGTGAGATGGATGTTAATATACACGTACTCCCTGGGCACACACACCTGTATTCACTCAGGTAATTATCTTATTTTTGCCTATATCCTTAATCCAGGCTCTTATCCTACTCGTTGCCGTTGTAGGTAATCAATATTGTAATTCTTAATTACAGTTCATAATTATAAACTGTGTACACACATTAATATAAGGCTTCACAAATATTGTTTAAAAAAAGAGTTCTTAAAAAGAAAAGATCAGAAGAAGAAAGAAAAATGGTCAGCCACAATTATTGGGATATACAGGTAGCTTTGCTAAACTATTGCATGTTTTTTTTTGTCCGTATGCATGCATGCATCTACTGTCAGCAACTTTGTGAACATCGACCAAACAAACGAACTAAACCAAGAATACAAAGCCATTCTAGTACAATTTTTTTATGTTGAAAGTAATCTTTTGAACGCATATTCTTCACACATTCCTATCATGGATATAATATACAAATATCACTCATCTATATATACACATACAAGTCAATTAAATTAAACTAAACATTCAGTTTCAATCCCAAAACATTGCACACGTACATAACAATAGTGTTGCTGCCATATTACTTATTTAACTACAATGGCACCACCCGGTAGACCCAAAAAAGTCGTGCAAATGGAAGAAGAAGAAGATCATGATCATGATGCGATGAAGAAGAGCTCGGTGAGATCTTTGCCATTCTTTAAACTGTTGAGCTATGCTGACTATGTGGATTGGATTCTTATGGGTTTGGGGACTTTAGGTTCTATTGTGCATGGCATGGCACTTCCTGTTGGTTATTTGTTGTTAGGAAAAGCTCTTAATGCTTTTGGTAACAATATTCATGACACTGATGCTATGGTTCCTGCTCTTAAAAAGGTACTTAAGTTAACAATGATACTAACAATATCCATATGAGTACACACAAACAAATGTTATATAGGTTGTTGATTTTGTTGTTGTCGTCGTCGGTTTCAGGTTGTTCCATACGTGTGGTACATGGCCATCGCCACATTTCCTGCTGGGATACTTGGTAAATATTTCTTTCATCTTATGACAGAATTTTCATGATCACATATATTTGAAAAAATGAAACTCAATTCTACAATTCACCAGATGAAAATTTATGCAGAGATTGGTTGTTGGATGTATGCAAGTGAAAGACAGTTATCACGCCTACGATTAGCATATCTAAAAGCAGTCCTAAGCCAAGAGATAGGAGCTTTTGATACAGAATTAACAAGTGGAAAAGTCATCACTGGAATAAGCAAGCACATGAGTGTTATACAAGATGCAATTGGTGAAAAGGTAAGCAAATAAATAATTGTAATAACAAGTTTAATCTTTCTTTTTATGACTGAACCAAGCAAGTGAAATTCTTGATCACAGTTGGGTCACTTTACCTCTAGCTGCGCAACTTTCTTTGCCGGGATTGTGATCGCCGCGATATCCTGTTGGGAAGTAGCACTTCTGTGTTTAGTGGTTGTCCCTCTTATTCTCATAATTGGAGCAAGTTACACTAAGAAAATGAACAGAATCTCGACTACGAAATTGTTTTACCATTCTGAAGCCACGTCTATGATAGAACAGGTATACAACATTGATCCATGCATGGTGCAATACTATGATTTACAACATGACAAATTGTGCATTTTATACACATACACAAGCCAAGTGTTCAATATCAGTGATACTTTTAGTCTAATCTATTGTCACATAGCTGATTATAACAAACTCTAATACTGATATTATGACAGACCATATCACAAATAAAAACAGTATATGCTTTTGTTGGGGAGGGTTTGGCAGTCAAATCCTTCACAGAGAACATGGATAAACAGTATGTCATAAGCAAGGGGGAGGCACTTGTGAAGGGAGTTGGAACAGGAATGTTTCAAACTGTGAGTTTCTGTTCTTGGTCTCTGATTATATGGGTTGGAGCCGTTGTTGTCAGAGCCGGGAGAGCGGAGGGAGGAGATATAATAACTGCAGTAATGAGTATTCTTTTTGGTGCCATGTAAGGAAGCAATAAACTTAATGCTAGTTTTGATTTCGAACGAAAATAGAGTTTAACAATCCAGTAACAAAATTTTTGCCGTGAATCGCAGATCTATCACTTATGCAGCACCAGACATGCAAATATTCAATCAGGCAAAAGCTGCGGGGTATGAGGTCTTCCAAGTAATCCAAAGAAAGCCACTAATACATAATGAATCAAAAGGGAAGATTCCTACGAAGATTAGCGGTTACATTGAGCTTCGAGATGTTCACTTTTCATACCCATCACGGCCAGAGAAATCTATCCTCCAAGGATTGTCGTTGTCCATACCAGCAGGAAAGACGGTAGCTCTAGTTGGCAGCAGTGGCTGTGGAAAGAGCACTGTCATTTCCCTGATAACTAGGTTTTATGACCCCACTAGAGGTTAGCTTAATTAGTGCATCAGAATAATAGAAGTGTAGGAACTGATTGTGCAATCTTGAATGTGAATAGTCAAGTCTGATATTGTTCAATTCATTCCAGGAGAAATTTTTATTGACAGTCACAATATCAAGGACCTTGATCTGCAGTTTCTTCGAAGTAATATAGGGGCTGTATACCAAGAACCATCACTCTTTACGGGCACGATCAAGGATAATTTGAAACTGGGAAAAATGGATGCGGATGATGAAGAGATTCAAAAGGCAGCAGTGATGTCTAATGCACACTCTTTCATATCACAGCTTCCTAATCAGTACCTAACTGAGGTGAGCTACTCAATCTAGCATGTCACTTTTGCTCTTAGCTTAATTGTGGCTTTTCTGATTTTGTATTTTTTCTATTAACTTGCATACTTTGTATACATCAATCATATTTTGATGTATTTTCAAACTCGTCTTTTTTCTGTTCACAACATTAATCGCCCCATATGTGTGAATGAAATTACAGGTAGGACAAAGGGGCGTTCAAGTATCGGGAGGTCAGAAGCAGAGAATCGCAATTGCAAGAGCCATTCTGAAAAATCCTCCCATTCTTTTGCTTGATGAGGCCACTAGTGCCCTCGATTCAGAGTCGGAAAAGCTGGTTCAAGAAGCACTTGACACAGCTATGGAGGGAAGGACTGTCATCTTGATTGCACACAGGCTTTCAACAGTTGTAAATGCAGATATGATTGCTGTAGTTGAGAATGGACAAATCGTAGAGACAGGAACACACCAGAGTTTGTTAGACAAGAGCAAATTTTATAGTACATTATTCAGCATGCAGAACCTTGAATCAGCTCCTGAACTAAGGTATTTAGCAACTTTATATTCATAGTCTGATATTGAACCAATGGAACTCAATGAACAACTCTAACCAGATTTAACCGTTTAATGGATAGAACTACAACTTCCAAGAATAAAAGTGCCCGCCAAGTAGACACTATTGATGAAACTAGACCATTACCTGAGACACAGAGAGAGGTCCAAAGAGATCTTACAGACCATTCAGTACTGGAGGAACATAACAAGACGAGCGTAAGAGAAGAAAATATATTTTTCAGAATTTGGTTTGATTTAAGAAAGAAGGAGCTGGTGAAGATTGCTATTGGCGCATTTGCAGCAGCTTTCTCTGGCATCTCAAAGCCGTTTTTTGGCTTCTACATCATCACCATCGGAGTAGCATACTTTGAAGAAGATGCAAAACGAAAAGTTGGAAAGTTCTCAGCAATTTTCTCTGGAATAGGGTTGCTTTCATTATTTAGCCACACCTTCCAGCATTACTTCTTTGGAGTGGTTGGAGAAAAGGCCATGGCGAATTTCAGACGTGCTTTGTATTCAGGTATTGGATATTCCCTATTAGAATTTCTACATACTTAACTCTCTTTCATTGAAGGAAGAAAGAACTCTCGGCATGAGTCAAAAAACCTAAAACAAAGCAGGATATACAGAATATGCCAGTATGATTTAACAAACATCAGTTGATAATCATTTAAACTTTTACAGGTGTGCTTCGTAATGAAGTAGGCTGGTTTGACAAACCTGACAACACTGTCGGTTCATTAACTTCACGCATCATCAGCGATACTGCCATGGTCAAAATCATAATTGCTGATCGCATGTCTGTGATTGTGCAATGTGTTTCCTCCATACTAATAGCAACAGGTGTTAGCATGTATGTCAACTGGAGAATGGGTTTGGTGGCATGGGCTGTGATGCCCTGCCACTTCATAGGCGGTCTCATTCAAGCCAAGTCTGCCAAAGGATTCTCAGGCGACTACTCTGCGTCACATTCGGACCTTGTCGCTCTTGCATCTGAGTCCACAACCAACATACGGACTGTAGCATCATTTTGTCATGAAGAACAAGTACTGAAGAAAGCCAAGACATATCTGGACATTCCGAAGAAAAAGTACAGGAAAGAAAGTATCAAATATGGAATCATCCAAGGCTTCTCCCTTTGCTTGTGGAACATTGCACACGCCGTTGCTTTGTGGTACACTACAATTCTGGTCGACAGACGGCAAGCCTCTTTTGAAAATGGAATAAGAGCATACCAAATATTTTCTCTCACAGTTCCTTCTATCACAGAATTATACACACTGATCCCAACTGTCATCACTGCCATCAATATGCTAACCCCAGCATTCAAAACCCTTGACCGTAAAACTGAAATTGAACCAGATATACCGAACGATTCACAACCCGAGAGGATAGAAGGAAATGTCAAATTTGAAAATGTAAATTTCAAGTACCCTTTAAGACCTGCAGTCACGGTTCTTGACAATTTCAGCTTACAAATTGAAGCTGGATCTAAGGTGGCTTTTGTAGGACCGAGTGGTGCTGGAAAGTCGTCTGTTTTAGCCCTTTTACTAAGATTTTACGACCCAGTGGAGGGAAAAGTACTAATTGATGGGAAAGACTTGAGGGAATATAATCTAAGATGGTTAAGGACACAAATAGGTCTGGTACAACAAGAGCCACTGCTTTTTAACTGCTCAATTCGAGACAATATTTGCTATGGCAATAGCGGGGCTTCTGAAAGTGAAATTGTGGAGGTTTCTAGAGAAGCAAATATACATGAATTTGTGAGTAATCTACCAAATGGATACAACACTGTTGTTGGAGAGAAAGGTTGCCAGCTTTCAGGAGGACAAAAGCAAAGAATAGCCATTGCTAGAACCTTACTAAAGAAACCAGCAATATTACTCCTCGATGAAGCAACGAGTGCCCTCGATGCTGAGTCTGAAAGAACTATAGTAAATGCTATTAAAGCAATGAATCTGAAGGAAGCAACTGGTTTGTGTTCGAGAACCACCCAGATCACAATAGCTCATAGACTTTCCACAGTGAAAAACTCGGATACCATAATCGTCATGGAAAAAGGTAGAATTGTAGAGACAGGCCCCCACTCAACTCTAATAGCAGTGGATGCAGGACTTTATTCACGATTATTCAGACTACAGAGCTTCGACGAAACCTCATAGGTGGATAATTCTAAAAATCTGGTATCTGAAACAATGAAGATCACTTGTATGATTTTACAAAACTAAGCTTTTTTCTTAAATTTCTTCTCTGATGTAATTAAATTATAGTCAGAGTGTACCTTGATGTAACAAAGTGTTTTACATATTTGCCTATAATTCAAAGAAGACACTATCAATTGTCATGAGCTTTTCCATCTCCTCCTCACAAGCGATTCCGGGATCAACATAACACAACTGAAATAGAAACACGACCATCAAGCTTACTCGTTTTTGGATCAAATACAACTATAAGTTTTTGTTAAGAGAAGCAAGACCTGGTATTGTGGCTTCTTCAGTGTATTCCTCCCCTTTCTTATAAGTTTCTTCCATCCAATTTTCTTCTTTAATGATCTTTCAAGAGCAATCGTACTCTATAATGAAAAAAAAAATATTCTAAGTTTGAAAATTGAAATGAAAGGATGCAAAATTAGTACACATGCATGCTCCAGAGACCGGTGTAACATGCAAATCCTCAAAAGTGTTGGAATTACGATTAAGAGAACAGATATTAATTATTAAAAGCTAAATATGAAGTTGGCAAGGAAGACAAATTACATGAGCAGGATCCAAAACTAGGAGATTATACGTTAGAACTCCATCCTGTTGATATTTAGCTTGAACGCCAACGATTGTTCTTGAATGACCATCATGTTGAAAGTACAAGGGCCTATCCAACAAAGCATTCATAATTTAAGAAATAAGAAACAAAATTGTTTGGATGTGGTTAAATGTGTGTATCTTAAATGCCCCCTCACGTTTTCTCGCTGATCACAACATGCTGCAGACCGAATTGGACTGTGTTTTCATCAGAAAAGTAATTCCACACAAAATCCATGAGAACTTGATAAGCCTCACTACTTGCTTTATCGTCCGTGTTATCAACATTTGTTCCTACGACAGATTGAGATTCCATAGGACCGAAATCCACTACTCTTGCACGAAGACCAAAAGAACGCAATAGAGCAGCGCATTCAGTAGTCCCTATCCATTTTTTTGAACCATAAACAACATGATCAAGTTGAGCAGCTCCTGGTGCATCAAAACCCTTTTCCCAAGCAACCTCAAGCCATCTCTGCAACGACGGGATATCAGGAACAAACCCCGAACCACCGAACAAAAACTCTCTTGCTTCCGGCCTCTGCGCTAACAAATGAGAACTAAGCATTTGAATGTTACGCCATCCACAACCCCATCCAGCATCCTCAGAATCAAGGCTCTGGAAATGATCAACATAACCGGACAAAACAGTTTTCGAATTCTCAGTTTCAGACTCCAAACAATTTCTCAACAAGGTCATTAAACCTGATTCAACTTTGTAAAACTCGCTCCTTGTCTGTAAACCAATCAAGCAAGAGATTTTTTCATCCATTGAACATTCCTCTTTATCTCTACTAGTCTCACCGCCAGAATAGTTACAATGTTGACTCTGCAAAATATATAATTCTCCATGAAAACATTGCTTTAAAACCACAAGAGGAACCTCTCATGTAGGCATATAGATTAATAGATATAGAGAGAGTACCGGAAGAGATTGGAGGGGCTGTTGGGGAAGCTCGGGATCATGAAAATGAGCATTGGCGTGCCTGCGTTTATGCAGAATCATATTGATATATCATCTTCATTCATCGATGTGAAATGGTAAAGAAGAAAGAGACATACATACATACATACATAATACATACATTTACAAACATACATGCATACCATTGAAGTTGAGATGAAGGAACTGGTGAATCACAAAAGGGACACGTGCTCCATGAATCGGGATCCATCTTGTCTCTGCTGTCACACTATCTGTCTTGTTTATTATAAATTGCGAAATATCTACCAAAAGTCGCATTATATTAAAAAATAGCAGTTTAATTTATGTGGATCACCCATTAAATAACTAAATTATAGAAAATTGCAAGATATTACAAAAAGTCACCTTTTATTAAAAAAATGGAATTTAACATATATGGTTAAGCAACATTGGCGGTTAAACTCAGAGTTAATTAATAGATTTGAACGAGTTTAAAATACTCGGAGGTTAAAGTGAATTATTAAACGGAGAATTTAACTAAAGAATATTTTTACAAGATAGGAGGGGAAGGAAAGGGGTTTAAATTTTGTTTTTAATTCATATCATAAATTGAAACAAAAAATAATAAATAAATATTTATTATTAATATATTTTTAATTTTAAATATTATACAAGTAGTATAATTGAAGAATAGGTTACTCTCTATTTTATGTCATATTAGAGGTGTTTGCGGTATGATTTTGACCAAATTTAAAGTAAAAAATTATTTAATTTAAAAATAAATTTATTTGCAGTTTAAATCGATTTTGGATGATAATTCAAAAAATCTAATAGAATCCGATCTAATTTTATGACTTAACTTAGATTGATTTTTGAATATCTAAATTATAAATTATATTTTTTATTAAAAAACTAAAAATAAAAAATAAATTTTATATAATATCCAACATATAATATATTAAAAATTAATATTATAACATAAAAGTTATTAATTATAGTTGAAACAAATAAAATAATAAAAATAAATAATTTAAATTAAATTAATAAATAATATTTTAAAATAAATATTCTTGAATAATAAATTAACACAACAAATCATACTAATAAAATATAAATATGTATACAGACAATTTAATTTAGTTTAGTTGATTTTAAAAAATCAATTCAAAATCCAATTCAAATCTAAGCAGATTTTACAAAAAGCAATCCAACTACATTTAATAATATTTAGATTTTTGCGATATTTGATTTTTTAAATTAATTATAATTTTTATTTAGATTGATTTAAATTTGAACATCTGTATATTATATAGTTGAACTTTAAAATACATCATATAAACAAATTTTGGCATTAGATTTAATGCGCATTTTGTTTAACTAATATCCCAAAAAACATATTTATTATATAATTAATTTGTAATATTAGTAAAAATATATTTTAATTACACTTTTATTTCAATTATCTCTCATTTACATTTCTAGTTCAATTATTTTATATTTCATATTTAATATTAGATTAATTATTTTGTATTTGGAATTTATTACATAATTATTCAAATAACAATTAATACATCATATATTTAAATAAAGGGAAATGCTAAATAGTTAGCAAGACCCTTAAATAAATAGTTATCACATACTAAATAAATACTATTTTAAAATAAATTACTTTAATAATACATTATAAAAATATATTATTTTATAAATATTAAAAATTATATATAAAATTGAATATCATTAAAAAATGTTTTGTTTTGAATATTATGTAGAGCTGCAAAACACCCTCAAGGTGTTTGAACCAATCTTTCATTGAAGGATTCATAGTTTTTTTTTTAAGATTCTCCTTATCTTTGACTAGATAATTCAGCTTATCTGTTACATTTGAGATGATAGGTTGTGACAACTTTGTATTTCACTCTATATTTGGCCAATAACTCTTCAAATAACATATTACAAAAATGAGTTCCTTTGTCATTGATAATTTCCAGCCCAAAAAGAAATGGTGTTTCCTTTCCCCAAGAACAATTGACAGATAAAAGATTGTTTCTATTATGCCTTTTTTCAAGAGATGAGATATCTTTCCACCACACTGAACCAACTGCAGTATTCTTATTGCCATCCAAATAAACGGATAAGGAATCATCGCCGTATCTTGCTCGCAGAACATCAATCCATATCGACTCCTTTCCTTCTAAAAGCCACTATCTCCACTTGAAAAGCAGCGCGATATTGAATTCTTCCACCCTATTGAATTCAAGGCCACCCAAATGAAGAGGCAAGCATAATTGTTCCCATCCTACCCAATGGATTTTTCTAATCCCTGAACTATCTCCTCATAAAAAAATATTTTGAATTTTCGTGATAGATTTGCAGATCTTGATAGGTAATCTATAGAATGATAGAAGGAAAACGGGAAGGCTCCTCCAAACCAATTTGAGTAGAGTAATTCTTCCTCCAAGATTTAAAACTCTACCTTTCCACTTTGCAAGGTGATCTTCAAGTTTCCGTAACAAGCATTTCCAAAAGGAAATATGTCTAGGATTAATGTCGATCGGGATGCTGAGAAAAGAGAACTGACTACCTTTCAACCTGCACGAAAGAAAATTAGTTGTTGCATCCATGAAAAAAGGATTAATATTAAGACCGATAAGCTTGTTTTTCAAGTAGTTGACTCCAAGACCCGAGATTACTTCGAAGCCTCTAAGAACACATTTAAGATCCCAAAGATGTTTCCAACTTCCATCTCCAACTAGTAATGTATCGTCAGGAAATTGCAGTATATCCACAACACAATTATCCTTGACATGAAAACCGGTAAACTCTCCCATACAAATTGATCTTCTCACCAGACCCGAAAGACCCTCTGCATCGATGACAAATAAGAACGACGATAAAGGTTCTCCCTTGTCTGAGAACCCTTTCGCCCTTAAACTCCTTCGTTGGGCTTCAATTAACTAAAACCGACATAAAACTAGAGAAAACTGTATAATCCATCCATTTTAGCCAAAGCTCTCCAAATCCCATCATTCTCAATATATATTTGAGATAATTCCAACTCACCTTATCATATTCTTTTTCAAAATTAACTTTGAAAAACATACACTATTTTTGCTCCTTCGCCGCGAAGTCGACTACTTTGTTAGCCACCAAGAGACTTTCAAGTAAATGCCGACCCAGAATAAAAGTTGTTTGATAAGGAGAAATGATCTTACCAAAAACAACTTTTAATCTGGCCGCTAACAACTTTGAGAGGGCCTTATAAATACACCCGACAAGGTAAAAAGGTGATACTCATCCAAGCACAATGGCAAATCGTTTTTCGGGATCAAAGTAAGAAAAGAGCAATTTAGTCTTTGAAAGAGTAGCCTTCCCATAAAAATCTTTAAAACAAAGAAAAATGTCATCTTTGATGAAATCCCAACATTTCTTAAAAAAAAAAAATTGTATGGTTGAGCTCAAATAAATGTTTATTTTTTATGGATTCAAAGAGTCATAATGTTCAAGAGAACAATTATTTATCATTTCTCACACACTTTTTCTTCTTCTTTTCACCTCCTCTTTAAAATGATTAAAATTAAATTTGTATATTTGATCAAAAGGTGTAAACAAATTTCTTGTATTCTCACCTATTATTAATTTTATTGTTTATAATCATTTGTCTGATTATTATTGTTTTTTATCCTATATATTAAATATTTTTTATATAATTAAACTTTGAATAATTTTGTAAAAGTGATTTTAATTGTCCTATCTATTTTACGACAAACTTCAAATGTTAAATTAATTTTTTTTTTCAAAAGTTATGTTGTGTTTGCTTAATACACAAGTCTTATATGAAAAAAAGCCAAAAGTCGTCTGACATAAAATATAAATTTAAATCATATATAAAAAGTTAATACAACTAATTAAAAAAAAATTTAATTTATTTTAAAAATATGGTAGTTACATTCTAATAATTTGTGTATGAAAATATTTTAGATAAAAATTATCTTTTTGTATTTCTATTAAATTTGTCTAAAAATGGAGGATTTATTTATAACAAAATAAATTCTTCTATAGAAAAAAAAAATTAAAATGTATTTGGTTAAAATACAATCAAATACATTTTGTTTTGTTGTGTATAAATGCCACATTAGGAATGTTATTTAAACATTTAAAAACAAACGATTTAGGCCAGCACAGCAAGCAGATGCATCATCAAAGTTGAACGGGTTAAAGTTAAACTTTAAGAGTGAAAACAAGGTTCATTGAACCTGGACACACCCAATTACAATCTATTTACAATATTTATATACCCACATCACAAGTTCGCAACACCACACACTCTCAAACCCAAAATCACACAGCTTCTTCTTTCCACCGCATCTCTATTATCTCAAATCTAGAATTTAATTTCCTTGAAATTCATGAGTATTTTCGCCGCCTCTATGATGGCAGTCATCGGCACCGGCGGGAAAAAGCAGATGAAAAATGTGGTGCTGGAGTCGGATTCAGAGCTGAAAAAGAGAAACCAAGAGCTTGAGAAGGAGTTAAAGGAAAGCAAGGAGAGAGAAGAACAAATGAGACGGCAGTTACAGAGCACGTGGGAGAGGCTGCGCGTGGCGGAGGAAGCTGAGGAGAGACTCTGCTCGCAGCTCGGAGAGCTGGAAGCAGAAGCGGTTTATCAAGCGCGTGACTATCACGATCGCATTGTTTCTCTGATGGAGCAGCTCTCACGCGCGCAGAACCTCCTGCGCGAGGTGATTCCTTCGTCTTCCACCTAATAAACCGCTTCTGCTTCTGAATAGATTTTTGTATCTGCGGCTACCATGTAGTAATATAGCTTTTTTGCTTATTTAATATAGCTTTTTTTTTACATTTTACAATAGACTCCAAAGCTAAGATATATCATGTTAATGTTATGATTAAATTTATATTCTTTTATAATTTTATGTCATAATAATAATATTTTTAATATGCTATTGTGTCCATGTAAAGTCTGTTTGTGAGATATTATGTAGGACCATCATCCATCAATTCAGCGGCATATATAGATTCCACACAAAGTAATGTATGGCTATGTACAAAAGTTGAGTATTTACATTTTTAATTGTTAAGCAATATCGACATTTGGTTTACTGTTTAGACAATAGAAGCCGCGATGAGAAAAGCGTGGTATGGAAGCATTTGCAAATTCCAAACCATTACGCTATTAAAAAGGGGATTCGGTGGTGGTCCATATTTCTATCTTGTTTTTTCTTTCTTTTTTTTAACGAAATGTATTATGCTAACGTAAAAGCGTTCATCCCACAAAGAAAGCGTGCAATGAATATAAAAAACAGAGGACAATTGAATCCAACCGACACCAAAGAAAACAAATACGAGTACGAACAATATCTTAAAGATAAATCAGCTTCCAATAATAAACATCATAATCAAAGTTCTTTAATTTAGATTTTATTTGTTATATAATTTTTCTTATATATAATTTTGACTTAATTGTAACTATGATCTTTCTATTTTGTGTTTTTTTAGTTTTGATTCCACCATTTTAAAAATCACAATTTTGCTTTCTTTTCTAAAATTTAAGATTGATATTAGTTCCCTTGTCATTTTAAGTTATGTTTTTAATGAAGTGACGCGTTACATAATGATGTGACATTTTCATGTCATTTTAAATGGTCTTATTCATTTTAATATCATTTCCATATCATTTAGGTTTTGTTTATTTCATTTTCAGAAAATTAATAAAATAAAACCTAAATGTAAAACTCCATTTCTTCAACCATTCATTTTTACCATTTCCATTTCATTTTTCACCGAGAACAACTCATTTCTTCAGCCATTTCTGTAGTCATTTCTTCAAACTCAGTTCTCCTTTCCTCAACAAACCCATATCAGTCTTTCTGTAGCCATTAATTTCGAACCCAACGTACCTCCTACTTACCAACATGTCCGAAACAAATTTTTATTTTTCCTCAACAAATCAATCTGGGTCTGGTATAAGAAGAAGATGTAATAGATGTTGGTGTGAGATTGAGTCACCGTTGATGGCGTCATGGACATACGATAATCCCGGAAGAAAATTTCATGGTTGTGGTAATTTTAAGCTGATGAGGAAAAAAGGATGTAATTACTTTCAGTGGGTTGATGAAGACATGAGCAGTCGTGCTAAAGATGTGATAAGATCTTTGAAAGATAAGAATGGGGAGCTTATGGATGTGATTAAGGACATCAAGAAAAATGAAGATTTGTTCAAGATGAAAAATTAGGTTTATGTATTATGTTGTGGGGTTATGTTTGATGTTTGTCTTTTTAATTGTGTTTGCATTAGTTGCAACACATGTACTCAAATGATGTAATGTCAAATGTTGTAGTTACTTTGATGTCTATGTAGTTTCCAAATGAAGTAATTTCAAATGAAGAGTTATGATTGTCTGTGTTAATAAAGTAGCAACATAATATTGTAGTAGCATAACCTTGTATTATGCAGCATAATATTAAAGTAGCAGCATAATATTTCAAATGAAGAGCAGCATAACCTTGTTTATGTATTTGCAAATGAAGTAATTTAAAATTGAGAGCTACTTTGTGTATTTTCAAACTGATACTTTATGTAACATTGCAAACTGATAACATTGCAATAGCAGCATGTTTATTTCAAATGTTAAAGAGCTCATTTGAGTTACTTTGAGCAGCATTACATAATAGGCATGCAACATTACTTTGAACACTGATGTATCATAACAACACTACATAACAGACAGGCAGCATTACTTTGAACACCGATGTATCATAACATCACTGCATTCTAATAATAAACTGATGCATGAACAACACTGCATTGTAATAATAAACTGATGTATAACATTGAAGGCTGATGTATAAACAACACTGCATTCTAATAATAAACTGATGTATAAACAGCACTGCATTGTAACTTTACATATCAAACAACATCATTACATAACAACACTACATAACATAACATTGAATGCTGATGTTTCAAGACTGATTTATCATTACATTGAAGGCATCATTACATAACAACACTGCATTGTAACTTTACATAGCAGTCAACATTAAAGACAACATATTTTAACAAAAAGACCTTGAGTTTTTTTGGTCATAACATATGTTATAGCAACATCACAAAAAGTAAAGTAAAACATATAACTATTCTTGGGTTGGTGGTGGTGCTTGCGACCCTCCGTCTATAACAGTTTGTCCTCCGTCTATAACAGGTTGTCCCGCTTCCTCGCCCGACTTGTCACCCTTTTTATTTAGGTTTTTTGTTGCCACCTTTAGGAATTGCTCTCTCCACAGCTCGCTTCCCTTTACACGTTCGTTTGTTATGGCCAAAACTCCCACATTTCTTGCACTTGACAGTTTGAAGAGTTCTAGGCAGTGTATTTCTTATCCTCGGTTCATCATTCGCCTTGTTACGATTCTCCTTAGAACGACCGATAAATCTTCGCATGACTGGAGGGCTGATTGGGTTAGCAACATTAACAGGCCATAGTTGTGGGCCATTGGTTGGCATAATAATATGGCTATAAGTAGCCAGGACAGTAGATTTTCTAGACAATATGACACAATGATTTTAGTAAATGTACAAAAAAGATGAATGTAAATGAACATAATATACGAGTAGGTGATACCTATAGAATGATGAAACGTACTTTTTGGGCTCCTTCTTGTTATTCCATATGCATGCAATAGCATGACAACATGGTATTCCACTCAAATCTCACTTCCTACAACCATATTTCTATTGAAGCAAGTTCACAGCATATGTCTCAACACCGTTTAAAACTCCGAATATAGCAAAGTCATCATCTGCATGCCATGTTGTAATCCATCCTTCTGCTACCCTCTTTGTTTTTTCCAAGACTTTTTGAATGTTAGGACTTGTAACACCTGTGTACCTACTTAATTTCTTCTTTTGAGCAGAGATTCTCACTGTTATGTAATGTTTGATTCCTTCAAGTAGTGAAATGATCGGCTTATCTCTATACTCCAAGATTGCATGATTAAAATCCTCACACATATTGTTGACTTGCAAATCACATTGTGTGTCTATTTTAAAATGAGACCGAGTCCAACATGCAGCTGGGACATCCATCATGTCTTTCCAAGCATTGACATTGAGCTCTTTCATATGATTCATTGCTCTTTCCCATGCAGGAATTGTTGTGGCTCTAACTGCCAGCCATAAAGCCTCCTTCATAAATATCCCAGGATATTTATTTCTCCAATTGCCATACAAGTGTTTAACACATAGTCTGTGTTCAACATGTTGGCTTGTCTCAAGAATAGCCGGTACCAATCCTTGAAATAACAGCACATAACAACACATCAAACAGCAGTACATAACAACACATATCAACACTGAAGGTGAGATAATACTTAGAAGTGGGGTTGAATAAGTATGAAAGATTAAAATTTAGAAATAAAAACACAATTATTTTTATCCTGGTTCGTTGAACTCAACTACTCCAGTCCACCCTTCCTAGAGTGATTTGCCTTTCTCAACAAGGACTTAATCCACTATTTAATCAAACAGATTACAATAGTAACACCTAAGAACAACTGTTCTTAGTCTTCTCAAGAGCTACTGATTCCAACTGAATCCTCTTAAGGAAAACCTTTACAATCAATGTAAATCAAATACAAGAGTATAAATGCTTCTAAAAAGCTTTTATCACAACAGTGATTTTTCTCTTAAGTTTAAGTACAAATAATTCTAAGAATGAATATGAAAGAATGAGAGCTTTGAATATTTTGATTTCTTTTCAGCAAAATGTCTGACTGAAGAATTTGGTGGAGTCTTCCTTTTATAGGCAGCTGATCCAAGGAAGCTGAACATTGAGAAGAGTGTCCCAAAAAGGTCTGAGCCTTTTTGTCTTTACATCAAGTGACCTTTCCCAGAAGTAGAAAGCAAAGAAAAATCCTTTTTGTCTTTGCTCTTGTGTCTAGCACAAATGAGGAAAGAGACGTTTGATTTACTCCAACGGATATATTCTTTGAATATTTCTTCTTCAGTTTTCAGCAAGTTCATCAGAATCTGATTGAGTCAGAGTCTTCTAAAGATGTTCAGAACTTTGCTGTATCAGAGTCTTCTGCAGCATGTGTGCTTTCAGCGTGTTGATCATCAGAGCATATTTGACACAGAACTTCAGTACTTGGCAGCTTTAGTACTTTCAGAAACTTCTGTAGAAACTATGCTTTGAGAAACTCTTCATACAATATTCTTCTTAGCTTCAGATGCTTCTGCTTTGCTTCAGATGCTTCTGGAGCTTCTTGCTTTAGATCCTTCTGGAGACTACGCTCAGGATATTCTGTAAACAGCAATCACAATCTTCTAATGAATGCATCTGGCGCTTCAGAGTCAAGATAACTTCTTGTATACAATTCAGATTTGCTTCTAGAGAGTTAATTTCATTTCAATCTGCAGTAAAACTCTCAAACAAATTTTAGAGTATATAATTCTTAAATACAAAATTTCCTAACAGTTATCATCAAAACAAAGAGATATTATTAAGAACCAATCTGTGTTCTAACAATCTCCCCCTTTTTGATGATGACAAAAAATATCAGAAATTTTGTTTAACTGAACATATTAGAATTATAACTCCCCCTAAGATGATGAATCTCCCCCTGAGTTAAATACAAATAAGGAATAGAAACTTCCCTTTTGTCTTGAGTAATCTTCAGAGTTAGATCTTGTTTGTTCTTATAACATTTGAGGGTCAGAATGTCTTGCAGATTTAAGATTCAGAGTTTGATAATAGACAAATGATCTGTGAGACTCAGAGTTTCTTTTATAGAATGTACTTATCAAATGTTCTGAAATAGTCAGATTAAATGTTAGATAGAATGGATATGTCTGAAGTTTCATTCTGGTGAAGTTATATTAAACAGTTCAGATCTATATTTTCTCCCCTTTTTTTGTCATAAGCAAAAAGTAAAAACTTTAAAAGGACAAATAAAAGGAAACAGTAAATCAGATAACATAATGGAGAGAACTTTGATTCATTAAAAAGATCATATCAAGAGTACAAAGGCAAACATCAGAAGATATAACAATAAAGTACAGATGCAAACAACAGATGCAAAACATTAGAATGAAAAAAAATCTAAGAGTGTTTGGACAAAAGCATCTTCAATAGATCTGTAATCTCAGAGGATGATTGCTCTTGCTTGGACATCCACTTAGCCATAGTTTCATTCTTTTCATCTTGCTTTGACATCCATTTTGTCATATCCTCAGACTTCTTATCCTGTTTAGCCATCCAGGATTTTATCTCTGACTGTCCAGCTTCCAGAGCAGCAATCTTATCTTCAAAATCTGGATGTTCTTTCTTTATCTCAGATGAAGAAGTATGATGAGGTTCTGTAGCCTGAACAGAGTCAATTTCCATTTGGTTTGTAGATTCTGGAGCATTGGAATCAGAAGGAGGGTCTACCAGAGTCATAGCCAACGGATTTTCTTCAGATGCATTTTCATTAGATTCTGTTGATGGTGGAGGAGCATCTAAAAGAAGCAGAGGTTCAGATTTGTTGACAGTCCAGAATATAGTCCTTGCAGCCTCAGCAAATCTGAGCTTTGCATCGTCAGAACAGACGTTCTTCAGATTTGAAGCTACAGAGTTGAATTTGTTTATGAATCCATTCCAGATGATGTCAGATTCTTTGGCATCCATTGTTGCTAAGCATTTCTTCTGAACAGTACCTAAATACATCTGTATTTCTTGCAAAAATGTTTGAAATAAATGATCAACATTAAGTCTGGGCTTTGGTCGTAACAAAGTTTCCAGAGTTACAGGTTTAGGTTGGGGAGTTGGTGGAAAAAGTGATTGTTGGATGGAGATCAGAGGAGGAGGATAGTATGGAATGAAGGGTATCTCAGGAGCTTTTTCTTTTGATCTGAGTAAAGCATTTAGCAAATGAGGTTTTGCTCTTCTGAGAGGGGTAACTACATCAAAAGGTGCATTTGAGTAGGGTTTGAAAGCAGATTTTGGTGGTTCAACAGATGCAACAGTGTTATCAGATGCAATTTGCAGAGCTGAAACAACAGCTTTATCAGATTTTGCAGAACATGATATGGTTGCTAAAGGTTCTACATCTGACATAGATTTTAAGTAATCAAGAATCACAGATGGAAGGGTCATTGTGGGTTTTGGTTTCAGAGGGTTGATGGGGTCAGAAGGTTCAACTTTGTCATAAAAGTCTTTTAGTTTGAAACCATAAGACAGATTATGAAATAGAGATGATACTTGGGCACAAGATATAGAAGATCTTGGGTTAGGATTGGGAATTAAAATCTCAGATGATGGTGTAGGTGTAGGTGTGGGAATAGGATCTGGAATGGAAGCTTTTGAAGGTATAGAAGGTTCAGGTTGGTTTATCTCAGAGTATTTTTCAGATGGAGAGATTAGAAAATCTGGGTGGATTTCTGATTCTGAGGATTTAGAGGATGTGGTTGGTGTGCAAGAGGTAGAAGATACTTGAAACACCGTTTTTAATGGTGTGACATCAAGAAATTCTGTCTCAGGGATGTGAGGTTCAGAAGTGTTGGTTTGTTCTGAAGGAATTTCAGAAGGTTTGGATGGTTGTTCTGAGATGGGTGAATCAGATGGAATGGTGGTTGGTTCAGATGAAATGGGGGAAGAAGTTACTTTTGTAGGTTCAGAAGTAACAGGTGCAATGGGTTCAGAGGCTTTTTCTGGTTGAGATTCTTGTTGTTTTTCTGGTTGTTCAGATGATTGTTGTTGTATTGATTGTTGTGGTTGTTGTTCTGATGGTTGTGTTTGTGGAAAAAAATGTTTGATATGGATTTTTGGTTGAGAAGGTTTTGGTACAGAAACTGTTGGTGTTGGAATTATTTGTGTTGTTATTTGAGTTGGAACAGGTGTTTGTTTTTGTGGAGAAATGGAACTGGGAGCAGTAACAGAAGTGGTTTGTGTAGAAGGTGGTTTAGGTACAAACTTAATATTAGAATCATTAATAACAACATTTGCAGAAGATACAGAAGATTTAGTACCTTTTATTTTGATCCTCTTGGCAGGTACAGAAGCAGCTTCTTCAGATTCTTTTCTCTTCAAGAGCTTTTTGGGCTTCTCAGCAATCTTGACCTTCTTCTGAGCAGGTGCAGAGTCAACAACTGGCTGAGTCCTTTTCCTCTATAGTTGTGCTTCTTCTTCTTCTTCTTCTTCTGCATTTGGTAGTGGTTGTCTAGCTAGCTGAATCACATTAGCAGGAACATGTTTTCCTTCCTTCTTGCATTCATTAATATACATAACCACTATATGTATGGGCTCTTCAGCAAAGAATAAAGGAAAGTCATCTGCAGGAACCCTCGTATTCAATTCTGACACATTCAGCTTCTTGGGAGCTGTTGTGAGTTCATCAATAATTTTGAGTCTCTGAAGACTTTTAGCATTCAGAGGCTTTCCCATTATAAATTCTAATTCCTCTGTAACTCCAGCAGCGTACAGAGCAGTGACCAAACCATTCTCAGTAAGAAGATCTGAGATCAACCTTCCAAAGGGGATCCAAGTTCTGATCTTCTGTCCTTTCTCTTTCACATATTCTCTAGATGCATTGATATGGTTCCACAGATGCATAAAAAGAATGTATGGAAGATCTACCTTGGTGCTCTGAATAAGGCAATACATGAAATAGAGCTGTTCATTATTGACATAGTCTGGAGAATTTATTGACTTCCTGTGGTGGATGCATCCCATGAAGATCTTGGCCCAGATCTTGTAGTCAGGCTTCAGATCTTTGAATTTGTTAGAAGCTTGACCAGCAGTCATTACTTCTTCATATACCTCATCCATGTCCACACGCCCAGCTGGCAAGTGGGAAACACCATCTGTTTCTTCATAACCTATTAATTTTCTTATCAGATCTTCTGTGATAATAATTTCTTTTCCCAGCACAGAAGATAAGATGAACTTGGGGTAAACTGATGCATGGATCCAGAATTCTTTCACAAGGAGGGGGTAAACTGGTCCAAAGAGCCTATCAAAATACTTAACCCATCCTTGAGCTCCAATGATGGAACGAAACTCAAACCCATTTTCTGCAAGAGAGTCAAACTCTACCATGGATTCACATAGAACTTCCAACTTATCAACAGGCGTTAGAAGAGTTCTTTTGGGAGGAGAATAGGGAGCAACACCCGTGTTTTCTAAAGTTACAGCAGCCATAGAAGATTGGAATTGAGCAGCTGTTGATGATGAAGTTGCCATTGAAGAATGCTTTGTCAAACGCTTAGGTTTAGGGTTTTTATGCAGAGAAAAGAGGAGATGAAAACGCATGTAATTTCTGAGAGTGTGAAAAGTGTGAAAGTGAA
This sequence comes from Lathyrus sativus, assembly GCA_963859935.3. Taxonomy (NCBI): domain Eukaryota; kingdom Viridiplantae; phylum Streptophyta; class Magnoliopsida; order Fabales; family Fabaceae; genus Lathyrus; species Lathyrus sativus. The sequence continues at coordinate 540,435,798 of OZ012739.1, read as the reverse complement.
TACAAGTCATGTATTTATATTAAAACACTTAGGCATATCAACAGTCAGAAATTTGCACGTTTTAACAAGCATTAAATGAAAAGAATAATAATCATTTCAAAACATTAATTGCTTCTGACAATTTGGGGGGAAAATTAAGATTTTCACTATTTAAACTACACCTCAAACGTCTCTTCAGTTATGTACACGCCACCTCTTCAGATTTGGTGTGACACGTGTTTGCTTGCATGTGTTCTGAATTCTCTTAAGAAATGAAACGTTAGCCAACGTTCAGATCTTCTAAAGATTGTTAGTTCAGAGATTCACAAAAGAAATATTGATCAGAATAAAATAAGCAATCAGAAGAATTACTTCAGAGCATTAAGCATTTTTGCATCTGTAAAAATTTTCTTCTGATAAATATTATTATGGACAAAAATCCATACCAATATTTTTCAGAATAAAATTGAATCTATCTTCAACAAGGGGTTTTGTAAAAATATCTGCCCATTGATGATCTGTATCAACAAAGGCTAAATTTATGATTCCCTTCTGAACATAGTCTCTGATGAAATGATGCTTAATTTCTATATGTTTTGCCTTAGAATGTAAAATGGGATTCTTGGACAAACATATAGCAGAAATATTATCACAAAAGATAGAAATGTTACTTTCAAAAATTTGATAATCTTCTAGTTGACTCTTCATCCAGAGCATCTGCGTGCTACATCCAGCAGCAGCAATGTATTCAGCCTCTGTGGTTGAAAGTGCAATAGTGGGTTGCTTCTTGCTGTACCAGGAGATTAGATTTCTTCCTAGAAATTGACAACTTCCAGAAGTACTTTTTCTTTCCACTTTGTCTCCAGCGTAGTCAGCATCACAGAATCCAACTAATTTGAAATCATCAGATTTTCTGTAACACAAACTCACATTAGAAGTACCTTTCAGATACCTTAGAATCCTCTTGACAGTTGTCAAGTGTGATTCTCTAGGATCTGATTGGAATCTAGCACACAGACAAACACTGAACAATATGTCAGGTCTAGAAGCAGTAAGATAAAGAAGAGAGCCAATCATACCTCTGTAGAGCTTCTGGTCTACTTTCTTACTTACCTCTTCCTTGCCAAGAGAGCTAGTAGGATGCATTGGAGTCTTTGGCAGCTTACTATCAGACATGTTGAATTTCTTCAGAAGTTCTTTAACATATTTTGTCTGATGTATGTAGGTGCACTCTGGAGTTTGATTAACTTGGATTCCTAGAAAGAATATGAGTTCTCCCATCATGCTCATTTCAAATTCCGCCTGCATACATGTAGCAAACTCCTTTCCAAGCATAATATTTGTTGATCCAAAAATAATATCATCTACATAAATTTGGCAAATTAGAAGATCTTTCTTAATTGTTTTACAGAAGAGTGTTGTATCCACTTTGCCTCTGACGAAATTCTTCTCCAAAAGGAAATTGCTCAGTCTCTCATACCAAGCTCTGGGAGCTTGTTTTAATCCATATAGAGATTTCTTTAATTTGAAAACATGATCTGGAAATTTTTTATTTTCAAAACCAGGAGGTTGGTGGACATAAACTTCTTCTTCTATAATACCATTAAGAAAGGCACTTTTAACATCCATCTGATACAGAGTGATGTTATTTTGTGCAGCAAATGAAATAAGAAGGCGTATAGATTCTAACCTTGCCACTGGAGCATATGTCTCAGTGTAATCAATACCTTCTTGCTGACTGTACCCTTGAGCAACCAGCCTTGCCTTATTCCTCTCAACTTCTCCTTTCTCATTTAGCTTATTTCTGAAGACCCATTTTGTACCAATTATATTGAATTCTTGAGGTCTCTGAACTAGATCTCATACATCATTTCTGCTGAATTAATTTAACTCTTCTTGCATGGCAATAATCCAATCATTGTCTTGCAGAGCTTCATCTACAGAAGATGGTTCAATTTCTGACACTAGTCCAAATAGTGATGCTTCAGATGATCTTAGAAAGGATCTTGTTCTGATGGGATCATCCTTCTTTCCAATAATGACATCCTCTGGATGAGAAGCTTTAATTCTGGATGATGATCCTCTAATAGTTGACTCTTCAGAAATGTTTAGATTATTCACCTGAGAAGTTAAAGGAGTAGCATCTGGAGTTGCTTCTGGTTCCTTCACTTGAATTTTGTCTGCTTCTGGAACTTCAGAGTCAATGAAGACTACTTCCCTATCTGCAGAGTTATCAAACTGCTTTGGCTTTTCAGAGCCAAGCTCATCATTAAATCTGACATGAATGGATTCTTCCACAATCTGTGTCTCAGTGTTGTATACTCTGTAGCCTTTAGAGCGTTCAGAATATCCAAGCATGAAACACTTCTGTGCTTTGGAATCAAACTTGCTCAGATTTTCCTTAGTGTTTAACATATAGCAAATACATCCAAAAGGATGAAAATATGAAATGTTGGGCTTTTTGTTCTTCCACAGTTCATAAGGAGTCTTCTTCAGAAGAGGTCTAACAGACACTCTGTTCTGAATGTAACAGGCTGTGTTGATTGCTTCTGCCCAAAAATGTTTTGCCAGATTTGTCTCATTGATCATGGTTCTGGCCATTTCTTGCAGAGTTCTGTTTTTCCTCTCTACAACCCCATTTTGTTGTGGAGTTCTAGGACAGGAAAAATCATGAGCAATGTCATTTTTAGAAAAATATTTTTCAAAATATTTATTTTCAAATTCACCACCATGATCACTTCTGACTTTTATAATTTTGAAATTCTTTTCATTCTGGACTTGCTTGCAGAAGTCAAAGAACACAGAATGTGAATCATCCTTGTGTTTTAAGAACTTTACCCATGTCCATTTACTAAAGTCATCAACAATGACTAATCCATACTTCTTGCCTCTGATGGATGCAGTTTTCACTGGTCCAAACAGATCAATATGAAGTAATTCTAGTGGTTTAGAAGTAGAAACAACATTTTTTGATTTGAAAGATGTTTTTGAAAACTTCCCTTTCTGGCATGCTTCACAAAGAGCATCTGAAGTGAACTTCAGATTAGGGAGTCCTCTGACAAGATTAAGTTTATTAATCTAAGATATACGTCTCATATTAATATGGCCCAATCTTCTGTGCCAGACCCATTGCTCTTCATTAACAGACAAAAGGCATTTAACATTTTGAACTTTAAGTTTTGAAAGATTTATTTTATAAATGTTGTTTTTCCTCTTACCACTAAATATGATAGAGCCATCCTTTTGACTAATAGCTTTACAACATTTTTGATTAAAGGTAATATCATAACCATTGTCACTTAATTGACTTATGGACAATAAGTTATGCTTTAACCCTTCAACAAGTAAAACATTAGTAATAGAGGGAAGTTTACCATTTTCAATAGTGCCAGATCCAATGATCTTGCCCTTCTGGTTCCCTCCAAACTTCACATCACCTCCAGATCTAAGTTCCAGGCTTTGGAACATAGACTTTTCTCCTGTCATGTGTCGTGAGCATACAGAGTCCAGGTACCATGATTGGCGTCCTGACCTTGCTGCTAAGAACATCTGCAACAGGAATTATTTTGTTTTTAGGTACCCAGATCTTCTTGGGTCCTTTGGGGTTAGTTGGTTTGTAGGTTTGTCTAAACTTCTGTTTTTCAACATAATGTTTATTCTGACTTGCCTTGGGTTTAAACACATAAGTATTCTTCTCAGAGCTTGTGTGTTTAATGTCATTTAAGTGACCAATTTTAAATTGAGAATACAGAGGTGTCTTCTTGATGAAAAGTTTGTCAACAGATTTTGGATTACTTCCAGATGAAGATTCATATCCAATACCTCTCTTGTTGGTCCCACTAACACCATAGATCATAGAAGCCATCTTGCTTCTATCTATGCTTTTAGTAAGAAATCTCTGAAAGCTAGAGTCATATTTTTCTAAAATGTTTTCACATGACTTAGTCTCAGATTCAGATTCTTGTTGAGTTATTTCAAAGTCATTTATGATTTTCAGATTAATTTCTTTTTGCTCAACAAGTTCTGTCTTCAGAAGATCAATCTCAGATTCAAGATTGCTTTTCATCTTCTTGTATTTGAGTTTGATATTGTTATAACTTTTAAGAACTTCTGTTAAAACTTTTATAAGTTCTTCTTTGGTAAGTTTAGCCATTACCTCTTCTGCATCATCATCAGATTCAGAATCTGATTCATATCCTGAGGTTCCTTCCTCTTGATCTTCTGTGCTGGTCATCAATGCAACATTAGCACATTCTTCCTCTGATTCAGAAGATGATTCAGATTCATCTGAGTCATCCCATGTTGCCATCAGAACCTTCTTCTTTTTGTTAAACTTCTTCTTGGGTTTTTCTTTTTGAAGTTTGGGGCAATCATTCTTGTAATGCCCAGGTTCTTTGCACTCATAGCACACAACTTCTTTCTTGCCAGATCTTCTGTGCCCAGAAGATTCCTTTCTATTATCAGATCTTCTGAAGTTGTTGAACTTCTTTCCCTTGTGCTTCCAGAGTCTGTTGATCCTTCTGGACAACATGGATAATTCATCTTCTTCTTCAGAAGAAGATTCTTCAGAGCTTTCTTGAATAACCTGCAAAGCTTTAGCAGTTTTGTTAGATTTTAAGGCAACAAATTTACCTTTTTCTTTCTTCTGAGGTTCATCTTCCTCAAGCTCAATTTCATGGCTCCTCAGTGAGCTGATGAGTTCTTCTAGAGAGATCTTGTTCAGATCTTTAGCCATCTTCAAGGCAGTCACCAATGGTCTCCATCTGGTAGGCAGACTTCTGATGATTTTCTTTACATGATCTGATGTAGAGTATCCCTTGTCCAGAACCTTCATCCCAGCTGTGAGGATCTGAAACCTGGAGAACATGGCTTCAACAGATTCAGAGTCTTCCATCTTGAAGGCCTCATACTTCTGGATCAGAGCCAGAGCTTTTGTCTCCTTGACTTGAGAATTTCCCTCATGAGTCATTTTTAGGGATTCAAACATATCAAAAGCAGTTTCCCTATTTATAATTTTTTCATACTCAGTATGGGAAATTGCATTCAATAATATAGTCCTGGCTTTGTGATGATTTCTAAAATCTTTCTTCTGAGCATCTGTCATAGACTTTCTGTCTATCTTCTTGCCATTCCCATCTATGGGATCGACATATCCATCTATGACTAGATCCCATAGATCAACATCATATCCTAGGAAAAAACTCTCAATTCTGTCTTTCCAGTAATCAAATTTCACCCCATCAAACATAGGGGGTTTGGTGCTGATCCTGTCCCTTTCTTCATATTTATTGTTAATGTTGGATATAGTATTATCAGCCATTGTAACAAATAAATATATATCAAAGTATTTCTCTCTGGATCTTTACTGTCACTGTTAAGTGGTAGCACACACAGAACCGGAGCTCTGATACCAACTTAAGGTGAGATAATACTTAGAAGGGGGGTTGAATAAGTATGAAAGATTAAAACTTAGAAATAAAAACACAATTATTTTTATCCTGGTTCGTTGAACTCAACTACTCCAGTCCACCCTTCCTAGAGTGATTTGCCTTTCTCAACAAGGACTTAATCCACTATTTAATCAAACAGATTACAATAGTAACACCTAAGAACAACTGTTCTTAGTCTTTTCAAGAGCTACTGATTCCAACTGAATCCTCTTAAGGAAAACCTTTACAATCAATGTAAATCAAATACAAGAGTATGAATGCTTCTAAAAAGCTTTTATCACAACAGTGATTTTTCTCTTAAGTTTAAGTACAAATAATTCTAAGAATGAATATGAAAGAATGAGAGCTTTGAATATTTTGATTTCTTTTCAGCAAAATGTCTGACTGAAGAATTTGGTGGAGTCTTCCTTTTATAGGCAGCTGATCCAAGGAAGCTGAACGTTGAGAAGAGTGTCCCAAAAAGGTCTGAGCCTTTTTGTCTTCACATCAAGTGACCTTTCCCAGAAGTAGAAAGCAAAGAAAAATCCTTTTTGTTTGTGTTCTTGTGTCTAGCACAAATGAGGAAAGAGACGTTTGATTTACTCCAACGAATATATTCTTTGAATATTTCTTCTTCAGTTTTCAGCAAGTTCATCAGAATCTGATTGAGTCAGAGTCTTCTAAAGATGTTCAGAACTTTGCTGTATCAGAGTCTTCTGCAGCATGTGTGCTTTCAGCGTGTTGATCATCAGAGCATATTTGACACAGAACTTCAGTACTTGGCAGCTTTAGTACTTTCAGAAACTTCTGTAGAAACTATGCTTTGAGAAACTCTTCATACAATATTCTTCTTAGCTTCAGATGCTTCTGCTTTGCTTCAGATGCTTCTGAAGCTTCTTGCTTCAGATCCTTCTGGAGACTACGCTCAGGATCTTATGTAAACAGCAATCACAATCTTCTAATGAATGCATCTGGCGCTTCAGAGTCAAGATAACTTCTTGTATACAATTCAGATTTGCTTCTAGAGAGTTAATTTCATTTCAATCTGCAGTAAAACTCTCAAACAAATTTTAGAGTATATAATTCTTAAATACAAAATTTCCTAACAGTTATCATCAAAACAAAGAGATATTATTAAGAACCAATATGTGTTCTAACAAACACATCATTAGTCTTTGATTAATTTAAATGCACATTAGTCTTTCTATCTATTTATTTACTTTTGCTTATCAAATTGTTATTGAAATTCCCTTCTTAGGCCATAGTAGTAGCAGCATCACATATCCTAACTTAGGCCATAACAATAGCAGCATCACATATCAAATTGTTATTGAAATTCCCTTCTTATTTAAATGCATATTAACACACCATTTAGGCCATAGCAGTAGCAACATCACATATCCTAACTCTCATATCCTTAATAACACAATCGTGCACATAAAAAGCCTCACTACAAGACCATTTAGGCCATAGCAGTAGCAGCATCACATATCCTAACTCTCATATCCTAACTCTCATATAAAAAGCCTCACTAAAAGACCATTTAGGCCACAACATAGCAGCACATATCAAACAGCAGTAGCATCACATATCAACACAAAATAACAGCACATACCAAACAGCAGTAGCATCACATATCAACACAAAATAGCAGCACATATCAAACAACATTGTAACAGCACATAACAACACATAACATATATAACAAATAGCAGCACTGTAAAACTAACCTTCTGTTGATCTGATATAAATCCATTTTTGTTGTCTTGTATAGATTGCAAGTCTTCTAGTAACAAATTAAGGAACCATTTCCAAGAGTCTTTCATTTCAGCTTCCACTACGGCATAAGCGATTGGATAAATCTTGTTATTTACATCCTTACCAACAATACCTATTAACTGACCTCCAAAGTCCCCTTTAAGAAAACAAGCATCCAGTCCTATTAGAGGCCTACAAGTCGTTGCAAACGCTGCCTTACAAGCTTCTAACCATACATATATTCTTTCAAAGACAGGACCACCATCTGAATTAGCACACTTAATTTTAACAGTGGAGTTTGGATTTGACTTTAACAACTCCTCACCATAGCTTCTAAGATGTGTGAACTGTTCACGACCAGCACCTTGAATCAATTCTATTGCCTATTTATTGGCTCTATAAGCTTGATCCTTTGACAACTTCACCCTTACTTCTTAATAGCTTCTGCAATCAGCCCTTTGGTTTTTATTTCAGGAGTGTGTCTTATGGTGCACACAAATTGGCGACCCAAACAATCCGTTTTTTCTTGTCTATTTTTGGCTGTCCTATGACAACTATGATGATCAGTTAAGCTAACAAGTTGCCAATATTGATTGGTAGTCCCCATGCTAAACCTAATATGAAATGGACAACCATCTAAACACTTGACAACCATTCTCTTCTTGTCATTTTTCTTGAATACAAGATTCTTCTTGTTCTCCATTGCATACTCCTTTATGACATATTTGATTTGTTGTTTATCCTTGAACATCATCCCTACTTCAAGTTTTGTTGGTTCCCTAAAGATTGGAAACTTTGCCATATCACCTTCAACATCACTACCGGGTGGAGTTTAAAGCACATCTAAATCACTACCATTATCGGAATTACCATCCAACTTTGAAGGTTTTTCTGCTGTAGCATTAGGTAAAACAGTCTTCCAATTAATACTAACGTCAACACCTAAATTCATCACATCAATTTCATCTTCCAAATCTTCATCTTCTTCCTCGTCATCCTCACTGCCCATGCTATAATCTGGATCTGTTTCACTCTCGTCATCTACGTCATCAACATTAACGCTAACCTCTTCATCTACTTCATCGACAATAACCTCTTCATCTACTACATCAACACTAACCTCTTCATCTACTCCATCAACACTAACCTCTTCATCGTTTGCTCCCTCGACATTAACTTCATCGTTTGCTCCCTCAACATTAACTTCATCATTTGCTCCCTCAACATTAACTTCATCATTTGCTCCCTCAACGTTAACTTCATCATTTGCTCCTTCGACATTAACTTCATCATTTGCTCCCTCGACGTTAACTTCATCATTTGCTCCCTCGACATTAACTTCACCGTTTGCTCCTTCACCGTTGACTTTTTCACCATTATCCTCCTAAAAAATAACATCCTCAATACTTATTTCTTCAACTTTGTGTTCAACATAAAGATAAACTACCTTAAATCCTCTAACATCCTCCATTAACCTTAAGACATCATTATCATTGTTCAGAGGCCGAAGTCCACGAGAAAATGAAAAATTAGGATTCCAATACCATAAACACTTTATATTACGATACCCCTCATTCTTGATCAAATCTTCAATTTGTATGTAGGACATCAAGTCCACATCCCAATCCCAATTCATTTCAGTTACAAGCCCATCAACATATAACATAACTGGATTCTGAATTAAATGTCCCCTATGGTGTACTCTAAATCTGACAGCTTGGGTATCAGAGGGCCTACAAAACACAAACGACAATTTTTGAATTAAAACATAGATAAAACCGGGAGTTGGTATAAACAAATCATATGCTATGACATAACACAAACGCCATTTGTGTGTTTAGGGTTTTTGTATTCAGAGGTGAGTTACGAAACATACCTCGACACGTAACTTCGGTTTGCCATTTCAGAGACGACGGGAAGCGAGCTGCGATTTGATTTGAAGCGAACTGCGGTTTGATATAAAATCTTTAATTACGTGCGTGAAAGGGGAAGATTCGTTCGTGAAAGGGGAAAACCAAGAATCTTCATTCCTGAACTGGGTTTGAAGAAATGGGTTGAAGATGAAAGAGATGGGGTTTTACATTTAAGTTTTATTAATTTTTTAAAAATTTAATAAACAAAATCTAAATGACATGGAAATGATATTAAAATGAATAAGACCATTTTAAATGACATGGAAATGCCACATCATCATTCAACGTGCCACATCATTAAAAACATGATTTAAAATGACAAGGGGACTAATATCAATCTTGAAACTTAAAAAAGGGAGCAAAATCATAGTTTTTAAAATGGGAGATCAAAATCCAAAAAAACACAAAATAGGAGGATCAAAGTTGCAATTAAACTATATTATTATTATATTAAAAATGTTAAATGACATTATTTTAAAAAGGAGATAATAACATATAAAAGAATGAGCTCATTTTAACTATCTAGATATCATATAGTTAGAGTTAGTTTTGAGCTTTGAAAAGCTACTTGCTCCCATGTGGCAGCTGTCATAGAGAACTAAGTCGTCTATAAATATACAAAGTTATGCTTATCCATATTCAATAAAGTGAATTAGTCTTTATTCATACTTAGCTTGATTGAATAGACTGGTTTTGGAATTTCAAGACTTTATTTAGGTTTCTTCATTGTGTGAATTCCAATATTTTCTAGAACTTTAACCGCACATTTTTTTCAAACGTGATAATGTCAACTTGATTATTTGATTAGTAGGAGTTATATTTTCAAACACGTAAGAGCACCTTCAATGGTGCAACCCATTTTTAGGTTTTTTGTGGGACCCACTCTTCTAAAACAACTTATTCAATTTTCACTCCAATGGTGTAACTTCAAAGAACCCATATTGAGTCCCACTACTTTACTTAAATATATTATTTATATTAAATTTATTTTATTTAAAATTATAATTTAAATATTTAAATTTTAATTACTATAAATATAAACTAAACATAAAATTAAAATTAAACATAAAATTGAAAATAATAATTTATGAATAAAATGATGAAATTGTGAGAGAGAAATTTAAAATTAAATAGTAAATAAAAGTGAGAGAAAATAGGATTGTTATAAATTTTTGCAACAAACTTATATTTATAATAAATAAAAAAAGTTAAAAAAAAAATAAAACCAACAAGTTAAATAATTATTTTAATAAATAAAAAATGAAGAACCATTGCTTATGCAAGGAACGTTCACCAGCTAGAACAACTTTTTGTTGACAATTTCAATGCCAAGTTGGCAAATCAATTTGAAGAACCACCGTTGGAGATGGTCTAAAAGACTTGAAAATTGAGTGTGAAAAGAGTTTTTACATACATATTAAAATATACAATAATATTATTATAAGAAATTGTATTTTTATTAAATTAAACCTATAAATATGTTGGAAGAAGGGTAGAGAATAATAATAATAACTAAAGAAAACAATTGAAATAATATCAACTATTTTAAAATAAATTTTATTTAGTAAAACCAGTCATTAAAATGAAATGAGTGTTTAATAAACAAATGAGAATGGTTTGCACACTATGTATTACCCACTCTTTTGAAAAAAATGGGGATGTGTATTGTATTTGAAAATGACATTTATAATTATTTGATTAATTTATTTTTAATTATTATTAATATTGACGTTTCTCTGTCAAAATTTTAATTGTGTGAATATTTTTATGAATTTGTAGTTTTTCAATAATTGTGCAGATTTGCTTGCTAATTTAGATGTATCAGTTAATATTTATACTAATTTCACAATGTTGAGGTCTTTAATATAATGATTAATAATATAATCATAATCCAAAACTAAGGACGAGCAACATGCTTCTTTTATTTATTCGATGATGATGACAATTGAGGAATTTGTTTCGTGTTTCTAACGCTAACTTTTGTGATAATTATATTCAATTCAATTAACTAAAAACAAACAACCGCCTCAAGTCCAAACCTAACTCAAACCATTTCCCATGCCAATTTTTTTCATGCTATGTTTTGTTTTGTTTTAGTTTGTACCTTATCGTCATCCATAATTGAATTAATTATAAGAGGAATCATCATTCTTTATTTCGAAGGGTATATGACTCATAGTAGAAATTCAGCCCAACTATCAAAAGGGTGTCTTTGGGGCATGTCCATATGTCATCAATATCGGATTGTATCTTGAATATAAATAAACAAACAAATTAAGAGGGTTTTTGAATGAACTAATTGAGAATTAAAAAAAAAAAAAAATTTTAAGTGATTTAAATAACTCAATTGGAAATTATTTATTATTAAATTCTTTTGTTTTGATTTTCTTTTCAAAATGACTGTTGTTAAAGATTTTTACAGACAAATTAAATTTTTTTAATAATGTTGTCCTAAGATATTACATTTTTATTAAATTAATCTTATTAAAGTATTGAAAATAATGTATATAGTAGTAATAATTAAATTATACAATTGGAAAAACTGTAATCATTACTACATTAAAATTGATAATGACAAATATTCTGAAAAAAATTATTTATTAAAACGACAGTTATTTTAAAATAGAGGGAATAAAATGATTCATTGTTAAATTTTTTAGTCATTTTCACAAACTTTAAAACTTTTGGGCCGAATTTAAAATATGAAAAAGGGACAATTTGCAATTTTTGAAATTTTAAATGGATCAATTTGTAAATTTTAAAAATTATAAGGCTTATTTGCAATTTTTTTAAAAATTTAGGGGTGAATTTGAAATTTTCATAAAATAAAAGTAGCATCTTGCAAAATTTAGGAAATTAATAATAAACAATTTAATTTTAGCATTATATTGATTGAATGAGCAATTTCAAATTCTTTACTTTTTGGTGTGATTTAAAATTTCTTAAATTTGACTTGAATAAAATCTTTTATAAATTTACATCATTTTAACAATTCTCCATATTTTTTTATCAAACAATGGATTTTGCTCAAGTCATTTTAAATTCTCTTAAAAGTTTATTTTTCCACATTAAAATATTTCATCCAAACACACTCGAGTTTTGCATTTTACATTTATATCTAGGGTCCACACTGGTTTAAAGTCGAAGAGTGATATACATTATTACCATGAGAACAATTTATGACACTTATATAACAAACTACATAGTATTTTTATTGTGGGTTGTTGTGAATAGGATACCGTTAAACAAAGTATACACGGTTTCTTAATGATCAAGAAACACACAAGGGTTAGGGTTAACAAAGAAGACAAGGTAAAATAACAAGGAACAACAAGGATTGGTTATTAAACTGCTATTCTTTCCTTTCTCTTAGAACAAGATTACAAGTATACAAGAATAACAAAATAACCTCTCTCCCTTGAAATTAGGATTTTATCTTCCTATTTTTCCTTATACTCAAGATTGAGAAACTAACATCCTATTTATAATAAAATAGCACACTAACCTAATGGGCTTTTTAACAATTACCCATTACAAGCTAACTTAGGGTACAAGCTAACTTAAACAATTGGGCTTACAAGCAAGACCCAATTCAACATGCTAACAACCCTAGCAATATTTACTCATGCTAACAACCTTAGCAATATTTACTCATGCTAACAACCTTAGCAATATTTACTCATGCTAACAACCTTAGCAATATTTACTCATGCTAACAACCTTAGCAATATTTACTCATGCATGTTAGAACAAACTTCGACTACAACACGCATTACTTGCGAACAGACTTCGACCACACTAGAGTTCTGTTGCGGTGGAAATAGGATCACAAACTATTAATGAGTTTGAATCGCAATTCAATTCACAACCGCTCTTTGATTTATCCGAAGGAAAAGGTCAAAAAGGGAAAACCTATTTTGCATCGTAAACACAATGCGGGGAAAGATCTAGGGTTCGGGGGTTGGTTAAATTAGGGAAGGTATTAGCACCCTAAACTTCTGTAGTACTCTACAGGAACCTTTTGTTCAATGCTTACTATTTGCTTTATTATTTGCTTAAGGTATATGTACAAGGGATTACAAGTGAGAAAGGAGACCTAAGGGGTTAATTCTAAGTTTACTCGGCAAGACATCGCATCTTGTGCCTACGTATCCTTACGGGAGTGGAATCAGAGTAATCGTAGTTCCCCTCAAAAAGGAGGTTAGAGACTTCTTGACTGTGGTCAAGGTCTCAAGGGGAATAAACGTATCTTAAGGACACGCTTACGCGGAGTGTAGGAACTCCAAATTTCTACGTTGAAATGTTAAGTTGTCATTAGGGTTAAATTAGGGATTCCACGGCGGGAAACCCTAAAATGAGCGCGGCGGCTCTTTGACCTAATGCTAGGGGCAAAATTGTAAGCTTGCCTGCGGCGAGACATTTGTGAAAATTAGGGTTTGTGAGGTTGTAGGGTTTGAAGTTGAGGACTATTGGCGCGGCGACCAAAAGCTAGACCTAACCTTCGGATGTGTGTAATGTGACAGGAGTATTGATGAATGTGTGAGATAATTGAATTGTGCAAACAGAAAATAATGTCCTAATTTAACTATGCAAGCAGAAATTTAAAGGCAGTAATTAAAGCGCGATTGTTAGGGTTCGCGAGGTTACAACCGAGAAGCAGTTATAATAATAATAAAACTTAAATAAAACCAACCACGCAATAGTAGTAAACATGAGCTGCAAATGATGAACACTGTTAGTAAGCAAAGTTAGACGGTAATTGGACGAGTCAGGAGGAAAAGTGTAATATTGAAGATTTTTGTTGTTTTTAAAGAAAAGGTGTTAATTAAATTTATAAAAGAAAGAGTAATGTTAATTTTAAAAATATTTTAAATTTAATTTTAAAAAAAGTTTTAATTTACATATTTTAAAATGATTTTTAAGTTATTTATTTGGAAAAAGGTTTTTAATTTTATTATATAAAAAAAAGATTTTAAGTTATTTTTAAAAAAAGGTTTTTTTTTATTATAAAAAGTTTTTTTTTAATTTTATTATATGGCAAAAAATAATTTTTATACTTAATTTTTTTATAAAATTTACATTAACTAAATATATAAAAAAAAAAAGGAAAAAAAGGTTTTAAAAACAAATTTTTAAAAAAACAAAAAATAAAAGGGGTTGGGCCGGTAATCACCTCCGGACCCAACCCGGATGGTAAAGCATAACCCCAGAGAACATTTAGGGTTTCAAAACCCTAACATTCTCGCGGCGCCGTTTGCATTCTTCTTCTTCTCTCTCGATTCTCTCTTCGATCCACTTCATGATGAACCTCTCTCGTACTGAGAAACCTGAAAGAAATTCAACTCCAAACCGTTAAGTATACGTCAATGATAAATCCCGTGCTTACGTTTAAGGATTGGAAACGGCGATTGTTGGTGGTTTCCGGCGGCCGATGATGAATCTTATGAGCCCCGGAGGATTTGCTCGTCTAGGAATGGGCGCTGGTGAATCTTCTCCAACCTTCCGATTCGTACTCTGATGGTCACCTTCGATGAAACCCTTCTAAGTTTCTCTCTCGCGGTCGCTAGGGTTTCGTGTTCTCCGCCGTTTTCCTCTAGGGCTTTCGCGATTTTCCGTTAGGGTTTCACCATGGTGAGATTGTCCCTTTTTATAATTTCTGATTTGACTCTCTTTTGGGCCTTGGATTTGCGTTATTTTCCACTGAGATATGATTTGCCTCAAATTGATTTGATTTTCTAATGGAGATCCTCTGATTGACTGGAGATTTTCCTTTTTCGGATTTATGCTGATTGGATTCGCTTTGATTTTATCTGGATTCAATTGGATAACTGAATTCGTTTTGATTTGTGGATATCCAGTATTGACTTGTATTTTCTGGATTTTCATTTGATTTGTCCGATTGTGGATCGCTTTGGCTGATGGCATTTGTCATGATTTTTCAGATGTTGCTGTTGATTCTGATTTGTTTTCTGATATGGTCTTGCAAATTTGCTCGCATGTGTGATTTTGATGATTGTATTCTGATGCTCCGTTTGGTTATTGATTTTTCAGATGTTGACCCGTTGGGATTATGTTCGAGGCGAGTTTCAATTGACTTGTCTTGTAATCCAATTTTGGTGCAATGGAGTTGGATTCTCTGTTTGATTCAGGCTTGTTCTTGAACCGAACTTGCCCTTTTGGTTTATTCTTGAACTGAACCTGCCCTTTTGGTTTATTGCATTGTTGCTGTTGTGGATTTGATGGTGCTGTTACGGGTGCTGTTCTGATGCAGTTTGGTTTGCATTCTGAGCCTTTTGTGGCGGATTTGTTACGATTGAACTGGTGCGGGATTTCCTTTT
This sequence comes from Lathyrus sativus, assembly GCA_963859935.3. Lineage (NCBI taxonomy): Eukaryota > Viridiplantae > Streptophyta > Magnoliopsida > Fabales > Fabaceae > Lathyrus > Lathyrus sativus. The sequence continues at coordinate 540,420,381 of OZ012739.1, read as the reverse complement.
GCCTGGTTGCTGTTATGGCCTCTTTTGATGCATTCTGAACTTGGCTGAATTCTTTCCTAAACTGTTTCTCTCGTTTAGTTCGAACTTGATTCTTTGGTGCTGTTTTATGAATTTCAGGTATTGGAAAAACTTTGAACACAAAGTGATTCAGACCTGCCGGCATCCGGGTCTGAGTCCGAATAGGCTGTGCTGTTTTACCCTTGTATCAGCTTGGAAAGTAAATTGGGATTTGCATGATTTTGAAATGAATCCACTTGCGGCAAAAGCGAATCAGTCCCGCTTCTTTTATCTATTCTATCTCTCGGTTGCCCCTTAGATAAGAACAGATGTTACCTGATCTGACGCCAACGACGCGGGTCGGTAACGGGGGTAGGACGCAGCTTCGGTTGTGCCACTCCCGACACTCGATGATGACGCTGTTCTGAGAGTGTCGAAAACAAACTTCTAACCCTTTCCTGCTTCTGTCTTGTTTTGTTTCCCTTTGTGCAGGTTAATCGGAGATTTGCGGAGTAATGTCCAATGGATGAACATCATGAAGACACCAATGGAGGTTTAGGACTTAGGATTTTTAGGATAGAAGTAACATTTGTAATTTAATTTTTACAGCAATTCAAATGTGAAACGATTTAATCCCTTTTGTAAAATGATGTTCTTTATGAAATAAAAAATCCAGAACTTCATTTATATATCCATGACCGTTCAGCTTTGAATTTATATTTATTTCTTAGTTATAAATTATAAACGTTTGCGAATAAATCCACAAATATTTAAATTCATTAACTTAGTCATAAACCATAAATATTCACGAATGATATTCTTGTCTATGTACTTGTCTCGCCCGTAGTCCTAATCTCATCACCTGCTTAAATTCACTTGCATTCCAACCTAAATTCTAGCCAGCAATTTTATAACCAAACGCGGATGTGCGCCGTAATCACAACAGATTCAGTATCAACGATAACATTTCCCGTAATTGAATTCCACTGTCCAAATGCTATGAGCAACAATCCAATAATACCTAATTAAACTGTGCCTCATTAACAGAAACGGAAGTGTTCCAGAGATAAACCCATGAGCGAAGAAATGGATCTTAAATCCAGTTGTGCCCGACAAATTTCAATACCGAACACATTAAATTGGCGCCTTGATATAATCAAACCAGGTGATAAATAAATGCCTCAGAAATAGTGTCTCAAGTGTCTCAAAGCTCAGTAACAGCCCGTCTTCAAAGAATCCACGTAAAATGACCAAAATACCCCTGTAACCAATCCTGCAAAACAAACACCTCCATGACTTGATATTGGTTAGCAGATGCACAGATGAGATGCTATGCGAAATGACCGACTAAATATAAGGGTAAAATTTGGGGTATTACAGTTGCCCTTATTTAAATAGCTACACCAGATGATTTGAGTGACGGAGACTCGAGGAATCATGGTGGAAGGATTTAAATATAGATAACCAAAAATTTTGCCCTTATATGCGGTGATATGCCATGCTATGGACAAAGCGAGAACAGATTAATGCAGACGATGCCATGAATATGATATGATGCGTATGCTGGAATGATGAATGCGAAAGAATGCTGACGAATACGACGATACAGGGACAGACGCTACGAGAAGCACACACTGGGGAAAATGACGCGCTGGGACACAGTACAACACCGGGGAATTCTAAAATGATGGTCAACTGGTGCGAACACGACCAATTGTCATTTTTAGAACGGGAACGAGATTCTCAAATGGAGATGGCACCTACGAGACGACCTCCACTGGGAATCTAAAAGTAAAACTGGATCATGTACGACTGCAAGATCGATCACAGAATGCATGGAGCATTGAGCAAAGAATAACATCCAAGCTTCTGTAACCTACCCCTCGTGACAAGATCAAACGGACCTTTCGGGAATCCGTAGCAAATATACAGGGTGAAAACCGACTGTATGCCAAAATAAATGGACTTTAAGAACGAGATCCTTAAATGGAGATGGCACCTATGAGATGACCTCCACTTGGGAATGTCTAATAATAACTGGATCTACACGATTGCAAGATCGATTACAGGATGCTGGAGCATTGAGCAAAGAATAACATCCAAGCTTCTATAACTTATCCCTCGTGATGGGATCGGACGGACTTTTCGGAAATACGTATCAAATATACAGGGTAAAGACCGGCTGTATGCCAAAATAAATGGACTTTAATGGGAAATGCCCTGATAAGCTTCTCGAGGGAGAACTGTCACTTATCGTTGGAAGGGACTTATGTGCCAAAATGAATAAGCACTCAAATGAAGAGGCTGCTGCTTATCTGATATATAAATCTTCTCATATTTAAGGTCGGCGCCTGGAAATACGATTCTGATTCTTCTTTTACTGAAGGATAAATGAACTTCTTCATACTTCAAGATCGTGCTCTCCTGAATATGATTCCGCTCCTTCTTTTACTAAAGGGTAAATGAACTTCTTCATACTTCAAGATCGTGCTCTCCTGAATATGATTCCGCTCCTTCTTTTTACTAAAGGGTAAATGAACTTCCTCATACTTCAAGATCGTGCTCTCCTGAATATGATTCCGCTCCTTCTTTTACTAAAGGGTAAATGAACTTCTTCATACTTCAAGATCGTGCTCTCCTGAATATGATTCCGTTCCTTCTTTTACTAAAGGGTAAATGAACTTCCTCATACTTCAAGATCGTGCTCTCCTGAATATGATTCTGCTCCTTCTTTTACTAAAGGGTAAATGAACTTCCTCATACTTCAAGATCGTGCTCTCCTGAATATGATTTCGCTCCTTCTTTTTACTAAAGAGTAAATGAACTTCCTCATACTTCAAGATCGTGCTCTCCTGAATATGATTCTGCTCCTTCTTGAACTTCTTCATACTTCAAGATCGTGCTCTCCTGAATATGATTCCGCTCAAACCTCCCCGTACTTCAAGATCGTGCTCTCCTGAATACGATTTGGTTCAAACCTCCCCATGCTTCAAGACGACAAGGAAAATGGAAGCCCAACTTCTCAATGGAGATGGCCATTTGCTGCGAGTCATAACGAAGATAGGATTGGCTTCTCAGGCGAGAGATGTCGCTTATTTTGCAAGAGTAGCAATAATAAGCCTCTCATGTAAGAACTGCTTGTAGAGGTGATAACAGATGATGATAAGCTTCTCTGGCGAGAACTGGTGCTGATCGATGATAAGCTTCTCAGGCGAGAACGGGTGCGTATCTGATTGTGTAAGGTTGTTGTATCGATAGGCTTCTCAGGCGAGAACAGTCGCATACCGATGCTGTAGGATGTACTGATAGATTTCCCAGGCGTGAACTGGCGTGTGTCTGTAAAGGATTGTGGTTGATTTTCTTGAAAGATAGTGCAAAATAAATGCACATCCGGGTATAGTGATAAACTTCTCGGGCGAGAACAGTCGCGCATCTGTCATGGTATGGTGAAAATCTTTAGATGGTGCAAAATAAATGCACGTCCGGTTGGGCTCGACGACCGACAATACTGAGGTTCAATCTAGGATTGAGCTAGAAAGAAGACTGGTAATCAAGACTCCATCGAGGGAATGAACTCGAAGGGTAAATATCTTATCCTGGCGAGGAAAGATAGCTGAAGTAACCGTCATCCACGAGGATCGAGCTCTGTGGGGAAACTGGAAACAAGTAAGTATTTTATGCTTAGGGCTGACAATCTATTTGGAGAGAATGGACCAACCCAGTTACTCGGCGGTAGCAATCAATGATGGTGAAACACAATGAACCTGTGAATGCTAACGCATATGTTACTGCGCATGTTAATGTGAATGTATGTTAACGTCTATGTAGTTAAATATGCAAGATGTTATGAAATGAGTATGTAATGAGTACTTAATGAATATGTAATGAATATGTAATGAATATGTAATGAATATGTAATGAATATGTAATGAAATAGGCATGTGATGCTTATGCCCTTGCGTATACTGACAAACAGACTAGAGACGGGACGAGAGATGAAATAAACATCTCGACGGGGATACCCTGCATTCTCTGCAACCGATACGTCAATCCTGGGTGAGAAGGATCAATGGTAGAACCAAATCTGGTTTCAGAATTCTGACTTCTCTGGGGAGAAGGTAACCTGCTTGGGTGCACAGTATCACGTCTTCACATGGGGAGAAGAAAACCTAAGGGACACTTTCGAGTTACCCAAGAAAAAGTTGTCAGCTTATAGTCTCTCTGGGGACTGTGATGAGGCAATAGTTTAGGAGCCTGTTGCAACATGGAGATTTACTGGGGAATGAAGGTCGCCGTGAGTAAAATCCATCGGGTTCATGAATAAAAGTTGTGAAGCCACATAGCTTTGATCTTGAAGGATCTTATGGTAGTCGCCATTTGTTTCTTCAAAAAACACGGTGCCCCAGGATACTTGCGTTGTGAGGTATGGTCATCTCAAGAGGATTTTATAGAGAACACGGGGTCTGGTTGCCCCACTGTTTTCAAACTCTTTGAGATTTGTCAGGTCTCGACGTAACTGGCACAAATTAATTGTGTTACGACGAAATCTTTGAGAAATAGCTCTTAAGAACGTCAGACTCGCGTTGGTAAACGAATTGGGAAACCGCCTGCCCCTGTTTAGCAGGATCTTCAAGTTCCATGGGTTATGTCCATATATAAATCTCTAAGATATCAAGCAAAGTCGTCATGCCTGAAATGCCTATCCTGAGCTTGTCAATGCACATATATTTGTCTTGAATTTTTGTTTTGAAAAAGATATCGCAATAACTTGTGACCGAAATCACTAGTCGGGATATAAGTTTTAATTATAATGCCAACATGAATTTTTTATGAGCATAGCTCGTAGGAGTCAGGAAACGTGATCTTGTCGAGTATGCTTTCAACCGAAGTCCTACTTCAATTAGGTCTTTTAAAGGTTGTATTGTGGCTCGGTTCACGGTTTAAGAAACAAAAGGATAAAAAAGGCTCGAGTTATATTTGTACCCACCCCTTCTTCGTGATGTTCTCCAATCCTAATTCAGTTAATCGGATGTGAATGCTCATATCTCAAGCGGATTTGCTATGGTCGAGAACTTATCAAGGCTTTGGACATGGCAGTCATGTTGGTGTAAGCCCTAGAGGCCAATACTTTTTGGTACTTGTATCAGATTATTCGCTTAATAATAAAAGGCATTTCTTTATTATGTTTGTCTTTCAGAATAATAAAGTCCCTAGAATAGTTAGTCTGTTTAATGAAATGTTAAGTGTGACTTAATCATGAGATCCCATTAAACATAAAGACATTATTCTTAAAATATCCGTAGTCAAGCTTTATTGCAAAGTGGGATAACATTAAAAGCATTGAGACTATTATGAAGATAGACTGATGATCACATCTCATGGATCATGGATAAAGAGTTATCAAGTCTTGACATAGGTATAAATATTAGGAGTAATATTTATACCGGATTGACCCGCTATGAGAATACTACATAGTATGTTATGCAAAGTGTCATAAGTTATTCTCATGGTGATAATGGTGTATTACCACCCTTCGACCTGAAACCACTATGGACCCTAGATGTAGAGTCGGGTGCTTTATTGCTGATCAAACATTATCCGTAACTGGATGATCATAAAGACAGTTGATGGGCACTCCACGAAGCATGCTGAGGGACATGAGTGTCCTAGATGGAATTTGCCAATCCTGCATAACAGGAGAAATGTCTAAGGGCCCAATATTGAACTGGACAAGGATGACACAGTGTATGCCTTGTGTTCAATATAGACATAGGGGCAAAAGGGTAATTGTACAAACATATATTATCACGAAAAAGGTTTTGTCAGATCACATGACATTTTCGTGACTTGGGTAGCAGTGATGTGTTGCTAGATACCGCTTACTGTTTATTATGTTAAATATATATAATTTAATATAATTACCAACGTTACGAAATCCTACAGGGTCACACACATAAGGACAGTTTGATGAGAGATAGAGAAATCAAAGGAACACCGTAAGGTACGGTGCACTTAAGTGAAAAATAGAAATTCGGATAATATAATAATAATTATTGTTATTTTATAATGGTTATAAAATAATAATAAAATAAATATATTTATTATAATAATAGTTATTATAATAATATATAATATTATTATGGATCATGTGAATTGGGTTTTAGCCCGCAGCCCACAAGAGAGTCTATAAAAGGAACCCTTGTGATGAAGCTTTCACTTGATGCAATTTCGTTTTGATTCTCTTTTCTCACTCAAATAATTCCGTTCGTAAGCAGCTAGCACTGTGACCGGAAGCTGTTCGTGTGGACTGAGTAGAGGCGTTGCACTTCATCAACGCTTGTGATCGCTGCATCAAAGATCTGAATCGCCACAAAGAGGTAACGATTCTATCACTGACCATGCTCATTCGTGAGGATCACTAAAGGAAAAATTTTGTTTTCCGCTGCGTTTAGATCGCAATTTTCCTTCAGTGGTATCAGAGCCACTTACGAAACCATGGATCTGATAGCTGTTAAATTTCCGTCTTTTCTGTATTTGATTCGATTAAAACACAGAATGAATTTAACAATAAACGATTAATTAAATTTGGCATCTGTTGTGTACGATTTGGATGATTGATGTTGATTATGCTTCGGAATCCGACATTAGTATGGTGAAGTTGTGCGATACATTGATCATCCATAGGTTACACAATTAGATCGATCACTTTTATATAAGATATAAGAAATTCTGATGCAAAGATGGTATATGGGATATACTGTTTTGATTTCATCCATTCAATCACATAAGGATTGTAATTCTTTTGAAAGATCATCACTTTCATTCGCTTCGGAATCCGACATTAGTATGGTGAAGCAATGACATATTGATCTATCATATTGAGTTATCAATCGAGTTGTGTTTGACGGCATGAAATTGTTGCATTAGGATTAATGGCAGTACAAGTGTTGTATTGCCGCAGACTTTTCCGGTTGGGGTTGTAAATGCACAAAAGTTGTGCAGGAAACGACGTGAAATACAACCGTCCGCTGACCGGGCAGCGGAACCCCCGGCTAAGTCTGCAAAGTGTGATCAATCAGCCGAAATTTAATTTAGTTTATTTAATTATCGGAATTTTAAACTAATAATAAAAGTGTGTTTATTATTATTTATTTGTGGTGATCAGTTATGGCCTTAGTTTTTCCTTTATTATTGTTTTGGGATTTTTGAATACGGCCTGCGTGTCGTGCCTCTCTCTCAATCTCTTTATGTAACTTCTTTTCTCATCTCACTCCCTCGTATGTAAAACGAGTTTTCCTATATGTAATGTAATATTATGTTATGAAAAAAAAAAGGAGGAAGTATTCAATATTAAAGGAGGATAACCTTGGAGATCATGCTTGGAGAAGCTTAGATCGTTATTAGGTTAGCTTAGGTTCTCTCATTGGCTTGAGAGAACAATTGCGTTAGGGGCCATAATTGTATCTTTTTTATATGTATGTTGATGCATGTAATTGTATGTTGATGCATGTGAGAGACGTTTTGCATGTTAAGCCGGTGAGATCAAACTAATAACAAATTCCCTCAAAATTAAATATTAAGTTTATGCTTTCCAATTTTTAGCACTCATCAAGACTAGTATCGAGCATTGTAGGTTTCGCCTACGCGAGGTGCATGTTCTATATTAGTAAGGTGTGATGGGATAATTGTAATATCCAATTGCTAAAACAATGGGTCAAACTTAACTAAACAAATTATAATAAGATTATATATGTTTAGAAGCAAGAATTGGGAATGATTCATGTGATGGATCAGAATAAGGAGTTATTCACCCAATTGAAAATATTCGAGAGTTGTATGAGATACAATTGGAAGGAGTTCCTACCTAAATAACTTAGTTTTGTGTAATCAGCCTAACGCTGACTTAAAACAAAGTGAAACATGGATCTCGACCCACTAGAAAGTCTTCCAACGGGATTTTCCGAATCAAATGATGAGGATCATTTGTTTTGAATAAAATAGTGGGAGCATATTTGATTAAAGGCCTAATTAAATATGTTGTTTTAATGATACTTATATTTTCATATTTCTCTTGTAGATTATCATGACAACAAACACATCGAACAATATTTTGCGATCCATCCTAGATAAGGAAAAATTGTCTGGGACAAATTTCCTGGATTGGCACCGTAATCTGAGGATTGTCCTCAAGCACGATAAGAAGCTGTATGTCTTGGAGACACCAGTTCCTGAGGAGGAACCTCCTAGTTCTGCACCAAAGGCAGAAAGAGATGCTTATAAGAAGCATTTCGATGATGCCAATGAAACCGCTTGCCTCATGCTTGCTACCATGAACTCTGAGTTGCAAAAGCAACACGAGAACATGTCTGCGTTCGATATGATCGGACATCTGAAAACGCTTTACCAAGAGCAAGCAAGAAATGAGAGGTTTCAGGTTTCAAAGTCCCTTTTTAACAGCAAGTTAGCTGAGGGAGCCCCTGTAAGTCCCCATGTACTCAAGATGATTGGGTATGTGGAGAACCTTGACAGATTAGGGTTTCCCCTTGGAAAGGAACTTGCGATTGATCTGATCTTGCAATCGTTGCCAGAGAGCTTCAGTCAGTTTGTCCTGAATTTCAATATGAATGACTTGGACAAAAGTCTTCCAGAACTGCTAGGCATGTTGAGAACTGCTGAGCAGAATATGAAGACAAAAGGGAAATCCATTCTGATGGTCAGTAATGGAAAGAAACAGAACAAGAGGCCCATCAAACAGGGTGGTAGAGGGAAAGGCAAGGAAGTTGCCAAACCCAAACCCACTCCTCCTGTTTTGAAGCCTAGTGGAGGAATAGCAAAGGAGGGCACTTGCTTCCATTGCGGTAAGACCGGACATTGGAAGAGAAATTGCCCAAAGTACCTGGAAGATAAGAATAATGGAGTAGAGACTTCAAATTCAGGTATTTTTGTTATTGAAATTAATTTATCTACTTCTGCATCATGGGTATTAGATACTGGATGCGGTTCTCACATTTGTACTAATGTGCAGGGGCTAAAAAGGAGTAGAAATTTGGCAAAAGGTGAAGTTGACCTACGAGTTGGCAATGGAGCAAAGGTTGCTGCTTTAGCTGTAGGAACTTATGTTTTAACTTTACCTAGTGGTTTAATAATTCAGTTAGAGAACTGTTATTATGTACCTGCAATTAGCAGGAATATTATTTCCGTTTCTTGTTTGGACAAGTTTGGTTTTTCATTCATAATAAGGAACAATTGTTGCTCCATTTATTTGAATGATATATTCTATGCTACTGCAAAAATGAATAATGGACTATATGTCCTTGATCTCGAAATGCCAATTTATAACATTAATACTAAAAGGTTGAAACCTAATGAGTTGAATCCAACTTACCTTTGGCACTGTCGATTAGGCCACATAAATGAGAAACGCATTTCCAAACTCCATAAAGATGGACTCTTGGACTCTTTTGATTATGAATCATATGAGACATGCAGATCTTGTTTAATTGGAAAGATGACAAAGTCCCCATTCACAGGAAAAGGTGAAAGGGCTAATGATCTTTTGGCACTCATACATACTGATGTATGTGGACCACTGAACATACCAGCCAGAGGAGGTTTTCAGTACTTCATCACTTTTACTGATGACTTCAGTAGATACGGATATGTGTATTTAATGAAACACAAATCTGAGTCCTTTGAAAAGTTCAAGGAATTCAAGAATGAAGTACAAAACCAACTAGGTAAGAATATTAAAGTTCTTCGATCAGATCGAGGCGGTGAATATTTAAGCCTAGAATTTGATGACCATCTAAAAGAGTATGGGATTCTATCCCAACTTACTCCTCCTGGAACACCACAATGGAATGGTGTATCTGAGAGAAGAAATCGAACCTTGTTAGACATGGTCCGATCCATGATGAGTCACGTCGATCTTCCAAACTCCTTTTGGGGACATGCATTATTAACAGCAGCTTACACACTTAACCGTGTTCCATCCAAAAAGATTGATAAGACACCATATGAGATATGGAGTGGTAAGAAACCACATATGTCTTACATGAAGATTTGGGGTTGCGAAGTTTACGTCAAACGACAAATTTCAACCAAGCTTGAGCCCAAATCTGACAAATGCTTATTTGTGGGGTATCCTAAAGAAACAAGAGGATATTACTTCTACAATCCTTCTGAGGGCAAAGTGTTTGTCGCTCGAACTGGAGTCTTTCTGGAAAGGGATTTTATTTCCAAAGGAAACAGTGGGAGGAAAATAGAGCTTGAAGAAATTCAAGAATCACAAAACATTGAAACACCTATGGAGGAACTAGAGCAGGAAACACAAGTAGTTGTGGAAGAGCAACCTGCTCAAGAAGAACAAGACCAGCGTAGGTCAAGCAGGATACGTCACCAACCTGAGAGATATGGATATCTCATAAGTGATCAGGGTGATGTATTACTCATGGATCAAGATGAGCCTGTGACCTACAAAGAGGCCATAACTGGTCCTGAGTCTGAGAAGTGGCTAGAAGCCATGAAATCTGAAATGGATTCCATGTACACAAACCAGGTTTGGACCTTGGTAGAACCTCCTATAGGAGTTAACCCTATAGGATGCAAGTGGGTCTTCAAGAAGAAGACTGACATGGATGGTAAGGTACATACCTATAAAGCAAGACTGGTTGCAAAAGGCTATAAACAAATTCATGGGGTTGACTATGATGAAACCTTTTCACCAGTTGCAATGCTTAAATCTGTTCGGATTTTACTTGCCATCGCTGCATATCATGATTATGAAATATGGCAGATGGATGTCAAAACTGCTTTCCTTAATGGGAATCTTCTTGAGGATGTGTACATGACACAACCTGAAGGATTTGACATACCACAAGATGCCCAAAAGATATGCAAGTTACAGCGATCAATCTATGGATTGAAGCAAGCTTCCAGAAGCTGGAATCTTCGTTTTGATGAAACCGTAAAACAATATGGATTCATCAAAAATGAAGATGAACCTTGTGTCTACAAGAAGGTTAGTGGGAGCATGATCGTGTTTCTGGTATTATATGTAGATGACATATTACTCATTGGAAACGATGTCCCTACCTTGCAACAAGTGAAAACTTGGTTAGGGAATTGTTTTTCTATGAAAGACCTAGGTGAAGCAGCCTATATATTAGGAATTAGGATCTATAGAGATAGATCACAAAAACTGCTTGGCCTAAGTCAGAGTACATACATAGATAAAGTGTTGAGACGCTTTAATATGCATGATTCCAAGAAAGGATTCATACCTATGCAACATGGTCTGTGTTTATCAAAAACACAATCCCCTTCAACTAAGGAAGAAAGGGATCGCATGAATAAGATTCCATATGCATCTGCAATAGGATCTATCATGTATGCCATGTTATGTACTCGACCAGATGTCTCGTATGCATTAAGTGCAACGAGTAGGTACCAATCTGATCCCGGTGATGCTCACTGGGTAGCTGTCAAGAATATCCTTAAGTACTTGAGAAGGACTAAGGATTCATTCTTGATATATGGAGGTCAGGAAGAGCTTGATGTAATTGGTTACACTGATGCTAGCTTCCAGACAGATAAGGATGATTTTAGATCACAATCTGGTTATGTGTTCTGTCTCAATGGTGGCGCTGTGAGCTGGAAAAGTTCAAAGCAAGAAACAGTTGCTGATTCTACAACTGAGGCCGAGTATATTGCTGCCTCAAATGCAGCAAAGGAAGCTGTTTGGATCAAGAAGTTCATTAGTGAACTTGGCATAGTCCCTAGCATTGTGGATCCCATTGGTTTATATTGTGATAACAATGGTGCTATCGCACAAGCTAAGGAGCCTAGATCTCACCAACGATCCAAACACATACTTAGGCGTTATCACCTCATTCGAGAGATAATCGATCGGGGAGATGTGAAGATATGCAGAGTACCTACACTTGACAATATCGCTGACCCATTAACAAAGCCTCTTGCGCAACAGAAGCATGATGGTCATACTAGATCTATGGGTATTAGGGGTATGCCTAATTGGCTCTAGTGCTAGTGGGAGATTGTTGGTGTAAGCCCTAGAGGCCAATACTTTTTGGTACTTGTATCAGATTATTCGCTTAATAATAAAAGGCATTTCTTTATTATGTTTGTCTTTCAGAATAATAAAGTCCCTAGAATAGTTAGTCTGTTTAATGAAATGTTAAGTGTGACTTAATCATGAGATCCCATTAAACATAAAGACATTATTCTTAAAATATCCGTAGTCAAGCTTTATTGCAAAGTGGGATAACATTAAAAGCATTGAGACTATTATGAAGATAGACTGATGATCACATCTCATGGATCATGGATAAAGAGTTATCAAGTCTTGACATAGGTATAAATATTAGGAGTAATATTTATACCGGATTGACCCGCTATGAGAATACTACATAGTATGTTATGCAAAGTGTCATAAGTTATTCTCATGGTGATAATGGTGTATTACCACCCTTCGACCTGAAACCACTATGGACCCTAGATGTAGAGTCGGGTGCTTTATTGCTGATCAAACATTATCCGTAACTGGATGATCATAAAGACAGTTGATGGGCACTCCACGAAGCATGCTGAGGGACATGAGTGTCCTAGATGGAATTTGCCAATCCTGCATAACAGGAGAAATGTCTAAGGGCCCAATATTGAACTGGACAAGGATGACACAGTGTATGCCTTGTGTTCAATATAGACATAGGGGCAAAAGGGTAATTGTACAAACATATATTATCACGAAAAAGGTTTTGTCAGATCACATGACATTTTCGTGACTTGGGTAGCAGTGATGTGTTGCTAGATACCGCTTACTGTTTATTATGTTAAATATATATAATTTAATATAATTACCAACGTTACGAAATCCTACAGGGTCACACACATAAGGACAGTTTGATGAGAGATAGAGAAATCAAAGGAACACCGTAAGGTACGGTGCACTTAAGTGAAAAATAGAAATTCGGATAATATAATAATAATTATTGTTATTTTATAATGGTTATAAAATAATAATAAAATAAATATATTTATTATAATAATAGTTATTATAATAATATATAATATTATTATGGATCATGTGAATTGGGTTTTAGCCCGCAGCCCACAAGAGAGTCTATAAAAGGAACCCTTGTGATGAAGCTTTCACTTGATGCAATTTCGTTTTGATTCTCTTTTCTCACTCAAATAATTCCGTTCGTAAGCAGCTAGCACTGTGACCGGAAGCTGTTCGTGTGGACTGAGTAGAGGCGTTGCACTTCATCAACGCTTGTGATCGCTGCATCAAAGATCTGAATCGCCACAAAGAGGTAACGATTCTATCACTGACCATGCTCATTCGTGAGGATCACTAAAGGAAAAATTTTGTTTTCCGCTGCGTTTAGATCGCAATTTTCCTTCAAGTCACTCACCTATTTCTAATGGCAATTGGTCACACGACTTCGTTCTTTAATAGGGATCCTAGAAAAACTACTGGTTTGTTCTTATTCCCTAACTTTTGCCTGGACAACGTCTTTTGATCTGACTTTGGAGTCCAACGGGATGCCCCAGTTTTGCCTAAGTCTCCTTCATAGGTTTTGACTTAGCGGGCTCTTATTTTTGAATATTCTTTTATGCACAAGTCGTGTAAATCTTTTGAAAGGCTCGTGACTGCCCCACTCCTTAGGTAGCCGAGGGATAGTCATTGTATTGGACTTCTTAAGATGCTAAGGATAAATTTTCGAAGGTTTGCTCTTCCCCTTTTTTAGAGTCTAAGTGCTCGATCGGTTTAACTGAAACCTACCCTGCCCCAGGTTAGGATGAAGGTTCTTAAAAGAAAGACAAAACTCCTACTTCAAGGCTCAAAGAGGTTAACGAGGGATTAACATCCTTATATCTCCAGTGTTTGGGATTTGAAACAATGCCTTACATCATCAGCGGGTTTCAATCGAAAGCATACGACAAGAAATCTGACGTTTTAGGTTCGTCATCCTCCTCCCAATTCTCTATCAGAACAAGAGATCGGGTAAAGTTGGCATTATAATTTATGAAAAATATATTTTGAATGAGTGAAGCGAATGGACTTATTCAAGACAAACATATGCGTTGCATTAATCAAAGATAAACAAGTTTGTACATGCTAAATATGCTTAATCAAAGAGAAATACATATAAATAAACAAATGAACTGTTGGAAAAATCCTTCTAAATGTTTATGAAATCTTGCATTCAAGAGTAACAGTTTCCTTTGGCGGAGCCTCAATGGAAAGGACGTCTGGTTCCTGATCACTGTGAGTCGTCATGGCTTGCCCCAGTTATGCTGGTCACATCTTCAACAGTTTTCAGTCGTTGCTTCAAAATAACTTTCCCAGATTCTTTGTTGATCCCGGTCATATCATCTTGAGGGTTACTGAAATGAAGCGAGCTAGGCCTTTGAATAATTACTGGATTCGACTGATTTGCCTTAGGAGTAGCATGCTTTGCAGAATTCGAACTCGACAAGTGAGGGAGCCCGAGAGGAGTCTCGATCTTCATCTGAGCATCGCTAAAAGACAACTTCTTCGTTTCTAGCAAATTTCTGACAACTTTCTTAAGAGCGTAGCAATTCTCTAGATCATGGCCGGGCGCACCCTCATGAAATAAACAATGAGCGGCAGCGTTGTATCCTGCAGGTAACGGATTAGGCGGAGGACCCAAAGCACGGGTGGTAATCAGACCTTGTTGTACCAAATGGGAGTATAACTCAGTGAAAGCCATCGGAATTGGAGGACAAGGCTTATACTGACTCTTATGGAGATAAGGAACCTGATCCTGTGATTGTTGATGAACAGGAGCGTTGGGCACTCGTTGACTGTTGACAGGAATTTGCATGGGCGGATAACCGGAAGGTTGTTGATGAACCGGTGCTTGATATACCGGAGCTGACTGCACAGGCTGGTATGTAGGAAGCTGCTGATCGAAAGGAGGTGCAACAGTAGCTACATAGGGTTGCTGGACATATGGAAACGGATAACCTTGAACATAACTCTGCTGATGTTGCCAAGGTTGAGGAGTAGCCATTTTGCGGTTCCTCGAACGTGCAGGTCCTTTATCCTGGTCGGAATTAGGAGTTTTGCACTTCGGAGGGGTAGCTCGTCGAACTGGTTGAGCACTAGGAGGCACCAAACCGGATTGAAGACCGTGAGGAGGTACATTCTCGACAGTAACAGCTGGTTGAGGTTCCATAATGGTATTAGTCTCAGAAACAAAAGTAGACTGAGCATCCACCTTCATACTAAGAGCTCGTAACATCTCCAAAATCTGCCCTCGAAGATCTTCGAGTTCATGGCTGATACGGTTGATCTCTTGGTTTTGATCTTCCATCCTTTTGAAGGGTCGTATTGATGCAGAGAACTTAGGGTGACAAAACTGGAAGGTGAGAGAATCGCGTATGAGAAACAGAAGACACATGCAATGCAAGAAAGTATATGATGCTATGATGCAAATGCAAATGAAGATTTCATGGAATTCAAATATTTACGAATATTGCGGAATACCAAGGAAACTTTTAACTTATTGAAGACAAATTACAAATAATATTCTTGCAACCGAAATAGCTAAATAAAAGCCTGGAAAGTCCTAGAGAAAGCATCTTCCACAACTTCAGTGAGCAGACGGAGATCCGGAGGGAAATAAATATTCGTAGAGCCTTCTCTTTTTGTAGGATTGTATCTCATCATTCTTCGACTGAATCTGCTTTTGAAGTTCTTCGTACTCGCTGACCATCACATGGTATTTGTTCTTCCATGATTCTGTTTCGCGTTGTGATCTCTTCAAAGTGATCTTCAAAGTCTCAACTTCATTCATGAAATACTGGACAGGTTCTTCTCTTTGAGGTGAAGGATCCTGGCGAGAGTAGGGCATCTTCAACTCAATAGCTCTTCCTCGGACCCATTGAAGGTATGGTTCCATGGATACACAATTAGGCCTTCCCAGACTTTCTTTGCCTTTCCTATGCAGATGATTCCAAGAAGATAAAATCTGATCTTGAAGCTTTTTGTCGTCTTTGAAAAAGATTTTCTCCACATGAATACCTTTAGGCGGTTCCTTCAAGGGGTATCCCAACTGTCGGCGAGCTAAGACTGGATTGTAGCTAATTCCTCCATTGAAACTGAGCAAAGGCACATTGTTGAAGTTTCCACAACTATTAATGATCGATATCCCATCGTACATGCGATTATACCAATCAATATCAGAGTGAGTTAAAGCCATAACTTTTTGCGACCAACGTTCTTGATTAGGTCTCCAGAACGGACCGGACTTGGGTAAGTGAGAAATAAACCACTTGTATAGTAATGGCACACAACATGTAATCATTCCTCCACCATGAAAGTTTCGGAGATGTACTGAATGATAAGTATTACCCAATAGCGTTGGAACTGGATTTCTCCTCATGAAGGTCTTGATTTCATTAAGGTCCACAAACCCCTCAAAACTAGGAAAAAGCAGCAACCCATAAATAAGCAAAGCAAAAATTGTCTCAAAGGCAAACATGTCTTTATGATCGGCATAAAATTGGGCCTTCTTGATTAGGAAGTCCCTGAGAAAACCGGAGATCCCCCCTTTAGTGATCATGTTATTTTTGACATCGGATATCTTTAGACAAATGGCTTTAGCAATGTCTCGTTCTTTAGGGTCTTCCTCCAAGAAAGGGAATGGAGACTTATCCAAGATAGGTAATCCCACCAACTGAGAGTACTCTTCTAAGGTCGGTAAAAGCTGATAATCTGGAAAGGTGAAGCAGTGATAATCTGGATCATAAAACTGTAGCAAAGTCGCAAGAAGTCCTTCGTTTACTTGAACCTTCAACAAAGACAATAGCCTTCCATATCTGTTTTGGAACTTTTCTTGATCTTGAACCAAATCCCTTAGCTTCTCTAGGACTTCCAAATTAAAACCCTTAAAAGTAAATTTCAAAGTATGCTTCCTATGGTGATCCATGGTATCCTGCAATGTTCATAAATAGAGTTTGAATTCCATGAAATCTTAATGCGATATGATGTTTTATGAATGCAATGCATGAAAACACACAAAGTCCTAGGTTAAAGGTATGTGAGCGGAGTTAAGGTCTACCCATCCCAGAAAGGAGTGTACTATAGGTTAGTTGTACCTGCAGAACAAGGTTCTAAAAAGTGCCCAAAGTCATCAGCCCATCTTTCGGATATTATCAACCTTCCGATTGACTCGGGGGTTAATAATATTCTCAAGAGAACCTCTTTTGAGTGTAGTATCGCGTAGCAACCATTGTAGGACTACTCCCACATAGTTCCCGCACTACGTCCTAAATAAGGCCGAGGTGGTGTAAAGGTACTACGGTTCCCAATATCACAGACTCCAATCGACCATGGAAAAGGTTTTCACGATTACTCGTTCAACCGAACCATTTTCGAAAAGGTATCAACTGAGCGGTGATTCTCGAATCAGCTTGGTCGGGATTCACTCCCTATAAGCCTCATCGAATATATCCCCATCCTATAATAATGTCACTAGTCCGGGCGTAGGACTTATCTCACAACACGAGGAACAGTCCCAAATCAGAGCACAAATATATACATGCAAATGAATAGTAAAACAAATAGTAATAAATATGAACAAATTAGGGATAACCCTCAAAAGTTAAGACATCCCCAGTGAAGTCGCCATTTTCTGTTGCGGTGGAAATAGGATCACAAACTATTAATGAGTTTGAATCGCAATTCAATTCACAACCGCTCTTTGATTTATCCGAAGGAAAAGGTCAAAAAGGGAAAACCTATTTTGCATCGTAAACACAATGCGGGGAAAGATCTAGGGTTCGGGGGTTGGTTAAATTTAGGGAAGGTATTAGCACCCTAAACTTCTGTAGTACTCTACAGGAACCTTTTGTTCAATGCTTACTATTTGCTTTATTATTTGCTTAAGGTATATGTACAAGGGATTACAAGTGAGAAAGGAGACCTAAGGGGTTAATTCTAAGTTTACTCGGCAAGACATCGCATCTTGTGCCTACGTATCCTTACGGGAGTGGAATCAGAGTAATCGTAGTTCCCCTCAAAAAGGAGGTTAGAGACTTCTTGACTGTGGTCAAGGTCTCAAGGGGAATAAACGTATCTTAAGGACACGCTTACGCGGAGTGTAGGAACTCCAAATTTCTACGTTGAAATGTTAAGTTGTCATTAGGGTTAAATTAGGGATTCCACGGCGGGAAACCCTAAAATGAGCGCGGCGGCTCTTTGACCTAATGCTAGGGGCAAAATTGTAAGCTTGCCTGCGGCGAGACATTTGTGAAAATTAGGGTTTGTGAGGTTGTAGGGTTTGAAGTTGAGGACTATTGGCGCGGCGACCAAAAGCTAGACCTAACCTTCGGATGTGTGTAATGTGACAGGAGTATTGATGAATGTGTGAGATAATTGAATTGTGCAAACAGAAAATAATGTCCTAATTTAACTATGCAAGCAGAAATTTAAAGGCAGTAATTAAAGCGCGATTGTTAGGGTTCGCGAGGTTACAACCGAGAAGCAGTTACAATAATAATAAAACTTAAATAAAACCAACCACGCAATAGTAGTAAACATGAGCTGCAAATGATGAACACTGTTAGTAAGCAAAGTTAGACGGTAATTGGACGAGTCAGGAGGAAAAGTGTAATATTGAAGATTTTTGTTGTTTTTAAAGAAAAGGTGCTAATTAAATTTATAAAAGAAAGAGTAATGTTAATTTTAAAAATATTTTAAATTTAATCTTAAAAAAAGTTTTAATTTACATATTTTAAAATGATTTTTAAGTTATTTATTTGGAAAAAGGTTTTTAATTTTATTATATAAAAAAAAGATTTTAAGTTATTTTTAAAAAAGGTTTTTTTTATTATAAAAAGTTTTTTTTTAATTTTATTATATGGCAAAAAATAATTTTTATACTTAATTTTTTTATAAAATTTACATTAACTAAATATATAAAAAAAAAAGGAAAAAAAGGTTTTAAAAACAAATTTTTAAAAAAACAAAAAATAAAAGGGGTTGGGCCGGTAATCACCTCCGGACCCAACCCGGATGGTAAAGCATAACCCCAGAGAACATTTAGGGTTTCAAAACCCTAACATTCTCGCGGCGCCGTTTGCATTCTTCTTCTTCTCTCTCGATTCTCTCTTCGATCCACTTCATGATGAACCTCTCTCGTACTGAGAAACCTGAAAGAAATTCAACTCCAAACCGTTAAGTATACGTCAATGATAAATCCCGTGCTTACGTTTAAGGGTTGGAAACGGCGATTGTTGGTGGTTTCCGGCGGCCGATGATGAATCTTATGAGGCCCAGAGGATTTGCTCGTCTAGGAATGGGCGCTGGTGAATCTTCTCCAACCTTCCGATTCGTACTCTGATGGTCACCTTCGATGAAACCCTTCTAAGTTTCTCTCTCGCGGTCGCTAGGGTTTCGTGTTCTCCGCCGTTTTCCTCTAGGGCTTTCGCGATTTTCCGTTAGGGTTTCACCATGGTGAGATTGTCCCTTTTTATAATTTCTGATTTGACTCTCTTTTGGGCCTTGGATTTGCGTTATTTTCCACTGAGATATGATTTGCCTTAAATTGATTTGATTTTCTAATGGAGATCCTCTGATTGACTGGAGATTTTCCTTTTTCGGATTTATGCTGATTGGATTCGCTTTGATTTTATCTGGATTCAATTGGATAACTGGATTCGTTTTGATTTGTGGATATCCAGTATTGACTTGTATTTTCATTTGATTTGTCCGATTGTGGATCGCTTTGGCTGATGGCATTTGTCATGATTTTTCAGATGTTGCTGTTGATTCTGATTTGTTTTCTGATATGGTCTTGCAAATTTGCTCGCATGTGTGATTTTGATGATTGTATTCTGATGCTCCGTTTGGTTATTGATTTTTCAGATGTTGACCCGTTGGGATTCTGTTCGAGGCGAGTTTCAATTGACTTGTCTTGTAATCCAATTTTGGTGCAATGGAGTTGGATTCTCTGTTTGATTCAGGCTTGTTCTTGAACCGAACTTGCCCTTTTGGTTTATTCTTGAACTGAACCTGCCCTTTTGGTTTATTGCATTGTTGCTGTTGTGGATTTGATGGTGCTGTTACGGGTGCTGTTCTGATGCAGTTTGGTTTGCATTCTGAGCCTTTTGTGGCGGATTTGTTACGATTGAACTGGTGCGAGATTTCCTTTTGCCTGGTTGCTGTTATGGCCTCTTTTGATGCATTCTGAACTTGGCTGAATTCTTTCCTAAACTGTTTCTCTCGTTTAGTTCGAACTTGATTCTTTGGTGCTGTTTTATGAATTTCAGGTATTGGAAAAACTTTGAACACAAAGTGATTCAGACCTGCCGGCATCCGGGTCTGAGTCCGAATAGGCTGTGCTGTTTTACCCTTGTATCAGCTTGGAAAGTAAATTGGGATTTGCATGATTTTGAAATGAATCCACTTGCGGCAAAAGCGAATTAGTCCCGCTTCTTTTATCTATTCTATCTCTCGGTTGCCCCTTAGATAAGAACAGATGTTACCTGATCTGACGCCAACGGCGCGGGTCGGTAACGGGGGTAGGACGCAGCTTCGGTTGTGCCACTCCCGGCACTCGATGATGACGCTGTTCTGAGAGTGTCGAAAACAAACTTCTAACCCTTTCCTGCTTCTGTCTTGTTTTGTTTCCCTTTGTGCAGGTTAATCGGAGATTTGCGGAGTAATGTCCAATGGATGAACATCATGAAGACACCAATGGAGGTTTAGGACTTAGGATTTTTAGGATAGAAGTAACATTTGTAATTTTATTTTTACAGCAATTCAAATGTGAAACGATTTAATCCCTTTTGTAAAATGATGTTCTTTATGAAATAAAAAATCCAGAACTTCATTTATATATCCATGACCGTTCAGCTTTGAATTTATATTTATTTCTTAGTTATAAATTATAAACGTTTGCGAATAAATCCACAAATATTTAAATTCATTAACTTAGTCATAAACCATAAATATTCACGAATGATATTCTTGTCTATGTACTTGTCTCGCCCGTAGTCCTAATCTCATCACCTGCTTAAATTCACTTGCATTCCAACCTAAATTCTAGCCAGCAATTTTATAACCAAACGCGGATGTGCGCCGTAATCACAACAGATTCAGTATCAACGATAACATTGCCCGTAATTGAATTCCACTGTCCAAATGCTATGAGCAACAATCCAATAATACCTAATTAAACTGTGCCTCATTAACAGAAACGGAAGTGTTCCGGAGATAAACCCATGAGCGAAGAAATGGATCTTAAATCCAGTTGTGCCCGACAAATTTCAATACCGAACACATTAAATTGGCGCCTTGATATAATCAAACCAGGTGATAAATAAATGCCTCAGAAATAGTGTCTCAAGTGTCTCAAAGCTCAGTAACAACCCGTCTTTAAAGAATCCACGTAAAATGACCAAAATACCCCTGTAACCAATCCTGCAAAACAAACACCTCCATGACTTGATAGTGGTTAGCAGATGCACAAATGAGATGCTATGCGAAATGACCGACTAAATATAAGGGTAAAATTTGGGGTATTACAAGTTCGATCCAATGTCTCACAAATCTCCACCTTGGATCTAACTCTATAACATCAAGAAACTAGCTTTCTTCATGCAGATTTATTAACTGCATACAGTGGAAAAACTTGCAACTGGGCAATGTCTTGGTGATCATATCAGCAGCATTATGATCTGTCGAAACTTTCAGCACTTGGACTTCTCCACGCTCGATTACCCCTCTGATGAAATGCAGCCTCACATCAATGTGCTTGGTTCGCTCATGATAGGTTGAATTCTTCGACAGATGTATTGCACTTTGACTATCACATTTAACAGTGATAACTCGACCTTGAAGTTTTAGCTCCTTTGCAAAACCTTCAAGCCACACTGCTTCCTTCACAGCTTCAGTTAGAGCAATATACTCCGCTTCAGTGGTTGATAAGGCAACGATCTTCTGAAGTGTTGCTTTCCAACTGATTGTTGTCCCAAACATAGTGAACACATATTCGGAGATAGATTTTCTAGAATCCATACAACCTACATAATCAGAGTCGACATATCCTTCGATTACTGCTTTACTATCTTCACCCAAGGCTCCACCATAAATTAGGACTCTATTCAGAGACTCATTTATGTACCTTAAAATCCACTTCAATGCTTGCCAGTGAGCCTTTCCAGGATTCGCCATGTACCTGCTTACAAGACTTACTGCATATGCTATGTCGGGTCTAGTACAGACCATAGCATACATCAAAGACCAATTTGTCTTCTTTTGATTCCTCATAACTTCCTTATAGTCTTTAGGTTCTTCGTCTAGAACCTCACTTGCAGAGATTAAGGCATAAGCTATAAGATCTGCATACCCAAGTCTCTGAGGTGGCTTGATGACTCTCCTCGACCTGTCTCTTGCTAGCAGGTAGTCATTATCAGTCTCCTCATCTTCGACAACATCTTCTGTGTCTTCTTCGACTTCATCTGGGGTAAGCAATTCAGCATCAACATGCTCCACCTCAACAGGAATCTCTCCCTGTTCCAGCTCTTCGTCAGCATCATCAGTTTTCTTGAAAGCCATCTTTGCTTCGTTGAAAACTACATCTCGACTGGTGATACACCTCCTGTGACCTGGCTCTGGGCACTATAGCCTATAAGCTTTGACTCCTTCAGGGTATCCCATGAACATGCATTTCAGAGCTCTAGGTTCGACCTTGTCTTGCCTAATATGAGCATAGGCCACACAGCCAAATACTCTCAGTCTGTCGAGACTAGGTGGATGTCCCGACCAAACTTCTTCAGGTGTCTTCATTCCCAAGGCAGTCGAGGGACATCTATTTATCAGGTAAGCTGCTGTCGAAACAGCTTTCGCCCAAAACACCTTCTTCAATCCAGCACTAACCAACATGCATCTAACCCTTTCAAGGATTGTTCGATTGAATCTCTCAGCTAAGCCATTTTATTGAGGAGTACCTGCTACAGTCTTATGCCTTGCAATCCCAGACCCAACACAGTAACTGTCGAAAGCTTCGTTGCAGAATTCAAGGCCATTGTCGGTTCTCAACCTCTTAACCTTTCTGCCAGTTTGAGTTTCGACTAGAATCTTCCAACTTTTGAAATTCTTAAAAGTTTCATCCTTCGTCTTCTGAATGAATACCCATAGTTTTCTGGAATAGTCATCAACGATGGATAGAAAATACCTTGCACCTGAGTGTGAAGGATTCCTTGCAGGCCCCCATAGATCAACATGAATGTAATCCAGAGATCCATGTGTTCTTTGCTTGCCTTTGTTAAACTTCGCCCTACAGGATTTACCAAATACACAAGATTCACAAAATTCCAACTTTTCGACTTTGTCACCTCCTAGCAGGTTCTGCTTCCCCAATTCGACCAGGCCTCTTTCGCTGACATGGCCCAATCTCATGTGCCATTATTCTGTCTTCGACATAGATTTCGTGGATGCAACATTTGTCGAACCACTTACAACCTCAGCCTCAAGGGTATACAAGCCTTGTTTCTTCACGCCTCTCAAGACTTCCTTCGACCCCTTCATGACTCTTAGGATACTTTTCTCTCCTTGAAAAACATATCCTTTTCTGTCGAATTCACCAAGAGAAATCAAATTTCTCTTCAAGTCAGGTACGTACCTGACTTCAGTCAATAACCTTATTGACTCATCATGGAGCTTGAATCTCACAGATCCAATACCTGCAATTTTGCAAGATTTGTTGTTTCCTAACAGCACAGATCCACCATCTTGATCACATAGCTCCTCGAATAATTCTCTGTTTGGAGTCATGTGCCAAGTGCAACCTGAATCCATAATCCACTCTTTCCTCGAGTCGCCACTTGAAACCACAAGAACATCAGATGAGTCGAAGTCATCTTGAACAATGACTGCATTGCCATTACCTCCATGATCTTTCAGGCGTTCAGGGCACAACTTTCTTATGTGACCCTCCTTCTTACAGTGGTAACATCGAATACTAGATGTTTCGCCACTATAAGACTTCTGTTGACTTTTACCTTTTTTCTTGTCGAACTTACCATCCTTTCGCAAGAATTTTCCCTTAACGGCCAAACCTTCGCCCACCGTCGAAGGTTTATGCTCCTTTCGTTCGTTCAAGTCCTTAGAATACAAGGCTGATTGAACTTCTTCAAAGGCCAGGGACTCTATTCCATACAAGAGAGTTTCTTTGAAGTGAGCATGTGTTCTGGGCAAAGCACACAGCAGCAATAGTGCTTGATCTTCATCATCGATCTTCACATCAATATTTTCAAGATCAAGAATCAGCTTGTTGAACATATCCAACTGCTCAGCCAACACTTTGTCTTCACTCATCTTGAATGAATATAAAGCTTGCTTCAGGTATAGTCGATTCACCAGAGATTTGGTCATGTACAAACTTTCAAGTTTCACCCATAATCCCGATGCTGTAGTCTCCTTTGATACCTGTCGAAGAACCTTATCACCAAGGCTCAATAATATTGCGCTGTGGGCTTTCTCGATCATGCCCGTCTTTTCTTTTGCCGTTAACGCAGCGTCCATGGCTGCCTCACCCTTCAACGCTTCCAAACAACCCTGCTGAACCAATAGGGCTTTCATCTTCAAGCGCCACAGACCGAAGTCGTTCACTCCGGTGAACTTTTCAATCTCATACTTTGTTGAAGGCATCTTCTCCACGCTCACCGCACCAATTTGTTGTGAATAGGATACCGTTAAACAAAGTATACACGGTTTCTTAATGATCAAGAAACACACAAGGGTTAGGGTTAACAAAGAAGACAAGGTAAAATAACAAGGAACAACAAGGATTGGTTATTAAACTGCTATTCTTTCCTTTCTCTTAGAACAAGATTACAAGTATACAAGAATAACAAAATAACCTCTCTCCCTTGAAATTAGGATTTTATCTTCCTATTTTTTCTTATACTCAAGATTGAGAAACTAGCATCCTATTTATAATAAAATAGCACACTAACCTAATGGGCTTTTTAACAATTACCCATTACAAGCTAACTTAGGGTACAAGCTAACTTAAACAATTGGGCTTACAAGCAAGACCCAATTCAACATGCTAATAACCCTAGCAATATTTACTCATGCTAACAACCTTAGCAATATTTACTCATGCTAACAACCTTAGCAATATTTACTCATGCTAACAACCTTAGCAATATTTACTCATGCATGTTAGAACAAACTTCGACTACAACACGCATTACTTGCGAACAGACTTCGACCACACTAGAGTTCGATCAAATGTCTCACATGGGTCAATCAAGTGTGTGTCTGTGTGTGTGTGTGTGTGTGTGTGTGTGTGTCTGTCTGTGTGTGTGTGTATATATATATATATATATATTACTCATAATACTTATATCTATGTGAAGACTTGATATCTTACATACGTGATTTTTTTCTGCTCAATTATACCTTTGTACTAGAAACGACAATCGTTTGAAGTATTTTTCAACTTATACAGTTGTCATATAAACATAACAATTATTTTAGAGTGAGATATGGATATATTGTTCATCGGTTTTGGAATAAAATCAATGTAACTCGTTTACAACAATTCTTCCAACATCCTCTCAAGAAAGAAACACACAGTTCTTTTGAGGTATCAATGGATCTTCTTGATACTTATCCAGTGATGAGCATTTTAATTAATTGTGCTACTTAGTGTTTATGCTAATAACATATGATGCATCCAATAAAATGCATATCATGGTGTTCATGATTGATCTAATCGATAAAGCATATGGATATTTTTCATGTGTCATTTTTTTCATCCAATGATGTAAGGCACTTTCCATTAGACAAAACATCATGTAACGAATACAATAATCTTAATGTGAAATCATATATATTTGGTGCCTCAACACTTCGTCAATATATGTATGTACCTAGGTTAAAGTCGAGATGCATCAACAATCTATCTCTTTAGATTTTGGTTCCTAACTTTTTAGAAAATCTCGCCCTAAGCATTTCATCAAAACCGTTTTCTTAACCAAGTCCTACATCTTTGGTGTAGATAACTTGTTTTAACAATTATTATGTGGACTACATACTAAAATACTCCTATTAACCTCCTTGTGTTCACAAGATTGACATTATTAGTTCAAGTTTTCATAAAACTTCATTAATAAAATGATTTAACTTCAATAAATTTTCTATAATCAATAAATATATTTAGACAACTTATATACGTTTATAGCTCGTTTAAGTCTACAAAACCATCTATATGTGTCTCACACATATACAAGGTCATTCCAATTAATGAATGTGACCTCGTTCTCCATCTACTAGAACTTATAGACAAGGCATATCATTATGATCGAAGAAAATGTTTCACCATGATTTACATTATGACTTTGTGTGAAACTCTCTATAATAAATCATATATTAAAGGTATTCAAATACCATCCATGTCAGTCTTCTATAAGACCAGATTTTATCCTATGGGTATTTTCCAATTAGATGATACAGCCTATATCATTATAGGGTCTGTGTGCATGATATTTGTATAAGATTTCATGACATTGTTAGCCTACGAATTTTACTCTAGCATTTTTGACATGAAAGTGTGATATAAAGGCATGAAATTGTTAAGTATAAAACTACTTAGCTACAATATTCGTAATATTGATTACTTCGACCGAGGTGGTGAATTTGATTCTCCTACCAAGTATTTTGGGACTTAGTGTATACTTGAGTTTAGGAAGTAGATGACTTGGAGACCCACTAAGCCTGGTTTGTAGGAATCTCAGAAACATATCCACAAGATTAAGATCACTTTCTCTTCAAAACATGTCTACAATCTCGAAAAGATTTACAGTGATTTGGCATATTCGACAGGAATGAGGATAATGAAATAAACACATAAGTTAAAACACAAGAATTTCAATCATGTTTCGACACCATGCTACAAGATTCGATAGAGAAGCTCCTCGACATGAGTAATTTAGATGCAGTTTCACATACCAACACGCGTTGAGTGCTAGAGAGTAGATCGATATCGACAGTTAAGAAAGTTTTGTATATAATAAGATTTCATTCATGTAACAAGGATTCACAATTATTATCAGTAATATCTATAGAACTCAAATATCTAAGTCAAAGAGAGAAAAGAGTTTGTGAGAGAACATGTATAAATTTGTGTCCCTGTTTCTAATTCTTTAATTAAAGCATTTAAATTACTTTTATTATTTCTTTGTTTTACTTTAAGTCCTTAGAAAAATCCTGCATTATTCTTATTGGGAATTCTACCCAACCTCTATACATTTATACATCAAATATTCAAGCACAAACATATTTTCTTAAGTCTTTTGCATAACATGTCCTAGAATTTTTTCGAGTTTAATTCTTTAGGCGAAGAAAAACTTGTGATTTGATTTACCAAAAACAACGGTAACTAGACATATAACCACTTCTTTGAATCAAAATCATTTATGATCTTCTCTAGATCCTGTGCTACACAAACCAATGATCCAACAACAACTCTCTTGTTGAATTGGTTCATGTTCCATTTACATAAAGATATGTATCTTATGGTACTTGAATTTCTTCAAGTTCTACGTTACTCCAACTGGTTCTTTTAGATACATATCATCTCTAGAGGAAGACTCTCTTTCTAACAATAGAATAATTTGTTCCTATAAAGCGTGATATAATATATTTACCTTATTTCTCACTCGGATACTTCCATAAGTACATCTTCATCTAGATTGTGATCAAGTTTACTCAATAAATCTTACAGTAGAAATTTTCATAAAGACAAACTAGGTACTCTTACCTCCATATTAAATATGTTGTCTCTACGTCTATTTTAAATGAAACTGGTTATGGATAAAAATAATTGTATGTAAGGCAATTTCCAAAAAGAGACACAAAGATATACTTGAACTATCTTAGAGCGAACAATATCAAACTTGATAAAATTTAAAATCATTATATTCTTTATTTATGTATTTACCATCACAAACCATTTGTTTGATCTTAATACCTTTTCAAGTTGTTTATTTCACTTCATTCATGAACTCTTTTTCGAAGAATTTGAACTGGTTTCATATACACAAACCGCAATCACTAAGTTTGTCAGTAATATAATGAAGTAAGAGAATTAAAATTTATCTAAAAAATATGTTTAGAGGTCTATATACATTTCATATGTATATAGTTAAGATAGATCATATGTCCTTTGACATTATTCGATGATTGGAACATTAGAAATATCTTTATAAAACAAAACTTGCATGTATCAAAAGATATAAAATCAAATGAATCAAACAATTCATTCACATAGACCATAGTTTTAAAAATCAGACCGGACTGGATGATCGGACCGGTTGAACCGGGAACCAGAGTGGTAATCGGTCTGGTTTAATTGTTGGATCGAGTATGTAATTGAACCGGTAAGAACCGCTAAAAAACGGAAATCAATGGTTTAAATGTTTTTTAAAATTAAAACGACGTCGTTTTTCATTGTTAAAACAATATATATAAGAGAAAGTTGATATTCTTTCTTTTAAAAAAATGGTGACAAGGATGTTAAATATAGTAAATAGAGGCTATCGTAGTATTATAACATTGATAGGTTGTGGAATTTGAACATGCTCTACTTTCTCTTCTATGTGATTGATATCATTGGTTTCTATTAGTTATGATTTATATTATTGATTTCTATTAGTTGGGCTGGGTGTTACAAAAAGTAAATGGTAATGCATGTTTGATAGACAACAAAAATAAGTTTATATTTGAGATTGATACTTTGATTAAATTTTTAAATCAATTACTTGAATCAAAATTATAATTGACTCAAATTTGAATTTAAATTATGAACATGTGAAATTATGATATTTTAAATTTTTTAGGTGTTAGTGATTTTTTTAGACACCAAGTCATCTGGTTCGATCGGTTTAATACCTATATAATTTTGTTATAGTGACAGATTTATTCAACCGAGTTTTCTGATTTAGCCATGCAGTTTGACGAGTGACCAAATGATTCGACCAATGGACCAATGAATCAATGATCCAATATCCTCACTAGTTCGATAACTGATTCGGTTTTTAAAATAATACATAAACTTTTGAAATATATCTCTCACTTATTTAGACTAAACATTAATGTCACTGATATACATAAGATTCAAATATTATTTGATCCTTCCTTCATTTATTATATATGAGCTTATTAAGATCATGGAACTCAAATCCACTCATTAATTATGACATTAGTATGTAAAATATTGTTTGGATAATTAGAACAACATTTTTTTATTATTAAAGCATGCATTCTTTTTTATTGTCAATACAAGAATTAAAATTAATATTTATATTACTAAATGAAACACAATAACAGCCATTTGATTTCATTTCAAGCTCTAATTTAAGTCTAAGTATAAGCTTTTATAGTCAATGAAACATGTTGTTTCATTCTAGATGTTGCTTAACTTCAACTATAGTCAATGTCATACTTCTTTAAAGACTTTTCACATTCATATAAATGTTATATCGACATATGGTATCACATATCCACGTTGTAAAAGATGTCGTAGTTCTTTATTCTATTTTGGCTCTTTAGATAACCATTATAATTTCCTTATTTCAAAACATAAAATGTATACATTCCATTTAAAAACATGTTTGTCTTACCATATTCAAAGAAACAAACTATTAATTTTATTCTTATTATTATTCATCTACTTAACAACACAAGTTGCTTCTCTTTTTTTCAACAAGCTCTGGTATTATATATGTGTGTGTATGCGCGCGCGCGCGTGTGCAATTCATTCGTAATCTTAAATCTTAAAACTATTTGAGATCTATTTAAATTTTCAAACTGCATGGAAATTCAAAAAGACCATAATCGAAATTTTCAAACTGCATGGAAATTTTCAACAAGCTCTCAGGAAATTCAAACATTTTAAAACATTTTAAATCTTAAAACTATTTGAGATCTATTTAAATTTTCAACTTGTATAAAAAAGATCTTTGAAATTTTTACATTTCTAATACTTTGTAGTTCTTATTAAAAGAAAATTCTAGAGGTTACTCTTCGTTATGATTATGATCACAAGATATTTTATATATAGGTATTTGACTTAATTCTTCTCATAAGTACCGTTTTTCGAATATAGTTATATAGATTACTAGAAATTGGCCGCTCAAAAACATACAATTTTCCACTTACTTGAGAATGATATTCAATTTTTTGTATAAACCTAGAAAATTCTTTCTAAGACTTATGTTCTTCATAAGAACATTTCATAGTAAAATATATGGCTAAATATGTATGAAGTCTCTATAAATATATCAATTTTGAAGTTTAGTCCTTCTAAAAATTTTCTTCAAATAGTGATGCTCACAAAGTTTTTCGTCCCTATATGTGGTCCCTCCCATTAGTTTCCACTAACAGAGGTTTATGTGGCATGCCATGTGGATTTTTTTAATAACGTGGCATACATATGACAATGCTAACATGGAAAAAAATGCTGACATGAATGCCACATATCAATTGTTTCCATTTTATACTTACACCATATCTAAAACCCAAAAATGGTAGCCAATCTGTAGCTAATTCGTAGCTAATTTGTTGAAACTTTGATTTAAACTTCAAACGGTTTAAAAGATGCTTCATGCAGGTGCTGCCAGAGATGGGTTATCAATTAATTAATAGTTTTTAGTAAAAAGAACCATCTGACGATTTAATACAGAAATTCATTTTCATTCTTTTCAAGTTTTATCTCATTCTAGAATTCTCTGAGAACCACTGTAAAAAAAACTTACTCTATATATGATTTTGTTGAAATTTTTGTTTATGACAAGTACCTTGGTGTTGGTTGTTCCGTGGAACCAACTTCTATGGGGTAATGCTAAGTGGTTCTTGCCATCTAATTTTACTCTGAACATATATTTGGTCTGGTATGACATTAGCATAACAATAACATTATATATACATAAAAACATATACAATTATAACACCACTACAACATATATCACTTAACACGACTACATCATATACCACTATAACATCGTATTACCATATACCACCATAATATTAATGTTAAAAAATAGCAGTAGATAGCAGTATATAACACCAAATACATAAAAACATATAACACTATAATACTATAATAATATATACCCTTATATAAGTTATGGACAATGCATACAAGTGATGGATAAAAAATATGATGTTACTACAGTCTTAATTATTTGATATGCAGAAACACAACAGCAACCTACTTCAAAAAAAACTAGTGATGTACAAAAATAGCTACAAAACATAAACTATTTACAATTCATATACTTATTCATCAACACATTGATACAAAACAGAACAAAATTAGCTATTAACCACAAATCAAAATAATTAAAATTAGTTAAAAATTAGTTACAAATTAGCTAGGAATTAAAATTATACATTACCAATTCAAAAATAGCACCTCAAATCAAATGATAACAACTTTGTGATATTTTATCAAAACATCCAATTGTGTAAGTTCTATTCTCTTTTTCTTTTTTTTTACAACTTAACTAGAAATTAGTTACAAATTAGCTATCATTTATGGGTTTAGATATGATATTAATATAAAAAATTTAAAATGGAAATAATTGACACGTGACATTCATGCCAACATTTTTTGCCACTTTGGCATTGCAACATGTATACCACGTCATCAAAAAATCCACATGGCATGCCACATAAGCCTCCGTTAGTGGAAACTAACGGGAGGGACCACATATAGGGACGGAAAATTTTGTGAGGACCATTGTTTGAAGGAAAATTTTAAAGGGATTAAACTTGAAAATTGACATATTTATAGGGACCTCATACATAGTTAACCCTAAAATAGATATAAAAAAATTCAAAAAAAAAATTCTAACTACAAAATATGTTAAAATATTGTATCAAAATAAGCCTGATTTTATTAATATTTGGGCTTATTTTGAAAAAGTCCAAAATAAGAGCATCAAGATTTTAAAATATCTCTATATAAATAGAGGAGATATTTCCCCTACTAATCCTAGTTGTTTTCATTCTCATAAAATGGTTAGCATTGTGTTTCACTTTGTACTCACGTGGATTTCATCAAAATGATCGTATTTTTCACGTTCGTGATCAAAGATAAAGCACGTTTAAAGAGGTATTCCTAGAATCCTTATTTTAGTGCTTGATCGAGATTTTTTTTGTTGCTAAAATAATTAAGTTTTTGAAAAACCCCTCTTAAATTTTCAACACTTGTGCCCTAGCATTTTATCTACTAGTGCGTTTATGTTTAGTAGTATATAAGGATGTTTTAGATACTATGTGAACATATATTACTTTCATTTTTTCTTCTATACCATCAAGACATTGGCCAACCCCGTGGATATATGATTTCGTATATAAAACTCGTATTTTCTATATTCTAAGTCGCATCTCATATTGGAATTCATTTTTCTCTTGCCAACTTTCTCTATTTTTGTATTGCTTGTTAGACAATATGGTCGATGGCTAGGTTATGGGAGACTACTTTAGAGTTGATTATGATAATTTCAATTGGACTCCATGCAAATAAGTTTGAGTTACTCCTCTATGTTTGAGCCTGAGTGACATGTTTTTTTAGTTATCAAATAAGTCTCAATCTTTGAGTTTCTCCATAGCTAAGTCATATATTATTTTTCCTACCTATGGTCCATTTATATGAATTTGAAATCTTCTCCATAGTCTCTTATCTTATATGTTTCCTTTCTTGGTTAAGGTCCTTTCAACTTTTCTTGAGGTAGTAGGCATAACATTTCCTAACCATTTTTTTATCTACGTAAACAATGACTATCTTCTCATTATCAAAAGGTAAATTCATTTCCAAGTGTTGTTATGATAATATGACTTCCAGTGCATTCAATATAGGTCTGTCATATTATCTGTGTATGGATTATTATTGCTGAAGACCATTTATTTTGATTGCTATTGTTCTTTGCCTCACAAATTGATATTGAATTTTGTTGCAATTCACAACAAGATTCACAAAAAGTGGTGCGATGAGCGTGGAGCAAAGAGATATTGTTGACAAGTGAGCACCATGGTTAGTAGATGGCAGATCGAGAAATTTTACGATAACAACGACTTCGGGTTGTGGAAAATTAAGATGCAAGCAATTTTAATTCAAGAGAAGTGTATAGATGCTTTAAAGAGTGAAGTATTGATGCCGGCAAAGCTTACACAGGTACAGAAGACCGAGATGGTGGATAAGGCCAGTAGTGTCATTATCTTGTACCTCGGGGATAAAGTTCTAAGAGAAGTCGCCAGGAAGCAAACTGCGGTTGTTATGTGGGCAAAACTTGAATCATTGTATATGACAACGTCTTTGGCTCACATGTTGTATCTAAAATAACAACTTTATTCATTCCGAATGGTGGAGAACAAATCCATAGTCGAGCAGCTCATAGAATTTCACAAGATTATCGATGATCTTTAGAATATTGAAGTGAAGATTAATGATGAGGACAAGGCTTTTCTCCTGTTAAGTTCATTACCTAGATCCTTTGAGCACTTTAAGGATGCCCTTCTTTATGGTAAAGAAGGTACTATTACTTTGGATGAAGTCCAGACGACGGTGAAATCCAAAGAATTTTCAAAGTCGAAATATTTGAAGATTGAAGATAGTGGTGAAGGCTTAAATGTGTCAAGAGGAGGAGGTGGGCGTAAAAGGATGTCCAAATCAAAGAGGTCTGACAAGTCAAAGGTAAAATGTTTTAATTGTCAGAAAATATGTCACTTTAAAAGGGATTGTCCTGAAAGAAAGGTCAATGAAGATTTTGTTCATGTTGTAGTTGCATTGGGTGAGGAAAGTTATGAGGATATCGAAGCACTATTAGTATTGAGTTTGGAAATTGAAGATAGGTGGGTTATTGACTCAGGTTGCTCTTATCACATGTGTCCAAGAATAGAATACTTTGAAAGTTTGAAGATGGTGCAAGGTGGAGTAATTCGCCTTGGTAATAATAAGGCATACAAGGTTCATGGTATTGCTACAGTCAGATTTAAAATGTTTAATAATCGTGAAATTCTTATTCATAATGTGAGATATGTTCCAGAACTCAAGCGAAATTTGTTCTCTATAAGTATGTTTGATGATCTAGGCTATTGCACTAGAGTTGAACGTGGAGTGTTGAAGATTCTGCGTGATGAATTGATTATTACTAAAGGGTCTAAAATACGTAGTCTATATATTTTAGAAGGTTCAAATGTTATTATTCATTCATCGTTAACTAGAGGAGGCTTTCATGACAAGGAAGAGCTATGAGATTTGAGTTTAAGGCGTTATGAATGCTTTGAGAAAGTTTCAGAGGAGTACAATGAATTTTGCAGAAATCGAGGGATAAAAGTGCATGTTACCACTGAATTACTATTGAGTTTTTGGGGAAGAGTTAAGGTTAAAAAAAACTTACTTGGTTGGTAGAGAATTTCTTCAGAAGAACAATAGTGAAAATCAAGGGAGAAACTATAATGGAGAAAACTCAGTTTGAGGTGGAGTTTCCTACTATGGATGCTAGCAGTAGTGAGGGAACGGTTACAAAGATCTCTTATTATTATTTGACTAATGATAAGGTAATGAGGGTTATTGTAGCATCTCAAATGGACGATTATGCTAGCCTTGGATATTATGTTTTTAATGTGGCTGAAGAACTGCAAAATAAAAGAAGAAAAACCTTTAGGGAGGCATTTGAAAACAGGTGGAGTCAAGGGTGGTTGAAAAATCATACTTGTAGGCTTGTTAAATTACCTAGGCAGAAAAAAGTAATTGGGAACAAGTGGGTTCAAGTTACGAAATCAAGATTAAAGGGTTGCTTGAATTTGATCAAAGTTATTGATTAAAGCTTCAACTTGGTAGAGAGCAGCAATGTTGTTGATTGTTAAATTGGTATCAACACGGTTCAAAGTCAAGATGGAGATTGTTGTAAATGTGCCTTAAAACCTTTGTTGATGAAGAGAAAGAAAATATATTTTGGAGATTACATTTACCGTGAAAATCAGAAGTTTTAAAAAGCCGGATGAAAAGTCGGAAAAAAAACCGGTCGGTGAATAGTATCCTCCGTACAGGTGAACAGTGATATCCGCACGGATGAATAGTGACATTCGTACAATAAATAGTGTTGTCCATACAGTGAATAGTATTTCGAGTTTTTGGGCTTTTTTCGATTCGGTCCATGGATCCATGTGATTTTGGGCTTTGTTTGTTGGGTATTTTCTATTATAAATATGTTACTCTTATATGCTTGCTGTGTGAAAATCTTAGAGTTTACACCAACATGGGAGAGCAAGGGTTTAAAGGTATAGTATAGGATTTCAGCTAGGGATGGCAACAGGGCGGGGCGGGGACGGGTTTAACTATACCCGCACCCGCCTCCGTGTAACACACATGTCCCTGCCCCCAAATCCAATCTGGGGTAAAAATTTACCGCCCAGAGCCGCCCTCGGTGGATAACGGGTGCATCCGCCCCCACCCGCAAAAAAAATAATTTCTTTTTAACTGCAATAAAAATTAATAATTTAATTAAAAAAATTGATTATTTTAATAAATTAATTATTTATTTAATTAAAATTTTAATTACTAAATAAATATTAACTTGATTAATTTAATCATTTTAATTACGATAAGAGTATTAATAATTTAATTAAAAATATAATTAATAAATGAATATTAAAATAAATAAAATAAGAGAATTAAACTAAAATGCATTATTCGGGGGCGGGGCGCGGGCGGGTGCGGGCGGGTCTTAGTGTCTCCCTGCACCAGCACCCGCATCCGTAGTTAAGAACCGGGTTTCCCCCGCACCCGCATCCGCACCCAATTGAATCGGGGTTTCCCCGTTAATTTCAGGGCAGGTCCAGGCAGGTGCCCGCGAGTCTGGGTTTTTTGCCATCCCTAATTTCAGATATGCACAAAGAAAACCTTGGATTACACCTTGAGTTTGAGTGATTCATATATTAAGAGTTGGAGAGGTAGGGAAACACTTGGGTAGAAAATAAGATTGTTCTTGGGCGTCTTCAGGGTTGTTCTTGGGAACCTGAAGGCGAAGGCTATTTTCTTGTAACTCATATGTAATCTCTTGTAACAGCTTTCTGAGTATAGTGAATTAGAGAGTTGCTCTCTCCCCTAAAGTATATTGTTTGATCGAACTAGATAAACAAACCTTCGATTTTTGCATTGCCTTATTCTGTTATATTATCTGCGTATGGATTATTATTGTTGAAGACCATTTATTTTGGTTGCTATTGTTCTTTGCCTCACAAATTGATATTGAATTTTATCGTAATTCACAACAAGATTCACAATAGTCTTGTAATGATGTGGTTTAAGTTGACGTACCTTCAATACTAGCAACCTAGTTTAAAGTGAATGTGACCTCATGTCCTTTATGAAGTTTATTAGAGCATCTATGAATCTCATGACTTTTATGTTGTATTGTGATAATCCCTCTAACATTTTGTTGCAGGGTTTATGATTTTCTAAGATAATCATACTTGTTTGTATGCCTCCCCATACTTCATATCCATTGAACTTATTTGGTCGATCAAACTCCTTTTGATGTTGTGGTTTGTTATTCCCATTAAGACAACCATATGGTCGTCCTATTTCATGTATATGGTTGTCCTATGAATCGCATGACTTTTATGTTGTATTGTGATAATCCCTCTAACATTTTATTGCAGGGTTTATGATTTTCTAAGATCATACTTGTTTTTATGCCTCCCCATACTTCATGTCCATGAACTTATTTGGTCTATCAAACTCCTTTTGATGTTGTGGTTCGTTATTCCCACTAAGACAACCATATGGTCGTCCTATTTCATGTATATGTATTTGTCATATTTTAAAAAAATTTACTTGTAGGAAGGATGTTTCCAACTTGTGTGAGGGAAGAGATTGGCATTGAAGCTTTGAATGGATTATTTTTGGAGCAATTGGGATGTCCTAATCCTGCAAATCCCCTTGAGATGAGGCAGATATATCTCAGTTTTGGATGTGTCCTCCTACCCGTTCTGTGTTATTTGTTGCATCTTGGATTAGAACTCATTGACTTTCTTCAAGGTGCTAGTGTCATGGAACTTCTTATTTCATTTCTAGATTTTTTTTGTCTATTGTTCTATATTTTCTATCCATGCA
Organism: Lathyrus sativus; assembly: GCA_963859935.3. Classification (NCBI taxonomy): domain Eukaryota; kingdom Viridiplantae; phylum Streptophyta; class Magnoliopsida; order Fabales; family Fabaceae; genus Lathyrus; species Lathyrus sativus. The sequence goes on along the minus strand of OZ012739.1, from coordinate 540,383,191 downwards.
TTTCTACAAATGACCTTCATTAATCAATTTCACGATTTATATCTTCGTTTCTTGCTAATAATATGAGGAATGGTTGTGATTCATGTGGTATTAACAATATGATTTCCTGTCTGCATCGGATTTGGTCTCTTGTTATCAGGGCCGACATTTCCCATGTGCAGCAAGTGCTACAGCACTAGACCTCAAATTCTGAGGGGCCCAATTTTTTTTAATTACAAAAACAATATATTTTACACCTGTTATTTTAAAAATAGATGTAAAATCATATTTTGTTTTCAAACTTTTGTGATGGTAAAATCATAATTTTAAAATTGTATTTTTTTTATTTTGACCTACTTTAAAAATTAAAGTTGGACTTCCGGACTAATTGGGTCGGCCTGCTTGTTGTTGTTATGGCAGGTTGATAAAGATGGAGTTGTAAGCACCTTGAAACACCCTTCTATATTTTTCCTTTACTTGAGTGTAGTTGGATAAGCATTCTTTTATTGTCCTTTCCTCGATCACTCTATCATTTTGCTTGATCACAACTATTATGAGGATATTTCTTGTAATCCCCTCACTTTTTTGAAACTATTCACTTCATAGTTATGTATCTTCTTGACTTTTTTTGTTAATTCCTATAGCATGTCACATGGTATACCCGCTACTAATTCATAAAATGGGTCTTGCTTGAGACATACAATTAATGTGTAAGGTCACAAATGGATTTAGGCTCTTGATTTGAGACGTCTCATTATTGAAATAGTTCATGAAAAACTGAAAGACTCCTCTTGATTCATCCTGAATTTCAACAAGACATGATGAGATCTTATGTGTTATTTGACTCGTGGTAAATTGTAGACAAACATCTCGAGCTAATTGTTTCAATGATCTGATGGACCTATTTAAGGAGGTGAGAGAAGCACCAAAGTGAAAACCTTTCTATAGTGTAGGAGAAGATGAAGCACTTTAGAGCATTCCAAATATTATCTGTTGGAAGTTTGGGAATGATAAAATTTGGAGTGAGAATTTGAAAGAATTTATTGACATTAAATTGGTAATAAATGCGCACAACTTTGAGTTAATATGAATAGAAGTGAATTTGAAAATATTCATTTTAGTTTCACATAGAAGGACAACACATATTAGTAGTGTTTATATATTTCAAGTGGGAAAAATTAGTTAGGCACCAAGAGATATCCAATTTAGTAAATAAGGGAGGGCATACTACCAAGCCACCATCACATATATTCGGTCCGGTTCGAGCTTGGATATTTACCATTTAATTTTTGGAACCCGAATAAGTAAAAAAATAATTAATGTGAATTTAGTTATTTTGGTGAAAATTTATTATTATTAATTAATTAAAAAAATTGGAAATTAATTAATTAATACGAAAGTGACGTGTCCTCCAAACCTATATTTGACTTGGTTTGCTTGCCCTCCAATAGTCAACGTATGAATCGTTGACCAAGTGAATAACGACTAATCTTGACTGGGATAGTTCCATTATCTCTCATGTTTTCCTCCTACAATTTTTTCTCTCTTCGGGTCAGATCATCGACCATAAATAGAAACCTTCCAATCACTTGCAATTCACTCCAGAATTTTGTATCATGAATTGTCTCTTCTTTCTTTCAACTTCGCTTCTTCTTAAATTTTCTTTTCTGTTTTTGAGTGGCTTGCTTGCGCCATCTACAACTGGTTTATCCACATATTACGAGTACGAGTTGTTTTGACACCATAATCGAGTGGTTCAACATCATCAAAAGGTGTACTTCCAGAATAGTCACATACTATGCAAGTAATGATCGTATAATTGAATTGGATTATTTTATTCTAGAGGCAGCATAGTAGTTCAACTGCTTTGCATAATTTTAGGCTATGTTGCAAAACATCTTAAAGAGAGGGACCTAGTCCACGTCTGGACCCGGTAATTTCATCTGTTGTTGAGTTTCAAAACTGTGAGACAAAAAATTTAAGACACTTTGAAATCTGCCATGGCTACCGAGGAAATTATTGGTAATACGACGATCTCTATCTATGACTAACCATTCAAGTTTGAGGGTCTTCATTTTAAATGTTAGTAAGCTAAAATGAAAATTTTCCTAACCTCAAATAAGGTTATCAATGTTCTGATTAAAGACGTTCACATTGCTTCTTATGGATCAGCCGAACAAACTAATGGTAAAAACTCTATGAATTCATATGGAAATGCTAAAAATGTTGAATATGTTGCGGGTGATTTATAGCTCAGGAAAGAAATTGTCATATGGAATGAGAATGATTATCTCTGCAAAAATCACATTTTGAGCGGTCGTGTTGATGATCTGTATGATTATTGCAACAACTATAAGACTATTAAACAGGTATGTAATACCCCAAATTTTGCCCTAAGATTTGTCGTCGCATTTCATTGCATTTTTATTGCATTTAATCAATTACTAACAAATTTGTGTAGTCGTTTGACTTTTTGCAGGTAAATATCATATGGCATGCATTTTTTTTCTAAAAAGTAAAAATGGCACAATTGGCAAGAGGACATGTGTAAGGAGTTGTGAGTGTGAGAGGTTGAGAGTTCGAATCTCACCTTTGTCACTTTTTTGTTTTTTATTATTTTACTCTAAATTTTTCTATCTTTCATTAAAAAATAACAAAAATAGTTTTTTATTATTATTTAATTATTATTTTCGTATTTTAATTAAATCATTTTTTAAAATATTATTTTTTTCACTTTTTTCTAAATTATTCATAAAAATATCCAAAAAATCATAAAATAAAAAATATTGAATTTTTTTTTCTTAACTAATTATTTAGTTTGGGCTTTAAAATGGGCTTTAGGGACATTATTGACAATTTGGTGTTAACCCTAATTTGTTCCCTATATATACATGTGTTGCTTTGTTGAAAAAGGGGGAGAATGAAAAAAAACCTAAGAGGAGTGAGTGTCGTTTACCGTTATTTCTATTTCTTCATCTATTACTGTTGTTTCTTTTTCTTCATCGTTTACCGTTATTTCTTTTCCTTCATCTATTACTGTTGTTTCTTTTTCTTCATCTTTTACCGTTATTTCTTTTTCTTCATCTATTACCGTTATTTCTTTTTCTTCATCTATTACTGTTACGTTTATATATATAATTTTTAAATTGTTAGAGTTTATATATATATATATATATATATATATATATATATATATATATATATATATATATATATATATATATATATATATATATAAGATTAATTTTTGATCGAATTATGTCGATACGATGTTTGCACATTTGTGTGCATGACGCGTGACATTTGTGTTAGTTCGATCTGATTGTGATGATCGCATTTTTGTGTGAGCAATAATACTGTTTTTTGCTTAATTTCTTTTTCTTTGCGATAAATTTTGTTTCGTCCGATTTAGATCTGGTTGCGATGAGCGCATTTCTGCGTTAGCAACATTGTTGGGTTATTTGTCACATTTAAAATTCATTATTGCTTTATTATTATTATTATTATTATTATTAGTATTATTATTATCATTATTTATTATTATCATTATTATTATTATTATTATTATTACCATTATTATTATTATTGTTATCATTAATTTATTAAAACTTGTTATAATATAAAAATCTGTTTTTTAAAATAAATAACATTAACATCTTTTCCAAATTAATATGAAAACCTATTATTTTTAAGAAAAACTTTTTTTTAGATAAATTTAAAATAATAACTAAAATCTTTTTTTAAAATAATAACTAGAACCGTTTTAAAAAAATATATAATAATAACATTAAACCTTTTTTTTTAAATAAAACCTTTTTGTTAGATAATTAAATTAAGACTATTTTTGAAAAGTTTTTTTTAATAATATTAAAACCTCTTTTTTAACTTAAATCAAAAGTTTTTTTATATATCACAAATAAACAACAAAGAATATCTATAACTTTCGCACTTCCGTTTCATAACTCGTCTGATTACTGTCTGACTCTGTCTACTAACGTTGTGTATTCAATGTGCAGCTTGTTACGTTGCTATTAGCTATTTTAATGTGTTTTTCAATTCAAGTTGTATTATAATTGTATCTGTTTCTCATTTGTAACTTCGCGAACAAATTATCGCGTTTACCTTTCCGCACTTTAATTTCTGCTGTTTGTATGGTTTAAATTCGCGCATTTGCATCGTTAATTTGTCCCATTGCATTCCTCCGAAGGATTAGGTCTAGCCGTTTGGCCGCCACGCCAATAGTCCTCAAAACTTCAAACCCTTACAAACCCTAACTTTTCACAAATGTCTCGCCGTGGACAAAATTACAAAACTACCCCTAGCTTTAGGTCAAAGAGTCGCCGCACTCATTTTAGGGTTTCCCGCCGCGGAATCCCTAACCTAACCCTAATGCACTTAACAATTTATAACATAGAGATCGGAGTTTAAGACTCCATGTAAGTGTGTCCTTAAGATGCGTTTATTCCCCTTGAGACCTTGACCACAGTCAAGAAGTCTCTAACCTCCCTTTTGAGGGGAACTACAATTACTCTGATTCCATTCCCGTAAGGATATGTAGGCACAAGATGCGACGTCTTGCCGAGTAAACTTAGAATTAACCCCTTAGGTCTTTTAAACCCTTAATCCTTTGTACATACCCTTAAAGCAAAATAATTAATGAAATAAATAAAAAAAAATAAACAAAAGGTTCCCGTAGAGTACTACGGAAGTTTAGGGTGCTAATACCTTCCCTAAATTTAACCAACCCCCGAACCTTAGATCTCTCCCTTTTAGGTTTTTCCTTTCTTTAACCTTTCCTTCGGATAAATCAAAGACCGGTTGTAAATGAATTAAGATTCAAGTTAATCAATAGCTTGACATCCAAATTTCACCGCAACAGAAAATGGCGACTTCACTGGGGAGTCCTAACTATTGAAGGTTATCCCTATTTTGTTTATTTTTTTATATATATTTGTTTTATTATATATTTTGCTCACTTGTATGTATATATTGGGGTACCTTACTTGGAGTTACTGTGTTGTGAGATAAGTCCTACACCCGGACTTGAGCGACCTTATGATAGGATGGCTGATATATTCGACGAGGCTTATAGGGAGTGAGTCCCGACTAAGCTAAATCGAGAATCACCGCTCAGTTGAGACACTTTCGAAAATGGTTCGGTTGATCGAGTGTAGTCGTGAAAACTTTTACCGTTATCGATTGGAGTCTGTGATACTGGGAACCGTAGTACCTTTACACCATCTTGACCTTATATAGGACGTAGTGCGGGAACTATGTGGGAGTAGTCCTACAATAGTTGCTACGCGATACTACACTCAAAAGAGGTTCTCTTGAGAAAATTATCGACCTCCGAGTCAGTTGGAAAGTTGATAATATCCGAAGGATGGACTGATGACTTTGGGCACTGATTTAGAACCTTTGTTCTGCAGGTACAATCAACCTATAGTACATACCTCTTTGGGAAGGGTAGACCTTGACTCCATTCATTGTTCCTCTAACTTAGGACCTTTTGTTTGCTTATGTGTATTTGTGCTTCGCATCCATAAAGCATCATATCATTTCCAGTTTCAAGGAATTCAACAGTCCTTTGCAAACTCAAAAAGGTCCTACATTTTAGAGTCAAAATTTTTTTTTTCCAACTTTCCTAAAAAGGAATATTTGCAATCGACCGTTGAAATTCTTGGAACCATTACATGGCATTAACATCACATTTTTGCATTGCATTTTTCCCCCGGTTTCTCATTCTCGGTTCTCTCGTCTTCCAGTGTACCTTTGAGTCATCAAGCTGATTCCTCGACACAGATATCAGACCAGAAACGGAACAGGAGTCACTTTGATCCTATTCTCATGACTTACACAGAGCTATATCCTGACTTAGTCCGACAAGGACTGATTACTACAAAGGCTTTACCACCTCCTCTTAATCCTCCGGCTGGATTTAGGGCTGATCTCCATTGTGCTTCCCATGAGGGTGCCCCAGGCCATGACTTGGAACATTGTTTTGCATTGAAGGCTAGAGTATGTGAATTGGTTAGAACTGGAATACTTGATTTTACAGACAGTCATTCGGATGTTCAGAAAAATCCCTTGCCAGTACATCAGAAATGAAGTTTTGTCACTAGGCCTTTTGTTTCTCGTTGTTTGCACTTTCCTTATTTTGTTTAAGTTGTTTGCTTTTAATTATGTTTGTACTTTCATTAATGAAATAAGCATTGCGACTTTTGATTCAATTCATTTCCGTCCATTTATTTGCATCTTTATGCTTTATTTTTCAAATGTTTACTTCTTGTCCAAAATTTTGATATGCTAAGATTGGAGGGAGGATGATGAAAACGTTATACCCATAATTGCTGTCAGTATGCTTTCAATCAAACCTTGTTGACGATGTAAGGCATTGTTTCAATTCCCAAACACTGGAGCAATAAGGAAGTTAATCCCTCGTTACCCCCTTCGAGCCTAGAAGTTGGAGTTTCTTTCGTTATAAAAAACCCACAATTTTAACCTTGGGATGGGTAGTTCTCAGTTAACTTGGTTGTGTGTTCATACGATACACCTTTCATTAACAAATTTTCCTTCGCACGCGTCAAACAAGTGTCGAAGATGTTTTCTAATCAAAAGGTCGATGATGGTTCACCGTAATCATTAAAATCAAACAGTCACTTTCCTTCACACAAAAAAATAATATAAAAAAAGCAAAAGAAGCCCGCTAAGTCAAAACCTATGAAGGAGACTTAGGCAAAACTGGGGCATCCCGCTGACTGTAAACTCTAAAATAAACAGTTCAGGCAAAATTTAGGGATAATACAAAGAGATTTTTAAATCCTTATCTTGAAAATCCTCAATGTCAAAACAATCAAATGTTATAGGGGAGTAGTGACTACCTTTTCATAGGTCCCTTTGACTTCTGAATCATCACTGCGACGATCAATGAAATCCCTAACTTATGGGAACCTGAATGCATAGTATGAGTTAACTGAGCATAGGATTGAAGATCATCACGTAGATTGGGTGGGTACAAATAAATTTTGAGCCTTTATCTTTTGTTTCATGAACCGTGAACCAGGCCACATTACAACCCTCAAAAGACCTAATTGAAGCAAGGTTATTTTGAAAGTATACTACAGCAAGGTTGCGTAACCTGACTCCAAAAGATCCTTGCGAATCATTTATTTTGGCAGTACACCTTTATTAAACTTTGAGCGTCTTGAACCGTTGTGTTCTGACTAACGACTCATGTATTTTCCATCTTTCAAAAATAATTTTGATTTCAAAAGTCGCATGAACTTTGCATTACCATGTTTGTATGAATATTTTTGTTTGCAAACTGGCTTTCCTCTAAGGAATTTTCAAACAATGAGAAACTTGGTCAAGTGATCTTATCGGGGGCAAGTTCCTTTTACATCCTGTCAAAGAATCAGTTCAAGATTTGTTCAAGGAAATATCTTCTCAGATTTGGTTTATCCAGAGAATTGTTCAAGACTCAGACTGGGGCAAGCCCTCCGAGGATACAGCAAAACAGTCGATTCCATGAATTAGACAGCTGAAGCAATTATCAGTTCATTTGACCTGGGGCAGTTTACTTGCATAATCCCTAAGCAGTTATTCATCATTCCTACAGTGACTATCAACTTGATACAGTTTAACAGAATGACAGTGATCTCCGTGTTGAGGAATCATTCCTCCAGTTTTGTCATTTCACCGAAAGAGTCGAGCCTTGTCGTCGACGTCTGCATTTGCATTTGATCATATGTCATAGCATAATTCTTATACATGTGCATATCTTGGGTGCTTTATTCCACATTTATATTTCTATCTTGGGTGTTTTACTCCCCATTTACATTTCTATCTTGGGTGCTTTATTCCCCATTTACCTCTCTATCTTGGGTGCTTTACTCCCCATTTACATTTCTAGCTTGGGTGCTTTACTCCCCATTTACATTTTTATCCTGGGTGTTTTACTCCTCATTTACATTTTTATCTTGGGTGCTTTACTCCCCATTTACATTTCTATCCTGGGTGCTTTACTCCCCATTTACATTTCTAGCTTGGGTGCTTTACTCCCCATTTACAATTCTATCCTGGGTGTTTTACTCCCCATTTACATTTTTATCTTGGGTGCTTTACTCCCCATTTACATTTCTATCCTGGGTGCTTTACTCCCCATTTACATGTCTATCTTGGGTGCTTTACTCCCCACTTACCTTCTATCCTTGGGTGTTTTATCCTCCATGTACCTTTATCCCGGGTGTTTTATTCCCCGTTTACCAGATATTCCTGGGTTTACCTAACATCATGGTGTTTTACCCCCATTTGCTTCTTTTTTTTTCCTCCCTGAGATCGTGTTTTACTCGCGTCTTACCTTGTGGGCAAAATTTATTTACTTGGCATCATGGGTGTTTTATCCCCATTTGCGTTTTTCTCCTGAGCTCGTGTTTTACCCGCATCTTACCTTGCGGACAATTTCTAATTTACTTGGCACCTATCAACAATTCTGTGTCGTGTCTACCCGACGTTCTTCCAGATATGACATGTCTTCTTCCCTAGTGCAATTCCTCGATGGGTCGTCCCCTGTGACGTTGTTTCGTCTGTATCCGTGCATTTCTCATTTTCATCATACGCATCATATCAGATTCATATTATATTTAGCATTATAGTTCGTTTTGTTTTGTCCATATCATTGCATAGCATTGCGTCTAAAGGCAAAATTTTCGGTTATCTGTATTTAAATCCCTCCACCACGATTTCTCGAGTCTCCGTTGCTCGAATCACCCGGTGAAGTTATTTAAATAGGGGCAACTGTAATACCCCAAATTTTGCCCTAAGATTTGTCGTCGCATTTCATTGCATTTTTATTGCATTTAATCAATTACTAACAAATTTGTGTAGTCGTTTGACTTTTTGCAGGTAAATATCATATGGCATGCATTTTTTTTCTAAAAAGTAAAAATGGCACAATTGGCAAGAGGACATGTGTAAGGAGTTGTGAGTGTGAGAGGTTGAGAGTTTGAATCTCACCTTTGTCACTTTTTTGTTTTTTATTATTTTACTCTAAATTTTTCTATCTTTCATTAAAAAATAACAAAAATAGTTTTTTATTATTATTTAATTATTATTTTCGTATTTTAATTAAATCATTTTTTAAAATATTATTTTTTTCACTTTTTTCTAAATTATTCATAAAAATATCCAAAAAATCATAAAATAAAAAATATTGAAAATTTTTTTTGTTCTTTTTATAATATTTTGGATTTTAGGAATCAATAGGATTATTAGTTTTTATTTTAAGTTTATTTTAATTATTTTAAATTATTTAAATTTTATTTTTTTTTCTTAACTAATTATTTAGTTTGGGCTTTAAAATGGGCTTTAGGGACATTATTGACAATTTGGTGTTAACCCTAATTTGTTCCCTATATATACATGTGTTGCTTTGTTGAAAAAGGGGGAGAATGAAAAAAAACCTAAGAGGAGTGAGTGCCGTTTACCGTTATTTCTATTTCTTCATCTATTACTGTTGTTTCTTTTTCTTCATCGTTTACCGTTATTTCTTTTCCTTCATCTATTACTGTTGTTTCTTTTTCTTCATCTTTTACCGTTATTTCTTTTTCTTCATCTATTACCGTTATTTCTTTTTCTTCATCTATTACTGTTACGTTTATATATATAATTTTTAAATTGTTAGAGTTTATATATATATATATATATATATATATATATATATATATATATATATATATATATATATATATATATATATATATATATATAAGATTAATTTTTGATCGAATTATGTCGATACGATGTTTGCACATTTGTGTGCATGACGCGTGACATTTGTGTTAGTTCGATCTGATTGTGATGATCGCATTTTTGTGTGAGCAATAATACTGTTTTTTGCTTAATTTCTTTTTCTTTGCGATAAATTTTGTTTCGTCCGATTTAGATCTAGTTGCGATAAGCGCATTTCTGCGTTAGCAACATTGTTGGGTTATTTGTCACATTTAAAATTCATTATTGCTTTATTATTATTATTATTAGTATTATTATTATCATTATTTATTATTATCATTATTATTATTATTATTATTATTACCATTATTATTATTATTGTTATCATTAATTTATTAAAACTTGTTATAATATAAAAATCTGTTTTTTAAAATAAATAACATTAACATCTTTTCCAAATTAATATGAAAACCTATTATTTTTAAGAAAAACTTTTTTTTAGATAAATTTAAAATAATAACTAAAATCTTTTTTTAAAATAATAACTAGAACCGTTTTAAAAAAATATATAATAATAACATTAAACCTTTTTTTTTAAATAAAACCTTTTTGTTAGATAATTAAATTAAGACTATTTTTGAAAAGTTTTTTTTAATAATATTAAAACCTTTTTTTAACTTAAATCAAAAGCTTTTTTATATATCACAAATAAACAACAAAGAATATCTATAACTTTCGCACTTCCGTTTCATAACTCGTCTGATTACTGTCTGACTCTGTCTACTAACGTTGTGTATTCAATGTGCAGCTTGTTACGTTGCTATTAGCTATTTTAATGTGTTTTTCAATTCAAGTTGTATTATAATTGTATCTGTTTCTCATTTGTAACTTCGCGAACAAATTATCGCGTTTACCTTTCCGCACTTTAATTTCTGCTGTTTGTATGGTTTAAATTCGCGCATTTGCATCGTTAATTTGTCCCATTGCATTCCTCCGAAGGATTAGGTCTAGCCGTTTGGCCGTCACGCCAATAGTCCTCAAAACTTCAAACCCTTACAAACCCTAACTTTTCACAAATGTCTCGCCGTGGACAAAATTACAAAACTACCCCTAGCTTTAGGTCAAAGAGTCGCCGCACTCATTTTAGGGTTTCCCGCCGCGGAATCCCTAACCTAACCCTAATGCACTTAACAATTTATAACATAGAGATCGGAGTTTAAGACTCCATGTAAGTGTGTCCTTAAGATGCGTTTATTCCCCTTGAGACCTTGACCACAGTCAAGAAGTCTCTAACCTCCCTTTTGAGGGGAACTACAATTACTCTGATTCCATTCCCGTAAGGATATGTAGGCACAAGATGCGACGTCTTGCCGAGTAAACTTAGAATTAACCCCTTAGGTCTTTTAAACCCTTAATCCTTTGTACATACCCTTAAAGCAAAATAATTAATGAAATAAATAAAAAAAAATAAACAAAAGGTTCCCGTAGAGTACTACGGAAGTTTAGGGTGCTAATACCTTCCCTAAATTTAACCAACCCCCGAACCTTAGATCTCTCCCTTTTAGGTTTTTCCTTTCTTTAACCTTTCCTTCGGATAAATCAAAGACCGGTTGTAAATGAATTAAGATTCAAGTTAATCAATAGCTTGACATCCAAATTTCACCGCAACAGAAAATGGCGACTTCACTGGGGAGTCCTAACTATTGAGGGTTATCCTTATTTTGTTTATTTTTTTATATATATTTGTTTTATTATATATTTTGCTCACTTGTATGTATATATTGGGGTACCTTACTTGGAGTTACTGTGTTGTGAGATAAGTCCTACACCCGGACTTGAGCGACCTTATGATAGGATGGCTGATATATTCGACGAGGCTTATAGGGAGTGAGTCCCGACTAAGCTAAATCGAGAATCACCGCTCAGTTGAGACACTTTCGAAAATGGTTCGGTTGATCGAGTGTAGTCGTGAAAACTTTTACCGTTATCGATTGGAGTCTGTGATACTGGGAACCGTAGTACCTTTACACCATCTTGACCTTATATAGGACGTAGTGCGGGAACTATGTGGGAGTAGTCCTACAATAGTTGCTACGCGATACTACACTCAAAAGAGGTTCTCTTGAGAAAATTATCGACCTCCGAGTCAGTTGGAAAGTTGATAATATCCGAAGGATGGACTGATGACTTTGGGCACTGATTTAGAACCTTTGTTCTGCAGGTACAATCAACCTATAGTACATACCTCTTTGGGAAGGGTAGACCTTGACTCCATTCATTGTTCCTCTAACTTAGGACCTTTTGTTTGCTTATGTGTATTTGTGCTTCGCATCCATAAAGCATCATATCATTTCCAGTTTCAAGGAATTCAACAGTCCTTTGCAAACTCAAAAAGGTCCTACATTTTAGAGTCAAAATTTTTTTTTCCCAACTTTCCTAAAAAGGAATATTTGCAATCGACCGTTGAAATTCTTGGAACCATTACATGGCATTAACATCACATTTTTGCATTGCATTTTTCCCCCGGTTTCTCATTCTCGGTTCTCTCGTCTTCCAGTGTACCTTTGAGTCATCAAGCTGATTCCTCGACACAGATATCAGACCAGAAACGGAACAGGAGTCACTTTGATCCTATTCTCATGACTTACACAGAGCTATATCCTGACTTAGTCCGACAAGGACTGATTACTACAAAGGTTTTACCACCTCCTCTTAATCCTCCGGCTGGATTTAGGGCTGATCTCCATTGTGCTTCCCATGAGGGTGCCCCAGGCCATGACTTGGAACATTGTTTTGCATTGAAGGCTAGAGTATGTGAATTGGTTAGAACTGGAATACTTGATTTTACAGACAGTCATCCGGATGTTCAGAAAAATCCCTTGCCAGTACATCAGAAATGAAGTTTTGTCACTAGGCCTTTTGTTTCTCGTTGTTTGCACTTTCCTTATTTTGTTTAAGTTGTTTGCTTTTAATTATGTTTGTACTTTCATTAATGAAATAAGCATTGCGACTTTTGATTCAATTCATTTCCGTCCATTTATTTGCATCTTTATGCTTTATTTTTCAAATGTTTACTTCTTGTCCAAAATTTTGATATGCTAAGATTGGAGGGAGGATGATGAAAACGTTATACCCATAATTGCTGTCAGTATGCTTTCAATCAAACCTTGTTGACGATGTAAGGCATTGTTTCAATTCCCAAACACTGGAGCAATAAGGAAGTTAATCCCTCGTTACCCCCTTCGAGCCTAGAAGTTGGAGTTTCTTTCGTTATAAAAAACCCACAATTTTAACCTTGGGATGGGTAGTTCTCAGTTAACTTGGTTGTGTGTTCATACGATACACCTTTCATTAACAAATTTTCCTTCGCACGCGTCAAACAAGTGTCGAAGATGTTTTCTAATCAAAAGGTCGATGATGGTTCACCGTAATCATTAAAATCAAACAGTCACTTTCCTTCACACAAAAAAATAATATAAAAAAAGCAAAAGAAGCCCGCTAAGTCAAAACCTATGAAGGAGACTTAGGCAAAACTGGGGCATCCCGCTGACTGTAAACTCTAAAATAAACAGTTCAGGCAAAATTTAGGGATAATACAAAGAGATTTTTAAATCCTTATCTTGAAAATCCTCAATGTCAAAACAATCAAATGTTATAGGGGAGTAGTGACTGCCTTTTCATAGGTCCCTTTGACTTCTGAATCATCACTGCGACGATCAATGAAATCCCTAACTTATGGGAACCTGAATGCATAGTATGAGTTAACTGAGCATAGGATTGAAGATCATCACGTAGATTGGGTGGGTACAAATAAATTTTGAGCCTTTATCTTTTGTTTCATGAACCGTGAACCAGGCCACATTACAACCCTCAAAAGACCTAATTGAAGCAAGGTTATTTTGAAAGTATACTACAGCAAGGTTGCGTAACCTGACTCCAAAAGATCCTTGCGAATCATTTATTTTGGCAGTACACCTTTATTAAACTTTGAGCGTCTTGAACCGTTGTGTTCTGACTAACGACTCATGTATTTTCCATCTTTCAAAAATAATTTTGATTTCAAAAGTCGCATGAACTTTGCATTACCATGTTTGTATGAATATTTTTGTTTGCAAACTGGCTTTCCTCTAAGGAATTTTCAAACAATGAGAAACTTGGTCAAGTGATCTTATCGGGGGCAAGTTCCTTTTACATCCTGTCAAAGAATCAGTTCAAGATTTGTTCAAGGAAATATCTTCTCAGATTTGGTTTATCCAGAGAATTGTTCAAGACTCAGACTGGGGCAAGCCCTCCGAGGATACAGCAAAACAGTCAATTCCATGAATTAGACAGCTGAAGCAATTATCAGTTCATTTGACCTGGGGCAGTTTACTTGCATAATCCCTAAGCAGTTATTCATCATTCCTACAGTGACTATCAACTTGATACAGTTTAACAGAATGACAGTGATCTCCGTGTTGAGGAATCATTCCTCCAGTTTTGTCATTTCACCGAAAGAGTCGAGCCTTGTCGTCGACGTCTGCATTTGCATTTGATCATATGTCATAGCATAATTCTTATACATGTGCATATCTTGGGTGCTTTATTCCACATTTATATTTCTATCTTGGGTGTTTTACTCCCCATTTACATTTCTATCTTGGGTGCTTTATTCCCCATTTACCTCTCTATCTTGGGTGCTTTACTCCCCATTTACATTTCTAGCTTGGGTGCTTTACTCCCCATTTACATTTTTATCCTGGGTGTTTTACTCCCCATTTACATTTTTATCTTGGGTGCTTTACTCCCCATTTACATTTCTATCCTGGGTGCTTTACTCCCCATTTACATTTCTAGCTTGGGTGCTTTACTCCCCATTTACAATTCTATCCTGGGTGTTTTACTCCCCATTTACATTTTTATCTTGGGTGCTTTACTCCCCATTTACATTTCTATCCTGGGTGCTTTACTCCCCATTTACATGTCTATCTTGGGTGCTTTACTCCCCACTTACCTTCTATCCTTGGGTGTTTTATCCCCCATGTACCTTTATCCCGGGTGTTTTATTCCCCGTTTACCAGATATTCCTGGGTTTACCTAACATCATGGTGTTTTACCCCCATTTGCTTCTTTTTTTTTCCTCCCTGAGGTCGTGTTTTACTCGCGTCTTACCTTGTGGGCAAAATTTATTTACTTGGCATCATGAGTGTTTTATCCCCATTTGCGTTTTTCTCCTGAGCTCGTGTTTTACCCGCGTCTTACCTTGCGGACAATTTCTAATTTACTTGGCACCTATCAACAATTCTGTGTCGTGTCTACCCGACGTTCTTCCAGATATGACATGTCTTCTTCCCTAGTGCAATTCCTCGATGGGTCGTCCCCTGTGACGTTGTTTCGTCTGTATCCGTGCATTTCTCATTTTCATCATACGCATCATATCAGATTCATATTATATTTAGCATTATAGTTCGTTTTGTTTTGTCCATATCATTGCATAGCATTGCGTCTAAAGGCAAAATTTTCGGTTATCTGTATTTAAATCCCTCCACCACGATTTCTCGAGTCTCCGTTGCTCGAATCACCCGGTGAAGTTATTTAAATAGGGGCAACTGTAATACCCCAAATTTTGCCCTAAGATTTGTCGTCGCATTTCATTGCATTTTTATTGCATTTAATCAATTACTAACAAATTTGTGTAGTCGTTTGACTTTTTGCAGGTAAATATCATATGGCATGCATTTTTTTTCTAAAAAGTAAAAATGGCACAATTGGCAAGAGGACATGTGTAAGGAGTTGTGAGTGTGAGAGGTTGAGAGTTTGAATCTCACCTTTGTCACTTTTTTGTTTTTTATTATTTTACTCTAAATTTTTCTATCTTTCATTAAAAAATAACAAAAATAGTTTTTTATTATTATTTAATTATTATTTTCGTATTTTAATTAAATCATTTTTTAAAATATTATTTTTTTCACTTTTTTCTAAATTATTCATAAAAATATCCAAAAAATCATAAAATAAAAAATATTGAAAATTTTTTTTGTTCTTTTTATAATATTTTTGATTTTAGGAATCAATAGGATTATTAGTTTTTATTTTAAGTTTATTTTAATTATTTTAAATTATTTAAATTTTATTTTTTTTTCTTAACTAATTATTTAGTTTGGGCTTTAAAATGGGCTTTAGGGACATTATTGACAATTTGGTGTTAACCCTAATTTGTTCCCTATATATACATGTGTTGCTTTGTTGAAAAAGGGGGAGAATGAAAAAAAACCTAAGAGGAGTGAGTGCCGTTTACCGTTATTTCTATTTCTTCATCTATTACTGTTGTTTCTTTTTCTTCATCGTTTACCGTTATTTCTTTTCCTTCATCTATTACTGTTGTTTCTTTTTCTTCATCTTTTGCCGTTATTTCTTTTTCTTCATCTATTACCGTTATTTCTTTTTCTTCATCTATTACTGTTACGTTTATATATATAATTTTTAAATTGTTAGAGTTTATATATATATATATATATATATATATATATAAGATTAATTTTTGATCGAATTATGTCGATACGATGTTTGCACATTTGTGTGCATGACGCGTGACATTTGTGTTAGTTCGATCTGATTGTGATGATCGCATTTTTGTGTGAGCAATAATACTGTTTTTTGCTTAATTTCTTTTTCTTTGCGATAAATTTTGTTTCGTCCGATTTAGATCTAGTTGCGATGAGCGCATTTCTGCGTTAGCAACATTGTTGGGTTATTTGTCACATTTAAAATTCATTATTGCTTTATTATTATTATTATTATTATTATTATTATTAGTAGTAGTATTATTATTATCATTATTTATTATTATCATTATTATTATTATTATTATTACCATTATTATTATTATTGTTATCATTAATTTATTAAAACTTGTTATAATATAAAAATCTGTTTTTTAAAATAAATAACATTAACATCTTTTCCAAATTAATATGAAAACCTATTATTTTTAAGAAAAACTTTTTTTTAGATAAATTTAAAATAATAACTAAAATCTTTTTTTAAAATAATAACTAGAACCGTTTTAAAAAAATATATAATAATAACATTAAACCTTTTTTTTTAAATAAAACCTTTTTGTTAGATAATTAAATTAAGACTATTTTTGAAAAGTTTTTTTTAATAATATTAAAACCTCTTTTTTAACTTAAATCAAAAGCTTTTTTATATATCACAAATAAACAACAAAGAATATCTATAACTTTCGCACTTCCGTTTCATAACTCGTCTGATTACTGTCTGACTCTGTCTACTAACGTTGTGTATTCAATGTGCAGCTTGTTACGTTGCTATTAGCTATTTTAATGTGTTTTTCAATTCAAGTTGTATTATAATTGTATCCGTTTCTCATTTGTAACTTCGCGAACAAATTATCGCGTTTACCTTTCCGCACTTTAATTTCTGCTGTTTGTATGGTTTAAATTCGCGCATTTGCATCGTTAATTTGTCCCATTGCATTCCTCCGAAGGATTAGGTCTAGCCGTTTGGCCGTCACGCCAATAGTCCTCAAAACTTCAAACCCTTACAAACCCTAACTTTTCACAAATGTCTCGCCGTGGACAAAATTACAAAACTACCCCTAGCTTTAGGTCAAAGAGTCGCCGCACTCATTTTAGGGTTTCCCGCCGCGGAATCCCTAACCTAACCCTAATGCACTTAACAATTTATAACATAGAGATCGGAGTTTAAGACTCCATGTAAGTGTGTCCTTAAGATGCGTTTATTCCCCTTGAGACCTTGACCACAGTCAAGAAGTCTCTAACCTCCCTTTTGAGGGGAACTACAATTACTCTGATTCCATTCCCGTAAGGATATGTAGGCACAAGATGCGACGTCTTGCCGAGTAAACTTAGAATTAACCCCTTAGGTCTTTTAAACCCTTAATCCTTTGTACATACCCTTAAAGCAAAATAATTAATGAAATAAATAAAAAAAAATAAACAAAAGGTTCCCGTAGAGTACTACGGAAGTTTAGGGTGCTAATACCTTCCCTAAATTTAACCAACCCCCGAACCTTAGATCTCTCCCTTTTAGGTTTTTCCTTTCTTTAACCTTTCCTTCGGATAAATCAAAGACCGGTTGTAAATGAATTAAGATTCAAGTTAATCAATAGCTTGACATCCAAATTTCACCGCAACAGAAAATGGCGACTTCACTGGGGAGTCCTAACTATTGAGGGTTATCCCTATTTTGTTTATTTTTTTATATATATTTGTTTTATTATATATTTTGCTCACTTGTATGTATATATTGGGGTACCTTACTTGGAGTTACTGTGTTGTGAGATAAGTCCTACACCCGGACTTGAGCGACCTTATGATAGGATGGCTGATATATTCGACGAGGCTTATAGGGAGTGAGTCCCGACTAAGCTAAATCGAGAATCACCGCTCAGTTGAGACACTTTCGAAAATGGTTCGGTTGATCGAGTGTAGTCGTGAAAACTTTTACCGTTATCGATTGGAGTCTGTGATACTGGGAACCGTAGTACCTTTACACCATCTTGACCTTATATAGGACGTAGTGCGGGAACTATGTGGGAGTAGTCCTACAATAGTTGCTACGCGATACTACACTCAAAAGAGGTTCTCTTGAGAAAATTATCGACCTCCAAGTCAGTTGGAAAGTTGATAATATCCGAAGGATGGACTGATGACTTTGGGCACTGATTTAGAACCTTTGTTCTGCAGGTACAATCAACCTATAGTACATACCTCTTTGGGAAGGGTAGACCTTGACTCCATTCATTGTTCCTCTAACTTAGGACCTTTTGTTTGCTTATGTGTATTTGTGCTTCGCATCCATAAAGCATCATATCATTTCCAGTTTCAAGGAATTCAACAGTCCTTTGCAAACTCAAAAAGGTCCTACATTTTAGAGTCAAAAATTTTTTTTTTCCAACTTTCCTAAAAAGGAATATTTGCAATCGACCGTTGAAATTCTTGGAACCATTACATGGCATTAACATCACATTTTTGCATTGCATTTTTCCCCCGGTTTCTCATTCTCGGTTCTCTCGTCTTCCAGTGTACCTTTGAGTCATCAAGCTGATTCCTCGACACAGATATCAGACCAGAAACGGAACAGGAGTCACTTTGATCCTATTCTCATGACTTACACAGAGCTATATCCTGACTTAGTCCGACAAGGACTGATTACTACAAAGGCTTTACCACCTCCTCTTAATCCTCCGGCTGGATTTAGGGCTGATCTCCGTTGTGCTTCCCATGAGGGTGCCCCAGGCCATGACTTGGAACATTGTTTTGCATTGAAGGCTAGAGTATGTGAATTGGTTAGAACTGGAATACTTGATTTTACAGACAGTCATTCGGATGTTCAGAAAAATCCCTTGCCAGTACATCAGAAATGAAGTTTTGTCACTAGGCCTTTTGTTTCTCGTTGTTTGCACTTTCCTTATTTTGTTTAAGTTGTTTGCTTTTAATTATGTTTGTACTTTCATTAATGAAATAAGCATTGCGACTTTTGATTCAATTCATTTCCGTCCATTTATTTGCATCTTTATGCTTTATTTTTCAAATGTTTACTTCTTGTCCAAAATTTTGATATGCTAAGATTGGAGGGAGGATGATGAAAACGTTATACCCATAATTGCTGTCAGTATGCTTTCAATCAAACCTTGTTGACGATGTAAGGCATTGTTTCAATTCCCAAACACTGGAGCAATAAGGAAGTTAATCCCTCGTTACCCCCTTCGAGCCTAGAAGTTGGAGTTTCTTTCGTTATAAAAAACCCACAATTTTAACCTTGGGATGGGTAGTTCTCAGTTAACTTGGTTGTGTGTTCATACGATACACCTTTCATTAACAAATTTTCCTTCGCACGCGTCAAACAAGTGTCGAAGATGTTTTCTAATCAAAAGGTCGATGATGGTTCACCGTAATCATTAAAATCAAACAGTCACTTTCCTTCACACAAAAAAATAATATAAAAAAAGCAAAAGAAGCCCGCTAAGTCAAAACCTATGAAGGAGACTTAGGCAAAACTGGGGCATCCCGCTGACTGTAAACTCTAAAATAAACAGTTCAGGCAAAATTTAGGGATAATACAAAGAGATTTTTAAATCCTTATCTTGAAAATCCTCAATGTCAAAACAATCAAATGTTATAGGGGAGTAGTGACTGCCTTTTCATAGGTCCCTTTGACTTCTGAATCATCACTGCGACGATCAATGAAATCCCTAACTTATGGGAACCTGAATGCATAGTATGAGTTAACTGAGCATAGGATTGAAGATCATCACGTAGATTGGGTGGGTACAAATAAATTTTGAGCCTTTATCTTTTGTTTCATGAACCGTGAACCAGGCCACATTACAACCCTCAAAAGACCTAATTGAAGCAAGGTTATTTTGAAAGTATACTACAGCAAGGTTGCGTAACCTGACTCCAAAAGATCCTTGCGAATCATTTATTTTGGCAGTACACCTTTATTAAACTTTGAGCGTCTTGAACCGTTGTGTTCTGACTAACGACTCATGTATTTTCCATCTTTCAAAAATAATTTTGATTTCAAAAGTCGCATGAACTTTGCATTACCATGTTTGTATGAATATTTTTGTTTGCAAACTGGCTTTCCTCTAAGGAATTTTCAAACAATGAGAAACTTGGTCAAGTGATCTTATCGGGGGCAAGTTCCTTTTACATCCTGTCAAAGAATCAGTTCAAGATTTGTTCAAGGAAATATCTTCTCAGATTTGGTTTATCCAGAGAATTGTTCAAGACTCAGACTGGGGCAAGCCCTCCGAGGATACAGCAAAACAGTCGATTCCATGAATTAGACAGCTGAAGCAATTATCAGTTCATTTGACCTGGGGCAGTTTACTTGCATAATCCCTAAGCAGTTATTCATCATTCCTACAGTGACTATCAACTTGATACAGTTTAACAGAATGACAGTGATCTCCGTGTTGAGGAATCAGTCCTCCAGTTTTGTCATTTCACCGAAAGAGTCGAGCCTTGTCGTCGACGTCTGCATTTGCATTTGATCATATGTCATAGCATAATTCCTATACATGTGCATTTCTTGGGTGCTTTATTCCACATTTATATTTCTATCTTGGGTGTTTTACTCCCCATTTACATTTCTATCTTGGGTGCTTTATTCCCCATTTACCTCTCTATCTTGGGTGCTTTACTCCCCATTTACATTTCTAGCTTGGGTGCTTTACTCCCCATTTACATTTCTATCCTGGGTGTTTTACTCCCCATTTACATTTTTATCTTGGGTGCTTTACTCCCCATTTACATTTCTATCCTGGGTGCTTTACTCCCCATTTACATTTCTAGCTTGGGTGCTTTACTCCCCATTTACAATTCTATCCTGGGTGTTTTACTCCCCATTTACATTTTTATCTTGGGTGCTTTACTCCCCATTTACATTTCTATCCTGGGTGCTTTACTCCCCATTTACATGTCTATCTTGGGTGCTTTACTCCCCACTTACCTTTTATCCTTGGGTGTTTTATCCCCCATGTACCTTTATCCCGGGTGTTTTATTCCCCGTTTACCAGATATTCCTGGGTTTACCTAACATCATGGTGTTTTACCCCCATTTGCTTCTTTTTTTTCCTCCCTGAGGTCGTGTTTTACTCGCGTCTTACCTTGTGGGCAAAATTTATTTACTTGGCATCATGGGTGTTTTATCCCCATTTGCGTTTTTCTCCTGAGCTCGTGTTTTACCCGCGTCTTACCTTGCGGACAATTTCTAATTTACTTGGCACCTATCAACAATTCTGTGTCGTGTCTACCCGACGTTCTTCCAGATATGACATGTCTTCTTCCCTAGTGCAATTCCTCGATGGGTCGTCCCCTGTGACGTTGTTTCGTCTGTATCCGTGCATTTCTCATTTTCATCATACGCATCATATCAGATTCATATTATATTTAGCATTATAGTTCGTTTTGTTTTGTCCATATCATTGCATAGCATTGCGTCTAAAGGCAAAATTTTCGGTTATCTGTATTTAAATCCCTCCACCACGATTTCTCGAGTCTCCGTTGCTCGAATCACCCGGTGAAGTTATTTAAATAGGGGCAACTGTAATACCCCAAATTTTGCCCTAAGATTTGTCGTCGCATTTCATTGCATTTTTATTGCATTTAATCAATTACTAACAAATTTGTGTAGTCGTTTGACTTTTTGCAGGTAAATATCATATGTCATGCATTTTTTTTCTAAAAAGTAAAAATGACACAATTGGCAAGAGGACATGTGTAAGGAGTTGTGAGTGTGAGAGGTTGAGAGTTCGAATCTCACCTTTGTCACTTTTTTGTTTTTTATTATTTTAC
This sequence comes from Lathyrus sativus, assembly GCA_963859935.3. Taxonomy (NCBI): domain Eukaryota; kingdom Viridiplantae; phylum Streptophyta; class Magnoliopsida; order Fabales; family Fabaceae; genus Lathyrus; species Lathyrus sativus. The sequence continues at coordinate 540,361,154 of OZ012739.1, read as the reverse complement.
TCTAAATTTTTCTATCTTTCATTAATAAATAACAAAACTAGTTTTTTATTATTATTTAATTATTATTTTCGTATTTTAATTAAATCATTTTTTAAAATATTATTTTTTTCACTTTTTTCTAAATTATTCATAAAAATATCCAAAAAATCATAAAATAAAAAATATTGAAAAAATTTTTTGTTCTTTTTATAATATTTTTGATTTTAGGAATCAATAGGATTATTAGTTTTTATTTTAAGTTTATTTTAATTATTTTAAATTATTTAAATTTTATTTTTTTTCTTAACTAATTATTTAGTTTGAGCTTTAAAATGGGCTTTAGGGACATTATTGACAATTTGGTGTTAACCCTAATTTGTTCCCTATATATACATGTGTTGCTTTGTTGAAAAAGGGGGAGAATGAAAAAAAACCTAAGAGGAGTGAGTGCCGTTTACCGTTATTTCTATTTCTTCATCTATTACTGTTGTTTCTTTTTCTTCATCGTTTACCGTTATTTCTTTTCCTTCATCTATTACTGTTGTTTCTTTTTCTTCATCTTTTACCGTTATTTCTTTTTCTTCATCTATTACCGTTATTTCTTTTTCTTCATCTATTACTGTTACGTTTATATATATAATTTTTAAATTGTTAGAGTTTATATATATATATAAGATTAATTTTTGATCGAATTATGTCGATACGATGTTTGCACATTTGTGTGCATGACGCGTGACATTTGTGTTAGTTCGATCTGATTGTGATGATCGCATTTTTGTGTGAGCAATAATACTGTTTTTTGCTTAATTTCTTTTTCTTTGCGATAAATTTTGTTTCGTCCGATTTAGATCTGGTTGCGATGAGCGCATTTCTGCGTTAGCAACATTGTTGGGTTATTTGTCACATTTAAAATTCATTATTGCTTTATTATTATTATTATTATTAGTATTAGTATTACTATTATCATTATTTATTATTATCATTATTATTATTATTACTATTATTATTATTATTACCATTATTATTATTATTGTTATCATTAATTTATTAAAACTTGTTATAATATAAAAATCTGTTTTTTAAAATAAATAACATTAACATCTTTTCCAAATTAATATGAAAACCTATTATTTTTAAGAAAAACTTTTTTTTAGATAAATTTAAAATAATAACTAAAATCTTTTTTTAAAATAATAACTAGAACCGTTTTAAAAAAATATATAATAATAACATTAAACCTTTTTTTTTTAAATAAAACGTTTTTGTTAGATAATTAAATTAAGACTATTTTTGAAAAGTTTTTTTTAATAATATTAAAACCTCTTTTTTAACTTAAATCAAAAGCTTTTTTATATATCACAAATAAACAACAAAGAATATCTATAACTTTCGCACTTCCGTTTCATAACTCGTCTGATTACTGTCTGACTCTGTCTACTAACGTTGTGTATTCAATGTGCAGCTTGTTACGTTGCTATTAGCTATTTTAATGTGTTTTTCAATTCAAGTTGTATTATAATTGTATCTGTTTCTCATTTGTAACTTCGCGAACAAATTATCGCGTTTACCTTTCCGCACTTTAATTTCTGCTGTTTGTATGGTTTAAATTCGCGCATTTGCATCGTTAATTTGTCCCATTGCATTCCTCCGAAGGATTAGGTCTAGCCGTTTGGCCGCCACGCCAATAGTCCTCAAAACTTCAAACCCTTACAAACCCTAACTTTTCACAAATGTCTCGCCGTGGACAAAATTACAAAACTACCCCTAGCTTTAGGTCAAAGAGTCGCCGCACTCATTTTAGGGTTTCCCGCCGCGGAATCCCTAACCTAACCCTAACGCACTTAACAATTTATAACATAGAGATCGGAGTTTAAGACTCCATGTAAGTGTGTCCTTAAGATGCGTTTATTCCCCTTGAGACCTTGACCACAGTCAAGAAGTCTCTAACCTCCCTTTTGAGGGGAACTACAATTACTCTGATTCCATTCCTGTAAGGATATGTATGCACAAGATGCGACGTCTTGCCGAGTAAACTTAGAATTAACCCCTTAGGTCTTTTAAACCCTTAATCCTTTGTACATACCCTTAAAGCAAAATAATTAATGAAATAAATAAAAAAAAAATAAACAAAAGGTTCCCGTAGAGTACTACGGAAGTTTAGGGTGCTAATACCTTCCCTAAATTTAACCAACCCCCGAACCTTAGATCTCTCCCTTTTAGGTTTTTCCTTTCTTTAACCTTTCCTTCGGATAAATCAAAGACCGGTTGTAAATGAATTAAGATTCAAGTTAATCAATAGCTTGACATCCAAATTTCACCGCAACAAGGTATGGGAAGCTCTGCAAAAGAAGTATCACACCGAGGAAGCTAGAACAATGAAGTATGTTATAAGCCATTACTTAAAGTATCATGGTAGATGAAAGGTCCGTGGAAGCACAATGTCACAAACTTTAAAAAATTGCTCATGAGATAATTACAAAAGGTATGCCCCTTGATGAACAATTTCAAATTTCTGCTGTCATTGACAAACTGCCCCTGGTTAGAAAGATTTCAAAAGATTGCTTTAACATTAAACAAAAGAGTTTTCAATCGAGAGTCCGATCAGTCACCTTTGAATTGAAGAGGAAGTTTAGAGACAAGATCAGAAAGATGAAGTCTTAGTTGTTTCTAACAACAAAAAGAAATTCGGCGTGGTTCTGAAGCCTACAGGCAAACCATTAAAGAATCAGAACTGCAATGTTGTGAACCAAATTAAGAATGGGAATCCCTCTAGGGGCCCATATGCTCCGATTACTAGGCAACAACCATCACCTCAAAGAAATGACGCACCTGGTTTCACTTGCTTTAATTATGGAAAACCGGGTCATATGAATAAGAGATGTAAAAGCATATATAAACTTGTTATTGGCTTTAATGCTTAGTTTAACCTGAATGATGAGCAATTCATTTCTATGATCACTGCAATCAACATGGTTGGTGGAAGTTATGGTTGGTGGATAGACATTGGCACCTCTCATCATGTCTGTTACGATCGTGCTATGTTCAAGACATACACAAATGTTGAAGATAAGAAAGTGTCGTTGGGAGATGCTCACAACACTAACGTTGCTGGAATTGGAGACGTTGAGTTGAATTTCACCTCAAGAAAGACTTTAATCTTGAAGGACGTCATGCATGTTCCTGAAATTAGGAAGAATCTTATTTCTAGTTTTCTTTTAAATAAGACAGAGTTTAGTCAATCTATTTGGGCATATTTGTACACCATCACTAAAAATGACATTTTTGTTGGGGAAGAGTACGCCACTGATGGCATGTTTAAGTTTAATGTTGATTTGAATAAAATTTCACCTTATGTTTACTCTTTTTGTGATTTTAATATTTTGCATACTATACTTTGTCATGATAATAAAGAATTATTTCTAATTTAAGTAACTTATGCCTAATATTGAAATTAAATGTCAATGATTTAGAAAAATGTGAATATTGTAGTCAAGATAAAATAACTAAGACTTCACATAGATTAGTAATTAAAGAATATGATCCCCTAGATCTTATACACTCTGATACATGTGAGTTAGATGGAACTTTAACTAGAAATAGTAAACGTTATTTTATCATTTTTTATTGACGAATGTTATGATTATACTTATGTATGCTTAACTAAGAATAAAAGTTAAGCTCTTGACATGTTTAAGATGTATGTGAATGAAATTGAAAATTAATTTAATAAGAAGATTAAAAGACTCTGTAGTAATAAGGGAGCTGAGTACGATTTTGGGCTATTTAATGAGTTTTATAAGCAACATGGAATTGTACATGAAACGACTGCATCAAACTCTCCTGAAATGAATGGTAAAGCAGAAAGAAAGAATATGACTCTTGTCGAACTTGTTGTTGCAATTATGTTGAATTATGGTGTTGTATTTCACTGGTGGAGAAAATTTTGTTGACTGTTTGTTATGTCCTGAATCGAGTTCCCAAGTCAAAAATTAAGATTTATCCTTATGAGATATTAAAGAAAAGACAACCAAACTTTTCTCATTTAAGAACTTGGGGTAGTCAGGCTTATGTCAGATTTTCGGATATGAAGCGAGTTAAACTCGCTAGTAGTGTAACACCTTAATTTTTTGATTTATTAAAATGATTTGATTTAATATAATTTTCGTGTATTTATTAGATTATTGGTTAATATTAATTAAATAAATAAGGATGGTGGAGGTGTGTGATGTTAATGTTAAGAGTTCCACATCGGATAATATATGGCATGAACATGTGTTTATAAGTGGGGGTAATCCTCACTCTACCAACCGGTTTTGTAGGGTTAAGTTAGGCCCAACCACATTTCTTAACATGGTATCAGAGCCTGGTTTAAGATCCGGTGGGCCACCTTCTATGGTTTCCGCTATCGGGCCACCCACCATTTATTTCCATGCTTCAGTTGTCTAGTCCTGAGCGTGAGGGGGTGTGTTAAGAGTCCCACATCAGACAATATATGGTATAAACATGTGTTTATAAGTGGGGGTAATCCTCACTCTACCAACCGGTTTTGTAGGGTTGAGTTAGGCCCAACCATATAATATGCAGCAAAAGAATCCTCAACCTTGTTCTTATCAAAATCATTGAATTATGTTTCAGGGCAATAAATTATCTCTGGGCTGGAAGGAATATTTGAATTCAATGGAGAGCAGTTTTGCTCTTTGAACCTTCTAGGATCATGATCTGACTCCAATACCTTGTCTCCTTGAACATGAGAAGGCTCATCTTTGCTAGTATTCCTTAAAATTGTTTCTTCAGACACGTTCTTTTCCTCAACTTCATCATTGTTAAATGACTCATTTTTACGAGGCTTTTTGGAAGTAACATCATAACTTTCATCTTCATGGTTTTCCACATATGAAACATGTTGCTTTTGTCTGGAAGACCTTCTAACGTTCAACCTTGAAGGATCTTTATTTTCATCATTATTTCTAGTGTTGAACCTCTCTTTTGAATCTGGTTCTGGTTGTCTCACTCTCTTACTTCCAACATTCTTTGAGGCCTGAGACTCCTTTGGTTTGGACACGGGAACATAGCCATCCTTACTCTTTTCATCTTAACAGTTAAGGTGATAATGTGAAGAGTAATTAGAGTCTAGTAGAGTTTGATTAAATTATTAGAGTTTATTTAAATAATTAAAATAATAACATTTAATTTATTTAATATAATTTAATAGAAAATAGAGAGTTTGGGACCAAACTGTGATTTATGAGGAGTGGAAGGGAGGAAGGAGTAAAAGTAATGAGAGTTAGACCAGAATTATAATTATAATAAGATTTACCCTAATGATATAAATTGGAAGCATAACCTAGTTTTAGGAAACTTTTTTAGTACGTATCACAAAAATTGGAGAATATAGAATAGGCTAGAGAAAATGCAAGAGAAAGCTTAGAACTGGGAGGTAATTAGAGAATCAAAAACCAGAATTTACACTGTTGCTATGATTACCAGGTAATGGGAAAATAATCTCAATAATAGGTATATGCATGAGGGGTAGAATTGAGGAATCCTTAATCCCCAATATGGCTTTGGAAATTTAACATGATTTGTTATTCGTGATGGATTTGATGTCTGTGATGATGATTGATGATGAAGTTTGTATGCTATGATGTATGATACATTCTATTTTGATGAGTTAACATATATTCACCATTGTTGCTCTCTTGAATGTTTTGGGAATAATATGATTTTATCAAAACCATGAAATAAGGTGTTTATTTGATGAAACTAGATGTTATTGATGAATATATAACATGCATGGAATGTTTTGGATCGATTTTGGGTACCTGGACTAAAAATTAGAAGTTGTGCATTAAACTCCATTAGAGAAGACGAATTGTGTAGGTTGTAGATCACTCATGGGTGTCACGCTGGTGACGATTAACCCATCATGTTTTCCAGGCTTGTTTTCCAAGCTGATCATCAGATATGTGACATTCTGAGTGGTGGGGCCGGTGACGGACGCCACGACCGTAATAGGTAACCTGTCATAAGTTTGCATTGGGCGTAAATGCCTGTCTTGGTGTTATTAAGTTGCATATTTTGATTCTTTGATTTTTTTTGGATGTTTTGGGTATTGTTATGCTCTGTTAACTACTATTTAAATGATTTTTTCATATGACTTAACAATTAAACATAATTTTAATTGAGTTATATGTAGTAATTGATGAAAGATGGATATGTGCACACTTGAGGATGACGTTTTGTTAATTGTTGTGAATTATGATGATGATATGTTGTTGTATGAGCATGAATTATGTTGTTGAATTGTGAGTATGTTGTTATAGGATGATAGTTCGGGAGGGGGACTATTATTGTTAGGTCAATACATGTTTTGCTTATTATCGGAAGGGGAATTTAAACATTATGTTATTGTTGCATTTATGTGTTGTGACATGCATTCTGTAACACCCTGTTCCCAAAATAAAATAAAACAATCAAATAAAACACATATTAGAGTTTCTCTCTCCCAAACGGGATGCCACAATACACATCAAAATTCCCACAAATATTCTTCCAAATAATTTCACTGAATCTTTCAATAAAATTGTAGCAAAAAAAAATATGGTCTGTCATAACACAATATCATATACATACATCATCCATATCCATCATCATCATATATACAATAACGGCCATCTGCCCCAAAATACATAACATCATCACTGATCCACATCAAACATCTCACAAAATATCAGATACGCCACGGGGGCACACATATCAAAAATACACAATAATACTCCCAAAACGCCTCGGTGTTACGTATCAGAGCAGTCCTACGGAGACACCATAATCCAACTAGCTAAACACCTGGACTGTTTGTACTTCCGAAGAAGCACAAACCACAACAGTAACAAAGAGGTGAGAATTACGATTAAATAATAATGGTATAATAGTACATGAAATAAAAGGCAGAAATCAATAATAATACTATTTCATATACAAATCATCCGGACTCACGGTCCCACCATCAACCACAATATACAATCGCGCAACAAATGCACTCACACAACTCTTAACATACGGTACCGACTCACAATCACGATGGGCACCGGGCCATCAACCCTCCACACAGGAGCACATATCAACGATGGGCAACTGGCCATCAACCCTCCACTCAGGGAGCACACCACACCGATGGGCAACTGGCCATCAACCCTCCACAATGGGAGCACCACAACAATACTGACGGACACCTGGTCATCACCCTCCACAACGGGAGCACCTCATCAACATCGATGGACACATGGCCATCACCCTCCTCGCCGGGAGCACAACACATTAACAATGGACAACTGGCCATCACCCTCCTCACAGGGAGCACACCAACAATACCGATGGTCACTGGGCCATCACCCTCCACACAGGGAGCACATATCAACAATACCGATGGTCATTGGGCCATCACCCTCCACACAGGGAGCACATATCAACAATGTCGATGGTCACTGGGCCATCGCCCTCCTCTACGGAAGCACACAACCATATTCACACACATCATACATCTAGCACACCAAGAACAAACCGATCCTATTGATCCACCACTCACACAACATATATATATATATATATATATATATATATATATATATATATATATATATATATATATATATATATATATATATATATATATATATATATATATATATATATATATATATATATATATATATATATATATATATATATATATATATATATATATATATATATATATATATATATATATATATATATATATATATATATATATATATATATATATATATATACAAGACGCACAAGGCGTACCGATCCCACGGATCCATTCACATCATAAAATACATACATAACAAGCACACACAGTGCATCGATCCCACGAATCCGCTCACCACACAACTTATCACATACAATGCACACAAGGCATGGCGGTCCTACTGACCCAAATACATCACATAATAGCACACAATGCAACGCATAATAAGCGTATGGATCCTCACGGATCCACTCACCACAACACACCAACAAAACGCACTCAAGGCGCAACGATCATGCTGATCCTCATATCTCACACACAGCACACACGCGGTGCACACTGTTGCACCCTAAAATTTGACCAACCGGTTCCCATACCTGGTTTATGTTTCGATGCATTTCGCATTCGCATTCGCATACCGCATACAGTGCATTTTCTCATTCATATTGATTTTAACGGGATTGCAGCCCCTGGCGTTTCAGGCAGTTCAGGCCGGTTTGAATAAATGTATTTTGAGAATTGGTGCTCGTTCCCTGTGGTTTTCAGACCATCTTGATGCCCGGGTTTCACTATGGTTGCGCAATCATTTTATAATCGATTTAATCGGCCTCCTGGCATTTTTTAGTTTTTTTCCCTTTTATTTGCTAGATTTTAATGCATTTAAATAGATTTTTCTAGAATTTTTTTTAAAAAAAAGACTTTAATAGAAGTTTTTTAGAATTTAATGGATTTTAATAGATTTTAATGTTTTGGTAGCTTTAATTTTTTTTAGAATATAATTATATTTGTTTTAAGAGGTGAATAGACCTTTAATAGATTTTTAGATATTAAATACCTTTTTTCAGAATTTTAAATAGATATTAATATATGGTTTTTTAGAAATTAATAGATTGTATTAATATTTGTTTTCCTAGATTTTAATAGACATTAATAGATTTTAGGGATATTGATTAATATAGATTTTAATGTAGATATTAAATAGGTTTAATAGTTTTAATAGTTTGTTAAATTTTTAGGGTATTAATTAGGGGTTAATCTAGGTTTAATTAGGTTTAAGTGTTTAGGATAGATTCCAATTAGCCTTAACAAGTGTTGATTTTCGTTTAGGGTTAATTAGGTCTTTAGTCCCCATTTAATTGGTTGTTAATTCAGTTAATTAGTCTTAATTGAGTCATTAGGTCTAATATCTTTTTTTATCCAGATTCTATTAGTCCTTAATCATCATTAAATCAGAGTCATTAAGTCTTATTGGGTCGTTTATCCATTAATCAGGCTCAGTCAAAAAGTCCACAAGTACCACTTGTCCTTTAAACAAGCTTGCCACGCGTGTCATCAGTTTTTTCCCACCACCTCACTTCCACTTCTCCGCATGCAGGCCACGCGCCTTCCATGCATGACCCCATACAACACGTGGCTCCCTCTCCCTCTCCCTCTCGCCACTTGTCCCCTCACCGTCCCCTCGCCGGAATCCTTGCCGGCCGGCATGCAACTGCGGCGGCCACCCCAACCGCTCACCTCCGGCCACCCTAACCATCTCCGACCGCCACAACAACCGCCGAAAACACAAAATCTCCAGGAAATCTTCATCCAATTCATCGTATCTTCATCATTTTTCCAGATTATCGAAGAACATCTTCATGTTCTTCATCAACAATCATCAATTCATCACCGATTCACCATAATCATATCATTTTTCCAGAAATCTTCAACAGGTTCATACGATTCTGAACTCTGTGTGTTCATCCTCCTTCAACTCTCCTCAAGAACATTCAACTGCCATCAATCGATTCCCAGATTCAGTTCATCACCAACTTCAAGGTTCATCATCGCATCGCGTTCCAGATTTTCGCTTCATACCTTCGCGGATCATCAAGATCTTCGTTCATCAACCTTCCGATCCAAGACCTTCAACTTTAAGAACATGCAATCTCTGTCAAAAGAATCCCTTCCGTCCAGTGCTCCGTTTCCTTCACCGTCGACGATCACCAAGATACTTCGCCAGCGATCTCCTTCAAGATCGTCAGGAGAACTTCCTGATTTTCTCCAGACGGTACCATCTCCACCGCTTCTCCCAGGTTCTTTTCTTTGAAACAACCACTTCTATAGTTTGTTATTTAGCTGTAGATCTAGATTCCGTGGTTGATAGGTTTGAGATGGAGGTAGGGTCGAATCTAGGGTTAGATTGACCGGTAGGACGTGAGGTTTAGTGAGGATGATTTGAGAATGAAAACTGAGGAGGTTTTATGGTGCGTTTGAGGGATTGAAGGAGTTTCAGAGAGGTAGAGTCAGAGCGCCGCTAGGGTTTCTTGGTTAGGGAAGGTGAATAGTAACAGTGTGTGGGGAGAGTTAGAGGAGCTTTAGGTTTTTGTTTTGGCTGAGTGTGAATTGGGTTGGGGCTTAGGCCCATTGCGCGGATTACTGATCATACTCCCATGTTTCTCGTGGCACCCCCCTCCCTTGGTGTGGAATTTTGATGGGCCTAGCCCAGACCTACGATTCGCACTCCCCGTTTAAAGCCCAAACGTGAATCAAGGCGTTTTGTCGCTGTCTGCACCCCCCCCCCCCCCCCCCCCGCGTTTGTTTTTTGTTTTTTCTGAAGTAGATTGGGCCCAGCGTAGTGATATCTGCACCCCCCCCCCCCCTCCTGGGCCCAGTGCATTTCTGAAGTGAAATAAATTGCTGTTGCCACCCCTGTTTTTTCCAATTTTAATTGAATTTTCTTTTTCTTTCATATTTGCATATAGTTTGCAAAATAAATCATAATAAATCCAAAATTAATCAGAAAAATATTTCAAAACTACCTCCATGATCTTGGATTTATTTGTGATTTTATGAAAATAATAAATTTCATATTCACCCATGTTTCAATTTAATTTGATTTTTCCCATTTTATTGATTTCTTTAATTTTGTACATTTGACACATATTTTTGTAAATTTTCTTGTGACCAATTGGTGAATAGTTTTGAGTTGATTCTTGTTGGGTTGATTAGATTAGAAGTGTAGGTTCCCTTGGAGATTTATCTCACATTTTTGTGATTTAATCTTGTTTAGTTTTGATTAGAGAACATTAGGGTGATAATAGTAGGGTTCAAACTCAACATAGGTGCATTATAACATTTTATTTTGGGGTTTTTATCTTGAATTAGGTTCTGGGACATATAGGGTATGTAGGGTAGATGTAGAAATCCACTTAGAATTAATCTTAGAATTTTAAATACTATATTACTATTTTTAGTATATTTTACAAATGGAGTGTTTGTTTGGTGTTCCCACTTGGGGTTTATATTTGGTTGCTTGGGCTTTTGGGCTTTTCTATGGGGTATGGGGGCTTGGTTTGAGCTTGTGGAGCATGAAGACCTTAAAATAGAAGATTGAAGATGATAATAAAATGTTGAAGCTTGAAGATTGTTTGTGCTGGGAGCTGATTGAAGACATAGGAAATAATAGGAATAAGCAGAGCCTTAGAATAGACTGAATTTTTTTGTACAAACATGGATAGCTTCGTGTACTTCCATTCCTCTCTATGACACAAAGTCCCTCTATGGTATTCACCTCCCTCCTTTGGAGGGATAAGTGGCCTTACCTTAGAGGTAGAACTTTGAGAGAACCACTCTTCTATAATGTTAAACTGTTTGTAGGCTTCCTTTGGTAGTCAATGAACTGTTCAACATTCAACTCATCTTGTTAAGTGACTATCATCTAGGAGAGCTTACCTTGAAGAAAGAAGCCATTGAAGATAGGGATGAGGATCAAAGATTTATAAAGATGAAGATTATACATGTCAACATTGTGCAGCTGTTAAAACTAGGGTTTACTGCTGTTTGGAGCTATCTGCTGTCTGATGCTGTCAACTGGTTAAGATTTTGTGCTTGCTTGAGCTTGGTGACTTCTTGGAGATGGAAGCTTGTTGTAGCTTGGATATCATTAGTGTTTGACTTTGGGGCTCACTTGAAGATGTTACTGTTTTGCCGTTAACCAACTGTCGGAGTTAGGTGTTTTTCAGAGCTGCTGCTGTAGGAGCTGGTGAGCTGTCAGAGCTGGTTTTGGGGTTTTATTTTCTTTGTTGTATTGTTTGTTAATTTTCCCCTTAGGTTTGAAGTGAAGCCGTTTCACTTTGCCTATTGTTCTCCAGGTTCGAGGTTGAGTGGGACTCCCTTGCCTCGCTTGTATTGCTGCATTCATGCATTTTACTGCTTTACTGTATATTTGTTGTTTCTTTTTCGTTTATCCCCTAGGATCTCTGTTTCTCTCTGCGCAAGAGAGAAATATGACAGACATTAGGTGTTAATCCCTGCATGACAACATTAGGGTAGTTTTGATTCCCATTTCAAACCCTAGGTTTTAGAGTTCGTTCTCTTCTGTCTTAAAATCATTCAAAACACAGTAATAAGATTTTAAACATCAATAAAAGACAGTTCTTGCGTAAAAGACTGAAAACCAATCAAAGTGTCATTTTTGTCCGCTTGGACCCGTAATCAGGAGAAAACCTTTTTCAGAAGGATAAAAGATAAACAGACAAATTTGTGTCTTCCGTAGCCCGAACTACGTTTGCTTTGATCTTTCATGCCGTATGAAAGTACGTAGGCATAGGATGTGATATCCTAGGGAGCAACCTTCCCCTCCTTTCCCGTAGGTAGGCGAACTACGTTGACTCTGATTTCTCGTTCCAGACGGGAATACGTAGGCATAAAGTGCGATACTTTGCCGAGTCATTTTATTTTCTTTTAACCCCAGACCTATAGAGTAGATAGAATAACAATCCGTACTAGAAAACAAGCGTGGATCCCGTCGAGTACGACGGACGTGAGGGGTGCTAATACCTTCCCCTTGCGTAACCAACTCCCGAATCCAGGATTTGGTTGCGATGACCATTCCTTTCCCGTTTTGCGTTAGGTTTACTCTGAGTGTTTCCTTTCCCTCCGTTGGGATAAATAACGCACGGTGGCGACTCTTCTGTTCAGCCGGCGCCGATTTTCGCAGTAGCGACAGCTGGCGACTCTGCTGGGGACTCCAACGGTTCCCTACGCGAGTCAATTCTAGCGCTTGTTTTCCCGTTGTGGGTTTTGTATGGATTTACTTTTCATTCATTTACTTTCAGCATTATATTATTGTTATTATTGTTGTGGGTATGAGGGGGTTCTATGATTGAGAGATAAGTCAAACCTGGGCTGAGTGCACCTAGAATTAGAGTGGAAATTAGTGGGCGCGTACATGCTTTGCATGTACCAGTGTCTCATGAAATCCACGCTCAGACGAGGTTCTCCCGGTTGACTTCTTTTTCAACCCTTTGGGTTGAGGGGGTTGTTGGTTTGGAGGATTGTCGACTCTGGGGACCGATCATTTGGAAGTTGGCTAAGTGAGGCCTCTTCAGGATATGATGATGCCACACCTTCTGGGTATCGTATCATCAGTCTTGAAAGTCTGTGACGCCGGCGACCGCATAGGATGCCGAACTTGTGTCAGTTTAGGTCCATACCCGTGAGTGGGAGGGTTTTTGCAGGAGACTTGACCTCCAGACAACCCGATATTTTGGTCTTCTCGTCAGAGCGAATGTACTCCGTCAGCAGCGCAGCAGTATTCAGAGATTGTGGGGGTTGTGATCCCGTATTTGCTGCATATTGCATTGCATTTGCATAAACATGTTTGCATCATGTTGCATATCATTCTCCAGCTAGCCAGAGCTCTTAGCCAGCCGTTGTTGTGATTCTGAGGGTGAATCTCCGATGATTGGTCTGAACAAGTGTTGATTGGTAGAAGACGACCAGGGGGTTGAGATAGATTGGGGCAGAATTGAGCAGTGAAGTCAGTTGAACGTTGTTGGTAGCTACGTCAGAGAGCAACTTCCGGTTTGTTGATACCTTGTCAGGGTTCACTGTGACGACCAACCCTCTGAATGGTTCTACTTCCGAGGAAGACTTCCCGCAAGTGAACAACCTTACTGTAGACTAGTTTGTGCAACCTCTGGTTAGGGACAGAGACCGACGTGAGCAGTTTGTTGTCCGCAATGAACGACCTCCTCCTATCAACAGTCAAGGTGTTATTTTCCCTGTGGAGAATATCCGAAGACAGATCCCGGTAGTCAGGAATGAAGACCCAGGAGCTTTTGAGTATGATAGAAGGCTCCAAGTGTTGGAAGAAGGAGCAAAAGCCTTAAAAGTCAAAGATGCTGCTAACCTGAACGCCGCAGACATGTGTTTGGTTCCTGGCCTGGTGTTACCTCCGAAGTTCAAAACGCCGAGACTTGAGAAATACAGAGGAGATGGTTGTCCGAAGCAACATTGGGTGATGTTCTGCCGAAGAATGACTTCGTTTGTGCAAGACGACAAGTTGATGATTCACTGCTTTCAGGATAGTCTGACTGGGGCATCTTTGAGTTGGTATATGCAGTTAGAGAGTAATCAGATTCGATCATGGGTGGATTTAGCCAGAGCTTTGCTGAAGCAGTACGATTATAACCTAGACATGGCTCCTAGTCGCATGCAGTTGCAAGAGTTGTCTCAAAAGGGAACTATAAACCTTTCAGGAAGTATGTTCAGAGATGGAGAGAATTTGCTGCCAGAATGAAGCCGTCGCTCCTAGACCGAGAGCTAATGGGCATGTTTGTAGACTCCCTGCAGGGTCCGTACTTCAAAAGAATGCTTGGAAATGCACCAAATTTCTCCGAATTGGTAAGGGCAGGAGAACGCGTTGAGCGTAGCGTGAAAATTGGAAGAATTCAGATTGTTTCGGGCGGTCAGGCTAGCGAAGCTGAGTCTCCTGGCATCTACCAAACTGAAGGAGTTGTGATCAATGCCATCATGCCAGATGTTGGGTATCCTCGAGGTAAATCGGTGAAATTTGTTGGTTCTTCATCTTCTGTGTCTTGTTATGCTGGACAAACCACTGTGTCGGGGCACCATATTCAGAACTTTATGTCGCTCCTCTCGCAAATCAGCGGACTCGTGGCCGAGGTTATTAGAATCAGCGCCAGAGTCAGAACAGACCTCGTAACGACCTGAAACGGAGGAATGCTCCTTCCCACCCAATGCCTATGCCGTGTAGCCAGTTGCGGCCATCTTTGATCCAGAGTTCTTCGGTGGAACCTAAACCTCTTAAGCCTGTGCCAGAACCTTACCCTCCTGGGTACAATCCCCACGTTCAGTGTGGTTACCATGATGGATCCCCGGGGTATTCAACTGAAGATTGCAAAGCTTTTCAGGCGACAGTACAACAGTCGATCGACCAAGAGTGCATTTCCTTTCCAGAAGGAGTTTTGTCTGTTCACGCCTACCTCTCACCTGTCTGAGCTCGCAGATCCAGAGGGTTTATTTTCAAGAAGCCAGTGGTCCAGACAGGCCGACACCCTCAGCATTGGCAGTTCTAAGGCTGTTATCATTTGCATTTGTAGTTCTTTTCTGTTAGTTACTACTCGCTGTTAAACATTGTTTGTTTCGAATGATAATATTGATAAAGTGACTATGCATTTTTCTGAATTAATCATGTCGCTGTCGCTCATTTACTGCATTGCACTAGCACTTGCATTTTATTTACTCCACTTTGTCACTATGATTAGCAAAGATTGGAGGGAGGATGACGAAACTGAATACACATAACCGATGATCGTAGGCTTTCAGATAAAACCTTGCCGATGACGTACAAGGCATTGTTTCAAATCCCCTAAACAGTGGAGATATAAGGAGTTAGTCCCTTGTTAACCACTTCGAGCCAGGAAGTAGAGGTTTTTTCGGACTTTTAAACCCTCGCATCTTAACCCGGGGTAGGGTAGGTGTCAGTTAGCTTGATCGAGCGGTCAAGTCTTACAGAGGAGTGTTGCCTTTCGAGGACCAATCAGTTTATACCTCTCCAGAGGTCGCGCCTCGTCAACCACAATGGTTAAACCTCACCAATCAAGAATGAGATAGTTACAATCCTTTCGGAGCAATCAAGACAATCAGTGTCACACGACTTTGTTCCAAAAGAAAAAAAAAGAAAGAATAAGAGGGCCCGCTGAGTAAAAAGAAATGAATAGCTGGAAAGCTAATACTTAGGCAAAAATTAGGGCATCCCGCTGGACTTCAAAAGAAAAAATCGAAAAGAACTCAAAGGGAGTCAGTCCAGGCAAAAGTTAGGGAATCAAAAGAACGAAAAGAAAGGATATAAAAAGAGAAATCCTCGAACAAGGACAAAGTCGTGTGTATACAGACACCGAAAATGAAGAAGGAGTAACTGTCACTCTAAAAAAGGAAAAACCTTGTGAGTTCCTTAACTATGGTTCTTACCCTTCAACATACCTCTCGAAGAGGCGAGCGCTTGAGCCAGGTTAACTGAACTTTAGGATCGGAGATCATCACGAAGAAGGGGTGGGTACAAATCATAATTTGAGCCAAATATCCTTTGTTTCACGAACCGTGAACCCGACCACGATACAACCTTAAAAGACCTAATTGAGGCAAGGTTTATTCTGAAAGCGCATTACGATAAGGTTGAGTAACCTGACTCCCTCTTGATTTGCTAGTCATATCCTTGTTGCATTTTTCACTGATCACATGAGCACTACGGTTGAACCTTGGTTCATTCGTCACTCACAATCGTGACACGTAAATGAGTGACAACACAATTTTTTCAAAATTTGCATGAACACTGCATTAAAATTACCATTCGGGAATGAACAATTTTCTTTGCAGGTTGGTAGTTGACAGGAAAGAAATTCCAACAGGGAATAATCGAACAGGATTGAATAATTCAACAATCTGGATCAGAATGGTGTATGCCGTGAAACCCTGTAAATCTGGGGCATTGACTTTCAGTGAGTTCATAATCAGTCGGTCTGAGGACCAGTCTCGAAGCATCGGTTGATTATGGGGCAGTTTGCTTGAGAAGCAGTTGATCAGAAGCGAATCTTTTCGAGAGCCAATCAGGGGGAATTATCCAGAATGCTATGATCAGGGCAGGTTAAGTCGCTCAACGCTCGTTCAGGGGCAAATCACTCCAGAAATAGTGAAACCAACTATGTTGATGATTGTTTAATTGGGGTTGAATCCTTTTGTCGAACAAACACCGGGGCAAGCCAGCGCAAGGTCGTATTGTAGCAAGTTGCTCGCTGAAGTTCAGAATGCTGGGGCAGTTCATATCAAACCATCAGGGTACAGATTTTCAGACTATCCCACAGAGGTTCCCACGAGCCGGGGCATAACAGAAGCGAAAGAACTGTTCTTCTCCAACAGAGTTACTTGAGCAGATTCAACCAATCTTCAAGTTTGAGACGAATGTCGGGAAATCATGTTACCGTCCATTGACCCTTCAACTAGAAGCCGTGAATTCAGACAGGATATTGTCCAGCATCAGGCGTGTATGACCCATCACGGATGTACAGAAGCCCCATCCTACTTGGCATGTTCGGTTATCCCCCAGTAAAGTCATCCATCTCAGAATTGGTTAACTTGGGGCAATTAGATCGAGAGTTGGCAGATCTCTCACAGCTATGGGCACTGCTCCACGGATCAGTCGATCAGGGGCAAAAGACTATTGCAAGACCGGGGCAGATCACCCTAAGAACAAAAGATCTTGTTGGGACATTCTTTTGGGTTTGACGTGCAGAAACCATTCAGATCTAACCGTCAGGGTACAGAGATCGAAGAGTCCTTATCAGAAGGTTGGTGCCGATTCAGGGGCAAGGTATTGTGAGTAGCACTATGGCTAGCTTTTCCTTTCCAGACGAAGTGTTCAGACTGGGGCATGTTGGTATTTTGGGGCCAATTTCCGAGAAGGTGAATGCAATTCATTGCATTCCTAACCAGAGGCTCTTGACGAAAAGACTTGATCATTATATGAGGTGAATCCCCACGCAGGTCGTACTTCATTCCCCGAAGTTGAGACGACACTGTTCCTTACTGAAGAAGGATCGCTTTCCCCAGCTAGTCGCAGCGTATCCCCCATAAGAGTATCCTCATGAAAGTAGTGCATAAGATATCTCCGGCAGGTCAAGATTAATGCTCGCCACCGGATGTCTATCCTCAGTCCCGAGTTTGTAAACTGTGGCCAGATGGTTTACTTTCTCCAGCAGGGTCGTTTACCCTCAGCAGAGTTCGATAACTTTAAAGTTTGTAAGATGTACTCAGACAGTGGTGTTTCTCCAAAAGGATTCCTTATCCTCAGCGGAGTCGTTTAGTTTTCATCGGATTGATAATTCCAGGGTTGTAAACTGTGCCCAGACAGTTATTATCCCCAGCAAGGGTGCCCTATCCCCAGTAGGGTTGTTTAGTCTCCCCAGAGGAGTCATTCCCGGTTTCCAGCGGAGTCGGTTAATATTCCCCGAGAGAGTCGTTTCTTCCCCAGCGGAGTTTCCTCTCCCCAGCAGGTGTTATTTTTTCCTCCCAGTGGAAATTGAAGGTTTAAAGCTCTCCCCGGCAGAGTTCGTTGTATGTCCTGGCATTTATCTTGCCGGAATACTTGGTGGTACCCGTTCATTCCCCAGCAGGGTGGTATTTGTCCTCAGCAGTCGTTGTTGATGAAGCAAGTTTAGCAGAGCTTTTCCCAGCAGTCTGAACCTGCATGCGCATTTGCATATAGTGTCATATTTGCATATACCAAAAACGCGTAGCATTTCCATATTATATGGAGCATTACGTCATTGTCAAACATACGCATTTGGAAACATAAATCAGGTTAGTCAACCTTTTGCTTTCAGGTGTGTTTCTCAACAGGAGTGTGGAGTTCTAAAGCTCAGACAGGTTTCCAGATATTCGAGGTCTCACTGTGAGACACGGGATGATATAGTTCATCTTCTTATATTCCCCACAGAGATTCTTGGTTAAGTTTCTCTTGCCCTCAGCGGAGTTGGGCTCATATCCTCCAAAGTCGTTCAGAGGTATTATCCCCAGCATGGAGTTGTGATATTCAGATGTTTTCGTTGAGTGTTTAGACTCCTATATGTTATGTTGAGCGTTCAGGCTCCGGTGTATTTTCGTTGAGTATCCAGGCTCCGGTATGTTTTTGTTGAGCGTTCAGGCTCCGGTGTATTTTCGTTGAGTTGCCAGGCTCCGGTATGTTTTTGTTGAGTGTTCAGACTCTGAGGTTGTTCGTTGAGTTTTCTGGCTCCGATTGCTTCATTGAGTATCCAGGCTCCGGTTGTTGACGTTGAGCGTTCTGGCTCCGGTTGTTTTGTTGAGTATTCGGGCTCCGATGGTTTATTGAGCATTCTGGTCCCAGTTATTTCGTTGAGTATCCCGACTCCGACAGATATTCATTTTGTGATGCGGTCATGCTATTACGTTGAGTGCTCAGACCCCGGCTAATTGCATAGAAAGATTCAAACTTTGTGCTCGTTGAACACTCAGGTTCCGACATTTCCATAATACCCTAATAGAGTTAGCTATTATTGCGAACAGGCAAGGAAGTTATATACAAAGTGTTCCCCTGTAAGAATCAGGCAGGTAGTCCGTAGGAAACAGGCGGATAATGATAAAAGAAGTTGTACCGTATGAAGCAGGCGGAAGAACTTCAAAAGATCTATAGGAATCAGGCAAATGACTTTTCCCGTATGGAGCAGGCGGAGGAATCTCTTGTATTCAGGCAGATGGTGTTCCCATGATAGATAGAGTATGTGTCTCAGGACAAGACAGAATGTGTTCACATATTTGACAGAAATGTTTCCCCAGCAAAGTTGTCGGGAGCTATTCGTGTTGACGAATTGCATTCCTCCGTGTTGACGGAATGTGCGTCCTGGTGAGGACAATTTATGCCTATGATGATAGGATTTCTTCGTGTTGACGAATCGATGTCCCCGTGTTGACGGAATATAGAGTCCTGGTGAGGACCAGGATTGATCTCTCCGTGGTGACGGAATGTGGAGTCCTGATGAGGACAAGTTATGCCTATGTTGATAGGATCTCTTCGTGTTGACGAATCGATTTCCCCGTGATGACGGAATATGGAGTCCTGTTGAGGACCAAGTTTTATTCCTCCGTGTTGACGGAATGTGCGTCCCGATGAGGACAATTTATGCCTATGTTGATAGGATTTCTTCGTGTTGACGAATCGATTTCCCCGTGATGACGGAATATGGAGTCCTGTTGAGGACCAAGTTTTATTCCTCCGTGTTGACGGAATGTGCGTCCCGATGAGGACAATTTATGCCTATGTTGATAGGATTTCTTCGTGTTGACGAATCGATTTCCCCGTGTTGACGGAATATGGAGTCCTGTTGAGGACCAAGTTTTATTCCTCCGTGTTGACGGAATAGGGAGTCCTGATGAGGACAATTTATGCCTATGTTGATAGGAGTTATTCGTGTTGACAAATTACTCTCTCCGTGTTGACGGAATGTGCGTCCTGATGAGGACAATTTATGCTTATGTGGATAGGATTTCTTCGTGTTGACGAAATGGGAGTTCAGATATGTACAAGAGTGGTATTCCTATGATGATAGGATTTATTCATGTTGATGAATCTATTTTTTCCTCGTGTTGACGAGACGTGAGTCCTGACATGGACAATTTATTCCTATGTTGATAGGAGTTCCTCGTGTTGATAAGACGCAAATAAGAGGTCATTGCCTATGCTGATAGGATCCCCTTGTGTTGACAAGATGCTGACAACTCATCCCCACCGAAGTCGCCGGGATTTCTCCGTGTTGACGGAATGAGGATTCCTGATGAGGACAAGTTTGATTTCTCCATGTTAATGGAATACGGATTCCTGTTGAGGACAAGGTTTGCTTTCTCCGTGTTGATGGAATATGGAGTCCTGATAAGGACAAGTTTGATTTCTCCGCGTTGACGGAATGAGGAGTCCTGAGGAGGGAAAATTTTATTCCTATGATGATAGGATTTCTTCGTGATGACGAATTTATGGCTTTTCGTGTTGACGAAATTTAAGGGCAATTGTGGATAAGATTTTTCTTGTGATGATGGGATCTTTACTCGTGTTGACGAATTTGTTTCTCTTCTGGTGTTGACAAGGTTAGTCCAGTTGTGGACAGAGGTGTTTTTGCAAAGATAGTTCAGTACCCATGGTGTTACATGGGTGGTGGGAGTCAAAATCAGAGTTATTCTCCGACGAATGATCTGTTGTTACCGTAACAGTCAGGTTCACTCGACGAATGTCGTTCCCCAAGCAATGGTGCAGTTTATTTCTGCGGTTGGCAAATTTCAGGGTTTCTTATGTATTCAACTGTCTCGTACCTCGAATGTTTGAAGGTCGTTCGCTCTTCACCCAGTCGGGTCCAAGCAGCTTGAATAGGGGCAGCTGTTGCACCCTAAAATTTGACCAACCGTTTCCCATACCTGGTTTATGTTTCGATGCATTTCGCATTCGCATTCGCATACCGCATACAGTGCATTTTCTCATTCATATTGATTTTATCGGGATTGCAGCCCCTGGCGTTTCAGGCAGTTCAGGCCGGTTTGAATAAATGAATTTTGAGAATTGGTGCTCGTTCCTTGTGGTTTTCAGACCATCTCGGTGCCCGGGTTTCACTATGGTTGCGCAATCATTTTATAATCGATTTAATCGGCCTCCTGGCATTTTTTAGTTTTTTTCCCTTTTATTTGCTAGATTTTAATGCATTTAAATAGATTTTTCTAGAATTAAAAAAAAAAAGACTTTAATAGAAGTTTTTAGAATTTAATGGATTTTAATAGATTTTAATGTTTTGATAGCTTTAATTTTTTATAGAATATAAGTAGATTTGTTTTAAGAGGTGAATAGACCTTTAATAGATTTTTAGATATTAAATACCTTTTTCAGAATTTTAAATAGATATTAATATAGGGTTTTTTAGAAATTAATAGATTGTATTAATATTTGTTTTCCTAGATTTTAATAGACATTAATAGATTTTAGGGATATTGATTAATATAGATTTTAATGTAGATATTAAATAGGTTTAATAGTTTTAATAGTTTGTTAAATTTTTAGGGTATTAATTAGGGGTTAATCTAGGTTTAATTAGGTTTAAGTGTTTAGGATAGATTCCAATTAGCCTTAACAAGTGTTGATTTTCGTTTAGGGTTAATTAGGTCTTTAGTCCCCATTTAATTGGTTGTTAATTCAGTTAATTAGTCTTAATTGAGTCATTAGGTCTAATATCTTTTTTTTATCCAGATTCTATTAGTCCTTAATCATCATTAAATCAGAGTCATTAAGTCTTATTGGGTCGTTTATCCATTAATCAGGCTCAGTCAAAAAGTCCACAAGTGCCACTTGTCCTTTAAACAAGCCTGCCACGCGTGTCATCAGTTTTTTCCCACCACCTCACTTCCACTTCTCCGCATGCAGGCCACGCGGCTTCCATGCATGACCCCACACCACACGTGGCTCCCTCTCCCTCTCCCTCTCGCCACTTGTCCCCTCACCGTCCCCTCGCCAGAATTCTCGCCGGCCGGCATGCAACTGCCGGCGGCCACCCCAACCGCTCACCTCCGGCCACCCTAACCATCTCCGACCGCCACAACAACCGCCGGAAACACAAAATCTCCAGGAAATCTTCATCCAATTCATCGTATCTTCATCATTTTTCCAGATTATCGAAGAACATCTTCATGTTCTTCATCAACAATCATCAATTCATCACCGATTCACCATAATCATATCATTTTTCCAGAAATCTTCAACAGGTTCATACGATTCTGAACTCTGTGTGTTCATCCTCCTTCAACTCTCCTCAAGAACATTCAACTGCCTTCAATTGATTCCCAGATTCAGTTCATCACCAACTTCAAGGTTCATCATCGCATCGCGTTCCAGATTTTCACTTCATACCTTCGCAGATCATCAAGATCTTCGTTCATCAACCTTCCGATCCAAGACCTTCAACTTTAAGAACATGCAATCTCCTTCAAAAGAATCCCTTCCGTCCAGTGCTCCGTTTCCTTCACCATCGACGATCACCAAGCTACTTCGCCAGCGATCTCCTTCAAGATCGTCAAGAGAACTTCCAGATTTTCTCCAGACGGTACCATCTCCACCGCTTCGCCCAGGTTCTTTTCTTTGAAACCACCACTTCTATAGTTTGTTATTTAGTTGTAGATCTAGATTTTGTGGTTGATAGGTTTGAGATGGAGGTAGGGTCGAATCTAGGGTTAGATTGACCGGTAGGACGTGAGGTTTAGTGAGGATGATTTGGGAATGGAAACTGAGGAGGTTTTATGGTGCGTTTGAGGGATTGAAAGAGTTTCAGAGAGGTAGAGTCAGAGCGCCGCTAGGGTTTCTTGGTTAGGGAAGGTGAACAGTAATAGTGTGTGGGGAGAGTTAGAGGAGCTTTAGGTTTTTGTTTTGGCTGAGTGTGAATTGGGTTGGGGCTTAGGCCCATTGCGCGGATTACTGATCATACTCCCATGTTTCTCGTGGCACCCCCTCCCTTGGTGTGGAATTTTGATGGGCCTAGCCCAGACCTGCTATTCGCACTCCCCGTTTAAAGCCCAAACGTGAATCAAGGCGTTTTGACGCTGTCTGCACCGCCCCCCCCCCCCCCCCCCCCCCGTTTGTTTTTTGTTTTTTCTTTTGTGTTTTTTATCTGAAGTAGATTGGGCCCAGCGCAGTGATATCTGCACCCTCCCTCCTGGGCCCAGTGCATTTCTGAAGTGAAATAAATTGCTGTTGCCACCCCT
This sequence comes from Lathyrus sativus, assembly GCA_963859935.3. NCBI lineage: Eukaryota > Viridiplantae > Streptophyta > Magnoliopsida > Fabales > Fabaceae > Lathyrus > Lathyrus sativus. The sequence goes on along the minus strand of OZ012739.1, from coordinate 540,337,813 downwards.
GTTTTTTCCAATTTTAATTGAATTTTCTTTTTTCTTTCATATTTGCATATAGTTTGCAAAATAAATCATAATAAATCCAAAATTAATCAGAAAAATATTTCAAAAATACCTCCATGATCTTGGATTTATTTGTGATTTTATGAAAATAATAAATTTCATATTCACCCATGTTTCAATTTAATTTGATTTTTCCCATTTTATTGATTTCTTTAATTTTGTACATTTGACACATGTTTTTGTAAATTTTCTTGTGACCAATTGTTGAATAGTTTTGAGTTGATTCTTATTGGGTTGATTATATTAGAAGTGTAGGTTCCCTTGAAGATTTATCTCACATTTTTGTGATTTAGTCTTGTTTAGTTTTGATTAGAGAACATTAGGGTGATAATAGTAGGGTTCAAACTCAACATAGGTGCATTATAACATTTTATTTTGGGGTTTTTAGCTTGAATTAGGTTCTGGGACATATAGGGTATGTAGGGTAGATGTAGAAATCCCCTTAGAATTAATATTAGAATTTTAAATACTATATTACTATTTTTAGTATATTTTACAAATGGAGTGTTTGTTTGGTGTTCCCACTTGGGGTTTATATTTGGTTGCTTGGGCTTTTGGGCTTTTCTATGGGGTATGGGGGCTTGGTTTGAGCTTGTGGAGCATGAAGAACTTAAAAGAGAAGATTGAAGATGATAATCAAATGTTAAAGCTTGAAGATTGTTTGTGCTGGGAGCTGATTGAAGACGTAGGAAATAATAGGAATAAGCAGAGCCTTAGAATAGACTGAATTTTTTTGTACAAACATGGATAGCTTTGTGTGCTTCCATTCCTCTCTATGACACAAAGTCCCTCTATGGTATTCACCTCCCTCCTTTGGATGGATAAGTGGCCTTACCTTAGAGGTAGAACTTTGAGAGAACCATTCTTCTATAATGTTAAACTGTTTGTAGGCTTCCTTTGGTAGTCAATGAACTGTTCAACATTCAACTCATCTTGTTAAGTGAATATCATCTAGGAGAGTTTACCTTGAAGAAAGAAGCCATTGAAGATAGGTATGAGGATCAAAGATTGATAAAGATGAAGATTATTCATGTCAACACTGTGCAGCTGTTAAAACTAGGGTTTACTGCTGTTTGGAACTATCTGTTGTCTGATGTTGTCAACTGGTTAAGATTCTGTGCTTGCTTGAGCTTGGTGACTTCTTGGAGATGGAAGCTTGTTGTAGCTTGGATATCATTGGAGTTTGACTTTGGGGCTCACTTGAAGATGTTACTGTTTTACCGTTAACCAACTGTCGGAGTTGGGTGTTTTTCAGAGCTGCTGCTGTAGGAGCTGGTGAGCTGTCAGAGCTGGTTTTGGGGTTTTATTTTCTTTGTTGTATTGTTTGTTAATTTCCCCTTAGGTTTGAAGTGAAGCCGTTTCACTTTGCCTATTGTTCTCTAGGTTCGAGGTTGAGTGGGACTCCCTTGCCTCGCTTGTATTGCTGCATTCATGCATTTTACTGCTTTACTGTATATTTGTTGTTTCTTTTCCGTTTATCCCCTAAGATCTATGCTTCTCTCTACGCAAGAGAGAAATATGACAGACATTAGGTGTTAATCCCTGCATGACAATATTAAGGTATTTTTGATTCCCATTTCAAACCCTAGGTTTTAGAGTTCGTTCTCTTCTGTCTCAAAATCATTCAAAACACAGTAATAAAATTTTAAACATCAATAAAAGACAGTTCTTGCATTAAAGACTGAAAACCAATCAAAGTGTCATTTTTGTCCGCTTGGACCCGTAATCAGGAGAAAACCTTTTTCAGAAGGATAAAAGATAAACAGACAAATATGTGTCTTCCGTAGCCCGAACTACGTTTGCTCTGATCTTTCATGCCGTATGAAAGTACGTAGGCATAGGATGCGATATCCTAGCGAGCAACCTTCCCCTTCTTTCCCGTAGGTAGGCGAACTACGTTGACTCTGATTTCTCGTTCCAGACGGGAATACGTAGGCATAAAGTGCGATACTTTGCCGAGTCATTTTATTTTCTTTTAACCCCAGACCTGTAGAGTAGATAGAATAACAATCCGTACTAGAAAACAAGCGTGGATCCCGTCGAGTACGACGGACGTGAGGGGTGCTAATACCTTCCCCTTGCGTAACCGACTCCCGAATCCAGGATTTGGTTGCGATGACCATTCCTTTCCCGTTTTGCGTTAGGTTTACTCTGAGCGTTTCCTTTCCCTCCGTTGGGATAAATAACGCACGGTGGCGACTCTTCTGTTCAGCCGGCGCCGATTTTCGCAGTAGCGACACACACATCTCACGTACACATCCACACCGGTTCATACATAATGCGTAATTCAACGATTATGCCACTCGCGATAAACGCCGGCCAAACAGTCCTACAACTACCAACATACGCCCGCATCAGCATCTCCAGCAAGCCTCTCGTCACACATGACCAACGAGGGTCCAAGTCCACAGCGGAACAACACAAAAACAGCAGCAGAATCACAAACTGCTGTCAGGCTCGCTGGCACATTCGCCCCGCGAAGCCACGCAGCGAAAATTCGCTGCCATTCGCCTGGCGAAACCTCTGGCGAAGTCGGACAGAAGCTTTTGCCAGTACTCGCTGGCTAGTTCGCCCGACGAAGTCTGGCGAAGGCTCGCCCCTCATTCGCCCAGCGAATACCTGCGTACACAGAAAAATTCTGCGCTGCAGAGTCACCCCCACACCGATTTCGCCCGATTAAATCGAAACCCACAACTAACAACATAGTACAACTGAACTACGGGTCTATTCCCGATTCTATCCGATAAAACGCGTCATCTGCTCAAATTACCGACTTCCAGCATAACTCTGAAACTACTCAAAACCCCAAATTCATTCAACCCAATATTCTCAGCACATGCAAACGAATTTAACGTAATCTAACAACTTAATCTCAGTAATAATCACATGCATTCATCATCAAACAATATTAATCATTGGGGTTGGGGATTTTCCCCCGTTTCTACCGATTTCATGCAAAAACCAAATAACCGTAAAATCCCCCCCTTACCTCAGATCAAGCTTTAATGATGAATAAGCTCCTCAATCCACACGATTTTGCTTGCTCTTGCCTTGATCTTCTGATCGTGCACTCCCTCCTCTTGTTCTTGTTCTTCGTACACGTTCTCCTTCTCCTTCCAAATCTATTTCCTCCAAAATGGCAATGTTACCCCTCATCCCAAATAATCTCCTTTTTAATCCAAAATAAATATAATTCTCTTAATTCTTTTAATTCAAAAATCCAATTAATAACTTTTTCTCATTTATATTAGTATTAGCAATAATAATGATAATAATTAATAATAATTTTTACATTACTATCAATTATCACATTTTATCACAATTTATTAATATTATGAGTTCTTGTCCTTCCACAATAATTCTCAAAATACACCCGCGAATAGAATAATCACAGAAACAAAAAATAATTAAAATGGGCGTTACACATTCATTATGTTGTTGTTGATGAAAGAGACAAGTTGCAACCAAAGCAGGGTGGATTGGTGACTTGTCCCAAATTTGAGTAGGATGGATATGGGGTTCGAGCAGGGTGAACTTGGTTCCTGAGTGAACAAATTTATGATGATATGGTACCACCTGCATATGATTCTAGTTGAAGTTATGAGTCTCACTGCATAATTTGAATGATGAATATGTGATTTCTTTGTGTATGTTGATGGATTGGGTGTGAGAATTATGTTGAGTGATCGTTGTTAAATGTGTAGATGTTTAAATTCTACCTTGCAGCTTATGCCGTTAAATTATTGATGTGAATGCTCAACCCCTTTGCTTTGATGTTATCCACCATGGACATCTTGCAAATACTCAGAAGTAGAGTTGCTACTGTGATTGGGAAATAGCTCTTGGAGTTATTTTCCTTATTTTATCATATTTTTAGTCGCTATGCTATGATATTTTAACACTAGGGGAAAACAATGTTTTCTTTTATTATGTTTGATGTCGACTTACTTGTTTGGTTGAAGTTTAATAACTATTATGTTGAGTTATTCTAAAGTTGTCAAGAGTTGGATATTGAATTCATTTTTTAATCATTTTGTGAAAGTTAAGTCTTTATAAGATCTGAATTCAATTTAACATGTTTTATCATTGAGATTAATGTGATTTTGCTATGATGATACCCTAAGTGAAGTTGAGCATATGATGATAGGTGTTGTATGTTATTTGCTTTTCCGCTGCATGTTTTCAAAAATGTCTATGTTTTGTTGAAGGATTTTCGTTGATAACACCTTAAGTTGTCAAGTAATCCTTTTTATATAAGTTTCGAGGTTTAAGGTGTTACAAGTAGAGCCAATGAGTGTTTATTCATTGGGTATGCAGCAAATAATAAGGTATATAGATGTTATGACCTAAATGCTAAAGTGATCATAGAAGCAAATGATGTTGAATTCTATGAAGACAAATTTTCTTTCAAATTGAGAAATAGTTGGGACACTGAATCGAATCACATTCTCATGATAAGAAGCACTAAAAGCAACAATGAAGTATAAATAAAACTTCGACGAAGTAAACGAGTAAGATTTTCTAAAGACTATGGGCCTGATTATGCGTCCTATACAATAGAAGAAAATCCAGGAAATCTTCAAGAAGCCTTATCATCTATTGATGCAAATTTGTGGCATGAAGTTATTAATAATGAGATAAATTATCTATAATCTAATAGGACCTAACACTTAGTAAACATGCCTCCTGGTTGCAAACCAATCGGTTGTAAATGGGTTTTGAAAAAGAAACTTAAATCTGATGGAACTGTTGATGAATACAAGGCTCGCCTTGTAGCCAAAGGTTTTAGGCAAAGAGAAAATATAGATTTCTTCGATATTTTTTCTCCAATCACTAGAATTACATCCATTAGGATAATAATTTCAATTACTTTTATTTATAACTTAATAGTACACAAAATGGATGTCAAGACAGCTTTTTTAGATGGTGACATAGAAAAAGAAATCTATATGGACGAACTAGAAGGGTTTATGATTCACGAGCCATGAAACAAGGTCTGTAAGTTAGATAAGTCTTTGTATGGTCTAAAACAAGCTCTTAAGCAATGGCATGAAAAGTTTAATAACTTAATGATATCGAATGGATACAAAGTGAATGAAAGTGTAAAATATGTTTATTACAAATTTGAGAATCACATTTACACTATCATATGTCTCTATGTAGAAGATCTAGTCATATACAGATCAAACATTCATGCTGTTAATGATGTGAAATCACTGTTGCGCAACAACTTTGATATGAAAGACCTCAGAGAAGCGAGTGCGATTCTTGGAATTAAGATCACCAGATCCAAAAAGGAATTTCTTTGGATCAATCTCATTATATAGAGAAGATCTTAAAGAAATATAACTACTTTGACTATAAACCCACTTGCACATCATTCGATCCAAGTGAAATTTTGTTTAACTGCACTGGCGATAGTGTCAAACAAATGGAATATGCGAGCATTATTGGTTGTCTCAAGTATGTCATTTATTGTATTAGACCCGACATTGCATATGTCATAGGATTGTTGTGAAGGTTTACTAGTAGACCGAGTAATGAGAATTTACAAGCTATTGAGCGAGTCACGTGGTACCTTAAAAGGACCATGAGTATCGGTTTGCATTATCAGATATTTCCTGTTGTACTTTAAGGATATAGTGATGCATATTGGAATCCCTTATCAGGTAATTCCAAATCAACTAGTGGTTATATATTTAGTATAGTTGGAGGAGCTGTATTTTGGAAATCAAAGAAACATACTACCTTAGCTTAGTTCATTGTGGAGTCTGAGATGATAGCATTCGCTACTGCTAGTGAAGAAACATGTTGGTTAAGATGCTCGCTAGTTGAGATCCCTTTGTGGGAAAAACTTATGTCAACTGTGTTAATCCACTGTGATAGTACCGCATATATGCAAAAATTGAGAATCATTATTATAATGGTAAAAGATGTCAAATTAGAAGAAAACACAACATTGTTAGAGATTGTATCTCTAAAAGAGCTATAAGAGTGGATCATGTACGCACTAATGAAAATTTAGTAAATTCTTTGACGAAAGGATTACCTAGAGAGAAAGTCTAGAATACATCAAAGAAGATGGGGATAATGCCTATATAGAAATGAGTTGCTCATTATGGTAACCTGACGTAAATGATTGGAAATCCCAAGAAATCTATTCAATGGGTAATAACAAGTTGTGAGTAATATGGGATGATCATGCGAGTATAAATAAGCAAAGTATGAATGATGAAGCAATAAAAGGATGAGATGATAAAAACTCTTAATGCGATATATACTCTCTATGAGGGAGTATCTAGGCTATAAGAGTACTCTTGATAGACTTACCTATGTAATTGTGGAACTTAAGCCAGTTCTTATGAAATTTCGAGGTGGAATTCTTAGAGCCATCAGTAAAACGGGATACACGTGCATGGACATTAAAGCATGGGATATTAGAATACATCTTAAGAAAAGTTTATGTACATGTTTGATGTCTGAGATAAAGTTCAAGACAATTGTGTCACTCTTGTTGATTTAGAATCCTACCTGCTATGCAGAGGTTCAAGTCATAGACATTTTACTTATGTACAATCTTAGAAACGTCTGACATTACTTCTAAAGTTATCTTTTTAAATTCAAGAGGGAGATTGTTGAAATTCTTATAATTATGAAATTTGGAGTGAGAACTAGGAAAAATTGATTGACATTAAATTGGAAATAAATGGACACAAGTTTGAGCTAGTATGAATGAAAGTGAATTTGAAAAGATTCATTTTAGTCACGTATAAAAAGGACCACACATATTAGTAGTGCATATATATTTCAAGTGGACAAACTGGGTTAGACCCTAAGAATACTCAAATTTGTAAAAGAGTGAGGACACACCACCAAGTAACTATCACACACACGTGTATGCCGCCACCGCCGTCTGTTCAGCCCACTTGGCTCGGTTTGAGTTTGGGCTTGGGTTTCGATTATTTAATTTTTAGAATCCGAATTGGTGAAAATGTAATTAATTCGATGGAAATTAATTTTAAAAATGGAAATTAATTAATACTAATTCATTAATTATAGAAATCAAATTTTAAATTAATTTTGAATGAATTTACCTACTCTCCAAAAGTCAACGTATGATTTGTTGAACAAGTGAATAACCACTAAATATTACTCTTTCCGATCCTTTTTATAAAATATATTTCCCATTTCTAGATTTATTAAATAATTAATATATTTAGTCTATAATATAGACCAAATCCATTAATTATTTAATAAATCTAAAAAGGTTAAGTGTTCTTCTAAAAATAATCGGAATAAGTAATACTTAGTAGTTTTTTTCTTTAAAAGAAAAATCTTATTTGCAAAATATTGTGATTTTAATTTTACATTCAAGTCATGTACTATGTAGGTTGGAAAAGACGCCACGCAAAGAATGCCTCTCAGATAATATAATTAAAAATCAAATTAATACTATTATTTAAAGAATAGAGTAAAAACAAGCGAAGACTTTCTTTTTATAAGAAAATTTAAGTTGGTTTTACATTTACTTTGATCTCAAACGAACAAAGCAAACAAAGCAAGCAAAGCAAATGCGTCAGCAACGTAGGAACCGGATTCGTTGAACCTGGACACACCCAATTTTTATCTATTTATACCGACGTCGCAACTTCACATAACTCAACTCAACCCAAAAACAAATAACTTCTTCATTTCACCGCATTTCTATTATCTCCAAATATATAATTTCAAATCTAGAATTTCATTTCATGAGTATTTTCATGTCCCCTATGATGGCAGTGATCGGCACTCGCGGAAAAAACAACGAGATAAAAAACGCGTTTCCGGCGTCGGATTCGGAGTCAGAGCTGAAGAAGAGAAACGAAGAGCTCGAGACGGAGTTGAAGGAAAGCAAAGAGAGAGAGGAGCAAATGAGACGGCAGTTACAGATCACGTGGGAGAGGCTCCGCGTGGCGGAGGAAGCCGAAGAGAGACTCTGCTCACAGCTCGGAGAGCTTGAGGCAGAATCCGTTTACCACGCGCGTGATTACCACGATCGCATCGTTTCTCTGATGGATCAGCTCTCAAACGCGCAGAGCCTCCTCCACAAGGCACTTCCTTCATCTTCTACCTCCTCATGATTCATTTCTGGCTTTCTCAAAATGAGCCGTGTTAGGTTTTGTAATAATTATTACTATTTCTTTATTAGGTTTTCTTCATGTTCGGTTGTAACAAATTTTTGGTTTGATTTGGTAATTTGATAATACTTAGCTTGACTCAATGGATTGGTTTCTTCATTGTGTTAATTATTTTCTCGTGATTCTAGAATTTTAACTGCATATTTTTTCAAACGTGATAATAGTCAACTTGATTATTTCTTCAGCACGAATTTTATTTTCAAACGCGTAAGTTAGACTTGAAAATTGAAAAATGTACTCAGAAATAAAAAGAAATATACATTAATCAATAATATTACAGTAATTATTATATTATTACTCCAACTAAACTAAGGACGCGAGATGTGCCGCTTCATCTTTTTTATTCGACGGTTATGACAAAATGCCTTCCGTGTTTTTAACGCCTAACTATGTGATTAGTGTTTTAAACTCAAGCGTGAGAACAAAAGAAAACTAAACATAGCGTGTGAGACTTTAACTATATAATATAAAAAATAAATAAATAAATGTTTTTATTCAGCCGTAATCTCGGAGTGTATAGGAATGATGAGTTGATACGTGTTCGAATATTTCCCTCTCGTGTTCGAATATTCTGATCTAGAGACAAAGTAATGTGTGGCTGAGACCAAAGTAGAATCTATACGTTTTGATTATTGAACAATGGAAGTGGACATTTGGTCCACCACGATGAGAAAAGCATGGTTTGACAGAATTTGCAAATTACGATAAATAATTTGTGAGGAAAAAACAAAAATGCAATCATTCATGTTCATGTCGCCAAAAAGGGGTTTCCGAAGCTGTCCAAAAATTTTAAGAAATTTTTCATATTATTCTTTTCTTTTCTAAATATTATTTATAAGTCTTTATATTTTTAATTAATAATTAATGTGAGACTATTACATCTATTATTCACATTTGTTTTTTAATAAAAATTTTTTTAAAAACACTTTTGTAAAATACACATCACATAATTACTTAAAACTTTAAGATAATAGATATGTAGATTCTCTTACTTATAAATACTCAAATCACTATTTATATTCAATATAAAATTATTATCTACGTTACTCATACTTATTATACTTAACATTTAACATTTATTATATAAGATTAATTATATTTTTTATATGTGAAACAGTCAAAATCATTTTTATTATAATTAAAATACCAGCTTTAAGCCACATTTGTGATCTCCTCTTGCAATACTCTTTCCATTTACACGGATTAAAAAATTATGTAAATAAAAGAATAATAATATTTTTATTAAAATATTTTTTATTAAGTATTGAAAAATTTAGATATCAAAATAAATATAAACTATATTAAATTTAAAATGATGGAAGTAATATTAATAAGAATGAAGTAATTCAATTAATATGTGATAATTGAGTTAGATATTATATAATTGGTTGGTTTAAAATTTAATCCTTTGCGACATTATTTATAACTAATATAAATAATTTATTTAAATTTATAAAACAAATAGTATTGATTAAATAATAAAATTAATAACTAATAATTAATATTATATTAAGATATTAAAAATCATTTATTTTTAAACAATTTTTAGTTTACAAATAAGTCAAATTAAAAAAAATACATAACCTACAACATTTTTAACTTAAATAAAAATCTATATTGTAAGTAGTCTACTATGTGTTCATAAGTATGGGTAGATTTTTAAATTCCACAATTCAAACCGAATTAATTCATAAATGATTTGAACTCGTTCATTTACAGATATATCCAATCTATTTTATAATAATTCATATAATTTTATTTAGAATATCAGATTTGAGTTTCTCAACTCGTTGATTCTTAGATCCAATATATTGATGATACATTAATAATTTCTTATTTTTTATTAATTTTAAATAAAACATAAAATTCATATATCAGTATAAAATACAATTTAGTCAATTCTTTTATTGAATAAATATTTTTGGCAAAATATTATTTTTGCTCCCTTAACTATACATTTGGATTCAGATAGATTCCTTAATTTTTTTCGTGTCAGATTGATCCCTTAACTCTTTAAAATGTGTCATTTTTGTCTAATTAGCGACGGAAAAATTCTAAAATTTGTCGTTAAACTCGTCGTTATTTAGACAAAAAGAACTAACATGACACGTGACACGTTTTAAAGAGTTAAGGACCAATCTAAAAAAAACATTAAGGGACCAATTTGAACCCAAGGGTATAGTTAAGCGACCAATTTGAACCCAAGGGTATAGTTAAGCGACCAAAAATGGTATTTTGCCAATACCTTTTTTTTGTCCCTTATTTTGACCTCGATGTCCATTTTCGCCCCTCAAACTTTAAAAAAGACTGGTTTCATCCCTTATCTCTCCAAGTAGCGACATGTAAGTCCTTTTCGTCAAATTGTCGGAAATGACGTCTATTTGTGTATTTGTGGCAGTTGACTTAGCATTCTTGCTTCATCTTCTTCGTTTTGGTGTTTTTCCCTTCTGAAAATTTTCATTTTTATAAAAGACAAAGAACCCTAAATTGAACTAGGGTAAAACGTTCATTGCTCCTCCATCCCTATTGTTTGAAATTGAAAGTTCTATCAATCATGAGTTATGGTTGTTGTTTGTCCGCTACTAAATAGAAGAGTGTTCGAAGTTGTTACTTTAAGGTATGCACCAATTCAAAATTGAAATGGAAACCTACTTGTCGCTATGGAGACATTACTGTTCTTCACAGGGAAAAATAGTTAGCAATTTTGGAAAATAGTTTTGGGATTGTCCATATTTTAAGGTAAGATTTCATTGTATTTATACCTATATATAAAGGGGATATGAGAAAATGGAGTGACCTACTTTTCTTCCAAAATCACCCTTTAATAACTGATATATTTCTAAGAAACCGCATCAATAATAATTGTCGATATAGGTTACAAATTGTTAAGTATAACAAGTGTGAGTAGTGTGGATAATAGTCTCACATTTGATAAGAATATGGTGACTTGAGAATTTATAAGTGGGAGAACCCAAACGCCTATTACCTTAAGGTTCTGGGTGAGTATGTGGTGTGTCTCTCACAAAGGTGTTGCTCTAAAAAGAAAAGTTCCACAATGTTCAATGCTCCCAAGTGAAAATCTTCCCCAATAGTGGTATCAGAGCCTTTGGTTCGAGTAAAGGGACCAGCTTACTTGTATCAAAAGTATCCCCACAGGTCGTGGATTGAGTGTCTCATTGAAGAGTGTTAACGGCGGTACAAGGGTGCAGTTTCACAGTTGAAGCTTCCGCTTAAAAGGGACCATTGTATAAGCATTGTGGATAGACTCACACTTGAGGGGGAGTGTTAAGTATAACAAGTGTGAGTAGTGTGTATAATAGTCCCACATTGGATATAAATGTGGTGACTTGAGTATTTATAAGTGGGAGAACCCACACACCTATCACCTTAAAATTTTGAGTAAGTATGTGGTGTGTCTCTCACAAAGGTGTTGCTCTAAAAAGAAAAGTCCCACAATGTTCAATGCTCCCTAATGAAAATCTCCCCCAACAGTGGTATCATGAGCCTTTGGTTCGAGTGAGGGACCGACTTACTTGTATCGAAAGTATCCCTACAAGTCGTGGGTTGAGTGTCTTGTTGAATAGTGTCAACGGCGGTACAAGAGTGCAGTTGCATAGTTGAAGCTTCCGCTTAAGGGGGGCATTATAGAAGCAACGACGGTACAAGGGTGCAGTTGCATAGTTGAAGCTTCCGCTTAAGGGGGCATTATAGAAGCATTGTGGATAGACTCACACTTGAGGGTTCAATGCTCCCTAATGAAAATCTCCCCCAACAGTGGTATCATGAGCCTTTGGTTCGAGTGAGGGACCGACTTACTTGTATCGAAAGTATCCCTACAAGTCGTGGGTTGAGTGTCTTGTTGAAGAGTGTCAACGGCGGTACAAGGGTGCAGTTGCATAGTTGAAGCTTCCGCTTAAGGGGGCATTATAGAAGCAACGGCGGTACAAGGGTGCAGTTGCATAGTTGAAACTTCCGCTTAAGGGGGCGAGCCTTTGGTTCGAGTGAGGGACCGACTTACTTGTATCGAAAGTATCCCTACAAGTCGTGGGTTGAGTGTCTTGTTGAAGAGTGTCAACGGCGGTACAAGGGTGCAGTTGCATAGTTGAAGCTTCCTCTTAAGGGGGGCATTATAGAAGCAACGGCGGTACAAGGGTGCAGTTGCATAGTTGAAGCTTCCGCTTAAGGGGGCATTATAGAAGCATTGTGGATAGACTCACACTTGAGGGGGAGTTTTAAGTATTAACAAGTGTGAGTAGTATGGATAATAGTCTCACATTGGATAGGAATGTGGTGACTTATGTATTTATAAGTGAGAGAACCCATACACCTATCACCTTAAGGTTTTGGGTGAGTATGTGGTTTGTCTCTCACAAAGGTGTTGCTTTAGAAAGAAAAAAGTCTCACAATGTTCAATGCTCGCTAGTCAAAATCTTTCCCCCAACAGTGGTATCATGAGTCTTTATTTCGAGTAAAGGGACCAACTTACTTTTATCGAAAGTATCCCCACAGGTCGTGGGTTGAGTGTCTCGTTGAAGAGTGTCAACGGCGGTACAAGGGTGCAGTTACACAGTTGAAGCTTCTGCTTAAGGGGGAGCATTGTAGAAGCATTGTTGATAAACTCACACTTGAAGGGGGTGTTAAGTATAACAAGTGTGAGTAGTGTAGATAATAGTCCCACATTGGATAGGAATGTGGTGACTTGAGCATTTATAAGTGGGAGAACCCATACACCTATTACCTTAAGGTTTTGGGTGAGTATGTGGTGTGTCTCTCACAACGGTGTTGCTCTAAAAAGAAAAGTCCCACAATATTCAATGCTCCCTAGTGAAAATATTCCCCAACATAAATTAGTTATTATTATGTGCAGTTATTAACTCCCATCTGCATACTTTTTCATTCAGATATTAAGCATCATACCCATACAACAATAAAGTCACAGTAAAGAGATAAACTAATTAACTGATTCACAAATACTATTACATGAAATGCACAAACTAAGCACATGCACAAGAATTATCAACAACAAGAGCAACATCTTCTTCACCCTTACTCCTAATAAGAAGTAACCAAACGTTAAACCAACAACAATGGCCACAAAAACCCCTCCATTGAATGACGTTATAGCCAACAACAACAACAAATACCCAATTGCATAATTCACACCAAACAAAACCGATTCTGCAACCTTATTTCTAGAAACCTTATTCAAACACGAAAAAGGGGTCTGAATCTCTGGCACCGGAGATTTCCCCTTCCCACCGGAGTAAAACTTGAGTTGAATCTCAATATTTTCCAAATACTGGTAGAAAGAAGAAATCCAATAACACGCAAACAAGCTCAGTAGATAAATCGTCCATGAATCGGTTTTCCACAAATCGAATAGAAGTTTCACGTTTTACCCTACTACAGAGTCATGTGCATCATCTTTGATAAAATTTCTTCAAAAATTTCTTAATCGGTTCCAGAAAAACAACACAAGGTGTGTTTTGAAAACTTCAAGGGTTTAGGATTTTTTGTAGGGTGTTCAATGAAGTGTCTTTTGTTGTTATGATGTTTACGTGACCCTAGAACCAGTTTAATCGGTCTAGGGGACCAAATACTAGTGATGAAAACCAAAAGAGAAAAATCCATTATTTCCCTTTCATTCCATAACAATCAGTAAGATATATTATAACCTTAATTTAACTTATTTCTTTGACCAAATTATTTTAGTATTATGGAAGTTTTATTTTTCACTTACCATTAGTTTGCCATTAATATAACACATTAAATGTTAATGAAGCAGTTAAGAAAGAAAATGGCCACAATTTCTATTTATTTATTTTACCATTGTTCTGGACTAGGCCAGAGGCTGGCCTAACCCAGCTCCTCGTCGAGGAGGGCCCAATTAAGGCTCAATCCATCAACTAGCACGAGAACGTTCCTCACGCATCTCTCCCACAGTATTCACGTGTTCCCCACGCAGAGACACGTCCTCGTCCAACTTCCCGTGTCCAAGAGAACAAGTCCTCCACCTTCCAAAGTTCACGGGGTAGTTGATTCAGGACGAAGACCACATGCTGGTCTTCCTTACGCCACATAGATCCTAGCAGTTATTCGCATTGGGTCTAACGATCCAACCCAGTTCTGATAACCGTTGGCCCAGCGCTGGGGGCACATTATAAATACCTTCTTTTGCAAGAGGGTCATGTATTCTAACTTCTTTATGTATTTGCTCTCTCTCTTTCTCTCTCTCTCTCTCTCTCTGAAACTTACTTTAACATCGGAGTGCCTTGCAGGTACACCCCCTCCTCTTCTCCACCACTGGCGAACGAGGAGCTTACGACGTGTTGCTGGCTACTGATCTCTTTTCTGATCTGGTAAGATCAACCATATTTATACTTTTACTTTCAATTCCAAATGATTTTTTTGGTCTAACTATTTTTACTTATTATAATTTTTGTTTTAATTCAATTAATATTACTTATTTATTCTTTGGGATTTCGATTATAAGAAAGGTATTCAAGAGAGAATTTTGATTATAAGAAAGGCATATGAGAGAGAGAGAGAGGTATTCATATGCCACAATTGTAATAATTATCCCTTTATAATATTAATACATCATTTATTATTATTTTTCCAATATTATATCCTTGTTTATTAACTTTTACTTTATTTAACTAATATAATAACTACAATTAATAAGGATATTTCAGTAAATAACACTCCTATTAATTTAATCATTAAACTCAACACATCTAATCTTTTTTTTTTAAGAACAATACATTGTTCAAATATGATACTTTTTATGAGATAGAGAGAGTATTGTTAAGATAAAGAAATCGACAAAGAAAATATTTTTGTTACTGTATGTAAAGTGATTTTTAAAATATTATTGTTGATTCTCCCTATAATTAGTCTTCATAGGCCACGGTTGTCTCATATTTTTAAATTTGTTGTGACTTTGTCTTTGATTATTGTAATTATCTCTCATTGATTGATTATGTGTTTTTTCACAAAATTTATTATATAAATAATTTACATTAAGACCAAAATTAAATAAAAAATATGTTAAAGTTTTGATCCGCGTGCACATTAATAAAAAAACGGATAAACGGACATGAGAGTGCCCGTTTGAATGTTAGTTAATTATAAGGATGTTTTAATTTTGTAACATGATGAACTTATGTATCACTAGAAATGGTATCAATTATCAGTAGGAATGGTATCTGTTTTTGTATTAGGAAAATGTACCATTTTTTAAACTTTGTTTATGTATCAATATGAACCTATGTTTATGTACCATATTGTTAAATCTCATAATGTATCATCTTGTTTATATTGATTTGTTATAAATAGAATGAGTCAGTTGGTTAACTCTTATTATGTACTAGTTGGCTATACTAGAGTAACATATTCAACATAAACCTGTTATACGAGTTTGTATCATTTGGTTAAGTATGCATCAGTTTCAACATAACCTATCAACATAATTCAACATAAACTTGTTATACCATTATGCATCAGTTGGTTAACTCTCAACATTATTCAACAAAATCAGACATTATATTTGTCATAAACATAAGATACATGTTCATAATACACAAGCATAAGATACTTGTTCAGAATACATAATCATAAGGTACTTGTTCAAAATACATAAATATCGGCATAAAAAAAGATAACTTCAAAGCTGCAAACATACGTGTTCAAATTATAGAACCATAAGATACTTCTAATAAACTGGAAATGGACTCCTTAAATATGTTAATCAAACATTCAGACAACTCCAAAATATGCTAATTTTTCTTCTTGTTTGGAGTGCTCTTTTTGTTGGAGTAGGCCTTCTGGTAGTTGGGCTAACCACGTTAAAAGCTACAGTTAATCTGGTTATATGTCTTGGGATTACATTTGATATTGATGTCCTTATAAAATTCAGTTTCTTTGCACTTCGTTGATTATCTTGTGATGGTCGAGACACTTGAATTGGGGGATTAGCTTGTGTTTGTTGACATGCTTGAGTTGTTTGGGTTGGTTGAGCTTGTTGAGTAGCCTGACTTGCTTGACTTGGTTGTAGCCATACTTGCTTGACTTGGTTGTAGCCAGACTTGCTTGAGTAGTTGGTGTCGTTTTACAAGTTGTTTTTGTTATGACCATGCTACTTGCACCTACTGTATTTGACAATTAAGTATGTTCTGCTCATTTTCTATCAGAACCATCAATCTCCCCTTGCTCAAGACTCCTCATTTTCTTTGGTCTTCCAGGCATATATGTCATACTACAACATGGTTGATTAAATCAATATACATGAAAATTACCTGACAAGCCATAAATATGTATATGTGATAGTTCTTTTCAGATTCTTTCTAATATTAGGTAACGCATCACCATCTTTCAAGGTTTTAAACCCCATCCTATTACTTTCCCACCTTTCCATGATATAGGTCATGATCTCTTCCAACATAGTTACTAAAAGGCTTACTCCTTGATTCAAGAATAACACTATTAAAAGCTTCACACATGTTGTTCAGAATAGAGTGACACTTGTTATGTGTCCTAAAATATGATTTACTCCAAAACCTATAACACTTCGACTTTATTTAATTTATTTATTTAAATTATTAGATTTAATTGAGTGAATATATATATATATATATATATATATATATATATATATATATATATATATATATATATATATATATATATATATATATATATATATATATATATATATATATATATATATATATATATATATATATATATATAAGTATTGCTTGAATTGTTGTTATTAATTGTTATTTCTTGTGTTTTATGAGATTTAAGGGTATTTTCATAATTTAATAAATAATAGGAATATAGAGTATTGAGTGCGGAGAAATAAAATAGAAATTATTTAATTTAGAAATTATTAGATAATTTAATTATTGGAGGTAATTAGAGAATTTTCAGATTTAATAGAAAATGAGTATTTTATATATTAGATAATTTGGAATTTTATTAAATAATTATTTAAATAGGAGTTTATTTAAATGAAATAAAATAATTATTTTATTTTAATGAAAATCATATATTAGTGTGAGTGTGAACAATTTAGAACTTTGGGGTTACATATAAACTAACTTGAGAGGTTTGAGAGTTGGTATGTGAAAATTTGAAATTTGAAAAAAGAGTGCACTTTAGAGCAATCCTAAGAACATGGGAAGAATTTCACAAACCTTCAAACTTTAAGGTAGGAGATGTCTTCACTCGTAGATGAATTTAAACAATTAGTATGATGAGGGGTCATTACCCTTCTATCTCTGTATTTCATATTGTATGGTGTATGGTCTTGTTAGTGAGCAAATGGGTTTGAACAAAGTCTCGGAGGTTACCGGTTGATTGTTGATATGTGTTTGTGCCCTTTAGAAAAAATTTTGTTTTCTCAAATGTTGTAACACATTAGAAAAGTCAAATATCCTAAAATTGTAATTTTTATAGAAAAATCAAAAAATTTAAAAGTCAAAAAATAGGATCGACAGTGGTTTCGAAAATTTTTGAGTTCGAGGGTTAGTTCGCTGATTTATGAGCAATTTTAGTGTCAGTGATCTTTTTGCTGCCTCTGTGTTATTTTTGAGAAATTTTGACTAAAGCTGACAATTCTTATAATTCAGCAGAGTTATCATTTGTGAAGAGTTGCCAGTAGAGCATGTTTGAACACTTTAGAGTTACTTTTTAGGTTTAGAAGTTGTTGTAGAGTTGTTTAGAGTTCCTTGAGAACTTTGTTGAGTTATATGAATTATTATAACCTTTGATAAGTTATGAGTATAAAATAATATAATAAAATACTTGAGATATTTTGACTATGTTGATGAATTTTCGAGTTGATGAGTCATAACACACCTTTACTCAGTTGTTGATAATTTTTGGAGTTATAATATAATTATTAAATTAATTTTATATTTTAAGTTGATTAATTCAGAGGAATTACAGTGAGGCCTGATGATTGGCAAACTTACGGTTCAAGAGAGAAACCTGTTTAAGTATGAATTTTTGAAAATGATTGTGGTAATTGTTGAGTTCAATTATTGTTTTCTGCTATAATCATGCTATATATATATATATATATATATATATATATATATATATATATATATATATATATATATATATATATATATATATATATATATATATATATATATATATATATATATATAGTCAGGTAGAATTTCGGTTCAGGGAGATCAAGTTCAGAGAGGAACCATGATAGTCTCATGTCAAAATAGGGACACAATTCAAAAAGGAACCACAAACAAGAATAAATCAGTAACACAACTCTGATGTCCAAAAACCCGATACCACATGCATATTGGAGGAGAAGTTAGTGCATTTTGCATTTGCATTCTAAAATATAAAGTAAATTAAAGTTTTGCTCCCCCTATTACAATCAATTCAATAAATTAGTTCTCCTATTTTTATTTTTAAATAGTTTTGATCCTTCTTTATTTTCTGATAAAATATATAATGATGTATATTTTTTTATAAATATGAAGCACATTTTGAGTGACATAGATCATTTCAATTTACACCTGTTATTTTACATATAAATTTTTCTTATATTAATTAGTGAAAACATTTCTTTATAAAAATAAATTAAAAAATGTTATTCTTAAAAATAAAATAAAAACAATCTGACATAAAGAAAAAAACCACAAAACCATGAAAATTCATTAAAAAAAATTAAAAAAAAAACGAAACATAATCTAAGCAGAATCTCTCTAAATATCTAGTTTTAGTTCTGAATCGCAATTCTCACTCCATAAAAAATAATTTATTTATACATTAGTTAACATAGTTTTTTCTTATTCCTTCACCACGACCACCACCAACAACAACATAGTCCTATGAACTCTACACAGAAATAACATCTCTTGTTTTATTAGAAATGCTTCAAGATCTGGAAAATCCATATCTGGAAAACAACGAAATGAAGGGAGCCATATCTCAATCACCACCATCTACCTTTGGATTGCGAATATTTTGCAGTGACAATGGCGACGAGTTTTCAATGACTGAATGTGGTTTATCCTTATCTGATATCTTACTAAGATTGATTCTTCCGAAGAAGATTATATTTGTCGCTCATCATTCATGGACACTTCTCTGTTGCGCTGTTAAAAGTGAACAGAATGGAAGAGAGAAGAGGAATGACAATTTTGTTGATTTTAGATTTTTGTATTACTTATTGATGTTGATTATAGATCCGAATCATTGTGTCTGAGTTATTTTTCTCTTTATTTCGAGAAGGAACAAGGATGTTTAGAAAAGAATCTTCGATTTCAATATTTTATATTTGTTAATTTATTTGTTTTTTTTGTTCAATTTTTCAATTTTAATTTAACTATTAAAATTAAATATTAAATATTGCAGTTATATGATGAAGATATTTTTAGTTTTTTTAACCAATAATTTTTAATAATTCACATGGAATATGCCTTGTCATCAAAAATATATGCCACCTATTTTAAAAAATTACACATCAACATATTTGTTTTTACTAAAATAAGAGAAGAGAGACCAAAATTATTTAAAAATAAAATAGAGAGGCTGATTTTGTAAATATATTATAATAGGGGGACCAAAACTATAATTTAGCCTAAAATGTATTGTTGTTGTTGTTGTTGTGAGAATGGTCTATTTATTTTTATGATCCTCTTATTGTTTACTTTCGTCGCTAACATTTGTAAGGATTATTCCCACCCTCTTTCTTTTGTTTGTGCATGGTTTTTACGTCCGTGTCGCAAATATATGTGACATATAATGTTGTTGTGTGGAAGAATGGCAGTCATTGCCTTCTTCTTTGTTTTTCTGTTTTGCTTTAGTACCGTTTGTGTTGCTCTGGTATTGTAACACAAGGGATGTGACATTAATTGTTTTATTTTGAGAATTATTGTGTTCATTTTAAAATTGATGTTATTTGAGTAATTTCGTTTGATGAGACTATGTTGAAGGATGTCGAGTGTTTCATTTTTCGGCTGCAAGTTGGTTAATTTAATAATAAGTGTTTTATTTGAGAATGTGTGACACCCTTGGGTGAAAATATACTTGAATTATTGTATTAATTTCTGTGTCGAGGAAAAGGGTGTTACAAAACTTGGGTGGAGTCTTCAACATGTGCTTAAAGACTTCTTCATTGAACACTTTCATTCCCATTATTTCTCTTCCACATGCATGTGAATATGTTGATTTTACAGCCTTTCAAATGATTTATTTCAGCAACTTGCCAGGATACTTCTTCCTAAAGTTATTGCATAAGTGTATAATGGATGAGCTCTTTGTTTAACATTAGGTAAGAGCTCATCCATTGCAGGTAATAAACCCTGCATTACAATATAATATACAAGTCATTATCACAAGTATGAACATCAATCGATCAACATAACCAAATTTATAACATAATCAATCAATTGAACATACCTTGTGTTGATCTGAAATGAATGTGTAGGAAAGACACTCTCTCCTTCCTCCAAGATCATCAGTCAAAAGCTCTAAGAACAATGTCCAACTGTCTCTTGTTTCACCTTCGACCACTGCAAAAGTTATCGGTAGCATCTGATCATTAGTGTCTCTTCCAATTGCTTCAAGAATTTCCCTCCACAAAGGCCCTTTAATCAACAACCATCAAGACCTATAACATGTCTACATAACTTGAAGCTCTCCTTGCATGTTGCATAACATATGTAAAGTCTTATGGAATGGGGTCTTCTATCTTCAATTCCTTCTTGAGCAGGTTGGACATTTAGCTTGACTGTTAACCCATGATTTGTTTTCAAAATTTCATGAAAATAGTCATAAATCCTAGTGTAATCACCTAATATGAAAGAACCATAAATAATGTATCTAACTACTAATTTAACCCTTATTGCCTTAGTCTTGGTGACACCTACATTCCACTTCTTTTTTGTCTTCTTCTTTATATCCTTGATCTTCATCCCAGGGTTGTTTTTTAATGAATTTTTAATCCTTTTACTCAACCACTTTTTTGTCATCATCTTGAAATTATACTCTCTGTTGCAACTATATTTGTCAAACACTTTTCTTAGTTGCCAAGGTTCCTCGTTTGACAACTTGCCATAGTATGTTTTTCACTCACATCCTTCCTTACATCTAACCCTAACCTTTTGTTGTAATTTTTTATAGTAAACTTAAGGTTCCTACCAAATTGAACAACATATGTTGTTATTGCTTCCTTAAAATCACATTTGGTGCTAAAAAAAGTTCCTATCTCCCATTTGAAATTTGCCATATCTTTTTGCAACGTGAACATTGAGTACTTCTTCTTGGTTACTCCACAGCTGACTTCACTCTCACATCCACTATCCAACTCTTCACTCTCATTTACACTCTCTTTAGATGCTCCTTTGTATTCATCCCACTTTTGTTTATGCTTCTTGCTTATTCCATCAGCATCATGGTCATAGTCGATGAGATTTCCAACTTCCTCTTCTGCAAAATCATCATTATCGTCAGAGTCATCATTAGATGCTACTTATAATGTACTATCATAATTGAAGATTTCATCCTCGTTGTCATCATTGAACTTATATCATCATTATGCACCTCACCAACATTAACATTCACATTTTGACCCTCACCTGCATTGACATCACCTTTATTAACATCGCCTACATTAACATTCACATGTTAGCCCTCACCAACATGAACATTCACTTCACCATCCTTGTACTCATAATCCTCCCTAATGTTATCTTCATATAATTTAACAATCAATTCTTCTTCCTCAAGATTAACATCCTCTTCATCATTAACATCTACTTCATCATCAATGAGACCATCATAATATTCAGGCTGGGGCAAGGGGTGTTGTATATAAATATCAACACTTAGGTGCACCCTACAAAGATCAGCAATATCTAATGCACCTTTGTCATCAACCAAAACATTCATCCCACTTGCAGGGTCCTTGTAATATATCGTATCTATTTCAGTATAACCTAATTCCTTGAGTACACCTACTAACTAAAAAAACTCCATTTGTCAACATCAATTATTAAATCCTCAAACTTTTCTCCTTCGTACTCGGTTAAATATTTATGAATGAATTGACCAACATGATGAATTACCAAATGCAAATATCCATCCATTTTTACCTATTTTTCAGCAAATACGAAAACATCAAACAATAAACCTAAAAACACAGTTAAACACTAACATTTAAATACCTAAACATTTAACAACTACATGCATAGAAATCTAACATCCAATACAGATAATAATACAAACCCTAAAAACTCATCTGACATTAAACATACATAATACTGAAGCTAATCACTAATTGTTATCAACAATAGCGTGTAAACTTCTATCATTTGATTTCTCCCAAGATTTCACCTTCGACTTCACTTCTCTGCTTTGAAAATCCGCTTCGTCTTCAATCGCCTTCGAGTTCGCCTTTCTACTAGGGTTCAACTCTTACAACTGAAATGAGACAAAACACTTGCATTTCACTATTATGCTGCAATGTTTAATCCACATCAGTGCCATGTGTGTGTCATGTGTCCCATTTTTTTTACTCTGACTAACGTACCTAACAGAAGGGACTAACGTGATGCGGTTTGGAAAGATAAGAGATGAAACCAATTTTTTTTTTTAAGTTGAGAGACGAAAATGGACACTGAGATTAAGATAAGGGATTAAATAATTTGAACTTATTCATTTACGGGTATATTTAATCATTTCACAATAATTTGTATAGTTTTGTTTAGGATATCGGATTTGAGTTTCTCAATAATTAAATCATTATAAAATATAATTTTGTTAATTCTTTTATTTATCTAAACTGTTATCATTAGACTAATAAGTTTATGTTATTTTAAAATTAAGTATTGTTTTTAATTTTATTTTCTATGATTTCACCTTACATGTTTTGTAAATTTGCGCGCATATATATATTTTATTAAATTTAAGTGTTAAAAATATTTATGATGTAATTGTGTTATAATTTTTTTAAGGGTAATGTTAACTTGTGCCCTTGGGGCACATGTTAAGAATTAAATTAGGAAACATTGTTTTGGAAATTGTGTATAAACTTTAATTAAAGTATAAAATTAATTTTTAAATCGTTTTTTCCAATGCAAATTTACTATAAGTGATTTTCTTAACATGTGCCCCAAAGGCACAAATTAACATTACCCTTTTTTTTAATAATTAAAAAATAAGAAGAAGAAAAAATAATTTTTTTTATTTAAGACGTATAATTCAACTCACTCTAAAATAAACATGTCGGTTTAGTTCGATTTTTATATTGAATGATAAACCTAATTCATTGTAACTTGAAGAGGTGAAATATTATTCAGTGTAGACAGAGACGGCTTTTCCTACTATAAAATGTAGCAGCAGACCCTCCATTCTTAAATTTGTTTTAATCATTAATAAAAAATATTTTAATATTTGACCAAATTAAAAATATAGTAACGCCCCAATATTATTTGGTGACATCGAAGAGACATACAAATCTTTACGTATTATATTTTAGTTTTGCTCATAGTAAAAATTAATAAATTATAGTTTTATTTTTTCGAACAACTAATATATAGATTTGCTCATTTGTAAATTGAGGTATTTTAAGAAATTAAATTCTTAGTCGAGACATGACTTTTTTTCTTTTAAAAATATAATGATTTGGTTATTTGTTTGGTAAATTTGGTAAACTTAAGTCTAAAAGATTTATTTTATTTTCATTAAGTGCTAATTAAGTTTAGTGTTTATGTATAAATTTATATAAAAAATTAAAAGAGAAAATAAATTTAAGTTTTTTTTCTAAATATTTGTAATAATTAATCCTAATCCCCCGATTGTAGAGCCCCGTAGTGCCCTGTAGTCTACCATTTCCTCTCACTATCACTTGTCTATTCTTTGCCACTTGCATATTTAAAAAGGACTTATTATGCGGCATCAACTATACACGTCGAATCATTCATTTTTGACCAATCTAATAATTAGTCAAATCAAAATATCAGATAGGTTAATTAATCTATGGTTATGATTCTTAAATAATGGTTAATCACTTGACAAATAGTTTGTGATATAAGCGACCCTACAAAAGATTCCCACCCATTTCGGGCAAAGACATAATAAAATACAATGATATTCATAATACAATTACAACCTTATATTTTTGTCTTACTACTGTGCAAGCTACTCTATTTATTGAGGCTGCCAAACACCACAGAGTCGTTTTCACGCTCAACTATTTTTTCTAAAAAATAGCTTAACGAAAAAAAAGCTTATGTTTAAGATCCACCATATGTGGATTTTGGGAAATTTTAATCTAAATAACTCATTTTTTTAAAAGAATTTTAAAATACCTCACTTTTTAATTTATTTTTTAAAATACCCCACTTTGAAGTACTGTTTGAATGCAAGTGTCAAATGAAATAGCGACCATTCACAAATGTTATGTCCTGTCGCCAATTGGATTGGAGACAATACATGGTGTTGCCAATCTAATTGGCGACACAGTGTCTACAAGGGTGTTGCCAATTCAATTGGAGACAATCTTGAAAGTGAAATTTTTTTTCTATAAATAGAAATGTTCTGATAATTTATTCCCACAATTCATCTCATATCTTTGTATTAGTGATAACATGTATGGTCGCCGCTACAGAAAAGTCATATATTCGAGAGAGAAGCCTCCGATGAACATGTTGTTTTGGAACATTCAAAGTTTCAACCAACTTAAGAGGGAGTTGATTTAGTGGTTAGAAGGAGACATTCGTGAAGGGGAAAAATTCGAAGTATCGAGAGACTTAATCGCCTGCGTGGGTGGGTTCGCATTAAGAATGACAAGGATGCGAGGAAAGTGATGTTTGGACCGAATGACATCAGTTTGATTGTTGTAATCAGTTAGAAATGTTTTATGTTTCTGTTCCGTTATCTGCTGTGTGTTGTATGTGTTGTTTGTTGTTAACATTATTGTAACAAAGACTCATTAATATATGAAAATATAAGGTTACAACTGTAACACCCCCTTCTATACCCCAAATAAGCATATGAAACATTTAGGCACATATCAAAATTTTCATCAGAGTAATATTAAATCATAGTATAAAAAGAGCATGTCACACGAATTCACCATTAAAACATACAACACCTACTCAAATAGAGATATGCAACGGTGGGTAGTTTTAAAATAAAGGAACTCCGTCCTTACACCCACATCTCAATATTTAAATTAAAGCGGAAGAGTAAAACATTGAATCACTTAAAAACATGTCATCATATAAATACATGTCATCGAGTTTGGTTCACAATATCATTCATATTATACAAAACATCATCAGTTGATACATTCACAAATGTATCACAAAAGAATGATATACAGCCTAACTACCCGGTGCTACATATCAGAGCGACCATACCAAAAGAATGAAGCTATACTTCACAAAAAGAACCTCTGGCAACCTAATCTGCAATGCCTCATAGAGTATTATAAAATAGCAGAAGGGTGAGAAATATTACCATAATAATCAATACATATAATTATATATATATATATATATATATATATATATATATATATATATATATATATATATATATATATATATATATATATATATATATATATATATATATATATACACACACACATATATACACACATGAATATAGAATACAATATTCCACGTTTTCTCACCACATTTCATTATAATCCTCAAATACATCACAACATGTATAAACAAATATGGATAATTAATCAAGCACATTTCATCATGCACACATCCATTATTCACAATTCAACAAACCATACACTTGCATAATTCATATAACCATGATATCTATGCCATGTGACTCAACACAACCCAATGCAATACAATGCCATGTGGTACCAACACTTGTTATCATTTTTCGGTTTTTACATTTAAACCGGGTCCGTCCTCTAGACCGATAACAACAAAAGCCCGTCCTCTAAGCTTTCAAACCCACTCTTCTAGGTTTGGGACAAGTCACTAGTCTCCACGAAACTAGTAAGCATTGCGCCTTGACTAAATGATGCATATGCAATCAACCACCAAATGCACTTAAGACCATTCTTGCATCTTAATCTCATGCATTCAAATAATTCATCACTCAAGAATTATAACATGATTGCACACACAACATATTCATATAATCAAAGTATTCATACTCTATATCATCACATTTATTAAGTAATGCACACATATTCATCAATATGTTCTCATGCATAATTCACATAAAGTCGCATACAACACATATGCATTCCAAAAATCACGCCCAACGACCACAAACCTCATCACAATTCATCATGCATTCTTATTCAATTTAAACAATGCATTATATATATATATATATATATATATATATATATATATATATATATATATATATATATATATATATATATATATATATATATATATATATATATATATATATATATATATATATATATATATATATATATATATATATATATATATAAAGGCTACATTCACGAATGATTTCACAATCTAGGATTCACGCCATAAGGCTATCCACAGTATGTCTCATCTCAATAGTACACAAATTATTCATATCATATAAGGGTTCACATAATTGAATCAAATAAATAACCATTGGATGGAAAACACAGGAAATGGAATTTGCTGTCACATTCGCTGCCCTTCGCCTGGCGAGGCATCTGGCGAATGCTCGCTACCTTATTCGCCTGGAAAACTTGTTGGCGAAGACAGTCAGTAGCTACTGGAATGTGTTCGCTAACACTCGCTGGTTCACTCGCCTGGCGAACCTTCGCCACACTCCTTCGCCTGGCGAACACGCCAGCGAAGACTAACTTTGGCTACTGATTTGGTTCGCTACCCACTCGTTAGGTTTTGCCTAGCGAACCTGCGAACTCAGAAATCCCTAACTGTCCAAAATCATCCAAAACTCCCAAAATTACCCGATTCAATTCCAATCAACTCCAGTAATCTTAACCCAACATTACCCGACTAAACTACACCATTCATTCCTGATTCTAACCGTTAAAACTTCGATTCTACCGATTAAACTCATTATGCCCTAGAATGGAGAATGTAGAAGAACATCCAACAATCCAAACCGATCATACATAATCACATACATTGAATAGATGATGATATTTCACACCCTTACCTTGATTAAATCGATGCTTGAGAGTTGTTCTTGAGCTTTTCCAACTTTTCCTTCTTCTCCTTCTCTTTTCTCCTCTTTCTCCTTCTTTCTCTTCTTTTCTCTTATGTTTCTATCTTTCTCTTTTCTTTCCACTTTTCCTTTATAAGTCTTTCTCTCCTATTCTTTCAATCATATTTATCTTCTCAAACATCTACCAATTTCATTTAATTAATCACCCATCAATTAAACAATCCCCACAAATCATTTAATTAATATAAATAATTAATTAATAAAAATCGGGTTGTTACAACAACAATTGAAAGGATAAACAAAGTTATGATGAAGATGTTGCTCCGACATTGAGACGATATTTTTGACTGTGTCCAGGATGACGACATATACTTCATAATCTTATCATTTTATCAGTCGTGTCCATTTCTGTTCTTATACGTGTGTTGTTTGGGCATCTTTTTTCTTTCTTCGCATATCATCATTATGCCATACTATGTTCCCTTGGTATGGAGGTCAATATTCCTCCATTTGTCGCTCTGTGAAACCTTCGTTGTAGACATTCATAACATTAATGACCTTGTAAACATCAGATATATGGCTATAAGCATCTTGTCGAGCATGTGTGCATGCCACAATGACATGTGAACAAGGTACACAGAAGGCTTGGTACTTGCCACAGTCACACCAACATCTGTTTAGTCTGACAACATAGGATAAATTTGGCTTCCCCTCATTATGGTCCATTATTTTGTGTACACTGAAAGTTTGCATATGACGGTCAAGACTGTAACTATATGTGTGTTAGCTTTGATAGTATCCTCTTTTATCACTTTCATTATGCTTTCACTGAATAATTGACCTGACATTAACACTGCACTCCATCTTTCGCCTCTTGTTGCGAAAAGTGATGCCAACCTATAATAGGTTGATCTCACCAAATCAGTGATTGGAAGGTTTCTAATTCCTTTGAAGACGTTGTTCATGAATTCCACAAGGTTTGTTGTCATGTGGCCCCAACGACATCCACCATCAAAATCCCTTGTCCACTTATTCAATGAAATATTATCCAACCACCTTCCTGCATCTACATTTGACATCCTAATTTCATTAAGGTAGTATTGAGATGATGGTTGAGTTAGAGCATACCCGACATTCACAACTTTTTTGCGAAGGTTCTTGTCTTTGATTGTACGCATGAAGTTTTGTGTGATATGTCTAATGCAATATACATGGGTAGAAGGATGATTATGCCACTCGTTATCATGGTTATTGTAAGCATTCTCAATAGTAGCATGTCTTTCTAAAATCAAACAGAGATTGGCTTGTGGAGCAACATGTGTTATGAGATTCTTAAGGAAGAAACTCCAAGCAGAAGCGGTCTCACCCTCAACCAGAGCAAAGGCTATGGGAAATACATTATTGTTGTCGTCTTGTGCTACAACCATAAGCAAGTTGCCCTTGTATTTTCTGTAGAGTCGTGTTCCATCAATTTGAATAATAAGTTTGCAGAATGCAAAACCTTTTATGTATGGTTGAAACGACCAAAAGAGTCGGTGAAATATGACATTTCCATCAACAATAGTTCCATCTGGCCTACATGTCGGCACTGTCTGCATGATTGCAACAATTTCCGGTGTATGTCTTAAGTGCTACCAAAAATTGTGGTAATTCTTTGTAAGAATCCTACAAGTTACCAAATATTTGTTCAACAACTTTTGTCCTTGCGATCCATGCCTTCTAAGGAGTATAATTATATCGTGTAACGATATGAGAGATTATTGTACTCACCTTCACTGATGGATCCTTGTTAACAAGCAGCGAAATATCTTGACATATCAATTATGCGTTTAGCTTTCGGTGATCCTGAATAATATTTATGGCAGTGCAACTGTGAGATGGCTCTATGGAAGTTATCTTCTAAGAATCACTTATCTTCTTGTAAGACGCAGCAAGCCGAAACTTGCAAAGCGGATTATGAAAAATAATGACATACCTTCTCGAATCAGACCGATGTACATTGAAATCAATAGAGTTATCCATGTGATATCGAGAATAGAGGCACTGTCACTAATATCCATAGTTATGTAAGTGTTATTTTCTTTATTGACAATGTGTATATGTGTATTGTTAATTTTTTTCTTTCTAAATTGACAATGTGTTATTGTACTTGTTTATTTTTATGTAGGATGTCTCTAAGTTTCTTTCTCGTGCCAATGAATATGTTGTCTCCGATGACTCCCAGAGACACACACCTTCTTTTTTTTTTCAACTGGTGAATGTATCGTGACATTAGAGGATGCGTACATGTTACTCGGTTTGCGCATTAATGGTAAAGCGGTCAATGGACCAACAAACCTTGATGGTTCAATTTGTGAGGAACTTTTGGGTGCCGACTTGCTGGATGATAGCTCAAGAGGCCAATGTATCTTACTTTCGCGTCTCAAATCATGGTACAACAGTTTAATATTAGATGAAGATTCTATCGAAGAAATGAAAATAATAAAAACTAGGTGTTATCTTATGCTTTTACTTAGTTTATTTTTAATTCCCGAATGTACTAGTTCTTCTATACATATTATGTATTTCCCCTTATTGAGAAACCTAGATAAAACAATAGAATATAGTTAGGGTTCTGCTTGTTTGTCTTATTTGTGTAGCTCTTTGTGTAAGTGCGCAAAAAAAAACACATCTACTTTTTCTAGATGCATCCCTAGCGCCCGTCAACCACAACAATTTTTCATTCCCATATGCATAAAATTAAGTTAATAACTTAATATTAGTTAATTCACCTTACTAATTATTGTGTCTAACTAATTCAATTTGAACTTTTTATTGGTTAGATGGTCGGCTCGGGGTATGAGTTACAATAGATGTTCTAGACATTGTATCATTCAATACCGCAATCTCTTGGATCACATAATACTTGGAGATGCAAGGCCTCTAAATAGATCAATTTATTTTTTATATCAATAATTTTATGATCTAATATTTTTCTCTTCCTCAGTTCATTTGACTTCCATATCTAAACATGGAACACCTACATAAAGTCAGTGAGGAAGATGCAGCCGTTTGAACTGCATGCATGCTGATCATCAAATTCACCACTGTGGAGATGCAAAATAGTGATCGTGTCAAACTACAATTTGGAATGCATCAAAACATACCATATCCCCCAATTGACCTCGGTAAATGGCATCTAAAATAGTTAATGATCAATGGGACTATCCCGGCTGGAATAATTTTGCAAAATCTGAGTGTCGTAAATCGAGGAACCGCAACGCCCATGTCTTATTGACTCGATGACGGAAACCCCGTCTATACCAACTAATAATTATATGGCTTGGTATAGATTAGTTGCAACTGGATTTGTCTTCGAAGATAGTTATCTATACAACCCACGATACACCACCTACACACAAGAAACTTCAACGTCTAATCCACCAAAAAATTATTGGCCATGTTACTCACAACCATCTACCCAACATGATTACCAACCCACTAATACACAAACCTACCATCCAAACATGCCAAACACCCAACCACAATACCAAGAGCGTCCACCATACCATCTCCAACAAAATGACTGTTGTGAATCGGATACCTTGAAATAAAGTATAAACGGTTTCTTCTTGATCAAGAAACACACAAGGGTTAGGGTTAAAAAAGATAATAAGGTAAAACAACAAGGAAAAACAAGGATTGGTTATAAACAATTATTCTTTCCTTTCTCTTAGAACAAGATTACAAGTATACAAGAATAACAAAATAACCCCTCTCTCTTGAAATTAGGATTTTATCTTTCTATTTTTCCTTATGCCAAGATTAAGAAACTAGCATCCTATTTATAAGAAAAATAACACACTAACCTAATGGGATTTTTAACAATTACCCATTACAAGCTAACTTATGGTACAAGCTAACTTAAACAATTGAGCTTACAAGCAAGGCCCAATTCAATATGCTAACAACCTAGCAATATTGACTAATGAATGTTAGAACAAACTTCGACTACAACATGCATTACTCCGATAGCAGCATGCGAACATACTTTAACCTCATGCTTAATTCCTGTCGAACCAGAAGCTACCCTTCAACCATACTAGAATTTGATCCAACATCTCACAAATCTCCATCTTGGATCTAACTCTATAACATCAAAAAACTAGCTTTCTTCATGCAGCTTTATCAAATGCATACAATGGAAACACTTGCAACTTGGCAATGTCTTAGTGATTATATTAGTAACATTATGATCTGTCAAAACCTTCAGCACTTGGACTTCTCCATGCTCGATTACCCCTCTGACGAAATGTAGCCTCACATCAATGTGTTTGGTTCACTCATGATAGGCTGAATTCTTTAACAGGTGTATTGCACTTTGATTATCACATTTAACAGTGATAACTCGAACTTGAAATTTCAGCTCCTTTGCAAAACCTTCAAGCCACAATGCTTCCTTCACAGCTTCAGTTAGAGAAATATATTCCACTTCAGTGGTTGATAAGGCAACGAACTTCTGAAGTGTTGCTTTCCAACTGATTTTTGTCCCAAACATAATGAACACATATCAAAAAATAGATTTTCTAGAATCCATACAACCTGCATAATCAAAGTTGACATATCCTTCGATTGTTGCTTTACTATCTTCACCCAAGGCTCCACCATAAATTAGGACTCTATTCAGAGACCCATTTATATATCTTAGAATCCACTTCAATGCTTGCTAGTGAGCCTTTCCAAGATTCGCCATGTACCTGCTTACAAGACTTACTACATATGCTATGTCGGGTCTAGTACAGACCATAGCATAAATCAAAGAACCTACTATGTTAGCATATGGAATGCTATTCATATAAGTTCTTTCAACATCAATGCTGGGACACTATCTATACTCAGCTTGAATTGAGGGTTTGTTGGAGTCACAATAGGCTTTGAATTCAACATACCAAACTTTTCGAGAACCTTCCGTAGGTATGCATCTTGAGGTAAGCATAATTTTGACTTCTTTCTATCTCTTCGGATGTCAATCCCAAGATTCCTGGATGCAACCCCCAGATCCTTCATGTCGAACTCTGTCATACCCCAAATTTTACCATTAGATTATTAGGTTCTTTTTACATCTCATCTCATTCTGCATCGCATTTTAACTGACGGCTAACCAGTTTGTCCAGTCTGTTGGTTTTATTTGCAGGAAAATCATGTTGTGTACGATTTAATCTATGAAGGGCAAAAGGGTTTTATTTGAACTCAGCAGTTACGTTAGATTTAAATCGTGCAAGATGATTAATTATCGAACTCACGGTTTGGAACGTCAAAGCTTAATCAGATAGTTTTAATTGGATGAAGTTAATCATACGAATTTATTTAGATGAGTTTCATTAGAGGAATTTAGTCGTTTGAATTTAATCGGATGATTTTGATCGGTGGAACGTAATCGAGCGAATTTAGTTGCTTGAGTGTAAGCGGGTGAATTTACGCGGAGAAATTTGATCAGGAATTAAATTCAGTTTAGTAAGAAAAATGGAATTTATTTATTTAAATTCTATGTTTTTCAATTACAATGTGAAAAGACAGTTAGAATTCCAAATTAATTTCTAATTATTTTTCTAAAAAGCCTAATTGTCTCTGTGTCCAATTCTTCAACTTTCGACTTTTCGGACCCGACAATAATCTGTCCAGTTTGTTTCCAAGAGAGAGAAAAGTGATTTTTTTTAAAAGTGCTTTTTGAAAAAGTGTTTATGTGGGAAAAGTGATTTTTCTTGGTTTTAGCCAAACAAGACTTAAGACATCCAAAATCCATAGAACCAAAGTGGATATCCAGATCCATCAAGGAAAAATGGATATCCAAGTTCAGAAACAACTTTCCCAAAATCCTTGCAACCAAACGGGGTCAAAGCCAACAGAAACAACTTTCCCAAAATTTTAGCAAAACAAGGTCAAAGAAATCAACAAACCAGACATGAAAATTGCAACAACCAGCATGCTCAGGCCCAAACAAACAAGTATTATATAAACAGCAGCCTCACCATCAGTTCAGGATAAAAAAGGAAATTCATAAGGGGGAAGAAAAAGGGAAGTTCAATCAGCAGAAAAATAAGGAAAAAGAGGCGAAAAAGAATCAACTCAAATCGCTTCAAACCTTGCGAAAAAGGTGAACAATTTTGATACTAACAGATTTTTTTCGTTTACTTTGTGTTTTCAGAACCCTACCGGGAAGAGGAAGAATGGTGGGAGGAATGAACGAAAAGTTTCAAAAGAACACCAATGGAGAAGCTACGCCGCCCCCTCCCCCATTTTTATTTCAATTGCTTTATATTCTTTTTTCTTTTTCTTTATTTCATTGTTTTATTATTATTATTAGTATTATTTTATATTTTTATAGTTTAAGAAAATTAGATTCATTAAAACCATTCATTCATTTTTATTTTAACTTTATATTTTGCTTTAATTAGGTTGATAAAACTTTTCATAAAGTTAAAACCTTTTTTATTATTTTTATTTTACAATTTAGTTTAATTAGGTTAAATTAAAACCTTTCTTAAGTTAAAATCCTTTTTTTTTAAATTAAAACCTTTCTTAAACTAAAACTCATTACATAGATCTCTCCCTGCATTGTTTACATTTCCTAGGCTTAACCAACCCCTTACATAGATCTCTCCCTGCATTGTTTACAATGCAAAAAGTAGGTTTTTTCTTTCTTTGACCTTTCCTTCGGATAAATCAAAGGCCGGTTGTGAATTAAAGATTTGCGACTCAAATTAATTAATAATTTGATATCTTATTCTCACTGCAACAGAAAATGACGACTTCACTGGGGACAATCATAAATTTTAAGGGTTACCCCTACTTTGTTTATTTTACTATTTACTTTATTTGCCTGCTTGTATATATATATCTTGTACCTTGCTTGGGGTATCCTTGTTGTGAGATAAGTCTTACACCCGGACTTGAGTGACATTATTATAGGAAGGTGATATATTCGACGAGGCTTATAGGGAGTGAGTCCCGATCAAGCTGACTTGAGAATCACCGCTTAGTTGAAACCCTTCTGAAATTTAGTTCGGTTGAACGAGTATAGTCATGAAAACCCTTACTATTTTAGGCTAGGAGTCAGTGATATTGGGGACCATAGTACCTTAACACCACTTTGGCCTTATATAGGACGTAGTGCAAGGACTATAAGGGAGTAGTCCCAAAATAGTTGCTACACGATACTACACTCAAAAGAGGTTTTCTTGAGAATATTATTAACCACCGAGTCAGTTGAGAAATTGACAATATCTTAAAGATGGACTGATGACTTTGGGCACTTCTTTAGAACCTTTGTTCTGCAGGTACAACTAACCTATAATATATACCTTTTGGGGAAGGGTAGACCTTGACTCCACTCATTGTTCCTCTAACCTAGGACTTTTGTGTGTATGTATGCATTGCACCCATAAAGCATCACATTGCATTAGATTTCATGGAATTCAAACTTTATTTATGAACATTGAATGATACCATGGATTACAGTAGAAAAATACTTTGAAATATTCTTTTAAGGGTCTTAAATTGGATGACCTAAGGAAGTTAAGAGCTTTGGTTCAAGATCAAGAGGGATTCAGAAACAAGTATGGAAGGTTGTTATCCTTGTTGAAATATCAAGTGGGCCAAGGACCCTAAAAGAGCAAGACATTGTTAGACCCTTATGTTTGAGGTTATCCGGCATCAAGGGCATTATGATCATCAAAGGTAGAACTTTTGGGTTACCGTGCGCATGACGGGACATTAATCACCAACACTTGTGGAGACTTTTCCAGCGTACCCTTGCTTGGTTTTAATGGAGGATTTATTTTCCTCCGACCCTCAATCTATCTTTTGAAGACAGGTTCATCCTCGAAAAGGCCCAGCTAGAAGAGCAGAGCAAGGAGCAGAACATGAAGCTTCCTTAGGGTCTTATTAGCTTTTATTTAGCTATTATGTCAAGATTCTCTTTTAAGAATATTCACCTGCAATCCATTTTCAAAAATAATAAATAAAGTTTTCATTGGTATTCTGCGATGTTCGTAACTATTTGAATTCCATGAAATCTTTCATCCGCATTCTGCATTGTAGCATCATGTTTTGCATATCATATGTCTGTCTGGTAACTCATGTCCAGTTGTCTTTATCTTCCAGTGTCTCTTTGAGTCGTCAAGATGATTCCTCGATACAGATATCGGACTAGAGCTAACTATAGACTCCAGATGTTCGAACAAGAGATATATAATGCGGAAATCCAAACGGAGATCGATGAGTTGAAATCAGGCATGACCAAGCTCACCGAGATGCTTCAAGTAATGATTGCCAGGGGAGAGCCACCACAGAGGATCGTCATTCAGGAAGTTTCAAGTGTTGATCCACCTCCTGTTCAAATGCCACCATCTACTTGGCCAGAGTTTGGTTTACCTCCTAACTACTCTCCACCTCTTGCATCTGCTGCTATGATTGGTCAGGCTGTCAGACCGGTTTTCAAGCTCCCGTCCTTGCTGAGCCCCGACCTATGGTCCACACTGTTAACCAGACTGTCAAGCTCCCTTTGAGAATCCTCCCTATGAGTACAATGTTGTCAGTGTTTAAGGGGAAGACCATGAAGATTTTGTTGAGCCTGAGATTACCCGTGAACAGTTTCAGATCATAAATAAGAGACTCCAAGTTGTCGAGGGTACTAATTTCTTCAATGTAGATGCAGACAATATGGCCTAGTTTCTAGTCTTGTTTTGCCTGCCAAATTCAAGACTCTTGAGTTTGTGAAGTATCAAGGTCACTCATGTCCAAGAACCCATCTAGTCATGTAATTCCGAAGGATGGCAGCTTACACCTATAATTAGTAGCTGCTCATCCATTGCTTTTAGGATAGTTTGAGTGGTGCTTCTCTCAAATGGTATATGAACTTAGAGCATAACAGTGTCCACTGCTTCTAGGATCTCGCCAACGCTTTTATGAAGCAATACAAATACAATTTGGAAATGGCTCCCGATCGCAGTCAGCTTCAAAGTATGTCTCAGAGTGAAAGAGAGTCATTCAAGGAATACGCTCAGTGTTGGAGGGAGTTAGCTTCCCAAGTTGAACCCCCTATAGCAGAGAAGGAACTAACAAAAATGTTCATAGATACTTTGTCTCCTTTCTATTGGGAAAAGATGATTGGGAGTGTCTCTTCAAGCTTTACAGATCTGGTGACTATTGGCCAAAGGTTAGAAGAAGGTTTGAAAAATGGTAAGGTATCCAAAGCTGCCGAATCTTCTAGTGCGGCAAAGAAATCCTATGGGAATTTCCAAAAGAGGAAAGAGGATCAGACCAATGTTGTCATGACTGAAGCAAGAAGGCCTTGCCATGGACCTCCATCTGTTGATCATCATGTTGTTGCTGTTGTTACTGCTCCACAAACAGCTCTGGTTCCTCAACTTCCAAATGTTAAACAAAACCAGTATCGGAATAGGAATCAATTTGATCCTATTCCCATGACTTACATAGAACTGTATCCTGACTTGGTTCGACAAGGGCTGATCAATGTAAGGGCTTTACCACCTCTTCCTAATCCCCCTCCAGCTGGATTTAGGGCTGATCTCTAGTGCGCTTTTCATGAAGGTGCCTTAGGCCACGACTTGGAGCATTGTTTTGCACTGAAAGCCAGAGTGCGTGAGTTGGTTAGAGCTGGAATACTTGATTTTGAGGATAGTCATCCAAATGTTCATAGCAATCCTTTGCCATTGCATCAAAAGTGAAACTTCGGCCTGACCCCAGCGGATTTATTTTCCTAAACACCAGTGTTTCGGATACGACGGCTCATATTTGTACTGATTTAGTCACTAGGCCTTTTGTTTCTCGCTTTTTGTACTTTCCTTATTTTTATATTAGTTGTTTGCCTTCAAATTATGTTTGTACTTTTATATTAATGAAATGAGTATTACGACTTTTGATTCAATTCATTTTGTCTATTTGGTTTCATCTTTATGATTTATCTTTTAAAATATGCATTTTTGTTCAAATTTTTTATATGCAAAGGTTGGAGGGAGGATGACGAAAATGTTATACCCATAACTGCTGTCAGTATGATTTCAATCAAACTTTGTTGACGATGTAAGTCATTGTTCCAATCCCCAAAAACTGGAGAAATAAGGAAGTTAGTCCCTTGTCAACCCCTTCGAGCCCAGAAGTTGGAGTTTCTTTCTTTACAAAAAAACCCACAATCTTAACCTATGGCATGGGTAGTTCTCAGTTAACTTAGTTGTGTGTTCCTGTACTACAACTTTCATGCGAAGGTTTCATTCACAAGTTTTCCTTCGCACACCACAAGCGAGTGTTGGAGATGTCTTTTAAGTCGATGATGGTTCACCGTAATCATTAGAGCTAGGTTCACTTTCTTCCAAACACAAAAAATCAAAAGAAAAGCCGCTAAGTCAAAAACCTATGAAGGAGACTTAGGCAAAACTAGGGCATCCCGCTGACTGTGCGCTTTACAAGAAACAGTTCAGGAAAAAGTTAGGGATAGTAAAAAGAAGAGATCTTTAAATCCTTACCCTGAAAATCCTCAATGTCAAAACAACCAAATATTATAGGGAAGTAGTTGCTGCCTTTTCATAAGTCCCTTGACCTCTTAACCATCATTGCTACCATCAGTGCAATTCCTAACCTATAGGAACCTGAATGCATAATATGAGTTAACTGAGCATAGGGCTGAAGATTATCACGTAGATTGGGTGGGTACAAATAAATTTTGAGTCTTTATCCTTTGTTTCATAAACCGTGAACCAGGCCACGTTACAACCCTCAAAAGACCTAACTGAAGCAAAGTTATTTTAAAAGCATACTACAACAAGGTTGCGTAAGCTGACTCCAAAAGATCTTTTGCAAATCATTCATTTTGGTAGTACACCTTTGTTTTAAACTTTGAGTGTCTTGAACCACCGTGTTCTGACCAACGACTCATTTATTTTTCATCTTTCAAAAACGATTTTGGTTTCAAAAGTTGCATAAACTTTGCATTACCATGGTCGTATGAATATTTTTGTTTGCAAACTGGTTTTCCTCTAAGGAATTTTCAAACAATGAGAAACTTGGTCGGTGATCCTAGCAGGGGCAGGTCCTTCTCGAATTTAGTTTATCCAGAAGATCCTTCAAGACTCATACTGGGGCAGACCTTCCAGGGGCATAAGAGTGCAATCATCTACAGAATCAGACAAGCTGAAATAATTATCAGGTCATCTATAACAGACGGTTTAATCTGGGGCAGTTTACTTGGAGTACCATCAACTTGATACAATTTAGAAGTGTGGCAGAGATGTGTTTAGCAGTAATATCTTTGGTCCCCAAGCATAATGTTAGTGATCTCCGTGTTGAAAAATCAGTCTTCCAGTCTTGTCATCTCACCAAAGGAGTCGAGCCTTTCCGCCGGCGTCTCCATTTGCATATCATTTGCATAATTCATATCATATGCATATCATGAGTGTTTCATCTTCATTTTTATTTCTCCCGAGATCGTGGTGTTATTCATGTCTCATCTTGTGGTCAAAGTCCAACTCACTTGGCACCTACCAAACAGTTTTGTCTTAACTTATCTGATGGTTTTCCAGATATCCCTTTTGATTATGATGTTTTTTCGGAATCTGTCCGATGTTTTTCCGGATACGATTCTCTCTTTCTCTGATGTTTTTCCAGAGTGAGTCTCTCTTATGATGTTCTTCCAGAACTTATCTGATGGTTTTCCAAATATTCCTTTTGATTCAGATGTTTTTCCAGAATTTATCCGATGTTTTCCCGGATTTGTTTCTCTTTCTGATGTTTTTCTAGAGTGAGTCTCTGTTCTGATGTTCTTCCAGAACTTATCTGATGGTTTTCCAGATATTCCTTTTGATTCTGATGTTTTTCCAGAATTTATCCAATGTTTTTCCGGATTTGTTTCTCTTTCTGATGTTTTTCCAGAGTGAGTCTCTGTTCTGATGTTCTTCCAAAACTTATCTGATGGTTTTCCAGATATTTCCCTTCGATTCTAATAGTTTTCTAGAATCTACCAGATGTTTCTCCGGACTTGTTTCTCTTTCTGATGTTTTTCCAGATTGAGTTTTGATTCTGATGTTTCTTCCAGAACTCCTTTGTTGCTTATCTGATGTTCTTCCAGATATGTCTTCAAACTCTTCCCGTACATTTAATGCTTTCCTGAATGTGTCGGATGTACCTTCAGAGACTTGTCTTCATCGCATGCTCCTATAGATGTTTTCATTTTGTTTCTGGATACAACCCATAGTTCATTCGATGTTTTTCCGAGCGTCTCTGATGGGTTTCAGAGTTCATTCGATATTCTTCCGGATGTTTCTGATGTTTGTTTTTCCCTGTATATTTTCTGACGATTCTTGATGATCCCGCTCAATCTCTTTGTTTAAAGGAATGTCTCGGAAACTCCAACACTTGTCGTTTACCTGATCCTACCGCCGTGTGAGTCCTGTGTTACCTTGTCATCCTAGAGTGCTAGCCGGTCATGCCTGAATCCGTTGCACAATTACTCTTGGATATTCCCTAGTGGAGGCCGTCTCACCGGTACCATCTCCATTGAGGATCCCATTCTTACCGTTCCTTCTAAAATGATAATCGGTCGTGCTCGCACCAATTGGCCGTCACTTTAGAATTCCCTAGTGTCGTGTTGTTTCCCTAGTGTCGTATTCCTCAGTATGGGTTGTTCGTCGTGTCATCTGCATTCTTGCATTTATCATTCCAACATACGTATCATATTAGATTCATAACATTGTTAGCATTAAAGTTCATTTCATTTTGTCCGTAGCATTGCATAGCACTGCGTCTAAGGGCAAAACTTTAGGTTATCTGTATTTAAATTCCTTTCACCATGATTTCTCGAGTCTACGTCGCTCAAATCATCCAGTGAAGCTATTTAAATAGGGGCAACTTTCACACCCCAAAT
Organism: Lathyrus sativus; assembly: GCA_963859935.3. Classification (NCBI taxonomy): domain Eukaryota; kingdom Viridiplantae; phylum Streptophyta; class Magnoliopsida; order Fabales; family Fabaceae; genus Lathyrus; species Lathyrus sativus. The sequence continues at coordinate 540,297,493 of OZ012739.1, read as the reverse complement.
TTTACCCTTAGATTATTAGGTTCTTTTCGCATCTCATCTCATTCTGCATCGCATTTTAACTGACCGCTAACCAGTTTGTCCAGTCTGTTGGTTTTATTTGCTGGAAAATCACGTTGTGTGCGATTTAATCTATGAAGGGCAAAAGGGATTTGTTTGAACTCAACAATTACGTTAGATTTAAATCATGCAAGATGATTAATTGTTGAATTCGGGATTTGGAACGTCAAAGCTTAATCGAATAATTTTAATTGGATGAAGTTAATTAGACGAATTTATTTAGATGAGTTTCATCAAAGGAATTTAGTCGTTTGAATTTAATCAGATGATTTTGAACGGTGGAACGTAATCGAGTGAATTTAGTTGCTTGAGTGTAAACGGGTGAATTTACGCGGAGAAATTTGATCAGGAATTAAATTCAGTTTAGTAAGAAAAATGGAATTTATTTATTTAAATTCTATGTTTTTTTATTATAATGTGCAAAGACAATTCCAAATTAATTTCTAATTATTTTCCTAAAAAGCCTAATTGTCTCCGCGTCTAATTCTTCAACTTTTGACTTTTCGGACCCGGCAATAATCTGTCCAGTTTGTTTCCGAGAGAGAGAAAAGTGATTTTTTTTCGAAAAAGTGCTTTTTGGAAAAGTGTTTATGTGGAAAAAGTGATTTTTCTTGGTTTTAGCCAAACAAGACTTAAGACATCCAAAATCCATAGAACCAAAGTGGATATCCAGATCCATCAAGGAAAAATGGATATCCAAGTTCAGAAACAACTTTCCTAAAATCCTTGCAACCAAACGGGGTCAAAGCCAGCAGAAACAACTTTCCCAAAATTTTAGCAAAACAAGGTCAAAGAAATCAACAAACCAGACATGAAAATTGCAACAACCAGCATGCCCAGGCCCAAACAAACAAGTATTATATAAACAGCAGCCTCACCATCAGTTTAGGATAAAAAAGGAAATTCAGAAGGGGAAAGAAAAAGGGAAGTTTAGTCAGCAGAAAATAAAGGAAAAAGAGGTGAAAAAGAACCAACTCAAATCGCTTCAAACCTCGCGAAAAAGGTGAACAATTTTGATACTAACAGTTTTTTTTCCGTTTACTTTGTGTTTTCAGAACCCTACCGGGAAGAAAAAGAATGGTGGGAGGAATGAACGAAAAGCTTCAAAAGAACAACAATGGAGAGGCTGTGTCGCCCCCTCCACCATTTTTATTTCAATTTTTTTATATTCTTTTTTTCTTTTTCTTTATTTCATTATTTTATTATTATTATTATTATTAGTATTATTTTATAGTTTAAGAAAATTAGATTCATTAAAACCATTCATTCATTTTTATTTTAACTTTATATTTTGCTTTAATTAGGTTGATAAAACCTTTCATAAAGTTAAAACCTTGTTTATTATTTTTATTTTACAATTTAGTTTAATTAGGTTAAATTAAAACCTTTCTTAAGTTAAAACCCTTTTTTTAAAATTAAAATATTTCTTAAACTAAAACTCCTTTTATGAAGATGAAAGCCTTTGTTTTTAAAAAAAAAAATCAAAACCCTTTGTTAAAATTAAAACCCTTTTTTTAAAACCTTTTCTTAAAGTTAACTAGAAACCTTTTTTTAAAAGTTGATTAGAACATTTCTTTAAAATTCAACATTCCTCAATTGAAAAAACCTTTTTTGAAAAAACCTTTTTTGAAAAAATAAGATTTTTATTAATCCATTAAAATTAGGCAAAATTAAAAATTAACATTTTAAATTCAAACTCTTTTTTTGTAAATTCCTCATTTAGTTTAAATCCCTTTCCTAAAATCGTCTAACGTTGCGCTTTCAATTTCACATTGAACCTTGCCGGTTATTCTCGTATAATTTTTATGTCGGTCCATTTATTGCTTTCTCAGTTGTACTGTTATAATACTTCATATTTCATATTTCATTTTATGGTTGTAATTTACGCGAGGATATTGTCGCTTTGCAGTTCCCTTACTTTCCGCATTTTATTTTCTTTGGGTTGTAATTTATGTGAGGATATTATCGTTGTGCCATTTCTTTACTGTTTTCGTACCTTTCCCGTATTTTCATACTGCCGCTTAATCGTATTTTCATTATTTTATTTACCGTTAAATCCCTTCCGAAGGAATAGGTCTAGCCGTTTGACCGTCGCTTCAATAGTCCTTTTCCTTTGACTTTTTCATCGCTCAAACCCTAATTGCATAGGCGTCCCCGCTGCGGACCGAACTACCCTTTACCCTAGCATTAGGTTAAGGAGTCTCCACACTCCGTTTTAGGTTTCCCGTCGTGGAATGCCTAGTTTTACCCTTTTTAATTCAACTCTCTACAACGTAGAGATTGGAGTCGCCGCACTCCACGTAAGCGCTTCCTTAAGAACGCTTATTCCCCATTGAAACCTTGACCACAGTCAAGAAATTTCTAACCTCCCTTTCGAGGGGAACTACGATTACTCTGATTTCATCCCCTACCTCGGATACGTAGGCACAAGATGCGAATCTTGGCGAGTAAACTAGGGACTAACCCTTAGGTCTCTCTTTCACCTTTAACCCTTAGCATATACCCTAAAGCAGATAATCAAGCAAAATAGTAAACTTTAAACAAGAGGTTCCTGTAGAGTACTATAGAAGTTTAGGGTGCTAATACCTTCCCTAGGCTTAACCAACCCCTTACCTAGATCTCTCCCCGCATTGTTTACAATGCAAAAAGCAGGTTTTTCCTTTCTTTGACCTTTCCTTCGGATAAATCAAAGACCGGTTTTAAATTAAAGATTTGTGATTCAAATTAATTAATAATTTGATATCCTATTCTCACTGCAACAAACTCCTTATTGAATTCAGCTTTCACCCTCATTACCTCTTCAACATTGTTACTTGCTATTAGAATATCATCCACATAGAGCAACAAAATAACAAATGAATTACCCGGTTGAAATCTGAAGTAAACACAATGGTTGAACAGACTTCTGATGAAACTTATGCGTGTCATGAACTTATCGAATCTCTTATTCCAGTGTCGAGGAGATTGTTTCAGTCCATATAAGGATCTATTCAGCTTTCACACATAATATTCCTTCCCTTTTTCGACATACCCTTCAGATTTCCTCATCAGGATTGTTTCATCTAAATCACCATACAAGAACACAGTCTTCACATCCATCTATTCCAGTTCAAGGTCAAACTGTTCCACTATGGAAAGCAACATTTGAATGGATCTGTGCTTCACAATAGGAGAGAACACATCATTAAAGTCGACACCTTCTTTCTGAGTGAGCCCCCTAGCAAGCAATCTTGCCTTGTATCTCTTTGACGCCACTCCTTCAAATCCTTCCTCAACTTTGAAAATCCACTTAGAGCTGACTAACCTGGCTCCAGCAGGTTTCTTGATTAGTTCCCAGGTGTTGTTATCATGAAGAAATTTCATTTCATTATCCATGGCCTTCATCCATTCAGTCTTCTTTCGAATCCTCATAACTTCCTTATAGTCTTTAGGTTCTTCGTCTAGAATCTCACTTGCAGATATTAAGGCATAAGTTATAAGATCTACGTACCCAAGTCTCTGAGGTGGCTTGGTAACTCTCCTCGACCTGTCTCTTTCTAGCAGGTAGTCATTATCAGTCTCCTCATCTTCGACAATATCTTTTGCATCTTCTTCGACTTTATCTGGGGTACGTAATTCAGTGTCAACATGTTCCACCTCAACAGGAATCTCTCCCTATTCCAGCTCTTCGTTAGAATCATCAGTTTTCTTGAAAGCCATCTCTACTTCATTGAAAACTACATCTCAACTGGTGACACACCTCATGTGACCTGGCTCTAGGAACTATAGCCTATAAGCTTTGACTCCTCAGGGTATCCCATGAACATGCATTTCAGAGCTCTAGGTTCGACCTTGTCTTGCCTAATATAAGTATAGGCCACACAACCAACTACTCTCTGCCAGTATAGACTAGGTGGATATCCCGACAAAACTTCTTCAGGTGTCTTCATTCCCAAGACAGTCGAGGGACATCTATTTATCAGGTAAGTTGTTGACGAAACAACTTCCGCCCAAAACACCTTCTTCAATCCAACACTAACCAACGTGCATCTAACCTTTCAAGGATTGTTCGATTAAATCTCTCAGCTAAGCCATTTTGTTGAGGAGTACCTGCTATAGTCTTATTCCTTGCAATCCCAGACTCAACACAGTAACTGCCAAACATTTTATTGTAGAATTCAAGGCCATTGTCGATTCTCAACCTCTTAACCTTTCTGCTAGTTTGAGTTTCGACCAGAAACTTCCAACTTTTGAAATTCTCAAAAGTTTCATCCTTCGTCTTTTGAATGAATACCCATAGCTTTCTAGAATAGTTATCAATGATGGGTAGAAAATACCTTGCACCTGAGTGTGCAGGATTCCTTGCAGGCCCTCAAAGATCAGCATGAATGTAATTCAGGGATCCATGTGTTCTTTGCTTGCCTTTGTTAAACTTCGCCCTACAGGATTTACCAAATACACAAGATTCACAAAACTCCAACTTTTCGACTTTGTCACCTCCTAGCAGGTTCTGCTTCCCCAATTTGACCAGGCTTCATTTGCTGACATGGCCCAATCTCATGTGCCATAATTTTGTCTTCGATACAGGTTTCGTGGATACAACATTTGTCAAACCACTTACAACCTCAGCCTCAAGGGTATACAAGCCTTGTTTCTTCACGCCTCTACAGACTTCCTTCGACCCCTTCATGACTCTTAGGATACTTTTCTCTCCTCGAAAAACATATCCCTTTCTGTCGAATTCACCAAGAGAAATCAAATTTCTCTTCAAGTAAGGTACATACCTAACATTAGTCAATAACCTTATTGACTCATCATGGAGCTTGAATCTCACAAATCTAATATCTGTAATTTTGCAAGATTTGTTGTTTCCCAACAACATAGATCCAACATCTTGATCACATAGCTCCTCGAACAATTCTCTGTTTAGAGTCATATGTCAAGTGCAACCTGAATCCATAATCCACTCTTTTCTCGAGTCGCCACTTGAAACCACAAGAACATCATATGAGTCGAAGTCATCTTGAACAATGGTTGCGTTGCCATTACCTCCATGATATTTTAGGCGTTCAGATCACACCTTTCTTGTGTGACCCTCCTTCTTACAGTGATAACATCGAATACCAGATGTTTTGCCACTATAAGATTTCTATTGACTTTTACCTTTCTTCTTGTCGAACTTGCCATCCTTTCACAAGAATTTTCCCTTAACGGTCAAACCTTCTCCCACCATCGAAGTTTTATGCTCCATTCATTAGTTCAAGTCCTTAAAATATAAGGCTAATTGAACTTCTTCAAAGGTCAGGGACTCCCTTCCATACAAGAGAGTTGCTTTGAAGTGAGCATGTGTTTTGGGCAAAACACACAGCAACAACAGTGCTTGATCTTCATCATCGATCTTCACATCAATATTTTTAAGATCAAGAATCAGCTTGTTGAGCATATCCAATTGCTCAGTCAACACTTTTTCTTCACTCATCTTGAATGAATACAAAGCTTGCTTCAGGTAGAGTCAATTCACCAAAGATTTGGTCATGTACAAACTTTTAAGTTTCACCCATAATCCCGATATTGTAGTCTCCTTTGATACCTGTCGAAGAACCTTATCACCAAGGCTCAACAATATTGTGTTATGGGATTTCTCAATCATGCCCGTCTTTTCTTTTGGCGTTAACGCATTGTCCATGGCTGTCTCTCCCTTCAACGCTTCTAAACAACCCTACTGAACCAGTAGGGCTTTCATCTTTAAGCGCCACAGACCGAAGTCGTTCACCCCGGTGAACTTTTCAATCTCATACATTTTTGAAGGCATATCCTCCACGCTCATCGCACCAATTTGTTGTGAATCATATACCTTGAAACAAAGTATAAACTGTTTCTTCTTGATCAAGAAACACACAAGGGTTAGGGTTAACAAAGATGATAAGGTAAAACAACAAGGAACAACAAGGATTGATTATAAACAATTATTCTTTCCTTTCTCTTAGAACAAGATTACAAGTATACAAGAATAACAAAATAAACTCTCTCTCTCTCTCTTTTGAAATTAGGATTTTATCTTCCTATTTTTCCTTATGCCAAGATTGACTAGCATCCTATTTATAAGAAAAACAGCACACTAACCTAATGGGCTTTTTAACAATTACCCATTACAAGTTAACTTAAACACTTGGGCTTCCAAGCAAGGCCCAATCCAATATGCTAACAACCTAGCAATATTGACTAATGCATGTTAGAACAAACTTCGACTACAACACGCATTACTCTGACAGTAGCATGCGAACGTACTTCGACCTCATGCTTAATTCTCGTCGAACCAGAAGCTACCCTTCGACCATACTAGAGTTCGATTCAATATCTCACAATGACTATTATTAGGAAATCCAATATGGCTATTCCCCCAACACAACATCAAGATATAGCCAAAATGAGGGTACATACCAAATCCATAACACCTAAACATTTTTCTATAGCCAAAACGCTCAGACATCATACCCTAGCCTACACACATAAACATCACAACAACCTTATGACTTTCAAACACCAATACCATTTTAACCTTTCACCAACGAAGCCTTCACACCAATGTCCCCCTTCAATCGTCCAGGCCGCACACCAGCTAGGGATGTTCTTAGGGAATCAGTTAGGGATGTTCCTGAGACTTTAAATCCTCAAATACCTGGAGCGAATCAACAATGAGGGGGACGAGTGCAACGAGTGAGGGTGCCTAGGGGATGTGGAATCGGTGGTCGGTATGACTAACCCGGTCGCCAACATTAATTTATGTAATATTATTTTTAGTTAATGGTTAATGTTGTTTATTTTTGTTAAAAAAATTACACAATGCACATTGCCTCCAAATGAATTGGCGTCTCCATTGTATGTTTAACACCTTGTCGCCAATTGAATTAGCAACACCATATGGTGTCTTCAATCTAATCGGCGACATCACTCAGACCCAGTAAGCAGTCGCCAATTGACATGGCGCCACCTCTATATCACACCCCTAAAGTGGGGTACTTTGGAAAATAAATTGAAAAGTGAGATATTTTGGGATTTTTTTTTAAAAAGTGGATTATTTAGGTAAAAATTTCGCATTTTAGTGTAAGAAAAATAGATGAGAAATAATTAATATTGGTTATTTTTTTATAGCATATTTTGTCAAAATAATTTGTCTTTTTATTTGATTAAATTTATTAATAAAATTACTTATCTTGGTTTTTATTAGTTATATTAATTTGATAAACTTAACTAATAATTATTTTTTAACTAACTAATTAGTTATGAATTTTAAACTTATATATGATTTTCATTGAAGGAGAAGGTGAAACGATTAGGGGATTTAAATGTACTGTATAATATATATGGTATAATATATATGGTAGTAGTTAGGATCGGAGAAACTATGTCTATGTTTTTTTTTATGTGGAAAATAGTTTAAGTCCAGATCCACTCCATTTGCTTATCCTTCATTTATTCAAGTTTCTTTAACAGATTTTTGCCATGTGCTATTTAATGATTTAAACGGTCAAGATTAAAAACTAAAAGAATATTTTAATTAAAAATTATGTTTCTCTTTCACCGAAACACTATGCATATTTAACCTAGTTGTTTTTTTTTTCCAACTATAGAGTTCATTTTTCAAATCTAACCTCGTTCTCTTTTCCATCTCTTGATTTCATTTTGCATCACCACATACTTCTTTGATTTTTTTATTTTGATTCTCAACCACTCCTCATCATCAGTTATCATCACGATGCTAAAGGATTCGAGATTCATCTATTTAGATCTAAGTCTCAAAAAACCAGTACATAGTGCGATTTTGACTTCATAGCTCTAAGATCTGAAAGTGATTTCGTCTCGGTCGTCTAGAAGAACTGTGCGACAGTTTTGAAGATTTGTTTATCCATCCAGATCTAATTCTTATAGAGGAAAGCACAATTCAATTTGCACATCCTAAGTTCGAAATTTGACGGTCGCTGGTCAACAACGATGATGCTAGTTGTTTTGAAGATTTTTTCATCATTCACGGTCAAAATCTCGCAGAGTCCATGCAGGTTTGATTCAGATTCCACTCATTCAGAACTGATAGTATTTTGCTGAAGATTTTAAAATGAAATATCAGAGGAAAAATATGCACATGTGATGATATAAAATAATTATTGCAACGACGCATTAGACATCTCGGGCCAACTGTCATGCCTTTACAAATTTGTTGATCATTAGTAAGAAGGCATCCCAAACTACTTGAGTCTGGATCTGCTCTATTTTTTTGTCCTCCATTTAATCCATTTCATTTAACATATATTTTCCATGTGGCATTAAAGGATTTCAATACTCCAGATTAAAAATAGCCTCCGTGGTTGAGATAGTTGTAAGAGTCTGTTTAACACTCTTCCACGAAATAGCTCCTCCCGCCATCATAAAAATTAAGCCGGAAGTAGACTTTCAGTCGTTAGGGCAACCTGGAAAATCAGAGTCAGAATAACCAATAACCTGAAGTTGATCAGACTTCTTATATATCAATATGTAATCCTTGGTTCCCTACAAATATCGCATGACCTTTTTAACGGGTTTCCAATGACCCAATCCTGGGCTATTCAAGTATATCCCTAAAACATTAACTGCATATGCAATATCGGGGCGAATGCAAACTTGAGCATACATCAAACTGCCAATAGCAGAAGCATATGGGACTCTTTCCATTTTAGCAGTTTCTTTATCATTTTGAGGACATTCATGTTTAGAGAGATTATCACTCTTTTGGACAGGACAGTGCACGGGGCGCAAGACTGCATATTAAAGCGTTTAAGGATTCTTTCAATATATCCTTTTTGAGACAAACCAAGAACACCACGTGACCTATCACGAAAAATTTGGATGCCTAAAACAACAGAAGCATCACCTAGGTTCTTCATATCAAAGTGGTTACTTAACATTGTTCTTGTCTCATTCAAAAGACTAACACTAGTGCTAGCAAGAAGTATGTCATCGACATACAACGCTAAGATTATAAAATCTCTCCCACTGGTCTTTAAATAAATGCACTAATATGAAGCATTTTTATTGAAACCAAAAGAAGTGACAACTTTATCAACCTTTAAATACCATTGTCTAGATGCTTGTTTTAATCCATATATGGATTTCTTCAGTTTGCATACTAACTTCTCTTTTCTTGCTTCAATAAAACCTTCAGGCTGAATCATATAGACGTCTTCAACAAGTTCTCCATTTAGAAAAGTTGTCTTTACATCCATCTGGTGAAGTTCCAAATTAAAGTGCGCAACCAAACCCATATGAACTAGAAAGGCATCTTTGGTAGAGGCGGGTGAGAAAGTCTCTTTGTAATCAATCCTTTCTCTTTGACTATAGCCCTTTGTCACTAATTTGGCTTTGTATTTATCAATTTTACCATCAAGATTATGTTTAGTTTTGAAAATCCATTTGCATCCAATGGCCTTGCAACCAACTGGCAACTCTGTGAGATCCCAAAAACCATTATGAGACATATAATTTAATTCATCATGCATAACATGCAGCTAATCAAAAGCATGCGAATAATAAATTTCTTCATTAAAAGTGGTGGGATCATCATCATCATGAGTATCAAACTCATGCTCTTGGAGATACACAAAAAATTCATTTGATATTGTAGGCTTTTGAGCTCTCTGAGAACGTCTTAATGGAACAACTTCAACAATGTTACTTGGTTCAGCAACACCAACGGGCTCTAGGGCATCAGTTTGTTCATGCTCATCTATTTGTGGTGCCACAAATTGATCATTATTTTGAATTACTGGAATCACAACCTCATTAGGGAAAGGAACAGTTGGTATAGGGATAAATGTATGATCTTCTTCAAGAGTAATTGGCCGTGGCGTAGAGACTCCACTATCCAAATCATCCTCAAAGAAAATTGCTCTATCAGATTCAATGACTCGTGTAGAATGAGAAGGAAAATAAAATCTACAACCTATAGACCTAACACTATATCCGATGAAGAAACCACTAACAGTCTTCATATCAAGTTTCTTCTGTTGAGGATTGTAATGTTTGACTTCAGCCTTATAACCCCCAAACACGAAAATGTCTCAAACTTGGCTTCCTGTCTGTTAATAGTTCATAAGGAGTCTTCGACACTGGTTTACTAGGCACCTGATTAAGAATGTAGACAACAGACTTCAAAGCATCACCCCAAAGAAAATAAGGAAATAACGAATGACTCATCATGCACTTAACCATGTCTATAAGCGTGCGATTACGTTTCTCTGCAACTCCATTTTGCTGAGGAGTACCTGACATAGTGTATTGAGCCTCACTACCATATTCATCTAGAAATCTAGCAAACGGTCCTGGATTTCTTCCAGTATCATCATATCTACCATAATATTCTACTCCTCTATCAGGCCTCACACATTTGACCTTCTTTCCTGATTTCGATTCAATGGTAGCTTTAAAAGATTAGAAGGCATCCAAGGAACTAGACTTGTCTTGGAGAAGTTTTATCCATCCAAATTTGGATAAGTCGTCTATGAAAGTGATAAAATACCTATATCGACCCATATTATTGGGTGTAATAGGTCCACACATGTCTGCGTGAATCAATTGCAATACATCTTCACATCTATTCGCTTTTGTATTCCTGATTTTGGAAGTAAACTTTCCTTTGAGGCAATCAACGCAAGTTTCAAAATCAGAGAAGTCAAGATTAGGCAGAATATCCTCCTTAATTAGTCTTTCATTACGAGGTCTAGAAATGTGACCTAAACGTTTATGCCACAATACCGGAGAATTATCATCTTTCCTATTATGCTTTGTCTCAACAACAGAATTAACAGACATCTCATTCACATTCAACATATATAAACCATCACGCAAATTTCCAGAACCAACAACAGCGGAATTAAAACAAACATCAAGTTTTCCATTACCAAAAACAAAAGAGTAACCACATTTACCCAAAGCTGAAATAGAAATCAAATTCCTTCTCATTGAAAGTACATAAACTGCATCTTTTAAAATTAAAATGTGTCCGGAAGGTAAAATCAAGGAAACAACTCCTATCTTCATCACCGATATTCTAGCTCCATCTTCCACAATGACTTTCGCCTCAACATCACTTGGTTTCCTCAGGCTTATGAACCCCTGCAAAGAATTCACGACATGAATAGTGGCACTTGAGTCCAACTGCCAAGTATTAGAAGGAACATCTACTATATTTGATTCAAAACAAGCTAGAGCTAGGAGTGTACCTTGCTTTTCAAGTTTCTTTTTCAAGATAAAACAATTATTTGCCTTATGTCCATACTTCTTGCAGTACTTACACTCTCCTTTAAAGAATTTTTTTTAAAAGACTTATCCTTAGGCTCAAGATATTGTGTTGTCCTTTTTTCTTTCTTATCATCAAAATGACGTTTTCCCTTATAGAAGTTTTTCTTAAAATCCTTTGTTCCTGAAGTAGAAGCAACAAACTGAACACTTTGAGCTTTTTCCTTTTTCATAGAATCTTCCTTTTGAGTTACTATGGCTATCATCTCATCCACATACCATTCAACTTTCTGGGTATTATAGGAGGTCCACATAACATCAAATTGGGGGACGCAGAGACTCAAGAACTCTCTAAATTAAAGTGCTCTCACCAATTTCAACTTTGAGAGTTTTAAGCTTATTATAATAGTGGATCAACTTCATAATATGCTCACGCACACCACTAATACCATCATACTTAGTTCTGTCAAACAGAGAGAGATACTCACACTTCTTAGCCTTATCAAAACGAGTGAACTTCTCACCAACAGACTTCAGATAATCTTTAGCACTCTCACTTTCTGGTATGCTTTGTCTTATAGATTTTTCCATAGTGTAAGATATCACTTTAAAGCATACTATATTGGAGTGTTCCCATTTTTCAGAGTCCTCTGAGCTTCAGTAGACACGTCAGTAATAGCTTCATACTTTTTAGTTCTCAAAGCCAAGTCAATGTTGGCTATAGCCAAATAAAGATCGAGAGACTCTTTCCAGTCATCATAATTGGTCTCATTTAGAGTTTTGACAGAGTTAGGAAAAGAGACTGTCATAAAGGAATAAGGAATCATTAAATGAATAATTATGTAATATAGAAAGTCGATTCCACATATACAAGCCATATATTTTCGTAATAAAACTCTACCTCATTAAGATCTTACATCAAAGATACAATAATAAACAGAAACTTATATTACCAAAATTTCAATATCGATAGGATATTTAAACATGATAAAATATGCATAAGATGTAAAATATAGTTTGTATCATAACAAAATTACACTAATAATGATATACAGATAGGGTATAATTCTTACTAATATAATATAGATCATAATTATTAATAAATAAAATTTTATTTATTCTGAATTTATATCAATAGTAATATATCGATAGAATACAATTATTATTAATATAAATAATTATTATTTCCAACAAATTGATTATGCAATTAACAAGCAAATTCATATAATTATATTCACGATAGATGAAATTATAATCATATAAGTCAACAATATTTACTTTAAACAAACATGACAATTTATATTATTATTATAATTATTATTCAATCATGCATAATAACTATTAAATAAGTATAAGAATATTATATTTCTTTAAACAAAATTAATATAAAATTCTAATAAATATAATATCCTTAACTAACAAATTCATAATGCCTTCAAAATATCTACGGCCTTTAAAATAGTGATATCAAAATTATTATACATAAAGTGTATTATGAACGGTCATGTCATTTCGTAACGGAATGAAAAAAAAATAGTGTCACTATTATTACTATGTAACGGCATGAGAAAAATAGTGTCAGTTATATATCGTAACAGGATGAGAAAAAATAGTGTCTCTATTACTGCAATATAACAACATGAGAAAAAATAGTGTCAATAATATGTGTAACAACATGAGAAAAATAGTGTCATGGGAAACAAATTTGCGAAGGATTAAAAGCAGCCACCAACACAATATTAATCAACGGCACACAGTACACATGTTATAATGGATGTAATTTTCATAATCACAAATGAGTAAATTAAATCAAATAGTCATGCAACATATGTATTTAGCTTTGATACCAATTGATGTAATATTAACATTATAATCAAAATCATAGATATAATAACATAATATATCATAATTATATAATGCAATAAACATGTACCTGCTTGCTTGAGTGTAAATTGAAATGGCTACACTTGATATGTAACCTAATGTGATAGTGTTAAGATTGGAATCCTACGATACTACCATAAATCAGAATTGCATTAAAAGATAACAAGATAACAACTTTAATTTTTCATACCCTAAAAATATCCCCATACAAGATATTTATAGCTAGGGTTACAGTATTGTAAATGGGCCTAAAACAACTGACCCCTTTAAACAACATAAAACATACTAAATACACCCTTATTTGGTGATAAAATCATTAAGTAAAACAGAGGGCTTTTTAACTCTATTGGGCCTGATTGTTTTCCTAACAATACTCTCAGGGTCCAAGAGAACCTTGTCCTCAAGGTTCAGATTTGGGGTAACATTCGGATTAATGGGCTTACTGGCTGTAGTAGATAGTGGATTAGTGGGGCCCATGTGAGGTGAAACTGAATCATTAAAGAGGGAATCCAAAAATTTGTGTGGGGCAGTGTGTGAGTCTTGGGACGGTGGAAAGTGAGTATGGGGAAGTGGGGAAAGTGCTGTCACGCGTGGGTTTGGAACAGAGGGGGAAGGACAAGTGGGTCCTTTAGTGGGACGCGTGTCTTTAGGGGAAGGGGAGTGGTTTGCTACGTGTGTGGAGAAGCCTTTAGAAGCTTCGTGAGTCATCAAAGGCAATGTGAGTGGGTCAAAAACGAAATCTGAAGAATCATTTTCCTCTTCTCCATTCTTTGGGACTCGATATTCCACTTCTCTCTTCTGTGTGGCTTCTCTTTGATCATAATTTTTGAGACGCCGTACGCCATACTTGTCCCTCTGCATGTGAGTGTTTCCAACTTGAGGGATTCCAACTGGAGAAGTTCTTAGAACGGAGATTATAGTAAGAATATGCCATGGAAGGGAAATTGAGTGTAGTAATGAAAGCACCAATTGATAGGAAGCTAAACAAGAACCCTAACAAAATTAGAGAAAACTATAAAATCTACCCTATTAAAAAGACAAATAAAACTAAAAGAGAGATAAAATAAAAATAAAGACTTTCATTGATTTCTTTGATACCAATACAAATAGAACATTACACTTAAATACTACTCTAAACATATCTTAGCCATCCAAGTGGCACAATCACAAGGACCTAAGAAAGTTCTAGAATCTAATACTAATACTAATTAAAATATCTAATCAATTAATATAAATTACTCTCTATCAGATAGCCAGAATATATAACACCAGATGAGAGAATGACTCAACTCGTCACGGATAATTCAACAATTAAGTTCAATACAATATTCAACTTATTAAATAAATTAATGATTGATATAATAATTATATTTTATTTTAAAACTGTTTTTTATTTCGATGTGATTTAAAGGTGTATACATAGTATGACATGTGTGAGAATATTCCCCTCTTAGATTCGAATATACTCATTTAGAGGCAAATTAATGTGAGAATATTCCACTCTTGACATTTGGTCCACTATCGGAGACAAAAGAAGCCACCATGAGAAAAGCATGATATGTTTCTTTGCAAATTACGATAATTTTTATGCAAAAAAACAAAAATGCAATCGCTCAAAAGGGGTTTCCGACGCCGTCCATATTTCTATCTTCTTAATCTTTTTAATTTCAACTATACACACTCTAATGAGGCGTGATGTAACACAGTAATGGTAATTATATCATTCGTTTTTTATAATTATAGTAATTAGTCAAATCAGAACATCCGATAGATTAATTAATCTATGGTTATTAATTAATCTTAGTTTATGATATAAGTGACCCTACCCTGCCTTTGAAAAACAAAAGATTCCCCACCCATTTCGGGCAAAAACATACAATGAGACAACAACCCTATAGTTTTGTCTTATTAATATTAATTGGTTTGCTATACTTAGTGATGTTACCAATCACCCTAATGATATGTTTGAGAAGAGACAAATAGAAAAATAAAAAGTAGATTTTAAGAACCATCCTATGTGCATTTTAGTATAAGAAAAATAGAGGAGAAATAAGTAATATGTCTTTTTTAAAGTATAAAAAGGCCTTGAACTAAAAACATACTCTTTCAAAATAATTTATCTTTTTTATTTGAATAAATTAATTAATTAAATTGCATATTTTAATTTTCTACTAAGTAATTAAATTATATTAATTTGATCAACTTAACTAATAATTTTGTTGCTAACTAATTAATTAGTTATGAATTTTAACATCATACCCAAACTTTAGTGAAGTAGAAGATAAAAGAATCTGGGTGTTCAAATATATATGGAAGTGGTCATGATCAGATCAGAAAGATTGTGACTTTTTTAATGTGGAAGGTAGTAGTTTGGAGCTTTCTAAGTGTTTCTTCCATATTAAAATAATTATCGTTTAAAATTTTTATATATGGAGTAAAAAATACAATAAAATAATCATAAGACATTGAATTTTTATTAAATTAGTTTTATTAATATATTAAAAAAAATATATAGAGTAATAATTAAAAGACACAAATTGAAAATAATAATTATTTTTACATTAAAAAGTGTGAATGACATTCGTTTAGTTTCTCTTCAAGATGAAATAGAAAACAGAAACGTACCTTTAGGATCCATGAAAGGTTAATGAGAAGATCATGATTTTGATAGAGTAATGACCTTCCAATTGTAGATTTCCTTATTCTTTAGTTTCTCTTCTGATCTGGTGTGATCAGAATGGATCGCCGTGACCTTCAATGTAGGGCAGTAACAATGGTTGTAGGAGAGGATGGGGTGTACCTGCAACATACTCTGATGCCAAAGTAAGTTTGGGTTAGAGAAAGAGCAAACACAAGTGTTTAGGTATGAGTTAGAATGATTTGAATACCTTACTCTCTCAAGTGAGAGGGTATTTATAAGAATCCCCCAACGCGGGACCAAGGTCTCCAATGTGGCCAAAATATCTGATCGATCGATGGGAGACTGCCAGGTGGAAGATCTAGCGCATGATCTTTGACCTGGTCCAACTGTCCTCGTCAACTCCAAAGGGGCAGTTGGTCGCGTGAACTGTTAAGCGCGTGAGAGGGATTCTCCAACGGCTATATTGTGCTCAACGACTAGATTGTCTCCTTATTGGGCCTTACCTAAAGCTGAACTGGATTGGGTCTTGCCCAACTTTGCGCCATGTGTTAGTCCAATCCAGAACATGAGCTCTTTAAGTCGGTGCTCTGAGGTGAGGAGTAATGACTTGAGTTAGCCTTGTTGGCCGACAAATGGCAGGAAATGTGTCGCGGGGAGGCTTTTTGAGGTCGTCATTGTTCGAATGAAAGTCTTCGGGGACGTGTCTGTCAATTGTCTATGGTTGGTATGGTCAACTGTTGATTACTCGTGGTCTTCCTTGGGATGCGAGGACATGGTCGCAGAAGAGATTTTTTACGTCAACCAGACATACGCTTAAGGTAAAGAAATATCCTGTTTATAAGGCTTCTGCTCGGATGATATCTTGTGCCCTGTCGAGGAGGATGTGCCCGCGGGAAGCTAGAGGGACTTGTCCTGGGAAATGTAAAGTGTTAGCCTTGAGAATGCCAACTGAAAGATTCCCCTTTTGACACGTGTGACGGTGTAATCAATTTTTGTTAAGGTCTAGGAGATCTAGGATAGCTAGGCAATGATGGCTCCCGCCCTTTGCGCTTCTTTATGCGAGAAAATGCTTATAAAAAGGGGGAATGAGGATTCATTTTCACACATCACGCAAATTTCTCTCCTCAACCCCTCTTGTTCTGCAACAATTATGGTCTCGGATTCTTCGCCGGAGTTCTCTTTGTTGTCGTCAATCCTCCTCTTCTTCCTCCAAATCTTCATCTTCAACCTTCTGATTCAAGTAAGTTCTTCATCCTTGCTTGCTAGAACTTAGGGTAGTTTTCAATTTCTGGAAACTAGCTTGAATTTCCTGGTGAAGCATGAGCTTTCCGGTTGAAGTTTGTAACAGCCCAATTTCGGTTTAACTAATTAATTTAGTTATTGGAATTATTTTAATTATGGGATAGTGTGATAATATGTTAAGTCTACATATTATGCTATTTTATCATTTGTAGAATTTTGGAAAGTTTAGTGGGAAATATTTCGGACAGTCCCAATTAATGGTTAAGTGGATGGTTTATGGAAATTGATTGGAATAATAGGTGTATTGGTGGAAATAGAAATAAAAAGAAAAGATATAAAAGAAAAAGAGGAAAGAAAAGAGAAGGAGAGAAAGAAAGGGAGAAGAAGGAAAAAGGAAGAGAAAAGAGAAGAAGAAGAGGAAAAGAGTGGAATCATCAAGAGCAACTAAAAGCTTCGATTAATCCAAGGTAAGGGTGTGAAATCTTACTATCTTAATCAATATGTTTGGTTATGTATGTGTATGGTTAATCGGGTAGAGTTTTGGAGAGTTTTCTATAAACTTCCATTTTAGGTCGAAATTGATTCGATCGGTAGAAACCGAGTTTTAACGATTGGAAATGAGGATAAGTGGTAGAATTTAGTCGAGGAATGTTAGACTAAGGCTACTGGAAACAATTTGGGATTTATCGGTGGATTTCATCGGGTGTTTGGATTCTGAACAGTGGGAGAAAGTTCAGTCCGCAGACGCTCGCTAGCAGCTCGCTAGGCGAGCAGGTCGCGAGTGTTCGCTAGCATCTCGCTGGGCGAGTGCGTAGCGAATGGTCCCAGACTTGGGACAGTGGTGTTTTGGTCTCCTTCGCTGGCAGCGAATGGAGTAGCGAATGACTCGCTGGGGGTTCGCTGTGGCGAACGAGGTAGCGAACGAAGTCTGTAGCTTCTGTTCTTGCTCGCTAGCAGTTAGCTAGGCGAGAAGGTGGCGAACGTTCGCTAGCAGCTCGCTAGGCGAGCGTGTAGCGAACGTAGCAGGATGAAATTTTCCCTGTCGCGTGGTGCCGTCGGGGCTTGGGGTTTCAGTTGCGATCGACCCTTCTTTGATTTAATAGCTTATGTGCTGGTTTGTGATGTGTTGTGGGTAGCCGTAAGGCGTGAATCCTAGTGTATGAATGTGATTTTGAATCGTGGCCTTTGGGCAAATTATGCATTGTTTATAATTGAATAAAAATGCATGGCAATTGTGATGAATGATGAATATAATACACATTGTGAGTGCATGATAATTGTACGTGTTGATGTGTGAAGAATGCATGATAATATATTTGCGAATATGTATGCATTGGTTATATTTGATCCCGTGTAGGATCTGCAGAACCTCGTGTGCCCATGTGGGGTGTGAGCGATGGTTATATTTGATCCCGTGTAGGATCTTCAGAACCTCGCTTGATGCGATGGTTATATTTGATCCCGTGTAGGATCTGCAGAACCTTGTGTGCCCATGTGGGGTGTGAGCGATGGTTATATTTGATCCCGTGTAGGATCTGCAGAACCTCGCTTGATGCGATGGTTATATTTGATCCCGTGTAGGATCTGCAGAACCTCGTGTGCCCATGTGGGGTGTGAGCGATGGTTATATTTGATCCCGTGTAGGATCTGCAGAACCTCGCTTGATGCGATGGTTATATTTGATCCCGTGTAGGATCTGCAGAACCTCGTGTGCCCATGTGGGGTGTGAGCGATGGTTATATTTGATCCCGTGTAGGATCTGCAGAACCTCGCTTGATGCGATGGTTATATTTGATCCCGTGTAGGATCTGCAGAACCTCGTGTGCCCATGTGGGGTGTGAGCGATAGTTATATTTGATCCCGTGTAGGATCTGCAGAACCTCGCTTGATGCGATGGTTATATTTGATCCCGTGTAGGATCTGCAGAACCTCGCTTGATGCAACGGTTATATAGTGATTCCTAGGGAAATATGATGAGTTATAGTGTAACCGTATAAGTGCGAGAGGAGTGAGTTCTAAGGGAATCTGACGGACGAATGAGTCGGTACCGTGGTTGTAGCTGCATAGGATCGAGGTGTCGGTCTCTATGAGTGCATTATCATCTTCAAATGATGAATTGAAAATAATGCATTGAGAATGTATTAGTGTATGTATATATATATATATATATATATATATATATATATATATATATATATATATATATATATATATATATATATATATATATATATATATATATATATATATATATATATATATATATATATATATATATATATATATATATATATATATACATATATATTTATTGCGTCTGGTAAATATGAGAATGAGGTTGATGTATATGTAGAGAGATTCTACACACTAGGGTAGAACGGCGATGCGTCGTTCCTAGTGAGGTAGTTACCGGGGTAGAATGGCCGAGACGTTGTTCCCGGTAGAGCATAAGCGACGTACCCATAGTCCGGAAAAAGGATTGAGGGTAGTGAATGAGTCTTATATGGATCACATGGTATGATCGCGATTGTCATATGTAAACATGCTGTTGCGGTTAGAATATGATATCAAATTATTAATTAATTTGAACCGCATATTTAGTTCACAACCGCTCTTTGATTTATCCGAAGGAAAAGGTCAAAAGAGGAAAACCTAATTTTGCATCGTAAAGACAATGCGGGGAGAGACCTAGGTAAGGGGTTGATTAAGCTTAGGGAAGGTATTAGCACCCTAAACTTCTGTAGTACTCTACAGGAACCTTTTGTTTATTGTATGCTTTTTATTTTATTTTATTATCTGTTTGAAATATATTGCTAAAGGGATAGAGTGACCTAAAGACCTAAGGGTTAGTCCTAAGTTTACTCGGCAAGACGTCGCATCTTGTGCCTACATATCCTGACGGGAATGGAATTAGAGTAATTGTAGTTCCACTCGAAAGGGAGGTTAGAAACTTCTTGACTATGGTCAAGGTTTCAATGGGGAATAAGCATATCTTAAGGACATGCTTACGTGGAGTCTTAGAACTCCTATTTCTACGTTGAATTTGTTAATTGAAAATTTAGGGTTGAAATTAGGGATTCCACGGCGGGAAACCCTAAAACAGAGTACGGCGACTCTTTGACCTAAAACTAGGGTAAAAGGGTATTTTTGTCCACGGCGGGACGCCTAGGTTAATTAGGGTTTGAGATGGATAAAACTAGGGTTATTGACTCGGCGGTCAAACAACTGGACCTAATTCCTTCGGAGGAATTCTAACGGTAAAACATGCAAACATGGCAAAATATTATATGGCAGAAATTAAAATGCGGAAAGTAAATAAAACGGTAAAGAAAGCGTCGCGACGATCACTCGCGTAAATTACAAATCCCCAAAAAATGCAAAATAAAATAAACCGCGACCATGGCCTCGCGTAAATTACACCCATGGAACAAAATACAAACAAATGAAATAATAATAAGCTGAAACAAATAAATTAACAAGGGTTAGACGAAAATGAAACGGCTACATCAAACTTTATTTTTGTGAATTTTTATTGAAAAGAGGAGAGGAGAATTAATTTCATGCTTAAACTAAAAAATTTTAACAAAGAAATTGGTTTTAATTTTAATGAAAAAATATCTTAATCTTATTGGAAAAAAAATGTGTTAATTTTATTGAAAATAAATGTTTTAAATTTTAATTTAAAAAATGTTTTAAATTTTAGTGAAAAATTTTGATTTAAATTCAACGAAAAAGGTTTTAATTTTTGTTTTAGTGAAAGAAATGTCATTTTTTAATTTTTGTGTTAACTTAATGAAAAATGGTTTTAATTGGAAAAAAACTTTAATTAAGAAAAACTGTTTTATTTAGAAATATGTTTTTAAATAAAAAATGGTTTAATTTTGAAAAAAACTTTTTAGAAAGATCTTAATTTTTAAAAACTAATTACGTTATGTTTTTTTTGTTGTTGAAATAGCTTACCTAAACTTAATTGCATTATTAATTACAAACTACATAGTCAATATAGATGAAAAAATAAACAATTGAATAATAAAATAAAAAAATGAAACGTAAATAAAAAGGCTTCTGCCGTTTTCTCCATGGATGACTATCGAAGCTTTTCCTCTCCTTCAATCCTTGCATGTCATCTTCTATTTATTCTTCCCATTAATCTACAATCAATGAACAAAACAACACACAAAAATCATGAAATGTCGTAAATCAAAGGAAAGCGAAAGCTTACGGTAACGGCGATGATGTTGAACGAACTGAGCCTCCGCCGTTGGGACTTTTTGTTCGCCGGTAGCGCTTGGCCGATGATGAATTCAAACCTTTTAGGATTCTTCCAAAAAAAATCCCCTCTTCTGATAAATCATGAGAACGACCGCCGTTTTTTCTTTTTGTCCCCTTTTCCTTTTATCAAATGCAACTCATGTTTATATAGGTAACAAATTAGGGTTAACTCTAACCTAATGCCTATTTTAAAGTCCAACTTAAATAATTAGTCAAAACTAAAAAAACAAACTAAAACAAACTTAAAAGAATAAAATCTTTTCTAATATTTTTAATTTTATGAATAATATGGAAAAAAGTGAAAAAATAATATTTTTTTAAAAAATAATTTAAATAAAATACGAAAATAATAATTAAATAATAAAAAAAAACTATTTTGTTATTTTTTTTTATAAAAATAGAAAAGTTAGAATAAAAATAAAAGAAAAACAAAAAGTGAAGAAGGTGGGATTCGAACTCTCGACCTCTCACACTCACAACTCCTTACACACGGTCTCTTGCCAATTGTGTCATTTTATTCATTCAAAATAAAGTGGCACTAGAAACTATGTAAAGGTAGGACAAATTTGGGGTGCAACAGATGCCCCTATTTAAATAGCTTCACCAGATGATTTGAGCAGCGGAGACTCGAGAAATCGCGGTGAAAGGGATTTAAATACAGATAACCGGAAATTTGGCCCCTAGATGCGGTGATATGCAATGATATGGACAAAATAACACGAACTATAATGCTGACAATGCCATGAATCTAATATGATGCGTATGATGGAATGATGAATGCAAGGATGCAGACGACACGATGTCATAGGGGACAACGCAGCGAAGAATTGCACTGGGGAAGAAGACACGCGGTGGTGACAAGGTAACATAGGATCCACACGGAGGCAGGACCAGGTAAACGACAGACGCTAGAGTTTTCGGGACATTTCTGGAAGAGATCGAGCGGGATCTTCAGGACTCACCGGAAAATATATAGGGAGAGACAAACATCAGAACATTTCGGAAGAACATCGAAAAAGAGACAAGTCGTATCTGAAAGAACGTCAGATAGACATGACACGAAATAGTCGATGGGTGCCAAGTAAACTGGACTTTGTCCACAAGGTAAGACGCGGATAAAACACGACCTCGGAGAGAAAAATGCAAATGGGGATAAAACACCCATGCTGCCAAGTAACTAAATTAGTCCACAAGGTAAGACGCGGATAAAACACGACCTCGGGGAGAAAAATACAAATGGGGATAAAGCACCCATGATGCCAAGTAAATAAATTCATCCACGAGGTAATACGCGGGTAAAACACGACCTCGGGGAGAAAAATGCAAATGGGGATAAAGCACCCATGATGCCAAGTAAATAAATTCGTCCACAAGGTAAGACGCGGGTAAAACACGACCTCGGGGAGAAAAATGCAAATGGGGATAAAGCACCCATGATGCCAAGTAAATAAATTCGTCCACAAGGTAAGACGCGGGTAAAACACGACCTCGGGGAGAAAAATGCAAATGGGGATAAAGCACCCATGATGCCAAGTAAATAAATTCGTCCACAAGGTAAGACGCGGGTAAAACATGACCTCGGGAGAAAAAGCAAATGGGGATAAAACACCCATGATGCCAGGTAAATTGGACTTCGTCCACGAGGTAATACGCGGGTAAAACACGACCTCGGGAGAAAAAGCAAATGAGGATAAAACACCCATGATATGCACATGTGTATAAATCATGCTATGATAGATGATCAAATGACAATGCAGATGTCGACGACAAGGCTCGACTCTGTTGGTAAGATGACAAGACTGGAAGACTGATTCCTCAACCCATACATCACTGTCATTCTGTTAAACTGTATCACGCTGGTAGTCCCTGTAGGAAGGATGAAAAGCTACTCGGGGATTCTTCAAATAAACTACCCCAGATTGGATGAACTGATAATTGTTTCTCGTAAAATGATTGTTTTACTGTACCCTCATAAGGCTTGCCCCAATATGAGTCTTGATAAACCAAATCTGAGAAGATCTTGCCCTGAACAAATCTTGAACTAATTCTCAGACGAGATGTAAAAGGAACTTGCCCCTGATAAGATCACTTGACCAAGTTTCTTGATTGTTTGAAAATTCCTTAGAGGAAAGCCAGTTTGAAAACAAAGTATATTCATACAAACATGGTAATGCAAAGTTCATGCGACTTTTGAAGTCAAAGTTGTTTTTTTAAAAAAAATGGAAAATACATGAGTCGTCAGTCAGAACACGACGGTTCAATACGCTCAAAGTTTAAAACAAAGGTGTATTGTCAAAATAAATGATTCACAAAGACCTTTTGGAGTCAGCTTACGCAACCTTGTTGTAGTATGCTTTCAAAATAACCTTGCTTCAATTAGGTCTTTTAAGGGTTGTAACGTGGCCTGGTTCACGGTTTAAGAAACAAAGGATAAAGGCTCAAAATTTATTTGTACCCACCCACTCTATGTGATGATCTCCAGCCCTACGCTCAGTTAACTCGTGTTATGCATTCAGGTTCCCATAAGTTAGGAATTGCACTGATGGTAGCAATGATGGTTCCAAAGTCAAGGACATATGAAAAGGCAGCCACTACTTCCTTATAATATTTGTCATTTTGATATTGAAGATTTTCAAGATGAAGAATTTAGAACTCCTCTTTGTATTATCCCTAAATTTTGCCTGAACAGTTTTACAGTCAGCGGGATGCCCCAGTTTTGCCTAAGTCTCCTTCATAGGTTTTGACTTAGCGGGCTTTTTCTTTTGATTTTTTTTGAAACATGACTGCCTGGTTTAATGATTACGGTGAACCATCATCGGTGTTTTTGACTTAAAAAAAATCTTCGACACTTGTTTGTTGTGTGTGAAGGAAAATTGTAAGTGCGACCTTTATATGAAAGGTATATTGCATGAACACATAACCGAGTTAACTGAGAACTACCCATCCCCAGGTTAAAATTGCAGTTTTTTTTGTAAAGAAAGGAACTCCAACTTCTAGGCTCGAAGGGGTTGACAAGGGATTAATTTCCTTATTTCTCCAGTGTTTGGGAATTGAAACAATGCCTTACATCGTCAACAAGGTTTGATTGAAAGCATACTGACAGCAATTATGGGTATAACGTTATCATCATTCTCCCTCCAATCTTAGCATATCAAAAATTTGGACAAAAAGTAAATATTTGAAAATAAAGAATAAAGATGCAAATAATAGGCAAAATAAATTGAATCAAAAGTCGCAATGCTCATTTCATTAATGTAAAAGTACAAACATAATTTGAAAGCAAACAACTAATACGAAATAAGGAAAATGCAAACAACAAGGAATAAAAGGCCTAGTGATAAAACTTCATTTGTGATGCACTGGCAAGGGATCCTTCTGAAAATTCGGATGACCGTCTGTAAAATCAAGTATTCCGGTTCTAACCAATTCATGCACTCTAGCCTTCAGCGCAAAACAATGTTCCAAGTCGTGGCCTGGGGCACCCTCATGAAAAGCACAATGGAGATCGGTCCTGAACCCAACCGGATGGGGATTAGGAGGAGGTGGCGAAGCCTTTGTGGTGATCAGTCCTCGTCGAACCAAGTCAAGATATAGCTCGGTGTAAGTAATGGGAATAGGATCAAAGTGGCTTCTGTTCCATTTCTGGTTTTGTATGATAACTGGGCGTTGAGGAGTCTGAGCTGGCTGTCCTCTGGCAATCAGTATTTGAAGCATTTCAGTGAGCTTAGTCATGTCTGACTTCAACTCATCGATTTTCATTCGGATCTCTGCATTGTATGTCTCTTGCTCTGACATATCATGTCTATAGTTAGCCCTGGTCTGATATCTGTGTCGAGGAATCAGCTTGACGACTCAAAGGTACACTGGAAGACGAGAGAACCGAGAATGAGAAACTGGGGGAAAATGCAATGCAAAAATGTGATGCTAATGCCATGTAATGGTTCCAAGAATTTCAACGGTCGATTGCAAACATTTCTTTTTTAGGAAAGTTGGAAACGGTTTTAAACTTTGAAATGTAGGACTTTTGAATTCGCAAAGGACGATTGAATTCCTTGAAACTAGGAATGATGTTTTATGAATGTCATGCACAAATACACACAAACAACAAAGTCCTAGGTTAGAGGAACAATGAATGGAGTTAAGGTCTACCCTTCCCAAAAGGTATGTACTATGGGGTAGTTGTACCTGCAGAACAAGGTTCTAAAGCGGTGCCCAAAGTCATCAATCCATCTTTCGGATATTATCAATTTTCCGACTGACTCGGGGGTCGATAATATCCTCAAGAGAACCTCATTTGAGTGTAGTATCGCGTAGCAACCATTGTAGGACTACTCCCACATAGTTCCCGCACTACATTCTATATAAGGCCAAGATGGTGTTAAGGTACTATGGTCCCCAGTATCACAGACTCCAATTGAAAATAGTAAAAGTTTTCACGATTGCACTCGATCAACCGAACCATTTTTGAAAGGGTCTTAACTGAGCGGTGATTCTCGAGTCGACTTGGTCGGGACTCACTCCCGGCAAGCCTCGTCGAATATCTCACCTTCCTATAATAAGGTCACTCAAGTCCGGGTTAGGACTTATCTCACAATAACAGGTATCCCCACAAGGTACAATGATATATAAAAATAATTAATAAAATATCATACAATAAACAAAATAGGGGTAACCCTTAAAAATTAGGAGGGTCCCCAGTGAAGTCGCCATTTTCTGTTGCGGTTAGAATATGATATCAAATTATTAATTAATTTGAACCGCATCTTTAGTTCACAACCGCTCTTTGATTTATCCGAAGGAAAAGGTCAAAAGAGGAAAGCCTAATTTTGCATCGTAAAGACAATGCGGGGAGAGACCTAGGTAAGGGGTTGATTAAGCTTAGGGAAGGTATTAGCACCCTAAACTTCTGTAGTACTCTACAGGAACCTTTTGTTTATTGTATGCTTTTTATTTTATTTTATTATCTGTTTGAAATATATTGCTAAAGGGATAGAGTGACCTAAAGACCTAAGGGTTAGTCCTAAGTTTACTCGGCAAGACGTCGCATCTTGTGCCTACATATCCTGACGGGAATGGAATCAGAGTAATTGTAGTTCCCCTCGAAAGGGAGGTTAGAAACTTCTTGACTATGGTCAAGGTTTCAATGGGGAATAAGCATATCTTAAGGACATGCTTACGTGGAGTCTTAGAACTCCTATTTCTACGTTGAATTTGTTAATTGAAAATTTAGGGTTGAAATTAGGGATTCCACGGCGGGAAACCCTAAAACAGAGTACGGCGACTCTTTGACCTAAAACTAGGGTAAAGGTTATTTTTGTCCACGGCGGGACGCCTAGGTTAATTAGGGTTTGAGATGGATAAAACTAGGGTTATTGACTCGGCGGTCAAACAACTGGACCTAATTCCTTCGGAGGAATTCTAACGGTAAAACATGCAAACATGGCAAAATATTATATGGCAGAAATTAAAATGCGGAAAGTAAATAAAACGGTAAAGAAAGCGTCGCGATGATCACTCGCGTAAATTACAAATCCCCAAAAAATGCAAAATAAAATAAACCGCGACCATGGCCTCGCGTAAATTACATCCATGGAACAAAATACAAACAAATGAAATAATAATAAGCTGAAACAAATAAATTAACAAGGGTTAGACGAAAATGAAACGGCTACATCAAACTTTATTTTTGTGAATTTTTATTGAAAAGAGGAGAGGAGAATTAATTTCATGCTTAAACTAAAAAATTTTAACAAAGAAATTGGTTTTAATTTTAATGAAAAAATGTCTTAATCTTATTGGAAAAAAAATGTGTTAATTTTATTGAAAATAAATGTTTTAAATTTTAATTAAAAAAATGTTTTAAATTTTAGTGAAAATTTTTGATTTAAATTCAACGAAAAAGGTTTTAATTTTTGTTTTAGTGAAAGAAATGTCATTTTTTAATTTTTGTGTTAACTTAATGAAAAATGGTTTTAATTGGAAAAAAACTTTAATTAAGAAAAACTGTTTTATTTAGAAATATGTTTTTAAAAAAAAATGGTTTAATTTTGAAAAAAACTTTTTAGAAAGATCTTAATTTTTAAAAACTAATTACGTTATGTTTTTTTTTTGTTGAAATAGCTTACCTAAACTTAATTGCATTATTAATTACAAACTACATAGTCAATATAGATGAAAAAATAAACAATTGAATAATAAAATAAAAAAATGAAACGTAAATAAAAAGGCTTCTGCCGTTTTCTCCATGGATGACTATCGAAACTTTTCCTCTCCTTCAATCCTTGCATGTCATCTTCTATTTATTCTTCCCATTAATCTATAATCAATGAACAAAACAACACACAAAAATCATGAAATGCCGTAAATCAAAGGAAAGAGAAAGCTTACGGTAACGGCGATGATGTTGAACGAACTGAGCCTCCGCCGTTGGGACTTTTTGTTCGCCGGTAGCGCTTGGCCGATGATGAATTCAAACCTTTTAGGGTTCTTCCAAAAAAAAATCACTCTTCTGATAAATCTTGAGAACGGCCGCCGTTTTTTCTTTTTGTCCCCTTTTCCTTTTATCAAATGCAATTCATGTTTATATAGGTAAAAAATTAGGGTTAACTCTAACCTAATGCCTATTTTAAAGCCCAACTTAAATAATTAGTCAAAACTAAAAAAACAAACTAAAACAAACTAAAACAAACTTAAAAGAATAAAATCTTTTCTAATATTTTTAATTTTATGATTTTTTGATGTTTTTATGAATAATATGGAAAAAAGTGAAAAAATAATTTAAATAAAATACGAAAATAATAATTAAATAATAAAAAAAAAACTATTTTGTTATTTTTTTTTATAAAAATAGAAAAGTTAGAATAAAAATAAAAGAAAAACAAAAAGTGAAGAAGGTGGGATTCAAACTCTCGACCTCTCACACTCACAACTCCTTACACATGGTCTCTTGCCAATTGTGTCATTTTATTCATTCAAAATAAAGTGGCACTAGAAACTATGTAAAGGTAGGACAAATTTGGGGTGCAACACATGCATATGCACAGGAATTGATGAGATGCGTTAGCAAATAAGTAAATGTGAAAGATATTGACCGATGAATAGACGATTAAGTATGAACGATTATGTCTATGTGTATTTAATGCGGTGAGAATCTATGTTTATGCATTGTAGTGAATAAGTAGGAGGTATAGGCATTCGGTACTTGTATATATATATATATATATATATATATATATATATATATATATATATATATATATATATATATATATATATATATATATATATATATATATATATATATATATATATATATATATATATATATATATATATATATATATATATATATATATATATATATATATCCTATGCCTTGATTATTATGATAATGTTTCTCACCCTTCTGTTGTTTTATAATGCCCTACGAGGCATTGCAGATTAGGATTCGTTGGAGGTTTCCTTTGGAGTATAGTTCCTTTCCCACTGTCGGTCGCTCTGATATGTAACTTTGGGTAGATAGGCTTGTAAAATGTCTAAATGATGTTTTGTTTGTGTGAGAATGAAGTTGTGAACAACCAGATGACATGTAATTACGTTTTGTCATGTCTTAAGTGAATATATATATGTTTTAGTCTTCCGCTTTAAGAGAAAACATGAATATGTAATTTCGAAGAATCATGCGTTTATTTTTAGTTGAGATTTACCCCTTTTGAGCTAATTCTTTTTAAACATTAATATTCATGTGGTCGTTTCGTGAGTATTGTGACGCACTTATTTTATACCTTAATGTAAATATACTCTGATGAAAATAAAAATACTTGTATTCGTGACTATATCATTTGATATGTGATTATTTTGGGGTATAGAAAGGGGGCGTTACAAAGTGGTATCAGAGCAGGTCGGTCCATCCGGCCAAGTTGTCTAATGTTGGTTGTTCCCTTGTACACGACATGTGTGTGAAGACACTGTCGGTACGTGTTTGTTGTTTAGCCATTGTCTGCAGAGGTGGGAATGATCCAAGTGGGGGAGAACTTGTGGTTCTCCAAGATGCTACAAGTGAGGATCTGTAACTAGGTGTATTGTTGAACGTCAAGGGCTGGTGTTATCCGTGTTGGAGGAGAAAGCAGTGTTATGTCACTATGAAGAAGTTCAAGGAGTTTTGGGAGAACCGTCACCAACTTGTGTGTCGGTTATGTCGAACCCGATCGGACCATTTGTTGTGTGTTTATGCCAAAGTTTGAGAGCTTCAATTGTTTAGTTGAGATTTGAGGCGAGTAATGGCCTCGAGAGCTTAAGATGTTTAACTTTGAGGGAAATTTTGAGTATTAATGAAAGTGGGAAGTTGGCGGTTTACCGGTTGATTGCTGTTGCCCGAGAGTTATCCTGACAAGATAAGTGTTGTACAACCAGGACGTGAAGTGGAGTTGCAATCGACTTAGTTACGGAAACTAGTCAGATATTGAGAGCTCCGTATGGTATGTCTGCTTAGGTGGTAAAAGGATTAAAATTGATTGAGTTGTTTTGGAAACTTGTGTCTGGTGTGTATGCTACGGCAACGAATTGCGAAACCTTAGGTGATGAGACTGATTATTGGTATTCTCGACGAGATTCGAGAAGGTTGGAATTCTAATTGGAGTTAATAGGGTGATTGAGTTTGACGAATTAAAAATCGAATGAGTGATGTTTGGATTGGTGGAGATGGTGACATGAGATGTTGTGATAGAGTCTAAGAGTCCGAATAAAGGGGATTGGATGAGAGTATTTTGAAAGAATTATTTTGGTAGCCACAGATGGAGAAAGCAGCAGTTGTATGTGCTGGTGTGACTTGTCGAGAGTCGAAGAATGAACGTCTGAGATTGATGGGTCTAATGTGATCGTTGTATATTCCAGAGTTGAGATCGGAGGGTAATTCCATGAATTTTGCGTGGGGTTTTCCGAAGGATGTGAGAATATGATTTTGTCGATGAGATTCTGGATGGAATGACTGGATTGACCCTTTTCCTGTCAAAGAAGATTAATCATTCTATGTTGGAACTAGTTGTGATGGATATCACCAAAGTGATAAAGACCGTATGTAGTATCACCGAATATTGTGTCGGATGGGAATCTGAAGCCTTGTATGGCAGGAGGTGTAAGGCTCATTTGTATTAATATGATTCAGGCGAGAGTGTTGTACTCGGACCTGAGGTTTGTGCAAAAGACGACTGAAGAGACTAGAGGACCCAAGAAAGGACGTGTTTTGAGAGTTACGATAGTAACTGGTGTAGTCGAGCTTGAAGTCTCAGGAGCACACCGTGACTCATTGTAACTGTATCAGAGTAGTGCAGCGGAAGCGTGGGGAATAACATGTTAGATTGTTTCACCGCTGTCACTAAAGGAAATTACACGATGTGTTCGCGTGTCTAAGCTGAGGAAGCGCATCAATCCAGATGGATGGTATGTGAGTGAGAGAGAATTTGAATACTGAGGCAACTTCGAGGAAAGAAGGATTGTCTTGGTAAAGGTATTTGGGAAGAATCAACTAGATGGAATCGGATTGGGAAGATTGGGATGCGTGTGTCACATCCCGAGTTGTCTGAATTGGATAACATTTTCGAGGACGAAAATTCCTAAAGTGGGGGAGAGTTGTAACAGCCCAATTTCGGTTTAACTAATTAATTTAGTTATTGGAATTATTTTAATTATGGGATAGTGTGATAATATGTTAAGTCTACATATTATGCTATTTTATCATTTGTAGAGTTTTGGAAAGTTTAGTGGGAAATATTTCGGACAGTCCCAATTAATGGTTAAGTGGATGGTTTATGGAAATTGATTGGAATAATAGGTGTATTGGAGGAAATAGAAATAAAAAGAAAAGATATAAAAGAAAAAGAGGAAAGAAAAGAGAAGGAGAGAAAGAAAGGGAGAAGAAGGAAAAAGGAAGAGAAAAGAGAAGAAGAAGAGGAAAAGAGTGGAATCATCAAGAGCAACTAAAAGCTTCGATTAATCCAAGGTAAGGGTGTGAAATCTTACTATCTTAATCAATATGTTTGGTTATGTATGTGTATGGTTAATCGGGTAGAGTTTTGGAGAGTTTTCTATAAACTTCCATTTTAGGTCGAAATTGATTCGATCGGTAGAAACCGAGTTTTAACGATTGGAAATGAGGATAAGTGGTAGAATTTAGTCGAGGAATGTTAGACTAAGGCTGCTGGAAACAAGTTAGGATTTATCGGTGGATTTCATCGGGTGTTTGGATTCTGAACAGTGGGAGAAAGTTCAGTCCGCAGACGCTCGCTAGCAGCACGCTAGGTGAGCAGGTCGCGAGTGTTCGCTAGCATCTTGCTGGGCGAGTGCGTAGCGAATGGTCCCAGACTTGGGACAGTGGTGTTTTGGTCTCCTTCGCTGGCAGCGAATGGAGTAGCGAATGACTCGCTGGGGGTTCGCTGTGGCGAACGAGGTAGCGAACGAAGCCTGTAGCTTCTGTTCTTGCTCGCTAGCAGTTAGCTAAGCGAGAAGGTGGCGAACATTCGCTAGCAGCTCGCTAGGCGAGCGTGTAGCGAACGTAGCAGGATGAATTTTTCCCTGTCGCGTGGTGCCATTGTGGCTTGGGGTTTTAGTTGCGATTGACCCTTCTTTGATTTAATAGCTTATGTGTTGGTTTGTGATGTGCTGTGGGTAGCCGTAAGGCGTGAATCCTAGTGTATGAATGTGATTTTGAATCGTGGCCTTTGGGCAAATTATGCATTGTTTATAATTGAATAAAAATGCATGGCAATTGTGATGAATGATGAATATAATACACATTGTGAGTGCATGATAATTGTACGTGTTGATGTGTGAAGAATGCATGATAATATATTTGCGAATATGTATGCATTGGTTATATTTGATCCCGTGTAGGATCTGCAGAACCTCGTGTGCCCATGTGGGGGTGTGAGCGATGGTTATATTTGATCCCGTGTAGGATCTGCAGAACCTCGCTTGATGCGATGGTTATATTTGATCCCATGTAGGATCTGCAGAACCTCGTGTGCCCATGTGGGGTGTGAGCGATGGTTATATTTGATCCCGTGTAGGATCTGCAGAACCTCGCTTGATGCGATGGTTATATTTGATCCCGTGTAGGATCTGCAGAACCTCGTGTGCCCATGTGGGGTGTGAGCGATGGTTATATTTGATCCCGTGTAGGATCTGCAGAACCTCGCTTGATGCGATGGTTATATTTGATCCCGTGTAGGATCTGCAGAACCTCGTGTGCCAATGTGGGGTGTGAGCGATGGTTATATTTGATCCCGTGTAGGATCTGCAGAACCTCGCTTGATGCGATGTTTATATTTGATCCCGTGTAGGATCTGCAGAACCTCGTGTGCCCATGTGGGGTGTGAGCGATGGTTATATTTGATCCCGTGTAGGATCTGCAGAACCTCGCTTGATGCGATGGTTATATTTGATCCCGTGTAGGATCTGCAGAACCTCGTGTGCCCATGTGGGGTGTGAGCGATGGTTATATTTGATCCCGTGTAGGATCTGCAGAACCTCGCTTGATGCGATGGTTATATTTGATCCCGTGTAGGATCTGCAGAACCTCGTGTGCCCATGTGGGGTGTGAGCGATAGTTATATTTGATCCCGTGTAGGATCTGCAGAACCTCGCTTGATGCGATGGTTATATTTGATCCCGTGTAGGATCTGCAGAACCTCGCTTGATGCGACGGTTATATAGTGATTCCTAGGGAAATCTGATGAGTTATAGTGTAACCGTATAAGTGCGAGAGGAGTGAGTTCTAAGGGAATCTGACGGACGAATGAGTCGGTACCGTGGTTGTAGCTGCATAGGATCGAGGTGTCGGTCTCTATGAGTGCATTATCATCTTCAAATGATGAATTGACAATAATGCATTGAGAATTTATTAGTGTATGTATATATATATACATATATATTTATTGCGTCTGGTAAATATGAGAATGAGGTTGATGTATATGTAGAGAGATTCTACTCACTAGGGTAGAACGGCGATGCGTCGTTCCTAGTGAGGTAGTTACCGGGGTAGAATGGCCGAGACGTTGTTCCCGGTAGAGTATAAGCGACGTACCCATAGTCCGGAAAGAGGATTGAGGGTAGTGAATGAGTCTTATATGGATCACATGGTATGATCGCGATTGTCATATGTAAACATGCATATGCACAGGAATTGATGAGATGCGTTAGCAAATAAGTAAATGTGAAAGATATTGACCGATGAATAGACGATTAAGTATGAACGATTATGTCTATGTGTATTTAATGCGGTGAGAATCTATGTTTATGCATTGTAGTGAATAAGTAGGAGGTATAGGCATTCGGTACTTGTACATATATATATATATATATATATATATATATATATATATATATATATATATATATATATATATATATATATATATATATATATATATATATATATATATATATATATATATATATATATATATATATATATATATATATCCTATGCCTTGATTATTATGATAATGTTTCTCACCCTTTTGTTGTTTTATAATGCCCTACGAGGCATTGCAGATTAGGATTTGCTGGAGGTTTCCTTTGGAGTATAGTTCCTTTCTCACTGTCGGTCGCTCTGATATGTAACTTTGGGTAGATAGGCTTGTAGAATGTCTAAATGATGTTTTGTTTGTGTGAGAATGAAGTTGTGAACAACCAGATGACATGTAATTACGTTTTGTCATGTCTTAAGTGAATATATATATGTTTTAGTCTTCCGCTTTAAGAGAAAACATGAATATGTAATTTCGAAGAATCATGCGTTTATTTTTAGTTGAGATTTACCCCTTTTGAGCTAATTCTTTTTAAACATTAATATTCATGTGGTCGTTTCGTGAGTATTGTGACGCACTTCTTTTATACCTTAATGTAAATATACTCTGATGAAAATAAAAATACTTGTATTCGTGACTATATCATTTGATATGTGATTATTTTGGGGTATAGAAAGGGGGCGTTACAAAGTGGTATCAGAGCAGGTCGGTCCATCCGGCCAAGTTGTCTAATGTTGGTTGTTCCCTTGTACACGACACGTGTGTGATGAAACTGTCGGTACGTGTTTGTTGTTTAGCCATTGTCTGCAGAGGTGGGAATGATCCAAGTGGGGGAGAACTTGTCGTTCTCCAAGATGCTACAAGTGGGGATCTGTAACTAGGTGTATTGTTGAACGTCAAGGGCTGGTGTTATCCGCGTTGGAGGAGAAAGCAATGTTATGTCACTATGAAGAAGTTCAAGGAGTTTTGGGAGAACCGTCACCAACTTGTGTGTCGGTTATGTCGAACCCGATCGGACCATTTGTTGTGTGTTTGTGCCAGAGTTTGAGAGCTTCAATTGTTTAGTTGAGATTTGAGGCGAGTAGTGGCCTCGAGAGCTTAAGATGTTTAACTTTGAGGGAAATTTTGAGTATTAATGAAAGTGGGAAGTTGGCGGTTTACCGGTTGATTGCTGTTTCCCGAGAGTTATCCTGACAAGATAAGTGTTGTACAACCAGGACGTGAAGTGGAGTTGCAATCGACTTAGTTACGGAAACTAGTCAGATATTGAGAGCTCCGTATGGTATGTCTGCTTAGGTGGTAAAAGGATTAAAGTTGATTGAGTTGTTTTGGAAACTTGTGTCTGGTGTGTATGCTACGGCAACGAATTGCGAAACCTTAGGTGATGAGACTGATTATTGGTATTCTCGACGAGATTCGAGAAGGTTGGAATTCTAATTGGAGTTAATAGGGTGATTGAGTTTGACGAATTAAAAATCGAATGAGTGATGTTTGGATTGGTGGAGATGGTGACATGAGATGTTGTGATAGAGTCTAAGAGTCCGAATAAAGGGGATTGGATGAGAGTATTTTGAAAGAATTATTTTGGTAGCCACAGATGGAGAAAGCAGCAGTTGTATGTGCTGGTGTGACTTGTCGAGAGTCGAAGAATGAACGTCTGAGATTGATGGGTCTAATGTGATCGTTGTATATTCCAGAGTTGAGATCGGAGGGTAATTCCATGAATTTTGCGTGGGGTTTTCCGAAGGATGTGAGAATATGATTTTGTCGATGAGATTCTGGATGGAATGACTGGATTGACCCTTTTCCTGTCAAAGAAGATTAATCATTCTATGTTGGAACTAGTTGTGATGGATATCACCGAAGTGATAAAGACCGTATGTAGTATCACCGAATATTGTGTCGGATGGGAATCCGAAGCCTTGTATGGCAGGAGGTGTAAGGCTCATTTGTATTAATATGATTCAGGCGAGAGTGTTGTACTCGGACATGAGGTTTGTGCAAAAGACGACTGAAGAGACTAGAGGACCCAAGAAAGGACGTGTTTTGAGAGTTACGATAGTAACTGGTGTAGTCGAGCTTGAAGTATCGGGAGCACACCGTGACTCGTTGTAACTGTATCAGAGTAGTGCAGCGGAAGCGTGGGGAATAACATGTTAGATTGTTTCACCGCTGTCACTAAAGGAAATTACACGATGTGTTTGCGTGTCTAAGCTGAGGAAGCGCATCAATCTGGATGGATGGTGTGTGAGTGAGAGAGAATTTGAATACTGAGGCAACTTCGAGGAAAGAAGGATTGTCTTGGTAAAGGTATTTGGGAAGAATCAACTAGATGGAATCGGATTGGGAAGATTGGGATGCGTGTGTCACATCCCGAGTTATCTGAATTGGATAACATTTTCGAGGACGAAAATTCCTAAAGTGGGGGAGAGTTGTAACAGCCTAATTTCGGTTTAACTAATTAATTTAGTTATTGGAATTATTTTAATTATGGGATAGTGTGATAATATGTTAAGTCTATATATTATGCTATTTTATCATTTGTAGAGTTTTGGAAAGTTTAGTGGGAAATATTTCGGACAGTCCCAATTAATGGTTAAGTGGATGGTTTATGGAAATTGATTGGAATAATAGGTGTATTGTAGGAAATAGAAATAAAAAGAAAAGATATAAAAGAAAAAGAGGAAAGAAAAGAGAAGGAGAGAAAGAAAGGGAGAAGAAGGAAAAAGGAAGAGAAAAGAGAAGAAGAAGAGGAAAAGAGTGGAATCATCAAGAGCAACTAAAAGCTTCGATTAATCCAAGGTAAGGGTGTGAAATCTTACTATCTTAATCAATATGATTGGTTATGTATGTGTATGGTTAATCGGGTAGAGTTTTGGAGAGTTTTCTATAAACTTCCATTTTAGGTCGAAATTGATTCGATCGGTAGAAACCGAATTTTAACGATTGGAAATGAGGATAAGTGGTAGAATTTAGTCGAGGAATGTTAGACTAAGGCTACTGGAAACAAGTTGGGATTTATCGGTGGATTTCATCGGGTGTTTGGATTCTGAACAGTGGGAGAAAGTTCAGTCCGCAGACGCTCGCTAGCAGCTCGCTAGGCGAGCAGGTCGCGAGTGTTCGCTAGCATCTTGTTGGGCGAGTGCGTAGCGAATGGTCCCAGACTTGGGACAGTGGTGTTTTGGTCTCCTTCGCTGGCAGCGAATGGAGTAGCGAATGACTCGCTGGGGGTTCGCTGTGGCGAACGAGGTAGCGAACGAAGTCTGTAGCTTCTGTTCTTGCTCGCTAGCAGTTAGCTAGGCGAGAAGGTGGCGAACATTCGCTAGCAGCTCACTAGGCGAGCGTGTAGCGAACGTAGCAGGATGAATTTTTCCCTGTCGCGTGGTGCCGTCATGGCTTGGGGTTTTAGTTGCGATCGACCCTTTGATTTAATAGCTTATGTGCTGGTTTGTGATGTGCTGTGGGTAGCCGTAAGGCGTGAATCCTAGTGTATGAATGTGATTTTGAATCGTGGCCTTTGGGCAAATTATGCATTGTTTATAATTGAATAAAAATGCATGGCAATTGTGATGAATGATGAATATAATACACATTGTGAGTGCATGATAATTGTACGTGTTGATGTGTGAAGAATGCATGATAATATATTTGCGAATATGTATGCATTGGTTATATTTGATCCCGTGTAGGATCTGCAGAACCTCGTGTGCCCATGTGGGGTGTGAGCGATGGTTATATTTGATCCCGTGTAGGATCTGCAGAACCTCGCTTGATGCGATGGTTATATTTGATCCCGTGTAGGATCTGCAGAACCTCGTGTGCCTATGTGGGGTGTGAGCGATGGTTATATTTGATCCCGTGTAGGATCTGCAGAACCTCGCTTGACGCGATGGTTATATTTGATCCCGTGTAGGATCTGCAGAACCTCGCTTGATGCGATGGTTATATTTGATCCCGTGTAGGATCTGCAGAACCTCGTGTGCCCATGTGGGGTGTGAGCGATGGTTATATTTGATCTCGTGTAGGATCTGCAGAACCTCGCTTGATGCGATGGTTATATTTGATCCCGTGTAGGATCTGAAGAACCTCGTGTGCCCATGTGGGGTGTGAGCGATAGTTATATTTGATCCCGTGTAGGATCTGCAGAACCTCGCTTGATGCGATGGTTATATTTGATCCCGTGTAGGATCTGCAGAACCTCGCTTGATGCGACGGTTATATAGTGATTCCTAGGGAAATCTGATGAGTTATAGTGTAACCGTATAAGTGCGAGAGGAGTGAGTTCTAAGGGAATCTGACGGACGAATGAGTCGGTACCGCGGTTGTAGCTGCATAGGGTCGAGGTGTCGGTCTCTATGAGTGCATTATCATCTTCAAATGATGAATTGAAAATAATGCATTGAGAATGTATTAGTGTATGTATATATATATATATATATATATATATATATATA
This sequence comes from Lathyrus sativus, assembly GCA_963859935.3. Classification (NCBI taxonomy): domain Eukaryota; kingdom Viridiplantae; phylum Streptophyta; class Magnoliopsida; order Fabales; family Fabaceae; genus Lathyrus; species Lathyrus sativus. Next base: position 540,259,391 of record OZ012739.1, on the reverse strand, counting down.
TATACATATATATTTATTGCGTCTGGTAAATATGAGAATGAGGTTGATGTATATGTAGAGAGATTCTACTCACTAGGGTAGAACGACGATGCGTCGTTCCTAGTGAGTTAGTTACCGGGGTAGAATGGCCTAGACGTTGTTCCTGGTAGAGCATAAGCGACGTACCCATAGTCCGAAAAGAGGATTGAGGGTAGTGAATGAGTCTTATATGGATCTCATGGTGTGATCGCGATTGTAATATGTAAACATGCATATGCGCAGGAATTGATGAAATGCGTTAGCAAATAAGTAAATGTGAAAGATATTGACCGATGAATAGACGATTAAGTATGAACGATTATGTCTATGTGTATTTAATGCGGTGAGAATCTATGGTTATGCATTGTAGTGAATAAGTAGGAGGTATAGGCATTCGGTACTTGTACATTTATATATATATATATATATATATATATATATATATATATATATATATATATATATATATATATATATATATATATATATATATATATATATATATATATATATATATATATATATATATATATGTATATATATATATATATATCTTATGCCTTGATTATTATGATAATGTTTCTCACCCTTCTGTTGTTTTATAATGCCCTACGAGGCATTGCAGATTAGGATTCGCTGGAGGTTTCCTTTTGAGTATAGTTCCTTTCCCACTGTCGGTCGCTCTGATATGTAACTTTGGGTAGATAGGCTTGTAGAATGTATAAATGATGTTTTGTTTGTGTGAGAATGAAGTTGTGAACAACCAGATGACATGTAATTACGTTTTGTCATGTCTTAAGTGAATATATATATGTTTTAGTCTTCTGCTTTAAGAGAAAACATGAATATGTAATTTTGAAGAATCATGCGTTTATTTTTAGTTGAGATTTACCCTTTTTGAGCTAATTCTTTTTAAACATTAATATTCATGTGGTCGTTTCGTGAGTATTGTGACGCACTTCTTTTATACCTTAATGTAAATATACTCTGATGAAAATAAAAATACTTGTATTCGTGACTATATGATTTGATATGTGATTATTTTGGGGTATAGAAAGGGGGCGTTACAAAGTTCATGTGTTCTTCGATGAACACATGAATTTTCTGGGAAATTCATGAAGATCTTGAAGAAAATGAATCTAGGATGTTGCGTAGAACTGTAGATCTTCATAGATTTTTGTTTGAAACAGTTTATGTTCGTGGTGGGGCAGTAGGCTTCCTCGATGTTGAGAATTTATTCTCGCGTGCCTAGTAAGTTTTAGTTGTCGAGGGGGCTCGTCCCCCTTGGAGCCTTTTAGAGTTGCAGAGACTTTTCCCCGCTCTTTAAGGAGGGGATTACGCCAAGTCCATGTGTTATCGACAAAGGCTTGAGTCGAGGACACGTCCTCATACTTATCCCTCGCCCTTTCACTTGGTTTGTGGTGGAAGGATGGATTTGATCTCTGTCGAATTCACTTTTGCTTCCTCTGCTTTTTAGGTTAAATGGCTGGTCGGAACAAAGAGATCGTCCCCGACGTAGAGATAGCTAACAACGAAGTTGTGCATCCTGTCGAGTATGTTAGCGTCAGGGTTGCTCAAAGGGATCTTAGCTGGATTGTCCAAGAGCCCTTGGTGACAAAGTCAACTTTCACCGAAGAGGAGGCTAACTCTTTTACTCTCCTTGAGGATTGGGCAGAGGATGCGCCTGCGAGTTGGAAGGTGATCAGCCCCACGGAAAACGATCAGATATGCACGGTATATCCGGGGAGAAGGCACAAATTGAAAATAATAATTATTTTTTACATTGAAAAGTGTGAATGACATTCATTTTGTTTCTCTTCAAGATGAAATAGAAAGTGGAAACGTACCTTTAGGATCCATGATAGGTTAATGAGAAGATCATGATTTTGATAGAGTAATGACCTTCCAATTGTAGATTTCCTTATTCTTTAGTTTCTCTTCCAATGGGATAAAGAGAATAAATATTCTATAATATTTTCCTGTGTCTACAATCGGGGACTATAACCCCTTATTTATAAGAATCTTATGGTCTTTCATGAAGAGTCATGTTTATTCAAGTCTAGAATCTCATGCCCTTTCACGAATGATCATGATTATTCATGTTTTCTTATTCCAATTTTTATCCATCACAAAATAGAAATAAGACTTTTGATATCTACACAATATTATTCATGACAATTATATCCTTAGTTGTTAACCCTATATTAAATAGATCACTTTAATATGACTAGTCAAATAATGGTCATAACACGTTAATTTATTACATTTATGACCCAAAAAAAGTTCTAACAATCTCCCACTAGTCATATATGTATCCTTATAAATGTGTTATACTTTATTAGCTCAAATTTTTTTTATTATAAACATTGGACATATCCTTATCTCCTCCATTAGTTACATCAATATATAAACATTGGACATATTCTTATCTCGTCCATTAGTTACATCAATATATAGGACCAAAGTCGTTTTTATCATATCAATCATAATTAAACTCGTCAATGATCTCAAATATAAACACAACTAAATGACATAGATCAATCATGAAATGTGCAGCGTGAAAATTACATGAAGGTGATCATTACATGTCAATTTTTAACTGGTCATCCCTACTTTGATGAGATCATTATCATCATACAAAGTGCAATGAACTCAATAACCAAAATTTATTTCTGATTAGAATGTAATACAGATATATGAGTATATGTATATATATACTATCAAACATAGAACATAACTAACAATAATGATTAACTCCCACTAAATCAAAGAATTCGCTAACTGTATACACTCATGTGAGTAATGTGCTTATGAAAGACCTCAGGTGGAAGTCGTTTTGTCATAGGGTCTGCTATCATAGAGTTTGTCCCTAAATGTCCTATTGAAATCTATCCACTTTGTATTTTCTCCTTCACAACCAAGAACTTGATATCAATATGTTTTGACTTTGTCTAACTCCTATTGTTATTGGAGTATAAGACGGTTGATTTGTTGTCACAAAATAACTTGAGCGGTCTTTCAATTCCTTCTATAATTTGCAGCCCTATGACGAAGTTCTTTAGTCAAATACCATGGTTTTATGCCTCTTAACATGCTACAAACTCTGCTTCCATGGTGGTTGAAGCTACAAGAGTTTGTTTCGCACTACATCAAGAAACTGCACCACCAACCAAGATATATATATATATATATATATATATATATATATATATATATATATATATATATATATATATATATATATATATATATATATATATATATATATATATATATATATATATATATATATATATATATATATATATATATATATATATATATATATATATATATATATATATATATATATATATCCCGAAATGAATCTTCTACTATCTTGCCATCCAGCAAAATCGGAGTCAGAATACCCAATAATATCCAGAGAATCTGACCTCCTATTTGTGAGCATATAATCTTTTGTTCAAATAATGTCATAATTAATTTCAAGATATCTAATGCAACATTAATATAAATGTCTTTGGACAATAATATTAATTGTTAGTGATCCTCTTGTTGTAATGATCAAATATTAACAATAATGTATGTCAAATAATAAAACTATCTTTGAATTGATTTATTATTCACATCTAGAACCTTATAATGATCACTTATTTATCATCGCACGTGTATATATAAAATTTGTCAAATATTAACATTTTTTTTGAAAAAATTAATACTCACATGTATAAACATACACACTAACATGAAACATTTCTCATGATCAAATCCATAAAAGAAGGGTAACTTTGGTGATTTCTTGTCTCAATAGAATCATTTAAAATATCAAATAACTTTAATTTAAAATTATGATAAATTGAATAAAATTAAGGAAAAATATTTTTTTTTGTCACTTAACTATATCTCGGGGTTCATTTTCTTTCTTAACTTTAAAAATGTTCATATTGGTCCTTTAAGTCTTCAAAACGTTCCATATTAGTCCTTTTTGTCCTATTAACGACGGAAAAATTATCAGTCGCTAATTAGACAAAAATGACTAATTTGAAATATTTTGAAGAGTTAAGGGACCAATATGAACCTTTTTAAAGTTAAGGGACCAAAACGAACTCTAAAATATAATTAAGGGACTAAAAAGAATATTTTATCTAAAATTAATTTTTGAAATCGAGATATATTTATATCCCATATTAATTTTTATTAATAATATAGGTAGGTTTGTGTTGCTTACATATCTTGTTGGAAATAATATTTTATTTCCATTAATGTTGTTCCAAAATGACAAAGTGGGTGTTATATTTAATTGACAATAAATGCTTAGTCCCACATTGAAAGAGGAGTAAAATTAAATAGCATTTATAAGGCACTTGGAACAATGTAATTTCCAAAAGAGCCAAAGAGGATAAAGTGCCACATAGTCATATGTGGTGGTGCCAAAACTTATGTCACTTGTCTCATACAAAACACCCCTCGCCGGTGTCGCCACCGGCGACACCGGCTCCGGAACCGGATCCGGGGGCGTGGGCGTAGAGGCGCTAGTGGCGGCTTGTAGACGGCACTTGAGCACTTTATTTTTAATTATAGCTTCAGATTTCATTCGTTGCCTAGAGTTTGAATTTTGAATTTGAATTCGAAATACATGACACTTCATGAATTGGTGCATATCATTTTATTTGAACCATTGCAAATGCTCATTAGAGAGTGTGTTTATGAAGAATTGCAAACTTCTGAAAAGACACATGCATGGCTATAAATATATGATTGATAATTCGAAACAAAACACTCCAAAATTCTGAAATCCTCTTCCATATAATTCCAACGTTTTCCTTGCATTCGAAACTTCACCAGTCTTGTGCAGTTTCGAGAAAAGGCTGACTTATCCTGGGTATTCAGGCCGTTCCAACTCTAAGACAATTTGAGAGTGTGCTTGAAATACTTTTAAGGAAAGTGATTTCGTTCACGATTCAGTCTGAATCCATTCGACATAGAAGGATTATCTAACAATCTTAAAAGTATTTGTATCATGGATTCCGACGCTGCTGTTTCAAGTATCAAAGTTATGAATCAGGATCTTGTCAAATTGGATCGCTTCGATGGAAACAACTTTACCAGATGGCAAGACAAGATGACATTCCTGCTTACTGCACTCAAGGTTCACTACGTCTTGGATCCCAATCTGACACCAATTCCAGAACCAACTGAAGATGATTCTGACGAACTCAAGAAGAAGCGCATGCTGCGAAGGGAGGACGAATTACTATGCCGTGGGCATATTCTGAACACGTTGTCTGACCGCCTATACGACCTATACACAGACAATCTGTCCGCTAGAGACATATGGAATTCACTGGAGTTTAAATTCAAAGCCGAAGAAGAAGGTACGAAAAAGTTCTTAATTTCTAAATACTTTGATTTTAAATTTATAGATTCCAAGCCCATACTTCCTCAAGTGCACGAATTGCAAGTCCTGGTGAACAAAATCAAAGCGGTGAAAATAGACATTCCTGAAACCTTTCAAGTTGGTGCAATCATTGCAAAGTTACCAAGTTCGTGGAAAGGCTATAAAAAGAAACTGTTGCACAGTTCTGATGACTTTTCCTTGGAGAAAATCCAGAAGCATCTTCGAATCGAGGAGGAATCGAAGGAGAGGGAAAAATCAGAATCTGTGGGTCTTTCCAAAGCCAATGCTGTGACCAGAAAGGAAAAGAAAAAACATGATGTCAAGAAAAGTCACATCGCACCAAAAAAGGAACATACCAAGTTCAAGAACTTCGGTGGTCCGAAGGGTCCGAAAAATGGATGCTTTGTATGTGGAAAACCTGGACATTATGCTCGAGATTGCAGGCATAATAAATCAAAAAAGGAGATCAATGCAGTGAATGCTAATGATGATATAATTGCTACTGTGAGCGAAATTATGGCAATCAAAGGCAAAGTCCAAGGCTGGTGGTATGATACATGTGCCACGGTTCATGTCTCATATGACAGGGCTGCATTCAAAACATATTCTGAGGCAAATGATGGACAAGAAGTACAAATGGGAAATGAAGTGCGATCCAAAGTTGTTGGAACCGGAATGGTCGAACTCAACTTCACTTCTGGAAAGAAAGTTACTCTTGTTAATGTGCTTCATGTCCCAGACATGAATAGGAATCTTGTTAGTGGGGATTTATTGGGAAAACCGGGTATTAAATCTGTGTATGAATCGGGAAAACTTATTTTGACCCGTAATGGTGTGTTTGTTGGAAAAGGATATTCCGCTGAAGGAATGATCAAACTATGTATTACTGATAACATGATTAATGAAATTTCTAATTCTGCTTACATGCTTGATTCAGTTACTTTATGGCACAATAGACTAGCACATATTGGTATTAGTTCAATGAAGAGACTAATTAAACTTGGCTTGATATCATGTAATATCAAAGATTTCAATAAATGTGAATTATGTGTTAAATCAAAAATGATTAAGAAACCTTTCAAAAGTGTTGAAAGAAATACAAATCTGCTTGATCTTGTGCATTCAGATTTGTGCGAATTTAATGGCATGTTGACCCGTGGGGGAAATAGATATTTCATTACATTTATTGATGATTGTTCTAGATACACTTATGTATATCTCTTAAAGCATAAAGATGAGGCTTTTAATGCCTTTAAGAGTTACAAAGCAGAAGTGGAAAATCAATTAAGTAGAAGTATAAAAGTCCTTAGGAGTGATAGGGGCGGTGAATACTTTTCTACTGAATTTGATGCATTTTGTGAAGAACATGGTATAATACATGAATGTTCAACACCTAGAACACCACAACAAAATGGCATAGCAGAAAGAAAGAATCGAACATATCAAGAAATGATGAATGCCATGTTATTGCACTCCGAACTACCTTTCAATTTGTGGGGCGAAGCTTTATTATCCGCTTGTCACATAATAAATAGAATTCCCTTAAAGAAAAGTGGAATTTCTCCATATGAGGTATGGAAGGGCATGACACCAAATATTGGCTATTTTAAGGTGTGGGGGTGTGTGGCATATTACAAAAACATGGATCCTAAGAGAACCAAGTTGGGTCCTCGAGGGATAAGATGTGCATTTGTAGGATATGCACAAAATAGCAAAGCATATAGACTTTTAAATTTAGAGTCTAATATTATTGTTGAATCCCGGGATGTAGAATTCTTTGAAAACCTTATAACTAAGGATAAAGAATCAGAGTCGGCCATAAATAAAGAATCTTGTGAAAAAGACTCTTCTCGAATTGTAGAAAAACAACCTAAAGGCACATCTCGAATAAATGAACCACGGCCCGAACCTAGGATAAGCAAAAGAGTCCGGAAAATAAAGAACCTAGGACCAGACGAAATTGATTCTCAATCCATTTCATTTTATCTGGTTGAAGGAAATAGTACAAATTTTATTAAAAGCATTCCGGTAATTCTTCAAGTAGGGGAAGATCCTAAAACTTATAAGGAAGCAATAGCTTCTAGAGACTCCTCTTTTTGGAAAGATGCTATCCGAGATGAAATGGATTCAATTATGTCCAACCACACTTGGGAACTTGTTGATTTACCAAAGGGATCAAGACCCATTCGATGCAAGTGGGTGTTTAAAAAGAAATATCATAGTGATGGTACATTAAACACTTATAAAGCAAGATTAGTGGCAAAAGTATTTAGACAAAAGGAAGGTATAGATTATTTTGACACTTATGCACCTGTAGCGAGAACAACCACTATAAGGTTGTTATTTGCTTTAGCATCTTTAAATGATCTGATTGTTCATCAAATGGATGTTAAAACAGCATTCCTAAACGGAGACCTCGATGAGGAAATCTACATGGAACAACCAGAAGGACACGTCCTTCCTGGAAATGAACAGAAGGTGTGCAAACTTGTCAAATCTCTGCTTAAAACAAGCACCAAAACAATGGCATCAAAAGTTTGACTCTACGATAATGTCAAATGAATTTATTCCTAATTCTTGTGACAAGTGTTTATATACAAAAGTGTATAATAACACTGTAATATTTTTGTGTCTTTATGTTGATGACATGCTAATAATTAGCAATAGACTTAATGGAATTTTAGAAATAAAAAGGTTTCTAACTTCCACTTTCAAGATGAAAGATCTTGGGCTTGTTGACACAATTTTAGGAATAAAAGTTAAGCAAAATAGTGGGGGTTATGAACTTAATCAAACACATTATATTGAGAAAATGCTTGATAAGTTCAAACACCTGAAATTCAAGGAAGTAACTACTCCATTTGATCATGTAATCAAACTTGAAAAGAATGATGGAAGAGTAGTGGCTCAATTAGAATATGCAAGTGCGATCGGATGTCTTATGTACTTAATGCAATGTACTAGACTTGATATATCATTTGCAGTTAGTAAAATGAGTAGATTTACTAGTAATCCAAGTAATGAACATTGGAAGGCAATCACAAGGATATTTGGTTATTTGTTGAAAACCAAAGATCTTGGCCTTCATTATGGTAGGTTTCCTGCTATATTAGAAGGATATACCGATGCCAGTTGGATCTCTGACGTGGGAAATCACAAATCTACAACTGGGTGGATATTTACACTAGCTGGAGGAGCAATTTCTTGGAAGAGCAAGAAACAAACATGCATTACTCTTTCGACCATGGAATCAGAATTCGTGGCTCTCGCTTCCGCTAGTCAAGAGGCAGAGTGGTTGAGGGATCTTCTTTTGGAAGTTCCATTGGCTAAAGACAATGTTTCAAAGGTAATGATACACTGCGATAGTCAGGCCACTTTGGCAAGAACATTTAGCGAAGTGTATAATGGAAAGTCCAGGCATATAGGACTTAGACATTCGTTCGTAAGAAAACTGATTAAGGATGGAATCATTTCACTTACGTATATACGAACAAGCTATAATTTGGCTGATCCGTTCACTAAGCCACTGGCCAGAGACTTAGTAAGAACAACCTCGAGAGGTATGGGGTTGAAACTCCTTGAGTAAGAGTTCCGACAATGGCGGCAACCCAATCTTAAGTTAACAGAACATTAACGTTAAGATTTTCAATGGGTAACAACAAGTCGTTGATTTGGATAATTGTCTAACATTTCATAATTATGTTGACATTAGAAATGAGGGTTGAGTTTTATTTTAAACTCTTAATGAAGTTCAATACCGAGGGTACGTATCTATTGGAAACAGATACTATATGAACTTCACCTATGTGAATTATGAGATGGTGCCGTCTCAAAGTGAGAGTTGGAGTTTCTCTCATGAAAAATTCATGAAACAGGATAGCACATGGCCATAAATAAGTGCTAAGCGAGTTATGCAGAGGAAGAATCTTTAAGGAGTGTGTGTAAGGTAACACCGGTCTATTCATATGGATTCATGGTTTAAAAGCATTGCTACCTAATATTCCGATTAAACCTTGTGTTATTCTTACTAAGGTTAAGTTTAAAATCGAAAGATACTTAACTGTATTAATACTTCTTATGTCCCATTTCTGGAATTATTATTTTGTCATTATTAGAACAAGTGGGGGATTGTTGGAAATAATATTTTATTTCCATTAATGTTGTTCCAAAATGACAAAGTGGGTGTTATATTTAATTGACAATAAATGCTTAGTCCCACATTGGAAGAGGAGTAAAATTAAATAGCATTTATAAGGCACTTGGAACAATGTAATTTCCAAAAGAGCCAAAGAGGATAAAGTGCCACATAGTCATATGTGGTGGTGCCAAAACTTATGTCACTTGTCTCATACAAAACACCCCTCGCCGGTGTCGCCGGCTCCGGCTCCGGAACCGGATCCGGGGGCGTGGGCGTAGAGGCGCTAGTGGCAGCTTGTAGACGGCACTTGAGCACGACGCATCGGAGCAATCGGGCTATTCGAGGCGGCCGGTATACTGCGAATTTATTTTTAATTATAGCTCCAGATTTCATTCGTTGCCTAGAGTTTGAATTTTGAATTTGAATTCGAAATACATGACACTTCATGAATTGGTGCATATCATTTTATTTGAACCATTGCAAATGCTCATTAGAGAGTGTGTTTATGAAGAATTGCAAACTTCTGAAAAGACACATGCATGGCTATAAATATATGATTGATAATTCGAAACAAAACACTCCAAAATTCTGAAATCCTCTTCCATATAATTCCAACGTTTTCCTTGCATTCGAAACTTCACCAGTCTTGTGCAGTTTCGAGAAAAGGCTGACTTATCCTGGGTATTCAGGTCGTTCCAACTCTAAGACAATTTGAGAGTGTGCTTGAAATACTTTTAAGGAAAGTGATTTCGTTCACGATTCAGTCTGGATCCATTCGACATAGAAGGATTATCTAACATATCTAACTCCAGTTTTCATCCATATGTAACAAATTCAAGTTTCGGGACTTTTTTTCTTAATAAACGTAACGTTATAATCCACGTTCATATACGAGACACCGAATGAGATGAATTTGTTACATCAACCAAAAAACAATTAAAGAAGTAGCACTTATAAAAACTTTGGTGTTACTTATATACACCAAAAAGTTACATATAATTTTAATCGTGAGAGTGTATATACGCAATATAAAATATATTCATTTTATGCAACAATAATTGAACACCATTATTGATATTCTTTACTAATTAATTGATCATAAATGTTAAGTTTCAAAAGTATATTTATAATGACTTTAAAAAAAATTGATGACCGAGACTCAAAAGAATAATTTATAGATAATAATGAATAAAATTTGGAGACTTTTAAAAAAATTAAACCTTGAAATATATACTTAAAAAAAAATGAAATTATACATATATCAAACTAGAATTGAACATGGTTGCTCTGCTACTCATTGTTGGAATTTCTAATAATTAGTCTACAAACTCATACTCAATTCAAGATGAAATAGAAAGTAGAAACATACCTTTAAAATTCATGTAAGGTTAATGAAAAGATATTCTTTAATTTCTCTTTCAACGAAATAAAAAAAAATATATTCTATAATATTTTAAGTGTTTACAATTAGAGACCATAACCCTTTATTTATAAGAATTTTATACTCTTTTATGAAGAATCATTTTTATTCAAGTTTAAAATCTCATGCCCTTTCATGAAGAATCATGATTATTCATGTTTTCTTATTTCAATTTCTACCATCACAAAATAGAAATAAGACTTTTAATATCTACACACTATTATTCATGACAATTTTATCCTTAAGCATTAACTTTTACATTAAATAGATCATTTTAATATGACTAATTAAATAATGATCCTAACATATTAATTTATTATATGTATGACAACAACAAAAATTCTAACAATTATTAGATAACATCTTGTGTTTGGAAGTCTATGGTAAGAAATACTTTAAAAAAATAATTGGTTGTATCATGACTATATTCCAACACATGCAACATAAAGACTTAAATTCGACTGAATATAAGTCGATGGAGAACACTTTTTGAGCGTCTATCAACTTCTAACACATGATCTGTTGAGAATAGCCAGCAAAATAACTACCATGGTTGTGGTTGATCACTAAAGTGAAAGTTACTTAATTAGCTTCCTTTATTTATGCATAACAGTTATAATAAAGAACTAATTGTCTAATACTTAAGTTCTTAAGTATACTCCTAACTATAAACATATCTAAGATTTATGGAACTTCAAGTATATTTTTCATCGTCTTTTAAATCCCTTTATATTTATTGCAATTTCAATTCAAAGTACTTATTTTTCAAATATTGTTTTTTCAGTTTCTTTACTTTTCTCCCACTTTACCTAATCATTTAAAATTCTATCACTAAATTTCAATTTTTTTACTTTCAAACTCTTTTAATTTAATCGTCATTTTATTCTAAAATTGACCTTAAAATATTTGTTTACTCAATTTTGATTATAAAATCGGATTTCGGTACTATTTTTAAAATCAACTATCAAACAAATGAGTATGCATCTTAAGTTTTTCGAACTCTTACGGACACACCCTGATTAAATATTTTTTTCTTAAATTTGATTGACTCTTCTTTGACCCAAAATACCTTTACAAATATTGACCTTCCGATGAGACAAGTTTATGTTAGTTTATGCATTTTTTAAATGTGTTTTCTATTATAATTTGAACTTCTTTTAAGAATGGTAAGAAACCGTCTAAATGAATCTTATCATTCTCATAAATTTGAAATTGATGATATGTCCAGTCCTCTCCAACTGACAACTGACAGATTCTCATTATAATCAAACAAGTTACAATGATCATTAATATATCTTTTAGTCCAACCGACATATAACTTAGATTTCTCAAACATAAAGAATTGATCCTAACTCTATCTCTTTGTTGTCTCAAAGGGTATTGATTGCACTTAATCTTTTGAGGATATAAACTACTCTTGATACAAATGCAAGTGTTTTGATCTTTTAATAAAAAATACATTACAACGAACTCACTTGTTTGATTCTTTCTTGATTTACAATTGATCTTCTTCTTTAGATGATCTTCTTTGAAAGTTCTTCTCTTTCTCCACTTAAGTTTATTCTCAAATGTTTATTCAATATGATGTGTGATTATTTATTGTTCATTGATGTTAGATGATGAATAAAGTCTTGAAAAATTGAGTCTTTATATAAGTTCCTTTTATAATTGTTGGATGATTTTTATCTTGTGAAGAAAGAAGTCATTGACATCTTGTACTTTTGAAGCAGGTTATTTATATCTATAACACTAGAATTAGGTCGTTGCACACCTTTTGTCATGAAAATCATGTACCATTTGTATTTTATTTACTATTATTTATATGTTTATCATCTTGAGCATTTACGAAGGAAAATTAAGTTATTCTTTGTAAGAGTAAACTTTGTCAATGTTAGTTAGATGAACAAACTTATAGAGGGAAGTAACTTGACACGTCTATTATAGGATTAAATATGTTGACTTTAAAACTTAGAGTTTATCGGAAAAATTTAATAGTGCTTCTAACTAGAGGATAATGTTGATATTTTATACCAACAGATACTAGAGCGGGTCACCATGACTCACACCCAAAGGATGATTAAATAGTGTAATACCAAGATGTTTATAATCACTTATTTTAAATTAAATGTTCCAAATTTATCTATTATACTAGAGAAACAATTAAAGAACTTCGTTATTCTTTTTAGAGACTAAATTACAATGAATCTTAAAAGCAATCTACAAGAGAGAGAGATGTGTGCCTATTTACTGTGAAATTTAGTAAGAAAGAACAAGATTCATTTCACTTAAGAGATTAAACTCGAAAAGATTCTGAGACATATTGTGTGAAAATTATAAGTTTGAAATGAATTTGACATCAAAGTTGAAATTGAAAGACGTAAATATGACTGGAAAAAATCCAATGCAGTAAATGAATTGGAAAAAAAAACTTTAATTTGTAAAGTGGAACGCAGATACATACATTCTCACAACACTTCTCTCACCAAACATAGATATTTTGAGTTTACGGAATTTGTGTACAATTGCAGACTCTCTAAAACTACAAGTGAACACTACTTATATATTAGTCTTATCATAACCATCTGCAACGATCGACTAAGCACATTATGCTACGTCTTCGTCTCCATGCAGTCTCCATCCTCAACAAGATTCCACGTGTTTTGGAATAACTGTCTGATCTTATCCATTTATGCCTTATTCGACCACGTGGAAAACAACATTTTGAAAATTCCAAATTACATTAAATTTCAAAACTAACGAAATCCTTTGTCTTTAACGAACTGATTAGAATTTCGACCAAGTTCATCAATATCATTGGACGGAGATGCTTCGTCAAAAGATGCTTATTCTGACTTCATGGTCGAATGACTATTTCGACCTAAGTTAAAAACCTAAGTCATTTAACAATCTTCAATATTATAAGAACTTGACAATCAAGACTTGTATCGAAAATTCGAGGTAACAGTGGCTAGGGTTTCACTAATCGAATTTGGCTAAGTATGAATTACTTCAACACAAGGGTTCTATTTATAGAACCGCTTGTGTGAGTTGTAAGCTGACAAGCTCATTAAGTACATTGTACCTTATGGTGTACTGTATTTTACTTAAGTGCATCGTATCTTACTATATTCATATTTTACTTAAGTACATTATAACTTACAGTGTTCCTTATTTGACTTAAGTACATCTTACCTTAAAGTGTTCCTTATTTGACTTAAGTATGTCATACCTTATGATGTAGCGGATTTAGTTAACGTCATTACATTGCAAGACCGCACAATTGAACAAGTTTTACTTATTTATTTTCTCCCATCAATATTTCATTATTTTTGTGACCCTGCATGTTCTCGTAATGTTGACAATCATATAAAATTACACATTTAATATAATAAATAGTAAATGATATCTAACAACACATCACTAATACTCAAATCACAAAAATATCATGTAATCTGATAATGTTTATGTGTATAACTACCCTTTTAATCTCATGTTTATATTAAACATGGAACATAGACTCCGTAACTCTTGAATAACTCAATACCGGACACTTAGAGATTTATCATATTATCTAATTAGACAATTTTGCAATGTTCCTACATGATGAAGGTTATAATGACATGTAAGTTACTCGTGAAGAAGAAAATGTATTCTTAAACTGGTTCGCGATGGAATTCGATCATGGTGTAATTTATCATCCATTTAGGCACTAACTTGTTGGATTAGTGGAAAATTATGGCGTGATTAAGACAAATCGCGGTGCGGTGGCACGAGGTGAAACATTTATTATAAAAGAAAAAATGTCAATTGAGAAGGTTTTAAATTTTGATTCAACAGAGGCGACTACAAAATTCTTTAGACTAAGAATTGATGTTTTTTTTATCATTGTAGCTCCAGTTACATCTTATAATTTATGTTTTGCTTCTTGAATCTCTTATCTATGAATAATTTACATTATAAGTAGTTAAATTTCGTTTGATTAAGCCTTTTAGATTAATTTATCATTAATTGTTTGATCTATATAAGTTTCTTTGCATTCATTCATGCAATCATAATATTATTCAACAAAGTTTTTTTTTTAATTTTTAATATTGACAAATATTTGAATTGATTCTAAGTTGTAAATCATTACTAACCATAACTTTCACAATTATACCTAGTTTTATTGCTCAACATATAATAGTTCTTGAGATGGTGTGTTACTTGATTTAATTGTGAGAATTAAGATTAGAGAAAATCTTCTTTGATTACAAATTCTCATAAAATATTAGGGGATTGTGATCGAAGAAAAGAGTTATAAACCAAAAGATTAGGTATAACTATTTTGTTGGTTCATCAAGATATTATATAGGTAATTGTAGTGTTCGGACAAAATAACCAAATATCGATAGATAAATGATTCAAAAAAGATTTAATATCTTTTAATTTATAATTTTATTTAAATTATTTTAAATTCACCTTTACCAAACACATATTCTGCATATCTCATATTACAATTATATCATCTTAAGTAAACTAATAATTACTTAGTATAAATTTAAATAATCTATGCGTATCCGAATCTTAAATTATATTACTTGACGACAATTGACACACTTATCAAAAATTAAACAACCACAACTTAAGACATGCGTCAAAAATTTGAGTAGGGCAAAACAAGTGTTCAACAAACTGTCAATCAAGGAAAATGCATCATATCAAATATGAAGAATAATAAACCAGAACCTCGAACCAAAGTAAAGACCAATTACTAGATACACGCTTCATATCTAACTTTCAAAAGCGTGATCGTGAACTTGAATAACTCGTAAGACTTAATTGGATTGAATGAATCGATGACCTTGGTAATATTATTATAAAGACGATGCATAGCTATCAAGAATTAGAAATCGATTCCCTATAGATGTTAGGATATCTAATGAAGCCCGACTATGACACTTGGAAACATGAAATTTATCCAAATTAAAACTTACGAGTAAGTGTGAATATGTTTTCGTTATTGCCCGTTATATTCTAAATAATGTGTGAAAGTTTTTGACAACATGGACTTAAAAGGCCCCATTGAATGATAGAGGTTCATAATACAAAACATGATTGTCATGTTTGCAATTGCTAAAAGTACAATAATATGTGACTACTCTTAGTGATTAAAGGGTGTCAGAAGTTTTAAGGTATGTTATAGGATTGGGAGTTAACTCACGTGAGAAAATGAGAAGCTCCGTCTATAGAATTTTTGTGTAAAGATCACATCTCCTTTCCAACCTCAAGGTTGAAGTATTTATAAATATCCTATGTCTAATCTTAGACCCCTTAAAAACAGAAACCAACTCCAAGAGAATATGGAAGTGGATAGTCATTCCCTTATCATTCAAGAAAGTGTAGTTAACTTTCCTATGACTTCTTTCACGTCGTGACGATCATGAACATGTCACCTCCCCATTCTCACACGTTAGACAAGTTATTTCAAAAATAGACGACCTATTTAATAAAGGGGAGATATATCCAATAATTAGACAGTAGATCTCGTAAACAGGCGATCAAGAAGACTTTATGGCAAGATGTCGTTTTCCCTATCACCAAAAAGTGTTGTTAACTTCCCTATGACTTCTTTCACGTCGGGACGGATCATGAACATGTCACCTCCCCATTCTCACATGTTAGACGAATTATTCCAAAAATAGACGACATATTTAATAAAGAGGAGATATATCCAATAATTAGACAGTAGATCTCGTAAACAAGCAATCAAGACGACTTTATGGCAAGACGATGTCGCTTTCCCTATCGCCAAAGGAAACAAATGAACAAAATGATCACTTACATCATATTCACATCAAATCTTATATCAAAGGAAAATCAACGAATAAAACTTTGATCGATGGTGTGAAAATACTGTAAATTTGATTACAATTGCCATGTTCAAGAAGAATAGAAAAGGAGAATCACATCTCACGATCACTAACATGACCGTCACAGATGTATCGTATTCACTTGAAAGCTTATATCGAAAGGAAAACCAACTAATAAAACTTTAATCAATGGTGAAGCTACCCTAAATTTAATTACAATGACCATGTTCAAGAAGAATGGTAAAGGAAAATCAGATATCATGACCATCACACTGATTTAAACCAGTTGACCAATGAAGTAACTGTATTATATCTCAAAATTGATATCAATAGTGAGAAAAACCATTTGATCGATAAAGTAACTGTATTATATCTCAATTGATATCAATAGTGAGAAAAACCATCTTTATCGTGATACCAACCAAATCCCTTCAAAATTGATATCAATAGAGAGGATAATCATATTTGCCGTGACAACAGCCATGTCACCAACCAAATCCACTTAAAACACAAATGGATTATTTGGTTACCAAAACTGTTGAGACCTCTACAAAGAAGCAAGGAGGATTAGTTCGGATACACCAAATGTCGTTGCACTTCAAGCTAGTATTTCAACAATGTGCCTCTTTGCTATGTTGTGTACCACCACGTACGTAGCTCTCCAACACCAGTTTGTTATTGTTTCAATTCTAGTATCAACTCTGCAACAACAAAAATTTTAAGGTGCTTGTTTGTTTGTGTGTTTGTTTGCTCTGGCCCAAATTTACTTCAGAATCACTAACGGTTGCCAATTCTATTGTTAAAAGAAAGACAGGCATCGTCTATGTTATTGATAGAATTTACGCATAGTCATTCGTTGATAGTTCTTCCAAAAGGAAGCAAATACTTCTGTAAAAAAAGTGAACTAATTCAGGCTCCATCATTTGCTTTTACCCATTTTGCCTTTCAGGGCAACCAAAATATATGACTAGTTAAGCAAATTTTCTCAAGTACTCGGCAACAACAATGGAACATAAAGCATAATAAACAAAAATGACAATTCATTTGCAATACAAACTCTCTATACTAATGCTTATCACCACTCATAGTCGGAGGTAGGTGACTACGCTGTCAGTTAACGGCGGCTTCCATGCTTCTCTCTTGAATCATGTTCCCTGGAGAAACTTTAATTTTAGCATTTAAAAGTGTGGAACTATTACAATGTGAATACAAAGAACATAATTCCTACCTCTGGATGTGGTCAAGAATCAAAAGCCTGGGTCCTGGAGGAATTTTCACATCTCTGAGAGCACTGAAACACATCATAGGAAAATAAAGTACTTTCCGTCAGTATGGTAAGCAAAATAAGTGAAAATGAAAAGAAAAAAAATGGTGCCATAAATAAAGTTTCCTACCTGTCATTGAGTAAAGGCAATGTGTTGTCTGACAATAAGCCTTTCTTAAAATTCTTTTCATAATTCTGAAGACCAAGGTTGTTCAACATGCTTCTTGTTTTAGCATAGTGAGTATCTTCAGCAGGTGGTTGAGAAAACTTTTGTCGTATCTGCGTGATTAATGTATAGTTTAATACATGCAATGAGTCAAGGGAATACCAAGATAAAAACCTGCATTACATATAAAACATGGATCTAGGAAAGAACATATTCCTTGGACTCTGAGCAATAAATCATGTCCAAAATATAAACCATTAGTGATAAAAGAAACACATCAAAGATTAACACAAAATATTCATAATCAACACATATTCAGTGATGTTGCCAACATGAATAGTCCAACAGACGTGCCATTTTTTAAGACCTGGACTTGGCTTTTAAAAGTTTGGTATGTCTTGAAAGCCTATCGAAAAGCAGCCTTCAAGTAAGTCATAGGGCTATTGCAAAATAAACTCAGAGATTTATGTAGGCTAACATGCTGAAATCTTTAAATGGTAGTATATAATAAATTTAGACGAAATAAAAGTAATAGTAACAATAAAAGTATTAGTTTGTGTTTTACTTCAATAACTTGATAGGCCTAAAAGACTTTAGAGATGACCAAATGTATGTGTTTTATAACTGAAAGCTTTTAAAAAGTCATAGTTTAGTTTACTCAGTAAATATAAGCATTACTTAATCTGGCTTTGACAGTAGGAGGTGGCCGACCGATTTCAATTACAAAGAATTTATTGTTACCAACCCAAATGGGGACACAAATTCATTTCAGCTTACAAAGCTATCAAAAAGGTACATTTATTTCAAGCTCACCTGGAAAAGACCACCTTGAACAAGTGCAAAGAATAGTCCAGATGTCACTGCATTTGCTGCTTGATTTGGTCCACCCACACCACTTACCAATGAAAACAAGGCTCCGGAACCAAAAGCTGCCGCCATGCTGCAAAAAAATAATTTCAGCAACTTAGAATGCACATTGGTGGTAATAAGGACAGGAAATCAAAACACTGAGCAGAGTATTAAGTAAAAGGACATGGAATAGAGGTGTTGATTGGTAAAAAAAAAAAAGTCATGTTCTACACCACAACCACAAGTGTATTTAAAATTTGTATCATACTGTTAACCAGGCCAATGACACAATGGTGGTGTAAACAAAAAGAATAGCTAAAGCCTTTAAGCACTAATTGGGGCTGACAAGAAGAATATCTAAAGCTTTTTAGCACTAGTTGGGGCTGTCTGCGTGAATTACCGGACACCTTACATTGTTATGAATTTAAGCACAAAGGAATAATTATTGCACAGTTCCCACATCATCATAGTTTATTTAGCTCTTTAAGGCAATCTATATCCAACCCTATAAGTTTTGAATCTTACTAGAATTACAACAACCAAATCTTATCCGATGCCATAATGTTCATTTTCCACCATCTTTTCTACTTTAGGTGTTACCCCCAACATCCTTTCTAATATTGTCATTTTTAATCTTATATCATAGTCTTACTACATATCAATTTCCCATCATTTGAGAAACAGGTTAACAGCTCTGAAGTAACGTTAGAATACCAACAAATATTCTAGATATCATATTGTATCTCATGATATTGAGTAAGGAATATCCTTTCTAATAAAATAACCTTGCTAGATAAAACCTTTCAATATCCTCTGTTTTCAATTTTTTAAACAATATAACTATTTATCTACCTCCATCAGAGAATCTTAGAAACTACATACATCTAAACTTATTACATTTTCTTTTCTATTTAATTTTCACATAAAAAAATCAAATACTGTTTTCACAAGACAACCTATATGAATAAAATCATTTCCAGAGATTCCACTAAACCACAATTCCCCAAAATTATAGCAAAAAGAAACCCAAGATCCATGTAGTACAAATATTGTAGGGTTAATGATTGGACAGAACAGTATATAATTTAGGGCATGTGAAAAACTAGGTTATGAAATTTCACCTGGACTGAACATCTTCCTTTCCTCTTAACCTTTTCAAAACACATGTAATACCAGCATTCACTCCAGTCATAACAGCAAAGTTCCGAGCCTGAATCAAAGGACCTCCAGCAAGAGCCTATAACAAACAAATCAAATAAACTATCATTTATCACAACCGAGAAACCCTAACTTTTCAAATTAGGGTATTAAATTACTGCAACACAGTGAAAAGGACTCAACCTGTGCTTGTTTAAGAGAAGCCATGGCTTGAGGGTTAAGAGCCGCGTTAGGCGGCGGAGTAAGAGAAGCGGGAACATCACCGGCGATAGTACCCATGAAGGCACCAATAGCAGCGCCTTGAGCGGCGCTGGTGGTGGTAACGACGGCGGCTTCAACGGCGATAGACTGTTTGGAGAGCCAAAGCTTGAAACCGTTTTCCAAGTGTTTAAAGCGGGTTTGAATTTGGTCGATTGGGTTTTGAATTTGGTTAGGTAAACCCTTCAACGACAACGCCATCATTTTCTGATGCTGCTTTCCTTGTTCCATAGTTTTGAGTTTCAACGCCGCAGTGGAATTGGAAGATGCAATGGATGGAATGGATATTTTGTTTTGATAACGTTTTGTTTAACTTTGCCTTTTTATATAATTTTATTTATTTACTTAGTTAATTATTGTAATAGAATTTGAATTGGGAAATTAATTAATTCAGACCACCGGCCTTTTTTACCGGAAAGACCGAAGCGGTGCCATTTATTTTTGTGTGCGCACTACTCATTTGGTGCTTTTCATGATTAAAATGCTATTTTCTACTAAATGTAAATAAAAATAAATTGAGTATTTTTCTAATGTCATTAATATAAATTATAAAATTATAAAAATAATTAAAATATACAATTTATAAATACTTTAATTAATTAATAAATATATAAAAAGAACTGAGTATATATCTTGTAGCGTGATGTTGTCTTTGCTAGAGTAAGCCAATGAAGAACGTTTGAACCAAACTGAGATAAGAAGACTTGTAACACCAAGAAAGTCAAAGATCTAATGCAACGTGAGGATCTTGCTAGTTCAATTACCTTACAAGGAGGGGGAGGAAGAAAGAAGACTATGTTGTATAAGGTTATAGTAACCGAAGAAAAAGAGGATGTTCACACCATGAATATCGAGAGCTACCAAGAATCAAGTGATCTCTTAGGAGAGTTACAATTGAAGAAAGGAAGTTTGGAGGGTATGAATGTCATGTGATCACACTGTCTAAAAAAGAAGAGTTATGGATATTTGTTTTGTGGCGAAAGGGAGTTATAATTAAAATGCTTGGTAGAAGGATTAGTTATATAAAGCATTAGAGAATAGGTTGTATCAGATGTGGGATAGAAATTGAGCGTTGACCATAGTATATCTATGGCAAGACTATTATTTGGTAGCGTTCACGTGCGAGGAAGATTAATTTGTTGCACTAATGGAAAAGTCATGGCTCATCCATAATCATTACCTGTTTGTTTGAGAGCAGAGCCTAAATTTCAGTCCGACAAGTTATGCAATTGAAGATGTAGTAGTTTGGGTTCGAGTGTCTAGTTTACCTATAGAATATTATGATGATTGAGTCATTTCCTTCATTGGTAATTGCATAGGTAAAACAGTTAAGGTTGATATGTACACACTCTCGAAAGAAATAGGGAAGTATGCAAGACTATGTGTGGAGGTTGATCCAACCATGCCTTTGTTAGCCATATTTTCCATTAATGGAAGGCACTACAAAGTTGAGTATTATGGCATGCATCTTTTGTGTTTGAATTATAGCCGATTTGAACACTTCGAAGATGACTGCATGGATAAAAGGAAAAGAGTAACACAATTGCTGCTAATGTAGTTGGTGATGGCAAAGGAAAGGGGAAGGTAATTCCCAGTCAGGCAGATGATGGACCTTGGATGGTAGTCTAAAAAACCAAAAGATATCGTAAGGGGAAGGAAGTGGAAGTGAAATGGCCTAAAAAAGGATTGACGAGTAAAAACGTTGGTGCTCTGACGAAAATTAATGACATTAAGTCTCAGGAGACATTCAAGGGATCCCATTTTATTGCCATTGATGAAAGTGTTCTTGAAATAGAAATTGTGAATAATGACAAAACGGTTTTTAAAATTTTTGTAATACAAATCATTAGACAATGATGAGGTAGTTATGACGGCATAAAACCCAAGGGTGAATGCACGCGTGGAAAGAGAAAAGGAGACTAAGCAAAAGAAAAAAAGAAAATGATTATTGAAAATACAGTTGTTGGACCATGCAGAATAACTAAGGAGAAAAGGAAGGTGGGTCCTCATGGAAAGACCAAGAGCATCTTGGATTGGATTATGGAAGAGGGAAGTTTGACTGAGGTAGTGGTAGATTTAAATATTGAAGAAAAAATACATTAAAATTTGGGCCTTTATAAGGCACAAAGAAAAATTTATTATTCTTTAAGGAATAATTTGGACTAAATTAGCCCAAAATTGTTTAGATCCTAAGGCTCTAACAAGGAAAACACGGTGGGCACTAAGTCTCAAGCTAACCTAGAGAGAAACATTTCTTATTTCCCTTTGTAAGAAACAAATTAAGGGAAAGAGGAATTCTTGGATGCAGGTGATGAGAAATATTTTGAAGATGAAAAATTGAATATAGATTTGGTTGAGGAGACTCCAAGCAATGAGCTTGGGACACCCAATAAATCGTTTTTATGGTTTATCACAAACTCATTTTTTTGTTGAACTGCAAAGGAACGATAAATAAAGTTTTCATGAAAGTGTGCAAGAAAAATTGGAAAGATAATATACCATATATTATGGTAGTTCTAGAGACTAGAGTCAATCCGAAAAAGCTTAAAAACTCCTTCATCTTTTTGGCTTTTGACGACTACGATTACCCAAATTTTCAAAGTTTCTCAGGAGGTATCTATTTATCTTGAGTGAAAAATAAAGTCAATATTAACATAATCGAAAGACATTTCCAATGTATGTAAGTTAAGATTAACACTTACGAAGAGGAGGATTGGTTCTTTACCCCTATTTATGCAAGTCATAGAGAGGATAAGAGGGAGGACCTGTGGGAGAAACTGTTAGCTCTCATTTTCGACGCAAGCAGAATCAAGAGTCATCTCAAGTAAAAAACAAGCGTGTTCAAACATAAGAAGGCTTCGAACCAGTATTTGGTAAAGCCTGAGTCGAAGAGAGGTTGTGGAAAAACTTCTGAAAATCTGCTAAGTGTTGGATAGTTCTTCGACCCCAAATTGGTGGAAAAAAGCGCGCTGCAGTCACCACTAAGGCTGGAGGGAAAGTTTCCTGATATTTGAATTTCAAAAGAGCAGTTGGCGAAATGAAAACGGTTGAAGTCAAGAAAAGCACCAAAAGACACGTTTGAAGCAACAACCGTTACTTAACAGTTATTTTCTAGCATTATAAATAGAGGTTATTTCCATAGAATAAGTGTGTTCATTTGATCTTGTACAAGTTACTCCAAATCACTCCAAATACCCACATGTAGAGAAACAAGTTAGAGAGAATGTACGTGATGCAACACCATTTCTTTTCATCAATGCAATTTGTGTACTTTTATCATTTTATCTTGCATGTTCTCCTTTAACCTTTACCTTTCATGTTCCTGCTTGAAACTTCATTTTTCATTTATACTTCATGCTATTTAACTTTCTGCACTTTATCTTAACCTGCCATTTAACCTCCTGCGCTTTCCCTTAAACTTGTTATTTTCAAAGCCTTTTTAATTGTTTTCGACTGCTACTTTCCTGTACTTTTACGTTATTGCTTTTACCTTTGACGTCTTACATGCTTACTTTCTTGCCTTTTATGTTCAAAGTCTTTTAATGTTCTCTTCTTTATTTTCAAAGTCTTTTACCTCTTACCTTTTACTTACGACGCTTTAAGAACCGCACTCTATATTTTACAGCCTTGCTAATTTCCAAGTTGTTTTACAAAGTTTTACAGTCGAACACGGAGTTCAATTTAGATTTTTCTTTTAAACTTAGCACATGTCTTAGGATTTCTATGGTTGATCCTGCAAGTTACTCAATTTTACCAAAAATTGATAGATCAGAGGTTACTTACCAAATTTCACAGTAAATAGAAACATAAGAGGATTGTTGAAACGATGACTAATGGCTGGATTTTAGAAGTAGATTTTAATGACATTTTGAATGCTAATAAAAAGGTAGGAGACTCCTCTATCTCTCGAAGGAAAGGTGACATATTCAAGAATAAAATTAATCAATGTAAGCTAATGGACTTAGGCTTCACTAGTCATCATTTTACTTAGAAGGGACCTATTTATCATAGAGGACAAAAAAATTGTGAGAGGTTGAATAGGGTTTTGTGCAACAATTACTGGTGTATGCAACTCTCGAGTTCCTTTGTGAAGGTTCTCACATGGTTAGAATACTCTGATCACCATCATATATCTATTTCTCTCTATGAAACAAATTTAAGAATAAGAGCCTTAAGTTTATATTTGAGAGTGATTGGTTGTTAAAAGCTTCTTATGAAGATATGCAGAATAGTAACTAGAATATTCAACACAAACTTCAGGATAAATTGGAGAGTATCAAAAACAATATCACTTATTGGAAGTCTAATACTATAAACAATTTACAAGTTCAGGAGAGGAAAATTATGCATATACTTGATGGAATTCAAAATGCCATTCGTAATGGTATATTTCACTTAGGGTTGCAGAACTTAGAAAAGGAGCTTCAAAAGATTTATCTCTCCTTCTCCACCAAGAAGAATTAATGTGGCTCCAAAGATTATGTGCTAAGTTTTTAGTGGATGGAGATTGAAATAAAAGATATTATCATATTAAGGTTGTTCAAAGAAGAAGGAAAAATAAAGTTAGCATGATCAAAATTGGGAATGTAAAGTGGATTGATGGTAGAAACCAAATCAAGACCTTGTCCACAGACTTCTATCAAAACTTGTTCACCAGAAATCTAGAAGTTAGTGATTGGCTTCACACTTAACTTACTTATCCTAGTATTGACAAGTACAAGTTGTCAGTTTTGAGAGAAGATGTTTCTGATACTAAAATCAAAGCAGCTGGTTATATTTGGCATGTCTCCCTAGAAAGCCTTCGGTCCAGATGGATTTCCAGCAGGTTTCTACCAGAAATATTGGTATATTGTAGAAACCTCCATTTGCAAGCATATCAAACATCTTTGGTTTAATTCTGATCTAATTGAAGAATTCAATTCAACTAATCTAGTGTTCATCCCAAAAGTAGACAACCCAATCAATGTGAGCCAATTTAGACCCATCTTTTTGTCCAATTACAGCTATAAAATTTTGAGTAAGGTTGTAGTGAATAGGATAAATATTTGAATAAAAAATTTTATTTCTCCTTTTCAAACTGGATTTATTCTTGGACGAAATATTCAAGAAAATATAATAGTTTCTTGGGAGATGTTTCATTCTATGAATCATCTGAATGACGAAACATGTGCCTTTGTGATAAAGGTTGATCTTGCCAAAGCTTATGGTAACCTTAACTAGAAATTTATGATTAATATCCTTAATGGAGCAAACCTCCATAGCACCTTAAGTAGAATCATAATGAAGTTTATTACCATAGTCAAAATGAAGGTTCTTTGTAATGGGAATGATTGCAATACCTTTGAGCCTATAAAAGGAATTAGACAAGGTGATCTTATTTCACCTTACATTTTTAGAATGGGAATGAAGCCATAACCCAGGTCGATATCACAGTTGGTGACTCCTCATATTAAAAAATTAGGCCAATGGGTCCAGATGAGAGGGTGTGTAGCTCTTTCAAGAGTTGCACAGTTCCCCTATATGAGTGTCTCTTAACAGGTTAGGGGTGTGTCTGCCTTTATCTGATTGTGAGGTGGCCATGATAAACCACCTAAAAGTAACCTTCTGGAAAATTCATCCTAGAGCTTGGGCCTTCATATTTATGTTCTAGATCTGTGTCGGATATAAGTCTTAGAAGATTTTGTTAGGGCTCTTCTTTGACCTCTTTTATGTGGATCGTACTTCACTGGATGGCGCTCGGGATTAGGGATTGGTCTCTCTTCATCCCCAAATACCTTGTTTTAATTTTTTTCACTTTTGACTGGGCAACTTTCTAGAGTGTTTTGTATTAGTAAAACCTGTCACTCCCGAGGCACATATGACCTTCTGCTTGTCTTTGGATCTGGTGGGATATGTCTGCTCTTATAGAATTGGATTTTGGAAATATTAGTCCAAAGTTCATTCCATCGGCATATCTCTTCTTATCATTCTGGGTCTACCTCTTTATCTCTTGAAGAAGTGAGAATGAAAGAGGATTTATATGTCTGATACCAAGGGCTCGGAAATGAAGAATAGTTTGGTCTCGGTGAAATGCTTTCCTTCAGTAGAATAAGAGACATACATATATTCATGCTATCATTAATGCTTCTAAACATTCCAAGTGACAAAAGCCCTTTGGTGAGGATGGGGATATAGGTGACACCCATTTTTTTTAACTAAGTGATTTTTTTATTTTGAAGATAACATGAATCAGTTGATTCAATTGCAGAAAGCTCTAGAGCTTATGAACGACCAAGGCATAACTATTGTCCTGTCAATTCTATTATCGACGACATCTGTCGTTGCTTCTATTTCTGTCCCGGAGGTTCACGCTTCTGTCATGATGACTACTCTAGAGATGGTATAGATTTCAAACTCTGAGTTAGGTCATCCATATGTTGACGTGGTATATTTATCTACTTGAGGAGTTTCACCTTCTCTTTCCCCTACTTAGATGGTTTGAAGTGATAGTTCATCCACTCCTGTTGGAGGAGGTTCTCTTAAATGAGCTCGTTTAATGAAGAACGGTGAGCGGGATGCTCTAACTCCTTTCTTCCAATTTCCTGTAATTCTTCCTTTTTTGGGTACCTCGCACCCTGTAGAAGTTTGTTGTTGTCCTGGCCAGTGAGTACATGGATTATGTCAGGGGTTTATCATTACAATAGAAACAATATGTCGACTTGGGTACTGCATGTGGAAAGTACTACAAAGTGTTTTGTCACAACATGGTCGATACTAGGGACTTCAACGTAGTTGGGTCAGTTTCTGATGATCAGTAAAAGTAGTTAAGATATTTAAATGGTTTTGAAAGAGAGGGAACTGGTTTAACACAGACGGTTACTCGAAGACACATGGAAGCTCATTAGAAGAAACAAATTTATGGGATTAAAATGTGTCGTGATAGGGTTAGTCGATCGTTCTTAGGTAGTTATTTTAGAGTAGTATATTAGGGGACTCATGTTCATTGTGTAAGGGGTCCGCAATTGTACTTATTGTTGCACCCTAATTTTTGACCACGAGATACCACCTCTTTTTGCACATTTTCTATTGCTATTCGACTTTATTTTAATATTTATACCTTTTTTTTTTGTGACTAACCGATTTGTGCAGACTAACCATGTTAACCGTTTGTTCGATTGTGAAGTTAGGATTACTACCGGAGGTTTAAAAGTCATGAAAGTTATATGCATTCCCACCAGATTTTTATCCCTCTGCAAGTTATGTGGATACAAAAGAAGGATATGTCCCTACTCTTCTAGTCCATTGATCAACACAAGGTCTATCACTCCAAAATTTCTCAGAGACTTCCCAAGAAGGATTAGGGCCTCCCGTCTATGGAGTTTCAAAAATATTAATTTGAGAACCGGTGTGAATTGCATGCCTAATGTTAGTCTCTAAAAGTTTTTAATGGCATGGCTTTGATTCTATTTATGAAGGAGGTCTATTAATAGAGTGAAAATTGAAACTTTGAAGAAGAATATGTTTGAATTCAAGAAGGGATTTATGACACGAAGCTCTCCACCTTAGTCCTAAGACCCAAGTCCGGACATGGTTCACGAGCGGAATCATCTTTTCCAATTCAAACACCAATTCAGGACATTACATTCAAAGTTACTCAATATGGAAGGTTAATTCATCATCACATTAGAAAGGTCCAAGTTTGTGCAGGCTTCAAGATTGGAAATTTAGAAGTGTGCATATTAAAGAAAACTCAGCCATTCAAACTGCAACACTGCTACTATATTCATGGGACAGGATTTACAATAAACGTCAAAAGCTCATAATACTATATCCAGAGATTTACATTGAAAAACTTGAAAATAAGTCAAAATTCAACCGAAGTTCAAAATTCACTACTCAATAATACAAGTTCACTGATGATACTACATGCTACCTCAAAGTTCAAATAATATAAAAGCTCCAAATTCAAATTTATTCTAAACTCAGGAGGAGATACAAAGTTCATAGCTTTACGAGACTTGTGCACCGTCATCGCAACAGTTAAACGTTATAACTTCAACTTTATTTGAACAATTTGCTTTAAACTTGCTCAGTACAGTAATGAAAGCCCAACCAGATCTCAGATTGATGTTGCCTTCTCTTAAATATCCTCAATTGCAGCTCCCGTCCACACATGGCTCGGTTTCCCTGCGTAAAACAACTCACAAATCAGATAAAGCTATCAGGATTTCACAAAGCTATTCTTGGCAATGTTTGGATATAAAATATGAGAAACTCAACTCACCAAAAGCTACCAAACGTAACCGAGCTTATTGAACTAAATTAGAAAGGCGGTTACGGTAGCTTCCAGACAAGTTTCAAACTTGTTAGACAGCAGCTGTATGAACCATTAGTAGCCAACAGTTTGCTTCAACCTAAACGTCAGCGGAAACACCGCAGCTTACGCCCCATTGTCGACGTCTACAACCTGCATAACAAAAGTCGTACAGCAATACCATCACCATAATATCCAAGCAGTGCACCAAGTAGAGACTCATATCCAGATGCATTAACGTGCATTCGCTGCATGTTTACGATGATCACGCCAGCAAGTCCAAGAGTAACCGTCAAAACTGCATCCAGGAAACAATTACATGCATAACATGGTAGCACAAATCATTCTCCGCCTCAAGTCACGGATGCAGCTGTTTCTGAAACTGGTATTGACTCCTCAAACTCGATACCTGCATTACAAGGGATGCAACATGTTTTATGTCAATTTACTTCGAAACATTCAGGAGTATTTGGATGCTTTTCAAGAAATAAAACTAGTCTAAGTTGTGTTAACAGGCAAGGAAAGACTAGAACTTCATGTTACCATGACTGTAACAAACCTCACGGTTGTGCCAATCCCGACCACCAACATATCCCCTTTGAGAGAGGAACATTTGAGGATTACGAGATTGTTAACAACATGGCCACCGTAACTTATCAGCTTCTCAGCAACAACCATTTCATGATCTCCTTCAATAGTTCAACAAACAAAGTCTCCAATGTATGAAAGGTCCATTTTGCTGCCGTTTCTTCTCGCAACTATGCTAGCCATGGAAGAGCTCTTTATTTTCAAGTGGTTCACAAAATGCACCATCTCTCCATATCAGCCCCTGCAACAAAGTGTTTTTGCTCATAAGAAATCAAAAAAACATCAACAACATATGAAGAATCATGAAGACGGAAATACGGTATTCATGAATAGAGACACAAGCTAGACTTCTACAATTCCTTCCATAACTTGATAGCAACGAACTTTTCGCTTCTCAACAGCAGGACCAAACACCATTGCTAAGCTAACGACGGATTGAACATGAGCTCGTTATCATATTTCAATAGACTCCGTAGTCGCAATTATAACCAGTCCCGCAGCTGCCAGGCGTACATGAGATCCACTCAGTTACCGCGACCGAGACTCCCTTTCGACCTGTCAAAACACAACCATTATTCAATTTGTCGTCGAAAATAAAGTGAGGTTTAAGGGGAAGAGAATTAAGTCTGGCCCTCAGTTCAATTCATCATCGGGCATGAGACTCGAGCGGCCGGGAGGACTATGACCGTAGCCATTATCAACTCCCTACCGAACATCGAAAATCGAATTAAGGCAACTATTTCGAACAGCTCAACGTAATTCGCAAGACAACTACATTCGACAACACCAATGTGGTTTAGACTATCAAGTCGTCATCACCATTATACCCTTCTTGCCGATGGCACAAGACCGGCAACCTCCAGACTTAATTTTCCCCTGAAAGAAGAAGAGGAAAGTCAGTGATTCTAGCAGCTCAAGTTTTTGCCTCAGAGAATTTGAAAACAATAACAGAACCGGATATCTCAACTTTAGACAGCTACAAACAAGTTCGCAACAGGCCCGAGCAGCACAACCACGAGTTCAGACCATCAAGTCATCATCACCGTTATACGTTTCCTGGCACCGGAGCTAGGACCAAATGGGCTCTGAACCAATCATCAAGCAACCTGAAGAAAGAATAGAAAAGTTATCAAGGCAACAATGCTAACTGCGAGCAAATATTCAACAACAGGTGAACAACAACAACTGATAGCACGAGTCGCAGTCAATTTGGAATAAGAAGTATGTATCAGCAGCCAACACAAGAGAGAGAGAGAGAGAGAGCATCCCAGGCTTCCTCGCCCCAATTCTTATCGGTAACAATAATCCACCTTTGGAGCAACAAATACATGGTGGGGTCCTGAGTTTTCCTGATGAAGATATCTCCATTACGGTACCAGAAAATTGCCACATAGATATAGAGTCTTCCACAAATGCTATATTAATGAATAATAGTACCACAAATAATCAGTACGCCTGCAAAACACGAGGATGGAATTAACCAACAAACCAACAAATTAACAACCTCAAGCTGCAACAAAGTAACGAGTTCAAGGCTGCAATCAACCCCAAACAGGCAGTACCCACATCGGGCACAAACCAGTTATAGGAAACATTAGCTAGAACAGGCAACAACTGCAGAACCAACACCAGTCACAACAAGTAAAGAGAGGCAACATGAGTTTCGACCAGTAGACAACAAGGTTATAATTCAAATTCATGAGCAAAGATGGAAAGGTCTTAACCCTCAGATTTAATTCATCACCGGGCAAGGCTCGAGTAGCTAGGAGGGCAACAAAGAGAATTTGTCGCCAACTCCCTACCAACTCAAGAATCGAACGACATCCGGAAACAACAACGACCACCATAGCTCTCAGTTCAGACATGATGTCATCATCACCGTTCCAAACTCCCCCTGACAATAGCAGCTCCTGAAATACAAACAACAACAGTCCAACATAGTATCAGCTAGCAGCGACACGGCACCATCATTTTCACTCATATGCAAGCAACAACAACTATATCAGTTCCTCAACAGCAATATCAGTTCCACAGCGACATGACATCATCAACATTAGAACCAAGAAGCAAGGAAAGCATCAGCAACAACAAACCACGGTTAGCATCTGCAAACAAAGTTCAAGAGTAACCATTAACAACAGCAATGCAACGTACATCAGCAGCGGTTGCAAGATAATACTTGCAAGAGAAGCATACATATAGCAGCTGCGAATACCAAACAGAACATCTGAAAACAAGCATTCACCACAACGATGAGCATCTCGATAAGAATAAAAGCACAAGGCCCTCAGTTTTTTCAAAAAAACCTCATCATTGGGCACAGTCTCGAGCAGCCGGAAGGGCAACGGGTACCGTCGCCAGCTTCCTACCAAGCACCAAAGTTTAGAGAGCAAATGTGTCCCAAGCAAATAAAGAGACAAAAGGAAATGGCAGCTGCAACTCCTAGCTCGGACACGATGTCGTCATCGCCGGCTTAACCCTATCTCGACCGCGGCACAAGATTAAGCAAATATTTGAAGTCGTATGAAGTTTTCCCTGCAAAAAAGAGAGGAAAAGCATTAATAACAAAGTCAATGAAGCCAACAGATTTGGTTAAGATACGACAAAGTCAAACGAAGAGAAAAGTTTTAACTTCCCAAAAAATAAGAAGCCAGCTTGTCACCGACAAAATCAAAGCAAATAAGGAAGGATTTGAATAGCCCAAACAAACCAAGAAGAAATAGGAAAGAAATTAACGATTGCCTCCCCAAATCATCAATAAGATCAGACAATGAATCAACCGATTAGGAAAGATTTGAAAACAATTTCAATGGAGGCCCATAGTACTCATGTATAAAAGCGGAGAAGAGTCACAACAATTTGGACCCGATCGAGGAGAACCACAAAGAATCACTCATCTCAACCTACAAGAAACGTCACAAAAAAAGCTTAGATCAGCAGAGTCGTCATCCTCGCGTCCGCTCAGACGTTCTCGCCGTAGCATCACCGCAAACAAAGCGAAGCCACTATCAAAAAGCCACCGACGATTCTTTAAAGCCACCTTCGTAGCAAATTGTGACCGTAAGCCGCCACTAACACGCAATTCATTTTGGTAGTTGTTTATTTTGCAGGTTCCACTCACATGCAGAAACGATCGGCGACGAAAGGGCCAATCAGAGGTGAAAGGGAAGCAATCGAGACGGGGCGAATCACGATATGGGAGGGGTTTGATATGAGGGATTAGGGTTCGCATGCTTTTTTTTTTCTGTCGTTTTGTTTACGTTTTGTTGTCGTTTTGGTTGCAACGTGAATCACAACACACAGACACAACCCTCATACGCGAATCACCGGATCCCCAACAGATCCACGCCATTAGCAATTATCTAATCAACATTTTAAAAAGCTAAGTCACCCTTTAATTATTTTTAAAATTAAACTAGTTAAATAAATCTGTTCTTTAATCATCTTCTTTTAAAAATTAATAAATCATTTTCTTTACAAAAATAATAATGTGTTTTAATGTCATTCCATATTTCAAACAACCTAAAAAAAATAATAATTATAACAAACTTTTATCTAATTTAATTCAAATCTTTTATTAATAAGTTAATTATTTTTATTAAAAAATCAAGTCGCCAACCAAACCTTCTATTATTATTAAAATGGAACTTTCATTTAAATCAAATAAGTCAACACTTTCTTAAATCAAATAATACAACTCTTTTCTTAAACTAAGTAATTCAACTTAAATCAACTTTTCTCAAACAATTCAACCTCGTCTAAAAGCAAGTCAACAGTTAAAATCAAACAACATCATAAAACTACAAATTAATCGTGCACTCACGACACATTCACTTTCACACACTTCAGCGCTTTCATGCGTATATGTATGGTTTACATTTCCGCAATTTACTTTACCATAATTTACATTATCACATTTATACTTATGCATCACATTCGTCCAAAGGAAAAACCTACACATAATTCAACGTTGTGTGTAGTTGCATTTACATTTGCATCATATTCCCTTCGATCCTTGATTCCATTCAAGTTGATCGCTTAAGTTTAGGACCTACCCCATAGGAAGGACCTTGTCTTAACCTTTACAACGTAGACAAACAAACAAACAACACTATACAACTCTTTCAAACACATTTAGAGAATAGATGTTAATCATCTTAAGTGAGATATAATTTCCACCCCCACAACAATACAACCAAACATGTAGGAACTTTGCCTTAAGAGCGATAAAGGCATATTTGGCGACCATCCGAGTAGTTAAGCCCTTTTCTTAAGACGATGCAAAGACCATTTCCTACGACCCCCTTTACACTTGTGGTGGTTATCTCTCCCTTAACATGAAGACTCGTCTCTTCTCCTAAACCCAATCAAAGCAACTACCCTAAACCCGTAGGAACTTTGACCACAGTCAAAGAGCTCCTCTAACCCTTTAGGGGAACTATAGATACTCTGATTCCACTCCCGTAAGGATATGTAGGCATAAGATGCGATATCTTATCGAGTATACTTAGAAATAAACCCCTAGGGTCTTTTATACCTTAAGCAGATAACACATAGCAATAAACAAATATAAAACAAGAGGTTCCTGTAGAGTACTACAGAAACTTAGGATGCTAGTACCTTCCCTAAGTTTAACCAACCCCCGAACCTATAACTCTCTTAACCTTGCATTTGCATTGCATTGTGGGAATTTCTATCTTTATCCCTTCCTTTGGACAAATCAAAGTTCGATTGCAAATTGAATTAAAGATTCAAACTAATCAATAGTTTGGTATCCAAATTTCACCGTGACAGAAATGGCGACTTCACTGGGGACCTCTCTAGTGGGTTTCCCTATCTTATTTTTGTTTACTGCTTCATATATTTGCCTACTTGATTAATTGTTTACATGCTTTCTCTTGTATTTCTTTTGGGATTACTGTTCTTGAGTGGTGAGATAAAGTTCTACACCCGAACTTGAGAGAAATTAAGATAGGATGGTGATATAGTCGAGGAGGCTTATAGGGAGTTGAATCCCTACTAAGTTGAATCGAGAATCCCGCTCAGTTGAGGCCTTTTCGAAATAGTACTGTTGAACGAGCAATCGTGAAGACACTCATTATTTTCGACTTTGGAGCATGTGATATTGAGGACCGTAGTTACCTTAACCCAACTTTGGCCTTTATTAGGACGTAGTGCGGGACTATGAGGAAGTACTTCCGAAATAGTGCTACGCGAAGCTACACTCAAAAGAAGTTCTCTTGAGAATATTATTAATCCTCAAGTAA
Source organism: Lathyrus sativus (assembly GCA_963859935.3). NCBI lineage: Eukaryota > Viridiplantae > Streptophyta > Magnoliopsida > Fabales > Fabaceae > Lathyrus > Lathyrus sativus. Next base: position 540,224,725 of record OZ012739.1, on the reverse strand, counting down.
TTGGGAAATTGATAATATCCGATAGATGGACTGATGATTCTGAGTCCCTTTAGAACCTTGTTCTGCAGGTACAAACAACCTTTAGTCCTTAAACCTTTGGGAAGGGTACGCCTTTACTCCATGCTCGTTGCAAACCTAGGGTGCCCCTTTGTTTGTTTATCTTTATGTCCTTATGTGAATACTTGTGTTTGCTGCATTCATATAACATCATTCTGCATTGGACTTCATGGGGTTTACTTTCATTTATGAACATTGTAGGTCACTATGGCTTCAAATAAAAGACATACTATGAAATATACTTTTAAGAGTCCCAAATTGGATGACCTAAAGAAGTTGTGGGGTTTCATCAAAGATCAAGAAGAGTTCAAGAACAAATATGGGAAGCTGATATCTTTGTTGGGTTGCTCAATGAATGAAGGACTTCTTGCCACTTTGCTACAGTTCTATGATCCTCTGTACCATTGTTTCACCTTTTCAGACTTTCAGCTGTTACCTACATTGGAAGAGTATTCTTTTTTGGTTGGCCTACCTGTCCTAGAAGAATCTCCTTTTCCCTTCTTGGAAAAGGACCCTGATGAGAAAGATATTGCTAAAGCCCTCCGTTTGAAGGTGTCTGACGTCAAAGCCAACCTAGTTACTAAGGATGGAATTCTTGGTTTAAAGACAGGTTTCCTAGTCGAGAAGGCTTCATTCTATGCTGATTATTCTAATAAGGCTCCGTTTGAGGCAATTTTTGCTTCGCTTGTTTATGGGTTGTTTCTATTCCCAAGTTTTGAAGGTTTCATAGATCTCAAAGCATTCAAGATCTTTATGAAGAACAACCATGTGCCAACTCTGTTGGGAAATGCATATCACTCTATACATCTCCGAAACCTTCGTGGTGGAGGGATGATTACTTGCTGTGTACCTTTACTTTACAAGTGGTTTATTTCGCACTTGCCAAAGTCTAGCTCTTTTACAAACATTGTCAAAGAGCATTGGTCTCCAAGAGTTATGGCTTTGACCCACTCTGACATTGATTGGTACAATCGAGTGTATGATGGAGTATTAATTATTGATAGCTGCGGTGACTTTGCTAATGTACCATTGCTCAGCTTTGATGGAGGAATCAGCTACAATCCTATTTTAGCTCGTCGACAGTTGGGATACCCGTTGAAGGAACCTACCAAGAGTGTTCAAGTAGAGGGTATATTCTTCAAAAATGATATGGAACTCCGAGGAAAGATTCTAAATGCATGGCGTAATGTACACAAGAAGGGGAAGAGAAGCCTCGGGAAGCTTAATTGTGTGTCTTTAGAGCCCTACCTCCAGTGGGTCAGAAAAAGGGAAACCAAGTTAAAGATGCCCTATTCCCGTCAAGATCCCATAGCTCCAAAGAGAGAGCCCACTTATGTCTTTATGTCTGAAGCCGAGAAGTTATAGGTGTCCTTAAGGAAGTCTCAACATGAGCTGGAATCTTGGAAGAACAAGTACCATGCAGCAGTGGCAGAAAATGATGAGTGTCAGAAGCAGAAGGCTGAACTTCAAAAGAAGAGGGATGAACTTCAGAAACAGCTACAATTGAAGGATGAAGAGCTGCTCCCCTGCAAGAAGAGGAAAATCATGGAGGATTTATTTTTATCCGACCCACAATGCACTATTTGGAAACTAATTGTGGACAACCTCATCCGCGAGAAGATGCAACTAGAAGAACAGCTCAAGCAGCAGCATTCAAAGCTTCTTTAGTGTCTTTACTAGCTTTTATTTAGCTTTTATTTAGGACTCTTTAAAAGAATATTTATGTAGTCCGTTTCAAATTTAATAAAACGTTTCCTTTTACCGCAATGCCTATAAATAGAGGAATCCCATGAAGTCCTAATCATCTTGCATTGCATCCTTTTCCCTTGTTCACTTCAAGAAACTCAATTTCGTTCTGTAGGTGTTGTAATCATGGATTTCAGAAGAGAAACCCTGAAGTACACTTTTCAGAGTCCCAACATTGAAAGCTTGAGAGAACTAGCCGAACTCGTCAAGGATCGCTTTGCATTCGCAGCAGAATATGGAGGAGTTTTCCGTTTCCTTGAGCTGAGGATGAAAGAAGGATTGTTGGAAACATTGGTTCAATTTTACGGCCCGATGTATCACTGCTTCACTTTTCCGGACTACCAATTGATGTCGACCATGGAAGAGTACTCAGAACTCTTGAGGATGCCTGTGACTGTTCGACCCCTATTCACCGGAAGGGAAGGCACGCCTAGTCACCAAGAAATTGCAAATGCCACTCATCTTAGCCTTGAAGATGTTCAAGCACACCTGATCACCAAGGAAGGAGTCCTTGGGTTCCCCGCTGACTTTTTGATCGAAAAAGTCCATTACCATGCTGAAAGAAAGGAGGTTCTCTCTTGGAAGCCAATTTCGCTTTGTTGGTCTATGGGACTTTCTGGTTCCCTAAAATTGACAATTTTGTTGATATGGATGCGATCAAGCTGTTCATACTCAAGAATCCAGTACCTACCTTGCTCGCTGATACATACTTTTCGATTCATTCGAAGAATGCCGAAGGAGGAGGACACATCGTATGTTGCACCGCCTTGCTGTACTCATGGTTCATCGCTCGTTTGACTTGGTATCCGTCCCTTTGGGATGAAGTAACAACACCTCGATGGTCCGAGATACTTATGGCCCTCACCCATTCGGACATTGTTTGGTATGATCCCGCCTATGGAGGCGTGCCTATGATTCCTAGCATCGGAGGATTCCCCAACGTACCGTTTATTGGAAGAGAAGGATGTATAAGTGACAATCCCGCTTTGGCCCGTAGGCAGTTTGGACACCCTATGATCCAAGTGTCTGACCTGGTTTCGTTGGAAGAGATCTACTTCAAAGGAGAAGAGGATCTAGACCTAAAGACTGTCATCATTTATGCATGGAAATATATTGATAGGGAAGGAACAGTTGCTTCGGCATACCCTAGCTGTGCTGTTTCTGAGGATTATCTACATTGGGTGCGAGAAAGGGCTCTCAATCTCAAGATGCCTTTTCCTTTCCATGAACCTATGGTATTATCTCCTCATGACCCCGACTGGTTCGAGGAAGAGGAATTAGAACAAGTGAAAATTGCTTTAGATGAAGCCCGGAAATTGAGGACTGCTTGGAAGAATAAGTTCTTCACCCTCAAGGTAGAGAAGGAAAGACTTCAAAAGACTCCAGAAATAGAAGTTGCCAGAAAGAGAAAGGCACAAGGAGATTTATTTTCACCTCATGCCTCTTCAAGTGCTGTTACCAGTGATGATCTCCCCTCAACTACTATGGCTTGGAAGGAGTGTGTGGAACGACTCATCATCGAGAAAGCGGCGCTGCAGGAGCGTATTGATCAGCTGACCGAGGAGCTCCGTACAAAGGAGAAGACTGTGGGATAGAGTTCTAAGTTTTTTTTGCTTTCGATGTAATAAACTCTTAAAAGAGTACTTTGCTTTACAGTGTTTCTCAAGAATAAAAGGTTTTTCAATTATTCTACATTATAATGCTGAACAACACTTTGAGTTTCTTGAAGTCTCATCTGCATTATGCATTAACATTCTGCATTTAGCATGGCACTTTACATTTGTGCATGTGTCTTTCCTTTGTTGTGGCTCATTTCGGTTTTCCATCTTTTGCCTGTCAGTCATCGTCTCGACCATCTGACCAAGCCGGAAGTATCATTAAAGGATAGTAAGGACATGGACCGCATGACTAGCTTCAGAGTAAGGTCTAATCCGACACTTCGCCGTCCCTCCGACAACTTTGTTCCTGTGCAACTTCATCCTATGCAAGACAACCCGCTTGCTGACTTTCAGAATATTCATGCTGAAAAGGAAATGGACGATCCGGAGCTTATAGCATTCGAGAATGAATTTCGTGACTTCGAGGAATGATGGAAAATGATGAAGAGGAACCGTGCGCCTGATTTTCATGCTCGTGACTTGCGCCTAGTTCCAAACCTAGTTGTCCCCCCGGGATTCCAAATGTTCGCCTTCGAAGTGTACAAAGGTACGATTTGTCCAAGGTATCATGTGATGATATTTTGTCAGAAGATGACCGCCTATCTTGGGAACGACCAACTAATGATTCACCGCTTCCAAGAAAGTTTGTGTGGAGCACCCTTGACATGGTATATGAAGCTACAAAGGAATCACATTCAGTCTTAGGAAGACTTAACTTTTTCTTTTGTGAAGCAATACCACCATAACTTGGGTATAGCCCCAGACAATAAAGAGGACTGTGGACCTTCCAGAGAATTCATAGCTCCGGTATCCCATCCTCAGCACCAATATGCGATGCCCGCTCAGCGTGAACAACAACCACCTCCTAGGCAGAGGTTGGCCTCTCCAGATCAACCACAAAATCGACGATTTCGGAAAAGGTATCAAAGGATGCCTCTGGATACTCCAAGAGAAGCAACTCATCAGTTTGATCCCATCCCTGTGAAGTATGCTGATTTGTTTCCAGCTCTAATTCAGAGAGGTCATATCCAGACAAGAGCTCCACCTAAGGTCCCTAAGAAGTTTCCATACTGGTACAAAGCCAACAGATTTTGCCTGTATCATCGAGGTGCTCCGGGGCACGACATTGAGAGTTGTTACGGTATGAAGGCGGACGTTCAAAGTTTGATCAAATGTGGAGTCTTATTCTTTGAGGGTTCCGTCCCTTATGTGCGAGATAGCCCCATATCTCGACAAGGTTCGTCCTCCCCAGGCATGATTCAAGGTCGTCAACGCCGCGTTTGAAAGCTGCGCACCAGACATTTCTGCATGCCTCTCCAGTCCACATAAAAGTACAATAAAGATCCTAGAAAGGACTCTTCGAAGAAGTTTATTTCATTTTGTCCATGTTTATTTCTTTGATTGAAAGCATATTCGGCATGTAAGAACTTTCTGTTTTGAATAAGTAATGCAATAACTGTTTGTCTTGAAGAAATCCATTCGTTTTCACTCAAATAGTTTTTCAAAATTATTTATAATGCCGACTTTTACCCGATCTCTTGCCCTGACAGAGAATTGGAAGGAGGATGATGAAGTAAAACACATGATCTCTTGTTGTATGCTTCGAATAAGAATCCTACTGATGATGTAAGGCATTTTTTCTTTCGACCATCTAAACACCACAATAATCAACCCTTTCTTTTAAGCCTTGAGAAAAGACCTGTTTTTTCTCCCGAACTGAAACCTCATTTTCTTAACCTGGGGCAGGGTGATATCAAAAATGATGAACATCTTTCAAAATTGGGTGGGCACAAATATACTAACCCTTTCTACCTCCATTCTACAAGTCACAAATTAAGCCCATATACAACCCTCAAAGTCCTAATTGAAGTAAGGTTTAATTCGAAAGCATACTCGATGAGATATTGTTTCCTGACTCCTTGAGCTATGCTCAAATTAAATCGGCTTTATAAATAATGAGTCAATTTGTATCCTAACTAGTGGTTTCGATCACAAGTTATTGCGATACCCCTTTTCAAAGCTTCAAGACAAACATGTGTTGCATTAACCATTTCAAAATGGATATTTCAAACGTGCTAAATACGCTTGACATCTTAGAAAGACCACATACAGACATTGATGATGATATTTGAAGACTTTGCTGACTTGGGGCAAGTCATTCTTCCCAAGAAAATTTCATCCGCGCAAGTCTTGGGTTCAACTAGAAGAAATTCAAGGACTCACTTACCGCTAATCAGGGGCAGTTACGTCGAGATTCGGCAAATCTCTCCGAGAGTTTGAAAACAGTGGGGCATTCAGACATCATGTTTTCTATAAAATCCTCTCGAGACGTTTTTTCTCTTAAACCATGTGACTTGGGGCATTTGAAGATTGGAGCAAAAAGATGTATATTTCATCCTAAAGAAGCTCAACCCCAACATGTTCAACAATTGCGAAGACCCAGGATATTTATTTTATCCCCTATGAAACTTCGGTTTGGGTACCTCTGTCTACAATTTCATACAACGTGCCAAACTTATCAAGATGATACATCCCCAAATGGATTGATCACTTTTCCTCAAGAGAAATTTTGAAGTTTTGAAGCAGTATTGGGGCCCTACATTTGGTTCTCCATCTACCCTCAGTGGTACTTCTATCTTTGAAGATCGGTCGGATGTTTGTTTCGAGACGTTTATCCCGTATTCGGTCATTGCTTTCGTCTGTTTTGTCAGCATTAGCATATACATATCATATAAGTAGATAGCATAACATTTGCATTTGTGCATCCTTTGTATGCTTTATCTCTTCGATCGCGTTTACCCTTGGGTATTTGGGCGTGTCTCTTCCTTCCAAATAGAGTTGTCAGCCCTAAGCAGAAAAAACTCAATATTCCTATTTCCCCACGAAGTTCGATCCTCGTGGAAGACAGTTGTTTCAGTACATTCCCATTGGAGTTTATGCCTCTATGGTTGAGTCTTGCTTGACAGTTTCTCTTCGGTTATTTCCCGAATTGAACTTCGGTCTTTGGCAATCACACTATGAACATCTCCAGCTTTTGAGCATGGATCAAGAGTGCATTTATTTTGTACTTTGACCTTATGAGGATCACCATTGAAGACGTGAGACTTCTTCGGCAACATTACAAGATCCACTCGACGACTTACAGCTGAAAGACAGAAGATCTCTGTATTTGAGCAACTAGTTTTGGGCAGATTTATTCTCAAAACGACAAACAACAATTTCCTCAAGACAATCTGTCCTTCCCCAGTGGATTATTTCAAGATTATCAAGACAAAACAAGGGACATTACAGGTACTTCCCCATTTGAGGATTTCTGCTACAACAATTTCACATATCTTACAATTACAACAAAGATACTCCTCAAAAATGATTTCCCCCAGAGAGTTCATCACAAGTACTATCAATGACATATCTCCTTACAAGAGGACACTCCACAGATCAATCGGTTTACAACTCCTTTGAGCATCCCCGGTGCATATTCTGCAAATTGCCAATACAATACAAACTACATATACGAATGCTATATTACATCTACAAAGTTACACAACTGCAAATTACATCGACAATATTTACATTCACAATTCTGCAGTTCTACAACAAATTACAATATCCAATCTACAATGACACAATGGCTCACAACCGAAAATCTACAACTACAATCACATCTACATTTACAGTCTACAACGACATCTACAATCTACAAAATTACAACCCCTTATGAAGGTGCTCTCACGAGTTCTCATCATTTCGGGAAGGAACCGAGACCAGCTCATGGTTCCCATACCATGATGCAAGGGGAAGTTCGACATCAGAAACCAAGACCAGCTCATGGTTCCCATACCATGATGCAAGGGGAAGTTCGACATCAGAAACCGAGACCAGCTCATGGTTCCCATACCATGATGCAAGGGGAAGTTCGACATCAGAAACCGAGACCAGCTAATGGTTCCCATGCCATGATGCAAGGGGAAGTTCGACATCAGAAACCGAGACTAGCTCATGGTTCCCATACCATGATGCAAGGGGAAGTTTGACATCAGAGACCGAGACCAGCTCATGACTCCCATATCATGATGCTCGGGGAAGCTCTACCACTACAACATCTACAACGACATTTACATCTACAGTGATTCTACCACCTACAAGATTTTGACATTTCAAGCAAAGGCTGAGACTAGCCCATGGTCCCTGTACCATGACACTAGGGGAGGTTACACATTTTACCGTTTCAGCTGAGTTACAAAATAATAAAATAATAAAAAAATGGCGAAGAATGCATTGCGCCCCAATCAAAAAGATCCATTTTGAGTTACTATTGACCACCACCTTGGTAGTAAAAGTATCTTTCGATCACAAATCGTCAAAATCACCGCATCATTGATGTATGAGTTACCGTTACACGTTTGGAGATTTCCCATGGGTGATTGTTCCTATCCTCGTAGGGTCCCGCCTTGTTGGATCTGTTGCTCTTTTGCCCGGCATGTCGTATCCAGTTCATCCCCTATGACCTCTTCCTCACAGATTTGTCCGTCTTGCATCTTCATGTCATTGCATATCATCCTCATTCGGTGGCCTCTTAGGGCCAAAAATTTGCACAAATGTTTGTATTTAAGTCCCTCCTATCTCGTCGAGACGGAAATTTCGATCTCCATATCTCCGAATAGGAGTAACTTAAATAGGGGCATCTGTTGCACCCTAATTTTTGACCACGAGATACCACCTCTTTTTGCACATTTTCTATTGCTATTCGACTTTATTTTAATATTTATACCTTTTTTTTTTGTGACTAACCGATTTGTGCAGACTAACCATGTTAACCGTTTGTTCGATTGTGAAGTTAGGATTACTACCGGAGGTTTAAAAGTCATGAAAGTTATATGCATTCCCACCAGATATTTATCCCTCTGCAAGTTATGTGGATACAAAAGAAGGATATGTCCCTACTCTTCTAGTCCATTGATCAACACAAGGTCTATCACTCCAAAATTTCTCAGAGACTTCCCAAGAAGGATTAGGGCCTCCCGTCTATGGAGTTTCAAAAATATTAATTTGAGAACCGGTGTGAATTGCATGCCTAATGTTAGTCTCTAAAAGTTTTTAATGGCATGGCTTTGATTCTATTTATGAAGGAGGTCTATTAATAGAGTGAAAATTGAAACTTTGAAGAAGAATATGTTTGAATTCAAGAAGGGATTTATGACACGAAGCTCTCCACCTTAGTCCTAAGACCCAAGTCCGGACATGGTTCACGAGCGGAATCATCTTTTCCAATTCAAACACCAATTCAGGACATTACATTCAAAGTTACTCAATATGGAAGGTTAATTCATCATCACATTAGAAAGGTCCAAGTTTGTGCAGGCTTCAAGATTGGAAATTTAGAAGTGTGCATATTAAAGAAAACTCAGCCATTCAAACTGCAACGCTGCTACTATATTCATGGGACAGGATTTACAATAAACGTCAAAAGCTCATAATACTATATCCAGAGATTTACATTGAAAAACTTGAAAATAAGTCAAAATTCAACCGAAGTTCAAAATTCACTACTCAATAATACAAGTTCACTGATGATACTACATGCTACCTCAAAGTTCAAATAATATAAACGCTCCAAATTCAAATTTATTCTAAACTCAGGAGGAGATACAAAGTTCATAGCTTTACAAGACTTGTGCACCGTCATCGCAACAGTTAAACGTTATAACTTCAACTTTATTTGAACAATTTGCTTTAAACTTGCTTAGTACAGTAATGGAAGCCCAACCAGATCTCAGATTGATGTTGCCTTCTCTTAAATATCCTCAATTGCAGCTCCCGTCCACACATGGCTCGATTTCCCTGCGTAAAACAACTCACAAATCAGATAAAGCTATCAGGATTTCACAAAGCTATTCTTGGCAATGTTTGGATATAAAATATGAGAAACTCAACTCACCAAAAGCTACCAAACGTAACCGAGCTTATTGAACTAAATTAGAAAGGCGGTTACGGTAGCTTCCAGACAAGTTTCAAACTTGTTAGACAGCAGCTGTATGAACCATTAGTAGCCAACAGTTTGCTTCAACCTAAACGTCAGCGAAAACACCGCAGCTTACGCCCCATTGTCGACGTCTACAACCTGCATAACAAAAGCCGTACAGCAATACCATCACCATAATATCCAAGTAGTGCACCAAGTAGAGACTCATATCCAGGTGCATTAACGTGCATTCGCTGCACGTTTACGATGATCACGCCAACAAGTCCAAGAGTAACCGTCAAAACTGCATCCAGGCAACAATTACATGCACAACATGGTAGCACAAATCATTCTCCGCCTCAAGTCACGGATGCAGCTGTTTCTGAAACTGGTATTGACTCCTCAAACTCGATACCTGCATTACAAGGGATGCAACCTGTTTTATGTCAATTTACTTCGAAACATTCAGGAGTATTTGGATGCTTTTCAAGAAATAAAACTAGTCTAAGTTGTGTTAACAGGCAAGGAAAGACTAGAACTTCACGTTACCATGACTGTAACAAACCTCACGGTTGTGCCAATCCCGGCCACCAACATATCCCCTTTGAGAGAGGAACATTTGAGGATTACGAGATTGTTAACAACATGGCCACCGTAACTTATCAGCTTCTCTGCAACAACCATTTCATGATCTCCTTCAATAGTTCAACAAACAAAGTCTCCAATGTATGAAAGGTCCATTTTGCTGCCGTTTCTTCTCGCAACTATGCTAGCCATGGAAGAGCTCTTTATTTTCAAGTGGTTCACGAAATGCACCATCTCTCCATATCAGCCCCTGCAACAAAGTGCTTTTGCTCATAAGAAATCAAAAAAACATCAACAACATATGAAGAATCATGAAGACGGAAATACGATATTCATGAATAGAGACACAAGCTAGACTTCTACAATTCCTTCCATAACTTGATAGCAACGAACTTTTCGCTTCTCAACAGCAGGACCAAACACCATTGCTAAGCTAACGACGGATTGAACATGAGCTCGTTATCATATTTCAATAGACTCCGTAGTCGCAATTATAACCAGTCCCGCAGCTGCCAGGCGTACATGAGATCCACTCAGTTACCGCGACCGAGACTCCCTTTCGACCTGTCAAAACACAACCATTATTCAATTTGTCGTCGAAAATAAAGTGAGGTTTAAGGGGAAGAGAATTTAAGTCTGGCCCTCAGTTCAATTCATCATCGGGCATGAGACTCGAGCGGCCGGGAGGACTATGACCGTAGCCATTATCAACTCCCTACCGAACATCGAAAATCGAATTAAGGCAACTATTTCGAACAACTCAACGTAATTCGCAAGACAACTACATTCGACAACACCAATGTGGTTCAGACTATCAAGTCGTCATCACCATTATACCCTTCTCGCCGATGGCACAAGACCGGCAGCCTCCAGACTTAATTTTCCCCTGAAAGAAGAAGAGGAAAGTCAGTGATTCTAGCAGCTCAAGTTTTTGCCTCAGAGAATTTGAAAACAATAACAGAACCGGATATCTCAACTTTAGACAGCTACAAACAAGTTCGCAACAGGCCCGAGCAGCACAGCCACGAGTTCAGACCATCAAGTCATCATCACCGTTATACGTTTCCTGGCACCGGAGCTAGGACCAAATGGGCTCTGAACCAATCATCAAGCAACCTGAAGAAAGAATAGAAAAGTTATCAAGGCAACAATGCTAACTACGAGCAAATATTCAACAACAGGTGAACAACAACAACTGATAGCACGAGTCGCAGTCAATTTGGAATAAGAAGTATGTATCAGCAGCCAACACAAGAGAGAGAGAGAGAGAGAGAGAGAGCATCCCAGGCTGCCTGGCCCCAATTCTTATCGGTAACAATAATCCACCTTTGGAGCAACAAATACATGGTGGGGTCCTGAGTTTTCCTGATGAAGATATCTCCATTACGGTACCAGAAAATTGCCACATAGATATAGAGTCTTCCGCAAATGCTATATTAATGAATAATAGTACCACAAATAATCAGTACGCCTGCAAAACACGAGGATGGAATTAACCAACAAACCAACAAATTAACAACCTCAAGCTGCAACAAAGTAACGAGTTCAAGGCTGCAATCAACCCCAAACGGGCAGTACCCACATCGGGCACAAACCAGTTATAGGAAACATTAGCTAGAACAGGCAACAACTGCAGAACCAACACCAGTCACAACAAGTAAAGAGAGGCAACATGAGTTTCAACCAGCAGACAACAAGGTTATAATTCAAATTCATGAGCAAAGATGGAAAGGTCTTAACCCTCAGATTTAATTCATCACCGGGCAAGGCTCGAGTAGCTAGGAGGGCAACAAAGAGAATTTGTCGCCAACTCCCTACCAACTCAAGAATCGAACGACATCCGGAAACAACAACGACCACCATAGCTCTCAGTTCAGACATGATGTCATCATCACCGTTCCAAACTCCCCCTGACAATAGCAGCTCCTGAAATACAAACAACAACAGTCCAACATAGTATCAGCTAGCAGCGACACGGCACCAGCATTGTCACTCATATGCAAGCAACAACAACTATATCAGTTCCTCAACAGCAATATCAGTTCCACAGCGGCATGACATCATCAACATTAGAACCAAGAAGCAAGGAAAGCATCAGCAACAACAAACCACGGTTAGCATCTGCAAACAAAGTTCAAGAGTAACCATTAACAACAGCAATGCAACGTACATCAGCAGCGGTTGCAAGATAATACTTGCAAGAGAAGCATACATATAGCAGCTGCGAATACCAAACAGAACATCTGAAAACAAGCATTCACCACAACGATGAGCATCTCGATAAGAATAAAAGCACAAGGCCCTCAGTTTTTTCAAAAAAACCTCATCATTGGGCACAGTCTCGAGCAGCCGGAAGGGCAACGGGTACCGTCGCCAGCTTCCTACCAAGCACCGAAGTTTAGAGAGCAAATGCGTCCCAAGCAAATAAAGAGACAAAAGGAAATGGCAGCTGCAACTCCTAGCTCGGACACGATGTCGTCATCGTCGGCTTAACCCTATCTCGACCGCGGCACAAGATCAAGCAAATATCTGAAGTCGTATGAAGTTTTCCCTGCGAAAAAGAGAGGAAAAACATTAATAACAAAGTCAATGAAGCCAGCAGATTTGGTTAAGATACGACAAAGTCAAACGAAGAGAAAAGTTTGAACTTCCCAAAAAATCAGAAGCCAACTTGTCACCGACAAAATCAAAGCAAATAAGGAAGGATTTGAATAGCCAAAACAAACCAAGACGAAATAGGAAAGAAATTAACGATTGCCTCCCCAAATCATCAATAAGATCAGACAATGAATCAACCGATTAGGAAAGATTTGAAAACAATTTCAATGGAGGCCCATAGTACTCATGTATAAAAGCGGAGAAGAGTCACAACAATTTGGACCCGATCGAGGAGAACCACAAAGAATCACTCATCTCAACCTACAAGAAACGTCACAAAAAAAGCTTAGATCAGCAGAGTCGTCATCCTCGCGTCCGCTCAGACGTTCTCGCCGTAGCATCACCGCAAACAAAGCGAAGCCACTATCAAAAAGCCACCGATAATTCTTTAAATCCACCTTCGCAGCAAATCGTGACCGTAAGCCGCCACTAACACACGATTCGTTTTGGTAGTTGTTTATTTTGCAGGTTCCACTCACATGCAGAAACGATCGGCGACGAAAGGGCCAATCAGAGGTGAAAGGGAAGCAATCGAGACGGGGCGAATCATGATAGAGGAGGGGTTTGATCTGAGGGATTAGGGTTCGCATGCTTTTTTTTTTGTTTTTCTGTCGTTTTGTTTACGTTTTGTTGTCGTTTTGGTTGCAACGTGAATCACAACACACAGACACAACCCTCATACGCGAATCACCGGATCCCCAATAGATCCACGCCATTAGCAATTATCTAATCAACATTTTAAAAAGCTAAGTCACCCTTTAATTATTTTTAAAATTAAACTAGTTAAATAAATCTGTTCTTTAATCATCTTCTTTTAAAAATTAATAAATCATTTTCTTTACAAAAATAATAATGTGTTTTAAAGTCATTCCATATTTCAAACAACCTAAAAAAAATAATAATTATAACAAACTTTTATCTAATTTAATTCAAATCTTTTATTAATAAGTTAATTATTTTTATTAAAAAATCAAGTCGCCAACCAAACCTTCTATTATTATTAAAATGGGACTTTTATTTAAATCAAATAAGTCAACACTTTCTTAAATCAAATAATACAACTCTTTTCTTAAACTAAGTAATTCAACTTAAATCAACTTTTCTCAAACAATTCAACCTCGTCTAAAAGCAAGTCAACAGTTAAAATCAAACAACATCGTAAAACTACAAATTAATCATGCACTCACGACACATTCACTTTCACACACTTCAGCGCTTTCATGCGTATATGTATGGTTTACATTTCCGCAGTTTACTTTACCGTAATTTACATTATCACATTTATACTTATGCATCGCATTCGTCCAAAGGAAAAACCTACACATAATTCAACGTTGTGTGTAGTTGCAGTTACATTTGCATCATATTCCCTTCGATCCTTGATTCCATTCAAGTTGATCGCTTAAGTTTAGGACCTACCCCATAGGAAGGACCTTGTCTTAACCTTTACAACGTAGACAAACAAACAAACAACACTATACAACTCTTTCAAACACATTTAGAGAATAGATGTTAATCATCTTAAGTGAGATATAATCTCCACCCCTACAACAATACAACCAAACATGTAGGAACTTTGCCTTAAGAGCGATAAAGGCATACTTGGCGACCATCCGAGTACTTAAGCCCTTTTCTTAAGACGATGAAAAGACCATTTCCTACGACCCCCTTTACACTTGTGGTGGTTATCTCTCCCTTAACATGAAGACTCGTCTCTTCTCCTAAACCCAATCAAAACAACTACCCTAAACCCGTAGGAACTTTGACCACAGTCAAAGAGCTCCTCTAACCCTTTAGGGGAACTACAGATACTCTGATTCCACTCCCGTAAGGATATGTAGGCATAAGATGCGATATCTTATCGAGTATACTTAGAAATAAACCCCTAGGGTCTTTTATACCTTAAGCAGATAACACATAGCAATAAACAAATATAAAACAAGAGGTTCCTGTAGAGTACTACAGAAACTTAGGATGCTAGTACCTTCCCTAAGTTTAACCAACCCCCGAACCTATAACTCTCTTAACCTTGCATTTTCATTGCATTGTGGGAATTTCGATCTTTATCCCTTCCTTTGGACAAATCAAAGTTCGGTTGCAAATTGAATTAAAGATTCAAACTAATCAATAGTTTGGTATCCAAATTTCACCGCGACACTTATATTTCTGTAAACTCAAAGTATTTGTGCATTTAAGAAGTGAGTGAGAAAAATGTACGTATGCGTTCCACCATAAATTTCAAGCATTTTTACATTCAAGTTTTTTTCCTGCATTAAGTTAAATTTCGATTTCGCATTACAATTCCTGCCATTCTTACTTTATCCTGTATTTCATTTTTAGTCTCTTTCATTTTCAAAAACTTTACATTTCAAATCTCATTCAAAATCACATTTCAAGTCTTGTTTCAAGTTACATCATTACTTTTCAAATACTACCCTTCGATTTCAACAGTAAAAAAGTTGTTCGAAGTCTTAAATACACACAAATATGTTCTGGGAGATTTTCGAGTTTGATCCCTTAAGTATTAATAGAAACTAGTTTTGTTTACCAAATTTCACAGTAAACAAAAGGATTAATTGGGTGTAAATCTTCTCCTTCCACAATGCTTGGACACTATTGTAGAGCTCCTTGTCTGAATACTCGTCTTTCGACTAGAAATAATCTTAACCAATCAAACTTCTTTTTTTTCCCGCCCGTTTGAGACTCCAAAAACCTTTTTTAAAAACGAGTATATTATATCCATTTTGACGTGAAACAAACAAAGGCTTCAGCCTCCAAGAGCGAGCAACAAGCAAAGGTTTAGCCACTCGAAATGTCCAAATTATCACTCTTTAAATAAATCAACCCATATTTCTTTTTACAAATAAACACGTAGCCTTGAGTTCTCAATCGCACCTTGAGATACGTAGAAGCAAGATTTTGAAATCCTATAAGGCACATTAATTAAAAAAACATAAAAATATTTTCTTTCTTTTTCTTGTTTAATAAGTATAAGATTGCAAATTAACATCACGATAACATTCATTTGCATAACTAGCTAAATGGGTTCCGTTGAGTATAACAGGTGTGAGGGGTGCTAATAATTTTGCATTGCACAACCGACTCCCGAACTCGCTCTTGGTTGCGACGACCATTTCTTTTTTTCATGGGTTTTATCGATATTTTCCCTTTTCTTTTGGAATAAATAAAGTTCGGTGACGACTCTGTTTTGATTTCGAGCATGCGATGTGCTCAGGTATTTTTCACGCCACGACAGGAATCAACTACTCGCTCCTGAATCCACACCATCAGACCAAAGCACACCAATTAAGTACTAACACCTTTAGTAACACTTCACTGATTCCCATCTAGATCCAGCTACTCGCTCCTGAATCTGCAGCATTGAACCAATTCACACCAAACTGGACCAAAGTCTGTACACCATGATGCATGATTTCCAATAACATGCAATATCACCAAAATTATCACCATATAATTACCATAATTACGAAAAACATTACTCTCAACATACAATAATTGATTAATTCTATAATAAATAATAAACAATGCCAAAATACCTCCAAACAGTGGACAAACAATAACATAATCACAACACAACCTCGAAAATCAAAACTGATAACTCAATTCCACACAATTGAGGAAATGATGCTCATTTTGGCAGCATGACGATTAGGCACCCACACCACCTCACTTGTCATTCATATGACGCTCGTCCCACAAAATTAGGCTTAGGGACCATGACGGTCTACCCGTCAGGAAGCTAACACTCGTCGGCACGTTCAAAGCTCATGACGACCTGGTCGTCATGTCGGTGGCAACTGTCACCCTAAACATGAAGGCAGAAACTATATTTTTTTCCATGGAGTTCAATTCAGAACTTCGATTTCCCTTCCCAACCCTTAAATTGGCCAGTAACATTAGGGGAAACAATATCTAATATCAATACATCATTTATCTATCAATTAGCATCCGTTTTCTTCGATTAATCATGGTTTCTATATATTTTTTTCATCAAAATCACAACACAAATATAAACACTAACTCATACCATCTTCACTAACAAGAACACACAATCTCCACGATAAATCAGTACACAAATTTCATATAATACAACACATAATTCATGCTATCCCAGAAATCAATTCATATTCATCAAAAGGAAAAAATTAGAGGAAAACCTAGTGAGATTAAGGACTCCTCTACCCAATCATGCATTCAACACCATATTTAGAGATCCCCCCTTACCTTGGATTTCTAGTAAAAGCACCTTCAAGCTCTTACAAATGGATTTTCCTAAGCTCTTACTCTCCTAGCATTTTCTTTTCCAAATTCATTTTTCATGTACTAACCCCAAAAATTCTCTACTAACTCCTCTTTATTATAAACATAATCCTCCTCAATTATTGATTCCCACAATGCCCTCACTTATTTCCCCTATTTATATAAATACCTTTTTTTACTCCAATTTTATTTTAATAATAATAATCCTCATTATTTTCTAATGTTTTTAATTCTATTATTTAATTAAATATCTAGAACTATGTTTCACCAACCCAAAACATTATATACAAATACTAACCATCTAAACACCATCCAAATGCACATAGAAGTTGATTAATTAATTAAATCTACGTAAATTTGATTAAATAAATAAATTAGAAAAAAAAGGGTGTTACAGAGCACACTAAAACTGGATCGAATTCCGTACACCCTGATGCATGATTTACAACAACATGCAATATCATCAAAATTATCACCATACAGTTACACACAATATTATCCTCGATATATAACAATTGATTAATTCTCTAATAAATAATGAATCACACCAAAATACCTCTAAATAGTGGCCAAACAATAGCATAATCACATCACAACTTCAAAAATATGAACCGACAACTCGATTCCACGCAACTGATCAAATGATGCTAATTATGGCAGGATGGTGGGCTTCCCATCACCAGGGTGACACCCATCATCCGCCCACACCACCTTACTCGTCATTCCTTTGAAGCTCATCCCACAAAACTGGGTCCGGGGACCATGACAGTCTATCCATCAGATAGCTGACATCCATCAACGCCTTCAAAGGTCGTGACGACCTGTCGTCATGTAGGTGACGACCATGAAGGTGTGAGAAAACACAAGAAATGGGGGTTTGAATTGGATTTTCAAAAATGAATTTTTTTTGTGAAACTCAAACAAAGATCACAAATAAACTAATCAAGAGAGAAAGACACACAATATATCCTGGTTCACTTCAAAACTATCAAACTAATCCAGTCTACCCGCTAAGGTGATTTCACCTTATACACAAGGACTTAATCCACTATAATTAGCTAATTACACTGCACTAGCAACCACTTGTGACTAACAACACAGACAATCATCTTTTCTTAAGGATTCTGACCCAACTGGTCCCTTAAGGAAATACAATCTGCACTAGCAACCGCTGGTGACTAACAACAAAGGCTAATTGTCTCTTCTTAAGGATTCTGACCTAATTAGTCCCTTAAGGAGCTACAAACAACAGTTTGAACAAAAATGTTAAAAATGAATTGCTTCTACACAAGTAGATATAAACACTATTAAAAGCTCTAATAACTTAAAGAAACTTTCACAGTATGAACAATGTTTTTTCTTTGTATTGTGGTGATTCAATATTGTAGCTTCAATTCTTCATAGATCATTCATACTTCTTTGATAATCATTTTTAGTTGTATGAATTGTTGTGTCAATCTCTTTGTATTGTGGCGACTTGAAATAATATCGTTACGCAGGGATGAAAATAATACACAAAAGTTGTCCTTTGTACCACAAAATCAGGGTAGTGGAATGGAATGTTGAAACGTACTATGTACTATTTTCCCTCGTAAATGTTTGAGCTTATCTTCTGTACATCATAGGCTTCTGAAAATAAATGATTGAAGCATGAGTAGAAGAGTTGATCACTGGGTCTTCAGAGTCTTCAAAACTTGTTCAATAGAACCTTGTCTTCAGAAATTTAAGCACTTAGTCTTCAGAATCCTTGGTCATTAGTAACTTAAGTCTTTAAAACATCGTTCAACAGAACTTTGTCTTCAGAGTCTTCAACACTTAATCTTCAGAAACTCAAGTATTCGGAGTCTTCAGAACTTTGTTCAGCATAACGTTGTCTTCAGCACTTAGTCTTCAGAAGATAAAGACTCCAAAAGCTAGAAATCCTTCGAAAGTAAAATATCAGAGTCACGCTCAGAGGAAAAAACCAAGAGAACATTGCAGTAGCAATATATTGTCTTCTCAGAATCTTTCTGAATGTGAATAGATCAGAAGCAGACTTGCTTCTTATAGCACAGAAGCAACTTTGGTCAGATTAGAGTGACAATGCACATGGTCTCTATTAGAGTCAGAGATTTTTCTATCAGAGTCAGAACCTATTTGTTAATTCTTCAGAAAAACAAACGTTAGAGTACCGGAAATGTTCTCACACAAATACTACTTTGTTATTATTAAAACTTAAAGATATATGGCAGAACCAAATCTTGTTCTAACAATCTCCCCCTTTTTGATAATGACAAAACCATGTATTTTGATGACACAATTTTGTACAAAGATAATCAATAGGAAATGATAGAGATAAGTTTAGAAATAACTTCCCTTTATCAAGCTCCCCTTGAATCTAAGACTTAATCTTATCAGATTTGGGATACCAGAGCCCGATTATAAAGATCTTATCAGATTCAAAAATCACAGGGCCTGATTATATGCCAGAGCCTGATTAGTCTTATAATATCTTGTTAGATTTAGGATAACAACACCTGATTATATACCAGAGCATGATTGGTTAAATCAGAGCTTGATTGTCAACATATCAATTTGTTCCTGAAAAACATTCTAAGAAAATTGTGTGCAATTAAAAAGTGTTAGAATGTTAGAGCAATGATTCAGAGACAAGGTATTCTTATCAAAATAATTTTCCATTAATGTACTCCCTCTTTTTGTCATAATCAAAAAGGTAAATAATAACTAGATCAAACGATTGGAGTATTAGATTTGATTCAAGAGAAAATTAGATAAATTAAAAAATAATACTTCTTCCCCTTTTTGTTAGCAATCATAAAAGAATGCAATGAGATGTAACAGAAACAATAAAAGATAAATTTCTCATTGATTAATAAAAGAAATGCCAGAGGCGCAGGTACAAGAGCACAAAATAGAATAACTTCAAAAGGCGACCAAACAACAGACAAACAAACAAACAAAATAACCACAAAGAGAGACCTCCAAAGACATACACCCACCAACCATCAAAAGTCTTCAACCTCATAAATTCTCTCACATCTTTCTTCAACCATATCATTTTCTGGTCCAAGTATTCTGGCTAAATTAATGATTTCAGCTCTGAAAAACAACTCAGACAGAATTCTACCATAGGTAATGAAAGGCTTATGCTTATTTCTAGAGATTTCAACACGATATTTAGATAATTGAAGATAGTTTAGGGTAGGTTGACCTGGACATTGTACATCATGAAGTAGATAAAGAGTCTATCATTATGAGACAAAGCATTTTTGGCCACTCCTCGGGGTCGAAAGTTGGTTAGCAGAAGTTGAAACCAAATTTTGCCGGTGAGAATGAGTCCTTCAGGATTATAAGGTTCATATCTGTTGAGAGAACCATCATGAATGCTGATGAGATCTTTAACAAAGGAGTAGTTCAGATGAAAATATTCAATAGTAACTCTAGATTGAACACAGTTGATGGCTTGAGCGATGGAGGTCGGTGTTATGAAGAACGAAACACCAAAAACATAAGACCAGATAGAGTTGTTGTCATCACCAATTCTTGCATATGTCCAGAATCCCTTTACAAGGACGGGATAGATAGGTCCATGCAAGATTGCGTAGTAGCTAGACCATTCTTGAATCTGCATGTTGGTGGATATGAGCACCCCTGAGTCTCTGGGTCTAGGAAGGTTTAGCATTTTCTAAAAAATCACTTCCATGACTTCTTCATTTTCAAGAAAAGTTTTGATAGACATACCGAAGCGAAAATACTATAGAAGGATAAACAAGTTGAAGGACCGATGAAGAAAAGTCAGGAGGAGTATGATATATATACATACACACACACACACACACACACACACACACACACACACACACACACACACACACACACACACACACACACACACACACACACACACACACACACACACATATATATATATATATGGAGAAGAAATGTATCAACAATAAATAAAAGTTAATTTAAGATGAATCTAAAATGAAAATTCATCATTTTCAAGACAAATAATGTGAAACAAAAGCAAGGTGAGAGACAAAGTTATCAAGGAATGGGAAAAGAGTGTAGCAGTTTCCAAGAGATCACAAATTAGGTATACGTTATTCAATTCTTGACATCAGTCAATAAAGACGAATAAGTGTATACTTAAAAGTGGAAGAAAGGAGTCTGACAAGGAATAATGGTTGAGACAGAAACACTTAGATAAGAAAACTCTGTCTTAAAAACATCTTAATGAATGCACAGTAATAAGGGAAGGCATAAAGATTTAATCTATTCTCGAGAATTTTACCAAACCCAATGTGTTAACTCATTATTATGACAATAATAGGGAGATAGGAATTAATTACTTGAAACCCAATCTCACGAAATCACACCACTCGAGGTGTCTCTTCAATAGTAAGATATGATTTTATTTTGGACAAGTGTCACAAGAAAATCATAGTCGTTTGTTTAATAGAGCATATTGATGTTCCCTAAGTCAAGAATACCAATAGGTATCTGACTAGACAAGTTTTTGACTAAGATATCTTCTAACTTGTAGAGGTATCGTCAATCAAAAGAACATTAAATAAAAGAGAAACAATCTGCTAAATCGTCAGAATCTTATCTCAGAAGTTCTGGTGACTTGACACATCAAAATTTTATCTACTCATTTTGGACAAGGTTTTATAAACAAAATTTCTAGAATGAATACGAATTTATCCTCAGCAAGGGGTTTTGTGAAAATATCAGCCCACTGGTGATCTGTATCCACAAATTTTAATTGAAAAACACCCTTCTGAACATAGTCACGTAAAAAGTGATGTTTTATTTCAATATGTTTAGCCCTAGAATGCAAGATAAGATTTTTGGATAAGCAAACAACATAAGTGTTATCATAGAAGATATAAATGTTACTCTCATATATATGAAAATCTTCTAGTTGATTCTTCATTCAGAGTATCTGAGTACTGCATAGTGATGTTGAGATGTATTATGCTTCTACAGTTGAAAGTGCAATAGTTGATTATCTTTACTAGCCCAGGAGACGAGGTTGTTACCCAGAAACTGATAGTTTCCAGAAGTACTTTTCCTTTCAAATTCGTCTCCAGCATAATCTGCATTACAATAACTAGAAAGCTTGTACTTGATGTTTTCTTATACATCAAGCCAAGGTTAGTTGTTCCTTTTAGATACCTTAGAATTCTCTTAACAGCTATTAAGTGAGTTTCTTTTGGATCTGATTGGAAACAAGCACAAAGACATACACTGAACAAAATATCTGGACGAGAAGCAGTTAGATACAGAAAAGAGCCTATCATATCATGATAGAGCTTCTGAAAAACCTTTTTACTTACTTCTTCTTTCTCCAAAATGCATGTAGGATGCATAAGAGTCTTTGTAGGTTTACTATCTGACATATTAAACTTCTTCAGAAGTTCTCTTGCATACTTTCTCTGATGAATGTACTTTCTTCTGGACGTTGATCAATCTGAATTCCCAGAAAGAATCTGAGTTCTCCAATTAGACTCATTTCAAATTATGTCTGCATTAACTTAGAAAATTCCTTGCATAAGGAAGTATTAGTAGAACCAAATATAATATCATCAATGTAAATTTGCACAACTAGAATTTCATTTTTAAAGGTTTTACAAAAGGGTGTTGTATCCACTTTTCCTCTAGTAAAGTCATTTTCCAAAAGAAAGTTACTTAGCCTTTCATACCAAGCTTTGGGAGCCTGTTTCAGACCATATAACGATTTTTTAAGTTTGAAAATGAAAAATGGGTTTTCAAAACTCTCAAAACAAAGAGGTTGGTGCATATACACTTCTTCTGAAATATACCTGTTTAAAAATACACTTTTTACATCCATCTGATATAAAGAAATGTCATGATTAATAACAAAAGAAACTAATAAGCGAATAGATTCTAACCTAGCAACTGATGCAAAGGTTTCAGTATAGTCTATCCCTTCTTGCTGGCTATAACCTTGTACTACCAATCGTGCTTTGTTTCTTACAATCTCATCTTTCTCATCAAGCTTGTTTCTAAATACCTATTTTGTTCCTACGACATGTACACCTTTAGGTTTCTGAATAAGATCCCAAACATCGTTTCTGGTGAATTGATTCAGTTCTTCTTGCATGGCCAGAATCCACTCATTTTCTTGAAGAGCTTCATCAATTGATGTTGGCTTTATTAGTGACACTAAACCTATAAGAGTTTCTTCAGAAGGTTTGAATGATGAACGAGTTCTGACTGGATCAGCTTTATCTCCCAAAATCAATTCTTCAGAATGAGAAGTCCTTAACTTATTCTTCTTCTAATTAGATGGACTATTTGTTGTTTCTGGTAAGATTGTATCTAATTTTGTAGATTCTGCATCTTTGTCTCCTTTTTTAAAATCTTCCTCCTTGGATTCTGATAAGATAATCTTCAAATCTGCAAACTTTTCAACTAGCTTTGACTTTCCAGGGTCAAGCTTATCATCGAATATGACATGAATTGATTCCTCAACAATTCATGTTTCTGTGTTATAAATTTTGTAGCCTTTAGAGCGTTCAGGGTATCTAACAATAAACACTTTTGAGATTTGGAGTCAAACTTGCCAAGATTCTCTTTAGTGTTCAACATAAAACAAATGCAACCAAAAGGATGAAAATATAAAATGTTGGGTTTTCTATTCTTTCATAGTTCATAAGGAGTCTTACTCAGAATAGGTCTGATAGAAATCCTGTTCTGAATATAACATGTTGTATTTACTACCTCTGCTTAGAAGTGCTTAGCCATGTCAGTTTCTTGGATCATGGTACGAGCCATTTCTTGCAAAGTCCTATTCTTCCTTTCCACTACTCCATTTTGTTGTGGAGTTCTGGGACAGGAGAAATCATGGGAAATGTCATGGGAATCAAAAAGATTCTCAAAGTATATATTCTCAAATTCTCCACCATGATCACTTTTGACTCACAATTTTGCAATCCTTTTCTGTTTGCACTTGAGAGCGAAAGGTAGAGAACGTAGAATGTGACTCATCCTTGTGTTTTAAGAATTTTACCCATGTCCAACGACTATAGTCATCAACAATAACTAATCCATACTTCTTTCCACTGATTAAGGTAGCTTTCATTGGTCCAAACAAATCAACGTGGAGAAGTTTTAACGGTCTAGAAGTAGAAACAACATTTTTTGCTTTGAAGGAAGTTTTTGAGAACTTTCCTTTCTGAAATGCTTCACAAATAGAATATGAATAATACTTCAGATTTGGTAAGCCTCTGGAAAGTTCAAGCTTGTTTAACTGAGAAATCTTCCTCATTCTAACATGGCCTAAATGTCTATGCCATATCAATTGCTCCTTATTAACAGACATTAAGCATTTGACATTTTGTTCCTTAAGACCAGAAAGTCTAATCTTGTAAATGTTTTTTTTCCTCTTTCCATTAAAAAGGATTGATCCATCCTTCTGACTAACAACCTTACAAGACTTTTGATTAAAAATGATATCATAACCATTATCACTAAGTTAACTGATTAACAATAAGTTATGTATCAAACCATCAACCAAAAGAACATTAGTAATAGAAGGAAGTTTACCATTACCAACAGTTCTAGAGCCAATGATTTTACCCTTCTGGTTTCCTCCAAAACCGACGAAGCCTTCAGGCTTAAGTTCCATACTTTGGAACATATGCCTTCTTCCCGTCATGTGTCACGAGCAACCACTGTCCAGATATTATGATTGGTGTTTCAATTGAGCTATTAAGGATATCTGCAACATAGATTATCTTATCCTTAGGTACCCACTTTCTGGGTCCTTTTTTTTGTTAGTTTTCCCAGAGTACTTAATAACCTTGGGCTTATGTGCAACAGGATAATCAAGTGGAATTTGTATAGGATACTTAAGTTTAGAAATAGATTTCTGTGTCGGTGAAGGTGCTTTCACAAGCTCAAAATAATAAAGCTTAGTACCAGAAGGCACAAAATGATCATAGAGAGGTTTTGGTTTTACAGGTTGACTTTCGTCATATTCAAATGTTTATGTACACCCCAAACCTTTCTTACCATTTTTGCTAACTCCATAGATCATGGAAGCAATCTTACTTCTATATATACTTGTTGCACCCCAAAATTTACCCTCTCTTTTTCTAGCTTTAACTGGCTTTTGCTTCGCATTCATTTGCATCATTAGATCATAATTTCATAACCATACTTTGCATTGGTCTTCTAAGACATGGGATCAGGAGTTTTGCTCTGAATCAGATCATCAGGTCGAGTTTATTTTCTTCAAGAGTTTGTCAAACATCAAGGGCCTAGGGAGTCATCAGTTTTTGGGCCCGAGTTGGTTGGCAAGTTTATAGTCAGCTGGCTCTGGATCATGGCTTATTTCTCATCATGGATAGGAGATCAGGTCTATCAGGGACGGTGTGGTGTGTACCCCAAATTCCATTTGTCATGTGGTGGGAGCCGGCAAGTTATCAGACAATGAGTCATGAGATGTTTAATCCCAAAGTCAGGTTCATAGGTTCGGTTATGTTCAGATTGTGGATTTATTTTCCCGCAGATTCATTCGGACAGATTCAAAGTAACTTAGCTCATATGGATGATTGTTGTTTCTGTTGAAAGTTGTTCAGTGGCTGTTGCGTGCATTCAATCAGTTGCTTTATGGGAAAAGTCTGATTTGTCTGTTGTTCATTCAAGATGTTGGATTTGGAAGTTTGGTTTATGATCATTATCTTTATTTTATCCAAATTTGAAATCACCTATCCATACCATTTTTCATAATATCCTTTAATATCTAATTTCCCTTTTTTATCCATAATCCATTTGCCATTTCTTTTTCCAATTCAATTTACCCACAAAATAAAATCCACTTTTATTTTATCCATTTTAAAATCCATTCCACAATTATCCAAATTGTTATCCATTTATTCATTTCAATTTCTATTTCTATATCCTTTTCAACATCCATTCCTCCAAAGTCCAACTCACCCGATTCCACAAAACAAAATCCGATTGCTAATTGTCACTTTTTATTCTCAACACATATCAATTTTCATTACTCATTTTGTGAGGCCATATATTCATTTCAATCTCCAATTTCCATGATATTTTTACTTATCCATTTTTTCCAATTTAAATTTAAATCCATTTCCAAACACCATTTCTATTATCTTTTTTTAATTAATTAATTTCAATATTTATTTTCATATCTATTTTCATTCATTATCCCAATCCATGTCATAAAGGAAAATCATACAAAACAAAAAAACCATTACAGTGACTAAAGTCCATCATCCAAGATAGTTCCTTTACAACACCATCACAAAAAGGGAAAGAAAAATCTCTACAAGACAAAAACCTGCTACAGAGCAGTAAATTGAGCCAAAATTTCTGTATTGCTGCCTCAAACCACACCAGGGCAATATTTTTCTACAGCTCCAAAACAAAATAAGCCAGAAAGTGATGTAGCAAATCCCAGGCCAACCTGCAAAACAGGGACAACATGAGCAGTAAGATACAACAGAGAGGATTACAGTTTTTTGGCAAAGACACATTCTAAATATGGGAAAGCAAGTGCAGACATACCATGAAAGATTTCTCCAGCAAAATTCAGCAGATGGAAACCCTAATTCCTGAGCTATATAATGGGAGTCGTCAGTTAAAAAAAAAGAGAAGAGGGGAGGCGCCCTTTGTTATCAAAAGAAAGAGGAAGAGAATTTTTCAAGACTAAACAATAAAAAAGGCATATCACCATAACGACAGAAGAGGAAGGAAGAAGAAGGTTTACCCGCAACAAGTTCATTTTTTTCTGCTTCAAATCGATCTTGTGTCCCCTTCCATTGGTAACTTTTTCATCCCTTGGTTCTGCTTGTTATTAAATTGTTATGAACATTTGAATCTAGAATATTCTCAACTAGACTAACAGATGAAACGAACAAGAATTTGAGCTTACCACGAAAATGTTTTGGCTTCATCAGTTATTCATCAACCTTCAAACCGCAAGGCTGTGAAGATCCCTTTATTGCCTCCGTATAACTGGTTGAGAGAGGGAAGTTGTGGGCTAACGTTTGAATTCGTGCCGTTTGGGGTAGATCATTCATCCTCCCGTTTTCTCTTTGGTTGTTGTTACTTAAGCACATTCGTGGCCTTTTTTTTTCCTGTTAGAGAGAGTGAGTTTGTTGCCTTTGAGTAGCGGCCAAGGTTTTACCCTATGTTATTCTTCATTGCCGAGCTGGGTACGGGTCAAAAGGACCTGACCCATGTGTTCCTTCCTAAAACCTGTTTTGGGCTTACTCCATGTCTGACCCTGTTTCTTTTTTTTTTCCTTTCTTTTTTTTCTTTTTCTTTTTTTGTAACCTTTTAGTTTAGTTTTAATCTTTTAGTTAATATCTTAGGTTTGGATTTTGTTTGGGGTTAATCTTTTAGTAATTAGTTTAATATTAGTCTTAGTAGTATTTAGAATTATATTATAATTAGATTTATTTTTTAGAATTCATTTAGTAATATATCTAATATTAGTTTTGAATAATTCATTTATTAGTTTACTTTGGTTTAGTTTAGAATTAGATTAAGACCTTGATTAGCTTTAGAATTTAGTTTTTTACATTTAGCCTTTAATTATAACATTATTGTTTTTTTTAGTCTTAAAATTTAACTTAGAGTTAAATTAGGATTTAATTAACTAGAATTGTAGTAATTGTAAGTACAGAGTATGCCTAAGAGGGGGGGGGGGGGGGTGAATTAGGCCTTTAGAAATTTTTCCGTTTTTTTATGGTTTCTTGAAATTTTACTGGTTTGTGTTCTTGGTCATGAAAGCAAAAGAAAGTAAAAGAACAATGGACACCAGGATTTATAGTGGTTCCCCTCACAATCCGAGAGTACTCCACTCCCCTTTCAACACGAAAGAGAGTTTTCACTATTGTTTAATAAAGTATAACCTATCACACCATTAACCGGTGAGGCCTACTATCAAACAATGAAACTAACAAGTGTACAAGAACAATCCTCTTGTAAACAGTCACCCTTGTGTCCAACAATCCTGGATCACAAGTCAGAATACAAATACTTGTAAAGATTTTTGTTTTGAGAATAATACTATCAATCAAAGTTGATCTTCTCCAAATGATCAAAATTCACTCTTACAATTTTCAACACAAGTGTTCAAAGATGAATATGAAATTTTATGCACATATGAACACTTAATAAAAGATTTTGAAAATGGTGAATTTGATTCTAAGAAAATTTGAAAATGAATGTAGAAAGAGTTTGGAGATTGGAGGTTTTTGTGTATGTATGTTTTTCAAAATTGAAAAACTCAGAATTTATATGAGTAAAATACCCTTTCAAAAAGGTATATTTGAGTAGATTTCAAAATGTGAAATGGTGTAATTTTCAAACAATTTTTGAACTTGAAACAAAGCCATTTTTCACTGTATGTTCAGTGTTAATCGGTTAACCTATATGGTTAATCGGTTAACACTGGAACGTTAGCCCAGATTATTTAAATTTTGAAATGGTTAACCGGTTAACCTATATGGTTAATCGGTTAACACTACTATTTTTCAGAAAAATGCTTTTAAAAATAAATGTTATACCAAATAAAAAGTTTCAAAAACATGCTCATGTATTATGCTAAAATGCTTGATGTTTTTGAACACTTGTATATCAATTATAAGGGTAGAATTTGATATACCCGCAATACGTCCAAGTCTTGAAGAATCATAGTTCCATATGTAGCTTGACTTGAAAGATAGCTTAACTTGATCTTGATAACTTTGAAAGGCTTGTCTTTTTGCAATCAAGAGATGACCTTGAGTAGTGTTGACATCATTAAAACTTGAGATTGAAGCATGCTTCTACATTCTCCCCCTTTTTGATGATGGCAATAAAAAATGTTGTGCGATATCTCTTGGTTCTTGATATGTTTCTCCCCCTATGTCTAGCAACTCCCCCTATCTTAACAGAGGAAAAAAATCTGCACACAGAGAGACATTAACAGAACCAAGCTCTTCTCCCCCTTTGACATCAGCAAAAAGGAAGAGCTTTCAAAGAAAACACAAGATAGCAGCATATATAGTAATAAGCACATGCAAAGCCAAGTAAACACATAGCATAAGAAGTAGTACATATAAAACATAGTTCAAAAGGAATTGAAAGTACATATAAAATGCAGCAAATAGAAATTGTACTTGTTACAATAAAACATAGTTCAAAAGGAAGCATAAAACTTAAGACTAGAAAGCAAAGCAATAAAAGACATCAACAACAGGAACATATTCTCTAAGAATCCTCATCCGCCATATCCTCCTCCTCTTCTTCTTCATCACTATCAACCTCTTCTTCAATCTCTTCGTCCACAACTCGGGTGTTGGAATATGGAGGGTTAAGAATGAGGTTTCTGAGGGAGGCAATGAAGTTGTTGCTGCAGATGATACATAATAGTCAAAATCCAATTGACCTTGATGCGATTCTTAATTGCAAAGAGCAGCTGCATTTCCAAGTCGTTGATCTGAGAGTGATTTGAGTCCTTTGGAATGAGGACATAGCAGATAATGTAGTGAAGCATTCGATCAGATACTGTCAGATTCTTGGCATAGCACAACATACGAGCGGTGCGAGAGTTTGCAATAAAATAGTTTCTTTTTGGAACCTGCAAATCTGATAGTAATACTCCATTTTATCATAATTTGCCCAGGGTCCATCTACATGGTTTACACCTTTCCTCAGGAAGCAGCCTTTTGATGGAATCTTAAGGTGTCTAGCAAGGGTGGATAAATTCTCAACAAACTCATGATCTCTAATGGTGGAATGGATCATGTGGTTCTCATCCATGTCCAGATATACAACCATTTTATTCATAAAAGCTTTAACAAGATCAGGATAAATAATACCAGAGTCGGTGACGAACTTGTCGATACGCTGATATTCCAATAGAGTAGGAAAATCAAAAGAGATTGCAGGAAAAGCTCGAAGATTTACGTACTTTATCGGCATAAGTTGACGAACATGAACTTTGAAATCCATCCGCCTCTTTTTGGTGGTTTCCATTGGAATGCTGTCGTCATCAGATTCTGATGTAGAATGATGTTCTGGTAGTTTTCCCTTGCCGCGATTTGATGCTGAAGCCATGGATGAAGGTTTGAGAGAACTGAGGTTGTGGGTTCTGAGGAAGTTAGGGTTTGAGAAGTTGTGGGGAGTTTTCCAACTTTAGAGAGTGGGAGAGAGAAGTTAGGGTTTGAAGAGGGAATATGGATTTTGGATATGGATTTGGATATTTGAGAGAATATGGACCACATAAAAATACATTTATAATATATAAAATTTTCAAAAATTTAATTAATTTTCGTTTCTGATTTTTAGAAAATTTAACAGTGTTAATCGGTTAACCATATAGGTTAATCGGTTAACACATTAAAAAATTGAATCAGAATTGAAAATTCAACAGTGTTAATCGGTTAACCCATATGGTTAATCGATTAACACACTCGAATTTTTGAAAAATACTTAAAAACAGAATGCATACACATGAAAACATATCATAAATGATGCATACACATATTAGAGAAAAGGTCAGATGTCACCTTCATCAAGAATCCCAAGTTCTCTCCGAATTTTGTAGAACGGTTCTTTCGCTAAAGGCTTGGTAAAGATGTCGGCGAGTTGGTTGTGTGTCGACGAAAGTAACATCGACATCTCTGTTCAATACGTGATCTCGAAGGAAGTGATGCCGGATATCTATATGCTTTGTTCTGGAATGCATAACCGGATTCTTCGTGATATTTATGGCACTAGTATTGTCACATCGTAGAGGAATACATCTGAGGTCAACACCATAATCCAGAAGTTGTTGTTTCAGCCATAAGATCTGTGCACAGCAACTTCCTGCGGCGATGTATTCTGCTTCGGCGGTGCTGAGTGCTACACAAGCTTGCTTCTTGCAGGCCCATGATACTAGAGCATTTCCGAGAATGTGACATGTACCACTTGTACTTTTTCTATCGGTTTTGCATCCTGCATAGTCAGCGTCAAAATAACCAACTAAAGAACAAATACTACCTTTAGGATACCATAATCCGACGTTGTTCGTTCCTTTGAGATACTTGATAATTCTCTTCACAGCAGTGAGATGCGATTCCTTCGGATTTGCTTGGAAGCGCGCACACAAACAAACACTAAACATAATGTCAGGACGGCTTACCGTCAAATATAGTAATGAACCAATCATACCTCGATATTTAGTAATATCAATTGGAGTACCAGATTCATCTTGATCAACATACGTTCCGGATCCCATAGGAGTAGACATCATCTTGCAACTATCCATATCGAATTTCTTTATTAATTCCTTACAGTACTTGGATTGGTTGAGAAAGATTCCATCCTTGGTTTGCTTGATTTGTAGTCCAAGAAAATAATTTAACTTTCCCATCATGGACATCTCGAATTCTTCTCGCATCATGAGTGAGAATTCTTCGCAAAGTTCTTTGTTTGTTGATCCGAATATGATGTCGTCGACGTAGACTTGTACCAACAAGGTGTTACCCTTGATTTTCTTTATAAACAACGTCTTGTCAACCTTTCCTTTTGTAAATCCTTTCTCACATAAGAAGTTGCTAAGGCGATCATACCATGCTCGTGGTGCTTGTTTTAAACCGTAGAGAGCCTTCTTCAGTTTGAAAACATGTGAGGGATTTTTGAAGTCTTCAAAACTCGGAGGTTGTTTGACGTAGAATTCCTCATTAATGAACCCATTCAGGAAAGCGCTTTTGACATCCATCTGGAACAGCTGAAAATTCATAGAACAAGCGTAAGCAAGCAGTAATCTAATTGCTTCTAACCTTGCTACCGGAGCGAATGTTTCATCAAAATCAATTCCTTCCTCCTGGTTGTAGCCTTGTGCGACCAATCTTGCCTTGTTACGAACTATAATCCCATTCTCGTCAAGTTTGTTCTTGAACACCCATCTGGTTCCTATGATATGCTTATTATCTGGTTTTGGTACAAGGGTCCAAACTTGATTTCTTTCAAATTGATTAAGTTCTTCTTGCATTACTATAATCCATTGGTCGTCGCATAAAGCTTCATCGATCTTTGATGGTTCAATCTGAGATACAAACGCCATGTTGAGACAAGCATCTTTTAGATTAAGTCGAGTTGCAACGCCTTGACTAATATCACCAATAACTTTATCAATTGGGTGATCTCTGTGTGTTCTCCATTCTTTCGGAAGATCTTGATTTTCTTGAATAACATCTTCTCGTAATATTGTTTGATCATTTGAGACAATTTCTTCATTTTGTGGAGTATCTACAAAGTCATCATCATCATCCAAAACAATATTATCCTCTTTCGAGGGGTTAGTCTCATCAAACGAAACATGAATAAACTATTCAATGGTAAGAGTTCTTTTATTAAAAATTCTAAATGCTTTACTATAAAGAGAGTAACCAATAAATATACCTTCGTCGGACTTCTCATCAAACTTACCGAGATTGTCCTTATTGTTGTTGAGAACGAAGCATTTACAGCCAAATATGTGGAAGAATGATATATTTGGTTTCCTTCCTTTGAATAACTCATACGGAGTCTTTTTGAGTAGTGGTCGAATATTCACGCAGTTGCTTACAAAACACACCATGCTTACTGCTTCTGCCCAAAAATATTTTGGAAGATTTGTGTCGCTGAGCATTGTTCTAGCAAGTTCCACTAGTGAACGATTCTTCCGTTCTACGACGCCGTTTTGTTGAGGAGTCCTTGGTGCCGAAAAATTATGAGAAATTCCATGCTCTTCGCAAAATTCTTCAAAGTCTGAATTTTGAAATTCTCCACCGTGGTCACTTCTTATGGAAGCTATAGTGAGTGACTTCTCGTTTTGAATTTGTTTTGCATACTTTTTGAATGCTTTGGAAGCATCATTTTTCTGCACTAAAAACATTGTCCAGGTATATCGAGAAAAATCATCAACAATAACTAAAGCATAAATACTACCACTGAAGCTTTTTGTTCTTGATGGACCAAAAAGATCCATGTGCAACAATTGAAGTGGTCTTGATGTAGAAACCACTTGCTTGGATTTGAAAGTTGTCTTGGTCTGTTTTCCCTTTTGACATGCATCGTATAATTTATCCTTGATGAATTTTATCTTCGGAAGCCCAACAACCAGATCATGTTTGATTAATTTGTTTAGATGCTCCATGTGAATGTGAGCAAATCTTTTATGCCAAAGCCATGCCTCGTTGTTGTTTGCCATGAGACATTTTACCTTCAAGGAAGAATCATCAAAAGAAATCATAAAAATATTATTATATCTTTTACCTTTTAGTAGAATCTCATGAGTGACTTCGTGTTCGATCAAGCATTCCTCCTTTGTGAAGTTGATTTTGAACCCTTTGTCACACAATTGACTGATGCTAAGCAGGTTATGCTTAAGGCCTTCAACATAAAGAACGTCTTCGATGATTGTACATGGAGGTGCATCAATGGTTCCAACTCCAAGAATTTTTCCTTTATTATCATCACCGTAAGTGACGTATCCTTTGGCCTTTAATGATAGACTTGAAAATTTGTTTATATCTCCCGTCATATGCTTCGAGCAACCACTATCAAGATACCATTGATTTATGGTTGTCTTCAAGCATACCTACAAAACAAAATTAGGTAGTGTTAGGTATCCAAATTGCTTTGGGTCCTTGATAGTTAGTACCCTTTTCAACCCACACATAATGCCCCTTTGCAATACCAATATTACGTACATAGCAGGCATTAGGTGTGTGCCCTTTAATTCCACAGTAAAAACATGTAGGTTGAAAATGACTTCTATATCTAGGAATATAATTCTTTTTCTTATCAATTCTTTTCTTGTTAAGATTTTGATGCTGAATTTTAGAAGTGCTTGTCTCTTCTTTAACAATTTGTTCACTTGCTCTAACGAAAATGGTCTTATTGGTGCTTGGTTTTGAAAATTTAGAGTATCCCAATCCACTTTTATCATTAGGATACCTTTGATATTTAAGAATTTCTTCCAAGCCAATTTAACCTTTTTCATATCTTTCTAAAACTCGTTTAAGTTGAAAAATTTGAAAAGACAAAGACTCACAATTCTTACATACAAGACTTTGTTTTTCATCCATCACTTTTTGTTTTTCATCTTCAATATTTTTCAGGAAATCAGAATTTTGTTTTTCTAAAAGTAAAATTCTTTTCTTTTGTGATGAGATGTCTTTATACAAAGTCTTGCACTCTTTTAGAAGATCATTTATAACTTCTTGTGCATCATTATCATAGACAGAAAAACTACTACTAACCTCATTTTCGTCATCGGAATGGTGAGAGGCCATTAAAGCCATATTTGCGCATTCATCGTTATCTGATTCCGATGATGAACTCACTTCGTTGTCGTCCCATACGACATAAGCCTTCTTTGTTTTGAAATCCTTCTTGCCTTTGAATTTTCCTTTATTTGTGAGTTTCGGGCAATCTGGCTTTATGTGACCTTGTTTCCCACATTCGTAACATGTAATTTCTTGGTTTGATGTGGGTGCCTCCTTTTTCCTGAAATGTCTATTCTTTTTAGAAAAAGAAGAAGTTTTATTATTATTAAAAAACTTACCAAGCTTCTTTACTAGAAGCATGAAATTTTCGTCTTCGGAAGATTCGTCATTTTTATCATCCCTTGTGTCAATCTTCAAGGCAATTCCTTTGGACTTTTTGTCTTGACTTTCATGTTTCTCAAGCCTTCCAAGTTCCAGTTCATGCTCTTGAAGTTTCCCGAATAATGAAGCAGATGTCATTGTTGAAAGACTTTTCTTTTCCGAAATGGCGGTCACCTTCGGTTGCCATTCTCTTGTCAAGGATCTTAGGACTTTTAAATTGAGATCATCATTGGTGAAGGTCTTCCCGAGAGCAATCAGATGATTTGTTAGATGAACGAACCTTTTTTGCAAGGCAACAATAGATTCACCGGGCTGCATACGGAACATCTCATATTCTTGACTTAACATGTTAAGTCTTGATCTTTTTACTTCTGCTGTTCCTTCATGCGTTTCTACCAAGGTATCCCAAATCTGTTTTGCCGATTGACACTGTGATATGCGAAAGAATTCATCCATACTGAGAGCGCTTTGAAGTATGTTGATTGCTTTATTCTCATTTAAGATTCTCTTCTTGTCATCTTCATCATATGAGGATTTAATCTTTGGGGTTCCAACACCATTTACCACACTTGTAGGAACATGTGGACCAGTTTCAACGGTTTCCCATATACCATCTCCTTGAGCCTCAAGATGTGCCTTCATACGGATTTTCCAAAAATCGAAGTATTCTCCAGAAAAGAGTGGTGGCTTGTTACTACTTCCACCATCTTTGAAAACCGGGTTAGTACTAGCGGAAGCCATTAGGATCGATAGGAACAGGTTACCTTAACCTGCTCTGATGCCAATTGTAAGTACAGAGTATGCCTAAGAGGGAGGGTGGGGGGGGGGGGTGAATTAGGCCTTTAGAAATTTTTCCGGTTTTTTATGGTTTCTTGAAATTTTACTGGTTTGTGTTCTTTGTCATGAAAGCAAAAGAAAGTAAAAGAACAATGGACACCAGGATTTATAGTGGTTCCCCTCACAATCCGAGAGTACTCCACTCCCCTTTCAACATGAAAGAGAGTTTTCACTATTGTTTAATAAAGTACAACCTATCACACCATTAACCGGTGAGGCCTACTATCAAACAATGAAACTAACAAGTGTACAAGAACAATCCTCTTGTAAACACTCACCCTTGTGTCCAACAATCCTGGATCACAAGTCAGAATACAAATACTTGTAAAGATTTTTGTTTTGAGAATAATACTATCAATCAAAGTTGATCTTCTCCAAATGATCAAAATTCACTCTTACAATTTTCAACACAAGTGTTCAAAGATGAATATGAAATTTTATGCACATATGAACACTTAATAAAAGATTTTGAAAATGGTGAATTTGATTCTAAGAAAATTTGAAAATGAATGTAGAAAGAGTTTGGAGATTGGAGGTTTTTGTGTGTGTATGTTTTTCAAAATTGAAAAACTCAGAATTTATATGAGTAAAATACCCTTTCAAAAAGGTATATTTGAGTAGATTTCAAAATGTGAAATGGTGTAATTTTCAAACAATTTTTGAACTTGAAACAAAGCCATTTTTCACTGTACGTTCAGTGTTAATCGGTTAACCTATATGGTTAATCGGTTAACACTGGAACGTTAGCCCAGATTATTTAAAATTTGAAATGGTTAACCGGCTAACCTATATGGTTAATCGGTTAACACTGCTATTTTTCAGAAAAATGCTTTTAAAAATAAATGTTATACCAAATAAAAAGTTTCAAAAACATGCTAATGTATTATGCTAAAATGCTTGATGTTTTTGAACACTTGTATATCAATTATAAGGGTAGAATTTGATATACCCGCAATACTTCCAAGTCTTGAAGAATCATAGTTCCATATGTAGCTTGACTTGAAAGATAGCTTGACTTGATCTTGATAACTTTGAAAGGCTTGTCTTTTTGCAATCAAGAGATGACCTTGAGTAGTGTTGACATCATCAAAACTTGAGATTGAAGCATGCTTCTACAGTAATTAGTTAATTAGTATTAGGTTTTTTTAAGGATTATTTAATTTTAATTTAGATTAATTTAAGTTTATTTTAATTAGAATTCCCTTTCACTTTTAGTTTTTTTTTTAAAATTAAAATAGAAATTAGTTTTAATTTTTAGAATTTATTTTGATATAGAGATGATTTAGCATTTATTTATTTTAGATTTAGATTTAAAGTTTTTTTTAAAACTTAGTAATTAACTTAATATTTAGATTAGTGTAATTTCAACTTTAGAAATATATTTTTAGGATTTTAGATTTTTTTTTAGTTTATTAACTTAGAAATATTTTAGAATTGGTAATATTAACTTAGAGTTTCAATTTAGATTAATTTAGGTTTAGCTTTTAATTAATTCTAGATTAGTGATAGTTTTTGAATTTAATAATTTTAGAATTAGAATTAGGTTTTAGTTTTCTCTAGAAATTGATTTAGAAATTAACTTTTGAATTAACATAGGTTTAAATTCTTGGTTTAACTTTGATTTTCAATTAATTCTTGAACACATTTGTGAATATTTTTCTGATACTTGTACATATTTCTTGAGTTTAAAACTTGACGTTGTCTGTGATTGCGTCGCTTCGTGTTTACTCGTTGTTTACTTCTTGTATTCGCATGATCCCTTAGGATTCCTAGCTCGACTTAATTTTCGATTAAGTCTGAGGTAGGAGAGACATTAGGCTTTCAATTCAAGCATGACAATATTAGGTTAGTTTCCCTTCTAATCCTGACTTTAGGGCCACATTGCATGACAACAATTAGGGTTCAGTTTCCCCTAGGTCTCTGTGTGCGTTTCTCTCTTCTCACCTCAAACTTTCTTCAAGACACTTAATAAAGAATGACGAGCGTCATGCGCTATGAGCATTAAGTACATGGGGAATGATGAGTGGGGGATTTCTCCTCACTTGTCTAAAGTGTTTAGCGTATGCCCTTTGGGCGATATGCGACACATTCGCCCCCGTGTCTTAGTCTTTAGTGCGACACAAGTCTCCAACTAACTCAATCCACTTCACTAAAACTCACAAATCAAATTCAAACCTTTTCATCCTTCGGGATTGTTCTTCAAACTTCAATTTCATAAAAGAGTACGTTACTTTTCCGTTCTACTGCAAACAGATATCATCTCTAACTGCTGGAATGGAGACTTAGCGTCACTCACAAAAACAATTAACCAACCATGTCCCATAGTTACCCGAACTACGTTTGCTCTGATTTCTCATACCAGATGAGGATACGTAGGCAAAAGACGGCGATGTCTTGGCGAACAACCTCCCCCCATCACCCGTAATTTTCCGAACTACGTTGACTCTGAATTTCCCATTGCACGAGGGAATACGTAGGCATATGACGGTGATGTCCTATTGAGTCTGTTCTTTCTCTTCACCCCCGTTTAGCATTAGCTTTTAGATAGTTTTCACCCATAGATTAGTCAACAAGCATGGATTCTGTTGAGTACAACGGACGTGAGGGGTGCTCATACCTTCCCCTTGCGTAACTGACTCCCGAACCCAAGATTTGGCTGCGATGACCATGTCTTTCCTGTTCTTCTAGGTTTTCTTCGATCGTTTTCTTTCCCTCTCTTTGGGATAAATAACGTTTGATGGCGACTCTTCTGTTTGTTTCTGCTGGCCCTTTTCGCAGTTGTGACAGCTGGCGACTCTGTTGGGGACCCTGTTTCCTTATGCGAGTCAATCCTAGCGCTTGTTTGCTTTATGTTTTTGGGTGTGTATATTTGTGTGTATATGTTGTATTTTTGTATATTATCGCATTTACATTTTATTTTCTGCACTTTATCATTATTATCATATTGCTGCTGTGTTTTCAGGTGGAGTGTTCCATTGTGAGATAATCCCAATACCCAAGCTTGAGTGCACACCTAGTATTAGTGTGGAGAGTAGTGCGGGCTTGCATGTTTGGCATGCAAGAGCCCTCATGAAACTCGCATCCAGACGAGGTTTTCTTTAAAGACATCCTATCCTATGCGTTTTGG
Source organism: Lathyrus sativus (assembly GCA_963859935.3). Classification (NCBI taxonomy): domain Eukaryota; kingdom Viridiplantae; phylum Streptophyta; class Magnoliopsida; order Fabales; family Fabaceae; genus Lathyrus; species Lathyrus sativus. The sequence goes on along the minus strand of OZ012739.1, from coordinate 540,186,178 downwards.
ACAGTTGAGGGGGTGCTGGATCTGGAAACTAACGACTCTGGAAACCGTTCATTGGGAAGTCAGTTGAGGCCTCCTTGTTTGACCATGATGCCAAACCAGAAATGGTGAATGTATCATCGTTTCTCGACCTGAGAGTCCGTGATACTGATGACCTGCATAGGATGTCGTACCTTGTTAGAGACTAGGTCCTGCCTGTGAGCGGGAAGGGTTATGCATGAAACTTTGACCTTCAACCAACCCGGTTTTCTGGTTTTTTCGTTAGTGCAGACTTTTGATATTGTGGGTTTCTAGTGCTTTGGTATTCTAGTGTTCTGGTATTTTCTTGTCAGAGTGAAGTCCTGGTTCAACTCAGCCAACGACACAACAGTCCTGATCCCATGTTTTCATTTACATTTTCATTTGCATATTAACATTTTCATGTATATGTGATCTCAGGTTCCCGTTTTCCCTTTGATTCTGGTAATCTGATCCGCTGTTAACATGGAGCCTGAATTGAAGAGGACTATCACCTACAGGTTCCCGCTACTAGAAGTAAGACCTTTACTTGGTCTCATTTCCATGGTTAGTTCTTGTGTCATTGAAGACTTCAGAAAAGACTATGGGAAGATTCTGAGTTTCGTCTATAAAACCTTAGGATATGAATAAGGAGCTATCCACACTCTGCTATAGTTCTACGGCCTTCAGTTGCGCTGTTTCACATTCCCCGATTATGTCCTAGTTCCTACCTTGGAGGAGTTCGCTTTTCTGATAGGAGTTCCAGTCTTAGAAAAGATGCCTTTATTTCATTCTGAGGAGGAACCTGACCTGACAACATTGGCCAACACTCTTTATTTGAGCAAATCTGAATTGGAGGGTAACGTGGTCTGTAGGAATGGGGCCTCTGGTTTTCCTTTGTCTTTCTTGGTGGGTAAGACTCAGTATTTTTCTAAGGAAGGTTGTTGGGTGGTCTTCAATGCTATTATAGCATTGTGCTTATATGGCATAATTTTGTTCCCCAACATACCAGACTTTGTCGATATAAACGCTTTTCATATCTTCGCTTCCAAGAATCCTGTACCTACTCTTCTGGGAGATTTGTACCATTCAGTACATTACAAAAATGAGAAGAGAAGAGGAAAGAACATTTCTTATTGTGCACCACTCCTCCGCAAGTGGTTTATGGATCAACTTCCTCGAATCAGAGCTTTTGTTGATACGTGGGATACATCTGAATGGTCAGAAAGGCTTATGGGCTTGACGTCTAGGAATATTGTCTGGCTTAGTTGAGATCTTCTCGGCATAGAGATCATCTTTAGCTGTGGGGACTTTCCTAATGTCTCTCTGATAGGAAGAAAAGGTGGGATCAACTACAACCCTTCTCTTGCTATCAGACAGTTTGGTTATGCTTTGAAGGGGCCCCCGAAGGAGGAGGAAGTACAGGAATTTCTGTATTTTACAAGAGCAGCTGACTTCGATACTTTAGCCAGGATAAAGGAAGCCTGGGGAAGAATTCATCGAAGAGGAAAACTTTATTTGGGTAAGAGCGATTGCAGAGCTTATGGACCTTATGTGGATTGGATCTAGGAGAGGTGGAGAAAATGTTGCTACCATTCCCTATTAGAGAACCTCTGTATCCTTTGGTTGTTGAAGAACCTACGACAGTCAATATTCAGAGATATAATAAGTTGTGGGCCGAAAAAGAAGAATTACGCAAGGTGAATGAAGAGTTGAAAAAGGAAGTTAGTCAATTAAAAAGTGACAAAAATGAAGTAGTCTACTTAGCAAAGACGAAGACAAAAGTTTTGGCTAAGATGGAAAAAGAGTTAACTGGAGATATTCACGTGCGGGGACGAGTCAGTCAAGATTTGAAGATCACTGATAGTATTCTCAGACATAAGAAGAAGGAGATAGACAAGGCATACTTGGAGATATCTAAGTTTAATGATCAGTGGAACGCTACATTAACCGCCAACAAAGGAAGAGAAGATGAGCTCCATAAACAAATTGACAGATTGAAGACACAACTCAAAATCAAGGATGAAAAAGCTTCAATAGAATCATTCCACCGGTATGCAAGTGATCGAAAGTTACAAGAAACCTTGTCAGCATTGGAGGAGTTCAAGATAAGGGCCGAATTGAAGAAACCGAGACTTGAAGATGCCTTCGGAGAAGATGCTTGGTAAGATTACGCACAAAGTTTGAAGGATGTGGTCCGCAGAAGAGACTTGCTCATACAGGAGTTGGTTGCAAGGCCTGAACATCCGAACATAAAGGAGCTATTAAAGGAATTTCAGACTCATCATAGTAGTTGAAGAGAGTTATTTAATACAGCTTTCCTTTAGCCTTTATTCTTATCTTGTATTATGACCATCACTAGACTTGTTGGATGGGGTCGTAGGATTATTTGCAGTTGTATCTCTTGACGTTGTTTTGTGTACGCTAACTTTTGTTCTCATTTTATTTATGAGAAAAGATTTATGATTCTATCCTTCTCCTGTTTTGCTATTCGTTTCTAGAACTAGAATCAAGGGGAAGATTTCGATGCATCAAATATCTACGTGCTTGCATTTTCCATTATCATTCTCATTTGCATAACAGGTGTTCTCGGGGCCGTCAATCTTATCTCTGTTTGGTTTTCTCCGACAGTTTATAGGATAGCAGATCTAGTCTTCCACATATACTCTATGAGGGGGAATCAACAAAGAATCATGGACCAGGTACAACAAGAACTACAGGAATTCAGAGACAGGATGACACAATTTGTGGACCTGATGCAAGGGGTAGCCAACGGGCAGGAACAATTGAGAACTCTGGTCCAACCGCTGATAGCACGGGTTGATGGCAGCGATGTCTTGCATGGAGGAACTACTGTTATTCCTCCAGTTGATGGTAGCATTCCTCAGGCCAACGTGGTCCCAACTCTTGTTAACCCTCCGGACGGAGTTCACCAAGGAGAAGTTCATATAACCGGTGCTGGAGGCGGTGGAGGTGTTGCACATGGAGCTGCAGGTCCTCACTGGGAAGAAGACGATAAATATGATGTATTTTCGATGAGAGACTTGGACATGGGTCTCCCCGCAGAAGCCGACAAAAGATTTAAGATGATTGAAGAAAAAATGAAGAGCCTCGAGAACCAAAATTCTTTGGGACTCGACATGTCAAATCTTGGATTAATACCAGGGGTCAAGATTCCCCCCAAATTCAAAGTTCCAGATTTCGACAAGTACAAAGGGATGACCTGTCCTAAAGTACATCTTAGGGCTTACTTTCGAAAGATGTCAGCTTATTCGGACGATGAGAAATTGTTAATGCACTTCTTTTAGGACAGCTTATCAGGTCCTCCTCTAGATTGGTATATGGTTCTAGAAGGGACACATATAAGGAGTTGGAGGGATTTAGGGGAAGCTTTTGTTCGTCACTACCAATATAACAATGATCTAGCACCAAACAGAGTACAATTACAGAATTTATCGCAGAGAAACAATGAAGGATTTAAGGAATACTCCCAGAGGTGGCGGGAATTAGCAGCTAGAGTTCAACCCCCGATGGTGGAACGTGAACTAATTGACATGTTTGTGTCAACCCTGCCAGGAATATACTATGAGAAGTTAATTGGGAGCATGTCAGGAAGTTTTTCATATTTGATCATAACAGGTGAAAGAGTGGAAAACAAAATAAAGTTGGGGAAGATACAGAGTGGAGAGGGGTCTACATCAGGAGGAATGAGAAAAACATATGGGAACCCGAAGAAAAGGGAAGGAGACATGAATTCCGTATCAGCCTACAGAAATAGAAACCGAGCACAACATCAATGACAATACCAGCCTCATCATCAACAACAAATTGCTAGTATAGCCATTCCAGCTGTATCTCAGCAACCAATCATTGCACCGCGCCGATTTCAAGACAGAGGAAGGATGGTCAACAGGCAGTTTGACACGCCTCCCATGCCTTACTCTTAATTATTGCAACATCTGCTACAATTGCAACTTATTCAAAAGAGGACTTTGGCGCCACTTACTGCCACGCCTCCACCAGGCTATGACCTAAATGCTAGATGTGATTTCCATTCCGGTGCTCCAGGTCATAACATTGACAATTGTAAAGCTTTTAAGCATAAAGTGCAGGATTTACTTGACTCCAAAGCGATCAATTTCATGAATGAGACCCCGAATGTGAATCAAAATCCTATGCCAAATCACGGGGTGGCCAGAACTAATGCTGTTATCGAGGAAGAAAGGTTAAACCTGATAACTAATGTTGCGGAATTGAAGACGCTGTTGAGCTATGTGAAAAACAGATTGCTAAAGGGTGGTGTTTTTCCTGGTTGTTTAGAAGGCTAGGAGGGATGTTGTGTGCACCCAGAAGGATGTGTTGAGTTGAGAAATAATATTCAAAGTTTGATCGATGAGGGCATTTTACAATTTGACAGAATCGTCGGGGAAGAAGAGGTGAAAGAAGTTGATAATGAGCAGGATGAAATTGCAACAATTTCGATCCCATATCGAACAATCAATATTTCAGCGCTGCCGAGGCCAACTCCTGTTTTCATTACTACACCAGGACCAATGCCTTATGAGAGCACCAAGGCCATTCCTTGGAACTATGGGGCAGAGGTATTTTGCAATGGGTACAAATAAGAGTTGATGGAAACGTCATCTGGAGGATTGTCTGTTGATAATATTGTTGGATCGGGAGGCATAACTAGAAGTGGCTGAGTGTTCTCTCCGCCGAAGACTAATGTGGAAGGGAATGACAAAGGTAAGGGTAAAACTGCAATAGAAGAGGGCCAACAACAAGGGGAGAAAGAATCCTTGGCTAAAGATGCTGAAGAATTCATGCGACTCATTTGCAAAAGTTATAAATGCTTTTGATTGACTGCATTTTATGGTAAAACATTGATGTATGTATGAATGTCATAACTGATGTACAGGGGAGAAAGAATCTTTGGCTAAAGATGCTGAAGAATTCATGCGACTCATTTGCAAAAGTTGTAAATGCTTTTGATTGGCTGCATTTTATGGCAAAACATTGATGTATGTATGAATGTCATAACTGATGTTATGACATACATGAAGAGTGTTCTGCAGGGAGAGCTAAGAGTAAGTGAAGCTGAATGTCATGACTGAATGTTATGACATCGAGCATATGACATCAGGGCGCGCAGTTTTAGTTTTTCTGTTTTTGGCTCAGGCTATACTTCAGGAAACTTTTTAGGAAGCCTAGTTATCTTAGGCGACATAACAGGCATTGCTAAGGATAAACTGGAATGCCCCTGACTCAATTGGATGTGTGCAGCTTCATGAAGAGAGGTTTATCTTGGGTAAACCTATTTTCTCCATCAAGGCCCAAAGCAAGTCTGCTGCTATAAATAACAAAAGGATCATTCCTAATAGAGCAGAGCTTCTGGAGAGAGATTGAAGAGTGTGATTTGTGAGTGAAGAACCTTGTTCTTCACGTGTGTTTAGGAGTCTTAGGATTCCTTGTAGGCCAAGCTATCGTCTGTAGTATGATTGCTCTGGTTTAGTGTGTATGAACTGTTATGTTCATTGTGTCACTCAAAGCTTTTAAGCAAGAGTGTTGTGTCTCTGGATCAAATATGTGAAGCAAGATCAAGGTGTGTTTGAAGTGTGTCTTCATATATCCATTGTAATTGTGTATATATCACTGAGGTGATTGAGGGGGAGTGAGTGGGAAACTTAGGTCTAATGGTCTCTAGGCTGAAGTGTCATTGGGTAGGTCTTAAGTGAAGAGTGCGAACGAGTTGTTTGACTATGAATTAATTCTGCTAATAGTGAATTTCCTCCCTGGCTTGGTAGCCCCCAGATGTAGGCGTGGTTGGCACTGAACTGGGTGAATAATTACTTATGTTATTTACTGCTTTCCATTTACAACTTATTATTAAGTTCAGTAGTCTGTGTTACAATGGATGTCATAACATCCGTGATAACATCCACTGTTGTGTTGCCAGAATTTCAATTGGCATCAGAGCCGGCACCCTGCCTGTTTGTTTCTGGGTGAGATCTAGGGAAGATAAATTCTGGTAATATGGATAAAGATATAGGATTCACAAATAGACCATCAATTCTGGATGGCTCTAATTATGACTACTGGAAACCTAGGATGATAGCCTTCTTAAAGTCTTTAGATAGCAAGGCATGGAGAGCTGCGAACTCAAGATGGGAACATCCAGTGAAGACTGATAAAGATGGAGTATCTATGCTTATACCTGAAGAAGAATGGACAAAGAGCAAGAAGCCTTGGCTCTTGGAAATTCTAAGGCTCTGAATACATTATTTAATGGTATAGACAAGAACATTTTCAGACTGGTGCATCATTGTGAACTGGCTAAAGAGGTATGAGATACTCTCAAGACAACTCATGAGGGAACCTCTAAAGTCAAGATGTCTAGACTACAAATGCTGACCACCAAGTTTGAAAGTTTGAGAATGAAGGAGGATGAGACTATTCATGAATTCTACATGAATATTCTTGAGATAGCTAACACCTCAGGAGCCTTGGGAGAAAAGATGTCTGAAGAAAAGCTTGTGAGGAAGATTCTCAGATCTTTGCCTAAAAGGTTTTCCATGAAAGTCACTGCCATGAAGAAGTTCAAGACATATGCAATATGAAGGCGGTTGAAATCATTGGTTCTCTTCAAACCTTTGAGATGGGAATGAGTGATCAAGCTGTGGAGAAAAAGAACAAAAGTATAACACTTGCTTCAAACACTGCAGATGACTCAGAGGAAGATAATGAGGAGAATTTGTCAGAAGCAATTGCCTTGCTTGGAAGACAATTTAACAAACTAATCAAAAGAATAGACCATAAGTCTAAGCCTTATGTCAAGATAAATTCTTTTGACACCAACAGAAGGGAAAAATATGAAGATACATCTAACCAAGGCAAAGGAGTTCAGTGTTATGAATGTGAGGGTTATGGTCACATTAAAACTGAGTGTCCCACCTATCTCAAGAAGCAAAATAAGGGACTAGCAGTCACTTGGTCTGATGGAGATTCTGAAAGTGGATCAGAAGAAGAATCTGCAAAACATGTCACTGCTCTGAACAGTGTATGTATCTCTGATGGTGATTCAAGTGAAGGTGAGCTGACTTATGATGAACTTGCAGATTCATATAAGAAGCTATGCAACAGAAGTACAAAAATATATCAGCAAGGAGAGCATCAGAAGAAACTCATAATGGAATTAGAGGCTGAGAAAGTTGAGCATCTTGCAATAATAGACTCTCTTAAAAGTGAGGTCAGCTTGTTGGAATCTAAACTGGATCAGATGTCAAAATCCATAAGAATGCTAAATCTTGGGACTGACACCCTAGAAGAAATCCTACAGAATGGTCAGACATCAGGAAACAGGTCTAGACTGGGATTTGTTGGTGAACAGAAACCCATCTTGGGGTCCATGAAGCCAAAGACTGAGAATCAGAGGTCAAACCGGATGTCACGACCAATGTCACAACATCAGGGGAACAGAAGTAGAAACCTGACCAAGAATAAATTCCAAGGGTATAGGTGTTACTACTGTGGAAGACTTGGACACATTAAACCTTTGTGCTTCAGGCTGCACGGATTTCCTAATCACCCTTATCAAGGCAAATCCAAACAGGGTATTCAAGTAAAGAAACAACATCATGCTAGAACCAAGAAGGAATTCCCTAACAAGAAACAACAATGAGTTGCCAAGGATGTTGCTCTAGTAGCTCATACATATCTTAGGATGCCAACCTAAGAAGACTGGTATTTTGACAGTGGTTGTTCTAGACACATGACTGGAATGGAAAATCTTTTGATGAACCTCAAACCTCATACCTCAAGCCATGTAACCTTTGGTGATGGAGCTAGAGGAGAAGTCATAGGTGCTGGAAAACTAGATTGTCCTGGTGTTCCAAAACTGGAGAATGTCATGTTGGTCAAAGGACTGACTGTGAATCTTATAAGTATCAGTCAGCTCTGTGATCAAGGGCTAAATGTCAAATTTACTAGGGGTAAATGTGTGGTTACTAATAAAGAAGATGAGGAAGTCATGAGGGGAACTAGAGCTCAGAATAATTGTTACTTGTGGGAGTCTAAAAGTAACCTCAATGATTGTCTCATGATCGAAGAGGAAAAGGAGGATAAACGGTGGCTTAAAAGAGGTAGACATCGTCAAAGGATAAAGAAGACCAAATCTAAGGAAGTTGTGAAGGGAATTTCTAATTTAACTCCAGATGAAATAAAAGGCTGGGATAAATTTCAGGTTGGAAGGCAAGCCCAGATAGCACATTCAAAAGATGGATATCTAGATATGTTATACTGGAATGTGTTGGAGTCCATGAAAGGTGATCAGCATAAAAGGAGCAATGTCACTCAGGATGTCATGAAATTATTCTATGACATTCTTCAGCTCAATAGAGCCATGCATAGTGATAACTGGTATCAATTTGGAAAGGTTCGTGTGAACATTGATCTACATAATGATGACATGATGACAAGAGGTCTCAAGGCCACTCAATTTGACAATATGCAACGCAAGTTGAGGACCTGGCTTAATGATAAATTATAGCAATTAATGGTAATATGGATTTACATTTTGAAAGCTCATCATCTACTGATTGGTTAAAAGTTTAAATTCCCTCCTCTTTTGAAATATTACCCCTCGAGCACCTACATACAAGAAACTTACTTCATTTGGTGCTCATACAAACTTTTCATCTTCCATACCTCTTCCAACAAACACAGAAAACCCCTTCTCTCACTACCAAAGTCCCCGACAATGTCTCAACATTCAAAATCAATTCCTTCCAAGAAAATGTCCACCACCGATTCTGGTGCTAGAACTGAGTCTAGCAATCCTAACCAGATTCTTGAGATAGAACCCCTGAGAATGCTAACCCCAGAAGGTCATATGGTGAAGAAACCTCGAACCACCCATGCAAGAAGACCTAAAGAACTAGTATCAGGGCAAGCTTCTCACTGTTCAACATCTATCCCTCATGAGGAAACTAATGAATAAGAAGCCAGGAAAATACACAATACCATTGTCAATTTGGTAGCCAAGGTATTGAATGAACCAAATGATGCTACAAGAATATCCTTTCCTCCTAATACCAAGGATCCTGCACCTCAACTGGAGGAACAAGGTGATGTCACCCACAATGTTGAAACATTGGAAAACACCTTACAAGAGAATAATAACAAGGGTCAAGGTTATGATAATATGGATGTTAACATGCAAGGTGACAAAAAGGATGATGAGGCTAATATAGTAGATCTTGATGAGTACTCATACAATGATCTGATAGCCAAGATCAATCCTAGCATAGCCAAAAGGCTCATGACTAGGAAAGGGAAGAAGACTGCTGATCAGAGTCCTCCTGAGAAGAAGGCTGTGGCAAAAAGTACCCCCCGTTGGGCCTACCAAAGCATGGAGAAAAGTGGTTCCAAAGAAGAGGAAGGCTCAATCTAGCACTAAATCTGAATCTATCTCAGATGATACTTATGATGTATCTAACGTTCCAGCAAAGAAGAAACCCACCACTAGCAAACTTGCTGCTAGTGTCCCTGATGTTCCTATTGACAACATATCATTTCATTATCCCTCATGTGTCAATAGATGGAAATATGTATTTCAGAAGAGGCTGGCATTGGAGAGAGAGCTAGCTCAGAGTGCCCTTGACAGTAAAGAGATCATGACCCTTATCCATGATGTTGGCTTGATGAAGACTGTCACTCAGTTCTCTCAGTGCTATGAGATACTTGTCAAAGAATTTGTAGTCAACCTATCAGGAGCATGTGTAGATAGAAAATCTAATGAATTTGGCAAAGTTTATGTGAGAGGGAAATGTGTCAGTTTTCCTCCAGCAATCATCAACAAATATCTGGGAAAATTAGGTGGAGCTCACCCTGATATAGTTGTGTCTGATAATAAGGTGTGTCAAGTGATAACAGCCAACCAGGTTAAGAGCTAGCCATCAAAAGGAAAGTTAGTTGCCAGCAAGATGAGTGTAAAATATGCGATGCTACACAAGGTTGGAGCTGCCAATTGGGTGCCCACAAATCATAAGTCAACTGTGGCAACTGTCCTGGGGAAATTTATCTATGTTGTAGGGACCAAAGCCAAAGTTAATTATGGAACCTAAATTTTTTATCAGACCATGAAGCATGCTGGCAGCTATAGTGTCAAAGGCCCCATTTGATTTCCTTCCCTCATCAGTGGAATAATCTCACATCAGTATCCTAACATTCTCAAAGAGAGTGACACAACATCCAAGAGAGAAAGCCATTTGTCCTTTCATCACAAGCTGTTTCAAGGGACACATGTTCCTGACATTGTCGTGACATCAGCTGAAACATCCAAGAGGAGTGTCAAGACAAGAAAAGCTGAGGTAATTGCAATGCTCAAAGAAACTTGCAATGAGTTAGACACAAGGAAGAAAAATCTTGAAAATTTAATCAAGTCTCCTGAGCAAGATGAGGATCTTGAATTCACTGACTCTGATGAAGAGAAAAAGGATGATGGTTCAAGAGAGGATGGTGACCAGGATGCTGCATCAAAAGAAGCAGATGACAAGTTTGAGGAAACCAGTGATGAGGATGTTGAAGAAGCTAGTTCCAGTTCTGCTGAGGAAGACTAGTGTGATGATGGGCTGTTATGGGGCTCAGGCTGGTGGTTGCTTGGGCTGATGAGGGTGTGCTGCTTCTGCTGGTGTGACTAGTGATGCTTTTGTGCTTCCTTGCTTTAGATTTTAATCCTTATTTGACAACTAAAATTTGTGATGTTCTTCATGAGCAGTTTTTGTAATGACCCCAAACATGTGTAATATTACTCATTATGATATATACTATTTTATTAGTTTGATCTTAATTTGTGGCTAAAAAGGGGGAGAGAATGTTAGATAACAGCAGGTAGTAACAGCAGGTAGAGAAGTGTATCTCTCACAGGTGGAAGACTTGGCTGAGTTACTGCTACAAGTGTGTTGCAGGTGTTGCTGCTAATGTGCATGTGTGATAACAGCTGATGCTGTTAGTGATGTGTGAATTCCTAATGAAGGTAGGAATGTATGTTAGATGTGTGTTTTCCTTGATGGAACCTAGTAGTAGGACATCTGCTAGTTTTGTGTATCTGCAGGGTGTTTGCAGAATGTGTGTGTGTGGTTGTGCATCTTTTCAGGGGGAGTAGCACGAGATCTAACAGGTGACTGGTGACTGTGTTCTTCAGGATGTCATCCTGAATGTCATGACATCCATAATCCAGAGCAGGCTGGATGAATTTGTGTGACTGCAGGTTGTGTACAGCTAATGTGGTATGCATCAGTGGAGGGGGAGTAACTCAAAATGTTACTCAAAACATTGTGGCATCTGTAGTGTTGACTAACAGATGATTGTATGTGAACAGGTTAACCCTGAGAAGCTGAGAGCTAACAGTGTGAGTGTGTTTTAGCTAGCTTTCCTGCATGATAGGTTATATGGTATGACTTCTGCTGCATCTAATCTCTGATACTGTAACAGATTGTTTTAGCCAAAAATTTGCCAAAGGGGGAGTTTGTAAATGCTTTTGATTGGCTGCATTTTATGGCAAAACATTGATGTATGTATGAATGTCATAACTGATGTTATGACATACATGAAGAGTGTTCTGCAGGGAGAGCTAAGAGTAAGTGAAGCTGAATGTTATGACATCGAGCGTATGACATCAGGGCGTGCAGTTTTAGTTTTTCTGTTTTTAGCTCAGGCTATACTTCAGGAAACTTTTTAGGAAGCCTAGTTATCTTAGCGACATAACAGGCACTGCTAAGGATAAACTGGAATTCCCCTGACTCAATTGGATGTGCGCAGCTTCATGAAGAGAGGTTTATCTTGGGTAAACCTAATTTCTCCATCAAGGCCCAAAGCAAGTCTGCTGCTATAAATAACAGAAGGATCATTCCTAATAGAGCAGAGCTTCTGAAGAGAGATTGAAGAGTTTGATTTGTGAGTGAAGAACCTTGTTCTTCACGTGTGTTTAGGAGTCTTAGGATTCCTTGTAGGCCAAGCTATCGTCTGTAGTATGATTGCTCTGGTTTAGTGTGTATGAACTGTTATGTTCATTGTGTCACTCAAAGGTTTTAAGCAAGAGTGTTATGTCTCTTGATCAAATATGTGACGCAAGATCAAGGTGTGTTTGAAGTGTGTCTTCATATCTCCATTGTAATTGTGTATTGGTTTATATCACTGAGGTGATTGAGGGGGAGTGAGTGGGAAACTCAGGTCTAGTGGTCTCTAGGCTGAAGTGTCATTGGGTAGGTCTTAAGTGAAGAGTGCAAACAGGTTGTTTGACTCTGAATTAATTATGCTAATAGTGAATTTCCTCCTTGGCTTGGTAGCCCCCAGATGTAGGTGTGGTTGACACTGAACTAGGTGAACAATTACTTGTGTTATTTACTGCTTTCCATTTACAGCTTATTATTAAGTTCAGTAGTCTGTGTTATAGTGGATGTCATAACATCCGTGATAACATCCACTATTGTGTTGCCAGAATTTCAAAAGTGATTACAAGATCGTAGATCGCTTACACTAGACACCTTCTAAGATTTCAATCTTGTCATTGTTGCTATGCTCTGAGGCACATAGAAATTCTCTGCTGAAAATTTTGAATACGGCTTATGTACCACAAGAAATTTATGTTAATCAACTGGAAGGAGTAGTGGCCCGCGTCAACGCTGGTAATGGTCTGGGTTTTACTGATTTGGATCTAACTCATGCTCGAAGAAATCACAACCATGCTCTACACATATCCATAGTGTGTAGGGGAGATGTTCTATCTCATATGCTAGTTGATACGGGATCATCACTCAATGTGTTTCCGAAGAAAGCGCTGATGAAGCTGGACACCTAGGGTTTGATTTATACTCCTAGTGATTTGGTGGTAAGGGCTTTTGATGGGACTAGAAGGTCAATATTTGGTGAAGTCACGCTGTCGATTTAGGTGGGCCCGAAAATCTTTGACTCTGTCTTCTATATCATGGATATACAGCCAGCTTATAACTGTTTACTTGGTCGTCCATGGATACACTCTGCTGGGGCAGTCACCTCGACTTTGCACCAGAAACTGAAGTATATGGTGAAGGGGAAGATTGTTGTTGTTTGTGGGGAGGAAGATATCATGATCAATCAACAGTAATCTTTCAAGTATATAGAAGTGGATGGTGAGATTCATGAGACGTTGTGTCAGGCTTTTGAAGCAATGCATATTCAGGAGAAGCCTCATGCAGAAGACGAAATTCAAGAGATTTCGATGTCCTCGTTTAAAGAGGCCCGTGCTATTGTAGAATCCGGTTCTTCGCAGAAGTGGGGCCAAGTTCTCAATGTTTCTAACAAGCAAGACAAGTTTGGCCTGGGGTATAGCCCATCTTCTTCTCAAAGTGCTCCAAAGTACAAAGGACCCGTTCAATTCACCAGTGGTGGGGTTATTTTTTATAGGATTAATGTTGTTGAGGAAGATGAAGGAGATAACGATTGCGATATGGATGCTTGGTTCCGTCCATGTGTTCTCGGACATAAACTGTGCAACTGGACTGTGGAGGAAATCATCCAAGTCACTTCAGAAGAGTAATTTCTATTGTTTTTGATTATGTCTGGTCCTACGTTCAACCCAAGACGTAGTGGCTTTTCCTTGTAGGGCCCTTTTTGGTTTATTTTCAAACTTTTTATCATGAATGAAAGGCGTTCTTTTTGCATTCAAATATTTTGATCCTTGTTTTTCTCTTTATTTTTTAACAAAAAAAAAATGGCAATGTGTTTGTGTTTGTTTGCATATCATAATAAGCATAAAAACATCAATCATGCAGGTTTCACATCTCAGATACCATCGATTCAGATTCGGCTATGACTCGATATGACTTCGACAATCCTATTTATCAAGCCGAAGAAGAGACTAATGAAGATTGTGACCTACCTGAAGAACTGGCCAGACTTTTGAGGCAAGAGGAAAAAGTCATTATACCTCATCAAGAGGATGTTGAAGTTGACAATTTGGGCACTGAAGATGACAAGAAAGAAGTCAGGGTTGGGACTGCATTGGAAGACGACGTTAAAAGAAGATTGGTAGAAATGCTCCGTGAGTACTGTCGCTACTACGAAAATCGGCGCCGGCTGAACAGAAGAGTCGCCACCGTGCGTTATTTATCCCACGGGGGGGAAAGGAAACGCTCAGAGTAAACCTCGCACAACACGGGAAAGGTATGGTCGTCGCAACCAAAACCTGGATTCGGGAGTCGGTTACGCAAGGGGAAGGTATTAGCACCCCTCACGTCCGTCGTACTCGACGGGATCCACGCTTGTTTTCGGGTATGGATTGTTATTCTATCTAAACTATAGGTCAAGGGTGAAAAAGAAAATAAAATGAAAATAAAAATGACTCGGCAAAGTATCGCACTTTATGCCTACGTATTCCCGTCTGGAACGAGAAATCAGAGTCAACGTAGTTCGCCTACCTACGGGAAAGGAAGGGAAGGTTGCTCGCTAGGATATCGCATCCTATGCCTACGTACTTTCACACGGCATGAAAGATCAGAGCAAACGTAGTTCGGGCCACGTACGACACAAGTCTGCCTTGATTGATTTTATTCCTTCTGAAAAAGGGTTTTCTGATTAACAGTCCCAGCGGACAAAAATGACGTTTTGATGAGTTTACATTCTTTTACGAAAGAAGTGTCTTTTATTGTGTTTGAAATCTTTATGTGTTTTTCTGTTTGTTTTAAGAGAGAAGAGACAGAACTCTAACCTACGGTTGCGAAGGGAAACAAACTAACCTAATGTTATCATGCATGGGTTAAGACCTAGTGTCTATCATGCTCCTCTCTTGCGCAGAGAGAAACAGAGATCCTACGGGATAGGCAGAAACAGAAACAATATCAGATATATACAGTAAAACAGTAAAATGCATGGATGCAACAGTACAAGCGAGGCAAGGGAGTCCCACTCAACCTCGAACCTAGAAAACAATAGGCGAAAGTGAACAGGCTTCACTTTCAACCCAACAGGGTAAACAGCAAACAATACAGTCCAGAAAACCAATCAATACATCAGCAATGAAATACAGCAATAAAACAAACAGCTTCAGCAGCTCTGAATCAACATCTGGCTTCAAGTAATCTCCAATCAGCTACAGGCTTCAACAAGCATCAGTCTCCATCTTCATGACCTTTAGGCAAGGGCTTTGATCATCATTCTTCCATCTGCAATGGCTTTTCTTCAAGTTCAAACCTCCAGGATGAGGGATTAGTCACAAGAGTGAATTGGGTGTTAAGCAATCAGTTGACTACCAAAGGTGGTGAACAGACTGCTTCTAACACAAGAGACATTTTCTCTCAAGAGTTCTATCTCATAGACACTATCACCAAGCCTTCCAAAGGAAGGGGGTGAGTGTCTTAGAGAGACTCTGTATCACAGAGAAGAATGGATGCAGACAAGGCAATCCATGTTTGAGAAACAAGCTTTCTAACCTAAAGCTCTGCCTAGCTCCTAAACCCTAGTCTCCTCAGCATCTGCTAGCAAGAATCTTCTCTTCAACTCTGGAAGTTGATCTCCAACATCTGGATCTCCAATGGTCTTCATCTCCTCAAGTCTTCAGCTCTCCTAAGTCCCCAGACAACCCCAATACCCAAGCAAGCAAGCAATAATCCCCAGAGGGCACACCACACCAGTCAATCAGACATACACAGAATATTAATAGCAGTAGGGGAATCCTGACTTTCTCTAAGGGGATCTAATAACTACCCATAGCCCCTATAATCCCATAGCTAAACTATTCAAACCCTAAGTCCTAAGGGAAATGAAATCAAACATCTTAAGTCATCACCTAAAAACCCTAATTTGTTCACGTTGCTCAAGCCTACATTAAGCACCCAAAATTAATTCCTAAAAATGGGAACTAAATTGTTTCTACAAGTTCAATATCTCATCTAAACAACCTAAAAATAATGAACAAAAAATATGAAAGCATCTAGTAGAACAAAAATTAACAAAATCATGCATGAAATGAAGCTATTTAAAATGTCATTTATTTAGAAAACATGGGAAAAATATCAAATAAAAATAAAATGCAATTATTATTTTTTTATAATTTTCTAGACAGAACCAAGAAAATATAGAAAAAACAACCACTAAAAAAGAGTTAATTTCCTATTTTATATGATTTTTTAAAGTTGGTAAAAATTAAAATGAATTAAAAAACTAAATTGAAATAAAATGAGAGGGAGGGGTAAGAATAGCAAGGCGCCCTAGTTGATATTCAGGATGGGCCAGCAAACGGGGGTGCACGTAGCAAACTTGAATTAGGCCCAGAACCATTCAGAATTAATGAAAATAAAAAAACACGCAGGGGGGTGCATTCAGCATAGGATTCACGTTCAAATGGAATTGGGCTCAATACTGGGGGGTGGGGATATCACTCAACACTCAGGCCCGCCCGTTTCATTAAATGAAACGGTGCGTTTAGGGCACCTTTCTTCCCTCCAAATTCAGAATTAAACCTCAGCCACACGATGGGCTCTGAGGTCAAAGGTCCAACAAGCCATGGACAGCCAGGATTTCGTCTCCTACCTTGATTCATCTAGGGTTTCTGAAACCCTCACACGCATGCCATGAACATCCAAGTTCCTCCTCTCTGTTCTCTCTCTACAATCCACCAAAACTCACGATGTAAACATCAAACTTGCTCCAATTTTCAGGCTCTATCCAGCTATGGCAGTAGTTTGTCTTGAAACTCATCATATCACTCAACCCGATCACATGAAGTTCTTGCCACCATGAACATACACTGAGATGCATCACAATAGTTCTCAACCAAACCTATACTAATCTACTCTATGCATAATGGTGATCATTCTAAACTACCAAGCTAAGGTTATCATGCAAAATCCTACGAGTTCTTGATCCAAACAGTTCTAACAACCTGTCACAAACTATCACTAAACATCACTAAACTCATCCTAATCGATCTACTAACAACCTAGATCACATCTAAACTAATAAAACCACGTAAATCTATCTATATCAAGCAATGGCAGAGAAATTGAACCTGGTGCAAAAGCTTGGAGATGATGATGGAACTCGTGGATCTGAGGCTTCTAAGGCTTGGATCTTGATCTACAATTGCACTACTTGATTCTGTATGCAACACCTTGAGGAGTCTTGCACTGGATCTTGAGTTCCAACTGAATTTGCAACTTGTGTGTTCTTGATGAAAGTGCACGAAATTGAGCTCTAACCACCAAATCTTTGATTCAATTCTGATCCAGGATGATGATTGAATGTAGGAGGATCAATGTTGATGAGAATTGATGAAGATTTTGGGAAATTTGGAGGGAATTGCAATGAGAAAGAATGAGAAAACTTTGGGAAATTTTGGTTAAAAATGAATCCAACCCTTGCTCAATTCTGATTTCATGAATATATAGTGCTCAAATGAAACTTCTAGATCCATCTTACAACTTCCCTTGCCTTCCAACTTTGGTTGATTTTTGGTTATGTTTCTTCAAATACAAGTAACCATGAATAACTTTTCTTTTTCCTTCTAAACTCAAAAATGTACTTGAACCATTGTTCTTAGAATGTCTTTTCCATTCAAAATCATATATTGGAAGTCTCCATTTGGACTTATAAATCTCCCAAACCATTTTTCACTTTGACTTTATTCAAGTTATAAGCCTTTTTAGTTCAAATTTAACCAATCATGCAACTTCATGTTATGAGCTTTTCCAACAATTTGTGACCTTCTTTCTAGACTCAAAATGTCATTTGGAGCAAGTTTGATGTTGTAAGTGTTTCCATTTGAGGCCTCCTTGTATGAGTTTTGGACATAGGTTAAAATGACCTGTAATTCACAAATGACCAAAATACCCTTTGCTTGCCAAGACCATAAGTTGAGCTCCACACATCATATGAAGGCATGCTATACCATTCTAGAAAGCTAAGACAATGAGGAACAATTCTTATGTTGACCAAGAATTCATTTGAAATCTCCTTGAGGGGTAAAAATTGCTTGGAAGTCAAGTCACTTTCACAGACAAAATTTCAGATACCTCAGATGACCTGTAACTTGCAAGGACCATAACTTGAGTTCTATAAATCTCCTTGATGTCTTCCACCACTCAAATTAAAGGTCTTGAGATCCTCTACAAGTTTCATGTTGGCCAAGGATCCACTTGAAGCTAGCATTTTGACTTATCTTGCTTGGAAATTTGACCTAAACTAGGGGATTTTACACAGAAACCCTAATTTAGAAACTCCTCTTCTCCTTGATTTCTCTTGAATTCTTCTTGTCATATCTCCATATCCTTCTTTATATGTCCAATGATGAACCCCACATCTCTCCACTAGACTTGAATGCCCCTTAAATCAGTCAATTGACCTAGGGTTGACCTAGGGTTGACCCAGATGGAACCCTAGTTGACTGCCTTCAGCTATAGCTCTTGTGCTCTCATCAATGACTTGTCTCCTTCTCCAAATGACTTTCTAAGTCTCTCATAATGTCTATATACTCTCCATGCCTTCAACTCACAGCTCACAACCCTCTTGTTGACCCTCAGATACCCTCAGCTAGGAGATAGACTCAAGGCTTGATCTGCTGAACTCTTTGCTTTCAAATTCTTTCCTGATGACTTGAACGAGATTGAATTGGGATAATAACCTCTTGATAGGCTTCTAGAGATGAGAATAATGATTGGTCCCCTGTTGAATGACTTGCTATGCTTATGCTATGCAGATGGTTAGTCTATGTACATGACTCTATATGCAAATGCTAATGATATTGAAACATAAACCCAAGGAATAAGGTTGAGCAAATTTTAGGGTGCAACAGCTGCCCCTATTCAAGCGGCTTGGACCCGACTGGGTGAAGAGCCCGGAGCCTTCAGACATTCGCGGTACGAGACGGTTGAATACTAGGAACCCAGAAATTTGCCAACCGCAGAAATAAACTGCGCCACTGTTTGGGGGAACGACATTCACCAGCTGAATTTAACTGTTACGGCAACCCACTGATCTCGTGCGACCGTGCTGGGGATTGTCTTCATCGTTCTGAAGAGGATTCTGTCATAACAAATTGCTTGCTTGTCCACGTTAGGACTCTGTCCGTCATCAATACGAAGAAATCTCAACTAAAACCTGTCCACGTTAGGACTCCACCAACTCCGCTGGGGATAATTCGTCTGCATTTCCAGAAACTGAATCGTCCACGTTAGGAATAAAACTCTTCCACGCTAGGAGTAACACCTGTCCACGTTAGGAATAACATCGTCCACGTTAGGAATCATTTCTTCTGTATCTGTCCACGTCAGAACTAACCCTTTCATCTTTCCACGTCAGGAAGCAATCTTCTTTCCACATAAGGAGAACTATATCAATCTGTCCACGTAAGGACTCCAATACCACTTGACATGTCCGCGTCAGGACTCCAATCTTTCCACGTAAGGAATTCAACTTTGGTTCTGAACCTGTCCCCGTCAGGACTCAACTTTCCACGTAAGGAGTACATCATTCTTCCACGTCAGGAATCAACTTTTCTTGAATCTGTCCACGTAAGGACCCCAACTTTTCCACGTAAGGAATAAATCTTCTTTTGAGTCTGCCCACATCAGAACTAAACCCCTTCCACGTCAGGAATACACTCTTTCTTTCCACGTCAGGAATCAATCTTGATATGTCCGCGTGAGGACTCAATCTTTCCACGTAAGGAAACCCATTCTTTTCCACGTAAGGAATCTCATCTTTCCACGTTAGGAATAAACTCGTCTTTTCCACGTAAGGAATCTCCTTCTTTTTCTACGTAAGGAAACTATTCTTCTTCCGATTTGTCCGCGTCGGACTACATTTTTCCACGTAAGGAATGCCGTCTTAACCTGTCCACGTAAGGGCTCCACTCTTTCCACGTCAGGAATGCTGTCATTTCCACGTGAGGAAACTATTTTTTTCCACGTAAGGAATCATCTCTTTCCACGTAAGGAATCCAACTTGATATGTCCGCGTAAGGATTACATCGTCCATGTTAGGAATAATAATCTCTTTGATTTGTCCATGTCAGGACACTGATCTCGTCTTGATCTGTCCACGTTAGGACTCAGGCGTCTTCGACCTGCTGAGGAAATAAGACTTGTCCACGTAAGGACTCACACCCTTGTCTGACCTGTTCACGTTAGGACGCCCACTTCTGAAGAAATCCCGTCAATATAGGAATAAATTGTCCGCGTCAGGACTTAGTTCTCCGATGATCCCAACCCACAAACTTCTTAGCACTGACGTGACAGCGACTTTGAGACGGACTCTACTGGGGATGTCTGGAAACCCAACTATCGGACGCCTGTTCTGATAACCGGCGGTGGCCTCTGAAATTCTGATTTATGAAACCCTTTTGATGACAAATAACTCTGATTGGGAATAAAGAGAGACTTATCCTGGTAACTCTGTGGGGAATACTGTCGAAACTGACATTATCATTGGATATCTCATGCCGAGATCTCGAATGTTTGGTAGTTCATTTGAGCAAGTGCTCTCCCCACCTGAACTGCTAGAGTACAGAAATTGCTTCATCAAAATAAACGCTGAAGATAATGCCGACTCCGCCGGGGATAGCCAGGTGCTACAGAATTATTCCAGCCAAATAAATGCTGGAAGGGTGAAGTCAACCATACTGGGAAGTCGGGAGCTCAAACCAAACACCTTGTTGAGGTAACCCCCCTGCTGGGGGATATAACTTTGCTGGGGAATAGCAGATGTGCATCGCATGATCGGACTTTCTGCTGGAGAGTGAACTGATATTACACAGTATCCCTGACAAAATAAATGACAGGAACCACCATCAACTCTGCTTGGGAGGGTCTTGATCTTCGAATTCCGCTGGGAGGGAAGAACACTTGCTGAAAAGAGAACTCCGCTGGGGATAGGATGATTCTCTCGGGGTGAAATCCACTGACTCCGCTGGGGGAGAGTGAATGACCCTGCGGGGAAATTTGAACCTGTCTGAATACAGCTTTACGATCTTGGAATCGCCAAACTCTATTGAGGACGAATAACTTTTCTGCTCCCTTTGGGTAAGCTACGGCTAGCTGGGGAATTCTATCCTTCTTCAGGAAGAACATGCATGCCCTGCGTGGGGACTAAGTCTTTCGTTATCGCAATCTTTTGATCATATTCCTCATATGGTTATGAAACCTGCAACAACACAAACAAGACACGGCAAGCCTATGCAATCAAATCAATTCAGGTTAGTGACATTACGCTCAGTTAATTCAAAGCTTTAACAATTGTTGGCGAGGGCCAGTGATGTTATACTCATGCTAGTTTCACTAAACTTAGGCGTTTTATCATTCACAAAGCAGTAAAGAACCAGCATCAAGTACTGAATAACATATTTTATTGATCGGGCCCCTGAATGGGCGGAGTTTTATACATGGGATGTAACTCCTGAAATGAGGAAGCTACGCAAAGCAAATACATAAGTATGCACAAGAAGCATGAATATTTTGACAAGTTAAATTTTGTACACATGTCGGCAACGGGATGCAGATGAACACCACGAAATGATCCTCCTATGACTCATCCGACTCTAATGCTTTCCCGGTATCCCCACTTCTGAAGAGATTGTATCCGATAACTGGCTCCTCGAACATATTCTCCCGCATTGATGCTCATTGCAATTATCCAATCCGGACCGCAGTCATTTGCTTTTCAAATCCCTAACTTGTGCGTGAACCGCCCTTTACGGGTTTTCAGTTCACCGGGATACCCTTTTTTGCCGAAGCCGCCCAGTGTAGGTTTTCAACTTCGCGGGTGTACATTTTTTCAATTTTATCCCTAACTTTTGCCCGAACCTTTCATTCTGTTTTTGGTTCGCCAGGATGCCCCATTTTTGCCTGGACTCTCTTTTTCTGTCCAGCGGGTCTATTTTAAGCAAAGTATTTTTTAACTGCGTCCGAATTCACAGGTGACACAAAGTCTTCTCCGTCCATGGTGGACAACAACAAAGCTCCTCCTGAAAAGACTTTTCTGACAACGTATGGCCCTTCGTAGTTGGGGGTCCACTTGCCCCTGTGATCTGCTTGCGGCAGGAGAATCCTTTTCAGCACAAGGTCGCCCGTCTGAAAGCTTCGCGGATGTATCTTCTTGTCGTACGCTTTCTTCATTCGGCTCTGGTACAAGAGACCGTATGCTAGGGAAGCTAGCCTCTTCTCATCCATTAAGCTCAGTTGGTTCAATCTATTCGTTACCCATTCTGCCTCGTCCAGCTGAACGTCTCGCAATACCCTCAGAGAAGGGATCTCAACTTCCAATGGTAATACCGCTTCCATTCCGTATACCAACGAGAACGGAGTTGCTCCGGTTGATGTGCGTACCGTCGTACGATAACCGTGCAAAGCAAAAGGGAGCATTTCATGCCAATCCTTATAGGTCACCACCATCTTCTGGACGATCTTCTTTATATTCTTATTGGCCGCTTCGACAGCGCCATTCATCTTGGGTCGGTAAGGGGAGGAGTTGTGATGTTCGATCTTGAAATTCTGACAGAGCTCCTTCATCATTTTGTTATTCAGATTTGAACCATTATCCGTGATTATCCGCTCGGGAATCCCATATCGGCAAATGATATCTCTCTTGATGAATCTGGCCACCACTTGCTTCGTTACATTTGCGTAAGACGCCGCTTCCACCCACTTGGTGAAATAATCGATTGCTACTAGGATGAACCGATGCCCGTTAGAAGCTGTCGGCTCGATCTTTCCAATCATATCGATTCCCCACATCGAGAATGGCCATGGAGATGACATCACATTTAGAGGACTCGGAGGCACGTGTATCTTGTCAGCATAGATTTGGCACTTGTGGCACTTCCTCGCGAACTTGAAACAATCAGTTTCCATCGTCAGCCAAAAATAACCTGCCCTCAGCAGCTTTCTCGTCATAGCATGCCCACCAGCATGCGTACCAAAGGTACCTTCGTGAATTTCCTCCATGAGAAGCTTTGCCTCTTTCTCGTCTACACAACGCAACAACACCAAATCGTGGTTTCTTCTGTACAAGACGCCATCCGGATTCAAGTAGAAATTGCCCGCTAATCTCCTGAGAGTCTTCTGATCTTGACTGGATGCCCCAGCCGGATACTCTTTATTCTTCAGGAAATTAAGGATGTCGAAATACCACGGTTTGTCGTCAGATGCTTCGTCAATAGCAAATACATAAGCTGGCCTGTCCAACCGAGAGATAGTGATTTAGGGAGCTTCGTTCCAGAAGTTGACCTTGTACATGGAGGACAAAGTGGCAAGGGCGTCAGCCATTTGATTCTCTGCCCGCGGTACATGATGCAATTCAACCTTGTCGAAGAAAGGCAACAATCTCCTTGCATAATTCATGTAATGTATCAAATTAGGCTGACGTGTCTCCCATTCCCCTTTGATCTGATTCACCACCAGAGCTGAGTCTCCGTATACGTCTAGATGTTTGATTCGCAAATCAATGGCTTCTTCAAGCCCCATTATACAAGCTTCGTATTTGGCCTCATTGTTGGTAACGGCAAAGGTCAATCGGGCAGTAAACGGGATGTGCGACCCGTGTGGCGTGGTGATGATTGCCCCTATTCCGCTACCGTAAGCATTCACAGCTCCGTCAAATATCATCTTCCATTTGGAACCCAACTCTGGTCCCTCGTCTGGCAACGGCTCTTCACAATCCTTCATCTTTAGGTACATGATATCCTCGTCAGGAAAATCAAACCTCATCGATTGGTACTCTTCAATAGGCTGCTCCGCCAGATACTCAGACAGCACACTCCCCTTTATAGCCTTTTGCGAGACGTATTGGATATCATATTCAGTCAAGACCATCTGCCAACGGGCAATTCTACCTGACAACGCCTGCTTTTCGAATACATATTTGATAGGATCCATCTTCGAGATGAGCATGGTTGTATGATTCAGCATGTACTGCCTCAAACGCTTGGCGGCCCAGGCTAGCGCGCAACAAGTTTTCTCCAGCATTGAGTATCGAGATTCACAGTCTGTAAATTTCTTACTCAAGTAATAGATCGCATGCTCCTTTCTCCCCGTCTCGTCGTGTTGACCGAGAACACAACCCATGCTTCCCTCAAGAACCGTCAAATACATTATCAAGGGTCTACCTGCCACTGGGGGTATCAAAATAGGAGGCTCCTGCAGATACTTCTTTATTTTATCGAACGCCTTTTGACAATTTTCGTTCCACGTCACAGCTTGATCTTTCTTCAACAGCTTGAATAATGGTTCACACGTGGCCGTTAGGTGAGATATGAACCGAGCGATGTAGTTCAACCTCCCTAAAAACCCGCGCACCTCTTTCTCTATTTTAGGCGTCGGCATTTCTTGAATCGCTTTTATTTTAGCAGGATCGACCTCTATTCCTCTTTCGCTTACGATAAACCCCAGCAGTTTACCCGATCTCACCCCGAAGGTGCACTTATTAGGGTTCAGCCTCAGCCTGAACTTCCTAAGTCTTTTAAACAACTTCAGCAGATTCACCAGATGCTCTTCCTCCGTCTGGGATTTGGCAATCATATCGTCAACATAAACTTCGATCTCTTTATGCATCATGTCATGAAAAAGAGTCGTCATCGCACGCTGATATGTTGCCCCAGCATTTTTCAAACCAAAGGGCATCACTTTGTAGCAAAATGTTCCCCAAGGTGTTATGAAAGTAGTCTTCTCCATATCCTCTGGCGCCATTTTAATTTGATTGTAGCCTGAAAAGCCATCCATGAAGGAGAATACGGAGTATTGAGCGGTATTATCAACTAACACGTCAATGTGAGGAAGTGGAAAATCGTCTTTTGGGCTTGCTTTATTCAAATCTCTATAATCCACGCACATTCGAACCTTGCCATCTTTCTTTGGCACTGGTACGATGTTGGCAACCCATGAGGGATACTTCGTCACAGCCAGGAAACCAGCGTCCCACTGTTTCTGCACCTCCTCTTTGATCTTCATTGCCATATCTGGTCGCGTTCTGCGAAGCTTTTGTTTGACCGGCGGGCAATCTTCTTTCAGTGGCAGGCGATGCACGACCATATCTGTATCGAGCCCTGGCATATCTTCATATGACCAAGCGAATACATCATTATACTCTCGGAGCATTTCAACCAGTCTTCGCTTGATATCACTCTGCAGTGCGGCTCCAATACGAATATTCTTCTCAACCCCTTCCGACCCCAAATTGATAATTTCGATGACCTCGTCGTGAGGCAGAATGGCTCTTTCCTCTTGCTTCACTAACCAAGACAGTTCCTCAGGAACGTCGCTATCTTCGACAACCTCTTCTTCAGCCTGAAACACCGGGTGCTCAAAGTCGGGACGAGTCATAGGTGGTTCAAGGATGTCATCTGAAAATGTTATCCTGCAAAAGGAATGGTTAAGTGCTTCAAAATGCGTATAAAGCGAATAACCACGTTGCCATTTTATTGAAAAATATAAAACAAGAAAGACAGGGATTACGGTATTTACACATGAAAAAACGCCATTTATTTAATGATTAACACGCAATGTTTATAACAACACAGCCCTAAGCAAATCCTGATGCCCCGGGCAAGACATCAGATTATTCAACAATTAATAAAGCAAAGCATTACTGTTTAAAAGTCACAGGAACAAGCTCCTGAATAGACCAGTTGCACAGTCCTTGTCCTGGCGTGCTTGGCTGAATCCAGGCATCCATATCACAGTCGCTGTCTCCTTCATCAGACTCTGAAGCAGCATTGACAGTTTCATGACATACTCCACTGGCAGAGATGATAATCGGCTTTCTGAAACGGGGGGCCCCCACGGAAGGAGTTGATGACGACGGTTGGTACCCCAGTCCGAACCGGTCCATCTTCACAGGAATGTCCAGCACTTTGCCCCAGCCCTTGGCTTCTCCTGCCTCCACTAGAGCTTGAGCTTCCTTATACGATGAGACGGCTATCTCGGGCACTTTGCTCGGCCCGGGACCTTTGTCCTTGATGCGCAAACCTTCGAATGCCTGGCATGGTGTCTCGTGGATCTCCCCGTCGACTTCCACATATTTAAATGAAGATAGATGGCTGACCAGGATGTCTTCTTCTCCGCACACGGTGACTACACTGTCTCCGACCATATATTTTAACTTCTGATGCAGGGTAGACGTAACGGCCCCTGCCCCATGAATCCAGGGTCTTCCAAGCAAGCAGCTATACGCAGGCTGTATATCCATGATATAAAACTCCGTTGCAAACACTTCCGGCCCCACTTGCAGAGGCAAGGTAATCGAGCCGAAGACTGTTCTCCGCGTGCCGTCAAATGCTCTGACTACCAAATCACTGGGTGTACACAAAATTCCTCGAACATCCAGCTTCATCATCGCCTTCTTGGGCAGCACATTCAAAGATGATCCGGTGTCAACCAATACGTGCGACATTACTGATCCTCTACACTCAACAGATACGTGTAATGCCATATTATGATCTCTCCCTTTCGGAGTCAAGTCAAAATCGGTAAAACCCAGACTGTGGCCTGCATTCACATGTGCCAATACTCCTTCTAGCTGATTTACGGAGACATCCTGGGGTACAAAAGAAGTGTCCAGGACTTTCAGCAAAGCATTTCTGTGAGCTTCCGAACACAACAGCAATGATAGGATAGATATTTTAGACGGTGTCTGCTGCAGATGCTCCACAATCTTGTAATCACTTTTTCGAATTAAGCGCATGAACTCTTCTACATCCTTCGATGCTGCTTCTTTTTCACTTGCTTGCACCGGAACATTTTCAACCACTTTCCCTTTTCCTTTCGCTAGTCTTTCAGCCTCCACTTCAGGAGATATAAAGATCCTGTCACTCCTTGTCATGCCTCCTGAACCAACAACATTATCCACAATCTCCGCTGGCTGCTTGTTGACATCAATCTTTATCCCATCACAATACACCTCTAACCCATATGACCATGGGACTGCTTTCGTGTTCTCGTACGGGATTGGCCCGGCCTTAGTTATGGTGATCGGTGGTCGCTGAGCTGGTGCTGCAATAGTGATCGTCTTCCGAGGAATCGTTACCGTGGCCACATCACTCTGATTATCCACTACTGCCCCTGCAGGCTCGTCAGTTGCCGCTCGATCAAACTGCAATATGCCCTCATCAATTAAAGCCTGAATGCCTTTCTTCAAATCTTCACACCCCCCAGCTAGGGTCCAACAGTCTGAGCAATACTCGTTACATCCTGGGTAAACACCTCCTTGTAACAGTCGTCTCTTTATCTCGCTCAGCGGCGTCTTCAAATCTTCCACATTCATAATCAGATTCAGACCTTCCTCAGTCAGAACGGCGTTTGCCCCATGATTAGGCATGGGTTTCTGGACTATATTCGGACCTGCCGTTCCGAAATTGATAGTCTTGTTGTCCAAAAGATCCTGCACAACGTGCTTAAAAGCGTGGCAACCTTCTATATCATGACCCGGGGCCCCAGAATGAAACTCGCAGTGCCTGCTTGCATCATAACCAAACGGGAGAGCTCCCGTTATCGGCGCCAGAGTTCTTTTCTCTACCAGATTCAATCCCAACAATGTCTGCAATAAATCAGCATAGGTTGAGGGAGGCTTCTCAAACACTCTTCTCGGTTTACTGCCCTGGAATCTTCGTTGAGCTTGCTGTGCCCCCTGCTGAGGCTGCTGCTGCTGTGGTATTGGCTGTTGCTGAACCGGTTGTTGTTGCTGGAGTGGTTGTTGTTGATATGGGATAGTAACACTCGCCACCTGCTGCGGCTGACGATATTGACCTCGTCCCCGGCCTCGGCCTCCAAATACTGCGCTGGCTTCGCCCTGACGGCGCCCACCATAAGCTTTCCTATTACTGCCAGATGCAGTTGATTCCTCGACTTGGAACTTTCCTTGCTTAATGTTACGTTCAATCTTTTCCCCCATCAGAATCAGGTCTGAAAAACTGGCCAGAGACGTATGAAACAGCATATCATGAAACAGACCTGTGAATGTGCCGACAAACATGTCATTCATTTCCTTATCTTCCACGGGAGGACGGACCCTGGCAGCCATATCGCGCCACCTTTGCGCGTACTCTTTAAAACTCTCCCCCTTCTTCTGCGAAAGCCCGGCCAACTGGACCCGATTGGGTGCCAAGTCGCTGTTATACTTGTAATGGGCTACAAACGCCTCCGCCAATTGCTTCCATGTCTTGATATCAGTTGGCTCCAACCCCATGTACCACTCTAGGGAAGGGCCTGATAGACTATCTTGAAAGAAATGCATTAGCATTCTTTCATCAGTTGAGTATGCCGACATCTTTCTGTAATAAGCTCGTACATGCACTTTTGGACATGTGTCTCCTTTGTATTTATCGAACGCAGGAGCTTTGAATTTAATTGGCACCCTCAAGCCAGGTACCAAGCCCATTGTTGCCATGTCCAATCCCACAGCACTTTGATTTAAGACTCCCTTCATCTGCTCTTCCAGCATTCTAATCTTTTGGGAATCATCCATCGGCCCCTCAAAACCCCCTCCGGAGAAGGCGTCCTCCTGCTGATCTTCTTGCCACATACCGTTTCCAGCTCCGTACCCATCATATCCATTATTACGTCCAGCTCTGATCTGATTCATCCCCGGACCTCGGCCTCTGTTGCCGTACCCTTGAACACCTCCAGCAGGACCGAAAGCCATAAACCCAGCACCGTTTCCGTTTCCAAAGCCTCCGTAACCCTGATTGGCCATACCATAACCATCTTGCCCAAAGCCTTGAGCATTAAAGCTATACTTGCCAGTGTTATCGAATCCCTGATCGTTGAATCCGAATCCAGTATTGACAAAGCCGTTGCCTCCTAGATTATCTCCCAAATTGACATCACCCAGCCCAACATTATGGACAGCAGTCTCATTCCCCACTCCGACGTTACCATTCACAGCAGTGGTAGCGTTGTTGATATTAGCAGCAGGTATATTGATTACAGGCGGAGCCACTGGCGTGGGAGTGCCGTCTCCATGAGCAGTGTCGACCCGGACAGACTGATGATCTTCATTACCATGACCAGCGTTTCGGGCCAACAGAGGCTGGACCATGGCCTGCAAATTCTCCTGCCCTTTTGCTATAGCTTCCATAGTCTGCATGAAGAGAGCGAGCTTCTCGCGCACATCTTGCATCTCGTTCTGCATTTGGTCCATGATTTTTCGACAATTGGAGCGTGTAGAATAGCGGTGCGGATGCTGATCTGCAATCCTGTTAAGTACCTGATACAGAGCAGGAAATAAGACACCATCCAAAGATTACCTGTAATGCAATATGAATATGAATGCAATGCAATGTGTCTGTGCATTAGGGAAGTTCGTTCCCCCAGTTCTAGTGCGAAGGTGCCGGTGCAGTGATAGTGTTGACAATAGGAATATCGGAGCTGAATCATAGAAAGCCTCATATATTGCAGGGAGAATCAATAAGCCCAGGGTACAATATCACTGAGAATACAAAGAAGGCATGACCTCAACCAACAATCCTGGTGATGGTCGGCACTATGCAAATAAAGCATACGAGTTACTACATGAAATGATCAAATCCTCCCAAAAGTCTGGTACTCCTCTATCAACTTCTTGGTCTCCGGATGGCTTGGTCGATCAAGCAGCCCTTCAACAAGCTGGTTTCTCCTCTTAAGGACACGGCGTACGTCTTCAGCAGTTTCTTCCCATGTTGCTTCTCCGAAGCAATCTTCTAGCTTTCGCTTCTGAGACACTGCTTCATCTCTGGATTTGATTGCCTTGTTCAGTGCATGCTGGACACTATACCGGGTCATCACTTCCTCCTCACACTTCTTGATGCTAGACTTCAACTTCTCTTCGAGGTCGGAAATTTGCTGCTTCAGCTTATCTTCCCTCTTCTTGTTGTTAGTGAGTGTAGCATTCCAAGTCTTATTGCAAGAAGATATCTCTCGGTGAGCGATGTCAAGCGCCTTCTTTTTGGCTTCCAGCATGTCATGGGAGCTTCTGAACTCTTGCCCCAGACGTTCACGCTTTTTCTTTTCCTCAGTCAACTCAGCCCCTAACCTGTTTAACAGCTCGATCTGTTGTTGGAAAGCATACACAGCCTTGTTTTTCTCACTGCGTATCTGAGCTAGCTCTTGCTCTAACCCTTCGTTGATCTTCATCAAGGCTTCTTTTTCCTTCACAACTTGCTCGTAAGCCTCCCTAGAAACAGTAGTTGGCTCTTCTGCCGGGACGGGAACAATGATTGGTGCATCTGGAAACGGCATCCTCAACTGACTAGCCCTCTCCTGAATCCAAACTCTATAAGGTGCATAGGCCTGACAGTCATTCTTTCCTAACAAAGGCTTCCCTCTGCGGTTAATACGCGTCCAGGCGTGTTGCAACTCAGCTAGCAATTCTCCCTTCAAATCACCTGTGAAGTACAGAGATTCCTGTACTTCTTCCTCCTGAGGTGGATTCTTCAGTGCATATCCGAACTGGCGAATGAATAGAGAAGGGTTGTAATTAATACACCCTTTCCTCCCGATCAACGGCACATTAGGGTACCCAGAACAACTGAAGATGAGCTCAGATCCCAACAGGTCTCGATCAAACCACTCCATATCTTCCGACGATAGCCTCATCAGGCGCCCTGGCCAACCAGCTGGGACTGTAGTCTCTGCAACAGATCTTCTCTTAGGAAGGTGACTCTCAAACCACATACTCAACAAGGGTACACAAAGATGAACATTCTTTCCTCTTCCTTTCTCATTCTTGTAATGCAGTGAGTGGTAGAAATCTCCGAGTAAGGTAGGCACAGGATTACCAGCGGCAAACAAGTAAAAGGCATCGAAGTCCACGAAATCCGGTATGTTGGGAAACAAAATTATGCCATAAATGCACAAAGCCAACACAGCATTGAAAGCAACCCAGCACCCGCTCTTGGCATACTCTTGGGCTTTACCAACTAAGAATTGGAGTGAGAAGCCTGGAACTCCACGGGAAACAGTAGTCACAAGTTCAGAAGCATCAATATGCAAGGCTTTTGCCAAATCCTCCGGCTTGGGCTTAGCGTCATAGTGAATGAATGGAACCTGGTTCTGCACGGGCAGCTCAACATACTCAGCGTATTCCTCCAAGGTTGGTCCCATGATAAAGTCAGAGAACGTAAAGCACCTCAAAGCAGGGTCGTAGAATTGCATCAAAGCATACAGCCCATCTAACTCTACCTCTGTAGGTTTGCACACCAATCTCAGTAGTCTACCATAGCTCATCCGGAAGCTCCTACGAACACCCTCATCAGCAAGAGAGATCAACCCAAGTAGAGGAACAATATCAGGCGTAGGCAATTTGTAAGCAACCGTTCTCCTTAAGCTAGTCATGATCAAACACTCAGAAGTCTGGGCACTAGAACTAGGGAAATGCAAATGCACCTGCAGCACAGACACACGTTAGTGAAGTGCAAATGGTAATGGATATGCAGTGATGCAATGCAAGCAACATGCAACAGGGACCAAAGTTGTAGCTGAATAGCCTGAACCCAATCAAGAAAGGTCTCAGATAGACCATCCAGAAGTCCTCAAACCCTGGTCTCAGATAGCCCTAAAACGAAATTTCAACAATGGTCTCTGACAGACCTCAAACCATAACTCCAACTGGTCTCTGACAGACCTCAAATCACATCTCTAATTGGTCTCTGACAGACCTCAGAACACATCTCCAAATGGTCTCTGACAGACCTCATAACTCTCCATAAATACCCAGGATCTCTGATCGAGAACAAACCGGTATCTGAAGGTCTGGTTACCTGCATAACCCCAAATCCACTCACAGGTGGGTAGCCCTATAACTGGCACAAGGTACGGCATCCTATGCGGTCGTCGGCGTCACAGACTTTCAGGGTTGATGATACGATTCCCAGAAGGAGTGGCATCATCAATTCCTGAAGAGGCCTCACTTAGCCAACTTCCAAATGATCGGTCCCCAGAGTCGACAATCCAACTAACCAGCAACCCACGCCAACCAAAGGAAGGGGCAGGAGGCCAACCAGAGGAACCTCGTCTGAGTGTAGATTTCATGGGACACCGAAGCAAGCAAAGCAAGCGGGCACCCACTAATTTCTACTCAAATTCTAGGTGCACTCAAGCCCAGGTCCGGCTTCTCACTCAATATCAGAACACCCGTCACACCCCAGATACAGCAATAATAATCAATATATAAAGCTGAAAAATAGAAGGTTAGAAATATACAATAACTCCATACAAAATCCTCGACGGGAAAACAAGCGCTAGGATTGACTCTCTTAAGGGACGTTGGATCCCAAATGCATAAGAACTGTCGCAGTCCTTAGCAGCCAGGGGACGTTGGATCCCCAGCAGAGTCGCCAGCTGTCGCTACTGCGAAAATCGGCACCGGCTGAACAGAAGAGTCGCCACCGTGCGTTATTTATCCCACGGGGGGGAAAGGAAACGCTCAGAGTAAACCTCGCACAACACGGGAAAGGTATGGTCGTCGCAACCAAAACCTGGATTCGGGAGTCGGTTACGCAAGGGGAAGGTATTAGCACCCCTCACGTCCGTCGTACTCGACGGGATCCACGCTTGTTTTCGGGTATGGATTGTTATTCTATCTAAACTATAGGTCAAGGGTGAAAAAGAAAATAAAATGAAAATAAAAATGACTCGGCAAAGTATCGCACTTTATGCCTACGTATTCCCGTCTGGAACGAGAAATCAGAGTCAACGTAGTTCGCCTACCTACGGGAAAGGAGGGGAAGGTTGCTCGCTAGGATATCGCATCCTATGCCTACGTACTTTCACACGGCATGAAAGATCAGAGCAAACGTAGTTCGGGCCACGTACGACACAAGTCTGCCTTGATTGATTTTATTCCTTCTGAAAAAGGGTTTTCTGATTAACAGTCCCAGCGGACAAAAATGAAGTTTTGATGAGTTTACATTCTTTTACGAAAGAAGTGTCTTTTATTGTGTTTGAAATCTTTATGTGTTTTTCTGTTTGTTTTAAGAGAGAAGAGACAGAACTCTAACCTACGGTTGCGAAGGGAAACAAACTAACCTAATGTTATCATGCATGGGTTAAGACCTAGTGTCTATCATGCTCCTCTCTTGCGCAGAGAGAAACAGAGATCCTACGGGATAGGCAGAAACAGAAACAATATCAGATATATACAGTAAAACAGTAAAATGCATGGATGCAACAGTACAAGCGAGGCAAGGGAGTCCCACTCAACCTCGAACCTAGAAAACAATAGGCGAAAGTGAACAGGCTTCACTTTCAACCCAACAGGGTAAACAGCAAACAATACAGTCCAGAAAACCAATCAATACATCAGCAATGAAATACAGCAATAAAACAAACAGCTTCAGCAGCTCTGAATCAACATCTGGCTTCAAGTAATCTCCAATCAGCTACAGGCTTCAACAAGCATCAGTCTCCATCTTCATGACCTTTAGGCAAGGGCTTTGATCATCATTCTTCCATCTGCAATGGCTTTTCTTCAAGTTCAAACCTCCAGGATGAGGGATTAGTCACAAGAGTGAATTGGGTGTTAAGCAATCAGTTGACTACCAAAGGTGGTGAACAGACTGCTTCTAACACAAGAGACATTTTCTCTCAAGAGTTCTATCTCATAGACACTATCACCAAGCCTTCCAAAGGAAGGGGGTGAGTGTCTTAGAGAGACTCTGTATCACAGAGAAGAATGGATGCAGACAAGGCAATCCATGTTTGAGAAACAAGCTTTCTAACCTAAAGCTCTGCCTAGCTCCTAAACCCTAGTCTCCTCAGCATCTGCTAGCAAGAATCTTCTCTTCAACTCTGGAAGTTGATCTCCAACATCTGGATCTCCAATGGTCTTCATCTCCTCAAGTCTTCAGCTCTCCTAAGTCCCCAGACAACCCCAATACCCAAGCAAGCAAGCAATAATCCCCAGAGGGCACACCACACCAGTCAATCAGACATACACAGAATATTAATAGCAGTAGGGGAATCCTGACTTTCTCTAAGGGGATCTAATAACTACCCATAGCCCCTATAATCCCATAGCTAAACTATTCAAACCCTAAGTCCTAAGGGAAATGAAATCAAACATCTTAAGTCATCACCTAAAAACCCTAATTTGTTCACGTTGCTCAAGCCTACATTAAGCACCCAAAATTAATTCCTAAAAATGGGAACTAAATTGTTTCTACAAGTTCAATATCTCATCTAAACAACCTAAAAAGAATGAACAAAAAATATGAAAGCATCTAGTAGAACAAAAATTAACAAAATCATGCATGAAATGAAGCTATTTAAAATGTCATTTATTTAGAAAACATGGGAAAAATATCAAATAAAAATAAAATGCAATTATTATTTTTTTATAATTTTCTAGACAGAACCAAGAAAATATAGAAAAAACAACCACTAAAAAAGAGTTAATTTCCTATTTTATATGATTTTTTAAAGTTGGTAAAAATTAAAATGAATTAAAAAACTAAATTGAAATAAAATGAGAGGGAGGGGTAAGAATAGCAAGGCGCCCTAGTTGATATTCAGGATGGGCCAGCAAACGGGGGTGCACGTAGCAAACTTGAATTAGGCCCAGAACCATTCAGAATTAATGAAAATAAAAAAACACGCAGGGGGGTGCATTCAGCATAGGATTCACGTTCAAATGGAATTGGGCTCAATACTGGGGGGTGGGGATATCACTCAACACTCAGGCCCGCCCGTTTCATTAAATGAAACGGTGCGTTTAGGGCACCTTTCTTCCCTCCAAATTCAGAATTAAACCTCAGCCACACGATGGGCTCTGAGGTCAAAGGTCCAACAAGCCATGGATAGCCAGGATTTCGTCTCCTACCTTGATTCATCTAGGGTTTCTGAAACCCTCACACGCATGCCATGAACATCCAAGTTCCTCCTCTCTGTTCTCTCTCTACAATCCACCAAAACTCACGATGTAAACATCAAACTTGCTCCAATTATCAGGCTCTATCCAGCTATGGCAGTAGTTTGTCTTGAAACTCATCATATCACTCAACCCGATCACATGAAGTTCTTGCCACCATGAACATACACTGAGATGCATCACAATAGTTCTCAACCAAACCTATACTAATCTACTCTATGCATAATGGTGATCATTCTAAACTACCAAGCTAAGGTTATCATGCAAAATCCTACGAGTTCTTGATCCAAACAGTTCTAACAACCTGTCACAAACTATCACTAAACATCACCAAACTCATCCTAATCGATCTACTAACAACCTAGATCACATCTAAACTAATAAAACCACGTAAATCTATCTATATCAAGCAATGGCAGAGAAATTGAACCTGGTGCAAAAGCTTGGAGATGATGATGGAACTCGTGGATCTGAGGCTTCTAAGGCTTGGATCTTGATCTACAATTGCACTACTTGATTCTGTATGCAACACCTTGAGGAGTCTTGCACTGGATCTTGAGTTCCAACTGAATTTGCAACTTGTGTGTTCTTGATGAAAGTGCACGAAATTGAGCTCTAACCACCAAATCTTTGATTCAATTCTGATCCAGGATGATGATTGAATGTAGGAGGATCAATGTTGATGAGAATTGATGAAGATTTTGGGAAATTTGGAGGGAATTGCAATGATAAAGAATGAGAAAACTTTGGGAAATTTTGGTGAAAAATGAATCCAACCCTTGCTCAATTCTGATTTCATGAATATATAGTGCTCAAATGAAACTTCTAGATCCATCTTACAACTTCCCTTGCCTTCCAACTTTGGTTGATTTTTGGTTATGTTTCTTCAAATACAAGTAACCATGAATAACTTTTCTTTTTCCTTCTAAACTCAAAAATGTACTTGAACCATTGTTCTTAGAATGTCTTTTCCATTCAAAATCATATATTGGAAGTCTCCATTTGGACTTATAAATCTCCCAAACCATTTTTCACTTTGACTTTATTCAAGTTATAAGCCTTTTTAGTTCAAATTTAACCAATCATGCAACTTCATGTTATGAGCTTTTCCAACAATTTGTGACCTTCTTTCTAGACTCAAAATGTCATTTGGAGCAAGTTTGATGTTGTAAGTTTTTCCATTTGAGGCCTCCTTGTATGAGTTTTGGACATAGGTTAAAATGACCTGTAATTCACAAATGACCAAAATACCCTTTGCTTGCCAAGACCATAAGTTGAGCTCCACACATCATATGAAGGCATGCTATACCATTCTAGAAATCTAAGACAATGAGGAACAATTCTTATGTTTACCAAGAATTCATTTGAAATCTCCTTGAGGGGTAAAAATTGCTTGGAAGTCAAGTCACTTTCACAGACAAAATTTCAGATACCTCAGATGACCTGTAACTTGCAAGGACCATAACTTGAGTTCTATAAATCTCCTTGATGTCTTCCACCACTAAAATTAAAGGTCTTGAGATCCTCTACAAGTTTCATGTTGGCCAAGGATCCACTTGAAGCTAGAATTTTGACTTATCTTGCTTGGAAATTTGACCTAAACTAGGGGATTTTACACAGAAACCCTAATTTAGAAACTCCTCTTCTCCTTGATTTCTCTTGAATTCTTCTTGTCATATCTCCATATCCTTCTTTATATGTCCAATGATGAGCCCCACATCTCTCCACTAGACTTGAATGCCCCTTAAATCAGTCAATTGACCTAGGGTTGACCTAGGGTTGACCCAGATGGAACCCTAGTTGACTGCCTTCAGCTATAGCTCTTGTGCTCTCATCAATGACTTGTCTCCTTCTCCAAATGACTTTCTAAGTCTCTCATAATGTCTATATACTCTCCATGCCTTCAATTCACAGCTCACAACCCTCTTGTTGACCCTCAGATACCCTCAGCTAGGAGATAGACTCAAGGCTTGATCTGCTGAACTCTTTGCTTTCAAATTCTTTCCTGATGACTTGAACGAGATTGAATTGGGATAATAACCTCTTGATAGGCTTCTAGAGATGAGAATAATGATTGGTCCCCTGTTGAATGACTTGCTATGCTTATGCTATGCAGATGGTTAGTCTATGTACATGACTCTATATGCAAATGCTAATGATATTGAAACATAAACCCAAGGAATAAGGTTGAGCAAATTTTAGGGTGCAACAAGTACATATATGTCTTCGCTTGGTCGTATGAAGATATGCCAGGGTTGGATACCGACATAGTGATGCACCGTCTACCTCTCTGGGAAGAATGTCCGCCTGTGAAGCAAAAGTTGAGAAGAACTAGGCATGATATGGCAGTCAAGATCAAGGAAGAAGTCCATAAGCAGTTGGATGCTGGTTTTCTTACCGTCACAAATTATCCTCCATGGGTCGCTAATATTGTCCCTGTGCCTAAGAAAGATGGGAAGGTTAGGATGTGCGTCGACTATCGAGATCTGAATAGAGTGAGCCCGAAGGATGATTTCCTGCTCCCCCACATTGATGTCTTAGTTGATAACACTGCTCAATATTCCGTGTTTTCCTTCATAGATGGCTTCTCTGGGTACAACCAAATCAAAATGGCCCCAGAGGACATGGAGAAAACTACTTTTATCACACCGTGGGGTACCTTTTGCTACAAAGTCATGCCCTTTGGATTGAAAAATGCAGGGGAAACTTATCAGCGGGCAATGGTGACTCTCTTTCATGATATGATTCATCATGAGATCGAAGTATATGTTGATGACATGATTGCAAAGTCACAGACAAAAGAAGGGCATCTGGTCAATCTTCTCAAGTTATTTGAAAGGTTAAGGAAGTTCAAGTTGAGGTTGAATCCTAACAAGTGCACCTTCGGGGTGAGATCTGGGAAGTTGTTGGGTTTCATTGTCAGTGAAAGAGGAATTGAGGTTGATCTTGCAAAGATAAAAGATATTCAAGAGATGCCTAAACCAAGGATAGAGAAAGAAGTCTGTGGTTTCCTTAGAAGACTAAACTACATTGTGAGATTTAT
Source organism: Lathyrus sativus (assembly GCA_963859935.3). Lineage (NCBI taxonomy): Eukaryota > Viridiplantae > Streptophyta > Magnoliopsida > Fabales > Fabaceae > Lathyrus > Lathyrus sativus. Next base: position 540,148,281 of record OZ012739.1, on the reverse strand, counting down.
ATCTCACCTTACAGCCACTTGTGAGCCTATATTCAAGCTGTTGAGAAAAGATCAAGCGATTGTTTGGAATGAAAATTGTCAGAAGGATTTTGAGAAGATAAAGGAGTATTTACAGGAACCTCCGATATTTATGCCTCCAGTTGCAGGAAGACCTTTGATTATATATTTGACAGTTCTTGAGAATTCAATGGGTTGTGTGCTTGGTCAACACGACGAGACGGGTAGAGAAGAGCACGCCATCTACTACTTGAGTAAAAAATTCATAGAGTGTGAGTCGAGATACTCGGTGCTAGAGAAGACATGTTGCGCACTCGCTTGGGCAGCCAAAAGCCTAAGGCAATACATGTTAAATCATACAACCATGTTGATTTCGAAGATGGATCCGATCAAATATGTTTTTGAAAAGCAGGCACTTTCTAGGAGAATTGCTAGATGGAAGATGGTTCTGACAGAGTACGACATCTAATATGTTTCCAAAAAAGCCATTAAAGGGAGTGTTCTGTCAGAATATCTCGTAGAAAAACCAATTGAGGATTATCAGCCGATGAAATTTGAGTCTCCCGACGAAGACATAATGTTTTTGAAAATGAAGGACTGTGATGAGCCTCTACCAGAAGAAGGTCCTGAAATTGGTTCTCAGTGAAAGTTGGTTTTTGATGGTGCTGTTAATTCATATGGCAGCGGAATCGGGGCAATTATTACAACTCCTCACGGTTCTCACATACCGCTCACCGCCCGATTAACGTTCGCCTGCATCAATAATGAAGCTGAATATAAAGTATGCATCATGGGTATAAAAGAAGCTATCAATTTGAGAATCAAGAATCTTGATGTGTATGGTGATTCAGCTTTAGTCGTCAATAAGATCAAAGAAGAATGAGAAACCTGTCAACCCAATCTGGTGCCTTAAATGAATTATGCAAGAAGATTGATGCCTTTCTTTGACAAGGTCGAATTTCATCATGTACCAAGGGCTGAGAATCAGATGGCAGACGCTTTGGCAACACTATCATCGATGTATAAAGTGAATTATTAGAATGAAGCTCCAATGATCACTATCATGCGCCTCGATAGGCCAACTTTCATATTCGCAGTAGAAGAAGCATCTGATGGGAAGCCTTAGTATTTTGATATCAGAAATTTCCTCAAGACTCAAGAGTATCCGCATGGGGCATCGAGTAGAGATAAGAAGACTCTGAGGAGGCTGTCGGGAAACTTTTACTTGAACAAGGATGATGTGCTGTACAAAAGAAATTTTGACCTGGTATTGTTGCGTTATGTGGACAAAAATGAAGCAAGTTTACTAATGGAAGAAGTCCATGAAGGTTCTTTTGGTACTCACGCCGGTGGGCACGTGATGTCCAGAATATTGTTAAGAGTAGGTTATTACTATATGACTATGGAGTCTGACTGCTTTAAGTATGCCAAGAAATGCCATAAATGTCAAATTTATGCTGACAAAATATACGTACCACCGAGTCCTCTGAATGTTTTAACATCTCCTTGGACCTTTGCTATGTAGGGAATCGACATGATTGACAAGATTGAATCGACCGCCTCCAATGGGCATCACTTTATCTTAGTGGAAATTGATATTTCACCAAGTGGGTAGAAGCAACTTCCTTCGCCAATGTGACTAGACAGGTAGTGGCTCGCTTTATCAAGAAGGACATCATCTGCCGATATGGAGTGCCAGAACGAATCATTACTGACAATGGTTCGAATTTGAACAATAAGAAGATGAAAGAATTGTTCCAGAATTTCAAGATTGAACACCACAACTCTTCTCCGTACCATCCGAAGATGAATGGTGCTGTCGAGGCAGCCAATAAGAATATCAAGAAGATTGTGCAAAAAATGGCGCTGACCTACAAAGACTGGCACGAGATGTTGCCCTTTGCGTTACATGGTTATCGTACTTCAATGCGTACGTTGACTGGGGCAACCCCTTTCTCGTTGGTGTATGGTATGGAAGTTGTCCTACCATTAGAAGTCGAGATTCCTTCTCTAAGGGTATTGTCTGATGTGAAGCTTGATGAAGCAGAATAGGCAAAGGCTAGATTGAATTAGCTAAGTCTTATTGATGAGAAGAGATTGGCAGCTATCGCCCATGGACGGCTATATCAGAGCAGAATGAAGAAGGCATTTGATCAGAAGGTGCGCCCTCGACATTTTCAGGTAGGTGACTTAGTGCTGAAGAGGATTCTTCCTCCACAAACGGATCATAGGGGCAAATGGACTTCCAATTATGAAGGTCCATATGTGGTAAGGAATGTTTTCTCTGGAGGAGCCTTATTACTATCAACTATGGACGGTGAAGATTTTACGTCCCCTGTGAACGCAGACGTAGTCAAAAAAATACTTTGCTTAAAAAGAGACCCGATGGACATAAAAAGAAAGTCCAGGCAAAAATGGGGCATCTTGGCAAACCATAAAAAGAATAGGTTCGGGCAAAAATTAGGGATAAAAAGAAAAAAAGAATAAACCTGCAGAGTTGAAAACCTGAAAAGGCGACTATGGCAAAAATGGGTATACCGGTGGACTGAAAACCCGCAAGGGCGATTCAGGTAAAAGCTAGGGATTGAAAAGCAAACAACTATGGTCTGCGTCTGACCTGTGGATATAGTCGGATTCTTGGAGGACCCGAGAGTTAATAAGTCAGCCTCTTCAGAAAGTGAAACATTGGTGAAACATCAAAGTCATGTGATTCATAGTCGAATCGACACATGGTGGTTGTCTGCATCCACATTGCCGACATTTATACCTTTTGCATTTTTACTTTTTGCGTAATTTCCTATTTTCAGGAGTTGCATCCGTTGTAATTTTCCTATTCACAGGCCCTTTTTAATCAATGAAGTATTTTCCACAAAGAGCTCTTCTTTTCTTGTTTTTTTTCTTTTTACTGTTTTGTTTGTGGAAAGACGTCTGATGTTTTTGATAAATTTTGCATACAAAAGCTTTTGGGGGCTTTGCTAATCATCATTAAAATGATGATTTATTTGAATGATGTCATGGATAGTGACCGAAATAGCCATTGTTTCATACAAGACACATTATTTGTTTGTCATTTACAGGACTCACTCCACCAAGAACTGTTTCCAAATCAGAAGTGTCTCACCAACAGTGATGTGCATCTATCCACAGCAGGTAAGATTGGGATTATTCCTCAGCAGCGGGGCAAGTTCAGCATTGTCCCCCGACAGGATCTATGCTATTGACTCCTCTCCCTAAGCAGAGATTAATGTTGATTCCCTCGACGAGTAAATCAGAAATGGTAGACATCCGCAGCAGAATCTAATGGTCATTGGTATTCTTCGAAGTAAGATCTTTGGGACAACTTTCTGATGGATGTTACTCTTAATCCCTAGCATATTGGATTTGTCCCTAGAAGAGTTCTATTCTAGAAGGTCATTCAGGGCATATTCCTCAACAAGTTTGCTTGCCGTTTCTTTCGGCACCTTTTCATGGTGGTGTTCCTTTGCATTTGCATTTTTGCATAGCATCCTCCCAAACGTGTAGCATTTCTATTTTGTATGGAGAATTACGCCATATTCAAACATATGCATGCGAAGCATAATCCAGGTTTGATACTTTTGTTGCCAGACATCTCTCCAGCAGTTGACGGTATAATTCATAAGCCTTTGTGGTACCAGACCCCGACAAATCGTCAATAGATGTTTTCATTTTGCTTTTGTTCCCCAACAGAGTTTGCTTGTTTAAGTTTCTCTTTCCCCTACGGAGTTCTCTTTTAAGGTTGTAAATCGGTTGATTATACTTCCTGCTTATCCTGGATGTTGTTCCGACTTCATGTCGAGGCTGTCTAACTTTTGGTTAGCAGTTGTTGTTCCGACTTCGTGTCGAGGCTGTTTAACTTTTGGTTAGCAGTTTTTGTTCCGACTTTGTGTCGAGGCTTTCTAACTTTTGGTTAGCAGTTGTTGTTCCGACTTCGTGTCGAGGCTGTCTAACTTTTGGTTAGCAGTTTTTGTTCCGACTTTGTGTCGAGGTTGTCTAACTTTTGGTTAGCAGTTGTTGTTCTGACTTTGTGTCGAGGATGTATAACTTTTGGTTAGCAGTTTTTGTTCTGACTTCGTGTCGAGACTGTCTAACTTTTGGTTAGCATTTTTTGTTCCGACTTCGTGTCAAGGTTGTCTAACTTTTGGTTAGCAGTTTTTGTTCTGGCTTCGTGTCGAGGTTGTCTAACTTTTGGTTAGCAATTTTTGTTCTGACTTCGTGTCGAGGTTGTCTAACTTTTGGTTAGCATTTTTTGTTCCGACTTCGTATCGAGGCTGCCTAATTTTGGTTAGCAGTTTTTGTTCCGACTTCGTGTCGAGGCTGTCTAATTTTGGTTAGCGGTTTTTGTTCCGACTTCGTGTCGAGGCTGTCTAATTTCGGTTAGCAGTTTTTTTTTGTTCCGAATTTTGGTCGAGGCTTTCTAACTTTGGGTTAGTATCCGGTTTATGATAACTTCCAGATACAATTCCCTGAAGACCTTGACTTTTGGTTAATAGCCCTCGTTGTCGTCTTGATCGTTACTGTTTTGATCATCCCAACTTTTGGTTGGTACCCACTGTTTTTAAGTCCACTTTTGGATGGAAAGCTCTATAGTTTACCATCCACGTTGTTCGCAAATTTCTGGGTTCTTTTTGTGTTCAATCACCTTTTACCTTGAATGTTTGAAAGCGGTTGCTTTTCATACCTTCAGGTCTAAGTCGATTGAATAGGGGCAGCTATTGCACCCCAAAATTTGCCCTCTCTTTTTCTAGCTTTGACTGGCTTTTGCTTTGCGTTCATTTGCATCATTAGATCATAATTTCATAACCATACTTTGCATTGGTATTCTAAGACATGGGATCAGGAGTTTTACTCTGAATTAAATCATCAAGTCAGGTTTATTTTCTTCAAGAGTTTGTCAGGCATTAAGGGCCTAGGGAGTCATCAGTTTCTGGGCCCGAGTTGGTTAGCGAGTTTATAGTCAGCTGGCTCAGGATCAAGGCTTATTTCTCATCATGGACAGGAGATCAGGTCCATCAGGGCCGGTCATGTGTACCCCAAATTCCATTTGTCATGTGGTGGGAGCCGGCAAGTTATCAGACAATGATTCTAGAGATGTTTAATCCAAAAGTCAGGTTCATAGGTTCAGTTATGTTCAGATTGTGGATTTATTTTTCCGCAGATTCATTCGGACAGATTCAAGGTAACTTGGCTCATATGGATGATTGTTGTTTCTGTTGAAAGTTGTTCAGTGGTTGTTGCGTGCATTCAATCAGTTGCTTTGTGGGAAAAGTCAGATTTGTCTGTTGTTTATTCAAGATGTTGGCTTTGGAAGATTGGTTTATGATCATTATCTTTATTTTATCCAAATTTGATATCACCTATCCATACCATTTTTCATAATATCCTTTAATATCTAATTTCCCTTTTTTTTATCCATAATCCATTTGTCATTTCTTTTTCCAATTCAATTTACCCACAAAATAAAATCCACTTTTATTTTATCCATTTTTCCTATCCATTTTAAAATCCATTCCATAATTATACAAATTTTTATCCACTTATTCATTTCAATTTCTATTTCTATATCCCTTTCAACATCCATTCCTCCAAAATCCAACTCACCTGATTCCATAAAACAAACTCCGATTGCCAATTGTCACTTTTTATTCTCAACACATATCCATTTTCATTACTCATTTTGTGAGGCCATATATTCATTTCAATCTCCAATTTCCATGATATTTTTACTTATCCATTTTTTCCAATTTAAATTTAAATCCATTTCCAAACACCATTTCCATTATCTTTTTTTAATTAATTAATTTCAATATTTATTTTCATATCTATTTTCAACCATTATCCTAATCCATGACATAAAGGAAAATCATACAAAACAAAAAAACCCTTACAGTGACTTAAGTCCATCATCCAAGATAGTTCCTTTACAAAACCATCACAAAAAGGGAAAGAAAAATCTCTACAAGATAAAAACCTGCTATAGAGCAGTAAATTGAGCCAAAATTTCTGCATTGCTGCCTCAAACCACACCAGGACAATATTCTGCTACAGCTCCAAAACAAAACAAGCCAGAAAGTGTCGTAGCAAATCCCAGGCCAACCTGCAAAATAGGGACAACATGAGCAGTAAGATACAGCAGAGAGGATTACAATTTTTGGTAAAGACACATTCTGAATATGAAAAAGCAAGTATAGACATACCATAAAAGATTTCTCCAGCAAAATTCAGCAGATGGAAACCCTAATTCCTGAGCTATATAATGGGAGTCATTAGTTCAAAAAAAAGGAGAAGAGGGGAGGCGTCCACTGTTATCAAAAGAAAGAGGAAGAGAATTTTTCAAGATAAAAAAATAAAAAAGGCATATCACCATAACGGCGGAAGAGGAAGGAAGAAGAAGGTTTACCCGCAGTAAGTTCGTTTTTTTTCCCGCTCCAAATCGATCCCGTGTCCCCTTCCATTTGGTAACTTTGTCATCCCTTGGTTCTGCTTGTTATTAAACTGTTATGAACATTTGAATCTAGAATATTCTCAACTAGAATAATAGATGAAACAAACACGAATTTGAGCTTACCCCGAAAATGTTTTGGCTTCATCAGTTATTCATCAACCTTCAAACCGCAAGGCCACGAAGATCCCTTTATTGCCTCTGTATAACTGGTTGAGAGAGGGAAGTTGTGGGCTAACATTTGAATTCGTGTCGTTTGGGGTAGATCGTTCATCCTTCCGTTTTCTCTTTGGTTGTTGTTACTTGAGCACATTCGTGGCCTTTTTTTTCCTTCTGTTAGAGAGAGTGAGTTTGTTGCTTTTAAGAAGCGGCCATGGTTTTACCCTATGTTATTCTTCATTGCCAAGCTGGGTACGAGTCAAAAGGACCCGACCCATGTATTCCTTCCCAAAACCTATTTTGGGCTTACTCCATGTCTGACCCTGCTTTTTTTTGTTGTTGTAACCTTTTAGTTTAGTTTTAATCTTTTAGTTAATATCTTAGGTTTAGATTTTGTTTGGGGTTAATCTTTTAGTAATTAGTTTAATATTAGTCTTAGTAGTATTTAGAATTATATTATAATTAGATTTATTTTTTAGAATTCATTTAGTAATATATCTAATATTAGTTTAGAATAATTCATTTATTTACTTAGGTTTAGTTTAGAATTAGATTAAGACTTTGGTTAGCTTTAGAATTTAGTTTTTTACATTTAGCCTTTAATTATAAAATTAGTGTTTTTTTTAGTCTTAGAATTTAACTTAGAGTTAAATTAGGATTTAATTAACTAGAATTGCAGTAATTAGTTAATTAGTATTAGGTTTTTTTAGGATTATTTAATTTTAATTTAAATTAATTTAGGTTTATTTTAATTAGAATTCCCTTTGACTTTTAGTTTTTTTAATTAAAATAGAAAATATTTTTAATTTTTAGAATTTATTTTAATATAGAGATGATTTAGAATTTATTTATTTTAGATTTAGATTTTAAGTTTTTTTTAACTTAGTAATTAACTTAATATTTAGATTAGTGTAATTTCAACTTTAGAAATATATTTTTAGGATTTTAGATTTTTTTTAGTTTATTAACTTAGAAATATTTTAGAATTAGTAATATTAACTTAGAGTTTCAATTTAGATTAATTTAGGTTTAGCTTTTAATTAATTCTAGATTAGTGATAGTTTTAGAATTTAATAATTTTAGAATTAGAATTAGGTTTTAGTTTTCTCTAGAAATTGATTTAGAAATTAACTTTTGAATTAACATAGGTTAGATTTTTGGTTTAAATTTGATTTTCAATTAATTCTTGAACACATTTGTGAATATTTTTCTGATACTTGTACATATTTCTTGAGTTTAAAACTTGACGTTGTATGTGATTGCGTCGCTTCGTGTTTACTTGCTGTTTACTTCCTGTATTCGCATGATCCCTTAGGATTCATAGCTCGACTTAATTTCTGATTAAGTCTGAGGTAGGAGAGACATTAGGATTTCAATCCAAGCATGACAATATTAGGTTAGTTTCCCTCATAATCCTGACTTTAGGGCCACATTGCATGACAACAATTAGGGTTCAGTTTCCCCTAGGTCTCTATGTGCGTTTCTCTCTTCTCACCTCAAACTTTCTTCAAGACACTTAATAAAGAATGACGAGCATCATGCGCTACGAGCCTTAAGTACATGGGGAATGATGAGTGGGGGGTTTCTCCTCACTTGTCTAGAGTGTTTAGCGTATGCCTTTTGGGCGATATGCGACGCATTCGTCCCCGTGTCATAGTCTTTAGTGCGACGCAAGTCTCCAACTAACTCAATCCACTTCACTAAAACTCACAAACAAAATTCAAACCTTTTCATCCTTCGGGATTGTTCTTCAAACTTTATTTTCAGAAAAGAGTACGTTACTTTTCCGTTCTACCGCAAACAGGCATCGTCCCTAACTGCTGGAATGGAGACTTAGCGTCACTCACAAAAACAATTAACCAACCATGTCCTGTAGTTACCCGAACTACGTTTTCTATGATTTCTCATACCAGATGAGGATACGTAGGCATAAGACGATGATGTCTTGGCGAGCAACCTCCCCCCATCACCCGTAATTTTCTGAACTACGTTGACTCTGACTTTCCCATTGCATGAGGGAATACATAGGCATAGGACGACGATATCCTATTGAGTCTGTTCTTTCTCTTCACCCCCGTTTATTAGTAGCTTTTAGATAATTTTCACCCATAGATTAGACAACAAGCATGGATCCCGTTGAGTACAACGGATGTGAGGGGTGCTCATACCTTCCCCTTGCATAACCGACTCCCGAACCCAAGATTTGGTTGTGATGACCTTGTCTTTCTCGTTCTTCTAGGTTTTCTTCAATCGTTTCCTTTCTCTCTCTTTGGAATAAATAACGTTCGTTAGCGACTCTTCTATTTGTTTCCGCCGGCCTATCTCGCAGTTGCGACAATACTTTTAGCCAGAAAGTGCTGGAATGCTCTATCATACTTGTTGACACAATTAGTGTCAGAGATGTTTGAGACTAATTCTTCTTCTAGTTTATAAACTTTTCTTTTCAAAGCATAATTACTATTTTTTAAAGAAAAAACATTTTCATTCAAAGAAGAATTATTCTGTTCAAGCTTATCTCTGGCTTCAGAAGTAATTACATGGGATTTTTTAAGATCCTTGTATTTACTTTGAAGAGTTTGATATTTTTCCAGCATTTCTGAAAGACGCGACTCTAATTCACAACGAGAGAGTTTAGATAATACTTCTGAGTCAAAGTCTGAGTCTGAGTCTGATTCTGATAGCATTTTGTCTTCTGGTTCTCCAGAGACTTCAGCGTTAATTATTGTTGCTACTAGTGCAACATTTTCCTTTTCTTCATCAGATTCTTCTTCTTCAGAATAGAGTCGTCCCAAGTTTCCATGAGTCCCTTCTTGACTTTGGTGAAGTTCTTATTATACTTCTTGTCTTTCTTAATCTTTGGACAATCATTTTTGTAATGACCTGGCTCATTACACTCATAGCAGATGACTTATTTTCCAGAACTCTGCTTCTTCTATCCAGAAGATGAGTCAACACGACTTTTGTTTCTTCTTGATTCTCTGGACTTCCCTTGCCTATGTTTCTAAAGTTTATTGATCCTTCTGGAGATAAGTGATAGATCATCTTCTGATTCTTCCTCAGCTTGATAAGCCTTTGCCTTTTTAGGTTTAGACTTAAGAGTAATAAATTTACTCCTTTTCTGAGGTTTATCTTCCTCCAGCTCTATCTCATGACTTCTTAAAGAACTAACAAGTTCTTCAAGGCTTATACTATTCAGATCCTTGGATAGCTTTGGAGCAGTTACCATAGGTCTCCATTTCTTAGGAAGGCTTCCGATGATCTTTTTGACATGATCAACAGTTGAGTATCCTTTGTCCAGAACTTTAAGTCCTATGACTAGCATTTGAAACCTTGAAAACATATTCTCAACTATTTCATCATCCTCCATTCTGAATGCCTCATATTTCTGGATTAAGGCAAACACATTTATCTCCTTAACTTGAGAATTTCCTTCATGAGTCATTCTTAGAGAATAAAAAATGGACTTGATAGTATCTCTATTTGTTATCTTCTCATACTCAGTATAACAGATATCATTTAGCAGTATAGTTCTTGCCTTGTGATGATTCTTGTAATCTTTCTTTTGTTGGTTGGTCATAACACTTCTTGATACTTTTACTCCTTCATTATCAATTTGGTGAGTATAGCCATCAACTACGAGATCCCAAAGATCTACGTCGTAACAAAGAAAGAAACTTTCAATTCTATCTTTCTAGTAGTCAAACTTTTCACTATCAAAGACTGATGGTTTAGCACTGTAGTGATCTTTCTCATCTGGAATAAGATTAGCATTAGCTGCAACCATGATATCTCACATAAATACTGGATCGGTACTGAACACGGTGAAATATTGATAAAACTTTTATCACAATCAGAACCGGAGCTCTGATGCCAATTGAAGGTGTGAGAAAACACAAGAAAGAGGGGTTTGAATTTGGTTTTCAAAAATGAAAGCTTTTTGTGAAACTCAAACAAAGATCACAAATAAACTAATTAAGAGAGAATGACACACGATATATCCTGGTTCACTTGAAAACTGTCAAGCTAATCCAGTCCATCCGCCAAGGTAATTTTGCCTTATACACAAGGACTTAATCCACTATAATAAACTGATTTCACTGCATTAGAAACCACTGGTGACTAACAACACAATGAACTGTCTCTTCTTAAGGATTCTGACCCTATCGATCCCTTAAGGAAATACAATCTGCACTAGCAACCGCTGGTGACTAACAACAAAAACTAACTGTCTCTTCTTAAGGATTTTGACCTAACTGGTCCCTTAAGGAGTTACAAACAACAGTTTAAATATAAATGTTTACAATGAATTGCTTCTATACAAACAGATATAAAACACTATTAAAAGCTCTAATAACTTAAAGAAACTTTCATAGTATGAATAATGTTTTTTCTTTGTATTGTAGTGCTTCAATACTGTAACTTCATTTCTTCATAGATCATTCATACTTCTTTGATAATCGGTTTTCATTGTATGAATCATTGTGTCAATCTCTTGTATATCACTGTCTTATTTCTTCAAGTCGTCAAATCAGGGTAGTGGAATGGAACATTGAAACGTCCTATATACTATTTTCCCTCGTAAATGTTTGAGCTTATCTTATGTACATCAAAGGCTTCTGAATAGAAATGATTGAAGCATGAGTAGAAGAGTTGATCACTGGGTCTTCAGAGTCTTGAGTCTTTAGAGTCTTCAGAACTTGTTTACCAGAACCTTGTCTTCAGAACTTTAAGCACTCAGTCTTCAGAACCCTTGGTCATTAGTAACTTAAGTCTTCAGAGTCTTCAGAACGTCGTTCAACAAAACTTTTTCTTCAGAGTCTTCAGCATTTAATCTTCAGAAACTCAAGTCTTCAGAGTCTTCAGAACTTTGTTCAGCAGAACCTTGTCTTCAGAGTCTTCAACATTTAGTCTTTAGAAGATAAAGACTTCAGAAGCTAGAAAACCTTCAGAAGTAAAATATCATAGACACGCTCAAAGGCAAAAACCAAGAGACATTTCAACAACAACATATTGTCTTCTCATAATTTTTCTGAATGTGAATAGATCAGAAGCATACTTGCTTCTTATAACTTAGAAGCGACTTTCGTCAGATCAGAGTGACAATGTACATGGTCTCTATTAGAGTTAGAGCTTTCTCTATCAGAGTCAGAACCTGTTTTTTAATTCTTTTGAAAAATAAATGTTAGAGTACCAAAATTGTTCTCACACAAATACTACTTTGTTATTATCAAAACTTAGAGATATCTAGAAGAGCCAAATCTTGTTCTAACAGACAGTCACGCCGAACTAGAAGGCAGAAACGACGCTTTTATCATGTAGTTTAATTCATAACTCATATTTTCCCTTCATAATCCTCAAATCGATCAGCAACATTAGGGGAAACAATATCTAACATCAATACATCATATATCTATCTATTAACACGTGTTTTCTTTGATTAATAATGGTTTATATATGTTTTGTTCATCAAAATCAAAACACATATATAAACACCAACTCATACCATCTTCACTAACAAGAACACACAATCTCCATGATAAATCAGTACACGAAATTCATATAGTACAACATATAATTCATGTTATTACAGGATTCAATTTATATTCATTAATCATTCATCATAAGAAAAAAAATTAAGGAAAAACATAGTGGGATTAAGGACTTTTCCCTACCCAATCATGCATTCAATACCATATTTAGAGTAATCCCCCTTCTCTTCTCGCTTACCTTAGATTTCCAACAAAAACATCTTCAGGCTCTAACAATTGAGGTTTTCCTAAGCCCTTGTTCTCCTAACCTCTTCTTTTCCAAATTCAGTTTTCACGTACTAACCCTAAAAACTCTACTAACTCCTTTTTATTAGAAACCTAATCCTCCTCAATTAGTGATTCCCACAATTCTCTCACTTATTCCCCTATTTTGTCAAAATACCCTTTTTGAATCTAATTTTATTTTAATAATAATAATAATCCTTATTATTCTCTAATATTTTTCATTCTATTATTTAATTAAATTACCAGAACTATGCTCCACCAATCCAAAACATTATATATGAATATTGTTCTGGACTGGGCCGACACTTAACCCACAACCAAGCAGGCCCAAACCCCACTGGGTTGGGACCGTGTTGACGGGCAGAAGACCCCTCAGGCACAACCTTCTCCCCCGTCGGGCAGGACCATCGCGGCCGACCAACCAACCTCTTTCTTCCCCGTCGTCGAGCAGAGTCCAGCCTGCTCGGGGAGCTCCTCGGACCTCCCCCCTACGTTCTCTACCTGTCTCTCACGCAGGGACACGTCATAAAGTAACTACCCACATCCTGGAGATTCGGTCTTCCTCCTCCCGGATAGTGCAAAACAGTTACCCTAGGGCGAAGAACACGTGTTGGTCTTTACGACGCCACGTTAGCCCTAGCAGTTGCTAGCATTGGGCCTGGAAACCCAGCCCAGTGCTATGCAACCATTGGCCCTGCGCTGGGGGATCGCTATAAATACCCTCTTCACTAGAGGGTCAGGTAACTTAACTCTCTTACTCCTCTCTGTACTTGCTCCCGCTCTGCTCGTCACTTACTTTGGCATTAGAGTGTGTTTCAGGTACACCCCTCCTCTTCCATACCCTCGGTGAACATCTAGCAGATTAACGACGCGTGGCAGGCCACTAATTCCCTTCTGATTGGGTAAGATCAGTGGCGCCGTCTGTGGAAACTAAGCTTCCCTGTTCCTCCGAGCAGAGAACCAAAGCTTCCTCCGTCCAAATTTCAAGATCATGACTAGCCCACGTCACGATGTCGTTGTTCCCGATTCCGCATTCACCCCGGTCACCAACGGCGAAAACCATCCGGGGACATCTCAAGCCCGCAAGATAGACATCAGGGAAGGCCAGACTGCCTCTCCTTCATCCGTAGATGCCGCACATCACGTCGTTCCTCGACCGAGGAGCCCTGCGGTCTTCCAGCCCATCCCCACGCCCGCTGGGGAGGACCCGAAGATGACCTCTCTCTCCGTGGCCATCAACCAAACAAACCAGATGTTGTTTTGACAGAATTAGCGCATCGGCACGCTGGAATAGGATACCTCATCCTGCTCTCCTTTGCGGAGAAATCAATGCGGGAACTCTCGGATCCCCTTTCCCCAACCACGGGGGCGCCGACCACAGCCGGAGAGGCCCCAACCTGTGGCCTCCAAGAAATGAGCAAGGTCACCACCCCGGAAGAAGAGGCATTCCCCGGAGCCAAGGGCGAACAGGCCTGAATCCCCGGTCAGAAGGCCAAGGGGCGTAACCTACCTCCTCGACATGAACCGTCGCCTCCGCAATCCCCGGTTCGCAGCGACGAGGACGACTACAGGACCCCTCTGTCGCGAGAAATCATGGCGACCCCCATCCCCCACGGGATGGAGAAGCCACCTGTGCTCTCGACGTACGACGGCACCTCAGGCCTATACGACCATCTGGAGGACATCGAGGCGATGCTCGACTACAAGAACATCCAGGGAGCCATCAAGTGCAGGCTTTTCCCGACAATGCTGAGGAAAGGCGCCATGGCATGGTACAAAAGCCTGGAGCCCGAGCACGTCACGTCTTGGAGGGTCCTGAAGGATATACTTTCACGACATTTCACAACATCAAGGCGGCATCTGAAGATGGAGGCCACGCTGGGCGCAATCATCCAGGACCCGGATGAGCCTCTCAGGAACTACATTGAGTGGTTCACGAGGGAGGCGGTCCAAGTAATGACTTCAGACGATACGAAGCGCTACCTGATGGAGTAAGGCCTACAACGAGGCTCCAAGTTCTACGAGGCCATGGCTATCCACCAACCAGACACCCTCCAAGACTTCCTTGAGAGAGCCTGCCATTATATCCGGTTCGAGGAGACAGAGGCCGCCAACACTGCCCGTGAAAATCACAATCGAGAAACCCCCCACGGGTCCCGAGATGAAGGAGTGTCAGCCCCCCGGCGCGGGGGAGATCGGCGACGAGAGGATCGTCCCCGGGAACCCTGGGAGTAGAGGGGCCCCGTCGGCCGTTTTACTGAATACACGGCCCTAGTCGCTTCCCGTGAGCGCATACTGGCTGAGTGTGCCAATTTGGAGTTTGTCTGAGGAGGTGTCTGTTTTCCAAAACCGGCACCCACTAAAGCCAACATGGACAAATATAAATACTACCGCTTCCACCGAAGCCACGGGCACGTGATGGAGGATTGCATCCACCTGAAGGACACAATCAAAATTCTAATAAAGGATGGGCATCTGAAGAGGTACACCAGAGGAGGAGATGCCCCCCGACAGGAAGCTCTCGAGGCCAAAAGAGTCGAGGACCTTCCCCTTCCCGGCAACGATTTCGGTCTGCAGGTGGCCCTCAGCGTTGGTCGACCAGAGAACTGGTTTGCGCTAAGAGAACTTGGTCTCCCCATCGAGCTTCAGCTGCCCGAAGAGCCGGTGTGCCCCGTCAGCCGTTAGGAATACTTCCCAAGAGCGTTGGTCATTTTGGGCGGGACCCCGAGAAAGCTCACGATCGGGTCGGTTAAAAGAAAGTTCGACGAACTAATGAGCAACAGCTCAGGTAAGATGAACACGCTCGATAAGTTACACAGGAGATCCAACCAGATCACCTTATACCACGAAGAGCTCCCCGGGGGAGCCCCCAACTCGGCCATACCCTTGCTGATACGGGCAAAAATGGCCAACTTCGACATCCGCCACATCCTGGTCGACAGAGGGAGCTCAGTGGATATCATGTATACCCACCTCTTATCGACGCTTCAACTCAACGAGACCAACCTGACTCCCTACCTGGGGTCCGACCTCCAGGGCTTCAACGGGACGACGATCAGGCCGTTGGGATACGTGGAGCTCAAGGTAACCTTTGGGGAAAAGGAAATGGCCAGGGAAATCAACGTCCGTTTCCTGGTTGTTAAATGCCCCTCTCTGTACAACTGCATCCTCGACAAGACAACGTTGGCCGAATTAACCGCGGTGTCATCAATCGTCCACCTGAAGATGAAGTACTACACCAGGCTGGGAGTCGTCGTCACCCTCAACGGGGATATAAAAGCTGCCCGGCGATGCTTTGAAGCAGCGATGAAGGACCTTAGTACAATCGGTTCCGCGACCAAAGCAACTAAGCCCTTCCCCGTCCAAGAGAACAAACCGAAGGATCACGTTTATCGCTTTCGCGAAAATAAGGTGCCGGCACAACAGAAGAGTCGCCACCTTTCGTTATTTATCCCTCGGAGCGGGAAAGGAAACGATCGGAAAAACCTTACGAAAAAGGGTAAGACAAGGTCGTCGCAACCGTTGTCTGGGTTCGGGAGTCGGTTACGCAAGGGGAAGGTATTAGCACCCCTCACGTCCGTCGTACTCGACGGGATCCATGCTTTCTTGGTTTGTCTACGGGTGAAAACAATCTATCTACGGCTGCTAAATCTAAACGGAAAGAAAATTGACTCGATAGAGCGTCGCACTCTATGCCTACGTATTCTCATCAGAGAATGAGAAATCAGAGTCTACGTAGTTCGGGAAACTACGGGGGAGGTTTGCTCGGCAAGACGTCGTGTCTTGGGCCTATGTATTCTCGTCAGAGAAATCAGAGCATGACGTAGTTCAGGCTAACTACGGCTAGACAAAGGTGTTCTCGGTCATACGGGGGTGAGAGATTAAGTTGACGATACTAGCGTACACATTCTAGCAGTTAGGTGGACGCTGCTCGACCATTGGAGACTTAGGCGTACCTGTTTGCGGTAGAACGGACGTAGTATGTCGGGTTTCGAGGTATGGGAACCTACGGGAACTAGAACTACGGTCTGGTCTCAAATGCACTCGGGCAAGAGAAAAGGATAACATCAGTCGTCAGCGGGAAAGTCTCGATCGCACGGCAGCGAGAGAACAAAAGGTTAGTTGTTAGTGTGCTCGCTAGGATATCGCATCTTATGCCTACATATTCTCATCAGAGAAAATCAGAGCAGCTATAGTTCAGCTTACAGCTAAAACGGGGACCACAACACAAATCTCATTTTATTAATATTCGGAAGGTTACAATGATAGAGTACAAGAAAATAAACTTCTAAAAAATCATACCCATCTATCATGGAAAATCTAATGAAAAAGAGTTCCCTAACAAGTGGACCTTTAATTCTACCTCTAAAAAGGCGTAAAAGAAACTCCTAAAAGAAAATATATCCTAAAAAGAAAATATTAAAATACTATCATTTTTTATATATTTTTCATTTCACTATTTCATTTTTTCTATTTTTATATTACATATTCTTTTTCTTTAAAAATCTAAGCAAATGAATATAAAAGAAAATAATGAAAAAAAAGAGAAAAAACAAAGGGGGGTGCATCAGCGGTTCTGGGGTGATGCAGCCAGCAAAAACAATACAGAATTGGGGCCCAGCCCACTAAGAAATTCAGAAAAACAAAAACAGGGGACATAGGGGTGAATGGCCAAAACGGAGGTGCGAGTCCAGAACGTTGGGTCCAGCCCAACTACACACGGGGGTGAATGGAAAAAAAAAGGAAGGTGGATCAGCAAAAAAACTAATGGGCCACGGCCCAATCCACACAGCCCTCTCACCCTGTCCATTTCTCAAAATGCCAACCAAAACCTTAACACCTTCTTTCCCCCAATCACTGTTCACGGAAAGAACCTCTTGCGTCGTTTCTCGTCTCCAAACTTCGATTCGACCTACTCACCAACCTTTCCTCTCGGATTCAACCCCTCAAACAAGTTTCTTCCTCAAACACTCACGAACATACTCATTCAACGCCGCCTAGTCTATGATTTGAAGCTATTCTGGGAGGATCTGACAGATCTGAAGTGTTTCTGGAGAACGCAAGTTGAAGGAGATGATGAAAGTGTGTTCTTGCAGAGAATTTCTGGAGGAACCTGATGGATCGATGAAGACCTTCGAAGATCTTTGAAGATCTTGAAGAAAACTTTGACGCACAATTGGTAGTTGCAGATCTGTAAATCATTTGGGACGAAGGTGTCGAGCTGGAAAATGGATCTGGCGATGATAGATCTATGAAGATGGATGAAGAACATAATGGATGTTCTTGAAAATTTCTGGAGATCGCTGATGAGAACTGGAGGAGGATGAAGGTTTTCTGGAGAAGATCTTCATAAATCTGGAAGACTCATGAAGAACAAGGATGAAGTTGAAGAATCTTCATCATTTTCTGGGCGAACCTGGGTTAAGACGATTGAAGATTCACGGCGGAACTGATGAAGTTCTGGAAAATGGGATGAACGGGATGAAGTTCACATGAAGTTTCCGGCGAGTTCTTGCATTTTCCGGCGAAGGCATGAACATCTCCTGAAGATCATTGGTGAAGGATTGGTGAACTTCTTGAAGCAGTTACGCAGTTTCCGGCGAGAAACGGTTACCAGTGGCTTTCCGGCGACAGTTGCGGCGAAGCCCGCGGCGGCTGCATGGCCGGCGGCGAGTGGGACGGAAGAGAGCCACGTTGCTCTCATGCAATGTGTGTAAGGAGGACGCGTGGGGTGGCTACATGCAGAAGGGTGCAGTGGCAGCTTCTGAGGGGGATACGTGGAAGAAGGAAAATGAGGTGGGGGCTGTCGCTACTGCGAAAATCGGCGCCGGCTGACAGAAGAGTCGCCACCGTGCGTTATTTATCCCTCAGAGCGGGAAAGGAAACGCTCGAAGTAAACCTCGCAAAAAACGGGGAAAAGGTATGGTCATCGCAACCATAGCCTGGGTTCGGGAGTCGGTTACGCAAGGGGAAGGTATTAGCACCCCTCACGTCCGTCGTACTCGACGGGATCCACGCTTGTTTGGGTTGTCTACTGGATGCAAAACAATCTATCTACGGCTGCTAAATCTAAACGGAGGGGAATTGACTCGATAGAGCGTCGCACTCTATGCCTACGTATTCTCAAGAGAGAAAGTCAGAGTCAACGTAGTTCGGAACTACAGGAAAATTGGCTCGCCAAGACATCGCGTCTTGTGCCTACGTACTTCCACTGGAGGGAAGATCAGAGCTTTACGTAGTTCAGACTAACTACGGCTAAACAAACATTCTCACACAGCAGTGAGAAAAACAACTGGTTTCACAGGGTCGGGAACCTATGGTCAAAACTATGGCTGAGTCTCAAATGCACTTGGGCAAGAGAGAAAAAGGGTACTCAATTAATCGTCAGCGGGAAAGTCTCGATCGCACAGCCGCGAGAGAACAAAAGTTAGTCGTTAGTGTGCTCGCTAGGATATCGCATCCTATGCCTACATATCTTCGTCTGGTACGAAGAATCAGAGCAGCTGTAGTTCGGCTACTTTCGGACCACAGCTCAAATCTCGTTTTATTCATCTCTGAAAAATGATTACAATGAGTTGCATACTGAAATAAATCTCCTAGGAACGCTATCCTATTCTATCTTGAAAAGTCGAATGAAAATAGCCCCCTAACAAATGGGCCTCTAATTCTATCCCTAAAAGTCGAAAAATAAAGTCTAAGAAAATATCCTAAAAGAAAATGCTTTAAAAAAATATTAATCCTACTTTTAATATTTTTTCTCTTTTTTCTCCTTTTCTCTTCTCAACATATTTTTTCTTCTTGTTTTTCTTTCTCAATATTTCTTTTTTGAATATTTTCTCAAATATATTTCTTTTCTCTATTTTTTCTTTCAACATTTTCTTCTTTTCTCCAAATTCTTTTTTTAATTTTTTTATACTTCTTTTCTTTTCTTTTTCCAAATCAAATATTTTCTTCTTTATTATTTTTTTTCAACATTTCAAATATACTTCTTTTTTTCTTTTTTCTATTTTTTTTCACTATATTTCTTTTTCTCTTTTTTCTATTATATTTTTCAAATCTTTAAAAAGAATAAAAGAACACAAGAAAATGGGGGCTGGGGGTGTAGTCCATACAAGGGATTGCAGTAAAATAAAATAATAAAAAAACTGGGATTGGATTGGGCCCAGCCCAATGTGCCTTCAGAAAAAACACAGGGGGGGGTGTAACTGGTAATCTGGGGCGTGCTGGTAGGTGGTATTGGGCCCAAACCCAATTCTCTTCAGCCAAAAACGAAGGGGAGGGAGTTGACAAAAAAAAAGCAGTTGGGCCCTGAGGCCCATTCCCCTCATCGTCTTCCTTGCTGCACTCTCAGAACAGGAAACCCTAATTCACTCTCTAACTTCCTCCGCCGCCGTCACAACCTCAATCCCCTCCGTCTCCATCCTTCGTCTCTCCCAAACCCCCTCGTTTCTCTTTATTCTTCCTCCGTTCTTCCTCTCCTTTTCCTTCAATCTTCCTTCGTTCTTCCTCTCAAACCTGAAGAACCATCAAAGTTTCTGGATGAAGGTGTTCTTGAGTTGTTGATTGATGATCTGAAGAACAACAAGCAAACTCTGGAAAACGCGGAAGATTTGTTCTTCGTGAAGATCCTGTTTGAAGGCGCGATGAACAAATCTGGAGATTTCTTGAACGCATCTTGAAGGTTGTTGAAGTAATGAAGCTGGACCGGAGGTTTCTTCTGACGATCGTTGATGAACAAACTGGAAATTTGTTGAAGTCCTTGTGATGTTGATAAACTTTGATGATGGAGATTCGTTGAAGGTTGAGCTTCTGAGATTCTCTGTTGAAGGTGAATTTCTGGAAAGATAATTGTTGAACTGGAGAGTTGGAGATCTGATGGATGACGAACATGATGATGGAGATTCTTCCTTCTGATGATGATGGAGTTCGTTGATGCGTGGAGACGAGGATGAAGTTCATCGTTCTGATGGAGTTCTCTGGAGAATCGGTGATGGATGAATGATGATTCTGGTAATTGATGATGTTGAAGAACTTTGCTGGAAATTCGTTGAAGCTCTTGAAGATGTTCTTCGGGAAGGTTGAATTTCTGGGATTCTGGGTTTGATTGATGAAGATCTGGGGAGGTTGACGATGAAGATTCATCGTCTCTTGATGATTTTCTGGAGTTTGTTGGTGGAGGCGATGGAGGTTGTGGATGGTGGTTTATTGATGATGAGGCCTGGAGAAGATGATGAAGGGAGGAAGGAGATGAAGATCTGGAATTGGAGTTCGCCGGTGAGGGTTGCACGGTGGCCGCCGGCCATGCAGGCCGGCCGGCGGTAGCTTTCAGGCGAGGTTCTGTGGGAAGGACGCGTGGGTGGACGGTGACGATGGGCTCTGCATGTCCTCCACGTGGGGGATAGCGTGGCTGAGAGAGAGAGAGAGGAGTGGATACGTGGCGTGCACGCGTGATGCAGGGTAGGGCCTCCTCTCTCTGGACACGTGTGAGCTGAGTATTTAAGCTGATGTGTTGCGCTGGAAGCTCCTGGAATATTCTGGAGGAAGCTGGAATAATCTGAGAAATTCTGGACAATTGCTTGGACTCTTTTTGGACGAATTGGACTGCAAAAAATGATAACTGGGCCTTGGCTGAAAAAGCCCAAAACGAAAAATGACTAAAAACTTCAAAAAAACTGAATTGAATTACAAGATTAATTAAATCTGCTTAACCTAGACTAACCTCAATTAACCACACTCTAATACATCTCTAATTAAAAATATTCTCAAATCTATATTAAATTCTAAAAACAATTGTTTAATTTCTATAAAAGAAAATTTATTTAAATCTAATATTCTGAAAAAAAGAATTAAAACTATATTAAAACTATTAAAAAAATCATATTAATATTCTAGAAAATCCTATATTATTCTAAAATGAAAAATGCTTTAAAATATTAAAATTTCTAAAAACTATATTATCTAAAAATATTAAAAATCTATTAAAACCTATTAAATCCTAAAATGAATTTAAATTCTATAAAATGCTAAAAATTGATTTAAAGAGAATTAAAAATATCAAAAATTCTATTAAATCCTAAAAAATGATTTAAAAATCTAATTGAACCCTAAAAAATCCTATAAAATCGAGAAAAATCACCATAATTCCCAGAGGGACAAAAGAAGCACCGAACTGATAAAAAAATAATCGGTAAAAATAAACGGGCACCGAAATATCCCAAAAGTCAATTCTACTGATCAAAAAACACCTGAAACACGAGACGAGAGCTGTGATCCCTGATAAAATCAAAACAAATGAACCATGCAATGTATGCAATATGCAGATGCGAATGCGATTATGCGTCGAAACATTGAGCCAAATGCGAGACCCGGTTGGTCAAATTTTGGGGTGCAACAGCTGCCCCTATTCAAGCGGCTTCGACCTGAATGGGTGAAGAGCGCTCAGCCTTCAAACATTCAAGGTAGATGACGGTTGAATACAAATGGAACCCTGAAATTTGCCAACCGCAAGAATATACTGCAAAGCTGCTTGAGGAAAAGCTTCCAATGAACTGAAGTTTGGTTATCACGGCAACATCTGGTCAATTTTCTGATAAATTTCTTCTTCTCTTCAACACCTGTGTGACGCCACAAGTATTGAAATAATGCTTCATAAAGCAAACACCTTGATTCCCATCTCTCTCGTGGGATCAAATCTGGTCAACTCACAGTTCATTGCGAACTTGAGGACAATTCTCCTGGGGAATTCTGAATAGAACTGCCTGGCACCTGTTTTGACAAAGGGGGCAGCTTCAGAAGTCTGATATATGTCAATCTTTGTTGTTGTTGTTGTTTTTGTTGTTGTTGTTGTTTTTTTTCCGATGCTGACGTAACACCCAAATATGAAGAATCACTCCGCTGGGGAAGACAAGAAGCTGAACCACACAACTCTGCAGGTGAACAAATTCGAAATCCAATAGGTAACCATCTTGGTCTATGTTTCGACATGTGTATGCTTGAAATGATGCAATGTCCTATACGACATGGAAATGCTATGCGTTTTGTTTGAAAATGCGAGGCTCAGACAGCATGGATATGCTAGATGCTTGTATAAATGCTATGACTATATATACAAATGCTAATGCAAGCTCTAGCTGCCAGAGAACACCAGGTCTGAAAACCACTTGGCAAAATAAATGCCGAAGATAACGTCAACTCTACTGGGGATGACCTGAAGTCACAGAACCATCTCAGCAAAATAAATGCTGGAAACGAGAAATCAAATCCGCTGGGGATAACTGCCCTGCTGGATAAATGAAAAGGCAACCCTGCTCGACGACTTCACTGGGGAAAGACAGACAACTCTGCTCGGGGATGCTTTCTTCAAACCATTGGCGACTGATTGCGCTCTGCGGGGATTGACCCAAACTGAGGTTGATTACGCGCAGCACCGCTAGAAATGTTCCTACTATCGAGGATATCAATCTTAATCTGCTGAAGATACTCCTGATCCTACTCTGATACGGGGTAAAAGGCAATCTCGACTCTTCCAGGGATAGCAAGCAACTTTTATCTGCTGAAGAGTAACAATTTTGATTTAACAACATCCACAAGGAATTCAAACATTACTCGGAGCACTGGTATCCGTCGAGCTTCGTATCGGGGAATATGACGACATGCGAGTCATTGGAAAATATTGTGTCAGATACCTTTAGGTTTTTTTTTCGTTTTTCTGGTTTAGAATAAACATGGATTATGTACACAATGGAAGATATGGAAAATACTAGGCGAGAACTAGCATTCAAAGGTAGACTACCAGGCGAGAACTGATAGGAAAATAGGTTAGAAAAATTGATTTTTGGTTTTTTGAACCAGACGGGCTGACTGGACAACAAGCTGAGGTATAGACAACCAGGCGAGAACTGGCTGAAAGCTAACGTACACCAGGCGAGAACTGGCATAACACTTGGATTAAACACACGAGAACTGATTATGCGATGACATGTACCAGGCGAGAACTGATACAACTCTTGAAGAAACGGTGACCAAACGAGAATTGGTTACCAATAAACTGCACCAGGACGGGAACTGCTGCTTACAATAAACTGCACCAGGACGGGAACTGATGCTTACGGAAAACTGCACCAGGACGGGAACTGATGCTTACGGAAGGTGGGCCAGACGAGAACTGGTTACCGGTTTGCCAGGCGAGAACTGGATTTTGGAAACGACTGGTTACTGACACGCAACAGGTTAAACTGCAGGATAATGATCCAATGACAACAAGACCTTCTTATTTGAAAGGTTTTCGATAAAGGGTATTGACATGATTCCCCGATACTCAACTCTGGCTGGGGATAAACGAGCTGGTTTGAATGACTTGCCCCTGGTACACTCAGCTGGGGGATAAAAGACTGGTTTGCACAACTTGCCCCAGTACAACGCACCTTGCCCCAATCTAACTCTTGGGAATACCTGCTCCGAACAACTTGCTACGAGAATACTTCGAGAATACTTGCCCCGACATCTGCATGACAACAGAATTCAATCTCCAATTTAACACCTAACAACCCAGTTGATTTCAACATTCTCTGCGATGACTTGCCCCTGAATGAGCGTTCTAGCGACTCAACCCGATCTGATTATCCATTGGAAGCATCTGCTTTCAAATCTCAGCATTCTGCATAATTGCCCCTGATTGGATCTTGAGAAGGCTCCTTTCTGATCAGCTGCTTCTCAAACAAACTGCCCCTGCTCAACTGGAACTTCGAGACTTGTCCTTAGACTGACTGATACTGAACTTACTGGAAGATAATGCCCCTGATTCATTAGGCTTCACAACATACACCATTCTGGTTCAGACTGCTGGATTACTCAGTCCTATTTGATTATTCCTGCTGGAATTTCTTTCACGCCAACTACTAACCTGCAATTAGAATTGTCTGTCTATGAATGGTAATCTTAATGCAGTGCTCATGCAGATTTTGAAAAATTTGAGCTGTCACTCATTTATGCATATGATTGAGTGACGAATGAACCAACGTTCAAACGCAGTGCTTACGTGGTCAGTGAAAATACAACAAGGATGTGACTAGCAAGTCAAGCAGGAGTCAGGTTACTCAACCTTATCATAATGCGCTTCAGAATAACCCTACCTCAATTAGGTCTTTTGAGGGTTGTATCGTGGTCGGGTTCACGGTTCGTGAAACAAAGGACATTCGGCTCAAATTTTGATTTGTACCCACCCCTTCTACGTGATGTTCTCCGATCCTAAGGTTCAGTTAACCTGGCACAAGCACTCGCCTCTTCGAGAAGTATGTTGAATGGTAAGAACCACAGTTAAGGAATTCACAAGCTTTTCTTCTAGAGTGATAGTTACTCCTTCTTCGCTTTGGTGTCTGTGTACACGACTTTGTGATTTGCTGGGGAAAATTTCTTTTTAATCCCTCTTTTCCATTCTTTTGATTCCCTAATTTTTGCCTGGACTGACTCTTTTTTGAGTTCTTTTCGATTTTTCTTTTTGAAGTCCAGCGGGATGCCCTGATTTTTGCCTAAGTATTAGCTTTCTCATCTTTTTACTTAGCGGGCTTTCTCATTTCTTTCTTTTGGAACAAAGTCGTGTGACACTGGTTGTCTTGATTGCTCCGAAAGGATTGTAACTGTCTCACTCCTGATTGGTGAGGTTTGACCTCTTTGAAAGGTGTAAACTGATTGGTCCTTGAAAGACAACACTCCTCTGCAAGACTTGAATGCTCGGTCAAGTTAACTGACAACTACCCTGCCCCGGGTTAAGATGTGAGGGTTTATAAGTCCGAAAAAACTTCTACTTCCTGGCTCGAAGTGGTTAACAAGGGACTAACCCCTTATATCTCCAGTGTTTGGGGATTGAAACAATGCCTTGTACGTCATCGGTACGGTCTTATCTGAAAGCATACAATCATCAGTTATGAGTTTAGTTTCGTCATCCTCCCTCCTAACTTTGCTAGTCACAGCGAAAAAGTGGAGTGAATAAAATGCAAGTGTCAGTGCAATGCAATAAATGAGCGACAGCGACATGATTAATTCAGAAAAATGCATAGTCACTTTATTATTATCACCATTCGAAACATACAATGCTTAAAAGCAGGTAGCAACTAACAGAAAAGAAATTACAAATGCAAATGATGTAAAAGCTTGAGAACTGCCACTGCTGAGGCGCCTGCCTGTCTGAACCATTGGCTTATGCTGGGGAATACCCTTCTGAATCTACGAGCTTAGACAGCTGAACTGTTGGGGGTGAACAAACAGAAATCCTTCTCGAAAGGAAATGCGATCCTGATCAATCAACTGCTGTACCTTCGCCTGAAATGCTTTACAATCTTCCGTCGAATGCCCCGGAGAGCCACCATGATAACCACACTGAACGTGGGGATTGTACCCAGGAGGGTAAGGTTCTGGAACTGGCTTAAGAGCTTTCGGCTCCACCAAAGACTTCTGGATCAAAGACGGTAGCAACTGGCTATACGGTATCGGCACTGGGTGAAAAGGAGCTTTCCTTCGTTCCAAGTTGTTGCGAGGTCGGTTCTGATTCTGCCGCTGATTCTGATAACCTCGGCCATGAGTTCGCTGATTTGCAATGGAAGCGACATAAGATTCCTGATGGAGTGCCCCAGGCACGGCTGTCTGTTCAATATAACAAGCCACGGGAGGTACTGATCTCTGATAAGATGATGAACCAACAAAATTCACTGATTCGCTTCGAGGATATTCAATCTTTGGCATGACTGAGTTGATCACGACTTCTTCTTCACTCTGATAGTCACAAGGATATTCAGTTTCACCAGCTTGATCATATGGAGTAATCTGAATTTTCCCCATTCTTATGGAGTACTCAAGGCGTTCTCCTAATGCTACCACGTCAGAGAAACTTGCCGGAACTCCGAGCAATCTTTTGAAGTACGGATATTGTAGGGAATCCACAAACATGCTTGCCAGCTCTTGGTCTAACAGCGGGGGACGCACTCTAGCAGCAAATTCTCTCCATCTCTGAGCATAATTCCTGATAGGTTCATTGATCTCTTGAGACAACTCTTGCAAATGCATGCGATAAGGAGCAATGTCTAAATTGTAATCATACTGCTTCAGAAAAGCTCTGGCTAAATCCATCCATGACTGAATCTGATTCCTCTCTAACTGCATATACCACCTCAAAGATGCCCCAGTCAGACTATCTTGAAAGCAATGGATCATCAACTTATCATCTCGCGCAAACGCAGTCATTCTTCGACAGAACATCATCAAATGCAGCTTTGGACAGCTATCTCCCGTGTACTTCTCGAATTTCGGCACTTTGAACTTGTAAGGCAACACCAGGTCAGGAACCAAACACATGCCTACAGCATCCAGGTTAACAGCATCTTTGGCTTTCAAAGCTTTCATTTGCTCTTCCAACACTCGGACTCTTCTACCATCGTCAAGGGCTCTTGGATCTACCATCCCAGCTGCTGGAACATCTCTTCGGTAATTCATCACAGGGAAAGCAACACCTTGATTGTTGACAGGAGGAGGACGCTCATTCTGGGCAACAAACTGCTCATGTCGACCTCGGTTCTCAACAGAAGGCTGTACAACTTGGTCTGCAGCAACGTTGTTCACTTGCGGGGAATCTTCCATGGAATCATACAGAGGGTTGGACGCCATAGTGAACCCTGTCAAGGTGTTAGGAGACTGGAAATTGCCTTCAGACATGGCTACCAATAATCTTCAGCTGACTTCGACACTTGATTCTGCTCAAATCTACTCAACCCCTAGGTAGGTCTTCTGACAATCAACAGCTGCTCAATCCAAACTCCGGGTAATCACCTTCATGAAACAAAGGCTGGATCAGAACTCTGGCTAGCTGGAGGATGATATGCAAAATGCAGCAAACAATGGGACCACAGCCCCCACACAAAATCTGAATACTGTTGCGCTGCTGACGGAGACGCTCTCTGAAGAGAAGACCAATATAACGGGTAGGTTGGAAGTCAAGTTTCCTGCATAAAAAAAACCCCCCCACTCACAGGTATGGACCTATATCTGACAAGGTACGGCATCCTATGCGGTCGTCAGCGTCACAGACTTTCATGAGGAATGATACGATTCCCAGAAGGAGTGGCATCGTCATCTCATGAAGAGGCCTCACTTAGCTAACTTCCAATTGATCGGTTCCCAGAGTCGACAATCCTCACGTCTGGACTCCCCTCAGATCCTCAGGACCGGAAAGGAGCACCTATGCGAGAACCTCGTCCGAGCGCGAATTTTCGTAGGGAACTGCGCCTGCTCAGCAGACAGGTTCGTCTACTACTTCTCCGCAACTATATCTAGGTGTATACTCATACTCGAGCCCAGGTCCGGCTTATCTCAATCATAGAACACCCGTAACAGCCCAACAGCAACAGATAATATCGATAAATAAGCCCCAAATAGACAAGCAAACAAACGCTAGGATTGACTCTCTCTTAGGGGACGTTGGATCCCACATGCATGGGGAACTATCGCTATCCCCAGCAGAGTCGCCAGCTGTCGCTACTGCGAAAATCGGCGCCGGCTGACAGAAGAGTCGCCACCGTGCGTTATTTATCCCTCAGAGCGGGAAAGGAAACGCTCGAAGTAAACCTCGCAAAAAACGGGGAAAAGGTATGGTCATCGCAACCATAGCCTGGGTTCGGGAGTCGGTTACGCAAGGGGAAGGTATTAGCACCCCTCACGTCCGTCGTACTCGACGGGATCCACGCTTGTTTGGGTTGTCTACTGGATGCAAAACAATCTATCTACGGCTGCTAAATCTAAACGGAGGGGAATTGACTCGATAGAGCGTCGCACTCTATGCCTACGTATTCTCAAGAGAGAAAGTCAGAGTCAACGTAGTTCGGAACTACAGGAAAATTGGCTCGCCAAGACATCGCGTCTTGTGCCTACGTACTTCCACTGGAGGGAAGATCAGAGCTTTACGTAGTTCAGACTAACTACGGCTAAACAAACATTCTCACACAGCAGTGAGAAAAACAACTGGTTTCACAGGGTCGGGAACCTATGGTCAAAACTATGGCTGAGTCTCAAATGCACTTGGGCAAGAGAGAAAAAGGGTACTCAATTAATCGTCAGCGGGAAAGTCTCGATCGCACAGCCGCGAGAGAACAAAAGTTAGTCGTTAGTGTGCTCGCTAGGATATCGCATCCTATGCCTACATATCTTCGTCTGGTACGAAGAATCAGAGCAGCTGTAGTTCGGCTACTTTCGGACCACAGCTCAAATCTCGTTTTATTCATCTCTGAAAAATGATTACAATGAGTTGCATACTGAAATAAATCTCCTAGGAACGCTATCCTATTCTATCTTGAAAAGTCGAATGAAAATAGCCCCCTAACAAATGGGCCTCTAATTCTATCCCTAAAAGTCGAAAAATAAAGTCTAAGAAAATATCCTAAAAGAAAATGCTTTAAAAAAATATTAATCCTACTTTTAATATTTTTTCTCTTTTTTCTCCTTTTCTCTTCTCAACATATTTTTTCTTCTTGTTTTTCTTTCTCAATATTTCTTTTTTGAATATTTTCTCAAATATATTTCTTTTCTCTATTTTTTCTTTCAACATTTTCTTCTTTTCTCCAAATTCTTTTTTTAATTTTTTTATACTTCTTTTCTTTTCTTTTTCCAAATCAAATATTTTCTTCTTTATTATTTTTTTTCAACATTTCAAATATACTTCTTTTTTTCTTTTTTCTATTTTTTTTCACTATATTTCTTTTTCTCTTTTTTCTATTATATTTTTCAAATCTTTAAAAAGAATAAAAGAACACAAGAAAATGGGGGCTGGGGGTGTAGTCCATACAAGGGATTGCAGTAAAATAAAATAATAAAAAAAACTGGGATTGGATTGGGCCCAGCCCAATGTGCCTTCAGAAAAAACACAGGGGGGGGTGTAACTGGTAATTTGGGGCGTGCTGGTAGGTGGTATTGGGCCCAAACCCAATTCTCTTCAGCCAAAAACGAAGGGGAGGGAGTTGACCAAAAAAAAGCAGTTGGGCCCTGAGGCCCATTCCCCTCATCGTCTTCCTTGCTGCACTCTCAGAACAGGAAACCCTAATTCACTCTCTAACTTCCTCCGCCGCCGTCACAACCTCAATCCCCTCCGTCTCCATCCTTCGTCTCTCCCAAACCCCCTCGTTTCTCTTTATTCTTCCTCCGTTCTTCCTCTCCTTTTCCTTCAATCTTCCTTCGTTCTTCCTCTCAAACCTGAAGAACCATCAAAGTTTCTGGATGAAGGTGTTCTTGAGTTGTTGATTGATGATCTGAAGAACAACAAGCAAACTCTGGAAAACGCGGAAGATTTGTTCTTCGTGAAGATCCTGTTTGAAGGCGCGATGAACAAATCTGGAGATTTCTTGAACGCATCTTGAAGGTTGTTGAAGTAATGAAGCTGGACCGGAGGTTTCTTCTGACGATCGTTGATGAACAAACTGGAAATTTGTTGAAGTCCTTGTGATGTTGATAAACTTTGATGATGGAGATTCGTTGAAGGTTGAGCTTCTGAGATTCTCTGTTGAAGGTGAATTTCTGGAAAGATAATTGTTGAACTGGAGAGTTGGAGATCTGATGGATGACGAACATGATGATGGAGATTCTTCCTTCTGATGATGATGGAGTTCGTTGATGCGTGGAGACGAGGATGAAGTTCATCGTTCTGATGGAGTTCTCTGGAGAATCGGTGATGGATGAATGATGATTCTGGTAATTGATGATGTTGAAGAACTTTGCTGGAAATTCGTTGAAGCTCTTGAAGATGTTCTTCGGGAAGGTTGAATTTCTGGGATTCTGGGTTTGATTGATGAAGATCTGGGGAGGTTGACGATGAAGATTCATCGTCTCTTGATGATTTTCTGGAGTTTGTTGGTGGAGGCGATGGAGGTTGTGGATGGTGGTTTATTGATGATGAGGCCTGGAGAAGATGATGAAGGGAGGAAGGAGATGAAGATCTGGAATTGGAGTTCGCCGGTGAGGGTTGCACGGTGGCCGCCGGCCATGCAGGCCGGCCGGCGGTAGCTTTCAGGCGAGGTTCTGTGGGAAGGACGCGTGGGTGGACGGTGACGATGGGCTCTGCATGTCCTCCACGTGGGGGATAGCGTGGCTGAGAGAGAGAGAGGAGTGGATACGTGGCGTGCACGCGTGATGCAGGGTGGGGCCTCCTCTCTCTGGACACGTGTGAGCTGAGTATTTAAGCTGATGTGTTGCGCTGGAAGCTCCTGGAATATTCTGGAGGAAGCTGGAATAATCTGAGAAATTCTGGACAATTGCTTGGACTCTTTTTGGACGAATTGGACTGCAAAAAATGATAACTGGGCCTTGGCTGAAAAAGCCCAAAACGAAAAATGACTAAAAACTTCAAAAAAACTGAATTGAATTACAAGATTAATTAAATCTGCTTAACCTAGACTAACCTCAATTAACCACACTCTAATACATCTCTAATTAAAAATATTCTCAAATCTATATTAAATTCTAAAAACAATTGTTTAATTTCTATAAAAGAAAATTTATTTAAATCTAATATTCTGAAAAAAAGAATTAAAACTATATTAAAACTATTAAAAAATCATATTAATATTCTAGAAAATCCTATATTATTCTAAAATGAAAAATGCTTTAAAATATTAAAATTTCTAAAAACTATATTATCTAAAAATATTAAAAATCTATTAAAACCTATTAAATCCTAAAATGAATTTAAATTCTATAAAATGCTAAAAATTGATTTAAAGAGAATTAAAAATATCAAAAATTCTATTAAATCCTAAAAAATGATTTAAAAATCTAATTGAACCCTAAAAAATCCTATAAAATCGAGAAAAATCACCATAATTCCCAGAGGGACAAAAGAAGCACCGAACTGATAAAAAAATAATCGGTAAAAATAAACGGGCACCGAAATATCCCAAAAGTCAATTCTACTGATCAAAAAACACCTGAAACACGAGACGAGAGCTGTGATCCCTGATAAAATCAAAACAAAAATGAACCATGCAATGTATGCAATATGCAGATGCGAATGCGATTATGCGTCGAAACATTGAGCCAAATGCGAGACCCGGTTGGTCAAATTTTGGGGTGCAACAGGGGCCCCTCAGACTGAAACGTGGCGAAATGGAGGGAGTTCAGAAAAGAAACGTGGCGAGAATGGGAAGAAAAACGTGGCAATCAAGAAAGGGCTGAGAGAAGCACACGCGGCTGCTTTATATGGATGACATGTGGACTGGTTGGGACTGGGCCTCCAAAACGGCTGGGCCCACGAATTAAATCTGAACTAATGATTAATTAACATGATTAATGACTAATTAACATTTGATTAAACCTAAAACTACAATTAAATGCAAAACGAAAATTAAAACAGTAATTAAAACCTAAATTGCAATTAATCATATTCTGACCTAATTAACTCTAATAAGACCCTAATTAACATCTAAACAAAGTTGATTAAAATCTAATTAAAAAGAAATGACTAATATCTAATTAATCTCTATTAAATTCTAATTAAATCTAAAAAGGAGGATTAACCTATAAAACTCTATTAATTCTATTTATCTCTAAACAAATAAAAATAGAAGACATTCTATTAATTCTATTTTAAAAAATACCTAGTAAAAGAATACCCTATTAAAAATCATTTAAAAAATTCTACTTAATATCTAAAAAAATATGATTTATTCTTAAAAAGAAATTAAAACTAAAATCTATTATCTAAAAATGATTAAAGAAAATCCTAAAAAAAGAAATTAAAGTAAACTATTAAAAAAACAACTAATATCTATTAAAAAAATCTAACTAACACCTAGAAAAATCAATTAAATCCCTACAAAAAATCTAGAAAATAAGGGGAAAAATCTAAAAAAGCGAGGAAGCCGATTAAATCGATTAGCGACCATATCGAAATAAACGGTAAAAATTCGGACACCGAGATGTCCTCAAAAACAACAGCGAGAGCTGAAAACACCGGGACGAGCACTGATTCTCAGAATACGTCCTCGTATTGGCCTGAAATGCCTGAAGCGCGATCAGAGGGCTGTAATCCCGATAAAGTCAATCTGACTGGAAAAAATGCAATGTACGCAGTATGCAAATGCGAAATGAAATGAGTCGAAACATGAGCCAAATTGCGATGAGTAGTTGGTCAAATTTTGGGGTGCAACAGCTGCACCTGTTCAAACGGCTTGGACCTGAAGGGTTGAGAAGCGAACGACTTTCAAACATTCAAAGGTAGAAGACGGTTGAATACCAAAGAACCCGGAAATTTGCCAACTGCACAAGTACACGGTACTATGATGGGAACAAATCTTCGGAAACTGAAATGATAGCTGCACGACAACTAGCTGGAGAAATATTGATCTGAACCTCCGTCATGATGATTCTCTGATTTATCTGATATCATTGTGCCCTCAAATCATCGAGGGATCACCGGTTACTCGGTAACGGGTGATTTGCCAACCACGCACTGGTAAACGATACTCTGATTGTTAGGAACATCTTCAAAAACTGAGCATAACAGTTGCACGACAACTCTACTGGGGAATCAGTCACACGGTAACCGGTGAAGGGTCTAATCTCAAATCTCCGTCAGGATGATCATCTGATTTTGCTGTAGATATTCGTCCTCAAGTCATCAAGGGCTCACTGGTCACTCGGTAACCGGCGATACATGGTCGATCATGCCGTCAGACATCAACAATCAGGTTAGTCATGCCGTCGGGCATTCAAAGAAAACTTTCGGGCATCAGCCGGACTCCATCAGTAAGTCGGGAATAGAACTCTTGGTCAATCATGAACCAAATAAGGATATGCAATCTTTTGCCATCAGGCACTCCACATCAGCTGAGAGAGTTGCTTCATTAATACAGTTGGACTTCAATCATCAAGTCTTCAAGGGAAGTTTCAACTTCGTTGTTCAGGAACCTGCTGGGGATGACACATCTCCGCTGGGGATTCTGGAGAACTATCAAGTAACTCTGCTTCGGGGATCCAGAAATCATTCTGGGTGAATCATCTCTGCTGAGGACTTCAAGAATCATCTTGGACAAATAACTCCGCCGGGGACTTCAAGAATCATCTTGAACCGATAACTATGTTGGAGATTTCAGGAGTCATCCTGAGAAAACACTCTGCCGGGGACTCTAAGCATCAACTTGAGCAACCACTCTGGCGATTGCACTGGGGATTTTAAGAATCATCTTAAGCAAACGACCTTGCTGGGGAATTCAAGAATCATCTTGGACCAAACCATTCTGAGGAGGAACATTTGCAAAACAAGAACGGTGGCAACCTGGCTCATGTTTCGTATGCATATGTTTCGACAATGGCGCAATGCTCCACACGGTGGAAATGCTACGCATTTTCAGGGTAAATGCTATGCAATCATGCAAAATGCTATGGCCCTATCAGCAAAATAAATGCTGAAGGGAAAAGCCTCCTGTCAAGGAGAAAGGACCACCAATCTCAATTGGACTCCGCCTGGGGAAGTGAACTTCAGTCGACTGCTGCAGGGGAACGAAGCTCTACGAGAACCTGAACCTGCTCATTTGGGTATTCAAACCACAAATTGTTGAGGAAAATGATGTCAATCGTAGAAATAAACTGCACGGCCTTCGCGACTAAAATTTCCTGGAGATAATGACTCCGGTGGGGAAATACAGCATCAGCTATTCAACACTCTACTGGGGAGCACCAATCATGGCTCAAACGGCTTTCAAGGACTCGACTCTCTTGGGGAACTACAAACTCGGCTGGGGAAGAAGGAATCATCCTGCTTACAGGGGAGAATACGACTCTGTGGGGAACCTCAATTCCGATGGAGACTTCAGTCTGACACTATCAACTACTACACACTTCAGTGTATGACTCAGCTAGGGAGATGACGTTCCTTCGGAATACATCTGATTGGGGAGAGAAACTTCTCTACATGGGGAAACACATATCAATGCTCCTGGTCTCGCATTCAGACTCTGCGGGGAGATGCTGCTACACTCTATCGGAGATATCAATCCTGATCTGCTGAAGATAATCTTGCATACGCCTTACGGAGACTGACCCTTCTGGGTAACACCTGCCGGACTATCAAGTCTGATGAGGAATACATGTGTATCAACAC
This sequence comes from Lathyrus sativus, assembly GCA_963859935.3. Taxonomy (NCBI): domain Eukaryota; kingdom Viridiplantae; phylum Streptophyta; class Magnoliopsida; order Fabales; family Fabaceae; genus Lathyrus; species Lathyrus sativus. The sequence goes on along the minus strand of OZ012739.1, from coordinate 540,113,762 downwards.
TGCTGGGGATATCAATCCTTAGCTGCTCATTGTACAACTCTGTTGGAGATATACCGATCCTATCAAGGAAACACCTCTGGCGTCTGCGGAAGATAACAATCGATCCCTGAAATTGAATCTCACTTCATTGGGGAAAACAACCCTGAACGGTCCTTTTTGAATACCCTAAGTCCTTATAGGGTACGAAGTAGTCTGCTGAGCAATAACTCTTCTCTGTCTGACATCAAAATCTACTCGTCTGGAGGTTACTCAGTGAGGGAATCAATGTCGAACTCTGCTTGAGGAATGAGTCAATGACCTGGACTCGGAGGGGAAAGGAGTCAAACTCGGACTCTGTGGGGATACAACGTTGTATCAGTCCCACTGCTAGGGGAAATAAACCCAAATCTATCGGTCAGGGAAAGCTTCAGTCTCAACCCACTTGGGAAATAGCACATCAGGCTAATCAACGCTTAATGCTTGGGATGGCCCTACTCTGTCGGGGATATCAATCTTGCCCTGCCGAGGATAATCTTGATCCTACTCTGATAAGGGATGAATGCCATCTCAATTTGCTGCAATCTCAAACTGCTCAGGGGAAACAATCTCAAATTGTACGTCTCTGCTGAGAAAATAATCCTGATTCAACAACATCAACGCAGGGAATACAAAATACCAATCAGGGAGCTGGGATCACTCGAGCCTTGTGTCGGGGAATGTGACAACATACGAGTCACTAGGAATCATCGTGTCGAATATATTTAGGCTTTTTCTGGTTTAGGGATGAGAATAGGTTATCAACGAAAGTGGATTTGAAAGGGACATACTAGACGAGAACTAGCATTCAAGGTGGACTATCAGACGAGAACTGATAGCAAAATATGTTAGGTTGTCAGACGAGAACTGACTTACGGTTTGCCAGGCGAGAACTGGGCTTTAAAACGGTGTTGGCCAGACGAGAACTGGTTGAACAATAGGTTACAGAAAAGGGTAAACCAGACAGGGCTGGTTTCTGGTTTGGATTTCAGACGAGAACTGATCTCCGGTTTTCCAGACGAGAACTGGACTTTAAAACAATTCGGTTACAAGGTTCAGCCGAGTAACAGGTTAGGCTGTAGGATAACAATCCAATGACAGTAAGGCTTCTTCAGAAGGTTCAGGTTTTTTGGCAGGGTAATGACACGATTCCTCGACACTCAACTCTTGCTAGGGTGAACAAACTCATTTGAACAACTTGCCCCAGTGCAATTCAACTTGCCCCAATCCGACTTTTGGGAAAATTCATTCTGAACAGAAAGCAGCTGGCAACGAGACAATCTTCAGATGGCTTGCCCCAACATCTGTACAACGGAAGGATTCATCCTCAATTAACCAACTCTCAGCATGGTTGGTTTCAGTACTTCTGAAGCAGCTTGCCCCTGAACGAGCGTTGAGCGACTCAACATGCCCTGATTGAACACTGGAGGGATCTGCCCTCAAATCACAGGAGTTCTGGATAACTGCCCCTGATTGGGTCTCGAGAAGATTCACTTCTGATTAACTGCTTCTCGAACAAACTGTCCCGTAATCAACCGATGCTTCGGGACTCGTCCTCAGACAAACTGATTCCAAACTCTCTGGAAGTCAATGCCCCAAATTCACAGGGCTTCACAGTATACTGCACTCTGATCCAGACCGTTACGCTTCAGTCCTGATTGATTATTCCCTGTTGGAATTCCTTCGTATCAACTACTGACCTGCAATTAAATTTTTTTATTCACGAATGGTAATTTTAATGCAGTGTTCATGCAGATTTTGAAAAAAATGCGGTGTTGTCACTCATTTACGTGTCATGATAGTGAGTGACGAATGAACTAAAGAGTTCAAACGTGGTGCTGATTCGATCAGTGAAAAATACAACAAGGATATGATTAGCAAATCAAGAAGGAGTCAGGTTACTCGACCTTATCGTAATGCGCTTTCAGAATAAACCCTGCCTCAATTAGGTCTTTTAAGGGTTGTATCGTGGTCGGGTTCACGGTTCGTGAAACAAAGGATATTTGGCTCAAATTATGATTTGTACCCACCCCTTCTACGTGATGATCTCTGATCCTAGAGTTCAGTTGACTTGGCTCGAGCGCTCGCCTCTTCGAGAGGTATGTTGAATAGTGGGAACAACTGGTTAAAGAACTCACAAGGTGTTTCATAGTGACAATTACTCCTTTTTCGTTTCGGTGTCCGTATCTACACGACTTTGTCCTTGTTCGAGGATTTTTCTTTTTATATCCCTTCTTTTTCATTCTTTTGATTCCCTAGTGTTTTCCTGGACTGACTCTTCAGAGTTCTTTTCGATTTTTCTTTCGAAGTCCAGCGGGATGCCCTGATTTTTGCCTAAGTATTTGCTTTCCAGCTATTCTTTTCTTTTTACTTAGCGGGCTTTCTTATTCTTTCTTTTTTTCTTCGAAACAAGTCGTGCGACACTGGCTGTCTGGATTCATCCAAGAGGTTTATAACTGTCTCACTCCTGATTGGTGAGGTTTAACCATTGTGGTTTATGAGGTACGACCTCTGGGGAGGAATACGATGTGATTGGTCCTCGAAAGACAACACTCCTCCATAAGACTTGAACGCTCGATCAAGCTAACTGACAACTACCCTGCCCCGGGTTAAGATGTGAGGGTTCAAAAGTCCGAAAGAAACTCCTACTTCTCGGCTCGAAGTGGCTAACAAGGGATTCTCTTCCTTATCTCTCCGGTGTTTAGGGGATTTGAAACAATGCCTTGTACGTCATCGGCAAGGTTTTATCTAAAAGCATACGATCATCGGTTATGAGTATTCAGTTTCTTCATCCTCCCTCCAATCTTTGCTAATCATAGTGATAAAGTGGAGTGAATAAAATGCGAGTGTCAGTGCAATGCAGTAACGACATGATTAATTCAGAAAAATGCATAGTCACTTTATTAATATTACCATTCAAAATGAACAATGTTTAACAACAAGTAGTAACTAACAGAAAAGAAACTACAAATGCAAATGATAAAAAGTCTGAGGACTGCCAATGCTGAGGACGTCTGCCCGTCTGGACTACTGGCTTCTGGAAACAAACCCCTGAATCTACAAGCTCAGACAGCTGAGAGGTTGTCATGCACAACCAAAGCTCCATCTGGAAAGGAAATGCACCCTTTGTCGATCAACTGTTGCACTTTTGCCTGAAAACCTTTACAATCTTCAGTTGAATGCCCTGGAGATCCACCATGGTAACCACACTGAGCATGGGGGTTGTATCCCGGAGGGTAAGGCTCTGGCACAGGCTTAAGAGCTTTCGGTTCCACCAAATAATTCTGAATCAAATGTGGCAGAATCTGGCTATACGACACAGGCACTGGATGAGAAGGAGCATTCCTTCGTTCCAAGTTGTTACGAGGTTGGTTCTGATTCTGACGCTGATTCTGACAACCTCGGCCACGGGCTCGTGGATTTGCAAGAGGAGTGACATAAGGTTCCCGACGTGGTGCCATAGGCACAATTGTCTGTCGAGACACAGAATATACTGACCGCTGAGAAGACGGAGGACCAACAGATTTCACCGATTCGTCTTGAGGATACCCAACATCATTCATGATTGCATTGATCCCAACTCCTTCTTCAGTTTGAAAGCTATAGAGAGATTCAGTTTCACTAGCCTGACCGCCTGAAACATTCTGGATTCTTCCAGTCTTTACACCATACTCGATGCGCTCTCCTGCCCTTACCAACTCAGAGAAATTTGGTGCACTCCCAAGCATTCTTTCGAAGTACGGGCTCTGCAAGGAGTTTACGAACATGCCTTTTAACTCTCGGTCTAGAAGCGGTGGTTGTACTCTAGCAGCAAATTCTCTCCATCTTTGAACATACTTTCTGAAAGGTTCATTGTTCCCTTGAGACAATTCTTGCAGCTGCATGCGACTAGGAGCTTCATCAAGATTGTAGTCGTACTGTTTCAGAAAAGCATTGGCTAAATCCACCCATGATCGGATCTGATCACCTTCCAACTGCATATACCAACTCAGAGATGCCCCAGTCAGACTATCTTGAAAGTAGTGAATCATCATCTTGTCGTCGTGCACAAATGAAGTCATTCTTCGGCAGAATATCACCAAATGTTGCTTCGGACAGCTATCTCCTTTGTACTTTTCAAACCTCGGCATTCTGAACTTCGGAGGTAACACTAGGCCAGGAACCAGACACATGTCTGCAGCACTAGGGTTAACAGCGTCTTTACCTTTCAAGGCTTTGAATCTTTCATCCAATGCACGAAACCTTCTAGCATACACGGGAGCTAATGGGTCTTCAGTCTTTGCTATCGGGACCTCTCTTCGGGACTTTGGCACAGGGAAGGCAACACCCTGGTAGTCTGAGATATCAACAGAAGGAGAACGTTCACTTCGGACAACAAACTGCTCACGTAGATATCGGTCTTCAACAGAAGGTTGTACAAGCTGAGCTGCAGTAAGGTTGTTCACTTGCGGAAAGTCTTCGTCATGCGTAGAACCATACAAAGGATTGGACGTCACAGTGAAACCTGACAAGGTATCAACAAACTGGAAGCTGCTCTCTGACATAGCTACCAAGAACTATCAACTGACTTCACTGCTTGACTCTGATCAAATCTGCTTCAACCCCTTGGTCGTCTTCGACACTCACCTTCAGAATCAAAACAACGGCCGGATAAGAGCTCTGACTAGCTGGAGCATGGCATGCAATATGATGCAGGAATGCTCATGCAAATGCAATGCAGGATGCAGCAAACACGGGATCGCAATCCCCACAAAGCTCTGATTGCTGCTGCGCTGCTGACGGGAATAGTCTGCTCTGACGAGAGAAAACCAAGATATCAGGTAGGCTGGAAGTCAAGTTTCCTGCAAAAACCCTCCCACTCACGGGTATGGACCTAAACTGACACAAGTTCGGCATCCTATGCGTTCATCAGCGTCACAGACATTCAAGAGGGGTGATACGATACCCAGAAGGTGTGGCATCCCCAGCTCATGAAGCGGCCTCACTCGGCTGAATCACAAATGATCGGCCCCCAGAGTCGACAATCCTCCAAACCAACAACCGTATCAACCCAAAGGGTTGAAAGAGAAGTCAACCGGGAGAACCTCGTCTGAGCGTGGATTTCATGAGACACTAGCGCCTGCCAAGCAAGTGCGCGCCCACTAATTTCCACAACTAATTCTATGGTGCACTCAAGCCTGGGTCTGGCTTCTTACTCATCAGAGCTCCCATCCCACAACAGCACAATAGCAACAGATAATAATATAGTGCGGGAAATGTAAACACATCAGTAAAATACAACATAAAAGTGCGGGAAATGTAAATACATCAGTAAAATACAACATAAAAGTAAACACCCACAGACACGCAAACAAGCGCTAGGATTGACTCTCTCATAGGGAACCGGAGAACCAGAGATTCTGGGTTCGATCCCCAGCAGAGTCGCCAGCTGTCGCTTTCGCGAAAATAAGGTGCCGACACAACAGAAGAGTCGCCACCTTTCGTTATTTATCCCTCGGAGCGGGAAAGGAAACGATCGGAAAAACCTTACAAAAAAGGGTAAGACAAGGTCGTCGCAACCGTTGTCTGGGTTCGGGAGTCGGTTACGCAAGGGGAAGGTATTAGCACCCCTCACGTCCATCGTACTCGACGGGATCCACGCTTTCTTGGTTTGTCTACGGGTGAAAACAATCTATCTACGGCTGCTAAATCTAAACGGAAAGAAAATTGACTCGATAGAGTGTCGCACTCTATGCCTACGTATTCTCATCAGAGAATGAGAAATCAGAGTCTACGTAGTTCGGGAAACTACAGGGGAGGTTTGCTCGGCAAGACGCCGTGTCTTGGGCCTACGTATTCTCGTCAGAGAAATCAGAGCATGACGTAGTTCAGGCTAACTACGGCTAGACAAAGGTGTTCTCGGTCATACGGGGGTGAGAGATTAAGTTGACGATACTAGCGTACGCATTCTAGCAGTTAGGTGGACGCTGCTCGACCATTGGAGACTTAGGCGTACTTGTTTGCGGTAGAACGGACGTAGTATGTCGGGTTTCGAGGTATGGGAACCTACGGGAACTAGAACTACGGTCTGGTCTCAAATGCACTCGGGCAAGAGAAAAGGATAACATCAGTCGTCAGTGGGAAAGTCTCGATCGCACGGCAGCGAGAGAACAAAAGGTTAGTTGTTAGTGTGCTCGCTAGGATATCACATCTTATGCCTACATATTCTCATCAGAGAAAATCAGAGCAGTTGTAGTTCAGCTTACAACTAAAACGGGGACCACAGCACAAATCTCATTTTATTAATATTCGGAAGGTTACAATGATAGAGTACAAGAAAATAAACTCCTAAAAAATCATACCCATCTACCATGGAAAATCTAATGAAAAATAGTCCCCTAACAAGTGGACCTTTAATTCTACCTCTAAAAAGGCGTAAAAGAAACTCCTAAAAGAAAATATATCCTAAAAAGAAAATATTAAAATACTATCATTTTTTATATATTTTTCATTTCACTATTTCATTTTTTCTATTTTTATATTACATATTCTTTTTCTTTAAAAATCTAAGCAAATGAATATAAAAGAAAATAATGAAAAAAAAGAGAAAAAACAAAGGGGGGTGCATCAGCGGTTCTGGGGTGATGCAGCCAGCAAAAACAATACAGAATTGGGGCCCAGCCCACTAAGAAATTCAGAAAAACAAAAACAGGGGACATGGGGGTGAATGGCCAAAACGGAGGTGCGAGTCCAGAACGTTGGGTCCAACCCAACTACACACGGGGGTGAATGGAAAAAAAAAGGAAGGTGGATCAGCAAAAAAACTAATGGGCCACGGCCCAATCCACACAACCCTCTCACCCAGTCCATTTCTCAAAATGCCAACCAAAACCCTAACACCTTCTTTCCCCCAATCACTGTTCACGGAAAGAACCTCTTGCGCCGTTTCTCGTCTCCAAACTTCGATTCGACCTACTCACTAACCTTTCCTCTCGGATTCAACCCCTCAAACAAGTTTCTTCCTCAAACACTCACGAACATACTCATTCAACGCCGCCTAGTCTATAATTTGAAGCTATTCTGGGAGGATCTGACAGATCTGAAGTGTTTCTGGAGAACGCAAGTTGAAGAAGATGATGAAAGTGTGTTCTTGCAGAGAATTTCTGGAGGAACCTGATGGATCGATGAAGACCTTCGAAGATCTTTGAAGATCTTGAAGAAAACTTTGACGCACAATTGGTAGTTGCAGATCTGTAAATCGTTTGGGACGAAGGTGTCGAGCTGGAAAATGGATCTGGCGATGATAGATCTATGAAGATGGACGAAGAACGCAATGGATGTTCTTGAAAATTTCTGGAGATCGCTGATGAGAACTGGAGGAGGATGAAGGTTTTCTGGAGAAGATCTTCATAAATCTGGAAGACTCATGAAGAACAAGGATGAAGTTGAAGAATCTTCATCATTTTCTGGGCGAACCTGGGTTAAGACGATTGAAGATTCACGGCGGAACTGATGAAGTTCTGGAAAACGGGATGAACGGGATGAAGTTCACATGAAGTTTCCGGCGTGTTCTTGCATTTTCCGGCGAAGGCATGAACATCTCCTGAAGATCATTGGTGAAGGATTGGTGAACTTCTTGAAGCAGTTATGCAGTTTCCGGCGAGAAACGGTTACCAGTGGCTTTCCGGCGACGGTTGCGGCGAAGCCCGCGGCGGCTGCATGGCCGGCGGCGAGTGGGACGAAAGAGAGCCACGTGGCTCTCATGCAATGTGTGTGAGGAGGACGCGTGGGGTGGCTACATGCAGAAGGGTGCAGTGGCAACTTTTGAGGGGGATACGTGGAAGAAGGAAAATGAGGTGGGGGCCCCTCAGACTGAAACGTGGCGAAATGGAGGGAGTTCAGAAAAGAAACGTGGCGAGAATGGGAAGAAAAACGTGGCAATCAAGAGAGGACTGAGAGAAGCACACGCGGCTGCTTTACATGGATGACATGTGGACTGGTTGGGACTGGGCCTCCAAAACGGCTGGGCCCACGAATTAAATCTGAACTAATGATTAATTAACATGATTAATGACTAATTAACATTTGATTAAACCTAAAACTACAATTAAATGCAAAACGAAAATTAAAACAGTAATTAAAACCTAAATTGCAATTAATAATATTCTGACCTAATTAACTCTAATAAGACCCTAATTAACATCTAAACAAAATTTATTAAAATCTAATTAAAAAGAAATGACTAATATCTAATTAATCTCTATTAAATCCTAATTAAATCTAAAAAGGAGGATTAACCTATAAAACTCTATTAATTCTATTTATCTCTAAACAAATAAAAATAGAAAACATTCTATTAATTCTATTTTAAAAAATACCTAGTAAAAGAATACCCTATTAAAAATCATTTAAAAAATTCTACTTAATATCTAAAAAAATATGATTTATTCTTAAAAAGAAATTAAAACTAAAATCTATTATCTAAAAATGATTAAAGAAAATCCTAAAAAAAGAAATTAAACTAAACTATTAAAAAAACAACTAATATCTATTAAAAAATCTAACTAACACCTAGAAAAATCAATTAAATCCCTAAAAAAAATCTAGAAAATAAGGGGGAAAATCTAAAAAAGCAAGGAAGCCGATTAAATCGATTAGCGACCATATCGAAATAAACGGTAAAAATTCGGACACCGAGATGTCCTCAAAAACAACAGCGAGAGCTGAAAACACCGGGACGAGCACCGATTCTCAGAATACGTCCTCGTATTGGCCTGAAATGCCTGAAGCGCGATCAGAGGGCTGTAATCCCGATAAAGTCAATCTTACTGGAAAAAATGCAATGTACGCAGTATGCAAATGCGAAATGAAATGAGTCGAAACATGAGCCAAATTGCGATGAGTAGTTGGTCAAATTTTGGGGTGCAACAACGTTGACACCGTAGATCTCGACTGCCATTTCGCCGAAGAGCCAGACCACGAGGACAAAGCCGACAACATTCCTCCAACCACCAACGGGCAGCCTATCCACCCGACGTGCCTCATTCCAAACGGGGACTTCGAGATCGTAACCCTCAGAGCAGACACGACGAGGACCGTGAAGATTAGGGCGGGGCTGCCCGACCTAGCGAGGAAGCAGCTGAAGGCCTACCTCCGTGAGAACGCCGACCTCTTCGCCTGGAGCGTTGCAGAGATGCCCGGACTCGACCTTGAGGTTGCCTGCTACCAGCTTTCCATCAACTCGGCCGCTAGGGCCGTAGTACAACATAGACGTAGGCAGTCTCCTGAAAAGTCGGCGGCGACTGAAAACGCTGTAAAAGACCTTCTAGAGGAAAATTTCATTTCGGAAGCCCGATATTCAACATGTCTATCCAATGTTGTATTAGTTAAAAAGTCTAATGGAAAATGGAGGATGTGTGTTGACTACACTGATCTCAATCGGGCATGTCCTAAGGATGCCTATCCCCTCCCCAACATTGACAAGCTTGCCGACAACTCGGCGGGTTTCAAACTACTCTCCTTCATGGACGCTTATTCGAGGTGCAACCAGATCCTCATGGTCGAGGCCAACAAGCAGAGCACAACGTTTATGACCGAGTCGGGTAACTACTACTACAACGTAATGCCCTTCGGCCTAAAAACGCTAGCGCCACCTACCAACGAATGATAAACAAAGTCTTCCGGGGAGAGATCGGCGACATGCTCGAGGTATACATGGATGACATGATCGTCAAGTCTTGCACGAAGGCCGACCACACGACACACCTTAAGAAAGTCTTCGAGACAGCAAGGAAGTGCAGGATGCGGTTCAACCCGGAGAAGTGCACCTTCGGGGTACGCGCGAGGAAGTTCCTCGGATTCTACCTGACCGAACGGGGGATTGAGGCAAACTCGGACAAGTGTCGGGCCTTCTCTGAGATCGCCACGCCGAGCACGAAGAAATCGATATAGTCCCTCAACGGGATGCTCGTGTTGTTGTCCCGTTTCGTCGCCAAATCCGCACAGCACGCCCTTCCGTTCTTCAAGCTACTGAGAAAGGAAGTCGCGTTCGAATGGACAGAGGAATGCGAACAAGCCCTCCTCCACCTCAAACGTGTCCTATTAGAACCGCCCGTCCTGACGAGACCCGATGTCGGGGAAGTCCTCTACTTATGCTTAGTCGTGTCAAACGAGGCCGTAAGCGCCATGCTGATCCGGGAAACCCCTGACGGGCAGAAACCGATCTACTTCACGAGCAAGGCCTAGAAGTAAGATATCAACGGATCGATAAAGTCACCCTGGACCTAATCAACGTAGCCAGGAGGCTTCGACACTACTTCCTGGCCTACACCATCATGGTCAGAACCGAACAGCCCATCAAGCAGCTACTCAGACGACCCGACATGACTGGGCGCATGCTGAAGTGGTCGCTGGAACTCTCCGAGTTCGACTTCGTCTATGAAGGCAAAAAATCCCTCAAGGCCCAAATCCTGGCCGACTTCGTCCCCGAGATGACCCCTACCGCAGAGTCCACCCCGGGAACTCACAAGTGGACCATCTTCATCGATGGCGCTTCAAGCCCCTCTGGAAGCGACGTGGGTATCATCCTTGAAAACAAGGAGGGCACTGTCGTGGAAGTCTCCCTAACGCTGGCCTTTCCAACAACGAACAACCAGGCCGAATACGAAGCTTTCCTAGCCGGACTTCGCCTAGCAGAGGATCTCGGAGCCAAGGAAATAAAGATCTTCACAGAATCCCAGTTGGTCGCCTCCCAAGTCCGAGGCGAGTACCAGGCGAAGAACGACAACCTGACCGAGTACTTAGCCCTCATGAGGGAACGAATGAAGAGTTTTGACTCTGCAGAAGTACAACATGTGCTCACGAGCAGAACACTCGGGCGGACGTCCTCTCAAAGTTGGTGAGCACCAAAAAGAAAGGCGGAAACAAATCCGTCGTCCAAGAGATCCTCGCTCGACCAAGTACGGAGAAGGCAGAAACGCTGCTCGACGTCAATGCCATCGGGGACGCCGACTGTTGGATGACCCTAATACACGCCTACCTTAGCATGGGGAACCTCCCCGACGATGCTAAAGAGGCCAGTACGGTCAAACGACGATCCTACTCTTACATGCTGCTTGAGGACAAACTATACTGAAGAGGCATCTCGATCCCTCTCCTCAAATGCGTCGACAGAACCCAAGCCTCGACCATCCTGCACGAGGTCCAAGAAGGCATCAACGCACAGCACCTCGGAGGACGATCCTTAGCAAGGAAAGCTTTACGGGCTGGATACTACTGGCCGACGATTCAGGAGGACGCGAAGGAACACGTCAGGAAGTGCGACAGGTGCCAGAGGCATGGGGACATGCACCTCGCCCGTTCGAGCGAGCTCAAGTCCCTTTCCTCCCCTTGACCGTTCGCCTGGTGGGGGATGGATATCCTCGGTCTGTTCACCTTAGGCTCCTATCAGAACAAATATCTGATAGTAGGCATCAACTACTTCACCAAATGGACTGAGCCGAAGCCCTCACCAAGATCACGACACACAACATACTCCGCTTTTATAAGAGGAACATCCTCGCCAGGTTCGGCGTCCCGCTCGCCATAGTCACTGACAACGGGACACAGTTCACCGACAGGAATTTTCGAGACTTCATCACCAAACTCAGGACCAAGCACCATTTTACTTCGGTCGAACACCCACAAACGAATGGCCAAGTAGAAGCCGCGAACAGGGTAATTCTCTGAGGTCTAAAACGAAGACTCGGCGACGCCAAGAAAGGATGAGGAGCTCTACAACATGCTTTGCGCCTACCGAACAACGCCTTACTCGACCACAAGAGATACTCCGTTTCGATTCACGTACGGAACTGAGGCGGTCATCCCGGTGGAAATAAGAGAACCGTCCAGAAGGACTGATTCTCCCCTCAAGGAGGAATCCAACGACAAGGCCCTCAGAGACGAGCTCGACATAGTCGAGGAGATACGCTCAGGGGCTTCTCTCCGGGAAGCCGCGCTGAAGCAGAAAATCGCCCTTCGCTACAACAGCAAAGTCCTAAAGCGCGAATTCCAGGTCGACGACCTGGTCTTACGAATAAACCAAAAGGACTCACACGAGGGCAAACTCGCCGTGAATTGGGAAGACCCCTATCGTGTCCGGGACAATATGGAGCACGAGGCCTACTACCTCGAAAATTTACACGGGGACCAGATAGCTTGACCATAGAACGCTGAGAAGCTAAAAAGTGCTACAATTAAACACTGCCTGCGACGACACCCCTCGCGACCACAGGAGCGCGACACGATACAATTCTGTCTCCTCAGAATTAACGAGATAGCAAGCATCTTCCCTTTGTGTGTGTGCGGACAGAGCGCTCTGCTCGACGACAACCACTCGACCGAGAGCCGCCGCCGCAGTACCAAGACCGGAAGAACACCCAGCTCACGATGGGACATTCACGTCACGGAGACTGGTCCACGACCGTGGTCCATCTCCGTAACCGACCAGGTAACCACACCGGTCAACCGGCCAGTTCCCCACACTACCGGGCGCAACGAATGTCGAGCTACCACTCCACATATAGCAAACATACAAAACAAGCATAACAAACGAACAGAAGTATAAATCATGCATACATGAATAACCAAGCACACACACAAACTTAGAAGGAAAAGCAAAAATTCCATAAAATGGGCACAAGCCCAGCAGTCAAAACGTTACAATGAAAGGCCCTCGGCCCGAACAAAAGTCAAGACTATATATCCTCATGGAACGCAGGCTGAAAACTACTTGGCACACAGGCCGAATGAAAAATAAGGGGCACCCAGGTTGCCATCCCTACTCTAAGTGGCCTTCTTCCTCATCGGCAGCACGGTCTTCGTCCTCGTCATTCGAGCCTCCGGGTGCAATAATCCGGCTTTCTTGGAACTGATGGAAGGGACCAACCCCGTCGGTCACCAGGTCAGAGTTGACGAGCCTGAGTTGGTCGACAGCATGCTTAAAGCCCACCTTAACGGCTCCCAGGCAGTCCTCCTCTAGTTGACGAACCCTATCCACGAGCTCCCGCCGAGACACCAGCAACCGCTCCTCCTCCGACTCCTCCTCGGCCGGGGAAACCAGATCCTCGAGCTCAGTAACACGGCCTCGGATCCCCTTCAACTTATCATCTCTTTCCTTCAGGGCTTTCTCCAGCTCCCCAATACGCTCTCGGTGGAGCTTATCCTGCTTCTGGTATTCCTTCTGGTCGGCCGCCAGCTTAGACCGGACCTCCTCGGACGCCGCGAGGTTGCTCCTGACAGCAGCCAAATCCTCCAAGGAGCAACCCTCCTCATTCAGCACGAGGGCCGTCTCAAAGACCCTCACCATTGCGGCCAGATCCGTGGACATCATCTTCCTCCGAGTCTCCTTGCCCGCGGCCAGTATGCTCTTAGCCTCCTCTGAGGCCACCCCAAGATCGTTCCTCCCTGAAAAGAAATTCGGCCGAAGGTAGCAGGGGGTAGAACAAACCCGCGCTCCAGGGACCCGTCCGTGAGATCAATCAAAGGCACCTCGACCTCTCGTCATCTCTTTGGGGCCGGGGGCTGCGCCAGGGAGCCAGTTCCCTGCGGGGACGAGGCCGTTCCCAAAGGGCCAACAACCAACTCCCTCCGAACAGCTGTGGTCCGACCTTGAGTATGACGACTACCCCTGTTAATCAGCTTCGTCACTCGTTCCTCCACAGAGCCCATTGTTCCTGCAAGAAGACCACAAGACAAACAATTAGAATCAAAATCTAAAATAAGTAACAATATCAGTCGAGGAATCGACCAAGCTACCTAGGAGCCGATGGGCCTCAACCTCGATCCGACACTCGAGCAGAGCCTTTGTGTTGATACACCGGATCTCTGTCCGTATCTGCCCGTCTGCGTTGCGGATATACTCCCCGTCAGGAGACACGCACTTCCGAGGAAGAAGACACTAGACAAAGTCCGTCAGCTTTCAGAAAGCCAAACTGTCTTCCTCGTCCAGGCGGCTAGGCCGATAGATGAAGGTGTCAGTGCCCGAACGAAAGTGCAGGTCCGCCCAATCCAGTGGGAAGTTACACTCGTAACTATCCTCGGACCACCCGTCCACCACGATCACCTCTCTTCGGAACATGGTGTCGTAGGCCTTGTCTGTCGCCGACATGACCACAAACCATCTATCTTTAAATCCCTGCACTGAGTTAGTATACGACCGGAAGATCCTGGTCGGTTGCTTCAAGGAGACCCAGTTATGCCTACCAGAGACCGTTTGGCGCTGCAGATGGAAAACACAGAAGAACAGCGGGATGGTGGCCCCGAGCTCAAGGTAGTTGCAGACGATCTCGAACGCTCGGATGAAGGCCAAAGAATTAGGATGAAGTTGGGACGCCACCAGCATCAGATGGTCGAACACGCCCTGTTGAAATCCGGTGAAGGGCATGCACATCCCCACCTCCTTGAAGGAGAACTCGTACATTAGAAACCAACCACCGTCGTACCGCGAGCATATACGGTACAACTCCCTTTGGTCGGCAAGCGCGGAACTGGCGAGGGCTCTCGACCCTCCTATTTTCGATCACGGCAAAAACGTCGAAATCGTCATGGACGAACCTCGACATATAATTTAAAGGCTCCTCCCCGACCCATTACTCTAATGGTATATCAATGGGATCCATGTCGGCCTCATCCTGACGGCCTTCCTCATCCTCAGCCTGGCCAGCCATTTTTTACCTGAAAAGCAGAGGAACTTTGTGAATTTGACAGCCAAATCAAATCCACCCTTCCACCGCAGCTCAAGTGAAAGGGCGTGGTGGAATAAGTAAAGATTCATTGCCTTTCTATTGTCTTTACAATCCGATTCATTACCTTTCACAATGGAAGCCTTAAGGTCCTCTAATTTCTTTTCGGACTCTTTAACTTTGTGCTCTAAATAAGTAAAGATTTTCTTATTAGATGCAAGTTTCTTGAAGGCTTCAACTGCTTCATTATGCAAGGCATTGAATGCGATTTGTAATTCTGAATGCGACATATTTGAGGACTTATTATAGTTAGAGTGACGTACCTGTTTTTTCTTGTTTTTCTGATGAGCAGAGAGGCATAGATTCACAGACTCTTCTTCATCACTAGAGCTATCATCAGAGGAGGAAGAATCACTGTCACTTTCCCATGCTATGTACGCTCTCCTGGGCTTTGATGATTTCTTGTGTGACTTTGATGATTCCTTGTCCTTTCCCTTTTTGTTCATTGGACAGTCCGGTTTGTAGTGACCGGGCTTTCCACACTTGTAGCACGTCCCTCTAGTCTTTTTCCCTTTCGAGTCATCATCATTGGAGTACCTCGATTGTTTCCGGAAGTTTACCAAGTTCTTTTCGGAATGTTGGATGCCGTTCTTTCTCACGTAACGGTTATACCGTTTGACAAACAACCCCATATCTTTGCTTTTATCCTCTTCTTCTTCGTCGCTTGAGGAATAATCACTTTGCTCTTTTGCTTGAGACTTCGAGGAGGAAGTCTTGAGAGCTATTGATTTCTTTTCACTCACCTTCGTTTTGTCTTTCTTTTCCATCTTTTCGTGTTGGTCTAAGCTCAAGAGTACCTGTTCATGCTCTTGTAATTTGCCAAATAATGTTGTTAAATCTAATAAGGTAAGATCATGTGCTTCTTTGATGACGGTCACTTTAGGCTGCCATTCCCTGTTAAGACATCTTAAGATCTTATTAGTAGCAATATCATTGAAAACAGGCCTACCTAATGAATGTAAACGATTGATGAGATGAGTAAATCTCTTTTGCATGTCAGCAATGGTTTCCCCTTGCTCCATGAAAAAGAGATCAAACTCTTGAGTTAATGTATTGATTCTAGCCAACTTAACATCGTTTGTCCCCTCATGGGCTATTTGTAGTGAATCTCACACGGCCTTAGCAGTAGGACAATGGGATACACGATAGTATTCATCTATGCCTAATGAGGAGATTAAGATGTTTTTAGCCTTCCAATCATAATTGTATTTTTTCTCATCGTCATCGGTCCATTGTGCTTCAGGCTTTGGCACAACTACGTTATCCGCATTGGTCATAGTAATTTCTATTGGACCATTAAGGATAACGTTCCATATTTTTCTATCTATGGAGTTTATATGCACACGCATACAGTCTTTCCAATAACTATAATTTTCACTGTTGAAAACGGGAGCCCTATTGTACGCCCCTTTTGGTTCGTTAGCCATTTTCTATCTACGTTGCATTTGAAGCACCGAATAACCGGAGCTCTAGATACCACTTGTTAGACTATGGCACGGATCTAGAAGGGAGGTTGAATAGATCCCCAATTAAAATTTGAGTCGGCGCTACCAATTTAAAATTGGTTTTAAAAAAGTTTTAAGTGCAGAAGCGGCCGAGGAAAATATAGTCTAAAAGGAACGGTTATTGGAAAACCGGATATACGTAAGCCTTTGGATTTATGACAATTCGGAAAAATAGAATCACAACACTAATTCCACTTATCAATTATTTACTTCAGTTGTAAGGATTCCTAGTTCCAATGATTCAAAATCAAACCAAAACTAGATGCTTAAGTAAAATAATTTTGGTTCAAGCAATATGTCAAACACTTGGTGTGCAACAACAACCAAGTGATATTTATGTTGAGTAAGTGATTCCAACCAGCCTAGTACAATGTCTTGTTGTACTTTGGAGTCAAAAACAGAGTTTTAACCTCTTACTCAATTGGTATCACAGATTTGACAATAGGGCTTACACAAAAATTACTTAGTTTGAGCTATAACGTAAATGCTGAAAATAGAGAAGACAAGTAATTTGGTGAGGCAGTTCCCCCGTCGTCCTCGCTTCGGGGTACGTCTGCCCTCAATTCTAAAACTAGAATTGAGATATATTTTATAGATATCACCTGTTTGAATGAACAGTTTATACAAGGATTGAGCAGCAAATATACAACAGAAATCTCAATGTGTTGAAAGTTGCCTTCACTCCTTGCCCCTTGATTCAAGCTGAATCAAGTTCTTCGATTTGTGTTGACGGACCTCCGACTCCAGCCACCTTATTGAATAACACGTTTTTGTTCAAACCTTTGGCTCCGGCTGATCTCAACAACACCAAATCGAACCCGAGATCTTCCCTTCAAAATCACCGAATCCGCTACTAGACTTGTGAAGACCACCTCTTCATAATCACCTTCGCTCGATTGACCGTTGATGAAGAATCTCGTCCAAAAACCCCCAAAATTCGAACCAATCTTGGAGGGTAAAACCCTAATGGTTTTATTCAAGAAAGAACCTGTCACAATCTTCAACCCGAGCTTTATTCTCCAATCTAAGCCTCGAACCTTATCACCTTGAATCTCTCACAAATGCATTTCAAAAATGATTGTGTGTAATTGAAATGTTATGAGATGTTGAAGATGAAGATGATGAATCTTGGACACCTATTTCACTCTTTCTTGTTTTTGAACACATGAATCAAAAGAATATCAAATGTTAGTTGACACAAGTGTTTAAACAACTATATATAGTGCCAACATAATTCTGGACATAACAGTATTTCAAATATGAGAGGGAAGTATTTTAAAACAGATTTTCCGCGCGAACGGTCGACCATAACAGGTCTGTCGTCGACGCATGGCCTGTGCTGTTTTAGAAATCTGGAAAATTCATCAGTGTGCGTCGACCATATAGTCGGCGTGCGCTGACCCGTTGAAATTTATTTCCATTATGCGCCGACCCTATGGTCGACTCATGCCTTTACGCGCTGACCAGCTGCAATGTTGTTCCTTCATGCGTTGACCCTATGGTCGACGCATGCTTTGTGCGCTGACTGATTTAGACCTTTTTATGATGCATATGCCGACCCTATGGTCGACCCATGTCCTGCAAGCCTGCAAAAATTCATTAGTTTGAAGTCTTTCATGCCTTTGGTCATGATTGCATTTTGTCAACACAAATATATTCATTTCAGAAGTTTTAAGACAAGCGTAAAAGGATATGGTGGGTGATACGTTGCATCTGGTTTAGTAGATCCGAAATTCATAATTTCCAATCTATCCAGGGAATTTGTCATCATCGAAACCGACATTAACTAATGTCTTGCATACTTGTGTGATATGTGGCGATTTGCCTCCACAACATCCGCTCGTGCCCGCAGCATTCATCCAATTACCCTCGGGGCGTTCTTAGTTCTACCAATCCTCCCCGGGCCACTCATCGCAAGGGTCGTGGAGAGTCATTTTCTACCCTAATTTTGAAGGATCCTCTGTCGTATTCGCCGGAAAAACCCACGGTGA
Source organism: Lathyrus sativus (assembly GCA_963859935.3). NCBI lineage: Eukaryota > Viridiplantae > Streptophyta > Magnoliopsida > Fabales > Fabaceae > Lathyrus > Lathyrus sativus. Next base: position 540,095,492 of record OZ012739.1, on the reverse strand, counting down.
TCCTAGCACCCCCAGCGGGGACACCGGAAACACCTCTGTAAGCAGTAAAAACACCAGGAAGGATACAGAGACTTACTTGTTATGGTGACGGAAGAGATGTCGTAGAGCATAGAAATCACGGAAGTCGAGCAGAAGCGACCAAGGATGTCGGGCAGAGATCTTTGGATGTTGGGCAGCTGCAAAATAAGCGAATGAGCGAAAAGACGAGCTAGGTCAGCATATATATATATATATATATATATATATATATATATATATATATATATATATATATATATATATATATATATATATATATATATATATATATATATATATATATATATATATATATATATATATATATATATATATATCCCTAACACGGGAAACGAAGCGTCGCTAGGCATTCAAGCGTCTAACCTATAACCGTCACAGAAAGACACGTGGTAACCCTCCACCTTCCCTGCGTCTCTTCAAGTTCTTCCTTCGACCGCAAGCTCCACCTTGTCATAAGTTCACCTGGCCGAAACGATCGCAGCTTGCTCGACAGATCGAAGCGCCCGACGCCATTCTTTGCTGAAGTCATAGCTCGCCTGACCGCAAATAATGACTTGGAGGGCTACTGTTTTGGACTGGGCCGACGCTTAACCCACAACCAAGCAGGCCCAACCCCACTGGGTTAGGCCCAATGGGACCGCGCTGATAGGCTGAAGACCCGTCGGGCACAACCTTCTCCCCCGTCGGGCATAGGCCAACAGCTGTTGGGCAGGACCATCGCGGCCGACCAACCAGCCTCTTTCTTCCCGTCGTCGGGCAGAGTCCAGCCTGCTCGGGGAGCTCCTCGGACCTCCCCCCACCCCCACGTTCTCTACGTGTCCCTCACGCAGGGATACATCATAAAGTAACTACCCACGTCCTGAAGATTCATTCTTCCTCCTCCCGAATAGTGCGGACCAGTTACCCTAGGGCGAAGACCACGTGCTGGTTTTCACGACGCCACGTCAGTCCTAGCAGTTGCTAACATTGGGCCTGGCAACCCAGCCCAGTGCTAGTTAACCGTTGGCCCTGCGCTGGGGGCTCACTATAAATACCCTCTTCACTAGAGGGTCAGGTAACTTAACTCTCTTACTCTCTCTCTGTACTTACTCCCGCTCTCCTCGTCACTTACTTTGACATTAGAGTGTGTTTCAGGTACACCCCCCTCTTCCATACCCTCGGTGAACAGCTAGAAGATTAACGACGCGCGGCAGGTCACTAATTCCTTTCTGATTTGGTAAGATCAGTGGCGCCGTCTGTGGCACTTGAATCCAAAATTCACCTAGTTTTTCATTACTTTGTGCTGAAACCGTTCTACCCAGATTCTCCCACAATAGTTCCTAACACCATTCTTCCCCCACACCGTGGATAATCTGTCTCTCATTTCTCCCTTGGTAATTCTCGACACTCGTTGGAGCCAAACTATCATCCCTCACAGAGAAGTGATGGTGCAATGGACGTTTTTACATGCTAATGACACATCTTGGAAAAAATTGGACACCCTCAAGTCTGCCTACCACCTTGAGGACAAGGTGCTTCTTGATTAAGAGGAAAGTGATAACGTGACAAACATTAAACATTAGGAAGAAGAAGGAAGAACCAAAAAGATAAATATAATGCCAAAATATTTAGAAGATTACATCACAACAAATTCGGTTAAAAGGAGCTGAGTTGGCACACTCTTATTGGCTAGCGTAAATCTTATTATTGACTAGCCTAAATATTACAAGATGTTTACTAGATTTTTCTTTACAATTAGTAGTACAATTATGTTATTGTAATGATATATATAATTTCAAAATGTAACGATATATAATTCCAAAATGTAACAAAGAGAGCAAGAAATTACTCAATTCTTCAAGAAATTACTCAATTCTCTTCTCTCTTATTCCTTTTTTAGGAGGTTTCTAGTCCTCAAAATCTAAAATTGTTCCGTTCTTTGGAAATTTCTAGTCCTCAAAATCTTGAACTATCCCTGCCCTTATCAGATTGTGATCTAATAGCATAGCTTGGTATGGTAATTAAACAGATATATTATGACATTAAATCCATTGAACAATTTATTTGATCCAACCTGGTTTATTTTACATTGGATTTTATTTTAGTTGGTCGGGTCATCGGGTGTTGATTTGGACGTGTGCCCACCCTCAGCTACCAATTATAATGATATGACTCTTGATGAAACATAGGTGGATATCAATTTGAAGGAAGTGATTCTTCACGAAACATGTTTAAACATCAATTGAAAAGCTATTACTCTTCATGAAACATGAACAGACACCCATGTCCTGCAAGCCTGCAAAAATTCATTAGTTTGAAGTCTTTCATGCCTTTGGTCATGATTGCATTTTGTCAACACAAAGTATATTCATTTCAGAAGTTTTAAGACAAGCGTAAAAAGATATAGTGGGTGATACGTTGCATCAGGTTTAGTAGATCCGAAATTCATAATTTCCAATCTATCCAGGGAATTTGTCATCATCGAAACCTGCATTAACCAATGTCTTGCAGACTTGTGTGATATGTGGAGATTTGCCTCCACAATCTCCCCCTTTTTTATGATGACAACCTGTATACAACTAAAACACCAAATATGCAATGTATACACACAAGTATACACAAGCTCCCCCTTTCTTTTGTACTATAAGGCTGTAGAACAAACAACCATCAAATGTTGTTAATATCCTGAACTGTTAATATCCTGACTTGGCTTTGGTGTTTGCTTGCTACATTGTCCTCTCCCCCTTTGACACCATCAAAAAGAGAAGGAGAACGCATCAATTAACAGAGAACATACAATAGGTGATAGTTAATTACCAAACTTCACACATAAGCATGATAAAGAACAAAAATATCTTGAATTAATAGATAATGACGAAAACATGTAAAGAAGGTGAAAGTTCAGGCACACATAATACAGAAAAAATGAAAAGTACACAGACGAAAACACATAAGCATGTATGAAATATGCAACTATGAATCTAATATCCGCGGCCCCGTTCTCGACCTCTCCCTCGGTATGCAGCATCTGGATTGTGGTAAGGATCCGAGAAGTCCAGAAAGGCTTCTATGGACATGTTGAGGTGACTAAGAGAGTTGGTGATTTCCCAATCTTGCCGCTCATGTGATTCAACCATAGATTCAATACGGGCGTCCATCCGAGTAGAAAATGAATTGAACCTTTCATTTTGGGCACGGAGGTCAGCTCTAATCTGCTCCATTTGAGTGTCTTGACGCCTCATGAAGTTTTGCTAATCTAACTGCATTGACTGCATCATATTAATGACTTCAGAGTTGTCCGAAGGCGGAGGAGGTGATGAGTGTTGAGAGGGTTGATAGTCTTGAGGGTAGCCGTGATATGGGTCATAGAATCTACCCAGGGTAGTCCAGCCTGTATATTGCCAATCGCCCCAGCCTTGATTTGTAGAGTCGCCTTCTTGTTCTTATGATGGATATGAATATTGAACCCAATCAGTATTTGCATCCGTATCTTGGACTGGAGATTGATGATAATCTTGAGTCTCACGGATAGGTTCTTGTATCTCTGCATCTGTATCGTCTTCCTCATCGTCTTCTTCGCCTTGCTCTTCACTTTCTTCTTCACTTTGTTCTTCACTTTCTTCTTCACCCTGCTCTTCACTATCTTCTTCATCGGAACCGTTATGAGGCACCAGAGGAATATTGGCCCGTCGGACAAATCTGTATGATCGTCGTTTAGCACACCAAAAATACCCCATCATTGCAAGAGTTTTGGTGCTAAATTCTTTGTCAGAAGAGACGGAGACACACGGAAATATTGGATAGACAACATTTGCAGCAGCAAGAATTTCCGAAATGAACGACCCATGGGCTAAAGCAGTGCCTCTACTTGAGTCTCTCAGAGCAAACATCCTGCTAGCAATATAGAATGGCGAGTTTATTTTGATCCTGTTTTTCAGTATATAGATGAGATGTACCTCAGCTTGTTCGACACGAGACAGTCCACCCTTTTTCGGTCGTAGTATACGAGCGACGATCCACTGAAGGATGCACTTCCCTGTATTGAGTTTCCCGGCTGTGACGGATCGAGGAAAAGCATCGCTGTTGACAATGGCATCTGGATAGGGTCGTTTGAGCATGGTATTCAGAGCGCTCTTAAATTCATAACCCGACACCGTACGAGTATCAGTTACCTCATGAAGAGGTGGTGCATCAGCATCAACAGTCATATCAAAACATTTGTTCCATACTTCAAAATTTATATTAACCAGTCTATTTCCTACAGAAGTGTGAAAGTGCTGATCTTGAAAGTTACCTCGCAAATTTGTATAGAACACCCTGACCAAATCCTCACTGTACTTTGTATTACACTCCAGAAAATTTACGAACCCTTGGAAGTCCAACAGGGCCAGAATTCGGGTGAGATGCAAGCGCTCATCTGTTGCATGGTAGAAAGCATGCTGTGGAACTATGGCCATTTTGCTGAGACTTTTGTTGAAGTTTTCAACAGCAGGAGGATGAACAAGTGAAAGAGCAGTAACAGGAACTGAAGCAGAGGACGAAGAGGCTCTTGATCTCTTACCGGTATTTTTGCAGAGAGAGGAAGCCATTGATGATGATTTTTGGAGGAGTTTGTAAAGATGAACTTTGAACTTGAAGAGAGTGATTGGGAATAATGTTGGAGAAGAAGAATACTTAGGTCTTTAATAGAGGGAGGTTTTAGGGTTTTTGGGAAGAGGGAGGAGACAAGAGGACATACTAGGTGTCTAGATGCAATTTACAAGACAAATACCACATCAAATCATCACAAAAGTTGACTGCACATTAAATGTAGGGGAGTGGGAATTTGGAACGTTTTTCAAAAGAGAAAAATTTTGGGTCGACGCATACTATACCGTTTTTGATAATTTTGAAAGTTTACAGCATGCGTCGACCATTGTCCTGTTTAGGTCGACTCAAACCTTCAAAAAACTCAAAATTTTCAGTTTTATGTTATGCAGAATGTCACACTTGCCTATTTATCATGCCTATTCATCTTTTCACAATATGACTTGCATTCAACACACATAGTATCAACCAGCAACAGTCACATACATATATAAGTACCATGATTGTAGAACGATATAGTTATTTTCAAGTCATGAATGTTAAGAGAGAGAGAGAAGAAAAAAAGAGAAAGGAGCAGTATCACCTCTATACCGACCACTCTTGTTAATCACAGATTTGTGCTTGCAACAAACTCAAAGAAAATTGTTAGTGGTACAAAACATAGTTGTAAATATATTAAATTTGAACGTAGAAATTGTTAAACCCGATCAGAAATATCGAGAATACCAAGTTCCCGACGGATATGAAAGAAGGGCTCATTGGCTAGCGGCTTTGTGAAAATGTCCGCTAGTTGGTTTTTAGTATCAACGTGTTCAAAGACAACGTCACCCTTCTCTACATGGTCTCTAAGAAAATGGTTTCGAATTTCTATGTGTTTGGTATGCGAGTGTAACACCCGATTCTTGGTAAGATTTATAGCACTGGTGTTGTCACTGAATATTGGAACACATTCTAGTTTCAAATTGAAGTCCAATAATTGTTGTTTAAGCCATAGGACTTGCGCACAACAGCTACCGGCGGCTACGTATTCCGCTTCAGCGGTTGATAGAGCAACAGACACTTGTTTCTTGCTGTGCCAACTAACCAATGAATTTAAAAATAAGTGACACGTACCACTGGTGCTTTTCCTATCCGATTTTCAACCAGCAAAATCGGAATCAGAGAAGCCTACCAATGAACAATCATTACCCTTAGAATACCATAATCCATACTTCGGAGTACCAGATAGGTATCGAAGTATGCGTTTGACAGATTTTAGGTGGGATTCCTTAGGACATGATTGGTATCTGGCGCACATACACACGCTAAACATAATGTCGGGACGCGAAGCAGTTGTCGCGGTGAAATTTGGATACCAAACTATTAATTAGTTTGAATCTTTAATTCATTTGCAACCGGTCTTCGATTTATCCGAGGGAAAGGTTAAAGGAAGGAAAACCTATTTTGCATTATAAACACAACGCGGGGAGAGATCTAAAGTTCGGGGGTTGGTTAAACTTAGGGAAGGTGCTAGCATCCTAAGTTTTTGTAGTACTCTACCGAAACCTCTTGTTTTATGTTTGTTTATTGCTAAGTGTTTATCTGCTTAAGGTTTAAAGACCTAGGGGTTTATTTCTAAGTATACTCGATAAGATGTCGCATCTTATGCCTACATATCCTTACGGGAGTGGAATCAGAGTATCTATAGTTCTCCCTAAAGGGTTAGAAGAATTCTTTGACTGTGGTCAAGGTTCCTACGGGTTTAGGGTAGTTGTTTTGATTGATTTTAGGAGAAGAGATGTGCCTTCATTTTAAGGGAGATTTAACCGCCACAAGGTGTAGGAAAATAGTCTTTGCATCGTCTTAAGAAAATGGCTTAAGTACTCGAATTGTTTGACGAGTATGCCTTTATTTCTCTTAAGGCAAAGTCCCTACGGCTTGATTGTATTGTTGTGGGGTGGAGATTCTATCTCACTTAAGATGATTGACATCTTTCTCTACTTGTGTTTGAATTTTGAATGTTGGGTTGATTATTTTTGTTTCTATGTTGTAAGATAAAGACAAGGTCCTTCCTATGGGGTAGGTCCTATCCTAAAATGATCGACTTGAATGGGATCAAGGATCGAGGGGAGAATGATGCAAATGTGAGTGCACTACACACGATTGTTGAATCATGTGTAGGATTTTCCTTTGGATGGATGCAATGCGATAATATAAATGACGGTAATGTAAATGAAGAAATATTAAACTACTTTAAGATAAATTGTAATGAAAGTAAACCATACACATACGCATGAAAGCACTGAGGTGTAGGTGCAAGTGTCGTGAATGTGAATGTGCACGATTAAGTTGATTAAATTGTTTGCGGTGTTGATTGATTTTTTAGGCGAGATTCATTTTTGTTTGAATTAGGGGAAAATGTTTGATTGACTTTTGATAAGGACTGCTTTGAAAAAGAGTTGATTTAATTTTAGGAGCTTATTTGATCATTTTTAAGAAGATTAATTGGAGAAATTATCTTAAGAAAAAAAGTGTGAGATTTTGTTATTATTATGTGGAAAAGTTTATTATTAGAGTCGAAAATTGAATTAGAAAAGGGGTTTAAAGGATTATCATAAAAAATGAGTTAATTATAAAATAGTTGGTTTTTATTATTTGTCTTATTGAATAAAGTTATTTAAAATATGACATGGGTTTTTTTAGATAAAATTGATAAATAAGATAGACTTTGAAAAGTTGCTAATTGCTTAATTAAATGTTGGTTAAAGTACATTAGTTAAATTGTATTATGTGAATGATTAAACTAATAAAAGATTAAAGAGTTAATTATTAGTTAAATAAATTAAAGAAAAACTAATTATTATATAAATGATTGTTTTAATTAAAATAGTTTTTTAGAAGGGTTATTAATTAGAGTTAAGTGGGTTAATGAATGATTAAGCGTGGTTTAGTGGTGATTAAGTGGTGTGTGTGTGTGTGATATTAGTGTTTGATTAAGCATTAAATTACACAAATAACCAAAACAAACATAAACAGAAATGGAAACGCGAAACTCTAATAGATCGTCTTCCTCATTCTCTCATCTCCTCTCTCTTCCTTACTGCTCCTTTTCAATCACCAATCCTTCATTTTCGTTCCTGAAGCATAAATAGAGAACATCAAACAAATCAGTAATCTCAATAAGATCAGAGGTTTACCGAAGATTGTTGGTGGCGGCAGGATCGAACGAAGACGGAATGGCTTCGCGGCAACAGTAGATGACGAAGACGGGTATTTCGTCGATGAGGCTCCGTCGGTTGGTACTTGCGACGGTCGGAAGTGGTTTCGCTTGCTCACTGAGATAAGTCACCTCGCTCAATTTTTCGGTAGCTGCGATTTCCGTATGAGGGTTTTTTCATGTCGTTTCCTCTTCTTTCCCCTCTCTTTATATATGCCTCAGAATAATAACATCTTTGATTGTTGCTTTGAATGTTGATTGATGTTTTCCAAATTAGGGTGAATCAGATTTGAAAACATTCCTAATTCGTTGATTGCTATAATGACTTATCAAATTCTGATTTTGTGATTTAATTGAAGCTGGATTTGATTTGTTTTCTGAACCGAATCCTTATTTCCTCCAGTGGATATTCTTAAATGATTCTTGCTAATCCAATCGCTATCTTTCTGCAGGTGCGAATGGTAAGGTATTTTGGGCCAGGGGATATACACAAGGCCCAGGGTAAACTCTGATACTGGTGGTGTGAAGAGATGTGGTGAGCCCAAGGTCTTATCTAAATCATAAAGGGAAAGACTTCTCTAGTTCATTTACACGCTCATTCGAGTTGGAGTTTTCATTCGAAGGTTCTTGACTTGAAGTTGAGATAACGTTGGTATATGCTCTGTGCTATTCGTCCCGGTTGGGTCGGTTTGGAGTTCCCTAAGAATAAAGGAGGATAGTCTACAAGGTAATCTTCTGAATTATCACTAGTTTGATGCGTATGGTGCTATCTCATATCTGTTTTAATCCAGTCTTATTGTTTCGTGTGTTGAGGAGGGTGCTTGGAAGCATAGTCAAGGGTGCTGCTGTCATGGTTAGAGCGTTCTGATTCTCTTTCAATTCACATGTGGACCGTTACCTCTAACTGCAACATGACGACAGTGCCGGTGGTGATAATGTTAGCGATGATACTAGAACTTTGTTGCCCTGTTGGATGGTGGATAGCTCAAGATCCAAATCTCCCTGAGCCTTTGTTGGAGGATCACCGGCAACACTAGGTAGTGCTTTCACATGGGCCTAGTATGTCTCAGATAGTTCTCGTCGTTGAATTCCTGGCGAGAATGGCTTCGTATCTCTAGCAATTGATTTTCTTATACTTGAAAATGGATTTGTTGACAGGTGTGGTAATTTCGAAGCGTGGCCAAATGTCCGGGTTCGTCTTGCTGGAAAGGAAACTTGGATTGCGTTAGTTTGGAGTTGGCTGCACGGTACGAACTCCTTTAAGCTTCGGTGTAATCTTATTCACAATGGTTCTAAATAGATGATTTCTTGGTCTTATTTACAGATTGAGTACACTGCTGCTAGCTAAGACAGCACAACGATGGCTATCAAATTATTGGTGCCTTCTTCATCAGGTAATCAAGTTTAAGTCCAACTCTCAACCGACTGGTGTCATATTGAAGCCACTTTATATTCACGTTTTGCAGTTACTCTTATGCAGGAAAAGGATGGTTATTCTGTCATCGAAGCTTGTGAGTTCCACGTGCAAATTGTTGAAGAGGACACAGTTGAGCAGGTGCATTTTGGATTTGGAGAGATGGTTGTGGTGCAGATTATGCTTCTGATCTTCCTTTTAGAGTTCTGCTGTGGATTGACTTATTGTGTTTGATTTGCAGGATTTGGAGGTGTTGCGGATGGGTAAGGGCTACTGGTTGCCACAAGGATACAGTGCATGTGCATATCCATATTCTGCTGGTTTGAGTTGAACTTGATTCATTTGATTTGGAGTAGAGTTTCCGATGCAGCATATGTCTTTTTACCTCAACATGTTTGCCACTTTCATCTTTGCTCATATTTGCACATGTTGGCATAGGGGTGTCTATGGCTTTTACATTTGCCATGTCAAATCTCTTGAGAAGATCCAAACAATATTTTGTTTGGCTCACGAATGTTCCTTCCTTCAGTTGCTTGATTTGTAAACCGAGAAAATATGTGAGTTCACCCATCATACTCATCTCGAATTCACCCTGCATAAGCTTAGCAAACTCTCTTACGAGATTCATGTTAGTGGATCCAAATATGATATCGTCAACATAAATTTGTACAAGAATTAAGTGTTTTCCTTGACGTTTAATGAAGAGAGTAGTATCAACCTTTCCTCTTGAGTAGCCTTGATCAAGTAAGAATTTGCTTAGTCTCTCATACCAAGCTCTAGGAGCTTGTTTGAGACCGTACAAAGCTCTTTTCAGTTTATAGACATGATCAGGATACTCATGAGACTCAAAACCAGGTGGTTGAGCAACATAGACTTCTTCATTTATGAACCCGTTAAGGAACGCACTTTTGACGTCCATTTGAAATAACTTAAAATCTTTCGCACAAGCGAACGCAAGTAGAAGGCGTATAGCCTCGAGTCGGGCAACCGGCGCATAAGTTTCCTCATAGTCGATGCCTTCCTCTTGGTTATACCATTGCGCGACTAAACGTGCTTTGTTGCGTGTTATAACTCCGTTCTCGTCCAGTTTATTTCTAAACACCCATCGGGTGCCGATTACTCGATGACCTCGTGGAGGAGGGACAAGGTCCCAAACCTCATTTCTAGTGAACTGATTCAGTTCCTCCTACATTGACAAATACCAATGTTCATCGAGTAGGGCTTCCTTAGGGTTTTTAGGTTCCATCTGTGACACGAAAGCGAAGTGATAACAGAAATTACTTAGCTTCGATCGAGTAGTTACACCCTTTGTGATGTCTCCAAGAATGTTTTCAATTGGATGGTCTTTAGATGACTTCCACTCTTGAGGGAGATCATCGTTTGAAGGCGGATGAACTTCCTCTGTTGCATCACGGTGTGCATCCTTCTCCTCCTCAATTTTGGCTTTGTCAGGTTGATCAATCCCCGTCTCGCCACTTTTGAGTATGTCTTCAGTGGATGTACCTGCACCATGAACAACACTATCCTTTCCGACATTTCTCGGGTAGGACTCATCAAAGGTAACATGCATAGACTCTTCTACAACAAGTAATCGTTTATTATATATTCTATATGCTTTACTCGATTGAGAGTATCCGAGAAAGATACCTTCATCGGCTTTGGAATCAAATTTGCCCAAGTTTTCCTTTCCATTGTTTAATACAAAACATTTGCATCCAAACACGTGCAAGTGAGAAACATTCGGCTTTCGCCCTTTTAAAAGTTCGTACGGTGTTTTGTTTAGAATGAGGCGAATAAGCACCCTATTCAAAACATAGCACGCCGTACTAATGGCGTCGGTCCAAAAATATTTAGGTAAACCACTTTCGTTAATCATTGTTCTTCCCAATTCTTCTAAAATACGGTTTTTGCGCTCCACAACCCCGTTTTGTTGAGGAGTGCGTGGAGCAGAGAAGTTATGATCTATACCATGGTTACCGCAATATTCTTCAAATAAGTGATTTTCAAACTCACCTCCATGGTCGCTCCTAATGGACACTATGTTTGTATTTAATTTATTTTGGGAAAGCTTAGCAAACTTTTCAAAAGCGGCGAATGTATCACTTTTGCTTACTAAGAAGATGGTCCAACAAAACCTAGAAAAGTCGTCCACTATTACGAACCCGTAATAGTTTCCTCCTAGACTTTTGATCCTAGATGGCCCAAACAAGTCCATGTGTAGAAGTTCAAGAGGTCTCGTTGTTGAAATTATCTTTTTGGATTTAAACGAGATCCTCGTTTGCTTCCCTTTTTGACAAGCATCACAAAGGTGATCCTTGGTGAACTTTATTTTGGGAAGTCCTAAGACTAGGTCTTTTGAGACTACCTTATTGAGTAAGTCAAAATTAACATACGCTAAACGCCTATGCCATAGCCATGAGTCTTCACTCATAGTTATGAGGCATTTGTCGCTTGTTAATGATACTTCATTTAAGTCAAGCATATATACATTGTTTACTCTAAAACCATTAAACATATTCTTCTTATCATTTTCATGCACAATTTTGCAACAATCTTTTGAAAAGGATACATTGTATCCTTTGTCGCACAATTGGCTAATGCTAAGCAGGTTATGTTTAAGGTTTTCAACAAGCAATACGTCGGAAATCATAGTAGAGGCGGGATTACCTACACTACCTTTACCTAGTATTGCTCCGCGGTTGTTGTCACCATAAGTTACATATCCTTTCTTCTTAGCCACAAATTCTATGAATAAGGATATGTCTCCAGACATGTGTCTTGAGCACCCACTATCGAGAACCCATCTTCTCTCGGTGGTCTCGACACATTTCACCTGTCAAAACATAATTAGCACAAGGAGGTACCCAATGGCATGTTGGGTCCTAATAGGTTAGCGACAAAATGGTTGCGTTTGGGCAACCATTGGTAGATGCCTTTAGGAACAAGAAACCTCCTAAACCGGCATTTACCAATGGAGTGGCCTTTTTGCAACAATATAAGCAAGCAAAATCGACTTTAGAGACACTTTCACTTGCTTGATCCCTAATTACATATGCATATTTTTGGTATGGGTTAATCATACTTTTTCTAAAATCCTTTTTATCAATAGCAAATGTAACTTTAGGCTCAAGTGCCTTGTTTAATTTGGCCTTGAGGTTTCTAACCTCACCTTGCCAAATATGACAAGTATCACACCCGAAGTTGAAAGGATTTCTATTGTATTTACAATCCGATTCATTGCCTTTCACAATGGAAGCCTTAAGGTCCTCTAATTTCTTTTCGGACTCTTTAACTTTGTGCTCTAAATAAGTAAAGATTTTCTTATTAGATGCAAGTTTCTTGAAGGCTTCAACTGCTTCATTATGCAAGGCATTGAATGCGATTTGTAATTCTGAATGCGACATATTTGAGGACTTATTATAGTTAGAGTGACGTACCTGTTTTTCTTGTTTTTCTGATGAGCGGAGAGGCATAGATTCACAGAATCTTCTTCATCACTAGAGCTATCATCAGAGGAGGAAGAATCACTGTCATTTTCCCATGTTATGTACGCTCTCCTGGGCTTTGATGATTTCTTGTGTGACTTTGATGATTCCTTGTCCTTTCCCTTTTTGTTCATTGGACAGTCCGGTTTGTAGTGACCGAGCTTTCCACACTTGTAGCACGTCCCTCTAGTCTTTTTCCCTTTCGAGTCATCATCCTTGGAGTACCTCGATTGTTTCCGGAAGTTTACCAAGTTCTTTTCAGAATGTTGGATGTCGTTCTTTCTCACATAACGGATATACCGTTTGACAAACAGCCCCATATCTTTGCTTTTATCCTCTTCTTCTTCGTCGCTTGAGGAATAATCACTTTGCTCTTTTGCTTGAGACTTCGAGGAGGAAGTCTTGAGAGCTATTGATTTCTTTTCACTCACCTTCGTTTTGTCTTTCTTTTCCATCTTTTCGTGTTGGTCTAAGCTCAAGAGTACCTGTTCATGCTCTTGTAATTTGCCAAACAATGTTGTTAAATCTAATAAGGTAAGATTATGTGCTTCTTTGATGGCGGTCACTTTAGGCTGCCATTCCCAGTTAAGACATCTTAAGATCTTATTAGTAGCAATATCATTGGAAACAGGCCTACCTAATGAATGTAAACGATTGATGAGATGAGTAAATCTCTTTTGCATGTTAGCAATGGTTTCCCCTTGCTCCATGAAAAAGAGATCAAACTCTTGAGTTAATGTATTGATTCTAGCCAACTTAACATCGTTTTTCCCCTCATGGGCTATTTGTAGTGAATCCCACATGGCCTTAGCAGTAGGACAATGGGATACACGATAGTATTCATCTACGCCTAATGGGGAGATTAAGATGTTTTTAGCCTTCCAATCATAATTGTATTTTTTCTCATCGTCATCGGTCCATTGTGCTTCAGGCTTTGGCACAACTACGTTATCCGCATTGGTCATAGTAATTTCTATTGGACCATTAAGGATAACGTTCCATATTTTTCTGTCTATGGAGTTTATATGCACACGCATACAGTCTTTCCAATAACTATAATTTTCACTGTTGAAAACGGGAGCCCTATTGTACGCCCATTTTGGTTCGTTAGCCATTTTCTATCTACGTTGCATTTGAAGCACCGAATAACCGGAGCTCTAGATACCACTTGTTAGACTATGGCACGGATCTAGAAGGGGGGGGGGGGGGGGGTTGAATAGATCCCCAATTAAAATTTGAGTCGGCGCTACCAATTTAAAATTGGTTTTAAAAAAGTTTTAAGTGCGGAAGCGGCCGAGGAAAATATAGTCTAAAACGAACGGTTATTGGAAAACCGTATATACGTAAGCCTTTGGATTTATGACAATTCGGAAAAATAGAATCACAACACTAATTCCACTTATCAATTATTTACTTCAGTTGTAAGGATTCCTAGTTCCAATGATTCAAAATCAAACCAAAACTAGATGCTTAAGTAAAATAATTTTGGATCAAGCAATATGTCAAACACTTGGTGTGCAACAACAACCAAGTGATATTTATGTTGAGTAAGTGATTTCAACCAGCCTAGTACAATGTCTTGTTGTACTTTGGAGTCAAAAACAGAGTTTTAACCTCTTACTCAATTGGTATCACAGATTTGACAATAGGGCTTACACAAAAATTACTTAGTTTGAGCTATAACGTAAATGCTGAAAATAGAGAAGACAAGTAATTTGGTGAGGCAGTTCCCCCGTCGTCCTCGCTTCGGGGTACGTCTGCCCTCAATTCTAAAACTAGAATTGAGATATATTTTATAGATATCACATGTTTGAATGAACAGTTTATACAAGGATTGAGCAGCAAATATACAACAGAAATCTCAATGTGTTGAAAGTTGCCTTCACTCCTTGCCCCTTGATTCAAGCTGAATCAAGTTCTTCGATTTGTGTTGATGGACCTCCGACTCCAGCCACCTTATTGAATAACATGTTGTTGTTCAAACCTTTGGCTTCGGCTGATCTCAACAGCACCAAATCGAACCCGAGATATTCCCTTCAAAATCACCGAATCCGCTACTAGACTTGTGAAGATCACCTCTTCACAATCTCGTCCAAAAACCCCCAAAATTCGAACCAATCTTGGAGGGTAAAACCCCAATGGTTTTATTCAAGAAAGAACCTATCACAATCTTCAACCCGAGCTTGATTCTCCAATCTAAGCCTCGAACCTTATCACCTTGAATCTCTCACAAATGCATTTCAAAAATGATTGTGTGTAATTGAAATGTTATGAGATGTTGAAGATGAAGATGATGAATCTTGGACACCTATTTCACTCTTTCTTGTTTTTGAACACATGAATCAAAAGAATATCAAATGTTAGTTGACACAAGTTTTTAAACAACTATATATAGTGCCAACATAATTCTGGACATAACAATATTTCAAATATGAGAGGGAAGTATTTTAAAACAGATTTTCCGCGCGAACGGTTGACCATAACAGGTCTGTGCGTCGACGCATGGCCTGTGCTGTTTTGGAAATCTGGAAAATTCATCAATGTGCGTCGACCATATAGTCGGCGTGCGCTGACACGTTGAAATTTATTTCCATTATGCGCCGACCCTATGGTCGACTCATGCCTTTACGCGCTGACCAGCTGCAATGTTGTTCCTTCATGCACTGACCCTATGGTCGACGCATGCTTTATGCGCTGACTGATTTAGACCTTTTTATGATGCATATGCCGACCCTATGGTCGACCCATGTCCTGCAAGCCTGCAAAAATTCATTAGTTTGAAGTCTTTCATGCCTTTGGTCATGATTGCATTTTGTCAACACAAAGTATATTCATTTCAGAAGTTTTAAGACAAGCGTAAAAGGATATGGTGGGTGATACGTTGCATCTGGTTTAGTAGATCCGGAATTCATAATTTCCAATCTATCCAGGGAATTTGTCATCATCGAAACCTGCATTAACCAATGTCTTGCAGACTTGTGTGATATGTGGCGATTTGCCTCCACAACATCCGCTCGTCCCCGCAGCATTCATCCAATTACCCTCGGGGCGTTCATAGTTCTACCAATCCTCCCCGGGCCACTCATCGCAAGGGCCGTGGAGAGTCATTTTCTACCCTAATTTTGAAGGATCCTCTGTCGTATTCGCCGGAAAAACCCACGGTAATCCTAGCACCCTTAGCGGGGCCACCGGAAACACCTCCGTAAGCAGTAAAAACACCAGGAAGGATGCAGAGACTTACTTGTTATGGTGGCGGAAGAGATGTCGTAGAGCATAGAAATCACGGAAGTCGAGCAAAAGCGACCAAGGATGTCAGGCAGAGATCTTTGGATGTTGGGCAGCTGCAAAATAAGCGAATGAGCGAAAAGACGAGCTAGGTCAGCATATATATATATATATATATATATATATATATATATATATATATATATATATATATATATATATATATATATATATATATATATATATATATATATATATATATATATATATCCCTAACACGGGAAACGAAGCGTCGCTAGGCACTCAAGCGTCTAACCTGTAACCGTCACAGAAAGACATGTGGTAACCCTCCACCTTCCCTGCGTCTCTTCAAGTTCTTCCTTCGACCGCAAGCTCCACCTTGTCATAAGTTCACCTGGCCGAAACGATCGCAGCTTGCCCGACAGATCGACGCGCCCGACGCCATTCTTTGCTCAAGTCATAGCTCGCCTGACCGCAAATAATGACTTGGAGGGCTACTGTTTTGGACTGGGCCGACGCTTAACCCACAACCAAGCAGGCCCAACCCCACTGGGTTAGGCCCAATGGGACCGCACTGATGGGAAGAAGACCCGTCGGGCACAACCTTCTCCCCCGTTGGGCATAGGCCAACAGCTGTTGGGCAGGACCATCGCGGCCGACCAACCAGCCTCTTTCTTCCCCGTCGTCGGGCAGAGTCCAGCCTGCTCGGGGAGCTCCTCGGACCTCCCCCCACCCCCACGTTCTCTACGTGTCCCTCACGCAGGGACACGTCATAAAGTAACTACCCACGTCCTGAAGATTCAGTCTTCCTCCTCCCGAATAGTGCGGAACAGTTACCCTAGGGCGAAGACCACGTGCTGGTCTTCACGACGCCACGTCAGTCCTAGCAGTTGCTAACATTGGGTCTGGCAACCCAACCCAGTGCTAGTTAACCGTTGGCCCTGCGCTGGGGGCTCACTATAAATACCATCTTCATTAGAGGGTCAGGTAACTTAACTCTCTTACTCTCTCTCTCTGTACTTGCTCCCGCTCTCCTCGTCACTTACTTTGACATCAGAGTGTGTTTCAGGTACACCCCCCTCTTCCATACCCTCGGTGAACAACTAGCAGATTAACGACGCGTGACAGGTCACTAATTCCTTTCTGATTTGGTAAGATTAGTGGCGCCGTCTATGGCACTTGAATCCAAAATTCACCTAGTTTTTCATTACTTTGTGCTGAAACCGTTCTACCCAGATTCTCCCACAATAGTTCCTAACACCACTCTTCCCCCACACCGTGGATAATCCGTCTCTCATTTCTCCCTTGGTAATTGTCAACACTCGTTGGAGCCAGACTATCATCCCTCACAGAGAAGTGATGGTGCAATGGACGTTTTTACATGCTAATGACACATCTTGGAAAAAATGGGACACCCTCAAGTCAGCCTACCACCTTGAGGACAAGGTGCTTCTTGATTAAGAGAAAAGTGATAACGTGACAAACACTGAACATTAGGAGGAAGAAGGAAGAACCAAAAAGATAAATATAATGCCAAAATATTTAGAAGATTACATCACAACAAATTCGGTTAAAAGGAGCTGAGTTGGCACACTCTTATTGGCTAGCGTAAATCTTATTATTGACTAGCCTAAATATTACAAGATGTTTACTAGATTTTTCTTTACAATTAGTAGTACAATTATGTTATTGTAATGATATATATAATTCCAAAATGTAACGAGAGAGCAAGAAATTACTCAATTCTTCAAGAAATTACTCAATTCTCTTCTCTCTTATTCCTTTTTTAGGAGGTTTCTAGTCCTCAAAATCTAAAATTGTTCCGTTCTTTGGAAATTTCTAGTCCTCAAAATCTTGAACTATCCCTGCCCTTATCAGATTGTGATCTAATAGCATAGCTTGGTATGGTAATTAAACAGATATATTATGAAATTAAATCCATTGAACAATTTATTTGATCCAACCTGGTTTATTTTACATTGGATTTTATTTTAGTTGGTCGGGTCATCGGGTGTTGATTTGGACGTGTGCCCACCCCCAGCTACCAATTATGATGATATGACTCTTGATGAAACATAGGTGGATATCAATTTGAAGGAAGTGATTCTTCACGAAACATGTTTAAACATCAATTGAAAAGCTATTACTCTTCATGAAACATGAACAGACACCCATTACAATAATAACTTTGGTGAAACACATCCCATTCAAAGCAATGTAGCTCTCCAAAACAAAGACTTCTCATAACGAAAAAACTTTTTGGAAGTTCAAAAATAAATCGTGTTACAAAATTTACCTAAGTTAAAGGATACAAACTTACATCTACCTGTAAAACATATGCACAAAATTAACATAATATCAGGACTGAGAAGATTCAATAACACTGTCCTCCAAATGCAAAAGATGAAAGAGTGGAAAACAGCCCCATAGCTATCGTCTCATCAGAACTTCAGAAGCAGCAAACTTTACAGCTCCATAGCTATCGTCTCATCGGAACTTCAGCAGCGGCAAACTTTACAGCTCCATACCTACAAGAAGAAATATTAGAACACATATCAATATTTCATCTACTACCATAAGTCAACTCTGTATTACATTTTGTTCATTATTGCAACACAAATGTTTTGAACACTCACTGTTAGGACATGCCTAAAAACCTGCACAAGTTACAATAAGCTCAGACAACACAGCCATCAGTCAAACTATGGAGAGAGAATAGAATGATAAGACTGATGAAAATGCGAACTACGAACTATCTCGTCTCTGTTGAGTCTGCAATAGAACTAGGAGGAGTTAGACAGCAAAAGTAGAAAACAATTTTTACAGATACTGTGCATGAGGAAACCAGAGAGAACCTGACCAGAAGTATATCATCAACATAGCCCTGAATCGAGTTATCACCCTAAGGGTCAACTTTACTTATTGAGTGCTGTTCTATTGAAATTAAGGAGAAACAAAAAGAAGTACAGTGATACAACTCGATTGCAGTAGTATTGTTAACGTGTACGCCAATGCTGGAGTAAGAATAACACTAGATACACTTAACAGACAAACAGATAAAGTCTACAACTAAGTCCTTTGCTGATACATTATATTACAATTATCAGGTCCTAAATCAAACTCACATCATAAAGGGCTAAGGAAATAGTAACCCGCTAAAATACTCTTCTCACTAAGGTTAGCAAGAATCTGAAATTAATTCAGATCTCACATACATCTCAATACTAAATAGAGTTAAGCTATTAACCACCGCATTACATTCATATTAGAAATAAGGAGTTCCAACAATAGAAAGATGAACATACATAGTCTCCACCAGTAAGTTCTGTTATTCATACTCATCTGATAGAAAAAAGGAAAAAAGACATGACAAGCGAAAAGTCTTTCGGTTAGATTATTTATATCTAGCTCATATCCATGCCATCTCCAATTTGGCTGCAAATAGGACTAACAGCAGAAAAAGACTTCTCAAAAGGAGAATTAAACTGTGCATCCCGTCTGCGCTTAAAACTACATCCATCAGTTGGTGTTGCCGTTGATGTAGTCTCTCCATCAAGCTTCCTTCGCACACCTCGCACCGCTTGTTCCTCTGTTGGTGTAAGCGGGAAAATCTGACCACTAGCTCGGCAACGCGAACTGTGGTTATCATACAGAATTCTCTGGTTACAATTCTTATCACAGATATGAGTCAGCCCTGTTAGATTGCAGCGATACATGTTTCCACAAACATGTTCATTTTTGCATTTCCAGTCGCATTTGTGACCGGGAAATGGACTATCTCGGCCCAAAATACTCGACAGATAAATAACATTCGCTTGAACCGCAACCGCAGATTTTCCATATATCTCCATTCGCACCTCCTTAACAATCTTTTACACTCCCACTTTAAGACCTTGCCTAAATTGTCTGCAAGTAGGTCCACCACAACAATACAAAAATTCAGTCAAACTCAACATAAATTCATACTACTAGATTCTCAATAATACTATTTCATTCCACATTCACAAAAGCTTGATGAAAAATCTAATTGTGTATAACATCATAAAACACAAATTGAAAATCTAATTCACACCGCTCAAACAAAACTGCATGAAAAGAAACGACAACATTGACACGTGACAGTCACATGCGTCAGATCTAAACCGAGTCGAAGTTGGATTTGAATTTAATTAAGAATAATTAAAAATTAATAAATCAAATTAACGTGAAAATTAAACGTCAACAACACACTCGCTCTTTCAAAATCAACAAAAACTTAACGTGAAAATTAACAAAATCAAAATTGCTTAACAGATGAATGTACACGATTGATTAAACAACGACGTGCAGAAGAAAAAAATGAAGAAAATTGACTTACATGCACGGTATTCAGCAAAGTGAAGCACCCGAAGAACGGAACAGAGTTTTTTCTCCTTTACAGTACCTACAAAAACAAAAAGAGAAATCTCTCTCTTTCTCTGAAGAGCCTGTAATGCTAGTTATATGAAACTAGAAAGAAACGTTATGAATGGAGGTTATTTATAGTAATTATGATAGATACTCGACGGTGAATGAATGAATGAATGAATAAATGTTGGCTCGTAGTACTCGTGACTTTACACATGTGGGGTAGAGGCGCCACGTAGGACAAAATGCAACCCAAGTTTCTCTCAAATTATTTCACCTTACCTCACCTACAATTTTGGATAAACTACCGGATCCTACTGTATTTCTTAACCCATCATCATTCTTACATTTTCATTAAAAATATTAGTTAAAAAATATACTATTTCCCTTATTATAAAAATCTCATACAATATATTCTCTGCGTTATCTATTATAAGCAATTTTTTTATTTTTTTAAATTTTATTAGATAAACAAGGTATTTAAATTATATATAATACATTGATTTATTGAATAAATTTAAAAAAAAATTTAAATTTACTTATAATAAAAAAAAAGTAGAAATGAAAGAAGAATATATTTTAAAAAGACAGTAGTAATAAACTGGTTAATAAATTAAATGCATTATTACTACATAATTATTTTTTATAAATAATAATATAATAGAAGAGAGAAAATAAATTGTATTTTATAATTATATGTATATATATTAATAAAAATAGTTTAATAAATATATTATCAAGGTATCAAAATTTAAATAATGTATTATATTAGAAAACTACAAATATAAAATAGATTTTATATTAATTAAGAGTTTATTTGGTAAGATAATAAAAAATAGTTTTAACTTTTAACTTTTTAAATCACATTATTAAAAAAATGTTAAAAATTTATGTTTGGTAACTATTGTTACCTTTTAGTATGTAGCTTTTTTTTTAAAAGTTATTTGAAATTGCTTTTAAACTTGAAACTTTTAGCTTGTGCTTTTTTTTTCATTTAAACTTTTATTATTTAAAACTTGAAATTTTTAATTTTAATTTGGAGATTTTTAACTTACTCCAAATCACACCCTTTAAATTGAATCTAATCTAATGATTAACATTTTTATTTAATTGTAATTAGCATATTTATTCAATTAACCATTTGATTAATTTAATTTAAAAATTATGATTTGAAATAAATTAAAAAAATTTACTCTTGAATTAAGATTAACTCACTTGTGTTTATATATGGCCAACTATGTGCCTAGGTCCAATGCGCAGGCTATGAATGTTATTAGCCCTCCAAAACAAATGGGACCGTCGACCCTAACACTAACAGACTGAAAGTGTGTGAGTAAGAAAGGTGTAGGGTTCAACCGTGTCTATGTTAGTGCACAGTGTAAAAAGAAAAGATATTTCGAGTTCACTTTCCCATTATTTTCTTGGCCGAAAAGGGTGTTAGCTAATATGTGGTGTAAATACCAAATGGTCGGGTTGTGGATTGTGATGGCCTTTAGGCCTTCCCAGACAGTAGTAGCCTCGCCAGTGATTTGTTGCCAAAAACCAAGTGCATCAGATTTCCAATCGCTATCTAAGGGAGCTTCACAAGCAAAACTATCCCCATAAGGGAACTGTAGTAAATCAGTAATCTGATCTTGGTTAAATGTGTATTCCCTGTTAAAAAGTCTATATGAAACCGTGACTGTAGTGCATTGACCGCCCATAGGTGTGCATACCTAAACGAACTAAGGAACTCGTAAGTGAGCCTAACGTACGTAGAGCTAGACAATAAGCAAAGGTAAGTCATTCCTAAGTTCTCTAACATCCAGTTCATACTACTTATTAAGCCTAAATCGTGTAGGACAGAATTATCGGGGTACCTTGTTGGCATGACATCCCTCTTGAATAGTTCAAGGTACCTTGTTCTCTAGTTGTCAGCCTCTATGCCTTCTCCGAAATCGATTCCCACGAACTCTATTTCTCGTCTAGGTCTCATGGCTCATTGAGGCATGGTGAATGGAAGAACGAAGAATTTAAGGGAATGAGTAGGAAATAGAGAGGGTGGAGAATGTTTAAGAGAGCTTTTGGTTATGAATGAGAGTTGGTTTAGAGAATTTATGGTAATGGAATGAAGATTGAAAGTTGGAAGAGAAAGGGATGAGTGAGTTAAGAGAGGAATAAAAGATAGTGTGTTTTGAATATGAGTAGTTAAGAAAACGTGCCAAGTGGAGTTTTAAAATAGAATCTGCCGCTTCACTGATATGGCAGACGCCATTAGCTTTAAAATGTTACTATTTCAAAATTTAGGCTAATGGCGAACGCCATTAGCATATTGGCGACCGCCATTTGTCTTAATTGTGCAAAAAAAATTAATTTAGGCTTAAAATTAATGATTTTTTAAGTCCTTTTCAGTTGTTCTAAGGCCAAAATTGTGTCAGGTATTTATTTTCAGCACGTGGCCTTAATCGGAACGAGAATTCATAACAAATTAAAAACAAAAGATACAAGGAAAATGAAGAAAATAGAAAATTCAAAATAAACAAAAATAAAAACGGAATTTGAAATTGCATTAAAAAAAATTGTGGGTTGCCTTTCACACATCCTAGTTTTACATCTGTAACTCGACAAATAATGTAAAAATGACAAGAAAATAATGAAATCCTAATTAGAAAAACATGTAAAAAATTCATAAACTAGAAAATTGGAAAATATTTCCTCCCCCACACTTAAACAAGGTAGTGTCCTCACTGTCTAAGGGCAATGTAGGAAAACAAAATATGCTGTAATAACAAAGCAAGATTAGCCATTACAACTTATGTCATTAGGTTCGAAATATTGTCTCATTGAGTAGATTTGTTGGAAAAGGTGATCGAATTACTCATTGGACACGTCCATAAACCCAAGGAAGTCCATGCATAGAGTAATCAGCTCTTCTCTAAGAGTAGCAACTTCTGTTCTGAAGACGTCAATTGCAGCAGTGTAATATGTAGAAGGCACGATGTGGATACTAGAGGCGAGTGAATCAACATCCGAGAGAGGGGCATGACAGTTCTCATAAACTTGAGGGGTATCAGGTGGAGTGGGTGACTTACTTTGGCCCTCCAAATCATATAACTAATTGTTTTTGTTGTGCACACTAGTCCTCTCATGGTTTGGTAGTGTAAAATTATAAACCACCTGATTATCAATCAACAACTCAAACTCATGAGGTCCCAAATTGCCTATAAGGCGTCAGCTAAAGCAGAAGGTAATATGCATGGGCCAGGTACCTCCTAAGGTGGTTAAGTGGTTAAGGGGGTATCTAAGGCTAATGGCTGAGGCAATCATCGTAACCAATCCTTCTATAAGGATAGAACCATGGGTATCTCGGAAAATCCTATCTAAATTTACTAACATAAATGTTGCAGCATTCACAGGTCTAGATTGGGAAACACATAACATGATAAACAACTCATCTCTAGATACGGAGGTGATGTTTTCCTGTTTCCAAACAGAGTGTGTGATATGATCTTATGGAAGTAGCGAAAAGTTGGGTTATGGATCTTTTTAGAAAACATAGAGTTCAACTCAGGGTAATGGTTACCGTCAATATTACCCCAAAATAAATCAAATTCAAGCTCCACTAAGACATCTTTCTGAGCTACAGTGAAACATATGGGCCACTAAGGAATCCTAAAAGGTCAGCCATCTCACGGTGTGTGAAATGGTGTTTGGTCCTAAACAGCCTGAATGTAGTCAGACCTTTGTTGAATCCCAACCCTCTGTTAGGATCATACAATAAGGAATTCAAAAACTCAAGGGTTAGCCTACAATAAGTGCTAAACCTCCTCCTCACAACAAAGTTCTCCCAGCCTATCTGTATAAGCAAGTACATCACACTATCTCTAATACCTAGGGTGGTCATAGTGGGTCCATCAGGGTAAATCGATAATGCCATCTCTCTCTGAGCTAGGACTACGAAACATTACCTCTGGCCTTTGTTCTTGAAAACAACCTCCATGTCGTATACTGGTCGCATCTCTAAAGTTAGTGTGAAAGTTAGCTTATGCTAATGTTAGTCTGAAAGTAGACATCGAACAATGTATTAGTGGTAAGAACAATGAATGTACCGCATAATAGTATTTTTGGGAAAATAGTAAAAATCTAAAACCTAAGATCATGGATTGCCTTCAACGCAGCACTTCATTTAATGTCAGGAGCTCGACATTATTTCAGAAGGAACTATTTTTGCAAAAGAGCGGGTAACTCTTCTAGTTTGTAACTTATGTAGAAATCTTTATTTTCTACGCTAAGATAGTGCTTAAGTCGATGCCCGTTTATAACAAATGTCTCATTTTACTTACCTCGTATTTTTATGGCACCGCTTTGGAATACCTTTATAAACTCAAAAGGGCCAGACCATCTAGAACAAAGTTTGCCTGGAAATAGTTTCAGTCGAGAGTTGAAAAGAAAGACTATAACACCCTCCTTAAATTCTCTCTTTGCTATATGTTTATCGTACCACTGTTTAGTTATTTCCTTATAAATCTTGGCATTTTCATAGGCATATAATATATGTTCTTCCAGTTCATAGATGTCTAAAATTCTTTTTTCTTCTGCAGCTGTATAATTAAGATTAAGGGTCTTAATGGACCAATAAGCTTTATGTTCTAATTCTACCAACAGGTGACATGATTTGCCATAAACTAGCTTAAATGGAGTGGTTCCTATCGGGGTCTTATAAGCTGTTCTATAGGCCCACATAGCCTCGTGAAGTTTCGCAGACCAATCTTTCCTAGAAGTTGCAATGGTTTTCTCTAATATTTTATTAATTTTCCTATTAGAAATCTCAACTTGTCCACTCGTTTGAGGGTGGTAGGGTGTCGCTACTTGGTATCAGACTCCATATTTGAGCAACAGTCTTCCAAAGATATTTGAAATGACATGGGAGCCACCATCATTAATAATGAGTCTAGGCACACTGAATCTAGGAAAGGTGATATTCTTAAAATTTTAATAACTACTCGTGCATTGTTTGCAGAAGAGGATACGACCTCGATCCATTTCAAAATGTAATCAACAAAGACGAGTATGTATTTGTTACCAAAAGAAAATGGGAAGGAGCCCATAAAGTCAACACCCCACACATCAAAGACTTCCACTTCTAAGATACCTTTTAGTGGCATCTTGTCGTGTCTAGAGATATTTCCAGTGCGTTGGCACCGGTCATAATTTATAACTGCGATATGGACATCTTTCCATAAGTTAGGCCAAAAGAGGTCGGCCTGTAAGATCTTTGTGCAAGTCTTGGATGTGCTTGCATGCTGTTGCGGTGAGAATAGTATATCAAATTATTAATTAATTTGAATCACATCTTTAGTTCACAATCGGTCTTTGATTTATCCGTAGGAAAGGTTAAAGAAAGGGGAAAACCTATTTTGCATCGTAAACACAATGCGGGGAAAGATCTAGGGTTCGGGAGTTGGTTAAGCTTAGAGAAGGTATTAACATCCTGAACTTCTGTAGTACTCTACAAGAACCTCTTGTTTTAATGTGTCATTGCTAAAGTTATCTGCTTAAGGTTATGCTAAGGGTTAAAAGGTAAAAGAAAGACCTAAGGGTTAGTCCTAAGTTTACTCGCCAAGATTCGCATCTTGTGCCTACGTATCCGAAGTAGGGGATATAATCAGAGTAATCATAGTTCCCCTCACAAAGGGAGGTAAGGAACTTCTTGACTGTGGTCAAGGTTCCAAGGGGAGGTAAACGTTCATAAGGAAGCACTTACGTGGAGTGCGGCTACTCCGCGTTCTACGTTGTAAGGTTGAATTGAAAAGGTGAAGAGTAAGTATTCCTTGAAAATGGGAGGTATTCAGAGGGGAATTATCAGTAAATAATGAACAATGAAAATTAATAATTTATAACGATGTTGAAATAATATACAAATGAATAATAATGGGATGATAACGTTAGACAATGTACACGAATAAAAATAAATACAAAAATAAAAAGATTAGTGAACATATTCATGGATAATCGAGAATGAATGTTAGAAACGACTAAGTGGACGGATGAGTTAGGCTTGAAGAAAATTAGAAATTAAAGCAGTTAATTGTTTGAAGAATTTACGTAATTAGGAAAAATGTTAGAATAAAAAGGACTAGAATCTTAAATTAGAAGAGTTAGAATTTTAAATTAAAAAGAATTAGCATTTTGATCTTAAAGAGTAATAGAATTTGGTTTTAAAAAAAGTTAGGAGTTTTTATACTAGAAGAAAAAAAGGTTAATTTTAAAATTAAAAAAAGGTAATTTTTATTTTATGTTTTAACAAAAGTTACTTTAATTTGATTACAAAAGGTTAGATCTCATATTTTTATTTTAAAAGAAATTAATTTTAATTTTTCAAGGAAGGTTAGTTATTTCATTTAGAAAAAATTGATTCACTTTAGTTTTTTTTTTATTTTTAAAAACTTTAAATTTACAAAAAGCTAATTAAAAAGGTTAGAAACTAAATTAGAAATTTGATCTAAAAAAGTTCTATTTTTAAAATGTTTGCAATTAAGTTAAGAAAAAAGTAGTTTAATTATGAAAAATTCTTTAATGTTAATTAAATAGAAATTAAAACAAAATAAATAAAAAATAAATTACAGGAAACGGGTTGGGCTGGGTCACAACCCGCTAAACCCGACCCGTCCAGCAACACATAAAAGGGGGAGGCAAATTTTTTAGGGTTTGAAACCCTGTTGGTGAGGCAGCGGCGGACTCCCTTTTTGGGGTTTTTCTGCAGAATTTTCATCTCTCTTTCTCTCTTTCTCTCATGGCCTGTCCTTCTTCTTCTTGTTTGTTCCACTATAAAACACAAATATGTTAGCAAAACGGATGGCTTTCAATATTTTTTTTCGTCCACTTTTCAGGGGGTTTGGCCGCGGTTTCCGTTTTGATTTGTGATGTTTTTCGTGTTGATGATGATGACGACCGATAATGGTTTATGACTAAGGCTTTAAGGTTTCGTTGTTGTCCGTTGATGGTGATGATTCGCGATGATGTTGGTTGTTGTTTGTTGAGGACGACTGCAGATGATTTGTGCTGGTGATTTTTCGTGATGGATCCTAGGGTTTTTCATCTGTTTTTGTTTTATACTGATGTTTACATCTTTTTTCACTCGTTTTGGGATGGATTTGATCTTTACTTTTTTTTCCGATGACATCTGAGATTTGATTTATTATGATGATGTTTTTCTTCTTCTGATATTTGGATCCACGGTTTTGCTTGACAAGATCTGGACATTATCTTGCACCTTTAGATTTGATTTTGGATCTGATTGTGATTTGGACAGTGTTGTCGTTTTTAGATGATAATGATTTCCTGAAAATTAAATTATGAATCTGTTGATTATTGATGATTTTGGATGTTGTCCAGATGGATTTTTTTTCTTTAAGGCCTTGTTTGGATGAAAATCATTTTTCTCGAAATCTCTCTCTCTCTCTCTCTCTCTCTCTCTCTCTCTCTCTCTCTCTCTCTCTCTCTCTCTCTCTCTCTCTCTCTCTCTCTCTCTCTCTCTCAAATAGAAATTTGCCGAATTCTTGGCCCGAGGTCGGAAATGAAACCTGGGGGTTCGGTAGCAAATTCTGCTGCCCCTTCCGGACCCGATGATGACATTGTTTCTGAGGGTCCGAAGAAAATTAAAAACCACTTTTCTGATTTAAAAACTCCGATTTTCTAACCATCTGACATTTTTATCTGACTTGTCTTATTTTGCAGGTTCCGGAAGTTTGGGAGATGACGAAGAATCGGAGATTTGGAAGCGGAAGACTATGCTTAGAAACTTAGGACTTAGCATTTTTGGACTAGATTTGTAATTCTTCAAAAATTTAAAATTCCTGAACATTATTGTAATCTAAATATTTTA
Source organism: Lathyrus sativus (assembly GCA_963859935.3). Taxonomy (NCBI): domain Eukaryota; kingdom Viridiplantae; phylum Streptophyta; class Magnoliopsida; order Fabales; family Fabaceae; genus Lathyrus; species Lathyrus sativus. The sequence continues at coordinate 540,067,296 of OZ012739.1, read as the reverse complement.
CGGAAATTTGCCTTGAATAAAATGAATAAATCCAATCTTATTGCAAAAATGAATTTTATTCCTCCGCATTTAAATTCTTAGTCGTATCTCGAATAAACCTAATTTTTGTAGTTGAATCAAACGATACTAGCGACAAAAACAAACTAATATTCTCTATAAATCCGATGCAAACCGTAAGTCCCACTGTGCCTCTAAAGTTTAACTCGTAACTAGCATAGAAAGAAAAATGAATGTGTACTCGCACTTGTTTAGAGAGCTTCCTTGAATTAATTCTCGCACCTATTCAAATCCAGATCCATTCATATTTTAACGCCCTTAAAACAATACGGTTTATAAATAAAACATCATTTCAAAACCCATCTGACGACTAAGTTCGGTTCTCGAATAAGGATGGATCGTATCAAGAAGAGTTTGACGTCACTGTCATAGACATCCAAACCAATCTCAAACCAATGTCGTGTGAATCGAGAGGTAGAAAACCCTAGTTGCTTGGGGAATACTCTAACAATGAATTGGCTTCGTAGTCATCCACAGACTGTGAACTAACGATACATCTGCACCTCATGAATTAAAGGCACACAGTAATATTTTCTGACCTTTTCCACACACCTGCAAAACGAACAACTGGGCAAACTGGTTAGCAGTTAGTTACAAATGAAATACAAAGTAGAATGAAATGTGAAATGATCAGTGATCTAAGGGTAAAACTCGGGGTATGACAATTGCCCCTATTTAAATGACTTCACCAGATGATTTGAGCAACGAAGGCTCAAGAAATCATGGTGAAAGGGATTTACATACAGATATCAAAAAAAATTTGTCCTTAGATGCAGTGATATGCAATGCCATGGACAAATAGAAATGGACTAGAATGCTGACAACTTTATGAATCTAATATGATACAAATGATGGTGAAATGATGCAAGAATGTAGACGAAACGACAACACAGGGGAATGAAGCAACGGGCAACTACACATTAGGGAAGACAACACACTAGGGAAACAACATAGAATCGGAGAAATATAAAGCGATGGACCAATAGGTGCAAGTACGACCAGTTGTCATTTTAGAAAGAAGAGGTAAGAAGGGATCCTCAATGGAGAAGGCACCGACGAGACGACCTCCACTGGGTAAATATCCAAGAGCAGCTGCTCAACAGGTTCAGGCATGACCGATTGACACTCTAGGATAAAAGGTAAAAGCAGGATCCACACGGCGGTGGGATCAAGTAAACAAAAATGCTGGAGTCTTCAGGTGAGAATAACATCCGAGCTTCTAGAAATTCCTTAAGTGAAGAGATCAACGAGATCTTCAGGAACCGTCAGAAAATATACAGGGTAAAAACCTGCTGTATGCCAAAAATAATTGGACTTCAATAGGGGAAATGCCCTGATAAGCTTCTCGAGAGAGACTGCCACTTATCACTGCAAGGGACTTACGTTCCAAAAATGGATAGGCTTCACAAATAAAGAAACTACCACTTATCTGGGAAAGATAACAATGATAAGCTTTTCATAGGAGATTGCCACTTATCTGGGGATACAGATGAAATGATAAGCTTCTCTGGCGAGACTGCCACTTATCTGATGAAAAATAAGCTTCCATGATCAAAATATGATTCAACTTCTTCTTTAACTAAATGATTCATTTAAAAAGGGTAAATAAACTTCCCCACGCTTCAAGGTTTGTGTGCCATGAACAGATCTCAGTTTCTTCTTTTACTTGAAAAGGGTAAAATAAACCTCCCCACGTTTCAAGGTTTATGTGTCGTTGAACGGGTCTCAGTTTCTTCTTTTACTTGAAAAGGGCAAAATAAACCTCTTCACGCTTCAAGGTGGAAGGGCAATGGGAACAAGCTTCTCGAGGGAGATGGCCACTTGTTGCTAGTCAGGATGAAGATAAGATAAGCTTCTCCGGCGAGACTGCCACTTATCGATGTTGTAAAAGGTAGTGATAAGCTTCTCGAATGAGAACTTCCGCTTATTAGGGAGTAATAATGATAGGCTTCTTGGAATGAGACTGCCACTTATCTGCAAGGGTAACAATGATAAGCTTCTTAGGCGGGACTGCCACTTATCTGAAAAAGATAAAACATGATAAGCTTCTTAGGAGATACTGCCACTTATTAGCACAGGCGTTGTAAAAGGCTCTTCTTGAAAGATAGTGCAAAATAAATGCACGTCCAGGTAGGTTCGGTGACCAACGGGGACCGAAGTTCAATCTAGGATTGAGCTAGAAAGAAACTGTCAAACAAGACTCCATTGAGGGAATGAACTCAAATATGGATTACCTTATCCTGGCATGGAGAGATAACTGAAATAACCATCATCCACGAGGGTTGAACTCTGTGGGGAAACTGGAAAATAACAGGTATTTTATGTCTAAAGTTTGACGATCTACTTGGAGAGAAACAAACAAACTCAGTTACTTGGTGGTAGCCACAGCCAAAGCAACGACAAAAAATGACAAGGAGGATATCAAACATGCAGATGCTAATGCGTATGTCAATGCGTATGTAAATGCAATGAGTACGCTTATGCTGATGCACATGCTGACAAAATAAACAAAAGAGGAGCAAACGAGAGATGAAATAAACATCTCGACGGGGATACCCGGTGACCTCTGCAAAAGTACAATATATCAAGAGATAGGAAAAGTGATGGAGGAACCAAATCTTGCTTCGAAGTTCCAAGTTCTCTGGGGAGAACATAAACTCCACTTGGGGATAAGATATCATGACTTCACTGGACAGATTGCCATAATGAATTTGAATTTTGTCCATAGAAGAACTGTTCACTGGGAGAGTCATCTGAGGATTGGAGACTTCCAAGGATAAAATAAATATCCACTTCATGGGGAAGATGTTGAGCTAGGCAGCTTCATGGAGAAAGTGTAGCAACTTCCTAAGAAAGGTACATCAACTTCTTGGGGGGAAGTACGTTTGTTTCCCTAGGGAAAGTGTCTCGACTTCTTGGGGGAGAAAGTGGCAAATCTCCTGGGGGAAAAAATTCCTGAGGAAAATATGGCAACTTTGGTGAGGAAAAGATGATTCCACTTGCGGGTGGGTCCTCGAATAATATGTTACTCGGAATATACTAGGTAGATCTCTGTAGTCTTGGTAGTCACTGAAGATTACCGGATCAGTCCAAAAGTTTTGTCAGCTTATAGTCTCGTTGGGGACTGGCGTTGAGGCAATGGTTTAAAAGTGCTTCTACAACAATGAGACTTACTGGGGAATGATGACCGCCTGAAGTAAAATTCATCGGGGCATGAATAGTGTAATAGTCGCCATTTGGAAAAATATAATGCCCTAGAGTACATACTTTGTGCGAAAAAGTCATCACAAGAGGATTTTATAGAGAACATGGAGCCCAATTGCCCCATACTGTTTTCAGACTCTTGGAGAGGTTTGCCGAATCTCGACGTGACTGACCCAAATTGACAGTGTTGTGACGGAATCTTCTAGAAATAGCTCTTAAGAAAGTCAGACTTGCATCAATAAATGATTTGGAAAACACCTGCCCCTATTCAGCAGAATCTTCAAGTTTCCTTGTTGATGTCTATATGTGAATTTCTAAGATATCAAGCAAAATCAACACACATGAAATGCTAATCCTGAAACTGTTAATGCAACATATATATTTGTCTTGAAGTTTTTTTTGAAAAAAGATATCGCCATGACTTGTGACCAAAATCACTAGTTGGGATATGAATTTAATTTATAAGCCAACATCAAATTGAGCATAGCTCGTGGGAGTCAGGAAACATGATCTCATCGAGTATGCTTCCAAAATAAGTTCTACTTCAATTAGGTCTTTTAAAGGTTGTATCGTGGCTTGGTTCACGGTTTAAGAAACAAAGGATAAAGGCTTAAAGTTTATTTGCACCCACCCATTCTTCGTGATGTTCTCCAATCCTATATTCATTTAATCGGATGTGAGCACTCATCTCTCAAACAGATTTGATATGGTAGAGAACTCATCAAGGCTTTGTACGTGGCAGTCACTCACCTATTCTCTTTTGGTGTTTGATCATATGACTTTGTGCTTTACTGGGATTCTTCATTGTAATCCTTTGTTTTTGCTTTTCGCATGTTTGATTCCCTAACTTTTTCCTGGACGGAGTCTTTTGAATTTGACTTTAGATTCCAGCGGGATGCCTCAATTTTGCCTAAGTCTCCTTCATAGGTTTTGACTTAGCGGGCTCTTTCTTTTTCATCCATTATTTTTTTGAACAAGTCGTGTGACTCTTTTGAAAGGCTTGGACTGCCTGACTCTTTAGGTAGTCGAGGGATAATCATTTGTGTCCTTTGACTTCTAGCCTCCTAGCATGTTAAGGATAGATAAAATGGATTCTCGAACGTTTACTCCTCCCTTTTAAAAGTATGAGCGCTCGATCAATTTAACTGAAAAACTACCCTGCCCCAAGTTAAGATTGAGGGTTTTTATTTGGAAAAGAAGAAACTCCTACTTCAAATCTCAAAGGGATTAAAGAGGGATTATCTTCCTTATATCTCTAGTGTTTAGGATTTGAAACAATGCCTTACATCATCAGCAGGGTTTCATTCAAAAGCATACGACAAGAGATCTGGCATTTTTGGTTCATCATCCTCCTCCTAATTCTCTATCAAAGCAAGAGATTGGGTAAATTTGGCATTATAGATTATGAAAAATAATTTTGTGAGTGAATACAAATGGATTTTTTCAAGACAAACATATGCATTGCATTAATCATTCAAAATAAACAAGTTCTTACATGCTAATTATGCTCTTATAACCAAGGAAATAAAATACATATAAGTAAACAAAATGAACTGTCTAGCAAATCCTTCTAAAGGTGTTTATGAAGTCTTTGTATTCAAGGTCGACACAGTAGTAGTAGTTGTTTCTTTAGGCGGAGCCTCGTTGAAACATGGAGTGTAGATACGACCACTGCGAGTCATCTTGCTTGCCCTAACTATGTTTGTCACATATTCATTAACAGTCTTCAATTCTTCCTTCGGGATAATCTTCCCATATTCTTTGTAAATCATGGTCACACCATCTTAAGGATCACTGAAATGAAATGGACTAGGCTTCTGAATAATTACAGGCTTCAACTGATTCGCTGTAGGAGTAACTGGCTTAGATATGTTGAAAATAGGCTTTGCAGAGCTTGACCTTGGCAAATGGAAAACCCTGAGAGGAGTCCTGATCTGAGAAACATCAAGAACAAGGCTTTCATCAGATATATCATCAATAGCATTAATAACCCCAAGGCTAGGCAGAGGGTTGTTCTTGACATTCGGCTAAGGATCATCAAAAGACAGTATCTTCTTATCCATTAACTCCCTGACAAGGTGCTTGAGAGTGCAACAACTTTCTAAATCATGGCCAGGCGAACCCTCATAAAATAAACAATGAGCAGCGGCGTTGTAATTGGCAGGTAAAGGATTTGGAGGTGGGCCCAAAGCTCTAGTGGTAATCAGACCTTGTTGCACTAATGAAGGGTACAACTCGGTAAAAGTCATCAGAATCAGAGGACATGGCTTGTACAGTCTCCTACTCGGCCCATTCTGACGAGGTGCCTGACTCCTAGGTTGTTAATAAGCAGAAGCGTTAGGCACTCATTGATAATTGGCAGGAGCTTGCGCGGGGTGATAACCAAGAGGTTGTTGCTAGACCGAAGCTTAACAAATGGGAACTGGTTCCACAAGCTGATAAGTAGGAACTTGTTGATTGAAGGCAGGTGTAACAACGACTACATAGGGTTGTTGAGCATAATGAACAGGATAACCTTGTTGTTCAACATAATTTCGCTGATGTTGCCAAGGTTGATGAGCAGCCATTTTACGGTTGTACGTGATCAAATGACTCTTCAGGCGTGTAGCTCCTTCATAATCGTCGAAGCTCGGATTTTGAACTTTGGAGGAATAACTTGTTGAACTGGTTGAGCAATAGGAGCCGTAGAAGGAGTCGACACAAAACCAGGTGAAGACCAAAAGGAGGTAGACTTGCAGTAGTAACAGATGGTTGGGGATCCACAACAACATCGGTAATCTCAGAGACAACAGTGGGCTAAGTATCTATCTTTGCATTAATGACCTGTAGCATCTCCATAATTTGCCCCGCACTTCCCCGAAGATCTTCGAGTTCATTGGTAATACAGTCAAACTCTTGATTTTGTTCTGCCATCTTTTTCCGAGCTCGGGCTCTGGTGTTGCACTGATGCAGAGAACTCAGGGTGATAGAACTAGAAGGCGAGAGAACCGAGAATGAGAAACTGGGGGAAAATGCAATGCAAAAGACAGGATGCTAAAATGCAAAATGCAGATGAAAGATTTCATGGAATTCAAATATTTATGAATATTACGGGATACCAAAAGAAAGCTTGTTTGTTAATTTTGATAATGGATTACAAGTAAATATTCGTAAAAGAGTCCTGACATAATAGTTAAATAAAAGCTAATATAGTCTTAAGGAAGCTTCATATTCTGCTCTTTGATCCGCTCTTCTAGCTGGGCCTTCTCGAGGATGAGCGTTATCCATAATCAACTTCAAAGGGTAGACTGAGGGTTGGAGGAGAATAAATCCTCCTGGGCTTTTCTCTTCTTGTAATAAAGTGATTCTTTATTCTTCGACTGAAGTTGTTTATGAAGTTCAACATTCTCCCTGACAACCACTTGTTATTTATTCTTCCATGCTTCTGCCTCATGATGTGCTTTCCTCAAAGCGATCTTCAACTCTTCAGCTTCAGACATGAAAACTAGAACAGGTTCCTTTCTTGGAGGCAACGGATCTTGACGAGGATAAGGCATCTTCAGCTTGATTGCTCTTTCTCTGACCCAATGAAGATATGGCTCCAACGACACGCAATTAGGATTTCCCAGACTTTCTTTCCCTTTCTTATGCAAGTGACGCCAAGCAGACACGATCTTATCTTGAAGTTCTTTATTATCCTTGAAGAAAATTCTCTCCACGTGAACAGTCTTGGGTGGTTCCTTCAACAGATATCCTAACTGTCAACGAGCTAGAACAGGATTATAGTTGATTCCTCCATTAAAGCCAAGTAAGGGAACATTGGCAAAGTCTCCACAACCATCAACAATTAATGTCCCATCATACACACGGTTATACCAATAAATATCTGAGTGAGTTAGAGCCATAATCCTTTGCGACCAATGTCCTTTATCAAGATCCCAAAAAGAAACAGACTTGGGTAAGTGCGAAATAAACCACTTGTATAATAAAGGCACACAACAGGTGATCATCCCTCCACCATGAAGGTTTCGGAGATGCACAGAATGGTAAGCCTTGGCTAATAAATTTGGTATCAGATTATTCTTCATGAAGACTTTGATGGTGTTAAGATCAACGAAACCTTCAAAACTTGGGAAAAGTAGCACTCCATAAATAAGCAAGGCGAAGATTGCCTCAAATGTATTCATGCTCATATGATTGGCATAGTATTGGGATTTCTTGATTAACAAGTCCATAGGTAACCCAAAAGTTCCACCTTTGGTAATCATATTGCCCTTTCAAATTCTAGGTACCCAACAGTGGATGTTATCACGAATGTTATGACATCCACTATAACACAGACTACAAAACTTAGGAAACAAACTATAAATGCAAGACGTAAATAACACAAGTAATTGTTTACCCAGTTCAGTGCAACCACACTTACATCTGAGAGCTACCAAGCCATGGAGGAAATTCACTATTTGTAGAATTAATTCAGAGTCAAACAACCAGTTTGCACTCTTCACTTAAGACCTACCCAATGACACTTCAACCTAGACCCTACTAGACCTGAGTTACCAACTCACCCCCCTCAATCACCTCAGTGATATAAACCAGTACACAATTACAATTGAGATATGAAGACGCACTTCAAACACACCTTGATCTTGCTTCACAGCTTTGATCAAGAATGCTACATCACTCTTGCTTAAAACCTTTAGAGTGACACACTAAACAACTTAACAATACTAAACCAATGCAATCATACATTAGACAATTGCTTGGCACACAAGTATTCCTAAGACACAATAATACACACGTGAAGAACACACGTCTTCACTCACACATACACTCTTCAATCTCTGCTTCACTAGGATTCATCCTCTGTTATTTATAGCAGCAGATTGCCTTTGGGCCTTTGTGCAGAATTTAGGTTTACCTAAGATAAACCGCTCTTCAGAAATCTGCACACTTACCATTTAGGCCAGGAACATTTTATGTCATCTTTAATTTCGCCTGAGCTTCTAAAATGTTTACTGACTTCTAGCTTGAGCTTCTAAAATGTTTCCTGAATTCTAGCCTGAGCTCCCTCATTCTAAATACCAGAAAACTAAGTTGCGCGCTCTGATGTCATACGCTTGATGTCATAACATCCAGCATGACATCCATCTTCACTTACTCTTTAGCTATTCCAACTTACTCTGCAGAACACCCTTCATGTATGTCATAACATCAGTTATGACATTCAAACATACACTAATATTTTGCCACAAAATGTAGCCAATAAAAAACATCTACAAACTCCCCCTTTGGCAAATTTTTGGCTAAAACATTCTGTTACCATATCAGAGATTACCAGCAGCAAAATTTATACCATATAACTTATCATGTAGGAAAGTTACTAGCTAAAACATACTATCAGAGTTGTCTATACACACTCTCACAATTAACTCTCAACAACTCAGAATCAACCTGTTCACACACAATCATATGTTAGTGAACACTACAGATGTCACACTGCTTTGAGTAACATTCTGGGTTACTCCCCCTTAACTGATGTACATATCAGCTGAGCACACAACCTGCACACCCTGCAGTCACAATAAAATCTAGGTTTCACTGGATGTCAAGACATCCAGGATGACATCCTGAAGCACATTATCTCCACAACATAACTCTATCACCTGTTAGCCTAGACTACAGGTGTCACACCTTTCTGTGGACTATCTTGTACTACTCCCCCTGAAGATATGCACAACACACATATTCTGCTAACAAATTTTGCAGCTACACAGGTTCTAACAAACATTCCTACACATACTAGGAACTCACACAACAGTAACAACATCCTGTTACTTTACCTGCAAGCATGTTTAGTTCAACCATGCACAATAGCATACATGTTTACTTCAAACATGCACATAAGCAGCAACACCTGCAAACACACTTGTAGCAGCAACTCAATCAAGTCTTCCACATGTGAGAACCATTCACATTTCTAACACATAACTAACTCTGCTGTATCTGCTGTTACTACCACTTCTCCCCCTTTTTAGCCACAAATTTAGATCAAACTAATTGAATAGTATAGATCAAAATGAGTAACATTACAGATGTTTAGGGGTGATTACAACAAAATTGCTCATGAAGAGCATCTCAAATTTCATGCTGTCACAGAAGTCTAATCAAGAAAACACAAAAAAACTTATTCAATCCAGCATCACATATCATCAACTCAACAACTAGCAGTATGAGCCACACATCAGTCTATCATCACACTAATCTTCCTCCTCTTCACTGGAACTGTCCTCCTCAGAATCTTCATCACTGCCCTCCTTAGAGCTGGCAACAGCTTCCTCTGATGCAGGATCCTGGTCATCTTCCTCTCTTGAACCATCATCATTTCTCTCTTCATCAGTGTTAGTGAATTCAGCACCCTCATCTTGCTCAAGAGTCTTGATCAAATTTTCAAGGTTTTTCTTCCTTGTGTCCAACTCATTGCAAGTTTCTTTGAGTATTGCAATCACTTCAGCTTTTCTAGTCTTGGCACTCCCCTTGGATGTTTCAGCTGATGTCATGACAATGTCAAGAACATGTGTCCCTTGAAACAGCTTATGATGAAATGATAGAGGACTTTCTCTCTTGCTTGTAGTATCATTTTCCTTGAGAATATTGGGATACTGATTTAAGACTATTCCACAGATGAGGGAGGGAAATGCAATGGGGCCTTTGATACTATAGTTGCCTGCATGCTGCATAGTTTGATAAAAAATATATGTCCCATAGTCAAACTTGGTCTTGGTTCCAACAACATAGATAAACTTCCCAAGGATGGTTGCCATATTAGACTTATGGTTCGTGGGCGCCCAATTAGCAGCACCTACCTTGTGTAGCATAGCATACTTGACACTTAGTTTGTTGGCCACTAGCTTTCCTTTTGATGGCCAGCTTCTTACCTGGTTGGCTGTTATCACTTGACATACCTTGTTGTCAGAAATAGCTATGTTAGGGTGTGTTCTATCTGACCTTCCCAGATAGTTATTGATTGTTATTGAAGAAAACGTGACATATTTCCATCTTACATAAACCTTGCCAAACTCCTTTGATTTCCTATCAGCATATCCGTCTGATAAATTAACTATGAATTCCTTAACAAGTAACTCATAGCAGTGAGATAATTGAGTAACAATTTTTATTAACCCAACATCATGAATAAGATCCATGACTTCTTTGTTTTCAAGAGCATTCTGAGCTAGCTCTCTCTCCAATGCCAGCCTCTTCTGAAATACATATTTCCATCTATTAACACATGAGGGATAATGAAATGAAATGTTGTCAATAGAAACATCAGGTACACTAGCAGCAAGTTTGCTAGTGGTTGGTTTCTTCTTTGATGGAATATCAGATACATCATCAACATCATCAACATCATCTGAGATAGATTCAGATTCAGTACTAGATTGAGCCTTCCTCTTCTTTGGAACCACTTTGCTCCATGATTTAGTAGGCCTAACAGGGGTACTCTTGGCTTTAGGCTTCTTCTTGGGGATACTCTGTACAACTTCTTTCTTCCCTTTCCTAGTCATGAGCCTTTTGGCTATGCCAGGATTGATCTTGGCTATCAAATCATTATCTGAATACTCATCAAGATCTACTATATCAGCCAAATTATCTTTCTTATCACCTTGCATGTTAACATCCATATTATCAGAACCTTGACCCTTGTTATTATCCTCTTTTGAAGTGGTTTCCAATGTTTCAACATTATGAATGACATCCGTTTGTTCATCCAAATGAGGAGTAGGACCCTCATTGTTAGGTGAAATGGGTATATTTAGTACCCTGGCTACCATATTAGCAATGGTGTTGTGGGTTTGCTTAGCTTCTTCCCCATTGATATCATCATGAGGGACAAATGTTGAAGAACGTTGAGCTTGTCCTAAGACTAGTTCTTTAGGTCTTCTTGCATGGAAGGTTTGTGGTTTATTCACCATCAATCCTTCTGTGATTAGCACACGCAAGGGAGCTATCTCAAGAACCTCGTTAGGGTTGCTAGACTCAGTTCTAGCATCAGAATTTGGATTGACGGTGGTGGACATTCTTTTGGAAGGGATCGATTTTGAATGTTGAGACATTTTTAAGGACCTTGATCATGTGGGAGAGAATTTTCTGTGCTTGTTAGAAGATGTATGGGAGATGAACAGTTTGTAAGGGCACCAAATGAAGTAGGAGTTTTGTGAGTAGGAGCTAAAGAGGTAATATTGCAAAAGAGGAGGGAACTTAATATTTTGACCAATTAGTAAATGATTAAATTTTAAAACACAATTCCCTATTACCATTAATTGCTATAATTCCTTATTAAGACAAGTCCTCAACTGGCTTTGTGAATTTTCAAATTGAGTAGCCTTGAGACCTCTTGTCCCCATGTCAGCACTATGTAGATCAGTGTTCTCAAGCTTTACACTGATGCATGTTATCCCTATTCATGGCTTTCTTAGGCTGACTTGGATTCCATTTTATGACACTGAGATTGTCACAAAATAATGTCATGACATTCTGAGTGACATTTCTTCCTGTATGATGGTTAGCTTTCATGGACTCCATCAGGTTCCAGTATAGCAGATCCAGGTTTCTATGATGTCCATTCTTTGGATGTCCTTTCTTGGCTTTCCTACCAGCCTGACATTTTCCACAACCTGTTCTATTATCTGGAGTTAAACTAGGAATTCCCTTCACAACTCCCTTGGACATGGTCTTCTTTATCGTTTGAAGATGTCTGCCTTTCTCCAGCCACAGTTGATCCTTATTTTCTTCTTTGATTAAGACATTGTGGTTACTTCTGGGCTCCCATAAGTAACAGTTGTTCTTGGCTCTAGACCCCCTTATGATTTCCTCACCTTCTTTATTGGTGACAAAACATTTACCCTTGGTAAATTTAACCTTTAGGCCTTGATCACAGAGCTGACTGATACTTATAAGATTTACAGTCATTCTTTTAACCAGTAAGACATTCCTCGGTTCTGGAGCATCAGGACAGTCTAGTTGTCCAGCACCTGCGATTTCTCCTCTAGCTCCATCACCAAAGGTTACATGACTAGATGAATGAGATTTGATGTTTGTCAAAAGATTCTCTATTCCAGTCATATGTCTAGAGTAGCCAATGTCAAAATACCAATCTTCTTTGGTTGGCATTCTAAGAGAGGTATGAGCTACTAGAGCAACCTCCTTGGTAACCCATTGTTGTTTCTTGGCAAGGGCTTCCTTCTTGGGTTTAGCATGGTGTTGTTTCTTGACATGAGCACCTTTTTTGGATTTGCCTTGATGAGGAAATCCATGTAGCCAGAAACAGAGAGGTTTAATGTGGCCAAGTTTTCTACAGTAGTAACACCCATACCCTTGGAATTTTTTCTTGGTTTGATTCCAGCTTCTGTTCCTCGGATGTTGTGACATTGGTCTTGACATCCATTTTGACCTCTGAGTTTCATCCTTTGGCTTCTTAAACCCCAAGATGGGTTTCTGTTCACCTAAAAATCCCAGTCCAGACTTGTTTCCTGATTTCTGACCACTCTGTAGGACTTTTTTTTAGAGTGTCAGTGCCAGGGTTCATCATTCTTATAGATTTTGACATCTGATCCAGATTGGATTCCAACAAGCTGACCTCACTTTTGAGTGAGTCTATTGTTGCAAGATGCTCTATCTTCTCATCCTCTAACTCCCTGATGAGTTTCTTCCTTAATTCTCCTTGCTGATATATCTCTGCACTTTTGATGCACATCTGTTTATATGAAGTAGCAAGTTCATCAAAGGTTAGCTCATCCTCACTTGAGTCATCATCAGATGTGCGTACACTGGTCAGAACAATGACATGTTTGGCAGACTCTTCTTCTGATCCAATTTCAGAGTCTCCATCAAACCAGGTGACATTCATGCCCTTCTTCTGCTTCTTGAGATAGGTAGAACATTCAACTCTAATATGTCCATATCCTTCACATTCATGGAATTGAACCCCTTTGCCTTGGTTAGATTTATCTTCAGAGTTACTCCTTCTGCTGATGTCAGAAGAGCTGTTCTTGGCATAAGGTTTTGACTTGTGATCTATTCTTTTGATCAGTTTATTAGATTGTCTTCCAAGCAAGGCTATTGCTTCTAACAAGTTCTTCTCATTTTCACCATTGTCTTTTTCTGAGTCATCTACAATGTTTGAAACAAGAGCTATGCTTTTATTCTTTTTCTCCACATCCTGATCACACATACCCATCTCAAAGGTTTGGAGAGAACCAATGAGTTCATCCATCTTCATATTACATATGTCTTGAGCTTCTTCAATGACAGTGACCTTCATGGCAAACATTTTAGGTAAGGGTCTAAGAATTTTCCTCACAAGCTTTTCTTCAGGCATCTTTTCTCCCAAAGCTCTTGAGGTGTTGACAATCTCAAGAATATTCATGTAGAATTCATGAATAGTCTCATCCTCCTTCATTCTCAGATTTTCAAACTTGGTGGTCAGCATTTGTAATCTTGACATCTTAACTGTAGAGGTTCCTTCATGAGTTGTTTTAAGTGTATCCTAAACCTCTTTAGCCAGTTCACAATGATGTACCAGTATGAAAATATTCTTGTCAATTCCATTAAATAAGGCATTCAAAGCCTTAGAGTTCCCAAGAGCCAAGGCCTCTTGCTCTTTGTTCCATTCCTCTTCAGGAATTAACACAGATACTCCATCTTTATCAGTCTTTACTGGATGTTCCCATCCCGAGTTTGCAGCTCTCCATGCTTTGCTGTCTAAAGACATTAAGAAGGCTATCATCCTAGGTTTCCAGTAATCATAATTAGAGCCATCCAGAATTGGTGGTCTATTTGTGAATCCTATATCTTTATCCATAGTACTAGAATTTAACTTCCCTAGATCTCACCCAGAAATTAACAGGAAGGGTGCCTGCTCTGATGCCAATTGAAATTCTAGGTACACAACAGTGGATGTTATCACGAATGCTATGACATCCACTATAACACAGACTATAAAACTTAGGAAACAAACTGTAAATGCAAGACAGTAAATAACACAAGTAATTGTTTACCCAGTTCAGTGCAACCACACTTACATATGAGGGCTACCAAGCCATGGAGGAAATTCACTATTTGTAGAATTAATTCAGAGTCAAACAACCAGTTTGCACTCTTCACTTAAGACCTACCCAATGACACTTCAACCCAGACCCTACTAGACCTGAGTTACCAACTCACTCCCCTTCAATCACCTCAGTGATATAAACCAGTACACAATTACAATTAAGATATGAAGACACACTTCAAACACACCTTGATCTTGCTTCACAACTTTGATCAAGAACACTACAACACTCTTGCTTAAAAGCTTTAGAGTGACACACTAAACAACTTAACAATACTAAACCAATGCAATCATACAGCAAACAATTGCTTGCCACACAAGTATTCTTAAGACATAATAATACACACGTGAAGAACACACCTTTTCACTCACACATACACTCTTTAATATCTGCTTCACTAGGATTCATCCTTTGTTATTTATAGCAGCAAATTTCCTTTGGGCCTTTGTGCAGAATTTAGGTTTACCTAAGATAAACCACTCTTCAGAAATCTGCACGCATACCGTTTAGGTCAGGGACATTTTATCATCTTTAATTTCGCCTGAGCTTCTAAAATGTTTCCTGACTTCTAGCTTGAGCTTCTAAAATGTTTCCTGAATTCTAGCCTGAGCTCCCTTATTCTAAATACCAGAAAACTAAGTTGTGCGCTCTGATGTCATACGCTTGATGTCATAACATCCAGCATGACATCCATCTTCACTTACTCTTTAGCTATTC
Organism: Lathyrus sativus; assembly: GCA_963859935.3. Taxonomy (NCBI): domain Eukaryota; kingdom Viridiplantae; phylum Streptophyta; class Magnoliopsida; order Fabales; family Fabaceae; genus Lathyrus; species Lathyrus sativus. The sequence goes on along the minus strand of OZ012739.1, from coordinate 540,052,225 downwards.
CAACTTACCCTGCAGAACATCCTTCATGTATGTCATAACATCAATTATGACATTCAAACATACACTAATGTTTTGTCACAAAATGTAGCCAATCAAAAACATCTACACCCTTGATGTCGGATAACTTCAAACATATGACTCTAGCAATGTCTTTCTCTTTAGGGTCCTTCTCCAAGAGAGGGAAATGAGATCCATCTAGAATAGGTAAACCAACTAAGTGAGAGTACTCTTCTAAAGTAGGCAAAAGCTGATAATCTGGGAATGTAAAACAGTGATAATCCGGATCATAGAATTGTAACAAAGTAGAAAGAAGTCCTTCGTCCACTTGAAGTCTCAACAAAGATAATAGCTTCCCATACTTGTTTTTGAATCCTTTTTTATCTTCAACCAAAGCTCCTAACTTCCTTAGGTCATCCAACTTAAGACTCTTAAAAGAATATTTCGAAGTGTTTTTCCTATTGTAATCCATGGTGTCCTGCAATATTCATAAGTAAAGTTTAATTCCATGAAATCCAATGCAATATGATGCTTTATGGATGCAATGCATAAACGCACACAAGCAAACAAAAGTCCTAGGTTAGGGGGACATGTGCGGAGTCAAGGTCTACCCATCCCGAAAGGTATGTACTAAGGGTGAATTGTACCTGCAGAACAAAGGTTCTAAAGAGGTTCCCAAAGTCATCAGTCCATCTTTCGAATATTATCAATTTCCCGATTAACTCGGTGGTTAATAATATACTCAAGAGAACCTCTTTTGAGTGTAGTATCACATAATAATTATTTTGGGAATACTCCCACATAGTCATTGCACTACATCCTAGATAAGGCCAAAGTGGGGTTAAGGTAACTATGGTCCCCAGTATCATAGGCTTGTAGTTGAAAATAGTAAGTGTTTTCACGAATACTCATTCAACATTACTAATTTTCAAGAGGGCCTCAATTGAGCGGTGATTCTCAAGTCAGCTCGGTCGGGAATCACTCCCTATAAGCCTCATCGAATATATCACCTTCCTATAATAATTTCACTCAAGTTCGGGTGCAGGACTTATCTCACAACAAATGATACCCCAAGCAAGGTACAACAATTATATACAAGCAAATAATAAAGCGAATAACAAGCATAAAAACAAGATAGGGATAACCCTTAAAAGATATATACTCCCCAGTGAATTCGCCATTTTCTGTTGCGGTGAGAATAAGATATCAAAATTATTAATTAATTTGAATCACATCTTTAGTTTACAGCCGGTCTTTGATTTATCCGCAGGAAAGGTTAAAGAAGGGGGAAAACCTATTTTGCATCATAAACACAATGCAGGGAAAGATCTAGGGTTTGGGGGTTGGTTAAGCTTAGGGAAGGTATTAACATCATAAACTTCTGTAGTACTCTACAGGAACCTCTTGTTTTAATGTGTTATTGCTAAAGTTATCTGCTTAAGGTTATGCTAAGGGTTAAAAGGTAAAAGAAAGACCTAAGGGTTAGTCCTAAGTTTACTCGCCAAGATTTGCATCTTGTGCCTACGTATCCGAAGTAGGGGATAGAATCAGAGTAATCGTAGTTCCCCTCACAGAGGGAGGTAAGGAACTTCTTGACTGTGGTCAAAGTTCCAAGGGGAGGTAAACGTTCATAAGGAAGCGCTTACGTGGAGTGCGGCGACTTCGCGTTCTACGTTGTAAGGTTGAATTGAAAAGGTGAAGAGTAAGTATTCCATGACGGGAAACTTACATGGAGTGCGACGAATCCTTATCCTAAGGCTAGGGTAAAGGGTAAAATTATCCACGGCAGGACGCCTAAGCATGAGTACAGTGACTCAAAGTCTTACGGTTTGAAAAGGTGAAAGATGGACGAGGGTTAAGGACTATTGACGCGATGGTCAAACGGTGAGACCTTTCATTCGGAGGGAAATTATCGGTAAATAATGAACAATGAAAATTAATAATTTATAAAGATGTTGAATTAATACAAATGAATAATAATGGGATGATTAAAAATAAGGGTTAGAAACTAAGGGATGAATAATAATTTAGAAAAAGTGGATCCATTTTAGTTTTTTTTTTTTAAAAACTTTAAATTTACAAAAGGCTAATTAATAAGGGTTAGAAACTAAATTAGAAATTTAATCCAAAAAAGTTCTATTTTTAAAATGTTTGCAATTAAGTTAAGAAAAAGGTAGTTTAATTATGAAAAATTCTTTAATGTTAATTAAACAGAAATTAAAACAAAATAAGTAAAAAATAAATTACAGGAAACGGGTCGGGCTGGGTCACAACCCGCCAAACCTGACCCGTCCAGCAACACATAAAAGGGGGAGGAAATTTTTTTAGGGTTTGAAACCCTGTTGGTGAGGCAGCGGCGAACTCCCCTTTTGGGGTTTTTCTGCAGAATTTTCATCTCTCTTTCTCTCCTTCTCTCATGGCATGTCCTTCTTCTTCTTGTTTGTTCCACTGTAAAACACAAAGATGTGAGCAAAACAGATGGCTTACAATATTTTTTTCATCCACTTTTTAGGGGGTTTGGCCGTAGTTTCCGTTTTGATTTGTGATGTTTTTCGTGTTGATGATGATGACGGCCGATGATGGTTTATGACTGAGGCTTTGAGGTTTCGTTGTTGTCTGTTGATGGTGATGATTCGTGATGATGTTGGCTATTGTTTGTTGAGGACGACCGCATATGATTTGTGCTGGTGATTTTTCGTGATGGATCCTAGGGTTTTTGATCTGTTTCCGTTTTATACTGATGCTTTCATCTTTTTTCACTCGTTTTGGGCTGGATTTGATCTTTACGTTTTTTTCGATGACATCTGAGATTTGATTTATTATGATGATGTTTTTTTCCTGATATTTGGATCCACGATTTTGCTTGACAGGATCTGGACATTATCTTGCACCTTTAGATTTGATTTTGGATTTGATTGTGATTTAGACTGTGTTGTCTTTTTCTGATGATAATGATTTCCTGAAAATTAAGTTCTGAATCCGTTGATTATTGATGATTTTTGATGTTGTCCAGATGGAATTTTTTTTCTTTAAGGCTTGTTTGGATGAAAATAATTTTTCTCGAAAGTTTTTTCTCTCTGTCTCTCTCTCTCTCTCTCTCTCTCGAACAAAAATTTGCCGGATTCTTGGCCCGAGGTCGGAAATGAAACCGGGGGATTCGATAGCAAATTCTGCTCCCCCTCCCGGACCCGATGATGACATTGTTTCTGAGGGTCCGAAGAAAATTAAAAACCACTTTTCTGATTTAACAACTCCGATTTTCTAACCATCTGACATTTTTATCTGACTTGTCTTATTTTGCAGGTTCTGGAAGCTGATGGGCTAAAGACGTGTCTACTTATGCGTCTAGCGGTATCTTACTGCAAGTGCACAGCCTATCGAAGTAATATTTAAGATTATCGATCCACAGGGATTCTATCGTTACTTAGTGCTAGATGAACTTCTAGTTTAGCTAAGGCGAATAGTTGTCACGATTGTTGTTGGTTTTCTAAGACTATTGAAGGCGGAATTAAATTCAAGTTTTTAATAAAATAATACTAAGACGGTCGGTATGTAATTATACTAACTTAGGTGGGTCAATCTAACCTAGGCTTATAAAGATGTTCACTTAATCTATTCGGTAGAGATTACTAGTTTGAATACCCTCAACTCACACTCTCGTGGTCTTGAATCAGATCTTATCCCTAAAGCCCTATGCCTGCTCTTGCTAGCCCATAAGTGTTTAGAGATAATTTTTGGAAGCTAAATAATTCTAATTTATCTTAAAGCGCTCTCGCTGTATTTAATTTAAATGCCTAACTTTAGCTATCTGGTTAAAATCTCACACTCTCGTGGTCTTGACCCAACCTAATACCCTTTTCTTACTCTCGTAACGAAAAGGTCGAATTTAATTAAAAAGCATCAGCCAAAATGTTAAGCGATTAATTATTTTAGCCCATGGTTATATTTTACCGGTTAAGTTGGTTATAACTACATACCGCCCTAAGGTATTTAGCTACTCATCGAGGTTAAATCAGACTCAGAGTTAATTATTGACTTACTAATGGCAGGAAAATAAATAGACATTATAAGTAAATTAAATTGCAATAATTGAAAAACCTGATTAACAAATATCTGAGTAGACTCCTTCCTCCACAGACCGGAAGGCTTGGAGTAGGCGGAAATAAAAATTAAACGAATGCTGAGGCTGGAAACAATTAAAAGTATAACAATTCCCTAATGTTGGAAATTGTTACACGGTTGGTTTGGATACAAATAAAATAAGACAGAAAGTAAAACAAATGCTGGAATAATAATTCTGGTGGTAAGGTAATTCGGCAGAGCTTCCGCAGGAAATTTGGATAATGAAGTCTCTCTTGAGTTCTCCTGAGCTGGTCCTATTTATAGAGCTTCCAATGGGCTGGTGCCTTGGTCTTTGCTTCTTGGTCTTTGTTGGAGTGGTTGAGAAAATGTTGGGAAGTGGCAGCAGAAAATGGGAGAAGTCTTCCTCACGTGCTGCCTTGAGGAGAATTACTAGGAGGAGTGGTCTTCACTGGTGGCTTGACGTAGTCTGAGTCAAAATCAAGTTATATCCTTGTCACGGGCGTGACAAGGTCTTCACGCTCGTTGTTTGATGATTTCAAGTGTCACGGTCGTGACTACTTCCTCACGGTCGTGATGGCCCAAAGTAAGGTGTCACGGTCGTGACACCCTTGTAACGACCGTGGCCGTAACAAATTATGCAGAGTTTATGCAGGCTTCTGTCTTGCTTCATTTCTTGTGGTTTCTTTGTTCTTTTCTTCTTAATTCATGATTCGGCCTCACATAACGATGTACCTGCAAAATAGTAAGAAAAACTCGAGAAATCGAGCGTTAAAATGGTGAATGCGCGATAAAAGTCAATGAAATCTAGCGATATAACCGATGCGCTTTCTCGTCATCAAACTTCCCCAAACTTAAACCTTTGCTTGTCCTCAAGCAAATAGTCGGTTGAAAATCGGCGGACAAGATTTTATTCGCGCATACTCATAACAAACCGTCCGGTGGATCGTTTTGTCGGATAGTCCGGTACTTTGATAGAACACTACCGATACACTAATGACATAAGCAACAAGCTATGTCGTCGACTTCCCGTCAAGCGAAACAATCGGCAATCACATTACGATTTCACCTAGAGTTTTTTCGATCTTATTTCACCCGGTTTCGTTCTAGCGCAGTCACATTAAGCCCTTTGCCTTCACACGCACGTAGTGGAGTAGCCGGTTAGCGATTTTGATCCTTTTTTAGCGCGGGGTCTGGTACACGAGTGTGGTAACCCTTCGTGTTTTATCCGATGCGGAGGTTGTGGGGGATCGAGCCGTAGCACGCCCTACCGAGTTCAGAACCAGTACCTCTGAACCAACCCGGAACGGAGTCCTTCTCATATTTCTCGTTTCTTATCTGCGACCGTGTACTTTGGTGCAATCTCTTTTCATTTTGCATTTAGATACGAAGGATCATTATTGATTAGGCATCAAACGCTTATATTCATCGGCTCCCCACGTGGTTTGTGTTCAGACGGTGCTGACTGCTAGTATAAACTACTGGGGGTTACTTTTGAACTGAAACTAAAGGTGCACTCGCAATGGTGATCGGGATGGAATTTCTTAAGCAGGGGGTCGAAGATAAGCAGGGGGTCGAAGATGTCAAGATTGTATTGGTCTTGTTTAATCGTTCCTGGCTTCGTAATTACGAACCATTCGGTGGTAAGTCGGGTAATGCGAGTAATTAAAGATTTTTCTAGTATGGCTTAATAATCGGGGAAAGCTCGATATTAAAGAAAATAACGCACAGATTTGCTCATTTCATTGATTTGCTAAAAGGAATACAACGTAATTGAAAGTACACTGAAATGAAAAGTACCTCTCCCACACTATATCAGACATTGCCCCCAATGTTGTGATATAAATGCGGTACAAATACAGTACAAGACTAAAACTGAAAAACACAACATAAAAGTAAACTACTGCTGCTGAGGACCGCGGGCATCAGGTTCATCAGGTTCTGCTGACTACTGCTGCGTTCATCAGGTTCTGCTGATGAATCGCAAGTAGGACGTCCTCAAGTGTGACGGCGGGAGCCGCCTGCTGTCGGGTGGAAGTCTCGGGGATGTCCTGGACATGCTCAGCTGCATCCATGGCGTCCTGCATCTCGTCCACTGGGGCGTCTGGCTGATCATCATGTACCGGGGCGTGATCCGCAGCAGCTGGTAAGGCAAAGAGCCAGTTGGCTCGGTTTGCTGGGTCGATGCGTGTGCGGGACGACAGAGTGATGTGGTGGAAAACGGTGCCATTGACAACAGGACTGTACCTGCCATCCTCTCGCTGCGCGATCAGGTGGGCGGACCGGCAGTAGCTCATGGTCAGGAAATCGGCGGCGAGGTGCGGCAGATCAGCGAGCGCGTCACCAAGCCCCAGCTGAATGGCGAGGGTGGTGATAATGCCACCAATGAAGAACGGGGATGAACCTCGGTGCGCGATGGCCTGGATGTGGTAGAGCATAAAGGGGGCAGCGTTGATTGGCTCGTCATGAAGGGCACAGTATAAAAACAAAAGCTCCTTTGAGTTGAGCTTGTGGTTGCTCTCTCTAGCAAAGATTGTGTTGCAGAGGACCCGGTGAAAGTAGCGGATAGCCGGGTTGTGGATGTGTGTGGCGTTGAGGCTCTGGAAGGTGGTCGCACGGGTGTTGGTAAGGTCGTGCCACAGTGTGAATGCTTGTTCACTGAAGTTGTCGGGCACGCGACGGTGGGCTTCGGTGCCGTGCTCGAAACCTAACAGCTTGGCAATCCTGGTTTGTGTGAGGTTGAACTCCCGGCCAAGCAGTCGGAATGTTACGATGCCGGTAAGCTGACTCTGAGAACCATGAGAGGTGATGTAGCTGTAAGAGCTGAGGAACTCCAGCGTCAGAAGTTCGAAAGTAGGCTGTGGCTGACGACAGAGGTCCCACAGGCCGACCTTCTGCAGTAGGCTTTGAACGCTGGACAGCATACCGAGTTCTTGCAGACAGTCGGTGGAAATGTACCGGGTGGGTTGCAGACCGCGGTTCTGGAAGCGGACGAAACGGTCTCGCTGGGTTTCTCCGGCTTCTCCTTCTCTGAAAATGATGGAATCCATAACATGCAAGAGTGAAGAGTGAGGGTGGAAGGATTTTGTGAGGTTTTTGGGAGAAGAGTGGTAGAATGAGGGAGATTGATGTTTGGGTTTAAATACGGGACAGTTGAAATGAATTGGTTGATGGTAATGGTGGATTAATGGGGTAGTGGAGAGGTTATGGCGGTTTTGGAATGAGTGGGTATTGTGTTGGGTTGGCTATGGATGGAGAAGAAGAGTGGACACGATGAGAAACAGTTCTGTTTCTCACGATCTCTGTAATAGAGGTCGTCACGGTCGTGACATAGGCGTGACGGTCGTGACACGCTAAATGAGCACGTCACGATCGTAAGTGGGGCGTGACGACCGTGAGGCTGTGTGGTGCTGGATAATTCCCAGAAAAGCACATTGTCTCACGTTATTTTTAAATTAATAATAATTTATTTTATTTAGTAGCACTTATATTAACACACACCATATTATATAGCAATTGCAACACAGTAGTATACGAGCCTAAGATAAAATAGTGCAGTCATACAGTATATGGTCACACAGTGTATAGAAAAGAAATAGAAAAATTATATAAGCTGCTAAAATGAAGAATTAATTGAAATAAAAAGTGCATGGCATAAAGAAAAACTGAAATTACATAAACTCAATTTATGTTATGAAATCGTTGCGAAAGATAAATTTAACTGGAAATGAAAATAATGATAAAAAATAATGAGAAAAGAATTAATAAACTAAATCACTGATAGCCGGTTCAAAGGCGTTTCTTCAGGTCTTCGATGGCGGAGTCCAGATGATAGAATTGTTCGCAGGCCATGTCAGTCAATCCCACGATGTCCAATCGCATACTCTTAATGTCTTCTCTGAATAGATTAATGTCAGTTTGATAGGCATCGAGGGTGTGCATGATGTTCTGCAAGTTGTTAGCGTACTCTCCGTGATTCGCTCCAGGGGTTTCATGAACTTTGTCAGTCGGGTCAATGTCATGGTATCCAGGAGGTGTCTCGGGGTCAGTTTCAACAGCGGTCATTATATCATCTGTTATCCTGTGAGACTGAGGTGTTTCAGGAGTGGCTGGATAATCAGGTGGGTTTAACTCATAAAGCCAATTATCCTTATTATGAACACTTACTTTAGCATGATCGGGCAATGTGAACAGGGTGACTACTTTGTTCCGGATCAGGTACTCAAAAGGTGGGCGTCCTAAATTCCTTATGATATGTCTATTGAAGCAGAATTTAAGATTCATCAGGCGTACGGTTCCCAGACGGGTGCACCTGTCCAGTTGGTACCTAAGTCCTAAGGCATCGGCAATCATGGTTACAAGACCTCCTACCACTATGGGTAATTCAGGTTTATCTTGGATGCGGGTGAAGGTTTGCATCATGAAAGGGACACCATTAACACACTGTCCAGTATTAAAACATGACATAATAAATAATTCATCCTTAGAGACTCCTGTAACGTTTTCTTCTTTTCCAAAGAAGGTATGGGCGAGGAATTTGTGGAAGTAACGAAGAGCAGGGTTATGGATCTCATCATTGTTCATGTCATTTGGTTCAGGGTGGTAGTTTCCGGTCAGAGTTCCCCAAAAGAAATCTAGCTCCACATCCATCAATTCTACCTGTGTGGTAGTATAGGCAAAAGGTCCACTAGGGAATCCTAACAGGTCAGCTAGTTCTTTATGGTTAAAGTCGTATTCTATTCCAAATAGGCGGAAACTAATGAATCCTTTCCTAGAACCAAAACCGCGCTCAGGTAGGTAAAGTAGGGAACTAAGGAACTCAAGGGTGAGCTCACGGTAAGTCGCAAACTTGTGTTGGATCATTGCATTCTCCCATCCGAGTCGGTTGAACAGGTATATCACGCTATCATGTATACCTAAGGTTTCCATAGTCTTTTCATTTGGGTACAGGGTCAAATCCATTTGCCTCTGTGATAACTCTTCGAACTTTATTCTTTGGTTCCTACCTCTAAATTGGGTTTCCATATAGTTAATAGGTTGGTTAGCCATAGTCAGTGAAAATACGGTGGAAACAATTCAGTGGAAAAGACTTTAGAAAATCTGTAAAAAGTGATTTAGGATAAAAATAAGAAAATGAAATCCTAAAATGTAATGGCTATAATAGTAATGTAAAATAAAACTAACAAAACAATTTAAACAAATAGTAGTAACGATAATTAAAAATGCTCAAAAAGAAAAGAATAGTTTAAAATAGGTAAATAAGTGAATGGGTTGCCTCCCACTAAGCGCTGTTTTTATTGTCAAAAGCCTGACGTAATGCTGAGGTTTAGACTAATCAGGGGAATTGGCGGACAATTTCAAAAGTTTTAGATCATTCGTCTAGTCTCTATTTTCAACTTTGTGATAATGTTTTAGGCGCTGTCCGTTTACTATGAATGGTTCATTGTTCCTACCCTTGATTTCTATTGCTCCACTTGGGAATACTTTAGTTATATCAAAGGATCCTGACCATCTAGACTTTAATTTTCCAGGAAAGAGCCTAAGTCTTGAATTAAAGAGGAGTACAACGTCTCCCACACTGAATTCTTTCTTAGATAGGCGTTTATCATGCCATTGCTTGGTTCTTTCCTTATATAGCTTAGCATTTTCATATGCATCTAACCTTAATTCTTCTAATTCATTAACGTCTAGGATTCGCTTTTCTCCCGCAGAATTATAGTCCATATTGAGAGTTCTGATCGCCCAATAAGCTTTGTGTTCTAGTTCTACTGGGAGGTGACAAGATTTTCCATAAACTAGTTTGAAAGGTGTAGTACCTATGGGAGTCTTGTAAGCGGTCCTATAGGCCCATAGAGCTTCATTAAGTTTAGATGACCAATCTTTCCGAGATGTGGCGACAGTCTTTTCTAAGATTTGTTTAATCTCTCGGTTTGAGACTTCGACCTGTCCACTTGTTTGTGGGTGATATGGTGTAGCCACACGGTGTCTCACTCCATACTTAGATAGTAATTTGTCAAAGATTTTTGAAATGAAGTGTGAGCCACCGTCACTTATGACGAGTCGAGGTACACCAAATCTGGGAAAGATTATGTTTTTGAAAAGCTTTATTACTACTCGTGCATCGTTTGTAGGAGAAGCTATGGCTTCAATCCATTTCGAGACATAATCAACGGCTACGAGTATGTAATTATTACCGAAAGATGATGGGAATGGTCCCATGAAATCTATTCCCCAGACGTCGAAGATTTCTACTTCCAAAATTCCCTTTTGGGGCATTTCATCTCTTCTTGAAATATTGCCGGTGCGTTGACACCGATCGCAACTTATAACAGCGATGTGGACATCCTTCCATAGATTAGGCCAGTATAAGCCGACTTGCAAGATTTTTGCACAAGTCTTGGAAGTGCTCGCATGTCCACCATAAGGAGATGAATGACATTGGGCAATGACATCTTCTATTTCTTCTTCGGGAATACATCGGCGAAAGATTCCATCTGGTCCTCTTTTGAACAGTAATGGTTCATCCCAATAGTACTGTTTCAGGTTATGAAGGAACTTCTTTTTCTGCTGATAGGTTAGATCGGGTGGAAGAGCTCCTGCGGCTAGGTAGTTGACAATGTCAGCGTACCACGGCAGTCCTACAGTTGTCTGTATTATTTCCACGGGTTCTGGTTCATCTATATCTAACTTCGCTAGGTCGCTTCCTATTTGTGCTATCAGCTGTTCATACGGAAAATCATCGTTAATCGGCACTTGTTCGGGTTTAATACCTTCTATTCTAGATAAATGGTCCGCTACGACGTTTTCAGTACCTTTTTTGTCTTTTATTTCTAGATCAAACTCTTGTAGGAGTAAAATCCATCTTAAGAGTCTTGGCTTAGCATCCTTCTTAGTTAATAGATATCGGATAGCAGCGTGGTCTGTGTAAATGATTATTTTCGCTCCAACTAGGTTAGAGCGGAATTTGTCAAGCGCAAAGACAACTGCTAGCAATTCTTTTTCTGTAGTGGCGTAGTTCATCTGGGCAGAATCCAAGGTTCTACTCGCATAGTAAATCGCATGGAGTTTCTTTTCTTTTCTCTGACCCAGGACTGCGCCCACAGCATAGTCACTCGCATCGCACATGATTTCAAAAGGTAATCTCCAGTCAGGGGGTTGCATGATTGGTGCGGTGATGAGGGCTGTTTTTAGAGTTTCAAATGCTTTAAGACAATCTTCATTGAATATGAACTCAGCGTCTTTCATTAATAAACCAGTAAGAGGTTTAGTAATTTTCGAGAAATCTTTGATGAATCGTCGGTAAAAACCGGAGTGTCCTAAAAAGCTTCGTATTTCTCGAACGGTTTTAGGGGGTTGAAGGTCCTTTATTACTTCAATCTTAGCCTTATCAACTTCAATTCCCTTGTCTGATATTACATGACCTAATACTATTCCTTCGTTGACCATAAAATGACATTTCTCCCAGTTAAGCACGAGATTCACTTTTACACATCTCTCTAACACCATTTCTAAGTTTGATAAGCATCCTTCAAAACTTTGCCCGCATACAGAGAAGTCGTCCATGAACACTTCCATGATGTTGTCTATAAAATCTGCGAAGATTGACATCATACATCTTTGAAAGGTTGCAGGAGCGTTGCACAATCCAAAGGGCATTCGCCTATAAGCGAACGTTCCATAAGGACATGTGAATGTAGTCTTCTCTTGATCATCAGGATGGATAGGGATTTGGAAAAATCCCGAGTAACCGTCAAGATAACAGAAGTAAGAATGCTTGGCTAATCGTTCTAACATTTGATCTATGAAAGGTAGTGGGAAATGATCTTTTCGAGTGGCTTTATTTAGTTTACGATAATCTATGCACACTCTATATCCCGTCACTACTCTTTGCGATATCGATTCGCCTTGAGCGTTTTTCACAACAGTGATACCTCCTTTCTTTGGCACTACATGTATTGGACTAACCCATTCACTATCAGAGATTGGATATATTATCCCGGCATCTAATAATTTCTTGACTTCTTCCTTTACTACAGTGCTAAGGGTTGGGTTAATTCTTCTCTGAGATTCTCTGGAGGTTCTGCAATCTTCTTCAAGCAGAATGCGATGCATGCAAACTGAAGGACATATTCCTTTGAGATCAGATATGTTATATCCTAATGCAGTTGGATATTTCTTCAAGACATCTAAAAGTTTCTTTGTCTCTGTGGTTCCTAAACTGGAATTTACTATAACTGGTCTTTTACATTCAACGTCTAAGAATTCGTACCTTAGGTTGTTAGGTAAAGTTTTTAATCCTAATGTAGGTTTATCTTTACTTGGCATGGGATCCGGTGTAAGTGCTAAACTTTCGCTTAGACTATCATCCTGATACGGTTTTTGCCAATTATCATCTTCGAGAATTGGAGGGATTTGAATTTTCATTATTTCAGAATAAGTGGTCTCCTCCAGTTCCATTTCTCTTACACATTCGTCAATTACGTCCATTAGATAGCATGTATCCTCTATAGCTGGTGATTGTAAGAATTGTGTTAAAACAAATTCGACTTTCTCTTCACCTACTTCAAAGGTTAGCTTTCCTCTTTTTACGTCTATTATAGCTCCGGCGGTAGCTAAGAATGGTCTTCCTAGTATGATAGGCGTAGTGGAGTCTTCAGAGATGTCCATGATTATAAAATCAGTAGGAATGTAGAATTGTCCTATACGTACTGGGACGTTTTCTAGTATGCCTACAGGATATTTAACAGAGCGATCGGCTAGTTGAACAGACATTTTAGTTGGTCTTAGGTCTCCCATGTCTAGCCTTTTGCAAATCGTTAAGGGCATAACACTGATACTGGCTCCTAAATCGCATAGAGCTTTGTCAATGACGAATTTTCCTATTACACAGGGTATAGAGAAACTTCCTGGATCTTTTAGCTTAGGAGGCATGTTATTCTGAATTATGGCGCTACACTCGGCAGTAAGTGTAACTGTTCCGTTATCCTCTATCTTTTTCTTATTGGATAAGATTTCTTTTAGAAACTTGGCATACAAGGGTATTTGGGTAATTGCTTCTGTAAACGGAATAGTAATATTCAACTGTCTCAGAAGTTCGACAAATTTCTTAAATTGACCCGTCGTCTTGGAACTTATTAATCTTTGAGGGTACGGAATTGGTGGTTTATAGGGTGGTGGAGGCACATAAGGTTGTTCTTTCTCCACTACCTCTCGACTTTCATCTTCCTTTTCTTCTGGATCATTCACCACTTCAATCGGTTTATCCGATTTTTGGTACATGGCTGGATTGTCAAGTCTTGGATCGGTAGGTCCGTCAAGTTCCTTGCCACTTCTTAATATTACGACGTTGGCATGTCCTTTCGGGTTAGGTTGAGGTTGTCCAGGGAACACTCCAGCTGGTGCAGCAGTAGGCGCTTGTTGTTGAGCTACTTGTGAAATCTGAGTTTCAAGCATTTTGTTATGGGTAGCTAATGCATCTACTTTGCTCACTAATTGTTTAATCTGCTCGCTAGTGTGAATGTTTTGGTTTAGGAAGTCCTTGTTTGTCTGAGATTGGCTAGCTATAAAGCTCTCTGTTGCACCCCAAAATTTGCCCTCACAATACAAGACTTTGTGTTCCAAGAAGGTTCACAAGGTTCACAAAGTTCACAATTGGTCAGAAGAGTTGACAATTCCCTCAGACAATGCACCTCCTAAGCAGTGCATCCAAAACTAGGGTTTTGACTTTAATCAGGCTAAATGGACTTCCAAGACTTCAGATTTGGTCCCAGGGGTATTTTGGTCATTTTACACAAATTCTACCAATTCCTTGAAGATGGGCTGTTATTAAAATTCTGAGGCATTTGATACGTATTGGTTTGATACATTTATCTATCACCAGGTCTGATCATATCAAGATCTTGGCATTTGGAATTTCCCCCAGGGGCGTTTTGGTCATTTCAAGCAAATGTCATAATTTTGGGACAAATGAGACATTATTCCTGAGACATTTATTTGCATGTATTGATTATGTCAAGGATATTTGACAAGTAGCTTAGGCCCTCATAACAAGTTAAGATTGAATTGAAAATGAGAGGAAGGTTGTTAGACATGGTTTGAGAAATCACGTGACCAAAAGGATTTTAGTTTGGATTTGTTACGGGATATCGTTTAGGCAAAGGAGAAGTGAGTTTTAGATATTTTGGAATTTTTTATCCACAAGTACTCATGAGTTACGACTTAAAAGTGAATCTAAATAACTTGTGATTTATTATTCATGGAGATTTCAATCTACAGTTGAGAAAGTAAATATGAGTATTTATTGGAATTTTATTTCATAAATATTAAAACACAATGGAATCGGAAGAACATTTTTATTCATGGATAATCATTCATTTACAAAAGGACTACATGTTACAATGAATATCTATTCTAGGCCCCAAAGTCCTAAAAAGAAAAACTCTAAGTGTTCTTCATTGGCCTTCCTTTGAATCATGTCGCGAAGCTCCCGGTTACCTGAAAAAGAACAGATAAACAATCCACAACCTACATCACAATATGCACTGAGTTATCACGCAATCTAGAGTACAAACCTAGAGTATGAAGAAGGGAATCTAAGCTGAGCTACTTCTAAGAGCTTACAAGAGCCTCTCAGTAATCCCACCTGCAGCAAATATATTCTAGCACTCCCAAGATGAACGCTTGGACTTCTTGCCACGACGTCCCTCTTTCTATCGACACTGTAGAATCAAACGAATTTAAATAAGGACAATGACAATGGTGTTACAAAATAATTAAGGAAGAGACTCATAAAACATGTGGATACTGGTCATAATCTGATAATATTATTCAAGCTCCAAGAGATTTTAAACCACCAAGTTTGCTATCTCCACCTACAAACAATAGGCTCATATCAGTCAAAGAAAGGTGATTATCAAAACAGGGGCCCATCCAACTGCGGCCAAAACAGGCGGGGAAGGACTTGCGAGCAGGCTTTCCCGAATTTTCACCTCCAACTGCGGAAGGATTAGGTTGCAGGTCCCTCCATGCTTAGGCTTTGTTGTATGCACTCCTACCCAATCTTCCCAGCAAGCATTACCAACATCTATACGTGTTAGGAATGCTCATTTGACTGTCAAATCTACGACTCCATCGGCTACCCAGTCTTCACAGTAAGTATTTATGACATCTTTAAATGCTTATGAAACTAATCAGTTGACTTATAGTGACCATGGCGACGTTCTCCACTTCAACCAATTGATGGTTACTTGAAAAGTAACGGTCCTGAAACATCAGCTACAAGCCTGAACGAGGTGCTGCCATCTGCCGGCATTAGCGACGATACCTTCCTGCAGGATATGTGAACAAAGCACCTTTGCGTTGGCTTTAAAAGATGTCCATATGACCACTTCATACGACCTACCAACGAACGGAAGACCAAAGGCAGAAGACCGAGCCGTGTCTTGAAGCAGATGCAAAGCCTAACACCTTCATCCAAACTCAATTTACGGTAACCTCGCAACAACAATAACCTGCATAGAAGAGAAAGGAACACTTCACTTTCAAGTGTTAATCAGGAGCAACTACCATCACATACCTATCAAAATTTACCGAGATTGCATCACGAGCCATAGCAAGTAATGCCAAGGACCATCAAAGCTTTTTTCACTCGTCACTTCTTTCCAACGATGCGCAGAGCAGTGGATCAGAATCGGGCGGAACTTCATGTACCATCTTTGGAAGTATCAGCACGTCTGATGTCGTTTCTGAATGTTTCACGGCAGGTCCTGCATCGCAAAGGAAACAAGCATTGTCAAGAGTCAAGCAATTTCAGCTCAGGACAATGATAACGGTGATAAATCATTTAAGGAGGGACTCACCAAAGCATTGATCCGATACTGATGATCAGGCTGAGGCGAGAGTCCTCCAAACCACCAAATATTGACCACTTTCATCTAATGGTTGGAGACTTGCGAAGATCATCACAGGTAAAAGACTTGAAGGATCCAGTACTTCCCCCAAGTTTTCAGCCAAGGTATCAGCAACAACTGAAGCGACAGAGAGATGCATTGAAGTTGTTGACAGAACAAATTGTGACGGTGATGATGAAACTACGACCACCATAGAAATTACTAGTGAAATAAAGAATATTGTTTGTCGTACGAGATACCGCAACTGATTATAGTCTTGAAGATCATATTAGTGATGGTGCTACCGGTGTTGTTGTGTTGGCTGAATCCCTTATTGAGCAAGCCAAGAGGCTTTTGGAACGTGGAGTTCACCTCATTAGGATTGCTGAGGGATATGGAACGGCTTCCAGGAGTGTTGTAGAACATCTAGAACAAATTGCTAGTAACTTTGAATTTGGAGAAACTGTTCTGGAGCCTCTGATTCAGACTTGTATGACCATGCTGTTGTCCCAAATTATGAACCACTACAAGCTAAAGCAATAGGAAATCAAGAGAAACATAACCTGAAACCTGCACAAGATTGAAGATTAACATTATTTCTTAAACAGGATAATCATTTGAAACTGCCAGTGTTTATAAACAGGTATTGAAGGTTGTTGATAGGATATAACGGATACTCAAAATGGGCACGAGTTCGTAAACCCTGTGTTGACAAAGTAATTCCAAGGCTGGACTTCTGAGGTATCCCATAGCATTAATTACCGTCATACACTTCGACACCAGCTTGGGCAACGGTATCATAAACTGCAAACGATTGAACAAGCAGAATGATTAGATTACAACGTAATTGGTTCGAGAGTGATCAAACGAATACGAAGAACAAAAAACTCGTCAAACCCATCATCCATTTGTATGACAATCCCGGGGTGCTGCTGGTGTTTCGTATACAAGCTCCAAAGCCAGAGGTTTATGACAAGATATTGTTCATAACTAATAACATATCTTCTACTACTTTCGAAGCCAAAACAAAACGTAAGGTTAGGTTTCAGGGGTTAACTACAGAAAAGTCAGGAAAAGCTTACCAAGTCTTTATGCAGCCTAGCCCAACTTCAATGATGGATTTACCTAATACTAATCGACAATGGGTCTCTACTAGTGATAGAAATATTGTTATAACAAGCTGCTGGCAAGTTCCAATTGAGGTAACTGAGTTAAAAAGCAGGAGCCAACATATTCAGATCTTCTATCAGGATTTGGTAGTGACAGAGAAGATCATTCTTCCCAACAGTCGTTCGTTGATCCAACTGGGCACATGATCAATCGCGCTAGGAAAAGTTTGTTGGATCGAGATGGCAAACATAACATGCTTGGTCAGTGGCCTGTAATGCAACCTGGTCTGTCGCTCAAATCCTTGCACTCTAAACACGAAAGGTCCTCCAACAGACACGTCAAATCCAAGTTTCCCTCCCCTGGGCTTCTGACTCATCCTTTGGCCCAGAACAATTACTAGCTACACCTGCCAAATCATCAATCCAAATCAATGAATCAATTGAGGAATATGCCTTTTAAAAAAAAATTCAATCTAAGGCAACTAACGAATCCGGACAGGCAAAGGCATTAAACGCGTTTAAATCAAGATGTCACAAATGGAAAGTTTCATCAATCGATATTATTGCAATCAAATGAAAAGGGGAAGATCCCAGATCCGGCCCATCCCAAATCAGAAAATTCAATCAGCATTCAAGTTTGGTTTTAATCAAATTCTCATAAAACCCCATTTGAAACCTATATAAAGAGGAGATTGAGATCGAAAAAGAGGGAGGATAGATAACACAGAGAAATTCACAAAAAAACCCTAGTACGACAAAGAGACTACAAACGTAAAACCTACGAAAAAACCTAAGAAGAGAAGAGCTTATCTTCTCCGTTGAAGGAACCACTAGCCATCGACGAGGCCTCCCTCTCGTCGCATCGAGCGTCGCCGCCAAAACCACCAGAAACCGCAGCGAAGGATCTATTCGCGTTAAAGCTTCATCACCCGCCGCCGCTATTATCCAAACTTTTGGTAATCCCTAACCCTTTATCCATGCTATTGCACAATTGATGTTCTGTCCGTGGTTTCAGGTCCAAACTAGCGAGGAACAAAGAAGAGAACTGGGTCGCGATCGTGAAGGAAGAGAGTGAACGAGAGTGACGGCGCGGGGAGGGGAACTGATGGGGAATTAGGGTTTTCCTTTTTTTTTTCTTTTATTATTATTATTAGTGTATAATTAATCACTAATCACTACACATATACCACATGCACACCTTAATCCCACGCTTAACTCTCCTAACCAGTTTTTTTTTTAATTATCTAATCAACATTTTTTAAAAAAAAAAAGGCTAAGTCACCCTTTAATTATTTTTAAAATTAAAAATTAAATAAATTTAATCATCTTTTAAAAAAAAAAATTAATAAATCATTTTCTTTACAAAAATAATAATGTGTTTTAAAATCTATTTCATAACAACCAAAATAATAATAATAATTATTATAACAAACTTTTATCTAATTTAATTCAAATCTTTTAGTTGATTATATTAAAAAATTGTTAATTTCTTATTATTATAATATTTGGATTAATTTTGTTTATTCTTATTTACTAACCCATTTATATTCTAATCATGCTTATTATTTTGTTAAATATTGCTTGCTAACCCCCTTTATTATTTATTATTGCTTATTTATATTTTATTTATCTTTGCTATTTAATTATTTTGCTTATTATTTTGTAATTGTTTCTTGGATGTAAAGTTGTTTAATTATTTAATTATTATTATGGTTAGTAATTAGGGAGTGTAACAACATGTATGTAATATTAAAATAAATTTAGATCACTTTTAAATAAAGATTATTAAAATAAACACGTCACACACGTAAGTCGATTTTAATCGCCGTCTCACTTCCTAAGGATATCCCTCAAGTTGCCTACGAATATTGGTTAAGTGGGGTGTATAAAGCAAGTCCCTCAAATAAAAAAATCATCAAAGTCCCTTATGGTTGCCTTTACGAATCAAGTCCCTTTCGAAAAATGATGATGGTCCCTTATATGTGCTTATTACATCCCACAATGGCCTTCAAAGTCAAATTGTCCCTCACATACCCCTTAACATCCAAAGTAAGGACTACCTACTCCATTATAGTAGGGATAGTCTTACTAAAGGAAAGAATGAAGAATAAGAAAGACCTTTAAACATTAGGGTAGGTTACTCCTAGGTGCTTGCTCACTTCAAAACTGTTTCGCACTTAAACAAATTTTCAACAAGTTTTCAAACAAGTTCTTAACACATCCTTACATGGATTATTTATTAACTATTCTGAAAATTTTCTATTCACACACTACAATTTCAAAACAATTCAAAAGTGAGCTTAAGTACCTAAGAGCCCATGGATAACCATGGATGAAAAGGATGCTAATACCTTCCCTTTTCATAACCTACCCCCCGGACCCAAAATATTCTCTAAGGTCTTTCCTGTTCTTTTATAACCTTTCCTTATGGATAAAATAAAAGTCGGTGGCGACTCTTGCTATCCGCAACATTGTTTAAAGTCAGTTCACCGGGTTACAGAACTGGCGACTCTGCTGGGGATCTATTTAAGAGGGGTACCCTTAGGAATTAAGATCACTTTAAATTGTTTGCCTTGTTTGCTTTATTATTATATTGTTGGGGTGCTCTTATGTGTGAAAGGTCCTAACCCGGATCTAGTGTACCTTAGGTAAATGGCAATAGACCAAGGAAACTGTACGACGTATATCGATACGGTTGATCTGGTGGCCATAGTTAGTGCGACTTCTTGGTTGGTGCTTATATTCCTTAAGTCAAGTTGAGGATAATATTGAGGCTGCCATATGTTGTCAATGCACTAACTGACTTTTAGAACCCTAGTTAACTCATCTTGGCCTTTAGAAAGTAGTGAGGTAACCGGCTTTGGTGCAGACTGAAGTTGGTTGACACTCGATACTACGCTCATTGAGATCTTAAACTTGGAGGGTTTTGGTTGGCAAGTAAGTTGCCTTCTGAACAACCACCCTTGTGAAGGATCAATGATATTGAGATCCCTTAGAACCTGGTTACTTTTGTAGGACAGGATGAACCATCTAACTTCAGGGGAGGGTACTTGCCTTTGAACCTCATGCAAGCCTTTAAACCTAGGGCTATGGTGTGACTTGTTTGTGTGTGCCACATGTTTGTGATTGAGCATGACATCATGACATCATCATGCATCATAAGCATATCATTTTCCCTAACCATTTCAAGGACCAAAGGATTTATCTTTGTTCTTTGTTGCAGGTCATGGCTTCTGCTCGTAGAAACACCATCAGGATCAACTTTGTAGGGATACCTGCTAAGCTCAAGGAGTTGGTTTCCCTAGTGCCTGATCATTCCCAGTTCAACAAGAGACATGGTCACTTATTGGATCTAGTTACTTCAGGGTTCAGTGAAGACATGATGAGTGTGCTGTTTCAGTTCTTTGACCCTAAGCACCATTGCTTTACATTTCCTGATTATCAGCTGGTTCCAACCATGGAGGAGTTCTCTAAACTTCTGGGTATACCTGTTCTTGATCAGAAGCCATTCACAGGCTTAGAGAAGGAGCTTAAACCAGAAGTTATTGCTGCAGCTCTACATCTGAAGAAGTCTGACATTGTTCTAGAGACGAGAAGCGGAGTTAAAGGTATTCTTGCCAAGGTATTAGTGGATAAAGCTCAAATGTTCTTGAAGGCTATGAGCTACAATGCTTTTGAGGAGATCTTAGCCTTATTGATTTATGGCTTAGTGTTGTTCCCCAATCCTGATCAGTTCATAGACGTTCATGCCATCAACATATTCCTGAGTCACAATCCAGTGCCTACCTTACTTGGAGACATCCTACATTCTCTTCACACCCGTACTACAAGGGCAAGAGGAACTTTGATGTGCTGCATACCTTTACTTTCTAGGTGGTTTATTTCTCACCTTCCTCGCTCAGTAGTGAAGAATGAGCAAGGGTTCAGATGGTCCAAGAGGATCATGTCACTTTCTCACTCAGACACCCATTGGTGCTCCAGATCTATGGAGAATGTCACCATCATTGACCGTTGTGGGGAGTTTCCTAATGTGCCACTTCTAGGCATAAGAGGAGGCATCACCTACAACCCATCTCTAGCTTTACGACAGTTTGGTTACGCCCGGAGCGATGGTCCACATGACATGTTGATTCAGGGCATTGTGTTTGACTACGACAACGATCTTCAGGGTTACCGTCAGAGATTCATACGAGCTTGGGGAAAGGTAAACAGGATTGACAGCAAGACACTGGAGCCTAAGTACACCATTCCTATGGAGGCTTATCTCAGATGGGTACGATTTCGTGCTCAGACACTCATGATGCCATATCCTGCCGTCCTACCAGTTACCATGGAACCTGTTGCTGAAGGAGACACAGCTTATACCATCCTTCACCCAGATATGCCTACTGATATGGAAGACTTGCAGAGATCATGGATCCAACTGAAAGAGCAAAGGGATACTTTCGAGGCTCATTACAAAGCAAGCCAAGCAAGGATCCTAGAGCTAACAAAGCTACTTCATGAGGAAAGAAACCTCAACTCATACCTCAACACAAAGAGGAAGCCTCCCACTGGGAAGAAAGAATCTAATGCTGTGTACGGTCAGCCTGATCGTAACAGAAGGCATCAGTCTGTTAGTGCAGTTCATATTTCAAATCCAACGCCTGCAACAACAGAGCAGCCTCAAGGCAACCAACAGAGGGCTAGAAGACAGTTCACGAAGATCAACATGTCAATGGCTCAGGCATTGCAACACTTGTTGAAGGCTGAACTTATTACCCTGAGGGAGGCTCCTCAGAATCCCAATGTTACCTCTCCCAAGCACAATCCCAATGCACGATGTGCATATCATTCAAACTGTCCAGGACATGATACTGATAACTGCTGGGTCTTGAAGAACAAAATTCAGGATATGATTGATGCTGGAGAAATTGAGTTTGATCCACCAGGTACTCCAAATGTGATTACAGCTCCAATGCCAAATCACGAGAAGACTGTCAACTCCATTGATGAAGATGTTGATGAAGATCTGCATGTCTATTCAGTTATGGAGTTGAGCACACCATTGTCTGTTATCAAAAAGAGGTTAGTACAAGCTGGGATCTTTCCAGGTTGTCATGAAGATTGTCTATATTGTACCTATAAGCCGGATAGTTGCTTCATTTTGAGAGATGGGATTCAGCATCTCATGGATAAATATACTATAGTGTTTGAAAGAAGACCAGCATCTGTAGAAAGTATGGTGGATCATCTGACTCAGGGTAAGAAGATTGAAGAGGTTGACACGGTTGACAAAGTACCACTAAGAATCACTTCAAAGGGTCCCATTAAAATCACTCATCAGGGCCCAATCAAGATTACTGCTGAAGGTCCTGTGAAAGTTGTTGCTGAAGCCAGAGTAGCTCCTCTGATCATTACCACTCCTGGTCCTATTCCTTATACATCTGACAAAGCTGTGCCTTGGCACTATGGGTCTGATGTTTACATCCATGGTGTCAAGCAGGAGCCTTTACCTGATATGCCTGTTGACATTGATAATATTGCTGGATCTAGCAAGATCACTCGTAGTGGAAGAGTCTTCTCTCCTCCAGTTGCTTCTAAGAGTGCAGTTACTCCTGCTGTTACTTCCACCACTGATGCTCGGGGCAAGGGTCCTGTTATTGAGCCTGTATCTACTGATGTGCCAGCTGCTGATGACCTCTCTAAGCAGATGGAAGAAGTATTGAAAATCATTCGCAAGAGTGATTATGATATTGTTGATCAGCTGGGGCATACTCCCTCAAAGATTTCTATGCTCTCCCTGTTATTATGTTCTGAGGCTCATGCCAAGTCATTGATCAAGTTTCTAAAGATGGCTCATGTACCCAGTGCAATTTCTGTGGACCAGTTTGAGAATTGTGTTGCTCACCTGACCTATGACAACGGGTTAGGATTTTCTGATGCTGACTTGACCCCTGCCAAGAGGGATCATAACAGGGCCTTGCATATTTCAATTGAATGCAGGGGCACTACCCTGTCTCATGTGCTGATAGACAATGGTTCCTCTCTGAATGTGTTGCCTAAGGAAGTCCTGAACAAGTTGAGTCCTGAAGATACGGTATTGAAGCCCAGTAATATTGTGGTAAAGGCTTTTGATGGTTCTAGAAGAGTAGTGCATGGGGAAATTGATCTTCCAATCAAGGTTGGCTCTCAGGTGTTCACTGCTACATTCTATGTGATGGATATTCGTCCTTCGTACTCATGTCTGCTTGGTCGTCCCTGGATCCATGGGGCAGGTGCTGTGACCTCCACATTACATCAAAAGTTGAGATATCCGGTGAATGGAAAAGTTGTTACTGTCTTTGGAGAGGAAGAATACTTTGTCAGCCATGTAAACACTTTCAAGTATCTGGAAGTAGAAGGTGAATACATTGAAACTCCATGTCGGTCATTTGAAGTGGTTCCCTGGGCTGTTAAGGATTGTGTGACTCCTCCTGCTGTGAAGAAGGTTCCTGTGGTCATCAGAAACCCTCCAACAATGGCAATGGCCTCCCTCAATGATGCAAAAGCTGTGGTGGAAGAAGGTGGTTGTACTATTTGGGGTCAGCTTCCTGATATTCCATACAAGTCGGACAAGTTTGGTTTGGGTTTCACTGCAGAGTCCCAGAAGGCTGTTCGTCGTGCTCGTGCTGTTCGTATCACCAATCAAGGGGTTATCAATGCTGTGGGAGATCAAGATGAAGACTACAACTTGGAGGCATGGATTTTTCCTACTGTGGGTGCTGGACTCAATAATTGGAAAGCTGAAGATGTTATCCCTATCTCCTTTAGTCAGGAGTAAATACTATTACTGTGTTATGTTTTTAAATTTGTAATTTCTGGAACAATTAAAACTTTCAAGCCATGTGCCTTACCCGGGGAACAATGGTGTGCTTGTTACGGGTTGTCATTTCATTTGCATACTTCATTCAATAAAATCAGTGGACGTTTCGTTTTCGTAAATATTGTGTTCCTTGTCTTTCTTTTTCTTTTATTTTTGCTTTATCAGCTATGTGTTCTTACACACACCCACGTCACTAAAATGCCGATCCTCATCCACTCTGGATCCAGTTGATAACAGTTCTACTATTGCCAATTACAATTTCGAGAATCCGATCTATCAAACTGAAGACGGAAACGAGGACGATTGTGAAATACCAGTGGAGCTTGCTAGGTTGTTACAACAAGAAGAGAAAGCTATACAGCCACATGAAGAGCCAGTCAAAGTTGTGAATCTGGGAACTGAAGAAAACAGAAAAGAGATCTGAACAAGGCTAGCCCTAAAGATGACTTTCCACTGCCTCATATTGATATTCTGGTAGACAACACTGCTCAGCATAAGGTATTCTCTTTTATGGATGGTTTCTCTGGTTACAATCAAATCAAGATGGCACCTGAAGATATGGAGAAGACTACATTTGTGACACAGTGGGGCACCTTTTGCTATAAGGTAATGCCATTTGGTTTGAAGAATGCAGGGGCAACATATCAGCGTGCTATGGTGGCTTTGTTTCATGATATGATTCATCATGAGATAGAGGTATATGTGGATGATATGATAGCCAGATCTCAGAATGAAGAGCAACATCTTGATCATCTGCACAAGTTGTTTGAGAGGTTGAAGAAATACAGGTTGAGATTAAATCCAAACAAGTGTACTTTTGGAGTTAGATCTGGAAAGCTCCTGGGTTTCATTGTCAGTGGAAAAGGTATTGAAGTGGATCCTACAAAAGTGAAAGCTATACGAGAGATGCCAGCTCCCCGTACTGAGAAGGAGGTTAGAGGTTTCTTGGGACGATTGAACTACATTGCAAGATTTATTTCCCAATTAACTACCATCTGTGAGCCAATCTTCAAGTTGTTGAAGAAAGATCAGATGATGGAATGGAATGATGAGTGCCAGACTGCCTTTGATGAAATCAAGAGATATTTGCTAGAACCTCCAATTTTAATGCCACCAGTTGATGGAAGACCCTTGATTATGTATTTAACAGTATTAGACAACTCAATGGGGTGTGTATTGGGGCAACATGACGAGTCTGGTCAAAAAGAGCAGGCAATATACTACCTTAGCAAAAGTTTACCGACTGTGAAACAAGATACTCACTGCTCGAGAAAACTTGCTGCGCTTTGGCATGGGCTGCTCGCCGACTAAGACAGTATATGTTGACCCATACTACCTTGTTGACTTCGAAAATGGCGCCAATCTGAACAACACTATGATTACTGATCTCTGTACGCAGTTCAAGATTAAGCATCACAACTCTTCTCCGTATCGTCCAAAGATGAATGGGGCAGTTGAAGCTGCTAATAAGAACATTAAGAAGATTGTACAGAAGATGACTGTTACTTCCAAGGATTGGCACGAGATGTTACCATTTGCTCTGCATGGTTATCGCACTACAATACGTACTTCAACAGGGGCAACCCCATTCTCCTTAGTCTATGGTATGGAAACAGTTTTGCCTATTGAAGTTCAGATCCCCTACTTGAGAATTATGAAGGATGCAGGCTTGGATGAAGATGAGTGAATTCAGACTCGACTTGACCAGATAAATTTGATTGATGAGAAAAGGTTAGCAGCAGTTTGTCATGGCCAGATGTACCAGAAACGGATGATCAAAGCTTTTAACAAGAAGGTTAAGCCAAAGGTATATCAGGCTGGTGACTTGGTAATCAAGCGTATCATATTACCACAGGGTGATCCTAGGGGCAAGTGGACTCCAACATATGAGGGACCATTTGTAGTCAAGACAGTGTTCTCAGGAGGTGCCATGATACTGACTACAATGGATGGTGAAGACTTCCCACAACCTGTAAACGCAGACATAGTTAAAAAATACTACGCATAAAAAGAGACCCGCTAGGTTGACAGGCCTAGGCAAAAATAAGGGCATCCCGGCAAACCAAAAGGGTTTGGGCAAAAATTAGGGATATATATATATATAAAAAGATGTACACCCGGCAAGTCGAAAACCTGAAAAGGCGGCTTGGGCAAAAAAGGGTATCCCGGTGGATTGAAAACCTGAAAGGGCAATCCAGGCAAAAGTTAGGGATTAAAGCGTATGACTATGTCTCGTTTGGATCGCTCATGAAACTGCAACCAGTTGTACTACTTACTCAAGCTCAAACAGATAAAGCTCAATCCAATCGTTTCCGTCTCAACAACAAGAAGATGAGATACTTGAGTGGCAATAGTAGAATTGAAACTCAATGGGATTATTTCCCACATAGCTGATTCTTTTTGTAAAACTTCATGACAAAATTCTCTTACTAGGGTTTATGTCTCCTGGTACAAACTTACCCGTGTATGGGTCGCTTTTGATATAAATAAATTCCATCTTTTGAATCCAGATTTACTTTTACCCTATTTACATAAGCGAAACGTCCATTGGTTGTGTTTGAACGCATGTATGCTTTTAATATGATTGATGTTTACCAGAAATGCATGAAAATGCAGTAATAGTATTTACTAAGGACGAACGAGGGAAGGATTTCAACGAAGCTTCGCCGGTTCATCTTTACAAGGCAGTTACAAACCATCAGTAGGACTAATCCATTTTCACAAAGTCTAATCTCCCCTGGAATTTATATCCATTTCTTTTATCCTCATACGGATATACGGGAAATTACTTTCCAATAAGGGCACGATGAACGAAGACGGGATGTTATACTTACCCTACTATCAAACGAAAACGAAGGTTATCTATACCTTGTTATCCCCAACAACGGGAGGTTATCTATACCTTGTTATCCCCAACAACGGGAGGTTATCTATACCTTGTTATCCCCAGCAGACGGAGGGTTATATATTCTTCAACAACGAATCGGGATTTATTTTTTCTTGGCCAGCAGTTGTTATACAAGGATATCCAGACACTTCCAGCAGTGTCATAGCATACATACATCATTTACATCATACCATAACATATGTGTCTATAGTACATTACCTAAGTGCATCATGTCATACATGCATACATAAAGCATAAACTAATGTTGTTATACAGAATGCTACCTTGTTTTCAGGTTAATTATCCAACAAACAATCTTATGATCTTTGGGACTGCTTTATTGTAACCTCAGGGTTACTTTATCCTCCTGATGAGCTTCTTATTACTTTGGGACTGCTTTATTGTAACCTCAGGGTTATTTTATCCTCCTGATAGCCTCTCATGACTTCAAGACTGCTTTAGAGCTATTGATTGCTCTATCCTCCTGAAGACATATCACATTATTACTTCAAGACTGCTTTAGAGCTATTCATTGCTCTATCCTCATGAGGTCATATTACTACTTCAAGACTGCTTTAGAGCTATTGATTGCTCTATCCTCCTGAAGCCATTACTACTTCAAGACTGCTTTAGAGCTATTGATTGCTCTATCCTCCTGAAGACATATCACATTATTACTTCAAGACTGCTTTAGAGCTATTGATTGCTCTATCCTCCTGAAGACATATTACATTATTATTTCGAGACTGCTTTAGAGCTATCCGTTGCTCTATCCTCCTGAAATCATTACTTCAAGACTGCTTTAGAGCTATCCGTTGCTCTATCCTCCTGAAATCAGTACTTCAAGACTGCTTTAGAGCTATTGATTGCTCTATCCTCCTGAAGACATATCACATTATTACTTCAAGACTGCTTTAGAGCTATTGATTGCTCTATCCTCCTGAAGACATATTACATTATTATTTCAAGACTGCTTTAGAGCTATCCGTTGCTCTATCCTCCTGAAATCATTACTTCAAGACTGCTTTAGAGCTATTCATTGCTCTATCCTCCTGAAGCCATCTAATTATTTCAAGACTGCTTTAGAGTTATCCATTGCTCTATCCTCCTGAAATTACATTATTATTTCAAGACTGCTTTAGAGCTATCCATTGCTCTATCCTCCTGAAATCGTTACTTCAAGACTGCTTTAGAGCTATTGATTGCTCTATCCTCCTGAAGACATATCACATTATTACTTCAAGACTGCTTTAGAGCTACTGATTGCTCTATCCTCCTGAAATCATCCTATTACTTCAAGACTGCTTTAGAGCTATTTATTGCTCTATCCTCATGAGGTCATATTACTACTTCAAGACTGCTTTAGAGCTATTCATTGCTCTATCCTCCTGAAGCCATCTAATTATTTCAAGACTGCTTTAGAGTTATCCATTGCTCTATCCTCCTGAAATTACATTATTATTTCAAGACTGCTTTAGAGCTATCCATTGCTCTATCCTCCTGAAATCGTTACTTCAAGACTGCTTTAGAGCTATTGATTGCTCTATCCTCCTGAAGACATATCACATTATTACTTCAAGACTGCTTTAGAGCTACTGATTGCTCTATCCTCCTGAAATCATCCTATTACTTCAAGACTGCTTTAGAGCTACTGATTGCTCTATCCTCCTGAAATCATCCTATTACTTCAAGACTGCTTTAGAGCTATTTATTGCTCTATCCTCATGAGGTCATATTACTACTTCAAGACTGCTTTAGAGCTATTCATTGCTCTATCCTCCTGAAGCCATCTAATTATTTCAAGACTGCTTTAGAGTTCTCCATTGCTCTATCCTCCTGAAATTACATTATTATTTCAAGACTGCTTTAGAACCATTCATTGTTCTATCCTCCTGAAATCATATCATTGCTTCAAGACTGCTTTAGGGTTATCGCTATTGATTGCTCTATCCTCATGAAGACGTGCTGTTACATCGGTATTACTCCAGACTCCTGACAGTTCTCATTATACTATTGAAGAACTTTCCCCTAGTGGTATCTTTAAGCCCACTCAATCATGTTCAACCAACCATCAATATCACTCCATGCACTGGTGAGTGCAAATTTTTGGGCTTTTGTGTTCAATCCCCTTCAACCTTCCAGGTTACGACTGGCAAATATACCAATCTAACCCCTCAGGTTTCAGAAAATTGAACAGGGGCAGCTGTTGCACCCCAAAATTTGCCCTCACAATACAAGACTTTGTGTTCCAAGAAGGTTCACAAGGTTCACAAAGTTCACAATTGGTCAGAAGAGTTGACAATTCCCTCAGACAATGCACCTCCTAAGCAGTGCATCCAAAACTAGGGTTTTGACTTTAATCAGGCTAAATGGACTTCCAAGACTTCAGATTTGGTCCCAGGGGTATTTTGGTCATTTTACACAAATTCTACCAATTCCTTGAAGATGGGCTGTTATTAAAATTCTGAGGCATTTGATACGTATTGGTTTGATACATTTATCTATCACCAGGTCTGATCATATCAAGATCTTGGCATTTGGAATTTCCCCCAGGGGCGTTTTGGTCATTTCAAGCAAATGTCATAATTTTGGGACAAATGAGACATTATTCCTGAGACATTTATTTGCATGTATTGATTATGTCAAGGATATTTGACAAGTAGCTTAGGCCCTCATAACAAGTTAAGATTGAATTGAAAATGAGAGGAAGGTTGTTAGACATGGTTTGAGAAATCACGTGACCAAAAGGATTTTAGTTTGGATTTGTTACGGGATATCGTTTAGGCAAAGGAGAAGTGAGTTTTAGATATTTTGGAATTTTTTATCCACAAGTACTCATGAGTTACGACTTAAAAGTGAATCTAAATAACTTGTGATTTATTATTCATGGAGATTTCAATCTACAGTTGAGAAAGTAAATATGAGTATTTATTGGAATTTTATTTCATAAATATTAAAACACAATGGAATCGGAAGAACATTTTTATTCATGGATAATCATTCATTTACAAAAGGACTACATGTTACAATGAATATCTATTCTAGGCCCCAAAGTCCTAAAAAGAAAAACTCTAAGTGTTCTTCATTGGCCTTCCTTTGAATCATGTCGCGAAGCTCCCGGTTACCTGAAAAAGAACAGATAAACAATCCACAACCTACATCACAATATGCACTGAGTTATCACGCAATCTAGAGTACAAACCTAGAGTATGAAGAAGGGAATCTAAGTTGAGCTACTTCTAAGAGCTTACAAGAGCCTCTCAGTAATCCCACCTGCAGCAAATATATTCTAGCACTCCCAAGATGAACGCTTGGACTTCTTGCCACGACGTCCCTCTTTCTATCGACACTGTAGAATCAAACGAATTTAAATAAGGACAATGACAATGGTGTTACAAAATAATTAAGGAAGAGACTCATAAAACATGTGGATACTGGTCATAATCTGATAATACTATTCAAGCTCCAAGAGATTTTAAACCACCAAGTTTGCTATCTCCACCTACAAACAATAGGCTCATATCAGTCAAAGAAAGGTGATTATCAAAACAGGGGCCCATCCAACTGCGGCCAAAACAGGCGGGGAAGGACTTGCGAGCAGGCTTTCCCGAATTTTCACCTCCAACTGCGGAAGGATTAGGTTGCAGGTCCCTCCATGCTTAGGCTTTGTTGTATGCACTCCTACCCAATCTTCCCAGCAAGCATTACCAACATCTATACGTGTTAGGAATGCTCATTTGACTGTCAAATCTACGACTCCATCGGCTACCCAGTCTTCACAGTAAGTATTTATGACATCTTTAAATGCTTATGAAACTAATCAGTTGACTTATAGTGACCATGGCGACGTTCTCCACTTCAACCAATTGATGGTTACTTGAAAAGTAACGGTCCTGAAACATCAGCTACAAGCCTGAACGAGGTGCTGCCATCTGCCGGCATTAGCGACGATACCTTCCTGCAGGATATGTGAACAAAGCACCTTTGCGTTGGCTTTAAAAGATGTCCATATGACCACTTCATACGACCTACCAACGAACGGAAGACCAAAGGCAGAAGACCGAGCCGTGTCTTGAAGCAGATGCAAAGCCTAACACCTTCATCCAAACTCAATTTACGGTAACCTCGCAACAACAATAACCTGCATAGAAGAGAAAGGAACACTTCACTTTCAAGTGTTAATCAGGAGCAACTACCATCACATACCTATCAAAATTTACCGAGATTGCATCACGAGCCATAGCAAGTAATGCCAAGGACCATCAAAGCTTTTTTCACTCGTCACTTCTTTCCAACGATGCGCAGAGCAGTGGATCAGAATCGGGCGGAACTTCATGTACCATCTTTGGAAGTATCAGCACGTCTGATGTCGTTTCTGAATGTTTCACGGCAGGTCCTGCATCGCAAAGGAAACAAGCATTGTCAAGAGTCAAGCAATTTCAGCTCAGGACAATGATAACGGTGATAAATCATTTAAGGAGGGACTCACCAAAGCATTGATCCGATACTGATGATCAGGCTGAGGCGAGAGTCCTCCAAACCACCAAATATTGACCACTTTCATCTAATGGTTGGAGACTTGCGAAGATCATCACAGGTAAAAGACTTGAAGGATCCAGTACTTCCCCCAAGTTTTCAGCCAAGGTATCAGCAACAACTGAAGCGACAGAGAGATGCATTGAAGTTGTTGACAGAACAAATTGTGACAGTGATGATGAAACTACGACCACCATAGAAATTACTAGTGAAATAAAGAATATTGTTTGCCGTACGAGATACCGCAACTGATTATAGTCTTGAAGATCATATTAGTGATGGTGCTACCGGTGTTGTTGTGTTGGCTGAATCCCTTATTGAGCAAGCCAAGAGGCTTTTGGAACGTGGAGTTCACCTCATTAGGATTGCTGAGGGATATGGAACGGCTTCCAGGAGTGTTGTAGAACATCTAGAACAAATTGCTAGTAACTTTGAATTTGGAGAAACTGTTCTGGAGCCTCTGATTCAGACTTGTATGACCACGCTGTTGTCCCAAATTATGAACCACTACAAGCTAAAGCAATAGGAAATCAAGAGAAACATAACCTGAAACCTGCACAAGATTGAAGATTAACATTATTTCTTAAACAGGATAATCATTTGAAACTGCCAGTGTTTATAAACAGGTATTGAAGGCTGTTGATAGGATATAACGGATACTCAAAATGGGCACGAGTTCGTAAACCCTGTGTTGACAAAGTAATTCCAAGGCTGGACTTCTGAGGTATCCCATAGCATTAATTACCGTCATACACTTCGACACCAGCTTGGGCAACGGTATCATAAACTGCAAACGATTGAACAAGCAGAATGATTAGATTACAACGTAATTGGTTCGAGAGTGATCAAACGAATACGAAGAACAAAAAACTCATCAAACCCATCATCCATTTGTATGACAATCCCGGGGTGCTGCTGGTGTTTCGTATACAAGCTCCAAAGCCAGAGGTTTATGACAAGATATTGTTCATAACTAATAACATATCTTCTACTACTTTCGAAGCCAAAACAAAACGTAAGGTTAGGTTTCAGGGGTTAACTACAGAAAAGTCAGGAAAAGCTTACCAAGTCTTTATGCAGCCTAGCCCAACTTCAATGATGGATTTACCTAATACTAATCGACAATGGGTCTCTACTAGTGATAGAAATATTGTTATAACAAGCTGCTGGCAAGTTCCAATTGAGGTAACTGAGTTAAAAAGCAGGAGCCAACATATTCAGATCTTCTATCAGGATTTGGTAGTGACAGAGAAGATCATTCTTCCCAACAGTCGTTCGTTGATCCAACTGGGCACATGATCAATCACGCTAGGAAAAGTTTGTTGGATCGAGATGGCAAACATAACATGCTTGGTCAGTGGCCTGTAATGCAACCTGGTCTGTCGCTCAAATCCTTGCACTCTAAACACGAAAGGTCCTCCAACAGACACGTCAAATCCAAGTTTCCCTCCCCTGGGCTTCTGACTCATCCTTTGGCCCAGAACAATTACTAGCTACACCTGCCAAATCATCAATCCAAATCAATGAATCAATTGAGGAATATGCCTTTTAAAAAAAAATTCAATCTAAGGCAACTAACGAATCCGGACAGGCAAAGGCATTAAACGCGTTTAAATCAAGATGTCACAAATGGAAAGTTTCATCAATCGATATTATTGCAATCAAATGAAAAGGGGAAGATCCCAGATCCGGCCCATCCCAAATCAGAAAATTCAATCAGCATTCAAGTTTGGTTTTAATCAAATTCTCATAAAACCCCATTTGAAACCTATATAAAGAGGAGATTGAGATCGAAAAAGAGGGAGGATAGATAACACAGAGAAATTCACAAAAAAACCCTAGTACGACAAAGAGACTACAAACGTAAAACCTACGAAAAAACCTAAGAAGAGAAGAGCTTATCTTCTCCGTTGAAGGAACCACTAGCCATCGACGAGGCCTCCCTCTCGTCGCATCGAGCGTCGCCGCCAAAACCACCAGAAACCGCAGCGAAGGATCTATTCGCGTTAAAGCTTCATCACCCGCCGCCGCTATTATCCAAACTTTTGGTAATCCCTAACCCTTTATCCATGCTATTGCACAATTGATGTTCTGTCCGTGGTTTCAGGTCCAAACTAGCGAGGAACAAAGAAGAGAACTGGGTCGCGATCGTGAAGAAAGAGAGTGAACGAGAGTGACGGCGCGGGGAGGGGAACTGATGGGGAATTAGGGTTTTCCTTTTTTTTTTTCTTTTATTATTATTATTAGTGTATAATTAATCACTAATCACTACACATATACCACATGCACACCTTAATCCCACGCTTAACTCTCCTAACCAGTTTTTTTTTTAATTATCTAATCAACATTTTTTAAAAAAAAAAGGCTAAGTCACCCTTTAATTATTTTTAAAATTAAAAATTAAATAAATTTAATCATCTTTTAAAAAAAAAAATTAATAAATCATTTTCTTTACAAAAATAATAATGTGTTTTAAAATCTATTTCATAACAACCAAAATAATAATAATAATTATTATAACAAACTTTTATCTAATTTAATTCAAATCTTTTAGTTGATTATATTAAAAAATTGTTAATTTCTTATTATTATAATATTTGGATTAATTTTGTTTATTCTTATTTACTAACCCATTTATATTCTAATCATGCTTATTATTTTGTTAAATATTGCTTGCTAACCCCCTTTATTATTTATTATTGCTTATTTATATTTTATTTATCTTTGCTATTTAATTATTTTGCTTATTATTTTGTAATTGTTTCTTGGATGTAAAGTTGTTTAATTATTTAATTATTATTATGGTTAGTAATTAGGGAGTGTAACAACATGTATGTAATATTAAAATAAATTTAGATCACTTTTAAATAAAGATTATTAAAATAAACACGTCACACACGTAAGTCGATTTTAATCGCCGTCTCACTTCCTAAGGATATCCCTCAAGTTGCCTACGAATATTGGTTAAGTGGGGTGTATAAAGCAAGTCCCTCAAATAAAAAAATCATCAAAGTCCCTTATGGTTGCCTTTACGAATCAAGTCCCTTTCGAAAAATGATGATGGTCCCTTATATGTGCTTATTACATCCCACAATGGCCTTCAAAGTCAAATTGTCCCTCACATACCCCTTAACATCCAAAGTAAGGACTACCTACTCCATTATAGTAGGGATAGTCTTACTAAAGGAAAGAATGAAGAATAAGAAAGACCTTTAAACATTAGGGTAGGTTACTCCTAGGTGCTTGCTCACTTCAAAACTGTTTCGCACTTAAACAAATTTTCAACAAGTTTTCAAACAAGTTCTTAACACATCCTTACATGGATTATTTATTAACTATTCTGAAAATTTTCTATTCACACACTACAATTTCAAAACAATTCAAAAGTGAGCTTAAGTACCTAAGAGCCCATGGATAACCATGGATGAAAAGGATGCTAATACCTTCCCTTTTCATAACCTACCCCCCGGACCCAAAATATTCTCTAAGGTCTTTCCTGTTCTTTTATAACCTTTCCTTATGGATAAAATAAAAGTCGGTGGCGACTCTTGCTATCCGCAACATTGTTTAAAGTCAGTTCACCGGGTTACACTCTCCATCATCAATTCAAGGTTCGATTTTCTAGGGATATTAGGAGCAGTCTTTTGATATCCTGGTGATGTAGCTGGTGCTTGACCTGGTGCGTAATAAGCATTGTTATTCTTATAGGAGAAATTCGGATGATTCTTCCAACCTGGGTTGTATGTGTTTGAGTAAGGGTTTCCTTGAGCATAATTCACTTGATCAGTGGGAATTCCTGCCAATAGTTGACAATCAGAGACTTCGTGTCCTGGGACTCCACATAACTCACAGTTAGGTGTTACGGCAGCCACGGTGGCTGCAGGTGTTATGGCCAAGTTGTCGATCTTTTGGCTTAGTTGGTCAAACTTCGCATTGACTTGGTCCATACTACTTACTTCGTACATACCTCCCTTTGTTGGTTTCTCAGTTGCGACTCTCTCGCTTCCCCAAAGGTAATGATTCTGAGCCATACTTTCGATAAGTGCATAGGCATCATTATATTCTTTGTCCATCAATGCACCACCCGCGGCAGCGTCAATTGTCATTCTTGTATTGTACAAGAGTCCATTATAGAAGGTATGGATGACCATCCATTCTACTAATCCATGATGTGGACAAAGCCTAAGTAGATCCTTATAGCGTTCCCAAGCTTCGAATAATGATTCACTTTCTCTTTGCTTAAATCCGTTGATCTGAGCTCTCAGCATAGCTGTCTTGCTAGGTGGAAAATACCTGTTCAAGAAAACTTTCTTAAGTTGTTCCCATGTAGTTACTGAGTTCGAAGGCAGAGATTGAAGCCATGCTCTTGCTCTGTCTCGAAGCGAAAAAGGAAATAAACGTAGTCTAATAGCTTCTTGGGTAACTCCATTGGCTTTTACGGTATCTGCATATTGCACAAAGATCGAAAGATGAAGATTTGGATCCTCGGTAGGATTTCCGGCGAATTGATTTTGTTGCACGGCTGATATCAATGATGGTTTTAGTTCGAAATCATTTCGGTTGATAGCCGGCGCTGCAATGCTTGAATGCGGTTCGCCTTGCGAAGGATTAGCGTAATACTTGAGTGGATGAGTTTGTTCTTCAGCCATTCCTGCGTTTTCTGATTTTACGACTGGTTCAGGCGGATCTAATTGAAGATCTGGAATGTTGGAATTATTTTCGAAATCGAGTATACGTCTTCTTACGTGTAAGAAGCGTTCCGATTCAGGGATCAGAGGTTGCAAGTCTTCGCTTTTGGAGCGAGTACGTGGCATACACTCGGAGATTAGATTAAATTAAATAGTTGATACCTTAGTCTAGACAATGCTACCTAAGTGCACTAGTAACTAAATTAAGGAATCCCCGGCAACGGCGCCAAAAACTTGATGGGCTAAAGACGTGTCTACTTATGCGTCTAGCGGTATCTTACTGCAAGTGCACAACCTATCGAAGTAATATTTAAGATTATCGATCCACAGGGATTCTATCGTTACTTAGTGCTAGATGAACTTCTAGTTTAGCTAAGGCGAATAGTTGTCACGATTGTTGTTGGTTTTCTAAGACTATTGAAGGCGGAATTAAATTCAAGTTTTTAATAAAATAATACTAAGACGGTCGGTATGTAATTATACTAACTTAGGTGGGTCAATCTAACCTAGGCTTATAAAGATGTTCACTTAATCTATTCGGTAGAGATTACTAGTTTGAATACCCTCAACTCACACTCTCGTGGTCTTGAATCAGATCTTATCCCTAAAGCCCTATGCCTGCTCTCGCTAGCCCATAAGTGTTTAGAGATAGTTTTTGGAAGCTAAATAATTCTAATTTATCTTAAAGCGCTCTCGCTGTATTTAATTTAAATGCCTAACTTTAGCTATCTGGTTAAAATCTCACACTCTCGTGGTCTTGACCCAACCTAATACCCTTTTCTTACTCTCGTAACGAAAAGGTCGAATTTAATTAAAAAGCATCAGCCAGAATGTTAAGCGATTAATTATTTTAGCCCATGGTTATATTTTACCGGTTAAGTTGGTTATAACTACATACCGCCCTAAGGTATTTAGCTACTCATCGAGGTTAAATCAGACTCAGAGTTAATTATTGACTTACTAATGGCAGGAAAATAAATAGACATTATAAGTAAATTAAATTGCAATAATTGAAAAACCTGATTAACAAATATCTGAGTAGACTCCTTCCTCCACAGACCCGAAGGCTTGGAGTAGGCGGAAATAAAAATTAAACGAATGCTGAGGCTGGAAACAATTAAAAGTATAACAATTCCCTAATGTTGGAAATTGTTACACGGTTGGTTTGGATACAAATAAAATAAGACAGAAAGTAAAACAAATGCTGGAATAATAATTCTGGTGGTAAGGTAATTCGGCAGAGCTTCCGCAGGAAATTTGGATAATGAAGTCTCTCTTGAGTTCTCCTGAGCTGGTCCTATTTATAGAGCTTCCAATGGGCTGGTGCCTTGGTCTTTGCTTCTTGGGCTTTGCTGGAGTGGTTGAGAAAATGTTGGGAAGTGGCAGCAGAAAATGGGAGAAGTCTTCCTCACGTGCTGCCTTGAGGAGAATTACTAGGAGGAGTGGTCTTCACTGGTGGCTTGACGTAGTCTGAGTCAAAATCAAGTTATATCCTTGTCACGGGCGTGACAAGGTCTTCACGCTCGTTGTTTGATGGTTTCAAGTGTCACGGTCGTGACTACTTCCTCACGGTCGTGATGGCCCAAAGTAAGGTGTCACGGTCGTGACACCCTTGTAACGACCGTGGCCGTAACAAATTATGCAGAGTTTATGCAGGCTTCTGTCTTGCTTCATTTCTTGTGGTTTCTTTGTTCTTTTCTTCTTAATTCATGATTCGGCCTCACATAACGATGTACCTGCAAAATAGTAAGAAAAACTCGAGAAATCGAGCGTTAAAATGGTGAATGCGCGATAAAAGTCAATGAAATCTAGCGATATAACCGATGCGTTTTCTCGTCATCAGAAGCTCGGGAGACGACGGAGAATCGGAGATCTGGAAGCAGAAGACTTAGCTTAGAAACTTAGGACTTAGCATTTTAGGACTTGATTTGTAATTCTTAAAAAATGTAAAATTCCTGAACATTGCTGTAATCTGAATATTATACGGAAGTTGACCTTGAATAAAATGAATAAATCTAATTTTATAGCAAAAATGAAATTTATTCCTCCGCATTTAAATTCTAAGTCGTATCTTGAATAAACCTGAGTTTTGTAGTTGAATTAAACGATACTCGTGACAAAACCAAACTAATATTCGCTATAAATCCGATGCAAACCGTAAGTCCCACTGTGCCTCTAAAATTTAACTCGTAACCAGCATAGAAAGAAAAATGAATGTGTACTCGCACTTGTTTAGAGAACTTCCTTGAAATAATTCTCGCACCGATTCAAATCCAAATCCATTCATATTTTAACGCCCTCAAAAAAATATGGTTTATAACTCAAACAACATTTCAAAGCCCATCTGACGACTAAATCCGATTCTCGAATAAGGATGAACTGTATCAAGAAGAATCTGACGTCAATACTGTCATAGACATCCAAACCAATCTCAAACCAATGTTGTGTGAATCGAGAGGTAGAAAACCCTAGTTACTTGGGGAATCCTCTGACAATGAATTGGCTCCATAGTCGTCAACAGACTTTGAACTAACGATACGTTTGCACCTCATGAATTAAAGGCACACAGTAACATTTTCCGGCCTTTCCCACACACTTGCAAAACGAACCACTGGGAAAACTGGTTAGCATTTAGTTAAAAATGAAATACGAAGCAAAATAAAATGCGAAATGATCAGTAATATTAGGGTAAAATTTGGGGTATGACACATGCCTTCTGTAACACCCCGTTTCTCCACAATAAAATAAAGCAATTAAAATAAGCACATATCAGAGTTTTCCCACAACGAGATGTAACAATTTTCAACAAAATTCCACAAACCATTTCTCAAACTAATTTCTTTATAATATTGCAGCGGAAAAAGAACTAGTTTGTCATAAACCACATATCATATATACATCATCAATATCATCATGTACAACATGCATGACCATTGCAAAAAATATACAAGATAATCATTCGACATCATCGCCAATCCACAAAGTAAGATACGCCACG
The DNA here is from genome assembly GCA_963859935.3 of Lathyrus sativus. Lineage (NCBI taxonomy): Eukaryota > Viridiplantae > Streptophyta > Magnoliopsida > Fabales > Fabaceae > Lathyrus > Lathyrus sativus. The sequence goes on along the minus strand of OZ012739.1, from coordinate 540,013,198 downwards.
GGGGCACAAATGATCATTAACAAACATGAAAACTACCCAAAAGCCCCTGTGTTACGTATCAGAGCAATCCTATGACACAACCACATCCAAGCTAGCTAAACACCTGGATTGTCTGTACATCCGAAGAAGCACAGACCAAAACAACAACAAAGGGGTGAGAAATCACGATCAAATATTAACGATATAAATGTACATGAAATAAAAGGCAGAAACATATACATATCATTCCATACATATAACTTATCCGGACCTACTGTCCCATGCCAACACGACACACATACAACAATGCAACACATGCACTCGACTCAACAATATGCGGTACCGACTCAACTCAGGATAGATCACATACACTCCATCCGTGCAACGATCTATCCCTACCAACGTTCCCCACCTGGAACACGGGTGATCGCATACACTCCATCCGAGCAACGATTCAAGTCCCGTCCATGCTCCCCACTTGGAGCACGTGAGTGAATTACACACCACGTCCACGCTCCCCACTTGGAGCACGTGAGTGAATCACATACACTCCATCGAGCAATGATTCACCACGTCCATATGCTATGCAGACACCATGCACAACAACACAACACACACAATGCACACGATCCTACTGATCCATCGCATCATATAATGTATACACACCAAGCACACAAAGTGCATCCGATCCTACTGATCCAATTCCTCATACAACACATCAATACAACGCACACAAGGCGTACCGATCCTACTGATCCACTCATCACAAAAGCATACAAACTCAACGCATATAAAGCGTATCGATCCTACTGATCACAATTTATCACATATCAAATATATCTCACCCATCATCACAGTCATCCATCATAACATACACCAATGCAAATATCATAATCACACGGATATCACAAAATCACATTCCGACACCATACATACACTCACCATAGCTCACTAACAAGCTCATCACCAAACATGACCAACAAGGGTCCAAAACCACCAAGAAATCAACACAGAACAGTAGCAAAACACAATCTGCTGTCAGGCTCGCTGGCGCATTCGCCTGGCGAAGCCCCGCAGTGAACACTCGCTGACCATTCGCCCGGCGAAACCCCTGGCGAAACCGAACAGAGGCTACTGGCAGCATTCACTGCCCAGTTCGCCTGGAGAAGGCTCACCTCCTCATTCTCCCAGCGAATACCTGCGTTTCCAGAAAAATAAAACCACAGCTCAGAGTCGGCAACACGCTCCGAACTCAGCCGATTCTACTCCAAACCAAACCCCATCATACCAGACAATTGTTCCACAACCTAACTGCAACATCTATCCTCGATTTAGCCCGATTAATTGTTATCTTTACACAATTACCCAGTTCCGGCATAATTTCGAACTACCTGGAAACCCCAAACACTCATACAATTGCTCACAGCCACATGCAACGAAATTAACATATTACAACACAATAATAATAGCGATATAAACATACGATCAACATCATTCATCATCGAACTACGGGGATTAGGGAATTTCCCCTTTCTACCAACTACTCATGCAAATACCAATTCAACCGATCAATCCCCCCTTACCTCGAATGCGCTTCTGATGACGATGAAGCTTCACAATCCACAACTTTGATCGTCCTCCTCTTGCTCCAGCTTCTGCTCTTGATCGCTCTTGTTCTATCAACCGTGCTCTTTCCTTCACAAACCGTGTTCTTCTCTTTCCAACTCTAATGCCAAATGCCAAACATGCCCCCCATCCCAATTAATCCACTTTTATTCCAAATAAATAATAATCTCATTTTCTTTTAATTCCAAAAATCCAATAATTATATTATTATTCCAATAATATTATTTAATATGATAATAATAACAATAATATTAATAATAGTAACACCTTACTAATTATCATATTATTATCATCATTAATCATATTTTCTAGTATTATGGAACTTACTCCTTAACCAAAATTCACGCAAGCACGCAGAAAATGAAAATAACACCGAAAATAAAAATAATTAAAATGGGCGTTACAACTCTCCCCCACTTTAATTATTTTCGTCCTCGAAAATACCTGATGGAAACAACTATGGATACGCTTCCCGCATCCTGCTCTCCAATTCCCAGGTCACACTGCCTCCTACAGCACCTCCCCAAGCCACTCTCACCAAAGGGATCTCTTTCCCTCTGAGTCGCTTTATCTTGCGATCCTCGATCCTCAACGACAACGTCTCCATAGTTAGATTCTCTCTAACTTGGACTTCATCTCGCTGAATCACATGTGACGGATTGGGCACATACTTCCGAAGTTGCGACACATGAAACACGTCATGCAAGTTCGAAAGCTCCGGTGGCAATGCCACCCTATAAGCCACAACACCAATCCTCTGCAATATTTGATACGGCCCTATAAACTTCAGATCCAACTTCTTGGACTTCAATGCACGTCCAACACCAGTAACTGGGTTAACCCTCAAAAATACATGGTCACCCTCACTGAATTTCAACTCTTTCCTTCGGTTATCATAATAACTCTTCTGCCGATCCTGAGATGCTTTCATCTTCTCGCAGATCATCTGAACTGTCTCAGTAGTCTGCTGCACCAACTCTGGTCCCAATACAACATTCTCACCCGACTCATACCAACACAGAGGAGTCCTACACCTCCTACCATAAAGAGCTTCAAACGGTGTCATCCCGATACTGGAATGGTAATTGTTGTTGCACGTGAACTCAACCAAGGGAAAATGAGTATCCCACGTACCACCTTTCTCTAAAACACAAGCCCGCAACAAATCCTCTAAAGTCTAAAAAGTCCTCTCCGACTGATCATCCGTCTGCGGATGATAAGCTGAACTCAGCTTCAACTCGGTACCCAAAGCCTCTTGCAAACTCTTCCAAAATACAGAAGTGAACCTCAAATCTCTATCCGACATAATACTCAATGGCACACCATGCAGCTTCACAATCACCTGAATATAGATCTCTGCTAGCCTCTCCAATGGAAAACTGATACTGATCGACACAAAGTGTGCAAACTTTGTAAGCCGATCCACAATCACCCAAATCGCATCGAATCCTCTCGCCGTATTTGGCAAACCTATAACAAAATCCATGGCGATACTATCCCACTTCCAAACCGGAATCTCTAACGGTTGCATTATCCCAGAAGGTCTCTGATGCTCCACTTTCGATTTCTGACATACCAAACAAGCATAAACATAACGAGCAATATCCCTTTTCATACCCGACCACCAAAATACTTTTTCAAGTCCTGATACATCTTCGTAGCTCCTGGATGAACACTCAGGCTACTACGATGTCCTTCGTCCAAAATCGACCTCTTCATCTTATCATTATCCGGTATACAAATTCTGCCCCGAAACCTCAACACACCAGCATTATCCAACTTGAAATCACTACCGGAGTCACCCTCGGCTCCTCGCATTAAATCCACAAGTTTCACATCCAACTTCTGGTGTTCTCTTATCATATCCAAGAAATCATTCTTCACTTGCAACTTACCCAATATCACACCATCGGTAGTAAACTTGCAAACCATGCTCAAATCTCGGAACTGCTCAATAAGCTTCATCTCTTTCACCATCAAAGCTGACATATGAATGGTCTTCCTGCTCAAGGCATCCGCAAAAACATTCGTTTTTCCTGGGTGATAACTCAAACTGAAATCATAATCTTTCAAGAATTCCAACCATTTTCTCTGCCTCATATTCAACTCTTTCTGATCAAACAGATACTTCAAACTCTTGTGATCACTGAACACCTCAAACCTTGAAACATACAAATAGTGTCTCTAGATCTTCAACACAAAAACCACCACAACCAATTCAAGGTCATGAGTAGGATAATTCTGCTCATGCACCCTCAATTGCCGTGAAGCATAAGCTACCACTTTCTCATTCTGCATAAGAACTCCGCCTAATCCCATCTTAGACGCATCACAATACACCACAAAATGCTCACTCGGATTCGGTAACACCAACACCGACGCTGAAGTCAATCCCTTTTTCAGCTCTTCAAAACTCGTTTCACAAGCAGCATCCCACACAAACACTTGATCTTTCCTCGTCAACTGAGTCAATCGCAACGCCAAACTGGAAAAGCCTTCAATAAATCTTCGGTAATAACCTGCCAAACCCAAAAAGCTTCGAACCTCTGTTACCGTCTTCGGCGATTGTCACACCCTCATTTTTGCCTTTAGCCTTTATACCCTACATTCGTCATATCATACATTGTTTTATTGCATATCGAGTATGCGGGTTCAAAAGCTATGGACTAGGTCGGTTTGCTATTTCAAATGAGATAACTTGTCTATCTTGGGCTACATGGAAGGAAAGATTCATTATCTAAGGTTTGATCTAAATTGGAAAGTTTACTCATCTAAATTTCTTCAAGGAGAAGTTACTTGAAAAAGTATTAGGATATTCAAGATATATTCCTAATGAACATGAAATTCAAGGCCTAAATTCAAGATTGCTTCATTCAATTTTGTTTCAAATTCTTGATCAAGTGGAGTCCAAATTTGCAAAGCATGAGTCAAGATCACAAGTCCATAATTTAAGACTTCATCCATTTCAAGTTTGATGGTTCTAGGGAAATCCATCATGAATTCATTAGAGGCAAGAATATTACAAAGAGAAATTTTATGACACTAGAAGAATGTCATTTGTTGCAAGATTTCCAACTCTAAGTAATGTTTAGAAATTAAGTTATTTCTAATCTTCATTCAAGTCTCTAATAAAATTCATGTTATGGTAATGCCACACTAAGTCCACATTGTGCTACAAACATCTAAGAAATATGCAAGAATTAAATCAACATTGGAATGTTTTAAGACCAAGAATATGCATGTTTAATCATGGGCAAAACAACCCCATGCAAGAGGAGGCAAATTACCTCATATCACAAAATCTACATGTCACAAAATCAATAGAATAGCATATGATAATACATCTAAATATCAGATTTTAAAAATGCTGTCAAAAGGTAGTAGCTTTGACCAAGAGGAGTTGTCCAAGCACAAGCCAACAAAATGGGTGCAAGGCACAAAGTGCTGCAGAAAAACAGCATAGGCAAAAGTGCAACAGCAAAAATGCAGCATAACTCTTGCATGGAAATGGAAAGAAAGAGAGTGGCATGAGAAAAGGTGGTAAGAGACACCACTCCATGAAAAATCTGATATGTGGGGAGAAGAGAAAACCCTAGAGGAGCTGAGATAAGAGGAGGGGGCTGTAAACAAAAAGGGATCACTCTTCATTCATTCAACATTCATTTTAGACACACATTGCAAAACCAGAAAAAGATAGAGAGAGCAAACAAAACCCTAAAAACCAGAAAAATAGAAAGCTTTGCAAACCAGAGAAAAAGAGAGTGAGATAGAACCAAGAGGATCATTGAGAAACAAAACCTTCACAACATAGAGTGAAGAGGAGTGAAGTACATTCAACCAAGACCAAGGAGGAATTGCAAGAAGGATATAAAGCTCTTGGGTATCCATTTCCTCCAACCTTTCTCCCTTTATTTTTTTGCTCTTACATTCATTTTGTTTACTCTTTTATGTGTTGTTGTATTGTATGTATCATGTAAGGTTCTAAAGGGGCCAAGAAACCATTCTCAAGAAACCATAAAAACGAAAGAAAAACATAGAAAAAATTAGGTTTTTTCACCTGGTAGCCTGACACGGGCCGTGTCACACGACACGGCCGGCCGTGTTGCACTTCTGATAGCCTTTTCTACGTCCAAAAACCCCAGGCATCACAACACGGGCCGTGTCACACAACACGGCCACCCGTGTTGCACCTCTGTTTGAGGTTTCAACGTGCAAAATGCCCAGGACCCCTGACACGGGCCGTGTCACACAACACGGCTACCCGTGTTGCACCTCTGTCAAGACCCAAAAATCCTTTTTGCATGTACCCTGTGACACGGGCCGTGTCACACAACACGGCCGCTCGTGTCACACCACTGTTTTTCACTTATTTTGTTATTTTACCTCCAAAATTTTTTTTCTCAAGGGGTTCGCCGTGCCGTTTTTTTTGCATGTCTCGATTTTTTTTTGCCGACTAACCCCATATGTTTGTATGATTTTAGTGTGAATATTGCTATTGTCCTTGGTGACTTTTGATTCCCAAAAACCATTTTTAAAAACAAGCCCTCGATTTTATCGAGCCATTTTTAACCTTGTAAGTCGATTGCCTTGTGCATCGCCATCGACCTTGTCCGTATCACTCCAAATGTATCTTTACAAACAATAAACCTTGATCCAGCATCAAGTGATCATTTTCTCAATAAAAAATCCAAAACACAATAAATATATGGTTAGGACTATACACCATGGACTTTAAAGTGGTGGAAAAGGAATGAAAATGGAGTCCTCCTACACTCGTTCCGAATGTTTTGGATACAAGGCGCTCGACTTGGTTATTCGAAACATTCATTTCTATCCAAAGTCTTTTATGTATAATCCTAATCAAGAATAATTTCTCTTAAGAAACTTAAAAATAACATCAACTCATCAAACCTATTTTCGCCTTAGGGCATCAATCCAAAAACCCTTTTTCAAGGTATAAAATCAACCAACAAACAACAATTTCACAAGCCTCCGAACTACGGAGCTCTGATTCTTCACTTCTTTTAAGTGAGGATACGTAGGCACAAGGGCCACAATCCTTGGAGAGCATTACAATAAATAAATCAACCCCTCTTTTCCTTAAGCAAGCAAACTCTTATTAAAAACACTCATTCACACTAAATAACCTAGGAGGTTCCCATCGAGTACGATGGATGCGAGGGGGTGCTAACACCTTCCCCTCGCATAACCGACTCCCAAACCCTAAGACTTGGTTGCGATGACCATGCTCTTTTCCCAAAGGTTTTATCGCTATTTCCCTTTCCCTCCTTGGGATAAATAAAATCCGGTGGCGACTCTGTGTCATTTTTCGTGTAGCGACAGCGGTTCCCACTGTAACACCACACTAACCTTAGATGGGTCTACCGAAACACCATCACCAGAAATAACATGCCCCAATAAACTCACCGTCTTCAACCAGAACTCACACTTCGATAACTTGGCAAACAACTTGTTATCCTTCAACACTTGCAAAGCAATCCTCAAATGTTTCGCATGCACTTCCTCAGACTTAGAATAAATCAGTATATCATCAATGAACATGACAATAAACTGATCCAAATAAGAATGGAAGATACAGTTCATATACTCCATAAACACTCCCGGCGCATTAGACACTCCGAAAGGCATTACTGCATACTCGTAATGTCCATATCGAGTCCTAAACGCCGTCTTCTGAATATCACTTTCTTTAACTCTTATCTGATGATAACCCGACCTCAAGTCAATCTTACTGAACACACGAGCTCCCACTAACTGATCCATCAAATCATCAATCCTTGGATGAGGATATTTGTTCTTGATGGTCACTTTATTCAACTGAAGGTAATCAATGCACAACTGCATGCTACCATCTTTCTTCTTCACTAACAACACTGGAGCTCCCCACGGCGACACACTTGGTCTGTTAAACTTTATATCCAACAACTCTCCAATATGAGACTTCAACTCGGCCAATTCCGTTGCCGAAATCCTGTACGGCGCCATAGAAATAGGCCTCGTACCAGGAACAAGGTCAATGCTAAACTCAACTTCTCTCTTCGGAGGCAACTCTGTAATATCATCTGGGAACACCTCCGAAAACTCATTCACCACAGTTAACTCATCCAATAATGCCTTGTTGTCAACCGACAATGATGCAAATAAAGCAAACACCTGAGCTTCATCTTCCAACAAAGTCCTCAATTCCTTACCAGACAAGGAATCTGCCAACGCTTCCTCTTCTGGGGTCAAAAACAATAACACTTTCCGAAAACAATCGATGTACACTCGGTTGAACTCCAACCAGTTCATACCAAGTATAACATCCAACCCACCCAGTGGTAAAAAAATCAAATCCACACCGAAGTCTCGGCCAAAAATAGTCAGTGGACACTTCAAACACACTAACGGAGTAGTCACTGAACCAATCGAGGGAGTTTCAATAGTCATCCGCCGCTCAAGAGTAGTCGGCACTAAACCTAACCTCTTCACACAATCAACAGAGATAAACGAGTGGGTTGCACCCATGTCAATCATAGCAGTCAAAGGAATGTTATTGATAAAACAAGTACCTTTGATTGAACGCTCCTCGTCCGCCGCTTGAGTTCCCACCACTGCAAACACTCTACCGCTAACCTGAGGCGCTTGAGCCCTCCTCGGCTTCTCACAATAAGTACTAATATGGCCCTTCTCACCACAGTTATAGCAAGTAGGCATATTAGTCCTACAATCCGCCATCACATGGCCCGACTTCCCACACTTGAAGCACTTCTTCGCTTCATGAGGACAATCGCTAGCACGATGCCCGCGACACCGCACTGATAACATTTCAAATCCACCGATGCTTTCCTCTATCGGAACCTCTTATCAGTCATAGCCTTCTGCTTTCCCTTATTATTCGGCACACTGTAAGGTGTACCACCAAACCTTTGTTTACCCTTGCGGTCATTCACCGCCTTATAGTGTGCGATCCTTGCACGATTATCATTGTCATAAATCCGGCTTCTACTCACCAACTCAGGATAACTCCTGATCTTCTGACACACGATCCCCATCTTGATCTCCGACCTCAACCCATTCTAAAACTTCAAGCACTTAGAAGTCATAGCCTCCTCAGTATTATAATGGGGACAATACTGAGCCAACTCCTCAAACTTGGCCGCATACTCGGCCACCGACATACTGCCCTGCTTCAACTCTAAAAATTCCACCTCCTTAGCACTTCTGATAAGTTCTGGAAAATACTTCTCAAGAAATCCAAATCGAACCACCTCCCAAGTAATCAGAGTCCCCGAAGCCTCCATCCTCTGACGATAATTGTCCCACAAAGCCTTGGCTTCGCCCTCCAACATGTGAGTGCCAAACCTCACTTTCTGCTCGTCACTGCACCCCATGGTCCTGAAGATCTTCTCTATCGCCTTCAGCCACTTCTGTGCAGCTACCGGATCCCAAATCCCACCTTCAAACTTTGGTGGCTTGTTGCTCTGGAACTGCGTCAAGTCTCTGAACTGAGCACCCGCAGCTAGATTCTGATTGGCCACCACCTGTACCATTTCTTGCATAGTTGCAACCAACGCAACATCGTTCCTCCCCGCCATACTGCTCAACAACCACAACAACAGGTTAACGGAAAACAACTAACTCTATCCTACAGACAGACTCAAAACACACTACACTGGCCGAACGGACTGAACTGCTCTGATACCAACTTGTAACACCCTGTTTCCCCATAATAAAATAAAGCAATTAAAATAAGCACATATTAGAGTTTTCCCACAACGTGATGTCACAATTTTCAACAAAATTCCACAAATCATTTCTCAAACTAATTTCTTTATAATATTGCAGCGGAAAAAGAACTAGTCTGTCATAAACCACATATCATATATACATCATCAATATCATCATGTACGACATGCATGGCCACTGCCCAAAATATACATGATAATCATTCAACATCATCGCCAATCCACAAAATAAGATACGCCACGGGGGCACACATGATCATTAACAAACATGAAAACTACCCAAAAGCCCCGGTGTTATGTATCAGAGCAATCCTATGACACTGCCACATCCAAGCTAGCTAAACACCTGGATTGTCTGTACTTCCGAAGAAGCACAGACCAAAACAACAACAGAGGGGTGAGAAATCACGATCAAATATTAACGGTATAAATGTACATGAAATAAAAGGCAGAAACATATACACATCATTCTATACATATAACTTATCCGGACCTACTGTCCCATGCCAACACGACACACATACAATAATGCAACACATGCACTCGACTCAACAATATGCGGTACCGACTCAACTCAGGATAGATCGCATACACTCCATCCGAGCAACGATCTATCCCTACCACGCTTCTCCTGAGCCCATATAAACAAATCTCAGGATATATCACATACACTCCATCCGAGCAACGATCTATCCCTACCACGCTCCTCCTGAGGCCATATAAACAAATCTCAGGATAGATCGCATACACTCCATCTGAACAACGATCTATCCCTACCAACGTTCCCCACCTGGAACACGGGTGATCGCATACACTCCATCCGAGTAACGATTCAAGTCCCGTCCACGCTCCCCACTTGGAGCACGTGAGTGAATTATACACCATGTCCACGCTCCCCACTTGGAGCACGTGAGTGAATCACATACACTCCACCGAGCAATGATTCACCATGTCCATATGCTATGCAGACACCATGCACAACAACACAACACACACAATGCACACGATCCTACTGATCCATCGCATCATATAATGTAAACACACCAAGCACACAGAGTGCATCCGATCCTACTGATCCAATTCCTCATACAACACATCAATACAACGCACACAAGGCGTACCGATCCTACTGATCCACTCATCACAACAGCATACAAAATCAACGCATATAAAGCGTATCGATCCTACTGATCACAATTTATCACATATCAAATATATCTCACCCATCATCACAGTCATCCATCATAACATACACCAATGCAAATATCATAATCACACGGATATCACATAATCACATTCCGACACCATACATACACTCACCATAGCTCACTAATAAGCTCATCACCAAACATGACCAACAAGGGTCCAAAACCACCAAGAAATCAACACAAAACAACATCAAAACAAAATCTGTTGTCGGGCTCGCTGGCGCATTCGCTTGGCGAAGCCCCGCAGCGAACACTCGCTGACCATTCGCCTGGCGAAACCCCTGGCGAAACCGAATAGAGGCTACTGGCAGCATTCACTGCTTAGTTCGCCTGGCGAAGCCTGGCAAAGGCTCGCCCCCTCATTCGCCCAACAAATACCTGCGTTTCCAGAAAAATAAAACCACAGCTCAGAGTCGGCAACACGCTTCAAACTCAGCCGATTCTACTCCAAACCAAACCCCATCATACCAGACAATTGTTCCACAACCTAACTGCAACATCTATCCTCGATTTAGCCTGATTAATTTTTAGCTTTACACAATTACCCAGTTCCGGCATAATTTTGAACTACCCGGAAACCCCAAACACTCATACAATTGCTCACAGCCACATGCAATGAAATTAACACATTACAACATAATAATAACAGCGATATAAACATACGATCAACATCATTCATCATCGAACTATGGGGATTAGGGAATTTCCCCTTTCTACCAACTACTCATGCAAATACCAATTCAACCGATCAATCCCCCCCTTACCTCGAATGCGCTTCTGATGATGATGAAGCTTCACAATCCACAACTTTGATCGTCCTCCTCTTGCTCCAGCTTCTGCTCTTGATTGCTCTTGTTCTATCAACCGTGCTCTTTCCTTCACAAACCGTGTTCTTCTCTTTCCAACTCTAATGCCAAATGCCAAACATGCCCCCATCCCAATTAATCCACTTTTATTCCAAATAAATAATAATCTCATTTTCTTTTAATTCCAAAAATTCAATAATTATATTATTATTCCAATAATATTATTTAATATGATAATAATAACAATAATATTAATAATAGTAACACCTTACTAATTATCATATTATTATCATCATTAATCATATTTTCTAGTATTATGGAACTTACTCCTTAACCAAAATCCACGCAAGCACGCCGAAAATGAAAATAAAACCGAAAATGAAAATAATTAAAATGGGCGTTACACCTTCCACAGGGTGCAGCATGACAGTGGCACATGATGTTGTCTACCTCCTATTCGGGGACTCATCGACGGGAAATACCATCGGCGCCTCTTTTGAAAAGAAGGGGCTCATCCTAGTAATAATGTTTTAAATCATGAAAGAATTTCTTCTTTTGTTGTTAAGTTAAATCTAGTGGAAGTACTCCGCGGCTAGGTAGTTGACAAAGTCAGCATACCACGACACAATGATTTTAGTATATACTGCTTCCACAACTTCATTAGTTTTAGCGTCATTATAAATTAGAGAACATTCAGTTGTGTTAATTTCTAACTGAGCTACTATTCAATCATAGGGGAAATCATCATTGATGGATACTTGTTCGGCTTTTATATTCTAAAATCTAGAGAGGTGATCAGCTACAACATTTTTGGTTCCTTTTTCATCTTTAATTTCTAAATCTAACTCTTGAAGTAGCAAGATCCATCTAAAAATTCTTTTCTTGGTGTCCTTTTTGCTCAATAAGTACCTAATTGTCGCGTGGCCAGTGTAGATAATTAGTTTAGCTCATACTAGGTAGGAACATAATTTATCTAACGCGAAAATGTTGACTAAGAGTTCATTTTTTATGGTGGCGTAGTTCATTTGTGCTTCATCTAAGGTTCTACTTGCATAATAAATCACATGAAGCTTTTTATCTTTGTGTTGTCCTTAAACTGCACCTATGTCATAGTCACTAGTGTCACACATTATTTCAAAAGGTTTGCTTCAATCAGTTGGTTGCATGATGGGTGCAGTAATTAGAGCATTTTTAACAGTTGGAACACCTATAAGCGCTTTTCATCAAAGATGAATTCAACATCTTTCATTAGCAGGTCAGTTAGTGGTTTAGTTATTTTAGAGAAATCTTTTATGAATCTTCGGTAAAAATCGATGTGTCCTAAGAAACTACGTATTTCTCTAACATTTTTTGAAGGTTGAAGGTTTTCTATCACTTATATATTAGCTTTGTCGACCTCAATCCTCTTGTCGGACACTGTGTCCAAGTACTATTCCTTGTCGGACCATGAAATGACATTTTTCCCAATTAAGTACGAGGTTGGATTTTACACATATCCCAAGTACCATTTCTAGGTTCGTTAAACATCCTTTAAAACTCTGCCCACAAACGGAAAAATCATCCATAAATACCTTTATGATGTCGTCTAGAAAATCTGCAAAGATTGTCATCATGCATCTTAGAAATATTGTGGGAGTGTTACTTAGTCCAAATGGCATTCGTCGATATGCAAATGCACCATATGAATAAGTGAAGGTAGTCTTTTCTTGGTCATTAATATGAATAGGGATTTGGAAGAATCTGGAATAACCATCTAAATAATAGAAATGAAAGTGTTTAGCCAATCATTTGTGAATCTGATCTATAAAAGGTAAATGGAAGTGATCTTTATGAGTGGCTTTATTCAATTTTCTATAATAAATGCACATCCTCCATCCAGTTATAACACGTTTCACTACAACTTTGCCCTTTCCATTATTGACAACTGTGACACCTCCTTTCTTTGGTACGACATGTACTAGGCTGACCTAGTTATTATTGAATATCGAGTATATAATTTCTGCTTCTAACAAATTTTGTACCTCTTTCTTAACTACATCACTCAGGAAGGGGTTAATCCTTCTCTGGTGTTCTCTAGAGGTTTTGCAGACTTCATATAGCATAATGTGATGCATGCATAAAGAGGGACTTATCCCTTTCAGATCTGAGATGTTATAGCCTAGAGCTTTAGGGTATTTCCTTAAAACATGTAATAGCTTCTCAGTTTCTATCTGCTCTAGGTCTGCATTGACTATTACAGGGCGTTCAAGCTCTGTGTCTAGGAATTCATACCTTATATTTTTGGGTAGTGTTTTAAGTTCTACAGAAGGTTTCTTTAGGAAAGGCATAGGATTTGGAGTCAGTGCTAAACATTCCTTTAAACTATCACCTATGTATGGTTCACACCAATTATCGTCTTCTACTATAGGAGGTGCTGGAATCTTTAGTACTTCAGTATAGGGAACAACAGGAATCATCTATGATGACATCTAGGGAACAACAGGAATCATCGATAGTTGGTGCCTTTAGGAATTGTGAAATAATAATTTGAATTTCTCTTCACCAACCTCGAAGGTTAGCTTTCCTTTCTTCACGTCTACGATGGCGCCAGCAGTGGCCAAAAAGGGTCTTCCTAGTATGATGGGAATGTTGGAATCCTCCTTTATGTCCATTATTATAAATTCGGTTGGAATATAAAATTGAACTATGTGTACGGGAACGTTATGAAGCATACCTACAAGAAATTAACATAATGGTCGGCTAGTTAGAGAGGCATTCTCATTGGTCTTACTTCTCCTAATTTGAGTTTTTCATATATAGAAAGGGGCATTAAACTAACACTAGCTCCTAAGTCGCATAGTGCTTTGTCTATGACAGGTTTTTTGATTACACATGGTATGGAAAAACTACTTGGATCTTTTAATTTTAAAGGCATATTATTTTGAATTACAGTGATACACTATACAGTAAGTGTAACAGTCTTAATATCCTCGAGCTTTTTCTCATTAGATAGGATCTCTTTAAGTAACTTAGCATATGAGGGCATTTGTGTAATAGCTTCTATGAAAGGTATAGTGACATTCCGTTGTTTCAGAAGCACTACGAATTTCTTGAATTTCCCTTCATTTTTAGACTTAGCAATTCTTTAAGGATAAAGGATCAGTGGTTTATATGGTGGTGGAAGCACATATGGTTTTTCTTTTTCTACAACCTCTTTATTTTTGTCATCCTCCTTATTATTATTTGGTTTATTTGATTGGCCATTCTTTGTTACCTTCTCGATTTCTTTTCCAGAGTTTTGATACATAGGTGGATTCTAGATTCTAGGATATACAGGTCTATCCAATTCTATCTCACTTTGCAATGTGATAGCATTAGCATGATCTTTATGACTAGGTTATGGTTGGCTAGGAAATACTCCAGTTGGGGCTGCTGTTGCTGCTTATTGTTGGGCTACTTGAGAAATTTGGGTTTCTAACATTGTGGTATAGGTTGCCATTGCGTCGAGCTTACTTGACATTTGCTTCATTAGCTCACTCGTGTGGACGTTTTGGTTGGCGAACTCTTTGTTTTATTGAGTTTGGGTTGCGATGAAGTTCTCTAACAATATCTCAACATTTTACTTCCTAGGTGCTTGAGGAGCAGCATGGGTTCCCTTTTGATAGCATGGAGGAACAACAGGTGTTGGGTTTGGAGCGAACAAAGCATTATTTCTCTTGTAGGAAAAATTAGAGAAATCAAGACCAGTTTCATGGCTAAAAACCAGGATCGGGGGAAGTTTATTTCAGAAACAAAGACCGGTTTCATAGCTCATGACCAGAAACACGGGGAAGTTTGACCCTTTCTAAGTAGGATTACTTAGTTAAAGAAGATGAGTAAGCATGTTCTGAAGGTAGGAGTCTGTTACCATTCAAATTATCATAATCGTACTCGTGTCCCCCCGATGGAGTTGTCATCTCCCCAACCAGTGAAGATACTTCTTTGTTTCCCAGCAGGCTGAATCCTTAGTCCTAATTTCTTTCCCCAATGAATAATTATTTAATCCCCAGCAAATAGAATTATTATTAGTCTTCTATGGTGTTATAATCACAAGTATCATGTATTGCATTCACAAGCATCACATCATTTATGGAATCTTAGGATCCAAAATTGCTGTATTTTTAGTTGTATTTAAGTCTCTCTTATCTGGTCGAAACTAAGATATCAATCTTCAACTCTCCAGATAGGAGAACCTTAAATAGGGGCATCTGTCATACCCTAATTTTCACCCTAAGATCCCACATCATTTTCTTTTCACTAGCATCATATGTGTGTATACTTTTATGCATCACTAACCTATTTGGAGATACAAAGATTGTTGTTTGTTTCATTTGATTACAAATTAGGGTTTTGAGCCTTAAAAAGAGACTCAGGCAAAGGATAAATCAAGAATGGGCATGATCTTCAACTTACCTAGTCTCTCATTCATTCATAAATATTAAGATATCTCCTCCATCAAGAATCAAGCACAAGTCTACATCATTTCAAGTCAATCAAGCCCCAAGTTCATCTGGTGCACCAATTAGGGTTTTGGTTGATCAGAGCCTCCAAAGTGAATTTTTAATTTGGGCATGAGACAATACCTCAAGATATGATTCAAGAAGCTCATGTTTTCCTTTGAAGTCCATTTATAAGTTTAAAATTGCCTCAGAGGATTGATTCATTGAGAATTGGAAATTAGGGTTTCTTTTATCAAGTTTCATCTAATATACTAAGCCAAAGTTTGACTTTTTGGTCAACATCAAGTGTCATGAGCTAATATTCAAATAAATATGACACGTAGTTTCATTTGATCAAATATTAATCAATAAATCAAGGTTACTTGCAAAAGAAGCAAAATTGGAGAATTTCAAAATTTCACTAAGTTCTAAAATTTCATGCTCAAGTACCCAACTTTGCAAGGCCATAACTTTAGATCCAAGAAACCATTTTCTTTACTCCAAAGCTCAAATGGAAGACCTCATTTCATACAAGAGTTTCATACATGGCCATATCCAAAAAATGCTTGGATTTTAAGTTATAAAGTGATGAAAATCAAGGTTCAAAGTTGTAAAATTCCAACACTTAGTAAAAATCTGCCTAAGTGTTTTTCAGCCAAAACACCAAAATTGGGAGGCATTTTTCACCATGATCTAAGATGAACCAAGGCTAACCATGAACATAAAATTTTAATAACAACATCACAGCTTTCCAAAATGTACAAGAACACAATCTAATTCCACTTGAGCAAGGAGATATGGAGTGTACAACATGTCTTGATGCAACTGTTTTGGTAAGGCAGATTTGGCATTAATTGTGATGCACGATTTTTTGAGTCCAAGTTTGATGACCATATAATACTAATTCAACAAGAATTTTAATGAATCATGCAAAACCTGCAAGATAGATCCATTAAGTTAATATGAATCCCTTTGAAATGATAAAATATTATGACTTAAGCCTTGAATTCAAGAGGCACTTATGTGGAATAGTGCATTGTCAAAGAAGCCACTCCCACCAGTTAAGATGCACTATTAAACAATAATAGAAACATCTATAGAATGTGGAATTGTTCAAAAGGAGAGCTAGGATTGTGGAAGAGATAAGGTACCTTGAGATAGAAGTAATTATGCATTTCCAAAACCATTGAACATTGAGCTCATCCTTCAACCATCACTATTCCTCCAAAACAAATTTGTTCCCTTATAAATAGAGGCCACATTTGATCATTCAGAGGACACCAGAACAATTACAAAACTTGTTTTCTCATTCTTCTTCTTTCATTTCAAAGTTTCAAAATTTCAAAGAGTGAGAATCGAGTTTTCAAAACCAGAGCTTCTCCACTCAAACTTTTGATTCAAACACTTAATATATATTATGTATAAGTGATCCAAACATTTAAACACTTTATGTAACATCAAATTCATCAAGATCACATCTCACTTTGATCAGTTGTAGTTGGATTCGAGCCAAGCAATCCAGAAGGTTTCAACTTGTTCTAAGAATCTCAACAAAATCCTTGAGGTCCAGGAAGCTGTTATGATCATCATTTCACATCTGTAACACCTTCAACTGAGGATTTGATTTCATCTTGCAAGGTAACCTTAACTTTTCAAACTCTATGGTTCATGCATCATAAATGTTATTTCAAGTTACCAATGTGTTTCTGATAGTTCATAGATCATTTACCCTCAATTAATTGTTATTTATATTACATGTATGGAATTTCATTATAGTTTTTGCAAAACTGGGGTTCATCTGGTTCGTGCTTAATAATTCACTCCATACTAAAAATAAATGAAATTAAATACCACCATTCGATTCCTTGTTTAAAAATGAACAATTTTCATGTTTACATCTTTCAAAACCATTGTGTATTGAGTGAGATAGAGCCCTTTCTGCAAAAATGGAGCTCGAGGAAGAGGATGAAGTTCACGACGCACATTTTTGAATTTGCCAGGCATTCTTAATAATGTTTCAAGTGGTTTTGTTTAATTATAACCAATTCACATTGGCTCAGTTGTCAAGGGAGTGTTTTGATGGTTTGACCCTTGGTGGCAAATCCCACCTACAACATTTTTTTTACCACTTTTCATATTTTTTCACATTTTATTCCAAAATTTAAACATTTATTTATCTTATCAAATTAATTCTTTTTGACCCAATTTTTTTCACACATATCACCCATACACTCTATTATTTTAATCCAAAAAAACTTCCAAAAAAATTATTTATTTAATCACTTTTTATTAAGTTGAAAAGAAGTGCTTTTTTTTATGTTTAAAACCTTGAAAATTTGATTTTTCTTTCTAATTTTTTCAAACCTATTTCATTTTTTATTCTCATATGGATAAATACACTTTGTCTAAAAAAATTTTACAAGATTAAAACATGTTTATCTTTACTTACACATCATTTATACCATGTTTAAATCATCTCCTTTTTGAAAATACCTTTGATTAAATCTTTCATTAGGGTTTCATCTTGATTAAAAAACTTTTTCAAAACTTCTTAAACCACTCATGGGACTCTATTAGAGCGTAAGTCTCTCCCATCCTCTCAAAAATTTCTTAAATTTCTCAAATATTTCAATCTTTCAAATCTCAATCTTCAACTTTCATCAAACACAACCCTAGTGGCATTCAAATCTAAAACTCTTTGGGCCTCTATTAGAGTATAAGACTCACCACCTTTTTATTCAAATTTCAATCTCTTTAGGTCTCTATTAGAGTGTAAGACCCACCATATTTTCAATTTAACCATGCTTAGACATGGGCCTCTATTAGAGTTTAAGACCCACCACTTTTTCAATTCAACCATGCTTAGACATGGGCCTTTATTAGAGCGTAAGACCCTTCACTTTTAATTCATGTCTATACTTGTTAAATACTTGTCATATACTTATTCATATTAAGTTATTCTTGACATTTATAACACTTCATCCTTAGTTTAGACTTAGTTCAAACTTAGGGTTCCCTCAACTACAACTTAGTTCAAACACTAGTTCCCCTTGGATGAAGTCAACTTCACCATAACCTCCTCTTGGGCTTTGTCCAAGCACCCCAACCTCCTTTTGGGATTCATACAAGGACCCTTCGGGCTTTTTAAAAGCATAATAGCCTCCATCTTGGGCTTCATACAAGATACCATTAATTCAAAACTCCCTTCAGTTAAGTCAGCCTCTTTTCAGGCTATAATAAACTTTTTAGCTTCACATCTTGGGCTTTGAACAAGATACAAATAACCTTTTTACCTTCACTTCTTGGTCTTTGAACAAGATACAAATATACTTTTTAGATTCACATCTTGGGCTTTAAACAAGATACAAATAAACTTTTTAGCTGATTATCTTAGGCTTTGAACAAGATACTCATATAATTCAACTTCTCCCTAGAGGTGAGACATTGAGTCATCTCTGTAGGAAGATATCTCTTCTATACACCACATTTTAAAATCAAACATTAAAAAAAAATTCCTCCATATAAGTGATGTAAGTGGCACACTTGTTGATTCAAAATCCAAGCTGGAGTCCTTCTCTTATCATGGTCCAAAAGTTTTCTTTCATATAAGTGATGTAAGTGGAACATTTGTTAATACTATATCTAAGTTAAGGTCCTTCTCTTAGCATGCAAAGACTCATAGAGGGAGATGTGACATTTCTTAGGATTATTTAACATCCAAGTTTAAAGCTTCTTCCCTTATGATATTATTCTCAAATGTTTGTGATGAATAAGTGGGATATCTCCCTTCAAAATGACAACTTTTCTTTTCTTTAAAATTAAGAAAAATTATAGCTTCACATCTTGGGCTTTGAAAAAGATACACAAACACCCTTTTATCTTCACCATCTTGGGCTTTGAACAAGATACAAATTCCACCCATAGTTAGGTGGAACTACGAACGCTCTGATTTCCCAAAGTCTCTTTTTGGGAATATGTAGGAATAAGGTCGTAAAATTCCTTCCCCTTCCTTTTAAGCATCATAGGACAAATATTAGAAATTCAAAAGTGGCACAAGCACGATTCACAAGGATTTCACCATCTCAGGATTGGTGGGGTCACGGAAATCGGTCCATAATTCCTAAATAAGCAAATCCCTAACATATACTCACTTTCAATACACTTTCATCCTCACCAGTCAAAATTTTGGGCTACTCTTGTATTTAATCCCCTTCCACCTCAAGTGCTCAAAAAGATGTCACAATTCGTGCATTCTGGTACAAGAGGATTAAATAGGGGCAACTGTCGTACCCCAAAATTTTCCTTATCCCTTATGACATTTTTTTCTTTTGCATGTGCATATGCATCTGCATCCGTATTTATTCATCGTCACATTATTGCAATAATATTCAATCCAAGAGCTCTGCTAATGATAAAGTTGATGCTGGAACAATAGTGACAATGTATTTATTCCTGATAAAGTTGTCAAGTGGTCTAATCAGCAACTCAGTCCTAACAGAGGTTTTGGATCCCAATTAATCCAAGCACAAGTCTGAAATACAAAATTTAGTCCAAGTTAACACATTTCAAGCCTAAAATCACAATTTTGAACTGATGTAACCGGTTACACCCTCTTTTATTAGTATAAAAACCACTTGTTATGGCATTGGTAACCGGTTACCAGTATCAGGGTAGCCGGTTACACCTGTTGAGGTTTGGCTTTTGGCAGCAACATCTAATCATTGCAGTGGCTACTCTCCAATTTCTTTCCACACTTCAATCCCACATAACATAAGCTATTTTGTACATACATTGCAACTACAAATAATAGTATCTTCACATACTCACCTACACAAACTCAAGTGCACTACACCATGCAACCTCGTTTCCTTTTTTTATTTAAACATAATTAACCATTTAACTTGCAATTAACTCCCTCCAACTAACTGAGTTGGGGCTAACTAACTGAGTCGAAAGTTGACTCAATGAGTTGGACTTAACTAACTCCAAACCTAGTGTTGCACCCCAAATTTTGACGCTTATATTTTCGTCATCATTTTAGTATCATATTCATTTGCTTATCTAACCATAACCAGTTTCAAGTTTGTCTTTGTTTAGTTATAGGTGAATCAGGGTTCCGTACAATCGGAAATCGAGGGTTCGAAAATTTAATCAGACAATGTATTGGGTCATTTCCCCATGGAAAAGCCTCTACACAATCAAAGACACTCCATTGGGTCAAGCATGAAGCCAATTTGAGATTGTCACCCAAGGATTTAAAAACGGTACAGTTCAGGATCCCCGATTAGGGTTTCTGACTAGGAAAAGTCAACTGGGGTTTGACTTTTGGTTTAAATGGTGTTCCAATGATGGGATCATGGTTCACTAAGCTCATATGGCTTAGGGAAGTCTACTCAAGAATTTTTAAAGCCTCAGAGGACCCGGAACAACAACAGTCGATTCGATCGTCATCGATCGATCGTTTTGTCGACCAAAAAGTCAACCCTTCAACCATAAGGAATTTGACCTCAAGATGTGAATAAAAAATGTTCCTTATATCATATTAATCATCACCATAAAATTTCATGACCATTGGATCAAGGGTTAAGAAGTAATTACAAAAATCGGGAATTAGGGTTTCGAAAGGGGCAAGACCATAACTCCTCAACCACACATCCAAATGAAGTGGTTCAAAGCTCATTGGAAAGCTCTTGACAAATCCTACAAAAGCCAAAAAGTGGTCCATGATCAAAAAATGCATAGAATTGGAGTTATGACAAGATTCATTTGAAGAAGGGAAATAACTTAGAAAAATTCTAAGTTATTTAGCCTTTTTAAGTGGTTTTTTCAGCAACTTGGAAGGGTTTTTCAACCTAGTTCCATCAAGAATTTGGAAATTCCAAAAACATGAAAGTTATAAAGATACTTAAGGGATTTCCAAATTATGGTAGAACTCCTCAATAGCATGTTTGAGCAGGAAGTTATGCACCATAGAAGTTGGGCTTGTCACACTTGAAACCACTTTGTCAAAACTTCTCAAATTTGGATTTTCAACAACTCAAGCCATTCTCAACCTTTGGATTATGTTTCAATACGATATTTAGAGGGAATCATGAAGGGAAAACCAGAAGAGTGAAGGGTTTGAGAGCTTGACAAGACTTGCAAGCAAGTGGCTAATATTTTAATAAAAAATGCAAAGGAGGAAAGAGAAACTTTTCCACAAAATCTGGAGCAGCAGCCTCTCATATCCATCTAGCCTCATATCAGTCACCTCATACATCTTATTCCACTTGATTTTTGCTTAGAGCTCAAGAACATGATGTTTGCAGCTGCCACAAGATCATATGCAAGATTTCCTTCCAAAACTCCCTCCAAAACCAAAACCTCAAATCTGCCCCAAACCTCTTCATGGACTATAAATAGAGGCTTCATCTCATTGCATTCCACACACCAGAGCCATCCTAAACACAAGGAATACACAACTCTCCTTCTTTCTCCCTTTACTTGTAACTGAAGAAAAATCCCAAAACCACCAAAAAGTGTCATTTTGCATTTTTCAGACCAGCCTTTGTTTCCAATCCAAAGACACTTCAAAGACCATATACACACCCTTAAAATGACCCTCTGAAGCTGTTCCCACCATTGGTTTTCTCAAAAAATCAAAAGATCAAAAAGTCAACTATCCACATACTCAAGTTTGACTTTTATGCACCTTTCAAGCCAAATCACTCCACAAACCATTTTTCATCAATTTAACACTTTGAACACCTTCTATATATGTTGTATCAACTGTCCATAACCTAAAATCATAGCTGGAACTTCATTCTCTCAAATGTTGTAAGGAAGCAGTGACTGCCTTTTCAAAAAGTCTGTTGACTTCCGAACCATCATCATTACTATAATCAGTGCAATTCCTATGGGAACCTGAGCGCATAGTCTGAGTTAACTGAGCATAGGACTGGAGATCATCTCGTAGATTGGGTGGGTACAAATAAGCTTTGAGCCTTTATCCTTTGTTTCTTAAACCATGAACCAGGCCACATTACAACCCTCAAAAGACCTAATTGAAACAAGGTTATTTTGAAAGCATACTACAGCAAGGTTGCGTAAACTGACTCCAAAATATCTTTGCAAATCAATTATTTTGGCAGTACACCTTTGCTTTAAACTTTGAGTATCTTGAACCATCGTGTTCCGACCAATGACTCATTTATTTTGCATCTTTCAAAAAAGAATTTGGTTTCAAAAGTTGCGTGAACTTTACATTACCATGTTGTATGAACACTTTTGCTTGCAAATTGGCTTTCCTCTCAAGGAATTTTCAAACATTGAGAAACTTGGTCAAGTGATCCTATCAGGGGCAAGTTCCTTTTACATCCTGTCGAAGAATTAGTTCAATATTTGTTCAAGACAAGGTCTTCTCAGATTTGGTTTATCCAGAATATATTTCAAGACTCGGACTGGGGCAAGCTCTCCAAACACTCAGTAAAGCAGTCATCTTCAACATCAGACAAGTTGAGGCAGTTATCAGTTCATCTATAACAGACAGCTAAACTGGGGTAGTTTACTTGAAGAATCCCCAATCAACTCTTCATCCTTCTTACAAGGATCATCAATTTGATACAGTTTACTAGTGTGGCAAAGATGTGTTCAGCGGTAGCATCTTTAGTCCCCAAGAAGAATGGCAGTGATCTCCGTGTTGAGGAATCAGTCTTCCAGTCTTGTCTTCTCACCAAAAGAGTCGAGCCTTGTCATCGACATCTGCATTTACATTTAATCATATATCATATCATATTCATATACATATACATATGCATATTGCATATCATGGGTGCTTTAGTCCCCATTTGCTTTTTATCCTGAGGTCGTGTTTTACCCGCGTCTTACCTTGTCGACATTTCCAATTTACTTGGCATCATGGTTGTTTTGTTCCCCATCTGCCTCTTTCTCCCGAGGTCGTGTTTTACCCACGTCATACCTTGTGGATAAATCCAATTTACTTGGCATCATGGGTGTTTTATTCCCCATCTGCCTCTTTCTCTCGAGGTCGTGTTTTATCCACTTTTTACCTTGTGGTCAAAGTCCAACTCACTTGGCACCTACCAAACAGTTTGTGTCGTGCTTATCTGATGGTTTTCCAGATATTTATTTCTCTCTCTGATGGTTTTCTAGATTGAGTCTTTGTTCTTTGTTCTGATGTTCTTCCAGAAGTTATCTGATGGTTTTCCAGATATTTATTTTTTCTCTCTCTGATGGTTTTCCAGATTGAGTCTTTGTTCTTTGTTCTAATGTTCTTCCAGAACTTATCTGATGGCTTTCCAGATATTTATTCCTCATTCTGATGGTTTTCCATATTGAGTCTTTGTTCTGATGTTCTTCCAGAACTTATTTGATGGTTTTCCGGATATTTACCTTTAACTTCTGATGTTTTTCCAAAATCTTTCTGTTGGTTTTCCGGATATATATCTTTGTGTTCTGATGTTCTTCCAGAACTTATCTGATGGTTTTCCAGATATTTATTCAAACCTTTTCCCATACATTTTAAATACCCTTCTAAAATGTTTCAGATTGTACCTTCAAATTTTTTGTCTTCAATGTGTTCCGGAGATTATTCGATGTTTTTCCGAGTATCTTTGGTGTGTTTCAGAGTTCATTCGATGTTCTTTCGAATGTCTCTGATGTTTGTTTCTATGTCCCTGTTATGTCTCCCATTTTCTTCTCACCTCATTCATTGATATTTTGAATGTCGTGACTCTTTTCCATCCAGTCCCGTTCATGGATGATGTTTGTTACTTCCCCGGTGTTGTTGTCTTTCCCCAGTGAGTAGTTACTCGTTGTTATACCGTTCTTTCATTTTTTCTCGTGTGTTTGCATTTGTCTTGCATCATAAAGCATCATTTAGAATTCATAGCATCTTAGCATTTGTCCTTTTGCATACCATCGGATCTAAGGCACAAAATTTCTGGTTTTCTATATTTAAATATCTTTCACTATGATTCTATTCAGATTGACATCTCTCAGACCATCTAGTGAAGATATTTAAATAGGGGCATCTGTTGCACCCCAAAATTTGACCCTTATATTTTCATCATCATTTTAGGATCATATTCATTTGTTTATCTAACCATAACCAGTTTCAAGTTTGTCTTTGTTTAGTTATAGGTGAATCAGGGTTCCGTACAATCGAAAATCGAGGGTTCAACAATTTAATCAATCAATGTATTGGGTCGTTTCCCCATGGAAAAAGCCTCTACACAATCAAAGACACTCCATTGGGTCAAGCATGAAGCCAAGTTGAGATTGTCACCCAAGGATTTAAAAACGGTACAGTTCAGGATCCCCGATTAGGGTTTCTGACCAGGAAAAGTCAACTGGGGTTTGACTTTTGGTTTAAATGGTGTTCCAATGATGGGATCATGGTTCATTAAGCTCATATGGCTTAGGGAAGTCTACTCAAGAATTTTTAAAGCCTCAGAGGACCCGGAACAACAACAGTCGATTCGATCGTCATCGATCGATCGTTTTGTCGACCAAAAAGTCAACCCTTCAACCATAAGGAATTTGACCTCAAGATGTGAATAAAAAATGTTCCTTATATCATATTACACCTCCCCATAAAATTTCATGACCATTGGATCAAGGGTTAAGAAGTAATTGCAAAAATCGAGAATTAGGGTTTCAAAAGGGGCAAGACAATAACTCCTCAACCACACATCCAAATGAAGTGGTTAAAAGCTCATCGGAAAGCTCTTGACAAATCCTACAAAATCCTTAAATTGGTCCATGATCAAAAAATGCATAGAATTGGATTTATGACAATATTCATTTGAAGAAGGGAAATAACTTAGAAAAATTCCAAGTTATTTAGCCTTTTAAGTGGTTTTTTCAGCAATTTGGAAGGGTTTTTCAACCTAGTTCCATCAAGAATTTGGAAATTACCAAAACATTAAAGTTATAGAGATACTTAAGGGCTTTCCAAATTATGGTAGAACTCCTCAATAGCATGTTTGAGCAGGAAGTTATGCACCATAGAAGTTGGGCCTATCACACTTGAAACCACTTTGTCAAAACTTCTCAAATTTGGATTTTCAACAACTCAAGCCATTCTCAACCATTGGATTATGTTTCAATCTGATATTTAGAGGGAATCATGAAGGGAAAACCAGAAGAGTGAAGGGTTTGAGAGCTTGACAAGACTTGCAAGCAAGTGGCTAATATTTTAATCAAAAATGCAAAGGAGGAAAGAGAAACTTTTCCACAAAATCTGGAGCAGAAACCTCTCATATCCATCTAGCCGCATATCAGTCACCTCATACATCTTATTCCACTTGATTTTTGCTTGCTTAGAGCCCAAGAACATGATGTTTGAAGCTGCCACAAGATCATATGCAAGATTTCCTTCCAAAACTCCCTACAAAACCAAAACCTCAAATCTGCCCCAAACCTCTTCATGGACTATAAATAGAGGCTTCATCTCATTGCATTCCACACACCAGAGCCATCCTAAACACAAGTAATACACAACTCTCCTTCTTTCTCCCTTTACTTGTAAGTGAAGAAAAATCACAAAACCACCAAAAAGTGTCATTTTGCATTTTTCAGACCAGCCTTTGTTTCCAATCCAAAAACACTTCAAAGACCATATACACACCCTTAAAATGACCCTCTGAAGCTGTTTCCACCATTGGTTTTCTCAAAAAATCAAAATATCAAAAAGTCAACTGTCCACATACTCAAGTTTGACTTTTATGCACCTTTCAAGCCAAATCACTCCATAAACCATTTTTCATCAAATTAACACTTTGAACACCTTCCATATATGTTGTATCAACTGTCCATAACCTAAAATCATAGCTGGAACTTCATTCTCTCGAACTGGCCACAAGGTTGCACTTTTCTTCAAAGGGAAGTAACATCACAAGCTTGCTCAAAGGGAAGGATTTATCTCTGGTTTTCTTGGCTGCTAGCATAGAGAGGACTACAAGAGGTATGCAATTTTAAACCTCTCTAATTAGTATGTGTATATTTTCTTTATGGAAGGTTGAGCATTGTTGTGTTTAGAGTTGTATTTTTGCTGCCAAAATTGTTTTAAAAAGATGAGTTTGTCAACTTTCACTTAAAGTATGAAGTTGATATTGATATGTCAAGCTTGCTATTGGCACAACTGTGTCATGTTTGTTCCTATCAGTGCTATAAGATTTTGTTTGTGAAATTGCTGACATTGGTATGTTGAGTTGGTTTCCTTTGCTGTCAAAAGATATTTATGGATCTAAGCTTATCATGCTTTGCTGTTCTAGTGCATACTTGGTTTTGTTAAATTCATGTTCATTGCTGTTGAAACAGTTTGGTATTTCATGACAATGTTATAACTTATAATGTTGCTTTCCTTCTGTTTTGACATTGTGGGATTTGCATTCTAGTCAGTTACCATTTGTGTGTGTACATTACCTTGTGACTGCATTTGTTCCAGTTTAGAGTTTTTGTTCTTGTTTTTAAACCAACTATTTGATTCTTGATTTTAGAACTCCTAGCTAGGTTATTTTCAAGTGTGCTACTGGAATTTGTGAGTGTTTATTTGAACATGGATCTAAGGCATAACAGTTGAAACAAAGATGCACTACTGCTGAACTATGTTAAGTTTTAAGATGTCCAATTTTAGCCTCCCATCAGAATTTGTTTGTGACTGCTGCTTGATAGGGTGTGGAATCATAACTTGCATACATTTTGAACTGGTTTAGCCTGCTGCCATATGTGCATAGTGAATTTATGATGAGACCTACTTTCAAACATATAGTGAAACACATTTGACTCTTTACTATGCCTGCTGTTCTAAGTTTGTTGAGAGTTTGGTCATGCTGTGGTTTAATTAAGAATGTTCAATCATGACAGTTCACTTAAGGTTTCATCAAGTTCTATTGTCATTTGTGAAACATCTCAGAACCTCAATGTTTTAAATGTTCATCCCATCTGTTGAGTCCACAACTGTTGTGGCTGTTGTTTGAAATATGTTTAGAATTGCTAGGCTGTTGGTTTAACCCGAGTTGAAGTACTGATAAGATGCCTGCATATGTTATCTTTGTGGTTGATATGTCAAGATGTGGATTGGATGAGTTTAGCTTTGGTTTGAATTTCTTTGAATGCATCTATTGATGTTTGCTTGGCTGGCCAGATTTACTTGATTTTTGTCTTGAAAAGCATGAACAACAATTGTAGCTCATATTCCCTATTTTGTTCTAATAATAGTTTGGATCATATTGTTATTAAAATTTGATCCATGATATACTTAAGATATGTGCCTACCTTGCATTGAACTTAATTGCATCTGTTTTGAACTTTGAGATCCAAGTTGCATTTCAAAACCTCATTGCTGCCAAGAACCTATTCCCTTTGTTTGATTAGTGACTGTCATAAGGCAGTGATGGTGTCCGAATTATGTTACAACTCACGTGCATCATGACTGTTTCAGTTTCTTCAGCGTCATTTCAATAGTTGGCAGAATGGTAGTCATTTGTTTGATTTGGAAAGATCTTGAACTGCATCTTTGGATAAACATCATTGATAACAAGTATAAAGTATGTATGTACTCTAATTTGACTTTAAGCATGTCTGTTTTGAACTCTAACATTGAAATTGCATTTTAAATCATTTTCAAACATTTGCAACTCACACACTTTTTTTTTGCTCTATTGATTTTTGAATAGCATTTTCTGTTGAGACACATTCTATATCACATTTGAAACTTGCTCAAACCATTAAATGCATCTGTTTCAACTCATCATGTTTCAATTGCATCTCCAAGCTATACTAATGCATGTTAATAAGTCTTTAAAAGCATCAGCAGGTTTGAATTTGGTTCTGTTTTCTGCCAAAGATGGTTGATGGTTTAAGCATGCTAACTCATATATTTAAGGGATGGTTGGTATATTAGTATCAAAACATGTCTGTTTCAGCCTTGGCAATACATTTTTGTTTAGATTCATGTTTGTTCAAATTGTTGTTTATCTTTGAAAACTATGGATGTTAAGGTTTGAATGTTTAATCTTCATGATCATAAGGGTTGAGAAATAGTTAGTGCAGTTAGACTGGTTTGTTTAGGCAGAATTTGGAGGATGCTTGTGTTGAGACAGTGATGTTGTTTGTTATTGTGGACCTGTTAGCATTTCTTCTGATGTGCTTTATGATTTAGGGGCTGCTACTTTAAGTTTGTTTACATTCCTGAGGTTTTGAATCTCAAATTTTTGTTGACTCATTGTCTTAATGTTGTGTGGACTACCTACTACTTGTGGTGAGTTCAAACCTAGCATCTCCATCAGATTTCATTATTGACATTCTGAGGTTTATATGGACTAGTTCTTAGCATGCTTGATTAGTTGTTGGTTTACAGTTCTGCATAAGTTTAATTTAACTTTGTCAAAACTGTTTTGAACTCTTTGGGGCACCTGTTGCTGTCTTGCTTTGCTCTAGGTTTTGTTAACCTCTAATATCATCAAGCTTCTTGTTTTTAGGCTATTGCAGTCTATTGCATCTTAGATTAATAGCAAATGCTGCCTTGGACTCATTGTTTTAACATGGTTAAGATGCAAAGTCTTTTTAAACACAAATTCACCAATGTGCAACTTGATGCCCACTTTGTAATTCAGTAGGAAACTGGACTATTCTCTTCAATTTAATCCATGAACAACATGTTTAAAACTTGTGCAGACCTTCACTTGATCTTGATCACATCTATTTCAATCCATAAAGTTCAAAATGCATTTCAACATTCATCTAGCATGTTCAATCGTGTTTTCCATTGTGTGCATCATTTCAAAAAATGGATTGCACCATTGTGCTCCTCATAAAAAATCAGTCAATATTGACTAAAATTTCATTAAAAAAGGTTGAGTTTTGAGTGAGTTACGAATCAAACCGTATTTGGCATTTCACTTGTCCTTGTATTTTTGCCCAGCCACACGCTTTGTATAGTTTACATATTATTTGGGGTGGCATAATCAATGGATGTATCGCCACCCCAGTGGTTAATGCCTTGCCTTAAAACGCCTTATCATGCCTTGTGTCCTGAGTTTGAGCCTCAGCGAGGCCTTCTTTTTGTTTCAATTTATTATTTTCCATGTTTTGTTATTTTATTCATCCTTTCCATTTAATTTCACAAGCGCGTGCAATAGTTGACTTGGTAATATTTTGAGTTGGTAAACTAAGGTTCGTGGGTTCAACACCCACCTTGTACATTCTATTCTTTTTTTAATTACATGTTTATTTATATTTTCTTCACAAAATTCAAAACAAAAAATCATAACTTGTTCATTTTTAATCCTTTTTAGTTGATTCTTTCTTCTAAATTCTTGTGTTAATATATATTTTCACATGATGTATGATTAACAATTTTAATCCTTTATCCTAGCCTTAGGATCCGAGTCTCCGTGCTCATGTTTACCGTCCCGCCGTGGACAACCTTTTTATCCTTTATCCTAGCCTTAGGATTCGAGTCGCTATGCTCGCTTTTACCGTCCCGCCGTGGACATCCTTTATCACAACAATCTCAACATAGATTTAGGAGTCGTCGCACTCCCTGTAAGTACTTCCTTATGAAGGCTTGCATCCCCTTGGAACCTTGACCACAGTCAAGAGTTCCTCACCCCTTAGTCAGGGGAACTACAAACGCTCTGATTTCTTAAAATTCCTTTTGAGAATATGTAAGCACAAGGCCCCGATCCTTGGGGAGCAACCTTTTCTTTTTTCCTTCGTTTCAACATTTATCTTTACCCTTAGCACTTTCCCTTTAGCAAGCAAACTTTAGCAAACACAAATACTAACAAGAGGTTCTTGTAGAGTACTACAGATGTTTAGGATGCGAAATACCTACCCTATGCATAACCAACCCCCGAACCTTTAGATCTCTCTTTGCTTTAGCTTTAGGCCTTGCCTTTTGCTTTGCATCTTTATAGGTTTTTTTCTTTCTTTAAACCTTTCCTTTTTGGATAAATTAAAGTCCGGTTTTGAATTTAAGAATTAAAGATTCAAGTTAATCAATAGCCCGGTATCACGATTCTCACTGCAACACCTAGCTCCAACCCTCCCAAAGCTAACTTCATACTAAGCTCCAAACCTCAATTCACTCCAAGCATATGCTATATATAACCAAACTCTTCACATTGAACTTTCATCCTATCACACTTTTCTACTCCTTTGATTTGCAGCATCAGAAGCAATTACTCAATTACAAGTATTTGGAATTGATTCTCCAAGAATTTTTGGTGCAAGTTCGAATTCGGATCGGTTATCGCATTATTCTTATCTTGCTTGTGAAGATCTCTTGATTTATGGTTTTCTTAGCTTCTTTCCATCACATTTTGATTGCAACAGTTACCAAGGAAAATCTTAGCCTTGTAGGTTGGCGAATCTCAAACTCGTTATCATTTTTGCTAAATTTTCGCTTTCGCAATGTAGTTCTTAAGTCTTTTCATGCTACCTGAAATTTAAACTTGAATGCTTGATTTTGTTAGCTCATGATTGCTCATAATTAATGTGAATTTCGTAGTCATTGTTATGCCTTTTTAGCGCAATTAAGTAATTTTGGAAGTGCTTATTTCATAATATGTTACTACTGTTGTTGCAGGTGTAACTGGTTACTGCATATGGTTTAACCGGTTACACCCTTCCTGCGCAGCCTGGGATGTCCTTTTTCCCATGGTGTAACCGATTACTGAAATCTATGTAACTGGTTACACCTGTTCATTTTTGTTATTTTAGTTCTGTTTTGGGATAGGTATCCTCCTTATTCCTTGGGCCTTTCATTGTTAGGCCTTGTAATACCCCAAATTTTTCCCTAAGATTTGTCGTTTCATTGCATTTCTGCATTTAACTAATCACTAACAAGTTTGTGTAGTCATGTGATTTTTGCAGGAAAATATCACGTAACGTGTCGTTTAGTCCCTGAAGGGTAAAACAATCATTTGTTGGCAGTTGGCTGTTAGTTCGCGAATTTGAGCCGTTGGAGCCGTTGACGAGAATCGAGGAATTTGTATGTTGATAAGGCTTTGTTCGTTTGAATTTCCGGAAAGTTTAATCGGAAGTTATGTCGGAGACGGAATTAGTCGAATAAGTCGGATAAATCTGAGATTAGTAAAGGTAGAATTTTTGTTGGTACTCTCATTTCATTTTTAAAAATAATTCTATCTCAGTTCTATTTTCATTTCGTTTTCAAAAAAAAAGAAGGGGAATGCCATTTCATTTTTAATTTTCATTCTCATTTCATTTTTTTAAGTAATTTTATCCATAATGATTCTCATTTCACTTTTTAAATAATTTTATTCATAATCATTCTCATTTTATTTTGATAAATAATTTTATTGATAATCATTCTCATTTCATTTTTTAATAATTTTAGTCATAATTATTCTCATTTTATTTTTAAATTGATTCTCATCTCATTTTAAATCGATTCTCATCTCATTTTAAATCGATTTTTATCTCATTCTAAATCGATTTTTTACTTCATTTCATGGATTTTTTTATTTTTAAACAAAAACATACATTGTTAGTAATGATTTTTTTCCATTTCTATTGCATATCAAAAGGAAAATAATATTAATAAAGTTATTTCATTAATATAAATGGAATAATTTGATTATAATTGTCTTTACAAAAAAGTATAAAATTACAAAATTATAAAAATAATAATAAATTACATTTTTATTTTCTCTAAAGATTTCTAAAAATCCTAAGCCCCCGAGCATCCGACTTTTCTCGATTTTATTTCTTCCAGACCTGCAAACAAAACAAACAAATAATTTTAATCAGTTAGTTTCGATACCCTCAGAGTGGTATCATCATCGGGTTCGATTCTCGGCCAATGGTCTATCCGGCAGCTTTCTGTTCTTATTAAACGCACCGAAAGATGAAGAGGAAAAGTGATTTCGAAATAAGCTATGGGTCAAAAGAGCTTATTTGAAAAGCCGGTTTGAGAAGTGATTTTTTTCTCAGGAGGACGGTTTGCCCCATTGGGACCTTAACTCCAATCCTCCGAAAAAATCAATTCCGACAATATCAAACAAGTGAAAACAATTCAGAATCTGGATCAGAAACAAGGTTCAACAAGCAAACCAGTTCCGAAAATAAGGTTCAACAGAAAAACCTGTTCCGAGTAACTAGTTCAAGATCAAGGCAACCGTTTCCGCAAAACAGTCCATCAAACAGGTAAACCAGAAGTCCGAAAATCCTGCGACAAATGAAGTTAACCATCAAAGTTAAAGCGGATTCAAGCCAACGGTTATCCACGAACGAACACCCACAAACATAGTCAAACAAGCCAGTCGTTGGTCACCTAAAAAATAGCAAGACAGTTCAACCAAAATCATATGAAAACCCAACAACAACTTCAGCGGAAATGATGGAAAAGTCAAAGCCCACAAGAGGCATATAAAAGCATCATCCAAAGTTCAGAAAAAGGAGATCGAAAACCCTAACGATCAAGAAAAGCGGCGCAAACTGGACTCAGAGAGATCCCGAGGGATTCCGTCATCATCACCCAGAAGAAGACGGATTCAGAAGGACCCCTCAAGGCTTCATCATCATCCGTGAAAGAAAAGATCCAAAACACGCAAAACAGCGGCGGCGGATCCAAAGCATAAACAAACCGAAAAACGGCAACAACGGCGGATTCGAAACCTCAAGGCCTCAGGTTCGAACATCATTGGCAAAGTCACACCCTCGAAGTCACGTGAAGCTCACCAACAAACCATATTGGCGGCTGCGGAGACGCTAGGGTCTCGACGCCTGCCAAACATCACCGGCGGGTAAACCTACCATAACCTCAGAGCTTTCTACTCATCATCGGCCATTCAAAAGCCACAAATTATCAATCGTACCACCAATCAGAGGTTGGGTAAGGATGTGCGTCATT
The DNA here is from genome assembly GCA_963859935.3 of Lathyrus sativus. Taxonomy (NCBI): domain Eukaryota; kingdom Viridiplantae; phylum Streptophyta; class Magnoliopsida; order Fabales; family Fabaceae; genus Lathyrus; species Lathyrus sativus. The sequence goes on along the minus strand of OZ012739.1, from coordinate 539,979,493 downwards.
TTTGTTATTCGGTTTTGTTGTTTCAGGAAATGAAGAAGAGGAAACCAAACATGCAAGTATGGAAGAAGACAGACGAAAAGCTCACAAGGAACATCAATGGCCGTCGCGGTTGTAACAAGGAGAAAGGAGGGTGCGCCGCCAACATGAGAAAGGGAAAGAAGAAAAGTGATGGCTTCCGCGACGATGAAGAAAGGGGAAGATTGGGGTTAAAAACCCTAATCTTACTAGAGCCACGTTTATAATCCTTTTTTTTTTAAATTATTTATTTTCATTTTCATTTTTTCTTGTAGGTGTGGATTATTTATTTCATTTGTCATTTTGTGTAATAATACTTAAGTTAATGTTTTAGAAAAAAAAACCAAATCCCAAATATACAGTTCATTCATAAAAATAATATAAAAAAGATAAAACTTAAATTTAGGATTTAGCCTTAATCAAGACATTTAAAAATTGAAAATTTTTCTCTTTCTTTCTTTAAAATTTAAAACATGTTTTTTTTTTTCTTTTTGCATAAAATTAAAACATTTTTTCAATAAGATTAAAACATTTTTAAAACCAATTTCTTTATTAAAAATTAATTCTCTTCTCCTCTTTTCAATAAAAAAAACTCAAAAAAATAAAGTTTTGATGTAGCCATTTCAGTTTCATCTAACCCCCATAAGTTTGTTTGTGTCGGCTTATTGTCGTTCATTTATTCGTACTATTTTTGGCATGGATGTAATTTTTGCGAGGCCATGATCGCCGTTACCTTTTTATTTTCGCATTTGTTTTGGGATTTGTAATTTACGCGAGTGATCGTCGCGGTGCTTCTTTTACAGTTTTCTTTATTTTCGTAGATTAATACTGCCATATAATATTTTGCCATCCTTGCATGATTTAACATTAATTTCCTCCCTCCGAAGGAATTAGGTCTAAACCGTTTGACCGCCGATTCAATAGTCCTAACCCTTTGAACATTCGAAATCCCTAATAGCCTAGGCGTCCCGCCGTGGACGAAAATACCCATTACCCTAGCATTAGGTCAAAGAGCTGTCGTGCTTTGTTTTATGGTTTCCCGCCACGGAATACCTCTTAACCCTAATTTCAATTCAAACTATTTCAACGTAGAAATTGGAGTTTCAAAACTCCACGTAAGTGTGTCCTTAAGATACGTTTATTCCCCTTGAAACCTTGGCCACAGTCAAGAAGTTTCTAACCTCCCTTGCGAGGGGAACTACAATTACTCTGATTCCATTCCCGTCAGGATATGTAGGCACAAGATGCGACGTCTTGCCGAGTAAACTTAGGAATAACCCTTAGGTCTTTCAATCACTCTATCCCTTAGCTCAATATATATCAAAGCAGGTAATAAATAAAAATAAAAGGCATACAATAAACAAAAGGTTCCTGTAGAGTACTAAAGAAGTTTAGGGTGCTAGTACCTTCCCTAAGCTTAACCAACCCCTTACCTAGGTCTCTCCCCGCATTGTGTTTACAATTCAAAAGTAGGTTTTCCCTCTTTTGACATTCTCCTTCGGATAAATCAAAGAGCGGTTGTGAACTAAATATGTGATTCAAATTAATTAATAATTTGATATCCTATTTCCACCGCAACAGAAAATGGCGACTTCACTGGGAATAAAGTAATTTTAATGGTTACCCATATTTTGTTTATTGAATGATATTTTATATTGTTAATTATCTGTATATATTATTATATATTGTGGGGATATATGTTATTGTGAGATAAGTACTAACCCGGACTTGAGTGACCTTATTATAGGATGGTGATATATTCAATGAAGCTTATAGGGAGTGAGTCCCGACCAAGCCGATTTGAGAATCACCACTCGATTGAGACACTTTCATGAGATAGTTCGGTTGAACGAGTACAGTCGTAAAAACTTTTACTATTTTTGGAAAGGAGTCTATGATATTGAGAACCGTAGTACCTCAACACCACCTTGGTCTTATCTAGGACGTAGTGCGGAGACTATGTGGGAGTAGTCCTACGATAGTTGCTACGCGATACTACACTCAAAAGAGGTTCTCTTGAGAATATTATCGACCCCCGAGTCAATCGGAAAGTTGATAATATCCGAAGGATGGAACGATGACTTTGGGCACTTATTAGAACCTTGTTCTGCAGGTACAACTAACCTTAGTACATACCCTATGGGGATGGGTAGACCTTAACTCCTTGTACATACCTTTAACCCAGGACTTTGTGTATGTGCATTGCATCCATAAAACATCACATTGCATTACATTTCATGGAATTCAAACCTTATTTATGAATATTGCAGGATACTATGGATTACAATAGAAGGAAAACTGTGAAATATACTCTTAAAAGTCTTAAGCTAGATGACCTAAGGAAGCTAGGATCTTTAGTCCAAGATCAAGACGGATTTCGAAACCGGTATGGAAGATTGTTATCTCTGTTGGAATTTAAGGTGAATGAAAAACTTCTTTTGGTTTTGCTACAGTTCTATGATCCCGACTACCACTGCTTCACATTCCCCGATTATCAACTATTACCTACTTTGGAAGAATATTCTCAGCTTGTAGGGTTGCCTATTTTGGATAAGACTCCTTTCCCTTTCTTGGAAAAGGACCCTAAAGAACAGGATATTGCTAAAGCCACATGTTGGAAGGTATCTGACATTAAGGAGAATATGACGCATAAGGGTGAAATTTTTGGGTTACCTACGAAGTTCCTAATGGAGAAAGCCCAATATTATGCCGATCATCTAAGCATGCCTACCTTTGAGACAATTCTTGCCTTGCTTATCTATGGAGTATTGCTTTTCCCTAATTTTGAAGGATTTGTGGACCTTAATGCCATCAAGATCTTCATGCAAAGGAATCCAGTACCAACCTTATTGGGTAATACTTATCATTCAGTCCATCTCCGAACCTCCATGGTGGAGGGGTGATTACCTGTTGTGTGTCATTACTGTACAAGTGGTTTATTTTTCACTTGCCTAAGTCCAGTCCTTTTTGGAGTTCCACTCAAGGACGTTGGTCACAAAGAGTTATGGCTTTAACTCAATCTGATATTGATTGGTACAACCGTATGTATGATGGAATATTACTTATTGATGGTTGTGGAGACTTCGCTAACATGCCTTTACTCGGTTTTAATGGAGGAATCAGCTACAATCTAGTCCTAGCTCGCCGACAGTTAGGGTATCCTTTGAAGGAACCGCCTAAAGGTATCTATGTAGAGAAGATCTTCTTCGTAGACAACAAAGAGCTTCAAGATCAAATTGTATCTTCCTGGCGTCACTTGCATAGGAAAGGTCGAGAAAGTCTAGGAAGACCGAATTGCATTTCTATGGAACCATACCTTCAGTGGTTCCAAGACAGAGCTATCAAGTTGAATATGCCTTATCCTCGCCAGGATCCCTTACCTCCAAGAGAAGAACATGTTCAATATTTCATGTCCGAGGCCGAAACGTTGAAGATTGCTTTGAAGAAAGCTCAACATGAAGCAAAAACATGGAAGAACAAATACCAGGTGATGGTCAGTGAGTACGATGAACTTCAAAAACAACTTCAGTCGAGGAACGAAGAAGCACTTTCCGACAAGAAGAGAAGACTCTACAAGGATTTATTTTCCTCCGATTCTCCACCTACTCGTTGAAGTTGTGGATAATGCTTCCTTAGGGTCATTGTTAGCTTTTGTTTAGCTGTTTCCATTAAAGAATTTATATTTGATTATAGTCCATTATTTTCAATTAATAAAATTTTCTTTGTTATTCAGTAATATTCGTAAATATTTGAATTCCATGAAGTCATGTCATTCGCATTTTGCATCATCTTTTGCATTTCATGTGTCTCCCGACTTTCTTATTCTCGTTTCTCTCACGTTCCAGTTTCGTCACCCTGGGTCCTCCGCATCAGTACAATACTAGAGCCCAATCTCGAAAAAGGATGGAAGAACAAGCTCAAGAGATCGACCGTGCCAGCCATGAACTCGAAGATCTTCGAGGAAGTGTGGGGCATATTATGGAGATGCTGCAAGCCCTTAAGGTGAAGATGGATAATCAACCTACTACCAATACTGTTGTGGATCCTCAACCAGCTATTATTGTCGAGAACATACCTCCTCAGAATCGTCAATCCAATTTGGTGCATCCTATCCGACGAGTTACTCCTCCGAAGTGCAAAACTCTGAGCGTTGACCACCATAAAAGAGCTACACGTCTGAGGAATCGCTTGATGGCTGCTCATCAACATCAGCAGAATTATGTTCAAGGTTATCTGGTTCAGTATGCTCAACAACCCTATGAAGCTACTGTTGCAACTCCTGTCAATCAACTGTTTCCTACATATCAGCCTGTCCAACCGGCTCCGATCTATCAGCATCCAGTTTATCAACAGCCTCCTGTTTATCAGCCTGCACAAGCTCCTGTCAATTGTCAGCGAGCGCCCAATGCTTCTGCCAATCAACCACCAAAGAATCAGGCACCCCGCCAAAATGCTCTGAGGAGACAATATAAGTTGTGTCCTCCGATTCCAATGACGTTCATCGAGTTGTATCCCTACTTATTACAACAAGGTTTGATTACTACCAGAGCTTTGGATCCGCTTCTAAATCCTTTGCCCGCCAACTACAACGCCGTCGCTCATTGTTTATTTCATGAGGGTGCGCCTGGTCACGATTTGGAAGGGTGTCATGCGCTCCGTAACCTTGTCAGAAATTTGTTGGAGCAGAAGATGTTGTCTTTCGGTGATCATACACCAGAGATCAAGACTCCTCTCCTAGTTTTCAACATGCCTCAGCCGCTACTTCTCTCATGAATCTGCCGAAGCCGGTAGTTATTCAGAAGCCTAGGTCGTGCCATTTCAGCATTCCTCAAGATAATGTAACCCCGACCGACTAAGAATCGGGGAAAGGTAGTCTAAAGGAAGATTCTAAGATTGATACTGAAGCATTGATAGATCTAGATGGGGCAAGCAAGATGACTCATTCCAGTGAGACTCCGCCAGAGCAAACCACTGCTACCATGCCAGTCTCGAGTACAAAGACTTCATAAACATTTAGAGGAATTTGTCTGATAGTTCATTTGTTTATTTATATGTATTTTTCTTTGATTAAGCATAGTTAGCATGTATGAACTTGTTTATTTTGGAATAATTAATGCAATGCATGTTTGTCTTAAATAGATCCATTCATTTCACTCATTAAAAATATTTTTTCATAAACTTATAATGCCAACTTTACCCGATCTCTTGCCTTTATAGAGAATTGGGAGGAGGATGATGAACCAAAAACATCAAATCTCTTGTCGTATGCTTTCAATTGAAACCTGCTAATGATGTAAGGCATTGTTTCAAACCCCAAACAATGGAGATATAAGGACGATAATCTCTCTTTACCCCCTTTGACCCGTGAAGTAGGAGTTTTCTTTTTCGTTCCAAAAAAACCATTTACTTCAACCTGGGGCAGGGTATTTTTCAGTTAAATTAAGCGCTCAGACTCTCAAAAGGAGGAGCGAACCTTCGAGGATCTATTCTATCCCTAACATCTTAGAAAGTTAGAAGTCAAGGACTATCCCTCTATTAGCAAAAGAGTGAGGGCAGTCACAAGCCTTTCAAAAGAGTCACACGACTTATTCAACGAAAATAAAAAATATATAGCCCGCTAAGTCAAAACCTACGAAGGAGACTTAGGCAAAACTAGGGCATCCCGCTGGACTCCAATGTCAAATCCGAAAAACGCCGTCCAGGCAAAAGTTAGGGAGCAAAAAATAAAAACAAAAAAAGAGGGATTGCCGTAAAGAATCCCCAATAAAGAACCGAGTCGTGAGATTCCAAAACCAAAAAAGACAATAGGTGAGTGACTGCCATGTCCAAAGCCTCAATAAGTTCTCGAGTATGTCAAATCTGATTGAGATATAAGTGCTCGTATCCCGTTAATTGAATAGGATTGGAGAACATCACGAAGAATGGATGGGTACAAATAATTTGAGCCTTTATCCTTTGTTTCTTAAAACCGTGAACCAAACCACGATACAACCTTTAAAAGACCTAATTAAAGTAGGAATTCTTTTGAAAGCACACTCGACGAGATAACGTTTCCTGACTCCTACAAGCTATGCTCAATTTACAGTTGGCATTACAAATCAAATTCATAACATAACTATGTGATTTCGGTCACGAGTTGTTGCGATGTTCTTTTTCAAAACAAAAACAAAGCTTCAAGACAAATACATCTATTACATTGATAGTTTCAGGATAGCATTTCACGCATGTCGATTTTGCCTAACATCTTAGAAACTTACATACATACATCCACAATGGAACTCGAAGATCCTGCTAAACAGGGGCAGGTGGTTTCCAATTCATGTACTGATGCGAGCCAAACATACTTGAGAACTATTCTAGTAGACTCAGTCGTAACACGGTTGATCCGTGCCAGTTACATCGAGATTTGATAAATCTCTCCAAGAGTTTGAAAACAGTGGGGCAACCGAACCCTATGTTCTCTGTAAAATCCTCTTGATGACTTTCTCATAAAGCAGGTACTCTGGGGCATGATATTTTTCAAAATGTGACTACTACAAAGCCCATTAAGAGCAAATTAGATTTACAACATTCTTCATGCACCCGATGGATTTTATTCCCGGCAGTCCTCATTCCCCAGTAAGTCATCGTTGCAGAAGTACATCTAGGTCATTGCCTCAGATAGTCCCCAGAGAGACTTTAAGCCGACACAGTCCCCAGCGAGACTATAAGCTGGCAACACTTTGGGCCGAGCCGGTAATTTCCAAGACTACAGAGATCATACCAGCGTCTTCCTAGTGATAGTCCCCAACGAGACTTTAAGCTGACAACACTTTCGGGATCCATCCGATAAATCCCCAGTAGCTATCAAGAATGCAGAGATATCCCGGTATCCTCCAAGTGATATATGTTCTGGAAAACCCATTCTCAGTAGGACTATCTGTTCCTCAGGAATACTCCCCAAGAATGTCTGTTGAATTCTCCCCAGTAGGTCTGACGAACTCTCCTCAGGGAAGTTTTGATATCTTTTATCCCCAGCTGAATGTACCTTGTCCCCAGGAAGCCGAGGTTCTATTCCCAGGAAGTTGCTACACTATCTCCATGAAACTGCCTAGCTCCACACCTTCCCCATATAGCGGATATTTATTTTATCCCCAGAAGTCTCGGATCCAAGAGTTATTAGGCTGATTATGGCTCATGATAGCAATCCCTCCCGTGAAGTCATGACACTGTATCCCCATACGAAGATCATGAATCCTCAGTTGAAGTCATGATATCATACTCTCCAATAAAGTCATATCATTTCCCCATGTGGAAGTCACGATATTTTCTCCCCAGGGAAGTTATAACTTTGAAGCCAGATTCGGTTCTACCATCAACTCCTCCTATCCCCTGAGAGATGTACTGTTGCAGAGGTCCCCGGGTATTCCCGTCGAGATGTTTATTTCATCTCAGGTTTCCTCCTCTCGTCGATTTTGTCAACATACTAATGAGCCTAAGCATTGTATACTCATTGCATGACATTTTCATACACATTAACATATACATTAGTATACACTTTGGCGTATGCATTAGCATCTACATGTTTGCTATTCGTGCATCCTTTGTCTGGGTTTGTCCGTTCTCTCCAAGTAGATCGTCAACGCTAAGCATAAAATACTTGTTTGTTCCAAAGTTCCCCACAGAGCTCGAACCTCGTGGATGATGATTATTTCAGTTATCTTGCCACGTTAGGATTAGATAATCCCCATTTGAGTTCATTTCCTCAATGGAGTCTTGTTTCGAAGTTCTTTCCAACTCGGTCCTAGATCGAACGTCAGTCCTGTCGGTCGTCAAACCTACCTGGACGTTCATCTATTTTGCACAATCTTTCAAGAAAAGCCTTCATAATCCTTCACGGATATGCGACAGTTCTCGCCTGAGAAGCGTATCATCACACTACAATTGTCATTACAGTACAAGCATTACAACAAATGGTATGCGACTGTTCTCAGCCGAGAAGCCTATCATTATACAGCCTTCATTACAACTTTCATTACAATTTTTCATTACACTTTACCATTGATCTTCTCGTAAAAGGGGCTCATTATTTCATTACAACCTTCATTACAATTTACATTACAACTTTCATTACAACCTTCATTACAATCTTCATTACAATTTACATTGCCTGTTACCACCTCTACAAGCAGTTATCACCCGATAAGCCTATCAATAAGCGGTATTTCTGGCCTGAGGAGCTTATCCTATCTTCATCATTGACTTGCAGCAAATGGCCGTCTCCATCGAGCAGCCGGGTTTCCATTTTCCTTTTCATTTTGAAGTGCGGGGAGGTTTTGAACTGAATCATATTCAAGAGAGCTTGAATCCTGAAGTATGAAGAAGTTCGTTTACCCTTTAGTAAAAGAAGGAGCTGAATCATATTCAGGAGAGCATGAATCTTGAAGTATGAAGAAGTTTGTTTACCCTTTAGTAAAAGAAGGAGCTGAATCATATTCAGGAGAGCATGAATCTTGAAGTATGAAGAAGTTCGTTTACCCTTTAGTAAAAGAAGGAGCTGAATCATATTCAAGAGAGCATGAATCTTGAAATATGAAGAAGTTTGTTTATCCTTTAGCAAAAGAAGAAACCGAATCATGTCCAGGGAGTACAGACTTGAGACGTGAAGAAGTTTATATTATCAATCAATCTGTTATCCACAGATAAGCAGCAGTCTCTTTATTTGAGAGCTTATCCAGTTTGGCATATAAGTCCCTTCCAACGATAAGTGGCAGTTCTCTCTCGAGAAAGCTTATCAGGAAGTTTCCCATTTAAGACCATTTATTTTGGCACACAACCGGTTTTTACCCTGTATATTTTCTAAGGATTCCTGAAAATTCCGTTTGATCCTGTCACGAGGGAGAGGTTCCAGAAGCTCAGATGTTATTCTTTGCTCAATGCTCCAGCGTTCTGTTAATCGATCCTACAGTCGTGTAGATCCACTTTTACTGTTTACCCTAGAGTATCAGCCAGTCAGACCTGAACCTGTTGAACATTTACTCTTAGACATTCCCTAGTGGAGGCCGTCTCACCGGTGCCATCTCCATTGAGGATCCCGCTCTTACCATTCCTTTTTTAAAAGTGACAATTGGTCGTGTTAGCACCAGTTGACTATCACTTTAGAATTCCCTGTGTCGTGCTGTTTCCCCAGTGCTTCATAGTCCACAGTATGGTTCGTCCGTCGTGTCTGTCCCCTGTGTCGTCGTGTCGTCTGCATATTTGCATTTACCATTCATCATATGCATCATACTATATTCATGGCATTGTTAGCATTATCTCTTGTTTTGTTTTGTCCATAGCATTGCATATCATTGCATCTAAGGGAAAAAATTTCGGTTATCTATATTTAAATCCCTTTCACCATGATTTCTCGAGCCTACGTCGCTCAAATCATCCGGTGAAGCCATTTAAATAGGGGCAACTGTAATACCCCAAATTTTGGCCTAAGATTTGTCGTTTCATTGTGTTGCACCCCAAAATTTGACCAACCATTTCTCGTTATTTGGCTTATGTTTCGACTCATTTTGCATTTTTCATTTGCATACCGCGTACATTGCATTTCCCATTCAGATTGATTTTATCGGGATTACAGCCCTCTTCTCACGTTTCAGGCAGTTCAAACCAGTTTGAGTACGGAGATTTATTTTGGGAGTTGTGCTCTTCCCGGTGTTTTTAGCTTTTGCGGTTGTTTTTTAGGATATTTCGGTTTCCGTATTTTTTACCGGTTATCTCTTTGCGTTCTCGCAATTTGCCTCGCCGATTTAACTGATGTTTTTCCTCCTTATGGAGTTATTGGCATTTTCCTAGGGTTTATTTTGTTAATTGGTTAGCTTAGAAATTATTTCATACTTTTAAATAATTTTCTTTAGAAATTAACTGGGCTTTTAGATATTAGAATATCATATGGTTTTAATAGCTTCTCTTTTAGATTTTTAGATTGTCTTTAGAGATTTTAAATTGTTTTTCTAGAATAATTAATAGATTTTATTAGGTTTAAATAGTTTTTCTATTTTTTTTTATTATCAATTTCTTGATATTAATTGAATTTGTTTTAGCAATTAATAGATGTAATTCTTTTCTAGATATTAATTGAATTTGTTTTAGCAATTAATAGATGTAATTCTTTTTTAGTTTGTTAGAGTATAATAGGTTTTAGAGTTAATAGATTTTGATTTTTAGATTAATATAACTCTTTTTAAATTTTAATTGTTTTAGAGTTAATTTTCTATTTTTTGATAATAATTCTTTTTAGAATATTAGAATAGTTAATTGGGTTAAGATTTTCTTTTAGTAGAATTTAATAGATTTTAATTGATCTAGGTTTAATCTAGGATTAACTTTTTAGAATATTAATTAGATTTCAGTTTAATTGGTAATCTTTTTTTTAATTAGGTTTTTAAGTGATCTTAAGTCTTTAATTCATTTTTACTTAGGTTTAATTAACAATTTTAATTAACTAGTCTTAATTTTCATTTAGGAATTAATGGAGTCCTTGATCGTCTTAATCATCTTAATCGTCATGTTTAGCATTAATCAAGCCATTAATTAGTCAGATTTAATCATGAGTCCATTTTCGTTTGGTGGGCCACTTGTCCAAATTCTGGAGGCTCAGTCCACCTTCTCTGCCACTTGTCCGCATATAAAGGCTCCACACGCCCCTCTCTCTCTCTCTTCCACCTCACACTTCACGCCACATCACAGGCCACACGTTCCACTCACACTCTCTCTCCCATGCATGGCGTCCACACGTCCCACCTCCTTCTCCCTCACTGCCGGCCAGGCAAACACTGGCGACACGCGCCGGAGAAATCATTCACGGCCAAAACCCGCCGTAACCACTCGCCGGAATCTGCAACCGTCGTTTGAATCATCATCGCTCATCACCAGATTCATCATCTTCGCTCGATCTCCACCATTCATTCATTAGAGCCTTCTGCAAGAACTCAACGCAGTTCATCATCTTCATCCAACAATTTTTCTAGAAACCTTCAAGAAATCATCCAAACTTCATACGAAATTCAAGAATCTTCAACCATTTCGCCAAAACTTCATCAAGCATGTTCATCAATCTTCGCCAGAACTTCTCCAAAAACCTTCACAAGATCCAGCAATCTTCTTTAGATCTTGTTCAAGATCTACATCCGAGTTCGTCCAGATCTTCAATCACACATCCGTTTCCAGATAACCTTCATCAAAACCTTCATCAGAAAATCATCAACAATATTCACCGAGAATCTTCAAGAAATCTCTAACGTGTTCGTGTTGATCTTCATCTTTTCTTCCAAATTTCGTCCAGATCTTCAAGATCTTCATCAAGATCTCCCCAGAAGTTCAACAGAAATTCATCCAGATTTGGATCCAACTTCGTATCTCCATCGTTTTTCAGGTCCATTTTAACTTCACGAATCCTTCATCCGTGTTCATCCCCAAGAGCATGCAATCAGCATCAACTTCACCATAGATCGTCAACGAACTCCAGCCACCTGCAACGAGCTTCATCAACCTCATATTTATCCCCTTCGTCAATATTCACTTGATTTTTGATGATGACGATCGAAGAAAGTGAAGGAGGAGTTGGGAGAAAAAAGTGTGGTTGAGGTTTGATGGAAAGGAAGGTGGAACGGAGGTGATGACGGAGGTGACGACAATGGAAGTGGAAGAGGACGGCGGCGGCTGGAGAGGCTGAGTGAGAGAGACCTAGGGTTTCTGTGAAGTTTGGGAGAAGGAAGGTGGAAAGGTCTCGTGGGCTGTTACTGGACAGTGGGCCTTGGGCCCAACTCTGGGGTTTTGGGACCTTACACGCCCTCCGTTCCTTCCTATACCCCCCGTCCTTGTTTCTTTTTCTTTTTTTTAGCTTACGGATTATTTTGATGGGCTGGGCCCAACTTGTAACGAGTTTACTGACCATACTCCCTCCATTCCATTCGCACCCCCCCCCCCCCCGTTCCCTTGTTTTTTTTTTTTTGTTTGGCAGATGTATTGTGTGCTGGGCCCAATGGTCTTTTTTTCAGGCTGTACCCCCTGTTCTGCTGATGTACCCCATTACCTTTATTTTAATTTTTTGCTTGTGTTGGATATTTGCTTGTAATTGCTTGTAGTTTTATTTTTCTATTTTTCTTTGAGGATTTATAGTTTCCTTTAAAATATTCTTAGCATATTTTTTTAGTATAGATTTTATAGTCTAGAATTTATAATTCTTTTCTATTTTTAGTATAGAGTTTATATAGAATTTTCATTCTATTTTTCTTATAGAATATTATAGAGTTTTAGATAGAATTTCTATGCTATTTTTTTTTGTATGCAATTTACTTAAATTTTCTTTAGGGATTTCATTCTATTAGGATTTATTTTCAATTTTAGGAGTAGAATTTTATTTCCATTTGTTATTGGATTTCTTTCCTCATTTCTCTTCTGCTATCTGATTTTACTGTTGATTTTATTTTGTGTTGGTCGTGTGACATGATTCAATTGGAGAATGATTTTCAGTATCATTTCTCTATTTTGTCTTTGACACGGATATCAATATGTTACCTCTTAGAGTTTGATTTATCGTATAAGTCAAATCATGACGGTTTAGCGTTACATTGGTCCTGATTCGAAACGTCATCATCAAGGATCCAGAGAGGAGAAGATTGGAATGGAGCTTGCGCACATATCGTGGACCAGCGGAGCCGCTTCGTTTGATAACATCTTTCTTATTCGAGTCTTCATGCAACCGTCGAGTGTTGTGAGCTGTAGTGTTAGATACGTGGGAAATGGTGATTGAGGGGTTTCCTATCAATCGTCTAGAGTGTTTAGTGTGGCACCCTTTGGGTGACATACGACGCACTCGCTCCTACATCTTAGGTCCTTGCGTGTGTACCCCGAGTTCCTTCCCATTTAGGCGTGTTAGGCCTGCTTCCTCTTTGTTCTCGCCCCGCGCGATCGAAACCCTTTTCTCTCGCAGTTAGGCGATTGAGACCCCTTCTCTTGCCCCTGTGTAATTAAGACTTGTTTTCTGCGTTCGTCGAACTACGTTTGCTCTGATCTCTCGTACCAGACGAGAGTACGTAGGCATAGGATTGCGATGATCTTAGCGAGCACCCTTTTTCCCCTTTTCCTGTAGTTAGCCGAACTACGTTTGCTCTAATCTCTTGTACCAGACGAGAGTACGTAGGCATAGGATTTCGATGATCCTAGCGAGCACCCTTTTTCCCCTTTTCCTGTAGTTAGTTGAACTACAGCTGCTCTGATTTCTCGTACCAGACGAGAATATGTAGGCATAGGATGTGATATCCTAGCGAGCACACTAACAACTAACTTCCCTGTTCTCTCGCTGCCGTGCGATCGAGACTTTCCCGCTGACGACTGATTTCCCTTTCTCTTGCCCAAGCGCAATTGAGACCAGACCGTAGCTCTAGTTCCCGTAGGTTCCCATACCATTAAACCAATGACATACTACGTCCGTTCTACCGCAAACAGGTAACGCCTAAGTCTCCGACGAGCGAGCAACATACACCTAACTGCTAGAATGTGTACGCTAGTATCGTCAGTCCTTTCTCTCACCCCTGTGTGATCGAGAACACCCCGGTTAGCCGTAGTACCCCGAACTACGTTTGCTCTGATCTTTCATGCCGTGTGAAAGTATGTAGGCACGAGATGCGATATCTCGGCGAGCAACCTTCCCCCATAGTTTATCGAACTACGTTGACTCTGACTTTCCCATTGCAGGAGGGAATACGTAGGCATAGAGCGTGATGCTTTATCGAGTCAGTTCTTTCCATTTAGCTTTAGAAGCCGTAGCTAAATTGTTTTTTCACTCGTAGACAAACCAACAAGCGTGGATCCCATCGAGTACGATGGACGTGAGGGGTGCTAATACCTTCCCCTTGCGTAACCGACTCCCAAACCCAGACATGGTTGCGATGACCTTGTCTTATACCTTTTCATTAGGTTTTTCAGATCGTTTCCTTTCCCTTTCTGTGGGATAAATAACGAAAGGTGGCGACTCTTCTGTTTTGCCGGCACCTTATTTTCGCGGTAGCGACAGCTGGCGACTCTGCTGGGGAGTTTCTGCGATGGTTCTCTAAGCGAAACTCGTCTTGGATTTTCTTCCTAGCTGCCTGGGTCATCCCCAACAGCTGGCGACTCTGCTGGGGACTGCGATGGTTTCCTGGGGATCCAACGTCTCCTATGCGAGTCAATTTGGGGATCAAACGTCCCCTGAGAGAGTCAATCCTAGCGCTTGTTTGCTTGTCTTCGGGTGTTTATTTTTGTGCTGTATTTTGTATACTGATGTATTTACATTTTCCGCACTATATTATTATTATCTGTTGCTATTGTGCTATTGCGGGAGGCGAGCTTTGATGAGTGATAAGGCAGAACCAGGCTTGAGTGTACCTAGCATTAGTTGTGGAAAGTAGTGGGCGCGTGAATGCCTTGCATGCACTAGTGTCTCACAAAATCCACGTTCAAACGAGATTCTCCCGGTTGACTTCTTTTCCAGCTCTTTGGGCTTGAGGGGTTGTTGGTTTGGAGGATTTTCGACTCTGGGAACCGATCATTTGTGATTCAGCTAAGTGAGGTCGCTTCAGGAGATGATGATGCCACACCTCCTGGGTATCGTATCATCGTTTCTTGAATGTCTGTGACGCTGATGAACGCATAGGATGCCGAACCTTCGTCAGTTTAGGTCCATACCCGTGAGTGGGAGGGTTTTTGCAGGAAACTTGACTTCCAGCCTACCCGGTATTTTGGTTTTCTCTCGTCAGAGCGAACGTATCCCGTCAGCAGCGCAACAGTATTCAGAGCTTTGTGGGGGCTGTGATCCCGTGTTCGCTGCATTAGCATTTTGCATTGCATTTCATGTGCATCTCATGCTTTCATGTCCATCCTCAGCCGGAACAGAGAGCTTACCCGTCTTTTGTCCAACTCGCAGTTGACTTCCCGACATTCGCTTTGGACTTGATTTAGTTTCTGGAAGGATCATGAACTCCGGAGAGCAGAACTTGGTTGTTACCAGGGCAGAGTTTGAACTGTTGAAGAACCAGTTGAGTCAGTTCGTGGAAGCCATAACAGTTCTGACTAGAGGAGAGGACAATGTTCAGAGGATCCCGGTGAACAATGTTGCTCAAGCCCAGCCTGTGCAGATTCCTTTCAGAGACAAAGATGCATCTCCTCTCAATGACACCGATTATCAGCACTTCACTTTCCCTGTGACAGATTATCAGAGGATTGTTCCAAAGGTTAATGCTGAGAACCCGCAGACTGTTGATTTTATGAGAAGATATCAGTTGTTGGAGGAAAAGGTTGCCGCCCTGATGAGTAATAATACTCTTAATCTGAATGCTGCAGGCATGTGTCTGGTGCCAGGTCTTGTGATGCCTCCAAAGTTCAAAATGCCGAATTTTGAGAAGTACAAAGGGGATAGTTGTCCGAAGCTACATTTGGTTATGTTCTACAGAAGAATGACTTCACATGTCACCAATGACAAGATTATGATTCACTGTTTCCACGATAGTTTGATCGGAGCATCTTTGGATTGGTACATGCAGTTGGAGAGTGGTAGCATCAAATCATGGTCGGATTTAGCCAATGCCTTCGTGAAGCAGTACAACTACAACTTGGATATGGCTCCTAGTCGCGTGCATTTGCAAGAATTATCTCACGCGG
This sequence comes from Lathyrus sativus, assembly GCA_963859935.3. NCBI lineage: Eukaryota > Viridiplantae > Streptophyta > Magnoliopsida > Fabales > Fabaceae > Lathyrus > Lathyrus sativus. Next base: position 539,963,809 of record OZ012739.1, on the reverse strand, counting down.
AGAATGAATCCTTTAGGGGGTATGTGCAGAGATGGAGAGAATTGGATACTCGTGTTCAACCACCGCTTCTGGATAGAGAAATGGTTGACCTCTTCTTGGGTACTCTGAAGGGCCGTTATTATGACATAATGTTCAGTTGTGGAACGGAAAACTTTGCGGGCTTGATAATAATAGGAGAGCTTGTTGATAGAGGGCTCAAGAATGGAAAGACGCGAGATACTCCTTATATCCCAGTTGATAAGAATGAATCAGTTGTCACTTCCCAGGAGGAATGGGAAGGAGGAAGTGATGTTGTCTCAGAATCTCTAGCATCTCAAATTCAGTGTTCGGACCCTTCGAGTGTTCAGAGCCAGCAACCTATTGCGTCTGTATGTCAGATATCTATTCCCCGCCAGAGTCAACAGTCATATCATCTTCAATCGCGTCAGCACGCCCGACGAAGACCAAGGAAACCTGAAAGGCAGTTTACTTAGCTACCGGTGTCGTACAGTCAGTTGTTGCCATATTTGGTCAAAGGTGGGCTGATAGTGCCGAAAGAGACTAATCCAATGATCCCGCCTTACCCTCCAGGTTTTGATGCCAACGCCCGCTGTGAGTACTATGTTGGGGCACAGGGGCATTCAACAGATGACTGTAAGGTGCTTCAAAGCCAAATTCAAACTTTGCTAGACTCTAACAGGACATCTATCACGCCTCAGGGTGTTCAGATTAACGACCTTCCTTCAATCAGCCAAGTGGGTGTATCAGTTAATGTCATGGGAGAGTTCACTGAGAGCAGATTTTCAGAGGAGTATCAGGATGACTTCGACGAGTAATTCTGAAGATGGCTGGCTCAGCAGCAAATCAAGTTCGAAAAGCCCGGTTCCTCGAAGCCGACAATCTGTGTTTTATCATGTCATTTCTTTGCATTTGTAGTTTCTTTCCTGTTAAAGCGCAAATTGCATTCGTAAAACTTGTATTGTTTTCAATTGATATTGATAATGAAATGAGTATGCATGTTTTGATTTAATCCATTCGTGTTTACAGATATCCAACGCTTGGTTAAGCAGAATCCGGGGAGGATGATGAAGTTTAAAAGACGCCCAAGCTTCCGGTTGTATGCTTGTGAAAATAAAACCTGCTGATGATGTACAAGCATTGTTTCAAATCCCTAAACACCATAATTATAAGGAAGATAATCCCTTGTCAACCCCTTTAAGCCTAGTAGTAGGAGTTTCTTTCAGAAAACGAAAAAACCCTCAATCTTAACCCGGGGCAGGGTAGGTGTTAGCTAATTTGATCGAGCGTCCAAATTGCAGAAAGGAGTGTCCGTTCGAGGATCAATCACACCTCTAAAGGTCATGCCTAAAAAACCACAGTGGTTAAGCGGCAGGAGTGAAACAGTCACATTATTCCCCAAAGAGTCAGACAACTAGTGTCACACGACTTGTTCAAAAAAAAAAGCGAAAAGAATCAAAAGCCCACTAAGTCAAAACTTGAAAACAAATTACTTAGGCAAAAATGAGGGCAACCCGTTGGACTTAATAATCGAAAGAAGCTCAAAGCAGTCAGTCCGGGCAAAAATTAGGGAAAGTGAAAAACTGAAAAAAATGAAAAGGATTACAAAAGAAAAATCCTCAAACGAAGTACAAGTCGTGTGACCCCGAGTGGCAAAGACGAAAAGTGAGTGGCTGTCACTCCAAAAACTCATGGTTTCTCGAACTATCACTCCTATCTTTCAACCTCGGAGAAGTGAGCGCTAAGTTCGAATTAGCTAAACGTAGGATTGGAGAACATCAAGGTGAACAGGTGGGTTAAAATAAATTTTGAGCCTTTATCCTTTCCTTCAAAACCGTGAACCTGACCACGTTACAACCGAAAAAAGTCCTAATTGAAGCAGGTTTGTTTCGAAGGCATACTTTGGTGAAGATCACGTCGAAACTGACTCCTAAAAGGGTTCTTCTTACCATGTTGGTACTGATGTTGATATTCGGATATTCTGATTTGTTCATTATATGCCATAAACTGTTTTTTCCTTTTCCGGTGAACAGATTGGATGTCAAAATTGTCATATGCGTTGCATTTAATATATCTTTTATGCAGAACAACTTGTTTTACTTGCAAGTAGACGCTTGACAGCAGGAAAGTTTCCTACAGTGGAAAGTCTAATCAGGATAGAATGCAGAATGCCCGAATACTCCGTGAACCGGGGCAAGCTATATCAAGTAATCCCTAGTGATGTCAGCCATCCAAAGTTAGTTATTTTGGGGCAATCAGGTTGAGATTCGGTAAATCTCTCGAAGCCAAAAAGTTTACTCCAAATCAGCCAATCAGGGGCAAAGTCGTTGCAGACAGGGGCAGGCCACTCTAAGAAAAGCGCAAAAGTTGTTTCTTGCCCGAGGGGCATTTGATCCGAGGCATCTCTCCGAGGTTCAGAATGCTGGGGCAGTTCATGTCAGACCATCAGGGTACAGATTTTCAGATTTCCATTCAAGGAATATCCCCACAGAGATCCCACAGACTGGGGCATATCAGAAGTGAAGGAATTGTTCCTCTTCGTGTCATCAGAGCTACTCGAGCAGGTTTAGCCAATCTTCAAGTGTGAGACGAATGTCGGGAAGTCGTGCTATTATCCCTTGACCCTTCAACCAGAAACCGTGAATTTAGACAGGATGTTTTCCAGCGTCAGTTGTACTGGACCCATCACGGATAGCCTAAAAGCCCAATTCCTATTGGCGATCGTCAGGAAGCCCAATCCTTATTGGCGCGCCATTCCTAAAGCCCAATCCATATTGGCAATCACCGTGAGGCCCAATCCGTGTTGGCACATCAGTCTCAAAATCCGAGCTTCATTAATACGCAGGAAGACTCTGTCTGTTTTCCCCAACGGAAGTCCAATTGTCATTGGAACGTGTAAGCTATCCTTAGGGAAGTCCAATCGTACTTAACACATTTGGTTATCCCCAGCGGATTCGGTCTCACCTTTCCAGCATTTATTTTGCTGGAATAATTTTGTGATACCCGGTTATCCCCAACGGAGTTGGCTTTGTCTTCGGCATTTATTTTGCTGAAGTAAATCTGTCTCCAGTTTCTTCGGCAGCCCGAGCCTGCATTTGCATCTTGCATATATCATCATGTTTGCATCATATTTGCATGCCATCGTCAAATGCATAGCATTTCCATCGTATGGAGCATTACGCCATAGAAAAATTCAAACATACGTATATGCATTTTGAAACATAAGCCAGGTTGGTTACCTCTTTGTTTTCAGGTGTTATTCCATGCAGGTGATTTGAATTCTTGTTTAGGATGGTTTTCGAATATTCAAATTTTTGGCATGAGATATGTGATGATAACGTTCGTCCTATCACGTGTTCCCTTATCAGAGTTGCTTGGTTAAGTTTCTCTTCTTCCCCAGCGGATTTTTCCTCAGATTGCTGTTACGTCAGCATTAAAAGATTTCAGAGATTTTTACCCGTGTTGACGGAGATGTTACCCGTGTTGACGGAGATTTTTACCCGTGTTGACGGAGATTGTTACCCGTGTTGACGAAGATTTTACCCGTGTTGACGGAGATTTTTACCCGTGTTGACGGAGATTTTCGCCCGTGTTGACGGAGATTTTTACCCGTGTTGACGGAGATTGTTACCCGTGTTGACGGAGATGTTGCTCGTGTTGACGGAGTTGGTCCTATGGAGTTGTTCGTTCAAGTCTTCGGATGCCAGATTCACGCTTTTATTTAGCGTATACCCGTTTCTGCAGAAATGGAAGGTCAGAGATATTGACAATTTGCACTTTTATTTAGTGTATGCCCGTTTCTGCGGAAATGGAAGGTCAGAGATATTGACAATTCGCACTTTTATTTAATGTATGCCCGTTTCTGCGGAAATGGAAGGTCAGAGATATTGATAGTTCGCACTTTTATTTAGTGTATGCCCGTTTTTACGGAAATGGAAGGTCAGAGATATTGACAGTTCGCACTTTTATTTAGTGTATGCCCGTTTCTGCGGAAATGGAAGGTCAGAGATATTGACAATTCACACTTTTATTTAGTGTATGCCTGTTTCTGCGGAAATCGAAGGTCAGAGATATTGACAGTTCACACTTTTATTTAGTGTATACCCGTTCTTGCGGAAATGGAAGGTCAGAGATACTGACGATTCACACTTTTGCGTAGTGTTTGCCCGTTTCTGCGGAAATGGAAGATCAAAGATACTGACGATTCACACTTTTACGTAATGCTTGCCCGTTTCTGCGGAAATGGAAGATCAAGGATATTGATTTCATGCTTTACGTAGTGCTTTGCCCGTTTCTTCGGAGATGGAAGGTCAAGGATAGTATTTCGATATGGTCTTGTGGCTCGGTGCCCGCTTCTTGGAGCGGATATTGGAAGATTGATTGTTGTTGATCTAATAATGTGGATTCAATGCCTGTGGCGTCACACAGGTGGTTGATGTTGAAATCAGGTTCCATATCGAACGATTGATCAGTTTGTTACCGTGACAACTGGATTCAGTTTTCTGGATATTTGTTCCCTAAGCAGTTTTCGCAGTTTATTTCTGCAGGTTGGCAAATTTTCGGGTTTCTTTGGTATTCAACCGTCTTCTACCTTTGAATGTTTGAAAGGCGTTCGCTCTTCAAACCCTTCAGGTCCAAGCCGTTTGAATAGGGGCGGTTGTGGCACCCCAAAATTTGACCAACCATTTCTCGTTATTTTGCTTAAGTTTCGACTCATTTTGCATTTTGCATTTGCATACCGTGTACATTGCATTTCCCATTCAGATTGATTTTATCAGGATTACAACCCTCTTCTCACGTTTCAGGCAGTTCAAACCAGTTCGAGTACAGAGATTTATTTTGGGAGTTGTGCTCTTCCCGGTGTTTTCAGCTTTTGCTGTTGTTTTTGAGGATATTTCGATGTCTGTATTTTTTACCGGTTATCTCGTTGCATTCTCGCAGTTTAGCTCGCCGATTTAACTGATGTTTTTGCTCCTTATGGAGTTATTGGCATTTTCCTAGGGTTTATTTTGTTAATTGGTTATCTTAGAAATTATTTCATACTTTTAAATAATTTTCTTTAGAAATTAACTGGGCTTTTAGATATTAGAATATCATATGGTTTTAATAGCTTCTCTTTTAGATTTTTAGATTGTCTTTAGAGATTTTAAATTTTTTTTCTAGAATTATTAATATATTTTATTAGGTTTAAATAGTTTTTCTATTTTTTTTTATCAATTTCTAGATATTAATTGAATTTGTTTTAGCAATTAATAGATGTAATTCTTTTCTAGATATTAATTGAATTTGTTTTAGCAATTAATAGATGTAATTCTTTTTTAGTTTGTTAGAGTATAATAGGTTTTAGAGTTAATAGATTTTGATTTTTAGATTAATATAACTCTTTTTAGATTTTAATTGTTTTAGAGTTAATTTTCTATTTTTTGATAATAATTCTTTTTAGAATATTAGAATAGTTAATTGGGTTAAGATTGTCTTCTAGTAGAATTTAATAGATTTTAATTGATCTAGGTTTAATCTAGGATTAACTTTTTAGAATATTAATTAGATTTCAGTTTAATTGGTAATCTTTTTTTTAATTAGGATTTTAAGTGATCTTAAGTCTTTAATTCATTTTTAGTTAGTTTTAATTAACAGTTTTTAATTAACTAGTCTTAATTTTTGTTTAGGAATTAATGGAGTCCTTAATCGTCTTAATCATCTTAATCATCATGTTTAGCATTAATCAAGCCATTAATTAGTCAGATTTAATCATGAGTCCATTTTTGTTTGGTGGGCCACTTGTCCAAATTCTGGAGGCTCAGTCCACCTTCTCTGCCACTTGTCCGCATATAAAGGCTCCACACGTCCCTCTCTCTCTCTCTTCCACCTCACACTTCACGCCACATCACAGGCCACGCGTCCCACTCACACTCTCTCTCCCATGCATGGCGTCCACGCGTCCCACCTCCTTCTCCCTCACCGCCGGCCATGCAAACACCGGCGACACGCGCCAGAAATATCATTCACGGCCAAAACCCGCCGTAACCACTCGCCGGAATCTGCAACCGTCGCCGGAATCATCATTGCTCATCACCAGATTCATCATCTTCGCTCGATCTCCACCATTCATTCATCAGAGCCTTCTGCAAGAACTCAACGCAGTTCATCATCTTCATCCAACAATTTTTCCAGAAACCTTCAAGAAATCATCCAAACTTCATACGAAATTCAAGAACCTTCAACCACCTTCGCCAAAACTTCATCAAGCATGTTCATCAATCTTCGCCAGAACTTCTCTAGAAACCTTCACAAGATCCAGCAATCTTCTTCAGATCTTGTTCAAGATCTACATCCGAGTTCGTCCAGATCTTCAATCACACATCTGTTTCCAGACAACCTTCATCAAAACCTTCATCAGAAAATCATCAACAATATTCACCGAGAATCTTCAAGAAATCTCCAACGTGTTCGTGTTGATCTTCATCCGTTCTTCCAAAGTCCGTCCAGATCTTTAAGATCTTCATCAAGATCTCCCCAGAAGTTCAACAGAAATTCATCTAGATCTGGATCCAACTTCGTATCTCCATCGTTTTTCAGGTCTATCTTAACTTCACGAATCCTTCATCCGTGTTCATCCCCAAGAGCATGCAATCAGCATCAACTTCACCACAGATCGTCAACGAACTCCAGCCACCTGCAACGAGCTTCATCAACCTCAGATTTATCCCCTTCGTCAATATTCACTTGATTTTTGATGATGATGGTCGAAGAAAGTGAAGGAGGGGTTGGGAGAAAAAAGTGTGTTTGAGGTTTGATGGAAAGGAAGGTGGAACGAAGGTGATGACGGAGGTGACGACAATGGAAGTGGAAGAGGACGGCGGAGGCTGGAGAGGCTGAGTGAGAGAGACCTAGGGTTTCTGTGAAGTTTGGGAGAAGGAAGGTGGAAAGGTCTCGTGGGCTTTTATTGGACAGTGGGCCTTGGGCCCAATTCTAGGGTTTTGGGACCTTACACGCCCTTCGTTCCTTCCTACACCCCCGTCCCTTATTTCTTTTTCTTTTTTTAGCTTACGGATTCTTTTGATGGGCTGGGCCCAGCTTGTAACGAGTTTACTAACCATACGCCCTCCGTTCCATTCCCCCCCCCCCCCGTTCCCTTGTTTTTTTTGGAAGATGTATTGTGGGTTGGGCCCAATGGTATTTTTTTCAGGCTGTACCCCCTGTTCTGCTGATGTACCCCCTTCCCTTTATTTTAATTTTTGCTTATATTGGATATTTGCTTGTAATAGCTTAAAGTTTTATTTTTCTATTTTTCTTTTAGAATTTATAGTTTCCTTTAGAATATTCTTAGTATATTTTTTTAGTATAGATTTTATAGTCTAGAATTTATAATTCTTTTCTATTTTTCTTTTAGTATAGAGTTTATATAGAATTTTCATTCTATTTTTCTTATAGAATATTATAGAGTTTTAGATAGAATTTCTATGCTATTTTTTTTGTATGCAATTTACTTAAATTTTCTTTAGGGATTTTATTCTATTAGGATTTATTTTCAATTTTAGGAGTAGAATTTTATTTCCACTTGTTATTGGATTTCTCTCCTCATTTCTCTTATGCTATCTGATTTTACTGTTGATTTTATTCTGTGTTGGCCGTGTGACAAGATTCAATTGGAGAATGATTTTCAGTATCATTTCTCTATCTTGTTTTTGACACGGATATCAATACATTACCTCTTAGAGTTTGATTTATCGTATAAGTCAAATCATGACGGTTTAGTGTTACATTGGTCCTGATTCGAAACATCATCATCAAGGATCCAGAGAGGAGAAGATTGGAATGGAGCTTGCGCACATGTCGAGGACCAGCGGAGCCGCTTCGTTTGATAACATCTTTCTTATTCGAGTCTTCGTACAACCTTCGAGTGTTGTGAGCTGTAGCGTTAGATACGTGGGAAATGGTGATTGAGGGGTTTCCTCTCAATCGTCTAGAGTGTTTAGCGTGGCACCCTTTGGGTGACATACGACGCACTCGCTCCTACGTCTTAGGTCCTTGCGTGTGTGTCCCGAGTTCCTTCCTGTTTAGGATTGTTAGGCCCGCTTCCTCTTTGTTCTTGCCCCGCGCGACCTAAACCCTTTTCTCTCGCAGTCAGGCGATTGAGACCCCTTCTCTTGCCCTTGTGCAATCGAGACTTGTTTTCCGCGTTCGCCGAACTACGTTTGCTCTGATCTCTCGTACCAGACGAGAGTACGTAGGCATAGGATTGCGATGATCCTAGCGAGCACCCTTTTTCCCCTCTTCCTGTAGTTAGCCGAACTACGTTTGCTCTGATCTCTCGTACCAGACGATAGTACGTAGGCCTAGGATTGCGATGATCCTAGCGAGCACCCTTTTTCCCTTTTTCCTGTAGTTAGTTGAACTACAGCTGCTCTGATTTCTCGTACCAGACGAGAATATGTAGGCATAGGATGTGATATCCTAGCGAGCACACTAACAACTAACTTCCCTGTTCTCTCACTGCCGTGCGATCGAGACTTTCCCGCTGACGACTGATTTCCCTTTCTCTTGCCCAAGCGCAATTGAGACCAAACCGTAGCTCTAGTTCCCGTAGGTTCCCATACCATTAAACCAATGACATACTACGTCCGTTCTACCGCAAACAGGTAACGCCTAAGTCTCCGACGAGCGAGCAACATACACCTAACTGCTAGAATGTGTACGCTAGTATCGTCAGTCCTTTCTCTCACCCCTGTGTGATCGAGAACACCCCGGTTAGCCGTAGTACCCCGAACTACGTTTGCTCTGATCTTTCATGCCGTGTGAAAGTACGTAGGCACGAGATGCGATATCTCGGCGAGCAACCTTCCCCCGTAGTTTCTCGAACTACGTTGACTCTGACTTTCCCATTGAACGAGGGAATACGTAGGCATAGAGCGCGATGCTCTATCGAGTCAGTTCTTTCCGTTTAGCTTTAGAAGCCGTAGCTAGATTGTTTTTTCACCAGTAGACAAACCAACAAGCGTGGATCCCATCGAGTACGATGGACATGAGGGTGCTAATACCTTCCCCTTGCGTAACCAACTCCCGAACCCAGACATGGTTGCGATGACCTTGTCTTATACCTTTTCGTCAGGTTTTTCCGATTGTTTCCTTTCCCTTTCTGTGGGATAAATAACGAAAGGTGGCAACTCTTTTGTTTTGCCGGCACCTTATTTTCGCGGTAGCGACACATTGCATTTCTGCATTTAACTAATCACTAACAAGTTTGTGTAGTCATGTGATTTTTGCAGGAAAATATCACGTAACGTGTCGTTTAGTCCCTGAAGGGTAAAACAGTCATTTGTTGGCAGTTGGCTGTCAGTTCGCGAATTTGAGTCGTTGAAGCCGTTGACGAGAATCGAGGAATTTGTATGTTGATAAGGCTTTGTTCGTTTGAATTGCCGGAAAGTTTAATCGAAAGTTATGTCGGAGACGAGATTAGTCGGATAAATCTGAGATTAGTAAAGGTAGAATTTTTGTTGGTACTCTCATTTCATTTTTAAAAATAATTCTATCTTAGTTCTATTTTCATTTCGTTTTCAAAAAAAAAAGGGGGAATGCCATTTCATTTTTAATTTTCATTCACATTTCATTTTTTAAAATAATTTTATCCATAATGATTCTCATTTCACTTTTTAAATAATTTTATTCCTAATCATTCTCATTTTATTTTGGTAAATAATTTTATTCATAATCATTCTCATTTCATTTTTTAATAATTTTTAATTATTCTTATTTTATTTTTAAATTGATTCTCATCTCATTTTTAAATTGATTTTTATCTCATTCTAAATCGATTTTTTACTTCATTTCATAGATTTTTTTTTATTAAACAAAAGCATACATTGTTAGTAATGGTTTTTTTTCATTTATATTGCATATCAAAAGGAAAATAATATTAATAAAGTTATTTCATTAATATAAATGGAATAATTTTATTATAATTGTCTTTACAAAAAAGTATAAAATTACAAAATTACAAAAATAATAATAAATTACATTTTTATTTTCTCTAAAAATTTCTAAATAATCCTAAGCCCCCGGGCATCCGATTTTTCCAGATTTTATTCCTTCCAGATCTGCAAACAAAACAAACAAATAATTTTAATCAGTTAGTTTCGATACCCTCAGAGTGGTATCATCATCGGGTTCGATTCTCGGTCAATGGCCTATCCGGCAACTTTCTGTTCTTATTAAACGCACCGAAAGATGAAGAGGAAAAGTGGTTTCGAAATAAGTTGTGGGCCAAAAGAGCTTATTTGAAAAGCCGGTTTGAGAAGTGATTTTTTTCTCAGGAGGACGGTTTGCCCCATTGGGACCTTAACTCCAATCCTCCGAAAAAATCAATTCCGAAAATATCAAACAAGTGAAAACAGTTCAGAATCTGGATCAACAACAAGGTTCAACAAGCAAACCAGTTCCAAAAATAAGGTTTAACAGAAAAACCAGTTCCGAGTAACTAGTTCAAGTTCAAGGCAACCGTTTCCGCAAAACAGTCCATCAAACAGGTAAACCAGAAGTCCGAAAATCCTGCGACAAATGAAGTTAACCATCAAAGTTAAAGCGGATTCAAGCCAATAGATATCCACGAACGAACACCCACAAATGTAGTCAAACAAGCCAGTCGTTGGTCATTTGAAAAATAGCAAGCCAGTTCAACCAGAATCATATGAAAACCCAACAACAACTTCAGCGGAAATGATGGAAAAGTCAAAGCCCACAAGAGGCATATAAAAGCATCATCCAAAGTTCATAAAAAGGAGATCTAAAACCCTAACGATCAAGAAAAGCGGCGCAAACTGGACTCAGAGAGATCCTGAGGGATTCCGTCATCGACACCCAGAAGAAGACGGATTCAGAAAGACCCCTCAGGGCTTCATCATCATCCATGAAAGAAAAGATCCAAAACACGCAAAACAGCGGCGGCGGATCCAAAGCATAAACAAACCGAAAAATGGCAACAACGGCGGATTCGAAACCTCAAGGCCTCAGGTTCGAACATCATTGGCGAAGTCACACCCTTGAAGTCACGCGAAGGTCACCGACAAACCAGATCGGCAGCGGCGGAGACGCTAGGGTCTCGACGCCTGCCAAACACCACCGGCGGGTAAACCTACCATAACCTCAGAGCTTTCCACTCATCATCGGCCATTCAAAAGCCACAAATCATCAATCGTACCACCAATCGGAGGTTGGGTAAGGATGTGCATCATTTTTGTTACTCGGTTTTGTTGTTTCAGGAAATGAAGAAGAGGAAACCAAACATGCAAGTATGGAAGAAGATGGACGAAAAGCTCACAAGGAGCATCAATGGCCGTCGCGGCTGTAACAAGGAGGAAGGAGGGTGCGCCGCCGGCACGAGAAATGGAAAGAAGAAAAGTGATGGCTTCCGCGGTGATGGAGAAAGGGGAAGATTGGGGTTAAAAACCCTAATCTTACTAGAGCCACGTTTATAATCCATTTTTTTTAATTATTTATTTTCATTTTCATTTTTTCTTGTGGGTGTGGATTATTTATTTCATTTTTCATTTTGTGTAATAATACTTAAGTTAATGTTTTAGAAAAAAACCAAATCCCAAATATGCAGCTCATTCATAAAAATAATATAAAAAAGATAAAACTTAAATTTAGGATTTAGCCTTAATTAGGACATTTAAAAATTGAAAATTTTTCTCTTTCTTTCTTTAAAATTTAAAACATGTTTTTTTTTCTTTTTGCATAAAATTAAAACATTTTTTTCAATAAGATTAAAACATTTTTAAAACCAATTTCTTTATTAAAATTAAAATAAAATTTTTAGTAAACAATTAGAATAGGTTCTCCATTAAAGCATAAAAATTAATTCTCCTCTCCTCTTTTCAATAAAAAAAAACTCAAAAAAATAAAGTTTTGATGTAGCCATTTCAGTTTCATCTAACCCCGATAAATTTTTTTGTGTCGGCTTATTGTCGTTCATTTATTCGTACTATTTTTGGCATGGATGTAATTTATGCGAGGCCATGATCGCCGTTACCTTTTTTACTTTCGCTTTTGTTTTGGGATTTGTAATTTACGCGAGTGATCGTCGCGGTGCTTCTTTTACAGTTTTCTTTATTTTCGTACATTAATACTGCCATATAATATTTTACCATCCTTGCATGATTTAACTTTAATTTCCTCCCTCCGAAGGAATTAGGTCTAAACCGTTTGAGCGTCGAGTCAATAGTCCTAACCCTTTGAACATTCCGAAACCCTAATAGCCTAGGTGTCCCGTCATGGACGAAAATACCTGTTACCCTAGCATTAGGTCAAAGAGCTGTCGTGCTCTGTTTTATGGTTTCCCGCCACGGAATACCTCTTAACCCTAATTTCAATTCAAACTATTTCAACGTAGAAATTGGAGTTTCAAAACTCCACGTAAGTGTGTCCTTAAGATACGTTTATTCCCCTTGAAACCTTGGCCACAGTCAAGAAGTTTCTAACCTCCCTTGCGAGGGGAACTACAATTACTCTGATTCCATTCCCGTCAGGATATGTAGGCACAAGATGCGACGTCTTGCCGAGTAAACTTAGGAATAACCCTTAGGTCTTTCAATCACTCTATCCCTTAGCTCAATATATATCAAAGCAGGTAATAAATAAAAATAAAAGGCATACAATAAACAAAAGGTTCCTGTAGAGTACTACAGAAGTTTAGGGTGCTAGTACCTTCCCTAAGCTTAACCAACCCCTTACCTAGGTCTCTCCCCGCATTGTGTTTACGATGCAAAAATAGGTTTTCCCTCTTTTGACCTTTTCCTTTGGATAAATCAAAGAGCGGTTGTAAACTAAAGATACGATTCAAATTAATTAATAATTTAATATCCTATTTCCACCGCAACAGGCCTACATCAGTGCCAATACCCCCTTATGGCCTAAATACCCCATGAAATAGTTGTGCTCAATTAAATGCATGTTTTCCTCTATTTTCTTGTGATATTTTATCATCTTTGAAGCACTTTTTTGTGCATATTTTTTCTTGTTTGTTAACATGTAAAATACTTAGGAATGCATGATAGCTCACCTCATTTTGTGCTTTTTAATTTTAATTAATCCATTAAATTTACTCTTGCTTGAATGGATTTAATTTTGATTGATAATCATACCAATCCTTATTTGCCTTGATTAATCCTTAATTCTGTTAAAATATTTTTTTTGGCACTTTTTTCTTCCTTTAAACTAGTTGATCAAATTTTTATTTGATCAATTAATTAAGTCACTACTTGCATCTTTTCCCCCTTTAAGACCCATATTCACTCAAATAACCCTCGACCACTGGATTGAGCGTGATCCTTTATCTTGCTTCTCATTCGCGTCTCCTCCAAGTCTGACATAAGACTCAAGGCAAGGCTGGAGCACTGTACAAAGTGCAACAACAAAGGGATGTTATTCGACGCTTATCAGTTTTGAGTTGAATTGTGCGCCACAAGCCTTAAGCAATGAAGAATGACAAAAGGGACTAGTCCTATCCTTTTCTAGAATACCTCTAAGTATGGGGCGTAGGCCCTAGTTACTAAGAGTATTCGCCTCCATTCATAGAATTTAGCGCAATTCAAATCACGTAATTGGCAAGCCTTGTTCTTCACTTTAAAACAAATACAATGCACTTCAATCTTCTTTCTTTTTGGGTTAATCATCACTCCTTGGTTAAAATACCCTTTCTCATGGTTAATCAAAGATTCTCGATTAAAATACCACTTACTCCTTTCCTTGTTTAAACACTGATTCTTAATTAAAATATGGTTTACTCCTTTCTTTGGTTAAACACTGATTCTCGATTAAAATACCAATTTCCCCCTTTTAGGTTAATCACCACTTCCTGGTTAAACACCCTTTCCTCAGTTAATCACCATCTATTGGTTAAAATATCACTTTCTCTTCCCTTCCTTGGTTAATCATTGATTCTTAGTTAAAACACCAATTCCTTCTTAGATTAATCACCATTTCTTGGTTAACAAACCCTAAAACACGAATTCATGCTTGGGTTAATCACCACTTCTTGGTTAACAACCCTTAAATATGTTTTCCCTAGTTAAAAACTGAATCTCAATTAAAATAGCATTTCTTGGGTTAATCACCACTTCTTGGTTAACAAACCCTACAAGTCCTTTTTTGGTTAATCACCGGTTATCGGTTAAAACACCATCTTTTCTACCTCTTTGGTTTGAACACCACTTCTATCACTCTAATTCCCTCTCTTGGTTTTGACAACACTTGTTTTATCCTTAGTTCCATGAACTACAGAGCTCTGATTTCATCATTGCACTGAGGATACATAGGCACAAGATTTCGAGAACTTGGCGTGCACCCTTTTTCCAGCCTTTCTTCTTTTCCCCTAGTTCTCTGAACTACAGAGCTTTAATTTCCTTATTGCACTATGAGGATACGTTGGCACGAGGGCTCTCCGTGGCACCCTCTTTGTCCCTCTTTTTTCTCCCTTTAGCAAGTAGTCTTTATATAGTAACACCCATCCAAGTGAAGAACAAGCAAAATGGTTCCGTTCGAGTACAACAGATGTAAGGGATGCTAATACCTTCCCCTCGCATAACCGACTCCCTTATCCATTTTTCTTTCCCTTGGGTATTATCGATATTTTCCCTTTCCTTTTGAAATGAATAAAGTTTGATGGTGACTCTGTTGTATCATCAAGCGTGCGATATGCTCGAATATATTCCTGCTAGCTTCAACTACATAGAAGGGACGTATATAACATGGACCAAAATTCTTGACATAGATGGAATTTTTTTCCAGATTAGGAATAATGATAATGCTTACAATTTTGCTGCATACGCTTATGAAATCCAAGTAGATAGTAAACTGTTTGTGAAACATGATGCCAATGGTATATAAGTCACGGTAAAGAGTCCTAGGTGTGTGAATGAGATGGTAGAGTTAGATGGAAGTCATGATGAAGGAGTTGAAGGTATTAATGAGGATGAAAGAATCATTGCTCTTACAAATGGAATTGATGGAATTAATGTTTCTCTACCCATTAATGAGAGTACCATAACCCCTTAGGTCTCCTTTCAACCCTTTAGCAGATAGCAAATAACACATATCAAACAAGAGGTTTCTATAGGGTACTACAGATGCTTAGGATGCTAACATCTTCCCTAGGTATAACCAACCCCCAAACCCTAGATCTCCCCGCATTGTGTTTATGATGCAAATTAGGTTTTTCTTTCTTTAACCTTTCATTCGGATAAATCAAAGATTGTTTATGAATTCAAAGATGTGCAATTTAAGTTCATTCAATAACTTGATACTGATTCTCACTGCAATAGGAAATGGCGACTTTCAAGGGTTACCCCTAATTTGTTTGATTTATGTTATTTGTTGAATATATATATATATATATATATATATATATATATATATATATATATATATATATATATATATATATATATATATATATATATATATATATATATGTTTATACGACTCTACCTATTTGGGTTATATGTTGTTGTGAGATATGTCCTACACCCGAACGTGAGTGCACTTATGATAGGAATGTGATATATTTGACGAGACTTATAGAGAGTGATTCTCAATCAAGTTGACTTGAGAATCACCGCTCAGTTGAGGCCCTCTTGAGAATGGTGTTATTGAACGAGTATTCATGAAGACATCACTACTATCGACCTAGGAGCCTGTGATACTGGGAACCTTTAGTTACATTTTTACACAACCTTGGCCCAACTTAGAACGTAGTGCAATGACTATGAGGGAGTAGTCCTAAAATAGTTGATACGCGATACTACACTCAAAAGATGGTTTCTTAAGAATATTGTTAACCATCGAGTATTCAGGAAATTGATAATATCCGAAAGATGGACTAATGACTTTGGGAACCTTTTAGAACCCTTGTTCTGCAGGTACAATTACCCTTAGTACATACCTTTCGGGATGGGTAGACTATGGCTCCATGCTTGCGACCCTCTAGCCTAGGACTTTGTTTCCTTATCTGTATATGTGTGTTTATGCACCCATCGATTCAAGCATTCATTACATTTCGGTTTCAAGAAATTCAATTGTCAGTCCTTTGCAAATCTGATAAAGATCTTGAATTTAAAATTAAAGTTTTTTTTCCAGTTTTCCTAAAAACATTTGCAACTTGCTGTTGGATTCCTTGAAACCACTGCATTGCATTGCATTCATGTTTTTGCATGTGCATTTTCCTTGTCTTTGCTCATTCCGTTCTCTCGTCTTCAGTTCTTTCACCTTGAGTCCTCTGCACCAGTACAACACTAGACCTTGAGCTCGTAAGAAGATGGCGGAAAAAAAATTAAGAACTTGAGCGTGTCATCAATGAATTAGAAGACCTTCGAGGAAGTGTGGGGCATATAATGGAGATGCTACAGGTTATACGTGCGAGGACGGATACTCAACCCATTGTTGTTTCTGAGATTGCCAATATTGTTGTGGATCCTCAACCAACTATTGTTACTACAACAAGTATACCTCCATACGATCTTCCACCTGGTTTTGTGCCGACACCTACTGCAATTCCCATTGCTCACCAAGTTCAACAAAATGTTCCTTTGATTACTGAAACTCCTCAGGTGATTCCTACTTTTGCACCAACTGTTGTGCATACTCATGTGCAATCCTACTTCAATAAGCATCAACTAGTATATAATATCCCTGATATGAAGGAAGATGAAGATGAACGTCATGAGAAACTCATAGAAAATGTGGAAATTATTGATAAAAGGTTGAGAATGATGGAAGGAGATCAAATCTTTGGTGCTGCTGCCAGAGAAGTGTGTCTCATATCTGGTCTGGTTATCCCTCCAAAGTTCAAAACTCCTAGCTTTGATAATTATGAAAGAGCTACATGCCCAAATATTCATCTGATCATGTACTATTGAAAAATGGCCGCTCATGTTGATAATGATAAGCTGATGATTCACTGCTTCCAAGATAGTTTGAAGGGTGCTTCGTCCAAATGGTACTTAAGTCTGGATCAGTCTCGCATCAAGAGTTTCCAAGATCTATTCGATTCTTTCATCAAACATTATAAATATAACATGGACCTGGCTCTTGATCGAAGGCAATTACTGAGTATGTCCCAGAAGAGTTCCAATCATTCAAGGAATATGCTCAGAGATGGAGAGAGATCGCTTCACATGTGGAACCTCCTTTGATTGAAAAGGAACTAGTTGACTGGTTTGTTGACACCGTTCGTCTTGATTTCTATGAAAGAATGGTTGGTAGTGTGACTGTGAACTTCTCTGATATTGTTACGGTTGGTGTGAAGGTGGAATTCAGTTTGAAGAGTGGAAAGATGTCGAGTACTGCTGGTAATTCAAGCTCCAACAAATACCATACTAAGAAGCCTTCATTTAGTTCTCACAAGAAGAAAGAGGGTGAAACTAACACTGTAATGTCGAGTAGAATAAGAAATCAACCCTGGCAACATCATCAAAACTATGTTCAACCACCCTGTTTAGTTCGCTCAACAACCGTATGTGGCTGCTATTACACCTGCTTTCAACCAACAAGCTCCTACATATCAGCTTGTGCAACCGAATCCTGCTTATCAACCACTTGTCTATCAACCTCCTCCTAGTTATTAGCCTGCACAAGCTCCATCCAATTATCAACGAGCGCCCAACGCTCCTGCCTATCAACAACCAAAGAATTAGGCACCTCTCCAGAATGTTCCTAACAGAAGACAATATAAGCCATGTCCTCCTATTCTAATGACTTATACCAAGTTGTACCCTTCATTAGTGCAACAAGGTCTGATAACCACAAGAGCTTTGGGTCTACCTCCTAATCCGTTACCAGCTAATTACAACTATATTGCTCATTGTTTGTTTCATGAAGGTGCACCTGGTCATGAACTAGAAAGTTGTTATGCTCTCAAACACCTTGTAAGAGAATTAATGGAAAAGAAGATTATGTCTTTTGATGATCCTCGACCTAATGTTAAAAGCAATCCTTTTCCTACTCATGGGCATGTTAATACTATTGACGAGGTATCCGATGAAAGCCTAGTTCTAGATGTTTCCCAGATTAAGACTCCTCTCTGAGTCTTCCATTTGAAGTTGTTTGAAGTTGGTTTAGTGAATGTTTGCCATGATGATTGTACAGTCTGTGATGCCAGTATCAAAGGATGTATGTTGGTTCAGAATGATATTCAAAATTTGATTAATGATGGTTTCCTGCAAGTGAGTAGTAAAATGAAAAAGGATGAAGTTGTTGTGATTGAACCCATCTTCAACTTGCCAGAATCAAGTGCCAAAGTGCCAGCTTCAATTTGCCAAAATCTAGTTTTGCAGTACCTTTTTTCAACGCACCAAAGCCTGTGTTCAACATGCCAGAATCTATTATTGCTTCTGCAGTTAATCAGCCAAAGCTGGTGATCATTCAAAAACCTAGTCCCTTTCATTTCAGAGACCCTAAAGTTGTACCTTGGAGGTATGAGGTGACCATGATTGAAAAAGAATATGGGAAGATTATTCCAAGAGAAGAATTGAAAAGTGTTAGTGAAGATGTGACTAATATAGCTGGGGAAATCAAGATGACATGAAGTGGTCATATTTATACTCCTTGTTTCAATGAGGCTCCACCTAAGGAAAATATCACGACTGTGCCTACTAAAGACAAAGAGAAAGAAGTGGGTGCAAATGATGAAGATGTTGAGTTCTTGAGGATCATCAAAAAAAGTGATTACAAAGTTATTGATAATCTTTACCAGACTCCCTCTAAGATATTAATTTTGTCTCTGTTAATGAAGTCACATGCTCACCGAGCTGCGTTGCAAAAGTTATTGGCTCAAGCTCATGTTTCCCAAGATACTACTACTGGTCAGTTTGACAGTGTGATTGCAAATATTATTGCCTGTAATACTCTTAGCTTCAGTAATGAGGAGTTACCAAGAAAAGGTCAAAATCACAACCGTGCCTTACACGTGTCTGTGAAATGTCAGGAAGATAACTTATCAAGGGTGCTTGTAGATACCAGTTCCTCTCTGAATGTTTTACCTAAAAGGGTTCTTACCAAGTTGGATTACAAAGAGACTGAAATGAGACCTACTTCTTTGATAGTCAAGGCTTTTGATGGTTCCCGCGAAATTGTAATTGGAGAAGTTGAGCTACTGATTTTGATTGGCCCTCATATATTCAACATCACACTCCAAGTTCTGGACATAAATCCTAGTTACAGTTGTTTACTTGGAAGGCCATGGATCCATATTGTTGGTGCCGTAACTTCGACATTACATCAGAAGATGAAGTTGGTGATTGATGATAAGTTGGTTAGTGTACATGGTGAGGAGGATTTGATGGTAAGCAACCTATCTTATTTCTTTTATATATAGGTTGGCGAGGATGCTTTAGAAACTTCTTTTCAAGCACTCGAGATCGTCAATGCTGTCTTGTTGGAAGTCGACGAAACAGTGGGCAAGAGTAATTCATCTTTTGCATCTTTCAAGAGTACCAGATCAACAATTGAAGAAGGTGTACCCAAAGGTTGGGGAGAGGTTATAAATATCAAGACAAATGTGAATCTCTATGGGTTAGGTTACAAACCAACTAATGATAGAGCTTCTACAACAGCCAAAGGTCATCCGAAAACTATCCAAGAAGTGTTTGTCAGTGGAGGTTTCCAAGTCAATACTGTTGAAGATGATAATGAAGATGAAGACTTGAGCAATATGGTATTCAAGGGTGATGCAGCTCTGGACAATTGGGAAGCAGTAGAGATCCCAGTGTTTTTTCCTTCGTCAGAGTAATTTATTGTCTTTTATTTGTTCTTTTCAAAAATTCCATAGTTATGCCCAAGGCTATTGGATTATTTTGTAGGGCCTCCTTTTCACTTTCGAATGGTTTTCAATAAATGAATTTTTTTAGATACTTGTTTGTTTCATTTACCATTTTTTCGCTTTTACCATTAAAAGAAATTGGAAATCTTTCAAAACTAAAAAAGAACATCTTTCTCTTGCATTTGTCTTTGCACATTTAATAAAATAAGTCATCCTGAACATGCAGAGTAATTCCAAACCATGTTGAATCCAACGACCCTGCTTTCACTCTTAACTTTGATTCGCCCATTTATCAAGCTGAAGATGAGGGCGAGGAAGATTTCAAAATTCCCACTTAATTGGCAAGGTTGGTTGAGTATGAGTACACTGAACTTCAACCGCACAAAGAGCAGGTAGATCTGATCAACCTTGGCACTGATGAAGAAAAGAAAGAGGTGAAGATTGGTACAACACTTATGGATGATATCAAACAGAGGTTAGTCACACTTCTAGAGTAATATGTTGATGTGTTTGCATGGTCGTATCAAGATATGCCTGGTTTGGGCATTGATATTGTTGTTCACAAGTTGTCAGTTAAACCAGAGTGCCCACCTATAGAGCAGAAACTTTGAAGAACAAGACTTGACATGGCTTTAAAGATTCAAGATGAAGTTAAGAAACAACTTGATGCAAGTTTTCTAACAGTGGCAAAGTATCCTGAATGGGTAGCCAACATTGTGCCAGTGCCCAAAAAGGACGGTAAAGTCAGAATGTGTGTAGACTATAGGTATTTGAACAAAGCAAGCCCAAAAGATGATTTCCCTCTACCGCATATTGATACACTTGTGGATAATACAGCCAGCTTTGCAGTTTTCTCTTTTATGGATGGTTTCTCCAGTTATAATCAGATCAAAATGGACCCTGCCGATAGAGAAAAGACTACATTCATTACTCCTTGGGGAACTTATTGCTACAAAGTTATGCCCTTTGGTCTGAAGAACGCAGGGGCAACATATCAAAGAGCGATGATCGCTCTCTTTCATGGCATGATGCATAAAGAGATCGAAGTGTATGTTGATGATATGATTGCTAAATCCCAAAATGAGGAGGACCATTTGGATCATTTGCTGAAACTATTTGAACGACTCAGGAAGTACCAGTTGAAACTAAATCCTGCTAAGTGTACTTTTGGTGTTAGATCTGGAAAGTTACTTGGATTTATTGTAAGCTAACAAGGAATCAAAGTAGAACCTGATAAAGTCCGATCTGTTCAAGAAATGTCATCTACACAAACTGAAACACAAGTCAAATGTTTTTCGGACGCCTGAACTATATCTCCAAGTTCATTTCCAATATGACTGCTATCTGTGAGCCAATATTCAAGTTACTCTGCAAGGGTCAGATTATTGATTGGAACTCTGATTGTCAGCAAGCATTTGAGAAGATAAAGGGTTATTTGCAAGAGCCTCCTATCTTGATTCCTCCTGTTCCGGGAAGACCACTCTTCATGTATCTAACTGTTCTTGAGAAGTCTATGGGTTACGTACTGGATCAACACTATGAGACTGGATAAAAAGAACATGTCATTTACTATTTGAGCAAGAAGTTTACTGATTGTGAAATCCAGTATTCACTTTTGTAAAAGACTTGTTGTGCTTTAGCATGGACTACCATGCGTCTCAGGTAATACATGATTTGTCACACTACTTTGTTGATCTAAAAAATGGATCCAATAAAGTATATTTTTAAGAAGCCTGCTCAGACTGGAAGACTTGTCCGCTGGCATATGTTGTTATTTGAATACGACATCCAATACGTAACTCAGAAAGCTATTAAAGGAAGTATCTTGTTAGATTACCTTGCAGACCAACCAGTTGAACACTATGAGCCTCTAAAGTTCGACTTTCCTGACGAAGATATTATGGTGGTAAGGAAATATTATGAAGAGCCAGGGCCAGACGAGGGCCCCGAGCCTAGTTCCCGTTGGAAGGTGATGTTTGGTGCTTCTTCTAACTACAATGGGCATGGCATAGGCGTCATTCTGATGAATCCAGATGATGTTTATACTCCATTTACAGCCAGGTTAGATTTTGAATGTACAAACAATATTGTCGAGTATGAAGCTTGTATTCTAGGTCTTGAAGCAGTAATTGACCTTCGAATCAAAGTTCTTGAAGTGAGTGGTGACTCAGCCTTGGTGATTTATCAAGTCAAGGGTGAATGGGATACCAGAGATGAGAAGTTGATCCCGTACAGAGCTTACATTGTTGAAATGATTGAGTACTTTGACGAGATCACTTTCAAACATGTTCCGAGGACTGAAAATCATATTGTTGATGCTTTAGACATGTTAGCCTCAATGTGGAAAGTCAGATTCGTTAATAAGGATACACTTATCAGAATTGAAAGGAAGACCGAGCCAGCCTATTGTTAACTAGTTGAAGAAGAAAATGATGACAAGCCTTGGTTCCACGACATTAAGAATTATCTACAAAATCAAGAGTATCTAGTAGATGCTACTAATCATGACAAGAAAACTCTGAGAAGATTAGCATCCAAGTTCTTTCTCAGTAATGATGTGTTATACAAAATAAACTATGACATGGTTCTGCTTAGGTGTGTTGACAAACGTGAAGCAGACATGTTACTTTAGGAAATTCATGAAGGAACCTTTGGAACTCACGCCAACGGTTATGCCATGTCTAAGTGGATTTTGAGAGCTGGATATTAGTGGTTAACTATGGAGTCAGATTGCATCCAATATGCCAGAAAATGCCATAAATGCCAAATTTATGCTGACAATGTGCACATGCCTCCAACATTGTTGAATGTTTTATCATCACCATAGCCTTTCTCAATGTGGGGCATTGACATGATTGGGGCAATCGAACTTAAAGCTTTCAACGGTCACCGGTTCATCTTAGTTGCCATTGACTATTTCACAAAATGGGTAGAAGCTGCTTCTTATGTCAATGTAACCAAGCAAGTGGTTGCCCTCTTCCTCAAAAAAGAGATTATCTGCCTTATGGAATTTCAAGCCGAATCATAATAGATAACGGGACCAACCTGAACAATAAAACCATGAAAGAGTTGTGTGAACGTTTCAAGATTGCACACCAAAATTCTTCTACCTATCATCCTAAAATAAATGAAGCTGTTGAAGTTGCAAATAAAAACATCAAGAAAATCCTGCAAAAGATGGTAAAAACTTATAAAGACTGACACAAAATGCTACCATTCGCTTTACACGGATACAAAACCTCAGTGCAAACTTCAACAGGGGAAACCCCTTTTCATTGGTGTATGGAATGGATGAAGTCCTTCCCATTGAAGTAAAGATATCGCCCTTAAGGGTATTGATGGAAACCGAGCTTGATGAAGCATAATGGGTCCAAGAAAGATTTGACCAGCTGAATCTCATAGACGAGAAGCGCATGACTGCGATGTGCCATGGTCAGTTGTACCAGAAACGAATGAAGAGAGCCTTCGACAAGAAAGTTCGAATTTGAGAATTCCGAGAAGGAGATCCTATACTCAAAAAGATCTTGCCAGTTCATAAAGACGGGCGTGGGAAATAGATGCCCAATTCCGAAGGTCTATTTGTTGTGAAGACAGTCTTCTCCGAAGGATCATTAATTATCACAACAATGGATGGTAAAGAGCTTGCACATCCTATAAACTTGGATGCGGTCCGAAAATATTATGCCTAAAAGACCCGCTAAGTCGAAAACCTGAAAAGGCGACTTAGGCAATAATGGGTATCCCGGTGGACCAAAACCTATGAAAGAGATCCAAGCAAAAATTAGGGATGAAAATAAAAATAATTATAGCTCGCTAAGATGAAAACCCGAAAGGGCGGTGTCGCGGTGAAAATCGGATACCAAACTATTGATTAGTTTGAATCTTATATTCATTTTGCAACCGAACTTTGATTTGTCCAAAGGAAGGGATAAAGATCGAAATTCCCACAATGCAATGCAAATGCAAGGTTTAGAGAGTTTAGGTTCGGGGGTTGGTTAAACTTAGGGAAGGTACTAGCATCCTAAGTTTCTGTAGTACTCTACAGGAACCTCTTGTTTTATATTTGTTTACTGCTAAGTGTTTATCTGCTTAAGGATTAGAGACCCTAATGGTTTATTTCTAAGTATACTCGATAAGGTATCGCACCTTGTGCCTACATATCCTTACGGGAGTGGAATCAGAGTATTTTGCAGTTCACCCTAAAGGGTTAGAGGAGTTCTTTGACTGTGGTCAAAGTTCCTACGGGTTTAGGGTAGTTGTTTTGATTGGGTTTAGGAGAAGAGATGAGTCTTCATTTTAAGGGAGAGATAACCACCACAAATGTAAGAGGGGTTGTAGGAAATGGTCTTTGCATCGTCTTAAGAAAAGGTCTTACATACTCGGATGGTCGCCAAGCATGCCTTTGTCGTTCTTAAGGCAAAGTCCCTACATGTTTGATTGTATTATTGTGGAGGTGGAGATTATATCTCACTTAAGATGATTAACATCTACTCTCTGTTTGTGTTTGAAAAAGTTGTATTGTTGATGATTGTGTTGTTTCTATGTTGTAGAATATAAAGACAGGGTCCTTCCTATGGGGTAGGATCTATCCTAAGTGATCAACTTGAATGAGATCAAGGATCGTGGGGAGTATGATGCTTATGATGTGCAACTACACACAACGTTGAATTATGTGTAGGTTTTTCCTTTGGACGGAATGCGATGCATGGATATAAATTGATAATGTAAATGAATTGCGATAATGTAAATTGCAGAAAGATAAACCATACACGAACGCATGAAAGCGCTAAGTGAGTGTGTGTGCTTTGTGACTAAGATAAAGCGGATAAAGATAAATGTAAATACGCATGAAAGCGCTAAGTGAGTGTAGGTGCATGTGTCGTGAGTGCACGATTGATTTGTATGATGTTAATTGTTTTTAATCGTTGACTTGGTTAGTTTGAGAAAAAAGTTGAATGGAGACTGATTTTAGATGGGATTAAGTTGATTGATTGAGATTGAATAAAAGTTGAGTTAATGGTGAGATTAAATTTTATCATTATGCGAAAAGAAGTGTATAATTAAAGTTTAAATTTAATTAGGAAAAAGGTTTTAAATGATCACCATAAAAAAAGCTAAATTATAAAAAAAATAGTTTGATTTTTATTAAAAGGTAGACTTAATAGAATAATGAGTTTTGAATAAAAAGTTACTAATTATTTTAATAAAAGGTTGATTACAATAAAGATAAAAATTGAGTTATTATTTTAATAATAAAAAAAGGTTATTAAGTTTAAATTAATAAAGGTTAATTAATTTATTTGTTTTTTAAAATTGAATTATGGTTATTTTAACAAAATTTAACGGTGGTTTAAGTGTAGTGTGTGTTTAGTGGTGTGTGTGTGTGTGTGTGTTTATCATTGGATTACAATTAAAAAAAAATTAAAAAAAACAACAACAACACAGAAAACCCTAATTCCCCCCCTGAATCCCTTTTCCGCCGCGATCGCGCCTCTATCTTTCTCTTCTTCGTCTTGATTCATTTGATCTCCGTTCCACGGACTTCGATCTCTCTCTTTCGTTTTTGACTGAAACACAAACCAGGATAATCAAACGATGTTAGTGATGGTAACAAAACCTTACCGCGTGTTGATTTCTTGCGGGGTTTAGATCGGAGCTTTCGGGGAAGGTCACGGTTGACGGCGGTGGCGGTAACGGCGACAGAGACTTCACCGGCGGTGGATGATGGTTCGCGATGGGTTCTCCACGATGAAACTCAAAAAGGATAAGTTCCCCTTTCTGTTTGTGAAATTAGGGTTGATTTGGGATTTGTGTGTTTTTGACTCGCGTCCCCCTCCCCACTCTTGCTTTGGATCTTCTTATATAGGCTCTAAGCTCTGATTTCTGATTGAATTTGTTTGAATGCTGATTAATTGTTGATTTTGGACCTTCCCTTTTGGGTTTAGATCAAACGAAAACCTTCCTGTTTTGGTGATATTGTATTAATGTCTGTTGATGATAAAATCTTCTCCTATATGATTTATCAATCTCGTTTAAAACTTGGATTGTCTAGGTTCATCAATTTGGAGATTTGCTAGCTGTCTTAGATGGATCTTTTAGGTATATTCCCTCGGGTATTACTAACTTCAAATTGGTGATTTCTGACAGGTGTGGATAGCAATCTTATTTTGGGCCAGGGAAGGAACGCGCAATCCAATAGCGAATTCTTGTTTCTGAGTTCAGAGTCCAGTGCAAGCTACTTCTTCATTGCATCGAGGTTTTGAACTGCGAGGACAAGTTCTTCGTGTTATCACTGCTACTCTATCGCAGTTACGGTGATTTTGATTAGTGAGTGGATGTTGATGAATCGTTCTTGTGAGGTTGACGCGAAGTCATGGGGAGAAGCATTCAATGTATGCCTCTGAACTTATCTTCTATCTGGTCTGAATTTCTTTGATAAAGAGTCCCAAACTATTATCTTTGCTTCTGATTTCATGTGGTGGTCATTGATGTCTTCTCGAAAGAAATTGGTGAAGGTTGCTTGTCTGCTTGTATTGAAGTTAAGTCCTGATCTGTCTGGCTATTTTCATGTTTTTTCTCAGTTAATTTGGTTATGCTTTGCCTGCTGTTACTTCAGGTTGTGTCTTGATGTAAACTGATTTTGCAGGGGCTGTTTATTGTGATAACTTACGACTGGTCTTGATTGGTGTTTGAATTATGCAGGCTGGATGTGAACGGTGAGTTGCTGTCAGTTTTAGCACTTGCATGAATACCTCAGTTTTGGAATTCTCTCCTATTTTCTTTTAAGTTTATGCGTGACTGATGGTTATCATGCTAGAGAATACACCTACCTGCCATTTGCTGTGAAATCCCTGTGATTGTCATATGTTGATTATCTTGTGATGGTTTTATTATGTTTCTTTTGTAGCTTGCACGCAACCTCAAATGGGAACGAATTTGGCTGGACTTGGGAGCAGAAGGAGTGGTACGTTAATAAGGGGCATTTAACAATCTTTGCTCCTGCTTCAACACTTTTGGCCGCACGGTTATTGGTGCGTTAGATAGACCATTCGCGTATTGCCCAAAATGGTTATTTCCAAACCTCATTTAATATGATGCTACCACTGTTATGCAGAGAAGTGTAAGGTCGTTGCTACGGAGGACATTCGGGTTGTTGCTCATGACGGCGAGGCAAATGTGGCCGGCCAGCTTATTCCCCTCAAGCAGTTTGGAGCCGTACTTGATCTTCCCCCAAAATTCCTGTTGGTAAATCATTGTAACATGAACATTTATGCTTTATACTGTTGTTTGCTCATTATGCGATACCACGACCACGCGTGCTGCAATTTTTGATCTAACAGGTTCTCCTTGACCTTGCATGTGGGATATTCCTTCTCTACTGGTGGTATCAATAAGGTATTGAGGAATAAAACCGGTCAAGATGAGGAATTAACTTGACACACTCCATAACCAATGTCACGTTGCCATTCTTATCTCGAAGCTGATGTGATGAATCTCTTGATCGTGACGAAGGGTCGGTGGTGTTACTGTTGTTTATTGAGGGTGAAGTTAAACAAAAGCTGCTGCTTCGTGTGTTCGAAAGATGCCACAAAAGTTTCCGAATTTGTTACTCTTGACTTGAATTTGTTTTACCCCGGATATTAACTGCGTTTTCTCATGTTCAGGTAGCATTAGGAACGAGGCGTGGCAAAAGGCACGGGGACGCGATGTTATGATATTGCTATTTGTTATTTTAGTAGCCGATCTGCTCTCTGTAGACACTTGTATGTTTAGAGGCCTGCTGGTAGTGGCTTCACCATTCTCTTCATAACGAACTTTCGGTTCGTCCCTGCGATTTAACCACCTCTTTATGGCTTGTTCCTTTTCTCAGGACACAAAACTGCTTCGGATTCGGATGCTACCGGCTTGGTGTTGCGACGGTTTCCCATGCCATAAAAGGGAGGTTTAGAGGATTATGCAAATTCCTATGGTATTGTTGACAGTGTCTCAAAGTAGGGATAGGTCTTTAATGTTGCAGGACTTTGTAATCTGCATAGTACCAATTGTAAAGGCTGGGTGTAAATAGATCAATCTTGGCATGTATGAGCAATAACGAGTATTAGTGGGTCCTGGCCAATGTTACTCGACAGGCTTCAGTTTCACTTTTGTAGTATTTTTCTGACTTTTCATGTATGCTTCAGATGATACCTTGTATTTAGAATCTATTCTCATATGTCCTCTTGGTTTAATTCTAGTGTTTGTACTTATTTTATTTGAAATATGCAATAGCATGTAATCTCCAACAAGATTTTCAAGATCCCATATTTCTTGTCATTGTTCCACCGTCCCCATGTCCCTTATATGTTCTTCGTTGGGAGATACGTATTTTTCGCTTTCATGGAGACATTTATTTTAAGTTACCAACACAGACGTTCCCTTTTGCAAATCACCTGTCATAAAACCTCAATATGCCTTGAGAGGAGAATAAATAAGTAGCCCGACACAGTATTCGTAGAGTTCCACGAAATTATTTCCAATCGGATGTCTTAATGTAGAGTTCATCTCAAAAAGCAACTAACTTCTCGTAATAACTTGAATGCTCTTAATAACTCAAAATCCACTTAAACTCGAAAAAGAAAACCTTGTACTCTCGAAACTTGATGCTGAAACAAGACGCGGAGGCTTCTGTAAAGTTTTCTTGAATTAGGTTTGGACTCTTGAACCTTAACTGAGTTAGTCACGTCCTTGTGATGTCTGGCCGTAAAAAATACTCTGGTGCTACTGCACTTACACGAGTTGGTTAGTCGCAAAAAACATGAAATATTAAATTATATTCAAATAACAACAGCAAATGCGCGAAAAAGATGCGGGATCTCACGGTCAAAAATTAGGGTGCAACAGATGCCCCTATTTAAGTTACTCCTATTCGGAGATATGGAGATTAAAATCTCCGTCTCGACGAGATAGGAGGGACTTAAATACAAACATTGCACGTATTTTTGGCCTTAAGATGCCACCAAATGCATATGATACGCAATGATATGAAAATGCAGGACGGACAAAATCGGTGAGGAAGAGGTCATAGGGGATGAACTGGACGCGACATGCTAGACAGAAAAGCAACAGATCCAACAAGGCGGGACCCTACGAGGACATGAACAATCACTCATGGGAAATCTCCAAACGTGTAACGGTAACTCATGCATCAGGGATGCAGTGGTTTTGACGATTTGAGGTCGAAAGATACTTTTACTACCAAGGTGGTGGTCAATAGTAACTCAAAATGGATCCCTTTTTTTTATTTTATATTTTGTAACTCAGCTGAAATGGTAAAATGTATAACCTCTCCTGGCATCATGGTACGGGGACCATGAGCTAGTCTCGGTCTTTGATGTCATTGTAGTTGTAGATGTTGTTGTAGTTGTTGAGCTTCCCCGAGCATCATGATATGGGAGTCATGCGCCGGTCTCAGTCTCTGATGTCAAACTTCCCCTTGCTCCATGGTATGGGAACCATGAGCTGGTCTCGGTTTCTGATGTCAAACTTCCCCTTGCTCCATGGTATGGGAACCATGAGCTGGTCTCGGTTTCTAATGTCAAACTTCCCCTTGCTCCATGGTATGGGAACCATGAGCTGGTCTCGGTTTCTGATGTCGAACTTCCCCTTGCTCCATGGTATGGGAACCATGAGCTGGTCTCGGTTTCTGATGTCGAACTTCCCCTTGCTCCATGGTATGGGAACCATGAGCTGGTCTCGGTTTCTGATGTCAAACTTCCCCTTGCTCCATGGTATGGGAACCATGAGCTGGTCTCGGTTTCTGATGTCGAACTTCCCCTTGCTCCATGGTATGGGAACCATGAGCTGGTCTCGGTTCCTACCCAAAATGATGGAAACTCGTGAGAGCGTCCTCAAAGAGGGGTTGTAAATTTGTAGATTGTAGATTGTATGTTGTAAATTGTAGAACTGTAGAATTGTTGATGTAAATGCTGTAGATGTACTCTATAATTGTAGAATTTTGTAGATGTGATCTTGTATTTGTAATCGTAGATGCAATTTGTATTGAATTGGCAATTTGTAGAATACGCACCGGGGATCTTCAAAAGAGTTGTAAACCGGTTGATACGTGGAGTGTCCTCTTATAAGGAGATATGTCATTGATAGTACTCGTAATGAACTCTCTGGGGAATATCATCTTTTGAGGAGTATCTTTGTTGTAATTGTAAAAATATGTAAGATTGTAGTAGCAGAAATCCTCAAATGGGGAAGTATCTGTAATGTCCTCTGTTTTGACTTGATAATCTTGAGATAATCCACTAGGGAAGGACAGATTGTCTTGAGGAGATTGTTGTTTGTCGTTTTGAGAATAGGTCTGCCCAAAACGAGTTGCTCAAATAAAGAGATCTTCTGTTTTTCGACTGTAAGTTGTTGAGTGGATCTTGTAGTATTGTCGGAGAAGTACCACATCTACAATGGTGATCCTCATAATGTCAAAGTGCAACATAAATGCACTTTTGATCCATGCTCAAAAGCTGGAAATATTCATAGCGTGATTGCCAAAGACCGGAGTTCAATTCGGGAAACAACCGAAGAGAAGCTGTCAAGCAAGACCCAGCGATAGAGGCATAAACTCTCATGGGAATGTACTGAAATAACTGTCTTCCACGAGGATCGAACTTCGTGGGGAAATAGAAATATCGAGTTTTTCTTTGCTTAGGGCTGACAACTCTATTTGGAAGGAGTAAGACACGCCCAAATACCCAAGGGTAAACGCAACCGAAGAGATAGAGTGAAACAAACAAAAGATGCACAAAATGCAAATGTTATGCTATCTACTTATATGATATGTGTATGCTTATGCTGACAAGACAAACGAAAGCAAAGACCGAATACGGGATAAATGTCTCGAAACAAACGTCCGACCAATCTTCAAAGATAGAAGTATCACTGAGGATAGATGGAGGACTAAATATAGGATCCCAATCCTGCTTTAAAACTTCAAAATTTCTCTTGAGAAAAAGTGATCAATCCATTTGGGGATGTAACATCTTGATAAGCTTGACGTGTTGTATGAAATTGTAGACGGAGGTACCCAAACCGAAGTTTTATAGGGGATAAAATAAATATCCTGGATCGTCGTAGTTGCTGAATATGTTGGGGTTGAGCTTTCTGAGGATGAAATATACATCTTTTGCTCCAATCTTCAAATGCCCCAAGTCACATAGTTGAAGAGAAAAACCTCGAGAGGGTTTTATAGAAAACATGATGTCCAGATGCCCCACTGTTTTCAAACTCTCTAGAGATTCATCGAATCTCGACGTAACTGCCCCTGATTGGCGGTAAGTGAGTCCTTGAATTTCTTCTAGTTGAACCCAAGACTTGCGCGAATGAAATTTTCTTGGGAAGAATGACTTGCCCCAAGTCAGCAAAGTCTTCAGATATCATCATCAATGTCTGTATGTCGTCTTTCTAAGATGTCAAGCGTATTTAGCACATTTGAAATATCCATTTTGAAATGGTTAATGCAACACGCGTTTGTCTTGAAGTTTTGAAAAAGGGTATTGCAATAACTTGTGATCGAAACCACTAGTTAGGATACAAATTGAATCGTTATTTATAAAGCCGATTTAAATTTGAGCATAGCTCAAGGAGTCAGGAAACAATATCTCATCGAGTATGCTTTCGAATTACACCTTACTTCAATCAGGACTTTGAAGGTTGTACATGGGTTTAATTTATGACTTGTAAAATGGAGGTAGAAGGGGTTAGTATATTTGTGCCCACCCAATTTTTGAAGATGTTTATTCTTTTTGATATCACCCTGCCCCAGGTTAAGAAAATGAGGTTAGAAAGGGTTTGGGAGAAAGAGAAACGGATCCTCAATCAAGGTTTAAAAGAAAGGATTGACTATGTTGGCGTTCAGGAGGTTTTAAAACAAATAATGCCTTACATCATCAGTAGGGTTTTTATTCGAAGCATACAACAAGAGATCATGTGTTTTACTTCATCATCCTCCTTCCAATTCTCTGTCAGAGCGAGATATCGGGTAAAAGTCGGCATTATAAATAATTTTGAAAACTATTTGAGTGAAAACGAATGGGTTTCTTCAAGACAAACAGTTATTGCATTACTTATTCAAAATAGAAAGTTCTTACATGCAAAAATATGCTTTTAACCAAAGAAATAAACACGGACACAATGAAATAACCTTCTTCGGGGAGTCCTTTCCAGGATCTTTATTGTGCTTTTATGTAGACGGGAAAGACATGCAGAAATGTCTGGTGCGCAGCTTTCAGACACGGCGTTGACGACCTCGAATCATGCCTGGGGAGGATGAACCTTGTCGAGACAGGGGGTTATCTCGTACGTAAGGGACGGAACCCTCGAAGAACAAGACTCTATCTTTGACCAAATTTTGGACGTCTGCTTTCATGCCGTAACAACTCTCAATGTCGTGCCCCGGAGCACCTTGATGATACAGGCAAAATTTGTTGGCATTGTACCAGTATGGAAACCTCTTAGGTACCTTGGGTGGGGCTTTAGTCTGGATATGCCCTCTTTGAATTAGTGCTAGAAACAAATCAGCGTACTTCACCGGGATGGGATCAAACTGGTGAATTGCTTCCCTTGGTGTATCTGGAGTCATCCTTTGATACCTTTTCCGAAATTGTCGGTGTTGTGGTTGATCTGGAGAGGCCAACCTCTGCCTAGGATATGGTTGTTGTTCGCGCTGAGCGGGCATCGCATATTGGTGCTGAGGATGGGGTACCGGAGCTATGAATTCTCTGGAAGGTCCACAGTCATCTCTATTGTTTGGGGCTATACCCAAGTTATGGTGGTATTGCTTCACAAAAGCAAAAGTTAAGTCTTCCCAAGACTGAATGTGATTCACTTGTAGCTTCATATACCATATTAACGGTGCTCTACCCAAACTTTCTTGGAAGCAGTGAATCAATAGTTGGTCGTTCCCAAGATAGGCGGTCATCTTCTGACAAAACATCATCACATGATACCTTGGACAAATCGTACCTTTGTACACTTCAAAGGCGGGCATCTGGAATCCTGGGGGGATGACTAAGCTTGGAACTAGGTGCGGGTCACGAGCATGAAAATCAGGCGCACGGTTCCTCTTCATCATTTTCCATCGCTCCTCGAAGTCACGGAATTCATTTTTGAATGCTGTAAGCTCTGGATCGTCCATTTCCTTTTCTTGCACAGGCTGAAGTTGCATAGGAACAAAGTTGTCGGAGGGACGGCGAAGCGTCGAATTAGACCTTACTTTGAAGCTAGTCATGCGATCCATGTCTTTGTTCTCCTTACTATCCTTTAATGATACTCCCGGCTTGGTCAGATGGTCGAGACGGCGACTGACAGCAAAAGATGGGAAACCGAAATGAGCCACAACAAAGGAAGGACACATGCACAAATGTAAAATGCCATGCAGAATGTTAATGCATAATGCAGATGCAGGAGGATACTTCAAGAAACTCAAAGTGTTTTTTCAGTGTTATAATGTAGGATAATTGAAATTTTTTTATTTTGAGAAACGATGAAAACAAAGTACTCTTTCAGAGTTTATTACAACAAAAGCAAAAGAAAGCTTAGAACTCTACTCCACGGTCTTCTTTGTACGGAGCTCCTCTGTCAACTGGTCAATACGCTCCTGCAGCGCTGCTTTCTCGATGATGAGTCGTTCCACACACTCCTTCCAAGCCATGGTAGTTGATGGGAGATCATCGCTGGTAACAGCACTTGAAGAGGCATGAGGATAAAATAAATCTCCTTGTGCCTTTCTCTTTCTGGCAACTTCTAATTCTGGTGTCTTCTGAACTCTTTCCTTCTCTACTTTGAGGGTGAAGAACTTATTCTTCCAGGCAGTCCTCAACTTCCGGGCTTCATCTAAAGCAATCCTTACTTGTTCTATTTCCTCTTCCTCGAACCAGTCGGGGTCATGAGGAGATAATACCATAGGTTCGTGAAAAGGAAAAGGCATCTTGAGATCGAGAGCCCTTTCTCGCACCCAATGCAGATAATCTTCGGAAACAGCACAGTTGGGGTATCCTGAAGCAGCTGTTCCTTCCATATCGATATATTTCCATGCATAAATGATGACAGTCTTTAGATCTAGATCTTCTTCTCCTTTGAAGTAGATTTCTTCCGATGAAGCCAGGTCAGGCACTTGGATCATAGGGTGTCCAAACTGTCTACGGGCCAAAGCGGGATTGTAACTTATACATCCTTCTCTTCCAATAAGCGGTACATTGGGGAATCCTCCGATGCTAGGAATCATAGGCACGCCTCCATAGGCGGGATCATACCAGACAATGTCCGAATGAGTAAGGGCCATAAGTATCTCGGACCATCGGGGTGTTGCTACTTCATCCCAAAGGGACGGGTACCAAGTCAAACGAGCGATGAACCATGAGTACAGCAAGGCAGTACAGCATACAATGTGTCCTCCTCCTTCGGCATTCTTCGAGTGAATCGAAAAGTATGTATCAGCAAGCAAGGTGGGTACTGGATTCTTGAGTATGAACAACTTGATTGCATCCATATCAACAAAATTGTCAATTTTAGGGAACCAGAAAATCCCATAGACCAACAAAGCGAAATTGGCTTCCAATATGAGAGCCTCCTTCCTTTCAGCATGGTAACAGACTTTTTCGATCAAAAAGTCGGCGGGGAACCCAAGGACTCCCTCCTTGGTGATCAGGTGTGTCTGGACATCTTCTAGGCTGAGATGGGTTGCATTTGCAATTTCTTGGTGACTAGGCGTGTCTTCCCTTCCGGTGAATAGAGGTCGAACAGTCACAGGCATCTTCAAGAGTTCTGAGTACTCTTCCAAGGTCGGCATCAATTGGTAGTCCGGAAAAGTGAAGCAGTGATACATCGGGTCATAGAATTGAACCAATGTTTCCAACAATCCTTCTTTCATCCTTAGCTCAAGGAAGCGGAAGACTCCTCCATATTCTGCTGCGAAGGCAAAGCGATCCTCGACGAGTTCGGCTAGTTCTCTCAAGCTTTCGAGGTTGGGACTCTGAAAAGTGTACTTCAGGGTTTTTCTTCTGAAATCCATGATTACAACACCTACAGAATGAATTTGAGTTTCTTGAAGTGAACAATGGAAAAAGAATGCAATGCAAGATGATTAGGACTTCATGGGATTCCTCTATTTATAGGCATTGCGGTAAAAGAAAACGTTTTATTAAATTTGAAACGGACTACATAAATATTCTTTTAAAGAGTCCCAAATAAAAGCTAAATAAAAGCTAGTAAAGACACTAAAGAAGCTTTGAATGCTGCTGCTTGAGCTGCTCTTCTAGTTGCGCCTTCTCACGGATGAGGTTGTCCACAATTATTTTCCAGATAGTGCATTGTGGGTCGGAGAAAAATAAATCCTCCATGACTTTCCTCTTCTTGCAGGGGAGTAACTCTTCGTCCTTCAATTGTAGCTGTTTCTGAAGTTCAGCATTCTGTTTTTGAAGTTCAACCTTCTCCTTTTGACACTCATCATTTTCTGCCACTGCTACATGGTACTTGTCCCTCCAAGATTCCAGCTCATGTTGAGACTTCCTTAAGGACACCTCTAACTCCTCGGCTTTAGACATAAAGACATAAGTGGGCTCTCTCCTGGGAGCTATGGGATCTTGACGGGAATAGGGCATCTTTAGATTGGTTGCCCTTTTTCTGACCCACTGGAGGTATGGTTCTAAAGACACACAATTAGGCTTCCCTAGACTTCTCTTCCCTTTCTTGTATACCCTACGCCATGCGTCCAGAATTCTTCCTAGAAGCTCTATATCTTCTTTGAAGAATATACCCTCTACTTGAACACTCTTGGGAGGTTCCTTCAACGGGTATCCCGATTGTCGACGAGCTAAGATAGGATTGTAGCTGATTCCTCCATCAAAGCTGAGCAATGGTACATTAGCGAAGTCACCACAACTATCAATGATTAATACTCCATCATACACTCGGTTGTACCAATCAATGTCAGAATGGGTCAGAGCCATAACCCTTGGAGACCAATGCTCTTTGCCAATGTTTGTAAAAGAGCTAGACTTCGGCAAGTGCGAAATAAACCACTTGTAAAGTAAAGGTACACAGCAAGTAATCATCCCTCCACCACGAAGGTTTCGGAGATGTATAGAGTGATATGCGTTTCCCAACAGAGTTGGCACTGGGTTGTTCTTCATAAAGATCTTGAATGCTTTGAGATCGATGAAACCTTCAAAACTTGGGAATAAAAATAGCCCATAAACAAGCAAAGCAAAAAATTGCCTCAAACGGAGCCTTATTAGAATAACCAGCATAGAAGGAAGCCTTCTCGATTAGGAAACCTGTCTTTAAACCAAGAATTCCATCCTTAGTAACTAGGTTGGCTTTGACGTCAGATACCTTCAAACGGAGGGCTTTAGCAATATCTTTCTCATCAGGGTCCTTTTCCAAGAAGGGAAAAGGAGATTCCTCAAGGACAGGTAGACCAACCAAAAAGGAATATTCTTCTAATGTAGGTAGTAACTGAAAATCTGGGAAGGTGAAACAATGGTAGAGAGGATCGTAGAATTGTAGCAAAGTGGCAAGAAGTCCTTCATTCACTGAGCAACCCAACAAAGATATCAGCTTCCCATACTTGGTCTTGAATCCCTCTTGATCTTCGATGAAACCCCACAACTCCTTTAGGTCATCCAATTTGGGACTCTTAAAAGTATATTTTACAGTATGTCTTTTATCTGAAGTCATAGTGACCTACAATGTTCATAAACGAAAGTAAATCCCATGAAGTCCAATGCAGAATGATGCTATATGAATGCAACAAACACAAGTATTCACATAAGGACATAAAGATAAACAAGCAAAGGGGCGCCCTAGGTTTGCAACGAGCATGGAGTAAAGGTGTACCCTTCCCAAAGGTTTAAGGACTAAAGGTTGTTTTGTACCTGTAGAACAAGGTTCTAATGGGAACTCAGAATCATCAGCCCATC
Source organism: Lathyrus sativus (assembly GCA_963859935.3). NCBI lineage: Eukaryota > Viridiplantae > Streptophyta > Magnoliopsida > Fabales > Fabaceae > Lathyrus > Lathyrus sativus. Next base: position 539,927,038 of record OZ012739.1, on the reverse strand, counting down.
TATCGGATATTATCAATTTTCCCAATTACTCGAGGATTAATAATATTCTCAAGAGAACTTCTTTTGAGTGTAGCTTCGCGTAGCACTATTTCGGAAGTACTTCCTTATAGTCTCGCACTACGTCCTAATAAAGGCCAAAGTTGGGTTAAGGTAACTACGGTCCTCAATATCATAGGCTCCAAAGTCGAAAGTAGTGAGTGTCTTCACAATTAATCGTTCAACAATACTATTTCGAAAGGGCCTCAATTGAGCAGGATTCTCGATTCAACTTAGTAGGGATTCCACTCCCAATAAGCCTCCTCGAATATATCACCATCCTATCTTAATCTCTCTCAAAGTTCGGGTGTAGAACTTTATCTTACCACTCAAGAACAACAACCCCAAAAGAAAAACAAGAGAAAGCATGTAAACAGATAATCAAGTAGGCAGATATATAAAGCAGTAAACAAAACAAAATAAGATAGGGGAAACCCACTAGAGAGTTCCCCAGTGAAGTCGCCATTTCTGTCGCGGTGAAAATCGGATACCAAACTATTGATTAGTTTGAATCTTATATTCATTTTGCAACCGAACTTTGATTTGTCCAAAGGAAGGGATAAAGATCGAAATTCCCACAATGCAATGCAAATGCAAGGTTTAGAGAGTTTAGGTTCGGGGGTTGGTTAAACTTAGGGAAGGTACTAGCATCCTAAGTTTCTGTAGTACTCTACAGGAACCTCTTGTTTTATATTTGTTTACTGCTAAGTGTTTATCTGCTTAAGGATTAGAGACCCTAATGGTTTATTTCTAAGTATACTCGATAAGGTATCGCACCTTGTGCCTACATATCCTTACGGGAGTGGAATCAGAGTATTTTGTAGTTCACCCTAAAGGGTTAGAGGAGTTCTTTGACTGTGGTCAAAGTTCCTACGGGTTTAGGGTAGTTGTTTTGATTGGGTTTAGGAGAAGAGATGAGTCTTCATTTTAAGGGAGAGATAACCACCACAAATGTAAGAGGGGTTGTAGGAAATGGTCTTTGCATCGTCTTAAGAAAAGGTCTTACATACTCGGATGGTCGCCAAGCATGCCTTTGTCGTTCTTAAGGCAAAGTCCCTACATGTTTGATTGTATTGTTGTGGAGGTGGAGATTATATCTCACTTAAGATGATTAACATCTACTCTCTGTTTGTGTTTGAAAAAGTTGTATTGTTGATGATTGTGTTGTTTCTATGTTGTAGAATATAAAGACAGGGTCCTTCCTATGGGGTAGGATCTATCCTAAGTGATCAACTTGAATGAGATCAAGGATCGTGGGGAGTATGATGCTTATGATGTGCAACTACACACAACGTTGAATTATGTGTAGGTTTTTCCTTTGGACGGAATGCGATGCATGGATATAAATTGATAATGTAAATGAATTGTGATAATGTAAATTGCAGAAAGATAAACCATACACGAACGCATGAAAGCGCTAAGTGAGTGTGTGTGCTTTGTGACTAAGATAAAGCGGATAAAGATAAATGTAAATACGCATGAAAGCGCTAAGTGAGTGTAGGTGCATGTGTCGTGAGTGCACGATTGATTTGTATGATGTTAATTGTTTTTAATCGTTGACTTGGTTAGTTTGAGAAAAAAGTTGAATGGAGACTGATTTTAGATGGGATTAAGTTGATTGATTGAGATTGAATAAAAGTTGAGTTAATGGTGAGATTAAATTTTATCATTATGCGAAAAGAAGTGTATAATTAAAGTTTAAATTTAATTAGGAAAAAGGTTTTAAATGATCACCATAAAAAAAGCTAAATTATAAAAAAAATAGTTTGATTTTTATTAAAAGGTAGACTTAATAGAATAATGAGTTTTGAATAAAAAGTTACTAATTATTTTAATAAAAGGTTGATTACAATAAAGATAAAAATTGAGTTATTATTTTAATAATAAAAAAAGGTTATTAAGTTTAAATTAATAAAGGTTAATTAATTTATTTGTTTTTTAAAATTGAATTATGGTTATTTTAACAAAATTTAACGGTGGTTTAAGTGTAGTGTGTGTTTAGTGGTGTGTGTGTGTGTGTTTATCATTGGATTACAATTTAAAAAAAATTAAAAAAAACAACAACAACACAGAAAACCCTAATTCCCCCCCTGAATCCCTTTTCCGCCGCGATCGCGCCTCTATCTTTCTCTTCTTCGTCTTGATTCATTTGATCTCCATTCCACGGACTTCGATCTCTCTCTTTCGTTTTTGACTGAAACACAAACCAGGATAATCAAACGATGTTAGTGATGGTAACAAAACCTTACCGCGTGTTGATTTCTTGCGGGGTTTAGATCGGAGCTTTCGGGGAAGGTCACGGTTGACGGCGGCGGCGGTAACGGCGACAGAGACTTCACCGGCGGTGGATGATGGTTCGCGATGGGTTCTCCACGATGAAACTCAAAAAGGATAAGTTCCCCTTTCTGTTTGTGAAATTAGGGTTGATTTGGGATTTGTGTGTTTTTGACTCGCGTCCCCCTCCCCACTCTTGCTTTGGATCTTCTTATATAGGCTCTAAGCTCTGATTTCTGATTGAATTTGTTTGAATGCTGATTAATTGTTGATTTTGGACCTTCCCTTTTGGGTTTAGATCAAACGAAAACCTTCCTGTTTTGGTGATATTGTATTAATGTCTGTTGATGATAAAATCTTCTCCTATATGATTTATCAATCTCATTTAAAACTTGGATTGTCTAGGTTCATCAATTTGGAGATTTGCTAGCTGTCTTAGATGGATCTTTTAGGTATATTCCCTCGGGTATTACTAACTTCAAATTGGTGATTTCTGACAGGTGTGGATAGCAATCTTATTTTGGGCCAGGGAAGGAACGCGCAATCCAATAGCGAATTCTTGTTTCTGAGTTCAGAGTCCAGTGCAAGCTACTTCTTCATTGCATCGAGGTTTTGAACTGCGAGGACAAGTTCTTCGTGTTATCACTGCTACTCTATCGCAGTTACGGTGATTTTGATTAGTGAGTGGATGCTGATGAATCGTTCTTGTGAGGTTGACGCGAAGTCATGGGGAGAAGCATTCAATGTATGCCTCTGAATTTATCTTCTATCTGGTCTGAATTTCTTTGATAAAGAGTCCCAAACTATTATCTTTGCTTCTGATTTCATGTGGTGGTCATTGATGTCTTCTCGAAAGAAATTGGTGAAGGTTGCTTGTCTGCTTGTATTGAAGTTAAGTCCTGATCTGTCTGGCTATTTTCATGTTTTTTCTCAGTTAATTTGGTTATGCTTTGCCTGCTGTTACTTCAGGTTGTGTCTTGATGTAAACTGATTTTGCAGGGGCTGTTTATTGTGATAACTTACGACTGGTCTTGATTGGTGTTTGAATTATGCAGGCTGGATGTGAACGGTGAGTTGCTGTCAGTTTTAGCACTTGAATGAATACCTCAGTTTTGGAATTCTCTCCTGTTTTCTTTTAAGTTTATGCGTGACTGATGGTTATCATGCTAGAGAATACACCTACCTGCCATTTGCTGTGAAATCCCTGTGATTGTCATATGTTGATTATCTTGTGATGGTTTTATTATGTTTCTTTTGTAGCTTGCACGCAACCTCAACTGGGAACGACTTTGGCTGGACTTGGGAGCAGAAGGAGTGGTACGTTAATAAGGGGCATTTAACAATCTTTGCTTCTGCTTCAACACTTTTGGCCGCACGGTTATTGGTGCGTTAGATAGACCATTCGCGTATTGCCCAAAATGGTTATTTCCAAACCTCTTTTAATATGATGCTACCACTGTTATGCAGAGAAGTGTAAGGTCGTTGCTACGGAGGACATTCGGGTTGTTGCTCATGACAGCGAGGCAAATGTGGCCGGCCAGCTTATTCCCCTCAAGCAGTTTGGAGCCGTACTTGATCTTCCCCCAAAATTCCTGTTGGTAAATCATTGTAACATGAACATTTATGCTTTATACTGTTGTTTGCTCATTATGCGATACCACGACCACGCGTGCTGCAATTTTTGATCTAACAGGTTCTCCTTGACCTTGCATGTGGGATATTCCTTCTCTACTGGTGGTATCAATAAGGTATTGAGGAATAAAACCGGTCAAGATGAGGAATTAACTTGACACACTCCATAACCAATGTCACGTTGCCATTCTTATCTCGAAGCTGATGTGATGAATCTCTTGATCGTGACGAAGGGTCGGTGGTGTTACTGTTGTTTGTTGAGGGTGAAGTTAAACAAAAGCTGCTACTTCGTGTGTTCGAAAGATGCCACAAAAGTTTCCGAATTTGTTACTCTTGACTTGAATTTGTTTTACCCCGGATATTAACTGCGTTTTCTCATGTTCAGGTAGCATTAGGAACGAGGCGTGGCAAAAGGCACGGGGACGCGATGTTATGATATTGCTATTTGTTATTTTAGTAGCCGATCTGCTCTCTGTAGACACTTGTATGTTTAGAGGCCTGCTGGTAGTGGCTTCACCATTCTCTTCATAAAGAACTTTCGGTTCGTCCCTGCGATTTAACCACCTCTTTATGGCTTGTTCCTTTTCTCAGGACACAAAACTGCTTCGGATTCGGATGCTACCGGCTTGGTGTTGCGACGGTTTCCCATGCCATAAAAGGGAGGTTTAGAGGATTATGCAAATTCCTATGGTATTGTTGACAGTGTCTCAAAGTAGGGATAGGTCTTTAATGTTGCAGGACTTTGTAATCTGCATAGTACCAATTGTAAAGGCTGGGTGTAAATAGATCAATCTTGGCATGTATGAGCAATAACGAGTATTAGTGGGTCCTGGCCAATGTTACTCGACAGGCTTCAGTTTCACTTTTGTAGTATTCTTCTGACTTTTCATGTATGCTTCAGATGATACCTTGTATTTAGAATCTATTCTCATATGTCCTCTTGGTTTAATTCTAGTGTTTGTACTTATTTTATTTGAAATATGCAATAGCATGTAATCTCCAACAAGATTTTCAAGATCCCATATTTCTTGTCATTGTTCCACCGTCCCCATGTCCCTTATATGTTCTTCGTTGGGAGATACGTATTTTTCGCTTTCATGGAGACATTTATTTTAAGTTACCAACACAGACGTTCCCTTTTGCAAATCACCTGTCATAAAACCTCAATATGCCTTGAGAGGAGAATAAATAAGTAGCCCGACACAGTATTCGTAGAGTTCCACGAAATTATTTCCAATCGGATGTCTTAATGTAGAGTTCATCTCAAAAAGCAACTAACTTCTCGTAATAACTTGAATGCTCTTAATAACTCAAAATCCACTTAAACTCGAAAAAGAAAACCTTGTACTCTCGAAACTTGATGCTGAAACAAGACGCGGAGGCTTCTGTAAAGTTTTCTTGAATTAGGTTTGGACTCTTGAACCTTAACTGAGTTAGTCACGTCCTTGTGATGTCTGGCCGTAAAAAATACTCTGGTGCTACTGCACTTACACGAGTTGGTTAGCCGCAAAAAACATGAAATATTAAATTATATTCGAATAACAACAGCAAATGCGCGAAAAAGATGCGGGATCTCACGGTCAAAAATTAGGGTGCAACAGGCGGCTTAGGCAAAAATGAGCGTCTCGGTGGATTGAAAACCTGAAAAAGCGATCCAGGAAAAAGTTAGGGACAAAAGGCATTTCACTGCATCAGATGACGACTATCATCGCAGAATATCAAAGCAAGTCAAATCCAACTGCTCTTGTAAGAAGCTGGATTTTGGGTATTCTTAGTTATTACGGTCAGTAGGTGTCGTTGGATTTAATGTAACCTTTCCCTATTTCAAATTTCAAATATAATACTCCATAGAGCTTTGCCATTAGCAAGCTACCATTCTTCAATAAAATCAGACTTTTTGCTTATTTAATTTTTGCCATTTTTCACAATTTTCTACTTTTCTTGATATGTAAAATGTTATTTGTTAATAATAATTTTGAAGGTGAAAAGTTTTCAAACTTAAAACTATTTTTGAAAACACTTGAAAAAGATATAAAGTTGCTTTGACCTGTGGAAAAATATGAAGGACATCACTGTTCCCCAGGAGGTCTTAATGTTGTAGAAGCACTTTTAGACTAGATTCAACAAAATTCCTAGTGAAGCATAAGCTGACAACAGTTTTGGACCAATCATGTGATCATGAGTGATTTTCAAGACTACAAATAATATCCCCAGTATCCACCATGTGATACGTGTTTATTGATATTGAGGTTCCCTCCCAATGGGTTCATCTCCGTTCCTCACTGAAATTGCTATACTTTCTCTAGTAAGCTGCCTAAACTCCATACTTCCCCGATGAAGTGGATATTTATTTTATCCCCTACGAAGCCCCTAATCATAATATGACTCTCCCCAATGAACAAGTTTTCTTTGATAAGAAATTTAGATTCATGATGGCAATCCCTCAAGTGAAGTCATGATATTATATCCCCAAGTGGAATATTCTTTTTGCTAGAGAATTTGGAACCTTGAAGCAAAATTATGGTTCCACCTATGACTTTCTATCCATCTCTTGATAGAAGTATCCTTCCTGCAAAGGTTGGCCGAGTATGCTCGTCGAGATGTTTATTTCATCTCCCGTTTACTCCTTCTTTTGTCTGTTTTTCCAGCATAAGCATAAGTATGACATACAATTATTCATTCAGACATATGCATAGCATCAGTATGCTTGTCATCCTTGTTGTCTTTCCGTCGTCTACTTTGTCGTTTATTTCACCAAGTAACTGGGAATTCCTTCTCTCCAAGTAGAGTCGTCAACCCTAGACGTAAAATACCTATTATTTCTAATTTCCCCACAGAGTTCAACCCTCGCGGATGATGGTTATTTTAGTTATCTTTTCCATACTTGGATAAGATGAACCCCATTTGAGTTCATTCCTCAACGGTTAGAGTCTTGTTTGACCGTTTCTTTTTAGTTTATTACTAGATTGAACTTTGGTCCCTGGAGATTTTTTTTCTAAACCTATTCAAGTCGTCGAACCTAGCTTGGATGTGCATTTATTTGGCACTATATCTCAAGAAGAATCATTTATAAATCCTTATTGATGATTGTCGTTACTGTGAAAAAGAGGGTAGACAAGGACAGAAGAGTCGTCACCATTCTTTATTTATCCCAAAAGAGGGAAAGGAAATGATCAGAGAAAACCTAACAAAAATGGGATAAGACATGTCATCGCAACCAAATCTTGGGTTCGGGAGTCGGTTACGCAAGGGGAAGGTATTAGCACCCCTCACGTTCGTCGTACTCGACGGGATCCACACTTTGTTGTCTATCTAAAGGATGTTCAAACTATCTAAGCTACGATACAGGGACAAAAAGAAAAGAAAAGAGAAAGACTCGATATAGCATCGCCGCTCTATGCCTACGTATTCCCTCGTGCAACGGGAAAGTCAAAGTCAACGTAGTTTGGAAAACTACGGGTGAAAGGTGGGGAAGGTTGCTCGCCAAGACATCGTCGTCTTGTGTCTACATATCCTCATCTGGTATGAGAAATCAGAGCAAACATAGTTTGGGCTAACAAGACCACAGGTTGGTTCAAATGTTTTATCCGAGTAGGGTTAAAACTTAGTTCTAGCAGTTAGGTGTATGCGGCTCGACCATTGGAGACTTAGGCGTTACCTGTTTGCGGTAGAACCAAGAGTTAACAAAAATATCCTTATGAAAAAGGTTTTCCAATTAAGATCCCGAAGGATAAACAGATTTGATGTTTGTTTTTTAAGTCTTTTATAGAAGAAGAAGTGAATTGAGTTTGATTTGTAAATCATGTTGCACTAAAGACTATGACTTAGGAATGAGTGCGTCACATATCGTTCAAAGGACATACGCTAAACACTCTAGACAATTGAGAGGAGACCCCCCAATCATCATTCCCCAAATTCTTAAGGCTCGTAGCGTACAACATTCATTATCCTTTATTACGTGTTTTGAAAGTGTTTTGAGATGAGAGTAGAAAGGGCACTCTAAAGGGAGACTAAACTCAACCTAATGTTCTCATGAAAAGTGTACCTATGATTGGGATACAAAAGGGATGCTAACTAATGTTATCATGCATGGTTTAAGTTCTAATGTCTATCATGATCAACCTTGAACAAGGAAGATTAGAAGTCCTAAGGGAAAATAGCAGAGAAAGACAAAAGAAGAAGAAGAAGAAGAAGGAAATATGCAAACATGAAAATGCAACACAAACACAAACATGATGCAAGAGGGAGGAACAAGGTGTGGGGAAGCAACCACCACAAGCACATCTAAACCTCAAAAGCTATGCAAAATGGTGATGCAAACATGGAAAGAATGCACATAAAAGAAGGAACTTAAACAAGTTCACACAAGAATGGGATGAAGTGGGAGAATAAATCCTACAACCACTCAAACATCAACCACAAGCCCAAAGAAAATAAAAAATAAAGGAGAAGAAGCCATGATTAAATGGGAGCATGGGAGGCAATGTAAGAACAGCAAGGAACTCAAATGAGCAACACCATAATCATGCAAGGAAGCACATAAATGTCCTCAAAAGAATCACCATTCATGACATGTTCAAGGTACCTCCAAAGAAGGGACCAAACCATCTTGAATGGGACTCAAAGGTCCTTGGAAATAGGTAAGCATGAGATGAGAGAATGCATAAAACAAGAAACAAACACACATCAAAAGGAATGGCAAGAATAAGCATGGAAGAAGACCTAGGTCTTAAACACTTTCAACATCATGAATCAAATGGAAAGCCTTAAATAAATGCCACTCAAAAGCAAAACTGCACAAGTATATGACCTAAAAATTGACAACCATCAAGCTCAACATGTTGAAAATATGAATCAAGAGGAGTTGAGAGCTCAAGGGATACACAAGGGTCATTTCCCATCAAAACTAGGTCAAGTGCATGTATGAACCACCCTTAGAAGTAACTTGACTTGCAATTCACCTCAAAAATAGGAAAAAGGTTCAAATAAACTCAAATAAAATCTCAAAAGCTTCTAAAATAGTTGGAAGCTAGAGGACAAGATCACACAACCAATGTCCACACAAAACATCACCAAAGAATTTGATTCACAAGGGTGCACCATTTTGGAGGAGGGTTGTCGAGGGTCAAAAGAAATGAGATAAAAGTAAAACCAAAAATGGTCAAACCTTGACCAAAATCATCCTCAGAGACACTTCAACTCATCAACAACATGAGGAAGAAGTCTCATTCATATGAGATTAACATTGGTCAACAAACAAGCATGAATACAAAAGGAACAAATAAAAACTCATTTAAAAACACCTCCAAATATAAAATCCCAATTTAATTGAAAAATAAATGAAAAATGAAAATAAAAATTTCCAAAAACTAATTAATACATTATAGTGTCCTAAAATATTTTTTGTGGGATTTTATCACATTTGGAATTATTTTTAAATGAATTAAATCAAAACAGAAATCAATTAAACAAGAAAATAAAAGAATTAAACAGGCGTGGCAAATAGCAATTGAATTCAGTTCAAATCAATGGGCCAGACCAGGAGGGGGTGCCAATAGCGTGCAAAGCCCAAAACACAAGCAATTCAGTTCATGAGTGGAACGCTCCATTTCACTAATACATATGGCAGTCAAACAAATCCACGCAAGCAAGTCAGCACAATCCAGGCCGTCCATCATACAAGGTCAAAAGGTCAAAGCACAACACGTCAGCTGGCTGGAGGTTTGAACCAGACGCCAGAGCCCTAGCTCTAGTCGTCTTCTTCGGCAAGGTGGCAGAAGATCAGGTTCCAAAACCTCACCAAATTCAATAAAATTATACATCAAATTGAACGCCACGTTGCATAGATCACGAATCTAGCCTAAAAAACCATTTATCATACATGAACAGAGAGATTCAAATGAAAGAAGTTTTGAACACACAACTGCAAAACTCATCATACATCACAATTAACCATCCATAATTTGCCTACCAGATGTAGGACTTCAGATGCAACAAGAATGGCATGGATTCAATGCTTATCATGAGAGATATTTGAGAAAGAAGATTACCTAATGGAGTCTCTCCGTTGGAGCTTCAAATGATGTTAAGCTTGCTTGCAAACGTGCAGATCCCCTCTATTTCACTTGAGGAAGAAGAAGGAAGCTTCAATTTGCTCTGAAATGATCTAGATCTGAGTTTCCAATTTTGAACTTTGCTCTTGAATTTTAAACTTCAATTCTGCTCTCCCTCCACGAAATTGCCTGAATGAGCTCTCAAATTTCATTTTGAACTTAAATATAATGGATATGTGAGTGATTGGAGGCCCAATATGGCTTGGTTCACTTGAATTATAGAAATTCCCAACTTGGAATATAACTTCATGCACACGTGAAAACCATATCAAACACTCTTGAATTTCATTCCATTCTGTAGCTGGCAATGTGAATTGAACATATGGATTGGTTTTGGGCCTTAATTTGATCCAATTGTGGAGATTTGAATTGAATCTTGTTCTTGAAGCAAGCTTCCAACTCACGTATTTTTCACACCATGGGCCAAAATTATTTTGTGCGTTTTTCTTGTTATGACATTGTGAATCAATTTGGATTGAAAAATGGTATGAAAAAGTCCCATGACCATATCAATTGAATTCATCCCTTTAATGTCATTTTCAACTTGAAATTCTTCACCAATCTCCATATCCGTGCATAATTCATGACAAACTTGTGTTCCATGATGAAATTGAGGTCATTTGGAGCAACTTTCATGTTGGAGAAAGTTTCATTTGAAGTGCTTAAGATCATGAAAATGACCTATAATCTCACTTTCCCAAAATACCCTTTCCTTGCAAGCTTCATAACTTGAGTTCTACAAATGAGATGAAGGACTTCTAGGACTTTTTGGAAAGCTAATATCATAAGGAACAACTCTCATGTTCACTTCAAGTTGGGGAGAAACTTGATTCTAGGTCAAAAGTGCCTTGGAAGTTGGTTGACTTTTGTTGACTGAAAATATGTTTATCTGAGACCTCTAACTTGCTAGCATCATATCTGGAGTTCCAAAAACCCAATGGATGAGTTCTAGTACTCAAAAGAAAGCTAATAACATTCTCTACAAGTATTATGTTTTAATCCAAGAGATATTAGACTTATATCTTGAGATATGTGGTCTTGAAGTTGGGCACTAAATAGGGGATTTTACACTGACAACCTTTGAAACCCTAATTTAGTAACTTCTCACACTCTTGATTCTTCTTGAATTGAACTTTAAATGACATCTTAGATGTCTCAAAACAACTTTACATGACTCCAAAGACTTGGAAATAAGTCATAATATCCTTCAAATCCACAATTGACCTTGTACTAGGCAAGTGAAACCTTAGGTGTACAATCCTTTAACTGCATCCTCTTGCACATGATACAAAAACTTGGATAAGCTCCACAATGTCTCTCAAAGCAATCAATGAGCTTCCACATATCCTATATCCATTATCATAAACTTGTGATCCTCTGATGATCCTCAATTGGCCTCCAAGATAGGAGATAAACCACATACATCCATCTTCTATTATCAAAGAGCTTTGACCTTCTTCTGATGACCTAATGAGCACTCATGCTTGCTTGAAACCCTTGGTAAATCTTCTCTTACTATACACACCTCTCTTGAACCCATGCAAATGAACAATGATATGCAAATGCAAATGCTAGAAAAATGAAATGAAACATAAGCCAAGCTAAGAAAAGGTTAAGCAAATTTTGGGGTACAACACTGATAAGTGCCAGTCTCTTCTGAGAAGCTTATCATTTTATCCTTACCAACAAGTGGCAGTCTCTCTGGAGAAGCTTATCATTTCATCATTTCCAACAACAAGTCAAGGTCTCTCCGGAGAAGCTTGTCCTATTTCATCTTTTCGTGATAAGTGGCAGCCTTTCCTGAGAAGCTTATCATGCTTTTTATTTTACCCCTTTTTCTGATAAGTGGCAGTCTCACCTGAGAAGCTTATCATTTTATCATCTTACCGTGCCGATAAGTAGAAGTCTCCCCTGACAAGCTTACCATTTTAATTTTTCAGATGAGTGACATTCTCTTTCTTTGAGAAGCTTATCCTTTCTTGGTGGTGTTTAAGTCCCTTTTGAAGATAAGTGGCAGTCTCTTTTGAGAAGCTTATCAGGGCGTTTCCCTATTGAAGTCCAATTATTTTGGCATACAGAAGAGTTTAATTACCCTGTATCTTTTCTGATGTTTCCTGAAGATCCCGTTTGATCTCTTCGTTTAAGGAATTTCCAGAAGATTGGATGTCTTTTTTGTTTGAATACTCCAGCATTTGTTTACATGATCCTACTACTATGAGGACCCCGCTTTACCTTTTGTCCTAAAGTGTCAACCGGTCAGGCCTGAGCCTGTTGGATAACTACTCTGAATATTCTGCAGTGGAGACTGTCTTCTCGGTTCTATCCCCATTGAGGATCTTTTGTTGTCTTTCTTTCTAAAGTGTCAGTCGGTCATGTATGAACCTGTTGGTCCATCACTTTAGATTCCCGAGTTTGTTTTGATTCCCTAGTGTGCTGTCATCCCCAATAAGTGGTTACTCATTGTGTTTACTGTATCCTTGTTTGCGTTCGTTTGCATTTGCATTGTGCATTTATCATCCCATCATTTTCATCATATTAGAGTCCATTGCATTGTCATCATTTGGTAGGATAGTTTCGTTTGTCCATAGCATTGCATATCATTGCATCTAAGGGAAAAAATTTCGGTTATCTATATTTAAATACCTTTCACCTTGATTTCATAAATATTGCATCCCTCATGTCATCCGATGAATATATTTAAATAGGGGAAACTGTTATACCCCAAATTTTACCCTTAGATTCCTTGATCTTTTGCACATCATCTTAGGTCAATCATCCATGTACGGCTAACCGTTTTATCAGTTTTGTTTGTTTTATTTGTGAAGATAGGGTCGCTGAAACAGATTCAGAGGTTATGAAGACTGTGTGTACGGACTTTTTGTCTCCTGCAAGTTGGGTTGAATTTTTGTAGAAGCACATGCCCTCAGGCTCAGATCAATGTTTCCTCTCCAAGATGCCTCATAAGTTTCCCAAGGAAGACTAAAGGCCTATGGTCTATTGGGTTTCAAAGACATTGATTCAAGGAAATAAATATACTTTAAAACGGTGGAGTATTGGATATATTTTGGGATCAGATCTTAGCAAGGGATTCTTAAGAAGAAATTCAAAGAGCATGATCTTTACAAAATTTTGAATTTATTCATTTTTATTGCTGAAATTTTAAATCAAGATGCTTTGGAAGTGGTCCGTATAAAAAATTTCATCATTCCTATTTATGTGGTTTGCATCATGTTTCAATTTTAAATCTCAAGAAAGTTGAGTTCAAGTATGAGACTGTTAGTTCCTCATTGGCAGGCAATTTGGTAAAACTTCACAAGATGTCCTACAGGATATCGTGACATATGGTTTTAAGGTTCTGCATGTAGCTATGTTTTTTGTTGCAGGACTTAGTTCATGATGTCAGGCATGATGGCCTGACTTTTTGTGACCGGAACATTCTGTGAGAATGTGTTTGTTTTTCAGTTACTCTTGTGCAACTCTTTGCACTTCTGTGATATGTTCTTTGTAGTGTAAATCTGCGTGGATTTTGTTATATCGTAGAACATTGATGGATGCTTGTGGAGCTATTTTTTGAAGAATATCTTGAAGATCTAGAGAGTGATTTGATTGGATCCTAGATCATATCAAATTTGTTACATTAATGTTGATTATTTTGATTGATCCCTTCACAATTAGCTATTACTTTTGCCACAACCCAAGCCCGTCCAAGTGTTTCTATTTAAGGATTCACAACCCTAGCTTTTAGATAAGAGAATCTAGGTTTTAGTCTGTGCAATTGTGTAAGGATTAGTGTTGTCTAGCATTCATGTGTTTTTGTATTAGTTTGTGAATCATTCACTCATTTCCTTAATGTGTGAATTGGACTAAGCTTTGCATTGTAAGTTATTCACTCAAAGCTTGTAAGCAAAAGTGTATTGTACTTGATTGGAGCTTTTAAGCAAGATCAAGTTTGTAAAACCAAGATTCTCAGAGATCAACATATGTTTTAATGAAGACAAATCACTTGACAAAGAAGGCAAACATGATCAACTATTTCAAGACATCAGTATCAGGACAAAGACTTGACATGAAGGATGTTTTCCTCAGAAGGTATAACGAGAACTTTCATCAAGTGTTTTAAGTCCTGATTGCTCAAAACATTAAAAATCTTTTACATTACTTTTCACACTAACACAAGTCTTTTAAAACAAAATTTTTCTAAGTTTTTGAAAGTGCAATCGATTGCACTCTTAGAGCAATCGATTGCATGATCAAAATTTTGACTCATTTTTTGCTTTTGTTTCAGTAAGCAATCAATTGCTACTCTTTGTGCAATCGATTGCATGCTTGAAAAATTCTCTATTTTCACTTCTATTTTGAGGTGCAATCGATTGGTCTGAAAGATGCAATCGATTGCTCTGTTGAAATTTTGAAATTTCAAGTGTTTTTGTGAAGGTGAAATCGATTGGACTATATTAGCAATTGATTGCTCACTGAACGTTTTTGAAAAATCATTTTGAAAAATTGCATCTCTTTGTCGCAACTGCGAAAAACACCCAGCAGAAAATAGAAGAGTCGCCACCTTTCGTTATTTATCCCAGAGAGAGGGAAAAGAAACGATTGGAAAAACCTGACAAAAATGGAAAATCCGAGTTCATCGCAACCAAGTTTGGATTCGGGAGTCGGTTACGCAAGGGGAAGGTATTAGCACCCCTCACGTCCGTCATACTCGACGGGATCAGGCATTATTGTCTATCTAAAAGGGTGATCAACTATCTAGCTAAAGGCCAAGGGACAAAAGAAAAAGAAAAGAGAAGTGACTCGGAAGAGCATCGCCGCTCTGTGCATACGTATTCCCTCGTGCAATGGGAAAGTCAGAGTCAATGTAGTTCGGCTAACTACGGGTGAAAGGGGGGAAGGTTGCTCTCCAAGATGTCGCGTCTTGTGCCTACGTACTTTCATCTGGTATGAAAGATCAGAGCAAACATAGTTCAGGCTAACAAAGACCACATGTTGGTTCAAAATTTTTTAAGCCCGAGTAGGGTTAACAATCAGTTCTAGCAGTGGGTGTATGCAGCTCGACCATTGGAGACTTAAGCGTTACCGTTTGCGGTAGAACTAAAAGTTAACAACACTATTTTTATCTGAAAATATTTCCTGATTAAGATCCCGAAGGAAGAAAAAAGATTTGAAGTGTTTTTGTGTTTTTTAGAGAAGAAGTGTTTTGAATTTGATTTGTAACTCATGTCGCACTAGAGACTATGACCTAAGAGCGAATGCGTCGTATATCACCCAAAGGGTGTACACTAAACACTCTAGGTCATTGAGAGGAAGCCCCCTAATCACCATTTCTCAAGTAGCTTAAGGCTCGTAGCATACAACACTTGTCATTCTTATTAAGTGTTTTATGAATGTTTGAAGATAAGAAGAGACGAAAGGACCACTAATGGGAGACTAATCAATCCTAAAAGTTATCATGCAAGATGGACTTAAAGTTGGGATACAAAAGGGAACTACCTAATGTTAGCATGCATGATTTGAACTTAAGGTCTATCACAATCCAACTTAAACAAGAAGAATTGGAAGTCCTAAGGGGAACATGGCAAAAGAAGACAAAAGAAAGAAGAAGCAAACGCAAGTAAGATGCACACATAAATTACAAACATGCAAAGAGGGAGGAAAGGAAGTGTGAGGCAGCAGCCGCCATAAGCACATCTCAACCCCTTTGGAGCAAACGAAAATGCAAAGCACAATATTAAATACACATGCAAAGATAAGCAATATGAACATGCAAAAATGCAAGAAGAAAATGAGCGGATGAGACATAACAGGAGAAGACAAGCCTCTACAACCGTCAGCTATCAATCATCGGAGACAAATGGGAGGAAAAGAAGTGCGGAGCAGTAGCCGCCACAAGCGCATCTCGGCCACTTGACTCAAACTCTCAAACGAAACAAGAAACATCACTTTGAACAACGCATATCGGAAATACGCATTCAAGTGGAATACAAAGCAAGAGTCGACGAAACCTCGATTAAATAACCAAGATCAGCGACAAATATACCAAACATCACACTCCTAATACATCACACTGATCTATGATGATTCGAAGTGGAACGACATGCGAAAACACCTTGAAAAACAGAAAAACAGGCCCACTGTTACAGTGTTAATCGGTTTACCCCTGGGGTTAATCGGTTAACACCTTAAAAAGTTTGAAAAATCTGGAATTTGGAACAGGTTAATCGGTTAACCATATGCGTTAACCAATTAACACTGCTAACGTTTGAAAAATTTGAAAGTTTGAAATGGTTAATCAGTTAACCATATGCGTTAACCGATTAACACTGTAACAGAGGCCAAAAACAGCAGCAGAAAAAGCACTTTCAGCACAAAATCACTTAATCGAATGATCCAAAAGATCAGCTTATCAAATAAGCACGAAATTACACCTGCAAACAGAAAACCAATAGACATGCAAACATGTCTACACAGCACAATCACAATTCAAACGGATCGAAATCAACCAAAATTCAATCGAATATGAAAATCAACATGATAAGCTCAACAAATTAAATCGGATAGAGAATTCCAACCTTCGAAGCGAAGATTTGCTTCGGTATGTGTTGATCAACTTAATTTGAGCATATCCAAACAAGATTATCCGGAAAACTTCAAGATCCACAACAATTGTTGTTGTATGAATGAAGATCCACCAAATTTGAGTCAAAAAGCTTTAAATAATCACTTCTAGATCTAACTCCAGATTCAGATCCAAGCTTGCACGGAAATTGATGATGAGAATTGATCCAATGACTATGGTAAATGGAGGTTTATGCTCAAGAATCCATTGATTCCAATGAAGAATCAAGAATTCCAATGAAAAATAGCTTTGAGTGAGGGTTTTGGAAATGTGGAAGTTGAGAGAGAATTGAGAGCTCAAGAGTGAATTCTGAAACATGAATTGAATTTTGAAACATGAATTGAATTCTGAGAGATTAGATGGTGAGGTTTGGAGTGAATCATTTAAATATCACTTAGGTTTGGATCCAATGCAAGGTTTGGAATTTGGGTGGGAAAATGTGGTATGGAATGTGGAATGGGCATTTGGTGGGAAATTGAAATTAAACAAATTTCAAATGAGGTTCTAGATCCTTCCCAAGTGTAAAAATGAAATTCAAATGATCAAAATGGGACTCCAAGAGTGGCTGGGCTTGAAAATTCACGTACAGGGCAAAAATTACACAAGTTAATCGGTTAACGCATATGGTTAACCGGTTAACACTGTGAAAACCTGCAAAATTAGCCTAATTTTGATTGTGTTAATCGGTTAACCATATGTGTTAACCGATTAACACCTTCAAAATTTTGAAATTGGTGCCTTTTGGAGGGAAATCCATTCGTCTGCCCGTTTCTCGCTGTTTGGACATCTGTTAAGCCTCTGGACTTTCAATTGGCATTAGAGCAGGTTTAGGTAACCTGTTCCTAATCGATCCAGTATGGCTTCCGCAAACAACAAAGGTGTATTCAAAGACGGTGGTAGTAGCAACAAGCCTCCACTGTTTTATGGTGAATACTTTGATTTCTGGAAAATTTGTATGAAGGCTCACTTAGAAGCACAAGGAGATGAAGTATGGGATGTTGTCCAAAATGGCCCCTTTATTCCTACAACGGTCGTTAACGGTGTTGGATCAACAAAGCCCAAAGCCTTATGGGATGACGATGATAAGAAAAAGGTTCTCTATGACAAAAAGGCAATCAATCTTCTACAAAGTGCACTAAGCATGGACAAATTTTTTTGCATCTCAACATGTACATCAGCAAAGGAAATCTGGGACACTCTAGTGGAAACTCATGGGGGAACCATTGAAGTTAAAAGATCAAGGTTGAACACGTTGAGTCAAGAATACGAGCTATTCAGAATGCAGCCAGAAGAATCAATTATTGATTTGCAGAAAAGATTCGTACACTTGACAAATCATCTTATAGCACTCGGTAAGACGTTAACTAATGATGAATTAAATCTTAAAGTGCTTAGATCCTTGTTCAGAGAATGGCAGCCCAAGGTGACATCAATTTCTATAAAGAAAAGCCTATCCACAATGACATCCGCCACATTGTTCGAAAAACTTCAAGAATATGAAACGGAACTTGGGCGATTAGAGAAACATGAGAATCAAGAGAAGAAATCTAAAATCATCGCATCAAAGGCTGATTCCAAAGAAGTAGAAAAGCAGACTTCATGCTTCTTGTAAAAAGGTTAGGAAAATATTTTGGTTCTAAAAATAATATTGGAAATTTTGATTATATGAAAAGGAAGAAGTTTTCAAAGAATAAAGAGAAGGAGGCGTCAACATCCACACAAGATGTCAAATGCTATGAATGTGGAAAACAAGGACACATCAAACCAAACTATCCTAAACTCTCCAAGAACGATGCCTCTAAAAGCAAAAAGGGTTCAAGAAAAATAAAGCACATGTAGCATGGGAGGATAACGAGATAAGTTCTTCATCAGAATCAGATAGTGATCAAAGCGCAAATCTACCACTAATAGCCTCACATCACTCTGATGATGAAGACGACAAGGTTAGTAATAATTTTTTAATCTATGATGATGATGCTCAAGTGGCAATTGATGAACTTCTAAGTGAATGCAAAATTTTGTACACAAATATTTCATCACAAAAGAATCAAATTTCAACTCTAGAAGAAAAGATTGAAATAATGGAAAATAACCTCAAAGATGAAAAATAGAAATTAATTAGTGATCAAAAACAGAATTTTGTATGCACAAAGCGTGAGTCACTTTCCTTTCAAATTGTCCAATTAAAAAGAGTTCTTGAAAGGTATGAAAAAGGAAAAATTGGATTAGAGGCTGTTCTTAGCCAACAAAGATTCTCAAATGATAAAAGTGGACTTGGTTACTCAAATTTTCTAAACCAAGTTCCAACAAAACCATCTTTGTTAAAGCTAGTGAACAAACTCCAAAAGAGAAAGTGGTCAAGCCTAAAGTAGTTCATCAATACCCCAAGAAGAAGTTTGTTAATAAGAAAAAACCTTATCCTTCTAGATACAAGAGTAATTTTGAGCCCACTTATTTTTATTGTGGTATTAAAGGCCATACACCTAATGCCTGTTATGTTAGAAACTTTAGTGTTGCAAAGGGGCATTATATGTGGGTCAAGAAAGACACTAACTATGAAGGACCCAAGGCAATTAGGGTACCTAATGAAACTTAATCTTGTTTTGTAGGTATGCTTGAAGACCTCCTCATATCAGTGGTATCTTGATAGTGGGTGTTCAAGGCATATGACGGGTGACATTACCAAATTTTCACATTTAACGCTTAAGGTCAAAGAATTTGTAACCTATGGTGATAACAATAAAGGAAAGATCCTTGGCATAAGCAGCATTGGTGCACCACCTTTTACAACCATAGAAGATGTCCTTTATGTAGAAGACCTAAAGCATAACCTACTTAGCATTAGCCAGCTTTGCGATAAAAGTTTCATAATCAACTTCACTAAAGATGAATGTATGATAGAAAATGAAGTCACTTCTGAAGTAATGTTAAAAGGTAATAGAATTAACAATATTTTTATGATTTCCCTTGATAACATATCTTTGAAGGTTAAGTGTCTTATGGCGAACAACAACGACTTTTGGTTATGGCACAAAATATTTGCTCACATTCATATGGAGCATTTGAACAAATTGATCAAACATGACTTAGATGTTGGTCTTCCAAAGACCAAATTCATCAAAGATAGATTGTGTGGCGCATGCCAAAAAGAGAAACAGACCAAATCAACTTTCATATCCAAGAATGTGGTGTCCACAACCAGGCCACTACAATTGTTACACATGGATCTCTTTGAACCATCAAGAACAAAAAGTTTTGGAGAAAAGTGAAGCTTTCAAGGCATTCAAGAAGTATGCAAAATAAATTCAGAATGAGAAGTCAATTTCAATTATCTCCATTAGAAGTGACCATGGTGGAGAATTCTAGAATGCTTTATTTGAAGAATTCTGCGAAGAAAATGGAATCTCACACAATTTCTCTGCACCAAGAACTCCACAGCAAAATGGTGTCGTAGAAAGAAAGAATCGGTCGTTGGTAGAACTTGCAAGAACAATGCTTAGTGATTTAAACCTTCCTAAATATTTTTGAGCAGATGCGACAGCGTGTTTTGTAAGTAATCGTGTCAACATCAGACCAATTCTCAAGAAAACCCCCTATGAACTTTTCAAAGGGAGAAAACGAAACATATCCTTCTTTCACATATTTGGGTGTAAATGCTTTGTCTTGAATAATGACAAAGATAATCTCGGTAAGTTTGACGAGAAATCAGATGAAGGTATTTTTCTCGGCTATTCTCTCTCGAGTAAGGCATTTAGAATTTTTAACAAAAGAACTTTATCTATTGAAGAATCTGTGCATGTTTCTTTTGATGAATCTAACCCCTCCAAGGAAGATGATATTATTGTTGATGATGATAATGATGTAGTAGAAACCTCTCAAGAAAACACTAAAAAATATTACAAGTGATCAACCAAAACAACGGCAAGAGGATTCACAACAAAGTGAAGTACATAATGATCTACCTAAAGAATGGAGAACTCATAGAGATCACTTTATTATTATTGAAAGCAAGATAAAACTTGCATGAGATATTACAATAAAGAGATTACTTTTTATATAGAGTATAAAGGGAAGTTGGTTGATAACTAACTTAACTAACATCCAATAAAAATACTCTAACCAACTTATTGAATCACAAAGCAAAAGAAAACAAAAACTTGCATTAATCTAAGACTTTTCCTTAAGTAAATTTACTCAAGGTTTCATGTCAACTTCCAATTTCATTTCTGAACGAATCGCATGTTTCACATTTATTTGTTTTTACAGCTTGTCTTCTAAGAGTATCCATTTCATCACTAATCTTATCATTTTCACTTTCAAGAGCTTTAACATGATTCTAAAATGCTAAGATATTTCGTTCTAGGTCATCATTTTTACTAAGTTTAACATTTAAATCAAACATTTGTTTGTAAGACGGAGTAGTTACCTCACTGTCATCTTCAAAAATAGTCTTAAAGCAAAAATATATCTCTTTAGATTTCTTTGTTGATTATTTAGAAGATACTTCGTGTGAATCATCAGATAATCTTATAGATGATAGTTCTAATCTTTGTGAAAATTTTTCGGACGATGAAGATTTCCACGAATTATTTATATAATGCTAGAAATTTTTCATATGATATTTATGTTAAAATTGACGGTAACATGGTGGATTTACGTTTCAAAGTCATTTCTACTATGAAAATACAAACATAAAAGTCCTAGGTTTTGACATACACATGGCAGGGACGGATGTACATGTATAATATTGGAGGCAACTGCCCACTCCAAATTACTTATTTTATTATAAATTATTTTAAAATATTTGTTTTTCAGACAATGAAACACAATCAATGCTCCCACATTAAACAACTAAGTATAAATAAATTATTGAATGGTTGTTTTGTTACATACTAAAAACAAAAAACCAAAAATTATTCAATAATTTCAAAATATAATAACACGTTGAATTCTTATATATATATTTAAATTTTTTTTATTTTTCAAACATAAAATAATATTTTTTTATATTTTAAACTTTTATACACAATAATTTATTATTTTAATATTAATATATTTTTTTTAAATATTTATAATAGTATATATATTTTTGCCCCTTCGAACTAAAATTTATAGATCTGTCTCTAAATTGTCTGGAGCAATTTTGACGTGGAAACAAATACAACAATATAAGTTATCTACTATTTATTTTCGTCGTAGAGAAAGTTGAAGTAGTGCTTTTTTTTAGACATTGAAATATATAATATAAGTTAATGATAAATTTATCATATGAAATTATTAATGAAACATTTTTAGTAAAAAAAACAAGTTGCTTGGGACAAGAAACCAGTCACAAAATTTGCAGCCGGCCATAGTCGGCTTGATTACACTGCTTGACAAAAGAAAGTAAAAATAGGAAAATGTCAAATAGTGGATTAAATACAATCACGTAGGAACAAATAAGGAGTTAGTATTCCTTTCAATATTAAAGAAACTTGACAATAAAATTGGACTAAGTGCTAATTTCAATGGTCTAACCTTTATTTTCTTGTGAACATTCAATTGTCTTACGACCGTAAAATGGAAAACTATTGATTCCGTGGGCCAGTGTACAAAAACATCCTTACCGTTGTTAGAAAAATGGAATCAATTTAATTTATATATAATAAAGTAGTGGATCCAATTTTTAAATTGATGAAGAGTGCTAGTAGTAATTTTGATACGTTTACTGCCTTATTGGCTTTGTCTTTTTTTTTTCTTTCTTCTTTTTTTTCTTTTTTAATTCCTTCCATTGGAATCAAAATGGAGTTTTATTCGTCCTATAATGATTGAGTCATTTTGTATAATAAAATTATTTTAAAATAAATAATTATTTTTAATCTTTAATACATGATCAACTATATCACTCTAAGAGTGAGAATATAACATAGGGGTGTAGGTTGTGGTCTGCCAGGCTAACCCGCATACCCGTCAAAAAATAGTATGTTGGATTGGAATTTTGGATCCGTCGTCCACCAAAATTTGTGCCACTAACTAAAACCCGGCATCCACAAAAGTCTGCTGCACTTATTTGTTTAGTTTGTCTCACCTTAAATTCGATTTTAGCACTCTGACGCCTAAGTCAGTATGTGAAAGAGTAGAGAGTAATAAAATTATGTTTCAAACTTATTATCTGAAATGGTGTCATTCCATATGTATAGGGGAGAAGGATAACAGTCTTACTATCTTTCAGTCGTGGAATGCAGAGGACTGTTGCATGTGCCTGAGGCGTAGATCTCCTACAATGAGGTGTAGGATAGTCTTGTGATAAAGGGAAGATTTAGAAAGCATGATTGTGTTGTCGGTTGATAGGTTTCATCCAATAACAGTTTATCTATCTTAGGGTGGTCGGTCCGAGAGAGATATAGTTGACCCAGAATAGTTGCCTACAAGCCATCGTGCTTGAATATTAAGTTAAGGGTTTCAAGAATTTTGCATTGGGCTCTCAATCACCATTCTTCATGCTTCTGTTGTTTGGAACATCAAACGTCTATTCAGAGGTGTTTCGTGTGAGAATCACGATCATTAATATGAAACCTTTCTTTCCATATTGGTAGAACATTAGTATATGAAGAACTAGAGTCAACTCCCTTTAGACCGTTCTTTTTCTATTCATTCTTGAATAGTTATCTCTTTTCCCCTTTAAAACTGTGTCTTCTTGTACTTGAGAGCGTTAGCGTGATATGGCTAAAAAATTGCAAAATAACATGAAAGAGAACCTGGCGAATCAACATCTCCATGGGAAGTTTCTATATATTCTTCCACTGTGTCTCTTTTTGTCAAAGAGGGCAGCCTGGATAAGGATTTTCTTAAAGTGGGGGAATCATCACATTAGGGTTCCACCACTCCTCATGAGGATCATATAATATGTAACAAGTTTGATGGTTACATCATTCCTCTTTTCGAGTGTCTCTTCTTAACCCCGGGTGCTTGCCTACCCTTTACCACCTTTAAGATAGGCGGTTTTAATTACTTGATGGTGTCTCTTTCACAACTTCACCCATTGAGTTGGGCAGATGTAAAGGCTTACCAACACTAGTGTGAATATCTAAAGGGGGACTCTTATGTTACCTTGTTTTTTCATAGTTATCGTTATCATCGTGATACCCTGGCTCGACCAAGAAAGCGAGAGTTAGTTTCCTTGGTGCCGACGATACATGTCTTTGAAGGCTTCCTTGAGTCGCCGCCCTTTGCAGACCGGTTCTTCTTGGTTAATCTCCTTCATCCCCTACCTCATGCGGTCATTTGTAAGGTCGAGCCAGAGATAGAGGGTAAGTGAAAACCTCTGTTTTCCCATTACTGGTCAGTGAATCATTTTGCATGGAAAACAACACATACATTTATAAAGAGGAAGATTTTTTTGCCGATGACTCATATCAAAAGAAGAGACTGGTAGATTTTTTTAACCGTTTGGGTTATCTTGGAGGCGTAGTTCACTTTACTTAGGCCAATAAAAAAATATTTGAAGCATTTGATATATGTTACATTACTGATACGAGATTACTCTCATGAAGATTATCGGATTGCCTTTGGTACGTTTGAATTTCTTTCATTCCTTTGTTGTTGGTTTGCCCCTCTTTTTTGGTGCATATTTGCCCCATTTTTCTTCTATTTATGTTTTATTCCTATAAGATTTTATTGGACTTTTGAGCCTTGGCTTGTAAATAATATTTAAATTTATTTATCATTACATTTCGCATGCTTGTGCTTTTAGTTTAACATTGTGCTCCTGTTAATCATAGTTTAGAGCTGAAGAGAGCTAGGGTTTAATTTTGACCCCTGCAACTTATAGACATTGTTTGCTGCATGGAGTGATACACAATATTTTCTTAAAATGTAAATAACCTTAAGTTTTTGCGAGGTCGTGTTTAACGACTTTATTCATGAGCATGTCGCATAAAGGTGTACACGTTGTCTTTATGAGATGCTGGATCAACCAAATGTGGATATAACTGAAATGTGCTCGCGTAGGTAATGCATCGGCTAAACTTGATGTGTTTGTATGTTGAATTTGTAATGGTGAGACATGAGTTCATCTACGGGAGTATGCGCTTAGAGCTATAGTTGTAATTATTTCGCATGTAACCAGCTAGATGCGGTTATGCTTTGAATCATATTCACATGAATGAGGCATAAGTTCGATTAAATCAGGTTATGCTTCGAGGCATACTTAGAAGTAAGGGGCACGAAACCAGCTAGATACGACCATGCTTTAAACTGTAGCCTGTGTCATAGAGGATCATTCCTTGACTAAAGGTAGAGAATCCTCATCCCTCTCCCCGAGGTAAAGCTCAGATCGAGGTGGACGTCTCCTGGCTCTATTACTCACATCCCTCGGATGGGCTAGATTTGAATGGGGGCGTGCTAGCTATGTAGGATTATGTGTAGTTTTGATAAAGGGGCATTTGATTGGTGTAGTCTGACATGTAAAACGCCTCTGACAGCACCCCTGGAGGAATTGGTTGTTGTAGCCATACATGTAAAGCGTCTCAGACAACACCCCTGAAAATTTTAGGCACACTCGGTGTTGTGGGGGAATTGATTGATGTAGTCGGACATGCAAAGCATCTTCGAAAACACCCCTAAAATCTTTATTTCGGGAACCAACTGCATTGGATGTACCCTGGTTTACTGCTACATACATTCATACTTTTTTGCCATATGGAAGGAACAATACAAGAAGCAGAGCAGCAAGAATACAATAAAAACATATAACTTTCATTTCACTATTATATCAATAATCGCAACTATAGTATCCATGGGATGCACTCTGGTATTTGGTCAGCGCCCGGTGTTAACTAAGAGCTTGTAGTATTTGGGTGTCATTAATAACAAACTTATGGCATCTTGAAAGCGCTTCCTTGGTAAGAGTCCTGGCGGAAGGGAAACGCAAGTACAATGCTAGGTTGGGAGATATATTGCAAATTTTTGGCCCAGTCTTGATGGAAGTCAACTTTAGACCCTATATCAACTTTAGATATGTTCTTGAGAGTCTTCTTCTTACTAATTTGCAGAGTTCTCGAAGGAATCAAAGATCTAGTCTTCGACAGACTGAGACGGAGGCGATAGTTGATCGAACCAACCTAACGGATATCTAAGTTCTCCTTCAAATGTTTCTTAATTCTAAAATCTAAGAAGGTTACAAAATTTTAATGAGGAAAATACAGAGATCAAAAGTTGATTTGCTCTCAATTCAGTGGTCTGAAGAGGTGGTAAACGAGCAAATCGAAGATCTAGATCTGAACCACCAAAATCTAGATATGGAATTTGAGTTTGTTTGATGGCATTTGCGAAGTAAATGTGATTATCGTAAAAAAAAAATTATAGGAATTAGAAGTTGGTTCCCACAGGCGATGTCATTGTTCCGTTGCGGAACTAGAAAAAGATAAGATTATGAAAGCTACGGTGGAATGAAGCTTCGCAGGTGATTTAATGAAACGACACCTTATATTGAAGGTTGCAATCTTGATGCTTCTTGAATCAAAGAGGTTGATCTTGAATCGACGTTGCTAATCTCCAATACAATAGACCAAAGAAGGGGGTACCTGCATGGTTAGAATTCAATGCACAAATTAGTTTAGAGCTCAAGATAATCGTAGCAAGAATGGAGATTAGAGTTTGTGTACATGAAAACCCCTTGTGAAGGTATTTATAATTTAGGTTCAATGAAACAAGATGGACAAATGGGCCTTGTCTTGTTGAACATTTAGTCGGCACGAAGGAGATTGAATAGGTGGTTATGCATGGGTGGCAGCAAGGGGATAATAGTGAGGTATTGTATCGCATATCCACCTATGCGGAGGAACTATCAAGATGGAATATAGACAAAAAAATAGGATATTTGAAGACGACATATTCTTTTCGAAGCCCAAAGGGAGGACAATAGAATTCTGATCGGTGAAGAGATATTTTAGAAACAACGAGGGAAAGTGCACTAGTTGTGAGATGATGATCTCAACACCAAATTTTTTAACAAGTCTGCTACTGTTAGAAAAAATTTCCAAAAAATTGACATGTTGTTGGATGATAGTGCTACTGAAGTCAGAACTCGGGATGGATTGTGTACTATAGCTAAGAATTACTTCGAAAACATGTTTTCTACCAAGAATGGTTCGTATTATCTGGTACTGAGTCTCGTCTAACCGACTATATCTAACGAAGATAATGTTAAGTTGGTTGCGCCTATAACTAAGGAGGAGTTACATGAAACCCTTGTTCATATGCACCCCAAAAAATCTCTTAGACCCGATGGATTTAATTCGATGTTCTGTCAAAAGTTTTGGGGAATGTGCGGTGATGACATTTTTTAGGCTGTCACGAATCGATTGGAGATAGGTTTTTCCCGACAGAGCTTAATTAGACTAACATCTGTCTTGTTCCTAAGTGTGTAAATCCTCACAATATGAAGGATCTTCATCCCATATCTTTGTGTAATATGGTCTATAATTTGGTTTCGAAACTTTTTGCTAATAGAATGGAGACTTGTTTGAATAAACGTGCATTTGAGGAACAATCGGTGTTTCTGGAAAGGCAATCTATTCTTGATAATATTATGATTATTATGGAAATCATTCATGTAGCTATTAAGATTAATATTAGCACGGTGTATGATATGGTGGATTGGGATTTTCTAAGTGGTATGCTTAATAGATTGGGTTTGTGGAAAGATGGATCCATTAGATCATGATGTGTGTGGCTTTGGTGCAATACTCTATTATAGTAAATATGGATAGTGTGTGACCAATACAACCAGAAAGAGGATTGAGACAAGGGGAACCACTGTCTTCTTACCTTTTTATCCTTATCTTAGAAGGTATTTCTGCTTTCATCAAAGGACGGTTTCTCGAGGGCATCTTCATGGATTCCAGATCTGTAAAAGGCATCTAGTGTGTCCCGTATGCTCTTTATTGATGATTATTTTTTATTTTGCATGGCTAATCTTTCTGAGGTGACACATCTTATAGAGTTGCATTAGACCTATGTGTTTCGAAAGCATACTTCGGTAAAGATCGCATCGAAACTGACTCCTAAAAGGATTCCTCTTATCATGTCAGTTTTGCCATAGATCATTACTTTAGCTTTGTCAAGGTGCCAAGTTCATTTCAACATAATTTCACCAAATGGTAACTTGACAACCATATTTTGATTCATGGCAAAACTGAGACTTTTCTTTGAACCAAATCCATGTATAGCATATTTCAAGCATGAGCAGACCCTTCTTTGATCTTGAACCCACCAGATTTGTTCATCTTGTTTTGGTTGTGTCCAACTCATGTTCATTGATGCAACTCACATGCCAATATTTTGTTCTAATTTCTTTTGAATAATGTTTCTGTTGAAACTCATTCTATATTGTATTTAAAACGTGAACAAAACTGAAGGTGTGAAATAAACACAAGAAAGGGGGGATTGAATTGGGTTTATGCCTTCTTATAAACCTTTTTGATTTCTTGTCTTCTTCTTAACTTGATGCTTTTATGCTCTTATATTAAATATATTGCGGAAGCATAAATAACAAAGCATACTGAAAGTAAAGAACACAACATATATCCTGGTTCACTTGAGCAACTCTCAAGCTAATCCAGTCCACCCTTCCAAGGTGATTTCGCCTTAATCAAATAAGGACTTAATCCACTATAACCGAACTGATTACAGATGCACAAGCTAACTGCAAGTGACTAACAACTTGACAATGACACGTTCAGGGATCCCTAAGGATATAACGTTCATTGACACCTTAATAGAATCCGATCACTAAAGATCTCCTATTAGGATTTCCACAAATGACTACTGTCACTTGTCATCTCAAGTATACTGATCTTAACAAGATCACTTGAGGAACCACTTAATTCTAAAAAGAATTTGTGTTGCCGGAGATTACATAAGTGCTTCTCAAATAAGCAGATTACTCCTAATTAAGTTCCTAGCAAGTATTGAGCAACAACTCCTTGCTTTCTAATATAAAAACTAATCTAATAATAAATCTCTAAGAGATTATAAGAACAGTAGTTTCCATATTGCTTAAAAGCTTTTCTGTGTGTGAGCACTAAGGCTTCTTTTCATTTAAGCTTTTCTTCTCTTTGCAACAGTAGCAACAGAGCAACAGCTCTAGCCACCAGCCCGTCCAACAATTATGGCAATCAGCAGGTTTTTTGCAACTTTTGAATAAACAAATGATTCTGCCTTTATAGTGATTCCAAGAATGACGTTGTGAGGATAGAAAAGTCCTTTCTATTTCCAACGGTCATATATCAACGGATAGAATAAGCACGTGTTGGATGACATCACTTTCTTGTCCTTTTCTTGCAACGGTAATATTCCATTTAACAGCTTGGACAAATTTGCTTCTGGCTTGGTTCTTCTTCTGATGTTACAGATGAGTAGCTCAGAAACTACTTTGGTATAGATAGCATAGTAAACATCAGATTCTGACTTCATCACTTTGTTCATTAGAGTTGATAGCAACAACTCATTTGATTGAACACGTCTTGTCTGGTGAAGCTTCATAATCTTTCTTCTTCAGAGTCTGGTCTTCAGAGTCTTTTGCACTTGGTCTTCAGAGCCTTCAGCCTTCAGAACTTCAAGTCATCAGAGTCTTCAGCACAAACTTCTTCAGATGATTATATCTTCAGAGTCTTGACCTTCAGAACATGTCTTCAGAATCTTCAGAGTCTTGACCTTCAGAACATGTCTTCAGAGTCTTCAGAGTTTTGTCCTTCAGAACATGTCTTCAGAGTCTTGACGCACTTGGTCTTCAGAGCCTTCAGCCTTCAGAACTTCAAGTCATCAGATTCTTCAGCACTTCAGTTCTTTAGAGGGCTCACTCTTCAGAGACGCTCGTTAGCTTCCATATCAGATGCACAACTCAGATCATAAACCACAGGAGCATTGCAACTGCAATATACAGCATCCTTGGTTCCTTACTGATGATGATCAGATACATAAGCAAACTAGCTTCTCCCAAGCGCTTCATGACGTTACACATAGTAATTCCATATATTACTAGCTGCACACGTTGCTTTTGTTTGTTTGGTCTAATATATTTAATTTAATATGACCTGCACATAACAAACATTAAACCATAAAATGGTTCTTTCACAAATACTCAATTGTTATCATCAAAACATAGAGATAATCCTGTAGAGACAAATCTTGCTCTTACAATCTCCCCCTTTTTGATGATGACAAAAACATGTATTTTGATAAAACATTTTATACAGGGTAATCACCAAGAATTAACCTATTCAGAGTTCTAAGCAACTGCTCCCCCTGAATGTGTTAACCTTAAACACATTTTTATGCTTGTTCAGAGACATACTCTGATCCCAAGACTTACAAAATATAAATTTGATAAAACACAATCAAATAGAATAGAATAAAAGGAATACTTCCCTACAATATAAGAGAGCATGAGTCTTCAGCATCTGGACTAGTTCAATCAGAACTTCCATCTTCAGATCTTTAGAACTTATCTTCTCTAAGCATTGTATCAGGGTCATATAACTTCAGAATCTTCTAAAGCATTTTCTCTTATTCTTCAAAACATCCTTCAGATGAGAAACTCCCCCTGAGTTTCATACTGGGTGAAAATCAAATATCCTGACTTGTGAACCTTCCTGGGAGAACTCCCCCTGATTACAATATGTCAGATATTTGGATCTTCTGATCTTGATACAGTCTTGATTCTGCTTTTTCAAACTTGCTTTCTTCTCAGATTCTTGATAGATTCTTGATTTCTTGAAGCAGTCTGATACCAAAAGAAACTAGTAGAATGTTTACTTCTGAATCTGATACCAATGTTGATTCTAAGACAGATACCAATACATGATACTCATGATTCTGTGTCTAAATCCAAATCTTGCTTCTATGAAGATTTCTGATTCTTTATGCTCTGATTATCATATTCACAGACAATTTACATCTTCTAAACAGTATGATTCCAGATAACTTTAATTTTCAGATCTCTGAACAGTATTGGGTCCATCTGATTCTGAATCTATGTTCACGAAGTGTATAACTTCTATTATATGATACCAGTTCATTTGAACTCAGATTTCTTTCATTTATCCTGTTTAGAATGCCTAGTGAACTTGTTCAGAGTTCCTTGGAAAACATCAAACAAATAATTAGTAATAAACGCAGTTTATATGTTTTTGCATTCTCTTTCAGGTTATAGAATATATCAAAGTTATATTCTATTTCTCAAAAACATTTTCCATTTCTCCCCAAGTTATATTCTATTCTTCCAGATAATATCAAAATCATCTTTCATTTCTCCCCCTTTTTGACATCATCAAAAAGTTTGAGTTTTTTTTTTCATTAAAAAAATTTTTAAAAAATCATTTCTCTCTCTTTAATGTCAGAAATTAAAAAGATAAGAGTTAAGAGATAACACCTGAGAACCTAATTCTTACAGGTTGATACCAATTGAATGTAGGTTGATATCTTTTCTCAGATTGCATCTTCTATATCTCCCCCTGCTTCTTGGAGAGTGACAACTCTTCAGAGTTTGTAGAAGCATGCTCTGACGAGGATTGTTGACAGGTGTCTGTTCAGCAGAACTTTCTCTGACAACTTGTTGTACATCCTTCATAGCTTGTTGATCTCCTCTAAACTTACTAATGTCACGTTCTCAACGTACAAAAGTAGTTTCACAAGAAAATCCAACTACAACATTTTCCTTAGTCTTCTTAGCATCTTTAGCTTCTTGTACTAATCTGGAAGTTTCTTTTCTGGAATCTTCCTCTGCTAGATTTAGACAAGAAGGTTGAAAATTATTCTTCCTTTTGGCTTGATCTTGATACCAATAATTCTAGTCCTTAGAGAAACTTGAAATACGTCCAATTTCAGAGTCTAATTACTTCTGAAAAATATCTCAAGAAGTCTCAAGTTCCAGAGTTGAAGTACTTGTTCTGGCCTTTGCTTTGATTCTTGATTCTGCGCCCAGAACCTTCTGTATCTTCACTCAAACATCTTCTGAAGTTTTTCTCAGAGTTATCTGACACTTTGCTTCTGGTTGGATGTCAGAGACATGATACCAATTTAAGATGTAAGATACCAATTGAAGGTGTGAAATAATGAAATTATTTCAGCTCGTTCTTCAACATCAAAACACTATACTACAGAAGTATCAATGTTTGATTTAACAAACCATCTTCTAATAGAATCTTTTATCCAGAGTTCCAGATAATCCAAATCTTCTGATAGTCTACGACTTCAGATTTGCTCAGATCTTTAGATATCATCTGATATCAATTGAAGGTGATGTGCCATATGATCCTTCAATCTTCTGTACATGAATGTCCTTCATTTGACACTTCATCCAGAGCATCTGATACTTCAATCAGCATCTGATGTATTTTGCTTCTTTAAGGGATAGTGCTAACCAGAGGTACTTTTGCAACTAACTCTGACTTAAGTATCATCAGCATAACAAAAACCTACTAAAAATAGTTATCTGGTTTTCTGCAACACAGAGTCACGGTAGTAGTACCTTTCAGCTACCTCAGAAATCTCTTAACAACTTTCTAGAGCTTCTGATCTACCATTTTACTAACCTCTTTCTTTCTCAGAGTGTACGTTAAAAACATGAGAGTCTTAGATGGCTACTCTCTAACATATTATCCTTCTATCTGCTACATTCTTTATCTGATTCCTCCTTTGGTCTTCATCTTCTGATCATCCATCTTTGGATGCCGATGATCATGCTTCTTTATCTTCAAGATGACTTGTTTCCAGATGAAAGCTATATCTTCTTGCACCAAGAATTTATCCTTTGGACAAACGTGGTTGATCATCATAAATTATCATCAAACCAAGATGAATTTCTTGAACTGATTTGAATGACAATCTTGTTCTTATCAATCAGTATCTGAGGGTGACTTCTTCTTCTAGAATTCTCGTACCAACTGAAGGTGTGAGAACTTCTGAGTACCAATAGAAGGAGTAGGATCTTCTGCTAAATCACCTTAGGTTTCTCCACCTTTGGTTTCTGATTCCAAGCTTGTTATCAAAACTTGAATCTTAGCATCAGTGCTTCATTAGATAATACCTTATACCAATTGAGACAATCTTTCCTTTCTGAATTAGCTTCAGAAATCTTCAAAGCTTCTGCTCTAATCTTCTGAAGAGATTCTCTACACCAAACTTTCTAACCATAACTATTTCTGTTATGTTAGTAAGTTCTTCTGATCATCAACAATCAGCCTTTGCCCAAAAGCACTTAATCAACAGATGTTAGCTCAATTAATAACATCAAACCCATAAGTGCTTCTTCAGAAGGTTGGAGACTGATAAGAGTCTGATACCAACTTTATGATATCCAAAGTAGACTCTTCTGACAGTGAAGTTGCAACCCAACTTATCTTGATCAACATCTATTAAGTGAACAACTGTGGAAATGATTCCTTGCATTAGATCCTCTGCTTCAGATCTATGCAGCTTAGCTCTAGAGAATGATTTAACCAACCGTTCATCCAGAGGTATGCTTCAGATCAAACCAGATCTTCATTCTTCAGGTGTCCTTATTATCCAGAAGTGAGCTATGTTGCTGACATATCAACCAACTGCTCAGAGTCTTTTATAGAGTTGCTTCTCAACAAACTTTCAGAATCTCCTGTTAGCGTTGCTTCATCAGATTCTTCTGTAATTTTGCCTCTGTAGCTTTTCTTCTGAGTCTATACTGATACCAACTTAAGTGTCTTCAGTATCCTGCCTCAGTTGCTTTGCTTCTGATGCTTTGAACTATCTTCTATAGCTTTGCTTCAGAGTCACCAACAATTGAAGGAGAGATGTCTTGATTGACAGAGCCTCTACAAAATCAGTGTTACAGAACCTTCTGTACAGCTACTGATCTGACTTCACTAGCCTCTTCTAGAATGCTAGTTTTAGCTACTGCCTGCATACACTCAGCAAACTCCTTTCCAAGTGAAGTATATGGTTCTAAATAGAAGTATCATCAATTTAAATAAATCTGACAGATTTAAAATATCTTTCTTAATAGTCTTTAAGAAGAAGAGTAGTAACAACTTTACTTTTGACAAAATAATTTTCAAAAAGAAACCTGGGAAGTTGATAAACATATGCTTCTTCTTCAATAAAACCATTTAAAAGTATTTTTAATATTCATCTGATTTATATTGATGTTATACTGATCAACGAACGAGATGAAAAGAATATGAATTCTAACCTTGTCACAAAAGCATATGTCTTCTGTATAGTCAAGAATTTCTTGCTGACAATCTTTGAGAAGAAAGAATCTTGTTCTTATGGAATCATCCTTCTTTCCAATGAATGTCTCTTCTAGAAAAGAAGATTTGATTCTGGGGGAAACTTCTCAGAGCTGATTCTTCAGAAACAGCTAATTGAATAGCATCTGGAGTAGCTCCTGATTCTTCAGCTGGAACACATTCTGCTTCTGATTCTCCAACATCTTGTGAGACAAACCAGTAACAGCAACTAAAGTAGAATATTCTGAATAACTCTTCTTGAACAGATCTCAATTCCTTTGTTAGCATTCTGCAGCATCTTCATCAACACAACAACATCCATTTGATTCTTGAGAGACATCCTCAGAGCACAGATAATCTGATCTTCATGTGTAGAGAGCATCTAGCTTCCATCAGGCTTCATCTTCTGAATTTTTCTGCTTGAAACAAATACAGATCCAATCTAGATACAGTTATCATCAAACTTAGATGCATCAAAAGACACAGTCTGACTGACAATTTTGCTCTTACAATCCTGAGCTAACATGTAAGGAGTTAGATTATCAGAGTTGACATAACATCTGCTCTTGAAAAAGAATGTTTACTGACTTATTCAAATTGAATAACCCCAGAAACTTAAATCCTTTTTACATTTGACAGAATGACTACTGTCATTGTATCTTTCCTCATATCTTTATTTCTCAAAACATTCATTATGAATTTCTGAAAAATAATGTCTGATAGCATCTGACCAATTTCAGTTTGTTCAACATCTCGAGTTAATAGAACTTAATTGTCCATGCTACTTCTAATGAGATCTTCTGAATTCATCATATCATCATAATCCAGATGAGTTAGAAACACTGCCTTTCTAGAAACCTCTGCAGAATTCTTTGAAGCTCTTCAAGGAGAGCAACTTTCAAATGTTTTGGATCTGAAGAATCATTTCTTCCATATTTGAATATTTTTCTAAACTTACCCTTTTCTGCAGACTTCATTCTGGCGTTCTGATGAATAGGATTCATTAGCCAACAATATATCTTTTCTTACTTAAGATAAATCCCAATGAGTTGTCATGAGAAAGTCAAGTGTGGACTAATCCGTTTCTTGAAAACATCTCATACTCACCAGAATTAATCTTTAGAGATCAAGAATTATTGCTTGCAGAAGATTTATCTTTGAGCAAATATGTTGTAAATCCAAACGTATTTTCAGATCAGCATTCAACAGATATATCTTCTTATCTGATGAATCTATCCTGTCAGCTGATTCTTCATTCTTCTTTCAGAATCTTCTGGAGGAGATTTGCTGTTGAAGGCTTCAACACTTCAAATTTCAAACTTCATAGAATCAGTGACTTGCTCAAGGTAACTCAATAGATTACAATTTTAGTACTCATTATCCTCAAAAACTGATATGAGACTGAAATTGTAAGAACGGTGAAATATCCCCAAAAGTATTTCTTCACACAGCCTATGGATCTTTATCTGACACTGTTAGGTGTTTGATATCCATCAATAACAGAACCAGGCTCTGATACCAATTGAAGGTGTGAAATAAACACAAGAAAGGGGGGATTGAATTGGGTTTATGCCTTCTTATAAACCTTTTTGATTTCTTGTCTTCTTCTTAACTTGATGCTTTTATGCTCTTATATTAAATATATTGCGGAAGCATAAATAACAAAGCATACTGAAAGTAAAGAACACAACATATATCCTGGTTCACTTGAGCAACTCTCAAGCTA
Organism: Lathyrus sativus; assembly: GCA_963859935.3. Lineage (NCBI taxonomy): Eukaryota > Viridiplantae > Streptophyta > Magnoliopsida > Fabales > Fabaceae > Lathyrus > Lathyrus sativus. Next base: position 539,891,389 of record OZ012739.1, on the reverse strand, counting down.
ATCCAGTCCACCCTTCCAAGGTGATTTCGCCTTAATCAAATAAGGACTTAATCCACTATAACCGAACTGATTACAGATGCACAAGCTAACTGCAAGTGACTAACAACTTGACAATGACACGTTCAGGGATCCCTAAGGATATAACGTTCATTGACACCTTAATAGAATCCGATCACTAAAGATCTCCTATTAGGATTTCCACAAATGACTACTGTCACTTGTCATCTCAAGTATACTGATCTTAACAAGATCACTTGAGGAACCACTTAATTCTAAAAAGAATTTGTGTTGCCGGAGATTACATAAGTGCTTCTCAAATAAGCAGATTACTCCTAATTAAGTTCCTAGCAAGTATTGAGCAACAACTCCTTGCTTTCTAATATAAAAACTAATCTAATAATAAATCTCTAAGAGATTATAAGAACAGTAGTTTCCATATTGCTTAAAAGCTTTTCTGTGTGTGAGCACTAAGGCTTCTTTTCATTTAAGCTTTTCTTCTCTTTGCAACAGTAGCAACAGAGCAACAGCTCTAGCCACCAGCCCGTCCAACAATTATGGCAATCAGCAGGTTTTTTGCAACTTTTGAATAAACAAATGATTCTGCCTTTATAGTGATTCCAAGAATGACGTTGTGAGGATAGAAAAGTCCTTTCTATTTCCAACGGTCATATATCAACGGATAGAATAAGCACGTGTTGGATGACATCACTTTCTTGTCCTTTTCTTGCAACGGTAATATTCCATTTAACAGCTTGGACAAATTTGCTTCTGGCTTGGTTCTTCTTCTGATGTTACAGATGAGTAGCTCAGAAACTACTTTGGTATAGATAGCATAGTAAACATCAGATTCTGACTTCATCACTTTGTTCATTAGAGTTGATAGCAACAACTCATTTGATTGAACACGTCTTGTCTGGTGAAGCTTCATAATCTTTCTTCTTCAGAGTCTGGTCTTCAGAGTCTTTTGCACTTGGTCTTCAGAGCCTTCAGCCTTCAGAACTTCAAGTCATCAGAGTCTTCAGCACAAACTTCTTCAGATGATTATATCTTCAGAGTCTTGACCTTCAGAACATGTCTTCAGAATCTTCAGAGTCTTGACCTTCAGAACATGTCTTCAGAGTCTTCAGAGTTTTGTCCTTCAGAACATGTCTTCAGAGTCTTGACGCACTTGGTCTTCAGAGCCTTCAGCCTTCAGAACTTCAAGTCATCAGATTCTTCAGCACTTCAGTTCTTTAGAGGGCTCACTCTTCAGAGACGCTCGTTAGCTTCCATATCAGATGCACAACTCAGATCATAAACCACAGGAGCATTGCAACTGCAATATACAGCATCCTTGGTTCCTTACTGATGATGATCAGATACATAAGCAAACTAGCTTCTCCCAAGCGCTTCATGACGTTACACATAGTAATTCCATATATTACTAGCTGCACACGTTGCTTTTGTTTGTTTGGTCTAATATATTTAATTTAATATGACCTGCACATAACAAACATTAAACCATAAAATGGTTCTTTCACAAATACTCAATTGTTATCATCAAAACATAGAGATAATCCTGTAGAGACAAATCTTGCTCTTACAAAAACCTCACCTATGTGCAGTGGCATTTAGTTTTGTCCATAGACTCCAAAATGCATCTCAAACTTCTTCTTGCATGTTCATTCGTGTTTCAAAATGTGTGAATTATTTGAGAATTTGGATTGCACCATCATGATCCTCATGAAAAATCAAGTGAGTTAGACTAAAATTTCACTAAATTTGGATAAGAATTGGAAGAGTTGTGTTGAAATCATTTTTGAGTTTCACTTGGTTTTTGCCTTGGAGTTGCCCAGCCTACACGCCCCTTTGGTATATCATTTATTGGGGTGGCTTGATACAACGGATGTATCACCACCCCAGTGGCTGCTTGCCTTGCCTTAAGAACCTTATCATGCCATTGGACTTGAGTTCGACCCCCAGCGGGGGCGTTTTTTGCTTGTTTTTCATTACTTTCATGTTTTTTAATATTTTTACTTTCCTTTTCCTTTCATTTCACATGTGCATGTTGGTTTGGTTGGCTATGGTTTTTGCCTGCAGCCCCAAGGTCTTGGGTTCAAGCCTTGAGTGAGTCACTTCCTTCATTTTAGCCACTTGTTTCTTTTTATTTTATTTTATTTTAATTATCTCTTGTTTTATTTTATTTATTTAAAAATAGTTTTAAATATCATAAAATCCAAAAGAAAATCATCTTTTAATATTTTAGTGTGTTAATTTATTTTTCATCATTTTTATTTCATTTTCATTTTAGTTTATCATTTTATTTTGAATGTACAAATTAATGTATTTTGTGGCTTGTCACTTGTTTATTGCATGTTTTCCTCCCTCTATTCTTTGTCTGTTGCATCTTTTCTTTGCATCTCATTTGTTTGCATTGCATGTTGACTTGTTCAAGTCAATTTCTTTTCTTTCTTATTTCATCTGTGATTGAGTTTATTTAGTGTTTACTTGGCTTTGTGCCATGATCCCCCTAGGATTTCTAGTTCCTCCGTTTAGGATGGGAGTAGGAGAGACATTAGGTGTTCAATCTTATGCATGACAACATTAGGGTAGTTCTTTCCCTTTCATCCCAACTTTAGGAGCATGGTGCATGACAACTTTAGGGTCCAGTTTCCCCTAGTCTGTGTCTTTCCCTTCTCATCTCCTAAACAGTTTAAAACACTTAATAAAGAATAATTTGTGTCCTACACTAAGAGCCTTAAGTACTTGAGAAATGATGGTTGGGGGGTCCTCTCAACTGTCTAGAGTGTTTAGCGTATGCTCTTTGGGCGATATGCGACGCATTCTCTCTCGAGTCATAGTCTTTAGTGTGACATGAGTTTCAAATCATAACTCAATCCACTTCTTGTCTTAAAAAAACAAAACACAAAAACATTAAACCTTTCTATCCTTTGGGATCTTAATTGGAAAGTCATTTTCATAAAGAGAGTGTCGTTAACTCTTGGTTCTACTGCAAACAGGTAACGCCTAAGTCTCCAATGGTCGAGCAGCATACAACTAACTGCTAGAACAAAGGTTTAACCCTACTCGGTGTAAAACACTTAAACCAACCAGTCACCCATAGTAGCCTGAACTATGTTTGCTCTGATTTCTCATATCAGACGAGGATACGTAGGCACAAGACGGCGATGTCTTGGCGAGCAACCTTCCCCCTATCACCCATAGTTTTCCGAACTACGTTGACTCTGACTTTCCCATTGCACGAGGGAATACGTAGGCATAGAGCGGCGATGCTCTATCGAGTCTCTTTTCTTTTCTTTTGTCCTCGCAAACCTGTAGTTTAGATAGTTTAACACCCTTTTTAGATAGACAACAAGCGTGGATCCCGTTAAGTACGACGGACGTGAGGGGTGCTAATACCTTCCCCTTACGTAACCGACTCCCAAACCCGAGATTTGGTTGCGATGACCTGTCTTCTCCCTTTTTCGTAGGTTTTCTCTGATCGTTTCCTTTCCCTCTCTTTGGGATAAATAACGAACGGCGGCGACTCTTCTGTCTTTGTCGGCCCCTCTTTGCAGCGATGTGACAACTGGCGACTCTGCTGGGGAAAAACGTAAGTCGGGGTCTGGATACCACGCGGGCTAACAGAAACTGCCATGGTCTAGATACCATTGGGGCAACGATATCAGTCAGCTGTCGAAGATACACCTGCAAACAAGGAAGTAACCACCTGGCCTATGTTTCACATGCATATGTTTGAAAATGGCGTAATGCTCCATACAAAATGGAAATGCTACGCATTTGAGAATGCAATGCAAATATGATAACTATATGCAGGAATGCAGACACAGGCTCAGACTGCCGGGGAAAGCTGGACGCAAGGAACCACTTCAGCAAAATAAATGCCGAAGAGGTGAAGCCAACTCCGCTAGGGATAACTGGATGTGCCAAGTGCGACCAGGTTTCAGACTTTCTGTGAAATGTCAGGTACAGATGATACAGGTCAGGGATAGTTAACATGACTTCTCGGCATTCGTCTTGAACTTGAAGATTGATTTAACCTGCTTGAATAACTCTGAATAGCTCTGAGAATATGGAGAGGACATATCCTTTTATTTCCAATTCTTCCCCAGCCTGTGGGATCCTGTAGAAATCTTCCTCGAAAGGGACCCTGAAATCTCCGTACCCTGATGGTTAGATATGAACTGCCTCAGCATTTAAACCTCGGAGAGGTGCTCCCGATTAATTGCCTTCTAGATAAGGATAACTTTTGTGCTCTTGGGGTAGTCTGCCCCCGTCTTGAAATGATTTTGCCCCTAATTGGCTGATCTGAACGAGTTCCCTTGACTAACTAACCTTAGAGAGATTTATCGAATCTTGACCTGATTGCCCTAGATTAACTGGCCTTCGAATGGCTGACTCCCTCGATATGATCATATGATATAGCTTGCCCCATTTCACCAGAGTATTCAGGCGTTCTGCATTCTACCATGATCAAACTTTCCACTGTGGAAACTTTCCTGATTCAAGTGCTTACTTGAAAGTAAAACAAATTGTTCTGCACAAAATATATATTAATGCGATGCATATGACAGTTTTGAAATCCAATTCTGTTCACTGGAAAAAAATTTGTGACATATAGCGAACGAATCACTTATTAGAATGTCACTATGCAGATGCGTCAGGCCAATAAATAAATTTGTCCAAGTATAAAGTGGTCTTTAGTCGTAATATCAGTAGACCAGCCTAGAAGGATATTGCTTAATTAACGGGAGTGTGTCATATGTTAGGAACGGGTTCATACTTGGGGTTACCATCGATGTCTGGAAGAAGTAAAAAGGAGACTTTTACTTTTATTAAGGATCACATTTGGAAAATAATTAACTCCTAGAGTGGTAGATCTTTGTCTAAAATGTGGAAAGAGGTGATGATAAAATCAGTTTTACAATCTAACCCGTCTTGCATTATGAGTGTGTATCTTGTTCTAGGCACAATGGTGAATAATATTGAAAACATGTTGAATTCGTTATGGTGGGGTGGTGGTAGTAATAATAAAGGAATTAAGTGATTGGCTAAGGATAAGTTAACTACACAGAGAAGGAATGAGGTATGGGATTCAGAGACTTTAAAGCCTTTAACTTGGCTATGGTGGCTAAACAAGGCTGGTTTATGTTGACAAAACCCCAATCCATTGTCTCCAGAGCCTTCAAAGTAATGTATTTCCCTAAATCCTCTTTTCTTGATTCCACTCTTGGAAATAACTTGAATTTTGTATAGAAGAGCCTTTGGAAAGTTAAGGGTGTCTTATTGGTTACAGATGGAGTATTGGTGATGGAATTAAAATCAAGGTAATGAACAGACCTTGGTTAAGAGGGAAAGGAGAATGGTGTTTGGCTGGTCAGGGCAAGTTGTGTATGATCTTTATGTTAAAAATCTCATGTTTCCTAATGCTAAACAATGGGATGTGCAAGTAATAAACTTTTTGTTTGACTGTACAGTGGCTGTAGAGATTTCAAAGGTTTCGTTGGTGAAGGATGTGTTAAAAGATGGTCTATTTTGGAAAGAGGATAAAAATGGAGTGAATAATGTCAAGTCTGGGTATAGATTATAGAGAAATGTCCAAGTGAATCAGTGTAATAGCAGGGTGGAGGGGAATTAGGGAAATCTTTGGAATATTACTGTACCCCTAGAGCTAAACACTTATTATGGAGAATTTGTATGGGATGCATACCATCTTGTTCTACGATCCATCATCATTATGTTCAATGTCCTTCTATTTGTCAACTTTGCGAGATTGAAGATGAGGATGATTGACATGTGTTTTTCGGTTGTCATCTATAATTGATTCTCGTGTTCATGCTTTTAATGATGCTAAGTCCCTTATTCTTGACATTTGTAATAGAGGGGATAACATGGATGCTCATAGATTTGTTGTGTTGGTTGAAGTACTTTGGAAGAATAGAAATAATGTTTTTTAGAATAATGTTCAAGATGAGGTGTCGAAAGTTGACTTGCAGGCATATTTCAATTGGCAAGATTGGTTTTCAACTCGTAAAGAGAGTGATTTGAACAATACCTCTCATCACCCAATAGTTTGGAGCCGTCCTAATGAAGGGAGATTGAAGTGTAATGTTGACGTTGGATTTAATTGTGAAAGAGGCACAACAAATAGAGGATGGTGTGTGAGAAGTAATCTGGGTAGATTTATTACTGTAGGTGTGGCTTGGGACGTTGGCCTCTTCTTCACCATTGTAATAGAAGTCATGGCTTTGAAAGAAGCTTTGTAAGGTGTTATTTTCTTTACAGTTGAATAACATGACTTTTGAAAGTGATTCCCAACTAGTAGTTCAGGCTATTCATTTTAAGCATGTAGGAAGGTCGGAAGTTAGTCTTATTATTTTATCCATTTTAGTTTGTTGCATCTATTTTCAAACTTTGAGATTAATTTTATTAAGCACCAAGTGAATTTAGTTGCTCATACGTTAACTAAGATGATCAATTCTTAGAGGCGTGGTATTGTTAATGGGATACTTCTAGGGGTGGAAAAATGGATGGATTGGATGGATATGGATTGAATTGTTAATGGATGGATCAAAGCAATCCATTAATCCATTAACAATCCACTAAACTCTCTTAATAAAAATCCAATCCAATCCATCCATTAAAAGATAAAATCCATCAAATCCATTCATTAAAAGATAAAATCCATCCAATCCATCCATTAACATATTTCTAATGGATGGATATCCATCCATCCAAAAAATTAATTTAAAAATTCTTAATTTAATAAGTGACAGCATAATATCCAATGGATTTATAAAATGAGATGGATGGATTGAATCCATCCATATGAGTTAGTGGATGGATTGGATCAAATCCATTAAATTATTTTTTGTCTAATGGATGGATTGGATGAATATTATCTAAATGGATTTCATTGCCACCTCTAGATACTTCCTTGTATTGAATCTTTTTTAAGAATGAAAATCGTTAAGTTTGTTTCTGTAAAAAAAAAAGGTCATTAAATAATATTATATTACTAATAAAAATATATAAAGGCTATTAAGACATTATTTTTACTATTTAGTTACTAATAAATAAATACATATAATCCATTAAGGTTTTACTATTTAGTTACTAATAAATAAATACATATAATCCATTAAGGCAGTAACAATGCATAATATTCTAATGATTTTTTTTAAAAAAAATAATATATTGGTCTTTTATGAAATAAAATGTAACCTATTGATTTTCCCAAATTGTAGATTTTTTTGTGTTAACCCTCCGATTCCTAGGAAAAAGGGGCCTAGTTATTTGGAATTCAGCCACGAGGTAAGTAAAGCCTGGTAAAAAAAATTAATGAAAAGGGTTTTAGCTCAAAATATATTAAAAGGAGAAAATAAGTACAAAAATAAGGAGAACATTGAGGCAAAACCTCAAATCTATCTAAGTCTAAAATTAGGCAAACTTAGTTTGTTTTTAAGAAAATTTGGTTCAACAACCAAATAAACAACATTCCACCAAGTAAAATTAGTTATATATAATCATAAGTTAGCCAACTTATCGGCACAATGATTCCCTTCCCTGTAAATATATGTTGCCAATTAAAGTTTCCTCATTGATGCATACAATTGTCTCATCTGTACTTGATTTTTCAAGTCACTACAGATGGTTTACTAAACGCCAAAACAACTAATTTAAAGTCCATCTCTAATCAAAGATTAGACCAATTGTGATCAATAGTCTGCTCAATAGAAAAAATAGCTCCCATAAGCTCAGAAAAATAGAGCATTCTCGTCGCCTAAATTATACGCAAAGCTCCCAACATGATTACCAAAATGATCTCTGAATATTCCCCCACAGGCTGCCTTAACCGAGACCCCACCAGAAGCTCCGCCAACATTGACCTTCATCCACCCTCTAGCTGGAGGGTACCAAATGACTTCTTTACAAACCTGAGGTTTAGGTTAATTGATAATAATGGAAAAAATTGTAGGACCATAAAATCTCCAATATCCAAGTTAGAGCACCCGATTGTGGAGTTACCAGCTAGCATAAATAAAGAAGAGATGAAAGAGCATGTGGACCTCCAATGTATTTGCGTATCTTGAAACCTAAAAAAATTACGAGCACGCCAAATACCATAGCCATCGCAATAACAGAAATACAAATAACAACCTTGCATTGCATAGAAACAAAACTACTCATACCAGTCAGACAATCATCAAGAATCGTTTGATAACATGCTGAACTTGAGAATGGTTATTGGTCAAAATTTGTTTCCACCAAAAATTGAACTCAAATTTTCCCAAACGATACGTTCTAAGGGGGCCAAATTGTAGATATTATCCACACATAAAATTACCTAACATATAAATATTAAAAGTTCATAAATCAAAGAGTGAATTGATTGTTTGAGAAAATTATAACTATTATATATCAAAATTAATTTTACGACATGTCTCATGACTCTTTATCTTGTATCACTATAGTAAAATTTATCATTGGATTGAGAAATATGACGATATGATTATATTTATAAAATTTAATATCAATCAAAAACCATTTGATATATCAAAGAGATTAGGAGTGTTCATAGTGCGAATTGAGTGACTTTGACGCTAAAATCATCCAAACTGCGAGATAAAATGACGTGCCATTCGATTTGATTCGGTTGATTTTTAGAAATAAAGCTGAGCCAAATCAAACTAAACTAATGTGGTTTGGATTGATTTGGTTGGTTTAATTTTTACAAAAATTTTATTGAGCTCATACATACATGACAACATGATTGTGTGTTTAATCATTCATATATTATCATAAAATAAATGTATAGTTGTCAAAATAACTTTATAATTTTATGCATAAATATGAATTACAAATTATAATTTTATCTTATGTCTAAAGAAAATATGTGAAATTGTATTATTAAATAAATTTGAAATACTATTAATATTTTATATATAAACAAATATAAAAGTAAGGTAAATTAAACTTTTTCTTTTAATCTTATCCTTATTAATGTCAAAAATATAAAAATAAAAATAAATATATAACAATTTTATTTTCAATAAAAATAATAATATTTAGGCAAAATATCATTTTTGGTCCCTTAACTATACTCTTGAGTTCAGATTGGTCCCTTAATTATTCTTCGTGTCAAATTGATCCCTTAACTCTTTAAAACATGTCATGTTGGTCCTTTTTGTCTAATTAGCGACGAATTTAGCGTTTGATTTTTGAATTTTTCCGCCACTAATTAGTGAAAGGACTAATATGACACGCTTTAAAGAGTTAAGGGACCAATATTACACAAAAAGTAATTAAAAGACCAATATGAATCTAATGGTATAGTTAAGGTATCAAAAAGAATATTTTGCCTAATATTTATAAATAAATAATATTTTATTTTTCATTGATATGTAAATTTAAATAAATATCATATAAAGAATATGATAAAATATAGACATAGTACTTGTTGAGTCTTCCAAATTAAAAATATATAATAGTTTGTAAGATTTTGTAACATAATGTAATTTTGTTCGGTTTGCAAAATACAAATCAATAACTGAACCGCTATGCGCTTTTGTTAGAAAATGACCCAAATACTTACGAACCAAATGCATTTCTTTACGGTTTTTAGTTTGATTTGGTTTGCTTTGCAATTTTGTATTATAACGATTCAATTTTGAACACCTATAAAAGAAATGGATCAAAACACAACTACAAAATACCTCGGACGTAAAATGCATAATATCTCAGAGCATCTTTAGTGGGAGTAAACTAAATGGGTAAACTAAGATACTTTTTGTGGGTCCAAAGTGATTTGTAGGATTTAAAAAATTTATAGTTGATTTGATTAGTTTTTACTTTAATGGTGGTTGTCTATAAGAAACCAAAACTTGACCCCACATTTTATATTTTTTATTCAAGTTACCATTAATTTAATTATTTTAATTAAAATACATATAATTTTTTTAAATAAAATTTACCTTAAAAACTTAAAAATAATATTAAATATATTTTATTATAAAATTAAAAATGATACAAAATTCACAACAATAATACATAAAAAAATTACATTTTCATAGGAATATAATTATAATAAGGATTCGATTGGTTGAGATCCATTTGATAAATAAATAAGATTGGAAATTGAAAGAAAAAATTTAGAAGTAAAACTGTGTGTAAAAAAAATTAAAATTTCTATAAAATTTATAGAAGGTAAAAAATGATAATATGACGGTTACTATTTTCAAATATTATATCCTTGTTGGAATATTTGGAATATTTTATTAATATTAAATAATATTATAATAGGTTTCACATAGTTAACGTTAACTATATAGATAATGGGAACTAAATTTTAGTTCATTTGGATGCCATGTCAGCTCTCCTATAATGCAAATTCCTTATTACTAACGTAAGCTATAAACAATTTTGCTTTAACAACCCTGCGTTAAAGTTGCTCTCAGCTAAAGAAGTAGAGTAATGATGATTGACATGAAAACTTGCCACATATACCTTGGTAGAATTAAAACCGAGAGATAAAGTTATATACACGTGGGTTCGAACCCCAGGATCAACATTTTTATTATTTTCAAAACCAGTGTTTCTTATATCTCGGTTTATCATGAAAACCGAGCGGTAAGATTATTTTTTTTTTAAGTTATTGCATTGTTTACCCAGAATATTAAAAGGAAAATAAAACTCCTAGAGATATAGATAAAAATCAAATTCCCTAAAGATTTAGATTTTAGATCTTTGAATTATTAAATCTTGGAGAAGATCATATGTTGGGTGCAAGATTATTCTCTACGAACCTTGCATGCATTTGATTCTGAAGCAAAACAAAATAAGGGTTAGATAAATAAAATCAATATTCAAATATATGATTTTGTACTCAAATAAATATTTAAGAAAATAAACCTTAAACCCAAGTAATTTTCTACTCTTTCAATCCATCTTAGAGAACTTTTCCAAACGTCTTTATGTTTCAAGCGCTTCATGTTCCATATAGGTGACATTTTTAATATTCTGAATGATTTTATAATTGATGTCCCTTAGGTTTCACGCGGATCACTAATGCCATATTTTTTTAGCGTTGATAAACATTAAATAGGCGATAAAGATTTGTTGAAGGGCGTTGAATATAGTAAAAAAATGCTTAACTATCCCTTCAGTTACGAAGAAAACCGGGGTGAATAAGTTATTTTTTTAAGGTTACATTTTTTACATAGAATATTAAAAATACATTGTATAATCTGTTTCCCAATGAGAATTTTTATTTTTCAGGTCTAGGTCCCATGCAAGATGTTAGAAATCTATTTCCCAATGAGAATTTTTATTTTCTACACTTGTAATTTATCACCGAGATCTGTAGTAGAAACTCATGATCAAATAAAGGGTGGTGAATATTTCCTCTCTTTAGGGCAGTTGCATATAAGTTAATCTTAGGGTAAAATATGTTTAACGAGTGTTTTTATAATAAAATATGATTATCAAACACCTCGATTTTATTATAAATTTTTTTTTCTTTTCAAAATTACGTTGTTTATACAAAATATTAAAATAAATAGTTTACAACAAATCTTTGCTCTTATTACTGAATATCTTTGCTGATATCCAAATTTAGTTGCATTACCTTCTTTGTTCAAAGGTTAAGCTCCCTTCCTTGTTGGTTAAACTCAATTCTTTGTGTTACTTGAAGAAAGAATGATTTTCTGCACTTGCATTCTATCAACTGAGTACTTTTCAAAGGTTGAGCTCCCTTCTTTAATTGAGGATTATTCTAAAAATACAACAATGACAACATCAATGTCATTATGTTGGTATGGATAACAAGGCCAGAAAACTTTAGGATAAGAGGTTTTCAAGGCTTATTTTGAATATCAATGTGATAAGAGTATTTAAAAATAAATTTTTATAAGAATCATATTGGTAGTGAAAATTATTATTCTTTATAACTTTAGTACTAATGAATACTTTTAAAATACTAATAATAAGAATATGGTGGAAATATCTGAGATATGTCATGTATTTCATGGTGTATCATCGGAGACTTTAATGACCTATTAGCTCAATAAGACAAGCAAGGTATTCACCCTGGCCCAAATTGGTTGTGTGTTAGTTTCCACAAAGCAGTGAGTGACTGTAATCTCGCCGATATCCCTATTGAAGGTCATCAATTACGTGGATCAAAAGTTAGGACACTGGCCATGTGCTGGAGGAGAGACCGGATTGAGCCTTAGCAACTCTAGCTTGGATGGACGTGTTTCCTAATGTTAGGCTTGTAAATCTTATAGCTTCTCATTTGGATCATAGTCCTATCTTATTACACCGTGATCATGTACATCAAAGGCATAAAAAATATGTTTTCAGGTTCGAAAATGATTGGTTGAAAGAAGAAGGAATTGAATATATTGTACATAATGGGTGGAGACATGGAGAGAATCACGATGTTATGCAGCGTATAATAGTGTTTATGGAAGAGCTGGAAAATGGAATCAAGTAAAAATTAGGAAGAAGAAATAGGAGTTGGAGAGACACAAGGAAACAATGGAAAAGTGTCGTCGGAACCATGACTTGGATTTAACGTCTCGTTTCTTTGAAGCCCAAGTGGAGTATAACAATGCGCTTATTAAGGAGGATACTTATTGGAAACAAAGAGCTAAGATGCATTGGTTATGGGATGGGGACCTCAAGACGAAGTACTTTCATTTATTTGTTACTACTAGAAAGAATTTTCAAAAAATCGAGATGCTCGTGCAGAAAGGTGGGGAAGAAGTGTGAGAGCAGTCGAGTATGTGTGAAATTAGAAAAAGGTACTTCAAAAATATGTTTTCAGCCAAAGGAATTGTGTATAAGGATAATAACAGATTGTTATTATCTATTTCTAAGGAGGAACTTCATACAACTTTGTTGGATATGCGCCCTGATAAATATCTGGGCCCTAATGCTTTTAATCTGGAATTCTACCATAATTTCTAGGACTTGTATGGAAAGGATATATTGGAGGCTGCTACGGTTTGGTTGGACAGAGGTTTCTTTCAGCCGTCGCTTAATGATACAAATATATGTCTGACTCCCAAGTGTGTTAAACCTCACGACATGAAGGATTTATGTTCTATATCTTTATGTAATATGGTCTACAACCTAGTGTCTAAAGTTCTTGCTAATAGAATGTAGGTCATGCTGGATAAGTGTGTGGCAGAGGAATAATCGGTGTTTGTGGAAGGCCATTATATTCTAGATAATATGCTGATTACTATAGAGGTCATTCACGCTCTCAAGAGGAAGACTAAAGATAGTAAAACTCATATGGCTCTCAATATTGACATTAGTAAGGCGTATGATAGAGTGGATTAGGGCTTCTTGAGAGGTATGCTCTCTAGGATGGGTTTTACAGATAGGTGGATTCATTAGGTTATGATGTGTGTTGCTTCGGTATTATTCTTATAAATTTGGATCGAGTCAGACCAATTCAACCAAGAAAGGGACTGAGGCAAGGGGACCCATTGTCTCTTTACCTCTTTATACTGATCTCAGAAGAACTTTCAGCTCTTATAAAAAGAGTAGTGGCGCGTGGTAATATCATGAAATCCAGATTTGCAGAGGGGCACCTAGTGTGTTCCATCTTATTTTTGTTGAAGATTGTTTTTTATTTTGTAAGGCCAATTTAACTGAAGTAGGATATCTTATGAAGTTACTCAACACTTATGCAGACGCTTCAGGTCAAGAGATTAATATGACTAAGTCTTAAGTGTTTTTAGTCGTAACATGAGTAAGACGACACAAGAGAATCTTGCTAGGATTATAGGAGTTTCTCACGTACTGGGAACCGGGAATTATTTCGGTTTACCCTCGATGATTGGAAGTAGTGAGAAGGCTACTTTCTCTTTTATCAAGAATCATATTTGGAAGAGAATAAATTCATGGAGAGGTCGGTCATTATCAAAAGTATGGAAAGAAGTTATGATAAAATCGGTCATTCAAGTAATACTGGTGTATATAATGAGTATCTTTATCCTTCCAGATACGCTGATTAACGATATTGAAAAGATGTTGAATTATTTTTAGCGGGGAGGAGATAATAATAATAATAATAATAATAATAATAATAATAATAATAATAATAATAATAATAATAATAATAATAATAATAATAATAATAATAATAATAATAATAATAATAATAATAATAATAATAATAATAATAGTGGAATACTATGGATGTCGTAGGAAAAGCTAGCTTGTGCTAAGAAGGAATGTGGGTTAGGTTTCAAAGATTTTAAAGCCTTTAACATGGCTATGGCTACTAAACAAGGTTGGCATCTGCTAACAAAATCCCATGCTCTTGTATCTAGAATCTTCAAAACAAGATACTACCCTAGAACTTCTTTCTTTGATGCTAATATCGAATATAATCCAAGTTTTGTGTGGCAAAGCATTTGGAAAGCTAAGGAAGTTTTAACTTTAGGTTGCAGGTGGAGTATTATGGATGGTAGTCATATCATGGTAATGAATGAACCTTGGATTCAGGGAACAAGAGATAGTTTTCTGAATGGACCCCAAAAGCAAGGGGTTTATGGTGTTATCGTTAAAAATATTATATTGCCTAATGCAAAATAATAGGATACGAGTGTCATAAAAGATTTGTTTAACCATGCAAATACTAAAGAAATTTTACAGGTCCCATTGTTGGAGGATGTTAAAGAAGATAGAATGGTTTAGAAAGAAGAGAAAAATGGTGCTTATAGTGTGTGATATGGGTACATAATATGGAGGAGTTCGTGTATGAGTCATGCTAATGGGAGAGGGGAGGAGGATTGTTGTAGCCTCTGGAATATTAAAGCTCCATCTAGAGTTAAACATATCTTGTGGAGAATTTGAAGGATTGTTTACCGACTCGAATTAGACTCTAACAACATTATGTTCCTTGTCCGTCAGTTTGTCACCTTTGTAATATTAAAGATGATTGGCGTCTGTTTTTTTTTAAATGTAACACGACTAATCAGTGTTAGAGGGTAGGAAGTTTGTCCATTCTTATAGACTCTCATTTACATTTTTTTAATGACGCTAAGTCTCTTATCTTTGATATCTCTAGTAAGGAGGATAGGAAGGCTACTAGCAGAACTGCAGTTATGATAGATGTGATATGGAAGAATATAAATGACCTTATATGGAATAATAAGTGTGAGGAAGCTTCTAAACTTCGTTGTATATCATTTCATAAGTGGAATGAATGGTTTACGGCTCAACAAGTTCATGAAACCGAAATGGTCATCATCACACTACGATTTGGAACCCGCCAACTGTAGGGTGATTGAAATACAATGTTGATATGAATTTTGATAAACAACGTGGTACTGCAAATAGAGGTTGGTGTGTGCGTGATAACTTAGGGAATTTTATTATTGCATGTGTAGCTTAGGACTCAAGTACCCTCTCCATCATTAAAGCAGAAGTCTTGGCCCTTAAAGAGGCAATTCATGGAGCTATAGCTCTGCACTTGGAAAATGTTATTTTCAAAAGTGACTCCCGAAGGGTAATTCAATCTATCCAATCTAATCACAATGGTGGATCCGAATTTAGCTTCATTATTATGTCCATTATAAGGTTGTTACATGTTTCTCCCAACCTTGAGGTTAAGTTTATTAAACGTCAAGCAAATTTGGTTGCCCACTCTCTTGTGAGGGCGACCAATTCTTGGTTTAGATGTAGTGTTTTTAATTTGATTCTTCATTATATTAAACAATATTTTATTAATAAAATTTATTGAGTTTGCTTTGGTAAAAAATTGTGGTGAAAATGTTAACAGATTTTATGAAGTTATCAATGTAGCATTTAGTAGAAAATAAATGTGGGATAAGTGGTGGCTATAAGTGATAGAAAATATTAGAGATGAAGATATATCTAGTTATCCGAACAATTATTTAAAAATTATTACATAATTAACAAAATAATGAAAATAATTTTAGTTCTCTCGTTAAATCAACTTAATTTGTAGTTGTACATAGACATCATACAAGAGATTATATTCGAATACTCGATATTCCACTTGTTGAAAATAAAATTAAAATTATACCAATAAAAATGAGAGTTTAAATATTTGTAGTGGAGTAATTCATTATTTATAATGCCACAAAACCAATGATAAGACGTATATGATATATGTAAAGTGAAACAAAAACTATTATAAAAAAAATTCAAAATCACCTAAAATAATAATAAACCAATAGGAAAATATTATTTTTACACTAATTGTAACAACAATGCTATGTTTACACCATCCTTACACCTATATTATATGCACTGTTCACAAATACGGTGAACAGTATTGTAAATAGTAAAATCGTACATAAACAATAGCGTGAATAGTACTATGTGAGCAGTATCATATGCATGAACAATGCTCGTAAGCAGTATCTGTGAATAGTTCATAAACATTGACTTTTAATAGTAAATCAAAGTTAGTTAATAAAATATAAAAAATTGGTTAGTAAAGTGATGAAGTTGGTTAACAAACACCCAGATGTTAAAAATAATTTTTACTAGTAAAATAAAGTTGGTCAATACAACGTAAAAAGTTGGTTAATGAAGTTATGAAGTTGGTTAATAAACGTCCAGGTATAAAAATAATTTTTAGTAATAAAACAAAGTTAATTAATGCAATGTAAAAAGTTGGTTTATGAAGTTATGAAATTGGCTAATAAATGTTCAGATATAAAAAAAATTTATATTTAATCAAAAAAATATTTTATTATTATAATATGTCACTGTTCGCCGTATTGGTGAACAGTGAAATACGGTGTATTGTATAATTCAGTGTAAGAATAACATTTCTCTAGTAAAAACTACACCGTAATCTTATACGGTTTTGTCTTTCTAAAATATTCAATTATTATATTTTTCTTTTTTCTGACCAAACAATCACATAGCCATGTTGTATTTGATACGGTGTAAATCTTGTTGAGAATGTAATTTTTTGTGTCGAAGCAGGTGTAGCTCGACAAGAACAATGCTGTGTCGAAATTAGCCTAATGTAGTGTGTGTCGAGTTGTGTTAGATATTGAAGTGTCGAAGTAGGTTGCTTGACACATAATTTTGACTTAGACCAAAATAGAAATTTTGGGCTTTTATAATTTTGGGTTTTGACTTAGGGTACAGCTAACCTAAAGCTATAAATAGATGGAGTAGCCCTTATTCTTGTAATAACTTGAATTTACAAAATTTTACAGTTGCAAAGTAAATAAGATTTTTCCACAGTTTGTGGGAAGAGAGTTACTTTGCATAAATCATCATCTTCTTCCTTATTCAATTTTATTTCTTCTTCTTCTTCCATTAACAATTGCTGTGCAGAATCATTCTTGCAATCAAGTTGTGATTGATTCACTCAAGTTAAGAGTGAAGAATAAGGGATTTTGATCGGTTGATTGAATCTTGTTCATCAAAATTTGTTTAGAATTACTCAAAATTTTGGGTTAATTCCAACATCTAGTATCTAGAGCTCCGGTTGTGATTCGTGGATAAGATGGCAATAAAATCATCGGAAAGGAAATTTTTTGATGAGTCTCTCAATTCTGAAGGGTCATAATTATGAGAATTGCTGCAAGCATATGAAGGTGGTTTTCTATTATCAAGATCTTTGGGATCTTGTGAAGGAAGGAGTAACACTGCTTGCAGAAAATGCGTCGGATCAAGAAAAGGATGCATATAAAGAATTAAAGAATAAAGACTACAAAGTTCTTTTTATAATTCATCAATATGCTGATCCAGACAATTTCGAAAAGGTTAGTGATGTAAAATCATCAAAAGAAGCATGGGAAATCTTGGAGAAATCATTTGGAGGCACAGAGAAGGTGAAAGAGGTGAGGTTACAAACTCATAAAAGGACGTATGAATTGCTTCAAATGGAAGAAAGTGAAAGCATAACTGACTTCTTCACTAGGGTTACTAAATTGTTGAATCAAATCAAGGTACGTAGAGAAGTGTTGACATCAAGATCCATTGTTGCAAAGATCTTAAGGTCATTGGCTTCAAAGTTCGACCACGTGGTAATAGCCATATAAGAGTCGAAAGATTTGTCAACATTGACAAAGGAATAGCTTCAAGGGACTCTTGAATCTCATGAATAAAGGATGACTGAAAGAGCTATAGGAAAGTCTAATAGTGATATGGTCTTGCAGGCCCAATCATCAAAAGAAAAGAAAGGCAAAGGAAGTTGGAATGGCAATAAAAGCAGAGAAGGCTACAATAATTTGGCTGGTCAAAATCAGCAAGAAGAAGAAAAAATGTTGCTGATGGTTACAACAAAAGATAAAGAGAGCTTTCAGGACCAATGGTACTTGGACTCAGGATGCTCATCACACATGACTAGTAGGAAGGATTGGTTTGTAAACATAAAACCCTCAATGAAGTACATGGTGAAATTTGCAAATGACAATACTCTAGCAGCTGAAGGTATTAGCGATGTTCTGATTATGAGAAAAGAAGACAAGAGGTCAATAATTTCTTATGTATTGTACATACTAGGCATGAAAAGCAATTTTCTTAGTATAGGGTATTTGGTCAAAAAGAATTACAAGGTGTTGATTAAAGACAAGATGATAAAATTTCTCGACTCAAATGGAAGGTTGATCTTGAAGGATTTAATGTCTCATAATAGAACCTTCAAGATTGAGATTAATATGGTGGAGCATAAGTGCCTTGCAACTGCAGCCAGCAGAGATGAATGGATATGGCATTATAGACTTGGTCATCTCAATTTCAAAGACATTAGAGATTTGAAGAGAAGAAATATGGTTTCAGAATTACCAAAAATTGACATCCCAAATGAAGTATGTGAAGAATGTGTGCAGGCGAAGCAACACAAGATAAGCTTCAGCAAGGCTGCAGGAAGAAAGTCAAAGGCAGTTCTTGAAGTGATATACTCCGATGTATGTGGTCCTATCCAAGTGTATTTCATTGGAGGTAACAGATACTTTTCCACTTTCGCATATGATTTCAGTCAAAAAATATGGACTTACCTGATCAAGAAGAAAAGTGAAGTGATCGAGGTATTTGCCAATTTTAAATCTATGGTCAAAAGACAAATTGGTCGAAAGCTAAAGATTATGAGGAATGATGGTGGTGGAAATTATGTGTCGAAAGATTCGATGCATAATGTGAGAAATAAGGGATTATACATGAGGTAGTGCCACCCTACACTTCATATCAGAATGGAATTGCAGAAAGGAAGAATAGAACCATCATGAATATGGTGAGAAGCATGTTGAAAGGCAAGCATCTACCCAAAGAATTATAGGGAGAAGTCGTGTCGATTGTAACATACATCTTGAACATATGTCTAACGAAAAGGCTAGACGAAATTACGTCAGAAGAATGTTGGTCTGGTGTCAAGCCTAGCCTAAGTCATTTGAAGGTGTTTGGATCTATAGCACATAGACATGTTTCATATTAGTTTAGAAGAAAGTTTGATGACAAGTCAAGTCAAATGATCTTGATAGGATATCATTCTTCGACCTAGTGAACAAGCAAGTAGTGATCAACAGAGATGTGATTATAGATGAGTTTAAAGAATGAAACTGGACTGAAAATGTTAAGAAGGACTGAGTGAGAATCTTATTTGAAGAACCAACTAGTGAAGTTGAAAGAGAAGTTCGACAAGAAGAATTCAGAGGTGAAGCAGGCCCAAGCAAGAATGTGTGATTAAACCAAATGACGTGGTCAATGAAGAAGGTGATCTAGTACACTATGCTTTTTACGCAGATGTCGAACCAACCAATGCAGCTGAGGCATTGAAAGATTCAAAGTGGTTGAAAGCAATGAATGAGGAGCTAGAGTCCATCGAAGTCCATAACACTTGGCCACTTGTCGAATTTCCTAAAGACAAAAAGGCAATTGATGTGAAGTGGGTATACATGTGAAGCTGAATCTAAAAGGAGAAGTAACTCAATAAAAGGCGAGACTTATGGCGAAAGGATTTCTTCAGAAAGAAGGAATCGACTTCGACGAAGTTTTTTCACCCGTTGCTAGGATCAAAAAAACCAGCTTAGTTGTTGGTCTAGCAAACATGAACAATTGGCACATATGTCAGATGGATGTGAAATGCGCATTCCTGAATAGTCCCTTAGATGATGAATTTTATGTTGCACAACCAGCTAGATTTGTGAAATAAGGTGAAGAAATAAAGGTGTACAAGCTACATAAAGCTCTGTATGGACTTAAGCAAGCTCCAAGAGCTTGGAATAAGAAGATAGATAGTTTTCTAAGGGATAACGAGTTTGTGAAGTGCACAACTGAGCATGGAGTATATGTAAGAAGAAGCAAGAGTGAATTGCTTATACTATGTCTCTATGTCGATGACCTGCTGATAACATAAAGTTGCAAGAAGGAGATCGAAGATTTCAAACATGACCTAAGTGAGGAGTTTGAAATGTAAGACTTGGTAAATCTCTCATATTTCCTTGGCATCGAGTTCTACAAGAGATTTGAGATGCAAGATTGCAGCCCAACTTAGACTCCAGCTGAGCCCAGAATGCGATTGTCGAAAGACATAGATGAAGATAATGTCGATCTAATGTAGTACATAAGACTCATTGGATCACTTCAATACCTTTGTCACACAAGGCTTGATCTAACATATAATGTGGGTATGCTGAGTAGATTCATGCAGAAGCCAAAGGTATCACACCTAGCAGCGATGAAGAGGATACTAAGGTATCTGAAAGGAACTCTTGACTATGGCATTTTTTCCTGCAGCTGATGAAGGAAAAGAGTGTAAGTTAGTGGGATACACCGACTCAAGTTGGTGTAGTGATGCTGAAGATGAAAAATCCACAACTAGTTATATGTTTATGTTAGGTGGTGCACCAGTTGCTTGGAGTTTGAGAAAGGAGCCGGTAGTGAAATTATCATCATGCGAAGCAGAATACATAACAACTTCTCTCTGTGCATGTCAAGCAATATGGATGGTAAACCGATTCGAAGAGATTACAACGAAGAGTCATGGAGCAATTACCATGAAGATCGACAACATATCAGCTATCAACCTGGCGAAAAATCCAATAGCACATGAATGAAGCAAGCACATCTAAATAAGGTTCCATTATCTTCAAGAGAAGGTAGCAGAACGGAAGATGAACTTGGAACACTGTAGAACTGAGAATCAGATTACAGATATCATGACAAAAGGAGTCCAAGTCGAAGTGTTCAAAAAACTAAGGTCTATAATGAATATTGATAGCTTAAACACAATGAATTAAGTGGTGTGTTGTGAATGTAATCCCTTGTGTCAAAGTAGGTGTAGCTCGATACAAACAAGGATGTGTCGAAATTAGCCTAGTGTAATGTGTGTCAAGTTGAGTTAGATGTTGAAGTGTCGAAGCAAATTGCTTGACACAGGATTTCGACTTAGACCAAAATAGAAATTTTGGGCTGTAAGTTTTGCGATTTTCAAATTGGCAAAAATTATGTTAAAACAGTTTTCAACAAGATGTTGAGACAGATGTCGTGACAAGTTAGTTAGACAACATGATCAGCATGATATTGGGACATGTGGCAAGGACGTGATATACTAGAAGTTTAGGGCTGGGATGATTTGGTATTTAAAGTGTGAGATTTGATAGTGTTTTAATTCACACAGTATCACAATCCAAGGAGGAATATTTTAGGAACTTCTGTCTTGACAGATTTAGTTTATTTCTTAAAAATAGTCTTTAAGCCTTTTTAGGAAACTTTATGTTTAGTTCCTATTATTATGCAGGAGATCGTGCAAGTAATTTAAAGTCGATGCCTTTTAATATGTGTTTTAAGTGCCAAGCCTATGCTATTGTGATGTCTATTTACATGAGTTTTCTAAACCTAATGAAAAATGAGAAATCGTGTATTAAAAGAAAGGGTATTAGGGTTTAGTGTGTCTTTTTTATTTGTGATCCTCTCTTATGTCTTTTGACATCTGTGTTGGACTATTTTTTTTTTGTGCATTTGTGAGCCATTCATGTACTCCTTAGGTACTTGGATTGAACTGAGTTTTGAGTTGTAATCACTCCTAAGCTTTTAAGTAAAGAGTGGATTTTTGTGTCTTTGGAAGTGCGACTTCCAGTATTCTTTATTATTAAGTTTGTCACTATTGTGTGATTGGTGGAAAGTGAGAGGGGTCTCATATATAAGAGTTCCTAGGTAGAAGTTAGCACAGGTAGTGATTAGGTGAAAAGCTTGTAAACCTATGGGTGTATGTTGTGGCTTTGAACTAATACTACTGTGGATTTCCTTTCTAGCTTGGATGCCCCGAGATGTAAGTGATGTTGCACTAAAATGGGTTAACAATTGACTATGTTATTATTTATATTCAAGCTCTTATTTTTTCGGCATAAGTGTTGGTACATGTCTTGATCCCAGTGACTTGACATCTGTCTTGACATCTGGTATATGCATACCAGAATTTCAATTGACATCAAAGCAGTTCACCCTGTTCTGTTTTTGGTGAGCTCCAATGAGATATCTTTTCTAGCATAATGGAGAAGTAAGTATGAGGGAAAGTGAACAGACCTCTCATCTTGTATGGAACCAACTATGACTATTGGAAGGTACTCATGGTGGAACTCGTAAAATCCATGGATTGCAAAGCTTGGAAAGCTATCATCAAGGTTTGGAAAAACCCTATGGTTGAAGATGAATATGGGAGGGGAAATCTGAAACCTGAAGACGATTGGACCAAGGAAGAAGATAAGACTTCTCTTGGAAACTCCAAAGCCTTGAATGCCCTATTCAATGGAGTTGAGAAAAACATGTTTAGGTTAATAAACAGATGCCCTGTTGCCAAGGATGCTTGGAAAGTTCTCAAGACAACTCATGAAGGTACATCTAAGGTGAATATGTCTAGGCTTCAGTTGCTCACTACCAAATTTGAAAACCTAAAGATGATGGAAGATGAGAGTATCCATGACTTTCACATGTATATTCTTGAAATAGTTAATGCCTTTAGTGCCATAGAAGAGAAAATATCAGAAGAAAAACTGGTTAGGGATATTCTCAGGTCTCTTCCCAAGAGGTTTGATATGAAGGTAACAACATAGAAGAAGCCCAAAACATCAGCAACATGAGAGTTGATGAATTTGTGGGGTCACTTCAAACTTTCGAATTGACCATTAATGACAGAATTGAAAATAAGAATAAAAGCATAACTTTTGTCTCCAACACTAAAGATGGAGTGGGAGAATTTGATCTCAACACTAATGAAGGTATGTCAAATGCAATTGTTCTACTCGAGAGACAATTCAACTAAGTGTTAAAGAGGCATGGAGAGGAAGTCAAGACCCAATGTCCAGAACTTCAGTTCTGGCACTGCCATAAACTATGACTCTCAAAGAAAAGTAAGAACAGAAGAAAAGTCTAATCAGAATAAAGAGGTTCAATGTCATGAATGTGATAGATTTGGACACATTAGAGCAGAATGCCCTGCCTATCTTAAGAAACAACATAAAGGGCTGACTATTTCTTGGCCTGATGATGAAAGTGAAACAAAGGATGAATCTTCCAAATATATTACTACTCTAACTGGAAGATGGGCATCTGATGTAGATTCCTGTGATGAAGAAAACTCTTATTTTAAACTGGATGCTTCTTACAAAGATCTGTGTATCATAAGTGACAAGCAACATGAAATCATCTCTCATCTGCATAGTGAGAAGGAAGCATATTTGTCCAACATCCATAGTCTGCAGAATGAGGTAACCATGTTGACCTCCCAACTTGAAAATATGACCAAGTCTGTGAGAATGTCGAATAATGGTTTTAACATGTTAGACAAAATTCTTCAAGTTGGAAAAAGGGATGGTGACTTAAAAGGCATAGGGTTTGGTAATCAAACTATAAGAAAGGAGATCCTAAGGTTACAAAATATATCCCTACTAGAAATAAGCAAGAGCCAATAATGTCAAAACAAATGTTTCAAATCATGTCAGACATCAAAATTCTCAAGCAGGAAGCAATGCCTTGCATTGGAGGTGTCACTATTGTGGTAGATTTGGGCATATCAAGCCCTTCAATTTCATATTGTATGGATATCTAAGGTCTTCTATACAACCTAAGTTTAATCATAAAGTGATTAAGATTTCAAAGAAGTGGGTTCCCAAAGAAGCTATCACTTTACTTATTGCTCATACTTCTCTTAGAGATTCAGCTAGAGATGACTGGTATTTTGATAATAGGTGTTCTAGACACGTGACTGGAGCAGAGAACTTCCTGGTCAATATTAGGTCAGACTCTACTAACCATGTTACCTTTGGGGATGGTGCCAAGGGAAAGATTCATGGGGTTGGAAGACTAGCATGTTCAGGATTCCCTAGTCTTGAGAATGTGCTACTTGTAAAAGGATTGACTGCCAACTTGATAAGCATAAGTCATTTGTGTGATCAAGGGTTGAAAGACAATTCCACTAAGTCTGAATGTGTTGTTACTAATGAGAAGGATGAAGTTTTGATGAGGGGAGTCAGATCTAAGGATAATTGTTACTTATGGACACCTCAATCAAAAAAGTGCTCTCCTACATGTTTGATGTCTAAAGAAGATGAAGTTTAACTGTGGCACCAAAAGCTTGGTAATTTACATCTGAAAGGTATGAAAAATATCGTGTCTAAAGAAGCTATTAGAGGAATTCCCAAGCACAGAATAGAGGAAGGAAGAATTTATGGTGAGTGTCAAATTGGAAAGTAAACCAAGATGTCATATCCAAAGGTCCAACATCTGACTATTTCAAAAGTGTTGGAACTTCTTCACATGGATTTGATGGGTCCTATGCAAGTTTAAAGCCTTGGGGGTAAGAGGTATGCCTATATGGTGGTTGATGATTTCTCAAGATTCACTTTATCAAGGAAAAATCAGATTTGTTTGATGTTTTTGAGGGATTATGTCAAAGGCTTAAAAGAGAAATGGAAAGCAAAATTGGAAGGATTAGGAGTGATCATGGAAAAGAGTTTGAGAATAACAAGTTTGCTGATTTTTGTTCCCCATAAGGTATTAGTCATGAATTTTCTTCTCCCATCACTCCTCAGTAAAATGGAGTGGTTGAACGAAAAAATAGAACTCTTCAAGAGTCTGCTAGAGTCATGCTTCATGCTAAACATATGCCTTATCATTTTTGGGATGAAGCAATGAATACTGTGTGCTATATGCATAATAGGGTTACCTTGAGAACTGGCACCTCAACTACACTTTATGAATTGTGGAAGGGAAGAAAGCCTATTGTCAAGTATTTCTATATTTTTAGGAGAAAGTGTTTATATTTTAGCTGATCATGAACAAAAGAGGAAGATGGATCCCAAAAGTGATGAAGGGATATTCTTAGGATACTCCATAAGTAGTAGAGTCTATAGAGTGTTCAACACTAGAAAGAAGGTAATGGTGGGGTCTATTAATGTTGCAATAGATGACTCAACTATAGAGAAGCAGACAGGTGTCAAAGATGATGTTGAAACGTCACCACAAGTGACAGCTGTTGCAGATAATGGTGTTGATAATAACAACAATGAACCTACTGTTGTGAAGGATGATGGAAATTAGGAAAAAAAAGGCCCACTATCATAATTTAGAAGGATCATCCCAAGCAACTCATAATAGGAAATCCCAATGAAAGGATTATTACTATATCAAGGAAGGTGGTATCTAATGTTTGTTTTGTTTCTAAGATTAAACAAAAAATGTGAAAGAAGCTCTAACTGATGAATTTTGGATTAATGCAATGAAAGAAGAATTTGAGCAGTTCAAGAGGAATTAAGTTTGGGATTTGGTTCCTAGACCTGAGGGAACAAATATCATTGGTACAAAGTGGATTTATAAGAATAAATCTGATAAAAATAGTGTGGTTCCAAAAAATAAGGCCAGACTTGTGGCTCAAGGGTACACTCAAATTGAGGGTATTGATTTTGATGAAACCTTTGCTTTAGTTGCTTGTCTTAAATCCATAAGGCTATGACTAAGAGTGGCATGTTTGTTGAGATTCAAGTTGTTTCAGATGGATGTGAAAAATGTCTTCTTGAATCATACAAGAAGAGGTGTATGTTGAACAGCCAAAAGCGTTTGTTGATCCTACTTTTCCAAATCATGTGTACAAACTGAAGAAGGCCTTTTATGGTCTAAATCAAGCCCCTAGGGCTTGGTATGAAAGGCTGGCATAGTTTCTAGTCAGTAATGGTTACAGAAAAGGAGGAATAGAAAAAGACCTTGTTTTTTTTAAAGAAATGGATGGCAAGCTCAGGATTACTCTGATATATGTGGATGATGTTGTCTTTAGTTGGATGTCAGACCAGATGGTCCAACATTTTATCAAACAATTACAATCTAAATTTGAGATGAGTCTAATAAAAAAATTGACTTATTTTCTTGGACTTCAAATAAGACAGATGGAAGATTCTATCTTTATATCTAAAAGTACGTATGCCAAGAACATAATGAAGAAGTTTTGTATGGAGAAGGCTTGTTGTAACACCCCGAATTTAATCGGAATATTTTAATTAATTTATTTAATTGAGAATATTCATATTTTTGGTGTTTTGGGTGGTTTTGGGAATTATTGAGGAATTATGCATATTGGAGTATTTATTTTGGAATAATAGTATGTAATATGGATTTATTAATATTATTATGAATTAAAATAAATATAAGAGAAATGAGTGTAAATTGGGCATTAAGAGGAGTTAGTAAGGATATTATCGGAAAAGTCCAATTGTGTGGCCCAAGTCTAAGTTTGACAAAATAGAATTCTGAAGGTGGAGGATTCATTTTTTGTTAACCGTGAAAAGAATGAGGCTAGAGCTCTGAGGAGGGAGAAGTGGAGGCAAAAGCTTCGGAAGATCCCGAAGTTAATCGTGAAAGTTGCGAATTGACTAAGGTATAGGGAGTATCGTTGTTCATGATTTAAGGTATTTTGGGCTGGTTGTGGGAAAATAGGGAATTTGATGATAAGACTTTGAGGTTAGGGGTAATGGTATGTAACACTGAATATTGATATGAGAATTGAAACCTTAGCCTTCGTGGCCAAAACCTTGGATCGTCATATGTTTGACCCTGTAGGAATAGGAATGTTTAGATGTGAGCAACTCTGATGCACTCAGAGCAATTGCAGGAAAATAGTGATTTAGGCAGTGCAAATGTTGCCAGATTAGCCTAATAAACCATAGATTTTGTGTCGTTATCGCCGTATGACCGTAGGGATGTTTTAGGGATGTTTTGGGGGCATTGGGTAAGTGAATCGTATGATTATTTGGACAAGAATCAGTTCTGGTCGTAACAGGTTTTTGCTGTCATCGCATTGCTCGCCTAGCGAGAAAGCCAGCGAAGACTCGCCACAGACTCACCTAGTGAGCAAGCCAGCGAAGGTTCGCTACCAACTTGCCTAGCGAGCAAGCCAGCGAACGTGGCAGAGTTCACGAAATTGATCGTTTTGTAGCGTTGCCTTGATGTTTGATTATGAGATTTCTGAGATGAGTTAACATGAGTATGACAGTGAGGAATTATGTGATTGATAGGATATAGTGTGAGGATTACCTCGGGTATAAGTTGATGAATTAATATGTGATAATATGGGATAATATTATGATGTAATATGAGATGATATAGGATAATATTATGAATTAATATGAGATAACATGGGGTAGTATTATGAATTAAGATGTGATAATAGGATGGGCTAACATGAGGATGACTATGAGCTAATATGTGATTTGGACGTGATTATATGATGATTTATGTGATGGTGATGATTGTTATGATGAATTATGTGATAACATGAGATATGACAATTTATGTGAGGATGATGACTATGTTGATGAGTTATGGCGTATGATGAATATGATGAATGATGATGCACCATATGTTGTTATTATGAGGATTATTATGACGTGTGCATCATGTATTCATGTGCATCCGGACTTCGGTTCAGGATCTCGACTGCTTTGGCTTCAATCCCACTGTATGGATGTGAAGTATTTTGATGTGCTCCGGTTCTCAAGTAGAATCGATCCTATTGATGGGGATCTATGGGGGGTTGATGGCCCAGTGTCCATCGTGCTGTGATGATTGGTACCACATGCATTGAGTTATGTTGCATTGCATTTATGGGTCCTTTGTATAATTTATGACGTTGTGGCCTTTGAGGCATAATTGAGGATATGAATGTGTTGAATATGATTGTGATGCCATTTATGCATTAATTGTTATATATTGATTATTATGAATTGTGTTACTCACCCTGCCTGTTTGAATGTTACCTCCACGTGGGTAACGTGCTGATGACTTAGTTGTGGATGTCGTCGATGAGTATTTTTGAAGTCTTAGAGTTGTTAGCCTTTTGGTTAACTTATAGGGTCTTGCTCTGATATGTAACATCGGGTTGGGTTCCTTGAGTTGAACTATATATCAGTTGGTTATTTTACTAACTTTCCCTTATGAGGAAAACCTTGAGTTATGTTTTGAGTTCCGCTGCATTGTGCAAATTGATGTATTTTGACAAAACCCGTGTGTTATGGAGTATGGACCTATTTTGATGACTTTGAGAAATGTACGCCCTTTTGTGGCTTTTTATGAAAGTTAATATTTTACTCTGAAATCTGTGTAATTTTGCCATAATAATTGTGGAGTAGAAAAGGGTGTTACACCTGTCACAAAAGGACTCTTGCATATACTCATTTGTAGATATCCAAAGATGAAAATAAGGTGAGTATGGATCAAAGTCTTTACAGAAGCATGATAGGCAGTCTATTGTATCTGACAGCTAGCAGACTTGATATCACATTTGTTGTTAGGGTTTGTGCTAGGTATCAAGCCGAACCCAAAATTAGTCACACCAATCAATTAAAAAGGATTCTGAAGTTTGTCAATGGTACAAGTGACTACGGTAAGTTGTATTTACATGGCTCTAATGCCATGCTTGTTGAATATTGTGATGCTGATTAGGCAGGGAGTACTGATGATAGAAAAAGCACCTCTAGTGGATGTTTTTTATTGGGAAAAACCTTTATCTCATGGTTCAGTAAGAAGTAGAATTGTGTGTCCCTACCCACTGCTGAGGTAGAGTATATCGCAACAGGAAGCAGCTATTCTCCACTACTTTGGATGAAGCAGATCCAGAAGGAGTACAATATCAAGCAGGGTGTCATTGATGGAAAATTGCGATCTAAACGCAGCGGAAAACAAAAATTTCCTTTAGTGATCCTTACGAATGAGCATGGTCAGTGATAGAATCGTTACCTCTTTGTGGCGATTCAGATCTTTGATGCAGCGATCATAAGCGTTGATGAAGTGCAACGCCTCTACTCAGTCCACACGAACAGCTTCCGGTCACAGTGCTAGCTGCTTACGAACGGAATTATTTGAGTGAGAAAAGAGAATCAAAAACGAAATTGCATCAAGTAAAAGCTTCATCACAAGGGTTCCTTTTATAGACTCTCTTGTGGGCTGCGGGCTAAAAACCCAATTCACATGATCCATAATAATATTATATATTATTATAATAACTATTATTATAATAAATATATTTATTTTATTATTATTTTATAACCATTATAAAATAACAATGATTATTATTATATTATCCGAATTTCTATTTTTCACTTAAGTGCACCGTACCTTACGGTGTTCGTTTGATTTCTCTATCTCTCATCAAACTGTCCTTATGTGTGTGACCCTGTAGGATTTCGTAACGTTGGTAATTATATTAAATTATATATTTAACATAATAAACAGTAAGCGGTATCTAGCAACACATCACTGCTACCCAAGTCACGAAAATGTCATGTGATCTGACAAAACCTTTTTCGTGATAATATATGTTTGTACAATTACCCTTTTGCCCCTATGTCTATATTGAACACAAGGCATACACTGTGTCATCCTTGTCCAGTTCAATATTGGGCCCTTAGACATTTCTCCTGTTATGCAGGATTGGCAAATTCCATCTAGGACACTCATGTCCCTCAGCATGCTTCGTGGAGTGCCCATCAACTGTCTTTATGATCATCCAGTTACGGATAATGTTTGATCAGCAATAAAGCACCCGACTCTACATCTAGGGTCCATAGTGGTTTCAGGTCGAAGGGTGGTAATACACCATTATCACCATGAGAATAACTTATGACACTTTGCATAACATACTATGTAGTATTCTCATAGCGGGTCAATCCGGTATAAATATTACTCCTAATGTTTATACCTATGTCAAGACTTGATAACTCTTTATCCATGATCCATGAGATGTGATCATCAGTCTATCTTCATAATAGTCTCAATGCTTTTAATGTTATCCCACTTTGCAATAAAGCTTGACTACGGATATTTTAAGAATAATGTCTTTATGTTTAATGGGATCTCATGATTAAGTCACACTTAACATTTCATTAAACAGACTAACTATTCTAGGGACTTTATTATTCTGAAAGACAAACATAATAAAGAAATGCCTTTTATTATTAAACGAATAATCCGATACAAGTACCAAAAAGTATTGGCCTCTAGGGCTTACACCAACAGTCATGACATTATACTGTGACAAATTGAGTTCTATCAACATCTCTAAGAATCCTATTCAACATAGCAGGATAAAATATATTGACATTCATCATCATTTTATCAGGGATCTTGTTAAAGATAAAATGGTCATTCTAGAACATGTAGCCACTGAGAAGCAACTGGATGATATCTTTACTAAGACTTTGGATACACATTAGTTTGAGAAGCTGAGGGATGAACTGAGAATTTGTATTTTTGAAGAATTATAGAAATTAGTCTTGATTATGGAGGATATTAGGCAAAGGAGAAAGGTAGTGTCAAATTTATGCCTAAAAAGGGGAGTAGTGGTGATGTAGTGATGGCAGGGTTAACAGTGTTGTGAAAGGGAGAATGTCTCAGGTATCTCAGGGTGTGGATCATGGGAATAATGATGATCATTAATTTTCTATGTTTTCTTTTGTGTTGCTAGGAGGAGGTCTTTGCTGGTAGTGTTGATATATCATTCTATATGTTTTGACATCATTTCATCGTGTGTCTGGGAGAGTTTATGTTGGAGAAGGAGCTTTGTGATAGGGGGAGTTTTGCTGTTGACTGTGATGTTAGACAAGATGTCTTGACATTGTGTGTTTTGGGAGCGTTGTGACAAGGGGAGTTCTACTATTGACTGTTGTCAGATAAGATGTCTTGACATTGTATGTTTTGTGATGAAGATTTTAGGTCTTGTTGTGAGTTTCTTTTTTCGATGTGTGTGGCTCTAATATGTGAATGTTATTTTTTATTGGTGTTGTTATGATTGATTGTAGTTCTCCAGGTCTCCATGCAAATATTGTTTTAGCCAAAAATTGCCAAAGGGGGGATTGTAAGTTCTGTGGTTTTTGGATTGGCAGAAATTTTGTTAAAATAGTTTGCAGCAAGATGTTGAGACAGATGTCAAGACAAATTAGCCAGACAACATGATCAACATGATGTTGGGACATGTGGCCAAGACATGTTATACCAGAAGTTTAGGGCTGTGATGATTTGGTATTTAAAGTATGAGATTTGATAGTGTTTTAATTCACACAGTGTCACAATCTAAGGAGGAATATTTTAGGAACTTCTGTCTTGACAGATTTGCTTGTATTTCTTAAAAAGGGTCTTGAAGTCTTTTTAGGAAACTTTCTGTTTAGTTCCTATTATTGTGCAGGAGATCATGCAAGTTATATAAAGTTGATATCTTGTGATATCCGTTTCAAGAGCCCAAACTCATGCTATTGTGATGTCTATTTAAAGGAGTTTTCTTAACCTAATGAAAAAAGAGAAGTTGTTATTGAAAGAAAGGGTACTAGGGTTTAGTGTATCTTTGTTCTTTGTGATCTTCTCTTATGCCTTTTGACATCTGATTGGACTGTATTGTTTGGGCATTATTGAGTCATTCATGTACTCCTTAGGTACTTGAATTGGACTAAGTTTTGAGTTGTAATTACTCTTAAACTCTTAAGTAAAGAGTGGATTTTTGTGTCTTTGAAAGTGTGACTTCCAGTATTCTTTATTGTTGAGTTTGTCACTGTTGTGTGGCTGGTGGGAAGTGAGAGGGGTCTCATATCTAGGAGTTCCTAGGTAGAAGTCAGAATGGGTAGTGATTAGGTGAGAAGGTTGTAAGTTTGTGGGTGTTTGTTGTGGCTTTGAACTAATACTATTATAATGGATTTTCTTCCTAGCTTGGATGCTCTCAGATGTAGGCGATGTTGCACCAAACAGGGTTAATAATTGACTATGTTATTGTTTACATTCAGGCTCTTATTGTTTCTGCATAAGTGTTGGTTGTTGTCTTAATCCTAGTGTCCTGACATCTGGTATTTGTGTACCAAAATTTCATGGGCTTTTGTAATTTTGGGCTTTGACTTAGGAAACAAGCTAACCTAAATCTATAAATAGAGGGAGTAACTCATATTCTTGTAATAATTTGAATTCACGGAGTTTTGTAGTTGCAAAGTGAATAAGATTTTTCCACAGTTTGTTGGCAAAGAGTTACTCTGCAGAAATCCTCATCTTCTTCCTTATTTTGTCAAACCCTATTCTTCTTATTCAATTTTCTTTCTTCTTCTTCCATTAAAAATTGATGCATAGAATTATTCTTGCAATCAAGGTGTGATTGATTCACTCAAGTAAAGAGTGAAAAACAAAGAACTTTAGTTGGTTGATTGAATCTTGTTCATCAAAATTAAAACGAATTACTCAAAGTTTTGAGTTAATTCCAACAAACCTGTAATGTAATATTTTTGGTGTAAACATACTAACTCTCTAAAATAATATCATATAGTGATTATTGTCGCGGTGAAAATCGGATACCAAACTATTGATTAGTTTGAATCTTTAATTCATTTTGCAACCGAACTTTGATTTGTCCAAAGGAAGGGATAAAGATCGAAATTCCCACAATGCAATGCAAATGCAAGCTAGAGAGTTTCAGGTTCGGGGGGTTGGTTAAACTTAGGAAAGGTGCTAGCATCCTAAATTTCTGTAGTACTCTACAGGAACCTCTTGTTTTATATTGTTTATTGCTAAGTGTTTATCTGCTTAATGGTTGAAAGACCCTAGTGGTTCATATCTAATTATACTCGATAATATGTCGCATCTTATGCCTACATATCCTTACGGGAGTAGAATCAGAGTACTTGTAGTTCCCCTAAAATGTTTGAGGAGTTCTTTGACTGTGGTCAAAGTTCCTACGAGTTTAGGGTAGTTGGTTGATTGATTCTAGGAGAAGAGATGTGTTATCATTTTAAGGGAGATTTAACCGCCACAAGTTGTAGGAATGTAGTTTTTACATCATCTTAAGAGAAGAGCTCACGTACTCGGATAGGGATCTACGAGGTACGCCTCTCTTAAGGCAAAGTTCCTATGGTATTGACTATATTGATGTGGGGTGGAGATTCTATCTCGCTTAAGATGATTAACATCTATTCTCTAATGTTTGAATGTGTTGTATTGAGTTGTTTGTATTGTGTTTATTTCTATGTTGTGAGAGAAGGGTCCTTCCTATGGGGTAGGATCTAACTTAGAGATCAACTTGAATGGGATCAAGAATCATGTTGGAAGAATGATGCAAATGTGAATGCACTACACATAAGCGTTGACTTATGTGTAGGTTTTTCCTTTGAACGGAATGCAATGCGGAGAGTAAATTGCAATAATGTAAATGCGGAAATATAAAGTTGCGAATAAAGTAAAGGCAGATAAATAAACATACATGTACGCATGAAAGCGCTGAAGGTGTAGATGAGTGTGAGTGTGTCGTGAATGTAAGTGTGCACGATTGGTAGAGAAGTTAGTTATTTTAGTTGAATTTGGTTTTAAGGAAATGGTTGGATCGATCTTAAGAAAATGTTAATTAGTTTGGTAAGGTTTGATTTTATAAAAAGTTGAGTTGATTTTGAAAGGTTAGATACTTATGAGAAAAGTATTTGATTATTATTATTATTTCGAGTGATATTAACTTGAGATTGATTTTAAGAAAAAGTGTTAATTTTAAATTATGAGTTTGAATTTATAAGTTGATTGGTTATTAATAAAAGGTTAAATCATTAAATAAATAGTCTTAGTTATAATTATAAAAAGGGATTGTTATTATTAGAATTGAATTTTATTTTAAAAGATTACAAGTTATTAATATATGATTTTTATTAAATAAGTAGAAGTCATTTTAAGTTAAGGAACAATTTTTTACTAGAAAAACAAATAATTAGCTGTTATTATTAGTAAATAAAATGAGTTTATTTGAAAAAGAATTTTGGTTATATTATTAAGAATATGCATAAAATAATGTTTCATTATATTAAGTTACTAAACTGAAATTATGATTAAGTGATTAGGAAAGTTTAAAAAAAGGTAACGATGATTAAGGATTAGGATTAGAGGGTGGTTAGTGGGTGTGTGTGGTTAGTGAGTGATTAGTGTGTGATTACATTACAAATCAGATAGCAAAACAATGAAAAAGAAGAAAACAAAACAGGAAAACGAGCGGAACCCTAAGTCCCCTTCCCCTCAAATTGGTCGTCTAATCTCTCGATCCTCTCCTCTCCGATTCGTATCCCTCGTTGATCCATCACCCTCCTATGATTCTGATTCCTTCTAAACCTGAAACATAAAAAAAGATCAATATGTTCAAGGATTGTTATGGAAAGTGGAGCTTTACCAACGGCTGGTGACGGCGGCGCCGGGGATGACGAAGGTAGATGCTTCGCGGGTTCGGATCGGCGGCGGCTTGTGAGGGCTTCAACTGTCGGAGAGATAAGTTTCGTTTCTCAATCGCTTTTAGGTTACGAACTCGATGCTTTTCGGTAGTGTTAGGGTTTTTCTGTGTGTCCCTTTTCCTCTTCTTCTAATTCATCTTATATAGACTCTTGGGAATTAATGCTTTGAATGTCTGATTTAAATGTTTTGAAGATTGATTGGAACTTTCTGTTTTGGTTATAACCTGATTCAAAAAATTTCCTTTTCTGTTTCAAACTCTTCAATGTTTGTTAAATGAAAAATCAAATCTTGACACTGCATCAATCTGTCTACGTTCAATGTTTGGGATTTGAGTATCCGAATCTTCTTGTGAAATATTCCTAATTGATTTGCTAATTTCGGATTTTGCGTTTGTAGATGTGGAAAGCAAACACGAGCTGTTGGGCCAGGGAGGAATTATGCGGTCGTGTTGTTTGAACAATTAGGTTTCTCAACCTTCATGTCTGTCATGTTTCCAACTTCAACATTCTTCTCTAATGCACCATTACTATTGGCTTCCTCAGACTTTCTGACATCATTACCTTTTGATGTTTCTGTATCATCTACCACCGCATAAGTTTTCTTTTCTTTTTCTTCTACACGGAGAGATTCTTGCCGTTTCTCACCAACTGAATTCTGATCATTATCATTGATAACATCTGAGGTTCCCACATTACTATGAATCTCCTCTTTTGCGATTATTTTGGGGCTCATCTCAGAATTTTGTTCAACAGTGGGATTTCTTGTTGGTGGCTGCTTAGCCACAACCTTGACAATTGTTCTAGGTGGGGCTGAGGCATCTTTTGAGTATGAGGATAACTTACTCGTCGATTAAAGACTCATACCACTGTTATTAGAAAACTGGTTTAGCAATTTAATTGGTTAGAGATGGGGTGACTGGAGCTGACTTTGTGTTTATTATTGTTTTCGATTTCTCTGGGGCAAATTCTTGAGCTGCTAGAAACATACTGATGACTTTCCTCTTCTTCTTTCAGGGGCGAACATAAGTTTGGAGGCTGCCGGTCTTGTGCCATCGGCGAGAAGGGTGTAACGGTGATGATGGCTTACTGGTCTGAACCGTCGAGAAAACGATACTGATGTCGTTGCCTTTGGTTGTGTCTGGATTTTACCGAAAACTTCAATCATGAGGACTTTGGGTCTGAACTGAAAGATGTCGAGAACCTGTCCTAAATTATTGCATTCTGTTATCCTCGATGCTCGGTAGGGAGTCAGTAACAAGCTTCGGCCGTTGCCCTTCCAGCCGCTCGAGTTTCACGCCCGATGATGAGCTGAAATGAGGACTGAATTTTAATTCCATTCATTCTGTTATTTGCTTTGACTCATGTCTCTCAACGGTACTCTCATTGCTGGCTGTTTTTCTTACTTTAACAGGTTGGAAAGGTGTTGGTGAAGCGTTGGCCTCAGCGTGATGTATCGGAAACTCATACCTGCCGCGAACGGGGTGACCGAGAAACTCTCGTAAGTTCCTGAGAGTAGCCTAGCTGCTCTTCCTTCTCTATGTTCTGAATTACATGATAATTTGGTGCATCGTGATGCAGGTTGCACCGTCCGGTTACCGTAACTCCGCTGATCAGCTTTATGAGTATTTGGAGGGTGATATTTGTTGGCCTCACTGTTACAACTCTGAGGGAGATCATCAGATTCAGTTATTGTCGGTCTTTTCACGGAGAGCCGTTGGTTAAGCATAAACACCTTAAGGCATTATTGACAAGTGCCGGTAGAAACCT
Source organism: Lathyrus sativus (assembly GCA_963859935.3). NCBI lineage: Eukaryota > Viridiplantae > Streptophyta > Magnoliopsida > Fabales > Fabaceae > Lathyrus > Lathyrus sativus. The sequence goes on along the minus strand of OZ012739.1, from coordinate 539,854,901 downwards.
TGTAGATGATGTTGTAGATGCTGTTAAGAATTGAATGTAATTGATTTGTAATACTTCAAAATTGTAACTCAAGACTTGTTGTTACTCTGAGTCAAATGGTAGGAACTTAAAACATATGTATTCATCCTTGCCATGGAAATGAATAAGGCTCCGCGCGACCAGGCTCGCGTTTTTGTTTTTCGGCATAGATATTAAATTCCTTATGTATTTAAGGAACAGTTGCCATGGCAATAAACTTGTTCAGGCCTCTGTAACTGATGTGTTGGCTTTGGAGTTTTGGAAGAGAAAGAAAGAACTTCAATTTGTACCCTCTCACGTTGACGTTCTTGGATTTAATATTTGAAGCCAATGCAAAACCGAGTGAGTGGGATGATGAAGCCTTCTTGGAAACATCTCTCACTAAACCTTAATGAACTTGAGTGACCCGTTTATAATACAAAGATATTGTGATGGTATGAAGATTAATAAAAATTGAATTTGAATCTTAAGGTATGGACTTTTGAAGTCGACCCTTGATGAATCACCTGAAAACTTTTGTAACTTGAACCTCCGAGTTCAAACTTCAAATGGACTTGAGATTTGAAAACTTGCATAGATATATGAATATTGAGTTTATCCTTTAATATCTTCTTTGAAATGGCCCATAAGCACACACCACAAACAAAAATTCATTATATTCAAAGCACAAGACGATCTCATTCTTGTCGCGCGAGCTATCACTTTAGAGCTTCGAAAGTGAGGACACCATTTATATCTCAACATACCACCAAATTATATCCAATTCTCAAACAACTGTCCTTGAAACCAGTAGGTAGAAATCCCTAACTCCCCCTTAGGGAATATTTAAAAAATCTAAGGGGAACTGATTAAAGGCCCCAAAAGGAAAGGAGTACATGCTTCTCCATAATTTGTGGGAGACATGGACCATATACAAAGCCCCTTTGTGATTTTTTGAAATTCTCCGCAGCAAACCTAACTTCATAAAACAAAACGAACAAACGGTTAACATGGTTAGTTATGCGTGGATGACTGATATGCGAAGGGAATGCTCAAGGAGGTGGGATCTTATGGTCAAAAATTAGGGTGTGACAGATGCCCCTATTTAAGTTACTTCTATCTGGAGATATGGAGATCCAAAATCTCCGTCTCGAAGAGATAGAAGGGACTTAAATACAAACACTGCACGAATTTTATTTTTTTTGGCCTTAAGAAGCCACCGAGTGCGGATGATATGAGAACGCAAAACAGACGATCCTGTGAGGGAAAAGTGTCACAGAGGCGTAATTAGGCATGACATAAAGGGAAGGACAGGATTGACAACAGGTAACCCCTATGGGGACAGAAAACAAACATCCTTGGGGAATCTCCAGAAGCATAACAGTACCTCGTACACCAGGGATATGGTGATGGGAAAGAAGCTTGTAGCCGAAAGATATGCTTATTACCATAATGTTGTGGTTGGTAATGTTCCAAATGAATTTTCTTGATCAAATTGATAACTCAGTTTTTTTCGTATTCATTTATACCTTTTCTCTCTTTTTTTTTTAACTGGGAATAGTAAAGTGTATAACCTCCCCGAGCATCATGGTCTGGGTGCCATGAGCTGGTCTCGGTTTCCGATGTCATTGTAGTTGTGGATGTTATTGTGGTCGTAGAACTTCCCCGAGCATCATGGTATGGGAATCGTGAGCTGGTCTCAGTTTTTGCTGTAGAACCTCCCCGAGCGTCATAGTCTGGATGCTATGAGTTGGTCTCAGTCTCTATTGTAGAACCTCCCCAAGCGTCATAGTCTGGATGCTATGAGCTGGTCTCAGCCTCTATTGTAGAACCTGCCCGAGCGTCATAGTCTGGATGCTATGAGCTGGTCTCAGTCTCTTCCCAAAATGATGAAGACTCGTGAGAGCATCTTCACAGGGGGTTGTAAATTTTGTAGATTGTAGATGTCGTTGTAGACTGTAAATTGTAAATGTTGTTGTCAATGTAGATGTAGCTCGTTGTAGAACTTTGATGTAATCTGTAGATGTAAATGTAGAACTCTGTAGATGTAGTTTGTAAATGGAATTGTAAATTGTAGATGTAGTTATAAAGCTTCACCGGGGATCTTCGAGGAGATGTGAGCCGGTTGAATTGTAAAGTATGTCTTCTCAAATAAAGAGAGACTAATGTGGTAAACTTCCTCGAATTCTCTGGAGAGATGTCGCTTGATGGAAATAAACTTATGTGATGACCCACTGGGGGATTCATTCCTGAGGAGCATCTTTGTTGTAGTTGTAAAATATTCTGTGAGCTCTCAAATAAAGAGAGATGTCTTGTAATGTCTTCGGCAGATTTCTCTGATGGATTTCCGAAGAGGTGTCATTCATTGAGTTGATAATTTAAAGGACCCACTGAGGGTAAATGAACTGTCTTGCAGGAACCGTCGTTTGTCGTTTTGAAATAAGATCCTGATTAAAACGAGTTGCTCAAATAAAGAGATTGTTTGTGGAAAATCCCGTGATGCTGTTGTTGAAGCGTCTGTCCATTCTTCCTGGGGAAAAGAGTGCAAAATAAATGCACACTTAATCCATGTTCAAAGGATGTTATGTCCATGATGTAATTGCCAAAAACCGAAGTTCGATTCAGGAAGTAGCCGAAAAGAAACTGTCAAGCAAGACTCGACCACTGAGGTATGAACTCAAATGGGATTGTACTAAAATAACCATCTTCCATGAGGATTGAACTCCATGGGGAAAAAGAAACATCACGCTTTTTCTGCCTAGGGTCGACAAATCTAATTGGAGGGATAAGACGCACCCAAACGCCTAGGGATAGCTACAGCCAAAGCGATAGAATAAAACAAACATAAAGAATGCAAAAAAATTGCCCATGCCATGCTGTCTACTTATATGCTATGCGGATGCTGACGGACTGGGAGGAGTAAAACAAACGCCTCAAACGGAGAGGTACTCAAGCAAAATCTCCACAGATCTCTTATCACCTACAAAGAAAATACCTCGAACGGAGATAGTCTTCATGTATGGATAAAATAAATATCCTTTTGCCTTAGAGAAACTCACGAGATTGTCGTTCTTCCATGGATGAAATAAACGTCCATGGCTATCCTTTTGTTATCCATATATCAAGTAAAACACAAAGTTTTCTTTTTTGAAAAAATTTAAATCAATCTGGATTTTGCTATCAAGAATGGACACTTTTGATAAACGAAAAACTTTTATTGAATGGTGGTCAGCAGAAAGGTGTGACCCCGATGTTACAGTGTTGGAAAATAATAACGATTACATAAAGGGAATAATGACTTGCTTCTCCTAAACAAAATATTTCTTAACAACATCTGTATTCACAGGGCGAGTGATCTCTTCTCCATCCATTATTGCTAACATCAAAGCGCCTCCTGACAAAACCCTCCTTACCACATACGGTCCATCGAAGTTCGGGGCCCATTTTCCTCTGACGTCGGTGAGGAAAGACTGAATCTTCTTAAGCACGAGGTCACCTTCCTTGAACACGCGGGGTCGAACCTTCTTGTCAAAAGACTTCTTCATCTTCTGCTGATACAACTGCCCATGGCATAACGCTGCCATCCTCTTTTCTTCGATTAAATTCAACTGATCAAATCTGTTATGGCACCATTCAGCTTCTGATAACTTCGCATCCATCAAAATCCTCATAGATGGAATCTCAACTTCTATCGGGAGCACTGCTTCCATACCGTAGACGAGTGAAAACGGAGTTACCCCAGTTGATGTGCGCACTGTCGTACGATACCCATGCAAGGCGAACGGGAGCATCTCATGCCAGTCCTTATAAGTAACAACCATTTTCTGAATGATCTTCTTAATGTTTTTGTTAGAGGCTTCAACAGCCCCATTCATCTTTGGTCTGTAAGGGGAAGAATTATGATGCTCAATCTTGAATTCTTCACACAACTCTTTCATCATCCTGTTATTCAAATTGGAACCGTTATCTGTAATAATTCTGCTTGGCACACCATATCGGCAAATAAGTAGATTCTTGATAAATTTGACAACCACATGTCGAGTTACATTAGCATAGGAAGCCGCCTCGACCCACTTGGTAAAATAATCAATGGCTACTAAGATGAATCGGTGTCCATTAGATGCTTTCGGCTCTATCATTCCAATCATATCAATTCCCCACATAGAGAATGGCCACAGTGATGAGATAACATTTAACAAATTCGGAGGCACGTGAATCTTATTTGCGTAAATCTGACACTTGTGACACTTTCTAGCAAACTTGTAACAATCTGATTCCATTGTGATCCAATAATAACCAGCCCTCAAGAGTTTCTTAGCCATGACGTGTCCATTAGCATGAGTGCCAAAGGATCCTTCGTGAATTTCCGTCATTAACATATCTACTTCTTGTTTGTCAACACACCTCAGCAAGACCATGTCAAAATTCCGCTTGTACAACACATTGTTACTCAGAAGAAAATTTCCAGCCAACCTTCTCAGAGTTCTCTTATCTTTGTTGGAAGCTCCCAAAGGATATTCTTGAGTTCTAAGAAAAACTTCGATGTCATGGTACCAGGGTTTGCCATCTTCGACTTCTTCGACGGCAAAGATGTAGGCAGGTCTGTCAAGATGTTTTACTTCAATCAGAGGACACTCGTTCCAAATGTTTACCACAATCATCGAGGCCAAAGTTGCCAACGCATCTGCCATTCTGTTCTCATCACGAGGGATATGATGAAACTCAACCCTATCAAAGAACGGTAACAGTCTTCTAGCATAATCCCTGTATGGGACCAAATTATCATGTCGAGTTATCCATTCTCCAGTGATTTGGTTGATTACCACTGCGGAATCGCCAAACATATCCAAATTCTTAATTCTCAAGTCGATTGCTTCCTCAAGACCCATAATGCATGCTTCATACTCAACCTCATTATTAGTACACTGGAATGTTAATCTGGAAGTAAAAGGGAAGTGGGTCCCTTGAGGAATCACAATAACAGCGCCTATCCCCTTTCCATGAGCGTTGACAGCTCCATCGAAAACCAAACCCCATTAAGAACCTGGCTCTGGCCCTTCACCATGTACGGGTTCTTCACAATCTTTCATCTTTAAAAACATAACATCTTCATCGGGAAAGTCATCGTTTGAGGTTTGATAATCCAAAATAGGCTGGTGAGCTAAGTGATCAGCCAAAACACTCCCTCTGACAGCTTTCTGAGTATGGTATTCGATATCATATTCGGATAACAACATCTGCCATCTAGCAATTCTCCCAGTTAAAGCGGGCTTCTCAAAAATATATTTGATAGGATCCATCTTCGAAACTAACCAAGTAGTGTGATTCAACATATATTGGCACAAACGCTTGGCGGCCCACGCCAAAGCACAACAAGTCTTCTCTAACATAGTGTACCTTGTTTCGCAGTCAGTAAATTTCTTGCTCAAGTAATAAGTGGCATGGTCTTGCTTTCCTGTTTCATCTTGTTGACCAAGCACACAACCCATTGAATCTTCTAAAACAGTCAAATACATGATCAAAGGTCGCCCTTCAACCGGCGGTATCAGGATAGGTGGTTCAAGCAAGTACTCTTTGATACTATCAAAAGCCTTTTGACAATCTTTAGTCCAAACATACCCTTGTTCTTTCCTCAGAAGCTTGAAAATAGGTTTACATGTAGCAGTCATGTTGGATATAAACCTGGAGATATAATTCAAACGTCCCAAAAATCCTCTGACTTGTTTCTCGGTGGTGGGAGTTGGCATTTCTCGGATAGCTTTCACTTTATCGGGGTCCACTTCAATCCCTCTTTGACTGACAATAAAACCCAATAGTTTCCCTGATTGCAGTCCAGATGTACATTTATTGGGGTTCAGACGGAGCTTGTATTCCCTCAATCGGCCAAACAGTTTGGACAGGTGTTTAACATGATCATCCTCAGCCTTCGACTTAGCTATCATATCATCCACATAAACCTCGATCTCTTTGTGCATCATATCATGGAACAAAGTAGTCATAGCTCTGTTAGACTATGGCACGGATCTAGAAGGGGGGGTTGAATAGATCCCCAATTAAAATTTGAGTCGGCGCTACCAATTTAAAATTGGTTTTGAAAATGTTTTAAGTGCGGAAGCGGCCGAGGAAAAATATAGTCTAAAACGAACGGTTATTGGAAAACCGGATATACGTAAGCCTATGGATTTATGACAATTCGGAAAAATAAAATCACAACACAAACTATGCTTATCAATTATTTACTTCAATTTGCAAGGTTACCTAGTTCCAATGAAAAACAAGGCACACAAAAACTAGAAGCAAAATAAGACAATTTTAGTTCAGGACTTTTGTCGAACAGTCTGTGTGCACAAATACCTCAAAGGATATTTATGTTGAGTAAGAGATTGGAAATGCTCTAGGACAATATTTTTATTGTACTTAGTAGTTAAAAACAGAGTTTCAACACCTTACTTAATTTGTATCACAGTTTGACAATAATCACTTAAGCTAGAATCACTTATTTTATAAGCTGAATTGAAAATGACAGAAACTAAAGAACACACGATTTGATGAGGCAGTTCCCCCGTCATCCTCGCTTCGGGGTACGTCTGCCCTCAATTCTAAAATTAGAATTGAGATATATTGAATATATATCACCTGTTGGAATGAACAGTTTACACAAGAGTTGATAGACAATGATACAAACAATCTCAAATGTTGTTGATGCTTGCTATCACTTCTTGCACCTTGATTCAAGATGAATCAAGCCCTTCAATTTGTTGTGAATGACCTCCGATTCCAGCCACCTTAATGAAAAACCTTCCGTTGTTCAAACCTTCGGCTCGGCTGATCTTAGACACCAACAAATCAAACCCGGAAAGTCTTCAACACTTCAACGCCCTCGCTACTAAACTAATGAACCTTCCGTTGATCAATTACCTTCGCACCTGCTTGAATGTTGAACGAACTATTCTATAGCAAAAGCCCTCAAAACCTTCTAGTCTTGATGGGTAAAACCCTCAAGGTTTTCTGCAAGAAACACCTGCCCCAATTTCCACTCGAACCGGATCTTCAATCAACGCGTTCGAACCTTATCACCCTTGAACAAGACACCAATCACAGCAAAAATGATTGTGTATATTTGTGGATTTCTGTGTTGTTTGAAGGATGAAGATAAAGAAATATGTTGCACCTATTTCACGTTTCTTGCCCTGACAATTTACTCAAGATTTCAATTGTTAGTGGTTAAAATTTAGCAAAACTCTATTTATAGTAATAACCAAAACAGTCAACTGAACAGAATTTTAAACACAGCAAGAAAAACTGCACAGCGCGCGAACGGTCGACCATAGGGTCGGCGTGCGCTGACTCGTGGGGAATGCTCAGCTCCATGCGCTGAGTGGCATGGTCGACGCATGGCTTCATGCGCTGATCCGTGGAAAATTAAAACACTCATGCGCCGACTGTACGGTCGACGCATAGCTTCCATGCGCTGAGCCGTGAGACATGCCAGGCTTCATGCGCCGACTGTATGGTCGACTCACTGCTTAGAAACCTGCAAAAATAACAGCTTTTTCCATTTTGTGCATCCTGCCACATTCAGTTATGACACATATTAAGGTATAATGATTTAACAATGAAAAAGAGGTATAGCATGATGAAGTATTGCATGATGCTTCTAATTTGTCCAAGGTTGTGTTTTGTCATCAGCGAAAACTCGGAGGCTGTATTGTGAGACAACTTGCCCTCACATTCTCCCCCTTTTTGATGATGACAACCTGTTGCACACAACATGCGATGTCTTTAATCATAGTTGTACGCTCTCCCCCTTTCTTTTTCAGTCAAAGCATTTGTGGTGGTTAACGCTTTTCTCCCCCTTTAACAACATCAAAAAGAAACGGAGAACTATAAAGCCTTGACGGATTAACAATATATCTAACATGAAATCAAGAAAAAACCATACAATATATCCAACAGATAATAATTAAACATACACCAATATTGATACATAATATTGATAAGAAACGAAGATAGAACATAAAGTAGCAGCACATAAAGTCTTGACAGAATTTAGGAATTAAACAAAACACCATAACAAAGTTTGCAACCAAAAACAACGAAAGAGACTATGATGCATGCAATCAAAATAGCAAATGAAACCATAATAAGACAAACACAAGCTAATAACCCCGTCCACGTCCACGACCACGGCCACGCCTCTCATAGAAATGGGGATGGCATTGAGGATGAGCCAAATCAGTGAACTCTTCAGTGATGTTGTTCAGGAAGTCGAGACTCTCAGTAATTGCCCGTTCTTCAGCTTGATGGGAGTGAACGAGAATCTCAAAGCGAGCATCCAGCTGTGTGGAGATTCCACTGATCCGCTCATGTTGAGTTTGCAGCTCAGAGCGAACTTGTTCCATCCGTTCATCCTGACTTCTCATAAAATTCTGCTGCTGTTCCTGCATAGTGGTCATGAAATTACGTTGGTCTAATTGCATGGACTGCATCATTTCCAGAATGTCGGAGTTGTTGGATGGCTGTTGAGGAGAAGGAGGTGCCTCAGAGGTAGGTTGATAGGGCTGATAGAATCTCCCAAGTGTGGTCCACCCAGTGTATTGCCATTCACCCCAGCCTTGGTTATTTTCCTCACTGTCAGTTTCTTGTTGACCCGTGTAAGGAGTCCAGTTATTATTGAGGTTGGAATTTGGTGGCGGCTCTTGATAGTTGTCTGGAGGCTCATATGTTTGACGCTCTGTATGATCAGCTTGGTCTGGTTGCACTGTGTCAGCAACCTGTGTATCTTGTTCTTGTTCTTCTTCACTTTCATCTGAACCATCTGCACTTGCTTCATTCTCTTCACCTTCGGACTCATCTGCACTCTCTTCACTTGATGATTCGGACTGAGGCATATTTGCGCGGCGATAGAATTTGTACTTCTGGTATTTGCGAATCCAGACGTATCCCATCATTGAGAAAACTTTTGGACTGAATTCTTTGTCAGCGGAAATAGAAGTGTATGCAAAGGAGGGGTAGTTCACATTTGCAGAATTGAGGACCTCTTGGATGAAGGATCCATAGGCAAGTGCCGTACTTCGTTTGGAGTCACGCAATTCATACATGCGACTCGCAATGTAATATGGCCAGTTGATTTTGATGCCGTGACCCAGGATATGTATGAGATGAACTTCAGCCTGTTCCACCCTTGATAATCCACCCTGTTTGGGCCGCAGAATGCGCGCCACAATCCACTAAAGAATTCTTGCTGAAGTTTTGAGTTTCCCGGAAGTGACAGATCGTGGAAAAGCAGCACTGTTCACAATGTGGGCAGGATAGGGTCGCTTAAGCATACCATTCAGTGCAGTTTTGAACTCATAACCTTCAATTGTGTGTGAATCAGTTACTTCAGCCAGAGGAGGTTCATTTTCCTCCACAGTCATATCAAAATATTTGTTCCAAATTTCAGAAGTTAGAGATACCTGAGTGGGTCCGATAACGGAGTGGAAATTTTCACCATGAAATTTATCATTGAGACCAGTATAGAATATACGTACCAGGTCTTCACTGTACTTGGCATTGCATTCAAGAAATCTCTCAATACCGTGATATGTGAGATAGGTCATGATTTCTCCAAGATGCATGCGTTCGGCGACAAGTTCGTAGAATGCATGTTGTCGTACAACCTTTCTTCGACCAATATCCTTGTTGAAGTTTTCACGGAGGGATGGATGAACAAGTGATTCGGGGGTAATGGGTATTGAGGCAGATGTTGACCCTCTTGACCTCTTTTTGGTGGGTCTATGAGAAGATGAAGCCATGGGTAGAGATTTTGGTGGGTAATGAGAAATGGGAGGATTCTGAAATGGGAGAATGTTGTGGGTTCAAAAAATAGTTTCCCCTTTTTAAGAGAAACTTTGGGTTTGTTGGAGAGTGGAAGAGACAAGAAGAAGTAGTGGAGGGTAGTAGATGCAACTCCCTAGGAATATGAGTGGATGCATGTAACTACCTTTAATGAGGAGACTTGAAACGAACAGGCAGAAAAATAAAACTAAATTTTTCAGCGAGCCGTCGACCATAGCTCTGCATGCGTCGACGCATGCTGTAAAATTTTCAATAATTTTAAAAGTTAAACAGAGTGCGTCGACCTCTATTCTGGTATGGTCGACTCAAGACCTGAAAATGCAGAATTTTGCCTAGTTTCATATGACATGATGCTTAATAAATGCAGACAATAATGCCACAACAAAAATGTTCAATCAAGCAATTAAATACGCAACAGATGATTTACATATGCACCACAGTTAACATATTTTACTTTGAGATCACAAAGAAAACTTGTATGTAGAGAGAGAAGGAAGAGGAACAATATCACCTCAATGCCGGATAAGCTTGATAAACAACATACTTGTACTTGCAAAAAACATCAAGTTTGTTAGAAGTACAAAATATAGATGTGAATGAAATAAGCTGAAATAAGCAAATTATGACTCCCGCTCCGAAATGTCGAGAATACCGAGTTCTCGGCGAATATGAAAGAAAGGTTCAGTGGCTAGCGGCTTAGTAAAAATATCCGCTAGTTGGTTCTTAGTATCAACATGTTCAAATACAACGTCACCTTTCTCAACATGATCTCGAAGAAAATGGTGTCGAATTTCGATATGTTTAGTGCGAGAGTGCAATACCAGATTCTTTGTAAGATTAATAGCACTGGTATTGTCACATAGGATTGGGATACGTTCAAGTTTGAGGTTAAAGTCCAATAGTTGTTGCTTAATCCACAGGATTTGAGCACAGCAACTACCGGCGACAACGTATTCCGCTTCGGCGGTTGACAAAGCAACTGAAACTTGCTTTTTGCTATGCCAACTAACCAAAGAATTTGAAAACAAGTGACACGTACCACTAGTGCTTTTCCTATCCAACTTGCAACCCGCAAAGTCGGAGTCGGAATAGCCTAACAACGAACAATCACTACCTTTGGAATACCACAAGCCATACTTTGGAGTACCGGATAGGTACCGAAGTATTCTTTTAACAGCTTTTAGGTGGGATTCCTTAGTACATGATTGGTATCTTGCGCACATACACACGCTAAACATAATATCAGGACGCGACGCAGTGAGATAGAGAAGTGATCCAATCATACCTCTATACCTTTTTACCTCTACGTCCTTACCGCTTTCATCCTTATTCAAATTTGCACATGTAGGCATGGAGGTGTCTATGGCCTTGGATTTTGCCATGTCAAATCTCTTGAGAAGGTCCAAACAATACTTTGTTTGACTCACGAAAGTTCCTTCCTTGAATTGTTTAATTTGCAAGCCGAGAAAGTATGTGAGCTCTCCCATCATACTCATCTCGAATTCACCCTGCATAAGAACAGAAAACTCTCTCACGAGATTCATGTTAGTCGATCCAAAGATTATATCATCAACATAGATTTGAACTAATATCAAGTGCTTTCCTTGACATTTAATAAAGAGTGTCGTGTCAACCTTTCCTCTTGAGTAACCTTGATCAAGTAGAAATTTACTTAGGCGTTCATACCAAGGTCTAGGAGCTTGCTTGAGACCATACAACGCCCGTTTTAGTTTATAAACATGATCGGGGTACTCATGAGATTCAAAACCCGGAGGTTGTGCAACGTAGACCTCTTCATTTATGTACCCATTAAGGAACGCACTCTTGACATCCATTTGAAATAACTTAAAATCTTTCACACATGCGAAAGCAAGAAGAAGGCGTATAGCCTCGAGTCGGGCAACCGGAGCATAAGTTTCCTCATAGTCGATGCCCTCCTCTTGGTTATACCCCTGCGCGACTAAACGCGCCTTGTTACGAGTTATTACCCCGTTTTCGTCCAGCTTGTTCCTAAACACCCATCGGGTGCCAATTACTCGATGACCTCACGGAGGAGGGACAAGGTCCCAAACCTCATTTCTAGTAAACTGATTTAGTTCCTCCTGCATTGACAGAAACCAATGTTCATCGAGTAGGGCTTCCTTAGGATATTTAGGTTCCATTTGTGACACAAAAGCGAAGTGATAACAGAAATTACTTAGCTTCGATCGAGTAGTGACTCCCTTTGTGATGTCTCCGAGAATGTTGTCAATTGGATGATCTTTAGAGGATTTCCAAGCTTGAGGGAGATCATCGTTTGTAGGCGGATGAACTTCCTCGTTTGCTTCATGATATACATCCTTATCCTCCTCAACTTTGACTTTGTCAGGTTGATCAATCCCTGTTTCGCCATCTTTGAGTATGTCTTCTGTGGATGTACCTGCACCATGAACAACACTATCCTTTCCGACATTTCTCGGATAGGACTCATCAAAAGTAACATGCACAGACTCTTCTACAGCAAGTAATCGTTTATTGTAAATTCTATATGCTTTACTCGAGTGAGAGTATCCGAGAAAGATACCTTCATCGGCTTTGGAATCAAATTTGCCCAAGTTTTCCTTACCATTGTTTAATACAAAACATTTACATCCAAACACGTGCAAGTGAGAGACATTTGGCTTTCGACCTTTTAAGAGTTCGTACGGTGTTTTGTTTAGAATGGGGCGAATAAGTACCCTATTCAAAACATAACATGCCGTACTAATGGCGTCGGCCCAAAAATATTTAGGTAAACCACTCTCATTAATCATTGTTCTTCCCAATTCTTCTAAAATACGTTTTTTGCGCTCCACAACCCCGTTTTGCTGAGGAGTGCGTGGAGCGGAGAAGTTATGATCAATACCATGGTTACCACAATATTCTTCAAACAAATGATTTTCAAACTCACCTCCATGGTCGCTCCTTATGGACACTATGTTTGTATTTAACTTGTTTTGGGAAAGCTTAGCAAATTTTTCAAAAGCGGCGAATGTATCACTTTTACTTACTAAGAAGATGGTCCAACAAAACCTAGAAAAGTCGTCCACTATTACGAACCCGTAATAGTTTCCTCCTAGACTTTTGATCCTAGACGGCCCAAACAAGTCCATGTGTAGAAGTTCAAGAGGTCTCGTTGTTGAAATTATCTTTTTAGATTTAAATGAGATCCTCGTTTGCTTCCCTTTTTGACAAGCATCACAAAGGTGATCCTTGGTGAACTTTATTTTGGGGAGTCCTAAGACTAGGTCTTTTGAGACTATCTTATTGAGTAAGTCAAAATTAACATGCGCTAAACGCCTATGGCACGGATCTAGAAGGGGGGGTTGAATAGATCCCCAATTAAAATTTGAGTCGGCGCTACCAATTTAAAATTGGTTTTGAAAATGTTTTAAGTGCGGAAGCGGCCGAGGAAAAATATAGTCTAAAACGAACGGTTATTGGAAAACCGGATATACGTAAGCCTATGGATTTATGACAATTCGGAAAAATAAAATCACAACACAAACTATGCTTATCAATTATTTACTTCAATTTGCAAGGTTACCTAGTTCCAATGAAAAACAAGGCACACAAAAACTAGAAGCAAAATAAGACAATTTTAGTTCAGGACTTTTGTCGAACAGTCTGTGTGCACAAATACCTAAAAGGATATTTATGTTGAGTAAGAGATTGGAAATGCCCTAGTACAATATTTTTATTGTACTTAGTAGTTAAAAACAGAGTTTCAACACCTTACTCAATTTGTATCACAGTTTGACAATAATCACTTAAGCTAGAATCACTTATTTTATAAGCTGAATTGAAAATGACAGAAACTAAAGAACACACGATTTGATGAGGCAGTTCCCCCGTCGTCCTCGCTTCGGGGTACGTCTTCCCTCAATTCTAAAATTAGAATTGAGATATATTGAATATATATCACATGTTGGAATGAACAGTTTACACAAGAGTTGATAGACAATGATACAAACAATCTCAAATGTTGTTGATGCTTGCTATCACTTCTTGCACCTTGATTCAAGATGAATCAAGCCCTTCAATTTGTTGTGAATGACCTCCGATTCCAGCCACCTTAATGAAAAACCTTCCGTTGTTCAAACCTTCGGCTCGGCTGATCTTAGACACCAACAAATCAAACCCGGAAAGTCTTCAACACTTCAACGCCCTCGCTACTAAACTGATGAACCTTCTGTTGATCAATTACCTTCGCACCTGCTTGAATGTTGAACGAACTATTCTGTAGCAAAAGCCCTCAAAACCTTCTAGTCTTGATGGGTAAAACCCTCAAGGTTTTCTGCAAGAAACACCTGCCCCAATTTCCACTCGAACCGGATCTTCAATCAACGCGTTCGAACCTTATCACCCTTGAACAAGACACCAATCACAGCAAAAATGATTGTGTATATTTGTGGATTTGTGTGTTGTTTGAAGGATGAAGATGAAGAAATATGTTGCACCTATTTCACGTTTCTTGCCCTGACAATTTACTCAAGATTTCAATTGTTAGTGGTTAAAATTTAGCAAAACTCTAGTTATAGTAATAACCAAAACAGTCAACTGAACAGAATTTTAAACACAACAAGAAAAACTGCACAGTGCGTGAACGGTCGACCATAGGGTCGGCGTGCGCTGACCCGTGGGGAATGCTCAGCTCCATGCGCTGAGTGGCATGGTCGACGCATGGCTTCAGGCGCTGATCCGTGGAAAATCAAAACACTCATGCGCCGACTGTACGGTCGACGCATAGCTTCCATGCGCTGAGCCGTGAGAAATGCCAGGCTTCATGCGCCGACTGTATGGTCGACTCACTGCTTAGAAACCTGCAAAAATAACAGCTTTTTCCATTTTGTGCATCCTGCCACATTCAGTTATGACACATATTAAGGTATAATGATTTAACAATGAAAAAGAGGTATAGCATGATGAAGTATTGCATGATGCTTCTAATTTATCCAAGGTTGTGTTTTGTCATCAGCGAAAACTCGGAGGCTGTATTGTGAGACAACTTGCCCTCACAAGCTCTATGGTATGTTGCCCCTGCATTCTTTAATCCAAACGGCATAACTCTGCAACAAAAGGTGCCCCAGGGTGTGATGAATGACGTCTTCTCTCTGTCCTCAGGAGCCATTCTAATCTGATTGTAACCTGAAAAACCATCCATGAAGGAGAAAACCTCGTATCTTGCGGTACTGTCAACCAAAATATCAATGTGAGGTAACGAAAAATCGTCTTTCGGACTGGCTTTATTTAAATCCCTGTAGTCTACACACATGCGAACCTTACCATCCTTCTTCGGAACGGGCACAATGTTAGCTAACCATAGCAGATACTCGGCAGTGACAAGGAAACCTGCATCAATCTGCTTTTGTACCTCTTCCTTAATCTTTAGAGCCATGTCGGGTCGAGTCCTTCTGAGCTTCTGTTTTACCGGCGGGCACTCTGGCTTCAAAGGCAGACGGTGTTCAACTATAGCCGTGTCCAATCCAGGCATATCTTGATATGACCAAGCAAACACATCAACATACTCTCCAAGCAAATCAATCAGCTGTTTCTTCACATCGGGTTTGAGCAGAGCTCTAATTTTCACTTCTCTGCGGATTTCTTCTGATCCCAAATTGATTACTTCCACTGGCTCCTGATGAGGTTGGATAGCTTTCTCTTCTTTCTCAAGTAGTCTGGAAATTTCTTCTGGGATATCTTCTTCTTCGTCCTCAGCTTCGTACACAGGAAACTCAAAATTCGGAGAAGGCAGTGGATCATTATTCCCAGGATGTATTTTATGTAGCAATCTGCGCAAGTGATGTGATTTTTAATAAGTTTTTGTAAAGTGGGAAGTGTGTGTATGCGAGATGCTACTTATTATTTTCCAACGTCGTAAATAAATATAAAACTCAAATGAAAATGAAAGTGATTTATTGATGATAGCAAAACCAAAAAGACACGCCCAACAAGGTCACCTTTGCCTTGGGCAGAGCAAAGGGAATTATTAAAAGTAAGCCCTAATAAATGCAGTTTCGCCTTGGGCAGAGCGAAAATTTTAAAACAAATGCTTTACTTAGATATATGAACAGCAGCAGGGGCTTCAAGCGCACTCCAGTTCTTGACCACAACGCCTGGGGTCACAAAGTCTGGAATATCCTCATCTGAATCTTCCTCGGTGACGGCATAAACTCCAAAGGTATAGTCAAATTCATCTGAAACATAGCCTGGATCTTCCATATAGGGCTCATAGTCTTCGTAAGGAATGAAGGACCTTGCAGAACCATCTGATATGTAGCCTTCAAGTTCATCCTCTGATACAACATTAATCTGAGGGTGATGGACGACTCCTCCACTATGGAACACTTCATTAATCAGTGGAAACCCTTGACTTTTGGTAGTTTATTGGGTAGAACTGTTGGTGAAACCGAGACCTTCCTTATTTTTGTTCTCTGGCAAATACAACACTTTCCCCCATATTGTTTGATGACCACTGTTCACTACTTGCTGCGCGTCTTTAAATGATGACATGGATGCCTGAGATTTTCGGACACCCTCGCCCACAATAGAGAAAGCTTGAAATTGCGTGCCAACCTCTTCCCCAGCTTCGACATATGAGAATGATGACAAGTGACTTACCAACAAAAGCCCTTTCCCCACAAACTGTAACTGTTTTTCCTTCAAAGGCATATTTCAACTTCTGATGCAGGGTAGAAGTAATTGCCCCAGCTTCATGTATCCATGGTCTCCCTAGCAAACAGCTATAGGCGGCACGAATGTCCATGACTTGAAATGTGATCATAAAAGTCTGTAATCCAATAGTCATCGGCAAATCCACCTCACCAATTACCGTTTTCCTTGACCCATCAAAAGCTTTGACAATAACATGACTTGGCCTCATCGGCGGTCCTTGATAAGATAGCTTAGATAGAGTAGTTCTAGGCATCACATTTAGAGAAGATCCAGTATCGACCAACACACTGGACAGAGAGTCGTTTCCGCAGTTCACAGAAATATGTAAAGCCATGTTAAGTTTCCTTCCTTCTTCTGGGAGATCATACTCATTAAAACCCAGATTGTCACATGAAGTAATACTACCAATGATGTTGTCAAACTGCTCCATGGTCACATCTTGTTCGACATACGCTTGTTCTAATATTTTCTGGAGCGCTTCTCTATGAGCCTCAGAACTCATCAGCAACTGCAACACAGAAATCTTTGACGGGGTTTGCAGGAGTTGATCGGTGACCTTATACTTGCTCCTCTTAATCACTTTTAGACATTCATCTGAATTGGATAAATTGGATCCACCAGGTTGTCCCACAATTGGATCTTTTGAGCCTGTTTGTTCCACTGAGACTTCTTTTTCTTTCGGTGGTACAGTCGGGTAGACTCGACCACTCCTTATTACTCTGCTGACATCTGCAATGTTAACTACTGAAGGCATAGTGGGCAAAGGCACTTCCTTTCCATTCTCCAACATCGTAGCGTTGTACCTGTAGGGGATAGCCTTACTGGAAGTATAAGGGACAGGTCCAGGCACATTGATTACCAACGGGGTAACAATCGGTTTTCTGCTATTATACACGATTTCGATATGCTCCACTTATTTAAAGTGAGGCACTATAACACAAACCTCTTCGGCCCTTTCGACTGAAGCTTTCTGGACATCATCTGCCAAACAGTCTTGAATCATGTTAACAGAGGGTGAACCATGTGGGGGTAACGGGTTAACTTGCACATTAGGGTCAGAATCTTTGAAGGACAGAATTATGTACTTAATGAGCCTCTGGACGTCTGCTTTCATACCGAAATAGATTTTAATATCATGCCCTGGAGCACCTTGATGGTAGGGACAAAACTTGTCAACTCTATAAGAAGGAGGGGGATTTGCTGGAACCATAGGTGGAGCTTTCGTCTGAATATGACCCTTCTGGACCAAAGCTGGAAACAAGTCAGTATATTTCATAGGGATAGGCTCAAAGTTTATCCTTCTGTACGCACGACCTTGATTGTTGAATGGCCAATTCTGCTGAGGATACTGCGGATTTTGCTGAGGCTAGGGATGTTGAGCACTGGGGGGCTGAGGTTGTTGATATGGCTGAGGATTTTGTTGAGGCTGATAAGCTGGAGCATTAAATACTGGTGATACGGCAGCAACTTGGTGTGATGGCGAATACCTTTTTCTAAATTGTCCCTTTTGAATGGCATTTACACCTTGCTCTTTTTTCTTCACAAAACTACTCTCATACTTCTTAGGGGCAATCTCTTCTTTGGCCAGTCTTCCTTCACGAACACCTTCCTCTAAGCGCATTCCCATGTTAACCATTTTAGTAAAGTCACTGGGGGAACTGGCTACCATCTTCTCATAAAAGAAATGACCAAGGGTCTTCAGAAAAATCTTGGTCATCTCTTTTTCTTCTAATGGTGGTGTGACTTGTGCGGCCAACTCGCGCCAACGTTGAGCATATTCCTTGAAACTCTCCTTATCTTTCTGCATCATAGCCCTCAATTGATCACGGTCAGGGGCCATGTCCACATTGTACTTATACTGCTTGACAAAGGCTCCTCCTAGATCATTGAAAGTTCGAATCTTCGTATTATCCAGCCCCATATACCACTTGAGCGCAGCGCCTGTCAAACTGTCTTGGAAGTAATGAATAAGTAGTTGATCATTATCAGTTTGGACAGACATCTTCCTGGCGTACATAATAAGATGACTTTGAGGACAAGTATTCCCCTTGTACTTTTCAAAATCAGGGACCTTAAACTTCGGTGGAACCTTGACATTAGGAACTAAACACAAGTCGGAGGCACTTTTCCCAAACAAATCCTTTCCACGAAGGGCTTTCAACTCCTTTTGCATTTCAAAAAATTGGTCTTGAAATCCGTCCATCCTCTCTTCCAAACCCACAGTTTCGGTCGGCGACCCATGTAAAATTGGTTCATCCAGAATATACGGAACAACGTTCACATGTGGAGATGCGGTAGTCATCACAGCAGAAACTACAGGAGCAGCTTGAACAGTGGTCACAACAGGGATCTCAGACACATACGGACGGTAACCGGTCGAAAAGAAATTAGGAGACAATCCCCACGAGAAACCTTGAGGCATACTGTAGGATATTTCAGTAACAGAAGACACCACTGGGATCGGTGTTGGCGTCACTACACAGATCACAGTCCTTGGAACTTCTTGGTTGTTAGTCGAGGCTTGGTTGGACAAAGCTTCCACTAGACCATTCAACCTCTCCAAACTTTCTTTCAGAACTGCAACTTCATCACGGAGCACTCTGTTCTCTTGTTCTAATTGATCCATCTTCTGGCGTTGACTAGCTTGAGTGTTGTATCGGTGATTCAGCTTGTCTGCGGAGATGAAGCAAGAGTGAGACCCTGGAATGCAAACGATGCTATGCTTATGCAAAATGCAAATGAGTATGAAACTTCAAGAAACTCAAATTGTTTCGGTATTGTAACGTTGGAGAAAAACTTATTTTATTTGGATAATCGAAGCATTACAAAACAGAGTACTCTTTTGAAATCTATGGTTACAATACCGAGAAATAAAATTGAGTTTCTTAAAATGAATAAAGAAAGAATGTAATGCAAGATGAGTAGGACTTCATGGAATCCCAATTATTTATAAACATTGTGGTAAAAGAAAACGTTTTTATTAATTTTGAAACGGAATACAAATAATTGCTTTTAAAAGTCCCAAATAAAAGCTAAATAAAAGCTAGTAAAGACACTAAAGAAGTTTCGAATTATGCTGCTTGAGCTGCTCTTCTAATTGCGTCTTCTCGCGGATAAGGTTGTCCACAATCAGCTTCCAGATAGTGCATTGTGGGTCGGAGAAAAATAAATCCTTCATGACTTTCCTTTTCTTGCAGGGGAGTAACTCTTCATCCTTCAACCGTAACTGCTTCTGGAGTTCATCAATCTCTGCAACAGACACTAGATACTTGTTCTTCCATGACTCTAAATCATATTGCGACTTCTTCAAAGCAACCTCTAACTTCTCAGTTTTGGACATAAAAACATAAGTGGGCTCCCTTCTCGGAGGGATAGGATCTTGGCGAGAGTAAAGCATCCTTAGCTTGATTGCCCTATTCCTTACCCATTGAAGATATGGTTCTGAAGACACACAATTGGGCTTTCCCAAACTATTCCTATCCTTCTTATGCAAATGTTTCCAAGCTTCCAAGATCTTTTCTCGGAGCTCTTGATTATCCTCGAAGAAAACACTCTCAACTTGTATGCTCTTAGGTGGTTCTTTCAACGGATATCCCAACTGTCGGCGGGCTAAAACCGGATTGTAACTGATCCCTCCACCAAAGCTGAGTAATGGTATATTAGCAAAGTCTCTACATCCATCAATAATTAGAATTCCATCATACTCACGACTATACCAATCAATGTCAGAATGAGTCAAAGCCATAATCCTTTCTGACCAACGCTTATCATTAAGATGCCAAAAGGAAACATACTTGGTCAAGTGCGTAAGGAACCATTTGTATAATAAGGGCACACAACATGTAATCATTCCTCCACCACGAAGGTTTCGGAGATGTATAGAGTGATAGATGTTACCCAATAGAGTCGACACTGGATTATTCTTCATGAAGATCTTAATTGCATTAAGGTCAACAAATCCCTCAAAACTTGGAAATAGAAATACCCCATAGACAAGTAAGGCGAAGATTGCCTCGAATGGAGCCTTGTTCGTAAAATTAGTATAAAATGAAGCCTTCTCGAATAAAAAATCTGTAGTCAAACCAAAAGTCCCACTTTTAACAACCATGTTGGCCTTAACATCGGATACCTTGAGATGAAGGGCCTTAGCGATGTCTCTTTCTTCGGGGTCCTTTTCTAAGAAAGGAAAAGGAGATTCTTCTAGAATAGGCAGACCCAACAAAAAGGAGTATTCTTCCAAAGTTGGAAACAACTGATAATCTGGAAAAGTAAAGCAGTGATATATCGGATCATAGAATTGTAATAGGGCGGAAAGGAGGTCTTCATTCGCCTTACGTCTCAACAGAGATAGTAACTTCCCATATTTGCCCTTGAATTTCTCTTGGTCTTCAATCAAAGCTCCCAATTCCCTTAGGTCATCCAATTTGGGACTCTTAAAAGTATATTTTAGAGTATTTCGTCTATCCATAATGTCCTACAATGTTCATAAATAAAAGGTAAATCCCATGAAGTCCAGTGTAGTATGATGCTATATGAATGCAACAAACACAAGTAAGCACATAAGGTCACACAAAGATAAACAAACAAAGGTCCTAGGTTTGCAACGAGCATGGAGCAAAGGGTGTACCCATTCCCAAAGGACAAGGACTAGAGGTGGATGGTACCTGCAGAACAAGGTTCTAAGGAGATCCCAAAGTCATTAGCCCATCTATCGGATATTATCAATTTCCCAACTAACTCGGGGATTAATAATATTCTCAAGAGAACTTCTTTTGAGTGTAGCATCACGTAGTACTATTTCGGGACTTACTCCCTCATAGCCTCGCACTACGTCCTAATAAAGGCCAAAGTGGGGTTAAAGGTAACTACGGTCCTTAGTAACATGGACTCTAGTTGAGAATAGTAAAATTTTTCACGACTAAACTCGTTCAATCGAACTATTTTCAAAAGGGTCTCAACTAAGCAGGATACTCGAGTTAATTTAGTCGGGACTCATTCCCTATAAGCCTCATCGAATATATCACCATCCTATCATAATTTATCTCAAGTCCGGGTGTAGGACTTTGTCTCACCACTCAAAGATGATAGCCCAAAAGAAATAAAGGACACAAACAAATAAAAAAGTAGGCAAATATATAAATCAATAAACAAGTAAAGCAAGGTAGGGAAACCCACACGGATCCCCAGTGAAGTCGCCATTTCTGTCGCGGTGAAAATCGGATACCAAACTATTGATTAGTTTGAATCTTTAATTCATTTTGCAACCGAACTTTGATTTGTCCAAAGGAAGGGATAAAGATTGAAATTCCCACAATGCAATGCAAATGCAAGCTAGAGAGTTTTAGGTTCGGGGGGTTGGTTAAACTTAGGGAAGGTGCTAGCATCCTAAGTTTCTGTAGTACTCTACAGGAACCTCTTATTTTATATTGTTTATTGCTAAGTGTTTATCTGCTTAATGGTTGAAATACCCTAGTGGTTCATATCTAATTATACTCGATAAGATGTCGCATCTTATTCCTACATATCCTGACGGGAGTGGAATCAGAGTATTTGTAGTTCCCCTAAAAGGTTTGAGGAGTTCTTTGACTGTGGTCAAAGTTCCTACGGGTTTAGGGTAGTTGGTTGATTGATTCTAGGAGAAGAGATGTGTTATCATTTTAAGGGAGATTTAACCGCCACAAGTTGTAGGAATGTAGTTTTTGCATCATCTTAAGAGAAGAGCTCACGTACTCGGATAGGGATCTACGAGGTATGCCTCTCTTAAGGCAAAGTTACTACGGTATTGACTGTATTAATGTGGGGTGGAGATTCTATCTCGCTTAAGATGATTAACACCTATTCTCTAATGTTTGAATGTGTTGTATTGAGTTGTTTGTATTGTGTTTATTTCTATGTTGTGAGAGAAGGGTCCTTCCTATGGGGTAGGATCTAACTTAGAGATCAACTTGAATGGGATCAAGGATTATGTGGGAAGAATGATGCAAATGTGAATGCACTACACACAAGCGTTGACTTATGTGTAGGTTTTTCCTTTGGACGGAATGCAATGCGGAGAGTAAATTGCGATAATGTAAATGCGGAAATATAAAGTTGCGAATAAAGTAAAGGCAGATAAATAAACATACATGTACGCATGAAAGCGCTGAAGATGTAGATGAGTGTGAGTGTGTCGTGAATGTAAGTGTGCACGATTGGTAGAGAAGTTAGTTATTTTAGTTGAATTTGGTTTTAAGGAAATGGTTGGATCGATCTTAAGAAAATGTTAATTAGTTTGGGGAGGTTTGATTTTATAAAAAGTTGAGTTGATTTTGAAAGGTTAGATACTTATGAGAAAAATATTTGATTATTATTATTATTTTGAGTGATATTAACTTGAGATTGATTTTAAGAAAAAGTGTTAATAAGTTTGAATTTATAAGTTGATTGGTTATTAATAAAAGGTTAAATCATTAAATAAATAGTCTTAGTTATAATTATAAAAAGGGATTGTTATTATTAGAATTGAATTTTATTTTAAAAGATTACAAGTTATTAATATATGATTTTTATTAAATAAGTAGAAGTCATTTTAAGTTAAGGAACAATTTTTTACTAGAAAAACAAATAATTAGCTGTTATTATTAGTAAATAAAATGAGTTTATTTGAAAAAGAATTTTGGTTATATTATTAAGAATATGCATAAAATAATGTTTCATTATATTAAGTTACTAAACTGAAATTATGATTAAGTGATTAGGAAAGTTTAAAAAAAGGTAACGATGATTAAGGATTAGGATTAGAGGGTGGTTAGTGGGTGTGTGTGGTTAGTGAGTGATTAGTGTGTGATTACATTACAAATCAGATAGCAAAACAACGAAAAAGAAGAAAACAAAACAGGAAAATGAGCGGAACCCTAAGTCCCCTTCCCCTCAAATTGGTCGTCTAATCTCTCGATCCTCTCCTCTCCGATTCGTCTCCCTCGTTGATCCATCACCCTCCTATGATTCCGATTCCTTCTAAACCTGAAACATAAAAAAAACGATCAATATGTTCAAGGATTGTTATGGAAAGTGGAGCTTTACCAACGGCTGGTGACGGCGGCGCCGAGGATGACGAAGGTGGGTGCTTCACGGGTTCGGATCGGCGGCGGCTTGTGAGGGCTTCAACTGTCGGAGAGATAAGTTTCGTTTCTCAATCGCTTTTAGGTTACGAACTCGATGCTTTTCGGTAGTGTTAGGGTTTTTCTATGTGTCCCCTTTCCTCTTCTTCTCATTCATCTTATATAGACTCTTGGGAATTAATACTTTTGAATGTCTGATTTAAACGTTTTGAAGATTGATTGGAACTTTCTATTTTGGTTATAACCTGATTCGAAAAATTTCCTTTTCTGTTTCAAACTCTTCAATGTTTGTTAAATGAAAAATCAAATCTTGACATTGCATCAATCTGTCTACGTTTAATGTTTGGGATTTGAGTATCCGAATCTTCTTGTGGAATATTCCTGATTGATTTGCTAATTTCGGATTTTGCGTTTGTAGGTGTGGAAAGCAAACACGAGTTGTTGGGCCAGGGAGGAATTATGCGGTCGTGTTGTTTGAACAATTAGATTTCTCAACCTTCATGTCTGTCATGTTTCCAACTTCAACATTCTTCTCTAATGTACCATCACTATTGGCTTCCTCGGACTTTCTGACATCATTACCTTTTGATGTTTCTGTATCATCTGCCACCACATAAGTTTTCTTTTCTTTTTCTTCTACACGGAGAGATTCTTGTCGTTTCTCACCAATTGAATTCTGATCATTATCATTGATAACATCTGAGGTTCCCACATTACTATGAATCTCCTCTGTTGCGATTATTTTGGGGCTCATCTCAGAATTTTGTTCAACAGTGGGATTTCCTATTGGTGGCTGCTTAGCCACAGCCTTGACAATTGTTCCAGGTGGGGTTGAGGCAACTTCTGAGTATGAGGATAACTTACTCATCGATTGAAGACTCATACCACTGTTATTAGAAAACTGGTTTAGCAATTTGATTGCTTAGAGATGGGCTGACTGGAGTTGACTTTGTGTTTATTATTGTTTTCGATTTCTCTGGGGCAAATTCTTGAGTTGTTAGAAACATACTGATGACTTTCCTCTTCTTCTTTCAGGGGCGAACATAAGTTTGGAGGCTGCCGGTCTTGTGCCATTGGCGAGAAGGGTGAAATGGTGATGATGGCTTACTGGTCTGAACCGTCAAGAAAACGATACTGCTGTCGTTGCCTTTGGTTGTATCTGGATTTTACCGAAAACTTCAGTGATGAGGACTTTGGGTATGAATTGAAAGATGTCGAGAACTTGTCCCAAATTATTGCATTCCGTTATCCTCGATGCTCGGTAGGGAGTCGGTAACAAGCTTCGGTCGTTGCCCTTCTAGCCGCTCGAGTTTCACGCCCGATGATGAGCTGAACTGAGGGCTGAATTTTAATTCCATTGATTCTGTTATTTGCTTTAACTCATGTCACTCAACGGTATTCTCATTGATGGTTGTTTTCTTACTTTAACAGGTTGGAAAGGTGTTGGTGAAGCGTTGGCCTCAGCGTGATGTATCGGAAACTCATACTTGCCGCGAACGGGGTGACTGAGAAACTCTCGTAAGTTCCTGAGAGTAGCCCAGCTGCTCTTCCTTCTCTATGTTATGAATTACATGATAATTTGGTGCGTCGTGATGCAGGTTGCGCTGTCCGGTTACCGTAACTCCACTGATCAGCTTTATGAGTATTTGGAGGGTGATATTTGCTGGCCTCACTGTTACAACTCTGAGGGAGATCATCAGATTTTGTTATTGTCGATCTTTTCGCGGAGAGCCGTTGGTTAAGCGTAAACACCTTAAGGCATTATTGACAAGTGCCGGTAGAAACCTTGTAGATGCTGTTGTAGATGCTGTTAAGAATTGAATGTAATTGATTTGTAATACTTCAAAGTTGTAACTCAGGACCTGTTGTTACTCTGAGTCAAATGGTAGGAACTTAAAACATATGTATTCATCCTTGCCATGGAAATGAATAAGGCTCCGCGCGACCAGGCTCGCGTTTTTGTTTTTCGGCATAGATATTAAATTCCTTATGTATTTTAGGAACAGTTGCCATGGCAATAAACTTGTTCAGGCCTCTGTAACTGATGTGTTGGCTTTGGAGTTTTGGAAGAGAAAGAAAGAACTTCAATTTGTACCCTCTCACGTTGACATTCTTGAATTTAATATTTGAAGCCAATGCAAAACCGAGTGAGTGGGATGATGAAGCCTTCTTGGAAACATCTCTCACTAAACCTTAATGAACTTGAGTGACCCGTTTATAATACAAAGATAGTGTGATGGTATGAAGATTAATAAAAATTGAATTTGAACCTTAAGGTATGGACTTTTGAAGTCGACCCTTGATGAATCACCTGAAAACTTTTGTAACTTGAATCTCCGAGTTCAAACTTCAAATGGACTTGAGATTCGAAAACTTGCATAGATATATGAATATTGAGTTTATCCTTTAATATCTTCTTTGAAATGGCCCATAAGCACACACCACAAACAAAAATTCATTATATTCAAAGCACAAGACGATCTCATTCTTGTCGCGCGAGCTATCACTTTAGAGCTTCGGAAGTGAGGACACCATTTGTATCTCAACATACCACCAAATTATATCCAATTCTCAAACAACTGTCCTTGAAACCAGTAGGTAGAAATCCCTAACTCTCCCTTAGGGAATATTTAAAAAATCTAAGGGGAACTGATTAAAGGCCCCAAAAGGAAAGGAGTACATGCTTCTCCATAATTTGTGGGAGACATGGACCATATACAAAGCCCCTTTGTGATTTTTTGAAATTCTCTGCAGCAAACCTAACTTCATAAAACAAAACGAACAAGCGGTAAACATGGTTAGTTATGCGTGGATGACTGATATGCGAAGGGAATGCTCAAGGAGGTGGGATCTTATGGTCAAAAATTAGGGTGTGACAATTATGAATTAGAGCAATAATAAATAATAAAAATAATAATAATTGGTTTCAATTTATATCAATGTAATAAATGAGAGAATGTATTATGAATATGGATAGAAGAATATCAAATAATAAAAATAAGGGTAACACTAATATGTATCTTCAAATATTAAAAAAATTCTTAAAAATTGTGTAGTGTTTTAGTTAAAAATTAAACATTGATTTTTTTATGATTTTTCTAACAAAAATTTTTTATTTTTAAAATTTTTTAACATGAACCTTAAGGACACGTGTTAGCATCATTCTAAAAATAATAACTATTAATTTAAATTTATATCAATGTAATAAATAAGAGAATGGTTATAATTAAATAATAAAAGTTACAGAATAACTATATATTTATTCCATCAATTTTTAAATTATTATTTTCCCAACTCTTTAATTTTTCTTTATACATACTATTCATTCTCCATCATTTCCAGTGTTTCAAGTTATTCATTAATTTTGGTTATTTCTATTTTATTCGTTATTGTTATTATAAAAAAATATTTTTTATAAATTTAATCACATATGAAACCGTATTAAGAATATTATTTGAGTAATTTATGTTAGTATTTGTAACGTTAATTAAGTAAAAGTTATTAATTATTTGTGTAGATAGTTATATAAAAAAGTTAAATATACAATAATATAAAGAGATTTAATTTCCAGTATTGTAAGGAATTTTTCCTATACGGACACTCTTTTTAGTTAATATTTTATATGAAAACTTTTTTTAGTTAATATTTATATGAAAACTTTGTTCATTTTTACTATATAGAATTATGAAAATTAATAGAGAAATATTTCTAAAAGTTACATTATTATTATTAAGTATAAAAATTAATAAAATAATCTTTTTAATGTTTAGACATTAAAATAAGAGTTATTAAGGTGAAAATTAAAAATTTCATAAAAAAAACAGAATTAAACTCATAAAAGTTAATAAAAGATATTTTTAAAAGAGGATTTTTTTTTTATAGGAACACTCTTTTTTGCGAAGATTTTATATGAATACTTTATTCATTTTTACTAAAAGAATTTTAAAATTTAAAGAAATTTGTTTTTAAGTTATATTATCAGATTATTAATAACATAAATTTATAAAAATGAATTGTTTTTTAGATATTAAATAAGAGCTATTAATATAAATATTAAAGATTTCATATTAAAAGCAATGAGAATAAAAATAATTAAATTTAAAAAGGTGAGAGTTAAAGTATAAATTAAAATTTAGAAATTAAAAAATAGAATAAAGTTATAAAAAAAAATGAGGCTATCAAGGGAGTTCTCATAGATTGGTTGATTCTCAATTAGGATGCATTTGAAAGGTAACAATTGTATCTAGAACACATACTATTATAATTTTTGGATCATAATTGTAATATTACTTATGTTAGGGTTATTATATAATTGGTTAAAGTTTTAGTTATCTAATTAATAATGAAGTTTGTGACTAAAACCATAAATATCATGAAATGTAAAATTATTTTGTAGATACCATAAGTCAATATTTAATTTGATGAGGGGACAAATTATAATATTGAATACTAAGAAATAACCTAAGGTTTTTTATAGAGGTTATGGTCTCCATTTGTAAGAATACGTGAAAACGACTCTTAGAAAAATTCTCTCTTCATCCCCATCAAAGAAGATTCAAGAAGTCATAAGGAACTACAATTGGAAGATCACATACCCGATAACCTTTAACCATTTCCAATGTCAAACTCATGTACATTTTCGCTTTCATTCTCATAAATGTTGAGAGTATAATTCAAGTTTTATAGCCCAAGCTCAAGTTAGTTAGGGTTAGGGTTTGCTATGTTAGTTACTTAGTACTCAAGTTACTTAGTTGTATATATACATATATATTGTAATTCATTTTTATATCATTCAATAACAATCACATTCAATCCTCTCTCTCTCTCTCTCTCTCTCTCTCTCTCTCTCTCTCTCTCTCTCTCTCTCTCTCTCTCTCTCTCTCTCTCTCTCTCTCCTTACTAAAAGTGCCTCACGCACTAACAAATTGGTATCTAGAGCTCCGATTACTTTCTTGATCGTGTTTTCAAGAATCACACGTCGATGATTGTGTTTTTGGAATCGTGGATCGTTAATAGCGTTTGTTGCAAAGATGAATGGTAACAATGGCATTATGAATTCTCTTCCAACTTTTAACGGAAAGAATTGGATCCAATGGAGAAAAAATTTGCAATCTCTATTTGGCTTTCATGAAACCCTTTAAGTGGTTACTAATGGCGTCCCTGAACTTGCTGAGAACGCAATTGATGCTCAAAGAGTCATGAACAAAGAGGCAAAGAAGAAAGACTACAAGGCTGCATTTTATATTCAATCGTCAGTAGATGCGGCGAACATTAATCGGATTTCTCATGTTGAATCGGTGAAGGAAGCGTGAAATATTCTTATCAAGTATTATGAAGGAGGTGAGAAGGTTAAAGTCGTCAAATTATAGATGTTGCGAAGGCAATATGAATTACTGCAGATGGGAGAAGAAGAAAAGATTGTAGGATATATCTCAAAGGTGAAAAAGCTTGTTTATCTCATGAAAGGTTGTGGTGAAACCTTAACTGATAAGATGATAGTTGAGAAGGTAATGCATACATTAACCTCTCACTTTGATCACGATATCGTTTCTATTCAAGAATCTAACAATCTTGAAATTTGAAGATTTGGTTGGTTCTTTGGAGGTACATGAGATGAGGGTTGTTAAAAGAAAAAGTGTTCAAGATTCGATACAAGCATTATAGGCTCAGACATGGAAGAAAGATGGTGGTTCCAACAAGTTCAAGGGAAAAGGAGACAAGACTCAAAGTAAGAAGTCTTGGTTGAACCCTAAAAAACATAAGGTTGATGATAGGGATTATGAATCCTCCAAAAGAGGAGAAGGAAACTCCTATCAGAAAGACAAGGAAGAGAAAAAAAGATGTGCAATTCTATAACTGTAAAAAGTGGGGTCGCTTGGCTAAGAATTTTGGTACAGAAAAGACAAGGGAGTGAAAAAAGGCAATGAGGAAGAATAAAACCTTGCATGTTAAGATTTAGATAATTATGAAGATACAATGTTATGGTTGCAATTACTTATAACCATGTCGACTCCAAAGTATGGTTCCTCGACACAGGCTGCTTGAATCACATGGTTGGCAGAAAATTTTGATTGGCATATGTTGCACCCCAAAATTTGACCAACATTTATTTACCCATCAAGAGTTATATGAGACTTTGAAGCTAGCCAAGAGGTTATTCAAATGTTCAAAGATTGATATCTTTGTTAGAGAACTCAAGAGATCCTCAGAGAGATTGGTTGAAACCAAGGGTGTGTGTCTCATAACTTGAGAGTTGTGGGAGCTCCTCAGATGATTCTGAGACTATGAGGATGGACTTGAAGCTTTGAGAAGGCTTATGAGATGTCTTGAAAGCCATCATGAAGCCTAGAGAGGTCATTGTACAAGAATTTAGAAGACTCAACCATGAGTGGTAGAATTAGGGTTTGACTGGGTCAACCCTAGGTCAACTGATGATTTGGAGAGGGTTGAGACCTAATCCATGAGCCATGTGAGCATGGAATGATGTATTGAGATGCTATAAAGATTATTCCTAGACCAACTCATCATGATTGAGGAGTTTGAGAAGTTTTAAGCTAGGGTTTCTAAGGCTCGACAGTGTAAAATCCCCTAGTTTGATCCCTATCTTCAAGGAAGTTTAGCTCATGATGTGATTGTCATCTCATCTTCCCCACAACATGAATGTTTTAGAGCTTGTTCTTAGCTTTAATTTGAGTACTAGAAGTCCTTTATAGGATTTGTAGAGCTCAAGTTATGACTTTGACAAATTACAGGTCATCTGAGGTATGTGAATTTGGGTCCTTGAAAGTCACCCAACTTGCATCCAACTTTTTCCCTAGCAGTATGATTCCTATGGATTCTTGGTCAACATGAATGTTGTAGAGCATCTTCTTAGCTTTCTATAGAGTACTATAAGTACTTGATAGGATTTGTAGAACTCAACTTATGGCTTTGGCAAGTCAAGGGCATTTTGGTCATTTGGAGGTTATAGGTCATTTCAAGCATAAGGCCATATCTCCTATTTCCAAGCTTCAAATGGAAAAATCTTCAACATCAAACTTGCTTAGAATGATGTTTTAAGGCTATTAGGGAGGTCATGAGATGTTGAAAAGGCTTGTACCAAAAAGTGATAAAAATGGCCTAAAATGGAGGCATAAGTTAATTAAGGTGAAATTGAAAATTGGAAATCACAAGCTATAAATCCAAACCATGTCATATAATAGGTCATTTTGACTCCAAATGACATTATAAGAACAATGGTTCAGCCACAATTTTGATTTGAGGCCTAGATCTTAGGGCTGCCTTGGAAATGACTTACTTGCATATTAAGGTACCAAAGCAAAACTCAAAAGAACTCAATGTACAAGTTGGTTATGCATTGTAACTCATCATAAATCTCATATGGGGAGAATTTCAAGTCAGTTACAAAGATTACAAGGACCATGGCATGAGATAGCATGTAAGGAGAATTGAAATCAAAATGTCATGACATGAAAAGTTCAATTTCTCATTGGATGATCCTAGATGGTTCTAGATGATTCTAAACCACTCTATATAGCATGTGTAACTTGCTCAGATGCAAGGTTGGTGAGAATTAGTGCAGAGAAGAGAGAGTGAGATCAAGAATCTTCCATTGCAAGTCAAGTTCCAATTCTTCATTCTTCTTCATATCCATTCATTCTTTCCATTCAAACACATTCCATACATCATAATGAAGCTGTGCAGATTGAATTGAGATCAAATCCATGGAGAATTGAAGAGTTGGTGATTGAAATTTCAAGGTTGCAATTCGAAATCGGTTTCCAAGAATCAAGCTGTTTCAACTATTCTTTTTGCATACAGAAGCTAGAAGACTACTCAGTGAAGGAATTGGGAAAGATTGAAGCATTGAATTGGTGGATTTCATCATCTGTTCATCAAGATTAACCAGGTTTGCAACTTCCTTCGTGCACCTTAATTTAGTCATAATTAGGTTAAATTGTTAGTGTAGAAAGGTTAGAGACACATAGGTGATGGATTTTGGAGAGTTAGAAAGCAATTGGTGAAGATTGGATAGTGGACACCATTTCTGTTTGGCCTTGTATCTTGCTGAATATTGAGAGATGAGCTTAGTTTAATATCAAGAAATGTTCAGGGAAGCATGAGGATGAGATTAGGACCATTAATTTTGGGAATTGTTAAGGTTGGTTCTTGATCAATAATTTGAAGTTGCTATCGGGTTCTAGGTTTGAGAAGGATTCAATGGAATTTGAGACCATGGTTGGATTCAGTGTTGAATTTAGAGTGGATTAGGGCTTTGGATCATGATTTTTGATGGAGAAATGAGAGAGTTCGAATTGAGGTTTGAAGCTCTGTTCATGGAGCTTTTCCCTCCATAGCCATGGCTGGAGGTAGAAGACGAGGGCACAACCATTGGATCAGGCGTGGACCAGTTGACCAAAGCAAGATCTGAGGGCTGGGATCTTGATCGCGACTTTCTATGTCTAATACAACTAACTGCAAGTGCACAGTTTATCGCGTAGTAATAAAAGATATCGATCCCACAGGGACTCGTAATCAAACTAGTGTTCTCGGGAGTTACTATGTTTAGCTAGGTAGAATATGTTTTAAGGGAATAAGATTGTCACTTAAAGGGGAAACTAAGATTACTATTTAGATTTTAATTAATTGAATCGATACGTAGTAATTGTGTTCTTCAGGGATTTGATAAGTTACTTGTGTATGAAATAGTTTTCACAGTTCATTTAAGCAGAAAATGGGGATTTGAAGACTCTCGTCTCACAATGGTTATTGACGCTAATCATAATCCTAAGGGCCTAACGTACACTTTCGTATTCCGTTCGGGGTTAAAATTACTTTTTGGAAATCTCTAAGTTCTAATTCGTTTTAAAGTGCTTTCGTTGTTATTAAAACAAATGCCTAGTGTTTACTATCAGACCTTACCGCAGCTTTCGCTTGTTGGTTCGTATCTTAATTAATTTCCCACTTTCGTGGCAAAACTACTTTAAAATAAGTTCTCGTTTTCGCGACGAAGTTTATTTCGTAAATCAATTTTAAACACTTAGACCATAAGTTATTTTTGTGAAAAGAAAGTTTTCAAACCAGAGTTATCAAATCCCATCCGAATTATCACTACATATCGATTGCCTAAGTTTAGCTAGACATGGAATTTAGAAAAAAAAAACATAAATAATAATAATAAATAATAAATTGCATTATGATAAAATAGAAGTCGATCAAAATGAAAACCTGTAAATAATGCCAATTGGCCTTTGGGCAGATCCTCCACAGATGTTGGCAGGATTTTGTCTTTAGTTCCAATTCGATCGTACAGTGCAGTAACAATTACAGAAGAGCGGAAATGGGAATGAGTAAAATGGAAAGGGAAATAAAGGAAAGGGATATAAATAAAACTGGAGAAATGGATACAAATAATAACTGAAAGTAAATTTGCTCTGGAAATTAAATTTGGCAGCACTTTGTGGTATGAATGCAGCTCCCTCTCTGAAGTCCTCTGCTTCCCTTTTTATAGAAGTGGAATCCCAACGGTTATCTCTGAGGATGATGGACCTTGAGGCAGATAATTTAGGGAGTAGTGGACCATTTAATGGGAATTGGAACTGCTCTTTTGACGTGTAATCTGAGTGGGGCGTTTTTGCCTGCATGACGGTCGTCACAAGGTGTGACGGTCGTCACCCGTGTGACGGTCGTCATGCGTCTGTGACGGTCGTCACATCAGCAAAAACTGTCTGCTGCGCTTTTCATTGTGTTTTCACTCCTTTTTCGTCCATATTTCATCTGGGATTGCTTCTTTTCTTCATGTTGCCTTGTTTAGACGTGATCGTTGAATACCTGCAAAAACATCAGACAAATACACGGAAATAACCCGAAATCGGATCGAAAACGGTTAGACTTTAGTTGAATTATGCATGAAAATATCTATATGATTTCGTGTTATCAAACTCCCCTAAGCTTGAATCTTTGCTTGTCCTCAAGTAAAACGTGGAAAAGTCGGCAAGCACGAGGCTGCTTCTTCGTTCGCAGAGTTTGGAAAAACCGGGATTCTTGGTAGGAACAAGACGAGTATCACGACGACACTGGACTACGAGTCTCCAGAGGTCTCCCTTTTATGCAAATCGGTCTCAGTCATGCTACCGTATCTTGGTGTCAAGGTTCTCGTGGCAAGTTCACCCTGTTTGTTCTAGCGCAATCACATTAAGCCCGTTGTCCGCACACTCTCATGGCAAGTCGACCTGTTAGTGAATATGATCTCGTTTTTGTTTTTGATCTTCTTCATTGATCATAATTTGGTGTCATTGATTTTTCAATGAGTTTTTCGTGTCGTTGGGCTAAATGCTCGGGTGAGGAGCACCTAACTTAGAAGGAAACGTATCTTATATTCTTGGGCTTTTTAGCTCTCTTTTCATGATTTTTCATCTTTTTGGAGATCATACACTTATTTGCATCGGTCGCTCGCTTAGAAGTGTTTTTAGGATGGTGCTGACTGCTAGTATAAACTACTTGGGGTTGAGTTTGCGTAGACACTTGAGACTTTGGTACACGTAGGTGGTGAAACCGACTCGCATAAACTAGAGATCTAAGGTGTCTGGATGATACTGATTTTGTTAGAACTGTCGTTTCCTCGGAGTTTCAAAACTCGGTTCGAACTCAGGTGCATTCTCGTGATGCTTTTGCTTTTGAGGAACAAATGAAATTTTTTGTTTACGTTGAATAATGTGGGGATTGTTTGCGTAACGTGAAAAATATATATAGACGCGCTTTATTTGCTAGAAATAGAAAGTGTAAAAATAGATATTACCAGAATTCAAAGTGCAGTGAAATGGAAATACAGGAAATAAGGGAATGTCAAAATACAATGGAAATAAGGCTCCGCTCCCACACTATCTCGATCAGTGTCCTCACTGATTCTTGAAGCATGCGAGAGGGAGATACAACTGAAAATGAAAATACAAAGAACTGAAATATAGTAAACAATGAAGGAAAGAAAATGAAAATCTAGTCCTGGGGCCTGTCACGTCCATGCTGGCGTCCTCTGGCTCTAGCAAGGGCTACTCTGTCCTCATAGCTCATGGCTCCGGTGTGGTAGACCGTGTCTCGGAGTCCTTCGACCTGCAGGGTCAGATTTGCTAGACTCTCAGTAATCGTAGCTTGGCTGGTGTGAAGTTGTTGCATTTGAGTCCGGTGCCAAGCTTCGAACTGGTCAGCTCGCTGGTTCTGCTGCTGCAGCATCGTGAGTATCTGTGCCTGCTGGTCTAGGGAGCGACGGAGGTCCTCTTCGGTGTAGTCGGGCACGGGATGGTGATGGCGGCGGCGGGATGATGTACCTACTGGAGGAGGAGGTTGTGATGCCTCTGGCTGCTCGGACCTGTCCAACTCAGCTTGGATTTCATCTTCGGAGTCATGAGTGGGGTCCTGAGTAGGAACAGCGGCAGCAGGAGGGGCAGTGAGGTCGAACAACCAGTTGGTACGGTCCTCAGGATGGATGCGGGTGCGGGACGGAAGGATGATGCTTCGGACGGTCTTGCCACGCACAACCGGATGATATTTCCCGTCAGCTCGAGAGTGGATGAGATGGGAGGCCCTGCAGTGGTCGGTGTCAAGGACCACCGAGGGGATGGACTGGAGGTGCTGGAGGCGGTCGCCAAGGTTCAGCCCAAGTGCAATCGCCGTGACAATCCCGCCAAAGTAGAATGGCTTCGAGCCACTGTTGCAGTTGGCCTGAATGTGAGCCAGCAGGAACGGGGCAGTGTTGACTGGTTCATTGTTGAAGACGCAATGAAGAAAGAAGAGCTCCTTGGAGTTCACTTTGTGGTTGTTGTCTCTGGCGAAGATAGTGTTACTCAACGCCCGGTGAAAGTATCTGATGGCGGGGTTATGGATGTGAGTGGCGTGCAGGGAGTCCCAACCATCGGCGTTGAGGCCGGTCAACTGATACCACAGCACGAAGGCTTCGTGCTGGAACTGATCAGTGATGCGGCGATAAGCATTGTCGCCGCGGGGTAGCTGTAGGATGCCGGCAATCTGGTTTTGGTGCATCTGATAGTTAACGCCAAACATCCGGAAGCAAGCGGCACCTGAGTGCTGGTTGAGTTCGCCGCTGCTGGTTATGTATGAGAACGAACTCAAGAACTCAAGGGTGAGCTGTTCGTAGGTCGGCTGGGGGTTGGAGCAGAGGTTCCAGATGCCTGCTCGTTGAAGCATCCAGGTGACACCTTCGAGGAGTCCGAGCTCCGTAAGTGATGGAAGGTGCGGGTAGTGAGTTGGCTGGAGCGACCTCTGATGAAATGCAATGTACTGTGCTCGTTGTCTCTCGCCTAACTCGCCCTCAGGGAAGGAAATGTTGCTGATATCTGCGTTTCCGGCCATTGTTGAAGATGGAGAGGTTTCAGAGGTTTTGGGGTTTTTCGGCAGAGAGGGAAATGTGACAGAACGGTGGTTTGGAGGTTGAATTTGGAGTTGAGGTTTATAGTTCAATTGGGGAGGACGAAAATCGTAGTGGGGTATGAATTTTGGAAGTTTGAAAGTGATAATGGGGGGAGTGGAAGGGAACACGACCTCTGTTATATCAGATTGCAGTTCTGGGCTGCGTGACGATCGTCACAAAGGTGTGACGGTCGTCACCCGTGTGACGCTCGTCATGGGGCTGTGACGGTCGTCACAGCAGCAAAATCTGCAGAACGCAGAATTTTGCTCTGAGGGCGTACTCGTGGTGATTTTAAAGCGTAGTATTGCTACGGTGATGTAATATAACAGCCAACAATCAATAAATAATGCGAAAACAGAATAATTGGATAAAAACTAGAATTGAAATAACATAAAATGGAAACAATCGTATGTAGTACATAATGAAACGAACAATGCGAAAATTCCAAATGAGTAAATTAAACTAAACTAGACTAGACTAAACTGAAACTACTGCTACGAGCTAATAACTAATCTTTTCGTGCCTTCAATTCCTCGAATTTCTGTGAATAGTAGTCGAGTTGGTCGCAGACTAGATCCATGAAGCCTACCAGGTCACTGTGCATGCCTGCGATATCAGCTTTTACATTAGTCAGAGCTTTATCAACGTCGTCCAATCTGAGTAACACGGTGTCCATTTTGTCGGTTGATTCCTCAGGGATAGGCTCAGGATAAGTATTGTAGTGTGGAGGAGTCATAGGGTCTACTTCATTTTCAGAGGCGGCGTCCTCAAAATACATGTAATCGTGTGCCTCAGAAATGTGGTCACTGTCATACATATAGTTCTGGGGTGTTGACTGTGGTGAAGGGGGTCCCATAGGCTCGTCCAATTCATAGAGCCAGTTATCCTTGTTGTGGATGCTTGTCATCATATGATCAGGCAGTGTGAATAGCTGTACTGGTTTTTCGTTAATAAGGTACTCGTACAGTCCAGGTCCCATAGTTTCTAAGATGCGCCTGTTAAAGTAGAATTGTATGTTCATGGGTCTGATGGTACCGAAACGAGTGCTGGCATTTAAATGGAATCTAAGGCCAAGCTCGTGGGCAATCATTGTTACTAGTCCTCCTATAAGAATAGGTGTCTGAGGTTCCAACGTGAGGCGTTTGAAGGATCTCATCATGAAAGGCACTGCATTTACTGTCCGTCCCTGAGAAGCACAGAGCATGATGAATAACTCTTCCTTAGACACTGTGGTAATATTTTCTTCTTTTCCAAACAAGGTGTGAGCTAGTATCTTATGGAAGTATCTAAAGGTTGGGTTATGAATGTCATCATTGTACATTCTGTCTGGTTCAGGGTGATAGTCGCCTGTGATTCTACCCCAGAAGTGCTCGAGTTGCAAATCAATATCGTCATCTTCTGCACTGATGAACACATGCGGTCCGCTAGGAAATCCTAGGAGGTTAGCTAGTGACATCCGGCTATGGGTTTGGTCCATTCCAAACAATCTGAAGGTAATCAATTCTGAGCGGGTTCCAAAGTCATAGTTGGGTGTGTATCTGAAAGAACTAAGGAATTCATAGGTAAGATCCTTGTAGGTAGCGAAACGTGTTTTCAGAGCAGTGTTCTCCCAACCTAGTTGATTGAACAGGTATTGAATGCTATCTGTGATCCCTAGTTTATCCATAGTAGCCTTGTCATAATAAAGCGTTAAGGCGAATTCTCTTTCGGTCAGTGCTGCAAATCTTGCCTTTTGAGCGAGTCCTTGGAAGTGAACCTTTGTGAAATCGTACTCGGCCATAATCGCAGGTAATTCGGAGAAAACAGAAGAAATGTTTTGAAGACTTTAAAAATCCTGAAAAGTTTGAAACAAGAAAT
Organism: Lathyrus sativus; assembly: GCA_963859935.3. Taxonomy (NCBI): domain Eukaryota; kingdom Viridiplantae; phylum Streptophyta; class Magnoliopsida; order Fabales; family Fabaceae; genus Lathyrus; species Lathyrus sativus. Next base: position 539,816,990 of record OZ012739.1, on the reverse strand, counting down.
TGAAGTCAGGATTTTTAGAAACGAAAAGTGGTAGAAACAAAAGACAAAAGGGAAAAAAATAAAATAAGAATAAAAGTACGAAAATGAATGAAAGTAGAAAGTAGTAGTGATTTTAGGATTTTTGTTGGATTTTTTTCAAAGTAGAATTTTAAAGAAAAATGAAATGCAATAACGAGGGGAATTTGGGTTGCCTCCCAATAAGCGTTGTTTTTAACGTCTAAAGCCTGACGATAACTTGGTGAGAAGCTATTCTGGTGTTTGAGCCGGAAGCTCAAGCAATGTTATATTGCTAATTTGAGAACTGTCGTCGTTCTTATTGTAATGTTTTAGACGTTGCCCGTTTACGATAAACGGTGCATTTGTCTTGTCGGTAATTTCAACAGCTCCACTTTGAAGTACTTTAGTCACTTCATAGGGTCCAGACCACCTAGATTTTAGTTTTCCTGGGAAGAGTTTTAATTGTGAATTGAAAAGCAACACGATGTCTCCCACACTGAATTGTTTCCTGATTGAACGTTTATCATGCCACTTTTTAGTTCGTTCTTTGTAGATACGGGCATTTTCGTAAGCGTCTAATCGAAGTTCTTCCAACTCGTGTAAGTTCAAGATTCGCTTTTCTCCTGCCTCGGTGTAGTTGAAGTTGAGTGTCTTAATGGCCCAGAAGGCCTTGTGCTCTAACTCTACAGGGAGATGGCAGGATTTACCGTAAACTAATTTATAGGGGGTAGTACCTATTGGTGTCTTAAATGCGGTCTTATAAGCCCATAAAGCTTCTTGTAGCTTCGATGACCAGTCTCTCCTTGAGGTAGCGACAGTCTTTTCCAAGATCTGTTTTATTTCTCTGTTCGAGACCTCTACTTGTCCGCTAGTTTGCGGATGGTAAGGTGTAGCTACTCGGTGCTCGACTCCATATCTAGAGAGAAGTTTATCGAATATTCGTGATATGAAGTGAGATCCTCTGTCACTAATGACGAGTCTGGGTACACCGAATCTAGGAAAGATAGTGTTCTTGAAGAGTTTGATTACTACTCGTGCGTCATTTGTTGGAGCAGCTATGGCTTCTATCCATTTAGACACGTAATCGACAGCGACGAGTATGTAGTTATTACCAAAAGAAGGTGGGAAAGGTCCCATGAAATCTATTCCCCAGACGTCGAAGACTTCTACCTCTAAGATTCCTTTATGAGGCATTTCATCGCGTCGTGAGATGTTGCCAGTTCGTTGGCATCTATCGCACTTTTGCACAGCGATGTGAACGTCTTTCCAGAGATTAGGCCAGAATAAGCCGGCTTGGAGAATCTTAGCGCACGTCTTGGATGTACTAGCATGACCACCATATGGTGCTGAGTGGCATTGGGAAATAATATTTTCTATTTCTTCCTCTGGGACACAGCGACGATATATGTTGTCGGCCCCTCTCTTGAAGAGTAGGGGTTCGTCCCAATAATAGTGTTTCAGATCGTGGAAGAATTTCTTCTTTTGCTGATAAGTAAGATCTGGTGGAAGCACGCCTGCGGCGAGGTAATTAACGATGTCAGCATACCAAGGTAATGTGACTTGGGCATAGACGGCTTCTACGGTTTTTTCGAATTCTGGATCTTCCGAGATTGAATTGGGTGTGTCACTTTCTAGTTTGGCTATCAGACGTTCGTACGAGAAATCGTCATTTATCGGTACTGGTTCGTGTCTGATGCCTTCTATTCAGGATAAGTGATCTGCAACAACGTTCTCGGTTCCTTTCTTATCTTTGATTTCTAAGTCAAACTCTTGTAATAACAGGATCCATCTCAATAGTCTTGGTTTGGCATCCTTTTTGCTTATTAGGTACCTTATGGCAGCATGGTCTGTGTATATTATAATTTTTGCTCCTACTAAGTAAGAACGGAATTTGTCAAGCGCAAATATAACTGCTAGAAGTTCCTTTTCTGTGGTAGCGTAGTTCATTTGGGCAGGATCTAAGGTTCTACTGGCATAGTAGATGGCATGGAGCTTCTTGTCCTTCCTTTGTCCTAGAACTGTGCCTACAGCGTAATCACTCGCGTCGCACATGATTTCAAACGGTAGTCTCCAATCTGGTGGTTGCATGATTGGTGCGGTGATAAGGGCTGATTTCAATGTTTCGAATGCTTTTAAACAGTCGTCGTCGAAGACGAACTCAGCATCTTTCATTAACAGGCCGGTCAAAGGTTTTGTGATTTTCGAGAAATCTTTTATAAATCTTCTGTAGAAACCGGCATGTCCTAGAAAACTCCGTATTTCTCGTACGGATTTTGGAGGTTGGAGATCTTTTATAATCTCTATTTTAGCTTTGTCTACCTCAATCCCTCTGTCTGATATGACGTGTCCTAGAACTATTCCTTGTCGGACCATAAAATGGCATTTCTCCCAATTTAGGACGAGGTTTACTTTTACGCAACGTTCTAGTACCATTTCTAAGTTTTGTAAGCATCCTTCGAAACTTTGTCCACATACCGAGAAATCGTCCATAAACACTTCCATAATGTCGTCTATGAAATCTGCGAAGATTGCCATCATGCATCTTTGGAAGGTTGCTGGAGCGTTACAGAGTCCGAACGGCATTCGGCGGTAAGCAAAAGTACCGTAAGGACAGGTGAATGTAGTCTTTTCTTGGTCATCAGGATGGATGGGAATTTGGAAGAATCCTGAGTAACCGTCTAGATAGCAGAAATATGAATGTTTGGCTAATCTTTCCAACATCTGGTCTATGAAGGGTAGCGGGAAGTGATCTTTGCGCGTAGCCTTGTTAAGCTTCCTATAATCAATACACATCCTACTTCCAGTCACGACTCTTTTTGTTATCGATTCGCCTTTTTCGTTTTTAACTACTGTGACTCCTCCTTTCTTTGGTACGACGTGAACTGGGCTAACCCATTCACTATCGGAGATCGGATAGATGATTCCTGCATCTAGCAATTTCTTTACTTCATCTCTGACTACAGTGCTCAGGATGGGGTTTAGTCTTCTCTGATGCTCTCGAGAAATTTTAGAGTCTTCCTCTATTGTAATTCGATGCATACAGATCGAAGGGCTTATACCTTTTAGATCGCTTATGTTATAGCCTAACGCGGTGGGGTACTTCTTTAGGACTTCTAATAACTTTTCGGTTTCTGGTTGTCCTAAGTCGGCGTTGACTATCACTGGTCTTTTTAGTTCATCATCTAGAAATTCATATCTGAGGTTTTTGGGTAGAGTTTTAAGCTCTAAAGATGGGTTCTTCGGACCTGGCATATGGTTTGGTGTCAGTGCTAAGCTTTCGCTTAGGCTGTCGTCTTTATACGGTTTACGCCAATTGTCGTCTTCAGAAATGTCGGGTATTTGAATCTTTATTATTTCTGAATACGTGGTCTCTTTGTTTTCAAGTTCTCTTATGCATTCGTCAATTTCGTCTACTAAATAGCAGGTATCGTCTATTGCTGGTGCTTGTAAGAACTTGGTGAGAATGAACTCTATCTTTTCTTCTCCTACTTAGAATGTTAGCCTTCCTTTCTTCACGTCTATAATCGCTTCGGCTGTAGCTAGGAACGGTCTTCCTAGGATAATTAGGGTTACAGTGTCCTCCTTGATGTCCATGATTATGAAGTCGGTTGGGATGTAGAATTGTCCTATGCGTACTGAAACGTTCTCCAGTATTCCGACGGGGTATTTTACTGATCTGTCAGCTAATTGTACGGACATTTTGGTTGGCCTGAGGTCTCCCATATTCAGCTTTTTACATATAGATAAGGGCATAACACTGATACTGGCTCCTAAATCGCATAGAGCTTTGTCTATTACGAACTTTCCTATGACGCAGGGTATGGAGAAACTACCTGGGTCTTTTAATTTAGGAGGCATGCGGTTTTGAATAATAGCGCTACACTCTGCAGTAAGTGTAACTGTTTCGTTATCCTCGATCTTTCTCTTATTTGACAGGAATAGTAATATTCAACTGTTTAAGGAGCTCTACAAATTTCTTAAACTGTCCTGACGTTTTGGAGTTTATTAGTCTTTGCGGATAAGGAATAGGTGGTTTATATGGCGCTGGAGGTGCTTGAGTTTTTTCACTTGCGGTATCCTCCTTCTCGTTGTCCTCCTTCTTCTCTAACTCAGACTCCTTTTCTGCTTGTTCAGTTGGTTTTTGTTGCATGGCTGAGTTTTCGGTCCTCGGATCGATCGGTTCGTCCAATTCTTTTCCACTTCTTAGTATCACATCATTTGCTTGGCCTTTGGGGTTCTGTTCGGGTTGTCCAGGAAATGTGCCAGCAGGTGCGGCAGCAGATGCTTGCTATTGAGCCACTTGTGATATCTGAGTTTCTAGCATTTTGTTGTGGGTGGCTAAAGCGTCTACTTTTCCTGTCAACTGTTTAATTTGCTCGCTAGTGTGTATGTTTTGATTCAGGAACTCTTTGTTCGTTTGAGCTTGAGTAGCTATGAACTTTTCCATCATCAATTCGAGGTTCGATTTCCTAGGTGCATTCTGAGCAGCTGGTTTGTGATATCCTTGCGGAGCAGTAGGCATTTGCAATGCATTTTCGCTTTTGTAAGAAAAGTTTGGATGATTTCGCCAACCTGGGTTGTAGGTATTTGCGTAGGGATTTCCTTGAGCATAATTTACCTGGTCTGGCGGGATTCCGGCTAGCAATGGGCATTCGGGTGCATTATGAGTGGTGCTTCCGCATAACTCGCAATTTGGAGTTACTGCAGCGACAATTGCAGTGGGGTTAACGGTCAGACTATCGATCTTTTGCGCTAGAGCATCTACTTTAGCATTGAACTTTTCAAGGCTGCTGATTTCGTACATCCCACCTTTCGCTGAGGTTTTCTCATTTGGAGTGCGTTCACCTCCCCATTGGCAATGGTTTTGTGACATGTTTTCTATTAATTGATAGGCTTCATCGTATGGCTTATCCATAAGTGCACCGCCCGCGGCAGCGTCTATTGTCAATCTAGTATTGTATAGAAGCCCATTATAGAAAGTATGGATTGTCACCCAGTCTTCTAGACCGTGGTGAGGACATGTTCTCATCATATCTTTGAATGGTTCCCATGCTTCGTAAAGAGATTCAGTATCTTTCTGTCGAAATCCGTTGATTTGAGCTCTAAGCATAGCAGTTTTGCTTGGTGGAAAATATCTCGCTAAGAAGACGTTCTTCAATTACTCCCACATCGTAACGGAGTTGGATGGTAACGATTGTAACCATGTCCACGCTCTGTCTCTAAGAGAGAATGGGAAAAGACGAAGTCTTATCGCGTCTGGAGTTACTCCATTTGCTTTCACTGTGTCTGCGTATTGAACAAATTTCGTTAGATGTTCGTTCGGATCCTCAGTTGCGTTTCCTGAGAATTGGTTTTGTTGTACAGCCGACAACAATGATGGTTTCAGCTCAAAATCATTTCGGGTAATAGCTGGGGCAGCAATGCTACTTCTAGGCTCCATCTGAGATGGTGTAGCGTATGCCTTCAGCGGTTTGTTCGGAGGTCCTTCAGCCATCTCTGGTTCTTATTCTTCTGATTTGGGAATGGGAGTGAGAGGATCGGGAATGTTATGTTTGAGTTGGTACTCAATGATTCGGCTTCTTAGGTGTAAGAAGCGTTCTAGTTCTGCGACTGAAGGTTTCAAGATATCGCTTTGTGGGCGATCACTTGGCACACAATCGACAACACTAGTAAAGGAAAAATGAAAATTGTTTACCTAGTCTATACGGCGTAACAGAAGGTTACACTATTGACTAAACGGGTCCCCGGCAACGGCGCCAAAAACTTGATCGCGACTTTCTATGTCTAATACAACTAACTGCAAGTGCACAGTCTATCGCGTAGTAATAAAAGATATCGATCCCACAGGGACTCGTAATCAAACTAGTGTTCTCGGGAGTTACTATGTTTAGCTAGGTAGAATATGTTTTAAGGGAATAAGATTGTCACTTAAAGGGGAAACTAAGATTACTATTTAGATTTTAATTAATTGAATCGATACGTAGTAATTGTGTTCTTCAGGGATTTGATAAGTTACTTGTGTATAAAATAGTTTTCACAGTTCATTTAAGCAGAAAATGGGGATTTGAAGACTCTCGTCTCACAATGGTTATTGACGCTAATCATAATCCTAAGGGCCTAACGTACACTTTCGTATTCCGTTCGGGGTTAAAATTACTTTTTGGAAATCTCTAAGTTCTAATTCGTTTTAAAGTGCTTTCGTTGTTATTAAAACAAATGCCTAGTGTTTACTATCAGACCTTACCGCAGCTTTCGCTTGTTGGTTCGTATCTTAATTAATTTCCCACTTTCGTGGCAAAACTACTTTAAAATAAGTTCTCGCTTTCGCGACGAAGTTTATTTCGTAAATCAATTTTAAACACTTAGACCATAAGTTATTTTTGTGAAAAGAAAGTTTTCAAACCAGAGTTATCAAATCCCATCCGAATTATCACTACATATCGATTGCCTAAGTTTAGCTAGACATGGAATTTAGAAAAACAAAACATAAATAATAATAATAAATAATAAATTGCATTATGATAAAATAGAAGTCGATCAAAATGAAAACCTGTAAATAATGCCAATTGGCCTTTGGGCAGATCCTCCACAGATGTTGGCAGGATTCTGTCTTTAGTTCCAATTCGATCGTACAGTGCAGTAACAATTACAGAAGAGCGGAAATGGGAATTAGTAAAATGGAAAGGGAAATAAAGGAAAGGGATACAAATAAAACTGGAGAAATTGATACAAATAATAACTGAAAGTAAATTTGCTCTGGAAATTAAATTTGGCAGCACTTCGTGGTATGAATGCAGCTCCCTCTCTGAAGTCCTCTGCTTCCCTTTTTATAGAAGTGGAATCCCAACGGTTATCTCTGAGGATGATGGACCTTGAGGCAGATAATTTAGGGAGTAGTGGACCATTTAATTGGAATTGGAACTGCTCTTTTGACGTGTAATCTGAGTGGGGCGTTTTTGCCTGCATGACGGTCGTCACAAGGTGTGACGGTCGTCACCCGTGTGACGGTCGTCATGCGTCTGTGACGGTCGTCACATCAGTAAAAACTGTCTGCTGCGCTTTTCATTGTGTTTTCACTCCTTTTTTGTCGATATTTCATCTGGGATTGCTTCTTTTCTTCATGTTGCCTTGTTTAGATGTGATCGTTGAATACCTGCAAAAACATCAGACAAATACACGGAAATAACCCGAAATCGGATCGAAAACGGTTAGACTTTAGTTGAATTATGCATGAAAATATCTATATGATTTCGTGTTATCAGATCTATTCTCACGCGTGAAGAAGAGAGTCTGAAAATATGATGAAACGATGCGTTTCATTAAAAGGAACTCTGGGTTGGACTGATATCCCCACCCCCAATCAAGGCCCACTTGGATTTTGCACTGAAATGGATTGCTATTCTCACCGTTTATTTTTCATTTTCTGTTTGATTTATTAGTTGTTTTTCTGTTTAATAAATGGGCTTAGCGCATGACTAACTGCACCCCACATTTCAATCCCATATGAAAATGAACTATGTTTGGTTACTAGCTGCACCCCATCTCTCATATTTCATTTTTATTTCCTCCATTTTCTTTCAAACTTTGAAAATTCATATCAATTGGAAAAATAATGATTTTTAAGTGGGAATTTTTGCTCCCATTTCATAATCATGTCTAGAAAAATATAAAATAAAAATATTTTCCTTTCATGCATTTTTAGTATTTTTTGTATATTTTCTACTTTTATTGCATTTTATTTCTTTTATGTTGATAGATGAATTTGTAGAATTTTGTTTAGGTAGTTCCCTTAACATTTTTAGGCCATTCTTTTTAGGATAGTTAGAGATATGCTTTAGCTTCCCCCTGGATTTATTCCATAATTTTGTGATGAATTTTAGGATAGTTTTGATTAGATGACATTAGGTTGTGTAGAATTAGGTTAAACTTCAACATAGGTCCATAATAACATTAGAATTTTGGGTTTTTAGGACAAGTTAGGCTATGGGACATATAAGGGTATTAAGGGTAGGTATGTAGGATCCCTTAGAAATTATATTAGATTTTAATATAGTAGTATACTATTTTTGGATGATTTTTGTAGTTGATGATTGTTTGTGTTGCCCTTGTGGGCTTGTATTTTGTTTGCTTTGCTTTGTGGGCTTGGAGAGCTTGGTATTGTTCTAAGGAGCATTGAGGAGCATAGTAGAAGACTTGAAGATGGATTGAGGAGCTTGAGAGCTTGATCTTATTTGTTTTGGTTATTGTTTTAGGGTTAGGGATTAGGAAGAGTTTAGACCTAGTTAACTTCTTTCTTAAACATGGATGGTATCTGTCACCTCCATTCCTCCCTATGATTCAAAGTCCTTCCATGGTATACACCTCTCTCCTTTGGAGGGATAAGTGATAATACCTAGGGAGTATAACTTTTGAGGGAACCATTCCTTTGATGTTGGACCCTTATAGGTTACCTTTGGTGGTCAATAAGCAGTTCAATATCCCCAGTGTAACACCCCCTTCTATACCCCAAATAAATGCATATAAAACATTTAAGCATATACAACTTTATCAGAGTAAAAGTTTTAGAATAAGGTATAAAAGAAGAATGTCACAACTTCACCAATAAAACACTTTAACATTTTGCTCCATAAAATATGTAACATTTTCGTAGTTTTAGAAATCACCTTTCAACATTTAATTTGAGCGGAAGATAACATCATTTAATCAGTTCCAAAATATTAATTCAAATGCACATAAGTCATCCAGATTAATAAATCATATCAGTTAGATTACAAAACAACATCAGCTGATACATTGCAATGTATCACAAAAGAATGACTATACTAGTCTAACTACCCGGTGTTACATATCAGAGCAGCCGACTCAAAAGAATGAAGACTAACTTCACAAAAGGACTCCAGCATCCTAATCTACAATGCCTCATAGAGCATTATAAAACAGCAGAAGGGTGAGAAATATAACCATAATAATCAAAGCATAAGATTATATATATATAGGTATCTATATAACACATATTCACATTTCTCACCACACTTCATCCTCATAATCATAATTATATCGTGTTCACATATATCAACATTATGAACATTCACAAGCACATCCCTTCATGCTTAATTTCACAATCATTCACAAGCACATTTATACAACAACAATAATATGCAATGTGACTCAACATATCCAATGCAACTCATGCAATGCGGTACCGACTCTCGTTATCTTTTTTTTGGTTTTCACTCTAAACCGGGTCCACCCTTCTAGACCGATAACTTGTTATCATTTTTCGGTTTTTACTTTAAACCGGGTCCACCCTTCTAGACCGATAACAACCAAGCCCGTCCCCTAGGCTTCAAACCCACCCTTCTAGGTTTGGGACAAGCCACTAGTTTCCACGAAACTAACAGACATTGCCTCTTGACTGAATGATGCATGTATAATCAACCAATCACAATAAATGCACTTAAGACCGTTCCCGCGTCTTAATCCCATGCATTCGAATAATTCACCCCTTCGAGAATTTCATCATGATTGCACATACAACATATATCAAACATTTATCAATGTATTCATTTCACACATCATCATCATATTCAACAACAATGCACACATATCACATATGTTCCCATGCATTTACACAACAATCGCATATAAATATGCACTCACAATTCATTAGACGATACACATACATTCCTCATTGTATTCCCATGTATCTCTAATTATCACAACAATCAAGGTATTCACATCGCAATACCAATCATACAATTATAAGTTATGCACACATATTCAAAATGTTCTCATGCATACTCATTACATAATTGTATACACATCGAGCATTTGCAAATTCATTAAATGATACACACATAATCACTTATTATGTTCACATGTATTTATACTTGATGCAATTAACCTTTGAATCACAATTCTAGGATTCACGCCCGTAGGCTACCCACAGCACACATTATCACAATAGATCATATACATACTCACAATGTAGAGGTATTAGTCTATGTGAAGCCACTAAACCATCACCACATGAACCACACAGCAAAAGAAAATGTTGTCACATTCGCTTTCATTCGCCTGGCGAACCCTCGTAGCGAACCTTCGCCTGGCTTCGCCTGGCGAGACTTCCCAGCGAGCCCAAGTCAGTAGCTACTGACTTCATTCGCCATCATTCGCCAGCACCTTCGCTGGGCGAACCTTCGCTATCCACCTTCGCTTGGCGAACTCGCCAGCGAAGTCCACTGGGACTTAAATATAATTATTCGCCAGCATTCGCTAGGCTTCGCCTGGCGAAGCTTCGCCTTTGCTCGCCTGGCGAGAGCCAGCGAACCTGCGCAGAACAGAACCCTATTCTGTTCCTCCTCCACCAGATCCTGTGTATATGGTCCTATCAGATGGTTGTTCTTGGCAGATCAGATTTGTGGTCCGATACCAGGGTTTCTTCTCGTCAGTTACAGTGGTTGTTCTTGATAGAGCAAGATTACGGTTTTGTTGATATAAAATCTCCACAGCAGTTACCCGGATATATTATTGCATGATTGCATGTTGCATTAGTTTGCATGTTCATTTGCATTTCATTAACGTGTGTCTGTGTTGCAGGTACCATTTTCCCCGATCCAGAATTTCTTGCCTCCTATTATATTGTTATGGGCTCTCTGAGGAAGACCGTGGCTTACAAGTTCCCTACCCCTGACGTGGTTAAGCTGACTGGTTTGATAGCTCTAGCAGATGATTCTGTGAAGGATGAGTTCAGGAAATCTTACGGCAGGTTGCTCAGTTTGGTTCACAAACCTTCTGTGTTCGAGTTGAACAGGTTGCACGCTCTGCTGCAGTTCTACGACCCTCCGCTGAGATGTTTCACTTTTCAGGACTTTGTTCTCGCGCCTACGCTGGAAGAGTATGCTGATTTGCTAGGTGTGCCTATCAAGAGGCAGATGCCTTTTGTTCATATGGATGCTGAGCCTGATCTGGCTGGTTTAGCTCCTTCACTTCATTTGGACGCCTCCGAGTTAGTATTGACTAGTTGGAACAAGGTTCCTAGGTTCTCCTTGCAGTTTCTGGTGGGTAAAGCTCAGCAGTGTGCCAAGGACGGGTGTTGGGTCGCGTTCAATGCCATCCTCGCTCTATGCATATATGGCATTATTCTGTTCCCCAACATGCCCGATTTTGTAGACTTTGATGCGTTTCACATCTTTGCTTCAGGGAATCCAGTCCCTACCTTGATAGAAGATGTCTATCATTCAGTCCACTACAAAAACGAGAACAGGAGGGGGAAGAACTTCTCGTGTTGCGTACCCTTGTTGTACAAATGGCTTGAAAGTCATCTGCCCAAGAGGGGTCCTTTTGTCTTGTCTGCAGCCGCAGCTGAATGGCCTGAGCGTCTGATGAGTTTATCTGCAGAGGATATTGACTGGTTCGACAGAGATAGGTTGGGTACTGAGGTGATCTTCAGTTGCAGCGGATTTCCTAATGTGCCTCTGATAGGTAGGAAGGGTTGTATAAACTACAATCCGTCGTTGCTGGTTCGACAGTTCGCGTATGCTCTGAGAACTCCGCCGAAGGATGAAGAGGTACAGGAATCTCTGTACCTCACTGGTACTCTAGAGGGGGATCTGCTGTCCAAGCTTCAGCGCGCGTGGAATGGTATCAGTAAGCGAGGAAAGCCTTTGCTGGGAAAAAGCAACAATCAAGCCTACCCTCCGTATTTGACTTGGATCAAAGCCAGGGCCGATGCTATAGGGATGCCGTTTCCTCATGCCAAGCCAGAAATCCCTCCAACAATCGAAGAGCCTACTACTGTGTCCCTTCAGCAGCATAATCAGGTGTTGGCCGAGCGGGATGAATTGAAGCGGGCGAACAAAGAAATGGAGAAGGAATTGGCTCAGCTCCGAAGCGAGAGGAACGAAGTCGTTCATTCTTTCAAGAGGCAAACAGAGCTGGTGAACCAGCTAGGTACAGACCTGACTAAGCAGATAATCGAGCGTGAACGCATGGGTCGAGACTTCAAAGCTGTCAACGACGTACTGGCTACGAAGAAGCAGCACTTGAAGGCTTCCCTGGCCACCAGGAAAGAGCGAGAGGATGAGCTGATGCTACAGATCTCCAAGCTGGAAGCCCAGGTGAAGGACAGTGAAAAGAGGTTTAATGAAGAAACCGCCCGCAGATACGCCGCCGAAGGCCAGCTCAACAAAGCTCTCGCTAACCTGAAGGAGCACAAGCTGACGTTTGAGTCCAAAAAGTGGAAGTTAGAAGATTGCTTCGGCGAAGGAGCATGGGAAAGTTCGGTCGAAGGACTTCAGTATACCATTGTGCAGAGGGAATTACTCGTCGAGGGGTTACTCACTCTGCCAGATCATCCAGAGACGAAGGAGTTGTTAGAAGAGTATCGCGCCCGTGGCCGTACTTGACTATTTGTATTCCTTTTGTTTTGATCATTGTTGTATGCTGACCATCACCAGGCTTGTTGGCTGAGGTCACGCTGTTGATTCATCTTGTACTCGCTGATGCTATGTACTGCCTTGATAGGCTTTCTTTATATATGAGATTGATGTTTCTATGATTGGACTCGGACTTCTTCTTCTCATTGTTATCAGCACTGGCACTCAGGCACTAGGATCGGGGGAAATCTCCCAAACACACAGACACACGCATGCATCTGCATGAAGCATTTGCATGACGCACATTTTGTTGTTTTTCCTAACCCTTTAGTGTTTACAGATTTTTCAGGTTTACAGGTCCCAGGCTGCCTCCGGTGGTTCCAGGATTGATCAGAGACTAATTCACCGTTATCCGACTAGATCTAATCAGACCAGGATCATGGATCAAGTGCAAACAGATGTTCAGGAGCTCCGCAAGAGGATGGATCGCTTCATGGAACTCATACAAGTGGTCGCCAATGGTCAGGACCAGCTCAGGACTTTGGTTCAGCCTTTGATCTCCAGGGTTGATAGCAACGACATACTCCATGGCGGGGCCGTGCCTACTCCTCCACCAGTTGATACTCCGCAGAATGGTGTCCCCGTGGTCGGGGGCAACGGTAATGCTAATGGCAACGTGATGGCCAACATCGGGCTCAATACGACGGGCGTCGGTAATGGGAGTCTGGGAGCTAATGTCAAGATCGGGCTAGGCAACGGCAATGCAGGCGTCGGGAATCTGTTGGTGCCCCAACCATGGCTTGAGGATCATCAGGATGATGTGTTCTCTCAAAGAGGTGCTGAAGGGGAGCTGAATGTTGAAGCGCGGCTCAGATTCAAAGCACTTGAAGATAAAATGAGAGATATTGAGAATCAGAATACTTTGGGCGTTGATATGTCCAAGCTGGGATTAATTGCTGATTTTAAGGTACCTCCTAAGTTCAGGGTGCCTGACTTTGAGAAATATAAGGGCACCACCTGCCCTCGTGTCCACCTTAGATCGTACTACAGGAAGATGTCTGCCTATTCCGAGGACGAGAAATTGCTGATGCACTTCTTCCAGGACAGTCTTTCCGGGCCATCCCTCGAGTGGTATATGGGTCTGGAGCCCACTAGCGTGCGCACATGGAAGGATCTCGCTGAAGCGTTTGTTCACCATTATCAGTACAACAACGACTTGGCCCCGAACCGAGTTCAGCTCCAGAACCTGTCGCAGAGGAATAATGAAGGATTTAAGGAGTACGCCCAGCGGTGGCGTGAGTTGGCAGCCCGAGTTCAGCCGCCGATGGTTGAACGCGAGCTCGTGCAGATGTTTGTAGCTACCCTCCCGGGGGTTTACTATGAAAAGTTAGTCAGCGGTATGTCTGGGACGTTCTCCGCTCTCATTATCATGGGCGAGCACGTCGAGAATGGAATCAAGATCGGGAAAATTCAAGGTGAGTCATCCTCAGCCGGAGGAGGTGGAAAGAAACCTTATGCTGGAAAACGACGAGAAGGAGAAGCGAGCGCTGTGACCAACGCTCGAAGGAAGGGCAAAGGCCCCCAGCAGCAGATAGCCAGTATAAATATCCCAGCGGCTCCACAGCAGCAGCAGCAACAACTGAATCAACAAGGATATAGAAGGTACCAGAATCGAGCACCTTTGGCAAACCGTCACTTCGAGGCACCACCTATGTCGTACGCGCAGCTCTTGCAGACTTTACTTCAGCTTCAGTTGGTTCAGAAGCGGATGATGACTCTCTTGACAGGGGCAACTCCACCAGGGTACGACGCAAATGCCACTTGCGATTTCCACTCAGGGGCACTAGGCCACACAATCGAGAACTGCAAAGCCTTTAAGCATAAGGTGCAGGACCTGGTAGATGCTAAGATCATTAACTTCTCCAATAATGTGCCCAATGTCACGAAGAATCCTATGCCGAATCATAGGGGAGGAGGAGTGAACGCCATTATCGAGGAAGAGAGCGCAGATCTGTTGACTGATGTCAGAGACCTAAAGACGCCGCTTAGCTTCGTTAAAGCTAAGTTGTTGAAAATAGGGTTCTTTCCAGGGTGCGGAGAACTATGCATGGCCTGTGCTACACATTCTGATGGATGTGAGCAGTTGGTAGAAGGAATTCAAAGTCTGATGGCTGAGGGAATTCTGCAGTTTAGCCGGAGGGCTGAAAGTGTATCGGGAGAGGTAGTGTTGAAGCAGGCCAATGAAGTCGCCACCATCACTATCCCTCGCCGGCCAATAACTATTTCCGCGCCCAGACCGCCTACGATCACTATTACCAAAGCTGGGCCGATACCCTTCGAGAGCACTAACGCCGTTCCGTGGCATTATGGGGCTGAAGTCTATTGCAACGGACAAAAGTTGGAGTTGGAACCGTATTGGTCGACTGTGGAGAATCTTGCGGGAATCAGTGGTATTACTCACAGCGGAAGAGTATTTGCACCGCCGGAGGTCGTGGCAGAGAAAGCGGTCAGAGCTGATGCGGCCGATAAGGGTAAAAGCAAAGTCGTCGAAGAGGTCCCGTGTGGGGTAGAGAAAGATTTGCTTGTCAAAGATGCCGAGGAGTTTATGCGGTTGATCAAAAAGAGCGACTACAAGATTGTAGACCATCTCCATCAGACGCCTTTGAAGATTTCTATTCTCAACTTGTTGCTGTGTTCTGAAGCACACCGCAACGCGCTACTGAAGGTATTGAACGCTGCTTACGTACCGCAAGAGATATCGGTGAATCAGCTAGAAGAAGTGGTAGCCCATGTTAATGCTGGCAATGGGCTAGGTTTCACAGATTTAGAGCTGACGCCAAAAGGGAAGAATCACAACAGCGCCCTGCACATCTCGATCGAGTGTAGGGGCACAATCATGTCGCACGTGCTGGTGGACATGGGTTCGTCGCTTAATGTGCTTCCGAAGAAGGCCTTAATGAAGTTGGACACTCGTGGAGTGATCTGCACACCCAGTGATCTGGTGGTGAAAGCATTCGACGGAACTAAACAACACGTTTTCGGGGAGGTGACCCTGCCGGTCCAAGTCGGTCCGGAAACGTTCGACACGGTCTTTTATATTATGGACATCATGCCCGCCTACAGTTGCCTCTTGGGCCGACCATGGATCCATGCTGCTGGTGCCGTGACCTCCACGTTGCACCAAAAGCTCAAATATGTTGTCGGGGGAAGCATAGTAACCGTGTGCGGCAAGGAGGACATAATGGTGAGCCATTTGTCATCCTTTAAGTATGTTGAAATGGATGGCGAAATCCATGAAACTCTCTGCCAAGCATTCGAAGCCGTCAAGGTGAAAGAGGTAGCTCCTGTAGTCACAGAAAAGCCAGAGATGAATCTCTCTTCGTTCAAGGAAGCTCAGGTCGTTGTCCAAGCTGGATCTACCCCAGGCTGGGGGCGTATTTTGGAGATACCCAACAAGCAGGATAAGTTTGGGTTGGGGTATTCTCTTGAAGCTTAAGCTTCTTCTTCGTCTAGCAGTGCGTCTCGAGGTAATGGGCCGATCCAATTTACCAGTGGCGGAGTGATTTTCGAAAGCATCAATGCAACATCTGAAGACAGCGGGGATAGCGATTGTGATCTCGACTCTTGGATTCAGCCAAGCAAGCCAGGCGAGGGCCTCAACAATTGGACCATCAAGGATATCATCCAGACGACAAGTGAAGAGTAATGATTTACTTTTTCCAATCATTGTACAACCCTATGTCCTACCCGGGGCATAACGGTTTTATTGTCAGGGCCTTGTCGGATTATGTACATGCATTTTGTTAATAAATCAAAGGCGTTTTCTTCGTATTCAAATATTGTGATCTCTGTTATTCCTGTTTTATATTTGTTTTGAAAAATAGTAAAATGGCAATGGGGTTTGTGCTAACCTGCATATTCTTGTTTTAAACTTAACCCTTGTTATTGCAGGATCCACATAACAGATGACATCGACTCTGGACCTTCTACGGCTCACTTCGACTTCGATTGCCCGATCTATCAAGCCGAAGAAGAGATTGATGAAGACGAAGACCTTCCTGAAGAGTTGGCCCGCTTGTTGAAACAAGAGGAAAAAGTTATTCTGCCTCATGAAGAGGAGATCGAAATCGTGAACCTGGGTTCTGAAGAGCTCGTCAGAAATGTCAAGATAGGGGCCGCATTGCAGAATGATGTCAAGCAGAGACTGGTCGAGATGCTGAGAGAGTATAGTGACGTCTTTGCTTGTTCATACGAGGATATGCCCGGACTTGACACGGAC
Source organism: Lathyrus sativus (assembly GCA_963859935.3). Lineage (NCBI taxonomy): Eukaryota > Viridiplantae > Streptophyta > Magnoliopsida > Fabales > Fabaceae > Lathyrus > Lathyrus sativus. Next base: position 539,800,337 of record OZ012739.1, on the reverse strand, counting down.
ATCGTGGTCCACCACTTGCCGCTACGAGAAGATTGCCCTCCCGTCAAGCAGAAGCTTAGGAGGACGAGACCAGATATGGCCGTTAAGATCAAAGAAGAAGTGCAGAAACAGCTTGATGCTGGCTTCTTAGCGGTCACCACTTACCCTCCGTGGGTCGCCAACATAGTACCTGTACCGAAGAAGGACGGTAAGGTACGCATGTGCGTCGATTATCGGGATTTGAATAGGGCGAGCCCTAAAGATGATTTCCCGTTGCCTCATATCGATGTGTTGGTCGACAACACAGCCCAGTTCTCCGTGTTTTCGTTCATGGATGGCTTCTCCGGTTACAACCAGATCAAGATGGCGCCGGAGGACATGGAGAAAACGACGTTTATCACCCCCTGGGGAACATTTTGCTATAAGGTAATGCCCTTCGGTCTGAAGAACGCAGGGGCCACTTACCAACGAGCAATGGTAACTTTGTTTCATGACATGATTTATCATGAGATTGAGGTCTATGTTGATGACATGATTGCGAAGTCCCAAACGGAGGAAGAGCATCTGGTCAACTTATTGAAGCTTTTTGAGAGGCTTAGGAAGTTCAGGTTGAGGCTGAATCCTAACAAATGCACTTTCGGAGTGCGGTCCGGAAAGTTGTTGGGGTTTATCGTTAGCGAACGAGGCATCGAGGTTGATCCTGCAAAAATAAAAGCCATTCAAGAAATGCCAGCGCCGAAAACAGAAAAAGAAGTTCGTGGTTTCTTGGGCCGAATAAACTACATTGCAAGGTTTATCTCTCAGCTCATGGCCACGTGTGAACCGATGTTCAAGCTTTTAAAGAAAGATCAGGCGATTACTTGGAATGAGGATTGCCAGAAGGCTTTCGATAAGATAAAGCAGTATCTTCAAGAACCTCCAATCTTGATACCCCCAGTGGCTGGACGGCCATTAATCATGTACTTGACAGTTCTTGAGAATAGTATGGGGTGTGTTCTCGGTCAGCACGACGAGACAGGTAGAAAGGAGCATGCCATTTACTACTTGAGTAAAAAGTTCACTGACTGTGAATCTCGATACTCGATGCTGGAGAAGACGTGTTGTGCACTAGCCTGGGCTGCCAAACGTCTACGACAGTACATGCTCAATCACACCACCATGCTAATTTCGAAGATGGATCCGATCAAGTACGTCTTCGAGAAGAAGGCTCTTTCGGGCAGGATTGCCAGATGGCAAATGGTGCTAACGGAATACGATATTCAGTACGTGTCCCAGAAGGCCATCAAGGGAAGCGTATTGTCTGATTACCTTGCCGAACAGCCGATCGAGGATTACCAGCCGATGAAGTTTGAATTCCCTGACGAGGATATTATGTTTCTCAAAGCGAAGGATTGCGATGAGCCGTTGCCCGACGAGGGGCCAGATAGGAAATCCCAGTGGAAATTGATATTCGATGGGGCGGTTAATTCCTATGGAAGTGGCATCAGGGCTATCATCACGACTCCCCACGGATCCCACATCCCGTTTACTACGAGACTGATGTTTCCAGTCACCAATAATGAGGCGGAGTACGAAGCATGCATCATGGGTCTAGAAGAGGCAATTGATTTGAGAATCAAGAATCTAGACGTATATGGTGACTCAGCGCTTGTGATCAACCAGATTAAAGGGGAGTGGGAGACTCGTCAATCAAATTTGGTGTCGTACATGAACTATGCCAGAAGGCTGCTCCCGTTCTTTGATCGAGTGGAACTCCATCATGTGCCCAGAGCGGAGAATCAAATGGCTGATGCCTTAGCCACGTTGGCTTCAATGTATAAAGTCAATTTTTGGAATGAGGCTCCAAGAATTGTCCTTTCGCGTCTTGATAGACCTGCGTTCGTCTTTGCAATTGAGGAAGCCGCCGACGGCAAGCCATGGTTCCATGACATCCAGACCTTCCTTATGACTAAGGAGTATCCTGCGGGTGCGTCAACCCAGGATAAGAAGACTCTGAGGAGGCTGTCTGGAAATTTTTATCTCAATCCTGATGGAGTTTTGTATAAGAGAAACCACGATCTCGTGCTACTCAGATGTGTAGATGAGAAAGAGGCGAGTATGCTCATGGAAGAAGTCCATGAAGGCACATTTGGTACGCACGCCGACGGGCATGCCATGACGAGAAAGATCCTGAGAGCAGGATACTACTGGCTAACGATGGAATCAGATTGCTTCAGATTCGCGAAGAGATGTCATAAATGCCAGATTTATGCTGATAAAGTTCATGTGCCACCGTGCCCGTTGAATGTCATGTCCTCCCCGTGGCCGTTCTCCATGTGGGGCATCGACATGATAGGCAAGATCGAGCCCACTGCATCTAACGGTCATCGCTTCATTCTAGTAGCTATCGACTACTTCACCAAGTGGGTGGAGGCAGCCTCGTATGCTAATGTAACCAAGCAGGTGGTGGCTAAATTCATAAAGAGGGACATCATCTGTCGTTACGGAATTCCCGAGCGGATCATTACTGATAATGGTTCGAATCTGAATAACAAGATGATGAAGGAGTTGTGCCAGAGTTTCAAGATCGAACACCACAACTCATCTCCGTACCGGCCAAAGATGAATGGCGCCGTTGAAGCAGCCAATAAGAACATAAAGAAGATTGTTCAGAAGATGGTTGTGACCTACAAAGACTGGCACGAGATGCTTCCATTCGCATTGCACGGTTATCGTACGATGGTACGTACGTCAACCGGGGCAACTCCTTTCTCCTTGGTGTACGGTATGGAAGTTGTCCTACCGTTAGAAGTGGAGATCCCTTCTTTGCGAGTTTTGGTTGATGTGAAACTCGACGAGGCAGAATGGATTACGAATCGTCTGAACCAACTCAGCCTGATGGACGAGAAGAGGTTAGTATCGATTGTGTTTGGTCGTCTGTACCAAAGCCGAATGAAGAAAGCTTATGATAAGAAGGTGTGTCCTAGAAGCTTTCAGACGGGTGATCTCGTCCTGAAGAAGATTCTTCCTCCACACTCCGATCACCGGGGCAAGTGGACTCCGAATTACGAAGGTCCGTACATCGTCAGCAAGGTCTTCTCGGGAGGAGCTTTGTTGTTATCCACGATGAATGGTGAAGATTTTGCATCCCCGGTGAACGCGGACGCAGTTAAAAAATACTTTGCTTGAAAGCGACCCGCTGGACAAAAAAAAAATAGAGTCCAGGCAAAAAAGGGGCATCCCGATGAATCAAAAACAGAATAAAAAGGTTCGGGCAAAAATTAGGGATATAAATTGAAAAAATGTACACCCGCGAAGTCGAAAACCTACACTGGGCGGCTTCGGCAAAAAAGGGTATCCCGGTGAACTGAAAACCCGCAAAGGGCGGTTCACGCAAAAGTTAGGGATTTGAAAAAGCAAATGACTGCGTTCCGCGTGTGGACTTTCTTTGTTTAGTGGTTTGGAGGACCCGAGGGCCGTTTATCTGAATCAATCTCTTCCGAAGCTGAAGCGTCGGAGAAGTATCGAAGTCGAGTGGGTCATAGAGGGATTAACTCATGGTGTTCGTCTACGCCTCATTGCCGACATTTGTATATACTGATGTATATTTATGTTTTATTTTTTGTGCGGCTTCCTCATTCCAGGAGCTTGCATCTGTTGTAAAACATTTTTTACCCATTCAGGGGTTCGTTATCAATAAAATGCATACTATTCAGCAATTTTGTTTGTCTGTTTAGCATTTATCTGTTTTGTTTACGAAAAAGAACGCCAATGTTTTTGATAAAATGAGCATACATAAACTTACTGGCCTAGGCCACTGATTGTTGAAACGATTAATTACTTGAATAGTGTCACGAGATAATAACCTTGATAGGTCCCTTTGAGAAGGGTATCTTGTCTGTTTGTTTGTGTTGTTACAGGTATAGCATGTTCCAGACAGTGCGCCGTGCGCATCCCGAAGCAGGATGATTCCTTTTTCTCCAACAGAGTTAAGTAGCTTCTCCCCGCAGAGTCTGAACGCGAGATCATGAGCATTGATATATCTCCCCAGGCAGAGATGATTCTCTTCCCCAACCAGATGTATCCTGAAGGAACGGCATCTCCTCAGATAAGTCAGGCGCCGAAGCATGAATTCATTTCCCCAGCACCGGGTCACAAGTGCAGGTTTCGTAGGAAACTATTCGTATGCCGAAGTATACAGCAACTAATGGTGCCAGACTGAAGTCTCCAGCGGAATTGAAATTCCCCACCAGAGTCGTACTCTCCAGCGAAGTAGAATGATTTCTCCTTCCCCGGCCGAGTTTGCAGATCCCCAAGAGAGCCGAATCCTTGGAAGCTGCTCAAGCCATGATTGGTTTTCCCCAGTGGAGTGTTGATCAACTGAAATTGAAATTCCTCATCAGAGTAGTACTCTCTCCAGCGAAGCAGAATGATTTCTTCTTCCCCAGCCGAGTTTGCAGAGACCCCAAGAGAGTTGAATCCTTGGAAGACGCTCAAGCCATGATTGGTTTTCCCCAGTGGAGTGTTGAACAACTGAAGTTGTTTCCCCACAAAGTCGTCATCTCCAGAGAAGTAACCGAGACGGCCACGCAGTTTATCCCCGCGATTGACATCGCTTTCCCTCAGCAGGTCCTGGTTCTCGTAGAGCTTTGTTCCCCTGCAGCGATCAACTGAAGTTGTTTCCCCTGCAGCAATCAACTGAAGTTGTTTCCCCGCAGCAGTCAACTGAAGTTGTGTCCCCTGCGGAATCCAATTGAGATTGGCGTGACTCTGTTCTCCTCAGCAGGATGATTCCTCTATCTGAGTAGTTCTTCCCCCTTGACAGGAGGATTCTCCCTTCGGCATTTATTTTGCTGATGGGATCGCATCATTGTGCATGATTGCATAACATTTATCATAAACGCATAGCATTTCTACCGTGTGGAGCATTGCGCCATTGCTGAAGCATATGCATAATAAACATGATCTAGGTTGCTACCGTTCTTGTTTTGCAGGTGTTCTGCCGCAGAATTGATTGCTCAGGATGATTCCTGACATTCTCCCCAACGAATTCGCTTGCTCAAGATGATTCTTGGGATCCCCAGCGAAGTCTTCGGTTCAAGATGATTCTCGAATTCCCCAGAAGGGCCGTTTGCTTAAGATGATTCTTAAACACCCAGTGCGGTCTCCAGAGTTGGTTACTCAAGCTGATGCTTAGAGTCCCCAGTCGTCAGTTCAGGATGATTCCTGAAATCCCCAACAGAGTGTTCGCTCAGGATGATTCCTGAGATCTCCAGAATGGTTATCGATTCAAGATGATTCTTGAAGGTCCCCGACGGAGTTATTTGTTCAAGATGATTCTTGAATTCCTCAGCAGAGTTGATCCATCCAGAATGATTTCTGGACCCCCGGAGCGGAGTTACTTGATAGTTCTCCAGAATCCCCAGCGGCGATGTTGGATGTTTATTTCTGGCGGCGATGTCAGGTTCTTTAGTTCTCCAGCGGCGATGTTGGATGTTTGTTTCTGGCGGCGATGTCAGGTTCTTTAGTTCTCCAGCGGCGATGTTGGATGTTTGTTTCTGGCGACGATGTCAGGTGATTTAGTTTTCCAGCGGCGATGTTGGGTGTTTTGGTTGTCCGACGGCGATGTCAGGTGATTTAGTTTTCCAGCGGCGATGTTGGGTGTTTTGGTTGTCCGACGGCGATGTCAGATTCTTTAGTTCTCCAGCGGCGATGTTGGGTGTTTTGGTTGTCCGACGGCGATGTCAGATTCTTTAGTTCTCCAGCGGCGATGTTGGGTGTTTTGGTTGTCCGACGGCGATGTCAGATTCTTTAGTTCTCCAGCGGCGATGTTGGGTGTTTTGGTTGTCCGACGGCGATGTCCGATTCTTTAGTTTTCCGGCGGCGATGTTGGATGTTCTGGTTGCCTGACGACGAGATCAGGTGGCTGATAATAATATCAGAGGAATTTAATGTGGATAACTGACGACAAGGTTCAGATCGGTATGTCTACAGCTAGTGGCCGTGCAGCTATTATTTCAGTGTTCGAAGATTTGTTCCCGCCCGAGTACCATGTACTTGTGCAGTTGGCAAATTTCCGGGTTTATCGGTATTCAACCGTCTCGCACCTCGATTGGCTGAGAGTCGTTCGCTCCTCACCTAGTCAGGTTCAAGCCGTTTGAATAGGGGCAGCTGTTGCACCCCAAAATTTGACCAACATTTATTTACCCATCAAGAGTTATATGATACTTTTAAGCTAGCCAAGAGGTTATTCAAATGTTCAAAGATTGATATCTTTGTCAGAGAACTCAAGAGATCCTCAGAGAGATTGGTTGAAACCAAGGGTGTGTGTCTCATAACTTGAGAGTTGTGGGAGCTCCTCAGATGATTCTGAGACTATGAGGATGGACTTGAAGCTTTGATAATGCTTATGAGATGTCTTGAAAGCCATCATGAAGCCTAGAGAGGTCATTGTACAAGAATTCAGAAGACTCAGCCATGAGTGGTAGAATTAGGGTTTGACTAGGTCAACCCTAGGTCAACTGATGATTTGGAGAGGGTTGAGACCTAATCCATGAGCCATGTGAGCATGGAATGATGTATTGAGATGCTATAAGGATTATTCCTAGACCAACTCATCATGATTGAGGAGTTTGAGAAGTTTTAAGCTAGGGTTTCTAAGGCTCGACAGTGTAAAATCCCCTAGTTTGATCCCTATCTTCAAGGCAGTTTAGCTCAAGATGTGATTGTCATATCATCTTCCCCATAACATGAATGTTGTATAGCTTGTTCTTAGCTTTAATTTGAGTGCTAGAAGTCCTTGATAGGATTTGTATAGCTCAAGTTATGACTTTGACAAATTACAGGTCATCTGAGGTATGTGAATCTCGGTCCTTGGAAGTCACCCAACTTGCATCCAACTTTTGCCCTAGTAGGATGACTCCTATGGATTCTTGGTCAACATGAATGTTGTAGATCATCTTCTTAGATTTCTAGATAGTACTAGAAGTCCTTGATAGGATTTGTAGAACTCAACTTATGGCTTTGGCAAGTCAAGGGCATTTTGGTCATTTGGAGGTTATAGGTCATTTCAAGCATAAGGCCATATCTCCTATTTCCAAGCTTCAAATGGAAAAATATTCAACATCAAACTTGCTTAGAATGATGTTTTAAGGTTAGTAGGGAGGTCATGAGATGTTGAAAAGGCTTGTATCAAAAAGTGATAAAAATGGCCTAAAATGGAGGCATAAGTTAATTAAGGTGAAATTGAAAATTGGAAATCACAAGCTATAAATCCAAACCATGTCATATAATAGGTCATTTTGACTCCAAATGACATTCTAAGAACAATGGTTCAGCCACAATTTTGATTTGAGGCCTAGATCTTAGGGCTGCCTTGGAAATGGCTTACTTGCATATTAAGGTACCAAAGCAAAACTCAAAAGAACTCAATGTACAAGTTGGTTATGCATTGTAACTCATCATAAATCTCATATGGGGAGAATTTCAAGTCAGCTAAAAAGATTACAAGGACCATGGCATGAGATAGCATGTAAGGAGAATTGAAATCAAAATGTCATGACATGAAAAGTTCAATTTCTCATTGGATGATCCTAGATGGTTCTAGATGATTCTAAACCACTCTATATAGCATGTGTAACTTGCTCAGATGCAAGGTTGGTGAGAATTAGTGCAGAGAAGAGAGAGTGAGATCAAGAATCTTCCATTGCAAGTCAAGTTCCAATTCTTCATTCTTCTTCATATCCATTCATTCTTTCCATTCAAACACATTCCATACATCATAGTGAAGCTGTGCAGATTGAATTGAGATCAAATCCATGGAGAATTGAAGAGTTGGTGATTGAAATTTCAAGGTTACAATTCAAAATCGGTTTCCAAGAATCAAGCTGTTTCAACCATTCTTTTTGCATACAGAAGCTAGAAGACTACTCAGTGAAGGAATTGGGAAAGATTGAAGCATTGAATTGGTGGATTTCATCATTTGTTCATCAAGATTAACCAGGTTTGCAACTTCCTTCGTGCACCTTAATTTAGGCATAATTAGGTTAAATTGTTAGTGTAGAAAGGTTAGAGACACATAAGTGATGGATTTTGGAGAGTTAGAAAGCAATTGGTGAAGATTGGATAGTGGACACCATTTCTGTTTGGCCTTGTATCTTGCTGAATATTGAGAGATGAGCTTAGTTTAATATCAAGAAATGTTCAGGGAAGCATGAGGATGAGATTAGGACCATTAATTTTGGGAATTGTTAAGGTTGGTTCTTGATCAATAATTTGAAGTTGCTATCGGGTTCTAGGTTTGAGAAGGATTCAATGGAATTTGAGACCATGGTTGGATTCAGTGTTGAATTTATAGTGGATTAGGGCTTTGGATCATGATTTTTGATGGAGAAATGAGCGAGTTCGAATTGAGGTTTGAAGCTCTGTTCATGGAGCTTTTCCCTCCATAGCCATGGCTGGAGGTAGAAGACGAGGGCACAACCATTGGATCAGGCGTGGACCAGTTGACCAAAGCAAGATCTGAGGGCTGGGATCTATTCTCACGCGTGAAGAAGAGAGTCTGAAAATATGATGAAACGATGCGTTTCATTAAAAGGAACTCTGGGCTGGACTGATATCCCCACCCCCAATCAAGGCCCACTTGGATTTTGCACTGAAATGGATTGCTATTCTCACCGTTTATTTTTCATTTTCTGTTTGATTTATTAGTTGTTTTTCTGTTTAATAAATGGGCTTAGCGCATGACTAACTGCACCCCACATTTCAAGCCCATATGAAAATGAACTATGTTTGGTTACTAGCTGCACCCCATCTCTCATATTTCATTTTTATTTCCTCCATTTTCTTTCAAACTTTGAAAATTCATATCAATTGGAAAAATAATGATTTTTAAGTGGGAATTTTTGCTCCCATTTCATACTCATGTCTAGAAAAATATAAAATAAAAATATTTTCCTTTCATGCATTTTTAGTATTTTTTGTATATTTTCTACTTTTATTTCATTTTATTTCTTTTATGTTGATACATGAATTTGTAGAATTTTGTTTAGGTAGTTCCCTTAACATTTTTAGGCCATTCTTTTTAGGATAGTTAGATATATGCTTTAGCTTCCCCCTGGATTTATTCCATAATTTTGTGATGAATTTTAGGATAGTTTTGATTAGATGACATTAGATTGTGTAGAATTAGGTTAAACTTCAACATAGGTCCATAATAACATTAGAATTTTGGGTTTTTAGGACAAGTTAGGCTATGGGACATATAAGGGTATTAAGGGTAGGTATGTAGGATCCCTTAGAAATTATATTAGATTTTAATATAGTAGTATACTATTTTTGGATGATTTTTGTAGTTGATGATTGTTTGTGTTGCCCTTGTGGGCTTGTATTTTGTTTGCTTTGCTTTGTGGGCTTGGAGAGCTTGGTATTGTTCTAAGGAGCATTGAGGAGCATAGTAGAAGACTTGAAGATGGATTGAGGAGCTTGAGAGCTTGATCTTATTTGTTTTGGTTATTGTTTTAGGGTTAGGGATTAGGAAGAGTTTAGACCTAGTTAACTTCTTTCTTAAACATGGATGGTATCTGTCACCTCCATTCCTCCCTATGATTCAAAGTCCTTCCATGGTATACACCTCTCTCCTTTGGAGGGATAAGTGATAATACCTAGGGAGTATAACTTTTGAGGGAACCATTCCTTTGATGTTGGACCCTTATAGGTCACCTTTGGTGGTCAATAAGTAGTTCAATATCCCCAGTGTAACACCCCCTTCTATACCCCAAATAAATGCATATAAAACATTTAAGCATATACAACTTTATCAGAGTAAAAGTTTTAGAATACGGAATAAAAGAAGAATGTCACAACTTCACCAATAAAACACTTTAACATTTTGCTCCATAAAATATGTAACATTTTCGTAGTTTTAGAAATCACCTTTCAACATTTAATTTGAGCGGAAGATAACATCATTTAATCAGTTCCAAAATATTAATTCAAATGCACATAAGTCATCCAGATTAATAAATTATATCAGTTAGATTACAAAACCACATCAGCTGATACATCGCAATGTATCACAAAAGAATGACTATACTAGTCTAACTACCCGGTGTTACATATCAGAGCAGCCGACTCAAAAGAATGAAGACTAACTTCACAAAAGGACTCCAGCATCCTAATCTGCAATGCCTCATAGAGCATTATAAAACAGCAGAAGGGTGAGAAATATAACCATAATAATCAAAGCATAAGATTATATATATATATATATAGGTATCTATATAACACATATTCACATTTCTCACCACACTTCATCCTCATAATCATAATTATATCGTGTTCACATATATCAACATTATGAACATTCACAAGCACATCCCTTCATGCTTAATTTCACAATCATTCACAAGCACATTTATACAACAACAATAATATGCAATGTGACTCAACATATCCAATGCAACTCATGCAATGCGGTACCGACTCTCGTTATCTTTTTTTCGGTTTTCACTCTAAACCGGGTCCACCCTTCTAGACCGATAACTTGTTATCATTTTTCGGTTTTTACTTTAAACCGGGTCCACCCTTCTAGACCGATAACAACCAAGCCCGTCCCCTAGGCTTCAAACCCACCCTTCTAGGTTTGGGACAAGCCACTAGTTTCCACGAAACTAACAGACATTGCCTCTTGACTGAATGATACATGTACAATCAACCAATCACAATAAATGCACTTAAGACCGTTCCCGCATCTTAATCCCATGCATTCGAATAATTCACCCCTTCGAGAATTTCATCATGATTGCACATACAACATATATCAAACATTTATCAATGTATTCATTTCACACATCATCATCATATTCAACAACAATGCACACATATCACATATGTTCCCATGCATTTACACAACAATCGCATATAAATATGCACTCACAATTCATTAGACGATACACATACATTCCTCATTGTATTCCCATGTATCTCTAATTATCACAACAATCAAGGTATTCACATCGCAATACCAATCATACAATTATAAGTTATGCACACATATTCAAAATATTCTCATGCATACTCATTACATAATTGTATACACATCGAGCATTTGCAAATTCATTAAATAATACACACATAATCACTTATTATGTTCACATGTATTTATACTTGATGCAATTAACCTTTGAATCACAATTCTAGGATTCACGCCCGTAGGCTACCTACAGCACACATTATCACAATAGATCATATACATACTCACAATGTAGAGGTATTAGTCTATGTGAAGCCACTAAACCATCACCAAATGAACCACACAGCAAAAGAAAATGCTGTCACATTCGCTTTCATTTGCCTGGCGAACCCTCGCAGCGAACCTTCGCCTGGCTTCGCCTGGCGAGACTTCCCAGCGAGCCCAAGTCAGTAGCTACTGACTTCATTCGCCACCATTCGCCAGCACCTTCGCTGGGCGAACCTTCGCTATCCACCTTCGCTTGGCGAACTCGCCAGCGAAGTCCACTGGGACTTAAATATAATTATTCGCCAGCATTCGCTAGGCTTCGCCTGGCGAAGCTTCGCCTTTGCTCGCCTGGCGAGAGCCAGCGAACCTGCGCAGAACAGAACCCTATTCTGTTCCTCCTCCACCAATCCATCATCAACCCTCTCTTACACATCCAAATCAGTATAAACAGCATCAATACATGTTACCCGACTATTCTACGACATTATTACTCAGTTTCAACCGATTAAATCATCAATCTACCGATTATTCAACATTTTGCCCTAAATGGAAAGTGATGGAAACTCTACCAAAACCTCAACCCAACATACATAACATCATACAATGATCAAATAGAAACATTTCTCACCCTTACCTCGATTAATCGGAGCTTTGATGTTGGTTCTTGATGATTTCCACTTTTCCTCTTCTTCTCCTCCCTTTCTCTTCTTTCTTCTTTCTTTCCTCTTTCTCTCCAAATGTATCTATCTTTCTTTTCTTTTCTTCCTCACTTATATATTCCTTCTATTTTCTTTCCTTCCAATTTCCTTTCAATTCTCTATTAATCCCAATTAATAAAAATTAATTCCAACATTAGATAAAATCCCACTAAATAAATTAATTACTACAATTAATTATTTAATGAAATTTGGGCTATTACAACTCTCCCCCACTTTAGGAATTTTCGTCCTCGAAAATGTTACCTGATTCAAACAGCTCTGGATAAGACTCTTTCATCCGACTCTCAAGCTCCCAAGTAACATTTCCACCAGCCGGTCCTCCCCAAGCGACCTTCACTAAAGCAATCTCTTTACCTCGAAGCTGCTTCAATTTCCGATCCTCTATCCGCATAGGTGATGTCTCAACAGTCAGGTTATCTCTCACCTGCACATCATCTATTTGAACTACATGAGACGGATCCGCAATGTATTTCCTCAACTGAGATACATGGAATACGTCATGAAGATTAGCAAGCGACAGTGGTAAAGCCACACGATAGGCTACTTCTCCTATCCTTTGCAAAATCTGATAAGGACCAATGAAACGCGGCGACAACTTGCGCGACTTCAGTGCCCTACCAACACCTGTCATCGGAGTGACTCGAAGAAACACATGATCTCCCTCTTGAAATTCAAGTGCCTTCCTCCTCTTGTCATAATAACTCTTCTGACGACTCTGAGTAATTCTCATCTTCTCTTGAATCATCTTGATCTTATCAGTAGTCTGTTGAACTAACTCGGGTCCAACAACAGAACTCTCTCCGGACTCGAACCAACACAATGGTGTCCTACACCACCTACCATACAACGCCTCAAATGGTGCCATACCAATACTCGAATGGAAACTGTTGTTGTAGGTAAACTCAATCAAAGGCAAGTAGCTATCCCAAGCTCCTCCTTTTTCCAATACACAAGCTCTCAAAAGATCTTCAAGCGACTGAATCGTCCTCTCCGTCTGACCATCAGTCTGAGGATGATACGCTGAACTCAAACGCAACTTAGTACCCAAAGCACTCTGCAGGCTTTCCCAAAATCTCGAAGTAAACCGCGGATCTCTATCCGAAACAATACTTAACGGAATACCATGCAGACACACAATCCTCTCAATATACAACTTAGCCAACTTCTCCAAAGGGTAATCCATACGCATAGGAATAAAGTGAGCAGATTTAGTCAATCTATCCACGATAACCCAAATAGCCTCAAAATTACTCGGCGTCCTCGGCAAACCCGATACAAAATCCATGGAGATACTATCCCATTTCCACTCAGGAATAAACAACGGCTTCATCAAACCCGATGGCTTCTGATGCTCAATCTTCGACTTCTGGCAAGTCAAACAAGAATACACAAATTCCGCAATATCCTTCTTCATACTAGGCCACCAAAATACTTTCCTCAAATCCTGATACATCTTAGTAGCACCCGGATGAATACTCAATCCGCTACGATGTCCTTCCTCAAGGATACTCTTTTTCAGCTCAACAACATTTGGAACACAAACTCGATCCCGACATCTCATAATACCATTCTCATCAATCCGAAAATCACCACCTTGGCCTTGGTTGATTAAAGTCAACCGATCAGCTAAGCTCAAATCCGATTTCTGTCCTTCTCGAATTTCGTCCAAAATACCACTCGTAAGCTTTAACATACCCAACTTAAATCCAAAAGAAGTCTTCTCACATACTAAACTCAAATCTCGAAATTGCTCAATCAATTCCAACTCTTTCACCATCAACGCCGACATATGCAATGATTTCCGACTCAATGCATCCGCTACTACATTCGCTTTACCCGGATGGTAATTCAAGCCAAAATCATAATCCTTCAAAAGTTCAAGCCATATTCTTTGTCTTGCATTCAATTCCTTTTGATCAAAAAGATATCTCAAACTCTTGTGGTCACTAAACACTTCAAATCTTGCGCCAAATAAATAATGCCTCCAGAGTTTCAACACGAACACAACGGCGGCCAACTCTAAGTCATGCGTCGGATAATTCTTCTCATGCACTTTGAGTTGCCTCGAAGCATAAGCTACAACTTGGTTATTCTGCATCAACACACCTCCTAAACCCATCAAAGAAGCATCACAATACACAACGAATGGTTCCTCTGGATTTGGCAGAATCAAAACAGGAGTTGTCGTCAACCTTCGCTTAAGTTCTTGAAAACTCGTTTCACACTTGGCGTCCCAAACAAAGGCTTGACCCTTCCTAGTCAACTGCGTCAACGGCAATGATAACTTAGCAAATCCTTCAATAAACTTCCGATAATAACCGGCTAAACCAAGAAAACTTCTGATTTCAAAAACTGACTTCGGAGTCTCCCATTGCGACACCGCTTCAACCTTCGACGGATCGACCGCAATACCACTACTAGAAATCACATGACCAAGGAAACTAACTTCCTTCAACCAAAATTCACACTTAAAAAGCTTCGCGAACAACTGCTTCTCTCTCATCACAGATAACACAATCTTCAGATGCTCGGCATGCTCTCCTTCGCTCTTCGAATAAACCAAGATGTCGTCGATAAACACCACCACAAACTTATCCAAATAAGGATGGAAAATCCTATTCATGTACTCTATAAATACACCTGGTGCATTAGTCACACCAAATGGCATCATGGAATATTCATAGTGTCCATACCTCGTCCGAAAGGTCGTCTTCTGAATATTCTCAGCTTTCACACGGACCTGATGATACCCAGATCTCAAATCAATCTTGCTGAACACACTTGCACCAACCAACTGATCCATCAGATCATCAATCCTTGGAAGTGGATACTTATTCTTAATAGTCACCTTGTTCAACTGTCTGTAATCCACACAGAGCCTCATAGAACCCTCTTTCTTCTTAACCAACAACACCGGTGCACTCCACGGTGACACGCTCGGACGAATAAACCTCTTTTCAAGCAAATCCTCAAGTTGACTCTTCAACTCTTTTAATTCCGATGCCGACATGCGATAAGGAGCCATCGATATCGGACTAGTTCCAGGAATCAAATCTATCGAAAACTCCACTTCTCGCTCCGGCGGTAAATCCTTTATCTCTTCAGGGAATACTTCCGGAAAATCTCTAACAATGGGCAAGGCATCAATCTCTTCACTCTCACCAATTCTCAAAGTTGCCATAAGCATAAATACCTTAGCTCCATCTTGCACTGATTCCTTCACTTGTTTCCTCGTCATAAACAATTCCCTTTCAACATCCGAATCGGGAAAAATAACCGTTTTGTCAAAACAGTTAATATACACACGATTGAATTTTAACCAATTCATTCCAAGAATGACATCCAGTTGATCTAAATGAAGACACACTAAATCAATCCCAAAATCTCTACCGAAAATACTCAACGGGCAATTCAAGCAAACATACGGTGTAGTTACCGAACCCATAGCAGAAGTATCAATAACCATACCGCCACCAATCACAGACAACTCTAGGTTCAACCTTCTAACACAATCCAAAGAAATAAAAGAATGCGTAGCTTCGGTATCAATTATAGCGATCAAAGGTATACCATTAATGAAGCACGTACCTCGGATCAATCGATCGTCGCTAGCAGTCTCAAATCCAGATAGAGCGAACACTCTCCCGCTCCCTTGATTCTTCTTCGGCTTATCGCACTTGGTACTGATGTTCCCTCGCTCACCACAGTTGTAGCAAGTTACACCCGCACCGCTTCTGCACTCAAGAGCATTGTGGCCTGGCTTGCCACACTTAAAACACGTCTTCTCAACGCTTTTGCATTCCGGAGCACGGTGTCCCTCTTCACCACACCTATAACATCTCACCGGTTAGAAACTCCCCCACTTGGTTTCTTGCCAAAACCAACCTTTTGTTTCCCCTTATCAGCAGGAGTTACGTAAGGTTTTCCTCTGAATTGACCTTTTCCTTTCTTATCACTTAGGCTCTTGTAGTGGCTAGACTGAGCCCTACTGTCTTCGTCATAAATTCTGCTCTTGTTAACCAACTCAGAAAACCGCCTGATTTCCTGATATCCAATAGCTTGTCTAATCTCGGGTCTCAAACCGTTCACAAACTTGAGGCACTTAGACCTCTCAGCATTACCAGTATTATAGTGAGGACAAAATTTGATCAACTCCTCAAATTTCGCCGCATACTCAGCAACCGTCGAATTACCTTGCTTCAACTCAAGAAATTCGATCTCTTTCTTCCCCTGCACATCCTCTGGAAAATACTTCTCCAGAAAGGTTTCTCTAAACAAATCCCACGTAATCACAAGATCATCTTCCTCAAATCTTTGGCGAGTATTACCCCACCAATCTTCAGCTTCTTCTTCGAGCATATGAGTCCCAAACTGCACCTTCTGTGCATCCGAGCAATTCATAACCCGAAAAATCTTTTCCACAGCTTTCAACCAAACTTGTGCCTTGTCCGGTTCATGAGTTCCCTTGAAGACCGGAGGGTTATTCTTTTGGAATTTCCCCAAAGCACGGAATCCATCATCAGCATGATTCCTCACATTCACATTGGCCGGAGGATTCTGCCCAATTGCCCCCGCCAATCTCGTCAATACCTCCGCAATCGCTTCGTCGTTCCTTCCTGCAACCATCTTACTAATTCCAGCAACAGAACCACGTAAGAACAACCAATATTGATAATGCAACACACGCATATCAATAACACACATGAAGAAAACACTCTAACAACTTGGCCGGACGGACCGACCTGCTCTGATACCACTATTGTAACACCCCCTTCTATACCCCAAATAAATGCATATAAAACATTTAAGCATATACAACTTTATCAGAGTAAAAGTTTTAGAATAAGGTATAAAAGAAGAATGTCACAACTTCACCAATAAAACACTTTAACATTTTGCTCCATAAAATATGTAACATTTTCGTAGTTTTAGAAATCACCTTTCAACATTTAATTTGAGCGAAAGATAACATCATTTAATCAGTTCCAAAATATTAATTCAAATGCACATAAGTCATCCAGATTAATAAATCATATCAGTTAGATTACAAAACCACATCAGCTGATACATCGCAATGTATCACAAAAGAATGACTATACTAGTCTAAATACCCGGTGTTACATATCAGAGCAGCCGACTCAAAAGAATGAAGACTAACTTCACAAAAGGACTCCAGCATCCTAATCTGCAATGCCTCATAGAGCATTATAAAACAGCAGAAGGGTGAGAAATATAACCATAATAATCAAAGCATAAGATTATATATATATATAGGTATCTATATAACACATATTCACATTTCTCACCACACTTCATCCTCATAATCATAATTATATCGTGTTCACATATATCAACATTATGAACATTCACAAGCACATCCCTTCATGCTTAATTTCACAATCATTCACAAGCACATTTATACAACAACAATAATATGCAATGTGACTCAACATATCCAATGCAACTCATGCAATGCGGTACCGACTCTCGTTATCTTTTTTTCGGTTTTCACTCTAAACCGGGTCCACCCTTCTAGACCGATAACTTGTTATCATTTTTCGGTTTTTACTTTAAACCGGGTCCACCCTTCTAGACCGATAACAACCAAGCCCGTCCCCTAGGCTTCAAACCCACCCTTCTAGGTTTGGGACAAGCAACTAGTTTCCACGAAACTAACAGACATTGCCTCTTGACTGAATGATGCATGTACAATCAACCAATCACAATAAATGCACTTAAGACCGTTCCCGCGTCTTAATCCCATGCATTCGAATAATTCACCCTTCGAGAATTTCATCATGATTGCACATACAACATATATCAAACATTTATCAATGTATTCATTTCACACATCATCATCATATTCAACAACAATGCACACATATCACATATGTTCCCATGCATTTACACAACAATCGCATATAAATATGCACTCACAATTCATTAGACGATACACATACATTCCTCATTGTATTCCCATGTATCTCTAATTATCACAACAATCAAGGTATTCACATCGCAATACCAATCATACAATTATAAGTTATGCACACATATTCAAAATGTTCTCATGCATACTCATTACATAATTGTATACACATCGAGCATTTGCAAATTCATTAAATAATACACACATAATCACTTATTATGTTCACATGTATTTATACTTGATGCAATTAACCTTTGAATCACAATTCTAGGATTCACGCCCGTAGGCTACCCACAGCACACATTATCACAATAGATCATATACATACTCACAATGTAGAGGTATTAGTCTATGTGAAGCCACTAAACCATCACCACATGAACCACACAGCAAAAGAAAATGCTGTCACATTCGCTTTCATTCGCCTGGCGAACCCTCGCAGCGAACCTTCGCCTGGCTTCGCCTGGCGAGACTTCCCAGCGAGCCCAAGTCAGTAGCTACTGACTTCATTCGCCACCATTCGCCAGCACCTTCGCTGGGCGAACCTTCGCTATCCACCTTCGCTTGGCGAACTCGCCAGCGAAGTCCACTGGGACTTAAATATAATTATTCGCCAGCATTCGCTAGGCTTCGCTTGGCGAAGCTTCGCCTTTGCTCGCCTGGCGAGAGCCAGCGAACCTGCGCAGAACAGAACCCTATTCTGTTCCTCCTCCACCAATCCATCATCAACCCTCTCTTACACATCCAAATCAGTATAAACAGCATCAATACATGTTACTCGACTATTCTACGGCATTATTACTCAGTTTCAACCGATTAAATCATCAATCTACCGATTATTCAACATTTTGCCCTAAATGGAAAGTGATGGAAACTCTACCAAAACCCCAACCCAACATACATAACATCATACAATGATCAAATAGAAACATTTCTCACCCTTACCTCGATTAATCGGAGCTTTGATGTTGGTTCTTGATGATTTCCACTTTTCCTCTTCTTCTCCTCCCTTTCTCTTCTTTCTTCTTTCTTTCCTCTTTCTCTCCAAATGTTTCTATCTTTCTTTTCTTTTCTTCCTCACTTATATATTCCTTCTATTTTCTTTCCTTCCAATTTCCTTTCAATTCTCTATTAATCCCAATTAATAAAAATTAATTCCAACATTAGATAAAATCCCACTAAATAAATTAATTACTACAATTAATTATTTAATGAAATTTGGGCTGTTACACCCAGCTTATCCAGTAAGTGATTTCCTCTGGTTTGATTATCTTGAGAGATGTTGAGCTTGAGTGTGAAGATGAAGACTTCATTGAAGAGCATTGAAGAGGATGAATCCTTGAGCATTGTCATTCCAGTTGAAGAGCAACAAGAGCAAGTAAATACTTGAAGACCCCTGAAGATGAAGGATGAAGTTGACACTTCTAAGTGATTGAGATTGATTCTGAAGAGCTGAAGCTTGAAGAACAAAGGAAGTTGATACTTACTTTGATACTGGGAGATCCTGAAGGAGCCAAGTTGATACTTGTGATTGATAGTGAAGCCTGAAGGTGGAGCTGATCAAAGAGCTGAAGCTCAGAGAAGGAGATAAGTTGAAACTTATGTTGAAGGGTTGAAACCTGGAAGAGCAAATTGATACTTGTCAAGGGTGATTGAAGTCTGAAGACTGAGTTGCTGTTGGAAGAGCTGAAGCTTAAGGTTGAGAGAGAGGAGCTGCTTTCTTTTTCTTTTGCTGTATTGATGTGTTTTGTTTGACTTGCTTGATGCATTAGAGTAAGTTCATCTCTAGAATAAGTAGAATCTAGGAGCATGATTGCACTAGAGGTTGAGTTGCTCCCTCTGCTTGTATTGTTACTGTGTGGCTTTGCTTGCGGGTATTCGATAGAGCCCAGCTCCCTTGCCCATGTGGTTTGTTTGCCTGATGGCATTTTATTTCATTTTCTTTCTGTATGATTGCAGTTTACTGTTATTGCTTGATAGCATGTTGTTTTATATTTCAGTATGATTACTGTTATCCATTTTGGCTTGAGGTTGAGATGAGCTTGTGGAGGCTGAAGCTCCACACACATTTCCTCCCTCACTTGCATTGCATGCATTTTACTGTTAAGCTGATGCTTTGTCTGTTTTGGTCTATCATTGACATGATCCCTTAGGACTCTTATTTCCTTTGATAAGGAATTGATGATAGAACTTTAGGTTGAAACTTATGCATGACAACTTCTAGGAGTTCCCTGTTCAAATCTTGACCATAGGATGAATCCATGGCATGACAACAGTAGGACTTGATAGTCTCCCTCCTAGTTGGGCCTGTTCTCTTCTCATCTCAAAACAGTTTAAGATACAGTAATCATGAACGATTTCTTTCGTACGTTACGAGCCTTAAGCTATCTGAGAAAGGATTGTGGGAGAGTTTCTTTTCCACAGTCTGGATGTTTAGTATGGTACCCTTTGGGTGACATGCGACGCATTCACTCTCAGGTCATAGTCTCTAGTGTGGTTGAAATCGCAAACACAATAAAAAACACTTCTTTCGTAAAAGACAGGAAATAAACCGTAGTTTCCCGAACTACGTGAGCTCTGATCTCTCATACCTGTTGAGAGTACGTAGGCACAAGATGGCGATGTCTTGGCGAGCTACCTTCCCCCATAACCCGCCGTAGGCCGAACTACGTTGACTCTGATTTCTCATTCTCTGATGAGAATACGTAGGCATAAAGTGCGACGCTTTGCCGAGTCATTTTCCTTTTCTGTTTTAAACCAGCCTTGATAGGTAGATAGATAAAACCAACTCGTCCAAGTAAACACAACAAGCGAGGATCCCGTCGAGTACGACGGACGTGAGGGGTGCTAATACCTTCCCCTTGCGTAACCGACTCCCGAATCCAGACAATGGTTGCGATGACCTTGTCTTACCCTTTTTCGTCAGGTTTTTCCGATCGTTTCCTTTCCCGCTCTGAGGGATAAATAACGAAAGGTGGCGACTCTTCTGTTGTGCCGACACCTTATTTTCGCGCAAGCGACAGCATATTTCGACGAGTCAAAGAAGATCAAGGTCAAACTTGCAGATAATAACCCGTTGCAAGCAAAAGGTACTAGAAACACAGGTATTCAAAGAAGCAATGAAGCAAAATCTATGATCAAATATGTACTTTATGTGCCTGGAATGAAGTACAATATGTTAAGTGTTAGACAACTGGTCAAAACAGGTTTCTCAGTGGTTATGAAAGATGGAGCCTTAGAACTGTTCGACACCTATAATAGTTTGGTCTTCAAATCTCCTTTGTCAAAGAACATGACATTTAAAACCATGACCAGTTCGACTGAGGTACAATGCCTCAAAACATTTTTCAACCACAAGAATAATTGGTTATGGAATTTGAAGTTTGACAACTCGATTTTTAGGTTACTCAATCAACTAATTACTCAAGGTATCGTAACTGTTATACCAAGTCTTGAGATGCCCGACAAACTTTGTGAAGGTTG
Source organism: Lathyrus sativus (assembly GCA_963859935.3). Lineage (NCBI taxonomy): Eukaryota > Viridiplantae > Streptophyta > Magnoliopsida > Fabales > Fabaceae > Lathyrus > Lathyrus sativus. The sequence continues at coordinate 539,779,009 of OZ012739.1, read as the reverse complement.
CTTAGTAGGGAAGCAACCCAGAAAGTCTTTTATTTTGACTATGCCAATGAGGTCCTCTTGCGTACTAGAAGTAGTACATTCGTATTTCTGTGGCTCGTTCAAGGATCATACCATTGTTGGAAACAAGTATTTTGACTCATTTGTTAATGAGTATAGTCAAAATCTTTGGAACTATGTGATCAAGCACAAAGACAATGTATTTGAAATCTTTAAGAAATTCAAGATGCTTGTTGAAAATCAGAGTGAAAAGAAGATTAAATTTATGTGAACTGATGGAGGTTTGGTTCATTTCGTGTTACTTGCAAGTACTAAACCAACCAACTGTAGTGAGGCCCTCAAAGATAAACAATGGAAGGAAGCTATGGTCGAAGAGTTACAAGCGATCAAATGGAACAATACATGGGAACTAGCTGAATTGCCAGCATACACAAAAGCTATCAAAGTGAAGTGAGTTTTCAAACTAAAGCATAATGCTTATGGGTTGATATCAAGATGTAAGTCAAGATTAGTAGCTCAAGGTTTTCTTCTGAGAGCAGGATTCGACAAATTTCCAGCATACACAAAAGCTATTAAAGTGAAATGGGTGTTCGAACTGAAGCATAATGCTGATAGTTTGATATAAAGACATAAGGAAATATTAGTAGCTCAAGGATTTATTTAGAGAACATGACTCAACTACTCTTAAGTATATGCACTAGTAGTAATATTGGAGACCGTTCATTTGATGGTAGCCTTGGCATGCAAGCATGGCTGGTCGACATTTCACTTAGATGTGAAATCAATATTTTTGAATGGTCCTCTAGATGAAAAGGTATATGTCATACAAACTCCTGGGTTTGTGATACAGGAGGAAGTAAGAAAAGTATACAGGATGCACAAGTCGCTCTATAACCTCAAGCCGACACCGAGGGCATGTAACAAGAAGATTGACTCATACTTGGTCAAATTTGGATTTATCAAATTTAATTTTGAGTATGATGTCTATGTTAAGGTTGTGGTACAAAATATAGCAATCATCTGCTTATATGTCGATGACTTGTTAGTAACTGGAAATAGCTTAGAGAACTTGTTGAAGTTCAAAGAGCCGATAAAGAAGGAATTTGAAATGTCAGATTTGGGAAAGTTGTCGTACTTCCTAGGCATGGAATGTCAAATTTTGAAGCATGGTATAGTGCAACATCAAAGAAAGTATACTAAAGATATACTCAAGATATTCAGGATGGAAGACTTGAATTCTGCATCCTCACCTGTCGAACCAAATTTGAAGCTGGAGAAACATGGAGAGGAAAATAAAGTCGATGTCACTTTATTCAAACAAATTGTTAGATCTCTGAGATATGTGTGCAATAGTCAACCTGATATAGGTTTCTCAGTCGGATTAGTGAGCATATACATGAGTGAACCAATGACATCACACATGAAGGCTGCAAGAAGAATCCTGAGATACTTAAAAGGATCTAAAAGGATCTACAAACTATGAAATTCTATTTTGATGAGATTCTTAAAGCAAAGAAACTATGACTAATTTCTATTCAGACGCGGATTGGTATGGATACAAAGAAGATTAAAGAATCACAATTGGTTGCTTCTTTAAAGTATTTGATGCCTCAATCTCATGTTGCTCGAGAAAGCAACATGTGATGGCATTGCCATTATGTGAGGCTGAACATATAGTAGGATCCTATGCTACTTATCAAGAAATTTGGATCAGATCTATGCTGGAAGAGATGGAGGTCAAAGTGAAGAAACCTCTGGTACTGTAGATCGACAACAAGTCACCCATTAATCTTGGAAAGAATCCAAGTATTCATGGAAGAAGTAGGCACAATGAGGCTAGGTTTCATTTCCTAAGGGAGAAGGTAAACCAATGTGAACTTAAAGTGAGACATTGCTCGAGTGAATCATAGTTGGCCAACATTTTCACCAAAGGAATGAAGATCGAAAAATTCATAACTTTGAGAAAGCAATTAGGAATAGTTCAGATCAATTATGATTAGTTAGTGCTTATTAAATTGGAATATAAGGAGGTATGTTGAGAGTATAATCAAAGTTGTTTCGCCCAAGTCCAAGTTAGTTATAGTTAGGGTTTTTTATGTTAGTTACTTAGTACTCAAACTACTTAATTGTATATATATACATACATATTGTAATTCAGTTTTATATCATTCAATAATATGTTAAGTATTAACAAGTGTGAGTAGTGTGGATAATAGTCTCACATTGCATAGAAATGTGGTGACTTGAGCATTTATAAGTGAAAGAACCCACACACCTATCACCTTAAGATTTTGGGTGAGTATGTGGTGTGTCTCTCACAAAGGTTGCTCTAGAAGAAAGTCCCACTATGTTCAATGCTCCCTAGTTGAAAGTCCAACATAATAATCACATTCAATCCTTATTTCTCTCTTTCTCTCTCTCTCTCTCTCTCTCTCTCTCTCTCCCCCTCCATCTCTCTCTCTCTCTCTCTCTTTTTCTCTTCACTAAAAGTGTCTTATGCACTAACAATAATTGTATTCGGTTATGTGTATAAGGGATATGAACGATCACATATTTGACTCATATGGATTTGTTTAGAGTTCTATTCTTAATTTATATATAGATAGAAATCATAAGGTTATGAATATATTCAATTAACATGACAAATCAACAAGTGGTATCAGAGCAACGCATATCTAATTCAATTTTATTTTGAAATTATTTTTTGTTTTATGGTTCCAAAATTGGAATCCTTTTCATCTTCCAATTTCTAATAAGTTAGTGTGATTTAGCATACACAATTTGTATAATTTGTATGTGTTTTACATAACTTTTTTTATAATACATGAATGTGTCACATAATTTTGAGAAAGTGATGTTTCGTTCAAACAATAAGGATGACGTAGTATGGTGGTTTCTGTAACATAATGGTTTATTGGGTTTGTATACCAGCATACGGTTACTTACGAATTGAATGATTAATGTATTTGTCCTTCTAAGTCTTTGTCTCAAGGTGAGTTTGTTATAGAATAGTAGTCACTACTACTAGTTACTACTTACTAATATGAAGTATTTAAAGATTATGCGACTTGTTAATTTAAGGTGTGGGGCACTACTGGAGATTTTTTTTTTCAAATTTAAGATCTCAATGCATGAGGCATATTTATATAATTAAATTCATTTATAAGTTTAAGATGAATGTTGAACTTTAAACTCATTCTGATGATGATTTTACAAACCTTTCTTTAAGAAACAACAAACAAAGAGGTAAAAATGCTAAACAATTAATTTGGGTTAGGTTGTTTAGCTTCTATTTCTTCTAGATTGTTCACACTTGCATTTTTCCTATTAAACAGTACATGTCTTCTAGAAGAATGTTTGTTGATGATGTTGTCAGGGGAAGAGACAAGACAAGATTGTATTCTTGTATCAAAATGTTTTTTTTCCCTGCTCTTTTGTTTTGTTTTGAGTTTTTTTACTTACTTTTACGAAATTTTCATTTTGATGCTACAAGTTTCGAATTTGAAGTTAAGGTTTTGTTTGATCGAGTTCATCAATTAACTTTGGTACAATTTCTTTTAAATTTTGGCTATGATTTTATACAACAGTTTAACATTTTAAATGAGTCAGTTAAAATGAAATTTTTTTCAAAGTGGTCTCTTTTATAGAGATTACTTATGAGATATGTTAAATGATTTTTCTGTTTTGTGTGTATATTTATTCGTGTGAGTATCAATTGACCCAAAAGATAATTAGTGGTTGGCCAGTTTTCGTACGCGCCTGTGATTGTAAACATGTGATAATTTTAAGGTTTCATATGTGAATAGTAAATCAATCCTAAGATAGATTCATTATTCAACATTTTTTCATTATCAATGTTTGACTGTTACAATAAGAGTACCACTAGCCGTTAATATTAGTGTTCAAAGACTAATATTGATGGTGCACTAGGTATATTGAGATGAGTTATGTCTTTATTTGAATAAATTGATAATTCAGTTTTCTTTTATGTTAGCATATTTAAATGTTTAATTTTGTTATTCTTTTTCGACTACAATTGCTTCAATATCTGTTAATCTGAATTCGGTTTCAGTCCTTAATGGGATAAATTTTATGGACTGAAAAGAGAACATTGAAATTGTTATTGGCTGCATGGATCTTGACCTTACATTGAGAAAGGAGAAACCTGTTTCTCATGAAAAACCTATCACCTTCAAATAGAAGAAATATTATGAGAAGTGGGATCGCTCAAATCGCATGTGTCTTATGTGTTAGAACAAGATTTGGTTCTGCATCTGGACTTTAGTTTTGATGATAACAATACATTGTTTCTTATAGAATAACTTTTTAAACTAATGGTTTTGTGTCTAGTGTGTAACTTTTGCTTTACAAGTTCTTACTCTGAAGCTTTGACATGTGATGTCATCAGACTCTAGAATCAACACACTCTGACTTTGAAGAGATACAAGTGCTTTATAAGATATGTCAAGTTCTAGAAAGCTCTTAGCTAATGGTTCTGAAGAACGTTTGTGCTATAGTTTCTGACTGTGACTCTGATTGAAGAGTCTTTGAAGGATTGTGTACCTTTAAAATTTTGCGCTTAAGTTTTGAAGAGCAAGATTTGAATATTCTGAAGACCAGGTTCTGAGGACTAAGGTTCTGAACATAAAATTAAAAGGTTTTGCATCAGGAAAATTGTACATAATACAAGATCGCTCGTCTCTCTACTACCCTGATTTTATGGGTAAAGGACAATACTATTGTACCATTTTGTCTCATATTTGCGAACCATTCTAAAAAAGACAGTTGCAAAGTGCTATTCTAACTCTACCCTCCAATGGTTCTTTCATTTGCTTATATAAAGAGGACTTGGACGATTAGAAGATGCTGTTAACTCCTATTTCTCATGATATTGAACATACACACTTTGCTGAAGTAAATATTATTTTTTGTGTATATTCTTTGTAAACACACAAAGAGTTTTTGCTCGTTATTTGTGTGAGATTTTCATTGTAATTAACTTGTGTTAATTTTCTTTCTAAGAAGGACTCTTTGTAAACACAACTTGTAAATCTCAATCTTGTTTGAGTGGTTTTCTTTGAGTGACTAGGGCTTAGTCAGATATACTCAAAAAGACAAAGATGGTTAGTCTTTGTGGTGTTTATAATGAGTTTCAATTATATTTAATTAAGTCCATATTGAGAAGGCAAAATCACCTTGGTGGGGTGGACTGGAGGTAGCTTTGTTAATAGTAAACCAATATAAAAGTAACTTGTTATTTTTATTGTTCATTTTATTACTTGTTGAGTTCGCTTTGAAAAAGCTTTGGTTTTTAGAAACCCAATTCAAACCCCTCATTTTTTGTGTTTCTCGCCACCTTCATTATGATCATTAAGCGCGACATTCATGAGGTCTTTAGGAGTAATATATCAGAAGTTATAACTAATGCTAAAGATTTCCTTGCTAATATTGAAAAATGCTTTAAGAAAATCGATAAGGCGAAAAAAGTACTCTTCTTCAGAACTTGATTTCCATGAAGTATCAATGCAAAGGAAATATAAGGGAATACATTATGACCATGTCAAACATTGTTTCAAAACTTAAGGCACTAAAGCTTGAGTTGTCTGAAGACTTGCTCATTCTTTTAGTATTAATTTCTCTTCCTTCACAGTTTGGTCAGTTTAAGATATCTTATAAATGTCAGAAGGAGAAATGATCTTTTAACGAGCTCATTTTATTTTGTGTGTAGAAAAAGGAAAGGATGAAACAGGATAAGATGGAAAATGCTAATTTTGTTAGAACCTCTAAAGACAAGGGCAAAAGGAAGAAAAGTTATGAGTCGGAGAATAAAGTTGCAAGTGTTTCAGCATAAAAGAAATAAAAAACAAGATGATAATTGTTTCTTTTGCAAAGAGTTTGGACACGTGAAGAAGATATCTTCTAAATATCATGCCAAGCATGCAAAGAAAGGTACATTTCTCACTTTGATCTGTTCTGAGATCAATTTAGCTTCGGTACCTAGAAACACTTGGTAGTTAGACTCAGGTGCAACAACTAACATCAGTGTTTCAATGTAGGTTTGAATGAACTACCAGAATCCAAATGATGTTGAAAGATACATCTATGTTCGAGATGAAAAGTTGGTGTAGGTGGAAGCTGTGGGGAATTTTAGATTATTATTTAGTACTGGATTTTATTTAGATTTAAAAGACACTTTTGTTGTACAGTCATTTAGACAATATTTAATTTTAGTTTCTTATTTGGACAAACCATGTTATTTGTGTTCATTTAGGAATAATATGCTTAAGTTGTCTTTAGTTCAAATATTGTGGGAGTTGGTTCACTTATGAGTCATGATAATCTATATTTTCTTGATACAATAATTACCTATGGAGAGTTCTTAAATGTAGAATCACGTGGTACTAAGCGTAAAATTGATAATAATAATTCAAGGGTATGGCACAAGCGTCTAGGTCAAATCTCTAAAAATAGAGTTAAGCGACTAGTGCCTAATGGAATTTTATATTCCATTGACCTAACAAACTTTGATGCTTGTGTTGAATGCGTTAAAGGCAAACAGATCAAAACAAAGAAATTTGGTGCATATATAGCTACAAATTTCTTAGAATTGATACATACAGACATTTGTAGACCATTTTCGACACCTTTTTGGAATGGTCAACAATAATTTATATCATTCATAGATGATTACTCTAGATATACGTACATATTTGTTATATATGAAAAGTCTCAATAAAGGCGGTTGCCAAAACACCTTAGAAACTTTAGACGCGAAAGCCCAGTCTAAAATATTTTCATGTGTGGGGATGTTTAGATGAGGCAAGGCTTTATAGGCCAAATGAAAAGAAATTGGACTCCCGAACAGTGAGCAACTACTTTATTGGCTATTTTAAAAGATCTAGGGGATACAAATTTTATGATCCCAAATTAAATTCAATTTTGAGACCGAAAAAACCACATTCTTTGAGGACATTGAGTTTGGGTGGAAGAATAAGGTTAGAGACTTCGTTTTAAAGAAATAATCGGTAACAATTCCAGAACCGATTTATACATTAGCTTTTGATTAAGTAAGTATGGAACCTCCATAAAATATTATTGACTTTCCTCTTACTCAAGATGGTTTGGTAATTCATTAATAACAAACTCTAAATCCTCAAGAACAAGTGTTACAGGAACCAAAACCTTTGTAGAGATCCACTATAGAAAGGAGAAATGATATTTCAGATGATTACACAGTCTTTCTCCAAGAATATGAGGAAAATAATAGCATGACGGAAGATGATCCAATCAACTTCCACCAAGTCATGCAGGATTCTAACTATGAAAAGTGGATTGAAGCAATGAAATGAGAGTATAAGTCCATGCAAGACAATAAAGTTTGAGAACTTATCCCATTACTAGAAGGTGTGAAACCCATTGGTTGCAAATGGATTTTAAAGACCGAACGCGATTATAAAGGTAATGTGGAGAGGTGTAAAGCTCGTCTTGTGGCTTAGGGTTATAATCAAAAGGAAGGGGTTGAATTTAAAGAGAATTTATCTCTAGATTCATCAAAAGACTTGTTTAGGACAATCATGGCTTTGGTTGCACATTATGATTTGGAACCCCATCAAATGGATGTCAAGATAACTTTCCTCAATCGCAACATTGATGAAACAACATATATGGTGCAACCAGAAAACTTTGTGTCAGGAGACTCGAAGAATATTATTTGCAAATTGACAAAATCCATTTATAGACTAAATCATGTGTCTCGTTAGTGATACCACGAGTTTTCATGAAGTAATCATCTCATTTGGTTATGAGGTGAATATTGTTGAAGATTGTGTGTATCACAAATTCAGTGGGAGCAAGTATATTTTCCTGGTATTGTATGTAGATGACATAATGCTTTCCACAAATGATATAGGCATAATGCACGAACCTAAGAAATTTCTATCAAGAAATTTTGAAATAAAATATCTTGGTTATGCCTCCTTTGTATTAGGAATTCAGATACATTGAGATTGATCTTGTGGTATTCTAGGATTATTACAAAGAAGCTATATCAAAAAGGTGCTTAAAAGGTTTGGCATGCAGGAATGTAAACCAAGGGGCACTCCAATCACTAAGGAAGACAAATTTAGTCTTAATAAGTGCCCAAAAGGAAACTTAGAAATTTAAGAAATGCAAAAGATTCCTTATGCATTAGTAGTAGGGATTTTGATGTATGCCCAAGTTTATACGCGTCCAAATATTGCGTTCATAGTTGAGATATTAGGAAGATATTTGAGCAATCCAAAAATGAATAATGCAAAAGTAGCCAAAAAGATTATGAGGTATTTAAAGAGAAAAAAAAAAGACTATATGCTCGCATATAAGAGGTCAGACCAGTTAGAAATTATTGGATACTCTGACCTAGATTTTGCTGGATGCCAGGACAGTAAAAGATCCACTTCAGAATATATATACATGTTGGCTGGTGGTCTAGTTTCTTGGTGCAGTTCTAAGAAAAATCTTATAGTTTCATTCATCATGACAATAGAGTTTATAGCTTGTTATGGGGCATCAAACCATGGGATTTGACTAAGGAATCTTGTTATTGGGTTGTAAATTGTGGAAGGAATTGAGGGGCCACTTAAGTTATAGTATGACAATAAATCAGTCGCCCTGTATTCCAACAATAATAAGAGCTCAACCAAATCAAAATATATTGACATCAAGTTCCTAGTTGTTAAGAAAATAATACAAAATGGACAGATTCCATAGAACACTTGGGGATAAACTCTATGATATTAGATCCTTTTACAAAAGGTCATCCAGCTAAGGTCTTTCATGAGCAACTGCTCACATGGATTTTTTTTTAGCATTAGAGGAGTCTTTGGTTTAGTGGGAGTTAGTCAATTATGAATTTTGTGTTTCGTGTTTGATATTATGTACGCATACTATGATTTTGGATATTTTCAATTAATAAAGTTTGATATCCAACCGTTTACATTTAGTACAATAATGTTATTAAATGATATCACTAAAGTAAAGTAGGTCCATTTAAAATAGACATATACAAATCAAATTCATGTGATTTTCATGCTGCACATTTTATGATGGATCTATGTCATTTAGTTGTGTTACTATTGGTGATCATTGAAGGATTTAGTTATGATTAATACAATGAAAATCACCTTGATTGTGTACATTGGCATGACTAATGGACAAAATAATTTGAATATACTTTATAAAATTCAAATACCTTGTCGTGAATGCGCCATCATCAAGGGTGGATTTAAGTACATGGGTTGATAATATGTATGTAATTATATTTAATACTAAGTTATATCTTACCCTCACCCCTGACATCCATTTCATAAATAATAGTTGTTATTTTAATTAATTGTTTTAAGGAAATAAATATAGAAAGTTGGAAGAGATAAGCTAGTATAATACTACTTACCATTCATAATATAAGCATCAAATGTGTATTTTATTATTTTTAAAGAACGGTTTTATAATGTAATTAATGTGTATATTTTGTGTATTAATATATCAAAAGTTAATTTAAAATTTTCATAGATAGTTTGGGATATTTATGATTTATTTTAAAAATAAATAAATATACTTTTTAATTTGAAAATGTGGTTATATTTTAGATTTTTTTGTTGTCAAATGTGTATTTATATTCAAGGACAATGAGAAAGATTTCGATCAAATATTCTTGTACTTTTTTACTACTTTAAGAATAAGCATACTCAAATATCAAATATATCATATTTTAAAATGAACAGGGTTTTGGATTTACAATGTAGTTAATGTGTTCTTATTCATTAACATGTACATAAAATATTTTTCTTGAATGTGTATTAGGCAATTTTAATTTTTCTCATTTCAAGAGCCATTAAGATTCATTTAAAAATAAAAAGTAAATATGTTTATTATTTTGAAAATGTAGTTATTTTAAGAATACTTTTTTTTTTGTCAAATGAGTTTATATTTAGAGATAGAAAGAATGATTTTAATCATATACTCTTTTTTTTTTACTTCTTTAAGAATGAGTATACATTTAATATAAAATAGATCATATTAAAATGAACATTGTTTTATATAATATTGGTTTTTTTCTTCCATGACAAAAAATTCTTAGATCCGTCACTGGCCATCATCATACAACATTATAATAGGTCTCCGTAAACTCAATGTCCTAAGGGAAACACTATCGACACTCTACCTAATGATGAAATATCCTTTGGATAACGAGAGCGTGTGTATGATAAAAGGAGATTATGAGGTATCCATAAAATGTTATCAAGATAACTTCAGCATAAAAAGGGTGATAATGATCGCCGATCCACCACCTAAATCCAACCCCAACATCGCAAATTTTATGGATCTTGACCCTAGAAAAGAACACTAAGGGATAGTTGGTTCCAACCTATGATAAAATAAGTACATATCGTCCCTCAAAGTTTCCAGATTACTAAATTAGGTACTTCCCTTGTGGATCTATGTGCTTACAAGTATGTTGTCTGCAATAATCTATCTGGTATTGGTGTTGATAACACTCATAAGAGAAGTTTTCATTAAAAGTGTTGATCAAGTCCATCTGGTGTTGATGACAACACTATGAGGTGAAAGTGTCATCTAATGTGATGTGCAAGTTGTGATGTTTGGAGATCAAGTTTTCTTTTGTGGTGATCAATGTGTGGCGTTTATAGACCAATGAATCATATGATATGTGGGGAACAGGTTGTGGTGGTTGGAGATCAAGATATCAAAGTCTATCTTTGGAGGACACCACCTTGTGTAAATCGGCGTTCAATGGAGTCAATGAAGATCTATGATCAAGCAGTGTGTATAATAATGGTGTATATCTTTAAGAGTTATTTCAAGCCTCACCAAGAAAAGATTCAAGGTTCCAATGAAGTAATAAATTCAAAGATATGTAGCAAGAAACCTGAAGTTCATAGTTATATATGAAAGAAAAGGAGTGCGAAAACTCGTCGAGTTTGAATCAAGTGATATGTGTCTATAAGGGTATAAGACTAGCTCTTAAATATACTAAGACAAATCAGACACACACAACACAGACACACACACATGACACACACATACACAGACACACACACACGCGCGCGCGCACACACACGCGCACACACACACACGCACGCATGCACACGACGCACACCCACCCATCCACCCATCCACCCACCCACCCCCCCACACACACATTCTAATGATCATAAAAGTCTCTCTTATTTTTTAAAACTCACTAGAAATTTTTTTGTGCCTAGAAAGTTGGTTACTAGCTCAACTAATCCATTATGAGTGTAGCTTACACTGAATAGTCGTTTAGTTAGGCCTAATCTATTATTTCTTTTGTAACGACTCATAGTTGAGTATTAGAGCTTATAATCGACTAGTAACGACTATTTTTAAAACCTTCTACTTTTGTACTTCATAATCGACTATGGATTTTTTTCAAATTTGAGCCACCTTTTGTCATATAAATAGAAGGTCCATTTCTCATTTCACTCACACCATAAAACATATTCTAAATACCTTTTTCTCACTCTCCATTCTCTCTTTTTTTATTTCTTCACATTTGCGTTAATGTTTTTGAGAGTAAAATATTTTATCTGTGAGGTGTTTGAGTATGGTATAAGAGCATTATTATAAATTCTCCTTAGTGAGAATCTTTTATGCGTGAGGTGTTTGAGTCTGGTATAAGGGCATTATTGTAAATTCTCCTTAGTGAGATTTTTTTTTGTAAGCTAAACCAATTGAAAATCTTTTGATTGGTTGTTGAGGTGAACTTGTTAAAACCTCTATTTTGTTGGGAGGTTTTCGTAATTAAAACTCATGGTTGGTTCTTGAGCTTAACATGGTGCTAAAATCTCTCAATTGGTTCGAGATTTTACTAGTGGTAAAATCTCTTGGAGGTCTCTGTAGTTAAAATTATATATTTGGTTGAAAGGATAGCCTTTTTAAGACTTTAATCCTATCGTAAGGAGGCTCGTGGAAAAATCCTGTCAAAATCTCGCATTATAGTGAAAACTCTCACTAAGGAATTATTATGGGAGAAAAGCAGGTCACATTATTATATTGAACATGTATAAATTTGTGGTGCTTTTCTTTCTTCCCTTAACTCTTTATTTTTCAATTATTTGTTTTTGATGCATTTCTATCTATATGGTTTTGTCTATTTTTCTGGTGCTTTTTGTCTTGTTTATTTTACAAACATATTTTAAATTATAATTTTGTAAAATATTGATTTTCAAACACACACAATTTACCTCCCCTCCCTTCTTTTGTTTGGAGTCACTTGTCCAACATTTGTGAATAAAGACAAAGATGAATGGCTCATCTACTTGCTATGAAAGAATGTGGATTTGTTTGCACGGAACACCTCAAACATGTCAGGGATATATCCTAGCGTTATTTGCCATTGCCTCTCCCTCAATGCCATCACTAAGCCAATCATTCAGAAAAAAACAATAAAAATGGGGGAGGAAAAAAGAATTATGGCCAACTAAGAGGTAAATAAGCTACAAGAGGCGAGATTCATCAATCACGTCAAATACCCCCACTTGGCTTGCTAATATGTTAATAGTGGTGAAATCCACTAGAAAGTGGAAATGTGAGTGGATATCTCAACATGGCATGCCCTAAGACCTATATACCCTTCCTAATGCAGATAGACTAATTGAGGATCTTAGCATACATGATGCTTAGCTTCATGGATGCTTACTCATGTTATAATTAGATAAAAAAGAATCCCTTCCCACAATGACTTTCATGACAAAAAAATTAAAATTACTACTACTACTACTAGGTGGTAATGACATTTGGTCTCAAGAACACTGACAAGGCTGGTGGGCACACTATTTGAAGATTAGGTTGGACAAAATTTCGAAGTCTACATAGACGAGATGGTCGTGAAAGCTCCAGACAAGAAAATTTAATGTGAACACTTGGAAGATATATTGAGATTTATCAAGAAGTATATTATGCGCCTAAATCTAATCAAATGTTTAATGTTTGTTTGGGGTTCAAGTAAAAAAATGCCTTAAGTTAATAAGAAAGGGAATAGATGAAAACCTAGATAACTGCTGTTGGAAATTCACCTCACACCCTATGAAGAATTCCCTTCAATCTTGATCTCAAGATTGATGAACAAACCCACAATATGATAATGATGGTAATAACAAGTAATTATCAAGAACAACAAAAGAGAAGAAGAATAACAAACAAGAAAGAGAAGAATGAGAGAAGAAGTATTTGGAGAGAATGTGTTACCCATAACTGTGGGATTTCTTATTGAACTTTCACTTGCTAACTGCAACTGTGAAATCTGTTCTGTTGTGATGTAGAATACAAAGCAAGGCACCCTATTTATAGTTTTAGGTTTACACTAGCGCAAAACATAAAAGGCCCAAAATATTCTAAATCAAATCTAATCATATGATATCAAATTTAATCATATGATATTAAATCTAATCTAATCATATCAAATTAATCATATGATATCAAATCTAATCTGTTTACACAATGAATTATATTTAACACACCACCTAATTCATTGTGTCTAAACTGTCTACATTCATCATGGCCCTTAGTCTTCTGAAGGCTTCGACCTGCACTCCCTTCGTCATGATATCTGCAATCTGATTCTCAGTTCTGCAGTGTTCCAACTTCATCTTCCCTTCTGCTACCCGCTCTCGGAGATAATGGAACCTCATTTTGATGTGCTTGCTTCGACCATGAGCTATTGGATTCTTTGCCAAGTTGATAGCTGACATGCTGTCTATCTTCATGGTAATTGCTCCATGATTCTTCCCTGTGATTTCTTCGCCTTGTCTCACAAACCCAGCTGGTTGTGCAACATAAACTTCTTCGTCTAAGGGGCCATTAAGGAATGCACACTTCACGTCCATCTGACATGTGTGCCATTTGTTCATATTTGCTAGACCAAAAACCAACCTGATTGTTTTGATTCTAGCAACAGGTGTGAATACTTCATCGAATTCAATTCCTTCCTTTTGAAGAAATCCTTTCGCCACAAGTCTCGCCTTGTGTCGAGTTACTTTTCCTTTAGGATTTACCTTCACCTTGTAAACCCACTTCACATCAATTGCCTTCTTGCCTTGCGGCAATTCGACAAGCGACCAGGTATCATTGACTTCGATGGACTCCAACTCTTCAATCATTGCTTTCATCCACTTCGAATCTTTCAATGCCTCAGCTGCATTGACTGGTTCGACATCTGCGTAGAAAGCATAATGTACCAACTCACCCTCTTCATCGACTACATCATCTGATGTAATTACACTTTCTTGCAACCTTGCAGGCATGTGTCTTGTTCGTCGAGGTCTGCTTGAACCTGCTTCATCTGCAACTGGTTCCTGTCGAACTTCTATTTCGACTTAAGTGGCTGGTTCTTCACAAGAGATTCTCACTAATCCTTCTTGGCATTCTCAGTCCAATCCCATTCTTTAAGCTCATCTATGATCACGTCCCTGCTGATCACTACCTGCTTATTCATCGGGTCGAACAGCTTATACCCTCCTGTCGAATGATACCCTATCAAGATCATCTGATTCGACTTATTGTCGCACCTCGAAAAATCACATTCGAAAATACGACCCTCGCGCGAAGGGCGCGGAAATGCGGTTCGACAGAGTCGCCACCGAATTTTATTTTTCCCGAATAAACAGGAGAGGAAAATATCGAGAAAACCTCTTGAAAACGAAAGGATAGGAACAGGGCTGTCACAACCAAGTTCCGGGTTCGGGAGTCAGTTACGTGAGGGGAAGGTATTAGCACCCCTCACGTCCGTCGTACTCGACGGGAACCTCTTAAGGTAATTGTGGGGAGTGTTGTCTAGGTTTGCTTGTTTTCTTCTCGATGATAAAGGTAGAATTGGTAGGTTAATAGGATAAAGACGCAAAGGAGAGATGGGTGGTTAGAGGATAGGGTGCTCGCCAAGGATTGGGGCCCTTGTGCCTACGTATGCTCATTCGGACGAGAATGAGGAATCAGAGCGTCGTAGTTCGACTATGGGAAAAGGTGGGGGGAAATGGGAAATGGATAGAAGTGTGCTCGCCAAGGTCATCGCAATCTTGTGCCTACGTATCTTATATTCAAGAATGAATAAAGAATCAGAGCGTCCGTAGTTCGTGGAGACGACCACGAAAAGATGAGGTTTGAAATGGGTTGGAGTTGAGTTGGGAGACGAAAGGGTGACTGACAAACAACCTAAGGGCGTGCCTCAAGAGCTTGTCATTCAAGAATTCAAGGAATGCGAGATCCCAAGAACTCAGCTCTTTCGGAAATTGAGTTGAGTAAGTTGAAGATAAGAATTGGATGTTTTGAAATCGAAAGAATGAACTAATAACAACTCGGGGGCGTGCCCAAGAGTTACTCATTCGAATATTCAAAGAATGCTAGATTCTAAGAACATCCCTCTTTCGTAAGTTTAAAAAAAACGCTTGTGAAAAGACTGAATCGAAAATAGAATGTGAGGTAAAAAAGGAAGTTGTTTTAAAATAGTTCGACGACGTGTCGAAGATTTGATTGAAGATGGAACCGGCTTGACGACGTGTCAAGGGTTAGGATTGTGAGAAACAATATTAGTCCCTGAGGGTGCTCCTAATATCGAGACCACGAGGAATTATGAATGAAATGGGTTGCGAATGCGGACGAGCAATCGACTCAGGAGAATATTGAGAATGATTGAGTTTGAAAAAGTCGAAAGGTTGAGTGAATAACAACCCAAAGGGCGTGCCTCGAGAGCTATTCACTCGAAAATTCAAGGAATGCTAGACTCCAAGAATCTTCTTCTTTCGAAGTTTGATCGAGAAAAGATATTTAAAAAGGTCAAAAGATTGAATGAATAATAACTCAAAGGGCGTGCCTCGAGAATTATTCACTCGAAAATTCAAGGAATGCTAGACTCCAAGAACCTCCTTCTTTCGAAGTTTGATCGAAAAAAATATTTGAAAAAGATTTGAAGTGAAATGAGGGTATGAATATAGTTTGAGGTACTAGATGTGAGGGCATGAGATTGGATTTGAAAATGAGAAAAATGACAATTATTTGATAAATGAGACGTAGGCCTCACAACCAATTAATTGGGGTATTATCGAAATGCTAGATCTCGACGACACCTTTTTCATTTGGAAAATGCTTGAATGAACAAAGGAAATATCACAAAGAATGCTAAATTCTTATGACATTTCTTTGTTAGAAAAATATAATTTTTGAAAATGAGAGGTCGAATAATACACTACTTAAGGTGTACACCTTAATAATGACTATCCAAAAATTCAAGAAGTGCTAGACTTCAAGAACTTAGTTTCTCACGATTTGATTAGAAAATAATTTGAATGAAGATTAGGAAAATTATTAGTTTTGAGGATGGTTTTGATTTAATTTAAGAAATATTGTTTGAATAAACAATGAAAATATCACAAAGAGTGCTAGACTCCTATGATATATTTTTGTTCAAATAATTAAGAGCATAACGAAAAACGAACAATATTATCCAAGGCGTACGCCCCAATAATAATTATTCAAAAACTCAAGAGGTGCTAGACCTTAAGAGTTCAATTTTTTGTAATTAATTAAAAAAGTTACTTATTGGAGAGTATTTGAACCGCATTGGAGAAAGGATTTGAAGAAAAGTTACGCAAAATAATACTAGAGAAATACCGTAATGCACGAAAATATCATTTAACATGCAATGGGAAAGTTGAACATACTATTACACCATGTATTATTATATATGTATATACATAAACACCCTCCCTACTTGCATTTACAAAAGTGTATTAGGATCACCATATAATTGTTTCTCTCCTTTTTTTACAAATTCAATCAGGTGTGGGAGAATGAATTAAGAATATTTGTTTATCCCACTTTAACTTTTCGGTTTTAAGCATTTTGTCAATAGCTATATGCACTATATATGAAAGAATTTTTAGAATAATATAAACTACATAAATTATAAGAATCATATGAATTATAGAAACGACAATTCCGGATTCGCATTATACTACTCATGACATGAATAATTAATGGAAGTCCAAATCGAAATTGTATTTTATTTGAGAACCACATGCTTAAAAGTAACGGGAAGTTCACAGTAGAAAAATAAATGCATTTAAGAATCAATCATATTCACATATTTTAGCACTTATGTTGTTTTCTTCCTTAAAGTAAACATTATAATCACAACAATTCGTTGGCTCACCTTCAAGTTAATAATAATACAGAGAAGCAACCACAATATTAATTTCCTGAATACATGAACATGCTACAAACTAACCTTCATAAGGTATCAAAAATTCACCAATTCCTACTTGCACACAATAGAAACATTATAGGATTCATGCAATGTCACAACAACCACAATTCGGCAACAATTACATTTTTAAAAGATAAGACAAAAATGAACATAATTGAAAGAAAAAAAAATCCAAGGCACATTAAATCTTTAACATACAATATAATTTTCACAATTTATCAATGTATAGCTACAACCTTTTCTAATGAACAAACTAGCATCAGCATATCAAACCAGTGGCATCATAGCAAACCAGTAGTGACATAAAAAAACAGTAGCAGCATTAGGTGCTATTTCATCTGTGTAGAATTTTAGCAGCAAAGCAAAACATAACGCCGTAGAGATGAAACAAGCAGTAAATATGTTCTTTTATATCTACATAATAAGTTCAAGTAGGAATTTCTCAAGGATATCAAACATACACATCAGCCTCACCGAACACACATCAAGCAATTTTTAAACAAATTATATTTACATAATACTTCTATTATCAAGTGTTTCACAAGAAAACATAACCAATAAACAAGTATCTCACTAACAGCGTAATCAAAATGAATCTGTGACAATATATGAAACATCACAACTACATATTTCTAACCGAGATTCAAAGAGTAAGCATTCGAAAATCAACCCAAAATGCATTCAAATTAAACAGCTCATGAAATCTAATAAGACCAGAGTATAAACAGCATAAAAAATGAGTCGAAATCGAATCAAAGTCATGATTAGAAACAAAAACCAACCGACAAAAGATTGAATCGCTGTTGCGTGATTGTTGAGCGGGAAATAAAAAAAAATGGGACGTTCTCCGTTCGCTGCAGCTGGAGTAACTTTGCGGTGTCGTCGCAAAACATAATGAGATCCTTGTTGGCTTTAACACATCATCGGAAGCGCAAGACTTGAGACGACGTGGTATTGACAGAAGATGAGACTATCTCGAAGCAGGTGCTAATACGGTAGTGAAGGAGATAGACGACAAAAACAACGACAAAGTAGACGATGTTGAAGTTACGCCGGCGGCGACAGTAGGAATTGCGAAAGAGAAACAAAGGGTTTTGATGATGACGGAAACAGAAGGAGTTCAACGAAAAAAGAAATTTAGGGTGAAGAAGACGGCAAGTCGAAGGGGTTAATGGTGATGGAGGAGGGGTTTCGCGGTGGCAGAAGATGAGGGGGCTTTAATGGTGGAACATTTCGTGAGGTGAGGGTAACGGCGGGGTGTTGATGAGCTTCCAAGCATATGGATGGAGCCGTTAGGGTTTAAAGAGGGGTGGAGGATGAACAGTAATGCATTTTGGGTCCCCCCTTAATCTGAAAAAATCTCTCCCATTAAATACACAGCCAACAAAAACCCTAACGGGCCCTCCCCAAACATGGGCCTTATTCAAAATCCAGATTTCTTCTATTTTCTTTTATAATTTTTCAGCAATTTAGTTAATTAGTTAATAATAAACAAAGATTAATAATGCAAATTAATAATTAAAATACTAACTAACATAATTAAGTAAGAAAAGAATATTAACAAAACACATAAATAAATATTAACAAATGAATAGATTAATTTAAATTAAATTAATAACTATTTTTTTATATATAAAAAAAATGAAAATTAAATATATATATATATATATATAAAAGATATGAATATATGTAAGACAAAAAAAGATATTTACAAATAAAAGAAATATATATGTCCATAAAATATTGGCATTAATAATACCTCTTTTTTCTTAAAAAAGAAAAGGGTTTATGAAATTAAGAAAAGAAATAAAATACACAAAAAATGTCCCTTTAGGCCACATGTCACATTTTGATTGGTCAAAAGATAAATTTTTGAAAAAATCGACCAATTGCGAGATGACACGTGTCTAAATGGCACGGAACAAAAAAAAGCGAAAATAATCACAAAAGGGTAGGACAAATTTAGGGTATGACAGATGCCCCTATCTAATAGGCTTAAACCTAGGAGGATGAATTGCATTGGCGTTCACATCCTTGAGGTAGAAGTCTATTAGATATAAAAAGACCCTGAATTTGTCCGGATGAAAGTGAGATGCCAGAGAGTTGACAATGCTGGATGATGTAAACCTCTGAGTAAGCTGTAAATAACTGGGAAAAGGTCACCATCACCAAAAGGATGATGAGACAAAACACACAAGGCTACTGCCACCCAAAAGGATGGTAGAGCGAAAACACAAACAAAATATCGCGGAATCTGGTACCGACGAAGTACCAGACCTACCACCAAAAGGATGGTAGAGCGAAAACACAAAAGAAAACATCGCGCAATCTGATACCGACGAAGTATCAGACCTACTACCAAAAGGATGATAGAGCGAAAACACAAAAGAAAGCATCGCGCAATCTGATACCGACGAAGTACCAGACCTACCACCAAAAGGATGGTAGAGCGAAAACACAAAACAAACATCGCACAATCTGATACCGACGAAGCACCAGACCTACCACCAAAAGGATGGTAGAGCGAAAATACAAAAGAAAGCATCGCGCAATCTGATACCGACGAAGTACCAGACCTACCACCAAAAGGATGGTAGAGCGAAAACACAAAAGAAACATCGCACAATCTGATACCGACGAAGTACCAGACCTACCACCAAAAGGATGGTAGAGCGAAAACACAAAAGAAACATCGCACAATCTGATACCGACGAAGTACCAGACCTACCACCAAAAGGATGGTAGAGCGAAAACACAAAACAAACATCGCACAATCTGATACCGACGAAGCACCAGACCTACCACCAAAAGGATGGTAGAGCGAAAACACAAAAGAAAGCATCGCGCAATCTGATACCGACGAAGTACCAGACCTACCACCAAAAGGATGGTAGAGCAAAAACACAAAAGAAACATCGCACAATCTGATACCGACGAAGTACCAGACCTACCACTAAAAGGATGGTAGAGCGAAAACATAAATAAAAGAAATATCGCACAATCTATCACTAATGACCATGATAGACCCCCCACCAAAAGGATGACGGAGCGAAACACAAAACAAATCGCACAATCTATCACTAATGACCATGATAGACCCCCCCACCAAAAGGATGACAGAGCGAAACACAAAACAAATCGCACAATCTATCACTAATGACCATGATAGACCCCCCACCAAAAGGATGACGGAGCGAGACAAGCAAAATTCGCACAATCTATCACTAATGACCATGATAGACCCCCCACCAAAAGGATGACGGAGCGAGACAAGCAAAATTCGCACAATCTATCACTAATGACCATGATAGACCCCTCACCAAAAGGATGACGGAGCGAAACACAAAGCAAATCGCACAATCTATCATTAATGACCATGATAGACCCCCCACCAAAAGGATGACGGAGCGAAACACAAATAAACTATCGCACAATCTATCATTAATGACCATGATAGACCCCCCACCAAAAGGATGACGGAGCGAAACACAAATAAACTATCGCGCAATCTGACATCGACGAAATGCCAGACCCACCACCAAAAGGATGACGGAGCGAAACTCACACGCACAGGTCGCTATCACCAAAAGGATGATAGGACAACACAGATTTGAAGTTTACCAACATCAAAAGGATGCAGGCTAGGTTGAACTGAGGAAGTTCGACTATCACCAAAAGGATGATAGTATGGCAATTGACAACGATCACGCTTGCTGGGTACAACTCATTGGGGAACCCCTGAGAGGAAGATTGAATTTGAAATGAGTCGACGGGGTACGCCCACCGTCTTTGCTTGGAAATCATAATTTGTTGAAATGATTTCATGGTTACGCCCATGAATTCTGAAGAGGATGCCCCTGACTGGGCCGAATTTGTCTTGATGTTTTGTCTTACTCAACAAAAGGTTGAACAACTTCATGAGGAACGCTCACGGTTTTGCTGAAGATGCCCCTGCTCGGGCTGGATCTTGCACTGAACTTCTTGGATTTGCCCAACAAAAGGCTGAACAACTTCGTGGGGAACGCCCACGGTCTTGAATGGTATGCCCCTGATTAGGCTGAATGTTGATTTGCATATTTGATCAACCACGAGGTTGAAATTCTTTACGGGAGACGCCCATGATATTGAAGAAGATGCCCCTGACTGGGCTGAATCTTGCTTTGAATGTCTTTGAATTTTTGGGAGAAACACCCAATTGCGGAAGATTGCCCCTGCCTGGGCTGGTGATTGCTTTGAACCTCCTGAAAGTCGTGGGGTAAACCCACCATCTTGCAGGAGATGCCCCTGACTGGGCTATCAATGGTCTTGGAAATCCTCGGGATTGATCCTGGACCTTGACTTGCATATATTAATGCTGGATGATATTCCATATGAGAGGACATGCAAATGCAAATGCTGACGAGCGGAGATGCAAGAGCTGGGGAAGTATGGTATGATTGGAGTATGATGCAGGACATTTATGATGTTGAATGCGATGCGTATGATGCACATGATGCAGACGGGTAATTTGCAGGTGGAGACGCCAGCGTGGTGGACTTTGGGTAGTTGCCAATGCGGATTGGACTTCGGGTGGTGGGAGGGATTGATTTCCTCGACACGCAGCTTGTTGAAGACGTCACGATCGGAGCAGAAGATGATGCTCTGGATGCCCCAAGTCCGGGTCCTTGGTGACTTGTTGTGGACTTGCTTCAGAGAAGGTTGCAACTCTGCTTGACGGTCAGGACGACCTGGTCTTGCCCCAGTCTGAACGTGGTAGTGGCATGCCCCTGCTCGAGCCGTTGAATGATTTGCCCCAGCCTGTGGGTTCTGAAGTAGTCTTGCCTCGTGTATGCTAGTGAAAGTCAAGTTCCTCCTCGATTGCCCCTTGCTGGAGTATCTTTGAATATCTAGCACTGATTTGCAATTAAAATTGTACATTCACAAATGGTAATAATTAATGCAAAGTTCGATGCAAGTTTGAAAAAGTATTGTTTATTTGGAAGTGTCGTGATAGTGAGACAAATGGACTGCTAGCCCGGATGTTGTGCTAATTTGATTGGTGCGAAAGATCTAGCAAGCAAAATGACACCAATGTCGTTGATTAGAAATCATGTGAGGAGTCAGGTTACGCAACCTTGCGATAGTATGCTATCAGAATAAACCTCGTCTCAATTAGGTCTTTCAGGGGTTGCAACGTGGTCTGGTTCACGGTTATGAAACAAAGGATATTAGGCTCAAAATATGATTTATACCCACCCCTTCTTCGTAATGATCTCCAGTCCTACGCTCAGTTAATTCTACACTTGTCTTGACGGTATAAGCTTGAAGGTTCAAGGTTTGCTTGACATGACAGTCACCTTATTTTGGTTTTTTTTTATGGATGTCAGTGCCCCTTGACTTGGGTGGCTACTGAACCCTACTTTGTTTTTGTTGAGGGTTTCGGGGTCCTCTTTTGCTCTTGTTTTGATCCCTAACTTTTGACTTCGTTCGTCAGATCCATCGGGATTGCCTTGATTTTGCCTAAGTCCCCTCTAAGGTGTCTGACTTAGCAGGATTTTTTTTTTATTTTGTTGTGACTGCCATAGCATGGGTTTTTGATGGACAACCGTCTTTTAGATATTGATTCGAACACGGGATTGAATTAACTGAACACTACCCTGCCCCAGGTTGAGTGTAAGGGTTTGAATATCCGAAGGAAACTGCTACTTCTAGGCTCGAAGTGGTTTACTAGGGATTAACTCCTTATAACTCCGGTGTTTTGGGGAATTGAAGCAATTCCTGTACATCATTGACGAGATTCGGTCTGAAAGCATATGAGCTCGCAATTATGGGGATCTCGTTTTCATCATCCTCCCTCAAATCATGCTAAACAACAGTGAATAGAGTGGAGTGAATAAACGTGTCGGTGATAAGTGAAAAATGAGTGAATACGACATAACTAATTCAAAACATGCATAAACGATACATTAATGAAAACCAAATACGAATGACAATTGTTCAAAGCATACAATACTTAAATAAACAAAGACAAAACATAAGAAACTGCGAATAATGAAATGGCAACATGACTGCCTTCTTCGGGGAACAAACTTGACTGGAATCAATCTGCCGTTGGCGTTAGTTGACTGGTGGCATCGGATTGTTGATGATGTTTGGAGACTTCCCATTGAAGTTGATAGCATCCCTGTCGATCATGTCTTGAATTATGTGCTTGAAAGCCCTGCAGTCCTCAATGGTGTGACCTGGAGCGCCCTTATGAAACTCACAATGAGCATTTGCATCGTAATCGGCAGGGAGGATGGTTGGAGGAGCTAAATCTCTTGGAACAACAGCCTTCTTCTCCATCAACTGAGCAAAGATTTTGGCATATGGCATTGGTAGACGATCAAAGACCCTATCTGGCCTCCATGTTCTCTGCGGACGCTGTGGGCGAGCACCTTGTCGTTGCTGAGTAGCTTGCATCTGCTGTTGCTGAGGAGGATACTGATATCCTTGTTGGTTGTAGGCTTGTTGCTGAGGAGCCTGTTGCCTGGGCATCTGAGCTTGCGCTGCATGAACAGCTGGCTGATAAGGCATTGGAGCATATTGCGCAGCAGCAACATATGGATACTGATAGTAGGGAACTTGATAAGGCATAGGAGGAGCTTGGTGAGAAGCTTGCCCTTTCTGCACAAAGATGGCATTTGTTTCACCCTCCTTCTTCTTGTATCCATTGAAAGGCCTCTTGGCATTAGCCTGGCTGTTAGAACCTCCTGGGATCTTCCCACTCTTCAACCCTTCTTCAATTCTCTCACCGACGATTACCAAGTCAGAGAATCCAGCGGAGACACTACCGATCAGTTTTTCGTAATATTGGCCCTGCAAAGTGCCCATGAAGAGGTCAATCAGTTCACGGTCAACAAGAGGTGGATGCACCCTTGCGGCTAGCTCTCTCCATCGTTGTGCGTACTCCTTGAAGGATTCGTTGTCCTTCTGAGTCATACTCTGAAGTTGAGTACGGTTCAGAGAAAGATCGGTGTTGTACTTGTACTGCTTGACAAATGCATCAGCTAGCTCAGCCCAAGTGCGCACACTGTTACGCTCCAGCTGCATATACCATTCGAGTGATGCCCCAGACAAACTGTCCTGGAAGCAATGGATCATGAGCTTTTCATCTCTGGCATAAGCAGCCATCTTGCGACAGTACATCTTCAAATGGATGTTTGGGCAACTGAGACCTTTGTACTTTGAAAATTCGGGCACCTTGAATTTTGGAGGAATGACAACATCAGGCACCAAGCATAATTCCAAAGCACTGAAAGAATTTGAATTGTGCCCTTCCATGGCTCGGAGTTTCTCGGCTAGATCTCAGCACATCTTCATGGCTTCCGAATCCTGAGCAGCGACAGGACTGGCGACGGGAATGGCAGCATGATAGTTCTGAACATCGTCATACTGATCCATCAGAGTATCTTCAACATGAGGAACCGGGATTTGCACAGCAGCAGGCTGAGCGTGCGGGATAACTCCAACGGTAACTCCAGGCGCTGGGATCGGTTGAGAAGTGTTTCCCTCGACTGCGTTGTTGAAGTTCAACGGCATTCCCTGAGAATTCGGAATTGGGACCAAAGGGATGGCAGTAGACCCTTGTCCATTGACAACAGCGGCGGCTTCACGTTGTTCTTCTTCTCTCCTGGCTGTGAGGATGGCTTCGAGGATCTGGTCGATCTTTCCTTTCATGGAATCCAACTCTTCCCTGAAGGCGACTTGCTCCTGTTGAATCTGCTCCATCATTCGTCTGGTATTGGCTCTAGTTGCGTACTGGTGTCGAGGAATCAGCTTGATTTACTGGAGAAGAAGGAGCGGAGACATAAGATTCTGTTGAAGGACTGGAAATGCAAAATGCACAACATATGAAATGCAATGCAAATGATATGCAAGATGTAATGCAAGATACAAGATCCAGGATCCTAGGATCACAATCAAACAACTCCTGAAGCTGGTAACCGTAATAGATAAATAACCATAATTCCTGCTCAAAGAAAACTGACAGGTACAACCTATACGGGAAGGTCTAAACACTCTACCCATAAACCCTCTCACGGGATGGTTTCTATGTTTGGTTCCCAGGATCACGGACACTAGTCGTATTAGCGTCACGCAACAGGCTGGCTGCATTACGACGATAATGACGATAAGGTCTCTCCTGAGCGGGGTCCTCATGCTAGGCGCACAAGGAGCGAGTCCTTGGAGACTAACACTACACGACCGCCAATATCGGAACTGGTGCTAACAAAAGGTTCCCAGAATCACGGACCCTTCATTAATCAAGTCGTGCAACAGGCTAGCTGCGTTACAACGAGATCTACGAATAGGTCTCCTCTGGAGGAGCTTTCATGCTAGGCCCACAAGGAGCGAGTCCTCGGAGACTAACACTACTCGACTACCAATTCTAAACTATGTGTTCTCTCTGCTTTTACCAAAGCTCGGGTGTAGAGCTTTACTCATGATGTCACCCCAAGAACCAACAGGCAACCAAGATAACAAGCACAAATAAAATCCACAAGATAACAAATACAAAAAGAAAACAAATAAAAACAAACACTCCTCACAAACCAAAAGATAGGCTCGACTCTCTCTTTGCATGGAGCAATGCGTCCCCAGCAGAGTCGCCACCTGTCGCACCTCGAAAAATCACATTCGAAAATACGACCCTCGCGCGAAGGGCGCGGAAATGCGGTTCGACAGAGTCGCCACCGAACTTTATTTTTCCCGAATAAACAGGAGAGGAAAATATCGAGAAAACCTCTTGAAAACGAAAGGATAGGAACAGGGCTGTCACAACCAAGTTCCGGGTTCGGGAGTCAGTTACGTGAGGGGAAGGTATTAGCACCCCTCACGTCCGTCGTACTCGACGGGAACCTCTTAAGGTAATTGTGGGGAGTGTTGTCTAGGTTTGCTTGTTTTCTTCTCGATGATAAAGGTAGAATTGGTAGGTTAATAGGATAAAGACGCAAAGGAGAGATGGGTGGTTAGAGGATAGGGTGCTCGCCAAGGATTGGGGCCCTTGTGCCTACGTATGCTCATTCGGACGAGAATGAGGAATCAGAGCGTCGTAGTTCGACTATGGGAAAAGGTGGGGGGAAATGGGAAATGGATAGAAGTGTGCTCGCCAAGGTCATCGCAATCTTGTGCCTACGTATCTTATATTCAAGAATGAATAAAGAATCAGAGCGTCCGTAGTTCGTGGAGACGACCACGAAAAGATGAGGTTTGAAATGGGTTGGAGTTGAGTTGGGAGACGAAAGGGTGACTGACAAACAACCTAAGGGCGTGCCTCAAGAGCTTGTCATTCAAGAATTCAAGGAATGCGAGATCCCAAGAACTCAGCTCTTTCGGAAATTGAGTTGAGTAAGTTGAAGATAAGAATTGGATGTTTTGAAATCGAAAGAATGAACTAATAACAACTCGGGGGCGTGCCCAAGAGTTACTCATTCGAATATTCAAAGAATGCTAGATTCTAAGAACATCCCTCTTTCGTAAGTTTAAAAAAAACGCTTGTGAAAAGACTGAATCGAAAATAGAATGTGAGGTAAAAAAGGAAGTTGTTTTAAAATAGTTCGACGACGTGTCGAAGATTTGATTGAAGATGGAACCGGCTTGACGACGTGTCAAGGGTTAGGATTGTGAGAAACAATATTAGTCCCTGAGGGTGCTCCTAATATCGAGACCACGAGGAATTATGAATGAAATGGGTTGCGAATGCGGACGAGCAATCGACTCAGGAGAATATTGAGAATGATTGAGTTTGAAAAAGTCGAAAGGTTGAGTGAATAACAACCCAAAGGGCGTGCCTCGAGAGCTATTCACTCGAAAATTCAAGGAATGCTAGACTCCAAGAATCTTCTTCTTTCGAAGTTTGATCGAGAAAAGATATTTAAAAAGGTCAAAAGATTGAATGAATAATAACTCAAAGGGCGTGCCTCGAGAATTATTCACTCGAAAATTCAAGGAATGCTAGACTCCAAGAACCTCCTTCTTTCGAAGTTTGATCGAAAAAAATATTTGAAAAAGATTTGAAGTGAAATGAGGGTATGAATATAGTTTGAGGTACGAGATGTGAGGGCATGAGATTGGATTTGAAAATGAGAAAAATGACAATTATTTGATAAATGAGACGTAGGCCTCACAACCAATTAATTGGGGTATTATCGAAATGCTAGATCTCGACGACACCTTTTTCATTTGGAAAATGCTTGAATGAACAAAGGAAATATCACAAAGAATGCTAAATTCTTATGACATTTCTTTGTTAGAAAAATATAATTTTTGAAAATGAGAGGTCGAATAATACACTACTTAAGGTGTACACCTTAATAATGACTATCCAAAAATTCAAGAAGTGCTAGACTTCAAGAACTTAGTTTCTCACGATTTGATTAGAAAATAATTTGAATGAAGATTAGGAAAATTATTAGTTTTGAGGATGGTTTTGATTTAATTTAAGAAATATTGTTTGAATAAACAATGAAAATATCACAAAGAGTGCTAGACTCCTATGATATATTTTTGTTCAAATAATTAAGAGCATAACGAAAAACGAACAATATTATCCAAGGCGTACGCCCCAATAATAATTATTCAAAAACTCAAGAGGTGCTAGACCTTAAGAGTTCAATTTTTTGTAATTAATTAAAAAAGTTACTTATTGGAGAGTATTTGAACCGCATTGGAGAAAGGATTTGAAGAAAAGTTACGCAAAATAATACTAGAGAAATACCGTAATGCACGAAAATATCATTTAACATGCAATGGGAAAGTTGAACATACTATTACACCATGTATTATTATATATGTATATACATAAACACCCTCCCTACTTGCATTTACAAAAGTGTATTAGGATCACCATATAATTGTTTCTCTCCTTTTTTTACAAATTCAATCAGGTGTGGGAGAATGAATTAAGAATATTTGTTTATCCCACTTTAACTTTTCGGTTTTAAGCATTTTGTCAATAGCTATATGCACTATATATGAAAGAATTTTTAGAATAATATAAACTACATAAATTATAAGAATCATATGAATTATAGAAACGACAATTCCGGATTCGCATTATACTACTCATGACATGAATAATTAATGGAAGTCCAAATCGAAATTGTATTTTATTTGAGAACCACATGCTTAAAAGTAACGGGAAGTTCACAGTAGAAAAATAAATGCATTTAAGAATCAATCATATTCACATATTTTAGCACTTATGTTGTTTTCTTCCTTAAAGTAAACATTATAATCACAACAATTCGTTGGCTCACCTTCAAGTTAATAATAATACAGAGAAGCAACCACAATATTAATTTCCTGAATACATGAACATGCTACAAACTAACCTTCATAAGGTATCAAAAATTCACCAATTCCTACTTGCACACAATAGAAACATTATAGGATTCATGCAATGTCACAACAACCACAATTCGGCAACAATTACATTTTTAAAAGATAAGACAAAAATGAACATAATTGAAAGAAAAAAAAATCCAAGGCACATTAAATCTTTAACATACAATATAATTTTCACAATTTATCAATGTATAGCTACAACCTTTTCTAATGAACAAACTAGCATCAGCATATCAAACCAGTGGCATCATAGCAAACCAGTAGTGACATAAAAAAACAGTAGCAGCATTAGGTGCTATTTCATCTGTGTAGAATTTTAGCAGCAAAGCAAAACATAACGCCGTAGAGATGAAACAAGCAGTAAATATGTTCTTTTATATCTACAGAATAAGTTCAAGTAGGAATTTCTCAAGGATATCAAACATACACATCAGCCTCACCGAACACACATCAAGCAATTTTTAAACAAATTATATTTACATAATACTTCTATTATCAAGTGTTTCACAAGAAAACATAACCAATAAACAAGTATCTCACTAACAGCGTAATCAAAATGAATCTGTGACAATATATGAAACATCACAACTACATATTTCTAACCGAGATTCAAAGAGTAAGCATTCGAAAATCAACCCAAAATGCATTCAAATTAAACAGCTCATGAAATCTAATAAGACCAGAGTATAAACAGCATAAAAAATGAGTCGAAATCGAATCAAAGTCATGATTAGAAACAAAAACCAACCGACAAAAGATTGAATCGCTGTTGCGTGATTGTTGAGCGGGAAATAAAAAAAAATGGGACGTTCTCCGTTCGCTGCAGCTGGAGTAACTTTGCGGTGTCGTCGCAAAACATAATGAGATCCTTGTTGGCTTTAACACATCATCGGAAGCGCAAGACTTGAGACGACGTGGTATTGACAGAAGATGAGACTATCTCGAAGCAGGTGCTAATACGGTAGTGAAGGAGATAGACGACAAAAACAACGACAAAGTAGACGATGTTGAAGTTACGCCGGCGGCGACAGTAGGAATTGCGAAAGAGAAACAAAGGGTTTTGATGATGACGGAAACAGAAGGAGTTCAACGAAAAAAGAAATTTAGGGTGAAGAAGACGGCAAGTCGAAGGGGTTAATGGTGATGGAGGAGGGGTTTCGCGGTGGCAGAAGATGAGGGGGCTTTAATGGTGGAACATTTCGTGAGGTGAGGGTAACGGCGGGGTGTTGATGAGCTTCCAAGCATATGGATGGAGCCGTTAGGGTTTAAAGAGGGGTGGAGGATGAACAGTAATGCATTTTGGGTCCCCCCTTAATCTGAAAAAATCTCTCCCATTAAATACACAGCCAACAAAAACCCTAACGGGCCCTCCCCAAACATGGGCCTTATTCAAAATCCAGATTTCTTCTATTTTCTTTTATAATTTTTCAGCAATTTAGTTAATTAGTTAATAATAAACAAAGATTAATAATGCAAATTAATAATTAAAATACTAACTAACATAATTAAGTAAGAAAAGAATATTAACAAAACACATAAATAAATATTAACAAATGAATAGATTAATTTAAATTAAATTAATAACTATTTTTTTATATATGAAAAAAATGAAAATTAAATATATATATATATATATATATATATATATATATATATATATATATAAAAGATATGAATATATGTAAGACAAAAAAAGATATTTACAAATAAAAGAAATATATATGTCCATAAAATATTGGCATTAATAATACCTCTTTTTTCTTAAAAAAGAAAAGGGTTTATGAAATTAAGAAAAGAAATAAAATACACAAAAAATGTCCCTTTAGGCCACATGTCACATTTTGATTGGTCAAAAGATAAATTTTTGAAAAAATCGACCAATTGCGAGATGACACGTGTCTAAATGGCACGGAACAAAAAAAAAGCGAAAATAATCACAAAAGGGTAGGACAAATTTAGGGTATGACACTTATCATCAAGCTTCCTTCTCAACTAAGCTGGCACATGTCTATGTGCTATAGATCCAAACACCTTCAAGTGACTGAGACTAGGCTTGACACCAGACCAACATTCTTCTGGTGTGATTCCTTCAAGCTTCTTCGTTGGACATCTGTTCAATATATATGTTGTTGTCGAAACTGCTTCTCCCCATAATTCTTTAGGTAGATGCTTTCCATTCAGCATACTTCTCACCATATTCATGATGGTTCTATTCTTGCGTTCTGCAATCCCATTTTGCTGTGGAGTGTAAGGTGGCACCACCTCATGCACAATCCCTTCTTTTACACATAGTGTATCGAACTCTTTTGATACATACTCTCCACCACCATCAGTCCTCAGAATTTTCAGCTTTCGACCACTCTGTCTTTCGACCATGGACTTGAATCTAGAAAATACCTCAATCACATCACTTTTCTTCTTGATGAGGTAAGTCCACAACTTTCGACTGTAATCATCTATAAACGTAACAAAGTATCTATTGCCACCAATCGAATCCACCGAGATTGGACCACATACATCAGAGTATATGACTTCAAGTATTGCCTTCGACTTCCTTCCTGCATCCTTGTTGAAGCTATTCTTGTGTTGTTTCGACTGAACACACTCCTCACAGACTTCACTTGGAATGTCGATTTCTGGTAATCCTGAAACCATATTTTTTCTCTTCAGTTCTCTGATGTCATTAAAGTTGAGATGACCTAGTCGAAAATGCCATAACCACTCATCTCTGCTGGCTGCAGTTGCTAGACACTTGTGCTCCATCATATTGAGTCCAATCTTGAAGGTCTTATTCTGAGACATTGGAGCCTTCAAGATTAATCTACCACCTGCGTTGAGAACTCTCATCATCTTGTCTTCGACAACTACCTTGTAGTTCTTTTCGACAAGCTGCCCTATACTGAGCAAATTACTCTTCATGCCTGGTATGTACAACACATTGGAAATTATTGACATTTTGCCATCTTTCCTCATAATCAGAACATCACCAACACCTTCGGCTGCTAGAGTGTTGTCATTTGCAAACTTCACTGTGTTCTTCGACGAGGGCTTCATGTTGACAAACCAATCTTTCCTTCCAGTCATGTGTGATGAGCATCCTGAGTCCAAGTACCACTGATCTTGGAATCTTTCTTCATCTTTTGTTGTGACCATTAGCAACATTTCTTCTTCTTCATGTTTCGCCAGCTTTGCATCAGTCTCTTGATTTCTCTTTCTTTCTGGACAATCACTAAAATAATGACCATACTTCTGGCAATTAAAACATTGAATGTGGCTTTTGTCTGTCTTTCAACCACCACCTCTTCCTTTACCTGCAGCACCACCTCTTTGGTTGCCTTGGTTCCAAGGTTTCTTTTGATTCGACTGGTTTCCTCCTTTGTTGCCATTCCAGCTACCTTTGCCTTTTCTCTCCTTTTCCGTCTGTGCCTGCAAAGCCATATCTTTCGACTTTCCTGCAGCTCTCTCAATCATCCTCTGTTCATGAGACTCAAGAGTCCCTTGAAGCTCTTCCTTCGTCAACACTGACAGATCTTTCGACTCTTCTATGACAACTACCACGTGGTCGAATTTTGGAGCCAACGATCGCAAAATCTTTGAGACAACTGCTTTCGTCGTCAGCGTTTCTCCATATACTTTGATTTGATTCACCAACCTTGTAACTCTGGTGAAGAAATCTGTAATGCTTTCGTTGTCTTCCATCTGAAGCAACTCATAGGTTCTCTTGTGAGTTTGTAACCTCACCTCTTTCACCTTCTCTGCGCCTCCAAACGAATTTTCAAGAATCTCCCATGCTTCTTTTACTGAATCAACATCACTAACCTTTTCAAAGTTATCAGGATCAACACACTGATGAATTATAAAGAGTGCTTTATAATCCTTCTTCTTCAATTCTTTGTGCGCAGCCTTTTCCGCCTCCGTTGCATTCTCCACAAGCGGTGTCACTCCGTCCTTCACAAGATCCCAAAGATCTTGATAACAGAAAATCACTTTAACCTGCTTGCACAAATTCTCATAATTGTCTTTCTTGAGAATTGGCAGGGTCGCCGGAAAATTGCTGTTCGGATAGTTCATCGCCATCACTATCTTCCTTCCTTGAATCTCTTAACCGAAGCTCTGATACCACTGTTGGACTTTCAACTAGGGAGCATTGAACATAGTGAGAATTTTTTCTAGAGCAACTTTTGGGTGAGTATGTGGTGTGTCTCTCACAAAGGTTGCTCTAGAAAAAAGTCCCACTATGTTCAATGCTCCCTAGTTGAAAGTCCAACAGTGGTATCATGAGTCTTTGGTTCGAATAAAGGGAACGAATTACTTGTATCGAAAGTATCCCCATAGGTCGTGGGTTGAGTGTCTCGTTGAAGAATGTCAACGGCGGTACAAGGGTGCAGTTGCACAGTTAAAGTTTCCGCTTAAGGGAGAGCATTGGGATAGACTCACACTTGAGGGAGAGTGTTAAGTATTAACAAGTGTGAGTAGGGTGGATAATAGTCCCACATTGGATAGAAATGTGGTGACTTGAACATTTATAAGTCAGAGAACCCACACACCTATCACCTTAAGGTTTTGGGTGAGTATGTGGTGTGTCTCTCACAAAGGTTGCTCTAGAAAAAAGTCTCACTATGTTCAATGCTCCCTAGTTGAAAGTCTAACAACTGCCACATAGTTTTCAACATGAGGAGCCCAACCACCATTGAAAAGTACAACGACTGACGGTGAAGATTCATGCACTTTCTCGTTTCCTCTCATGTGCCGGCGACAAAACCCTCCATTTCTTAGCCACTTTAAAGAAAATAATTTTTTTTTAATGGTCGGAGGAATGCAAGGAAGCTTTCTTGAGATTATTTCTAGAATTTTTTTTATACTCGATGGAGGGAAGGAGTTCCCTTTTTATATTTATCAATAATTAATAATGCTATGAGATTCTTATTGGTACGTGAACTAGATGGTAATGAAAAAACAATATAACTCGTGAGCAGAGTCTTCAAAGGGGATGACCAGAGGTATTAGAAAATAGAAAGACTAGCCTTAGTAGTAGTCACGACGGTGAGGAAGTCGAGGTCATACTTCCAAGGGAATGAATTATGGTTAAAACTATCTACCATAGTCACCATGTTTTGAAGAAACCGTATTTAGCATGAAGGATGGTATCTTGGTAGGCAGAGCTATATGAATATGAAACTAGCTTATTTCTTTCTAGAGTCCAGGTCTCACGTAGGAGAAGATGCACCCACGTGTGGAATTTGTGAGCTGATGAATAATTTAACCTAAAGAGTTGTGGGGAAGTAGTGGTGTTAGAAGACCCTTATGACATCTTCATTGAACAATAACTATGATTTGAGTTCAGGGAAGCAACAACCACGCTGAGTATGGAGCATTGGTTTCAAGAATGACACCAACTATTAAAATGGGGAGATCCAAGCTTAAGGAAAGAAGTGATTCCCAAATTGTGAACAGTCCTGTAGCATGTGAATGTCATTCTAAATAAGCATAAATAGTAAAATTTCTACTGAAGTTTCACGAATTGGCTAAGGAATTTAGTTTCTATAAAGTAACTTATGTGCCTTAAGAGGAAAATTCCATAACTGATATCCTATCAAAGCTCGTCAGCACTGAAAAGCCATGTAACAACAATACAATAATACAAGAAACATTATATAACCCCAATACCAAAGTCATGGCTATTAAATCCATAAACACATTGCAATCCACAAGTTTGATGTCACCCATAATTCAATATATGAAAAATGGACAATTATCCTTGGGTGAGGAAGAAGAAAAAGATTTTAAAAAGGCTATATGCAAAATGCATGTTGGTTGTAGGAAAGATTTACAAGATGGGGAAAGCTACACCAATTCTAAGATGCTTGGGTGAGAATGAATTAGTCAAGTGTTAATGGAAGTGTGTGAGAGAGTCTGTGTAAGTCATATTAGAAGAAGGATTTTGGCCAACATGTTGTTAAAAGTTAGCTACTACTGGCCAAATATCCTAAAAGACAGTGTCAAGTTTTTCAACAAATACGAAAAATTCCAATAATTCTTCGACTTACGTCATGCCCCTAGGGAGTTCATTCACTTAGTGACTTCACCATGGTCAACTTATCAATGAGCCGTAAACATTCTGGGCCCATTTTCTCTTGCATCGATAAAGTTGATTTTTTTATGTTCGTAGGTGTACACTATTTCGCGAAATGGATAATAGCAGAAGCAATTTCCAAGATCACAAAAAATTAGAAACAAATAATTTGTATATTCGTGATACCCAAGTGTATCACCTCAAATAATGGGAGCCAATTCTTTAGCTCCACATTTTATGAGTTCTGCCACCATTAGGGAATCCAAATCAAGTTCATTTAGGTTGAAAATCTAGAAGCCAAGTGTTAAGTTGAATCGCAAACAAAGTTATCCTCTACGACATCAAGAAAAATCTCAACAAAGAAAAAGGGTTATGTCTATAGGTGATACACAAGGTACCCTTGTTTCTTAGTTTGATACTAGTATCACTATTTTACTTAAGATCATATACTTTACATCTTGCATGTATTTATCATGTTATATTTAAATATCCCTCCTTTGAGTATTAATAAGTATTATGGTAATATTGCATAAAACCTCATTAAAGAACCCGCAACAAAACAAAGAGCGAAAAAGAGATACAACTCTCAGATAACACCACGAGAAATGAAAGAATGCGACTTGGTGTTAAAACAGGGGGTGACGCCTATCGAAATCGAAAAAATCTTTACTTACTGGGAAAAACCCTTAAAGTACGTGATAAGATTTCACATGGAACCTATAAACTCGAAGAATTGAATGGAAAATTCATCCCCAAGTCTTGGAACTCAGTCAGCCAAATATAATCGCATAGATAATTACTTGTATTTCCCTGACAGTAATGCATGTTATAAACTAACACATTCTGCGTGCTTGTGAGTTGAATTATCATTAAAGGAATATGGTGACACTTTTTTCCCTTGTAAAGGAAAAGGTCTTTAATGAGGTGCTACTTATTTAAAGTATCATATCTTCAACTTTATACCATTGCATCCTTTGGGGTAACATTTCACATTTCACGGGGTCATTGCACACTTTTGGTATTGGTGTACCCTTCGGGGGTATTATTACGCCTGTTGGGGATATAAATGCACCCTTTAGGGTAACATTGTGCCCTTTGGGATATTATTGGAAATTAAGGGCATCATTATATCATAAAATCATGTCGCAAATTGAATTGTTATAGAAGCAAGTTGATGACGCCAAAACCTATCATTTATTTGATCTGATTTACGCATGTTTTTCTATTGTTTTTAATTTATCTTTCTACTATTATGCTATTTATTTACTTTCTTTCAAAAAAATCCACTAATTAGGAGTTGTTTGCGAAGAAACGTGGCAAAACTGACAAAAAGTGAAGAAATGGAGTAGACAAGCACCTCTGGCAACCCCCATGGTGTTCATCATAGGGGTGTCATGGGTGGTCCACTCACCAAGTAGTGGGATGACCTAGTCATGCCTACTTTGTGAGCATGGTGGTCACCATGAAAGCATGGTGGTCGCCACCATTTGGAATGCCCTAACGGTTACAAACCAGCAAAGCTTGGTCTCTAAGGAATCATAAATGGTTCCTACTTTTTCTCCATGAAGTTGAAGCAATTCCTAGGTATTTTCTAGGGTTTTGGACTCCTATAAATACCCCTTTCCATACTGTCGCGGTGAAAATCGGATACCAAACTATTGATTAGTTTGAATCTTTAATTCATTTTGCAACCGAACTTTGATTTGTCTAAAGGAAGGGATAAAGATCGAAATTCCCACAGTGCAATGCAAATGCAAGGTTTAGAGAGTTATAGGTTCGGGGGTTGGTTAAACTTAGGGAAGGTACAAGCATCCTAAGTTTCTGTAGTACTCTACAGGAACCTCTTGTTTTATGTTGTTTATTGCTATGTGTTTATCTGCTTAATGGTTAAAAGACCTAGGGGTTTATTTCTAAGTATACTCGATAAGATATCGCATCTTATGCCTACATATCCTTACGGGAGTGGAATCAGAGTATTTTGTAGTTCTCCTAAAGGGTTTGAGGAGTTCTTTGACTGTGGTCAAAGTTCCTGCGGGTTTAGGGTAGTTGGTTGATTGATTTTAGGAGAAGAGACGAGTTATCATTTTAAGGGAGATTTAACCGCCACAGGTTGTAGGAAAATAGTCTTTGCATCGTCTTAAGAAAAGGACTTACGTACTCGAATAGGGATCGACGAGGTACACCTTTATCTCTCTTAAGGCAAAGTTCCTACGATATTGATTGTATTGTTGTGGGGTGGAGATTCTATCTCGCTTAAGATGATTAACATCTTTCTCTATTGTGTTTGAATATATTTGTTGTAGTGTTGATTGAGTTTGTTGAATGTTTGAATATTGAGTTGATTGTTTTTGTTTCTATGTTGTAAGATAAAAGACAAGGTCCTCCTATGGGGTAGGATCTATCTTAAGTGATCAACTTGAATGGGATCAAGGATCAAGGGGAGAATGATGCAAATGTGAGTGCACTACACACGATTGTTGAATCGTGTGTAGGATTTTCCTTTGGACGGATGCGATGCAAAAATGTAAATGCGGTAATATTAAATTGCTGAAGAATAAATTGCAAGGAAAGTAAATCATACACAAACGCATGAAAGCGCTGAAGTGTGTGAGAGTGAATGTGTCATGGGGTGCACGATTTGTATTTTACGCTGTTGATTGTTTTTAGGCGAAGTTCATTTTAGTTTGAATTAGGAGAGAATGTTGATTGATTTTAGATGAGATTTAAGATTAAAGTCTAATGAGACGCTATGATGATTAATTTATTAAGTAAAAAATTTGCTCTAATGTGAGAAGTTGATTATATAAAGAAAGAGTTGTTTATTTCTTATATTTAAAAGTTTTAATAAAATAAAAACTATATAAAAGTTTGATGAGTGAATAAAATTTAAAATGCTATTTTAAAATATTTAATTAATGATTAACACAATAAAAGAGATTATTATTATTTTTTTTATTAAAAAAAAAGCCAAGTTATTTAGGATAAGAGTTTATTTATATTAATTTAAATGAAATAATATAGTAGATCAATATTAAATAGAATAAAACTTAAGGAATTATAATTAAAATAAAGTTAATAGTTATATTTGAAAGTTAATTAGTTTTAATAGAAATTATTTTAATATTAAATAGTTTTCAATGGATAAACAAAGGGTTATTGATTAATTAAATTATAAAAGTATTAATTAAATAAAAGTTGGTTGATTAACAGTTATTAGTTATATTGAAATTTAATTAGCGGTTTAGTTAACATGGATTATTAGCATGGATTAGTCAAACGATAAAAAGATTAAGGAGATAATGAGGGATTATGTGTGTGTTTAGTGTAAGTGGTGATTAAGCGTCACATTATACAAATAATAAAACAACAGAAGAAAAGAAAAAGAAAAAAAAACGGAAACTCAATCCCTCGTCCAAAATCCCCAAATCGAAAACCCCCCCTCAATTCATCGTCTCTCCCTCGCCCTCGCGATTTCCTCCGCTTCTCACGTCTTCTTGCCATCGCTTTCTCCTCCGCGATTTCCTTCCATATCCCGAACCTGAAATCACATCAGAAGCATCAATAAACTAAAAACATGGATAAGTATGAGAGTTTACCGAAGATTGGTGGTAGTGGCGGCGTTGGACACAGCAAAGGTCTGAGCGGCGCCGGCGTCAATGGTTCTCCTCGAGGGTTGAAAACAGATGAGTCTTCTTCAGTCTTTCGAGTTGCAAAGAAATCTAGTTTTTTTTTTCTTGTAACGATCGTGAAAAATCTTCTCCTCTCATCTCCTCGAATCCTCCCTTTTTATAGGCTTCAACTGATTTCTTTGTATTAAACCTGATTGAAGTGCTTTGAATGTCCGATTGGGTTTTCCATTTTTTTCATTTGCAATCTTTCCCTTTTCATACGATATTATTGATGCTCAGTAATGAGAAAATCCCAATCTGTGTGATTTGTATCAATTATGCTTAATATCTTGTTTGTCCAGATTCAATGTCTTAGGATTTGGATTGGATATTCTTTTTTTACCGGTATATTCCTCAAACGATTGCTAACTTGTATTTGATATTTGATGGGTGTAGGAAGCAAACAAGTTGGGCCAAAGAATGGACAGCCCAGGGTGAATTGCTGGTGCAGGGCGCTCAATGAATACCTTGGGGAAGCTCACCAATCCTGGTGCACGTGTATAGCTCTGACTTGTGCTTTCCTTCAATCCACTTAATCGATGTCTTGCCTGTTTGTCGGATTGCTTCAAAGATTTACCAACTTCAATCACTTCTCCTGACACGGTTGAGCAAAGTGTCTCTGGTTGATCAAAGCTTCGGGTGACTGGTGTGAGTCTTCAATCTATTCAAGGTCTTGTCATGCTTCTTATGTGAGTGTAGTTCATGGTATCGACTGTGTTTTGTGATGTTTTAGCCGATGCTAGTGATTACATGTAGGTGTACTGCTGATTCCAACTTCAGGTGGTCAATGCCGTATTTCCTTCCAAGCAAACCAACTTCTTCAGCAACAAGTGTCCATTAGATTTTCTGTCAAGGTTTTCCATTGAGTTCTATCTTTAGTGATTGAACAGGTGCACATGCCAATTCAATCTGCTCTGTCGAGATTCTCCAACGAGCAATTTTCTCCACGCGAGTCTGAGCTTTGGTAGTATCATCTGCGGTAATTAGAAGCCTTGTACAATTCAAAAATCCTGCTGCTGCTGTTGTTGTTCTGCGTTCAATTAATTCTTTGGGAACTCTTAATGTGCAACAAGTTTCCTCTTACAGGGAAAACAGGATGGCTTCACAAATCTCTTGAGTCTTCATGATTTGGAGCAGAGTAGTTGAGGTTCAGCCTCCATGGATCAGGATTGGGAAGCGGGTCAAAGCTGTCGAGAATGCATTGATTCAATCTGCTGAAGGTTGTGCTCAAACTCTGTTTCAACGATTAACTGAATCTCTTGTTGTTAAAGTTACACAATTTTATGTGCAGGCCTCTGATAAGACAGGTTTGGATTGGAGCATCAAAATCACTTTCTTAACTAGCTACGTGCAGGAAATCCTCTGCAAAGGTACAGTTTTTTTTTCAAGGCACAAGTCTTCTTTGGCGTGATAACGTCTTGATGGTCATAGAATTCATCCTTTTGGTGGAAACATTGTAGGATGAATTTGAGTATGGGGTTACTGAGGTTTTGTTGTTCTTGCAGGTCTGATGTGACGATATGCACGACGGGGCAAGGAAAGTGGAGTTGTTGGCGTTTTAAAGAAAAGAGTGAATGTGAGGCTGATATACATGTCTGAAGCCTTGGATGCCAAGAGAAGCTGACCACTGTGGTAAGTTGTTCAATGTCACGGTCGTGGCTTTCTCGAATTCAAAACCGGTGATGATTTCATTGTTGTCTTGATGCCTCTTTTCTCTGATGTAGAAGCGGTCTCGTAAAACAGGTTGAAATGGGATGCCGGCCTACGGCTCTTACGGGAGATAAAATGGAGACATAACTAAATGAGAGTGATAGAGCTTGACAAAGGAAGCCCGCCCGGAGTTGTCGCTGAGGTTTACGTGCATAAAGGATGTAGTACGGTTTTGAATTTCTTTCTGCAAAAACACATTCTAATCCCAAATGCTAAGTCATCCCCACTTAGTGTAATGCAGGTTGTGTGTATACATTCGAGTTGCAGAAACTTGAAGTTGTTGGCAGTTATCAAAGGGTGTACGCTTCTGGATCGGATCTGGTGAATAAGTTCGAAAGCTGGAAATGATAAAGGTAAGTTATTCGGAACATCTTCAGATTCTTCGGTTACTTTTCTTCCTCTTCTCATTGTTTAACTTGCTTTAGCAGGGTTTTGGAGTGGTTTTGCTGTGACAGGGGGGAGGTTCTGTTTTGATGATCAAAGGTGATCTTGGTCTTGTAACTCTGGTGGAATTCTCTAAACTTCAAAGGGATGGGACTTCCAATTTCAGAGTCATCAGATTTATTCACCTGCAGTTGCTTTAGGTGGTGTCTTAGTATTGGTAAGAAAAACTCTGCCCCAAAAATAGTTCAGCAAATAGGATGGAATTATTATGTGTTCTCTGTGCTTTGAGATTTCTTCTTCAAATTCATCTTGAGTATTGTTGCAAGTTGTCCTAAGTTTGGCAGATAATCATATCCTTCATCGCGAACGCAAGTTACGGAAACGTGTCGGTGGAAGCTGAAGGTTTGAGATAAGTTTCTTCTTCTCTCCTCTTTAACAATTTTGGGTCTTCTGAGGAATTTTTCGTGTGTATGTCTTGTAGGGTTTGGCTCACGGTTGTCATGCCGGTAGTGTAACTTCGAAGCTGTCCTGGAGATGAGGTAAAGTTTGTATCAAATATTGCGGCGAATTCGAAGTTCCTCACAGCTCATTGTGGAAACCTTTGCTTGATATGTTTTGGTTTATGTGATTAATGACAATGATTTGTGTCATTTCGAAAAAGTTTCAAATTCGGCTGCTTGAAGGTTCAATTAGCTATCGTTTTTCTGTGCGTTGCCTGTCTCTGTCTTGAATCAAATGTGGTTGTTAACTTCACGCTTTCTTCTCGTTATGCAGGTAATAACTTGTAAAACTGCTTGGAGCATAGTCGGCGCAAAGTAGAAAGAGCGCATCATAGACACAAGCTATCACAAATGCAGAATCAAACTTCGAAGTGATGAACCTTTAACTGAAGCTGTTTGAGAAGCGGCAAACGAATTTGGATTAGTATTTTGAGTCCCTGGAGCTATTTTTGGACAGAGTTGTAACCAATCATTCTAACAAGTTTGGCGCCTCAAGATCACAGTTGTAATTCACAAAGATGTCAACAAGCATTTGTGCTGCGCTATACTCATGCTCTCCATATAATAAACTGACTCGGTCTCACAAGCTTCTCCAAGTTCAAACGTCAGCGATTAAAATTTCCTTCGGTGGAATTA
The DNA here is from genome assembly GCA_963859935.3 of Lathyrus sativus. NCBI lineage: Eukaryota > Viridiplantae > Streptophyta > Magnoliopsida > Fabales > Fabaceae > Lathyrus > Lathyrus sativus. The sequence goes on along the minus strand of OZ012739.1, from coordinate 539,737,396 downwards.
TGTACTCGTCAAGACCATTATATGTAATGCCCCCATTTTTTAGTGACTAAAACTGTATTGACACTGCATTATTAAATCTTGTATGCGCTGGATTGTGTGAAGTTTAGCACAGGAAGGTTTGAACCTTGAACTTGCTCTGTACAGGCTGTTTTGAATTTAAATAATATAAAGCACTTTAATACAATGTCTTCCAATTGAGTGGGGTCCCAACATAGCATATTGGTTTAGTAGTATCCATCATCATCACCTGAATACGGCTAGAGCATTATAAAAACAATGCCTAGACAGACCGTGCAGCACACGTAGGATCTTAACATAGTGCTAAAATGACTTTTCCTTTGATGAGCAAACTAAAGACTTAATAAGAATTTCTTGGTAAACTTTGGTTCAAGATGCACTGGTTGTTTCACCCTCTTAAAATATATCAATTTCCATAATAAACCCATCTCTGATGACCAAAATATTTGATGACGATATTGGGCTTAGCAATTTGAAAGCAAAGGCCATTTGTAGTAGTGCAACATGAAGTTTACGCATTTTGGAATTAATATTCTTCCTTTCATCTCAACTGGTATTCAACATGATCTTCAGAGGATAAAAATATTGATAATTATAGACACAGAGTCTTCATGACTTCTAAATCTTCTGCCACAAGTCTACAAAATGAACATAAACTGAGTAAAATTGTTAGTTGTGCATGGGTGACGGCCTTAGATGATCTGCAATAAAAACAGAAAAAAAACGAGGAGGTGGGGTCTTAAGGTCAAAAATTAGGGTGCAACAGATTCCCCTATTTAAGTTACTCCTATTCGGAGATATGAAGATTGAAATCTTTGTCTCGACGAGATAGGAGGGACTTAAATACAAACATTTCACGAATTCTTGGCCGTAAGAAGCCACCGAATGCATATGATATGCGATGATATGGTAATGCAAGACAGAGGATCCTGTGGAGAAAAGGCGCCACGGGGAAAGATAGACACGACACACGGGAAGAACAGGCTCAACAAAACGAGACTCCGCGGGGGAAAATTGACAATCACCAAGTGTCTGTAAATATGTTGTGAAGGACTTGGAAGAGAAATCCTCTGTATATGTCCAATGTAATTGATTCGAGATATCAATTGGGGAAGTCCATTGTCGAGACTGGTATCTGTAATTGAGAATACTTTGCCAAAGTATGTACTGTGAAAATCTGTAAGGAATGTACTGTCGAGATTCTGTAGGAACTGAAATAGAACTACCTACTGCCGAGGTCTTCTGGGAATCTACTTCCGAGATTAACCAGGAGATACCTACTGCCGAGGTCTTCTGGGAATCTACTGCCGAGATTAACCAGGAACTACCTACTGTCGAGGTCTTCTGGGAATCTACTGTCGAGATTAACCAGGAACTACCTACTGCCGAGGTCTTCTGGGAATCTACTGCCGAGATTAACCAGGAACTACCTACTGCCGAGGTCTTCTGGGAATCTACTGCCGAGATTAACCAGGAACTACCTACTGCCGAGGTCTTCTGGGAATCTACTGCCGAGATTAACCAGGAACTACCTACTGCTGAGGTCTTCTGGGAATCTACTGTCGAGATTAACCAGGAACTATAAGATGTTCGAATGATTGTCATTGTAGACTATAGATGTCGTTGTAGACTGTAGTTGTCGTTGTAGACTGTAGTTGTCGTTGTAGACTGTAGTTGTAAAGCTTCACTGGGGATCTTCGGAAGAAATGTCAGCCGGTTGAATTGTAATATATGTCCTCTAAAGAGAGATTATCGCGATAAACTTCTTTGACTTCTTCGGGGAGATGTCGCTGACGGAAGTAAACTTGTGTGATGAACTCATTGGGGAATATATTCCTGGGGAGTACCTTTGTTGTTGTAAAAATGTGCGAATTCTCAAGTAAAGAGAAATGTCTGTAACTGTCTTCTCTGACTAATCGATAATGTTGAAGGACCCACTGAGGGTAAATGATCTGTCTCGTGAAAACTGTCGTTTGTCGTTTTGACTAGTATCCTGATCAAAATGAGTTGCTCAAATAAAGAGATAGATGCTCGAGAAAATCCTGTGACACTATTGTTGAAGAAATGTCTGTCTTCATGAATATCCTTCCTGGGGAATAGGGTGGAAAATAAACGCACACTTGATCCATGTTTAAAAGGCTGGAGATATCCACGGTGTGATTGCCAAAGACCGAAGTTCGATTCGGGAAGTATCCGGAAAGAAACTATCAAGCAAGACTCGACCATTGAGGTATGAACTCAAATGGAATTGTACTAAAACAACCATCTTCCATGAGGATTGAACTCCATGGGGAAGACCAAACATCGTGCTCTTTCTGCCTAGGGTTGACAACTCTATTTGGAAGGATGAGACACACCCAAACACCTAGGGATAACTATAGTCAAAACGACAGAATAAAATAGACACAATGAATGTAAACAAATGCACATGCCATGCTGTCTATTTACATGCCACGCGTATGCTTATGCTGACAAAACAAACAGAAAGAGGCGACCGGAGATAAGCATCTCGGGATAAACATCTCGGCCAATCTTCACAGATAGAAGTACCACTGGGGGTAGACGGAGAACCAAATATGGGATCATACTCCTGCTTCAGGGCTTCAAAAATTTCTCTTGGGGAATAGAGATCAATCCATTTGGGATGTAACATCTTGATAAGGTTGAAAGGTTGTACGGAGCTGTAGACGGAGGTACCCAAGCTGAAGTTTTGTAGGGGATAAAATAAATATCCTGGGTCATCACGGTTGTTGATCATGTCGGAGTCGAGCTTCCTGGGGATGAAATAAACATCTGCTTCGCTTCAAAGTTTCAAATGCCCCAAGTCGCCTGGCTTAAGAGAAAACATCTCGAGAGGAATTTACAGAAAACTTGATGTCCAAATGCCCCACTGTTTTCAAACTCTCTAGAGAGATTCACCGAATCTCGACGTAACTGCCCCTGATTGGCGGTATAACCAAGTCTTCCAATTTGTGCTTTAGATGAAGCCAAACTCGTACGGATCAAACTTCTTGAAAAATAAATTGCCCCAGGTTGGCAAGGTCTTCTAGTCCATTGAGGTCCGTTTGTAATCTTTCCAAGATATCAAGCGATTTTAGCAAGTCAGAAATGTTAATTCTAAAACGGGTAATGCAACACGCGTTTGTCTTGAAGTTTTGAAAAGAGATATCACAATAACTGGTGACCAAAATCACTAGTTAGGATATAAATTAAAATTATTTATAAAACCGATTTAATTTGAGCATAGCTTAAGGAGTCAGGAAACGATATCTCATTGCGTATGCTTTCGAACTAAACCTTACTTCAGTTGGGACTTTGAAGGGTCGTATATGGGCTTTAGTTTATGACTTGTAAAGCGGAGGAATAAAGGGTTAGTATATTTGTGCCCACCCAATTTTTTTGAAGATGTTCATTATTATTATTTTTTTGATATTACCCTGCCCCAGGCCAAAAACGAGGTTTCAGTTTGGGAGAAAAAACAAATCTTTTCTCAAGGCTTAAAAAGAGGGTTTAACTATGTTGGTGTTTAGATGGTTGAAATAATGCCTTACATCATCAGTAGGGCTCTTATTTGAAGCATACAACAAGAGATCATGTGTTTTACTTCATCATCCTCCTTCCAATTCTTCACCAAAATGAAAAAAATTGGGTAAAGTCGGCATTATAAATTATTTTGAAAAACAATTTGAGTGAAAACGAATGGATTTCTTCAAGACAAACACTTATTGCATTATTCAAAATAACAAGTTCTTACATGCCAAAAATACTTTTAACCAAAGAAACACAAACACAAAAGCAAAACAAAGTAAAAAGTCAGACAAACCCTTTTATTATGCCTTGAAATGGAGAGGCTTGCAGAATCGTCTGATGTGTAGTCTTCTAATAACCTTAGATCATGCTCTCAGAGAATGAACCATGTTGGGGTCAAGATTAGAACCCTCGAAGGATAAGATTCCTTTCTTAACCAAATCTTGAACGTCTGCCTTCAAACCGTAGCAGCTCTCAATGTCGTGGTCGGGAGCACCTTGATGATATGGGCAAAATTTGTCAGCTTTGTACCAGTGCGGGAGTTTCTTGGGTACTTTAGGTGGAGCTCTTGTTTGGATGTGACCTCTCTGAATCAAAACTGGAAACAGATCAGCATACTTCAGAGGGATGGGATTAAACCGATGAATTACTTCCCTTGGAGTATCTAGAGGCATCCTCTGATACCTTTTCCGAAATCGTCGATTCTGTGGTTGGTCTGGTGAGGCCAACCTCTGCTTAGGAGGTAGTTGTTGTTCGCGCTGAGCGGGTATTGCCTACTGATGTTGAGGATAGGGTATCGGAGCTATGAATTCTCTGGAAGGTCCACTGTCATCTTTATTGTCTGGAGCCATACCCAAATTGTGATGGTATTGCTTCACAAAAGCAACAGCCAAGTCTTCCCAAGACTGAATGTGGTTACTTTGCAGCTTCATGTACTATATCAAGGATGTCCCACATAAACTTTCTTGAAAGTAATGAATCATCAGCTTGTTGTTGTCAATATAAGCAGTCATCTTTTGACAAAACATTGTCAAGTGGTATTTTGGACAGCTGATACCCTTGTAAACTTCAAAGACAGACATCTTGAACTTTAGAGGAATAATTACACCTGGAACTAAACATAGTTCATGAGCACCAAGACCTGATGCGGTAGCTCCTCTCATCATCTTCACTTGTTTTTTGAGACCACGAAGTTCTTTCTCCATTGCTATGAATCTAGGATCATCTACTCCTTTCTCAGTAGGAATGTTCTGGGGGTCAACAAACAGGTTGTCTTGCGAAGGTTGAAGTTGCACAGGAATATCCACTTGTTGAACAAAGTCGTCGGAGGAATAGTCGAATGTAGAATCAGTCCTTACTTTGAAGCTAGTCATGTGATCCATATCTTTCGTTCTCCTTACTATCCTTCGGTAATACTTCGATCTTGGTCAGATGGTCGAGATGTTAGCTGACAAGACAAAGACAGAAGTCCGGATGAGCCACAGAAGGGAAGAGACACATGCATATGCTAAATGTAGAATGCAGAAATGAAAGGTTTCACGGAATTCAAGTTCTTATAAACGTTATAGAATACCATAAAAAAATTCATTTGTTATTTTTTGATAATGGATTGGAGGGAAACATTCTTATAAGAGTCCTTACTTAATAGCTAAATAAAAACTAAGAAAGCCCTAAGGAAGTCCTTCAATGCGCTTGTTGATTTTGTTCCTCCACTTGGATCTTCTTGAAGATGAGTGGTCGATAATCGTCTTCTAAGGAGTAATGTGATAGGGAAAATAAATCCTCTATCCCTTGTTGGAAAGGAAGGAAATCCTTGCTTACTTGGATCTTCGATATCCTTTGAGCTCTTACGAATGTCTCTTGTACTTGTCTTTTGAGTTTCTTGATTCTTCAATTAGTGCCCCTAACTTCCTTAGGTCATCCAAGTTAGGACTCTTAAAAGAATATTTCAAAATATTTTCTTTTGTAATCCGTATTGGTTTCTGTAATGTTTATAACTAATCTATGAATCCCATGAAACCTAATGTAATATGATGCTATATGGATGCAACAAACACAAGTAAGCACATAAGGACACACAAAGATAAACAAACAAAGGCCCTAGGTTTGCAACGAGCATGGACTCAAGGTATACCCATTCCCAAAGGATTTGGACTAAAGTTGATTTGTACCTGCAGAACAAGGTTTTAAAGAGGTTCCCAAAGTCATTAGTCCATCTTTCGGATATTATCAACTTCTCAACTAACTCGGGGATTAATAATATTCTCAAGAGAACTTCTTTTGAGTGTAGCATCGCGTAGCACTATTTTAGGACATACTCCCTCATAGCATCGCACTACGTCCTAATAAAGGCCAAAGTGGGGTTAAAGGTAACTACGGTCCTTAGTATCATGGACTCCAATTGAGAATAGTAAAAGTTTTCATGACTAAACTCGTTCAACCGAACCATTTTCAAAAGGGTCTCAACTAAGCGGGATTCTCGAATCAACTTAGTCGGGACTCACTCCCTATAAGCCTCATCGAATATATCACCATCCTATCTGAATTTCTCTCAAGTTCGGGTGTAGAACTTTGTATCACCACTCAAAGATAATAGCCCAAAAGAAATAAAGGACACAAACAAATAAACAAGTAGGCAAATATATAAAACAATAAACAAATGAATAAAGCAAGGTAGGGAAACCCACTAGAGTATTCCCCAGTGAAGTCGCCATTTCTGTCGCGGTGAAAATCGGATACCAAACTATTGATTAGTTTGAATCTTTAATTCATTTTGCAACCGAACTTTGATTTGTCTAAAGGAAGGGATAAAGATTTAAATTCCCACAATACAATGCAAATTCAAGGTTTAGAGAGTTATAGGTTCGGGGGTTGGTTAAACTTAGGGAAGGTACTAGCATCCTAAGTTTCTGTAGTACTCTACAGGAACCTCTTGTTTTATGTTGTTTATTGCTATGTGTTTATCTGCTTAATGGTTGAAAGACCTAGGGGTTTATTTCTAAGTATACTCGATAAGATATCGCATCTTATGCCTACATATCCTTACGGGAGTGGAATCAGAGTATTTTGTAGTTCTCCTAAAGGGTTTGAGGAGTTCTTTGACTGTGGTCAAAGTTCCTGCGGGTTTAGGGTAGTTGGTTGATTGATTTTAAGAGAAGAGACGAGTTATCATTTTAAGGGAGATTTAACCGCCACAGGTTGTAGGAAAATAGTCTTTGCATCGTCTTAAGAAAAGGACTTACGTACTCGGATAGGGATCGACGAGGTACACCTTTATCTCTCTTAAGGCAAAGTTCCTACGGTATTGATTGTATTGTTGTAGGGTGGAGATTCTATCTCGCTTAAGATGATTAACATCTTTCTCTATTGTGTTTGAATATATTTGTTGTAGTGTTGATTGAGTTTATTGAATGTTTGAATATTGAGTTGATTGTTTTTGTTTCTATGCTGTAAAATAAAAGACAAGGTCCTCCTATGGGGTAGGATCTATCTTAAGTGATCAACTTGAATGGGATCAAGGATCGAGGGGAGAATGATGCAAATGTGAGTGCACTACACACGATTGTTGAATCATGTGTAGGATTTTCATTTGGACGAATGCGATGCAAAAATGTAAATGCGGTAATATTAAATTGCTGAAGAATAAATTGCAAGGAAAGTAAACCATACACAAACGCATGAAAGCGCTGAAGTGTGTGAGAGTGAATGTGTCGTGGGGTGCACGATTTGTATTTTACGTGTTGATTGTTTTTAGGTGAAGTTCATTTTAGTTTGAATTAGGAGAGAATGTTGATTGATTTTAGATGAGATTTAAGATTAAAGTCTAATGAGACGCTATGATGATTAATTTATTAAGTAAAAAATTTGCTCTAATGTGAGAAGTTGATTATATAAAGAAAGAGTTGTTTATTTCTTATATTTAAAAGTTTTAATAAAATAAAAACTATATAAAAGTTTGATGAGTGAATAAAATTTAAAATGCTATTTTAAAATATTTAATTAATGATTAACACAATAAAAGAGATTATTATTATTATTTTTATTAAAAAAAGCCAAGTTATTTAGGATAAGAGTTGATTTATATTAGTTTAAATGAAATAATATAGTAGATCAATATTAAATAGAATAAAACTTAAGGAATTATAATTAAAATAAAGTTAATAGTTATATTTGAAAGTTAATTAGTTTTAATAGAAATTATTTTAATATTAAATAGTTTTCAATGGATAAACAAAGGGTTATTGATTAATTAAATTATAAAAGTATTAATTAAATAAAAGTTGGTTGATTAACAGATATTAGTTATATTGAAATTTAATTAGCGGTTTAATTAACATGGATTAGTCGAACGATAAAAAGATTAAGGAGATAATGAGGGATTATGTGTGTGTTTAGTGTAAGTGGTGATTAAGCGTCACATTATACAAATAATAAAACAACAGAAGAAAAGAAAAAGAAAAAAAAACGGAAACCCAATCCCTCGTCCAAAATCCCCAAATCGAAAACCCTCCCTCAATTCACCGTCTCTCCCTCGCCCTCGCGATTTCTGCCGCTTCTCACGTCTTCTCGCCATCGTTTTCTCCTCCGCGATTTCCTTCCATTTCCCGAACCTGAAATCACATCAGAAGCATCAATAAACTAAAAACATGGATAAGGATGAGATTTTACCGAAGATTGGTGGTATTGGCGGCGTTGGAGACAGAAAAGGTCTGAGCGGCGCCGGCGTCAATGGTTCTCCTCGAGGGTTGAAAACAGATGAGTCTTCTTCAGTCTTTCGAGTTGCAAAGAAATCTAGTTTTTTTTGCTTGTAACGATCGTGAAAAATCTTCTCTCATCTCCTCGAATCCTCCCTTTTTATATGCTTCAACTGATTTCTTTGTATTAAACCTGATTGAAGTGCTTTGAATGTCCGATTGGGTTTTCCATTTTTGTCATTTGCAATCTTTCCCTTTTCATACGATTTTATTGATGCTCAGTAATGAGAAAATCCCAATCTGTGTGATTTGTATCAATTATGCTTAATATCTTGTCTGTCCAGATTCAATGTCTTAGGATTTGGATTGGATATTCTTTTTTTACCGGTATATTCCTCAAACGATTGATAACTTGTATTTGATATTTGATGGGTGTAGGAAGCGAACAAGTTGGGCCAAAGAATGGACAGCCCAGGGTGAATTGCTGGTGCAGGGCGCTCAATGAATGCCTTGGGGAAGGTCACCAATCCTGGTGCACGTGTATAGCTCTGACTTGTGCTTTCCTTCAATCCACTTAATCGATGTCTTGCCTATTTGTCGGATTGCTTCAAAGATTTACCAACTTCAATCACTTCTCCTGACAGGGTTGAGCAAAGTGTCTCTGGTTGATCAAAGCTTCGGGTGACTGGTGTGAGTCTTCAATCTATTCAAGGTCTTGTCATGCTTCTTATGTGAGTGTAGTTCATGGTATCGACTGTGTTTTGTGATGTTTTAACCGATGCTAGTGATTACATGTAGGTGTACTGCTGATTCCAACTTCAGGTGGTCAATGCCGTATTTCTTCCAAGCAAACCAACTTTCTTCAGCAACAAGTGTCCATTAGATTTTCTGTCAAGGTTTTCCATAGAGTTCTATCTTTAGTGATTGAACAAGTGCACTTGCCAGTTCAATCTGCTCTGTCGAGATTCTCCAACGAGCAAGTTTCTCCATGCGAGTCTGAGCGTTGGTAGTATCATATGCGGTAATTAGAAGCCTTGTACAATTCAAAAATCCTGTTGTTGTTGTTGTTGTTGTTCTGCGTTCAATTAATTCTTTGGGAACTCTTAATGTGCAACAAGTTTCCTCTTGCAAGGAAAACAGGCTAGCTTCACAAATCTCTTGAGTCTTCATGATTTGGAGCGGAGTAGTTGAGGTTCAGCCTCCATGGATCAGGATTGGGAAGCGGGTCAAAGCTGTCGAGAATGCATTGATTCAATCTGCTGAAGGTTGTGCTCAAACTCTGTTTCAACGATTAACTGAATCTCTTGTTGTTAAAGTTACACAATTTTATGTGCAGGCCTCTGATAAGACAGGTTTGGATTGGAGCATCAAAATCACTTTCTTAACTAGCTACGTGCAGGAAATCCTCTGCAAAGGTACAGTTTTTTTTCAAGGCACAAGTCTTCTTTGGCGTGATAACGTCTTGATGGTCATAGAATTCATCCTTTTGGTGGAAACTGTTGCACCCCAATTTTTGACCTCAAGATCCCACGTTTTTTATATGGTTCTTTTATTTTTATTGCACGATTATCTTTACTTGGGTGCGCGACTAACAAGTATGTGCAGAGTTATTTTCCTTACTTTGTAATATTTAAAGCCAAGACTATATCATTAGTCACTAGAGAGTTCCTCAAGCCCATTTTAATGTCAATAAGTTGATGAAATCAACATGGAGCTCACAATTGCAAGAATATCACGGAATATTTCAAGACTCTCACTCTCTACAAAATATTTTCAAGACTTATCATCCTAAGGTACCTCCCGAGTTCCAACATAAGGCACATGGTCCATTATCAAAATCAACAAAACCTAACTGTAGCGGTAAAAATCGTGAGCGTAAGTTATTAATTAACTTAACTCAAAAAAACAAGAGTCGCCACCGCACTTTTATTTTATCCAAATAAAGGAAAGGAAAAAGAGCGAACAAAACCAAAGAGTTCTAAAATAAGAACACGAGACAGAGATCGGGGTAAGGGGGTTGGTTACGCAATGGGAAGGTGGTTAGCACCCAAAACGTCTATAGTACTCTATAGGAGCCCTTTGAAATATTTACGCTTTTTGGTTTGAAAATGGTTTGTTTGAAAAAAGATTGGGGAGATGAGAAGAGAATTATTTTTTAGATTTTTGTGTTTGGAGAGACTTATCGTCTCATGCCTACGTACCCATAAAGTGCAATATGGAATCAAAACCCCGTAGTTCGTGGTACAAATGACAAAAATTTGTTGGTTTTGATTGATTTTAGATGTAAAGACAAGTCGTCATTTCAAGGAGAAAACTGCGACTATCCACCCACGAATATTAAGACAACATCTGCATCACATAAAGGTGGAGGATTTGCTTGGATTATCAACAAGACTATCACTCAACATCAACGTGGAAAATGTCAAAGTCTTAATAATATGGGGAATAGGAGATTTACATCTCAACTATAGAAATGAATCATGTCTAAACTTTATGAAAAGTTTTAAAGTGAAAAAGTGCATAAAGGCACAAAAAAAGAGTTGATGAGTTTTTGTATTTTTTATGTCTTTTGAAATTGGTCAAAGCATGATTAACATTGATTGACTTTTATTAAGGAAAAAAAACAAAGTTTAAAAATCACTTGACGAAAGTCAAGGTTTTATTGCGAAAGCGGTTTTGAAGTTTGAAACCAAGAAGGTTTTGAAAGAGGGAGAAAGTTTTGAAAATTTAAGAAGGGGAGGAGATGAAGTGACTATCTTAGAAACCAAAATAAGAGCTAGAGGTAAGAAAGATCTAACCGACTTGTAGCACACTCCATAGCAAGCAAAAAAGAATTCCATCCGATTTAAAGCATAAGCTAATGAGCGAGCCAAATAAAGGCTAAGATCCACAATACTCCAAGCATAGGAATAAGAGCCCTAATTCTAAGTCCAAAGGTCCATGAAGTCCAAGGTCTAAGAGTAGTCCAAGAGCATAACCACAAAGTTAACAACACCAAGTCTTTTAGAGATTTTTTATCCTTTATTAGTGTTTTGAACAAGATATGGTCCAAGTGGACAAAAGAGAAATGACATAAACATAAACAAAGATATGATATGAAATGATAAAATGGAAGCATAAAAGTAAGAAATAAGGAGTAAGAAGAGAATATAAACAAAATTAAACAAAGATAATGTTAGTGGTTAGTGGTTAGAACGTATGATCAATGATGATTAATTCTTGCACTTTAGACCAAGGTTAATGAAAACTCATTAGAGGATTGATAGAATCAAAGCCTCCTAACAATGATTTTCATAGGTATTGGACTTAAGACAAGCAACTAAACATACTTGGACTTTTAAACGTAAGTTTGAGCCACGAATGATCATTTTCCGATTAAGGGACACTTTAGCGCTATGTTAAGCAATCGTAATCGGGTTTATGTAGAAACCACGACTATCTGAGGCCGGTCAATAATAATGTTAGTGTTAATACATGTTAGAGAAGTGATATGTAAATCACTCTCCTAAAACATGCCACACAAAAAGAAAAGAGGTAGTGATCTCATCACAATCAAGATTTTTAATTAATTAATCAAAGGTAATCTATCACTATTCCAAAGTAAGGAGAATTATCTCAATGATTATTCGTCCATAGATTTGAAATAATGAAGATTAAACCACCTTGATAATCAACAATCTATGATCCATAGATTTCATCGATCAAAAATAAAAAGAAGAAGAAAGAAAATGAAATCACAATTTGAATCTCAAATCGATTAAATTATCGTCAATATCAATCACCTCTCTTGGTGGATAAAATCAACACCCAAAGTCCATTGATATTGATGAAATCTTATCAAATTTCAAGGTCCAAATCTATTTTAAGAAACTATTTTAAAAAAAAATATTAGAGAAAAAGAAAATTTGAAAAAAAATTAAAGAAAAAGGGAGGTTTTAAAAAAAAACAAAATAAGAGGATGATGATAGTAAAAGGCCACACGGCCCAAATTCTTTAAAAAAAGAAATAAAAAAAAATGAAATAATTGAAAAGGAAAAAGAGAAAGAAAAACAAATCAGAATATCATCTTCTTCATTTGCAACGTGCCACTATTCACGGCCATGGATGTTTCAGAGCTTTCCAGAAATTGGAGCGACGAGATGCGAAACCAACACGGTTAGATTCGAAATCAACAGCAGATTCTAAATACGCCAACAATTTCGAACGAAGCTCAACTTCAGAATCAAATTTAGAACACAAGATCTCGACGAAACCGGTAACTACCTTCGAATTTTCGTGAGTAACAGTTGGATTTCTCTTCTCCTTCACGTTTCTGAAGATTTGTTGTATTGATGAAGATTTTCTACGATTTGTGAGATGCGAAAATGAGATGTGGTTTTGATGGTAATGGTTAAAGAAAAATTGAAGGGCAATGTTGATGAATTTTCAAGGATAGTGAAGTTTAATTGAATGAAGCTTGAAGGTGATTGAAGGTTGGGGTGATATTTCTGCAGAATTTTCTCGGCTGTTCAAGCTTGAAAAAAATGAAGAGGTATGCACCCTATTTATAGATTGAGAGTGAGTGAAAAATGGTTGTCGTTTGAAGCTTTTTTCTGTGTTTTCATTTGATGCGTTGTGTGAACCGTGCGTGACCCGTGTGCATCTTTCACGTCATTTTGATTTTTCATTTTTAGCTCTTGTGTGACGTGGGATGTTTTTTTTTTAACTGGCTCACATGCTACTCATTTTTGCTGCAGCTTCTATTCAAGAGATGACGTGGATTTATTTTATCTTTGTTGCAGCTGGCTCACTTGACTTTATAACACGGCTGGGATTTGGCTTTGGTTTTCATGGCTCAACCTCAATTTCAAGCCACTTTCGCTTTGCTTCTTCAGCAACTTTCTTTACCTTGATTAAGATATCGACTTCATCGCGGAATATCACAGCACCTTCTGGTCGTAAAACACGGTCCATCTCCAGAAGAATGTCTTCTATGTTACATTTGTCTTTGTACAGACTAAAGAGACCATTGCTATGAATGAGGTCGTATGTCCTGGGATATGTGGAGAAAACTTCACACCAATCATGATAAATGCCTACAAGTCCTCGCTGATATATAACACCCAGAGTATGTTTGTCAGCTATAGTAGGAACAACGTTCATGACCCATAGCTTAGGAGATTGAATCGCAGCAGCGAAACTACCCAAACCAGCATTCATATCCATGATATTGCGATACCTTCCAGAGTCCAAGAATTTATTTATTTTCTTGTAAGCAGTTACATGTTTTTTCCAGTTTTTGCTATCATCATGATATGTTTCAGCAGAAATTCCAGGAACAGAGCCGCTGGCAATTTTAGGAGGGACGGTATAAAGTCTCTGTGGAAAAGGCTTGAGATCTCCGTGGACTTTCGGATTACGAGTAACACATGCCTCCATTTTCTTATTCCAAGCATCATCAGCATCAGTTGATTCACAGAATTTTACACCAGAATCTTCTTGTCTGCTTCGACATGTTTCAGAGTCAATAGTTTTCTGCCAGACACCAATTTCATGTTCCTAATATGATCGTTCTCCTGGACAGACATTGCCGATTGGTCCCTCACAGTTGACAATTTGAACCACAAGAAATCCTCTATCGAACTAAAAAGAGTCTGTTGATCTCTAAGCAGGCGATCAATATGTCTTCGAGAACCTGATATGATGGCATACAACAGCAAATTTTTCTTATCATATGTCGTTCGGCCTACCCGATCACCGGTTCTCAACATTCTTTCACATTCCTCTGATGCAGCAGTCGCAACCTCTTATGGCACCATTCTTCCGGTATTAAGCCACTCTGTGAGTAAAGGAGCAAATTGATGTGAAGCACACGAAGATAGAGCAACATTTCTTGCTTCATCGTAATGGCCAGACCTCAGACAAAAATATATCTATTGCCACATGGTATCAAGAGGAGACTGCCGGTATATCCCATGAGTTTTCATGTATAAGAGCGCCAAGGCCTTCAGGAAAAACTCGAGGTATGTTATCTGTAAAACCACCACCAGTGATGTGGGTAATTCCCTTCATATGTAAATCCATCTGCTGCAATTTGAAAGCTCTTGGAAAAATTACATGTAGCATTTTCAATATCAGATAATGAAAACTCTGCTAACTCAGGCAGTTCTTCGGCAAATCCAATGACCCCATTGTAATGTGCTGCTCCGATTTGCCCACGACTTTTCCACCGTTCCAACCAGCGGAGGGCTTCCATTTTCTGTCTCCTGATCTGCTGCCTTTCTTGCCACAAGGTTGATATTGATGTTTGAATTAGCAAGAGCTCATGTGCAGCTTCATCTCGCCGACGGGTTGCTTCCTTAGCACGGCTATCTAGTAGGGCCACATTTCTCATTGTCATTTGTAGCTCTCCGGAAATATCTTCACTCTCTTCTAAGAACTTTTGCTGTTCTGTTACAGTAACTCTAAGTGCATCCTCAGCCTCTCTTTCGGTTTCAATAAGTTGACTGTTAATTCTTTCCTCCATGTCCTCTGAATATGCATCTTGATAAACCCCAACAGAATTTTGCGGAGAACAATAACTGCTAGCACTGGACGATTTGGATGAATTAGTGGCTCCAGTTTCTACGATTTCACCCCAGATTCAAGCTTCTAATTCCAGAACATACTGTAGTTCTAGCAGAATTTGGTTGAAGATATTCCGAATGGGGTAATTCGTTCTTACCATTTTGAGAAGATCTAAATCTTAAGCTTTCTGTTGCTGCAATTTCAGGTTGAACACCTGAAGGCAAAGAACATGGTTTTTCAGAAGCTCTTTTGTATTCACTGTTTACCTCAACTGCATTAGAGATTCCAGCCAAACTAGCCCGTGGACTTGGGAATTCATCATCATTAGAACCATCGACTTGGGGTATCATGATGTCTGAGGAAGCTTCAACAGGACCAATGTGATCAACGGAACGAGAAGGTTTTTCCTTTGGTTGGTCTAACTCAAGCATATCATCAATTGAATCTAGAATATCCTGACACTCCTGTTGGGACTCATTCTCAAAAGCTATATTTGCTTTCTCCAGCATCTTATCAACTGTTGCAGCAGGAAGCAAGGGACTCAAGGCTGTTTCACAAGCAAGTTCGTCATCAGAGTTTATATCCTCTGCTGCTTGAGAAGTCGCAAGCCACTTAAGAATATTTTGTGCTTCCATATCAGCATCCTTAATGTCCAACATTCCGATATTTCCAGCTGATTGCATTTCACCAATTTTCAACAACTTTGGACTTGTGTCAGTCCTTTCCTTAAGAGGTTTGGCATTTTTACACAGTGATGCTGGTGGCGATGCTGAGCCTATTATGTCTGTTTCTCTGAGTTCCTTCTCTAAAGGAGTGCAAAATAAAGTGGTCTCAGCTTCACTGCACAATTGAATAAGTTTTTTCTCAAAGTCAAGACCAGATGAGAGAAGTTTCATGACATCTTCTGGTAGTGGTTTACCAGGATCAGTAAGCATAGTAGCCTCGTGAATCCCGTTGTAACATATACTGCACAAAGCTCATATGCACAAAGGAGAGCAACAACCAGAAGAAGCAGGATTGCAACAGCGCTTGAACTTTGCCACTGGGTTCTCCACCACAGCATAACTGAATAAAATGCCAATAAGAGAGCTGTTCCAGCCATAATTACAGCCAAACCAATCAGGTGTCAGTCCAATATTACAACCAACCAGGATCCCCAAATGATGAGCACGATAATTGGAGAAACTACAACAGACCATGCTGAAAGATTCAGAAAACCACAGAGTAAATGGAGTTGAGGACCTTGCAAGATATTTGGCCACTTCCGAGCAAAGATCCAGCTATAAATTCGCCAGGGTCTCCAGTTAACAGCCCAAAGTAATAGCTTATCATGAGATATGGAAGTCTTGCTTTTGCACAACCATGATATTGAGCAACATTAACATTTGAAACCCAAAATACCAACTCAGCAAGCAGCAATCATCACATTCTTGGCTTTAATGGACATTTGTAATTGGACTTTGAACTTTGGCAATATTAGATGATGGTGAATGCCTTAAATTTTCAAGTAACTTGTATTCCAAGTAAGCCATATGCATGTCTCTTCCAAATTTAACTTGAATCAAATTCTTGAATAAAACAAATTCTTAAGAAATTGATGTCATAATGAACCCAAAGATTAATCTCCAAACATGCTTTAGAATCACTTGGAAATTGCACACTTGAATGAACACTTTGGACTTGCATCCCAAAACAAACATCTTGATTGAACATCCACCAAACTTGACTTGTACATACAAAACTCTGAATCTTCGATTAAAACTAGGACAAACTTTTCATAAAACACAACTCGATAAACTGATGATTCTTCACAAGACCACTTGACTTTGAACAATCATCTCTTGAGAAAATAGACCACTGATACAGATACTTGCAAATGAAGTAATCCCTTGACAGTTTGACATTAACTGCACATGAATAGCCACACTCGATTCCAAGTCATTCTTTTGCCATGAATCTCCCTACAAAACCTTAAACACACAGTGAAGAAGAAACAAACAAATTGAAAAATATTTTTGGTATTTTGGTTAGAGGTTATTAAACAGAAACAAACATAAAACAAGTAGAAAACACAAGTGTGCTGGGAGAACCAAAAAGTATGATCTTGTTTGTGTATGCAAAAATGAAAATGCAATGTGGGATCTTAGGGGTAAAAATTTGGGTATTACAGCTGCCCCTATTTAAGATTCTTCTATAGGGAGATATGAAGATTGGCATCTTTGTCTCGACCAGATAGAAGAGACTTAAATATAACAATAAACCCAATTTTTGACTCTAAGAGACCACAAAATGATATGGTTATGCTAATGGTATGCAAACACAATACCTCTGCGGGGAGAAAATGCCACAGGAGACAAACAAAAAACTCGGGAGAAAAAGAAGAAAAGAGACTCCACAGGGGAAAAAAAACAAGACCCTATTTCGATAAAAGAAAGGAAACGACTCAACGGGGAAAGAGATACCAACTGCCAGTTACTGGGCGAAGATATTCGAACCGAAGAGAATAGGTAAAATACTTTCTACTGGTTACTGAGTAGAAAATAAGCGTAATAAACCAAAGGGGGTGAGAATATTACCTACTACCAATCAATAGATAGCACAATAAAGGCAATATACTCAAAAGGTGAAGAAACATTACCGGATACCCAGTACTAGGTATAAAAATTTGGGTAACGAACTCACAAGGAAAAATTACCGACTACCGATTACTGGGTAGAAAAATATGTCGATAACTGACCAAAAAGGATGAGCAAAATACTCAAAAGGGTGAAGAAACATTACCGGATACCCATTACTAGGTAGAAAATTTTGGGTAATGAACTCACAAGGAAAGATTACCGACTACCGATTACTGGGTAGAAATATATGTCGATAACTGACCAAAAAGGATGAGCAAAATACTCAAAAGGATGAAGAAACATTACCGGATACCCATTACTAGGTAGAAAATTTTGGGTAATGAACTCACAAGGAAAGATTACCGACTACCGATTACTGGGTAGAAATATATGTCGATAACTGACCAAAAAGGATGAGCAAAATGCTACCTACTACCTATCACTAGGCAGAAAATAAAGGCAACAAGCTCGGGAGGAAGTATTATCTTTTACCGGTCAAATGGGTAAAGCATAACCAACCAAAAGGGGTGAGAAATATTACCAGTCAATAGAGGTAACATACTCGAAAGGTGAAGAAACATTACCGGATACCCAGTACTAGGTAGAAAAATTTAGGTAATGAACTCACAAGAAATACCTGCTACCAGTCAATGGGCAGCTCAAATCACACAACAAACTTCTCAAATAAAGAGACAACCATTTGTTGGGGTGAGGTTTATCTTGTTGGAGACATACAAGTTGCTCAAATAAAGAGACTGTCACATGAAGTTGCACAAGCAATCACCAAGAGAGTGTTATCAAAACACCATTGGGGAAAATCAAATCTTCATCTTCTGATGGGAATCAATAACAAATTCCTTCTGAGGAAAGTAAATCCTCAAAAATACCTTCTCATCATCCAGGTTTCACAGCCCAGGGAAATCCAAAATAACCGCTGCAAGAGACCAAAGTTCAATCCAGGAACAAACTGGAGAGAAACGGTCAAACAAGACTCGACCCAATGAGGAAACAACTCAACTGGGGAACAATTCCATCCAGATAAAAGTTGGGGCGGAAAGCTAAACAAACATCTTCCACGAGGCATAAACTCAGTGGGGAATTAGAAAGGATATGTATTTTCTGCTTAAGGGTCGACACTCTAATGGAGAGAGGACACACGCACTCCGCATGGATAACGATACCGGGAAAAGGGAAATACCAACAAAAAATGCAGGATGCAATGCAACAAGAACATTCTATGCTCAACCAAAATGAATGCGCATGCAATGCATATGAGTATGAATATGCTGACAACAGACAAAAAGGCAAATAGAGGGTGAACAAAACACCACAACACCACTGAAATACTCGGCTAATCTCTGCAAGTCAAAGATATCATTGGAGATTGTGCTGGGGATCAGCAACAGAAAATCTGCAAGAGATACACAAGAGCCATCAAAGGAAAATAAATCCTACTACAAGGCTCAAACCTCGCTGAGGAAATGGAGATACCGATTGGGGAGGAGACCCCAAAGGTCAATCTTCAACCATCGATAATTCAACAATATGAACTCTGCTTCGAGGAAAAAACTGTTGGAGAAAACAAAGCAACACAAATTTTCCAACTCTGTCTGGGGAATAAGAAGTTAACATCATAGCAAAACGTCCAACTGTGGGAGATTTTAAATCAACACCCAATCACAAGGTGAGAGAAAACCCGACAGGTGACTGATATGTCAACACTTCTTAGAAGTAAGCAACATTGTTCTCTACTTGTGGAATAATCCAAAGTAAATATGCATAACCTCTACTAGGAATCATTAAAGACAAGTCTCCGCATGGGCAATAACATCAAGGAGGGGTGGTCCTCAAGCTACTCAACTGTTTGATCATAACCTGGCTGGATGAAGGAAACATACTCATCTGGAGAAGATTTTGAATCAAGATTTAGTTGGGAAAACCGAATAATATCCATCTGGTTATCCATAGGAACAAAAACTCTGCTAAGGGAATATCAGCAAACCCTACTAGAGAAACCTTAACACAACTCTACTGGGGAACTGCCAATAAATTCTACCAGAGGAGCAAGAAATAACTCTGTTGAGGAAAATAAGAACCTGATGAGGGTCATATCCTATCTTTCACAACCAGTAGTAATAAATGCGTATCCTCTGCACATGATCAACAAGGATGATACTCTGGGTACTAAAAACCTCGAGAGAAATAACTTGGAATTGCGGGGATAATTAAGAAGTTAACATCATAGCAAAAAGTCAACTTGCAGGGGATTTTAAAGCTCAACACAGAGTGAGAGAAAACCCAACAGTTGACTGCTATATCAATACTTCTTAGAAAGGAAATATGGTTCAAATTGGCCATAAGAGCAAAGAATCATAACGGAGGAGGTAGAAACCTGCCAGAGATTCCTCATCAAATTTTACCATAGAACATGATGGGATCTAACAATCACATTCACACTTAAATATGCTTAATCATAAACAGGTTAGGGAAGAAGAACCATGCTCGGCTGAGGAAATCTAAATCAAGACTTCGCAGGGGGAATCCAAGTTAAAAATGCTTGAACTAGTGCGCAACTGAGAAATGCATCAATAAGACCAAAACTTTGCTTGAGAGATTGTCAACAGACTGTATCGAGGAGAACATCAACAAGGACAAACTCTAATTGGGAGAATATCGAGTTCATAATACCTTGAAATAAACTGCCCCAATATCTTCAAACTCTGAGAGATTCGTCGAATCTCGACGTAACTTCCCCAGATTAACTATAGTCGGCATATTCTTTTACTGATGGAGTATTCAAGCTTTGCCCCTGCGAAAGCATCAACTGGGAAAAAAAACTTGCTCAAGCTCAACGAAGTCTTCAAGAAACATGCCCCTGGATATGATCATTCCTTGAAACGATTTGCCAATTACTCATCAGATTTTCAGGCTTCAAAAGATTATGTTCATCACTGCTACGCATATGTAAGCTTCCATGATGTCAAATAATGTATGTAAGCAGAAAAAATGCTTAATTTTGAGAATGATAATTTTAATGCAATTACATATATTTATCTTGAAGTTTTTTTTTTTACTGAAAACATGTCGCAAAAAACTTGTGAACGAATCACTAGTTAAGATGTGACATTGATTTTTGAATGCACATGCAATACCAACAAAGGTCTTTTAGCACAACTCATGGGAGTCAGGAACGCTATCTCGTTAAAGTATGCTTTCAAAATAAACCCTGCTTCAATTAGGTCTTCCGAGGGTTATAATGTGGTCTGGTTCACGGTTTTCAGAAAAAAAGATATTTAGGCTCAAAGTTTATTTGTACCCACCCATTCTCCGTGATGTTCTTCAGTCCTACATTCAGCTAATTTTGACACAACTGTTCATCCCTCAAAGGATTTTGTGATGGTTGAGGAACTGATGAAAAATGATGGTTTAAGAGCCAATAAGGCTTTTCAGGGAATAACAGTCACCCTCTTTTTGTCTTTCGTAGTCACATAGATTTGTTCAGGATTTTTCATTGTAATCCTTTCTTTTCGCTTTTCGCGTTTTTTTTTCCTAATTTTTGCCTGAACCAATTCTTTTGAATTTTTGATGTCCAGCGGGATGCCCTAACTTTTGCCTAAGTCACTTGTTTTCAAGTTGTACGACTTAGCGGGCTTTTTATTTTTCTTTTGAACAAATCACGTGACATTGACTTATCTGACTTGTTAAAAGGGTTGTGATTGTCTCTTTCTTTTGGATAACCATCATGGTTGGTCCTTAAATACACACTCCTTTTGGAAATTTGAACACTTGGTCAATTTAACTGAAGACTACCCTGCCCCAGGTTAAAATGTAAGGGTTTTTTTCATTTAGAAAGGAAAACTCCTACTTCGAGGCTCAAAAGGGTTAACAAGGGATTATCTTCCTTATATCTCCGGTGTTTGGGAATTTGAAACAATGCCTTACATCATCAGCAGGGTCTTATTCAAAAGCATATAACCAGAAATTTTGCGTTTTCAACTCATCATCCTCCCTCCAAGAGTTCAAACAAGAAGTTGGTATTGCAAATGCAGGAAAACAATTTATGAGCGAATGCGAATGGATTTCTTCAAGACAAACATACTCATTGTATTATGATTAATATTCAAAATCAAACAAGTTTCTACAAGCAACAAAGTATTAACAAACATGAGAGATTACAAATAAAATTGCAGTAAATGAACTAATGATCTGAGGAGACTATCTCAATCTAAGCTTGAAAGAACATCCTCAACTTTCTTTGGAGAAACAGAAGCAACTGCATGACCGCTACAGGTCACTCCACTAACACCAGCAATATGAATTTCCTCGAGTTTTATATTTTATCAACATAAAGGCGTTCCATTCAAAAATGGGCTTCCTCCTTCGAAAGTCAACACCCCATCGTCAATCATCTCTTGAACCATTTCTTGGAAAACCTTGCACTCCTCAATTGGATGCCACATTACCCCATCATGAAACACACAACTGATATTTGGATTGTACCAACGAGGACGAGATTCCATGACTCTGGTTTTTCTGGGTGTCACTACCGAGTTTCGGGAAAAATAAGACCATAATTGACTGTAAGTCATTGGGATTGGATCAAACGGGTGAGTTTCTCCTTTTGGCTTATTCAGGACTGTATTTTGCAGAATCTGAGGAGAACTCTGAATTGCATGGACCTCAACATTTTCTCCTACTTGGGAATCACTAACAAAATTTTCTCCACTAGTTTGGCCATTCGAACCATCTTGGATTTTGAAAAATTCTTTCTCAAAAAGTGGCGGACGAACTTGAGTTTCTTTGAAATGATTCGGAATTGCAGCATGCGTCTCAACTACAGTGGCGTTACCATGTTTAGGCAGCATATTGACTTGGACGTTTGTGCCTTTGAGAAACAAAATTCCTTTTTGCACTAGTCTTTGCACTTCATGTTTCAAAGGAAAACAATCTTCAAGACTATGCCCTGGTGCACCCTGATGGAAAGCACAACGAGCCTCTGGTTTATACCACCATGGAAAATCTTTTGGAACAACAGGAGGATACCTGGTTTTCACAAGATTCTTCTGTATTAAGACAGGAAATAATTCTGCATACAACATCGGAATCGGATCAAACTGCATTTGCTTTTGAACACAACTTTGCTGATCAATCTTTTGTTGTGTATGTTGTTGCTTACTTTTGTTATGAGATCTTCTACGCTTTCCTTGCAAAATAGCATTAGCAACATATTCTTTCTCTTTGGAAAAACCATTTCCATACTTCTTAGAATTGCTAGAAGAACCATTTCCTTTGGTCAACCATCCTTTCTGGAGACCTTCTTCGAGACACATCTCGGTAACATGACTGGAAGCGCTAATGGGAGCCACAGAAATGAGTGTTGAAATGATTTCAGAAATCACAGTCTTTTGTAGTGGAGTCTGAGAAATATGAGGAGAATGTTGATTCTGAGCAACAACCAGAGTTTCAACCAAAGTAGAGATCCTTTCCATACCATCCCTCAAAGTAGTCAATTCCTCGCGAAGCTCGCGGTTCTCTCGTTGCAACTGATCCATCTTTAGCTCGAGTATTGTAGTGATGTGACAACTTGTCTGAACAAAGACCAAGAACGGGAAGCAAATAAGACACCAGAGAAAGGAAAAGTACAATGCAGAATGATGCTTGATGTGCAAATGCAAATGCAAGTTTTCAAGGAACTATAAAGCAGTTTGCAAACATTACATTAAGATAACGCACTGGATATACCAAAAATCTCATTTCATTAATATTGAAAGAATTACAGCTTTGAAGTACAGTTTCATCAATCTTACAACACAAGAGAGAAAGAAATCTAGTTCCAAGGAAACATGTCCGAAAACGACCCAACTCTGAGCTGATACTTCTTGCGAAGCCTCTTGATTTATCTTACATAGTTGATCTTCATGGTGTCTTTCTCTTTCACGAGTCAATCCATGATACTCTTCCAAGAACCGGAGGTAAGAAGATGAACAAATGATGATATGCTAGAGGTTCATAAATCCTCTGGATCCTTTGATCTCTTCATGACACGTCGCTCAAGAAACTCAATGAAGACTTGTACACCCATAAGATAGGCATACTCCTCTAAGGTTGGAAATAGATGATAATCTGGGAAAGTAAATCAACGATGCAACAGGTCGTAGAACTGGACCAAGGTATTAAGAATCCCTTTTTCAACATCAGTCCTCAGAGTAATCAACAGTTTCCTAAACAGCATTTGAAATCTACAGGACTAGATACCAAAGATCCAAGCTTTCTCAACTCTTGTAAGTCAAAACTCGTGAAAATGTACTTCTTAGTGTTACTTCTTTCAATATCCATGATTCTAAAAAAAATTGTGATATTTGCAAAAAGAAATCTCTGAGTTCCTTAAAAACCAACTGAAACACAATGCTCATGAATGCATGAGTGCAAGATGCAACACCCACAAACAAAACATACAAAGCACACAGGTTCAAAGGTTCGGCACGAGCATGGAGGCAAAGGTAAGAACCAACCAACCCACAATGGTATGTACTATGGTTATATCATCACCTGTAGAACAAGGTTCTAAGAAGTTCCCAGAATCATAATTCCATCTTTTGGATATTATCGGCTTAAACGACTACTCGTCGGCCAACAATATTCTCAAGAGAAACTCATCTGAGTGTGGTATCGCGTAACGACTAATTCAAGTCTACACCTGAACAGCCACCGCACCACGTCCTAATAAGGCCAAGATGGGTTAAAGGGTTCTAAGGTCCTCAGCTTCTCAGGCTCCCAGTCGGAAAAAGTAATATCAATTACGACTACTCGTAAGACATCAGTAATTTCCAAAGGGGCCTCCACCGAGCGGGGGATCTCAAGTCAGCTTAGTAAGGACTACTCCACGTAAGCCAACAAGACTATACCACCCTCCTATCATAAGTGCACTCAAGTCCGGGTTAGGACTTATCTCACCACACAAATTACCAGGCACCAAAACAGAGCAATCAATAACAAACAAGTCAAACAAAAAGCGATAAATAAATCAAAGTAGGCGAAACCCACTAGGAACCGTTGGATCCCCAGCAGAGTCGCCACTTTTCTGTAGCGGTAAAAATCGTGAGCGTAAGTTATTAATTAACTTAACTCAAAAAAACAAGAGTCGCCACCGCACTTTTATTTTATCCAAATAAAGGAAAGGAAAAAGAGCGAACAAAACCAAAGAGTTCTAAAATAAGAACACGAGACAGAGATCGGGGTAAGGGGGTTGGTTACGCAATGGGAAGGTGGTTAGCACCCAAAACGTCTATAGTACTCTATAGGAGCCCTTTGAAATATTTACGCTTTTTGGTTTGAAAATGGTTTGTTTGAAAAAAGATTGGGGAGATGAGAAGAGAATTATTTTTTAGATTTTTGTGTTTGGAGAGACTTATTGTCTCATGCCTACGTACCCATAAAGTGCAATATGGAATCAAAACCCCGTAGTTCGTGGTACAAATGACAAAAATTTGTTGGTTTTGATTGATTTTAGATGTAAAGACAAGTCGTCATTTCAAGGAGAAAACTGCGACTATCCACCCACGAATATTAAGACAACATCTGCGTCACATAAAGGTGGAGGATTTGCTTGGATTATCAACAAGACTATCACTCAACATCAACATGGAAAATGTCAAAGTCTTAATAATATGGGGAATAGGAGATTTACATCTCAACTATAGAAATGAATCATGTCTAAACTTTATGAAAAGTTTTAAAGTGAAAAAGTGCATAAAGGCACAAAAAAAGAGTTGATGAGTTTTTGTATTTTTTATGTCTTTTGAAATTGGTCAAAGCATGATTAACATTGATTGACTTTTATTAAGGAAAAAAAACAAAGTTTAAAAATCACTTGACAAAAGTCAAGGTTTTATTGCGAAAGCGGTTTTGAAGTTTGAAACCAAGAAGGTTTTGAAAGAGGGAGAAAGTTTTGAAAATTTAAGAAGGGGAGGAGATGAAGTGACTATCTTAGAAACCAAAATAAGAGCTAGAGGTAAGAAAGATCTAACCGACTTGTAGCACACTCCATAGCAAGCAAAAAAGAATTCCATCCGATTTAAAGCATAAGCTAATGAGCGAGCCAAATAAAGGCTAAGATCCACAATACTCCAAGCATAGGAATAAGAGCCCTAATTCTAAGTCCAAAGGTCCATGAAGTCCAAGGTCTAAGAGTAGTCCAAGAGCATAACCACAAAGTTAACAACACCAAGTCTTTTAGAGATTTTTTATCCTTTATTAGTGTTTTGAACAAGATATGGTCCAAGTGGACAAAAGAGAAATGACATAAACATAAACAAAGATATGATATGAAATGATAAAATGGAAGCATAAAAGTAAGAAATAAGGAGTAAGAAGAGAATATAAACAAAATTAAACAAAGATAATGTTAGTGGTTAGTGGTTAGAACATATGATCAATGATGATTAATTCTTGCACTTTAGACCAAGGTTAATGAAAACTCATTAGAGGATTGATAGAATCAAAGCCTCCTAACAATGATTTTCATAGGTATTGGACTTAAGACAAGCAACTAAACATACTTGGACTTTTAAACGTAAGTTTGAGCCACGAATGATCATTTTCCGATTAAGGGACACTTTAGCGCTATGTTAAGCAATCGTAATCGGGTTTATGTAGAAACCACGACTATCTGAGGCCGGTCAATAATAATGTTAGTGTTAATACATGTTAGAGAAGTGATATGTAAATCACTCTCCTAAAACATGCCACACAAAAAGAAAAGAGGTAGTGATCTCATCACAATCAAGATTTTTAATTAATTAATCAAAGGTAATCTATCACTATTCCAAAGTAAGGAGAATTATCTCAATGATTATTCGTCCATAGATTTGAAATAATGAAGATTAAACCACCTTGATAATCAACAATCTATGATCCATAGATTTCATCGATCAAAAATAAAAAGAAGAAGAAAGAAAATGAAATCACAATTTGAATCTCAAATCGATTAAATTATCGTCAATATCAATCACCTCTCTTGGTGGATAAAATCAACACCCAAAGTCCATTGATATTGATGAAATCTTATCAAATTTCAAGGTCCAAATCTATTTTAAGAAACTATTTTAAAAAAAAAAATATTAGAGAAAAAGAAAATTTGAAAAAAAATTAAAGAAAAAGGGAGGTTTTAAAAAAAAACAAAATAAGAGGATGATGATAGTAAAAGGCCACACGGCCCAAATTCTTAAAAAAAAGAAATAAAAAAAAATGAAATAATTGAAAAGGAAAAAGAGAAAGAAAAACAAATCAGAATATCATCTTCTTCATTTGCAACGTGCCACTATTCACGGCCATGGATGTTTCAGAGCTTTCCAGAAATTGGAGCGACGAGATGCGAAACCAACACGGTTAGATTCGAAATCAACAGCAGATTCTAAATACGCCAACAATTTCGAACGAAGCTCAACTTCAGAATCAAATTTAGAACACAAGATCTCGACGAAACCGGTAACTACCTTCGAATTTTCGTGAGTAACAGTTGGATTTCTCTTCTCCTTCACGTTTCTGAAGATTTGTTGTATTGATGAAGATTT
Organism: Lathyrus sativus; assembly: GCA_963859935.3. Classification (NCBI taxonomy): domain Eukaryota; kingdom Viridiplantae; phylum Streptophyta; class Magnoliopsida; order Fabales; family Fabaceae; genus Lathyrus; species Lathyrus sativus. The sequence goes on along the minus strand of OZ012739.1, from coordinate 539,710,420 downwards.
TCTACGATTTGTGAGATGCGAAAATGAGATGTGGTTTTGATGGTAATGGTTAAAGAAAAATTGAAGGGCAATGTTGATGAATTTTCAAGGATAGTGAAGTTTAATTGAATGAAGCTTGAAGGTGATTGAAGGTTGGGGTGATATTTCTGCAGAATTTTCTTGGCTGTTCAAGCTTGAAAAAAATGAAGAGGTATGCACCCTATTTATAGATTGAGAGTGAGTGAAAAATGGTTTCCGTTTGAAGCTTTTTTCTGCGTTTTCATTTGATGCGTTGTGTGCACCGTGCGTGACCAGTGTGCATCTTTCACGTCATTTTGATTTTTCATTTTTAGCTCTTGTGTGACGTGGGATGTTTTTTTTTAACTGGCTCACATGCTACTCATTTTTGTTGCAGTTTCTATTCAAGAGATGACGTGGATTTATTTTATCTTTGTTGCAGCTGGCTCACTTGACTTTATAACACGGCTGGGATTTGGCTTTGGTTTTCATGGCTCAACCTCAATTTCAAGCCACTTTCGCTTTGCTTCTTCAGCAACTTTCTTTACCTTGATTAAGATATCGACTTCATCGCGGAATATCACAGCACCTTCTGGTCGTAAAACACGGTCCATCTCCAGAAGAATGTCTTCTATGTTACATTTGTCTTTGTACAGACTAAAGAGACCATTGCTATGAATGAGGTCGTATGTCCTGGGATATGTGGAGAAAACTTCACACCAATCATGATAAATGCCTACAAGTCCTCGCTGATATATAACACCCAGAGTATGTTTGTCAGCTATAGTAGGAACAACGTTCATGACCCATAGCTTAGGAGATTGAATCGCAGCAGCGAAACTACCCAAACCAGCATTCATATCCATGATATTGCGATACCTTCCAGAGTCCAAGAATTTATTTATTTTCTTGTAAGCAGTTACATGTTTTTTCCAGTTTTTGCTATCATCATGATATGTTTCAGCAGAAATTCCAGGAACAGAGCCGCTGGCAATTTTAGGAGGGACGGTATAAAGTCTCTGTGGAAAAGGCTTGAGATCTCCGTGGACTTTCGGATTACGAGTAACACATGCCTCCATTTTCTTATTCCAAGCATCATCAGCATCAGTTGATTCACAGAATTTTACACCAGAATCTTCTTGTCTGCTTCGACATGTTTCAGAGTCAATAGTTTTCTGCCAGACACCAATTTCATGTTCCTAATATGATCGTTCTCCTGGACAGACATTGCCGATTGGTCCCTCACAGTTGACAATTTGAACCACAAGAAATCCTCTATCGAACTAAAAAGAGTCTGTTGATCTCTAAGCAGGCGATCAATATGTCTTCGAGAACCTGATATGATGGCATACAGCAGCAAATTTTTCTTATCATATGTCGTTCGGCCTACCCGATCACCGGTTCTCAACATTCTTTCACATTCCTCTGATGCAGCAGTCGCAACCTCTTCTGGCACCATTCTTCCGGTATTAAGCCACTCTGTGAGTAAAGGAGCAAATTGATGTGAAGCACGCGAAGATAGAGCAACATTTCTTGCTTCATCGTAATGGCCAGACCTCAGACAAAAATATATCTATTGCCACATGGTATCAAGAGGAGACTGCCGGTATATCCCATGAGTTTTCATGTATAAGAGCGCCGAGGCCTTCAGGAAAAACTCGAGGTATGTTATCTGTAAAACCACCACCAGTGATGTGGGTAATTCCCTTCATATGTAAATCCATCTGCTGCAATTTGAAAGCTCTTGGAAAAATTACATGTAGCATTTTCAATATCAGATAATGAAAACTCTGCTAACTCAGGCAGTTCTTCGGCAAATCCAATGACCCCATTGTAATGTGCTGCTCCGATTTGCCCACGACTTTTCCACCGTTCCAACCAACGGAGGGCTTCCATTTTCTGTCTCCTGATCTGCTGCCTTTCTTGCCACAAGGTTGATATTGATGTTTGAATTAGCAAGAGCTCATGTGCAGCTTCATCTCGCCGACGGGTTGCTTCCTTAGCACGGCTATCTAGTAGGGCCACATTTCTCATTGTCATTTGTAGCTCTCCGGAAATATCTTCACTCTCTTCTAAGAACTTTTGTTGTTCTGTTACAGTAACTCTAAGTGCATCCTCAGCCTCTCTTTCGGTTTCAATAAGTTGACTGTTAATTCTTTCCTCCATGTCCTCTGAATATGCATCTTGATAAACCCCAACAGAATTTTGCGGAGAACAATAACTGCTAGCACTGGACGATTTGGATGAATTAGTGGCTCCAGTTTCTACGATTTCACCCCAGATTCAAGCTTCTAATTCCAGAATATACTGTAGTTCTAGCAGAATTTGGTTGAAGATATTCCGAATGGGGTAATTCGTTCTTACCATTTTGAGAAGATCTAAATCTTAAGCTTTCTGTTGCTGCAATTTCAGGTTGAACACCTGAAGGCAAAGAACATGGTTTTTCAGAAGCTCTTTTGTATTCACTGTTTACCTCAACTGCATTAGAGATTCCAGCCAAACTAGCCCGTGGACTTGGGAATTCATCATCATTAGAACCATCGACTTGGGGTATCATGATGTCTGAGGAAGCTTCAACAGGACCAATGTGATCAACGGAACGAGAAGGTTTTTCCTTTGGTTGGTCTAACTCAAGCATATCATCAATTGAATCTAGAATATCCTGACACTCCTGTTGGGACTCATTCTCAAAAGCTATATTTGCTTTCTCCAGCATCTTATCAACTGTTGCAGCAGGAAGCAAGGGACTCAAGGCTGTTTCACAAGCAAGATCGTCATCAGAGTTTATATCCTCTGCTGCTTGAGAAGTCGCAAGCCACTTAAGAATATTTTGTGCTTCCATATCAGCATCCTTAATGTCCAACATTCCGATATTTCCAGCTGATTGCATTTCACCAATTTTCAACAACTTTGGACTTGTGTCAGTCCTTTCCTTAAGAGGTTTGGCATTTTTACACAGTGATGCTGGTGGCGATGCTGAGCCTATTATGTCTGTTTCTCTGAGTTCCTTCTCTAAAGGAGTGCAAAATAAAGTGGTCTCAGCTTCACTGCACAATTGAATAAGTTTTTTCTCAAAGTCAAGACCAGATGAGAGAAGTTTCATGACATCTTCTGGTAGTGGTTTACCAGGATCAGTAAGCATAGTAGCCTCGTGAATCCCGTTGTAACATATACTGCACAAAGCTCATATGCACAAAGGAGAGCAACAACCAGAAGAAGCAGGATTGCAACAGCGCTTGAACTTTGCCACTGGGTTCTCCACCACAGCATAACTGAATAAATGCCAATAAGAGAGCTGTTCCAGCCATAATTACAGCCAAACCAATCAGGTGTCAGTCCAATATTACAACCAACCAGGATCCCCAAATGATGAGCACGATAATTGGAGAAACTACAACAGACCATGCTGAAAGATTCAGAAAACCACAGAGTAAATGGAGTTGAGGACCTTGCAAGATATTTGGCCACTTCCGAGCAAAGATCCAGCTATAAATTCGCCAGGGTCTCCAGTTAACAGCCCAAAGTAATAGCTTATCATGAGATATGGAAGTCTTGCTTTTGCACAACCATGATATTGAGCAACATTAACATTTGAAACCCAAAATACCAACTCAGCAAGCAGCAATCATCACATTCTTGGCTTTAATGGACATTTGTAATTGGACTTTGAACTTTGGCAATATTAGATGATGGTGAATGCCTTAAATTTTCAAGTAACTTGTATTCCAAGTAAGCCATATGCATGTCTCTTCCAAATTTAACTTGAATCAAATTCTTGAATAAAACAAATTCTTAAGAAATTGATGTCATAATGAACCCAAAGATTAATCTCCAAACATGCTTTAGAATCACTTGGAAATTGCACACTTGAATGAACACTTTGGACTTGCATCCCAAAACAAACATCTTGATTGAACATCCACCAAACTTGACTTGTACATACAAAACTCTGAATCTTCGATTAAAACTAGGACAAACTTTTCATAAAACACAACTCGATAAACTGATGATTCTTCACAAGACCACTTGACTTTGAACAATCATCTCTTGAGAAAATAGACCACTGATACAGATACTTGCAAATGAAGTAATCCCTTGACAGTTTGACATTAACTGCACATGAATAGCCACACTCGATTCCAAGTCATTCTTTTGCCATGAATCTCCCTACAAAACCTTAAACACACAGTGAAGAAGAAACAAACAAATTGAAAAATATTTTTGGTATTTTGGTTAGAGGTTATTAAACAGAAACAAACATAAAACAAGTAGAAAACACAAGTGTGCTGGGAGAACCAAAAAGTATGATCTTGTTTGTGTATGCAAAAATGAAAATGCAATGTGGGATCTTAGGGGTAAAAATTTGGGTATTACACTAACCACAGGGAATTCATAGGATTGAGTAATTTTTCATTCCTGCAAAACACAAAATCAAGTCATCCAATTTGGAAACTCACAAATTCAAGATGATGCCTAAGCTCTAGTACATGTGTTTATGCTGGTTCAGGATACGAGTATTACAACACAGTTTGATAATTATAAGGGCAGAATGTGTGTCTACTGTTAGGAAACATACAAGCCGCATATTCTGTTGGGGTCATAACCTGCTAAAGCCCTATAGTTTCTCTAAACCTATACAATTTCTTTAAACCTACAACTCTATACAGCCCCAAAGGGATTATGTCGTTATTCGCCTCGAAAGAGAAAGTCTTTATACAACACTTCGTAACTCCAAGCGATGCTTTACGTCCAACCTTGGTCTCTAAACTCCAAAACATCCTCATTCTGAAACTGTCACTAGTTGATGAGGCCGGTTCAGAGAATTTGAAGGTCTTTCGGTGCATATCTGTGATACGAGTTTTGCTTGTTGTTCCAGTCGCCTTAAACTCCGGCATTTGATCAACTTGAAGTTACGAGAATACGCAAGAAAAACACCAAGGAGGACTCTACCATGAGCTAAGATCCGTAATGTTACTTCTACTGCACCTGTAACAAACCACCTGCATCAGAACAGAACAACACCGTGTTTAAGGAACAAAAACTCTCATCACAGTTCCAAAACCGTTCTCAGACACAGTTATGGCAAGCTTTAAAGTACAATCATATTAAAAGGATCAAACATGGTAAGTTAATTTGAAAACAGGCAACCATCCATCTAAGAGAATTTGAGTTACTTACAGAGTGTTTTACTTCTTCTAAGAAAACCAAACCTTCGTCGAGAAGGATTAGCTGTACGCGTCGTGCCTCTCATCAGGGACATACCAAGCTCTGTGGTTTTATTTGCAGCCTCCCGCAATCTCTGAATATCGATGCAGATTTGGTTCACAACATAAGATCCATCAAAAGCATTTCTTCCACTCTTTGTAGTTGAATGTGACAAATATCTCATAATGCACCAACAAATTAAGATAACATCACTTTGAGTGAGACACCTTTTAATCTCAGAATAATTGAAGAAGAGACTCACAAAACGGATGAATGCCGGTCATAATCCGATAATGTTATTCAAGCTCCAAGAGACTTTCCGAACCGCCAAGTGTTGTCTCCATCTACAAACAACAGGCGCATATCAGTTGAAGAAAGGTGACGATCAAAACAAGTCTCAGGCATAACACCCGTCATTAGCATCTCACCAGCTTCAGGCTGAAAAACAAGTTATCCCGGAAATGATGAATCCTGAAACATAGCCTTCCACGTCTTGACCATCTGCAGCATTGATAAATCAATGATTGTTATAGCCTTGGGGCTTAATTAACATATAGATAGTGAAGCTTCAAGGTGATATAACTAAAATCTACAGAACACTCTGCATACCCTTCTGTTAATTCCAGAAGTTATGGATACAACTCTTCACAACTGCCTTGGGCTATCACATGAGTGCCTCGATCTTTTGCAAATTGATACTTGAGCTGATGACATTTACGATCATAGACTTTCCTGATGGATTCGCTAGCCTATGGATAACATGTCATGGAGTCACAAATAGACTTGAAAACATGAAAAAACGAAGTTGGAGAATCAAGACGTTTACAATCTATTGGTGCTACACAAGTGTCTGCTTATGCTTTAGCTGGTGGACCTGTTACCCAAGTTGTGGATAGCTTGAACAATCATGTGAACGAGATGCCAAATATATTATCACGGGAGGGTTAACAGCTGAGGCAGAACAAATTAACTGGTGGTAAACTGAATCTTAACTACGCAGATAGGTAAAATGTTAGTGATAACAGGGCAGAATTTAGCTACCTCAAAAGGAAAAGACGCTTCAAAGTTACCAGCCAGCATTGCCTCTACTACTGCGAGCGCGAAATAGAACAATTCAAAGAACATGTATCTGTTGAAAAGCTACACTCCAAGTGAAGACTCCATGCCAGCAAGTTCCACAACACTCCCATCAGTAGCCTCAAGGCAACCCGTATAAGGCAGCCCCCCAATGCCCGCATCCAGCTGCTGCAGACATTTGTTTAAAACAGGATCAGTACTGACATTAATAATCATCCATCCTCAGGCATATTCCAACAAGAAGTAATGGCATGCTTACCGATAAATAAGAGATAGCCGTCCAATGCTATGACCACTTGCCGGGGATTCCTAACCGTGGCAGCCTATCATATTCACGACCTTCTTGAAGTCTCAAGATATTTGCAACTTCCAGCTTTTGATCCTGAAATGAAAAACACTGTTACCTCCATCAACTTCAGAGCAACCAAGACACAATATTCCAATTACTCCAAGCATCATCATCGAACACATGAAAAGGAAACGAGATTCAGACATATATCAGTTTGAAAAAAAACTTAAGGAGTAGAGATTGAATTGGAGAGATGTATCTTGTGCACAAAGAACGCTTGCTTTTGCTACTCTCCACCACCAGCTCTCTTTTTCGTGGAGTTTCTCGCTAAGACACGCATCAAACATCGAGCACGAATTTCCCCTGGGCTGTCCATCTTTTGGCCCAAGACTCCTTCACTTTCTACACCTACCAAAATCCAAATCCAAATTGGTAAATCAAATCAGGAATATACCGTGTGAAAAAGATTCCAAATAGATCCAATCCAAATCCCAAACATTGAACCTGGACAGACAGTATTTTAAACGAAATTGATACACAATATCAGGGATTGAAATTTCCACTTAACAGGCATTAAACGAGATTGGATGAAAAAGGAAATTTTTTGAATCTTGTCCAACGCAGGATTGGAAGGTCTTAATGCAGGCAATCAAAGACTCAATCAGAATTTTAAGGATCCAAAACCTAGACTCGCCTATAAAAGGAGGCTAGTAGGAAGAGAAAAGGACCACCGAGAACCATCGCAAGAAACCCTAAAAGATTTCGCAACTTGAGAGAGAGAAGAAAAAACTATCTTACGAAATCAAAAATACGAGAACTTATCTCTTCCTGCCGAGAGTTTCGCCGCCGCAAACCCACTTCGCCGTCTCGAACGCCGCCTCCCACCGTCGGCAAAATTCTTCATACATGTTGAGATTATTGAATGATTTAATGCTCTGAGTTTTGTTTCAGGTACAAATATGAACGAAATGCTGAAGAATCGAGAGAGAGGATAACGCATTTGCGATCGTGAGAGGGGGAGAGAATCCGATCGCGTTGAGGGGAAAGGCTTAGGTTTATTTCGTTTTGCTGTTTGTTTTGTTTGCCTTAGTGTAATTTGTTAATCACCAAACACACCACACTCACCACCGTAATCACCTCCTAAAACCTTATACTTAATCCTATTTTAACTATTGCTTGATTAACCCACGTTAATAACCTGTTAATTTACCAGTAAATTGAGTTTTAAGATAAAAACTAATAACTGTTTTTTTAGTTAACCAACTTTATTTAACTTTTTTTTATCAATAACTTTTTGGCTTTTATTCATATTAAAACAATTACTCTAAATCAGTTAATCCAATAAAAAATGGTTATTAACTTTAATAATTTAGCCCTTTTTTTTATACCTTTCTTATTAATAATTAGTAAAACTCATGACATGGTTCTTTTCTTAAAATACCAATAATCTTTTTATTTAGTTAAATATTAAATTAATCTTTTTCTAAATAATATTTTATTAACTTTTGTTTACTCAAAAAAACCTTTATATAGTTTATATTTAAACTTAAAACTTTAAGGATAAACAACCTTTTGTCAACCCCTCACATTAGAGCAATTTATTTCGCTTAATAAAATAATCATCTTGGCGCCTTATTAGGCTTTAGATTTTAATTTTAAATCCCATCTAAAATAATAATCAACTTTTTCTTATATAAAAAACTAAAATCAAATCAAACTACTAAAATCAACTCAACAACGCAAAATGTAATCTAATCGTGCACCCCACGACACAACACACTTGTACACCTAGCGCTTTCATGCGTATGCTTTATTATTCCCGCTTTTCATTTATCCACAATTCACTCACCTACACCTTAGCGCTTTCATGCATGTGTATGGTTTTATTTTCTGCAATTTATTTTCCGCAATTTACATTATCGCATTAATATTATTGCATCGCATCTCGTCCAAAGGAAAAACCTACACATAATTCAACGTTGTGTGTAGTTGCACATCATTTGCATCATTCTCCCCACATGATCCTTGATCCCATTCAAGTCGATCTCTAAGATAGATCATACCCCTTAGGAAGGACCTTTTCTTTATCTTTTACAACATAGGAAAACAAAAACAACACAATACAAACTATTCAAACACAATAAAGAAATAAATGTTAATCATCTTAAGCGAGGTATAATCTCCACACCATCAAACAATTCTTACAAACCCGTGGCGGTTAAATCTCTCTTAAAATGACGACTCATCTGTCTCTCCTAAACCTAATCAATCAACTACCCTTAAACCGTAGGAACTTTGACCACAGTCAAAGAACTCCTCAAACCTTTTAGGAGAACTACATATACTCTGATTCCACTCCCGTAAGGATATGTAGGCATAAGATGCGACGTCTTATCGAGTATACTTAGAAATAAACCACTAGGGTCTTTCATCCCTTAAGCAAATAAACCATAGCAATAAACAATATAAAACAAGAGGTTCCTGTAGAGTACTACAGAAACTTAGGATGCTAGTACCTTCCCTAAGTTTAACCAACCCCCGAACCTATAACTCTCTTAACCTTGCATTTACATTGCATTGTGGGAATTTCGATCTTTATCCCTTCCTTTGGACAAATCAAAGTTCGGTTGCAAATTGAATTAAAGATTCAAACTAATTAATAGTTTGGTATCCAAATTTCACCGCGACAGAAATGGCGACTTCACTGGGGACCCCTCTAGTGGGTTTCCCTAGCTTATTTTATTTGTTTACTGATTTATATATCTGCCTACTTGATTAATTGTTTACATGCTTTCTCTTGTATCTCTTTTGGGATTATTTGTCTTTGAGTGGTGAGATAAAGTTCTACACCCGAACTTGAGTGAACTTAAGATAGGATGGTGATATATTCGATGAGGCTTATAGGGAGTGAGTCCCTACTAAGTTGATTCGAAAATCCCGCTTAATTGAGACCCTTTTGAAAATAGTTCGGTTGAACGAGTTTAGTCGTGAAAACTTTTACTATTCTCAGTTGGAGTCCATGATACTAAGGACCGTAGCTACCTTTAACCCCATTTTGGCCTTTATTAGGGCGTAGTGCGAGGCTATAAGGGAGTAAGTCCCGAAGTAGTGCTACGCGAAGCTACACTCAAAAGAAATTCTCTTGAGAATATTATTAATCCTCAAGTTAGTTGAGAAATTGATAATATCCGATAGATGGACTAATGACTTTGGGACCTTTTTTAGAACCCAGTTCTGCAGGTACCATCCACCTTTAGTCCTTATCCTTTGGGAATGGGTATACCCTTGGCTCCATGCTCGTTGCAAACCTAGGACCTTTGTTTGTTTATCTTTGTGTGCCTTTATGTGCTTACTTGTGCTTGTTGCATTCATCTAGCATCATACTACATTGGACTTCATGGGATTTACCCTTTATTTATGAACATTGTAGGATATTATGGATAGACGAAATACTCTAAAATATACTTTTAAGAGTCCCGAATTGGATGACCTAAGGGAGTTGGGAGCTTTGATTGAAGACCAAGAGAAGTTCAAGAGTAAATATGGGAAGTTACTATCTTTGTTGAGACGTAAGGCAAATGAAAACCTGCTTTCCGCTCTGTTACAGTTCTATGATCCTATGTATCACTGCTTTACATTTCCAGATTATCAGTTGTTACCAACTTTGGAAGAGTACTCTTTTTTGGTAGGGTTACCCATTCTAGAAGAATCTCCTTTTCCTTTCTTGGAAAAGGACCCCGAAGAAAGAGACATTGCTAAGGCCCTTTATCTCAAGGTATCCGATGTTAAGGACAACTTGGTCATTAAAAGTGGGACTTTTGGTTTGACTACAGATTTTTTATTCAAGAAGGCCTCATTTTATACTGATTTTACGAACAAGGCTCCATTCGAGGCAATCTTTGCCTTACTTGTCTATGGGGTATTTCTATTTCCAAGTTTTGAGGGGTTTGTGGACCTTAACGCAATTAAGATCTTCATGAAGAACAACCCAGTGCCGACTCTATTAGGTAATACCTACCACTCTATACATCTCCGAAACCTTCGTGGTGGAGGAATGATCACATGTTGTGTGCCTTTATTATATAAATGGTTCCTTACCCACTTGCCCAAATATGTTTCTTTTTGGCACCTTAGTGATAAGCGTTGGTCGGAAAATATTATGGCTTTGACTCATTCCGACATCGATTGGTATAGCCGTGAGTATGATGGAATTCTAATCGTTGATGGATGTAGGGATTTTGCTAATGTACCTTTACTCAGCTTTGGTGGAGGGATCAGTTACAATCCGATTTTAGCCCGTCGACAGTTGGAATATCCATTGAAGGAACCACCTAAGAGCATACAAGTTGAGAGTGTCTTCTTCGAGGATAATCAGGAACTCCGAGAGAAGATCGTGGAAGCTTGGAAGAATTTGCATAAGAAAGATAGGAATAGTTTGGGAAGGCCCAATTGTGTGTCTATGGAACCATATCTCCAGTGGGTAAGGAATAGGGCGATCAAGCTGAAGATGCCTTACTCTCGCCAAGACCCTATACCTCCAAGAATGGAGCCCACTTATGTTTTCATGTCTGAAACCGAGAAGCTAGAAGTTGCTTTGAAGAAGTCGCGACATGAGTTAGAGTCCTAGAAGAACAAGTCTCTAGTGTCCGTCGCAGAAATTGACGAACTTCAGAAACAGCTACAGTTGAGGGATGAAGAGCTAATCCCTTCCAAGAAAAGGAAGATCATGGAGGATTTATTTTTCTCCGACCCGCAATGTACTATTTGGAAACAAATTGTGGACAACCTTATCCTTGAGAAGACGCAGTTAGAAGAGCAGCTCAAGCAGCAAAATTTGAAACTTCCTTAGTGTCTTTACTAGCTTTTATTTAGCTTTTATTTGGGACTTTTAAAAGCAATTATTTGTATTCCGTTTCGAAGTTAATAATAAAAAAAAACATTTTCTTTTACTACAATGTTTATAAATAGCTAGGATCCCATGAAGTCCTACTCATATTGCATTACATTCTTTCTTATTTCATTTCAAGAAACTCAGTTTTATTTCTCAGGTATTGTAACCATGGAATTCAAAAGAGAAGCCTTGGAGTACACTTTTCAGAGCCCTAACATTGAAAGCTTGAGAGAGCTAGCTGACCTAATTGAGAATCGTTACGCCTTCGCAGCAGAATACGGAGAAGTCTTCCGTTTCCTCGAACTCAAGATGAAGGAAGGGTTGTTGGAGACCCTCGTTCAATTTTACGATCCGTTGTACCACTGCTTCACTTTCCCGGATTACTAGTTGATGCCGACATTGGAAGAGTATTCTGATTTCCTGAGGATGCCTGTAACGACCCGTCCCATGTTCACCGGCCAGGAAGATACACCCAGTCATCAAGAAATTGCCAATGCCACTCATCTCAGTTTGGCAGATGTGCAAGCGCACCTAACCACCAAGGAAGGAGTCCTTGGATTCCCTGCTGACTTTTTGATTGAAAAAGTCCGTTACCATGCTGAAAGAAAGGAAGTCCTTATCATGGAAGCCACCTTTGCCCTGTTGGTCTATGGGATTTTCTGGTTCCCAAAGATCGATGATTTCGTTGACATGGATGCGATTAAACTATTCATACTCAAGAATCCAGTTCCCACCTTGCTCGCTGACACATACTTTTCAATACACTCGAAGAATGCTGAAGGAGGAGGGCATATCGTCTGTTGCACCGCTCTGTTGTATTCATGGTTCATTGCTCGCCTAACTCGGCACCCGTCTATTTGGGAAGAGGAGGAGTCACCTCATTGGTCCGAGATAGTTATGGCCCTTACCCATTCTGACATTGTGTGGTACGACCCTACTTATGGAGGTATATGTATGATCCACAGCATCGGAGGATTTACCAACATACCGCTCATTGCGAGAGAAGGATGCATAAGTTACAATCCCGCTCTGGCCCGTCTCCAATTTGGGCATCCCATGATTGAAGTACCCGACCAGACTCTGTTAGAAGGAATCTTTCTCAAAGAAGGAGAAGACCCAGACCTGAAGACCGTCATAATTTACTCGTGGGAATACATCAATAAAGAAGGAAGAACTGCTTTGGGATACCCCAATTGTACTGTTTCTGAAGAATACCTACATTGGGTGCGAGCAAGAGCTCTCGACCTCAAGATGTCGTTCCCTTTCCACGAACCTATGGTATTGGATTTTCATGATCCAGATTGGTTTGATGTGAGCGAAGTAGATCAGTTGAAGGCTGCTTTGAGTGAAGCTCGAAAACTGAAAGCTGCCTGGAAGAACAAGTTTTTTATACTCAAGGTAGAGAAAGAGAAGTCCCAGAGGCTACCAGAAGTTGAACTCGCAAGGAAAAGAAAGGCGCGAGAGGATTTATTTTCCTCTCACACCTCCTCAATGTTGTCACCAATAATGATCTTCCCCCAGATACTGTGGCTTGGAAGGAATGTGTCGACCGACTCATCAGAGAGAAGACCGAGTTGCAGGAACGCATCAGTCAGCTAGAGGGAGAACTTCTCACACAGAAGGAGCATAAGGAATAGATCTCCGAGTTTCTCTTTTGCTTTTGATTCAATGTAATAAACTCTTAAAAAGAGTACTCCATTTTGTAATGCTTCGATCATCAAAATAAAATAAGTTTTTTTCTCCAACGTTACAATACCGGAATAATTTGAGTTTCTTGAAGTTCCATACTCATTTGCATTTTGCATAAGCATAACATCGTTTGCATTCCAGGGTCTCACTCTTGCTTCATCTCCGCAGAACAAGCTGAATCACCGATACAACACTCGAGCTAGCCAACGCCAGAAGATGGATCAACTAGAGCAAGAGAACAGAGTGCTCCGTGATGAAGTTGCAAGTATGAAAGAAAGTTTGGAGAAGTTGAATGGTCTAGTGGAAGCTTTGTCTAGTCAAATCTCGATCAACAATCAAGAAGTCCCAAGGACTGTTGTATCTGAAGTGACGCCAACACCGATCCCAGTGGTGTCTTCTGTTGTTGAAGTATCTTACAGTATGCCTCAAGGTTTCTCGTGGGGGATGCCTCCTTATTTTACTTCGACTGGTTATCGTCCACATGCGTCTGAAATCCCTGTTGTGACCACTGTTCAAGCTGCTCCTGTAGTTTCTACTGTGATGACTACCGCATCTCCGCATGTGAACATTGTCCCATATATTCTGGATGAACCAATTTTACATGGGTCGCCAACCGAAACTGTGGGTTTAGAAGAGAAGATAGATGGATTTCCAGACCAGTTTTCTGAAATACAAAAGGAATTGAGAGCCCTTCATGGAAAGGACTTATTTGGTAAGAGTGCTTCTGAGCTGTGCTTAGTTCCAAACGTTAAGGTCCCACCGAAGTTCAAAGTCCCTGATTTTGAAAAGTACAAGGGGAATACCTACCCTCAGAGTCATCTCATTATGTACGCCAGGAAGATGTCTGCCCAAACTGATAATGATCAATTACTCATTCACTACTTTCAAGACAGTTTGACAGACGCTGCACTCAAGTGGTACATGGGGTTGGATAGTACGAAGATTCTAACTTTCAATGATCTGGGAGGAGCCTTTGTCAATCAGTATAAGTACAATGTGGACATGGCGCCCGACTGAGATCAGTTGAGAGCAATGGCACAAAAAGATAAGGAGAATTTCAAGGAATATGCTCAGCGTTGGCGCGAGTTGGCCGCACAAGTCACACCACCATTAGAAGAGAAAGAGATGACCAAGATTTTTCTGAAGACCCTGGGTCCTTTCTTTTACAAGAAGATGGTAGCCAGCGCGCCCAGTGACTTTACTGAAATGGTCAATATGGGAATGCGTTTAGAAGAAGGTGTTCGCGAAGGAAGATTGACCAAAGAAGAGAGCGCTCCTAAAAGGTATGGGAGCAGTTTTGTGAAGAAAAAAGAGCAAGGTGTAAATGCCATTCAAAAGGGACAATTCAGAAAGAGGTACAGGCCCCCACATCAAGTTGCAGCGGTATCGCCAGTGTTTAATGCTCCGGCTTATTAGCTACAGTCTCCGCAACCCTATCAGCAACCTCAGTCTCCCGTTACTCAACAACCCCAACTTCAGCAAAGTCCACAGTACCCTCAGCAGAATCGGCCATCCAATAATCAAGGTCGTGTGTATAGAAAGATAAACTTTGATCCGATCCCAATGACATATGCTGATCTATTCCCCGCTTTGATTAAAAAGGGTCACATTCAGACGAGAGCTCCACCTCCGGCTCCCACGAATCCTCCCCCTTCTTATAGAGCTGACAAGTTTTGTCCTTACCATCAGGGTGCTCCAGGACATGATATTGAGAGTTGTTTCAGTTTGAAGATGGATGTCCAGAGGCTCATTAAAAATGGAATCTTGTCTTTTAGGGATTCCGACCCTAATGTACAGAAGAATCCATTACCACCACATGGTTCGCCCTCTGTCAATATGATTGAAGATTGTTTGGGAAGCGATGATCAAGAAGTTTCAAATGAGGAGGCAGAAGAAGTTTGTGTCATAGTACCCCACTTTAAGGAAGTGGAACGTATAGAGATCATTTACAATAGTAAGAAACCAACTGTTACTCCTTTAGTGATCAATGTGCCTGGACCTGTCCCTTATACCTCTAGTAAGGTCATCCCTTACATATACAATGCTACTATGTTGGAGGATGGGAAAGAAGTACCTTTGCCCACTGTACCCTCAGTAGTTAATATTGCAGATGTCAGTAGAGTGACAAGAAGCGGTCGAGTCTACCCGATTGTGCCACCGAAAGAAAAAGAGGTTTTGTTCGAACCATCAGGCACAAAAGACCCAATTGTGGGGCAATCTGGTGGGTCTAACTTATCCAACTCTAATGAATGTTTGAAAGTAATCAAAAGAAGCGAGTATAAGGTTGCAGATCAGCTTCTGCAAACCCCATTGAAGATTTCTGTGCTACAATTGCTGATGAGTTCTGAGGCTCATAGAGAAACGCTTCAGAAGATTTTGGAACAAGCCTATGTCGAGCAGGATGTGACTATGGAACAGTTTGATAACATCATTGGCAGTATTACTTCAAGTGATAATCTGGGCTTTAATGAAGACGACCTCCCAGAAGAAGGAAGGAAACATAACATGGCTCTACACATTTCTGTGAACTATGGAAACGACTCTCTGTCCAGTGTGCTGGTTGATACTGGATCGTCTCTAAATGTAATGCCTAGAACTACCCTATCTAAGTTGTCGTACCAAGGACCGCCGATGAGGCCAAGTCGCATTATTGTCAAAGCTTTCGATGGGTCGAGGAAAACGATAATTGGTGAAGTAGATCTGCCCATGACTATCGGATTACAAACCTTCATGATCCCGTTTCAGGTCATGGACATTCGTGCCGCCTATAGCTGTTTGCTAGGGAGGCCATGGATACATGAAGCTGGAGCAGTTACTTCTACCCTGCATCAGAAGTTGAAATATGTTTTCGAAGGAAAAATAGTTACGGTTTATGGAGAAAGAGCTTTGGTGGTGAGTCACTTGTCATCATTCTCATATGTCGAGGCTGAAGAAGAAGTTGGCACACAATTCCAAGCCTTGTCCATTGTGGGTGAGGGTGCTCAGAAGTCTCAAGCATCCATGTCATCATTCAAAGACGCGCAGCGAGTAGTGAACAGTGGTCATCAATCAATGTGGGGAAAAGTATTGTCTTTGCCAGAAAACAAAAATAAGGAGGGTCTCGGTTTCACTAGCGGTTCCGCTCAACCAGACACCAAGAATCAAGGGTTTCCGCTAATTAATAAAGTGTTTCGTAGTGGAGGAATCGTCCATCATCCTAAGATTAATGTTGTGTTAGAATATGAATTCGAGGGCTACATATCAGACGGTTCTACAAGGTCCTTCATTCCTTACGAAGACTACGAGCCCTATATGGAAGATCCAGGCTATGTTTCGGATGAATTTGACTATACCTTTGGAGTTTATGCCGTCACCGAGGAAGAGCCAGATGAGGATATCCCAGACTTTGTGACCCCAGGCATTGTAGTCAAGAATTGGAGTGCGGTTGAAGCCCCTACTACCATTCATATATCTAAGTAAAGCATTTGTTTTAAAATTTTCCGCTCTGCCCAAGGCGAAATTGCATTTGTTAGGGCTTATTTTTTTCAATAATTCCTTTTGCTCTGCCCAAGGCAAAGGTGACTTTGTTGGGCATGTCTTTTTGGTTTTGCTATCATCAATAAACTACTTTCATTTACATTTGCGTTTTATATTTATTCACGATGTTGGAAAATAATAAGTAGCATCTCGCGTACACACACTTTCCACCTTACAAAAAAAAAACTTATCGAAAATCACATCACTTGCGCAGATTGCTGCATATATTACATCCTGGGAATAATGACCCGCTACCTTCTCCGAATTTTGAGTTCCCCGTGTATGAAGCTGAGGATGAAGAAGATGATATCCCAAAGGAAATTTCCAGACTGTTTGAGAAGGAAGAGAAAGCTATCCAACCTCATCAAGAGCCGGTGGAAGTAATCAACTTGGGATCAGAAGAAATCCGTAGAGAAGTGAAAATTGGAGCTCTGCTCAAACCCGATGTGAAGAAACAGCTAATTGATCTGCTTGGAGAATTTGTTGATGTGTTTGCTTGGTCATATCAGGATATGCCTGGATTGGACACGGCTATAGTTGAACACCGTCTGCCTTTGAAGCCAGAATGCCCACCGATAAAACAGAAGCTCAGAAGGACTCGACCTAACATGGCTCTAAAGATTAAGGAAGAGGTACAGAAACAGATTGATGCAGGTTTCCTTGTTACTGCCGAGTACCCACTATGGTTGGCTAACATTGTACCCGTTCCGAAGAAAGATGGTAAAGTTCGCATGTGTGTAGACTACAGGGATTTGAATAAGGCTAGTCCGAAGGATGATTTTCCATTACCTCATATTGACATCTTAGTGGACAGTACTGCAAGATATGAAGTTTTCTCCTTCATGGATGGTTTTTCAGGTTACAACCAGATTAGAATGGCTCCCGAGGACAGAGAGAAGACGTCATTCATAACGCCCTGGGGCACCTTTTGTTACAAAGTTATGCCGTTTGGATTAAAGGATGCAGGGGCAACATATCAGAGAGCTATGACTACTTTGTTCCATGATATGATGCACAAAGAGATCGAGGTGTATGTGGATGATATGATAGCTAAGTCGAAGACCGAAGATGATCATGTTAAACACCTGGCTAAGCTGTTTGGTCGTTTGAGGGAATACAAACTTCGTTTGAATCCCAACAAGTGCACATTTGGAGTACGATCAGGGAAACTATTGTGTTTTATTGTCAGTCAAAGAGGGATTGAAGTGGACCCTGACAAAGTGAAAGCTATCAGGGAAATGCCGGCTCCCGCCACCGAGAAACAAGTCAGAGGATTCTTGGGACGTTTGAACTACATCTCCAGGTTTATATCTAACATGACTGCTACATGCAAACCTATTTTTAAGCTTCTGAGGAAAGAACAAGGGTACGTTTGGACTGAGGACTGTCAAAAGGCTTTCGATAGTATCAAAGAGTATCTGCTTGAACCACCTATCCTGATACCGCCGGTTGAGGGACGTCCTTTGATTATGTATTTGACTGTTTTAGAGGATTCGATGGGTTGTGTACTCGACCAGCGAGATGAAACAGGAAAGCAAGATCATGTCACTTATTACCTGAGCAAGAAATTTACTGATTGTGAAACCAGGTACACTATGTTAGAGAAGACTTGTTGCGCTCTAGCGTGGGCCGCTAAACGTTTGCGCCAGTATATGTTGAATCACACTACTTGGTTGGTTTCAAAGATGGATCCTATCAAGTATATTTTTGAGAAGCCCGCTTTGACTGGGAGAATTGCTAGATGGCAGATGTTATTGTCCGAATATGATATCGAGTACCATACTCAGAAAGCTGTTAGAGGAAGTGTTTTGGCTGATCATCTGGCTCACCAACCTATTTTGGATCATCAACCCTCAAACGATGACTTTCCTGATGAAGATGTTATGTTCTTAAAGATGAAAGATTGTGAAGAACCCGTACATGGTGAAGGGCCAGAGCCAGGTTCTCAATGGGGTTTAATCTTTGATGGAGCTGTCAACGCTCATGGAAAAGGGATAGGTGCTGTTATTGTAACTCCTCAAGGGACCCACTTCCCATTCACATCAAGATTAACATTCCAGTGTACTAATAATGAAGCTGAGTACGAGGCATGTATTATGGATCTCGAAGAAGCAATCGATTTGAGAATTAAGAATTTAGATGTGTTTGGTGGTTCTGCAGTGGTAATCAACCAAATTACTGGAGAATGGATAACTCGACATGATAATTTGGTCCCATACAGGGATTATGCTAGGAGGCTGTTACCGTTCTTTGATAGAGTTGAGTTTCATCATATCCCTCGTGATGAGAACAGAATGGCAGACGCATTAGCAACTTTGGCCTCGATGATCGTGGTAAACTTTTGGAACGAGTGTCCTCGGATTGAAGTAAAACGTCTTGATAGACCTGCCTACATCTTTGCTGTCGAAGAAGTTGAAGATGGAAAACCCTGGTACTATGACATCGAAGTGTTTCTTAGAACTCAAGAATATCCTTTGGGAGCTTCCAACAAAGACAAGAAAACTTTGAGAAGGTTGGCTGGAAATTTTCTTCTGAGTAACAATGTGTTGTACAAGCGGAATTTTGACATGGTCTTGTTGAGATGTGTTGACAAACAAGAAGCGGATATATTGATGATGGAGATTCATGAAGGATCTTTTGGCACGCATGCCAATGGACACGCTATGGCTAAGAAGCTTTTAAGGACTGGTTATTATTGGATCACAATGGAATCAGATTGTTACAAGTTTGCTAGAAAGTGTCACAAATGTCAGATTTACGCAGATAAGATTCACGTACCTCCAACTTTGTTGAATGTTATCTCATCACCGTGGCCATTCTCTATGTGGGGAATTGATATGATTGGGATGATAGAGCCAAAAGCGTCTAATGGACACCGATTCATCTTAGTAGCCATTGATTATTTTACCAAGTGGGTCGAGGCGGCTTCCTATGCTAATGTAACTCGACATGTGGTTGTCAAATTCATCAAGAATCAGCTCATTTGCCGATATGGTGTGCCAAGCAGAATCATTACAGACAACGGTTCCAATTTGAATAACAAAATGATGAAAGAGTTGTGTGAAGAATTCAAGATTGAGCATCATAACTCTTCCCCTTACAGACCAAAGATGAATGGGGCTGTTGAAGCCGCCAACAAAAATATCAAGAAGATCATTCAGAAGATGGTCGTTACTTACAAAGATTGGCACGAAATGCTCCCATTCGCCTTACATGGATATCGTACGATGGTACGCACATCGACTGGGGCAACCCCATTTTCACTTGTCTACGGTATGGAAGCAGTACTCCCGATAGAGGTTAAGATTCCTTCTATGAGGATCTTGGTGGAGGCAAAGTTGTCAGAAGCTGAATGGTGTCAGAATAGATATGATTAGCTGAACTTAATTGAAGAAAAGAGGATGGTCGCGCTATGCCATGGGCAGTTGTATCAGCAGAAGATGAAGAAGGCATTTGACAAGAAGGTCTGACCCCGTGCATTCAAAGAAGGTGACCTTGTGCTTAAGAAGATTCAGTCTTTCCTCACCAACGTCAGAGGAAAATGGGCCCCGAATTATGATGGACTGTACGTAGTAAAAAAAGTTTTAACAGAAGGCGCTTTGATGTTAGCAACAATGGACGGAGAAGAGATCACTCGCCCTGTTAACGCGGATGCTGTTAAGAAATATTTTGCCTAAGAGAAGCAAGTCATTATTCCCTTTATGTAATCGCTATTATTTTCCAACACTGTAACATCGGGGTCACGCTTTTTCTGCTGACCACCATTCAATAAAATTTTTTTTCATTTATCATAAATCTGTATTCTTGATAGCAAAATCCAAATTGATTTAAACCTTTTCAAAAACCTTATGTTCTACTTGATATATGAATAACAAACGGAGGACCGGGGACGTTTATTTCGCCCGAGGAAAAACAACAATATTATACGCTTCTCCAGAGCAAGAGGATATCCAGACGCGAAGGTTGCCTCTGTTCGAAGTACTTTCTTCGCAGGTGATAAAGGATCTGTGGATATTTTGCTTGAATACCCTTTCGTCTGAGGCGTTTATTTCGTCTCTCCCAATTTGTCAGCATACGCATAGCATATAAGTAGACAGCATGGCATGTGCATTATTCGCATTCTTTATACTCATTTTGCTCTATCGCTTTGGCTATGTTTATCCCTAGGTATCTAGGCGCGTCTTATCCCTCCACGTAGATTCGCCTACCCTAGGCAGAAACAACACAATATTTTTTCCCCATGAAGTTCGATCCTCATGGAAGACGGTTATTTCAGTACATCCCATTTGAGTTCATACCTCAATGGTCGAGTCTTGCTTGACAGTTTCTCTTCAGTTATTCCCTGAATTGAACTTAGGCTTGTAGCGACCGCATGAGGGACATCTCCAACTCTTGAGTATGGACTAAGTGTGCATTTATTTTGCACTCCGTTCCCCAGGAAGAATATTCATGAAGACAGACATTTCTCGAACAATAGTATCACAAGATTTTCTCGAACATCTACATTCGGACTAAATAATTTATTTATTTGAGCAACTCGTTTTGATCAAGATCCTGTTCAAAACGACAAATGACAATTTTCACAAGACAGAGCATCTACCCTCAGTGGGTCCTTCAACATCATCAATCCGCCAAGCGACATCTCCCCAAAGAAGTCGAGGAGGTTCACCATATTAGTCTCTCTTTATTTGAGAAGACATACTTTACAATTCAACCAGCTCACACTTTTTCGAGGATCCTCGGTGAAGCTTTACAACTACATCTACAATTTACAATTACAAATTACATCCACAACAACAAAGTACATTACAGATTACATCAACAAAATTTACAATCTACAGGGTTCTACAACGAACTACATCTACAGGGTTATACAACGAACTACATTTACGGTCTACAATGACATCCACAATCTACAAAATCTACAACCCCCTGTGAAGATACTCTCACAAGTTTTCATCATTTCGGGAAGAGACTGAGACCAGCTCATGGTTCCCATACCATGACGCAAGGGGAAGTTCTACGTCAGAGACTGAGACCAGCACATGGTTCCCATACCATGATGCAAGGGGAAGTTCTACATCTACAACAACATCTACAACTACAATGACATCAAAGACTGAGACCAGCTCATGGTCCCCGTACCATGACGCTCGGGGAGGTTGTGCATTTTACTACTTTCAGTTGGATTACAAAATGATAAAATAATATACAAAAAAAAAAGAAAGAAAAGAATACGAAATAAAGTTGATTTGTGCCACAATCAAGAAGATCCATTTGAGTTACTACTGACCACCACTTTGGTAGTAAAAGTACCCTTCGATCACGAATTGTCGAAATCACCGCACCTTTGGTGTTTGAGCTACTATTACACGTCTGGAGATTTCCCATTGGTGCCTGTTCCTGTCCTCGTAGGGTCCTGCTTCGTTGGGTCTGTTGCTCTTCTGTCTGGCATGTTGTGTCCAGTTTATCTCCTGTGACATCTCTTCCTCATGAGACGGTTTGTCTAGCATTTTTATATCACGGCATATCATTTGCATTCGGTGGCATCTTACGGCAAAAATTCGAGCAATGTTTGTATTTAAGTCCCTCCTATCTCGTCGAGACGAAGATTTCAATCTCCATATCGCCGGATAGAAGTAACTTAAATAGGGGAAACTATTGCACCCCAATTTTTGACCTCAAGATCCCACGTTTTTTATATGGTTCTTTTATTTTTATTGCACGATTATCTTTACTTGGGTGCGCGACTAACAAGTATGTGCAGAGTTATTTTCCTTACTTTGTAATATTTAAAGCCAAGACTATATCATTAGTCACTAGAGAGTTCCTCAAGCCCATTTTAATGTCAATAAGTTGATGAAATCAACATGGAGCTCACAATTGCAAGAATATCACGGAATATTTCAAGACTCTCACTCTCTACAAAATATTTTCAAGACTTATCATCCTAAGGTACCTCCCGAGTTCCAACACAAGGCACATGGTCCATTGTCAAAATCAACAAAACCTAACCACAGGGAATCCATAGGATTGAGTAATTTTTCATTCCTGCAAAACTCAAAATCAAGTCATCCAATTTGGAAACTCACAAATTCGAGATGATGCCTAAGCTCTAGTACATGTGTTTATGCTGGTTCAGGATACGAGTATTACAACACAGTTTGATAATTATAAGGGCAGAATGTGTGTCTACTGTTAGGAAACATACAAGCCATATATTCTGTTGGGGTCATAACCTGCTAAAGCCCTATAGTTTCTTTAAACCTATACAATTTCTTTAAACCTACAACTCTATACAGCCCCAAAGGGATTATGTCGTTATTCACCTCGAAAGAGAAAGTCTTTATACAACACTTCGTAACTCCAAGCGATGCTTTACGTCCAACCTTGGTCTCTAAACTCCAAAACATCCTCATGCCGAAACTGTCACTAGTTGATGAGGCCGGTTCAGAGAATTTGAAGGTCTTTCGGTGCATCTTTGTGATACGGGTTTTGCTTGTTGTTCCAGTCGCCTTAAACTCCGGCATTTGATCAACTTGAAGTTACGAGAATACGCAAGAAAAACACCAAGGAGGACTCTACCATGAGCTAAGATCCGTAATGTTACTTCTACTGCACCTGTAACAAACCACCTGCATCAGAACAGAACAACACCGTGTTTAAGGAACAAAAACTCTCATCACAGTTCCAAAACCGTTCTCAGACACAGTTATGGCAAGCTTTAAAGTACAATCAGATTAAAAGGATCAAACATGGTAAGTTAATTTGAAAACAGGCAACCATCCATCTAAGAGCATTTGAGTTACTTACAGAGTGTTTTACTTCTTCTAAGAAAACCAAACCTTCGTCGAGAAGGATCAGCTGTATGCGTCGTGCCTCTCATCAGGGACATACCAAGCTATGTGGTTTTATTTGCAGCCTCCCACAATCTCTGAATATCGATGCAGATTTGGTTCACAACATAAGATCCATCAAAAGCATTTCTTCCACTCTTTGTAGTTGAATGTGACAAATATCTCATAATGCACCAACAAATTAAGATAACATCACTTTGAGTGAGACACCTTTTAATCTCAGAATAATTGAAGAAGAGACTCACAAAACGGATGAATGTCGGTCGTAATCCGATAATGCTATTCAAGCTCCAAGAGACTTTTCGAACCGCCAAGTGTTGTCTCCATCTACAAACAGCAGGCACATATCAGTTGAAGAAAGGTGACGATCAAAACAAGTCTCAGGCATAACACCCGTCATTAGCATCTCACCAGCTTCAGGCTGAAAAACAAGTTATCCCGGAAATGATGAATCCTGAAACATAGCCTTCCACGTCTTGACCATCTGCAGCACTGATAAACCAATGATTGTTATAGCCTTAGGGCTTAATTAACATATAGATAGTGAAGCTTCAAGGTGATATAACTAAAATCTACAGAACACTCTGCATACCCTTCTGTTAATTCCAGAAGTTATGGATACAACTCTTCACAACTGCCTTGGGCTATCACATGAGTGCCTTGATCTTTTGCAAATTGATACTTGAGATGATGACATTTACGATCATAGACTTTCCTGATGGATTCTCTAGCCTATGGATAACATGTCATGGAGTCACAAATAGACTTGAAAACATGAAAAAACGAAGCTGGAGAATCAAGACGTTTACAATTTATTGGTGCTACACAAGTGTCTGCTTATGCTTTAGCTGGTGGACCTGTTACCCAAGTTGTGGATAGCTTGAACAATCATGCGAACGAGATGCCAGATATATTATCACGGGAGGGTTAACAGCTGAGGCAGAACAAATTAACTGGTGGCAAATTGAATCTTAACTACGCAGATAGGTAAAATGTTAGTGATAACAGGGCAGAATTTAGCTACCTCAAAAGGAAAAGACGCTTCAAAGTTACCAGCCAGCATTGCCTCTACTACTGCGAGCGCGAAATAGAACAATTCAAAGAACACGTATCTGTTGAAAAGCTACACTCCAAGTGAAGACTCCATGCCAGCAAGTTCCACAACACTCCCATCAGTAGCCTCAAGGCAACCCGCATACGACAGCCCCCCAATGCCCACATCCAGCTGCTGCAGACATTTGTTTAAAACAGGATCAGTACTGACATTAATAATCATCCATCCTCAGGCATATTCCAACAAGAAGTAATGGTCTGCTTATCGATAAATAAAAGATAGCCGTCCAATGCTATGACCACTTGCCGGGGATTCCTAACCGTGGCAGCCTATCATATTCACGACCTTCTTGAAGTCTCAAGATATTTGCAACTTCCAGCTTTTGATCCTGAAATGAAAAACATTGTTACCTCCATCAACTTCAGAGCAACCAAGACACAATATTCCAATTAATCCAAGCTGTTAGAACACATATTGGTTCTTAATAATAACTCTTTGTTTTGATGATAACTGTTAGGAAATTTATATTTAAGAATTATATACTCTAAAATTTGTTTGAGAGTTTTACTGCAGATTGAAATGAAATTAACTCTCTAGAAGCAAATCTGTTTTGAATACAAGAAGTTATCCTGACTCTGAAGCGCCAGATGCATCTTACAGAAGAATTTGATTGCTCTTTACAGAAGATCTTGAGCGTAGTCTCCAGAAGGATCTGAAGCAAGAAGCTCCAGAACACTCTGAGTCAGAAGCATTTGAAGATAGTCAGAAGCATCTGAAGCTGAAACATCTGAAGCAAAGAAGAATATTGTTTGAAGAGTTTCTCAAAGCATAATTCTACAGAAGTTTCTGAAAGTACTAATGCTGCCAAGTACTGAAGTTATGTGTCAAATATACTCTGATGATCAACACGCTGAAAGCACACTGCTGCAGAAGACTCTGATACAGCAAAGTTCTGAATATCATTAGAAGACTCTGATCCATTCAGACTCTGAAGAACTTGCTGAAATTTGAAGAAGAAATATTCAAGAATATATCCGTTGGAGTAAATCAACGTCTCTTTCCTCTTTTGTGCTAGACACAATTACACAGACAAAAAGGATTTTTCTGTGTTATCTACTTCAAGGAAAGGTCACTTGATGTGAAGACAAAAAGGCTCAGACCTTTTTTAGACTCTCTTTTCAATGCTCAACATCCTTGGATCAGCTGCCTATAAAAGGAGAACTCCACCACATTCTTCAGTTACACAATTTGCTGAAAAGAAATCATATTATTCTAAGCTCTCATTCTTTCATATTCTTCTTAGAATTTCTTGTACTTAAACTTAAGAGAAAAATCACTGTTGTGATAAAAGCTTTATAGAAGCATTAATACTCTTGTATTTAATTTACATTGATTGTAAAGGATATTCCTTAAGAGGATTCAGTTGGAATCAGTAGCTCTTGAGAAGACTAAGAACAGTTGTTCTTAGGTGTTACTATTGTAATCAGTTTGATTTAATAGTGGATTAAGTCCTTGTTGAGAAAGGCAAATCACTCTAGGAAGGGTGGACTGGAGTAGTTGTTTAAATGAACCAGGATAAAAATAATTGTGTGATTATCTTTTAAGTCTTAATCTTTCATACTTATTCAACCCCCCTTCTAATTATTATCTCACCTTCAGTTGGCATCAGAGCTCCGGTTCTGAGTGTGCTACCACTTAACAGTGTCAGTAAAGATCCAGAGAGAAATACTTTGATATATATTTATTTGTTACCATGGCTGATAATTCAATGTCCAATATTAACAATAAATATGAAGAGAGGGATAGGATCATCACCAAACCCCCAATGTTTGATGGGGAGAAATTTGACTACTGGAAAGACAGAATTGAGAGTTTTTTCCTAGGATATGATGCTGATCTATGGGATCTAGTCATAGATGGATATGTACATCCCACAGATGGGAATGGCAAAAAGATTGACAGAAAATCTATGACAGATGCTCAGAAGAAAGATTTCAGAAATCACCACAAAGCCAGGACTATATTATTGAATGCAATTTCACATACTGAGTATGAGAAAATTTCAAACAGGGAGACTGCTTTTAATATGTTTGAATCCCTAAAAATGACTCATGAGGGAAATTCTCAAGTTAAGGAGACAAAAGCTCTGGCTCTAATCCAGAAGTATGAGGCCTTCAAAATGGAAGACTCTGAATCTGTTGAAGCCATGTTCTCCAGATTTCAGATACTCACTGTTGGGCTGAAAGTTCTAGACAAGGGATATTCTACATCAGATCATGTAAAGAAAATCATCAGAAGTCTGCCTACCAGATGGAGACCAATGGTGACTGCCTTGAAGATGGATAAAGATCTGAACAAGATCTCTCTAGAAGAACTCATCAGCTCACTGAGGAGCCATGAGATTGAGCTTGAGGAAGATGAACCTCAGAAGAAAGAAAAAGGTAAATCTGTTGCATTAAAATCTAACAAAACTGCTAAAGCTTTGCAGGTCATTCAAGAAAGCTCTGAAGAATCTTCTTCTGAAGAAGAAGATGAGTTATCCATGTTGTCCAGAAGGATTAACAGACTCTGGAAGCACAAGGGAAAGAAGTTCAACAACTTTGGAAGATCTGATAATAGAAAGGAATCTTATGGACACAGAAGATCTGCCAAGAAAGAAGTTGTGTGCTATGAGTGCAAAGAACCTGGGCACTACAAGAATGATTTCCCCAAACTTCAGAAAGAAAAACCCAAGAAGAAGTTTAACAAAAATAAGAAGGTTCTGATGGCAACATGGGATGACTCAGATGAATCTGAATCATCTTCTGAATCAGAAGAAGAATGTGCAAATGTTGCACTGATGGCCAGCACAGAGGATCAAGAGGAAGGTACCTCAGGATATGAATCAGAATCTGAATCTGATGATGATGCAAAAGAGGTAATGGCTAAACTTACCAAAGAAGAACTCATAAAAGTTTTAACAGAAGTTCTTAAAAGTTATAACAATATCAAACTCAAATACAAGAAGCTGAAAAGCAATCTTGAATCTGAGATTGATCTTCTAAAAACAGAACTTGTTGAGCAAAAAGAAATAAATCTGAAAATCAAAAATGACTTTGAAATAACTCAACAAGAATCTGAATCTGAGACTAAGTCATGTGAAAATATTTTAGAAAAATATGACTCTAGCTTTCAGAGATTTCTTACTAAGAGCATAGACAGAAGCAAGATGGCTTCTATGATCTATGGTGTTAGTGGAAACAACAGAAGAGGTATTGGATATGAATCTTCATCTGGAAGCAATCCAAAACCTGTTGACAAACTTTTTATCAAGAAGACACCTCTGTATTCTCAATTTAAATTTGGTCACTTGAATGACATTAAACACACAAGCTCTGAGAAGAATACTTATGTGTTTAAACCCAAGGCAAGTTAGAATAAACATTATGTTGAAAAACAGAAGTTTAGACAAACCTACAAACCAACTAATCCCAAAGGACCCAAGAAGATCTGGGTACCTAAAAACAAAATAATTCCTGTTGCAGATGTTCTTAGCAGCAAGGTCAGGACACCAATCATGGTACCTGGACTCTGGATGCTCACGACACATGACAGGAGAAAAGTCTATGTTCCAAAGCCTGGAACTTAGATCTGGAGGTGATGTGAAGTTTGAAGGGAACCAGAAGGGCAAGATCATTGGATCTGGCACTATTGGAAATGATAAACTTCCCTCTATTACTAATGTTTTACTTGTTGAAGGGTTAAAGCATAACTTATTGTCCATAAGTCAATTAAGTGACAATGGTTATGATATTACCTTTAATCAAAAATGTTGTAAAGCTATTAGTCAGAAGGATGGCTCTATCCTATTTAGTGGTAAGAGGAAAAACAACATTTATAAAATAAGTCTTTCAGAACTTAAAGTTCAAAATGTTAAATGCCTCTTGTCTGTTAATGAAGAGCAATGGGTCTGGCATAGAAGATTGGGCCATATTAATATGAGACGTATATCTCAGATTAATAAACTTAATCTTGTCAGAGGACTCCCTAATCTGAAGTTCACTTCAGATGCTCTTTGTGAAGCATGCCAGAAAGGGAAGTTTTCAAAAACATCTTTCAAATCAAAAAATGTTGTTTCTACTTCTAAACCACTAGAACTACTTCATATTGATCTGTTTGGACCAGTGAAAACTGCATCCATCAGAGGCAAGAAGTATGGATTAGTCATTGTTGATGATTTTAGCAGATGGACATGGGTAAAGTTCTTAAAACACAAGGATGAGTCACATTCTGTGTTCTTTGACTTCTGCAAGCAAGTCCAGAATGAAAAGAATTTCAAAATTATAAAAGTCAGAAGTGATCATGGTGGTGAATTTGAAAATAAATATTTTGAAAAATATTTTTCTGAAAATGGCATTGCTCATGATTTTTCCTGTCCTAGAACTCCACAATAGAATGGGGTTGTAGAGAGAAAAAACAGAACTTTGCAAGAAATGGCCAGAACCATGATCAATGAGACAAATCTGGCAAAACATTTTTGGGCAGAAGCAATCAATACAGCATGTTACATTCAGAACAGAGTGTCTGTTAGACCTCTTCTGAAGAAGACTCCTTATGAACTGTGGAAGAACAAAAAGCCCAACATTTCATATTTTCATCCTTTTGGATGTATTTGCTATATGTTAAACACTAAGGAAAATCTGAGCAAGTTTGATTCCAAAGCACAGAAGTGTTTCATGTTTGGATATTCTGAACGCTCTAAAGGCTACAGAGTATACAACACTGAGACACAGATTGTGGAAGAATCCATTCATGTCAGATTTGATGATAAGCTTGGCTCTGAAAAGCCAAAGCAGGTTGATAACTCTGCAGATAGGGAAGTAGTCTTTATTGACTCTGAAGTTCCAGAAGCAGACAAATTTCAAGTGAAGGAACCAGAAGCAACTCCAGATGCTACTCCCTTAACTTCTCAGATGAATAATCTAAATGTTTCTGAAGAGTCAACTATCAGAGGATCATCATCCAGAATTAAAGCTTCTCATCCAGAGGATGTCATTATTGGAAAGAAGGATGATCCCATCAGAACAAGATCCTTTCTAAGATCATCTGAAGCATCACTATTTGGACTAGTGTCAGAAATTGAACCATCTTCTGTAGAAGAAGCTCTGCAAGACAATGATTGGATTATTACCATGCAAGAAGAGCTAAATCAATTCAGCAGAAATGATGTATGGGATCTAGTTCAAAGACCTCAAGGATTCAATATAATTGGTACAAAATGGGTCTTCATAAATAAGCTAAATGAGAAAGGAGAAGTTGAGAGGAATAAGGCAAGGCTGGTTGCTCAAGGGTACAGTCAGCAAGAAGGTATTGATTACACTGAGACATATGCTCCAGTGGCAAGGTTAGAATCTATACGCCTTCTTATTTCCTTTGCTGCACAAAATAACATCACTCTGTATCAGATGGATGTTAAAAGTGCCTTTCTTAATGGTATTATAGAAGAAGAAGTTTATGTCCACCAACCTCCTGGTTTTGAAAATGAAAAATTTCCAGATCATGTTTTCAAATTAAAGAAATCTCTATATGGATTAAAACAAGCTCCCAGAGCTTGGTATGAGAGATTGAGTAATTTTCTTCTGGAGAAGAATTTCATCAGAGGCAAAGTGGATACAACATTGTTCTGTAAAACAATTAAGAAAGATCTTCTAATTTTCCAAATTTATGTAGATGATATTATTTTTGGATCAACAAATATTATGCTTGGAAAGGAGTTTGCTACATGTATGCAGGCAGAATTTGAAATGAGCATGATGGGAGAACTCAGATTCTTTCTAGGAATCCAAGTTAATCAAACTCCAGAGTGCACCTACATACATCAGACAAAGTATGTTAAAGAACTTCTGAAGAAATTCAACATGTCTGACAGCAAGCTGGCAAAGACTCCAATGCATCCTACTAGCTCACTTGGCAAAGAAGAGGTAAGTAAGAAAGTAGACCAGAAGCTCTACAGAGGTATGATTGGCTCTCTTCTTTATCTTACTGCTTCTAGACCTGACATATTGTTCAGTGTTTGTCTGTGTGCTAGATTCCAATCAGATCCTAGAGATTCACACTTGACAGCTGTCAAGAGGATTCTAAGGTATCTGAAAGGTACTTCTAATGTGGGTTTGTGTTACAGAAAATCTGATGATTTCAAATTAGTTGGATTCTGTGATGCTGACTACGCTGGAGACAGAGTGGAAAGAAAAAGTACTTCTGGAAGTTGTCAATTTCTAGGAAGAAATTTAATCTCCTGGTACAGCAAGAAGCAACCCACAATTGCACTTTCAACCACAGAGGCTGAATACATTACTGCTGCTGGATGTAGTACGCAGATGCTCTGGATGAAGAGTCAACTAGAAGATTATCAAATTTTTGAAAGTAAAATTTCTATCTTTTGTGATAATACTTCTGCTATATGTTTGTCCAAGAATCCCATTTTACATTCTAAGGCAAAACATATAGAAATTAAGCATCATTTCATCAGAGACTATGTTCAGAAGGGAATCATAAATTTAGCCTTTGTTGATACAGATCATCAATGGGCAGATATTTTTACAAAACCCCTTGTTGAAGATAGATTCAATTTTATTCTGAAAAATATTGGTATGGATTTTTGTCCAGAATGATATTTATCAGAAGCAAATTGTTACAGATGCAAAAATGCTTAAATACTCTGAAGTATTTCTTCTGTTTATTTATTCTATTCTGATCAATAATTCTGATGTGAAACTCTGAACTAACCATCTTTAGAAGATCTGAACGTTGGCTAACGTTTCATTTCTTAAGAGAATTCAGAACAGCATGCAAGTAAACACGTGTCACACAAAATCTGAAGAGGTGGCGTGTACATAACTGAAGAGACGTTCGAGGTGAAGTTTGAATAGTAAGAATCTTGGCTTTCCCCCCAATTTGTCAGAAGCATTTATTGTTTTGAAATGATTTTTATTCTCTTCATTTAATGCTTGTCCAAACGTGCATTTTTCTGACTGTTGATGTGCCTAAGTGTTTAGTATAAATACTTGTCTTGTATTCACTTTCACACTTTTCACTCTCTCAGAATTTACATGCGTTTTCATCTCCTATTTTCTCTGCATAAAAACCCAAAACCTAAGTGTTTGAAAAAGCATTCTTCAATGGCGTCTTCATCATCAACAACTGCTCAGTTCCAATCTACTATGGCTGCTGTGACTTCAGAAAACTTGGGTGTTGCTCCATATTCTCCTCCCAAAAGAACACTTCTAACGCCTGTTGATAAACTAGAAGTTCTGTGTGAATCTATGGTTGAGTTTGATTCTCTGGCAGATAATGGGTTTGAGTTTCGTTCCATAATTAGAGCTCAAGGATGGGTTAAGTACTTTGATAGGTTGTTTGGACCAGTTTACCCTCTCCTTGTGAAAGAATTCTGGATTCATTCATCAGTTTATCCCAAATTCATCTTATCTTCTGTGCTGGGAAAAGAGATTATTATCACAGAGGATCTGATAAGAAGACTGATAGGTTATGAAGAAACAGATGGTGTTTCCCACTTGCCAGCTGGGCGTGTGGACATGGAAGAGGTTTATGAGGAAGTTATGACTGTTGGTCAAGCTTCTAACAGATTCAAAGATCTGAAGCCTGATTACAAGATCTGGGCCAAGATCTTCATGGGATGCATCCACCACAGGAAATCAACCAATTCTCCTGACTATGTCAATAATGAACAGATTTATTTCATGTATTGCCTTAGTCAGAGCACCAAGGTAGATCTTCATACATTCTATTTATGCATCTGTGGAATCATATCAATGCATCTAGAGAATCTGTGAAAGAGAAAGGCCAGAAGATCAGGACTTGGATCCCCTTTGGAAGGTTGATCTCAGATCTTCTCACTGAAAATGGTTTAGTGACTGCTCTGTACGCTGCTGGGGTTACAGAGGAATTAGAGTTTATTATGGGAAAACCTCTGAACGCTAAAAGTCTTCTGAGACTCAAAATTGTTGATGAACTCACTACTGCTCCAAAGAGGCTGAATATGTCTGAATTGAATAAGAGGGTTCCTGTAGCTGACTTTCCTCTATTCTTTGCTGAAGAACCCAGACATATAGTGCTTATGTATATAGAAGAATGCAAGAAGGAAGGAATACCTGTTCCAGCTAATGTGTTTCAGCTTGTCAAACAACCACTACCAGATGCAGGAGAAGAAGAAGTACCACTTCAGAGGAAAAGGACTCAGCCTGCAGAAGAATCTGAACCTGTCCAGAAGAAGGTCAAGATTGCTGAGAAGCCCAAGAAGCTCTTGAAGAGAAAAGATTCTGAAGAAGCTGCCTCTGTACCTGCCAAGAGGATTAAAGTAAAAGGTACTAAAACTTCTATAACTTCTGCAAATCTTGTTATTAATGATTCAAATATTAAGTCTGTTCCAAAACCACCTGTTACTCAAACCACTTCTGTTACTGCCCCCAGTTCTGTTTCACCTCAAAAACAAACAACTGCTTCTGTATCAAAAACCATTTCAACCCAAAATACACATCAAACACTTTGTTCCATGACAACAACCATCAGATCCAAAACCATCAGATCATCAACCATCAGATCAACCACCATCAGAACAACAACCATCTGAAAAACAAAAATCTGATCAACAACAAACCTCTGAACATCCAGAAAACCAACCCAAAGAAGTTCAACCAGAAAAAGCCTCTGACATTCCACCATCAAATATTCCACCTTCTGAACCTATTGCACCTGTTACTTCTGAACCTACAAAAGTAACCTCTGCTCCTGTTTCATCAGAACCACCATCCAAACAATCTGACATTCCTTCAGAACCTACCAACACATCTGAACCTCACATCCCTGAGACAGAAGTTCTTGATGTCACTCCACTAAAAACAGTGTTTCAAGTATCTTCTACCTCTTGTACACCTACAACATCCTCCAACTCATCAGAATCAGAAATCCACCCAGATTTTCTAATTTCTCCATCTGACAAATACCCTGAACCTGAACCTGAACCTACCATACCTTCTAAAAATCCCTTTCCAGATCCTATGCCTCCACCTGCACCATCATCTGAGATTTTAATCCCCAATTCCAATCCAACATCATCTGGTATATCTTGTGCCCAAGTTTCTTCTCTTTATCATAATCTATCTTATGGTTTCAAACTGAAAGATTTTTATGATAGAGTTGAACCTTCTGAACCCCTCAACCCTCTGAAACCAAAACTCAGACAAGCTCTCCCATCTGTGATTCTTTCACATATTCAATCAATGAACAATGTAGGATCCTTAGCAACAATATCTGGAACCTCTGGTAAAGCTGTTGTTTCAGCTCTGCAACTTGCATCTGATAACACAGTTGCATCTGCTGAACCACCAACATCTGCCTTCATACCATACTCTAATGAACCCTTTGATGATGTTTGCCCACGCACAAGACCAAAACCTCATTTGCTTAATGCTTTGAACAGATCCTTACCTCAAAAACCAGAAATTCCTTTCATTCCTTATTATCCCCCTCCTCTGATTTCCATCCAAAAATCTCTTTTACCACCAACTCCCAAACCTAAACATATGACTCTGGAAACCTTACTTAAACCACAGCCCAGACTTAATATTGATCATTTATTTCAAACTTTTTTGCAAGAAATATAGATGTTTTTAGGTACTGTTCAGAAGAAATGCTCTGAAACTATGGATGCAAATGAATCTGACATCATCTGGAAAGGATTCATCAATAGATTCAACACTGTAGCTTCAAATCTGAAGAACGTCTGTTCTGATGATGCAAAGCTCAGAGCTGAAAGGACTCTATTCTGGACTGTCAACAAAACTGAACCTCTGCTTCGTTTAGATGCTCCTCCACCTCCAACAGAATTTACTGCCAATACATTGACTATGACTCTGGTAGAACCCTCTTCAGGATCTACAGAACCTATGGCAATTGACTCTGTTCAGGCTGCAGAACCTCCACCTTCTTCATCTGAGATAAAGACAGAACATCCAGACTTTGAAGATAAGATTGCTGCTCTGGAGGCTGGTCAGTCAGAGATAAAATCCTGGAAGGCTAAGCAAGATAAGAAGTCTGAGGATATGACAGAATGAATGTCAAAGCAAGATGAGAAGAATGAAACTATGACTAAGTGGATGTCCAAGCAAGAGCAATCCTCCTCTGAGATTACAAATCTATTGAAGATGCTTTTGTCCAAACATTCTTAGATTTTTTTTCATTCTAATGTTTTTGCATCTGTTGTTTGCATCTGAACTTTATTGCTATGTCTTCTGATGCTTACCTATGTACTCTTGCTCTGTTATTTTGAATGAATCAGTCTTTCTCCATTGAATTATCTTAGTTATTGTTCCTTTTATTTGTCTTTTTTAAAAGTTTTTACTTTTTGCTTATGACAAAAAAGGGGGAGAAAATATAGATCTGAACTGTTTAATATAACTTCACCAGAATGAATCTTCAGACATATCTATTCTATCTAACATCTAACTTGACTATTTCAGAACACTTGATAAGAACACTCTATAAAAGAAACTCTGAGTCTCTCAGATCATTTGTCTTTTATCAAACTCTGAATCTTATATCTGCAAGACATTCTGACCCTAAATTGTTATAAGAACAAACAAGATTTAACTCTGAAGATTACTCAAGACAAAAGGGAAGTTTCTATTCCTTTTTCATATTTAACTCAGGGGGAGATTCTTCATCTCAGGGGGAGTTATAATTCTTTTTGTTCAGTTAAATAAAATTTCTGATACTTTTTGTCATCATCAAAAAGGGGGAGATTGTTAGAACACAAATTGGTTCTTAATAATAACTCTTTGTTTTGATGATAACTGTTAGGAAATTTATATTTAAGAATTATATACTCTAAAATTTGTTTGAGAGTTTTACTGCAGATTGAAATGAAATTAACTCTCTAGAAGCAAATATGTTTTGAATACAAGAAGTTATCCTGACTCTGAAGCGCCAGATGCATCTTACAGAAGAATCTGATTGCTCTTTACAGAAGATCCTGAGCGTAGTCTCCAGAAGGATCTGAAGCAAGAAGCTCCAGAACATTCTGAGTCAGAAGCATCTGAAGATAGTCAGAAGCATCTGAAGCTGAAGCATCTGAAGAAAAGAAGAATATTGTTTGAAGAGTTTCTCAAAGCATAATTCTACAGAAGTTTCTGAAAGTACTAATGCTGCCAAGTACTGAAGTTCTGTGTCAAATATACTCTGATGATCAACATGCTGAAAGCACACTGCTGCAGAAGACTCTGATACAGCAAAGTTCTGAATATCATTAGAAGACTCTGATCCATTAAGACTCTGAAGAACTTGCTGAAAACTGAAGAAGAAATATTCAAGAATATATCCGTTGGAATAAATCAACGTCTCTTTCCTCTTTTGTGCTAGACACAATTACACAGACAAAAAAGATTTTTCTGTGTTATCTACTTCAAGGAAAGGTCACTTGATGTGAAGACAAAAAGGCTCAGACCTTTTTGAGACTCTCTTTTCAACGCTCAACATCCTTGGATCAGCTGCCTATAAAAGGAGAACTCCACCATATTCTTCAGTTACACAATTTGCTGAAAAGAAATCATATTATTCTAAGCTCTCATTCTTTCATATTCTTCTTAGAATTTCTTGTACTTAAACTTAAGAGAAAAATCACTGTTGTGATAAAAGCTTTATAGAAGCATTAATACTCTTGTATTTAATTTACATTGATTGTAAAGGATATTCCTTAAGAGGATTCAGTTGGAATCAGTAGCTCTTGAGAAGATTAAGAACAGTTGTTCTTAGGTGTTACTATTGTAATCAGTTTGATTTAATAGTGGATTAAGTCCTTGTTGAGAAAGGCAAATCACTCTAGGAAGGGTGGACTGGAGTAGTTGTTTAAACGAACCAGGATAAAAATAATTGTGTGATTATCTTTTAAGTCTTAATCTTTCATACTTATTCAACCCCCCTTCTAAGTATTATCTCACCTTCACAAGCATCATCATCGAACACATGAAAAGGAAACGAGATTCAGACATATATCATTTTGAAAAATAAACTTAAGGAGTAGAGATTGAATTGGAGAGATGTATCTTGTGCACAAAGAACGCTTGCTTTGCTACTTTCCACCACCAGCTCTCTTTTTCGTGGAGTTTCTCGCTAAGACACGCATCAAACATCGAGCACGAATTTCCCCTGGGCTGTCCATCTTTTGGCCCAAGACTCCTTCACTTTCTACACCTACCAAAATCCAAATCGAAATTGGTAAATCAAATCAGGAATATACCGTG
Source organism: Lathyrus sativus (assembly GCA_963859935.3). Classification (NCBI taxonomy): domain Eukaryota; kingdom Viridiplantae; phylum Streptophyta; class Magnoliopsida; order Fabales; family Fabaceae; genus Lathyrus; species Lathyrus sativus. The sequence goes on along the minus strand of OZ012739.1, from coordinate 539,673,552 downwards.
TGAAAAAGATTCCAAATAGATCCAATCCAAATCCCAAACATTGAACCTGGACAGACAGTATCTTAAACGAAATTGATACACAATATCAGGGATTGAAATTTCCACTTAACAGGCATTAAACGAGATTGGATGAAAAAGGAAATTTTTTGAATCTTGTCCAACGCAGGATTGGAAGGTCTTAATGCAGGCAATCAAAGACTCAATCAGAATTTTAAGGATCCAAAGCCCAGACTCGCCTATAAAAGGAGGCTAGTAGGAAGAGAAAAGGACCACCGAGAACCATCGCAAGAAACCCTAAAAGATTTCGCGACTTGAGAGAGAGAAGAAAAAACTATCTTACGAAATCAAAAATACGAGAACTTATCTCTTCCTGCCGAGAGTTTCGCCGCCGCAAACCCACTCCTCCGTCTCGAACGCCGCCTCCCACCGTCGGTAAAATTCTTCATACATGTTGAGATTATTGAATGATTTAATGCTCTGAGTTTTGTTTCAGGTACAAATATGAACGAAATGCTGAAGAATCGAGAGAGAGGATAACGCATTTGCGATCGTGAGAGGGGGAGAGAATCCGATCGCGTTGAGGGGAAAGGCTTAGGTTTATTTCGTTTTGCTGTTTGTTTTGTTTGCCTTAGTGTAATTTGTTAATCACCAAACACACCACACTCACCACCGTAATCACCTCCTAAAACCTTATACTTAATCCTATTTTAACTATTGTTTGATTAACCCACGTTAATAACCTGTTAATTTACCAGTAAAATGAGTTTTAAGATAAAAACTAATAACTGTTTTTTTAGTTAACCAACTTTATTTAACTTTTTTTTATCAATAACTTTTTGGCTTTTATTCATATTAAAACAATTACTCTAAATCAGTTAATCCAATAAAAAATGGTTATTAACTTTAATAATTTAGCCCTTTTTTTTATACCTTTCTTATTAATAATTAGTAAAACTCATGACATGGTTCTTTTCTTAAAATACCAATAATCTTTTTATTTAGTTAAATATTAAATTAATCTTTTTCTAAATAATATTTTATTAACTTTTGTTTACTCAAAAAACCTTTATATAGTTTATATTTAAACTTAAAACTTTAAGGATAAACAACCTTTTGTCAACCCCTCACATTAGAGCAATTTATTTCGCTTAATAAAATAATCATCTTGGCGCCTTATTAGGCTTTAGATTTTAATTTTAAATCCCATCTAAAATAATAATCAACTTTTTCTTATATAAAAAACTAAAATCAAATCAAACTACTAAAATCAACTCAACAGCGCAAAATATAATCTAATTGTGCACCCCACGACACAACACACTTGTACACCTGGCGCTTTCATGCGTATGCTTTATTATTCCCGCTTTTCATTTATCCACAATTCACTCACCTACACCTTAGCGCTTTCATGCGTGTGTATGATTTTATTTTCTGCAATTTATTTTCCGCAATTTACATTATCGCATTAATATTATTGCATCGCATCTCGTCCAAAGGAAAAACCTACACATAATTCAACGTTGTGTGTAGTTGCACATCATTTGCATCATTCTCCCCACATGATCCTTGATCCCATTCAAGTCGATCTCTAAGATAGATCATACCCCTTAGGAAGGACCTTTTCTTTATCTTTTACAACATAGGAAAACAAAAACAACACAGTACAAACTATTCAAACACAATAGAGAAATAGATGTTAATCATCTTAAGCGAGGTATAATCTCCACACCATCAAACAATTCTTACAAACCCGTGGCGGTTAAATCTCTCTTAAAATGACGACTCATCTGTCTCTCCTAAACCTAATCAATCAACTACCCTTAACCCGTAGGAACTTTGACCACAGTCAAATAACTCCTCAAATCCTTTAGGGGAACTACAGATACTCTGATTCCACTCCCGTAAGGATATGTAGGCATAAGATGCGGCGTCTTATTGAGTATACTTAGAAATAAACCACTAGGGTCTTTCATCCCTTAAGCAAATAAACCATAGCAATAAACAATATAAAACAAGAGGTTCCTGTAGAGTACTACAGAAACTTAGGATGCTAGTACCTTCCCTAAGTTTAACCAAGCCCCGAACCTATAACTCTCTTAACCTTGCATTTACATTGCATTGTGGGAATTTCGATCTTTATCCCTTCCTTTGGACAAATCAAAGTTCGGTTGCAAATTGAATTAAAGATTCAAACTAATCAATAGTTTGGTATCCAAATTTCACCGCGACAGAAACATTGTAGGATGAATTTGAGTATGGGGTTACTGAGGTTTTGTTGTTCTTGCGGGTCTGATGTGACGATATGCACGACGGGGCAAGGAAAGTGGAGTTGTTGACGTTTTAAAGAAAAGAGTGAATGTGAGGCTGATATACATGTCTGAAGCCTTGGATGCCAAGAGAAGCTGACCACCGTGGTAAGTTGTTCAATGTCACGGTCGTGGCTTTCTCGAATTCAAAACCGGTGATGATTTCATTGTTGTCTTGACGCCTCTTTTCTCTGATGCAGAAGCGGTCTCGTAAAACAGGTTGAAATGGGATGCCGGCCTACGGCTCTTACGGAAGATAAAATGGAGACATAACTAAATGAGAGTGATAGAGCTTGATAAAGGAAGCCCGCCCGGAGTTGTCGCTGAGGTTTACGTGCATAAAGGATGTAGTACGGTTTTGAATTTCTTTCTGCAAAAACACATTCTAATCCCGAATGCTAAGTCATCCCCACTTAGTGTAATGCAGGTTGTGTGTATACATTCGAGTTGCAGAAACTTGAAGTTGTTGGCAGTTATCAAAGGGTGTACGCTTCTGGATCGGAGCTGGTGAATAAGTTCGAAAGCTGGAAATGATAAAGGTAAGTTATTCGGAACATCTTCAGATTCTTCGGTTACTTTTCTTCCTCTTCTCATTGTTTAACTTGCTTTAGTAGGGTTTTGGAGTGGTTTTGCTGTGACAGGGGGGGAGGTTCTGTTTTGATGATCAAAGGTGATCTTGGTCTTGTAACTCTGGTGGAATTCTCTAAACTTCAAAGGGATGGGACTTCCAATTTCAGAGTCATCAGATTTATTCACCTGCAGTTGCTTTAGGTGGTGTCTTAGTATTGGTAAGAAAAACTCTGCCCCAAAAATAGTTCAGCAAATAGGATGGAATTATTATGTGTTCTCTGTGCTTTGAGATTTCTTCTTCAAATTCATCTTGAGTATTGTTGCAAGTTGTCCTAAGTTTGGCAGATAATCATATCCTTCATCGCGAACGCAAGTTACGGAAACGTGTCGGTGGAAGCTGAAGGTTTGAGATAAGTTTCTTCTTCTCTCCTCTTTAACAATTTTGGGTCTTCTGAGGAATTTTTCGTGTGTATGTCTTGTAGGGTTTGGCTCATGGTTGTCATGTCGGTAGTGCAACTTCGAAGCTGTCCTGGAGATGAGGTAAAGTTTGTATCAAATATTGCGGCGAATTTGAAGTTCCTCACAGCTCATTGCGGAAACCTTTGCTTGATATGTTTTGGCTTATGTGATTAATGACAATGATTTGTGTCATTTCGAAAAATTTTCAAATTCGGTTGCTTGAAGGTTCAATTAGCTATCGTTTTTCTGTGTGTTGCCTGTCTCTGTCTTGAATCAAATGTGGTTGTTAACTTCACGCTTTCTTCTCGTTATGCAGGTAATAACTTGTAAAACTGCTTGGAGCATAGTCGGCGAAAAGTAGAAGGAGCGCATCATAGACGCAAGCTATCACAAATGCGGAATCAAACTTTGAAGTGATGAACCTTTAACTGAAGCTGTTTGAGAAGCGGCAAGCGAATTTGGATTAGTATTTTGTGTCCCTGGAGCTATTTTTGGACAGAGTTGTAACCAATCATTCTAACAAGTTTTGCGCCTCAAGATCACAGTTGTAATTCACAAAGATGTCAACAAGCATTTGTGTTGCGCTATACTCATGCTCTCCATATAATAAACCGACTCGGTCTCACAAGCTTCTCCAAGTTCAAACGTCAGCGGTTAAAATTTCCTTCGGTGGAATTATGTACTTGTCAAGACCATTATATGTAATGCCCCCCTTTTTTAGTGACTAAAATTGTATTGACACTGCATTATTAAATCTTGTATGCGCTGGATTGTGTGAAGTTTAGCACAGGAAGGTTTGAACCTTGAACTTGCTCTGTACAGGCTGTTTTGAATTTAAATAATATAAAGCACTTTAATACAATGTCTTCCAATTGAGTGGGGTCCCAACATAGCATATTGGTTTAGTAGTATCCATCATCATCACCTGAATACGGCTAGAGCATTATAAAAACAACGCCTAGACAGACCGTGCAGCACACGTAGGATCTTAACATAGTGCTCAAAATGACTTTTCCTTTGATGAGCAAACTAAAGACTTAATAAGAATTTCTTGGTAAACTTTGGTTCAAGATGCACTGGTTGTTTCACCCTCTTAAAATATATCAATTTCCATAATAAACCCATCTCTGATGACCAAAAGATTTGTTGACGATATTGGGCTTAGCAATTTGAAAGCAAAGGCCATTTGTAGTAGTGCAACATGAAGTTTACGCATTTTGGAATTAATATTCTTCCTTTCATCTCAACTGGTATTCAACATGATCTTCAGAGGATAAAAATCTTGATAATTATAGACACAGAGTCTTGATGACTTCTGAATCTTCTGCCACAAGTCTACAAAATGAACATAAACTGAGTAAAACTGTTAGTTGTGCATGGGTGACGGCCTTAGATGATCTGCAATAAAAACAGGAAAAAAAAACGAGGAGGTGGGGTCTTAAGGTCAAAAATTAGGGTGCAACACATACCATTTTCAACGATCCAAACTCTGTGCAAACTTAAGCCCTTATACCTTCAAATTTTTAAAGCGATATTCTCTTCACATCGGAGAGGTATTACATTGTCGGTTGTGTCTGTATCAAGTTTGGAGCATCCTTTATATCTGCAACAATTTATTTCAGTCATTTACTTTTCACCAAGATTTACTTTTAGCACTGCAGTTTGTATCAAATTCAAGACTCCGTTCGGAGTAGGTTTGTTTATTTATTAAGCATTTACCTTTATTTTGTCCTGCCCTTTATTTTCATTGCCTTATTTAATCACATTTATTTCCTCCGGCTTAATTACTTTTCTTTACCCACAATCATGTTTAATTCCATAATTAAAACCATTTTTGTCTTGTTTTCCCTAAACATGTCCGAATAATTTACTTTATGCTGACATGTGAGGAGCGTCAATAGACGGAGTTCTACATGTCGTTTCCCTAGGATTACCTTTATGGGCTGTTTTGGTTTAAACACAATTTTTCTGAACTTATTTTAATCCGCCTTTACGAAAGCAATACAGTATAAAAGTCGGATAAGATCGAAAGTCGTCTGACACTGAAGAATAAAATTGGTTTGTCTTTGGTTAACAAACAATGCGAAAGCACTTTGTAAACCAATTAGGAAACTCTAACTTTTCTAAAAGGAGGTGTTAAAACTATTTGTGGACGTGTTTATAGGCTTAGGATCCGGTACTCAAGCGAAAGCTGAGGGATCCTTTTAAGTTAATCTTTCCAATAAAAAATACTTTTCTGTTAAGTAAAGAGTCTAATTTCTTAATAGTGAGTTTACTACTTTAATGCGGTAAACACTTTCCATAACTGACAAATAGAGAGTATAAACGAGAGAGTAAGTTCAGTTCTGAATACGCGAAAGCGAAAGTTCCTGTTAAATTAGTTCTTTTCTAAGTAGGAAACATTTCCCTATAAGCTATCTTAGTGGAAATGATCAGAGCACTATCGATTGATGTGAATTGCATTTCAGCATTGTTATTTATCTGTTTTATTTAAATCCTTTATTTCATTTCCTTCCTTTTAAACTATTTCATTCGCCTTAGCTAAACATCGTAACAACTAAGAACAATAATTTTTTACTATTGCTCTCCGTGGGATTGATATATTTTAAAACTACACGATAGGTTGTGCACTTGCAGTTAGTTTGTTTACACCCGATCAAGTTTTTGGCACCGTTGTCGGGGACCAATTTTTTCAAATATCGTACCCTATTGTTACATCGTCTATACTAAGTCAATCTTGTCTCTATTACAACGTATCACCCAGATTTTCCCTACAATTACCACTACCAATATTTTGAGGAACCACAAAATTCCTATAAATCGAACCTCGAAATACTAATGGAGGATTTCATTGCAATGAAAAATCACTTTAGGCTCCAATATAAGATGAAGCGCTTTGTAGAGACACAAACTCTCCAGAATGAAGAATTTAGAAAACAAAGTCTCCATATTAATGAAAGCATTAGGAAGCTTAGCACTGTGGTCGAGTCCCTTGCGACTCATAACGAGGCATTGGAGACTCAAATCTCCTTACTTGCACAAACACCTCTAAGACCCTCCCCTGAGAAACATATGGATGTTGTAACAAGCATTAGTAATAAACAAATAAAAAATTCTAGAGAGAGTGATAATGAGGTTGAGGAGAGTTCTGGTGAGAAAAGTGTAGAGATTGAGAAAGCCTCATCGTCAACACCCTAAAGGGAGGTTGTCGAAGAGGTAGAGACGGAAGCATCTTATTTTATTTCTTCTACCTCTACCCCACCTGATTCCTTTCCTGTAAAGGTTTGTGGAAGCTAAGGTAGACTCCTAACCCAAAAGGTATGTGGAAGTATTGGAAAATATCCACACTAATGCACCTTTATCCGAGATCCTGCATAAAAATAGAAAATTAGATGACCTTGAAACTAGAGAAATCAATAGTACTAAGAGGGGAATGTTAACCTTTGAGATGGTGGTTGGAAGAACTAAACTCAAACCTGAGAAGTTGATACTCAGGATAGAGCCATAACCACCACCATAAGTTCAAAAGAATGAACCACCCTACAGAAGCAAGAAAAGAAAAGGTGAGGGATATGTGAGATGGCTTGATAAATGGCCATGAAACCGAAGGTTATTAAAAGTTTGATCAAGGAATCATTCTCGAGAGAAACATCATGAGTACTTACACTCCTGGGTTATCGAGCTAACGACGTAAAAAGAAGTGCTATGTGGGAGGCACCCCATGAGCTTTTAATTTAATGTTTTCCTTTTATTGTTTGTGTTTGCAGAAAATAAATAAATGTATTGCTTGTCGTGTCTCAGCTATTTCTAGGCGAAAAATTTTTAGATGAAAATCTTGGAAATGAGCTGGTGCCCATAGACATTCCTGAGAATTTCGTTGGCGGTAGTGACATCGATGATGAGTATGATATGAGAAAGCATGTCCCTCTTGTCTGTAACTCACCTCCCCCTCATTCTTCGTATGCTCAGCTTCCATCCACACACACCATACCATATTTTTCTAACACTTTTGCAGGTACTTCCTCCATGAATGGGAAACATGATGAGCTACTTCAGAAAAGATCAATTACAACAAATAAAGGCATCTCAAAACGCGCGCCGCTGAAGCAAATATGGTAAGCAAGGACATGAACAACAAGAGCAGGATCAGAGAGGATTTAGCACGCAGTAGCATTCATACAAGTTCTATCATTTCTCTTTCACCTTAGATTAAAACATTGGGGACAATGTTTGATTTAAGTGTGGGAGAGGCGTTTTATTGCTTTCTAGTTAGATTTATTTCTTTATTTTATTTTCGTTGTTTTATTTCGTTGTTTTATCTAGTCATTACATGTATTGTCAAGTCTTTAAGTGTAGTTTTATTATCTATTATATTTTCTCCCTTTTCTTAAGCCACGCCAAATTTTTTTGCAAAAAGAAACAATACTTGATTTGAAATTATGTGCTATTTAGACACGTTATAAAGATTTGGGAAAGTCCTAAAACATTAATATCATTTTAACATCGTAAATCTCTCGACTATGGAGGTCGATTTGGATAATCGTTATGCTCTCATCTTTAAATTAATTCTTAAGTAGTTTATTCTAGCAGTCATCACCATCTAAGTACTGCTAAGTGAATAAGCCGATGCAAATAGGTGAATAATACCGTGATATAGAAAGAAAAAAAGGGAAGAATAAGAAAATGATAAAAAGCAAACGATGCAAAAAGAGAATCCACATTCTAAGTTAGGTAACCCTCACACGATTGCTTAGCCCAATGGTAGAGGAATCTTTAAAAATTGTGCTTATATATCAAGTTGAAAAATATCGTAAAGTGTTAAAATTTTGACACGATAATGGATCGGGATCACAAACAGGTTTGTTCACCATGCGAGTATGAGATAACGGGCTTAATGTGATTGTACCCGAATGAAAAAGGATGGGTAATTTAGGCCCGAGGATGATGATATGATTCAAATTGGTTTGTATAGGGGAGAGATTTATGACCGTGAAATACATAATGTGTTATTATGATACTTTTGATTTTAGTGACTTAGTACCTATCAATATGATTTGTTTAAAGTATAGCCCTTCCAAAGCACAAAGTAGTTATTGATTTCTCCTATTTTACTTACATTTTAATTGAGGAAAAGTAATGGTTCAAGTGTGGGAGAGTTTGATGATGTCTAAACCTATAATTTATTTGACCTGATTTACGCATGTTTTCCTATTGTTTTTAATTTATTTTTCTACTATTATTCTAGTTATTTACTTTGTTTCAGGAAATTCACTAATTAGGAGTTGTTTGTGAAGAAACGAGGCAAAACAGACAAAAAACGAGGAAATGGAGCAGACAAGCACCTCTGGAAACCCCCACGGCGTTCATCCTAGGGGTGTCATGGGTGGTCCATGCACCAAGTAGTGGGATGACCTAGTCATGTCCACTTTATGAGCATTGCAATCACCATGAGGATGTGGCGGTCGCCACCCTTTGGAATACCTAAATTGTTACAAACCAACAAAGCTTGGTCTCTAAGGAATCACAAATGGTTCCTACTTTTTCTCCACGAAGCTGAAGCAATTCCTAGGTATTTTCTAGGGTTTTGGACTCCTATAAATGCCCCTTTTCATACCATTTTTCAACGATCCAAACTCTGTGCAAACTTAAGCCCTTATACCGTCGAATTTGTAAAGTGATATTCTCTTCACATCGGAGAGGTATTACAGTGTCGGTTGAGTCTATATCAACTTTGGAGCACCTTTTATTTCTGCAACAATTTATTCCAATCGTTTACTTTCTGCCAAGATTTACTTTTAGCATCGCAGTTTGTATCAGATCCAAGACTCCGTTCAGAGCAGGTTTATTTATTTATTCATCATTTAAGTTTATTTTGTCTTGCCCTTTATTTTCCTTGCCTTATTTAATCGCACTTGTTCCCTCTGACTTAATTACTTTGCTTTATCCACAATTATGTTTACTTCCGCAATTAAAACTATTTATGTTTTGTTTTCCCTAAATATTTCCGGATAATTTACTTTATACGGGCATGTGAGGAGTGTCAATAGACGGGGCTCTACTTGTTGTCGGCCTAGGATTACCTTTGTGGGCCGTTTTCGTTTAAATGCAATTTTTCTGAAATTATTTTAATCTGCCTTCACGAAAGTGATGCAGTGAAAAAGTCGGGTAAGATCGAAAGTTGTCCGACACTGAAAACTAAAATTGGTTTATCTTTGCTTAACAAACACCACAAAAGCACTTTGTTAACCAATTAGGAAACTTTAGCTTTTCTAGAAGGAGGTTCTAAAACTATTTGCTGACGCGTTTATAGGCTTAGGATCCGGTACTCAAGCGAAAGCTGAGTGACTCTTTTAAGTTAATCTTTCCAATCAAAATTACTTTTCTGTTAAGTAAAAAGTCTAATTTCTTAAAAGTGAGTTTACTACTTTAACACGGTAAGCGCTTTCCATAAGTGACAAATGGAGAGTATAACTTAGAGAGTAAGTTCGGTTCTGAATACGAGAAAGCGACAGTTCCTGTTAAATTAGTTCTTTTCTAAGTAGGAAACATTGCCCGTAAGCTATCTTAGTGGAGATGATCAGAGCACTGTCAATTTATGTGAATTACATTTCAGCGTTGTTGTTTATCTGTTTTATTTAAATCCTTTATTTCATTTCCTTCCTTTTAAACTATTTCATTTTCCTTAGCTAAACACTGTAACAACTAGGAACAATAATCTTTGACTATTGGTCTCTGTGGAATCAACATATTTTAAAACTACACGATAGGCTATGCACTTGCAGTTAGTTTGTTTACACCCGATCACAAGTCATACTGACCAACGCTCGCTACAAACATAAACACCCAAATTTATATAAACACAACATAATTCTCAAAATCAAATTTACTTAAAAATAAAAAGTTCACTTGAATCCCTAAAAAGGGGGAATACAACAATAGCCTAACAAATCACAACCAAAAAGTAGTACAAAAGTCATTATAAAATGATCACAACAAATTTAGTTACGAACATAGTTTACAATCAATCCTCTAGCATGACTAAGGCATTATCCTCGCCCCATAATAAGCATGGCTTCATTTGAAACATACCTCACATTCTCCACATGGATGAACTATTCTAGATACATTTCCATCCCTGTTTAATTTTTTTCGTGATCATAGGCTGGTTGTTTGTGGATTTGGGATTTAGGTATCATTTCAGCAGAAGCTGAATTACAACTAGAAGAATTATATCATTTTGTATCCTGTTTCTCCCCTGATCCACATTCAACAAATTGTGTTGTTTGGTGGAGAGATCATGCGTGTTTCTCAGTCCGAGCAACTTATAGTTCTTTGGCAGATCTGACTGCTTATGATGTTATGATGGATGTAGGCCAGTCCGAGGACCTGGCTCTTTCTTGGAGTTCGTAGCTTCGAGCAACATCAAGTATTTTGTGTGGTGGCTCATTCTTAGGAGGCTGACAACTAAGGATACTTTGGCAAAAAGAGGTATTCTTTTTGGACCACATAATCTTATTTGTCCTTTATGTTTTGCCCAACCAGAAGACATTAATCATTTTTTTATTCACTATTCGGTTGTTGTTGTTGTTATATGGATTAAAATGTTTAGATGGTTTAGTATTTGCTTTATATCTAAACATGTTGGAAATATTAAAAATTATTTTCATATCTTATTTTAATTATAGGTTGTTTGGTCTATTTGATTAAAAAAAAAAGACTCTTTTTAAATGAAGTCATAAAGGTGTATGTGATATTGTCCTCCTAGTAAAGAAGTTGGCTTGGGAGTGGCTAGGAGCTAAATTGTATAAGTCTTTAGGTTTTGAGTCGTAGGATTGGTTTAAAGATCTCATTACTTATAGGCTTAATATATCTCTCTTAATTTTCATTATTTTCTCTTCTTTTTGTATTTGTCTTGAGTACACCTACTACTCAATTTTAAATACAATCACTGTTATAAAAAAATTCATTCACTATCAACCAAATTATATCTTTCCGCTGCTTTTATGAATAGTAGTATATAATTAACAATTATTCACTACCAAATTATATCTTTCCGCTGCTTTTATAAATAGTAGTATATAGTTAACAATTATTCACTACCAAATTATATTTTTCCGCTGTTTTTATAAATAGTAGTATATAGTTAACAATTATTCACTACCAAATTATATATTTCCGCTGCTTTTATAAATAGTAGTATATAGTTAACAATTATTCACTACCAAATTATATCTTTCCGCTGCTTTTATAAATAGTAGTATATAGTTAACAATTATTCACTACCAAATTATATCTTTCTGCTGCTTTTATATAATATAAATTATATTATTCTGCTTTTCCAATTGAGTATTAAACTTTCTTTAATTGAAATAATTTTAATTTATTGCTTATTTCTGATCATTGACTACCAACCAAATATCATTCAGCTTTAACTAAAAATGATTTTAATTTAATGCAAAGGTTTATTTTAACAAAAATGTATAATGTAAAAAAGTTAAGCTTTGATGATTGATAAAACTGCGTCCAACTCCAAAGAATACTCCGGGAGGTTTACTTTTCCGTGTCACACTATCTAACGTTATCTTTGAAATTCATCATAAAAACTGAAAAAGTTAACTTCAACTCCTCTTTTTAACCTCATCAGAGCCTTTGCGTAAACCTATTGAACGCTTGACTTGCATGCCCATAACTTGGTCCCTTTGATAGTGACAAACAATTGCATTTCTACAATTCGCTTCAAATTTGTCTCGTTGCGAAGGGCATTTGCTGCAAATTTGTCGCATTATTGTGGCAAATCTCAATTTTCCACTCCTTAAATCACACCCCCTTTCATTCATTCTTCATCCCCAATTCTCAATCCCTCTTCTCAAATGGGTTACGCTGAAAATGAAGAATCAGGAACTCAAATATCCGAAACCACAAAAAGTTCATCACTTTTCAGATACAATTCACCTCTTGCACAAATCATTCTCATTGGATTAGTTTGTTTTTGTTGTCCAGGAATGTTCAACGCTCTCTCTGGAATGGGTGGTGGTGGTCAGGTCAACGCTACAGCTTCCAACAACGCCCTCACCGCACTCTATACAACCTTCGCCATTTTCGGAATCCTAGGTGGTGGAATCTACAACATCCTCGGACCCCATTTAACTCTTTTCGCAGGTTGTTCCACCTATGTCCTCTACGCCGGTTCTTTCCTCTACTACAATCATAAACAACACCAAGCTTTTGCTATAGTCGCCGGTGCTGTTCTTGGAATCGGTGCCGGTCTACTATGGGCTGCACAAGGTGCTATTATGACATCTTACCCACCGGTGAATCGGAAAGGAACTTACATTTCAATTTTCTGGAGTATCTTCAACATGGGTGGTGTTATCGGTGGTTTAATCCCTTTTATTCTTAATTATAACAGCGGTGATAAAGCTGCTACTGTTAACGATGGAACTTACATAGGTTTCATGGCTTTTATGTCGTTAGGAACAGTTTTGTCTTTGACTATTTTGCCAGCTAGTAAAGTTGTTCGTGATGATGGAACAAAGTGTACAAATATGTTATACTCAAATGTTGCAACTGAGTGTGTGGAGATCTTGAAACTCTTCTACAATTGGAAGATGCTTCTCATGATTCCTGCTGCTTGGTCTAGTAATTTTTTCTATACATATCAGTTTAATCATGTTAATAAGACCGAGTTTAATTTGAGAACAAGAGGGTTGAACAATGTGTTTTATTGGGGAGCACAGATGATGGGTTCAATTGGGATTGGATACACTATGGATTTCAGTTTTAAGAGTAGAAAGAAGAGAGGGATTGTGGGAATTTGTGTTGTTGCTGTTCTTGGATCTGCTATTTGGGGTGGTGCAGTGGCCAATCAGATTAAACATCGACATGGTGAGATATTGGATTTTAAGGAGTCTGGTTCTGGTTTTGCTGGTCCTTTTGTTTTGTACTTCAGTTTTGGGTTGTTGGATGCTATGTTTCAAAGTATGGTTTACTGGTCCATTGGAGCATTGGCTAATGATTCCGAGATTCTTAGCAGGTAATAATGCAAACAGATTCTGTTTTGTTTTATTACTATTATTTAATAAAATTAACTATTCCATTTGCTGAATAAAAATATGCTAATAAAGTAACTATGTAATAGTAGGAGCAGTTGTAATGTTTGCACATATATGACATGACAGGTATACAGGATTCTATAAAGGGATACAGAGTGCTGGAGCTGCAGTTGCATGGCAAATTGATAACCACAATGTGTCTCCAATGTCACAGTTGATTGTGAATTGGGTTCTCACTTCATTAAGCTATCCATTACTGTTGGTTTTGATGGTGTTGGCTGTGAAGGAGGACAATAAGGAGGAAGAGGAAACTGGGGAGAAGATTTCTCCTCCTGGTCACAATGGTTCTGTATCTGTCCATTGACTTCTCTTTTTGTCCTGAAGAATTAAAGAATCTTTTGGTTGTCTTGTTTCTATTGTCATTTATTTCTTGGCGTTAACTATGTGTTACCATTGTTAGAAAATGTCCATGATCTTTATTTAATATTTTTTGGGGAAACTATCTTTCATTTATGTCTGATCACGTACAACGGTTGACTGTTACCAAAAAAATGCGTGAGTTAAATTTATTGTTTTAAGTCCTTAAACACCCAAAAAGAATGTGGGTGATGAAAATGCGTGAGTTAAATTTATGGTTTTAAGTCCTTAAACACCCAAAAAGAATGTGGGTGATGTAAATGCGTGAGTTAAATCTATGGTTGTAACTTCTTAAACAACGGGTCATGCGTGTTTATGGATACGGGTCAACTCATAAATTTATTTTTTTAATTTTTATTTTTATCCAACTCAATCATGAACGAGTTAAATTCGAACCAATCCATTCAAACTCATTGATATTTAGTTTAGATAACTAGTTTGAAATTTAAATTCACAAACACGCGATTTCAATCTATTGATATGTCACACTATTTTTATTTTATTTTATTTATAAATTATTTAGCATAATTCTTATCGTGCATATACTTTTTTAATATAATTATGATTTTTATTAATTATAAAAGTCTGAGTCTAAATCAAATTTAAGAGATCAACTTCATTTATTTAAAAAGAGATATATTTTATTTTTTAAATTATATTTTACACCATTTGTATATTTTTCTAACTTTATATGAATCGTAAAAGAGTTTTTATATATTAACCAATAAATTTTATCCAAATTAAATACTAAAAGTTAATGATGTTTTAAATATTTTTGTAATATAAATGTATTAATTAAATTGATATATTTTATTTAAAATTTAAAAATTATATTTAGTGGATGAACCATGAATCCAACCCATTAATGAACGGGTTGGTTTGGTTTAGGTTTAGTCTTAAAAGTACGGGTTGAACACTTAACCCAACCTAAAAAATATTGATTGAGTCGGATATTAAATCTAATCAAATTAGACCCAACCCAACCCACGAATACCTATACAAGTATGTATGTAAAACATGTCATGTGTCACTCCATTATGGTAATACGTAGTCGTGTTTTCTTCATCACTAATAGGTTATAAAGTCATGTCACCCCTTATAAAAAAGACAATAACTTTGACACAAAATACTATATTTTTTTGTCACTATATTACTCAAATAAACACTTTATTATTTCACGACGCACTTAATCGAGCACATTACTGGTTGAATCTATCAATATTTTTACATGTCATCTCCCAAGCTTATTGAAAGAGGAATGAGAAATCTCGCGCTCATTACTTCAAGATGAAGAACTAAAGTTAGATTTGTTAAGGTCACTCGAGAAACCTAGGAACTCTTCGTAGAAAAATTTCTGATCTGGGGTGATCAGAATGGATCGTCGTGGCCTTCAATGTAGGGAAACAACAGTGGTTGTAGGAGATGAGGGGGTGTACCTGCAAGGTACTCTGATGCCAAAGTAAGTTTGGGTTAGAGAGAGAGAGCAAGTACAAGTGTTTAGGTATGAATTAGAATGATTTGAATACCTGAACCTCTCAAGAGGGAGGGTATTTATAAGAATCCTCCAACACGGGGCCATGTTCTCCCATGTGGCCGAGACATCTGGTCGGCCAATGGGAGACTGCTAGGTGGAAGATCTAGCGTGTAACAACCCAATTTTTAATAATTAATTATTCATATTAATTAATGGATTTATTTGGATGATTTTAATTATTGGAATTATTGGTAGATATTTGAGAGGAGAAATATGATGGAAGCAAATAGAATAGAAAAGCATATAAGGAAAAGTGGAAGGAAAAAGGAAAGAATAGAAACATAAGAGAAAAAGAAGAGAAAGAAAGAGGAAGAGGAGAAAAGAGAAGGAAAAGCTTGGAAAGCTCAAGAACAACTTCTAGCTTCGATTTAATCAAGGTAAGGGTGTGAAATCTTATTATTCTCTCAATGTGTATGATTATGTATGTGTTTGTTGGAGAGTTTTTACTCATTTCCATTTTTAGGGCAAAAATGAGATAAATCGATAGAAACCGATGTTTTCGCGGATGAAACTCGAAATAAATTGCGTAGTTTAGTCGGGTAATGTTTAGCCGTGATTATAGGATTTCGTTTGATTGAATTTGGTTGAATTTGTGAGTTTTGACATTTTTGGACAATTGGAGGTTAAGATTTTGGATGAAAATCGGAAGTTGTAGAATTTGCGTTTTATGATCCTAAATTGTTACTATATGATTGGTAATGATGAGTAGGTATTTAATCGGGAGAAAATAATTAAATCGGTCGGATTTTTGGGGGTTTTGGGCACAAACCCGTAGCTTGTTTTTTCAAGTTTTTCAGGTGTTAACCGGTTAACACTATGGGTTAACCGATTAACGGTATTAAAAATGGCCAAAAACTGAGCTTTTGGAGCCGTTAACCGGTTAACGGTATGCGTTAACCCGTTAACACTGTAAGTGTGAGGAAATATTATTTTTTTTTGAAACTTTGAAAATTCATAACTTCTTCACCGTTTATCGGATTTTGTCGTTCTTTATATCAAACTGAAGCTAATAATATGTTCTATAACTTGGTGAAAAGAAATATTATTTTTAACCGACTTTTAGCCAATTTTACTGATTAATCGAGATTAATTATTTTAAGTAAGTGAGGCTTAAATAATTAGAGCGTTCGGTTGCCGTTTGGGCATAATTGCTATGAATGCATATTGATTGTATGCAATATTGTGAGTAATACATGAGAACATATTGTGATTATGTGTGCATTGATTGATAATTGTGATGATGTTGAAAGTATGAATACTTTGATATGATGTGTGAGTGTGCAATCATGTTATAATTCTTGTGTGATGAATTATTGAGTATGCATGGGATTAAGATGCGAGAACGGTCTTAAGTGCATATGATTGTTGATTGCATACGTATCATTTGTGTCAAGAGGCAATGCTCGCTAGTCTCGTGGAGGCTAGTGACTTGTCCCAAACCTAGAGCGGGGTTTGAAAGCTTAGGGAATGGGCTTTTGTTATCGGTCTAGGGAACAGACCCGGTTTAAATGTAAAAACTGAAAAATGATAACAAGTGTTAGTACCACATGACATGAGTTGCATTGAGTCACATGGCATAGAGATAAATGTTGTGTGAATGTATGCATATGTGTATGTTATGTGAATTGATGAGAATTATGGATGTGCACATGATAAATATGCTTGGTGATTATTCCATATTTGTTTATATATACATATATTATGATGTATGTGATGGTGATAATGAATTATGGGGAGAAATGCGGAATATGTGTATCCTATGATTGTGTGTGTGTGTGTGTGTGTGTGTGTGTGTGTCTATATATATATATATATATATATATATATATATATATATATATATATATATATATATATATATATATATATATATATATATATATATATATATATATATATATATATATATATTATATATATATATATATATATATATATATATATATATATATATATATAATTATATGTATTGATTATTATGATAATGTTTCTTACCCTTCTGCTATTTTATAATGCTCTATGAGGCATTGCAGATTAGGTTGCTGGAGGTCTTTTGGGAAGTATAGCTTCATTCTTTTGGTCGATTAGCTCTGATATGTAGCACCGGGTACTTAGGATTGTATAATATTCTTTTGGGATACATTTTGTATATGTATCTGTTGACAAATGTTTATGTAAACATGAATGATATGGTGAATCAAACTGGATAATATGTATTTATGTGATTACATGTTTGAAATGACTCAATGTTTAGATTTTCCACTTTTCATTCTAAATATTGAGATGTGGGTGTAAGGACTAAGTTCCTCTGTTGAAGCTACCCCATTGTTGCATATCTCTATTGAGCAGGTGTTGTATGTTTTATTTCACGTATTGTGTGACATGCTCGTTTTATACCATGTTTTAATTTTACTCTGATGAAATTTTAATATGTGTTTAATTGATTTATTTGATTTATTTGGGGGTGTAGAAGGGGGTGTTACATAGCGCGTGATCTTTGATCTAGTCCAACTGTCCCCGTGAACTCCGGAGGGTCAGTTGGTCGCGTAAACTGTCAAGCGCGTGAGGGGGATATCCCCAACGACTATATTGTGCCTAATGGTTAGATTGTCTTAATCTTCTTATTGAGCTTTGCTTAAAGTTGAACAGGATTGGGCCTTGCCCAACTGTGGGCCATGTGACAGTCCAGTCCAGAACAGGAGCCCCTAAGTCGTTGCTCTGAGGTGAGGAGTAATGACTTGAGTTAGCCTTGTTGGTCGACTGATGGTCAGGAAATGCGTCTTGGGGAGGCTTTTTGAGGTCGTCATTATTTGAACGAATGTCTTTGGAGACATGCCCGTCAATTGTCTATGATTAGTATGGTCGTCCGTCGATTGCTTGTGGTTTTCCTTGGGATGCGAGAATATGGTCGTGAAAGGGATGTTTTACGTAGACCAGACTTACGCTCAAGGTAAAGAAAGGTCCAGTCAACGAGGCTTCTGCTTGGATAATATCTTGTGCACTTTCAATGAGGATGTGCCCGCGGGGAGCTAGAGGGACCTGTCCTGAGAAATGTAAAGTGTCAACCTTGATAATGCCACCCGAAAGATTCCACTTTTGACACGCATGACGGTGTAATCTAATTTTGTTAAGGTCTAGGAGGTCTAGGCTAGCTAACATTAGGATAGAATTTTGCATGCTAACATTAGGATAGAATTTCCTTTCGCATCCCGGCCTTAGGGTCACTTTGCATGACAATGTTAAGAACAAGTTTCCCTTAGACCTTTCGTGCGTCTTTCTCTCTTCTCATTTCAAAATAATGCTAACACCTTTAATAAAAATGATGAACGTTGTGTGCCAGGCCTTAAAATGATGAGTGAGGGTTTTCTCCTCACTTGTCTAGAGTGTTTAGTGTACGCCCCGTGGACGATATGCGATGCATTCACTCCTATATCATAGTCTTTAGTGCAACGTGAATCACAAAGCAAACTAATTCACTTCACTAAAACTCATAAGCAAAAGTCAAACCTTTTTATCCTTTGGGATTGTGTTTCAAACTCATTTTCAAAAAGAGTTTGTTATTTTTCTATTCTACCGCAAACAGACATCGACCTTAACTGTTGGAATGGGAACTTATCGTCACTCATAAAAACACTTAACCAACATGTGGTTTCATAGTTACCCGAACTAAGTTTGCTCTAATTTCTCATATTAGATGAGGATACATAGGCACAAGAAGGTGATGTCTTGGTGAGCAACCTTCCCCCAATCACCCGTAGTTTTCTGAACTACGTTGACTCTGACTTTCCCATTGCACGAGGGATACATAGGCATAGGGTTGCGATGTCCTATCGAGTCTCTTTCTTTTTATTTGTTTCTGTTTCTATTTACCAATAGCTTATAGACAAACACACCATTTAATTAGACAACAAGTGTGGATCCCGTTGAGTACAACGGGCGTGAGGGGTGCTTATACCTTCCCCTTGCGTAACCGACTCCCAAACCCAAGATTTTGTTGCGATGACCTTGTCTTTTCCCATTCTTCAGGTTTTCTTTGATCGTTTCCTTTCCCTTTATTTGGGATAAATAACGTTCAATGGCAACTCTTCTGTTTTTCCGCCAGGTGTTTTTCGTAGTAGTGACACTTCCTGACAAGCAGCATGACAGATGCCTGGGCACATATTCCTTCGAGCACAAGGTGAGAGCCCCATCTCTGTGACTAGTGACGACCTTGCCCGGAAAGTGGACTACCCTTAATTCATCACTCCCATGCTCAGAAGCAATAACTTGGGGGGATATTGTTGTGGACTGACCCAGTGGCTAGACATGACTCAATCGAATTCTGCTCACAGAATGACCCAATTCCCTAAGTCTATCCAATTTGGGGGGAACATTTAATTTTCTGCGCGTCCAACAGGGGAGGCTGACGAATTTACCCTTGGTCATAAAGCTTCTCCTTGGAATTCCTTGCCCGTGACACACGGTTCCACCATCCAGAAACAGCCAAGACGCATGTGCCTGTAACTGCGCCCTCGCCCATAGCAACGACTAGTTATGGACACCTCTGCCCATTCCAAAGGCTACTTCTAGCATTTACCTATTCTTCAGGAAACAGTTATCTCGCACGAAAAATAGGAACCAATGGCCAAGCGTTTGGGGCACTATAAAAACCCTCTCATTTGAGAGGGTTAGGTATCCAATACTCATCCTGATATACTCATATTATGTACTTGCTCTCTCTCTTGTCTGATTCTTACTTTAGCTTCGGAGTGCCTTGCAGGTACACCCCCTCCTCCTCTCTCACACCCAGCATCATAGGCATTTGTCTCTGGCCCACTTCAGGTTCTGATCAGCCGTCAAGATCAAAGGTGAAATTCATTCTTTTGTTGTTGGCTTGTTTTTCCATTTTTATTCTCCACTTTAAGTTCTCATTTAACTGAAGAATAATATTCTGCCTTTATTGCAGGGACTGATCTGGTGATTGTTCTTCCACAGATTTGGCCAAATAGTCTAGTATCTTGGGTGGATCTCGACCATAGAGAGCTCTAAATGGCGTCATCTGAATGGAAGTATGAAAAGAGGTGTTATACCAAAACCCCGCAAGATGTAAAATTTTATACCACTATTTGGGATGCATGCTTACAAAACAACGAAGGTATGTCGCCACAGATCTATTTACTACTTCAGTTTGACCTTCAGTTTCTGGGTGGTAAGAGGCACTATATTTTAAAGTTGTTCCTTGTGCTTTGAAGAACTCCTTCCAGAAAGTTCTAAGGAATAAAGGGTCACGATCAGAAATTATGGATTTCGGAACTCCATGAAGGCGAGGAATATCAACCGAGTAACGAGCAGCTAGATCCTTAGCAGTAAACTTGGTTGGTAAAGCAACAAAGTGGATGGATTTTATTAAACAATCATAGATAACCCAAATAACAGTATGACCAAAGGAGTTTGGTAAGTGAGTAATAAAGTCCATTGTGAGGTCTTCCCAAACCTGGTTTGGAGTCGACAAAGGTTGGAGTAACCCTTTTTTCTTTTGAGTTAGGTACTTGTTATGTTGACAAATATCACAATGTTTAACCATGTGTTTAACCTCTTTGAAGATATTGGGCCAAGAAAAAGAAGTGAACAATCTTGCAAGGGTGGCTTTGACTCCAGAATGACCTACTATTGGTGTGGCATAGAACTCATGTAGCACGCTTTGACGCAGACCATGAACATCAGGTATAAAGAGCCGCTCTTTGTAAAATAATAAACCATTTGAAAACTTATAAGGCTTTCGATCATTATTTTTGTCAATGAGCTGAATAACTAGTTTTTGTGTTGCTATGTCTTTTACATATAACTCATGCAAAGTGGTTAAGAAATCTAGAATCGAAGAAGAGAGGGAGAACAATACTAGATCATCATAAGAGTATTTCTGACTCAGAGCATTAGCTACCTGATTAGACTTGCCAGGTTTGATAAAAAAAATTGAAATTGAATCCTTGCAATTTTGCTGCCCATTTCTGTTGTGGGGTTTGTATTTTTTGGAGCAACAGATTGCGAAGACTCTTCTGATCTGTGTAGATATGAAATTATTGAACTATTAGATATTGACGCCATTTATTTACTTCTTCTTTAATAACAAACATTTCGCGGACATAGACAGAGGCAACTTGCATTCTAGGACACACCTTTTTGCTGAAGAAAGCGATGGGATGACCATCTTGGGACAGGACCGAACCAATGGCTACCCCTAAAGCATCGGTTTCAAAAATAAATTTATTTTTAAAATTAGGCAAAGCTAATACCACCATGTCAGACATTTTTCTTTGTAATTCTGTAAAGGCTACAACCTCATTTGTACCCCAGAAAATTTAGTGGAACGCAACAAATCAGTGAGGGGAGAGGCGAGAGAGGCGTATTGTCGAACAAAATGATGAGAATCGGTCTTTAATGGTAATTGCATTGAGAGCGCAGTGCCATCTTTCTTTTTAACTAGTAAGACCAGAGAGGAAAAAAGGTTGTTACTAGGGACAACGGTTCCCTCTCTTAACATGTCTACAATAAGGGTTGTCATGGCATATTTTTGTGCATGTGGGTAATGGTAAGACTTCACATTGATAGGTGGTGTGTTAGGAAGAAGGTTAATGTGATGGGCATAGGGTCTAGTTGGGGGAAGGCCATTTTGGAAATGAAAAATGGTTGGGTATTTATGTAATAGTCCATAAAGTTATGGGTTAATATGAGGAGGTAAATCTCCTAAAACCAAGAGGTTATGTTGTTTGGTGTTAGTTATGGGATTGGCAGGTTCAAAAATTATTATGTGTAGTGATGAAATGGAGTTGGAGTGGATAAGCTGTTTGAGTTGGTGAAAAGTTGTATGAGTTGGGTGAGATGTAGAATCACCTCGCAATGTCATTGAGGTGTTCTTATGAGCAAATGTGATTGAAGGAATAGAAAAATCAGCCTGAATGGACCCAAAGTGCGTAACCACGGTATACCAAGGACAACGTCGACCCTTTCAATAGGAAGTAAAAAGGGTAGGTTAAACTGTTTGTCTTGGAGGAAAATTCAAACTTTGTTGGACATGCCTTCACATTGTAAGTGGAAACAATTTCCCACCATAACAAAAAAATTGAGGTATTGAAGTGGCTTTAAGATTAAGATGATGTGCGATGCAAGGTTGTATGATGTTATATGTACTGCAAGTATCAACTAGCACCATGACAGATAAACCACCAATGAGTCCCTTAAATATGAGTGTTTGAGGGGGAAATTATCTTGTCAATGCTTGAGTGGACAGTTGAAAATAAGTATCATCACGATCTATCTGAATATCAGTTTTAATGTCAGTCTCAACAGAATTGTGTGATTCCATAGAGTCATCTTCAACCAAAAGTAATAAAAACCTGCTTGATGAGCATTTATGATCAGGGATAAATTTCTCATCACAATCAAAACATAAGCCTTAAGCCCTTCTCTATTGTATTTGGGCATGAGATAAGCGTTTAATGGACAGTCTTGTGGTAGGGACAATATATTGAGTTTTTGAAGGAATGAAACTTTGTTGGGTAGGGTTAGAATTGGTTTTTGAGGTAGAATGTGTAGTATAAGTCGGTGGGGATTTTGTGTATGTGTTAACATATGATATGGTGAATTTGGGTTTAACATCTTTGAGTTTTGATTCTATCAAATTTGCAAGGCCAGTAGCTTGGGATATTGAGGTTGGTTTATGAATGGCCATTTCATTACGAATTTCAGTAGACAGACTAGAAATAAAACAATTTAAAATTGCATCTTGCGGTAAGCCAACAACTTGATTGCCTAATTATTCAAACTTAGTTTGATAATCCACAACAGACCCATCTTGGGTTAACTTGAATAATTCATCTTTATGATTATCATAAGTTGATAGACCAAAACGTAATTCTAAAGTTTTAGTGAAAGAACCTCAATCTGTTAAGAATTGGTTTTGGTGCATCCATTTAAACCAACCCAAAGCATCACCTTTCATATAAAATAAAATTAAAGGTAATCGACTTTCTGGTGGTAATTGATAAAAAGTGAAAAATTGCCCAGCTTGAAATAACCATTCAAATGGATTTGAAGCATCAAACAATGCAAGTTCTAATTTAGGTGTTCAAAAAGAGGGCAATGGGGAAATTTGGGGAATCGAATGGTATGAGGTTTGGTGGAAAAAAGTAGAAGTATAATTTTGTGTGGTTGAAAAAGCTGTTGGGGTTGGGATGTAGGGTGGGTAAAGTGGTGGTTGTGGTGCAGCAGGCGCTCTCATTGCTGTAGGAATGGTAGGCTGTGTAGTTGTAAGAGAAAAAATAATAGTGTCTTGTGGGGGACAACATGGGAAATATGGTTTGTACTCATAGGTGTAGAGGTAGGGTTTTGAGTTATACCTGAAGAACTAACTACTATATGAACAGTTGCAGAATACTATTGCTCATTTGTGCAACCAATTTGGTTAGAATGGACATGATTGAGTCGTATCTTGAGTTTACCACCTGTTTCTCGTTGTTCATCCTTGTATGAATCTGACCCACATGTTGATGCAGATTTGTAGTAGCTTTATCAAACCTTTCATCAAGTTGCTGTTGAGTTTGATTCATAGCATTATCAAGGTGTATGTGAGTTGTTTGAACAACTTCTTCTATAATTTCTTTAAAAGAAGGGTTGTGGGGGTTTGGTGGGAGCCATGACTGCAAGATGAAAACATCAGTGATAGACTTAGTTAAGTTAAGATTAGAATCCAAGTTTCATAAAAATAAATAACATAAAATAAAAATTCAGATTTTTCATTGAAAACTAAAACTTCAAAGAGCTTAAATATAAATAACTAGGGTTACTCTCACTAAAAGGGCCATGGGCCAAAATAAAAATACAACATCAAAATAAAGTAGTGAATACTACTAAAAGAACCTCTCTCTTAATGATAAAAGTCCTTAAGTCAAACTAGTTCCTTCCTTTCTCTAATGAGCTTTATAATTTTCTTATAAATTCAACCCATACTTTTAAGACTAAACCCGAACCAAACCAACTCATTCATCAATAAGTTGAGTTGGATTGAGTTCAGGGGTCATCCACTAAATATAATTTTCAAGTTTTAAATAAAATATTAATTTAATTAATACAATTATTTTACAAAAATATTTTTAAAAAAATCATAAATGTTTAGTATTTAATTTTAATAAAATTTATTGGTTAATACCTAAAAACTCTTTAACGATTCATATCAAGTTAAAAATATATACAAATAGTGTTAAATATAATTTAAAAGGTAAGGTATATCTCTCTTTGAATAAATAAAGTTGAATTTTTTTTATAGTAGCTATATATTAGGAATTAAATACCAAAATATTGAACTTTTCAAACAATTTACCAAACTAGCTACAATTCAGCATTGTTTCGCCATACCAATTGGCGTAATTGGAATTTTAGAAAAAACAAGTCGCCATACCAATGGGCGAAAGAGGCAAAGTGATTTTTTTAGTTTTTGCTGTTAATTGTATTTTTAATTTTTATTATTTTATTAATTCCAATTAATGTTTTAAAGTATTTATCATTAATATTTTGGAACTTTTAAATATTATTTTGTTTTTAAACATAATTATTATTAATAAACATAATTTATAATATGATTAAAATATATTAATGTAATTAAAATATTAATATAATTAAAATTACAACAACAAAAATATTAATGTAATGAAAATTACAACAACAAAAATATTAATATAATTAAAATTACAACAACAAAAATATTAATGTAATGAAAATTACAACAGCAAAAATATTAATATAATGAAAATTACAACAACAAAAATAACTAATGGCCGGCTCTATCCAATCGACCACCGGTGCCACACTGTGGAGGGTGCGCGTTGCGACGAGGTCTACGACGAGGTTGTTGTGGTGTGTCGGGTCGTTGTGTGTTGGGTTGTGGAGGAGGATGTTGTTGGAACGGCCCCGGCGTATCAGATAGATTTTGCATCATTTGACCCCAATAGCCGGGAGGTCCACTGTCAATGGCGCTTCCGTAGTCAAGTCCAATGCCCATGTTTTCAAAAGATTGTCGAGGAGGTTGGGTGGAGTATGGCCGATATGGTTGTCCGAATTGGTACGTGGAATTGGGTTGGTCTAGGTGTGTTGGTTGTTGTGGGGTGTGGTAGTCAAACAGTGGATATTTGGAGGGGTAGTTGGATGGGTAGTTGGGTGGATAGTTGGAGGGGTAGTTGGATGGGTAGTTGGAGGGGTAGGATCGAATGAGTTGTCTGGGCTATAGGTGGATGGGTTAGGCTCAAAAGACGTATCAGGGCTGTAATGATATGGTGGTTGAGGCTGGGATTGGGTGGATGGCATGTAGGGTTGTCGTTGTTGATAGGGGGTATTTGTTGGCACGTATGGGTTTTCGTAAGGCTGATTTTGGACATTGTCATGTTGCTGTGTGTTGGACGAAGAATCGCGTTCCCTTGGGTCGGCCAAATAGGTTGGCTGGGACAGGAAAGGCTGAGATGTCGTGACAGACCTAAACCAAGTCATGTATTGAAGACTTGGCCGGGCCCCGTGCACAATACGGTCGGTTAATACGTGATGCCTTCTTCTTTTCCAATGTAAATGCAACTCCTTCGCAAACTCCTTCCAGTCACTCACACTCCATTGTGCGTCCACCTGCTTTTGATGCCACTGCCCCAAGTCTATTGGAGCATCTGGAATATCCCGATGCATCCCAAATTGTAGTTTGACCCTGTCAGTTTGGTGCATCTCCACTGTAGTGAACCTAATTATTGGTGTCTTTGCTGTCCACACAGCGACATCATCAGTGTTGGGCTGGTGGTTGAGACCCTCGTACGACATCCAGACAAACTACAATACAGTTGGACAAATAAGTTAGACAGAGTTTGAGAGGTTTATGCATATACATTAAAAAAATTAACGGTAAATAGCTTACATCATCTGGCCCAAGGTGGTCGATGAGGTTGCGGTATTGAATTATAGAGTGCCTGGGACATCTCTGATAATTCATCCCTGGAACAGACCATCTAAAAAATAAACACATATAAATTAGCTTTTAAAACACATCTCATAAATTATTCACTTAAAAAGGAAATGTACTTGCTAAGTAATCTTGGAAAGATACTTACTTGTTAGCGTACAGGAATGCAAAAGAATTCCGGTTTATTGGAGCAAGCATTGGCATCCTTGACCAACCCCGCGCTTGCAGAAGATAAGCACAACCATAGAAAGTACATGCATTTTTTTTTTGAAGTTTTACAAAGTGCGCTATACAGATGGGCGAGGACCGCTGATCCCCAACTATATTCGCACACTTTGTTAATATTGGCCAATAATGGTAAATACATAGTATGGACGGTGTTTCCAGTGCCCTCTGGAAATAAAAAGTGCCCGAATAAAATCATAATATAGCACCGAGTTTTTTGTATTTTCTCATACTCGGTGCTATCATTAGTTAAGACAATACAATTGTATTGTTCTCTAAGGTATCTTAAATTAATCCCCTGACCCCTCGGGCGGCCCTCGCTTTCCGCATTAGGTGCGTCCGTGCAAAGAGGGGCACCCAATAAATCTTCACAAAGTCGGTCAGGTACACCAACTTTGTCGTAAACGGCCTTACCATTGATGTGTAGGCCTAGCAACATGTAAACGTCCTGAAGAGTCACAGTATACTCACCAAAAGGTAGGTGAAATGTATGTGTCTTCGGTCTCCAGCGTTCTAACAATGCTAGAATGAATTTCATGTCGAGGGAGTAAGATTTGATTTCGAGCACAACACCAAACCCACAATGAGTAAGGTAGTCCTTAATGAGCGGGTCGTGTGGTATATAATCATGCACACGACACCGAAACCTTGATACATCCTGCAAAATAATTAATGTTACGTTAGAGAAGGAGTAAAATTACTAACATTTTGTTAGACAAAATTGTAAACATAGACAAGAACAAAAGACTTACAAACTCGGTAATGTTTTCAGCTGTCCCTCTGTGTGAGTCACCCATTGTGAGTAAAGACATTTTTGTTTGGGATTTTGAGATTTAGAAAGTTTGAGAGTTTAGGACTTAGAAAGTTTGAGAGTTCAGGACTTAGAAAGTCTGAGAGTTTGAAAGTGTGAGGCAGAAGACCCTATTTATATTCCACGATTGAAGCAATGTTGTAAACACATGCTTAACAAGTGTTATTGTGCATGTGTGTTGTAAACACATGCTTAACAAGTGTTCTGATGCATGTGTGTTGTACACGCATGCTAGACAAGTGGCCTGATGCATGCAGGAAGAGAATCTCGTAGGCCTGCATGGTCAATATAGGCATGCAGAGTCACATGTGAAGCACAGAGTTTCGCATTGTATGTTATTAATTGCATGTTAAAGCAGATTCCTTCATTTACTGCATGCAGGGTCACTTGTAGCTTTGGAAGAAAGAGAATCTCTTAGGCATGCATGGTCACTTGTGAAAGGCAGAACTTTGCATTGTCCCGTCTTATCAAGTATAATGCATGTGTTTTATTTATTATAGTTTATTATGCAACATGCAGAGTCACGTCTCATCAAACAGACTGTATGTCATTGATTGCATGTTAAAGCAGATTTACATGTGAATGGCAGAGTGTATGTCATTGTTGTATGGTCACATAAAACAGATTCGTTCATTTACTGCATGCATGGTCACATAAAGCAGATTCGTTCATTTACTGCATACAGACAAGTGTATGTCATTGTTGTACATGCGTGGGCAATGTAGGCATGCAAGGGACACATGTGACCAGCCAGAACTTTGCATTGTCCCGTCCCATCAACCATGTTGCATGTAGGGACACATGTGACCAGCCAAATTCCTTTACTGTTCCGTCTGTTCAAGTCCTGATGCGTGTCATTGATTGTGAAGCATACATGACAAGTTTTCTTCAACCACGCAACTATTTAATAAAGTCTTATATTTTGTAACTTTTAAATAAATTCTCATCAAACACTCAAACACAATTTTCGCTATGTCTCAAACACCACAATATATGATTTCTGCACATCTTAACGGTGACGTTTTTGAATGTGAAACATCTGGTTACAATTTCAGAAACACTGAAGTTACAAGATTTTTAATTGACAGAGGTCTAATTTTTTACACCTGAAGGCAAGAATAGAAAAAAAACTGCAATATGGTCCAGTTGGGCAAATTATATACAAAAACCCATTGTTTTTTGCCGGCCATGAAGAATGTAAATTTTTCCCGTTAAGGGTGCGAGACGATGAAGATGTGCGTAACATGTTCCGGAATCACGATTACTCGGGTTTCTCAGATATCGTGTTATATGTGACGTTACAACAACAACAACTGGCTCAGCAACTTGATTCTTCTCAAGTTTTTTGCGAGTCCGACGATGAACACCATGAAGTCAATGTCATTGATGAAGAAGAAGAAGCAACTGAAGTCATTTTTGACGATATGGTGAACAACCAGGACGCCGAGGTTCCACCCGACAATGTTTATTGTCCACCTCAACACATGACAACTCTCGACTTGGGTGACGATGAACCCTCGACGAATGTTTTCTACAATCCCAACTACATAACAGAGGGGCAACTAAAGGAGGGTGACGAGTTTCTTACAAAAGAAGATTGTGTCCGGGAAATAAAACAGTTTCACATGGGATTGTCAGCCAATTATAAAGTCGATCGAACAAATCCAACGCGGTATACGATCTATTATCGTAACAAGGAATGTCCCTTCCGATTAACAACGTCGTTCAGGAAGAGAAGCGATTCCTGGAAGATAGGGTCTATGGGTCCATCCCACACTTGTATAATCTCTAATCCAAAGCAAGACCATCGCAAACTCAGCTCTCAGTTGATTTGCGATGAGATTCTGTAAGTCGTTAGCGACAACCCGTCTTTGAAGGTGAGTACCATAATTGCACATATGGTGCAAAGGTACAATTATACTCCTTCGTACCGAAAAGCCTGGATTGCCAGAACTAAAGTCGTTGAAAGGGTGTTTGGGAATTGGGAGGAGTCGTACAAGGAACTTCCAAAATTCCTGGTGGCTCTTAAACACTACTCTCCGGGAACTGTTACAATTTTGGAGACAATGCCCGCGTGTACACCAGACGGGCATTCCGTTGCTGGAAATGGAATTTTTCACCGAGTCTTTTGGGTGTTTGAACCATGCGTTAAAGGGTTTGCATATTGCAAGCCTATAATTCAAATTGACGGTACATGGTTATACGGAAAATATAAGGGCACACTTCTCATGGCTGTGGCACAAGATGGGAACAACAACATTTTTCCTATAGCATTTGCTATAGTGGAAGGGGAGACTGCTGGGGGTTAGAGTTTTTTCTTAAAAAACCTCCGCTGTTACGTTTCTCCGCAACCTAACTTATGTTTGATCTCCGATCGACACCCGTCAATCGAGAGTGCATACAATAACGTTGACAACGGTTGGCAGGATCCTCCTTCGACCCACGTATATTGCATAAGGCATATCGCCCAAAACTTTATGCGGGAAATCAAAGATCAGACGCTAAGGAAGAAAGTTGTCAACGCGGGATATGCACTGACTGAACCCACTTTCAGATACTATCGCGACGAGATCAGACTGACAAATGCAGATGCTGGATGATGGGTTGATAACATTGATAGGGAGAAATGGACCTGGGCATACGACAATGGGGTGCGATGGGGCCACATGACAACTAATCTCGTCGAATCAATGAACTCTGTTTTCAAGGGAATCCGAAATCTCCCAATAACTGCCTTGGTAAAGGCAGCCTATTTTAGGCTAGGATCACTCTTTGATAGCAGACGCACGAAGTGGGGTTCGGTATTACAATCGGGTCAGCTGTACAACGATACTTCAATGAAATTCATGTAAGACGAAGCTGCCAAGGCCAACATACACGTGGTGACAATATTTGACCGTACAACTGGTAGGTTCAGTGTTGCCGAGTCTATGGATCACAACGAAGGCAGGCCTAGGGGATGTTACCGTGTTGAATTGGATAAAAGCTGGTGTGATTGTGGAAAGTTTCAAGCATTTCGTATGCCTTGCTCTCATGTCATAGCAGCATGTTCGAAGTTGCGCCAGGACCCAACCAACCTTCTTTCTGCATTTCACCAAGTCATTAGTCTATGCAATGTCTACGCATGCAGCTTTCAAGTGGTGGCAAAGGAGGACTATTGGCCTCAATACGAAGGCGAAATTGTTTGGCATAATGACTTGATGCGCAGACAGAAAAAGGGTCGGCCTAACAGCACGCGCATTCGAACTGAAATGGATACCGCAGATAAGCTGTTGAATTGGATAAGGGTCGACCCTTTCAATAGGAAGTAAAAAGGGTAGGTTAAACTGTTTGTCTTGGAGGAAAATTCAAACTTTGTTGGACATGCCTTCACATTGTAAGTGGAAACAATTTCCCACCATAACAAAAAAATTGAGGTATTGGAGTGGCTTTAAGATTAAGATGATGTGCGATGCAAGGTTGTATGATGTTATATGTACTGCAAGTATCAACTAGCACCATGACAGATAAACCACCAATGAGTCCCTTAAATATGAGTGTTTGAGGGGGAAATTATCTTGTCAATGCTTGAGTGGACAGTTGAAAATAAGTATCATCATGATCTATCTGAATATCAGTTTTAATGTCAGTCTCAACAGAATTGTGTGATTCCATAGAGTCATCTTCAACCAAAAGTAATAAAAACCTGCTAGATGAGCATTTATGATCAGGGATAAATTTCTCATCACAATCAAAACATAAGCCTTAAGCCCTTCTCTATTGTATTTGGGCATGAGATAAGCGTTTAATGGACAGTCTTGTGGTTGGGACAATATATTGAGTTTTTGAAGGAATGAAACTTTGTTGGGTAGGGTTAGAATTGGTTTTTGAGGTAGAATGTGTAGTATAAGTTGGTGGGGATTTTGTGTATGTGTTAACATATGATATGATGAATTTGGGTTTAACATCTTTGAGTTTTTATTCTATCAAATTTGCAAGGCCAATAGCTTGGGATATTGAGGTTGGTTTATGAATGGCCATTTTATTACGAATTTTACTAGACAGACTAGAAATAAAACAATTTAAAATTGCATCTTGCGGTAAGCCAACAACTTGATTGCCTAATTATTCAAATTTAGTTTGATAATTCATCTTGGGTTAATTTGAATAATTCATCTTGATGATTATCATAAGTTGATAGACCAAAACGTGATTCTAAAGTTTTAGTGAAAGAACCTCAATCTGTTAAGAATTGGTTTTGGTGCATCCATTTAAACCAACTTAAAGCATCACCTTTCATATAAAATAAAATTAAAGGTAATCGACTTTCTGGTGGTAATTGATAAAAAGTGAAAAATTGCCCAGCTTGAAATAACCATTCAAATGGATTTGAAGCATCAAAAAATGCAAGTTCTAATTTAGGTGTTCGAAAAGGGGGCAATGGGGAAATTTGGGGAATCGAATGGTATGAGGTTTGGTGGAAAAAAGTAGAAGTATAATTTTGTGTGGTTGAAAAAGCTGTTGGGGTTGGGATGTAGGGTGGGTAAAGTGGTGGTTGTGGTGCAGCAGGCGCTCTCATTGCTGTAGGAATGGTAGGCTGTGTAGTTGTAAGAGAAAAAATAATAGTGTCTTGTGGGGGACAACATGGGAAATATGGTTTGTACTCATAGGTGTAGAGGTAGGGTTTTGAGTTATACCTGAAGAACTAACTACTATATGAACAGTTGCAGAATACTATTGCTCATTTGTGCAACCAATTTGGTTAGAATGGACATGATTGAGTCGTATCTTGAGTTTACCACCTATTTCTCGTTGTTCATCCTTGTATGAATCTGACCCACATGTTGATGCAGATTTGTAGTAGCTTTATCAAACCTTTCATCAAGTTGCTGTTGAGTTTGATTCATAGCATTATCAAGGTGTATGTGAGTTGTTTGAACAACTTCTTCTATAATTTCTTTAAAAGAAGGGTTGTAGGGGTTTGGTGGGAGCCATGACTGCAAGATGAAAACATCAGTGATAGACTTAATTAAGTTAAGATTAGAATCCAAGTTTCATAAAAATAAATAACATAAAATAAAAATTCAGATTTTTCATTGAAAACTAAAACTTCAAAGAGCTTAAATATAAATAACTAGGGTTACTCTCACTAAAAGGGCCATGGGCCAAAAAAAAAATAGAACATCAAAATAAAGTAGTGAATACTACTAAAAGAACCCCTCTCTTAATGATAAAAGTCCTTAAGTCAAACTGGTTCCTTCCTTTCTCTAATGAGCTTTATAATTTTCTTATAAATTCAACCCATACTTTTAAGACTAAACTCGAACCAAACCAACTCATTCATCAATAAGTTGGGTTGGATTGAGTTCAGGGGTCATCCACTAAATATAATTTTCAAGTTTTAAATAAAATATTAATTTAATTAATACAATTATTTTACAAAAATATTTTTAAAAAATCATAAATGTTTAGTATTTAATTTGAATAAAATTTATTGATTAATACCTAAAAACTCTTTAACGATTCATATCAAGTTAAAAATATATACAAATAGTGTTAAATATAATTTAAAAGGTAAGGTATATCTCTCTTTGAATAAATAAAGTTGAATTTTTTTTATAGTAGCTATATATTAGGAATTAAATACCAAAATATTGAACTTTTCAAACAATTTACCAAACTAGCTACAATTCAACATTGTTTCGCCATACCAATTGGCGAAAACGTGTAATTGAAATTTTAGAAAAAACAAGTCGCCATACCAATTGGCGAAAGAGGCAAAGTGATTTTTTTAGTTTTTGCTGTTAATTGTATTTTTAATTTTTATTATTTTATTAATTCCAATTAATGTTTTAAAGTATTTATCATTAATATTTTGGAACTTTTAAATATTATTTTGTTTTTAAACATAATTATTATTAATAAACATAATTTATAATATAATTAAAATATATTAATGTAATTAAAATATTAATATAATTAAAATTACAACAACAAAAATATTAATGTAATGAAAATTACAACAACAAAAATATTAATATAATTAAAATTACAACAACAAAAATATTAATGTAATGAAAATTACAACAACAAAAATATTAATATAATGAAAATTACAACAACAAAAATAACTAATGGCCGACTCTATCCAATCGACCACCGGTGCCACACTGTGGAGGGTGCGCGTTGCGACGAGGTCTACGACGAGGTTGTTGTGGTGTGTCAGGTCATTGTGTGTTGGGTTGTGGAGGAGGATGTTGTTGGGACGGCCCCGGCGTATCAGATAGATTTTGCATCATTTGACCCCAATAGCCGTGAGGTCCACTGTCAATGGCGCTTCCGTAGTCAAGCCCAATGCCCATGTTTTCAAAGGATTGTCGGGGAGGTTGGGTGGAGTATGGCCGATATGGTTGTCCGAATTGGTACATGGAATTGGGTTGGTCTAGGTGTGTTGGTTGTTGTGGGGTGTGGTAGTCAAACAGTGGATATTTGGAGGGGTAGTTGGATGGGTAGTTGGGTGGGTAGTTGGAGGGGTAGTTGGATGGGTAGTTGGAGGGGGTAGGATCGAATGAGTTGTCTGGGCTATAGGTGGATGGGTTAGGCTCAAAAGACGTATCAGGGCTGTAATGATATGGTGGTTGAGACTGGGATTGGGTGGATGGCATGTAGGGTTGTCGTTGTTGATAGGGGGTATTTGTTGGCACGTATGGGTTTTCGTAAGGCTGATTTTGGACATTGTCATGTTGCTGTGTGTTAGACAAAGAATCGCGTTCCCTTGGGTCGGCCAAATAGGTTGGCTGGGACAGGAAAGGCTGAGATGTCGTGACAGACCTAAACCAAGTCATGTATTGAAGACTTGGCCGGGCCCCGTGCACAATACGGTCGGTTAATACGTGATGCCTTCTTCTTTTCCAATGTAAATGCAACTCCTTCGCAAACTCTATGCGGGAAATCAAAGATCGAACGCTAAGGAAGAAAGTTGTCAACGCGGGATATGCACTTACTGAACCCACTTTCAGATACTATCGCGACGAGATCAGACTGACAAATGCAGATGCTGGACGATGGGTTGATAACATTGATAAGGAGAAATGGACCCGGGCATACGACAATGGGGTGCGATGGGGCCACATGACAACTAATCTCGTCAAATCAATGAACTCTGTTTTCAAGGGAATCCGAAACCTCCCAATAACTGCCTTGGTAAAGGCAACCTATTTTAGGCTAGGATCACTCTTTGATAGCAGACGCACGAAGTGGGGTTCGGTATTACAATCGGGTCAGTTGTACAACGATACTTCAATGAAATTCATGAAAGACGAAGCTGCCAAGGCCAACATACACGTGGTGACAATATTTGACCGTACAACTGGTAGGTTCAGTGTTGTCGAGTCTATGGATCACAACGAAGGCAGGCCTAGGGGATGTTACCGTGTTGAATTGGATAAGAGCTGGTGTGATTGTGGAAAGTTTCAAGCATTTCGTATGCCTTGCTCTCATGTCATAGCAGCATGTTCGAAGTTGCGCCAGGACCCAACCAACCTTCTTTCTGCATTTCACCAAGTCATTAGTCTATGCAATGTCTACGCATGCAGCTTTCAAGTGGTGGCAAAGGAGGACTATTGGCCTCAATACGAAGGCGAAATTGTTTGGCATAATGACTTGATGCGCAGACAGAAAAAGGGTCGGCCTAACAGCACGCGCATTCGAACTGAAATGGATACCGCAGATAAGCTGGTGAGATTGTGTAGTTCGTGTAGGCAACCAGGACACAATCGAACAAAATGTCCTCACGTAGGATCAAGCAACAGATCATAGTTTCAAATGTAATCTCTTCCCGTTAAATCAATATCAACTTTTCATTCGATTAATAACAACTTTTATTCCATTAATAGAAAATTTCATTAGAATAATACCAAGTTTCAATCAATTAAAAACATACTTAACTGTCATAACAACAATATGAAAATAAAACACTGCACCGACACAACATAAATTCAACAAACATAACAACAACGTAAAGACTTAAAGCATAACACTGCACCAAGGCGTCTACGATATCACGACCATCAACTTTATCGGCTTTGGTGTCAACATCATCACAAGGACACCAGCGTCGTTTACCACTTTTCTCCATTCACGAGTAACTCCGTTTCTCCCGGTTTCCTCGACAAGCCTCTCGATTTTCCTAATCTTTTCTCCTGGAGCAATATCTCCTTCCAGCCAGCGGTACAGTTCCCTATGCAAGTGCTCCAACGTCTGCGTATTCCACAGGAGCATCTTCATCGGAGGCTTGGTTGCTGAAAACACAACTAGGGCATTTCTTTTCATTAGATCGAACTCTAGAAACGGTTCCTCTGATGCTGATAACGACGACGACGAAGAACATTGATTTGGAAATGCAAACATTCTAGACTTCAATCCACTCAAAATGTACTAACGTAATCTTTTGGCATATAATGTTGTGAAAACATATATGTGTTCACAGTTGTATTTATAGATAAATACAATAGTACGTGGCCCATATGAAATGTCTTAAATACCCTTATAAAATTTATACACCTTAAAATTTAAAATTTAAATCAATTTATACGCTTTTAAATAATTTATAATTTAAACATATTATTTAAAAATATTACTTAAATTTATTAACATATTATTTAAAATACCCTTACATATTATCTAAATAATCTTTATTTTATACTTAAATTTAAAAATATTACTTAAATTTTTGTTGTTGTAATTTTAATTATATTAATATTTTTGTTGTTGTAATTTTCATTACATTAATATTTTTGTTGTTGTAATTTTAATTATATTAATATTTTCATTACATTAACATATTTTAATTATATTATAAATTATGTTTATTAATAATAATTATGTTTAAAAACAAAATAGTATTTAAAAGTTCCAAAATATTAATGATAAATACTTTAAAACATTAATTGGAATTAATAAAATAATAAAAATTAAAAATACAATTAACAGTAAAAACTAAAAAAATCACTTTGCCTCTTTCGCCAATTGGTATGGCGACTTGATTTTTCTAAAATTCCAATTACACGTTTTCGCCAATTGTTTGAAAAGTTCAATATTTTGGTATTTAATTCCTAATATATAGCTACTATAAAAAAAATTCAATAAAGTTGATCTCTCAAATTTGATTTAGATATAGACTTTTACAATTAATAAAAACTATAATTATATTTAAAAATATATATGAATGGTAAGAATTATGCTAGATAATTTATAAATAAAATAAAATAAAATAAAAATAGTGTGACATATTAATGAGTTGCATTCGCAGGTTTGTGAATTTAAAATTTCAAATCAGTTATCCAACTAAATACCAATGAGTTTGAATGAGTTACAAATCTGTTACAGACTAGTTACGATTTTTGCTACTGATTAGCTACGATGAGTATGTTTTGCTACTGATTAGCTACGATGAGTATGTCTTATCATAAAAAACTTTTACATGACATTGCCACGTCAGTCCCGTTAACGCTTGTTAGAAGGAGGGACCAAAAGTATGGATGCAAAATACTAAAAGAACTATTTTTTGAAGATAATTTTTAAAAAAATTAAAAATGAAATGAACTATATTTAGAAAGATCAAAATCTTTCTTATTTTAAGTCGATATTAACATCTATATTACTAATAACCTATATTACTAATATTACAATTAACAGATGTGTTATAATTCTTAATACCTTTAGTTGCAAACAATTACATAAGTTTAATTTGAAGAGAAAAAAAGTTTTACAAAATTGATGATAAAAAATTAATATATTTATATTGTAAATTATTAAATTGAGAATCTTAGAGGAAAAATTTGATTGTTTATTTATTCAATCTTGATGTTATTCTGTTTAAGTATGGGCTAAAAGGAAAAGTACAGATGCTAAAAGTCCACTCAAGAAGAATTTATAGACCATTAGCCCGTTTCATTAATGTTATTTAAAACAAACTCGCCTTTTTAAGCAAGAAATATGTTTTGACCATAAAAATAAAAAGAATAAAAGAGCTTTTATTAGTAAGAAAAAGTAAAGCAGAAATTATTTTAGCGTTTTTAAGTGTATTTGTTTAAGTATGTGTTAATAATTATTTTGATTAGACTTTTGAAAAAATATTTCAATAGAAGAGAAAAGTATAAACCTTATGCAAATATAAAAATAATTTTATAATTTTCATAAATAAATAAAAATTATTTTATAATTATTTATTAGTTTATAAGGGCAAAAAAAAAAAAAAAACTTAACCAGTTAATTATTCGAAACAATAATTATATTTCTGAAACAATATGCTCCAATAAGTGTAACAATTACAAATAACAAATCAAACAATCACCTCAATGATGTTACAACTTCCTAGAACACATAGTGAATCAAATTTGGCTCAGGATAAAGACTAATAAACTCAGAGTTTTACAGGGTCACAAGAGGTTCATCACTTTTCTTCTCTGCCTTTGGCTCCTCAACTTCAACATCTTCCTTTATTGCTTCAGGAGTCTCAGTGGCTGCCTCCGCCACCTCTAGCTCGGCTTCCACGGCTTCTCCTGCAACCTCTTGTTTCTCCTGAGCACCTAGAGTCTCGCCTTGATTAACATTCTCCGGCACGGTGGGAACATCCACGGGGGCTTCCGCCTCGTTCAAGGCAAGATCCTTAGGACTGCTCGCACAACCTCCCATTATTGAATTTAGGTTATTAAAGAATCAAGTAAAAGGGAGGAGGTGTGATGAAGGTAAAGAACACCAAAAGGTGCATTATATATTACTACTACGTTGCGGTTGGAATTTTTTTAGGAGCAATTATCGGGTTATGATAGAAATTAACCTGTCATTGATCATGTTTTGTGGCCAAATTATGACCCGATTACTTCGTTTGCATGCATGGTTGATAATTTGGTTATAACAAGTGTCATAATCTCTTGTTATCGATCTGTTTTCTTTCTTCCATGAATTTCTGAATTCTAAACTTGGGTTGTGGCTGAGTTGGAGGCTCACTAGGTGAGTTACACCTTATAGAAAGTGAAGTCCACTTTATTTTTTATCTTATCTATTTTTTATTTATTTATAAATTACTTAATTTTTTGATTTTGACTTAGTTGATTTTGATTAAAATAAATAAATTAAATATAAAATGATTTATTTATATTTAAATGCATACAAGTAAATATAATTTTTATTAATATATGTTGTCTTGATATTTTGATTAAAATTGATTTTTAATATGTATATAGTTACAAAATATTTTACATAATATGTGTGTTTAACTGTTTACTTTGTTTGGATTCTTTATCAAATTTTCATTTTTAATAGGGTAATCGATTTCTTTTATATATGTATCATGATCAAAACAAACTATAATAATTAAATTGTAACATAAATAAAAAACTACAAGTCATTGTCAAATGACAATCAAGTGAAAATTATTGTTACATAGAATACATTCAATCACTTCACCACGATTATAAACTCACACTCTCTAAAATAGATGTAAGTGTTTAATTATATTTCATAACACTTCAACACAAGAATATAAGAGAAAAAAATATAAAATACATGTTTAAAATATTTTTGATCAGTGCATTTTATATTGAAGAATTTGATTTAATTATAGTCTTAAACTCCCTATTTTTTTTATAAAACTAAATAATGTTAGATTATTTCAAAATGTATATTTTTAACCAACGCCAACAATTTTTACCTTGAATGAAAAAGATACATAACTTTCATTGTCTACAAAAACAATTTGTAGTGTTATATTTGTAAAGAACCTAAAAAAGGCGAAAGTTTTGCAGCTCTCAAGAAAGGTGGCGACCTCTATAAAGGATTGCTTCACCCTAAGGTATCTCTCACTCACCT
The DNA here is from genome assembly GCA_963859935.3 of Lathyrus sativus. Lineage (NCBI taxonomy): Eukaryota > Viridiplantae > Streptophyta > Magnoliopsida > Fabales > Fabaceae > Lathyrus > Lathyrus sativus. The sequence goes on along the minus strand of OZ012739.1, from coordinate 539,634,359 downwards.
AGTTATGAGAAACGTGTGAAAAGACTTTTCTTGATCAGAGAGAAGTCAACGTCAACAATTGATCCATGTCTTCCTAAGGAAAAGGGATTCAATGATACACTATTGATTAAGTGGATAGTGATTTTTCCAAGTAGATCCTAGGCGCAAAGGCTTCTGTAAGTACTTTTCCCCAAATAGGAGAAGACAAATCATAATACCCTAAGCATTACGCTTACATACAGAGCATCTCACCTAATGTGATTAGGTCCTCTAAACCACTACAATAATTGTAACACCACCATACAAGGCTTCTTGCCGCCGAGGACAATCCCTTATCATCCTAAAATATTATAAACCTACTAATTAAGGCCTCTAAGCATCATATACCCTCGTAGGGATGTGTTAAAGGCCAAATTGTGCATATTTTTATAGTATGTTGTGGCCCTTTCCAATTGTTTATTTGGTGTTTTAGTGTAAATATGCAAATTTCCGATTTAATTGTAAACATTGTAAATTATGATCATTTTAATGCCTTTTAACAATTCTTCTTGCTGATATAATGCTTGGAATCTGTGCTGAAGGGAAGAAGGCCTAGAAGATCATTTTCACAACGTTTTATCGGTAAATCGCGCTTAGCGCGCTTTTCAGTGTGGGTTCAACGTAGTTTTACTGTTAAGGTAGTGGCAAATGGCCTTTGACCGCGCTTAGCACGCTTTTTGGGATTTTCCCTCTATTTTACTGACTGTGCGTAACGCTTTTCTAATGGTGCTTAGCACAATGCCAATTATATGCACTTTTTGTACTTTGTATAAATAGCTACCTTGGGAGATATTTTGGGATATTATTGTATTTTTAAGATCTTTTTATCTCTCCTCATTCTAAACATACTTTTAGAGAGAGAAACATAATCCTAAGAGGGAAAAACCAAAATTAAAGGAAATCAGAGCTTGATCTTTGAGTGAGTAGCTTCAATCTCTTGTTAGGTTTGGGTGTAATCTTTTGATACCTTATGTACTTCATCTAATCTATGTATTGCAAACTAATTTGGATACAATATTGATGTTATCTTTGATTTCTTATTTGTGGGTCTTGACAAAACCTTTTGCAAATCTTAGATCTTAGATATTCATCTATCAACGATCAAACTTTTGACATAGTGTCGCTACTGCGAAAAAGGGAGCCGGCGGAAGATAGAAGAGTCGCAATCGTTCGTTATTTATCCCAAAAAGAGGGAAAGGAAACGATCAGAGAAAACCTACGAAAAAGGGAAAAGACAAGGTCATCGCAACCAAATCTCGGGTTCGGGAGTCGGTTACGCAAGGGGAAGGTATGAGCACCCCTCACGTCCGTTGTACTCAACGGGATCCACGCTTGTTGTCTATCTAAAAAAAGGTGTAAAACTATTTAAGCTACAGGCTTGCAGAGAGAAAGGAAAAGAAAAGAGACTCGATAGAGCATCGTCGTTCTATGCCTACGTATTCCCTCGTGCAATGGGAAAGTCAGAGTCAACGTAGTTCATAAAACTACGGGTGAAGGTGGGGGAAGGTTGTTCGTCAAGACATCACCGTCTTATGCCTACGTATCCTCGTCTGGTACGAGAAATCAGAGCAAACATAATTTGGGCTGACACGACCACTGGTTGGTTCAAGTGTTTTAAACCAAGTAGGGCGAAACCTTAGTTCTAGCAGTTAGGTGTATGCTGCTCGACCATTGGAGACTTAGGCGTTACCTATTTGCGGTAGAACCAAGAGTTAACAACACTCTCTTTAAAAAAGTTTTTCAATTAATCTCGAAGGATAAAAAGGTTTGATGTTTTTGTGTTTGTGTTTTTTTTAGACGAAGAAGTGAATTGAGTTTGGTTTGTAACTCATGTTGCACTAAAGACTATGACTCGAGAGCGAATGCGTCGCATATTGCCCAAAGGGCATACGCTAAACACTCTAGACAATTAAGAGGAGGCCCCCCAATCATAATTCCTCAAGTACTTAAGGCTCGTAGCATACAACAAAAATTATTCTTTATTAAGTGTTTTGAAGTGTTTAGGAGATGAGAAGAGAAAGACACAAACTAAGGGGAAACTGGACCCTAATGTTATCATGCACAATGCTCCTAAAGTTGGGATGAAAGGGGAGAACTACCCTAATGTTATCATGCATAGGATTGAACACCTAATGTCTCTCTTACTCCCATATTAAACAGAGGGACTAGGAATCCTAGGGGGATCATGGCATGAATCCAAGTAAACACTAAACAACTCAATCACAAATGAAATGAGAAAAAGAAAAGAAGTTGACTTGAACAAGTCAACATGCAATGCAAACAAAGGATGCAAAGAAAAGATGCAACAAATAAAGAATGGAGGGAGGAAAAAGTGTGGGGAAGCCACCACCACAAGCACATCTCAGCCAACATTCCTTAAAACTCAACAAAACAATGCAAACAAAATAAGCAAACAAGCATCAATGTTCATGACAAGTTCAAAGTATACACAAATGACACCAAACTATCACGAACAAGTGATAAGCCACATGGGGAAGAAGTGAAACTCAAATAAAATGAACCAAGTCAAGCTCAACACAAGAAGCAAAACACAGTCACAATCACATGTAGTGAAGGAAACAAAGTCCTAACACAAACTCAACACTTAAACAAGTGGAGAAGCATGATTCTCAAGTGACTTGTGATGCAAGTTACACATGATATTGACCTATGACAAGCAATACAACACCTTAAGTATGTCAACATGAGCTAACAAGGCTTAAGAAGTGCTTAAGGGATCACTCATGATCATATCCCAAGAATTAGGTCAAAACTAGCAAGCATAAACAACCCTAAAAGTGACTTGTCTTGCAAGATTCACTAAAAATAGGAGAATGGCTCAATAAATGCCAAGAAAAATACACAAGATACCCAAGTCAAGTGAAAAACAGAAGCCAAAACCTCATGATATAATTTCACTCAAAGCATCACCAAACAAATTAAAGATTCATGGTGCTCCACTTTATCGAGCATGAATCGAGGGGCAACTAAAGTCAACTCAAAGCCAAATGAAAAATGCTCAACAATGACTCAAACCAGCCCTCAAAACTTATTCAATCCATCACCTAAGTGGGAGAAAAAATTTGGTCATAGGGGGTTTTATTTGAGGTCTAAATGAGCAAGCATGAACTAGGGTACAAACCATAAGGCACATTAATTTAAAAATTCAAAATAAAATAATAAAGTAAAATGAAAATTGAAATAAAAAATGTGAAAAATTAAATAACACATTAAAATAGCATAATATATTTTTTTGGATATTTTATGAAAAATAAAACTATTTTTAAATAAATAAAAACAAACAAGATAAATAAAGAGAAAATAAAAACAATGTGCGTGTGGGGGTGTATTAGCAAGAAGTGTCATAACTGAGGTTCTGTTATACACACACATGGGCCTGGGGTGTGGGGGCGCAAACAGCAAAACCATTAGACCCATAGTTCATATTTCAGTAACAAAAAAAAAAAACAAAAACTAACTTAAATGAAACAGGGCGTTTCAACAAAACCCCTGCCACATCATCATCGTCCCCAATGATTCAAAACCCTAACAAGCTCCATGCATCGTAATTTTTTCAAATGGAACCCAGATCTTCATCAACCCATAACTTCTCAATGCCTCAACCATTTTTAAAAATACAAAGACCAAAAGTGGTCTACAAAACACGAGGAACACAGCCATGGTTATTATTTTCAGGATGAAACACTTTAAGACATTAAAAAGTTGGCTCAAAGATCTGGGTCCAAGTGAAAACTCAACTCACAACTCTCACAAAAACCAAACATAAACATGGTAGTAACCTTAAAAGAAATCACCAGCCAAGCATGAACATGAATATTACACTTTGAATAGATGCAAATATGAACAGAAAATGGAGATGAGTTTAAAGTTGCTTACCTAGTGGAGAGTGATCCACTACACCTTCAAAATGCTATGAAACTTCACAAAAAGCTACAAATCAAACCCTTGTGACTTGTAAAAGCTTTTTCAATCCTTCAATGGCCTTTAATCCTCCTTGATCTCCAAAAACGATTTTGAGGAGCTGAGATGCAATGTATTCAAAACTTCTTCTTTTGCCAACAGTTGAAAGAGGAGGTTGAGGTGATGATGTTATGATGAAAAGTTTGTAGAATGGTTTAGCGAGGAGGGAGATTCGAGGCAATTTTCAGAGGTGGTCAAAAATGGCACAACCTGAGTTTGGCTCCAATGGTAATTCTTTTTGCTAACAGATTGAAGGTGATGTTATTGTGAGTATGGAATGCGAAAGAGCTTGGTGAAAAGCTCAAAGATGAGTGAGTTTCGAAGGCAAGACTCAAAGGATGCAAAAACTCAACTTCTGATTTTTCATGAAAATGGTGGCTAGGGTTTTCTAGGGTTCTTCATTAGTCTTATATAAGGAGTAAAACATGAAAATAGAGGCTTTACTGTGGTGAAAAATGAAGGGGTGAGATGTTGCATCTTCATGTTTTTTTTTGAAACAATGGTATGGATGAAGCAAGGACATGAGCATGCTTGTCTCTTGTTGGTTTCTTGTGAGTGGAAAGAACAAAATGGATGGGCTGCAAGCAACAGAAAGGAGGGCAACTTGTCCTTTCCTTGTTTGGCAAGAAATTCAAGAAATGCACCAAAAGGTACATCATGTGTTGGTCTTGATATGGCAATGTTTTGTGTGGCCCAAAATGCCATTTCTTACGCATGGGATAAGGAGTGAAGATGCTGCATAATTGAAGTGCCAAAACATGCCAAAATGACTTGTAATACATGCCTTGGAAGAATGTTCAAAACACCAACTTTGAGTCAATGGAACTTGGTGCATGAAACTCACTTTGCTTAGATTTTGTGCTCAAATGAAAGTGTGCATGGAATAAAACAATTTTCATGTTGGTGGAAATTCCATTTGATCATTGGATGAACATATAATTTGAGATTGAAAAGCATGGCACAAAATCTGCCTAGAGGTAACTTAGAAAAAATTCTAATTTATGGATTTTGGCTTATTTTTCCTCAACTTTGAACTTCCATAACGTGAGCTTCACGAATCATATGGAGGACTTCTAGGACTTTTTGGAAAGCTTGGAACATGATATATAACTTTCATTTGGGACAAGGTTTCATTTGACATCAAGAACCTATTGGAAATTGGCTTGCAAAAGAGGTGCAAAAATCTGCCTAAACTTGACAATTTTAGAGTCATTGAAATCTCTAACTTTGAATGATCATAACTTGAGCTCCAAGTATCATATGGTGATGAAATGGTACTCAAAATAAAGCTTTAAATACAAGGAACAACTTTTATGTTTGATCCAAGTCCATTTGAAACCTTGATCATGAAGAAAAATGACCTTGAAGATGGCTTGTTCAACCATGAAACTTTCCATAAATGGAAAGTTTCTAAAGCCCTAATTTCCCCAAAATGGCAACTTTCAACATTTCTTGATTTTTCATGATTCCCCTGACTTTTCTTGATAAAATTTCATCCATCGGTCATATTGAACTTCAGGAACATGATCTTGACCTCAAAAAGTCAGGAGTTGACTTTTTTATTGCACAGTTGACTTTTCCCCCAAATCTCCTGATTTTTAATTGACTGGTCAATTGAAGCTCTTCTGATTAAAATTGATGATAAATATCCCATCCCCAAACACCTTAGGATATATGAAAGACCATGGAAACAAGTTTGCTTCAAGAAACAAGTTTATTCTAATTAAAAAGTGAAACCCTAATTTCTTCGTTTTTTGCCTAGACATTGCTTAGATGAACTGAGTGACCATTTCCACTCCACTATAACCTCTGAGGTACTCAACAAGCTCCTACCTCATGATTACACCAATGATAGATCTTCATGAATCCCTTGACAACCCTCTGCTGGTTCTTTGACACTGAGTTATGGCACACCTCTCCTCTAGGAGCTCTGACATCTTCATGATGATAACACACACACAACAACCTCTATCAATGCCTTTGCTTGAGCTTGAATCCAATAAAGGCTCTCCTCTTGGATGGCACACAAAAAAAACTTGATCCCCTGTAATAACTATGTTATGCAAATGCAAGATACTAAAATGTAATGAAACATAAGCCAAAGATTAAGAAAAGAGGTTGGTCAAGTTTTGGGACAAGTGCCCCTATTCAAACGAATTGGACCTGAAGGGATGAAAAGCGAACGGCTTTCAAGCATTCAAGGTAAAGACGGTTGAATACCAAAGAACCCGGAAATTTGCCAACTGCAAAAGAAACAGTAACTGAATAAGGTCTGTAAACACTGTTGGAAAGAGACAAAGATAAAATAGACGCACCCATCGAAGATCACAATATGTCGGGGTTTGGATGCCACGCAGGCGAGAGAAAAATTTATAATTTGACTGGGTCTGGATACCATATTAGCGAGATAAATCATCAGCCGGGGTCTGGATACCACACATGCTTAGGAAACAAACAGCGTAAGCTAGGGTCTGGATACCGCTCGAGCTTAGAATAATGTTAACTGGGGTCTGGATACCGCACAGGTTAACGGGAGCGTCATGGTTTTCCGGGGTCTGGATACCACACAGGAAAAAAAATCACTGGCCAGGGTCTAGATACCTCATAGGCTCAGGGAATAAACCGGTGGAAGTCGGAGTCTGGATACTGTGCAAGCTAACTAAAGTTGAACCAGTGAAAGCCAGGGTATGGATACCACACGGGCTAAGGAGATAAACCGGAGTATGTCGGGGTCTGGATACCACACAAGCTTGAGCCAATAAAAACTGGTGAAAGACGGGGTCTGGATACCGCACGGGCTTGTTGAAACAAATGTCAACTGGGGTCTGGATACCACACGAGCTGGTTGAACAAAACGGGTGTGAGCCGAGGTCTGGATACCGCAAATGCTAACAAACGTCAACCGTGGTCTGAATACCACATAGGTTAGTTATACAAATTGGTATGAGCCAGGGTTTGGATACCACTCAGGCTCGTCAGAATTGAATAGAAGAAGTCGGGGTCTGGATACCACACTGGTTAATGGAACAAACCGGAGGAAGTCGGGGTCTGGATACCACACGAGCTAAAGATAGTTTGAGGAAGCCAGGGTCTGCATACCACACAGGCTTAACATAAATCATCAACCGGGGACTGGATACCACACGGGCTAAAGAGGTGAACATCGACTGCATATATACCTGAAACAAAGGGTAACAACCTGGCTTATGTTTCAAACGCACATGTTTGAATATGGCGTAATGCTCCATACGAAATGGAAATACTACGCGTTTGAGAGGATTTCATGCACGATGCAAATGCAGAAGAAACCCCTTAGCAAAATAAATGCTAAAGATAAGAAACTAACTTCGTCAGGGAAAAGACTAGACACGTTTAGTACGAATGTTGGGGAAACCAAGCCCTGGATGGCCTTCTGAGAAAACTTCTGGGTAACTGTAGCACCTCAAAATTTCCCTTCTGTTTTAACTAGCTTTTGTTTCTCTGCATTTTGCATTTTTGCATAGCATATCATTGGAGGCATGGGATCAGGGCATTTCTGTGGCTCAGGATTCATTTTAGTGCAAAAGACCAAACAACGAGTATCAGCTCCGACATTTGTTTTGCTTGGCAATCGAACGACCAATTTTATTTTGCAGGGTATTTTTAGCTCAGGAAGCAGCGTTCAGGCTATCTCAAGCATTCTCACTGTTATAATATTCAAAAGCAAGTTTCCGAGGATTCACAGGGCTCAAAACGGAAAGAAACGGGTAAATGTGCAGATTTTCCCTCCAAAAGGCGCCAAATTCAAATTTTTAAGGTGTTAATCGGTTAACACTATTGGTTAACCGATTAACCAAAGCAAAATTAGGCCAGATTCAAAATTTTAAAGGTGTTAATCAATTAACCCAAATGCTTAACCGATTAACCAAGGCAAATTTTGCCTCCGCACGTGAATTTTCAAGACAAGCCACTTTGGGGTCCATTTTGATCACATGTGAAATTGATTTTACACCTTAGGAAGGATCTAGAACCACTTCAAATTTTGGTTAATATCAAGTTCCCTCCAGTTTCCCATTCCTAATGCCATTCCAATTTTCACAAACCACATTCCAAACCTCATTTGGATCCTTAACCTAAGGTGTATTTAAGTGATTTACTCCAAACCTCAAGGAATCAACTCTCATAATTTCACTTTCATTTTCAGAATTCATATTCACTCTCTCAATTTGCTCTCAACTTTTCCATCTCCCAAACTCCATTAAAGCTCTTCATCTTGAATTCATTGATTCTCCATTGGAATCATTGAATTCTAGAGCTCAAACCTTCATCCATCATCTTTATCATCTCCAATTTTCTATTCAAATTTCGTGCTATTGTGGATCTGAATTTTGAAGTGGATCTAGAAGAGCTTATTTGGAGTATTTTGGCTTAATTTTGGTGGATCTTCATTTCTACTACAAGTATTCATTCGGATCTTGAAGGATTTCCGGATTTCTTGCTTGGATTTGCTTAATTGGAGTTGAATCAACATTAACCGAAGCAATTCTCCACTTTGTAGGTTGGAATTCTAGATTCGTTGTTAATCTTGAGCTTATTTGCATATTCAATGTGGATCTTCATTTTTGATTGACTTTTGGTTGATTTGATCCATACGAATTGTGATCTTGCTGTTTAAATGTGTTTACATGTCAATTGGATCACTGTTTTCTGGTTTAATTTCATGCATAATTGATTATATGATCATTGGAGTGATTGCACATTGGATAAGTTGCTGAAAAGTGCTTTTGAGCTGCTGTTTTCTGCTGCTGGTACAATGTTAATCGATTAACCAAATGCAGTACAAACTGGTTAATCGATTAACCAGTGCGAATATTCAAATTTTCCAACATTTTTAAGTGGTTAATCGGTTAACACCTGGTGTTAATCGATTAACACTGTGCCAGCAGACCTGTTTTGCTGTTTTTCAAGCTTGTTTTGGTGCTCTCTCACTTTGAATCTTCATGGATCAGTATGATGCATTTGGAGTGAGTTGTTTTGGGATATATGTCACTGTTCTTGATTGTTTAATCATGATTTCTTCGACACGCGTCGTCCAATTTCCACTTGAATGCATACTTTTGTAGTTGTTGTTCAAAGTGATGAGTGTTCATCTTTTTCATTTTGCTTGAGTTTGAAGAGCTTGGTTGAGATGTGCTTGTGGTGGTTGTTACCCCACACCTTTTTCCTCCCTCTTCTTTATGTTGCATTGCATGTTTGCATACTTTTCTTCTTTTCTCACTTGTGATTGATTCACCTTCTTTTTTTTCTTCTTTGTTTCTTTGCCATGATCCCCTAGGGTGCTTATTCCAATTCAATTGGAGTAAGATAGACACTAGGTATTCAATCCAATCATGCTAACATTAGGGTAGATTTCCCTTTTCATCCCAACTTTAGGATCATTCTGCATGCTAACAATAGGGTTGATTTAGTTTCCCCTTAGTTGTGTCTTCTCTTCTCATCTTCAAGCATCTTAAGACACTTAATAAAGAATAACAAGTGTTGTAAGCTACGAGCCTTAAGCATATGGGGAATGATGAGTGAGGGGTCTCCTCTCGCTTGTCTAGAGTGTTTAGTGTACGTCCCGTTTGGGGGCGATATGCGACGCATTCGTTCTCAAGTCATAGTCTCTAGTGTAACATGAGTTACAAACCTAACTCAATTCACTTCTTGTTTAAAAAACACAAAACAAAACTCAAACCTTTTTATCCTTCAGGATTAATCAAAATCTTTTCCAAAGGGTGTTGTTAACTCTTGGTTCTACCGCAAACAGGCATCGTCCCTAACTGCTAGAACGAAGGTTTAGCCCTACTCGGTTTAAAACACTTAACCAATCAGTGGTCGTGTCATCCCGAACTACGTTTGCTCTGATTTCTCGTACCGGACGAGGATACGTAGGCACAAGACGGTGATGTCTTAGCGAGCAACCTTCCCCACCTTTCACCCGTAGTTTTCCTAACTACGTTGACTCTGACTTTCCCATTGCACGAGGGAATAAGTAGGCATAGAGCGTCGATTCTCTATCGAGTCTCTTTTCTTTTCTTTTGTCCTTGTGACCTTCCTTATAGTTAAACACACCCTTTGAGTAGAAAACAAGGGTGGTTCCCATTGAGTACAACGGACGTGAGGGGTGCTAATACCTTCCCCTTGTGTAATCGACTCCCGAATCCAGGACTTGGTTGCGATGACCTTGTCTTTTCCCATTTTCGTAGGTTTTCTCTGATCGTTTCCTTTCCCTCTCTTTAGGATAAATAACGAACATTGGCGACTCTTCTGTTTTCCCCCGGGTGTTTTTCGCAGTTGCCACCAGCTGGCTGTAACACCCCAATTTTTAGTAATTATTTATTAATTAAATTAATTGATTAATTATGTGATTTTAGGCCTAATTGAATTAACTAAATTATGTGATTTATTTGATATAATTGAATTAGTTGATTTATTGAATTTATATAAATTATTTGATTTATAATTGATTTAATTTTATTATTTAACTTATATGATATATTCTAATTTGTAGAATAATATAGAATTGTTAGATTAATTGATGGGGCCTATTTGGGGGTGTGAATAGATATGAGTTACTAAGCCCATTAAAAATTATTAGGTTAATGAATTTTGAGAATTTTATAAAACAAGAGAAAGGAGATAGAAGAGAATAGGAATGTTAGTAAGAAAAAGAGGAAAAAGGAGGCAAGAAGAATAGAGTGGGGAAGAAGAAGAAGAAGAATCAAGAGAGAGCTCAAGAACACCAAGAAAATCAAGGTAAGGGTGGGTTTTTATATGACTGTTGGGATTATTTGATAGTGGAGAATGGGTAGAAACATGTTTAGAATCAAACCCCCAAATTTTCTATGAGATTAGAAATTGTTAGGTTTTAATATTCAACTTTAAAATGGATTGATTTTATTGTGTTTTTTTGGAATTGATATCTAGTATAGTACAGAGACCCATTTAATATTTAGAGTACCATTGAAATTGGAGAAATTGAAATTTAGTATTGTGTGGCAAATGCTATAGCGCAAGAATTTAGCATTCTGGAATGACTTTTAGTTATCACAGGTGTTGCAGCAAATCATAGTAAAGCAATTGTGAATATTTTTTTTATCTAATTCATTACTGTAGCCAAACGAATGACATATATTGTATCTGTTTTGGAAAATGTCAGTCATATCTCATTGTAATTGGTGTCTCATGTTTTATAACTATGCTAGGAGTAATTCACACCATTATGCATCAGATTTAAGTAATTATGGCTGAATTTGTTAAGTCGATTGCCATATATTGCATGCTAGACAAATAACTATGATAAATTTAAGTTAGTACCCCTTCAAATTCACAGTTCAATATATATAGGCAATCTACCTTTTTTTTTTCCAGAAAGTTTTACTTAATTTTTTTTAGCATTTTGATGTATGGTCGACACGGTATAGGTGAACTTATTTTCCTTCAATGTACTAGCTATTACAATTTTTTTTATATATCTATGCACTGGTTGTGACTTGTTTTGAACTCCCTGCTGTGAGATATCACTTCAATATTCTAGTTGGTATAATGCACAATATGAAATATTTAAGTTTACATATAATTTTAGTTATAGTTTTGGATTATAATTCTAGTGATAATTTTAGATTATAATTTCAATGATAATTTTGGATAATATTTAATGTAAACACAGTGATGCCATGGCCATAATTAAGTTAGTGTTTTTATTTTTTTTAAATATTGAGTATTTATTAAAATGGTGAATATTTATGTAAAATATTAATTATTTATTAAATATTGAATTGTCTATTGAATATTGAATTATTTATTGAATGTTGACTATTTATAAATATTGAATTTAATTATTGATGATAGATTGATTATTCTATATTTAATTAGTAATGTGTGTTTTGTGAATGGAGGTTGAATTGTGTTGATGTTTGTGTATGTGAAAATGTGTAGTAATTCAAGTGTGATGAATTATTGAATATATGCATGAATATTAAGATTAGGGAATGATCTTAATTGCATATGATTGTTGAATTTGCATACGCATCATTGGTGTCAAGAGGCAATGTTTGTTAGTTCCGTGGGGGCTAGTGACTTGTCCCAAACCTAGAGCGGGGTTTGAAAGCTTAGAGAATGGGCTTTTTGTGTGTTATTGGTCTAGGGAACGGACCCGGTTTAAATGTAAAAACCGAAAAATAATAACAAGTGTTGGTACCACATGGCATGAGTTGCATTGAGTCTTGCATTGAGTTTTGCATTGAGTCTCATTATGTATATTTATGTGCTATGAGATTATGTGTGATATGTGGAACTGATAAATTGGTGAATTATGGAGTTATGTGTATATACTTGTGAATAGTATGGTTACTTGAATAATATTGTGTTGATGAAACTTTTGAAGTGTGAGAATAATAGTGATTATGTTTGTATGCCTTAAATTATATATTATCTTATAATTTCAATAATTATGTGAATTCTCACCCTTCTGTTGGAATGATGTTTTATACGACATCGCTCAGGTACTGAGGAGTAGAGTTGCTTCTAGCACGAGGTAGCCGTTGGAGTAGCTTGAGTTGTGTCTTTATTTATTTTGGGTCGAGTCATGCTCTGATTATGTAACACCGAGGAATATTTTGGTTTCATATTTGGAGAGATATTTTATGTACTCTACTTTATACTGTTGTTGTTATTTTGAATTATATGAAGAATTGGCTTTTAAGCCTAAGTATTAAAAATGAGATGAGCATGAGACTTTTATTATGTCTATCATGATTAAAGCAAATCCGCTGCTACATGTTAATGTGAAGGTGTATGAAAAGCAGGAAGTTATTTTTATATTATTGAGCATGACAGGTGTTGTGTGATATTTTGAAAATTTATGTGACACCCTTTTGTGAAATGCATGATAATTACTCTGATTTATTTATATTTATTCTGCGGGGTTAGAAGGGTGTTACATTAGTGGTATCAGAGCAAAGTCGGTCAGTTGACCAAGTTGTTAGTGTGTTTAATCCCTTTTGTATTTGATATGTGTGTGTAGCACTATCGATATTGTTTGTTCTAACGAAGATTTGTTGTTGGAATCAAGAACAATGGTTGCAGGTAGGAATGATGAAGCGATTGCTGAAGCTTTGGCGATGTTGGCTGGAGCAATTGGGCAGAATCCGCAAGTTAATGTGAATGTTGGAAACAACAATGATGATGAGTTTCGTGCCTTGGGGAAGTTTCAGAGGAACAATCCACCAATCTTCAAGGGAACGCATGATCCTAACAAAGCACAAGTATGGCTGAAGGCAATTGAGAAGATATTTCGAGTCATGAATTGTTCAGATGCGCAGAAGGTGCAGTTTGGCACTCATATGCTTGAAGAGGAAGCTGAGGACTGGTGGGGTAACACTCGTCAAAGGTTTGAAGAAGATGAGGTTGAGGTTACTTGGGATGTTTTCAGAGAGGCGTTTTTGGAGAAGTATTTTCCAGAAGATGTGCGTGGAAAGAAGGAAATTGAATTCCTTGAGCTGAAGCAGGGTAACTCAACTGTGGCCGAGTATGCAGCAAGATTTGAGGAGTTAATTAAGTTTTGTCCTCATTACAACACTACTAATGCTGAGAGATCCAAGTGCCTTAAGTTTGTGAATGGTTTGAGGCCTGAAATCAAACAAGCTATTGGTTATCAGGAGATTAGGCGATTTTCCGAGTTGGTGAACAAAAGTAGAATCTATGATGAAGATAGTAGAGCTCGGTCTAGTCACTACAAGAGTTTAAATGATAAGAGGGGAAAAGGTCAATTCAGAGGGAAGCCGTATGTGACTCCTGCTGATAAAGGGAAACAGAAAGCTGGTAATGGAAGGAAGCCGAGTGGGGGAGGAGCTCCTAATCCAGTGAAGTGTTTTAGATGTGGTGTTGAAGGACATCGTGCTCCTGAGTGCACAAGTGTCGAGCAAAAGTGTTTCAAGTGTGGCAAGCCAGGCCACAAGGCTTTGGAGTGCAGAAGCGGTGCGAATGTGACTTGCTACAATTGTGGTGAGCAAGGGCACATTAGTACCAAGTGTGACAAACCAAAGAAGGCTCAAGCAAAAGGGAAAGTATTTTCTCTATCAGGATCTGAGACTACTAGTGAAGATCGGTTGATTCGAGGTACATGCTTTATTAATGGTATACCTTTAGTTGCTATAATTGACACTGGAGCTACACATTCTTTTATTTCTTTGAATTGTGTTAAGAGATTAAATCTCGAGTTGTCTGTTATGAGTGGGGGTATGGTTATTGATACTCCTGCTACGGGTTCAGTAACTACCCCATATGTGTGTTTGAATTGCCCGTTGAGTATTTTTGGTAAAGACTTTGGAGTTGATTTAGTGTGTCTTTACTTAGATCAACTTGATATTATTCTTGGGATGAATTGGTTAGAATTCAATCGTGTCTATATTAACTGTTTTGACAAAACGGTTATTTTTCCTGAAACTGATGATGAAGGAGACTTATTTATGACTGCAAAGCAAGTGAAGGAATCAGTGCAAGATGGTGCGAAGGTATTCATGTTGATGGCAACTTTGAATATTGGCGAAAGTGAAGTAATTGATGCCTTACCAATTGTCCGTGATTTTCCGGAAGTTTTTTCCTGAGGAGATAAGAGATTTACCGCCGGAACGAGAAGTGGAGTTTTCGATTGACTTAGTTCCTGGAACTAGTCCGATGTCGATGGCTCCATATCGTATGTCCGCATCGGAATTGAAAGAGTTAAAGAGTCAACTTGAGGACCTACTTGAGAAGAGGTTTATTCGTCCGAGTGTGTCACCATGGGGTGCACCAGTTTTGTTGGTTAAGAAGAAAGAAGGTACTATGAGGCTTTGTGTGGATTATAGACAATTGAACAAGGTGACTATCAAGAATAAGTATCCACTTCCAAGGATTGATGATTTGATGGATCAGTTGGTTGGTGCAAGTGTGTTCAGTAAGATAGATTTGAGATCTGGGTATCATCAGATTCGTGTGAAGGCTGAAGATATTCAAAAGACTGCTTTTAGAACAAGGTATGGACATTATGAGTATTCTGTGATGCCATTTGGTGTGACTAATGCACCAGGTGTATTTATGGAGTACATGAACAGGATCTTCCATCCTTATTTGGACAAGTTTGTGGTTGTGTTCATTGATGATATTTTGATATACTCGAAGAGCGAAGAGGATCATGCTGAGCATCTGAGAATTTTGTTGTCTGTGTTGAAAGAGAAGCAGTTGTATGCTAAACTTTCTAAGTGTGAGTTTTGGTTGAAGGAGGTGAGTTTCCTTGGCCATGTGATTTCGAGTAGAGGTATTGCAGTTGATCCATCGAAGGTAGAAGCTGTATCACAATGGGAAGCTCCAAAATCAGTTTTTGAGATTAGAAGTTTTCTTGGGTTGGCAGGTTATTATCGGAAATTCATTGAAGGATTTGCCAAGTTATCTTTGCCGTTGACACAGTTGACTAGGAAAGGCCAAGCTTTTGTTTGGGATGCAAAGTGTGAAGAAAGTTTTCAAGAACTTAAGAGAAGATTGACGACATCTCCTGTTTTGATTTTTCCGAATTTAGAAGACCCATTTGTTGTGTATTGTGATGCTTCTTTGATGGGCTTGGGAGGTGTGTTGATGCAGAATAATCAAGTTGTAGCTTATGCTTCAAGGCAACTTAAAGTGCATGAGAGGAATTATCCGACGCATGACTTAGAGTTGGCCGCTGTTGTATTTGTGTTGAAGCTTTGGAGGCATTATTTGTTTGGTTCGAGATTTGAGGTATTTAGTGATCATAAGAGTTTGAAGTATCTCTTTGATCAGAAAGAATTGAATGCAAGGCAGAGGAGATGGTTGGAACTTCTTAAGGATTATGATTTTGGTTTAAATTACCATCCGGGTAAAGCAAACGTGGTAGCCGATGCATTGAGTAGGAAATCTTTGCATATGTCGATGATGATGATAAAAGAGTTGGAAATGATTGAACAATTTCGAGATATGAGTTTGGTTTGTGAAGAGACATCTTATGGTGTTAAGTTGGGCATGTTGAAACTTACTAGTGGCATTCTTGACGAGATACGAGAAGGTCAAAAATCTGATTTGAGTTTAGTTGATCGTTTGACTTTGACCAACCAAGGCCAAGGTGGTGATTTTCGGATTGACGAGGATGGTATTATGAGGTGTTGGGATAGAGTTTGTGTTCTGGATTTGGATGGATTGAAAAAGAGTATTCTTGAGGAAGGACATCGTAGCGGCTTGAGTATTCATCCGGGTGCTACTAAGATGTATCAAGATTTGAGGAAGATATTTTGGTGGCCTCGTATGAAGAAGGACATTGCCGAATTTGTGTATTCTTGTTTGACTTGCCAGAAGTCGAAGATTGAGCATCAGAAACCATCGGGTTTGATGCAACCGTTGTTTATTCCTGAGTGGAAATGGGATAGCATTTCTATGGATTTTGTGTCTGGATTACCGAGGACGCCGGGTAAATTTGAAGCTATTTGGGTGATCGTGGATAGATTGACTAAATCTGCTCACTTTATTCCTATGTGAATGGATTATCCGTTAGAGAAATTGGCGAAGCTATACATCGAGAGGATTGTCAGTTTGCACGGTATTCCATCCAGTATTGTGTCGGATCGGGATCCGAGGTTCACTTCGAGATTTTGGGAGAGTTTGCAAAGTGCTTTGGGTACGAAGTTGCGTTTGAGCTCAGCTTATCATCCTCAGACAGACGGTCAGACCGAAAGGACTATTCAATCACTCGATGATCTGTTGAGGGCTTGTGTATTGGAGAAAGGAGGAGCTTGGGATAGCTACTTACCTTTGATTGAGTTTACTTACAACAACAGTTTTCATTCGAGTATCGGAATGGCACCATTTGAGGCATTGTATGGTAGGCGGTGTAGGACGCCATTGTGTTGGTATGAGTCCGGAGAAAGTTCGGTAGTTGGACCCGAGATAGTTCAGCAGACTACGGATAAGATTAAGATGATTCAAGAGAAGATGAGAATTTCTCAAAGTCGTCAGAAGAGTTATCATGACAAGAGGAGGAAGACACTTGAATTTCAAGAGGGAGATCATGTGTTTCTTCGAGTCACTCCGATGACTGGTGTTGGTAGGGCATTGAAGTCGCGTAAGTTGACGCCGCGTTTCATTGGTCCTTATCAGATTTTGCAGAGGATAGAAGAAGTGGCCTATCGTGTGGCTTTACCGCCATCGCTTGCTAATCTTCATGATGTTTTCCATGTATCTCAGTTGAGGAGATACATTGCGGATCCGTCTCATGTAGTCCAAGTAGATGATGTGCAGGTGAGAGATAATCTGACTGTGGAGACATCACCTATGCGGATAGAGGATCGGGAGTTGAAGCAACTTCGAGGCAAAGAGATTTCTTTGGTGAAGGTCGCTTGGGGAGGACCGGCTGGTGGAAACGTGACTTGGGAGCTTGAGAGTCAGATGCGTGAGTCTTACCCCGAGTTATTCGTTTGAGGTAATTTTCGAGGGCGAAAATCTTTTAAGTGGGGGAGGGTTGTAACACCCCAATTTTTAGTAATTATTTATTAATTAAATTAATTGATTAATTATGTGATTTTAGGCCTAATTGAATTAACTAAATTATGTGATTTATTTGATATAATTGAATTAGTTGATTTATTGAATTTATATAAATTATTTGATTTATAATTGATTTAATTTTATTATTTAACTTATATGATATATTCTAATTTGTAGAATAATATAGAATTGTTAGATTAATTGATGGGGCCTATTTGGGGGTGTGAATAGATATGAGTTACTAAGCCCATTAAAAATTATTAGGTTAATGAATTTTGAGAATTTTATAAAACAAGAGAAAGGAGATAGAAGAGAATAGGAATGTTAGTAAGAAAAAGAGGAAAAAGGAGGCAAGAAGAATAGAGTGGGGAAGAAGAAGAAGAAGAATCAAGAGAGAGCTCAAGAACACCAAGAAAATCAAGGTAAGGGTGGGTTTTTATATGATTGTTGGGATTATTTGATAGTGGAGAATGGGTAGAAACATGTTTAGAATCAAACCCCCAAATTTTCTATGAGATTAGAAATTGTTAGGTTTTAATATTCAACTTTAAAATGGATTGATTTTATTGTGTTTTTTTGGAATTGATATCTAGTATAGTACAGAGACCCATTTAATATTTAGAGTACCATTGAAATTGGAGAAATTGAAATTTAGTATTGTGTGGCAAATGCTATAGCGCAAGAATTTAGCATTCTGGAATGACTTTTAGTTATCACAGGTGTTGCAGCAAATCATAGTAAAGCAATTGTGAATATTTTTTTTATCTAATTCATTACTGTAGCCAAACGAATGACATATATTGTATCTGTTTTGGAAAATGTCAGTCATATCTCATTGTAATTGGTGTCTCATGTTTTATAACTATGCTAGGAGTAATTCACACCATTATGCATCAGATTTAAGTAATTATGGCTGAATTTGTTAAGTCGATTGCCATATATTGCATGCTAGACAAATAACTATGATAAATTTAAGTTAGTACCCCTTCAAATTCACAGTTCAATATATATAGGCAATCTACCTTTTTTTTTTTTTCCAGAAAGTTTTACTTAATTTTTTTTAGCATTTTGATGTATGGTCGACACGGTATAGGTGAACTTATTTTCCTTCAATGTACTAGCTATTACAATTTTTTTTATATATCTATGCACTGGTTGTGACTTGTTTTGAACTCCCTGCTGTGAGATATCACTTCAATATTCTAGTTGGTATAATGCACAATATGAAATATTTAAGTTTACATATAATTTTAGTTATAGTTTTGGATTATAATTCTAGTGATAATTTTGGATTATAATTTCAATGATAATTTTGAATAATCTTTAATGTAAACACAGTGATGCCATGGCCATAATTAAGTTAGTGTTTTTATCTTTTTTAAATATTGAGTATTTATTAAAATGGTGAATATTTATGTAAAATATTAATTATTTATTAAATATTGAATTGTCTATTGAATATTGAATTATTTATTAAATGTTGACTATTTATAAATATTGAATTTAATTATTGATGATAGATTGATTATTCTATATTTAATTAGTAATGTGTGTTTTGTGAATGGAGGTTGAATTGTGTTGATGTTTGTGTATGTGAAAATGTGTAGTAATTCAAGTGTGATGAATTATTGAATATATGCATGAATATTAAGATTAGGGAATGATCTTAATTGCATATGATTGTTGAATTTGCATACGCATCATTGGTGTCAAGAGGCAATGTTTGTTAGTTCCGTGGGGGCTAGTGACTTGTCCCAAACCTAGAGCGGGGTTTGAAAGCTTAGGGAATGGGCTTTTTGTGTGTTATTGGTCTAGGGAACGGACCCGGTTTAAATGTAAAAACCGAAAAATAATAACAAGTGTTGGTACCACATGGCATGAGTTGCATTGAGTCTTGCATTGAGTTTTGCATTGAGTCTCATTATGTATATTTATGTGCTATGAGATTATGTGTGATATGTGGAACTGATAAATTGGTGAATTATGGAGTTATGTGTATATACTTGTGAATAGTATGGTTACTTGAATAATATTGTGTTGATGAAACTTTTGAAGTGTGAGAATAATAGTGATTATGTTTGTATGCCTTAAATTATATATTATCTTATAATTTCAATAATTATGTGAATTCTCACCCTTCTGTTGGAATGATGTTTTATACGACATCGCTCAGGTACTGAGGAGTAGAGTTGCTTCTAGCACGAGGTAGCCGTTGGAGTAGCTTGAGTTGTGTCTTTATTTATTTTGGGTCGAGTCATGCTCTGATTATGTAACACCGGGGAATATTTTGGTTTCATATTTGGAGAGATATTTTATATACTCTACTTTATACTGTTGTTGTTATTTTGAATTATATGAAGAATTGGCTTTTAAGCCTAAGTATTAAAAATGAGATGAGCATGGGACTTTTATTATGTCTATCATGATTAAAGCAAATCCGCTGCTACATGTTAACGTGAAGGTGTATGAAAAGCAGGAAGTTATTTTTATATTATTGAGCATGACAGGTGTTGTGTGATATTTTGAAAATTTATGTGACACCCTTTTGTGAAATGCATGATAATTACTCTGATCTATTTATATTTATTCTGCGGGGTTAGAAGGGTGTTACACTGGCGACTCTGCTAGGGACTGTTGCACCTCAAAATTTGACCAACCATTCCTTATATTTGGCTTATGTGTCGTTTCATTTGCATTTGCATCTGCATACCGCATACTGTGCATTTTTGCAGCCAGATTGATTTAATCGGGATTACAGCCCTTTCTGTCGTGTTCCAGACGATTCAAGCTATTTCGGATACGGAGATTTATTTTAGGAATTTGCGCTCTGCCCGGTGATTCAGTCTACGCTGTTGGTTTCGATGGTATTTCGGTATTAGATTTTTATTACTGTTTATTTTGTCGCATTCTCGCATTTTATCGTCCACTGATTTTATTTTATTTTTCTAGATTTAATTTCCTATTTTTGACATAATTTTTAGATAATTTTTGAAATTTCATTTTTTATTTTTTAGAGGTTTTCAAATAGTTTTTTTTAGATTTATTTTAGATTTTATATTTTTAATAGATTAAATATATTTTCTTTTTTTTTATAATATTTCTAGAATTCTTAATGGTTTTTTTAGAATATATTGAGTTTTATTTTTACTTTCAAATTTTATTATTTTTTTAATTTGGGATTTAATTAGAATATTAGTTTTATTTGAATTAGTTAAGTTTAATTTGAGTTAATTGGTGTTAGTTAGTTTTTAATTTTCGTTTTAGTTAATCAAATCCATATCAGCTTTTAATTTCCGTTTTAGTTAGATGTAGTTTTATTAATCTCAATATTTAATTAATTAATTATAGCTTAGCACTTAATGATGTCAAACTAATCAGTCAATGCAGGTCCATGTGTCAGTTTTCGGCAGGCCCAATTCAAGGCAAGCCGGCCAAGTGTCAGCAGTATAAATTGTCTCTCTCTGCATTAATGGCTGGCACGCGTCCCAAGGATGCCACCTCACCGCGGGCCATGCAAACGCCGGAATCCTCACCGGACAAATCAACATGGATCAAACCTCGCCGGAATTCTTCATCCAATATTCATATGTTCTTCATATCTTCAACCATCTTCATACATACTTTTCCAGAAATTCATCACAACCTTCATACATTCTTCATCACTTTCCCAGAATCTTATATGAATCCTTCAAACCTTCAAACGTGTTTCCAGATCTTCATATCTCATTTTTCCAGATCATCATCCAAACTCAGCAATCTTCATCAATAATTTCCAAAACTTCATCCTCTTAACTTCCATCAAACACTAACCTTCTTCGATCTGCAGATCTACAACAAAAACTACAATAAAACTCCAAATCTTCCAGATCCGTAAATCTCCAGATTCAGATCTTCATGAACGGATCAACAACCTCAACGAACAAAACCTTCACACGATCCACACTACCTCCATAAGTCTCCAACGAATCTTCAGATCTTCGAAGCTTCATCGCCACTAGGAGGATCTATTAGATCTTCAACATGCAAAATCTCCAGGAACTTCATCATGTTCTTCGTAAATCTCCAGATCCAGATCTTCATCAAACCTCACAGTCTCACACCAAATTTCTTCATGATCTGGGTCCAAAATCGTAAGACCATGGTTCTTCACTTAAAGCAAATCTCCAAACTCGATCCAGGCTCCGATCTTCAACAACAAATCAAGGGACCGTCGTCACCATCCCAACCACATTTTAGAAAAGCTTTCTCAAACTTCATCGCAACTTCACAATGTCCGCAAGTCTTCATCCGTCATCTTCCATGCCTCGAAGATCATTACATGTTCAATTGGGATTGTGTTTCTGGTTATTTGAATTTTGTTGTTCGCTTTTGTTTATTTGTTTAAACAGGGGAAGAAGTTGAAACAAAGAAAATGAAACATGAGGATGAGATTTGTGAGCTGGAGATGGTTGTGAGTTGGGAGATCAGAAGAGGACTGAGAGTGAGAGACGGAGGGAGCAGAGGGCGGCGGCCATAAACAGAGCTAGGGTTCCGTTTTGCTGATAGAGTGAGGAAGGTGATGATTCGTGACACCTCAAAGGGGTTAGTGGGCCTTGGGCCCAATATTTATTTTCTGGATTTTCTGGACTACACCCCCGCGTGACCCCGTTTCCTTATTTGTTTTTTTGAATGAAGATGTGGGTCGTGAGGCCCAATCAGTTTTCTTCACTGCACCCTCCGTTTCACCCCGTATACCCCCCTCTGTTGGATTTTGTTGCTGATTGTTTGTTTTGGATTTGGGCTTAAAGCCCAAGTGCGTTTTGCTGGCTATGCACCCCTGTTGCTGCTCTGCACCCCCTGTTTCGTTTTTGTTTGCAATTGTTTTGTAAATATATTTGTACATAGATTTTTGTATATATTTTAATACACTTTACCATTTTCTTTTTTTAGAAATTTATATTTTGTATTTCTTTTATAATATTAAATATATAGAATTTTATATTCTTTTCTATTTGTATTCCTTTTAATATTTCCTTTTAGAATTTATTTTTTCTATTAGGAGTTATATCTCATCTTTTGAAGTTGAGTTCTTATCTCTTTTTATCATTGGATTTTTCTCACCATTTCATTTTTGTAGGTCGATGACGAGACCTCTGTAAACCATTATAAATCAACTTGTTGATGGATGATGTAGGATCTGAGACAACTTTTTCTCTCCTCATCTTTTCTTCTTCTTCTGATTTTATTTTGCTTTTCTGTTGTGTTGGCCGTGTGACATGATTTAATTGGAGAATGATTTTCAATATCATTTATCTATCTTGTCTTTGACACGGATATCAATACACGGCCTCTTGGGGTTTGACTTCTTTTATAAGTCGAATTATGACGGTTCAGCGTCACATTGGTTCTGGTTCAAAATATCATCATCAAGGATAAAAGAGTAGAGCTTGGAAATGGAATTTGCACGCAAAAGTCAAGGGTCAACGAAACCACTCCGTTCGGTAACATTGTTTTTATTTCACTTCTTTCATCTCTTTCTTTTCGCCCTTCGAGCGTTGTGAGTCGTAGCTTTAGATACGTGGGAAATGATAAGTGGGTGGCTGCCTCTTACTTGTCTAAAGTGTTTAGCGTATGTCCTTTGGATAATAGGCGACGCATTCCTTCTTACGTCTTAGGACTTCGCGTGTGCGTCCTGTTCCTTCCATTTTCTCTCGCATCCTGGCGATTGAGACCTTCCCTTTTCTCTCGCGTTCTGGCGATTGAGTTCATTTCTCTTGCCCCCGTGCAATCGAGACCGTTTTCTGTAGTTGGATGAACTACAACTGCTCTGATTTCTCGTATCAGACGAGAATATGTAGGCATAGGATGCGATATCCTAGCGAGCACACTAACAACTATTAAGAGAACGCATTTGAGAGAAGTTGAGTTCTTGACTTTTAACTGAAGGACATTATTAAGTGAAGTTTGATGATATAGGATTTCATAGACTTTGAAGCTGAATGTATCAGCATCATAAGAGCAATATGTTATCTATACACTTATTGAATGTATCAGCTTCTAGTGATTATTAAGAACCATAAACAATGCTAAATGATCCATACTGCATAAAGCAAACTACAATGTCAAATCAGTTTGTCAGCTAGAGCATGTATTCACATGGCTCAAAGAGAGTTGACATGCTTTACGAATATCCACTCTTAACGAATCTATAGTACAACTTACAAGGAAGAAGCTATAATTAAACAAGTTACACAATTGATAAAGATCTTTTGTGTATCTCTCTTCAACGTCTCTTAGTGCTATGGAGTAACAAAGGCACATGTACATGTTATCTCTTTCGACGACTATTCTTTTGTATCTAGTATTTAAGTAGTTTAAGGTTCACTGGATCAACAACAAGGAAAAAAGAAAGAGGTCCAAGAAGAAAATGAATGTCTCAAGCTTCTATCAACATAGAAGAATAACAAGATCAACAACAACATCGAGTATGCAAAGTTTATATTATTTGTTGTAAATTGTACAAAGCCTTTATATTTTTTAAACTATGAATATTTTAGAAACCTTAAGAGCTATGATCTTTGTTATAGTTATTGCCTTGTACCTTTGATGTATATCAAGTACATCTTGTTGTCTATTCTGCTAAACAAGTTGCTTAGTAATTTAGAAAGAAAGTCTCTTGTTATGTGCTTGAGAATCAAAGTCCCTTGTTATGTGATAAAACAAAGAAAGACATCTACAATACAACCAAAGAACCTAGAAACACACAAATCATGGAAAAGACACACAAAGAAGAAGAATCTGATAATACAAAGGACAAAAAAAAATGATGTTAAAGCTTGGACATCTGTGAAGTAAGCAAACAAGATCAAAGGAAAAGGTGTAAGAGTTGAAGGCAATGAAGGAATCTTAATTGGAAACACAAATGGATTTGACATCCTTAGAAGTGGAGGATCTTCTACAACCTCTGAAACTGTAACATGATGCTAAGTTGGAATATAATAGGGCTGAATAAAAGAGCTAGATACATTGAAGTAGGTAGGGGTGCTCACGGATGATTAATGTCTATAACCAATCAATAACCATAAATAATCCATATGTTATAACCGGTTATTAAAACCAATTCTCATAACCGGTTTTTATCTTTTAAAATAATTATGAACCGGTTGTTAACCGGTTATATCCATAATCAATTTTATAATTTCATTTGAATTAATTTTATGTTAAAATTGATTTTTTTCAAAATCATAATATTTTTTTTAAAAAAATATTGATGTTCAAAAAAAATAATAGTTATTTTAAAATTTTAAAAATAAATAATTTTTTAAAATTTTTTGGAAAAAATTTTTATTTACTGAAAAAAATTAAAACAATATTTTTTTTTCAAAATAAATTTTTTTTTTTTTTAAAAAAAATTTCAAAGTTTTTTTTTTAATTAAAAAAATTGACTAATTTGATTTTTATTTTGGATATGGATGTCCAAATTATGGATTTGGTTAAAACCATATTAAAATATATCTAAAATATGGATTTGGTTAAAACCATACTAATAATTAACCGGATTTAAATATGGATATGGATTATTTAAATAACCGGTTTATTTGAGCACCCATATTCGTAGGAGCCCAGCTCAAAAAAATGCAGGTATCCTTGTGTGCTTTGTTAGAAACTAGAGTTAAAATTAATAATACTGATAAGATAAGAAACTGTTTTGGAAATAACTGAAGTTATATGGATAATTACAATTATCACAATAATGGGAGAATTTGGTTAATATGGAAAATTAACATTTGGAATGTGAAGACAGTGGATAGATCAGATCAAGTAATCCACTGTGAAATTTATCAGGTAGATGGGCAACTATCACACCATTTGTTTGTGGTTTATGCCTATAATCAACTAGTCAACGGGAGGAAACTTTGGCTGGATATTAAAAAGTGGTTCCTAGCTTATCCAAAATGTGAAATTGAAGTCCTAAATCCACACATCTCAGATCACTCCTCACTCAAAGCACAAATGATGGATAACTATTCCAAGATAACTAGATATAAACCAAGATTCAAATTTTTGAATTGGAGGCCTGATATTATGGATATTATAACTAAAAACTAGTCTACAACAGAGGTATGTACTATGGAGTAAACTCAAAAAATTACAACATACACTAAGGAATCTGAATAGAGAAACAACTTTAGGGGTGAAAAGGATCCAAGATAATAGAGCTCAACTGGAGCAGGCTCAAAACCTTCTGGCAAGTGACATGTTCAATCAGGAACATATTAAAAATGTCAAATACTGGTATGATGAGGTTGTTCAAAGCCCATAGCTAGAAGAAAAATTCTGAGACATAAATCCAAAGTTAATTGGCTTAAATTGGGTGGTGGAAACAATGTCTATTTTCATGCTATTTTAAAAGGGAAGAATAAACAAATTGGATTATATAAGCTAGCTTATTAACATGGTAAATTCCTTACTGATTTTAAGGATGTTGAAAATGAGATTTTAAAGTTCTACGAGAGCTTGTTGGAACATCAACCCAAAAGTTGTTTCATGTAGACATAGAAGAAATTAAAAGTGGTGCTTAGTTGCAGGGAGAGCACAAGGAAAGGCTCGTCAAACCAATCACTAAACATGAGATTTGGAATGCTCTCAAAAACATAGACGATAATAAGGCTCCAGGTATTGATGAATATAATGCAAAAAAATTCAAAGCAAGTTAGAGGGTGATAAAGAATGATGTTATAGCAGTTGTCCAAGACTTTTTTTTATCACAATAGATTATATCCAACAATCAATTGTGCACTGGTAACTCTAATCCCAAAAAACCCTGATGCAAAAAAGATGAAAGATATGAGGCCTATCGCTTGCTTCTCTCTAAAGTCTATAAGATTATCTCAAACATCCTTATAATAAAACTTAGCAAAATGATCACAACATTGGTGGATGATAGTCAATAAGCTTTTGTGCCCGGTAAAGTCATACAGGATAACATCATCATAGTTCATGATTCATTAAGAGGTTACAATCGAGAACAAATTTCTATTAGATGTGCTACTAAAATGGACTTGCAGAAGGCCTATGACACATTGAAATGGGTAGCTTTGGAAGTCATCATGAAAGAAATGAGTTTTTCACCCAAAGTACATAAACTGGATCATGAAGTGTGTAACTTGTTGAATGCCAATTATGACTTAAATTGGATCGTTTTTTTTTTGGCATTTTTCAACACTTTAATTGTGTTTCAATTGAATTATTTCATGAAATGTGTGAATCTTCAATATAATTACATATACCTTTGGATTCCTTTATTTGTGTTTTATTATGTAGGAATTAGGCTTGATCATCATAGAAAAAGACACAAAATAATGGAAATGGAAGCCAAAGAAAAGAAGATGAAGTCAGTGGTTGTTGTGTGAGCTGCTAGTGAAGTGAAGGCGAGCTGCCAAAGAAAAATATTTTCTCATCTTAAAGACAAAGGATGAGAAACCTTAATCTTCGTATCTTGAGCGCAAACTGACGAAACGATGACTTGATTGAAAACTAGAACCTTAGTTCAGAATCTCTGCCACAACCTGACAATCTAATATCAAAACAAACCACTGGTTTGACCAGGACTACGTCAAATTTCCATTGAATCTCAAATAACACTGCTCAGACCCTTTAGTCATTATAACTTTGCATGTCTCTTGATTTGGTCTTGCAAAATCTGAGCTTTATGATGAAACCAAATTATGCTGAATTGTTGAGGAAGAGAAGTCAAAATGTTTGCCTAAAGTCTCTCGAAGCAAACCCTAATTCACAAGTGAAACAGAATAAACAAAGTAGCTGATAACTGGTTAGTTATGCAATATGAATGATTGACCTAAAATGATATGCAAGAGATCAGCAAATCTAAGGGTAAAATTTGGGGTATGACAATATATTTGTGAACAAGTTTTGATTCAATATTGATGTTGTCTTTGATTTCTTATTTGAGGGTCTTGACAAAATCTTTTTCAAATCTTAGATCCTAAATGTTCATCTATCAATGAGCAGACTTTTGATATGGTCTTGTAAGTTGATATTCACTTATATCTTCTATTTTATTGTGTTGATTAGTAGCATGAGTAACATGAGTAGAATCAATATGGTATTGTGAGGATACATGATATTATAGATGAAGAACTATGTTCACTTACATTTGGCAAATTAGTTGAATGCATGTAAAAAGAATTAAGCGTATGTACGTATTCTGATCATGGCGTTTCAAATGAATCAATCATGAAGTTGGTATGGATGTTATCTTTGTTTACCTGTTTATCTTTGATTTGAACCGCTATAGAAATATACTCTTCAGATTTGGATGTAGGATGATTGTCTATTAGGTTTTAGACTTTAGACATAGATTTAGGCTTAACATTTGCTTGAGTATCAGTTCTTAATGCTCTGTGTTGTTGAGTTGCATGAGACATCACCAATGA
Source organism: Lathyrus sativus (assembly GCA_963859935.3). Taxonomy (NCBI): domain Eukaryota; kingdom Viridiplantae; phylum Streptophyta; class Magnoliopsida; order Fabales; family Fabaceae; genus Lathyrus; species Lathyrus sativus. Next base: position 539,606,373 of record OZ012739.1, on the reverse strand, counting down.
GACATTAATGTTGTTCCCTCGATGTTGCATTAGACATAACCTCTATTGTGGGTGATACGTGAGGATATCAGATGAATGATTGATTTGTGTTTAATTGGTTAGAAGAATGCATGTGTTATCAATTGATGAGATTCAATCCCAATAAGGCTCCATTTATATTTTAGTCTTTACTTTATATTTTCTGTCTTTATATTTTCAGCTTTTATCTATTGTATCTTTGATCTTTCCACAAATCATCATAACAAGTTTAGAAATGTAGAGACCATTAAAAAGTGTTCTTTCCCTTGCACCGATCCCTGTAGAGACGATATAAATCTCAGAGGAAATCCTTCCAAAACTAAATTTTTGCTTCTTTCCGCTTTACTGCAGTTTGAACAAAATGACACCATTGTCGGAGATTGGTGTTTAGATATTGAAGTGCATTGCAGTAGTTTCTATATTTTTGAGCTTTGTACAATTGTTTATATTGTATATATACTTGTTTCCTTTTATGTTTTCTTAAGTGTTGATTAGAGATTAATTATGAGAACTCCTTCTAGATTGGTCGTTATTTGTATAAAATTATCCAATGAAGATTCTCCCAAGTTTGGATGGTGATGTTAGGATGTTGAACATGTGAATGCAAGCAAGGTAAATTGTACCGCTTTATAGAATGTTAGAATGATTTAAGAATTTTGTGCTTTGTGCAAATGTGTATTTTTGTTTCATTTTGCAACTTTATTTGAATGATTGCTTCACTTAGGCCCAAAAGCCACAAATTGTAAGAAACCTCCATTGTTTACTATATGATAGGATGAGTAATAACTTTGTTTAATTCATTTGATTCGTGCTTAATCTTTTGATTATTGTGATTTTGTGGAAGCATTATAAATGATCAAGACATTTGTTTATATTGAGCACAACCGTATCCAAAAAGTAACTTACCCGCGAGTAGTGAGAATATTTTACCCCCCTCACCTTTGAGCATAAACAATTTAGATCTCATTTTAGTGATGACCTTGGTTTATGTACATAATTTGAAAGTTTAACTTATCATTGAATTTTGTGAGATTCTAAAAAAATTTCTTGAACCTTTGAACTTCCCACTAAACATGAGATTTGGAATGCTCTCAAAAACATAAACGATAATAAGGCTCCAGGTATTGATGAATATAATGCAAAAAATTTCAAAGCAAGTTAGAGGATGATAAAGAATGATGTTATAGCAGTTGTCCAAGATTTCTTTTATCACAATAGATTATATCCAACAATCAATTGTGCACTGGTAACTCTATTCCCAAAAAACCCTGATGCAAAAATAATGAAAGATATGAGGCCTATCGCTTGCTTCTCTAAAGTCTATAAGATTATCTCAAACATTCTTACAATAAAACTTAGCAAAATGATCACAACATTGGTGGATGATAGTCAATCAGCTTTTGTGCCTGATAAAGTCATACAGGATAACATCATCATAGCTCATGATTCATTAAGAGGTTACAATAGAGAACAAATTTCCATTAGATGTGCTACTCAAATGGACTTGCAGAAGGCCTATGACACATTAAAATGGGTAGCTTTGGAAGTCATCATGAAAGAAATGAGTTTTTCACCAAAAGTACATAAACTGGATCATGAAGTGTGTAACCTGTTGAATGCCAATTATGACTTAAATTGGATCATTTTTCTTGGCATTTTTCAACACTTAAATTGTGTTTCAATTGAATTATTCCATGAAATGTATGAATCTTCAATATAATTACATATACCTTTGGATTCCTTTATTTGTGTTTTATTATGTAGGAATTAGGCTTGATCATCATAGAAAAAGACACAAAATAATGGAAAAGGAAGCCAAAGAAAAGAAGATGAAGTCAGTGGTTGTTGTGCGAGCTGCTAGTGAAGTGAAGGCGAGATCGCAGTGCGAGCACAAAGCCAAAGTGAAAGCGAGCCAGGAAATTGGATGGCAGTAGTTTTTGATCTCAGTGGTTGTTGTGCAAAGCCTGGGCGAGATAGCTCACAGTGCGAGCTGGAGCTCGCTGTGTAAACTCAGATATTTCTGAGGGGCGATTTAACTATTCCAGAAGCACTTGAAGTGCCTAAAAAAGGAGCTCGTTGTGCAAGCTAATACAATTTATGGGAGATATTTATGTACTTTTCTTACTTTTTGGGGATTCATTCTTTCTAACACTTAGATATTATTTTACACAACATTTCCTTGGAGCACAAAAACTCAGAGTTCTACATTTCTTCATCAAGAAGTGATCTTTATCAAATAGAAGCTGGATTCACATCCATTATTGATTCTTCATAGTGGATGGACATTCATCTTATATATTTCCTTGTGAAGAAAGCTACCATGGTAATGGGTAGCTAAATCCTTTGTATCAAGAGTAGATGTAGTCTTCCTTGATCTTGTACGTATTTTCTTTAATCTTTTGTATGTCAACAAGTTGATGATTAATATATGGTGAATATCTTTGTTCTTCATGATATATCTTTGATTTGAATCACTCTAGACATGAATTTTGAAAAACTTGATCTAAGATATTCATCTATCAATGAACAAACTCTAGACATAGATTTGTGAGTTGATATTTGCTTTTTATAAATCTTAAAGATTATTGTATTGGTTGTTAATGTGAGACATCATCTAGTGATGGATACAATAATACTCACGAAACCACTTTAGACATAAACGGTATTGAGAAGATACATGATTATATTGATCAGAAACAAATTCATATGTTTGATTAATAGAATATATGCAAGTTAGGTTGATGAAATCTATTCTTGATATGCTTTGTTAAACAATCATCTTTCAAACTTTACTCTTTTCTACTAAATCTTATGAAAACTTATGATACCAAACAAAACACCTTTGAAAACCTTACTTAAAACTCTTTGATCTATAGAACGACAAGTGATATCAGAATAATCCATGTGGAGATGATAAAACAACTTTCACCATGATATTTTACTATCAACATAACTAGAGTTTCTTACAGATACCTCATAAAGGGCTAAAATAGTGAGGTGTTGAAGGCAAAGAGGGGGCTCATACAAGGGGATCCAATATCTCCTCTCCTCTTTGTCCTAATCATGGAGTACTTGCATAGATCATTGAAGAACCTTCAAAAAAGACCTAACTTCAACTACCACCTAAAATGTGAAAATTTGCATATCACTAACATTTGCTTTACATATGATTTGATCATGTTTACAAGAGGGGATGAAACATCTGTAAAGCTTATGATGGAGGAGTTCCAAAGATTTTCTTATTCAACAGGTTTGAAAGAAAACCCTACAATATGCAAGGTATTCTTTAGAGGTGTGTTAGACCAGGAAAAAAAAAGGATTCTCAAGACAACTAGCTTTTCTGCTGGAACACTACCTTTCAAATACCTAGGTTTCCACTTTTCAGCAGGAAACTCAATCCTGCAATATCAGCCTCTTATAGACAGAATTGTGTAGAGAATTCTCCTTTGAACTGCTAAATTATTGAGTTATGCTAGAAGACACTAGTTAATATGTAGTGTATTATTTGTTATGACTGCCTATTGGGTGAAAATTTCCCCATCCCTAAGAAAGTTGTTAAACATATAGGAGCTATTTGCATAAGCTTTTTGTGGACTGGGATGGAGGACATTATCAAAAGACCACTCATGCCTTGGGAGAAAGTGTGTGAACCAAAAAATGTAAGGGGTTTGAATGTGTCATCTCTATTAATTTGGAATCAAGCCACCATTGCTAAGCTGTTTTGGAACCTTCAGGCCAAGGCTGATAAGCTTTGGGTGAAGTGGGTAAATGCTTACTATCTCAAAGCTTGTGACATTATGACTTGGCAAGCACCTAATAATTGTTCCTGGATTCTCAAAAGAATTCTGAAATATAGAGACATGGTGATGCCAACTCGATATTGGGAGGGGATTACTCAGATAGGCAAGTACAAAACCTCTAACATGTACAAAGAATTAAGAGATGAAAAGGAACAGGTGAGCTGGAACAATATCTTATTCGCCAATCATGCTAGACCAAGGGCTAAATTCACTATATCGCCCGTTGTAACACCCTTTTCTATCCAAAATTATCATGGCAAAATAACACAGATATCAGAGTAAATAAATAAATCTCATAAAAATCCACCAAAAGGGCGTACATTTCTCAATGTCATCAAAATAGGTCAATACCCCGTAAACCACGGGTTTTCCCAAAATACATCAAATTTCACAAAGCAGCGGAACTCAAAAGGCATAAGTCAAGGTTTTTCCTCATAAGGGAAAGTAAGCAAAATAACTCAACGGTATAAAGTTTAACTCAAGGAACCCAACACAATGTTACATATCAGAGCAAGATCCTCTAAGTTAACCAAAAAGGCTAACGACTCTAAAACTTCAAAAATAACTCCTCGACGATGTTCACGGCTAAACTTGATCATCTGCACGTTACCTACGTAGAGGTAACATTCAAACAGGCAGGGTGAGTAAAACAATTCATAATAATCAATGTATAACAGTCAACATATAAATGACATCATAATCATATTCAACACATTCATATCCTTCAATATGCCTCAAAGGCCACAACGTCATAATTCATACAAAAAGACTAAGAGATGCAATGCAACAAAACTCAATGCATGTGGTACCAATCATCACAGCTCGATGGACACTGGGCCATCAACCTTCCATAGATCCCCATCAATAGGATCGATTCTACTAGAGAACCGGAGCACATCAAAATACTTCACATCCACACAATGGGATTGAAGCCAAAGTAATCAAGGTCCTGAACCGAAGTCCGGATACACATGAATGCATGATGCACACGTCACAAATCATCCTTATAGAAATAGCATATAGTGCATCATCATTCATCATATTCATCATCATCACATAAATCATCATATCTCATGTTATCACATAATTCATCAAATTATGATAATATCATCATAATACATCATAAGAATCATCATGTCATCATGTACACATCACATAAAACTCACTGTCATACTCATGTCAATTCATCATAGGAATCACAGAATCAAACATCAAGGCATCGCTGCACACGATCAACATTCGCGAAACTCTGCTATGTTTGCTAGCATGTTCGCTAGGCGAGTCTGGGGCGAATTTCTTCGCTAGGCGAAGCATTCTTCGCTAGGAGAGTCTGGGAACAACATGGTTCGCTAGGAGAACTATGCGATGACATCAAAATCTTCTACTCACCATAACTGATTTCCACCCAAATGCTCATATGATTCACTTACCCAATACCCCCAAAACATCCCTAAATCCTCCCTAAGGTCCTACAGCGATAAAGACACAAAACCTACGGTTTATTAGGCCAATCCCGTAACATATTCATGTCCTAAATCACAATTTTTCCTTCAATTACACCCTAAGGCATTAGAGTTACTCACTATCCAATATTCTGTTCCTTCGGAGTCAGACATATAACAATTCAAGGTTTTTGGCTACGAAGGCCTAAGGTTTCCTAATTTTCCTATCAAACAGTCAGGAATACTTACCACTAACCACAACCATCAGGGTCTCATTATTAATTTCTCTTTTTCCCACAATCAACCCAAAATCCCTTAAACCTAAAATCATCCAGAGTTACATCGAAAGGCATACATAGAAAATCATAAAAAGTTATACTCCCCATACCTTAGCTGATTCAAAGTCTTCACAATTATCTCCGGGAATCTTCTGCATCCACTCTTCTCCTCAGAGTTCTGGCCACAATATTTTCACGGTTAACAAATGAATTCTAATTCCCTTCAGAATTCTATTTTGTCCAACCTAGTCTTGGGCCTTATAATTTGGGCTTTTCCCTTATTACCCTTACTAACTCCTCCAATTGCTCAAATTACCCTTATTTCTCTTATATTCATTTTAATTAATAATAATACTAATAATTTAATATTATATACTATTAATCAAATAAATAATCTAAAAATGCACATTTTTCCAATAATCCACCAAACAACCGAAAATCACTGAAAATGAATATTCTCAATTAAATAAATTAATTAAAATATTCCAATTAAATTTGGGGTGTTACACCCGCGCTCATGAGAAGGCTACCCATTAAAGATAGATTGGTAAACATTGGATTTCAAACAGATGGAAGATGCATTTTCTGCAGTGAGAAAGAAATATTGTATCATATCACTACTACAAATACTATATTTCATGACGAAGCTTTCACCTAAGTTATTGTAAAACCAAGGTATACTTTTTGGACGCACCCTGTTTTTTTAATTAAAAAAAATATTCAAGTTTTTCTAAAAACTTAGGGGTAAACCTATTCAGTGTACATGCTTTGAATCTCATCAGCCTCAATTTATGTTTTTATCTCATTAAAAGTGGCACCTTCTTGAATATTTTATTTTTAATATAAAAATACACTACTTTTCACCTTAGTTTTCTTTCCATCCAAGGTGAAATATTTCTCTGATACATACACACACACGCACGCACGCATACACGCGCGCACACGCACGCATACACGCGCGCACGCACACACACACACACACGTACGCACACACACGTACGCACACACACACACACACGCGCACACACACACACACACACACACACACACATATATATATATATATATATATATATATATATATATATATATATATATATATATATATATATATATATTAGCGCCTTCTTGAATATTTTATTTTTAATTTAAAATTACGCTACTTACTTTTCACCTCGATTTTCTTTCCAACCGAGGTGGATATGTTTCTCTGAATATATAGCTTTAACTAGTAGCATTCAGTTTCATTTGTCTAAGCAACACAAATAGAACCCTAATGAAGAGCCATAAACAACGAGATTCATAAACACCTACCATCTTCAATATGAAGATGTTATATGTTTAGTGTTCTCGCTTCTTATTCAAAGATCCAAATCATTTTATTTTACTTATTCTTCAAAGATCTGGTACGTCAAACATCACTACTAATATAGTTGTTATTGTTGTTATTGTTATTATGGTGGTGGTAGTGGTGGTGATGGTGGTGGTGTTCAGATCTGAAACCCTATATTTTCTTGTTGTTTTTGTTGTTGCTAATGAGGTTGTTTATTGACGTTGTTGTTATTGACATTGTTGTTGCTTATTGTCGTTGTTGTTCTTGATATTATTGTTGATGTTGTTGTTGTTTTCTTGTTGCTTTGTTTTTGATATTGATATTGAGATTATGTTTTTTGTGATTCTTTGTGAAATTTCCATCTTATTCCGTTGAGTTGAGTTTATTATATCTAATATCGATTGTTTGCTTCACTAACCCCTTGAAACTTATCTTACACGGATTAATGATTTTCTAACATTCTGCAACTCATTGTTCATCTCACATTGTTTTCTAGTTAAAATCTCTCCAATACTTCTAGTTTTTGTTCAACTATCTTCCATACTTTTTCATTTTTCAAAGTATCAAGTTTATGCTTTCAAGAATGAATAGTAGAAAAGGAAGTGTTGAATAAAGAACTTGAAACATTGGAGAGATTTTAACCATAAAACAACATGATATGAGTGAGGAGTTGCAGGATGTGTCAAAATCACTAATCAATGTAAGTTGATATTCAAATATAACACAACTGTTCATATAATTATTTTTCAAACTAATTTTGTGAAGTTATATATTCAGTATATGATTTAGTGAAATAAGCAACGCACATTATATTTAATAAACTCAAACTTGTTTTACCCTTCGATTTTATGAGATAATCGAGGTGAAAATGTGGTATACCCGTCAATGAAATTAACAGACTGAGAGGACATATGTTTTCACCACTTTAAAATTTCAAAATGGTATCCCTACGGATCGAACCCATGACATTTTCACTTACCCGCCAATTGCACTTTTCATGACGCCCTTCGTTACCTCGCCTTTGCAGTCGAAGTTAAATGCAATTTGCGTCCAAGGTTAAATATGCTTTTTCAAACAGTGTATACTTTTTACTTGTACAATCACACAACAGCTTTGGCGAGAAATCCTAGCCTAGCTAAAAGAACTGGATGATACAAGAGACAAAACAAAAAAGTTGGAAAAGATAAATATTAAAGATTGTTGCAGCGGAAACTATCTATACTATTTGAAGGGCAAAGATGATATAATCTTATATTAACAAAAACTAGTAGTAGACTCGTGCTTCTGCACGGGTAAATTCATTCTTAAATTTCATAATAGTGGATATATTCAATGTCATAAAAATACAATAACTTTTAATATCTAAAGCATAGTATGTCCAACAAAATAAATCTAGTAACAAAGTGCAAATAACATTGTAGATTGAAATGATGTAGTAAGACTTGTGTGAAGCAAGAGTGGACATTAAAAAACGTACAAATATAAAATAAAATTAATAAATAATGAAATATTAGACCTATCTAAACAAATATGAGATGTTGAAAGAATGAATTATATAAGCATGAAGTGAAATATAAATTTGAGTATCAAATTATTTTACTTGAAGCTAAATATAGAGATGAAGATTTTAGTATTGATACTAAGAAAAAATAATCTTATTCAAAAACTAAATATGTACCTATATGACATTGTGGAAAACTTCTTTGAAGACCACATTTGTTGTTTGAGTTAAGTAGTTGTTGTCTTTGTCGTGTATTAAAACTTTCAATCCAGCTTTGCTCTTAACCCTTGAAATGGCAACATAAAGTTGTCCATGACTGAAAACATTCTTTGACAAATATAATCCAACATAGTCCAACGATTGTCCTTGAGATTTGTTGATTGTCATAGCAAATGACACTATAATTGGGAATTGTCTTCTGATAAGTTTAAATGGTCATGTAGATTGGGAAGGAGACAAAGACATTCTCGGGATATAAATCATGTTTCCAATATTTGTACCTGAAATGATCTTTGCTTCAATGACATGATTGCCTAACTTTGTAACAGTTAACCTTGTACCATTACAAAGGCCTTCAGATTGATCCAAATTTCTTATCAACATGATGATTGTACCAACCTTCAATTTCAATGAGTGGTTAGGCAAACCAGACGTTTTTAGACAACTCAAAAATTCCGATGTCAAATGCTCGAAAGCATAATTGTCATTAGCTTCTGATCTATCAATGGAATCACAAATCAAATATTCTTTAGATTCACCTACATGAAATCAAAATTAAGTGTATATATATATATATATATATATATATATATATATATATATATATATATATATATATATATATATATATATATATATATATATATATATATATATATATATATATATATATATATATATATATATATATATATATAACGGAATAACAGGTATGTATAAAAAATAGTATGAAAAAAATAATATAGTAGTATGTACATATCAAAATAATATATACATATGTACATCCAAAGACACATTGTATGAAATAATAAGAAAATATAGTTATAATAGAAAATGAAGTATACCTGGAAGAAGATTAGTTATGAAGTCATTTATGTCATCAACTATTTCAATAGTTGATGCTAGAATAGCTCTACACCGAAGAAAATTTGGATTCGTGTAATTTTGAAGCAGATTTGGATAGGTACTTGAAACAATTGCTTCAATTGGGTCCACAAAATCTCTTATAAGTAACTCTTCAGGAATATCAATTTCAGCATATCCATCATTGGGTTCTGAGACCTTTCCATTACCAACTTGTAAAATCCAATCTGAGAAGAGTCTAATTTCTTATGAATTGCCTAACTTAGAACCACTTTGCAAACGCATATTTTTGGTTAGATTCATTACTTTTCAATGATCCCAAATGTAAGAGGCATTTATTGTTGCATGTACTATATCTGATCTAGTACCTCTTGGAATAACTGGTAGAATTTGTCTAAAATCTCCACCAAAAATTACAACTTTCCCCCCAAAAATTTGCTGACACTCAACATCGTCATCACTCATAATATCCTTCAATGACTTATCAAGAGCTTCAAAACAATATTTATTTTCCATTGGTGCCTTATCCCATATTATTAGTTTTGTTACCTTTAAGAGATTGGCAAGATTATAATTTTTCTCTATGTTACATATAGAAGATTCCAAACATGGAACTGGAATCTTGAATTTGGAATGTGCAGTTCTTCCTCCTGGTAACAACAAACTTGCTATTCCGCTAGATGCTACATTCAACACAATATCTCCTTTACAACGCAGAGCAGCAGACAATGTGTTCCACATGAAAGTCTTTCCTGTACCACCATAACCATATAGGAAAAAAGCACCACCATTTTGATTTGTGACAACATCCATAACTTCTTTAAAGATTTTAAGCTGCTCATCTACAATAAAAAAACAAAACACCACTAACGTTGCATCATGAAAACAATTTAAATAACCAAATCTGTGAAATTTTCAAATCTTGAGAACATAATGACAACAATGACCATATCAATGTGATTAGCATTTATACTTATGTAGTTTTGTGCTAATAATTATAAACTTCCTTATAAGGCTCATTCGAGGCGATAAAAGAAAAGCATAAATTTCGGAGATTGTTTCAATAAATAATTAGAATGTTAAATTATAAAAGCAATACCTGTTAATGATTGAAACATAGTATGGAAAATTTCTTCTTGAACCGAGGGATCATATTGTCTTTCATCATATATCAATCTATTCCAAGGAAGTCAAGGATGTAATCATTTGGATATGGCATAGGCTTAAATTCTTTCAAACTTCTTCTATTTTTCTGTAGTTGCTTCTCAATTTCCATCAAAGTGAGTTGTTGCACCTCTTCATCAGAAAAATTCAATTCTACAAATAAAGGTAGAAGTTAAGTAAGTATTGATACTTTGTTAAGAGGGCCATGTATAGAATCCATAGTGTTGTGAGTAACATAGTTCTAAACAATAAGATGAAGAGGATAAAAGAAAATATGTTGTTACAAAGAAGCAGCAAATATATAATAATCAAACCTGGATTTTGTGACAATATTCTTTGTTCATATAGAATACCATCTGATAGGTACATCCAAGTATTTAACCAAACATGTTCTGGTCGATTCATTGAAGATGATAATAACATTGTAACAAACAGTTTGCGCAAAAATACTCTAGAACCCCAGTTATAGGCCTCTTTAATTGCGTCAATGAACTCTTTGTCATCTTGTAGGAAGCCCAATGCAAAACATGCCTCTCTAAAACTTTTGTGTTTGAACCCATCAATTGTCTTTAAATCATCATAACTTGTCGGACCTTTCTTCATAGTCAACAACATCCTCATATAATACAATTCTCCAGTTGTTGGCGGGACCCAAATTAGTCGGTCAATTGTGTAACCTCTTTTACGCGGTTTCCAACACCTTTTTCTTCTTTTCATAAACAAACTTGGACACAAATTGACCATATGTTAATAACTTTGCTTCTTCATACTGAGTATTTGCCATAAACCAAGAAGTAAACATTGATTCTGTAACACTTGGTTTTAGAAGGAGAGTTCCAATTTGTTCAAAATATTTGTAGTATACAGAATTCTCTCCTTCCATGTGAAAAAATAACCTTTCAACAGCTGGTTTCCTGCCATGAATTGAATAAGAGAAGATTCTCCAGCATGCTTCGCTTGGTGAGGCATATCGACAATCAAGGTATTGTTTGATTTCATCAATATTTCCATCGGTTCTAGTGTTGTTTGGAACAATAACAACCGAGGTCCTATCAGAACCCTTGTTGATGTACTTGAAGAGATATTTAATTGAAGTACTTTGATTGCACCACTCCATATTAATGTGTGCCTCATATTTCATCAGCAAACTTGGGTTATGGGGTACAACGTGACCACTATGTAGGGTGACTCCATTCTTTTCAATTGTATTACCCAGATCTCTCCTTCTATAAACATGATATCTGTTGCACCCTAAAATTTGCCCAACCTTACTCCTTGGATTTATGTTTCATTATCATTAGCATTTGCATATAGAGTCATGTACATAGACTAACCATCTGCATAGCATAAGCATAGCAAGTCATTCAACAGGGGACCAATCATTATTCTCATCTCTAGAGGCCTATCAAGAGGTTATTATCCTAATTCAACCTCATTCAAGTCATCAGGGAAGAATTTGAAAGCAAAAAGTTCAGCAGATCAAGCCTTGAGTCCATCTCCTAGCTGAGGGTGTCTAAGGGTCAACCAGAGGATTGTGAGCTGTGAGTTGAAGGCATGGAGAGTATCTAGGCATTATGAGAGACTTAGAAAGTCATTTGGAGAAGGAGACAAGTCATTGATGAGAGCACAAGAGCTACAGTTGAAGACAGTCAACTAGGGTTTCATCTGGGTCAACCCTAGGTCAACCCTAGGTCAATTGATTGATTTAAAGGGGCATTCAAGACTATTGGAGAGATGTGGGGTTCATCATTTGACATATAAATAAGGATAGGGAGATATGCCAAGGAGAATTTAAGAGAAATCAAGGAGAAGAGGAGTTACTAAATTAGGGTTTCTCTGTAAAATCCCCTAGTTTAGGTCAAATTTCCAAGCAAGATAAGTCAAAATGCTAGCTTCAAATGGCTTCTTGGCCAACATGAAACTTGTAGAGGATCTCAAGACCTTTAATTTGAGTGGTGGAAGACCTCAAGGAGATTTATAGAACTCAAGTTATGGTCCTTGCAAGTTACAGGTCATCTGAGGTGTCTGAAATTTTGTCTGTGAAAGTGACTTGACTTCCAAGCTAGTTTTACCCCTCAAGGAGATTTCAAATGAATTCTTGGTCAACATAAGAATTATTCCTAATTGTCTTAGCTTTCTAGAATGGTATGGCATGCCTTCATATGATGTGTGGAACTCAACTTATGGTCTTGGCAAGCAAAGGGTATTTTGGGCATTTGTGAATTACAGGTCATTTTAACCTATGTCCAAAACTCATACAAGGAGGCCTCAAATGGAAAAACTTACAACATCAAACTTGCTCCAAATGGGATTTTAAGTCTAGAAAGAAGGTCACAAATTATTGGATAAGCTCATAACATGAAGTTGCATAATTGGTCAAAAGTTGAACTAAAATGGCTTATAATTCAAAGTAATTCAAAGTGAAAAATGGTTTGGGAGATTTATGAGTCCAAATGGAGACTTCCAATATATGATTTTGAATGGAAAAGCAATTCTAAGAACAATGGTTCAAACACTTTTTTGAGTTTAGAAGAAAAAAAGAAAGTTATCTTTGGTTACTTGTAATTGAAGAAACATAACCAAAATGGATCAAAGTTGGAAAGCAAGGGAATGTGCAAGATGGATCTAGAATGTTCATATGAGGTCTATATATTCATGAAATGGAGATTGATCAAGGGTTGGCTTCATTTTCACCAAGAATTTCACAAACTTTCTCATTCTTTCTCTTGGCAATTTCACTTCAATCTCTCAAAATCTTCACCAATTATCATCAAAATCAATTTCATTCTATCGATTCAGCATCCTAGAGTAGAATTCAATCAAGAACAAGGTGGTTAGAATCCATTTTCGAGCACTTTCTTCAAGAACATCAAAACTGCAATTTCAAGTGGACAGCACAATTCAAGCCAGGAATCATCAAAGTATTGCATACAGAATCAATCCCTGAGTTAATTGATCAAGATCCAAGCCTTGGAAGCCTCAGATCCTCAATCTTCCATAGCTGTTTTCAAGCTTTTGCACCAGGTATGTTTTCATTCACACAGCTTGATTTAGTTGGTTTAACATGTTGTTGTTAGTTTAGATATGATCTAGGTGGTTAGTAGAGTAATTAGGATGAATTTGAGGCTGAATAGAGACCATTGTTAGCAGGTGCAATAAACTGTTAGGGCTTGAAACTCTTAGGTTAGTGCATTAGAATGTTAGGTTGTTAGCGTAGGTTAATCACCATTAGTTGTAGATTAGATTGGTGTAAGTTTGATGGAGAATTATCATGATGCATCTCAGTGTACTTCCATGGTGACCAGAGCTTGATACCATCGGGTTGAGTGATCTATTGAATTTCAGACTGAATTAAGACCATAGGATTGTAGAGGGAAGAATTCTGAGTAGTTTTCGTGTTTATGGCGTGGCGTTTCATGGACTGGTGATGGAGAACCGAGAGCTCGAATTGGTGCGTGCATGGAGTGTCATGGAAGCTGAAACCCTAGGTTTATGATCCAAGGAGGAAGACATAATCGTGGCCATCCATCTTGCCTTGGACCCTTGACTTGGAGGGTGATCGTGTGGCTATTATTTGACTCAGAAATTGGAGGGAGATGCGTTGGCCAAAACGCACCGTTTCATTAATTGAAACGGGCGGGCCTGAGCGCTAAGTGTTAATCCCACCCCCCAGTTATAGGCCCATTCCATTTTGAACGTGAATTTGCTTCTGAATGCACCCCCTGCGCCTCTTTTTATTTTCAATATTTCTGAGCTAATTCTGGGCCTAACTCAAAATGATATGCGCACCCCCCTGGTTGCTGGCCCATCCTGATTTTCACTAAGCGCGCCTACTAAATACACCCCTCTCCCATTTATTTCTTGCATTTTGTTTTTTATTTCTCTTAATTTTTTATGCATTTTCATTAATTCATAATAAATTCATAGAAAATCATTTTCACTTCATTCTTTTTACACTATTTTCTTTAGGATGTCTAGAATATTATAGGAAAATAAAATTGCATTTTTATTTTTATTTCATATTTTTTCCATATTTTCTAAATAAATGTCATTTTAAATAGATTCATTTCATGCATCATTTTAATAATCTTTGTTCTATTACATGCTTTCATATTTTTTGTTCATTCTTTTTATATTGTTTAGATTAGATGTTAAGCTTGTAGATTCAATTTAGTTCCCATTTTTAGGAATTAATTTTAGGTGATTAAAATAGGTTTGAACATCATGAACAAATTAGGGTTTTTAGGTGATGACTTAGGAAGTTTGATTTCATTTCCCTTAGGACTTAGGGTTTGAATAGATTAGTTATGGGACTATAGGGGCTATGGGTAGCTATTAGATCCCTTAGAAAAAGTCAGGATTCCCCTACTGCTATTGATATGCTGTATATCTGATTGACTGGTGTGGTGTGCCCTCTGGGGTTTATTGCTTGTTTGTGTGGGTATTGGGTTTGTCTGGGACCTTGGGAGAGCTGAAGACTTGAGGAGATGAAAGCCATTGAAGATCCAGAGATTGAAGATCAACTTCCAGAGTTGAAGAAGAGATTCTTGCTAGCAGATGCTGAGGAGATTAGGGTTTAGGAGCTAGGCAGAGCTCTAGATTAGAAAGCTTGTTTCTCAAACATGGATTGCCTTGTCTGCATCCATTCTTCTCTGTGATTCAGAGTCTCTCTAAGACACTCACCCCCTTCCTTTGGAAGGCTTGGTGATAGTGTCTAAGAGATAGAACTCTTGAGAGAAAATGTCTTTTGTGTTAGAAGCAGTCTGTTCACCACCTTTGGTAGTCAACTGATTGCTTAACACCCATTCACTCTTGTGACTAATCCCTCATCCTGGAGGTTTGAGCTTGAAGAAAAGCCATTGCAGATAGAAGACTGATGATCAAAGCCCTTGCCTGAAGGCCATGAAGATGGAGATTGATGCTTGTTGAAGCCTGTAGCTGATGAGAGATTACTTGGAGCCAGATGTTGATTCAGAGCTGCTGATGCTGTTTCTTTTTCTGTTGTATTTCATTTGCTGATGTATTGATTGGTTTTCTGAACTGTATTGTTTGCTGTTTACCCTGTTGGGTTGAAAGTGAAGCCCGTTCACTTTTGCCTATTGTTTTCTAGGTTCGAGGTTGAGTGGGACTCCCTTGCCTCGCTTGTATTGCTGCATCCATGCATTTTACTGCTTTACTGTATATATCTGATATTGTTTCTGTTTCCGTTTATCCCTTAGGATCTCTGTTTCTCTCTGTGCAAGAGAGGAGCATGATAGACACTAGGTCTTAACCCATGCATGATAACATTAGGTTAGTTTGTTTCCCTTCGCAACCGTAGGTTAGAGTTCTGTCTCTTTCTTTCTCAAAACAAACAGAAAAACACATAAAGATTTCAAACACAATAAAAGACACTTCTTTCGTAAAAGAATGTGAACTCATCAAAATGTCATTTTTGTCCGCCGGGACTGCTAATCAAGAAAACCTTTTTCAGAAGGAATAAAAACAATCAAGACAAGCTTGTGTCGTACGTGGCCCGAACTACGTTTGCTCTGATCTTTCATGCTGTATGAAAGTACGTAGGCATAGGATGCGATATCCTAGCGAGCAACCTTCCCCTCCTTTCCCGTAGGTAGGCGAACTACGTTGACTCTGATTTCTCGTTCCAGACGGGAATACGTAGGCATAAAGTGCGATACTTTGCCGAGTCATTTTTATTTTCATTTTCTTTTTAACCCTTGACCTATAGTTTAGATAGAATAACAATCCATACCCGAAAACAAGCGTGGATCCCGTCGAGTACGACGGACGTGAGGGGTGCTAATACCTTCCCCTTGCGTAACCGACTCCCGAACCCAGGTTTTGGTTGCAATGACCATACCTTTCCCGTGTTGTGCGAGGTTTACTCTGAGCGTTTCCTTTCCCTCCCGTGGGATAAATAACGCACGGTGGCGACTCTTCTGTTCAGCCGGCGCCGATTTTCGCAGTAGCGACAATATCCATCTTGATCAACAATTGTGACATCTTGGAACTTTTTAAGATAATACTTGGAACACTTACCATCTTTCATACAAGGACATCTAGGATTTGCTAACCCACAGGGACCATGCACCATGTGAGTTTTGACCAGATTATACAGTCTTGGTTGACTCAAAGGATCAGGAACTTCAGCAGAAATGATTTTGTCTATATCTTCAGAAGTAGGGTATTTATTTGATGGATGCAAGAAGATAAGAATGTGCGTGTGCGGAAGACCTCTCTTTTGGAAATCAATTGTGTACATATCTGAAAATAAGAACAATTGTAAGATAAATATGTTGTAACATGTCATGTCTAGCTTGAAATGCCTAGATAATTTTAAAGGATAGTAAGTTAAAGCAATTGATATGACATAGTAAATTTACATGTAAGAACTTTGCCTAAGACTCCTTTTTTGGTCACATATGCTAGAAGGTTATCAAACTTCATCTTAAAAACTCTTGCAATAACATCAGGTCTATCTTGTGGCTTCAAATTTAGAGGACCAAGCAATCTTTGAATTTCCGGCCAATTTGGGTTGCATGTGAAAGTAATGAAAAGATCCGAAAATCCCACCTTACTACAAATAGTCATGTCATCATAATACAATTGATCCATAAATCTCCTACTTCCAACATAAGATGATGGTAAAACGACTCTTTTCCCTATGCTTGATCCTTGTGTTTGATCTTGCTCTGAATGTAGACTTATATACTTTGACACTCTTAGCTTGGATTGATTTTTTCTGATCCAATTCAATCTCTCTCCTTCAAGCATTGTGTAACCATCCACCAAAAACTGTTGGAACAATCTCCTAGATGATAACAAAGTTTTTGCCTCATTACACCTACTTTGTATTCTAAATGCTAGCCATTCTCGAATAGTAAGTCGGTTCCTTTGAGAGTCATCAAAAATATCAAGATCTCTATGTGCAATGTTATCTCTATAACCATCCTCTCCATAAGGAAAAATCAAAGGATACTGGAATGCCAAATAACTTGGATGAAACTCATCAATATGTTGCAGTTGTCCACCTTTGGCCTGCACTATAATGTCTCTTTCCTCAGCAGTGTCTATGTCACCAACGATTAAAGCAGCCACTTCTAAAGCAGTTGGTTGATTATACAATCTTCCATCAGTAGATCTTGTGGATATTAATTTGAGTTTCAAGTTATGAAGATTTCTTTTATTAAGCCATTGTCTAGCCATTAAGAAACTTTTTGCATGTGTATTATGTCGGTACAACATATCTGACAAGTTTTGTATTATATCGGGATGAATGTTGTTTTTGTCTCTACAAAAATATAATATATAAGTTAGTAATTTGTATGACAAAAAGAAATGGTTAAATTAAAGAGAAAATATGATTGAATACCTGAGAGTGTCCATTCTATTTGTAACTTCATTCTCTGTATCATATATGTAAAGCTGGGCAAATTTGGGTGGTTGGCCTTCAGGTGGCAGTAAACTTCCAATGCGGTGGCAAGCTTGGCCTTGGATTCTTATTGTTGGTGGACCACGACCATTATTAAATCTTTTGTCTAACTTAGCTCCCGGTGAAGTGAAAGCAAACATCATATTGTATGTCCTTATGTATGATTGATAATTCTTACTATCCCTTGCATTGGCATCAAACAAGAGATGTGTTAAAGGTTGTGGAGGATGCTTTAAGAGAGGAAGTTCAACTTTACCATTTCCACAACATAAAAAAAACTTGGGATTCACAGAATGTTTAGGTTTGTGCATCCATCATGGCCTTACAATACCTACACTCAATCAAAGGGTCTCCCAAATCGCTATATGTTGTACATATTGCAAAACTTAATATTAAAAGTCGTTATTTTTTCAAAAGATGGTATTTCCTATGATCATATTTCACCAAATAAAGACATAATTTCTTTGGTTACCTTGGTTATGTAGGTTTGGTTGGTTGGCGGTAGAAAACAGTGGCAAACTTTGTTCATCATCAAGGTTTGAGTCATTATCAGATTGATATGCTGTCAAAAAATCAATAACAAACTCATGAAATCTGATTTAGATATCAAAGCATTAAAATCAACATCATGGAAATGGAGATCCAACTCTGAAAATGTAGATTAATGAATGAAAACCAACAGCTGTAGCAGACATATTCAGGAAACAATCTAGACATAATCAAAATTAGAAACCTTAAAAGTTAAGGCATAGACCTGGGATCTCTTCATTGTCGGAGTCGTCTTCAGTATCATCACTATCTAAATCAGCATTCGCTGTAGGTGCAAAGATAATATCTTCAATGTTGCTTCTCTCATCAATTGTATTTGATTCTCCATTAGATTCTTGAAACCGTAAAGGTTGTGTTCCTCTCATTTTATTTTTGTTGCACTCATTGATAAACATATATAAGTGTATAGAATAGTAATATACCACATCATCAAACAACTTCGTTCTTAATTTAAAATCAATACACTTACAATTGACTACATGATTGATTGGTGTAGCTATAATGATATGGTTTAGAAATAACACAACTTGTTTATGAACTTGCAGTGGCTATTATTGGATCATTGCACAGGTTATGGAGAGTTATGGATGGTGATGCAATTCTTTGAGTACTGTTGGCAAATAATTCAAAGTTAGAAACAATGTAATACACCAGAAAAAGGACAACAGAGTAATACACATGGGGGCAAACTTACACATAAATCTTTGTTGCTTCATTGGTAAATTGAAGTTGTGGCAGTACAAGGTTGGCTATATCATTCCGTATAAGATTGGACGCCAGATCCGGTACCCCAAGAGCTTTTTTCGGACGACCGAGGACATGTTTGACAGGTTGAGGAGTGCATCTTGCATCAATCCTGTAAAGTGTACTTCATTAAAAATATGATGTTTTTGCTGAATAGAATACATAATAGTACGTACCGAAAAATATTTGAAGATTTTTGGACTGCTGCATTGGTGTTGACAAATACATTATCCTTTTGTGACATTCCCCCTCCATTAGAAAACCTTGACATAAGTTTTGTACCCATGTTTTGAGTATTAAATATTGTGTGCGGTGTACGGCATATATGTGTTGGAGGTGATGGCATAATACCATGTAATATAGCATCCATTTTCTTACCATCACTTACAATCTTATCAATTAATTGACTGTTGGAAACAGGTGGAGTAATATCGCAAAGTGGAATTCTATAATTAAGAATGCAACCACTTGTCAAATAAGTTTGCTTGTTAGTATGCGGGTGATCTGTAGTATTAGCTCCTTTCTTTGCCCTTTTAGCTTTTAGCAAAGTAAATCTTCGCATTCTAGCTCGTTTGGTGCCACTCTTTTGCTGGGAATAATCATGTACCTTAGAAAACTGGTGCATAATTGGCCTATAACAGACAAGAAAAAGTTAATGTAAAGCTACAAACTAATGTAAATGCGACATTAGTCATTGGAGTATTCGATAGTAATCGACGAATCTAACAATTTCTCTTCTATCATGTATAATATGTTTCTATTACAGTTAAATAACTATAAGCACAAATCAATCTTATATAAACATTGCACCAATCATGGTTTCTGATAAACATTAATAAGCTTTGTGTTAAACCTTTCACCTCATGATATATAAAAAGCAATACTAATTAAAACCTTGCTCAAAAATCAATTAAAAATTGATAGTAGACAATACTAAAGTTGGAACCAATGGGTGCTTTTATCAAAAATCAAAGAAAGGTGTATCAGAAACTTGGTGATTTTGAAAAATAACCTAAACTTACTTACATAAGCATTCAAGCCGAGAAGAAGCATGAGAGAAAATTGGGGCAATTGCTTCTATTAAGCGGATCCCTTTTGTTTCAAAGTGATTTTATCCCCAAGACTCAGTAATTCCCTGAGTTTTACTTCTTATTCTGATGTATCCACTCAATTTACCATCTCCTTGCTTTTCAATGCTCACATTCACCATTGCACCTTCACCAAAAACACTCTTAGCATAAAGGTTCGCAGCTAGTAAACCATACTCTCCTTCCAATGCAGACATGAAATAGAGACAACAAAAACCAAATTAATCAAATTGCCCAGATCCCCCAGCCAAATCAAGACATTGCAATTGCATGAAATGTAGAAATATTAATGACTCCAAATCAAGACATGGCAAATCAGGCAAGTTTTTTAACTGAAAAACATTTTTGCTTCAAAAAATAGATTCCTGGTAGTAGATACTCCAGCACACACAAGATAGCAGCCATGAAATATATGCAAGTTAAAGAAACTCACGGCGGAGTTAGGCACTTCATATTTGTAGACTTGATAATGTGGCCCAGAAACTCCCTCTCATCTTGTAATACTGTATTTATAGCAACCTATAACATAACATAAAGTCAGTAAAATAATCATATATACAACATCTAGTTAATGTAGAAACACATGTTCTGAGCTATATCCCCATCGCATTCATGCTCCTTGATGATGGCTAATTTTAGCATTACCTGTATTACAACTATATACTTCTAATCTAATAGAATAATATTTATGATGTGAGTTTGACCCTAGTCTAATCAGGAAACTGATTGGAGTGAGGAATGAGTAACTCTATACTTGTGCAGCACACAAACTCACTTGGAATTTGATAAAATTAAAATTGTCATAGGTAAGAAATGGAAGCAAAACTTTTCTCTAAATGTTTGGAAATTATGGTACAGCAAACCGCATTCTAGCCAATATTCAAGCACACAATAGTTTTTTACTACACCATATAATTAATTTGCCAATTAAATCAAAATGCTAGTAATTATTAGCTCTAAGAAAAAATGAAAACTTCAAAGCAATCAAAACATTTATAAGCAACAGGAACTGGGAGTCAATGTAATCCTTGACTGGCTGTCCAGAAGAAATCATGTAACCATCCTTGAACTTCACTTTATTTCACTGCAGAGTCAATTAATACCATTGAAATGGAGTTATTCCTAAGTATATGACATTACAATGCCTAAGAAGCTAATACAAAGAGTCAACCAATCTAAGTATCTTAGCATGAGTTGATACATCCATTCCTACATAAGTTCTGGCAGCAGGTCTCAAGAAGCAAATGCCTAGCGAAATTGGATATTTATGCTTAATTATTTTGTCATTGATTTTGTCTCACTCTTCATTACATAGATACTGTATAGCAGATGACAGGTTAGTTAATGCCATCGAATTCCTGGATCTTGGCAATGGTGTTGGTTGGGAGCTGCTTCAGGTATATAAAACATGTTTGCTAGAATGGGAAACTATCGGTTTATGCCTTTGAGTGAGTGTATGTTAAACGAAGTGTCTAACAAATCGCTTATTTTCACAAAAGATCTAAAATACCAGTAGTTTATAGAAACAACTTATACAGAGTTTGCCATTGTTTTGTCTTCCATTGTAGAAGTGACTTATGTGTGAACATTTGTATGTGATGCATTTTCTACTTGTATATTTTGGTTCATCAAAAATATGTTTTATTGCTACATCAAATTCAAGTGTGGATTTCCAATTCAGTATCTATATCAAATGTTCATGGGGATGTTCTCATGATTTCCAGGCAATGCTTAATGCTGACTTCCGAAAGAGACCAATTGCGGAGGCTGTTCTCGGTCATAGGTTTATGACTGGGGAAGTCCTTTGAGTTTCAAGATCAAAAGAATATGGTTATCATTATGAAATATATCTACCACATGGCTCACCAATCCCGTTTTCATCTCATGATAGTAACAGCTTTTGTTATCATAATGTCACACTCACACACTTAATTCAAAGGTTATTTTATATGAAAGCTACCACTTTGTCCATCTAAAAGAAAATGCTCCAAATGAGATGCCATCATAACCCTTAGCATAACAATGCCCCAATATCCAAACAGTAGCAAAAATCCACAGACAAAACCTAAACCCTGGTGACAGCTCTCAGTCCAATGACAGTTATATGCACCTCTTAAATTTGTTTGGACCAATTGCTACTTAGTTCTAGTTCAAGCCAAACACTAAGCATCATCATAAAAGATAGTCACAAATGCAAAAATGGTATTAGTCACAAAATCCATGACAGACTCCTATTCACTTTGCACCAATGTAAGTTAGCCAAGTTGTTTTTATTACTCACATTCATATGACCAATGACCCTTGTTTAACAATGAAAATTCTACAAATACTAAACTCCATATGTAAGAATCTATTGCATCATGAAATAGAAAGTGCAAACAGAATGGTAGAGATTAGTATATGATGCTTGTTCAAGAAATTAATTTACCTTAATGTGGGAATAGTTGTTGTTCTATGCTGCAATCATAGGATGAAGACTAACAATGGCAGGAAAAGTTGACTTTCATGCAGGAAAAAAAGTCAATACCAAACAGACTCTAATATTTTTTTGAATTTCCTCCAAAAAGTAGAAACTGTTGTGTTAACCAATCTAGTTGAGAATGAATTGGTAGTTAGTTTAATATAATTCAGATGCAACAATTTGTAAAGCTCTGCTTCAAAACTACACTGCTCCAGAATATTCAGCAAAAACACGCATAAAATTACTTTACAAGCATGTGTTATGCATAATATTAGTAAAAATTAGTACAGTAGACCATTGGCTTTATTGTCTTCCATATTGATGTAGCTGAATAAGGTAAGAAGTCAACTCATAGCAGCATGTCACTGCTTTATCGGGCAGTGGATTGGAGCAGTTCCCAGTGCATAATAGTCTTAAAACCAATGGTCCATGTGTAGGTTGCTATGACATACTATGTTTCATACTATGTTTCAGACATATAATCCTATTTTCCATACTATGTTTCTGTGATAAAGCAAAAGCAGACCCTTAATCAATATGTTTTTATGTACAGGTTGTGTAGTTTTTCTGTAAAGCTATGATGGAATGATGCCTAAGAAATTGACAGTTATGATGCCTAATAAAACAAAATACAATCACAGTTTCTAAAGACATCATTTTGAAAATATAGATCAATTGCACTTGGGTATTTAGAAGACTGGTTCCATTTTTGAAAATATGTAAAATAAATGAAAAAAAGCATAAAAACACCTCTGCTGGGGTCAAACTCAGGTTCAAGGCATGGAAAGTGACTTAAGGGCAAGGTGCTAACCACTGGGGTGGCGATACATCCATTGTATCAAGCCACCCCATTAAATCATATACCAAAATGGCGCAATAAATGAAAAAAAAGCATAAAATGCCCCCGTTGGGGGTCGAACTCAGGTTCAAGGCATGGCAAGTGACTTAAGGGCAAGGTGCTAACCACTGGGGTGGCGATACATACGTTGTATCAAGCCACCCCATTAAATCATATACCAAAATGGCGCATCTGGCTGGGCAACTTTGAAGGCAAGCCAAGGCAAAACATGAATTACGATTTGATCACAACTTCCTCAATTCTTAATCAATTTCAGTGAAACAAAAGTTTATCTCACTTGATTTTTCACAAGGATGATGATGGTGTTGTCCATTTTCTCAAATAATGCACACACAATAAAACACGAATGAAAGTGCAAGGATGAGCTTTAAAATGCATTTTCAAAACTGAGTGAAACATGAACATGCTTATCCTGATCTACTATCATGTACACTTCAAAAACATGCTACATACAAGGTCTGGATAGAGGAAATCATCGACAAGGCATTAGATTTGGAAATGGCATATCATGTAGAGACAATCATATCTAGTATTAAAGGTAGTAGTCATTGCCTGGAAATCATGAGAACAGCCCCATGAACATTTGATATAGGTACTGAATTGGAAATTCACACTTGAATTTGATGTAGCAATAAAACATATTTTCGATGAACCAAATGATGCAAGTAGAAAATGCATCACATACAAATGTTCATGGGGATGTATGAATGTTCATGTACCAAATTGGATTATAGCAACAATATGAATGTTTCTTTGATCTTAATGTATGATAAAAGGTAAGCATTCAAAACTAGGTGATTTTCAAAACCAAGGTAAGCATTCAAAACCAAGTTAATGTAAGCGGATCCCTTCTGTTTCAAAGTGATTTTATCCCCAAGACTCAGAGCAATTCCCTGAGTTTTACTTCTTATTCTGATGTATCCACTCAATTTACCATCTCCTTGCTTTTCAATGCTCACATTCACCAATGCACCTTCACCAAAAACACTCTTAGCATAAAGGTTTGCAGCTAGTAAACCATACTCTCCTTCCAATGCAGACATGAAATAGAGACAGCAAAAACCAAATTAATCAAATTGCCCAGATCCCCCAGCCAAATCAAGACATGGCAATTGCATGAAATGTAGAAATATTAATGACTCCAAATCAAGACATGGCAAGGATGAGCTTTAAAATTCATTTTCAAAACTGAGTGAAACATGAACATGCTTATCCTGATCTACTGTCATGTACACTTCAAAAACATGCTACAAACAAGGTCTGGATAGAGGAAATCATCGACAAGGCATTAGATTTGGAAATGGCATATCATGTAGAGACAATCATATCTAGTTTTAAAGGTAGTATTCATTTTTTTACTCAATCAAATTTGGTTCTGTAGAGACAATCATAAGCACAAAAATCAGAAGCCTAGCTACAATTACTCTATAAATTGGATTATGGCTGATTTTAATGTAAGCATTCAAAACCAAGTTGATTTTCAAAACCAAGGTAAGCATTCAAAACAAAGTTAATGTAAGCATTCAAAACCAAATTGGATTATAGCAACAGTAAGGTAAGCATTCAAAACCAAGGTAAGCATTCAAAACCAAGTTAATGTAAGCATTCAAAACCAAATTGGATTATAGCAACAGTAAGGTAAGCATTCAAAACCAAGGTAAGCATTCAAAACCAAGTTAATGTAAGCATTCAAAACCAAATTGGGTTATAGCAACAGTATGAATTTTTCTTTGATCTTAATGTATGATAAAAGGTAAGCATTTAAAACCAGGTGATTTTCAAAACCAAGGTAAGCATTCAAAACCAAATTGGATTATAGCAACAGTAAGGTAAGCATTCAAAACCAAGTTAATGTAAGCATTCAAAACCAAATTGGATTATAGCAATAGTATGTCTTATCATAAATTGTCTTATCATAACCAAGGTAAGCATTCAAAACCAAGGGAATCATAACAAATTGTCTTATCATAAATAATAGAGTCATACATATCACATGAAGAGCCCAATTAGTCTTGAAGTATAAGTTCAACATTAACAAAATAAAAGGACTAATACATATTGACATTGTTTGTTGTCAATAATAGTAGGTTACAAAAAGTAGCAACATAATATCAGGTTGTTGTACCAAAATAAGTTCAGATAAAGCCAAGGGCTCATTCAATCTTTGCATGCTTCCCACTCTTAGTTGCAGATTGCTTAGGTGACAAGAAAGCTGCAGTTCCAAAGTCTTCAATAGAATGTTCTTGTGACAACCTCTTGGATGGGGTATTGCTTGAATAGGCTTCATCACTCCAGTTTTGTGAAGCAGACATGGTTGGTTGGAAGTTGGAAGTGAAATGTATGAGTTATTTGTGCAACATGTCAGGAAGTTGCAACATATGTTCATCCATATATGACTTATAAATAAACTTACTGTATGAAGGGAAGTAGGAGTCAATACTTCATTGTCTGGTATGTGATCGTTAAGAACAACTTCCTTTGCTTTTATGATGGGGGTCTTCATGGCAGCTGTAGAAGTTTCCTACAAAAGAGCATGTTGTAGGATCAGTATACTCCTAAACACTTGTCTTGTGCTATTAAACTTTGATGCCTCATATCATATCATACCTCAATTGGATGAATGGCCTCTTTGATCATCTTGATGACCTCTTTGTCCTCAGTAATCTTCACAACAGATGCCTGCTTATAGTTCAGTTGAAACTTCACACAAAATGCAAATTCATTGTCTATTAGTTTGTCCAAGTGTTCAGAGTATATTTGGGGATGATCTTCGTTGGACTACAGATATATATAAGGTAAATGTTACATAGTAATATAAATGATTCAAAGAAATTGGTTGCCAAAGATATTGTAGCATGACTCTGTAAAAAAAAATAGAATATGGGCTGCACTTTGTTGGCATCACAAATATAAAAGACAACAGCACATTCAGCAGCATTGTAGCATCACAAATGTAAAAGACAGCAACATTTCAGCAGGTACAGAGTTTATGAGAGACAACAGCATTTCCGCAGCATTGTAGCATTTCAGCATTTCATGTGAATATATTCAAAGCAAATATATTTCAAGTACAAATAAGTAGACAATATATCAAGCATATGTTAAACTACAAAATATGGACATACCTTTTTCATGATTTCTCTTAAATCATGTGCCGACATTCCAACGTATTTGATACAATCATTGTCCCAAAACACAAAATAACCGCAATTTCCTGCATACTCGACCTCAATTTCGATCTTATACCTAATGAATTGGTTGCAATGCAATAAAATTAACAAACAGATGCATATAAGGTGATAAGTTTATATATGTTACAAATAAGAATGATGTGCTTACTTGGTGATAGGTGTTGGTATGTTTTCACAGCAAGTGTATATGAATGGCTCACCAGGTGACTTGTTAGTCTTGTTACATGCTGGACATTGTTCATAGTACCAACCAAACTTACTTGACTTAAACCTCTTAGTTGTACCAATAGTGTTGCAAAAAGTTTGCTGTAAAGATGCACATGGAATGTATCACAACATTTGTAAAGAAGCAAACAAAATAGATATGGGATTTACAATTGAAAATAGCTTATGATTGAGACTAAGAAGCTTACGTTTTGCAGACTAATGATTTCCCCGATTGTTTTAACGTCATTGGTGTAGGAAAAAGACTTGTCAACAAAAGACCCTTGAGATGCACAGGACTGAGATAATGGTTGTGACATCACCTGGGAAGTTACATTTCCACCCAACCTAAAAACAAGTGAAGCATTATATAAAGTGCAGTACATTAAAGGGACTGCATCATACATGATTTAAAGGTTATGGCTTACTTAGACTTGAATGAGGTGACTTGAGGATGAACATAATCGAGAAGCATTTTTGTTCCATGCCGCACATTGGAGATGTACACTTTTTCGGTTGCTGTGAAAAGTGAATTTTCATATCAATAACTATAACATGGACAAATTACAGTGGCATATCAATAGCAAGCATTACCTGAACTTTGTTGGCGCATGGCATGAGTGATGACGATAATAGTCAGGCCATGTGCAGTTTTCTCATTTGTGTAGGCCATAAACTGAGTGGCATATGCTTCCCACAAAGTCATATCAATTTCAGAACCACTAATAACAAACAAAGAGAAGTAATTAATAAACATCAATCAAATAACAAATAAAGAGATAAATAAGGCATTATATGATATATATATATATATATATACATTTCATCGGATATGATAAGGTTGACGCAAGCCTTCTTTCTGCCACCCGCAACTTAAGTCTTCACAACTTCGTGAAGCACACCTATCACATCTAAATGAAAGAAAGGCCAAATAGTCAGAATAATGATTTTCAATAACATGTCATCATGCTGGTAATGTGAGGAAAAAACATTGCGAATACCATATAAGCGATTTACTCGAAAATCTCTGTGTAAGAAATCAACAATGGGTTTGAAACAAAACTGGTAAGTAGGCATTTCTGGCATGTCAACCACCGTTACCGTGGTACCACCATTGAAGACAAGCTTCAACGGGTTGTCACATACTTTCAAGGCAAGATCGTTGTTTAACGGGTCACCATTATAAACCATGACAGTTTGATGTTCTCGTAGTCTCTGCTTCCATAAATCGAAATCCCTATTGTGAGTCACGACGTGTATTTTGTCACACTATGAATGAAAACAACTGTTAGGACACCTTGTAAGTTTAATAACCGTAACATGACATATTAACATTCTATAACAATAAATGTATACCTTGCTATCTTGGAGAACACCTTCAAAGTGTCGTTGTCCGTTACGGTCCTTCACGATCCACAAATCAATGACACGAGCTGCGAGCTTCCATACGTTGTTACCTATCTTCAAATCAGCAATCATAATGAGTGCCCTAGACATATTGATCTGAAAAGTACAAACAACACAAAAATACGAGTAACCAAACCATTAGCAAAAATGCTGAACATAAAAAAGCTGATAAATAAAAAATGAAAAACCTGTCTTGAAACATGAAAAATGCTGAATATAAAATAACAGGGTTTCAATAAGCAAAAATATATAACCAACTGTTACATTGGCGAAAAACCATGAATGAACAATGGAAAAATCAGTGGCAATGGAAAAACAAAAGTCGTTGAACGGTGAACGGCAGCATACGCGAGAAAGTGGAAATGAAGCTGTCGAAGGATGAACGTCTTTGATTTTATGCTTGTCTTGCGTGAAATACCAGAACAGCGGGGAGAAAGACGAGAGGAAGTAGGAATTTGGTGTTTGTATGAGAGCTGCAGGGAGAAAGACTGGGAAATACTTTTTGAGCTTGTGAAAGAGTGAGAAAGAGTGGGAAAGAGTAGGAAAGAGTGAGTTGGTAAAGAGTGAGAAAGAGTGGGAAAGAGTTGGAAAAAGTAAGTTGGTAAAGAGAAAGAATAGACCAATTGGTGAGGGACAGGTGGATGAATGTGAAGATTTGGAGCATTTGAAAGAATTGAATATGTTATTTACTGTTATGTCCTTGAGTTAGACATAATTATTTTAGGTGTGAAGGGTATAATTAGTAAAATGGTGGCAATTGATAGTAATAGATAGGCAGTTGACTAGAAGAGAACACTAAAGATAACATCATTTTTATAATAGTCACGACAGAGACACTTCATAAAAAAAATTGTAATACATCTTAATAACACTACAATGCATATAGAGAAATGATTTTAATAGGTTCCCAGGATCCTTGTGAGCAAATGCACTTATTTGTTTTTGGAATAAAAAAATATTTTTCTCTAAAAATAAAGAAAAAATATATTTTTTCCAAAAGCTTAAAACATACCTAAAGTCTTTTATTTTCAATCAATTTTCTCTCTCCTTCATTATTATCATCCACTTATTTAAATCTAATAATTTAGAATTATTCTCATATTCTCAAATAAAAATAACATTCTCATAATATATATATATATATATATATATATATATATATATATATATATATATATATATATATATATATATATATATATATATATATATATATATATATATATATAACAAATTATATTATAATAATACACTTAAGGGAATACTGGGACAATAATTATATATAATAATATAAAAAGTTTCCTTTGAAAAATAAAGGATATATTTTATATTTATTTTAGCTTAATACACGATTGTCAGCATTGAAATCAAAATAATTCTTTCGTCCATTTTCGTTGCAGGATTTCCATCCAACATTATTCATATTTAATAATTAATAATGTATATAAATTATTAATACTTATAAATCTAATATTATTTTACATAAATTTAATAAATATGACTGATAATAATATATAAAATAATTTTATACTGTTATTCGATAAAAATTTAATTATTTCATACTATATTTTTAAAAATTACATTATGATATGATAGTATATGATAATGATTGATTGATATATAAAATTATTTTATCCAGTTAATATATATTTTGATTCCCTTTTAAAAAATATCTGAAGGATAAAAAAATTCAAAAAAAAATCTTATTTTAAATATTAAATAGTTTCCCGTTAAAGGTTTTTTTTTTCTTCATATTTTATGTATCCATTTCTTACTTAAAATATTAAACAAAGTATTTTAAATAGTATTAAATTCAGGAGATTTAATCATCGCTTAATACTACTCATATAATAAAAACAAATCCATCAACACATCCAGTTAATGAAAACTGGTATGCTTTCATGTATAACTTTTAAATCCGTCAACCAAAACTTCTACTTTTAAATATAAAAGAAAAAAGTGGTACATGTTCTTTAAAAGTAGTATTGGTATTTCAATTTTGCTCTCTATTTTAATTATTTTATAAAAACATAATATTTATATTTTCCCAAAAGTTCTTTCATTTTATTTTTGATTTAAACATAGTTTTAGTCGGCTTATTTTGTCACATTCATAAAAAAATAAAAAATAAAAATAATTTTAAAAACAATCCATTTTTTTCTTCTTCTTCTACTAGACTTATTGCAATTTTGATTTCAATCAATATTCATTATTAAAAAATTGTGACTTTTAACTTTTAAAGGTTAAAAGTAGTGACTTTTGTTTTAATTATATAATTAAATATTTACTTTTAATTTCTATAAATAAATTATCTTCTATTTTTAAGTCATTCTTTATTGTGTCACCGACTTTATAAGACAGGTCTAAATTTTGACGGAAAATATTCAAAAAATATTTTAGAAAGATTGAAAAACAAAATTTGATGTATTTACAAAACAACAAATTTATTTCATCCCTAAGTAATTCAATAAAAAAACATCAATTTGTGCCCAAAATCACAATTTTTGAAATCAAATATAATTAAATTTGTAATTATTATTACAATAATTGTGATAAAAAGGATAAAAATTACAATAAAATTTGTATTTATTATTTATATATTTGATACGAATTATGTATATGGTAATCTTAGTTATTAAGAAAGAGTTGTTGTTCAGAAAGAGAATTGTCCTAAAAACTGCAAATATAATGTTTAAAGAAACATGAAGTTAAGTTAGTAGCAAACAGAAGCTTTTCAAATTTTCATCTCACAAATATTTGTCTTTTCTCTTTTCAATACGGAAAGCTCGATTCTGTCTGATCAACAAGACATGGCCGGAATGTCAGCCGTAATAATGGTTATTTGTGTTTTACCGTCGATGCTGCTGGTGGCCAAAGATATTACTTCACCGGTAATAAGGTTACCGTCAGAAGCAAGTATAGAAGGGAAGAACGAGTGCTCAGGGACGGTGGCAGCGTCGTCGTCGTCGTCATGGTGTCCTGTGAAGTGTTTTCGGACGAATCCGGTATGTGGCGTGGACGGCGTGACGTACTGGTGTGGTTGTGCTGAAGCTGCATGCGCTGGTGTGAAAGTTGGGAAGATGGGGTTCTGTGAAGTAGGAAATGGCGGTTCGGATCCTCTGTCTGCTCAGGCATTTCTTCTTCTGCATATTGTGTGGCTTATTGTTCTTGCATTTTCTGTCCTTTTTGGTCTTTTTTAGTTCCTTCATATTTTGGTCTTTTAGTGGAATAGAATATAGAGTATAGTAAATTATGGCTTTGTAATTGACTCAACTCCTTCATTGGAGAATTCCGGTCACATGTTTTTCATCAGCCAGACTAGCCCTTGACTAAGGATATATATTCTCATTCAATAGAAATTATTAATCTAATATCTTATTATTTAGATATTATATTATCGTTGGATATTTTCTTCTCTATTCTCAATAACATTAGTTATCAAAAGAATAATATTCAATAGCAATTAATATTTATTACTTTCTCCTTCCTAAAATAAATTTTATATTTAGAAGAATTGTTTGTTTCAAAATAGTTGTAATTTTAAGCAGTATTAATTTTTATTTTTCAATTATTTTTTCTAATTAATATTCATAATTTATTTATTTTTTTACATTAATATTAAATCAAATATATTAATAGTTAATAAAAATAATTTGATGATGTTATTCTTTCTTTAATTTATTATATTTTTTAATATGTGTAGAGTGTTAAGGATGACAGAATTATTTTTGTTGTTTTTTTTCTTTTTCAATAAAGGGACAATAATTAATATTTAATGTGTGTGAACTATTAAAATATTGAGCTATGCCTATTTCACTTTTCTTTGGTCTTGGATGAAGGGCATATTATTTTTAGAAGTGTTTGGCTTATATATTATGAAAAAAATTGCCAAAAGGAAAAGTAAATATTAAGAAAGAAAGGAATCATCGCAAAAATTATCTAATTTTTTTCATTTATTTTTAATTTAAAATTTATTTATTTATTTATTTAATTGTTTTATCAATGAATTTTATTTGTTTATTTATGTTTATTGTGAAAATTTTAATTTATTTTATTAATGAGAAAATAAAATATGCATCAACCGTGTAAACCAATCACTATTATTTATTATGTCAGATTTATTATGTCACATGAGACTGAAATATTTAAGTAAATAATATTTTAAGTGATGAATTTTTATTAAATATTAATATAAAATTATTTTATATTAATAGTGCATATTCATTAAATTCTTTATTTAAAATGGTATCAATTCAAAAATTAAATAAAAGAAAAAGAAGAGAGTTAAAGTTTTTTTATATACAAAGGGAAATTTTAGATAATAATTTATAAAAAAAATACCTAAAAAAGTTTATTTAAACAAATTAGGTAATTGTCCGGTGAATAAACATTTTAAAAGTGTATAAATTAACAACAAAAACATATAAAAATAATTCAAACGGCTTTTTTATTTCTTGTAAGAAGTTTCATATAACTTTATATTGGTGGTGTAATTGACTTTTTTGGTGTGCATTACTTCTGGTATTCCTTTATTAATACAATGATTCTGATTGTAAAAAAAAAAAAAAAAATCAATCTATCAAGGAGTAGAAAATCTATAAGAATGCATTCTTAGCTGTTTTGTACAAAAGTCTTCCTAAATGCATATAGATATATATTAAAAAATGGTTAAGTAGTCACATATTAATAAGAGGTTAGCCAAAATTCGGAAAAGAATTTCCTTTTCTATTTAAGATCAATAATATTTTAATAAAGTTTAAATACATTAGTTTTATTATTGATTGAATGCAAATATTAAACAAATTGATTATAATAATTTTTAATAAATATCTTACATTTTAAAAAGTTTTAAAATTGTTTTTTATTATGAAAAATTCCTTATTAGTTTTTTTATTAATAATTGAAAAAATATTATACAATTCGTCTTAGATCTCAATATCTATTCGGTTGATTTGCTTTTCATATTTTATAGGATCAATATTATAACTAAAAAAATCTATTTTATTTAATATAATACATTTTAATAGATAATAATAGATTCATAAAATCATTAAAAGATATTTTTTTTACCCAAAAATTTACTTTTTTCAACCATTTAAAAATACAAAATAATTTATAATTACATTAATATTAACATTCTTTAATGTATCTTTTTTATTTGGCAAAGTTGTCCTATCTCTTATGATTTAAATACATTTTAATCAACTTCAATTTCGATTATATATATATATATATATATATATATATATATATATATATATATATATATATATATATATATATATATATATATATATATATATATATATATATATATATATATATATATATATATATATATATATATATATATATATATATATATATATATATATATATATATATATATATATATATATATATATATATATAAAGAGGGGTTGATATGTGTATAAATTTTTTATAAAATTATGAATATAAAAAAATAGGTTGATATGTGTATGATTTTTTAATAATCATATGTTAGTATTAAAAAATGTAATACTCTAAAATCTTGAGCATTTGGTCATCGCACTTCTGGTCTTGTTTATGGTTGGTTATAACTTTTCTATAAGCTATTTTGTTCAGATACATAGTATTGTATTGTATTTATTTCATTGCAAACAATTAAATCAATCCTAAAATTAAAAGATTTTGTATGTAAATAAATACAACTCAAATAGTCACATTTATTCCATTTTATTTTCATCTTTATTGGGTAATAACCGGCCAAATATTACTACTATAACTAATATTATTCCAAAGTTTTGCTCAAATGTTAAACTACTTTATGAAGTCAAATGGACCCCACCATTAACACATTCTAACACTTCATCAATTCTGTATTTTTGTTTTATTCTAAATTCATTTGTTGTAAAAACCAATACGTAAGAATCTTTAATATGACAACTCATATTTGAGTAAGCATGTTTTTTTGTAGTTTGTAAAAATCAAGGAGGACTAATAAGAACAAAGAATCGAAGTCGTGTCATGTTGCATTTGATTGATACAATATAGATGTATTTTTTCTCCTCCTACAACTTCCATTCCATCACCAATACATAAACCAGATTTTATTTTTATTTTTATTTTGGTATCATCAAAAACAAATTTTTAAAGGGTAATAAAATGAGTGCAATATATATTTGACCCAAAAATTGTGTACAACTTATTGCTGAAACAGTAAACAATTAATGCTTATTTATTTTATTAATACTCAAAACAATTAGTACATAGATATAAAACATTGTCTTCAAAATTAAGGTGACCACTTTGGATTTACTAGAACCGACATTGAATCGTTGAATCGTTAAACGGGAGCGCCACTTTGGATTTTGAAATGGGTAAAGGATTGAGACAAGGTGACCCGTTATCCCTTTTCCTTTTCATTATTGTTATGGAGGGATTAACTAAACTCATGAAGACTGCTATAGATAGAAGGCTCTTTCATGGGTTCAAGGTTAACGACTTTTGTTTGTATAGCATTGTGCAATTTGCTGACGACACCCTTTTAGTTGGAGAGGGAAGTTGGGATAATCTATGGTGCATTAAAGCTATTCTTAGGGGTTTCGAGATGGTGACGGGACTGAAGGTCAATTTCTCTAAAAGTTGTGCTTCTGGTGTTAATCTTAAGGAGGAATTCCTAGTTGTTGCGTCCAATTTCCTGCACTGCGGAGTTTCTTCCCTACCTTTTAAGTTTTTGAGGATTTTGGTTGGAGCTAGTCCTAGACTTGCTAAGTCCCGGGATTCGGTTTTGGAGGTTTATAGAAGAAGACTGGCTCTTTGGAGGAATAAAAACCTTTCTATGGGTTGAAGGGTGGTTCTGATAAACTCTGTTCTGAGCTCCATTTCGTCTTTTACATTATCCTTTTACAAAGCTCCTATAAAGATGTTGAAAGAAATTGTTAAGATTCAGTCTAGGTTCTTGTGGGGAGGAAACTCCGAGAGGAAGTACATGTACTAGATTAGCTGGAATACGGTCTGTTTGCCGAAGGACAAAAGAGGCCTAGGAATCAAGGACATTGTAATATTCAACAAAGAATTGATTATGAAGTGGAGGTGGAGGGCTATTTTGAAGGATCAAGCAATTTGGAAAGGTATATTAGATCACAAATACGCACTTCTTAGTTCTAACCTAACTGTTGGTGTTCCGAGCAAAGGTATGAGTGGAGGTGGAGGCAAGCAGTCCATTTGGTGGAGGGGCGTTATGAGTATTGGTTATTAGAAGTAATTCATATTTATTAGTTGTACTATTTTCTTAGCCCCTAAGTTTGTTAGAGGGTATTTTAGTATTTTATCTTATTCTAGTAACCCTAGTGTTAGCTTATAAATAGGGTAGCAATCATTGCAAATCATTGCAATTTGTGTGGTTGTGTGTGTAGCCGTCATTCTCTTAATAGAATATTTCTCTATTCATCAGTTATTCTACCTTTACACCAACAATTGGTATCTAGAGCTCCGGTTCGGATTCATTTGGAAACACGGGAAACACGAGTGAACGTGAGGCCTTGTGTGTTTGATTTTGTTTCTTAGATTCGTGTTGAATCTTGAACAAAATCTGATCAGAATTTTAATTCTGCGGGTTGGGAAACACTGTGTGAGAAATCTGAGTGTACTGTGCAAGGTAGAAGATGAACAGAAACGGCAACACGAACACCAAACTTCCAGTATTTGACGGTAAAAACGGGAACCGTTGGATGATCCAAATGCGTGTATTGTTCGGTGCTCAAGATGTTCTAGATCTTGTCATTGATGGTTATATTCCGGTAGCAGCTGATGCGATGGATGAACAGAAAAATGCGCAGAAGGAAGTAAGAAAAAAGGATCAGAAAGCATTGTTCTTCATTCATCAATGTGTGGATGTAAATGTGTTTGAGAAGATTGCAGATTCAACAACAGCAAAGGTTGCGTGGGACAGACTGGTGCGATGTTATGGTGGTGACGCATCAGTGAAGAAGGTGAAGCTTAAGTCCTTGAGAAAGCAATATGAGAATCTCAACATGAAGAGTAATGAGAAAGTCTCTGAATACATATCCAGAATGATTCTGATCACTAATGAGATGAAGGCGTGTGGAGAAACTCTTTCTGAAGAAGCAATCATGGAGAAAGTATTGAGATCCCTTACCTCTCAATTTGATTATATTGTGGTAGCAATAGAACATTCCAAAGATCTGAGCACCATGAGAATTGAAGAGCTGCAGAGCAGTCTAGAAGCGCAAGAGTTGTGTTTGACTGAGAGAACTTCTGAAAAGGAAGTAGAGCAGCAGGCTTTGAAAGTAACTTCTGATAGGAGGTATCAGAAGCAGTTAGAAGCCAGGAGAAGATCTGATGGTGGTCAGAAGTCAGAAAGCTCAACCTCTGATAGACAAAAGAATGCTCAGAAGGGAAAAGAGAAGTATGATAAGAAGAAGATCCAATGTTACTGTTGTAAGAAGTTTGGTCACTTTGCTAGAGATTGTTGGTCAAACAAGGAGAGAAAATTAGAAGAAGCAAATAAAGCCAGAAGTTCTGATGATGAATCTGTGTTATTGATGGCCTCTGAATCTGATGATATGAATCTGATAGACTGGTGGTATATGGACACTGGCTGTTCAAATCATCTTACTGGAAATAAGAAATGGTTGGTTGACTTTAACTCTGAAAAGAGGACAAAGATCAGATGTGCTGATGACAAATATCTTAACGCAGAAGGTATCGAAAATGTCAAAGTGATTCTGAACAATGGGAAAACAACATTGATTCAGAACATGTGGTATGTACCTGGCATCAGAAGCAATCTGATGAGTGTGGGACAATTAATTGAGAAAGGATTTTTATTTACCATGAAGGACAATCTTCTGAAGCTGTATGACTGCAATCAGAAGTTGATTATGGAGTCAGAACAGGGAAGGAATAGAACATTCAAGGTGAATGTCAGAACTGCAGACTCAGAATGTCTTAGTGCAACAAGTGCTGAGAAGCAGAGTGAGTTGTGGCACAGAAGATTTGGTCATTTGAATTTCAGAAGCTTAAAACATCTGAATTCAAAGAAGTTGGTACATGGAATTCCTGCAATTAAGAAGCCTAAAAAGTCATGCAAAGTTTGCATGGAAGGAAAACAACCACAATTTCCATTTGCGTCAGAAGCTACTCCAAGAGAAAAACATGCCTTGGGAGTTATACATTCTGATGTGCGTGGTCCATTTCCAGTAGCATCGATTGGAGGGAATAAATACTTTGTGTTATTTGTTGATGAATTCACAAGAATGACACGAGTATCCCTTATTAAGTTTAAACACGAGGTGTTTGATGAATTCAAGAAGTTCAGAATGAAGGCTGAGAATCAGAGTGGTCAGAAGTTGAAGATTCTTAGAACTGACGGTGAAGGTGAGTATAACTCCAAAGAGTTCCAGAAGTTCTGTGAGGAGAATGGAATTGAGCATGAGGTTACTGCTCCTTATACCCCTCAACACAATGGTCTTGCTGAAAGAAGAAACCGCACTTTGCTTGATATGGTGAGAAGCATGCTAAAGGAGAAGAAGTTTCCTAAGAAGCTCTAGGGAGAAGTTGTTGCCACTGCAACGTATGTACTCAACCGATGTCCTACGAAGAAGTTGAAGGAAATAGTTCCAATACAGAAGTGGACTGGAGATAAGCAAAGTGTTAGTCATCTGAAGGTGTTTGGTTCTATTTGCTATAAACATGTTCCAGAAGCCATAAGACAGAAGCTGGATGATAGAAGCAAAGTGATGATTCTGATAGGGTACCACAGTACAGGTGCATACAAGCTCTATTGTCCAGAAACCAATAAAATTGAATTCAGCAGAGATGTAATTGTGAAGGAATCAGAAGTTTGGAATTGGGATAAGTCTCAATCTGATTCTGATGTTAGAACTTCTGAAGAAAAGTCAGAGTTAAGAATTTTTGAAGTTGGAGTAAACTCTGACGTTGACTCTGACTCTGATAGTGAGTCAGACTCTGGAGAAGACTCAGAAGATGATCCAGACTCTGATGGAAATCCAGATTTTGGTGGCAATTTAGACTCTGGAAATATGCCAGACTCTGAAGATGGTCAAAGCTCTAAAGGAAGTCAATCATCTAAAGCTAGAAACTATGAAGCTCAAGACTCTGAACAAGTTCAGAGACCACAAAGAATAAGAAACGTCCCCAGAATTTGACATGCTGCAAGACACTTAAGTAGACTCTGAAGGAGAAGTTATTCAGTGTGCCATGATAGTAGACTCTAAACCCATAAGTACAGAAGAGACTCTTAAGCAGAAGCTCTGGCTGAAGGCCATGAAAGAAGAATTTGATGCTATAGAGAGAAACAAGACTTGGAAGCTGACAGAACTTCCAAAAGACAAGAAAGCCATCAGCGTCATATGGGTTTTCAAGCAGAAGTTAAAGCCAGATGGTTCAATTAGAAAACATAAAGCAAGGTTGGTAGCCAAAGGATTTCTACAGAAACCTGGGCTGGATTATTTTGAAGTGTTTGCACCTGTAGCAAGACATGAAACAATCAGAATGGTGATTGCAATAGCTGCTAACAGGAATTGGCCTCTGATGCATTTAGATGTAAAATCTGCATTTTTGAATGGTTCATTAGAAGAAGAAGTTTATATGTCACAACCTCCAGGATTTGTGAAAAAGAATCAGGAAGGGATGGTGTACAGATTATACAAAGCTCTATATGGACTGAAACAAGCGCCCAGAGCTTGGAATCAGAAGATTGATTCATTTTTCAAGAAGCAAGGCTTTCAGAAATGTGAGATGGAGTACAGTGTTTATGTTTAGCATACTTCTGAAGGCAATATGACTCTAGTGTGTTTATATGTTGATGCCATACTACTGACTGGAAGTTCTGAACAGGAGATAGGCAAGTTCAAGAAAGTTCTGATGAATGAATTTGAAATGACTGATCTAGGCAAAATGACATACTTTCTAGGGATGGAGTTCAGATATTCTGAGAAAGGTATCATTTTGCATCAGCTCAAGTATGAATTAGAACTTCTGAAGAGTTTTAACTGAAGAATTGTAAGATTGTTGTCACACCTTCTGATACAAATCAGAAACTGGATTCTGACTCTGATGGAAAGGATGTTGACGTTACAACCTTCAAACAGTTGGTTGGTTCTCTGAGGTATCTGTGCAATATCAGACCTGATATTTGCTATTCTGTTGGG
This sequence comes from Lathyrus sativus, assembly GCA_963859935.3. NCBI lineage: Eukaryota > Viridiplantae > Streptophyta > Magnoliopsida > Fabales > Fabaceae > Lathyrus > Lathyrus sativus. The sequence goes on along the minus strand of OZ012739.1, from coordinate 539,566,639 downwards.
ATGGTTAGTAGGTTCATGAGTAAACCTAAGTGGTCCCATTACCAAGCTGTTGTCAGGATTCTGAGGTATATCAAGGGAACTCTGAAGTATGGAGTGTTATTTCCTTCTGGAAGAAAGAATAAGTCAGAACTTCAGAGTTATTTAGATTCTGATTGGTATGGAGACAGAGTTGACATAAGAAGTACCTCAGGGTACTTGTTCAAATTTCTGGGAGGTCCCATTTCTTGGTGTTCCAAGAAGCAACCTGTTGTGGCGTTATCAACCTGTGAAGCTGAATACATTGCAGGTGCTGTTACTGCATGCCAAGCTGTGTGGATTCTGAATCTGTTGCAGGATCTGAAGATTAAAATAAACAAACCTCTGAAGTTGATGATTGACAACAAGTCTACAATCAATCTTGCCAGGAACCTAGTGTTGCATGGGAGAAGCAAGCATATTGAGACAAAGTATCATTTTCTGAGACATCAAGTTCAGAGTGGAGTGTTAGAAGTTGTACACTGCAGCACTCAGAAACAGTTGGTAGATGTTCTGACGAAAGCTATCAAAACTGATCAATTTCTCAGAGTAAGGGATGAAATTGGTGTTACAATATTTGATGGAATATGAATTAAGGGATGGTATTAGAAGTAGTTCATATTTATTAGTTGTACTATTTTCTTAGCCCCTAAATTTGTTAGAGGGTATTTTAGTATTTTATCTTATTCTAGTAACCCTAGTGTTAGCTTATAAATAGGGTAGCAATCATTGCAATTTATGTGGTTGTGTGTGTAGCAGTCATTCTCTTAATAGAATATTTCTCTATTCATCATTTATTCTACCTTTGCACCAACATTGGTCGTATTAAGGAGAAAAATCTGGATTTTTTTCCGGTGCATATCCAAGCAACAGTGGGTGATGGAAGTAGGATTTCCTTTTGGCACAATATTTGGTTGACTGATATTCAACTTAAGGTTTTGTTTCAAAATCTTTACTTGGCCTTGCCTTATCAGTTCAGCAGTTTGTCTGATATTGGTTACTGGTGCGACAATTACTGGTTTTGGAAGGTTCCTTTACCTTTTTTCTTTGCAGGCTCAGTAGAATCTTTGGAGTTAGAAAGCTTAAACATCTTGTTGTCCGACTATCGTAAATTTCCCACCGGTGAGGATGCTCATGTATGGAGACTTGAAGACAATGGAATTTTCTCAGTAAAATCTTGCTATGAGGCTTTGGCTGAATTTTCCTTAAGCAGGTTTTTAGATGACGACACTATTGAGCAGGCTCTGAAATCTCTTTGGTCCTCTAAATTCCAGACCAAGCTCCAGATTTTCGTCTGGAGGTTATGCTTGGGGAGAGTCGCGACGAAAGTTGAGTTATCTAAAAGATCACCTTCTACCTCGAGGAGTTTCTGGCGACACCCCTAACTCCAGCATTCTTGTCGACCAAGGAAGCTCAGTGGACATAATGTACGCCCACCTTATTGCCACTCTTCAGCTCAATGAAAGCCATCTAACAACGTATGTCGGCTCTAGCCTGCAGGGCTTCAATGGTACCACCACGAGGCCATATGGGTACGTGGAGCTCCTCGTCACCTTCAGATCTGAAGACTCTGTGAGACAGGTCAAGGTTCACTTCCTGGTGATAGAATGCCTCTCCTGGTATCAATGCACTATGGGAAGGCCGACCCTGGCCGAGCTGACTGCAGTGCTGTCCACGGTGCACCTAAAGATGAAGTACTACACGACCAAGGATCGATTAGTCACCCTCCACAGAGACATCGAAGCGGCCAGAAGATGTTTCAAAGCGGCCATCAAGGGACTCAACCCGATCAACATCACACCTAAGAATGTCGACAAGCCATTCAGGACTGAGGCGCAGAAGCCGTTGCCCCACGTCAACTCCGTTGACCTCGACAGCCGCTTCCCCATCAAGCTGGAGCATAATGAAGTACTAAAAGATGTACCTCTATCAAACAACGGGAACCCACCCCATCCAATACGCACCATTCCAGATGGCGGGTTTGAGCTCATTATGCTCAGTGACGACCCCGGCAGGAGCATGAAGATTGGAACTGAACTCCCCAACCTAGAATGGAAGCAGCTGAAGGCCTACCTCCGGGAGAATGTTGACGTCTTCACACGGAGCACCGCAAAGATTCCCGAGCTTGACCCTGACGTGGCCTGTCACCAACTCTCCATAGATCCGGCCACTAGGGTCATAGTACAACATAGGCGTAGACAGTCTCTCGAGAAAGCGGAGGCTGCTAAAAAAGTTGTAAAAGACCTCTTAGAGGCAAATTTTATTTCGGAAGCCCGATACACAACCTGGTTGTCTAACGTTGTATTAGTTAAAAAGTCTATTAGAAAATGGAGAATGTGCGTTGATTATACCGATCTTAACCGGGCATGTCCCAAAGATGTGTAACACCCCACTTCCCAAATTAAATAAAATGTGAATAAATTAATTAAAAATATCAGAGTTTCTCTTCCAAAAGTGGGATATTACTTTTCACCGGAAATTCGACAAAAACATTTTATCAAGAGATTTTCAAAATAAGCAGCGGAAAGAAAATTATTTAGTCATACATATATATATATATATATATATATATATATATATATATATATATATATATATATATATATATATATATATATATATATATATATATATATATATATATATATATATATATATATATATATATATATATATATATATATATATATATATATATATATATATATATATATATATATATATATATATATATATATATATATATATATATATATATATATATATATATATATATATATATATATATATATATATATATATATATATATATATATATATATATATATATATATACATCATCTCATACATCAAGTTCGGTCATCAGCCTAAAATATACAAAACATCATCAATGAATCCATCAAACGTGATACGACACAGAGTAATACCAAAATCATCAAACAGATAAATAACTCCCAAAAGCCTCGTGTTACATTTAAGAGCATCCATACGACTCGACTTGCCACAATCCAAGCTAGCTACGCACCTGGATTGTCTGTACTTCCGAAGAAGCACAGACCACAACAACAACAAAGGGGTGAGAAAACATGATCGAAATATAACGGTAAATATTTACATGAAATAAAGGAAGTAAATAAATACATCATCACCCCACAAATCATCATACACGACCTAATGTCCAATCATCAATCACAGCATACAATAATGCACAAATACAACTCATCACATGCATGTGGTACCAACTTAAACTCAAGATAGATCGCATACACTCCATCTGAGCAATAATTTATCCCTACCGCGCTCCTCCTGAGCCCATATAATCAAATCTCAGGATAGATCGCATACACTCCATCTGAGCAACGATCTATCCCTACCACGATTACGGGTGAATCACATACACTCCATCCGAGCAACAATTCAACTCCGCAATCGCCGATGGGCACTTGGCCATCAACCCTCCTCAAGGGAGCAACACGATCCTACTGATCCCATCATGCATCATGCTATGCATACACCAACATCAAGCACACTAGGTGCACACGATCCTACTGATCCATCATCATACAACACACAACCATCAAGTAAACAAGGTGCACACGATCCTATTGATCCATCATCATGCATCATATATATATATATATATATATATATATATATATATATATATATATATATATATATATATATATATATATATATATATCACACAATCAATCAATCGAATTAATCACATTAGACATCGGCAAAACAACCCTATAACACTCAAAATACACCCAGCATCCTTGCACTATCTTTGTACATCAAACAGATACAATCATCAACATCAGATGAACACAACTCAAATAAAACAAAATCCTGCTACGTTCGCTACCTTGCTCGCTACGCGAGCTCCTAGCGAACGCTCGCTACACGTTCGCCTAGCGAACCTGCTCGCAAATCACACTTCTGAGCTACTGGAAGTGTTCGCTACCACCTCGCTGGGACTTCGCCTCGTGAATCCTTCCCTACACCACTCGCCTAGCGAACCTGCTAGCGAGTACAAAAAAATGGCAACCTGAATGGCTCGCGACTTAGCTCGCCTAGCGAGCACCTAGCGAATGCTCGCTACTCACTCGCCTAGCGATGAGCTAGCAAGTGTCTGCGATTTCAGAAAAATCCCACTGTGCAGAATCTCAATAGCAGCTCAAAACTCAACAAATTCTCTCTAGATCAGTACCAACAACCTCAACTTAAAATTCTACATAAATTCTACCCAACTAATTCTAAAATCATCCGATAAAACATCAACTTCTGCCGATTAATCCACTTTCGGCTTAAAACCTTAATCTACTCCGAAATATCCAATTCACCCAAACAATCATCAAACATTACATGCAATGATTCCACCATGAACAACAAAAATTAGAAACTTAATCAACCACATGCAATCATCATCATGAAATTCATCATCATCAAAACCTATGGGGTTAAGGACTCCCCAACTACCCTTATTCATGCGTTACCAATTTCCCGTCTATTTTCTCCCCCTTACCTCAATAAGCAGCTTGATCGATGATAATCCGCAAATTCCAACAACTTGATATTCTTCCTCCTCTTGCTCAAGCTTGCTTCACTTTACCGTATCCTTGTTTCTCTTTCCTTTGATCGTGTTTCTTTCTCCTCAATTATTTCTAAATGCCACTTTTGCCCTTAATCCCAAATAATAAAGAAAATTTTATTTTCTTGTATTCCAAATTAAATCCAATAATATAAATCCTCATAATATTAATATCCATAATAATTATAATAATAATTATTATTATAATAATAATAATATTAACATTACTATTAATTATTAATTTATTATCATTATCATTTATAATATATTAATATTAAAGGCCACAACTTCTGAAATAATTAAAATGGGCGTTACAACTCTTCCCCACTTTAATTATTTTCGTCCTCGAAAATACCTGATGGAAACAATTATGGATACGCTTCCCGCATCCTACTTTCCAATTCCCAGGTCACACCGCCTCCTGCAGCACCTCCCCAAGCTACTCTCACCAAAGGTATCTCTTTCCCTCGGAGTCGCTTCATCTTACGATCCTCAATCCTCAATGGCATCGTCTTAACAGTAAGATTCTCTCTTACTTGAACATCATCTCTCTGAATCACATGGGATGGATCTGATACATCCGAAGTTGCGACACATGAAACACGTCATGCAAGTTCGAAAGCTCTGACGGCAACGCCACCCTATAAGCCACAACACCAATCCTCTGCAAAATCTGATACGGCCCAATAAACTTCGGACCAAGCTTCTTGGACTTCAATGCACGACCCACACCAGTCACTGGGTTAACCCTCAAGAATACGTGATCACCTTCACTGAGTTCCAACTTTTTCCTTCGGTTATCATGATAACTCTTCTGCCTGCTCTGAGACGCTTTCATCTTCTCACGAATCATTTGAACGGTCTCAGTAGTTTGCTGCATAGTTTCTGGTCCCAAAACTACATTCTCACCTGTCTCATACCAACACAGAGGAGTTATGCACCTCCTACCATAAAGAGCCTCAAACGGTGCCATCCCAATACTAGAATGGTAACTGTTGTTGTACGTGAACTCTACCAACGGTAAATGAGTATCCCATGCACCACCTTTTTCCAACACACAAGCCCATAACAGATCCTCTAGCGACTGAATAGTCCTCTCTGACAGACCATCAGTTTGTGGATGATAAGCTGAACTCAGCTTCAACTCAGTGCCCAAAGCTTCCTCCAAACTCTTCCAAAATTTTAAAGTAAACCTCGGATCTCTATCCGACACAATACTCGACGACACACCATGAAGCTTCACAATCACCCGAATATAAATCTCTGCCAACTTTTCTAACAGAAAACTGATACTGATCGGCACAAAATGAGCGGACTTTGTAAGCTGGTCCACAATCACCCAAATGGCATCAAATCCTCTCGTCGTGTTCGGCAAACCCGTAACAAAATCCATGGTTACACAATCCCATTTCCAAACCGGAATCTCTAACGGTTGCATAAATCCAGAAGGTCTCTGATGTTCCACCTTCGATTTCTGACATGTCAAACAAGCATAAACAAAACGAGCGATATCTCTTTTCATACCTGGCCACCAAAACAACTTTTTCAAATCCTGATACATCTTCGTAGCTCCTAGATGGATACTCAGGCTACTACGATGCCCTTCTTCCAAGATTGAATTCTTCAGCTCATCATCATCTGGCATACAAATCCTGCCTCTGAACCTCAACACACCTGCACTATCCAACTTGAAATCACTACCGGAGTCACTTCTTGCTTCTCGCATCAAATCCACCAATTTCACATCCAACTTTTGATTTTCTCTAATCATATCCAAGAAATCATTCCTCACTTGCAACTTGCCCAACATCACACCATCTGTCAAAAATTCACAAATCATGCTTAAGTCTCTGAACTGCTCAATTAGCTCCATCTCTTTCACCATCAAAGCCGACATATGAATTGTCTTCCTGCTCAAAGCATCTGCTACCACATTCGCTCTTTCTGGATGATAGCTTAGACTGAAATCATAATCCTTCAAGAATTCCAACCATCGACATATTCAGCTCCTTCTGATCAAACAGATACTTCAAGCTCTTACGATCGCTGAATACCTCAAATCTCGAACCATACAAATAGTGCCTCCAGATCTTCAACACAAAAACCACCGCAGCCAATTCAAGGTCATGAGTAGGATAATTCCTTTCATGCATCCTCAATTGCCACGAAGCATAAGCTACCACTTTTCCATTCTGCATAAGAACTCCGCCTAATCCCATCTTAGACGCATCACAATACACCAAAAAATGCTCACTCAGATTTGGCAAAATCAACACTGGTGCTGAAGTCAATCTCTTTTTTAGTTCCTCAAAACTTTCCTCACAAGCCGCATCCCACACAAAAACTTGATCCTTGTTAGATCCCAAATGTTGTATATATTTGACCCTTTTTAATAGTGTTTTTACTTGTTTTTATCTAGTAGTGTTTGATTTAGTAGTAGAATTTTTTTAGTTTCATTTTGTTTTGATTCAAGTGAATGGTGTTCGTAATATTGTTGTTAAGTATGCAGGTTTGACACTAATAGGAGCACCTTGGAAGGAATGAATTTGAAGCTGCCTGAAGAAAGTTGAAAGATCAGAGCATTCGCCTGGCGAAGCCCAACGAGTTCCAGCGAAGGTTCGCCCGGCGAGTGCTGGCGAGCCAAGGCGAATAATTCAGAATAAACTCCCAGACCTAAAGGGCAGAAAGTTCGTCAGACGAAGGTCCCAGCGAAGCTTCGCTACCGTTCGCCTGGCGAGGGTTACGGCGAAGAAGTCTCAGCTTTCCTCTTGCAATTCCAGTAGCAAATTAACACAAAATTCGCCTGGCGAGTGATGCCAACGAATGTTCGCCTGGCGAATGTTTTGCTTCGCCTGGCAAAGGCGCGACACACCAGAAGGGCGGTTTGCTTGTTGGAGGCACCTTGAAGTGCCAAGATGTTTTATGTTCGCTTGGCGAAGGGCTCTGTTCGCCTGGCGAATGGGCGAAAACAGAGCTATTTTTTGACACTTTCTAGTGCCTTATAAGTACATTGCTTTAACTACTTTTGAAGGGGACTTAGAACATTTGCAACATAACATTTTCTGACCTAGAATTGAAGATAGCTTAGTTTTTCTTGTTTTTGGCTCATCTTGTAATCTTGAGATGTGGAAACACATCCATCATCAATCCTTTGAAGTGGATGTTCTTCATCTTCTCCATTTTCTTCTTGTTCAAGCTACCCATGATAATGAGTAGTTAAGTTCATCTTTTGTCAAGGTTAGATGTAGGAGATCGTCAAGCTTTGTATGTAAATGTATTGATCTTCATTTGTAAACTCTTGGATGATGAATATATGGTGAAAACTTTGCTTTTATGATAACTCTTTGTGTTGGTTTATGATTGAAAGATATTTTCCAACTCTTAAACTAAGTTTTCATCCATCTTTGTTTGTAAGCTAGGGATAGTTATGAATGAAGGTGTTCACCTAAAATGTTAAACTTTAATGTTGTCATTTTGATAGATTGTGTGAGAGATCAACAATGGATCAAAATGGCAAAACCCACAATGTGAGATAGAAATAATCACATTGAGAGGATGTTGTGAATGTATTTATCATCTAAATGGAGTTTATGAATCTTGTTGATCGAACATATGCATGCAAAGCGATCACCGAACCCTAACTTTGGCAATCTTTATTTAAACCGTCAAACCATTATTTTATCGCATTTCTTACTTATATGCAAAGCTACCGTTACTTTAAAACCAAACCTTTTGTTACTATAAAGTTACGAATTTAACAACTGTCGAACGACGACAATATCTTATATTCCCTGTGGAGACGATAACAAAAACCTGACACTTGACCACTGTATTAACAAAATGGCGCCGTTGCCGGGGAGAAAAGACAGCTGGACGGTCAATGGCCAGCGTTTAAAGATATATCTCGACGGTCATGTGGGCAGAGAAAGTTGTGTTATTCTTCTTGATGTTCCAGCTTGAGCATCATGGACCGTCGAGCTTATCCGACGTTAAACAAGCACTTGTTGAGAGGCACCTCAACATTGTAAGTATTTACATGTTTTTCTATTCATTTTTGCTTGTTGTGAAAGCTGGTTGTGAGTTTGTGTGAGAGGAGCATGCAGTAGATCCTAATTCTACTGTCATGTTCGCTAACCTTCGTCTGGCGAATGTTGGCGAGTAAAAGCGAAGCTTCGCTAGCTTTTGCCTGGCGAAGGTAGCGGAACAGGGCTTGCCACATCAGTTAAGTTGGGGAATTTGGATGGGTCATTTGGGCCCATTAACCGTTACACTTTCAATTCTGAAAACCCTAACCTCCCTTTGTCTCTTTTCATTGCCTCACTCTCACATTCCCTCCCAACTTTCTCTCTTGTTTTGCTTGTTTCAAATTCCTCAATTTCAATCCTAAGGTATGTTCTCTTGTTTATTCTTCTTTCAGTTTGTGCATTGTTATTGTTGTTTTCTTCTACTTATGTGCTGTTATGTTGTGGGATCCTTGAATGTGCTTCTGAAATTGTGTTAGGTTAAGAAACCCCTTTCTCTTTTTCTGTGAAAATTAATGCATGCATGTTCGAATTGCTTCTGGTAATGAGAATGGGGGATAGAACACCTTTGGTTTGCATCTAACACAATTGCAGAAGTGCTGTTTGTCTGCATTTTCGCACCTTCGCTGGCATTCGCCTGGCGAATGGTAGCGAGCATTCGCCCAGCGAACCAAGGCGAATGCAACAGAGTGTTTATTTCTTTGTTGTTTATTGTTGCCTGTCCCTTTCTAACGTCTTGTTTCTATTATGTTTGTTTTTTTTAACATTGTTTTCAGATGGGACCAAGGATGATCAACCCCAATAAGAGAAAGGCCTCCACTTCTCGTACCGTATCGATCCGCTTCGATTTAGACAGGTTCCGCGGTGCTACTCAGGCTGCTCGCTACGAAACTCTCGAAAGGAGGAACATCGTGGCAGAGAAGAGGTTCCAGTTGAGTGACAATGTATCGTACCGTGCTATTGACGCGCTTTTTGTAGCGAAAAAGTGGGAGCGTCTGATGACTCCTCTGGATGGGTACAATGCTGAAATAGTTCGGGAATTCTATGCAAATGCCATCCCGGATGATGGTGAAGTGTTTAGTTGGGCCTCGATAGTCTGTGGTGTCACGGTAAGGTTTGATCGGCGAGCTATAAGTAATGCTTTGGGTAACCCTCTGTCTCTTTCAGGAAGCCAGATAGATGAGTACCACCGGGACCTGAACAAGCATCGTGATTTGGATGCAATGACCAGGGATTTGTGCTTAGATGGGCGCAGTGTAGTGCGTAACTCTTCGGGGGTAGCCATTCGGTACCTTCAGACTGATATGAAGCCGCTGGTGCAGCTAATTCTGTTGTTTGTTTTGACGAATGTAGTGCCAAGGTCGCACCACAGCTTGGTGCCTATACCTATTGCCCATTTGATTCATTCGATCCTCCAGAATGTACAGATTGACATTGCATGCATCATTGCTGATGAGATGCGTGTTGTGGTTTTAAGTGGACATGGAGGTATAACGGCTCGCAAGAATGCCCCGCTAGCCTTCTCGTGCCTCATTATGTCACTTTGTGCTTATGCTGGAGTGGATATACCTCAGAGGAGACAGGTGACTATTCCTGCGGCGATTGATGATAAATATGTTGACAAGTTTTGTAGAGCTAGGCCTGCTGTTGGTGAAACTTCTGCTGTCGGTACTGATGCCGGCAGGCATGCCGGTGGCACTTCTGGTTCTGGTCAGGCTACTCCTGCTTTCTACTTATTCCAGCAGGAAATTTGTACTTATAATTGGGATTGGATGACCGCTCAGCAGCGTGCCACTAGTGATCTGCATGACTCCATGCAGCTTTTGCAACTGCAGATTCGTGACCCTACCGACAACCACTCGATGATGACAAGGGAGCAATTCCTTGAGCATGCTGCATGGCCTGTGGACAGGCCCAATTTTGGTAGGGGGAGGATGCTGAGGATGATGATCCTGCTGGTGATTAGGTAGATGATGATGATGATGACGGTGACGAGGGTGATGAGGACGATGATGATGGTTATGACATGTCTGAGGAGGAGGAGTGATCTCTGTGTGTTGTTACTTCCTTTGTGCTACAAAGTGAAGTTTTTTTTTTATTTTATTATTTTTTTTATTTTGTATTTCCATTCAGTTGTTTTATGATTTACTTTGGATTGAATTTCTATTTTGTACTTGTACCTTTTAAGGTACTTTTGACTTTGTTGGTGTTATACACCGTGTTATCTTTTATTATTATTATTATTATTATTATTATTATTAGCATATTTTGTTTTTTTTACTATTATTATTATTTCTTTATTGTTTAAGTTTTATCTAAGGGTGGTTGTGTTGTGAATATTTTAACACCCTATTGTCGACATTTAGTGTCTTTTGTAGATATGCAAGAATTTTGTTCAAAGTGGGACGGCGATGATATTATCGTCTCACAAATTTGTTGGCAAGGTACTTATTACCTTATTCTAGAATTTAGAATGTTTAAGAACTTTTTATTCTTTGAGCAATTGTGTAACTTTGCTTTTTTTTTTGCAACTTTGAGGCTTGATGTGTCATTTAGGTCCTAAACCACAAATGAAAGAATCCTCCCTTTTAATTGTATATATGTTATGGATGGATGATGAATTTTGTGTATACTTATAATTCATGCTCTATCTTTTGTTCTTTATAATTTTGTGGAAGTTTTAGAGAGGATCAAGGCACTTGTTTGTATAGAGCACAACCATTTCCATACACGTCCTGTGAGGAGTGTGACTTTCGTTAGCCCTTTTGAGCCTTTCGAGTTTCTAATTTTCGATTTCTTCTTGAACCTTGTTATGCTTAAATTGTTTTTCTTGCTGTAAAAGCTTGGAACATTCACTTTGGGTAGAGTTGGAATTTAGTTGGGGAGAACAAAGAAAGTCGAGAAAATTGTGAAAATCTTTCAAGCAAGCGGTGTGAATAAAGATTGTTGAAATAATCAAAAGAAAATAGAAATAGAACACAATGAAAAAATAAAATAGAAAAAAAAAGTATGCTTGCTTGAAGGAAAGAAAAAGAAAATAATTGTGCAAAAGACTTGTGAGGGTTGGCATTTGTAGGAATTTGATGAATGAAGTGGTGATGTTGTAAATACCTGTATAGTGAGTGTTCTCGAGCATCGGCAATTTCGTTTCAATGGCCTTATAAATGACCCTTTGTTGTAACCCGACCAAGCTACAACCATTGAAGTCCTATATGATCTTTAACTTCCATAATTTTGTTGTGAGCATTTAGATATTGTATGAATTGTGTAGTTTTGCATTATTTGTCATTGGAGTGAATTTTTGTCCCGCGCTTTCATGTGTTTTTACTTCAATCCTTCTTCGAAGTGGAGTGTTAGAATGACATGTCATGAGAATTAGTTGTTTCTTGAAGCATTGTTTGATTTGTTTTAGAATCAAGTTCTTGTACATTATCTATTGTGGAATTGTGTAATGTTTAACTTGTTTCATTTGTTGTGTGTTTGAGCCGAATATTTTAACTTTGAATGAATTGGTTCTTGAGCAAATCCTCCTTTTTGTTTTGAGAGGCATACTTTGCTTGAGGACATGCAAATAAGTTAGTTGGGGAGAGTTGTTAGATCCCAAATGTTGTATATATTTGACCCTTTTTAATAGTGTTTTTACTTGTTTTTATCTAGTAGTGTTTGATTTAGTAGTAGAATTTGTTTAGTTTCATTTTGTTGTGATTCAAGTGAATGGTGTTCGTAATATTGTTGTTAAGTGTGCAGGTTTGACACTAATAGGAGCACCTTGGAAGGAATGAATTTGAAGCTGCCTGAAGAAAGTTGAAAGATCAGAGCATTCGCCTGGCGAAGCCCAGCGAGTTCCAGCGAAGGTTCGCCCGACGAGTGCTAGCGAGCCAAGGCGAATAATTCAGAATAAACTCCCAGACCTAAAGGGCAGAAAGTTCGCCAGGCGAAGGTCCCAGCGAAGCTTCGCTACCGTTCGCCTGGCGAGGGTTACGGCGAAGAAGTCTCAGCTTTCCTCTTGCAATTCCAGTAGCAAATCAACACAAAATTCGCCTGGCGAGTGATGCCAGCGAATGTTCGCCTGGCGAATGTTTTGCTTCGCCTGGCAAAGGCGCAACACACCAGAAGGGTGGTTTGCTTGTTGGAGGCACCTTGAAGTGCCAAGATGTTTTATGTTCGCCTGGCGAAGGGCTCTGTTCGCCTGGAGAATGGGCGAAAACATAGCTAATTTTTGACACTTTCTAGTGCCTTATAAGTACCTTGCTTTAGCTACTTTTGGAGGGGACTTAGAACATTTGCAACATAACATTTTCTGACCTAGAATTGAAGATAGCTTAGTTTTTCTTGCTTTTTGGCTCATCTTGTAATCTTGAGATGTGGAAACACATCCATCATCAATCCTTTGAAGTGGATGTTCTTCATCTTCTCCATTTTCTTCTTGTTCAAGCTACCCATGAGAATGAGTAGCTAAGTTCATCTTTTGTCAAGGTTAGATGTAGGAGATCATCAAGCTTTGTATGTAAATGTATTGATCTTCATTTGTAAACTCTTGGATGATGAATATATGGTGAAAACTTTGCTTTTATGATAACTCTTTGTGTTGGTTTATGATTGAAAGATATTTTCCAACTCTTAAACTAGGTTTTCATCCATCTTTGTTTGTAAGCTAGGGATAGTTATGAATGAAGGTGTTCACCTAAAATGTTAAACTTTAATGTTGTCATTTTGATAGATTGTGTGAGAGATCAATAATGGATCAAAATGGCAAAACCCACAATGTGAGTTAGAAATAATCACATTGAGAGGATGTTGTGAATGTATTTATCATCTAAATGGAGTTTATGAATCTTGTTGATCGAACATATACATGCAAAGCGATCACCGAACCCTAACTTTGGCAATCTTTATTTAAACCTTCAAACCATTATTTTATCGCATTTCTTACTTATATGCAAAGCTACCGTTACTTTAAAACCAAACCTTTTGTTACTATAAAGTTACGAATTTAACAACTGTCGAACGACGACAATATCTTATATTCCCTGTGGAGACGATAACAAAAACCCGACACTTGACCACTGTATTAACAATCCTTTCGTGTCAACTGAGTCAATGGCAACACCAATCTGGAAAATCCTTCAATAAACCTCCGGTAATACCCTGCCAAACCCAAAAAGCTTCTAACTTCCGTTACCGTCTTCAGCGGTTCCCACTGTAACACCGCACTCACCTTTGATGGGTCTACTGCCACACCATCACCAGAAATTACATGCCCCAAGAAACTCACAGTATTCATCCAGAACTCACACTTCAACAACTTGGCAAACAACTTTTTATCTTTTAACACCTGCAAAGCGATCCTCAAATGCTCTGCATGCTCTTCTTTCGACTTAGAATAAATCAGTATATCATCAATGAACACAACAACAAAGTGATCCAAATAAGAATGGAAAATCCGATTCATATATTCCATAAATACTTTCGACGCATTAGACACTCCGAAAGGAATTACCGTATACTCATAGTGTCCATAACGAGTTCTAAACGCCGCCTTCTGAATATCACCATCCTTCACTCTGATCTGATGATAACCCGACGTCAAATCAATCTTACTGAACACACGAGCTCCCACCAACTGATCCATCAAATCATCAATCCTTGGAAGAGGATATTCGTTCTTGATGGTCACTTTATTCAACTGACGATAATCGATGCACAAACGCATACTACCATCCTTCTTTTTCACCAACAACACTGGAGCTCCCCACGGTGACACACTCAGTCTGATAAACTTTCTATTCAACAACTCTCCAATCTGAGACTTCAACTCGGCCAATTCCACTGCCGACATCCTGTACGGCACCATAGAAATAGGCCTCGTACCAGGAACAAGATCAATGTTAAACTCAACTTCTCTCTTCGGAGGTAATTCCGAAACATCATCAGGGAACACCTCTGGAAACTCATTCACCACCGCCAGTTCACCTAATAATGTCTTGCTGTCAACAGATAACGATGCAAACAAAGCAAAGACCTTAGCTTCATCTTCCAACAAGACCCTCAATTCCTTATTAGACAAGGAATCCGTCACTGCTTCCTCTTCTGGAGCAAGAAACAACAACACCTTCCAAAAACAATCAATGTAGACTCGGTTGAACTCCAACCAGTTCATACCCAGAATAACATCCAAACCACCAAGCGGTAGACAAATCAGATTTACCCCAAAATCTCTACCGAAAATAGTCAGTGGACACTTCAAGCACACCAAAGAAGTAGTCACTGAACCAATAGAGGGAGTTTCGATAGTCATCCACCGCTCAAGAGTGGACGGCACCAAACCTAACCTCTTCACACACTCAACAGAAATGAACGAGTGGGTTGCACCCGTATCAATCATAGCAGTCAAAGGAACATTATCGATAAAACAAGTACCTTTGATAGCACGCTCCTTAATCATCGATTGAGTTCCTACCACAGCAAACACTTTATCACTGACCTGAGGCGCCTGAGTCCTCCTCGGCTTCTCACAATGAGTACTAATATGACCTTTCTCACCGCAGTTATAGCAAGTAGGCATATTAGTCTTGCACTCCGCCATCACGTGGCCCGACTTCCCACACTTGAAGCACTTCTTCATCTCATGAGGACAATCACTAACACGATGCCCCGCGGCACCGCACCGAAAACATTTCAAATCCATCGATGCTCTCCACTCTCCAAACTTCTTATCAGCAACAACCTTCTATTTTCCCTTATCAGCCGGCACACTGTAAGGAGTGTTAGAACACATATTGGTTCTTAATAATATCTCTATGTATTGATGATAACTATTATGAAATTTTGTAATTAAGAATTATATACTCTAAAATTTGCTTAAGAATGTTTGTTGCAGATATTAAAGTAAATATCACTCCAGAAGCAAATCAGATCTGAACATAAGAAATATGCAAGGCTCTGAAGCGTCAGAAGCATTCCTTAGAAGATTCTGAACGCTGCCATCAGAAGATTCTGAGCGTTGCCTCCAGAAGGATCTGAAGCAGAAGCTCCAGAAGGATCTGAAGCAGAAGCTCCAGAAGAATCTGAACCAATGAAGAATTCTGTATGAAGAGTTTTCAAGCATAGTTACTTCAGAAGACTCTGATAGTACTAACGCTGCCAGTACTGAGGATCTGACCCAAAACTCTGCTCTGAACTTATACACGCTAAAAGCACACTTGCTGCAAAGACTCTGATTCAGCAAAACTCTGATGAACATCAGAAAGCTCTGACTAAATTAGACTCTGATGATTCTTGCTGAAAATTATTGAAGAAGAATTCAAAGATTATGTCCGTTGGAATATCCAAACGACTCTTTCCTTATTTATGCTAGACACAAGAACACAGACAAAAAGGATTTCTCTGTGCTTTCTTCTTCTAGGAAAGGTCACTTGATGTGAAGACAAAAAAGGCTCAGACCTTTTGGGACACTCTTCTTTAACGTGAAAAACTCTTGGATCACTGTGCCTATAAAAGCAAGTCTCCACTCATCTTCTTCAGTTGACGAAACACTTGAAAAGAATTCATTATCAAAGCTCTCATACAACTCATATATTCTTGCTAGAATTAATTCTTTGTTATTAATCTTAAGTGAAAAATTACAGTTGTGATAAAGCTTTATTAGAAGCATCTTAACACTTGTATTAATTATTACATTTGATTGTAAGAAAACCTTAAGAAGATCCAGTTAGAATCAGTAGTTCTTGAGAAGACTTTGAACAGTTGTTCTTAGTGCTTACTATTGTAATCAGTTGATTAAATAGTGGATTAAGTCCTTGTTTGAGAAAGGCAAATCACTCTAGAAAGGGTGGACTGGAGTAGTTGAGTTCAACGAACCAGGATAAAAATACTTGAGTTTTTACTTCTAAGTTTTCATCTTCATACTTATTCAACCCCCCCCTCTAAGTATTTTCTCACCTTCAAGGAGTACCACCAAACCTCTGCTTACCCTTACGGTCATTCGCAGCATTAAAGTGTGCAATCCTTGCCCTGTTGTCATTATCATAAATTCGGCTTCTACTCACCAACTCAGGATAGTTCCTGATTGTCGCTACTGCGAAAATCGGCGCCGGCTTGACAGGAGAGTCGCCACCGTGCGTTATTTATCCCTCAGAGCGGGAAAGGAAACGCTCGAAGTAAACCTCGCAAAGACGGGAAAAGGTATGGTCATCGCAACCAAAACCTGGATTCGGGAGTCGGTTACGCAAGGGGAAGGTATTAGCACCCCTCACGTCCATCGTACTCGATGGGATCCACGCTTAGTGTTTATAGGTAAAAGGGTGTGTTATCTATCTACGCTAATGGCTGGTCTGAAAAGAAAATAAAAGGACAGGACTCGACAGAACATACGGTGTTCTGGGCCTACGTATTCCCTCGTGCAATGGGAAAGTCAGAGTCAACGTAGTTCGACTACCTACGTCTAAACGGGGGAAAGGTTGCTCGCCAGGACGTCGCGTCCTGTGCCTACGTACTTCCATCTGGTATGAAAGATCAGAGCAAACGTAGTTCGACTAACTACGGGTAAACAGGGGCTCTCACACAGCAGTGAGAAAACAAACTGGTCTCTAAAGGCTCGGGAACCTACAACTACGATCTGGTCTCAAATGCACTCGGGCAGGAAAAGGGAAACAATCAGTCGTTAGCGGGAAAGTCTCGATCGCACAGCCGCGAGAGAACAAAGGTTAGTTGTTAGTGTGCTCGCTAGGATATCGCATCCTATGCCTACATATCTTCGTCTGGTACGAAGAATCAGAGCAGCTGTAGTTCAGCTAACTACGGGTCAAGCTACTCAAAAGCTCCTACAGAAAGGAAAGGGAAACCCTAAAACTATAGCTGAGAAACAGGGGAATCTACCTACTGCTATCACACCTGGTTGACCATCCTAATGTCTATCATAACAACTCCGCAGCGGAGAAGTCAGAGCTCCTAAGGGATCATGGCAACAGGATTAAACGACAAACAAGAAACTGCAAAGTAAAGGAATACTGAAAATATGCATGAATGCAACGACTAAACAAACAAGGCGCAAAGGCCGCAAACCACAAAGGCAAGGGAGCTCAGCTCTACCAAATACCAACAAGCAAAGCCACTCAATAACAAACAAGCAGAAGGAGGACCACCTCAACTTCTCATACACACAAAGTCTACTTCTAAGATGCACCTACCTCAGAACTATCTAGATGAATACCTGAGTCTAATGCAACATAACATCATACAAGTCAAACAATCCAAAGAGAAGGCAAGCTAACCTGACAAGCCTCTACCTACAAAACAAGAAGCTACTCCTGGGCAAGGCCCCTAACAAACCTGAGACAAACTCTTAATCTAGCTCTAAACAAAACTCTATACAAAACCCTAAGCAAAGATCTAAGCAAAAATCTAATCAAAACCTTAAGCAAGAGGAATCAATCCCAGTCTCCAGGCTTTAGAACAAGCTTACCAGAGAAAGGAAGCTAAGCAGACAAGCCCATAGTGCTTTCCTCAGGAAAGTACCAGGAGGTTACTACTCAGGAGTCATATCCTATGCGGCTCGACAACTGTGATCAGTTTACATTCCTCCTCAGGAGAAATTAAACTCACATGAAGGCTCCGGCATCACGGGATACTTGAGAAAACCTATATGCACTAAGGGAACTAAGTGAACAGACTCATAGGACCTTCCTCAGGAAAGTACTAGGAGGCTGACACTTAGGAATCGTATCCTACGTGGCTCAACAACTGTGATCAGTTTACATTCCTCCTCAGGAGAAATTAAACTCACAAGTTGGCTCCAACATCACTGGATACTTAAGAAGTCCTAGATAAACTAATGGAACTAAGTGAATAGACCCATAGGACCTTCCTCAGGAAAGTACTAGGGGGCTTCCACTTAGGAATCGTATCCTATGTGGCTCAACAACACGTGATCAGTTTACATCCCTCCTCAGGAGGAATTAAACTCACAAGTTGGCTCCAACATCATTGGATACTTACGAAAGAGGTGAGAAGAAAGAATGAAAGTCATTCATAGTGCCTTCCTCAGGAAAGTACCATAAACTCCCTTCAAACTTCAGGATCTCGAACCTCACAAACAGACAACAAGCTCCTAGCCTAAGCCTCAATCCACTGCATCCTTGCAAGCTCCAACAGGACTTCAATCAGCTCCCACCTTGAGAAGAACCCACAGGCCAACAAACCACAAGAGACTATCTCTGAAGTTCAACCACAGTTGAACTTCAGAGTCAGAAGTCATCAAGACTTCTCCTATCTTCAGGCTCATACAAATCATATCAGAACATCCTACAAAAATCTGTCAAAATTTAATGGGAGACCTACATGGCTCTAGGATAACATACTGAAAAATCAGAACAAAATTCAACACCAGGTGAAAGAACTAAAATCAGCAACACAGACATATCCACAGACCAATTCATTCAACATCAATAACAATGAAAAAATGCAATTAAAATGAAAATGCATGATTAAGCTAATGTTTTTATACTATAAAATTCTACACTGAATTACGAGTCTACAGAAAAAAGAACGGAATTATTTGACTAAATCTACTATTTTTTATTAATTTTCTAATGACATGTATGCACTAAAAATATTAAAAGAAATCAATTAATTGGAAAATATGCAAAAAATAGCAAACAAAAATAAAGTGTCATTTTTATTTTTATTTAATTTTCTAGGAATTATGATGAAATGGTAGAAAAAAGAAGAATTAAAAAATTACTTATTTCCATTTTATTATGATTTATTTACAAAGCATGAAAATATAGAAGAAAAACAAAATAAAAGAAAATGGGGGAGGGGGTTCAAACAGCAAGGATTCCAGTTATTCATCATTGGGCCTATGCCCAGAGGTGGTGCAGATAGCATGAGGCGCAGGCCCAGCACTTACCAGAAACTCATCACACAACAAAAAAATAGATGAAAAACGCAGGGGGTGCAGACTAGCAGCTTTTCCAGTTATTATTTCACTGGGCTTACGCCCAGGGGGGTGCAGATAGCCATTAGGGCCTAAGGCCCAACTCAATTCATCCTGTCTCTCATACGCCAGGGGGGGGGGGACGAGTAAACTGGGGTGTATTGGCAGTAAAACGTGTTTGGGCCTAAGCCCAAACCTAAACCTAACCCACTGAAACCCTAACCACAAAACCTAATCCCCTCTCAATCTCTCTGGTACTGTTCATCCTAACCTGGCCGTTTCGTTCGTCTTCCTCACCCTATCTCTTCTCTGCAACTCCTCTCAGAACACCCTCACGAATCTCAAACACAACAACAAACAAAACGCCATAATATTACCAATATCCCTCTCAATCCATGCCTCAAACAAAATTAAACCCTAACCAAAGCTAAATCTCAACGAATCAACACAAACTGAAGCTGCATCGTTAAATAGAAGAAACATGCAACGAAATTGAAGGGATGTGTACCTGGCTGGAGCAAGAACTAGCGAAGAGTTCTTGAAGCTCGTTGGAGAAAAAGGTTCTCAGAATCTCTCAAACGAACCTCCAAACAACTCTCAGCCAAACTCTCTTCTCAAATCTCTGGGCGAAGCAAGAACAGGATAAGGGATTCTTGAAGTTCGTTGAAATATCTTGAAGCGCGAAGTTTCTTGAAAGCTGATGAAGATCTACAAGTTTTCTGAGAAAAACTAAAGTGTTCTTGGATAACGAAGCAAGACGATTGAAGATCTTGGCGCTTTTCTGGGAATCTTGATGAAGATCCTATGAGTCACGATGAAAAACCTACGCTGGAAAATCGTTCTTGGTGAGATGACGAAGATGAAGGGTTGAATGCGTTCTGGAATTCTTTGAAGTTTCCGGCGTGCATATGAATTTTCCGGCGAGGTACCGATGAAGGTGGAAGGGACGATCGGAGGAAGAAGATGAGTTTCTGGGGATTTTTGGATGTTTGCAGATTCCGGTGAGTTAGACGGTGGCGTTAAGGGCGGCCGGACGGAATTTGCATGCCGGCCGGTGGCTTCTTCGGCGTCGCGTGTAGTGATGACAGGTGGTGAAGGGATGGTGCAGGGAGGAGACACGTGTTTGGGACGCGTGGCGTGGATTGGGGGAGTCTGAGTGTGTGGTGGCGTGATTGCATGCGCGCCGCGTGTCCTCGGAGAGAGAGTGAGAGGGAACGCGTGTGGGGTCTGAATGGGTGTAACGTGGGCCCATTCTAGTGCAACACGTGGCCTCTATTTATGCCACTGAAACGCGTGGAACTTTCTAGAAGCTCCTGGAGAAGACTGGACGAATTGGACCTGCTGGATCATTTTTTCTGGACTTTTTCTGGCCTTTTTCTGAGCTGATACCAATTGAGAGCTGGGCTTCAAAAAACTGGACTCTGGCCCATACGAAAATGACCAAGAAACCATAAAAAAACTGAATTAAAATAAAAAACCATTAAACCTAATTATATCTAATTAATATCAATTAGCACCTAATTAGCTAATTACCCTAACCAACTATCTTAATCCTAATTAACTCTAAAAAAAATCAATTAACCTAATTAAACTTTAAAAAGTGATTAAAAGTCTAATTAATTCTATATTATCCTAATTAAATCTAAAAAAACAATTAAGATCTAATTGACTCTAAACTTCTACTAATTCTCTATTAAAATCCTAATATTATTTAATATCTATTAAAATCTATCATTAATAAAAGAAAAAACTATATTATTTTCTATATTATCTAAAAAACAATTAAACCTATTTTAAAATCTATACAAAATTCTAAAAATGATTTAAAAACAATTAAACCTATTTAAAAATCTATAGAAAAATTCTAAACTATTAACATCTATTAGTAGTAAAAGAAAAACTATATTCCCCTTTTTCTTTATTATTCTAAAAACTATTTAAAATCTTATTTATTCTAAAAATCTATTTAAAAATTCTATAAAATCCTAAAAAGAGAATTAAACTAAAAAAAAACAAAAACCCTATTTAAATTCCAGAAAAATCTGTAAAGCCTATTAAAAATTCACAAAAGTCTATTAAAATCCTAAAAATGCAGATGAATGCAAATGACCCCCCATAAAAGAGCGCACGAGACCAGATCGAATCGAACAGAGATCCCCGGGCATCAGAATATCATCAAAATCACTGTGCAAGCTAAAAATCACCGAGGAGCACACAATTTCCCGAAAATAAAACCCTGGTGATCTGGACTGGATCTGCCATATCTGATAGACGAAAGTCAAGCTGTAACCCTGATATCCCCTGCTTGTGCACAACTATCACGCGTCTGATTTGCGAATATGAAATTAAACCACGAGTCAGATAGGAGAATCGGTTGGTCCAATTTTAGGGTGCAACAGCTGCCCCTATTCAAGCGACTTGGACCTGAAGGGTTTGAAGAGCGCTCAGCCTTCAAACATTCAGAGGTACGAGACGGTTGAATACAAATAAAACCCGAAAATTTGCCAACCGCGAGCATATATTGTAAACTGCTTGGGGAATAAAGTCCAGAAAACCGAGTCCAGTTATTGCGGCACCAAACTGATTAATCATCTGATAAAGGACTCCTGATTTGAATACCCGTTGCTTGTGATACCCCATGTAACAGAACCCGAGGGCTGCAACAAAACACCTGATCCTTTCACATTGCCTACTGATAGGCAGGAAGAGAAATATACTCACATCGCCCAAAGATGGACGGGAAGACACCCTAATTGAATACTCACCTCGTCTAATGATAGACGGAAAGACAACATTAATCTCCCAATTCACATCGTCTAAGGATAGACGGGATCATCCTGACTGAGGAACGAATCAATTCACATCGTCTAAGGATAGACGGGATCATCCTGATTGAGGAACGAATCAATTCACATCGTCTAAGGATAGACGGAATCATCCTGATCAATGAACAAATCAATATTCACATCGTCTAAGGGTAGACGGCATCATCCTGATTGATGAAACAAATCAATATTCTCATCGTCTAAGGGTAGACGGAAAGACACCATAATCTCTAAATTCACATCGTCTACGGGTAGACGGGATCATCCGGGTTGATGAACAAATCAATATTCACATCGTCTAAGGGTAGACGGGAAGCAATAACCTCCGAATTCACATCGTCTACTGATAGACGGGAAGAAATAATCTCCAAATTCACATCGTCTACTGATAGACGGGACCATCCTGATCGATGAAACAAATCAATATTCACATCGTCTAAGGGTAGACGGGAAGAAAGCCTTAATCTCCATACACACATCGTCTAAGGGTAGACGGAAAGAAATTCTTAATCTCCATACACACATCGTCTAAGGGTAGACGGAAAGAAATTCTTAATCTCCATACACACATCGTCTAAGGGTAGACGGAAAGACACCATCGCGCAATTCAACATCATCCCTCGAATTTCAGAATCCTTCTGTCTACGGGAATTGATGGAAAGATCAATATCCTTGAAGGGGCCACATCGTCAGTGTGGACTGACGGGAAGAAAGCCACCTTTTTAAGGAACCATGTCGTCAATAAGAATCGACAATCACGAAAACTGAACCTTCTTCGAAGAGCCTCGACATCAATAAGGATTGACAGTCAGGAAAGTACCCCCTTGAAACGTCATCTCATCCAATAAACAGAAAGAAGACCATTATCGGAAATATCGTTTTGAAACCCCTCAACAACCAAAGATAGCCGGAGAAGGCTCGCTGGGGAAACACCTCATCATATGTATGATCTGGCAATAAGAAACCCGCTGGACAGTAGCTCGAAACTTCACATCGTCTGCTGACAGACGGAAAGGAATGCCACTTGCTAGAACAACTCTATTCTGAACCCTATTGAAAATCCATCAAAACTTCACATCGTCTACTGATAGACGGGAAGAAAAGCACACCCTGGGGAAACCCCTTCTTGAAGCCCCACTGTGATCACCCGCAACTTCACATCGTCTATGGATAGACGGAAAGAAAGCCACATTCGTACTCAAGACGTCTAATGATAGACGGAGAAATCCACTTATTGGAGGAACACATCGTCAATATGAATTGACAGGAAGAAAAGTCTGTCGATATCAGATGACTGCTTGATCAAAGCATAATCGTTGTATGATCTGAGATACAAATAATTTGCTGAACTGTCTGAATACCGTTGCTGGATAAATGCCCCTGCACTGATCACAGAGTAATTCACGCGCCATATGAGGCTGATAGAAAATCTGACTTATGCTTCGTATGCTTATGCATATGCTTTAATCTTTTCACGGCGTAATGCTCCATTCTAGATGGAAATGCTACGCATTTTGACGATGATATGCAAGTATGATGCAAATATGATGATGCATGCAATATGCTAACGCAGGCTCGAACTGCCGGAGAAGGCCGGGTACAGAACCACTTCAGCAAAATAAATGCTGAAGGCGAGGCCAACTCTGCTGGGGATAACCCGGATATCACTGAATCGTCCTAGCAAAATAAATGCTGGGAGAGTGAAATCAACTCTGCTGGGGATATTGGGAACTTAACCGAACACCTCGACGAAGTAATACCCTGCTGGGGTATATAACTCCGCTGTGAAATAGCAGACGTGTTGAATATGATTGGACCCCTCTGGAGATAGCTTACCCGTGCCAACGGTGAAATTGGACTTTGCTGGAGAAAATGGAGGGAGTCCTCCTGCGCGCTGATGAAGCTCGGATCTGGAAATTGATGCGCCAACACGGATGGGCTTCACAGTAATTGCAAACTTGGATTTGAGCTCTTAAGCCATCTTACTGGGTCAGGTACAACTGACGCTGGAAAATATTCTTCCCGAATACACAGCCTTTTGGTGAAGAGTCAAGGGATAGTGACACGACTTCCCGTATTCGTCTCGCTTTCGAAAATCGATTGCATCTGCTCGAATAACTCTGAATGACCCTGCTGAAGCGGAGAAGACCAACCCTTTCGCTTCTGATATGCCCCAGCCTACGGGACATCTGTGGGGATAGTCCTCGAAAGGAAATCTGAAAATCTGTTTTCTGATGGTCTGATATAACATGCCTCAGCGTTCTGAACTCCTGCGAGATACTTCACCTCATCTGCTTCTCGCACAACCTTTGCGCGCTTAAGATGGTCTGCCCCTGACTGTAATGACCTTGCCCCTGATTATCTGATTCAGAGCAGTACCTCCAACTACGAGAGGTTTGCCAAATCTCGACCTGACTGCCCCAGGATAACTGACTTCGAAAAGCTGACCTGACTGGGGATCACAATAAAAGCCTGCCCCTGCTCTCGGAACATTTGGGCGTTCTGCATTCTATCTTGACCATACTTTCCACTGTAGGAAGCTTTTCTGCTGTCAAGCGCTTACTCGCAAGTAAAACAAGTTGTTCTGCCTAAAAGATGTATTAATGCAACACATATGACAGCTTTGACATCCAATCTGTTCACTGGGAAAAGGAAAAACAGTTTATAGCACAAAACATTTATCAACATCAGTACCAACATGGTAAGAGGAACCTTTTTAGGAGTCAGAATCGACGTGACCTTTACCGGAGTATGCTTTCGAAACAACCTGCTTCAATTAGGACTTTTGGAGGTTGTAACGTGGTCAGGTTCATGGTTTTGAAAGAAAGGGTAAAGGCTCAAAGTTTATTTTAACCCACCCATTCTTCTTGATGTTCTCCCATCCTACGTTCAGCTAATTTGACCTTAGCGCTCACCTCTCAGAGGTTGAAAGATAGGAATGATAGTTCGAGAAATCATGATCGTTGGGAGTGACAGCCACTCACCTTTCGTATTTGACACTTGAGGTCACACGACTCGTATTTCCATCGAGGATTTTTCTTTTGATCCTTTTCATCTTTTTCTTTTCATATCCCTAACTTTTTCCTGGACTGACTCCTTTTGAGTTTCTTTTGATTTTTTTAAGTCCAGCGGGATGCCTTCATTTTTGCCTAAGTCATTTGTTTTGAAGTTTTCTTGACTTAGCGGGCTTTTGATTCTTTTTCATTCTTCTTTTTTCGAACAAGTCGTGTGACACTGGTTGTCTGACTCTTTGGGGAATGATGTGGCTGTCCCACTCTTGACTGAAACACTGTGGTCTTTTAGGCACGACCTCTAGGGACGTGATTGATCCTCGAACGGACACTCCTTTTGCAATTTGGACGCTCAGTCAAATTAGCTAACACCTACCCTGCCCCAGGTTAAAGATTGAGGGTTTTTCATTCACAGAAAGAAACTCCTACTACAAGGCTCAAAGGGGTTGACAAGGGATTATCTTCCTTATATCTCCGGTGTTTAGGGATTTGAAACAATGCCTGTACATCATCAACAGGTTTATTTCAAAAGCATACAATATCGGTAGTTGCATGTCGGTCATTTTCGTCATCCTCCCCAAATTCTTCTTAACCAAGTGTTGGACATTTGTAAAACAATTAGTGAACACGACTGGATTCAATCAAAACATGCATATTTATTTCATTATCATCAATTTGAATGAAAACAACAAGTTTTACAAACAAGATTACAAATTCAAACAGGAAAGCAACTACAAATGTAAAGAAATGACAAGCTAAAACAAAGAAAATATGCTAGCTTCCGAGAACCGGGCTTTCACATCTGCCCTGCTGCTGAACCAGCTATCTTTACCAGAGACACTTCGGTGCTGCCTTAATCTGCTTTCAACGACTTAACCAAATTATAGAGCCCTTCCTCCTTCATTCAGATGATTCTAGGACCTCCCGGCCCGAAGCTGATTGCTGCACTATCAAGCAGATCCTGCACTTTGTGCTTAAAAGCATGGCAACCTTCTATATCGTGACCCGGGGCTCCAGAATGAAACTCGCAGTGCCTGCTTGCATCATAACCAAACGGGGGAGCTCCCGTTATTGGTGCCAGAGTTCTTTTCTCTACCAGATTCAATCCCAACAATGTCTGCAACAAATCGGCATATGTTGAGGGAGGCTTCTCAAACACTCTTCTCGGTTTACTACCCTGGAATCTTCGTTGAGCCTGCTGTGCCCCCTGCTGAGGCTGCTGCTGCTGGTATCGGGTTAACCCTTGAACACCCTTTGTATCAAATGCAACATCAGTTTCTTGACCTTCAATGTACTGATTAACGCGCTCCTTATGCTTAACCATTTTCTTTCTTAGATCTGCCCCAGGAATAGGCAACAGTTGTGGGCCTGGAGATTCTGACACCATGGAGTCCAGGATACGCTTCTGACCCACTGCAGCTTTAGAAACATCTGTCATTTTAGCATCGATCGAGACAGGAGCAATATGCACCGATACGCCGCCCGGCGTGAATTCAATATCGTGCGAGTCAATCAGGTCTTGAACATTGTGCTTAAAAGCATGACAACCCTCGATGTCATGTCCGAATGCCCCAGAATGAAACTCACATTGCTTATTGGCCTCGTACCCATGAGGAAACACTCTCGTTGGTGGTGCCAACGTTCTCTTCTCAACCAGATTAAACCTCAGTAAGGTCTGCAAGAGCTCAGCATAGGTCATAGGTGGTGCCTCAAACATTCTCTTTGGCTTCCCTTCCTGGGTCCTCTGTTGAGCCGGATGTATCTTCTGTTGCTGCTGCTCAGGTTCCGCCTGCACAGGTGGCGCGAGCTTCTTCATTGCGGCTTCGAATAGCTGATCGTCTTCTTTCCTAAGCACGTTCTTGACCACTTCCATGATCAAGCTCATTTGGGTCTTCAGCTGACTGTTCTCCTCTTTGAGAATCTTCTGCTCCAGACGCATCTCTTGCATGTCTCTCATCATCCGCCCCAGCTGGCTTCGGACTTCAATCAATTCAAACTGATTCTGTTCCATATCTCTGGAGGAATTCCTGCAACAAACTGAACGATGAGGAAATAAGGCCCACGGTTCTGATATACCTGTTAAATGATAATGCAACGCAGAAAGCAAACACATATTCATAACGAGACAAAGAGAAACTCAAGCTATAAGCACACAGACGAACATCTCCCACATATGTACAACCAACAAAATCAGCAGGCAAGCACAAATGAGTATGAATATAACGACCCCAGCCAACAATCCTGGCGGTGGTCGGCAAATACTAGTGCACAAAAGCTAAACGGGTTAAGCAAAGAAAACATATGCGACACCCGGCACAGAAACCTCTAGAAACTTCTCCCATATTCAACTGAACTCTCCGATTGACAATCTTCAGAGCACGCACTTCCTGTGGAGTCTTCCATGACATTAACTGACGAACCCACACAACTGGAGGATGGAAAATCATTAATCTGAACAAAACTCTGAGGCGTGATGCAAATACGGCTAGAGTCTAACAGATCCTGAATCTGGCTTCTAAGCACCTTACAATCATTTGTTGAATGCCCCTGTGCCCCAGCATGGTACTCACAACGGGCGCTGGCATCAAAACCTGGAGGATACGGTGGAATCACCGGCTTAGTCTCTTTCGGCACTATCAATCCGCTTTTGACCAGATCTGGCAACAACTGACTGTACGACACTGGTAGTTGAGTAAACTGCCTTTCAGGTTTCCTTGGTCTGCGTGGAGCGTGCTGACGCGATCGGCGATAGGATGATTGTTGACTTGAAGTGTCTGAAAACTGATCCTGGGATGCTAGAGATTCTGAGGTGGCATCATCTCCTACTTCCCACTCTTCTTGAGAACTGACAACTGACTCAATCTTATTAACTGGGACGTAAGGAACACCTCGAAACTTTCCACTCCTGAGTCCTCGCTCAACAATCTCTCCCAGCCTCATCAGGCCCACAAAGCTTGTGCAACTGAACAATTTGTCAAAATAATGGCCTTTCAGAGTACCCAAGAAGATGTCAACCAGTTCCCTTTCCGGAAGCGGTGGTTGAACACTAGCAGCCAATTCCTTCCATCTTCGCAAATACGCTCTGAATGATTCATTCTCCGCTTGAGACAATTCTTGCAGATCTACGAGACTAGGAGTCAAATCCAAGTTGTAATCGTACTGCTTCATGAAAGCTCTGGCTAAATCTACCCATGATCGAATCTGATTACTTTCCAATTGCACATACCATCTCAGGGATGCCCCAGTCAGACTATACTGGAAGCAATGGATCATTAGTTGGTCGTTTCGCACAAATGAAGTCATCCTTCGACAAAACATCATCAAATGCAACTTCGGACAGCTATCTCCTGTGTATTTTTCAAATTCCGGCACTTTGAACTTGTACGGCAACACCAGGTCAGGAACCAAACACATGGCTACAGCATCCAGGTTAACGGCATCTTTCTCTTCCAAGGCTTTCATTTGCTCTTCCAACACTCGGAGTCTTCTACCATCGTCAAGAGCTCTTGGGTCTACTAACCCGGTCACCGGAATATCTCTCCGGTAATTCATCACAGGGAAAGCAACACATTGATTGTTAACAGGAGGATAATGTTCATTTCGGGCAACAAACTGCTCATGCTGATCTCGGTTCTGGACAGTATGCTGTACAACTTGGTCTGCAGTTAGATTGTTTGCTTGCGGGAAGCCTTCCATAGAATCATACTGATGGTTGGACGCCATAGTAAACCATGCCTGGGTGTTAGGAACCTGGAAATCGCCTTCAGACATAGCTGCCAATTACCTGTAACTGACTACACTGCTTGATTCTGCTCAAATCTGCTTCAGCCCCTTGGTGTCTCCACTCTACTCTTGCTTCAAACAATTCCCCGAGAATCACTTTCTGGTGAAAACAAAGGCTGGATAAGTGCTCTGACCTGCTAGAGAAATGCTATGCAGTATGATTTATGCAAACAGAAATACAAAAATGCTAACGTGCATGTGTGCATTGGAGATATTTTCCCTCCAATTCCAGTGTCAGTGGTAGCAAGACGAGATAAACCATAAAGACAATATTTGGAAAAACCCTCATATATTGATTAGAATAACAGTCTTGTCAAGAGGTTACATAACTATGCTCCATACAGCTGATATGATAAGGAGGATCCCAGCCAACATGCCTGGTGGTGATCTCAACATACAGAATACAAGAGAGAAATCAAGTACGGATACGGTTGCGGAAGTCCTCGACCATCTTCTTTGTCTCTGCATGATCCGGTTGATAAATCAAACCTTCTATCAGCCGATCCCTCTTCCTGACTGTCCCCTGGATGTCTCTGACAAAGTCTTCCCAAGCTTTATCATTAGCACCATCCCCAGGTTTGGGTCTTTTGGCATCTGCTCTATGCTGGAAATCTTCCAAATTCTTCATGGCATCTGTCAGCTTACGCTCGGCCTCGTATCGGCGACAGGCTTCTTCTTCAAGCTCTTCGTTCTTCACTTTGACCTGTTCTTCTAACTGAGCAATCTGTGTCTTCAGCTCTTCTTCCCGCTCCTTGCGCTTGGTCATAGTGAGATCCCAGTGTTCTCTGAACTTGGCTAGCTTTGTGTATGCCCTTTCCAGCTCTTGCTTCTTGGTGGCCAACACACTACTAACTGAGTCTACATCTAATTCCAGACGCTTCTTGGTTTCAGTCAATTCCAATAGCGTAGTCTTCAGATGTTTCAGAGTTTCAGCCTGTTGCTTAGAAACATATCCTGTTTCAATCTTTTCATGCCGAAGCTGGGCATTCTCCTGCTCTAAAGCCTCTTTATCCCTTGCTAGCTCTTCTTTCTCCGCCATCAGCTGCTTGTAGACCTGAATGTCCACAGTGGTGGGCTCCTCTACCGGAGAAGGATGCAATGGCTGAACCGCTGGATACGGCATAAGGAACTTCACAGCTCGCTCACGAATCCATTCCACATATGGGCTAGGAACTCGAGTATCCCCTCTGCTACCTGAAAGCTTCCCTCTCTTGTGCAAGTTTTTCCAGGCTTTCTCAAGTTTGGTCAGCATCTCTTTCCCAATTGCCCCGGTGAGATACAGAGATTCCTGTATCTCCTCGGGCTTTGGCGCTCCTTGAGGTATATACCCAAATTGCTTGATCAATAAGGAAGGGTTATAGTTGACACAACCTTTCCTTCCTATTAACGGAACATTCGGGAATCCTTCGCCTTTGAGTATGACTTCAGCTCCAAATACCTCTTTATTGACCCATACCACGTTCTCAGCAGTCAATCCCATTAAGCGCTCGGGCCATCCTAGAGAATTGATAGATGTGACAAACGGGCCTGACTTAGGCATATGACTGGTGAACCACCTGCATAGGAGAGGTACACAACAAGACACATTCCTTCCTCGTCGTTTTTCATTCTGGTAGTGAGTTGAATGGTGGACATCTCCCAGCAAAGTAGGAACTGGGTTTCCCGCAGCCAAAATATAGAAGGCATCTGAATCAACAAAATCAGGAATATTCGGGAATAACACGATGCCATACACACATACAGCAAGGATGACGTCAAAAACACCCCAGCTACCCTTCTGGGCATACTCTCGAGCCTTCTCCACTAAGACATCCAATGGAAATCCCCATACGTCTCCTCTTCTGATCATCTTCCCAGACAGCTCAGACTCTTTCAAGCACAGGATGGCAGAAAGCTCAGCCAGCTTAGGCTCAGCGTCCGTACGATAGAAAGGCATCTGCTCTCGGATAGGTATATCCAGAAGTGCAGAATACTCCTCCAGGGTAGGAGCCAAAACAAAGTCGGGAAATACAAAACACCTGAGCTCCGCGTCGTAAAACTGTAACAGAGTATAGATGCCGCTGGTCTCGTAGGCAGATGGTTGATAAACGTAGGTCAGAATCCTCCCATATCTCTTTCTGAAGTCACCCATTCCCCTCTTCTTAGCAATAGCAATCAACTCTAACAATAGACTGATATTCGGCGACGGAAACTTATAGGGCAATACTCTCTTCAGGTTTTCCATGTCTTGCTAGGAACAAACACCAGAACTGGAAGGGAAAATATGTACCTGCAATACACACACGTTAGTTGAATGCAGATGGTAATGCAATGATGCAATATGATAAATAATGCAATCTGTGAACACATGGGCTATGCTGTAGCCTGAAGAGGAATATCTCTGTGATCAAGAACAGAAAACCAACACGGTCACCAGAATCTCATGCCACTAACTATCATCTGATACTCAAAATATCAATCCCCTGGTAAGAAAACCATCTGAACCCCTGTATCTGACGAGAATACCATCTGATAATAGCCTCAACCTCAGATAAGAAACCCATCTGACCCAGACAACACACCTGGAGATGAATCAAGAACACCATCTGATAAAGGTACTGAATCATGGTTTCTGAAGGCCAGTTTTCCTGCAATAACCCCGTCCCTCTCACAGGTAGGATAGACCTAATCCACGGACAAAGGTACGGCATCCTATGCGGTCATCAGCGTCACAGACTTTCATGAATGACGGTACGATTCCCAGAAGGAGTGGCATCATCAAGTCATGAAGAGGCCTCACTTAGCTGACTTCCAAATGATCGGTCCCCAGAGTCGACAATCCTCACGTCTGGACTCCCCTCAGATCCTCAGGACCGGAAAGGAGCACCTCTGCAAGAATCTCGTCTGAGCGCAGATTTTCATAGGGAACTGTGCCTGCTCAGCAGACAGGTTCGTCTACTACTTCTCCGCAACTATATCTAGGTGTGTACTCAAGCCCAGGTCCGGCTTTTCACTCACAGTAACATCCCTTTGCCCACAGCAATAATCATAATAATATAATGCTGGAAAATAAATGCGAAAAGGTAAAGGTACAGAAAAGTAAAGTGCAGAAAAGTAAAACACAATATGCACAACACCCAACAAATAACCACCCAAGCGCTAGGATTGACTCGCGTAGGGGATGGGAAACGGTCCCAGCATAAGGGATGGGAAAAGTCCCTAGATGCTATAAGTCCCCAGCAGAGTCGCCAGCTGTCGCTACTGCGAAAATCGGCGCCGGCTTGACAGGAGAGTCGCCACCGTGCGTTATTTATCCCTCAGAGCGGGAAAGGAAACGCTCGAAGTAAACCTCGCAAAGACGGGAAAAGGTATGGTCATCGCAACCAAAACCTGGATTCGGGAGTCGGTTACGCAAGGGGAAGGTATTAGCACCCCTCACGTCCATCGTACTCGATGGGATCCACGCTTAGTGTTTATAGGTAAAAGGGTGTGTTATCTATCTACGCTAATGGCTGGTCTGAAAAGAAAATAAAAGGACAGGACTCGACAGAACATACGGTGTTCTGGGCCTACGTATTCCCTCGTGCAATGGGAAAGTCAGAGTCAACGTAGTTCGACTACCTACGTCTAAACGGGGGAAAGGTTGCTCGCCAGGACGTCGCGTCCTGTGCCTACGTACTTCCATCTGGTATGAAAGATCAGAGCAAACGTAGTTCGACTAACTACGGGTAAACAGGGGCTCTCACACAGCAGTGAGAAAACAAACTGGTCTCTAAAGGCTCGGGAACCTACAACTACGATCTGGTCTCAAATGCACTCGGGCAGGAAAAGGGAAACAATCAGTCGTTAGCGGGAAAGTCTCGATCGCACAGCCGCGAGAGAACAAAGGTTAGTTGTTAGTGTGCTCGCTAGGATATCGCATCCTATGCCTACATATCTTCGTCTGGTACGAAGAATCAGAGCAGCTGTAGTTCAGCTAACTACGGGTCAAGCTACTCAAAAGCTCCTACAGAAAGGAAAGGGAAACCCTAAAACTATAGCTGAGAAACAGGGGAATCTACCTACTGCTATCACACCTGGTTGACCATCCTAATGTCTATCATAACAACTCCGCAGCGGAGAAGTCAGAGCTCCTAAGGGATCATGGCAACAGGATTAAACGACAAACAAGAAACTGCAAAGTAAAGGAATACTGAAAATATGCATGAATGCAACGACTAAACAAACAAGGCGCAAAGGCCGCAAACCACAAAGGCAAGGGAGCTCAGCTCTACCAAATACCAACAAGCAAAGCCACTCAATAACAAACAAGCAGAAGGAGGACCACCTCAACTTCTCATGCACACAAAGTCTACTTCTAAGATGCACCTACCTCAGAACTATCTAGATGAATACCTGAGTCTAATGCAACATAACATCATACAAGTCAAACAATCCAAAGAGAAGGCAAGCTAACCTGACAAGCCTCTACCTACAAAACAAGAAGCTACTCCTGGGCAAGGCCCCTAACAAACCTGAGACAAACTCTTAATCTAGCTCTAAACAAAACTCTATACAAAACCCTAAGCAAAGATCTAAGCAAAAATCTAATCAAAACCTTAAGCAAGAGGAATCAATCCCAGTCTCCAGGCTTTAGAACAAGCTTACCAGAGAAAGGAAGCTAAGCAGACAAGCCCATAGTGCTTTCCTCAGGAAAGTACCAGGAGGTTACTACTCAGGAGTCATATCCTATGCGGCTCGACAACTGTGATCAGTTTACATTCCTCCTCAGGAGAAATTAAACTCACATGAAGGCTCCGGCATCACGGGATACTTGAGAAAACCTATATGCACTAAGGGAACTAAGTGAACAGACTCATAGGACCTTCCTCAGGAAAGTACTAGGAGGCTGACACTTAGGAATCGTATCCTACGTGGCTCAACAACTGTGATCAGTTTACATTCCTCCTCAGGAGAAATTAAACTCACAAGTTGGCTCCAACATCACTGGATACTTAAGAAGTCCTAGATAAACTAATGGAACTAAGTGAATAGACCCATAGGACCTTCCTCAGGAAAGTACTAGGGGGCTTCCACTTAGGAATCGTATCCTATGTGGCTCAACAACACGTGATCAGTTTACATCCCTCCTCAGGAGGAATTAAACTCACAAGTTGGCTCCAACATCATTGGATACTTACGAAAGAGGTGAGAAGAAAGAATGAAAGTCATTCATAGTGCCTTCCTCAGGAAAGTACCATAAACTCCCTTCAAACTTCAGGATCTCGAACCTCACAAACAGACAACAAGCTCCTAGCCTAAGCCTCAATCCACTGCATCCTTGCAAGCTCCAACAGGACTTCAATCAGCTCCCACCTTGAGAAGAACCCACAGGCCAACAAACCACAAGAGACTATCTCTGAAGTTCAACCACAGTTGAACTTCAGAGTCAGAAGTCATCAAGACTTCTCCTATCTTCAGGCTCATACAAATCATATCAGAACATCCTACAAAAATCTGTCAAAATTTAATGGGAGACCTACATGGCTCTAGGATAACATACTGAAAAATCAGAACAAAATTCAACACCAGGTGAAAGAACTAAAATCAGCAACACAGACATATCCACAGACCAATTCATTCAACATCAATAACAATGAAAAAATGCAATTAAAATGAAAATGCATGATTAAGCTAATGTTTTTATACTATAAAATTCTACACTGAATTACGAGTCTACAGAAAAAAGAACGGAATTATTTGACTAAATCTACTATTTTTTATTAATTTTCTAATGACATGTATGCACTAAAAATATTAAAAGAAATCAATTAATTGGAAAATATGCAAAAAATAGCAAACAAAAATAAAGTGTCATTTTTATTTTTATTTAATTTTCTAGGAATTATGATGAAATGGTAGAAAAAAGAAGAATTAAAAAATTACTTATTTCCATTTTATTATGATTTATTTACAAAGCATGAAAATATAGAAGAAAAACAAAATAAAAGAAAATGGGGGAGGGGGTTCAAACAGCAAGGATTCCAGTTATTCATCATTGGGCCTATGCCCAGGGGTGGTGCAGATAGCATGAGGCGCAGGCCCAGCACTTACCAGAAACTCATCACACAACAAAAAAATAGATGAAAAACGCAGGGGGTGCAGACTAGCAGCTTTTCCAGTTATTATTTCACTGGGCTTACGCCCAGGGGGGTGCAGATAGCCATTAGGGCCTAAGGCCCAACTCAATTCATCCTGTCTCTCATACGCCAGGGGGGGGACGAGTAAACTGGGGTGTATTGGCAGTAAAACGTGTTTGGGCCTAAGCCCAAACCTAAACCTAACCCACTGAAACCCTAACCACAAAACCTAATCCCCTCTCAATCTCTCTGGTACTGTTCATCCTAACTTGGCCGTTTCGTTCGTCTTCCTCACCCTATCTCTTCTCTGCAACTCCTCTCAGAACACCCTCACGAATCTCAAACACAACAACAAACAAAACGCCATAATATTACCAATATCCCTCTCAATCCATGCCTCAAACAAAATTAAACCCTAACCGAAGCTAAATCTCAACGAATCAACACAAACTGAAGCTGCATCGTCAAATATAAGAAACATGCAACGAAATTGAAGGGATGTGTACCTGGCTGGAGCAAGAACTAGCGAAGAGTTCTTGAAGCTCGTTGGAGAAAAAGGTTCTCAGAATCTCTCAAACGAACCTCCAAACAACTCTCAGCCAAACTCTCTTCTCAAATCTCTGGGCGAAGCAAGAACAGGATAAGGGATTCTTGAAGTTCGTTGAAATATCTTGAAGCGCGAAGTTTCTTGAAAGCTGATGAAGATCTACAAGTTTTCTGAGAAAAACTGAAGTGTTCTTGGATAACGAAGCAAGACGATTGAAGATCTTGGCGCTTTTCTGGGAATCTTGATGAAGATCCTAGGAGTCACGATGAAAAACCTACGCTGGAAAATCGTTCTTGGTGAGATGACGAAGATGAAGGGTTGAATGCGTTCTGGAATTCTTTGAAGTTTCCGGCGTGCATATGAATTTTCCGGCGAGGTACCGATGAAGGTGGAAGGGACGATCGGAGGAAGAAGATGAGTTTCTGGGGATTTTTGGATGTTTGCAGATTCCGGTGAGTTAGACGGTGGCGTTAAGGGCGGCCGGACGGAATTTGCATGCCGGCCGGTGGCTTCTCCGGCGTCGCGTGTAGTGATGACAGGTGGTGAAGGGATGGTGCAGGGAGGAGACACGTGTTTGGGACGCGTGGCGTGGATTGGGGGAGTCTGAGTGTGTGGTGGCGTGATTGCATGCGCGCCGCGTGTCCTCGGAGAGAGAGTGAGAGGGAACGCGTGTGGGGTCTGAATGGGTGTAACGTGGGCCCGTTCTAGTGCAACACGTGGCCTCTATTTATGCCACTGAAACGCGTGGAACTTTCTAGAAGCTCCTGGAGAAGACTGGACGAATTGGACCTGCTGGATCATTTTTTCTGGACTTTTTCTGGCCTTTTTCTGAGCTGATACCAATTGAGAGCTGGGCTTCAAAAAACTGGACTCTGGCCCATACGAAAATGACCAAGAAACCATAAAAAAACTGAATTAAAATAAAAAACCATTAAACCTAATTATATCTAATTAATATCAATTAGCACCTAATTAGCTAATTACCCTAACCAACTATCTTAATCCTAATTAACTCTAAAAAAAATCAATTAACCTAATTAAACTTTAAAAAGTGATTAAAAGTCTAATTAATTCTATATTATCCTAATTAAATCTAAAAAAACAATTAAGATCTAATTGACTCTAAACTTCTACTAATTCTCTATTAAAATCCTAATATTATTTAATATCTATTAAAATCTATCATTAATAAAAGAAAAAACTATATTATTTTCTATATTATCTAAAAAACAATTAAACCTATTTTAAAATCTATACAAAATTCTAAAAATGATTTAAAAACAATTAAACCTATTTAAAAATCTATAGAAAAATTCTAAACTATTAACATCTATTAGTAGTAAAAGAAAAACTATATTCCCCTTTTTCTTTATTATTCTAAAAACTATTTAAAATCTTATTTATTCTAAAAATCTATTTAAAAATTCTATAAAATCCTAAAAAGAGAATTAAACTAAAAAAAAACAAAAACCCTATTTAAATTCCAGAAAAATCTGTAAAGCCTATTAAAAATTCACAAAAGTCTATTAAAATCCTAAAAATGCAGATGAATGCAAATGACCCCCCATAAAAGAGCGCACGAGACCAGATCGAATCGAACAGAGATCCCCGGGCATCAGAATATCATCAAAATCACTGTGCAAGCTAAAAATCACCGAGGAGCACACAATTTCCCGAAAATAAAACCCTGGTGATCTGGACTGGATCTGCCATATCTGATAGACGAAAGTCAAGCTGTAACCCTGATATCCCCTGCTTGTGCACAACTATCACGCGTCTGATTTACGAATATGAAATTAAACCACGAGTCAGATAGGAGAATCGGTTGGTCCAATTTTAGGGTGCAACACTGATCTTCTGACAAGCTATCCCCATCTTGATCTTCGGACGCAATCCGTTCTCAAACTTCAAACACTTAGAAGTCATTGCCTCATCAGTATTGTAATGGGGACAATATTGAGCCAGCTCTTCAAATCTAGCAGCATACTCTGCTACAGACAAGCTACCCTGCTTCAGCTCCAGAAACTCAATCTCCTTAGCACTTATGATATCCTCCAGAAAATACTTCTCCAAAAAAATCGTCCGAACCATCTTCCAAGTAATGGCAGTTCCCGCAGCCTCCAATCTTTGGCGACTGTTATCCCACCAAGCCTCAGCTTCACCCTCCAACATGTAAGTACCAAACCTCACCTTCTGCTCATCACTGCAACCTATCGTTCTGAAAAAATTCTCAATCGCTTTCAGCCATTTCTATGCCGCTTCAGGGTTCAAAATTCCTCCTTCAAACTTTGGTGGCTTATTACTCCAGAACTGCGTCAAATCTCTGAATTGCGCACTCGCAGCCAGATTCTGATTGGCCACCACCGGCGCCATCGCTTGCATAGCTGCAGCCAGAGCAGCATCATTCCTTCCTACCATACTGCTCAACCAAAACAACACAGGGTCAAAAAACACACAACCTCTATCCTAAGGACAAACTCAAAACACTACACTGGGGGGACGGACCGACCTGCTCTGATACCAACTTGTAACATCCCACATCCCAAATTAAATAAAATGCGAATAAATCAATTAAAAATATCAGAGTTTCTCTTCCAAAAGTGGGATATTACTTGTCACCAGAAATTCGACAAAAACATTTTATCAAAAGATTTTCAAAATAAGCAGCGGAAAGAAAATTATTTAGTCATATATATATATATATATATATATATATATATATATATATATATATATATATATATATATATATATATATATATATATATATATATATATATATATATATACACATCAAGTTCAGTCATCAGCCCAAAATATACAAAACATCATCAATGAATCCATCAAACGTGATACGACACAGAGTAATACCAAAATCATCAAACAGATAAATAACTCCCAAAAGCCCCGTGTTACGTATCAGAGCATCCCTACGACTCGACTCGCCACAATCCAAGCTAGCTACGCACCTGGATTGTCTGTACTTCGAAAGAAGCACAAACCACAACAACAGCAAAGGTGTGAGGAAACATGATCGGAATATAACGGTAAATATTTACATGAAATAAAGGCAGTAAATAAATACATCATCACCCCACAAATCATCATACACGACCTACTGTCCAATCATCAATCACAGTATACAATAATGCACAAATGCAACTCAACACATGCAGGCGATACCGACTTAAACTCAGGATAGATCGCATACACTCCATTCGAGCAACGATCTATCCCTATCACGCTCCTCCTGAGCCCATATAATCAAATCTCAAGATAGATCGCATACACTCCATCCGAGCAACGATCTATACCTACCACGATTACAGGTGAATCGCATACACTCCATCCGAGCAATGATTCAACTCCGCAATCGCCGATGGAAACTTGGCCATCAACCCTCCTCAAGAGAGCAACACGATCCTACTGATCCCATCATGCTATGCATACACCAACATCAAGAACACTATGTGCACATGATCCTACTGATCCATCATCATACAACACACAACCATCAAGCAAACAAGGTGCACACGATCCTATTGACCCATCATCATACATCGCATATATATATCACACAATCAATCAATCGAATTAATCACATTAGACATCGGCAAAACAGCCTTATAACACTCAACATACACCCAGCATCCTTGCACTATCTCTGTATATCAAACAGATCACAATCATCAACATCAGATGAACACAGCTCAAATAAAACAAAATCCTGCTACATTCGCTACCTTGCTCGCTACGCGAGCTCCTAGCGAATGCTCGCTACACGTTCGCTTAGCGAACCTGCTCACAAATCACACTTCTGAGCTACTGAAAGTGTTCTCTACCACCTCGCTGGGACTTCGCCTCGTGAATCCTTTGCTATACCACTCGCCTAGTAAACCTGCTAGCGAGTACAGAAAAATGGCCACTGGAATGGCTCACGACTTAGCTCACCTAGCGAGCACCTAGCGAATGCTCGCTACTCACTCGCCTAGTGATGAACTAGCAAGTGTCTGCGATTTCAGAAAAATCCCATTGTGCAGAATCTCAATAGCAGCTCAAAACTCAACAAATTCTCTCTAGATCAGTACCAACAACCTCAACTTAGCATTCTACATAAATTCTACCCAACTAATTCTAAAATCATCCGATAAAACATCAACTTCTGCCGATTAATCCACTTTCGGCTTAAAACCATAATCTACTCCGAAATATCCAATTCACCCAAACAATCATTAAACATTACATGCAATGATTCCACCATGAACAACAAAAATCAGAAACTTAATCAACCACATGCAATCATCATCATGAAATTCATCATCATCAAAACCTATGGGGTTAAGGACTCCCCAACTACCCTTATTCATGCATTACCAATTTCCCATCTATTTTCTCCCCCCTTACCTCAATAAGCAGCTTGATCGATGATAATCCGCAAATTCCAACAACTTGATCTTCTTCCTCCTCTTGCTCAAGCTTGCTTCACTTTACCGTGTCCTTGCTTATCTTTCTTTTGATCGTGCTTCTTTCTCCTCAATTCTTTCTAAATGCCACTCTTGCCCTTAATCCCAAATAATAAAGAAAATCTTATTTTCTTGTATTCCAAATTAAATCCAATAATATAAATCCTCATAATATTAATATCCATAATAATAATAATATTAACATTACTATTAATTATTAATTTATTATCATTATCATTTATAATATATTAATATTAAAGGCCACAACTTCTCAAATAATTAAAATAGGCGTTACAAGATGCATATCCATTGTCTAACATCGACAAACTAGTCGACAATTCTGCAGGTTTTAAACTACTGTCGTTTATGGATGCCTACTCGGGGTACAAGCAAATCCCCATGGCGAAGGCCGACAAACAACACACGGCTTTCATGACCAAGTTGGGAAGTTATTACTACAATGCAATGCCCTTCGGTCTGATAAACTCCAGTGCGACCTATCAGCGAATGATGAACAAAGTCTTCTAGAGCAAGATCAGAGACACGCTCGAGGTCTACATGGACAGCATGATCGTGAAATCACGAGAAGAAATCGACCATACTGCCCATCTCAGAAGGGTCTCCGAAACAACGAAGAGATGCAGAATAAGATTTAACCCGGAGAAGTTCATCTTCGGCGTCCGAGCAATCAAGTTTCTTAGGTTCTACTTGACGGAGCGAGGAATAGAGGCAAACCCCGACAAGTGCATGTCCTTCTCCTAATTCCCAATGCCGAACTCGAAGAAGTCGATCCAATCCCTCAACAGGATGCTCACCTCACTGTCCAGCTTTGAGGCCAAGTCTGCCCAACACGCTCTCTTGTTTTTCAAGCTTCTGCGTAAGGAGGCCACGTTTGAGTGGACCGAGGAGTGCGAACAAGCCTTCTTTCACCTCAAACAAGTCCTCTCATAACCCTCAATTCTGTCACGACCTGAGGATGGGGAGACTCTCTATTTGTACCTCGCTGTCGCAGCTGAAGTTATCAGTGCGGCCCTCGTCCGTGAAACCCCCGAGGGGCAGAAGCTAATCTACTTCACCAGCAAAGCCCTGCAGGACCCTGAGCTTAGGTACCAACAGATCCAGAAGGTGGCTCTGACCCTCTTCAACGCGGCCAGAAGGCTACAACACTACTTCCTTGCCCACACGATTGTGGTCAGGATAGATCAGCTTATAAAAAAACTACTCAGACGCTCCAACATGGCGGGCAGGATGCTCAAATAGTCGCTCGAACTCTCTGAGCTCGACATTCAATACGAGAGCATAAAGACCCTTAAGGCTCAAGTTATGGCTGACTTCGTCGCAGTGATGACTGCCGGAATTTCCCCAACACTAGGAGCCCACAAGTGGGCCATCTTCATCGATAGGGCCTCCATCTCGACAGGAAGTGGATCAGGCATCACCTAAGAGAATGGAGAGGGTAACCTTCCCGATGTTAAACAACCAAGCTGAGTACGAGGCCTTTCACGTCGAGATTCTCCTGGCGGAGGACCTTGGTGCAAAGGAGATAAAGATATTTACCAATTCCTAGCTCGTAGCCTCTCAAGTACGAGGGAGAATACTAGGCCAAGAACGAAAACCTCGCTGAGTACCTCGCCCTGATCAAAGAGAGGATGAAAATATTTGACTCTACAAAAGTGAAACACGTTCCTCGAGAACACAATACTAGGACAAATATCCTCTCAAAACTAGCAAGCACGAAGAAGAAAGGCGAGAACAAGTTTGTCATCCAAGAAGTGCTCTCTAGACCGAGTATCTAGAAGCCTACTTCGACCGTCTACGTGAACACCATCAGCGACAGCAACTGCTGGATGACTCCGGTATATGCGTTCCTCAGAACGGGCGAACTGCCCGACGATCCCAAGGAGGTGGGCATGGTCAGACGTCGATCTTGCTCGTACATCTTGGTCGAGGATAAATTGTACCAGCGGGGATTCTCCATTCCCCTCCTCAAATGCGTCGAGGAGTCCAAAATCCCTAACATACTCTAGGAGATCTTTAAAGGGATCAACGTTTAGCACCTCGGTGGGAGATCCCTCGCCCGTAAAGCTCTACAGATGGGGTACTATTCGCCCACCATGCAATAGGATGCCAAGGAACACATCAAGAAGTGTGACAAGTGCCAACGACATGGGGACATGCACCTAGCCCCACCCAACGAGCTCAAAACGCTCTCGTCCTCGTGGCCTTTCGCGTGGTGGTGGATGGACATCCTCAAACCCTTCACCATAGGGTCGTACCAGAACAAATATTTGATCGTCGGCGTCGATTATTTTACAAAGTGGATAGAGGTTGAAGCCCTCGCCAAAATCACGGTGTACAACATACTTTGTTTCTACAAACAAAACATCCTTTCCCGGTTCAGCGTACCCCAAGCAATCGTCACCAACAACGGGATACAATTCACCGATAAGAACTTTCAAGACTTAGTTACTAAGTTGGGCACGAAGCAACACATCACATCTATCGAGCACCTGCAAATGAACGGGCAGGCCAAAGCCACGAACAGAGTGATCATGTGCAGCCTAAAACAAAGAATGGGCAATACCAAAAAAAGAGGTGGGTCAAGGAGCTACACAACATGCTTTGGGCCCATAGAACAATCCCACACTCGACGACCAGGGAAACCCCATTCTGACAGGCCTACGAAACCGAGGCGGTAATTTATGTGGAAATAAGGGAACCCTCCAGGAGGACCGAATTTCCCCTCGATGAAGAGATGAACGATGAGGCCCTAAGGGAGGAGCTCGACCTGGTCGAAGAAATTTGATCGGGGGAATCCCTCCGCGAAGCCTCATTCAAGCAAAAAAAAACTTTGCGGCATGACTGCAAAGTCATCAAACGCGAGTTCTAGGTAGGCAGCCTAGTCTTACGAAGGAACGAGAAAGACTCACGCGAGGGAAAAATCGTTGCGAATTGAGAAGGTCCCTACCGCGTCCGTGCAAAGATAGAAAACGGGGCCTACTACCTTGAAAACTTAAACGGGGAGGAATTTGCTCGACCATGGAACGCTGAAAAGCTTAAACAGTACCACAACTAAACACTGCCTACAACCTAGTCACGTCACGACCACAGGGGCGCGCTAGGGTACAAGTGTGACTTCGACTCGAGCTAAAAAGACAAGAATTCTCTTTTGTGTGTGTGTGAGCGGATACTTGATCTGACGGGGACACCTCAATTGAGCTCCATTGTTGCCGTACTAATTAGGCAGAACGCCCAGCTCATGATGGGAAGTTCACGCCATGAAGCAAAGACCTCGATTGAGCTCTTAGCTTCATCGACGGTCGGTATCCAGCTTCGACCTCTCGGCCCGTTCTCTGCACGGCCGAGGATTAACTACGTCGAGCAAAATCCCCAA
Source organism: Lathyrus sativus (assembly GCA_963859935.3). Classification (NCBI taxonomy): domain Eukaryota; kingdom Viridiplantae; phylum Streptophyta; class Magnoliopsida; order Fabales; family Fabaceae; genus Lathyrus; species Lathyrus sativus. The sequence continues at coordinate 539,522,948 of OZ012739.1, read as the reverse complement.
TTACTTAGTAAAAATACACAAATACAAGGATCACATATATTTAACATATGACAACACACACAAAATATGAAAATACCAAATGATAAGGCACCATGCATTATGACGGGAAGAGCCTCTTGTTTGAACATTACAAATTAAAGCCCATGGCACGCAGGCTGGGCAAAGTCAAATTTAAACTACGACACGAAGGCTGGACTAAACAAGATTTCAAATGGCACACAGGTCGAACAGCTAAAAAGAACTAAATAGAAGCTTCTTCATCGGGTCTAGGCCCTCTGTCGCTCTGACCAACTTCAGCATCGGGAATCTCGGGAGCAACCACCGGTGGTACATGCCAATCCCCTCAAAGACAAGCTAGACCTCAGGATTTACAACCTGGACTTGCTTCAAGGCACCACTAAACCCCACCTCGAGAGATCTCAAGCAATCTTACTTGAGCTCTCGGATTCTGCTGACCAGGGCACCACGGGAGGTGAGGCCTTTCTCCTCGTGTGTTTTATCCTCAGCGGGCTTGGCAGCAGCCTCCAGCGTTTCTCACATCACGGTCATCTCCTGGAGGAGGCGCACATGGTTTTCATATCTCGTCTGAGTTTCAAGGAGGTCGCTCTCAGCCTTATTTTTCTCTGTCCAAAGGGTAGAGTTCTCGACCTGTAGCTTTTTTACCTCGAAGTTCGGGCTAGTTTCATCATTGAGGACCAAGTCCATTTCGAAGATCCTCATCATACCAGTCATGTCCTTCGACAAAGCCTTCCTCATTGCCGCCCTGTTGATCCCCATGATCGCCTTGGTCTCAGCCTCGACCATAATCGAATAATTGTCTTTGTGAAAGAAATCCTGATTGAGGTAGCAAGGAGGCAGCACGAACTTCTCCTTGGACACGTTCTCTGGAAGGTAGACAAGTACAGGTTTGTTAGTGCGCCTTTGGATGAAGTTTCCTATGAGGGAGGAGAGCGGCTACATTGTAGGGAGAAAGAACCACCAGCTGGTTAGTCGGGCTTCAGCATCTGCTGGACCTGAGAGACTTTGCCCTTAGTAGCCTTCTTCGTGCCCTCGGTTGTTGCGAGCTTCATCACGCGCTCCTGGAGGTTCGACATTTGGCCTTTAACAGAGAAAAAGGGAAACAGGTCAATACAACAAATAAAAATGAACAAGAGAAAGCGAAGAAAACACCCACTACCTAGAAACCTCAAGGCCGCCTCGTCATACCCGCACTCGATGAAGGTCTTGGTGTTAATCAATCGAGGCTCATAGAGAACCTCCCCGCACTCGTCCAAAATAAAACTTCTGTCCTTGTTGACGCATTTGGTGAGAGTGAAAACAGAGACAAACTCGACCATATTTTTGTAAGAAAGTCGATCATCGGCATTCAGATCGTCGGGCTTGACGATGTAGCTGTCTGTGCCCTGCTTGAAGTGGTCCTCCACCCACTCAAGGGGAAACTTCGACTCCAATGACTTCTCTTGCTGCCCGTCCTCCTCTTTGACACGGGCCTCACGACGAAGAACCTGTCCTTAAAGTCAGGGACATAATCCATATATGTTCGAAACAACTTCCTCAGCTGCTTCAAGGATACCCAGCTATGTCGGCCTTGAAAGGATTGTCGTTGGAGATGAAAATTATGGAAGAACAAGGGGAGCATGGCTACGATGCAGAGGTGTTGGCACACAAGTTCAAATGCTCGCACGAACGCAAACACGTTGGGTTGGTGTTGCAAGGGCGCCAGGTGCAGCCAGCGGAACACGCCTTTTTGGAAGTCGCTGAAGGGTAGACGAAGCCCTGCTTCTCGAAACACGAACTCATACATCAGGAACCTTATCCCTTTGAAATTCGATAGATATTATGCTTCTATTTGGGCTTATAAACCATCCAACTCGGAGAGGAGCCCTCAGCGCGATCCTCGATAGTGGAAAAGACGTATGTATCATCGATGGCGAAGCGCGACACGACGCCAAGGGGTTCCTGCCCAACCCAATCTTCGGGCGTGCGAGCTTGCTTGACCCCAACTTGCTCGATGGGAGTATCAAACTCAGATTCTTTATCGATCACAATAACACCCTCAATCCTTGCAGCCATTTTACCTGAAAAGCAGAGGAAAATTATGAATTTGAAATCTAAGATCAAATCCACCCTTCTACCGCAAATCAAGTGAAAGGGAAAAGAGAGGGGTGAGAAGCCGCTTGACAAACTCTCTTCGAAGTAGAGCAGCGAGCCTCCCTCCTCGACAAAAAGGCTCATCTACGAGGAGACTCTCCTCGACACGAGACATCGAGCCTCCCTTCCTGATGGAAAGGCTCCTCGGCATGTAAGATCTCTCTCGTCGAACATGGGGAGCCTCATCAGGCCTCCTCGACAAGAGGCTTCCTCGCAATGTTCACACATTCAAGGGAAGCAAGGCTCCCCAAGACCTCCATCATAGGTCCCCGAGGCCTTCATCAGAAACTTCATGGAGTTTCTAGAATCCTCATAAACTTCTCAGCGTCTTCATAGAAAACTTCATAGGAGCACTAAAAACTTCATAAGTTCGCCAGAAACTTCATGAAAGTTGTCGAAAACTTCAAGCGTTCCCCAGAAAACTTCACGAGCTCAAAAGAGAAACCACCGGAAAATGCATAAATTGTCGAAAAAGTCATAAAATCTGACGAAAATGCCAGAGACTTACTTGAGGGATGAAGATTCTGGATAACGAAGGAAGGCTGAGGGCAGCTGCGACAACGGGCATTCTTCGGATAACAGAGAGAGCTTTGAGATACTTGGGAAAATTCATGAGCAAAATGAAGGGGAGCGTGCAAATGAAGCAGACTTCCCCCTTATTTATAACCCTAGCACGAAAAGCGAGGCATCACTAGGCACTCAAGTGCCCCTACTCGTAGTTGCCTTAGGCATTTATTGCTCTTGACACGTGGCCTTAGAAGACACCACGCACGTCTTTTCAACTCCCTCTCTTGCTCGAGACAAGAGATGTATGTTCCCTTACGCTTTCGTCACATCATCGGCCACATCACCCACCGGGGATATATCCCTAGGGAAATAGGAAAAGAGTTAGGACTACAACTGACGGACAGGCCTCCCCGCAAGCTCTTGTCTTGTCGAACAGTTGTTACACCTGACCACACGTTTCCTCCTCGAGTTTAGTGTTTCGAACATGTACAACACTTTTCAGGGACATGCCCATGACATTTGAACTTAATCTTAAGTCATTACTCCTCCATTGCAAAGCAACAACTTAGAGGGATTCTGTTATGTACTGGGCCAGAGGCTGGCCACCGTTGGGCACGACCCAACCCAACTCTTCTTCGGAGAGGGCTCAATGAAGGCTCAGTCCACCAACGCACACGGGGAGCTCCCTCACGTCTCCCCCACGGTCTCCATGAGCTCCCGACACAGAGACACGTCATTAGGAAACTACCCATCTTCCAAAGATCATGGGGCAGTTGACCCAGGGCGAAGACCATGGGCTGGTTTTCCTTATGTCGCGTAATCCCTGGAAGTTACTCATATTGGGCTTAGCGATTAAACCCAATGCAAAGTAATCGTTGACCCTGCGATGGGGGCATATTATAAATACTCTCTTTCACTAGAGGGTCAAGTATTCTATTCTCTACACACTTTCTCTGTACTTGCTCTTTCTACTCTGTCTCTTACTTTGGTATCAGAGTACCTTGCAGGTACACCCCCTCCTCTTCTCCACCACCGACGAGTTGAGAGCTCACAGCGTGTTGCTGGCTGTTGATCCTTTTCTGATCCGATAAGATCAACACTATATTTTTTTAATCAAATAATAAATAAGTCATTAATTCATAATTATAAATTATACAATCAAAGCTTTTAAATAAAATAAAAAATAAGACATTTACTCATAAATAGAAAATTATCAAGCATAAAACATGCATGTAACTTAAATTATAAAAGAAAAGCTCAAACAAGAAAATAAATATTTGAAATACGATGCTTTTCTATTTTTTTTATTTTTTAATTAATATATTCCCTCAGTTTTTTCTAAAAACCAAAATATATGTTCTTTTTTCTTAAAATTTTAATTAATTTATTCCCTCAATTTTGTCTAAGATGGTATTAGTTTTAGAAATGTTCATAGAAATGTCGTTAGGTTTAGAAATGTTCATAGAAATATTGTCACACACTATCGTATTACATACTAACTTAAATGGTGTTAGTTTAAAAATGTTCGTAGAAATGGTAATAGCACTGAAATGTATTATCCATATATGTTATTTTTCTTAAAATGATTCATCATAACTTATTGTTTTAATCTTTAATCATGTTTATGCAATGTGTTTGTAACTCGTTTCAGAAATAGTCATTGTAACTTGTGTTATAAATGTGTTGGAAATAGTAACACTGTGTATTCTTATTACCTTATTATATGTGTTTAAATTTGTGTTAGTAATAAATCATGTGTTATGTTATTACTTATGTGTTAGAACTTAGAAATATTCAATATAGTGTCTTCTTATATCTTAAAATTGTGATATATTTTGGATAAAGTGTTGTGTATGTTTCTAGTTAGTATGTTTATATGGTCTCTCTCTGCTACATATTTCAAGTTAGTATGTTTCTATGGTCTGAATCATTTTGGTTTAAGTGTTGTGTGATGTAGCTTTAAATTTCATGTTGGTGTCACTATTATATGTTGATATTTTTCTTAATTTACACAGACATGGGTGATTCGACAAGCACCTCTGCTACAACCTCTGTTAATACAAAAAAAGTAAAAGAAAAACTAGAGGTGTCATGATATTGACCAAGGTGAAAAAATCCCATGAAAGCGGTGTTCGCTTCCAGGTTAATTTTAATGTAAGAACCGATAAGGCTTATGGTGAACAGGCTGATGATTTTAGGGGTTACTTAGCATTACAAGGTAGGAGCAAAGTGAGTATTTTGATAAATAATTGACACGGCATTGACGGTGATTTGAAAGATAGCATATGGATCGATATTACGGTATCCATTATGAATTTTATGATTTGTTTTACAAGTATAGATGATTGTTTTTTTTTGTTTAATACTAATATTAACTCTATAATGTAAACATAGAAAGTGTTTATTGTTTTAGAGGATAAAATGCTGAAAAAAGAAGTGGCTTGGATATGCTGGTGAGCATTGGAGGGACTTTAAGACACAACTAACACGTGATTATATTAAATATCCAAGTGATGAGTCAGAACCTCCATACATGAAATATTCATTTATTGATAAGAATGTTTGGGAGGGTTTTGAAAAGTATTGCAACACTCTTGATTTCTTGGCTAAGAGCCAAAAAATAAAGAAGAATAGAGCTAGAAATTTCTATCCACATAGATTGTCTTGTGGAGGATATGATAAACTTGGCTAGAAACTAACTAATGAAAAAACAAAACAAAGGGAACTAGAACAAACATATCCTTTTAGAAGCCTTGATCGTAATCCATCTCCACCATCATGCTACGAAAAATGGAAGAGGGCGAGTCAAAGACCAATTAGCAAGATCAGAACAGAGTCTAGATGTGGTGTGGCTGAAATGATTGTAAGTAGATGCTTTTTAACATTACTTATTTTAGTTACTACAATTTGGTAAAAGATGAAATTTTATATGCCTTGTAGGATGTACTGGTTGAACAATCCAAAGTTGGTATCTTTGTTCCACGAGATCGTCACGACATCTTGGTAGAAGCGATTAGAACCGAGGAGCATGTTAGGTGTGTATGTGGTCTTGGAAGAGGCATTGACTTGAAGTTACATTTTGGACCATTGCAATCAAGTAAAGAATTAAACCATAAAAAATAAATTGATGAGATAGTTGCTGAAAAGTTAGGGGAGGTATTAGAATAAGAGCAGGAGAAGTGTACTTAGGAGGCGATGGAGAAGTGAACTTAGGAGGAACATGGGAGGGTGAATCTGGAGGAGCAGGAGAGTGTGTTGTAAGAGGAGTAAAAGACTATGTTGCAGGATGTGTAGAAAGGGTCCAGGAGGAGAGAGAGAGAGGTTGGCTGAGGAGGAACAAGAGAAGTTGGCCTAGGAAGTCTGAGAGAAGTTGTCCGCGGAAGTGCGGGAGAAGTGTACTCGTGGTGTGATTGAGTTATGAGTATAAGTTTAAAAAAATTGATTGTATATTGTTGTTATTGTTTGTGTATTTTAATTTTTGGATTGTATTTCAGTAGTTTTTATGATGCATCAATTGAAATCAATGGGTGTACCTAACCACCCAAGTTCATATCAGTTGGAAATATATGAGAAAGTAGTTGAGAAAGTTATTATGGATGGTGCAAGCATGAAAGGTTTTTGTTCTTGTAACACCCTAAACCTAACTCTAAATTTAAAAGAATAAAATCATCCTTTTAGGATGCTACTCAAACATAACATGCATACTTTCCAAATAATTTTAAAACTCGCAATGGAGCTCAAAATAGTTAACATAAACTTCTAATATCTCTTCAATGATGTAATTAAAGAAATTAACAAAATTCAAACATTAACTCAATACAAGTAAGACTATGTGTTCCCTGATGTTATAGATCAGAGCAATAGATCCAACTAAACAACGATAAAACAATAAAAAAAATGAAGAGAGCTTTGTAGTTCTCTTCCAACTCACAACAACACTTACTCCTCCAGAGTATCTATACAACATTGTACAAAACAATACAAAACAAACAATAAATGGGTGATAATACACTCAAAATGTTAACGGTATAAAAGAATGCAAGGGTAGCTTAAATCACACAATCAAGAATACACATCCAGTTTACAAAACAATACAGCAATCAACTCACATATCCTTTATGTATGCAATGTGACTCACAACTCGACTCAATGCATGTGGTACCAATTTGGACATCAGAGGTTTGTTACTGATATTGTTCACTCAACAATGATTCCTTATTCAAACTGGGTCACCACTTCTGAACCCCAAAAGATCACTTGTCCCCACTTCTGAACGTGTGTCTGGCCTTTTTCAACACTGACATGTATGATATATGACATACAAATAATACAAACAACACTTATGGTTCCACTTATAACCATAAACAACGGTCATATTATATTTCAAAATAGTTCCTAATTAGAACTACACATAATTATACAAGCCACATCGCATCTCACATCAACAACATACAATTATAACTCATCATATAATTATACAAACACTTTGAAACATATAACTATATTCATCAACACATAAATATACCAACAGCTCACAACTCATACACATAATTATAATTCATAACTTATTAAACTCATCATGATATTTTATCACCTAAAGTTGTCATGCTTTTCATCAACACATAAAAACCTTCACCCAAAACATTCCAACATCACAAACTCAACACATGGAAACCATCAATTCACGATTACATGATTATTCAGTAATCGTTTCGTAAGACTTATCATAAGTAAACATAATCTTCATATTTTCATGCACATGTTAAACCTATAATTAATGAAATTATGGAACTCTACCACATGTTAATACTGATGTCTTCACATCAGAACATAATGTCAAGACAGATGTTACAACATCTTTTATCTGACAGAGCAAATAACACAGACTGAAAATAAAGTGCAGAAAGATAAATAACACAGTCAATCAGTAACCCTGTTTGGTGCAATATCACCTACATCTGGTGACATCCAAGCCAGGAAAGAAATTCACTATGATAGCATTAGTTCAAAGCTAAACTCCTCCATTTACAACTTCTTGCATAATCACTACCTTGTGTAACTTCTACCTAGAAACCCTCTATATATGAGATCCCCCTCTCACTTCTTAATCAATCACAATCCCAGTGGCAATACCTCAAGAAACCAAAAAGAAGAAAAACACTCTTACAACTACAATACTTAGTTTTGCTTACAAGCTTCAACTAAGAACAATAACTCTTAAAATTTTTAGAGTGGAAAATCAACAACAACAATTAGTCTACCTCAATGTATCAAAAGATACATGGGCAACTTACAAAGTCACACAAACAAGACTCTCAAAACCTAAGACTCTTAAACCTCCCCTTATTTTTACAAAAGTGAAAGTCGTGCAATATATTAGGTTTAGACCTTCTTTAAATAGTCTTCAAACCTCGTGGACTTGGGCTCTTGAAGCGCAATTCATCAAGAATCATCTTGAAATCATAAGCATAATCTCCTGCACAAAACAGGAATAAAATACAAAGTTTCCTAAAAAGGCTCAAGGATCCTTTTTACGAAAACCAACACAATTTGTCAAAACAGAAGTTCCCAAAATATTCTTCCTTGGATAATGCAAACGTGTGAATTAAAACACACTCAAAAATCACACTAAAATACCAAAATATTCATGCCCTAACTTTCTGGTATAACATGTCCTGGCACATGTCACAACATCATGTTGAACATGATGTCTGACTGTCATAGCAGAGCATCTGGCTTAACATCTTGCTAACATCATGTGTTACCAAAATGTTGCCAATCCAAAAACTATAGAACTTGCAATTTTAGGTAAAACAACCTTAGCACATATCAGAGGCATACACAGTGGAATCAAAACAGAAACACCAGACAAAAAGAACCACAAACCCAAAAGATGTAAAGGCAGTAAAGCACACCTGACATCACAGATCAAGCAGAACAACACAAGCTACATAAGAACATGTAAGATTTGTACAAACTACAAATTTGCAGCTACAAATTAGATAGGTACGAACCTCCCCCTTCCATACATAACCAGTACTCCCCCTAAAGGGGAAAACCAAAATCACAAGAAAAATACACATGAACTCTTGCAATTCCATACAATAGAACCAAACTTCAAAGACACCAAACACAAGTGCACACACCCTGAGTATCACAACCTACTACAGAGAAAATGCATTCTCCCAGACACAGCTTATGGTTCCACATCAGCAACAGTAGCAAGCATGACAGACTATCATGCTCCCCCTAAAAAGTTGCATACAAACAAGTAACAACAATAAAAAAAACTACTCTTCCTAAGCAGTAGTATGAACATGACATGAAGTCATGACATCTGATCCAACATCAGAAACAACAAACATATCAACACTTTACTCCCCCTTTTTAGCTAAAAATTGACAAAAATAGAGTAAATATAAACAAGCATAAATGAAAAACACTTATGGAAACAAAAACAAATAACACTGATGAAAAGAAATAGTAAAAGATGGAATCAAATACTGTTAGGGAATTATTACAACACAAACAACAACAAAAAACACCCAACCAAAACACCAAAAAGAAAACTTCATCTATGAAGCCAGCTATCCACTCCAACCACCTAAGTTAATGAAATTAACCTAATTTTCATCACCCTCCTTGTCAGAGTTATGCAGTTGAGCATGACTTTTCATGAAGGACTTCATATTTGTCACAAACGTTTTCCCTGTCCTAGATGATCCAACAAATGTCATGACTTCAGACTCCACTTTCCTCGAACCCACGTTCTTATCCTTCATGGCGTCAAAAAAAAATCCTTTTTAGCATCAGCGTATTCGGAATTCTGACTCATGTTGAAACACAATTGGGTAGACGGGTGAAGCGATAAGGTTTTGGAGAGAAAAAATAAAGACCTTGCTTATATCGTCTGATCATTCAATGATAGGATTGTTTAAAAGAGTGAAATTATCCTTGGTAACAGAGACATTCTCTTGTTCCTCTTTTTCAGTTTCCAAGCTTTGACTGTAACATTCTCCATATCATTGAAAAACTGCTTTTCTTGAGAAACGCATGCAACTCAAAAAAAAATTCTCAGGCCTCCAAAATTGTAGTTGCTATAACTCTTTATTAATACAAATTCCTAAAACACTCCTGACAAAATGATGACCAGTTACGATGACCTTGCCCATATGGGTAGAGTGAGAAGCCTTGAAAGTCCTAATTGTAACCAGCTTATCACAGTACAATGTTATGACATCCTGGTTGACATTGTATTCTTTCAGAATCCAAACCAATTTGGAACAACAACTTCCTCAACAATATACTTAGACCAGAAGAACCCAAAGTATATTCTTGTTTATCCAACAGACAAGATTGTTTCTTAAGAAGAAACATCCTTAACAAGCAAGGACACATACAATGGAAACAAAATAGGACTCACATAAGAACATCATACAACAGTCCCAAAAACAAACTCCCTCTGAATTACATAGGTTAAGAGTTCAGCAAGATGTAGTTGAACAGCTAAATACAATTTCAAGACATCTAGTCTGACATTTCAGATTAACCAGAAAGACAACTCCTCCTGAAGACCACAGCCCACTGCAGAGAAAAATAAATTTTCCCAGAAAATAAACATCATTATTCTTCAAGGACATACACGTGCAATCATGAACTATCCCAATTCAAATATCAGGTTCATATGTACAGCAAAAAAATAAGCCTAAAAAACATTTAAGAGAAACAAGAGTTCTTCAGAACACTTCATGCAAGCAAGATGTCATGCATATTTTGTTTGACACTACACACACAAACCACATCAGAAGAAGTACATTTACTCTTAAGTGCCAACAACTAGAAAGATGTCAGAACATGGCATCCCAACACCACCAAAAATCACATAGACATATATAGATCATTCACATGCTTCACACCATACAATCACAAGGAAATCCTGGAGAAATCATGATTCTCCATAACATCAAGTCAGATGTCACTACATCAGATAAGTCAGTAGATTCTTCCTTTCAGCACAGTCAAAGCCACTATCACCACAAGACATGGTCAATACTACACTAAAAAAATTTACAGGATTAGATATTTCATATCTGAGTATATTGGTGAATACAAACTCCACGTGATCAGCTCCTATGTATAATATGTTTCATTTTCTCTACGCTGAAGTTCCAACATTTGCTTGGACATCAGTCCCTTTCACAATGATTGAACCATTAATTTTGTTTTTGGAGCTAACATTCATAAGTTATGTTATCATCATATCAACCCAGAGACATCCCTTTGCTTGAAATACTTGAGATCCATAATTTAAACACAACAGTAACAAAAAAAACGGCAAGGATAGATCAGAGACACAAAAACTTCACAGAGAGAAATAAACTCTCATACACAACAAGAACCAAAGAAGCTTCTACAAAAAAGCACAATGTCCATACATCATGTATGTCATTACATAACCACCAGTAAACATTCTAACAAGCACCAATTGAGATGACCAAAATACCAGGGTGTTGACTGAGCAAAACATCATTATCTATATTTTCAACCTCAGTCTGCTCCTCCTTTCCCCTTTTATCCTCTATCAAATAACCTCCACCCGACTTCATAAGAACCACAAGAGTAACTTACAACATTTGGTGACTACAACTTCCTTGGACATTAAGCTTGAGCATGCAGTTCCTTGGGGTAAGCACAAATAGAAATTGTCTCTGGACTCAACTTCCTAATCAGGACTTCATACAACTCATTAGAGACCAACTATTATCCCTTAGTTAAAATTACCTTAAGACCTTAATCATACAACTGAATTATGTTTATCTCACTACTTAACAGTCCTATACCATGGGAAACAGCATCAGAACTAGGAAATCCAGTTCACAAACCCTTTTTAATTCACTTTAGGCACCATCATTTAAAGGGCCAAAGATGGTAGAGTGAGACACAAAGTACAACAGATACTACTTTACTCCAGCCATGTGTCAGGAACACCCATTGCCAAAGCACCAATATTAATAGGTTGAAACTCTAGAAAGGCATCAGATAAAGACAATTAGAATATTCCTTGAGTTTTAACCATTGCTTGGTTAACTTCAGGATGAGTTGGACCCTTGAGATAACCATACAAGATGAAACAAACATGCTTGATAAGACCAGCTTAACTCTCGAAGAGACATCTCCAGTGCAAGTTCCTGCCTTTAGCATGAATATTCTGATGTCCATCATGATGTTGAGACATTTAAATAACATCATTGACTCATCTTGCCTCTTGATGGAAACAAAAATTTTCATCACTTGAGTTCTTCTTTTCTATTTATAGCCTTGAAAACCCTATCCCTTTTTGGCTTCTAGGCAATTTCTCAAATGAATAACTTCTCCAACACATCAGAATAGTCGTTTAAAATTCTCACAAACTTGATCATGATATCAAGTTTGGAGATCAATATAGACACCTCATTCTACAGAATATAGATGGTAGCCAACCACTATTCCCTTAGAGACAGAAGAAAGGAAATACAGACACCTCATTCTACAGAATATAGATGGTAGCCAACCACTCTTCCCTTAGAGACAAAAGAAAGGAAATATTTGCCTTCTATATTTGTTCTTGTTGACTATCTTCTTTACACTTGATGCATAAAGCTTTGAAGAAGCAACCAGCTTATAATGAATAAGTTCTGCAATACATGGGGCTGCATCATAGTTCCATCTCTTAGAGAAGACAGTAACAAACGATGTCAGGACTGATGTTCATCACATTTTATTGACTTTTTATCCACTTCCCTCATATCATAGCAGAGTTACCTCCCAAGTAACATAAAGTACAAAATAACCCTTCACAAGGTCACAAGCTCTTGCATAGTTGGAGATAAAACACATGACTTGATCTTCTTCTTTTTTCAAAAACTACTGACACTTTCATGTCAAAACTCTTGAGTAGAGACCACAGAATCTTGATGACCATATGTGCTTTTATGAGAGGTCTAGAGAAGTTTCCAAGCAACTTTGGCCACCACACATGTGTTTAACAATCTGAACACATTTTTGTGATCACCATTTGAAGTGGCATTCAAAGCATTTAGAGTTAACAAAAGTCAACCCATACTCTTATTTGGTGATAGATTTCCAAGAGTAGTTGTCTATTCTAGCCTTCCAATGATCATAAAGTACCAGGAAAAAAATCTCCCTGAAGCTCACCCAAAAACTAACTAGGGTGCCAACTCTGATGCCAATTAAAATTCGGGCACTCTACCACATGTTAATATTGATGTCCTCACATCAGAATATAATGTCAAGACAGATGTTACAACATCTTCTATCTTATAGAACAAATAACACATACTGAAAATAAAGTGCATAAAGATAAATAACACAATCAATTGGTAACCCAGTTCGGTGCAACATCACCTATATTTGGGGGCATCCAAACCAGGAAGGAAATTCACTATGATAGTATTAGTTCAAAGTTAAACTTCCCCATTTATAAATTCTCGCCTAATCACTACCTTGTGCAACTTATACCTAGAAACCCTCTAGATATGAGATCCCTCTCTCACTTTCTAATCTGTCACAATCCCAGTGACAATACCTCAAGAAACCAAACAAAAAAGAACATTCTTCCAACTACAATACTTAGTTTTTCTTACAAGCTTCAACTAAGAACAATACACTCTTTCTTAAAATATTTAGAATGGACAATTAACAATAACAATGAGTCTATCACAATGTATCAAAAGATACATGGGTGACTTACAAAGTCACACAAACAAGACTTTTAAACCTCCCCTTATTTTTACAAAATTGAAAGTCGTGCAATACATTAGGTTTAGATCTTCTTTAAATAGTCTTCAGACCTCGTGGGCTTGGGCTTTTGAAGCGAGATTCATCAGGAATCGGCTTGAAATCATAAGCATAATCTTCTGCACAAAAATAGGAACAAAATACAAAGTTTCCTAAAAAGGCTCAAGGATCCTTTTTACAAAAACCAACACATTCTGTCAAAATAGAAGTTCCCACAATATCCCTCCTTGGATAACGCAAATGTGTGAATTAAAACACACTAAAAAATCACACTAAAAATAACAAAACAGGCATGCCCTAACTTTCTGGTATAACATGTCCTAGCACATGTCACAACATCATGTTGAACATGATGTCTGACTGTCATAGCAGAACATCTGGCTTAACATCTTGCTAACAGCATATTTTACCAAAATGTTGCCAACCCAAAAACCATATAACTTACAATTAACCATAATAAGGTAGTCTTTCATGTTAGCTACCTAAAGCTTTGAACTTCACCTTAAACGGGGTCACAAAACTTAAGTTATGATGAAAACGAACTCTGAAACGAAAACTGCTCCCATTGATACGAATCATGTGCAATCTCTGATCCGAATCAATCCCAGCAAAATGCTTTTTCTTCTAAAAAATTTTCATGATCCGATTCATTTTAAAACCATGTTTCAAATCAATCTGGGTAGCGTTGGGAAAAAATGAAGTTTTCTTCCTAAATGCCAATTTTCTCAACCTAAATCTATTCTTATCCAATTTTTAACGTGAATTATCATAACATATCACTTATACCATTAATTTAATTCATAACTCGTTAAATATCATTATCATTAATCATCAATTCAACACATAATCATCATCATGTTCATCAATTAATTATGAATCAAATCTTACGTTCATAAAACCAAAACACATCAACAACTACTACAACATTCAGATGCACATAGTCATATCATGTATAATTTTCAATATGAAACAAAATACTAATTGCATATATTTCACAACAAACATAACATATTGCATACAATTCCATCCAAAAACACATAAATCTCAACAATGGTGAAAAAGATGACAAAACCTAGAGGAGTGTGAGGATCCTTTTCTACCTCTCATGCAATAACACCTATATTAGAGTAATTCCTCCTCACCTGAATTTCCAGTAGCTAAACAATTTTGGTTATGGTGTTATTCTTCTCCCTCAATCCCTTGTTCTCCTTCTGTAACACTTTCCTATTTTTCCAAACTCTCACTACTTCTATGTATCAATAACTTTTTCTCCCCTTGCATACTTTATTTATTTTAACCTAAAAGATGATTAACTATCTTTTCATACTTTTATCCCTCAACTCTTGTGCACTCACTCCTTACTACACAATCTTTACCAAAATTATAATTTCTACCCCTTTACCTCTTATTCACTATTTATTTAATTATTATTATATTATTATGATCAATTAAATTACATCAAATAAACCACTGTTTTTATTGGACCAGGTGAGGTAGTCTCCAAAATTATCCATCTCACTAAGGCTAACCCTCTCCATTAAACTTCTAAGATCTTAATACTCATTTTTAGTAACAATTTTTCCACCACTTCTATCATTAGAATTCACCACTTTGTTGAAGTCACCAATAAGAAACCAAGGAAAGAAACCAAGGCCCCTGCTGGTTCAAATGAACATTTAACAGATAATCCTATAATCTCCTTTTATGCTTTAATTGGTTTAACCCAAAAATTGCAGTGAACCAGAATAGAAAGTTGCCCTGCTTATCATATATATCACGGTGGATAGACTAGTCTGTACTACTCACTTTCCTCAACTCAATTATGGTATGATTCCACCAAATCCAAAGCCTTCCGTTAACATGGTCTTGATAGTTATCTATATAGTATCATTTTAACTTGAGTTTACTTCTAATATTAGCTGCTTTATCTTTTTTTACTCTAGTTTCAATCAACACGCAAATAATAGGATCAAGAGAATAGAGACGAGAGCTAACCTCTTTTGTCTTAACCAATTTATTGAGCCCCCTAATGTTCCAAGACACAATCATGGAACCTTGGTATGACATACTAGGGGATAATTCAAAATCCCTAGAAGTCCAAACCCATTTTGACATTGTATGGAAGGTCCTTCATTCACAACTTTTTTTCCTTTATCTCTTCTGCTACTTGTGATAGTTGTCCAGTCTATGTTATCAACATTAGGATCTCTATTGGAGGAATAAGCAATAGGATCCACTCTTGTTTCTGCAACACTAGGAATGATCTTTACATTTTCCTTTAACACAATCACCTTTGGTCTCCATTCCTTTCTAGGCTTCTTAGGTTTGTCACAGTTGTGGCCCACCTTATGACATCTAGTGCAATACAATGGTTTCCATTCGTACTCAATCGGCTGCTTCAACCGGCCACCCTCAGCATCTTTAATCATTATCTCCTTTTTCATCTCTTGTGTGATGTCCACTTCCACAAGGATACGTGCATACGATATCCTAAGCTTATTAGCAGTAAATTCATCTATCACCAATGGTGTCAAAATAGCACTTCATATCTTACTCAAGCTACATGCGCCCCAAAGATGCAGGGGCAGTTGTGGTAACTTCACCCACAGAAGTATGGTTATGAGCGTATCTTTTTGTCCATTCATCAACACTAAGTCTTTGTCCTGGAAGGAGTGAAACCTCAATATGAAAAAACTCTCATCATTGTAGAACATATTAGGAAGTTTTACAAAGTTCCATTACTTGACCATATACTGCTTGACTGTGTTCATACTGAGCTCATTCCCCAACACATACATGATGAGAGCAGTTTCCCATAATTTTACCTCCGCTTTGACATCTCCCGCTTCAACCTCGATTTCAATTTCACCATCTATCACTTTTGGAGCAACGAATTCCATTGATAAACCCTTTGCAGGATTCCTATTCTCATTGATAACTGTTAGAACACAGATTGGTTCTTAGTTATATCTCTATGTTTTGATGATAACACTTATGACATTTTGTATTAAGAAATTATATACTCTAAATTTGTTCAAGTATTTTTGCTGCAGATATTAAATTTAATATTCTTCTGAAAGCAAAAATGGATCTGAACGTTGAACTACGCAAGACTCTGAAGCGTCAGAAGCATCTCTTAAAAGACTCTGAGCGCTGCCTACAGAAGCATCTGAAGCAGAAGCTACAGAAGCATCTGAAGCGTAGACTGAAGACTTTGTATGAAGAGTTTCAAGCACTGTTTTTCAGAAGACTCTGATAGTATTGTACGCTGCAAGTACTGAGGATCTGATCTCTAAACTCTGCTCTAATTAATCTCACGCTGAAGCACACTTACTGCAACACTCTGATACAGCAAACTCTGAAGACATCAAGACTCTGATCACTCAAGGCTCTGATGTTAATTATTGTGAATTAGAAACTTGTTGAAGAAGATTATTTAAATTTATATCCGTTGGTTATGCCAAACGACTCTTTCCTCTTTTATGCTAGACACAAGAACTCGGACAAAAAGGATTTCTCTGAACATTCTACTTCTAGGAAAGGTCAAGTGATGTGAAGACAAAAGGCTACAGGTACTTTGCAGTACACTATCTTCAAGCTTGCAACGCCTTGGACTTCTAAGTCTATAAAATCAAGCCTTCAACAACTTTCTTTAGTTGACGAATATTGACGAAAATTGAACAATTCATTGAAAACTCTCTCAAAGCTCTCATAAAAATTATTTATTCTTTGATTAAATAGTTTCATAAGTTCTTAAACTTAAGTGTAAATCACAGTTGTGATATAGCTTCCTTAGAAGCATTTCAAACACTTGTTTAGTTTACATTTGATTGTAAAAGTTCCTTGAGAAGACCAAGTTGTGGTCAGTAGTTCTTGAGAAGACTAAGAACAATTGTTCTTAGTGGTTGTTATTGTAATCAATTTGATTATAGTGGATTAAGTCCTTGTGGAGAAAGGCAAATCACTCTTGATAGGGTGGAATGGATTAGTTGAGTTCAACGAACCAGGATAAAAATCTTTGTGTTTTTATTGCCATAATATTTTCTAAATCCTTATTCAACCCCCCCCCTTCTAAGTATTTTCTCACCTTCAGTTGGCATCAGAGCTTCGGTTTTGTGTGTGTTATCACTTCACCGTGAATAGAAAAGATCCAGTTGAGAAAACTTTGATATATATTCTTGGTTGATATTATGGCTGAAGCTTCAACATCTAACAGCAACAACAGATATGAAGAAAGGGATAGAATCAGCACAAAAGCCCCTATGTTTGATGGGGAGAAGTTTGACTATTGGAAGGACAGAATAGAGAGTTTCTTCCTTGGTTATGATGCTGATCTATGGGACTTAGTCATTAATGGTTATGTTCACCCCACTGATGGGGATGGCAAGAAAATTGATAGAAAATCTATGACTGAAGCCTAGAAGAAGGAGTTCAGAAATCATCACAAAGCTAGAACAATCTTATTAAATGCTATATCTCATACTGAGTATGAGAAGATTACCAACAGAGAAATTGCATTTGATTTGTTTGAGTCTTTGAAGATGACACATGAAGGGAACTCGCAAGTTAAAGAGACCAAGGCTCTGGCACTGATCCAGAAGTATGAAGCCTTTAAAATGGAAGAATCTGAATCTATAGAAGCCATGTTCTCTAGATTCCAGATCCTCACAACTGGATTAAAAGTGCTGGACAAAGGCTATTCAACTGTTGATCATGTGAAGAAGATCATCAGAAGCTTGCCAATCAGATGGATACCTATGGTCACTGCTCTGAAGCTAGAAAAGGATCTGAACAAGATCCCATTCGAAGAACTAATCAGCTCTCTGAGGAGCCATGAAATTGAACTTGAAGAAGACGAGCCTCAAAAGAAAGGTAAGTCAATTGCTTTAAAATCTAACAAATCTGTTAAAACATTGCAGGTGTTAGAAGAAAGTTCTGAAGAGTCTTCTTTTGAAGAAGAATATGAACTGTCCTTGCTGTCCATAAGGATCAATAAACTCTGGAAGCATAAACAGAGGAAGTTCAAGAACTTCAAGATCAACGCAAAGAGTCCTCTAGACACAAAAGATCTGGAAAGAAGGAGGTTGTTTGCTATGAATGCAAGGAACCTGGGCACTACAAAAATGAATACCCAAAGCTTCAGAAGGAGAAGCCAAGAAGGAAGCCTGAGCATAAGAAGAAAGTTCTGATGGCTACATGGGATGATTCAGATGCATCTGAATCTTCATCAGAGTCAGAAGAAGAATGCGCCAACATGGCACTGATGGCTGGTGTAGAAGATCAGGATGAAGGATCATCTGGATCTGAATCTGACTCAGAAGAGGTACTTTCTGATCTCTCTAGGGAAGAACTTATTAAAGTTTTATCAGAAGTCTTGAAAAACCATAACCAGTTTAGAAGAATATGAAAAACAATTTTGAATCTGAGAATAGTCTGTTAAAGTTAGAAATTGCTGAGCTCAAAGAAAACAATTTGAAAATGAAAAACAATTTTGAAAAAGCTCAACAAGACTCTGAATCTGAAACTAAGTCAAAATGCAAAAATATTTTAGAAGAATATGACTTCAGTTTTCAGAAGTTTCTGGCTAAAAGCATAGATAGAAGCAAGATGGCTTCAATGATCTATGGAGTTAGCAGAAACAACAGAAAAGGAATTAGATATGAATCTTCCTCTGGAAAGGATTTAAATCCAATGCCTCTTGATAAACTTATCATTAAGAAGACTCCCTTATATTCTCATTTTAAGTTTGGTCATCTGAATGATATTAAACACACACGTTTTGATCATAACGTTCCTGTGTTTAAACCAAAAGTGAGTCAGAACAAAACTGGTTTAAAAAGACAGAAGTTCAGACAAACTTTTAAGGCAACTAACTCAAAAGGACCCAAAAAGATCTGGGTACATAAGGATAAGATAATACCTGTTGCATATGTATTTAGCAGCAAAGTCAAGACGCCAGTCATGGTACCTGAACTCTGGCTTCTCACGTCACATGATAGGAGAAAGGTTTATGTTCCAAAGCCTGGAGCTTAAATCTGGAGGAGACGTGAAGTTTGGAAGGAATCAGAAGGGAAAGATTATTGGCTCTGGTACTATTGGCAATGGTAACCTTCCCTTTATATCTAATGTTTTACTTGTAGAAGGATTAAAGCATAATCTATTATCCATAAGTAAATTAAGTGAAAATGGTTATGACATAATCTTTAATCAAAAATGTTGCAAAGCTGTTAGTCAAAAGGATGGCTCAATCCTATTTAATGGAAAGAGGAATAACAACATTTATAAAATCAATCTTTCAGAACTTAAGGTTCAGAATGTAAAATGCCTTATGTCTGTTAATGATGAGCAATGGGTCTGGCACAGAAGATTGGGGCATATTAATATGAGACGTATATCTCAGATTAATAAACTCAATTTGGTCAGAGGACTTCCTAAGTTGAAGTTCAACTCAGATGCTCTTTGTGAAGCATGTCAAAAAGGAAAATTTCAAAATCCTCTTTTAAAACAAAAAATGTTGTTTCAACTTCAAGACCATTAGAGTTACTTCACATTAATCTGTTTGGACCAGTGAAAACTGCACCCATCAGAGGCAAGAAGTATGGATTAGTCATTGTTGATGACTATAGCAGATGGACATGGGTGAAATTCCTAAAACACAAGGATGAGTCACATTCTGTGTTCTTTGACTTCTGCAAACAAGTCCAGAATGAAAAAGAATTTAAAATTGTTAAAGTTAGAAGTGATCATGGTGGCGAATTTGAAAACAAATATTTTGAAAAATATTTTAATGAAAATGGCATTGCTCATGATTTCTCCTGCCCTAGAACTCCACAACAGAATGAAGTTGTAGAGAGGAAAAATAGAACTTTGCAAGAAATGGCCAGAACCATGATCAACGAGACTAATCTGGCAAAGCATTTTTGGGCAGAAGTAATAAATACAGCTTGTTATATTCAGAACAGAGTGTCTGTAAGACCTCTTCTGGAAAAGACTCCCTATGAATTGTGGAGGAACAGAAAGCCCAACATTTCTTATTTTCATCCTTTTGGATGTATATGTTATATGTTGAACACTAAAGAGAATCTAAACAAGTTTGATTCTAAAGCACAGAAGTGTTTCATGCTTGGGTATTCTGAACACTCTAAAGGCTACAAAGTATACAATACTGAAACACAGATTGTGGAGGAATCTATACATGTTAGATTTGATGATAAGCTTGGCATTCAAAAGCCAAAGCAGTTTGAAAGTTCTGCAGATAGAGAAGTAATTCTCACAGACTCTGAAGGTTCAGAGGCAGAAAAGGTTCAAGTGAAAGAGCCAGAAGCAACACCAGTTGCAACTCCTTTAGCTTGTCAAATGAACAACTTGAATATTTCTGAAGAATCAAATGTTAGAGGATCATCTTCCAGAATCAAGGCCTCTCACCCAGAGGATGTGATCATTGGAAAGAAGGATGACCCTATAAGAACAAGATCCTACCTCAGATCATCTGAAGCGTCATTATTTGGGTTGGTGTCAGTTATTGAACCAACTTCTATGGATGAAGCTCTGCAAGACAATGACTGGATAATTTCCATGCAAGAAGAGCTCAATCAGTTCACAAGAAATGACGTTTGGGATTTGGTTCCAAGAGCAAAAGGATTTAACATAATTGGAACTAAATGGGTCTTCAGAAACAAGTTGAATGAAAAAGGAGAAGTTGAAAGAAACAAAGCAAGACTTATTGCTCAAGGTTATAGTCAGCAAGAAGGAATTGACTACACAGAGACTTATGCTCCTGTGGCCAGGTTAGAGTCTATTCGTTTACTCATTTCTTTTGCTTCACAAAATAACATCACTCTATATCAGATGGATGTTAAGAGTGCCTTCTTAAATGGAATTATAGAAGAGGAAGTGTATGTTCACCAACCTCCTGGTTTTGAAAGTGATAAATTTCCAGAACATGTTTTTAAACTTAAGAAATCTCTTTATGGTTTAAAACAAGCTCCCAGAGCTTGGTATGAGAGATTAAGTAATTTTCTTCTGGAGAAAAATTTTATCAGAGCAAAAGTGGACACAACTCTCTTCTGTAAAACATTTAAGAAAGATCTGTTAATTTTTCAAATATATGTGGATGATATTATATTTGGATCTACAAATGTTACGCTGGGAAAGGAGTTTGCTCAATGTATGCAGGCTGAATTTGAAATGAGCATGATGAGAGAATTGAGATTCTTTCTGGGAATTCAAGTCAACCAAACTCCAGATTGCACTTACATTCATCAGACCAAATATGTAAAAGAGCTTCTGAAGAAGTTCAACATGACTGATAGTAAGATGGCAAAGACTCCTATGCATCCAACAAGCACCCTTGGTAAGGAAGAGGTAAGTAAGAAAGTAGATCAGAAACTCTACAGAGGTATGATTGGATCTCTTCTCTACTTAACTGCTTCTAGACCTGACATTTTATTCAGTGTATGCTTGTGTGCAAGATTCCAATCAGATCCTAGAGAATCACACTTAACAGCTGTTAAGAGGATTCTAAGGTATCTGAAAGGTACTTCTAATGTGGGTTTGTGTTACAGAAAATCTGATGAATTTAAATTAGTTGGATTCTGTGATGCTGATTACGCTGGAGACAGAGTTAAAAGAAAAAGTACTTCTGGAAGTTGTCAATTTTTGGGAAGTAATTTAATCTCCTGGTACAACAAGAAATAACCTACAGTTGCTCTATCAACTACAGAGGCAGAATATATTGCTGCTACTGGATGTAGTACACAGATGCTCTGGATGAAAAGTCAGCTAGAAGACTATCAAATCTTTGAGAGTAATATTTCTATATTCTGTGACAATACTTCTGCTATATGCTTATCTAAAAATCCAATTTTACACTCTAACGCTAAGCATATAGAAATTAAACATCACTTCATCAGAGACTATGTTCAGAAGGGTATTATAAAATTAGACTTTGTTGATACAGATCATCAATGGGCTGATATTTTCACAAAACCCCTTGCTGAAGATAGGTTTAAGTTTATTCTGAAAAATATTGGTATGGAATTTTGTCCATAATTATATTTATCAGAAGCAACTTTCTCAGATGCAAAATGTTTAAACTCTGAAGTATTTCATCTGTCATTCATTTTATTTCTTGAATTATTATTTCTGTATGCATCTGAACTAACCAATCTCAGAGGATCTGAACGTTAGTTAACGTTTCATTTCTCAAAGAGTTTTCAGAAGCACATGCAAGCAAACACGTGTCACTCTAGAATCTGAAAAGATGGAGTGCACCATACTGAAGAGACGTTTAAGGTATTGTTTGATAGTTGGTTTCTTGGTTTTCCCCCCAAATGTCAGAATCATAAATGCTTTGAAATGATTAATTTCTTTTTATTAAATGCCATTAATTGTTAAATGAGAACATGTTGAATGTGCGACCGTTTGTGTGCTCTAATTTTCTCTATAAATTCCACAAATCTCAACATTTCACACTTTTCACTCTCACAAACACGTTTATGCATTTCTGCTTGCTCTTTTGCCTTCATCTAAACCCTAAACCCAAAACTGCTCGTAACCTTAAACCCTCATCAATGGCTACTTCATCTTCAACCTCAGAACAGTTTCAATCAACAATGGCACCTGTATCATCTTCAAATCTGGGTGATGTTCCTTTCAAGGAACCTGTTAGAACGAATCTCACACCTGTTGAGAAACTGGAAGTGTTGTGTGAATCTTTGGTTGATTTTGCTTCTCTGGCTGCAAATGGATTTAATCTGCGTTCCATCATTGATGCTCAAGGATGGACCAAGTACTTTGATAGACTTTTTGGGCCAGTTTATCCAGTTTTAGTGAAAGAGTTCTGGATCCATGCTCATGCTTATCCTAAGTTCATTGTGTCATCTGTTCTGGGAAAGGAAATTGTAATTACAGAAGATCTAATAAGGAAACTCATTGGATATGAGGAAACTGATGGAGTTTCTCATCTGACTGGACATGTCAACATGAATGTTATGTATAAAGAGGTGATTGCTTCTGGAGAACCCTCTAACAAGTTCAAAGATCTGAAACCCAATTACAAGATCTGGGCTAAAATCTTCATGGGTTGCATTCACCACAGAAAGTCTACAAATTCACCAGATTATGTCAATAATGATCAACTTTACTTCATGTTCTGCCTCAGTCAGAGCAAAAAGGTAGATCTGCTTCATCTGCTCTTCTCTCATCTTTGGAATTATGTCATGGCATCTAGAGAAGACATGAAGACAAAACATACAAAGGGTAGAAATTAAATCCCTTGTGGAAGGTTGATTTCAGACATTCTGACAGAGAATGGTCTGGTGGAGCATCTGCATATGGCTGGATTAAAAGAGGAACTTATATCCATTCTGGGAAAAGTTGTGAACGCTAAAAGTTTACAGAGGCTGAAAGTTATTGATGAACTTACTTCTTATCCTAACAAACTAAACACAGAAGAAGTAAGCAAACGAAGAATTCTGGTAGAAAACTTCCCAACATTTTATGCAGAAGAACCAAAGGAAGTTCTGATCAAATTTGTTGGATCATGTATGGAACAAGGAATTCCACTTCCAGAAGGATTTCTAAACCGTGAACCAATTCCAGATCTATATGCAGAACATAAGAGCCAGAGAAAACAAGAGTTAGAAAAAGAAGAGGCTGCAGGCTCACCTCAGAAGAAGCAGAAAACTTCTGAAGAACCTCAGAAGAAGGAAGAAACTTCTGAAGAACCTCAGAAGAAGCAGAAAATTCTGAAGAGCCTCAAAAGAAAAAGAAAAGGAAAGCGTCTGGAGAAGCTCCTTCTGCACCTCGCAAACACATCAAGATAAGAGGTACTAAAAAATCCTTACCTTCTATTTCTGAAATTGCAGTAGATTTATCAACAGTTAGTTCTATTCCTGAACCCCCTCCTTCTCAAACTCAAACCATTCCAATATCATCTAAAAAATCTGAACAACCAAAACACTCTGAACCAAAACAATCTGAACCTCACGTTCAAACACCACCAGAAGAACCAACTCCAAAACAACTAGAACAACAACAACAACCTTCTCCACAACAACCTAAACTTCAACAAACTTCTGTACCTGAACCAAAACCATCTGAACCCATTGTATCTGAACCACAAAAATCTATACCTTCTAATCTACAACCTAATCCTCAACCAGAACAACCCAAACCTACTTAATCAAACGTATCTGATTATGAGGTTCTGGACATCCAACCCCTCAAAATTATGTTTGACATATCTTCCACATCCTGTCACTCATCTACCTCATCTGATTCATCTGAATTTGATGTTCATCCAAATGTAAGCTCACCCCCTCTCTCAGAGGATATGAACCCAAACAACCAGATACATTTATTTCATCTGATGCTATCATTCCTGAACCCACTCCAAAACCTAAACCCAGAACATCTGAGTTTGTTTCATTTGCATCCTTTAAACCACATCCCTCTGATCCCCTTCCTTCTGGTCTAAAACTTAAAAACTTTTATACCAGAATAGAACCATCTGATCCTATCACTCCATACAAACCTAGTTCTTCAACTATTCTACCATCTGTACTTCAAACCTACCTAAAACAACTACCAGATATCTTTCCATCAGAACCTCTGCTTTCTGATAAATCTGTTTTTATCCCCTACACCTCCACACCATTTGATGTCATTCCCTCTGCATCAAGTGTTAAACCATTTATGTTTCACACTTCATCCAGATTCAAAACCTCTACTTCATCATCTGACCATCCATCTTTTCCTTCCTATCCTCGTCCTCTGTTTATTATCCCAACTTTCACCATACCACCTCCTACAGTTCAACCTAAGCCATCAACTCTGGAAGCCTTTCTTAAACCAAAACCTAGGCTAAATGTTGATATTTTATTTGCTAATTTTATGAAAGAAACAAGGATGAATTTAGACTCTGTGAAGAAGAGATGCCTGTCAACCATGAACTCAGATGAATCTGATGCTATTTGGAATAGCTTCATCTCCAGATTCAACACTGTTGCTTCAAATCTGAAGAGTGTTTGCTCTGATGATGCGAAGATCAGATTTGCTGAGACTACTAGAACCATGCTATGGAATATGAAAAGATCTCCACCTTTGCTTCTTGAGGATGTACCTTCATCTTCTAGAGTATCTGCTATAGAAACTATTGAAGGATCTGCTTCTGAAGTCATTCTGGAAGAGAATCCTTTGGCTCTGACAACTGTGGACAAACCATTTGCATTTGTGGCTCCAGACTCTGCAACTCCCATTGATATTGACTCTGCTCCTACACCTGCATCAGAATATGCTCCGTCTACTTCTTCTGAGATCAAGAAAGAGAACCCAGAATTAGAAGATAAGATTGTTGTGCTGGAAGCTGGTCAATCTGAAATCAAGTCCTGGATGGCAAGGTAAGATCAGAAGACTGAGAACATTGAGAAATGGATGTCAAAGTAAGAACAATCTTCATCTGAGATCACTCACCTTCTGAAGATGCTTCTCTCCAAACAATCCTAGATTTATGTTTTCTTTATCTGATGTTTGAGCACTTGTTTTGAATTTCTAATCTGATGTTTTGTCTGTTCTATCTGACTATTTGAATGAATGAATGAATCTGAATGTTTTCTCTATCTGATTGTATCTTTTCTCTCTGTTTCCTTTTATTTGTCTTTAAATATTTTGTTTTTGATTATGACAAAAAGGGGGAGAAAATGAAATTTTGATTGTTCAAATAAACTTTACTTGAATGGAATTCAGACATATCAAATTATAACTAACATGAATTTTTAGTATTTCAGAACTAATGATAAATCTGACAAAATTCTTTAAAGTAACTCTGAGATCCCCAGATCAAGTTTTAACCAATCAGGATCTGATTCTGAAACGTTCATCCAAATCAAGCTCTAATTTTGAACATTCAGGCTCTGATTCTGAAAAGAATACTCATGCAAAAAGGGAAGTTTCTATTCTTTCTTAGTATTCAATTCAGGGGGAGATTCATAATCTCAGGGGGAGTTATAATTATATCTTTATTGAACAAAATTTACTATATTTTTGTCATCATCAAAAAGGGGGAGATTGTTAGAACACAGATTGGTTCTTAGTTATATCTCTATGTTTTGATGATAACACTTATGAAATTTTGTATTAAGAAATTATATACTCTAAATTTGTTCAAGTATTTTTGCTGCAGATATTAAATTTAATATTCTTCTGAAAGAAAAAATGGATCTGAACGTTGAACTACGCAAGGCTCTGAAGCGTCAGAAGCATCTCTTAAAAGACTCTGAGCGCTGCCTACAGAAGCATCTGAAGCATAAACTGAAGACTTTGTATGAAGAGTTTCAAGCATTGTTTTTCAGAAGACTCTGATAGTACTGTACCCTGCAAGTACTGAGGATCTGATCTCTAAACTTTGCTCTAATTAATCTCACACTGAAGCACACTTACTGCAACACTTTGATACAGCAAACTCTGAAGACATCAATACTCTGATCACTCAAGGCTCTGATGTTAATTGTTGTGAATTAGAAACTTGTTGAAGAAGATTATTTGAAGTTATATCTATTGGTTATGCCAAACGACTCTTTCCTCTTTTATGCTAAATACAAGAACTCAGGTAAAAAGGATTTCTCTGCACGTTCTACTTCTAGGAAAGGTCAAGTGATGTGAAGACAAAAGGCTACAGCTACTTTACAGTACACGGTCTTCAAGCTTGCAACGCCTTAGACTTCTAAGTCTATAAAAGCAAGCCTTCAACAACTTTCTTTAGTTGACGAATATTGACGAAAATTGAATAATTCATTAAAAACTCTCTCAAAGCTCTCATAAAAATTATTTATTCTTTGATTGAATAGTTTCCTAAGTTCTTAAACTTAAGTGTAAATCACAGTTGTGATATAGCTTTCTTAGAAGCATTTCAAACACTTGTTTAGTTTACATTTGATTGTAAAAGTTCCTTGAGAAGACCAAGTTGTGGTCAGTAGTTCTTGAGAAAACTAAGAACAGTTGTTCTTAGTGGTTGTTATTGTAATCAGTTTGATTATAGTGGATTAAGTCCTTGTGGAGAAAGGCAAATCACTCTTGATAGGGTGGACTGGATTAGTTGAGTTCAACGAACTAGGATAAAAATCTTTGTGTTTTTATTGCCATAATATTTTCTAAATCCTTATTCAACCCCCCCCCCCCCCCCCCTTTCTAAATATTTTCTCACCTTCAATAACATCAACCCAAAGCTTCTTCTTATCAAGATTTTCTTTTGTTCGCATTTCACCTAAACTCCCTAGGGCTTCTTGATGCAATTCCTTAGGATTTTCTTCTATTTGTGTTTCAGATGAATTCCCTATGGCTTCAGTTGAATTCCCTAGGATTTTCTTATATTCTCATTGATCATGCCTTAGTTAATATAGAATGGTTCCAAAAGTATTTGGATATGACCCTGCATACTCTGGCCCCTTGTATGTTTGACCATAATTTGCTATTATTGAAGAATTTTAAGGAGGAGAGGCAGGTTAGGCATTTCCGTTTTAAATTCCTCAATAGTGTGGTAGATATGGATGGTTTCCATGATAAAGTTCATCAGATTTGGAGCAATCACATTGAGGGGAGGCCTATGTATGTTTTATGGAGGAAGTTAATGAATACTCAAAAGGTGATCCAAGCCCTTAGAATTCCAGTGGTGGGAGCTGCTCACTCTTTGAAAATTTTTAGAAATAAATTGTTAGAGTTTTAAGGTAATCTGATGTAGGATAGGTATAATACTGAGCTGGTCAACAAAGTGAAAATTGCTACTGATGATGTGTTTTATTGGAGTAACATTAAGGAGGAGAACATGCGCCAAAGGGCCAAAATCAATTGGTTGAGGCTTAGAGATGGAAACAATAGGTACTTTCATACCCAAGTTAAAGTTATGCAGAATCATAATGATATGTCTACTATAATTAAAGAGGATGGTATTGTCATTACTAAACTCGAGGAGATTGAAGCTGAGACCCTAGGGTTTCAGTTGAATTCCCTAGGATTTTCTTATATTCTTACAATTTGAAGGGGATTGATATTGTTGCTATGAGGGAAGGTCCATAGGTTTCTAAAGAGTATAGGAGGATGTTAGAGATACCAGTTACTGAAGCAGGAAAGACTCAAGCCCTCAATAGCATTGGTGATCTCAAAGCACCGGGTGTGGATGGTTATAGTGCCAAATTCTTTAAAGAGACTTGGACCATTATTAAGAAAGACGTGGTTAAAGCTATTATGGAGTTCTTCAACCAGAATAAAATGTACCCTGCAATAAATTCTACTTTGGTTTCCCACATTCCCAAAGGAAATTATGGTAAGACCATTAAAGGCTTTCATCCTATTTTGTGATGCACCACTGTTTACAAAAATTATTGCCAAGATCTTGTCTATCAGATTGTCCAAGGTTCTGCCTAGTATCATTAATCATAGCCAAGTGGCTTTTGTGCCTGGGCATAATATTCATGACCACATTCTTCTTGCGTATGAGTTGATTAGAGAGTATAGTGGGAAAGGTGGAACCCTGAGATGTATGCTTCAGCTTGACATCCAAAAACCATATGATATTGTGGATTGGTTTTCCCTTGAATGTATTCTCAGAGAGATTGGTATGCCTAGAAAGTTTATTAGTTGAATTATGCTGGCAGTTACCACTGCGTCCTATAGGTTTAATATTGGTGACAGGTATTCAAATATCATGAAGGCCAATAGGGACCTTAGACAAGGTAACCCAGTGTCTCCCATCCTCTTTGTGATTATCAAGGAGTACCTTCACAAGAACATACACAAACTTCATTATATTCTTGATTTTAACTACCATGCGAAGTGTGAAAGGCGACAAATCATTAACATTGCTTTTGCTGATGATTTACTTCTTTTTACTAGGGGTGATAGTAAATCAGTGGAGCTTCTAATCGACAAAATGATGGCCTTGTTCAATGTTACATGGTTGTTTTTGAATCTAAATAAGTGTAAGGTGTATTTTGGAAGCATGCAAAATGAGGTGAGAGCTAAGATCATTGGTGTTACTAGTTTTGTTGTTGGTGATCTCCCCTTTAGGTACCTTGGGGTGCCTCTTACAAGCAGGAAACTATCAGTGCATAACTATGTGGGGCTGGTGGATCGTATTATGCAGAGAATCATACATTGGATTTCTAAGTTGTTGTCTTATGTAGGTAGGGTTCAATTTATAAACAGTGTTCTTTCAGCTATGACATCTTATTGGATGAACTGCCTTTTGTTTACTAAGAAAGTAATCCATAGTATATAGGCGATTTGTAGGGCTTTCTTGTGGACAGAAAAAGATGCTCTTTCTAAAAAATCTTTTATGGCCTGAGGTATTGTGTGCAACACTAGGAACAAGGGGGATGAATGTGGTTTCTCTGGTGGATTGGAATCGGGCTTGCATTGCTAGGTTGTTATGGAATCTAAGCCACAAGAAGGACAACTTTTGGTTGAAATGGATCCACAACTTTTATTTCAAAGGGAAGGAAATTACAGATGTGTAGTTGATCAAGGTATGTCATGGATTATCAAAGCAGTTCTGAAAAATAGGGATATTTGTCAAGGCATGAATACTTAGACTATGATGACAAATAAGTTTAGCATCAGAAATGTGTATTTACACCTATAGGAAGATGGCCCTGATATGGAGTGGATATGTAAGTTCTGTGTTCTATGGATTGGCTACATCTTGGTAAAACAACATGATGTTAGCAAGATGTTACACCAGATGTTCTGCCATGACAGTCAGACATCATGTCCAACATGATATTATGACATGTGTCAGGACATGTTATACCAGAAATTTAGGGCATGACTATTTTGGTATTTTTAGTGCGATTTTTTAGTGTGCTCTGATTCATACATGTGCATTATTCATGGGAGTATATTGTGGGAATTTCTGTTTTGACAGATTCTGTTAGTTTTCGTAAAAAGGACTCTTTAGCCTTTTTAGGAAAGTTTGTATTTGGTTCCTATTATTGTGTTGGATGCTTTGCAGTGAGTTAAAACTGATTGCTTATATTTTTGCTCCTCAAGAATCCCAAGCCCAAGTGGACAGAAGGCTATTTAAAGATAAGACATAACCCTATTTGAAAAGAGAACAACACATGAAGAATTTGGAGAATAAGGATTAGTCGTGGTTTGGTTGGTCTTTAGGGTTTAATATGTGTTAATTGTATGTCACTCATATATCTTCTGATGCATTAAGATTTACTGATTGTTCATTGTTCATTGTCCACTCAAGCTTTTAAGAAAGAGTGTATTGTTCTTGGTTGAAGCCTTTAAGCAAAACCATGTATTGTCTTGGAAGTGTGTTACTTCTATTTTGTGTAGTTGTTGAATTGTCACTGGGACTGTGATTGATTAGGAAGTGAGAGGGGGGTCTCATATCTATAAGGTTTCTAGGTAGAAGATGCATAAGGTAGGGATTAGGCGAGAAGTTGTAAACGGGGGATTTTAGCTTTGAATTAACATTATTATAGTGAATTTCCTTCCTGGCTTAGTAGCCCCCAAATGTAGGTGAATTGTGCTGAACTGTGTTAATAATTACTGGTGTTAATTTTTCTTTTCTGTCATTTAAATCTCTGCATTTTTATTTTTGTTATCAAGATGTTTTGATCCTAGTGTTGTGACATTTATCTCAACATCTGGTATCTGCGTGCCAGAATTTCAATTGGAATTAGAGCAGGTCACCCTGCTCTGTGTTTGGGTGAGCTCTAGGGAGTTTGTTTTCTAGTTCTATGAACAAGGCAAGAACTGAAGAAAATCCACTCAAGGCAAAGAGAATAAATGTCATGGATGTAAAGGATTTGGTCACACTAAGGTTGAATTCCCTACATACCTCAAGGAGCAGAGGAAGGGGTTGTCTGCATGTTGGTCTGATGATGACTCTGACAGTGGGAGTCATAAAGAGTATGCCAAGCATGTAAATGTCGTGACTGGAAGGTGTGATTCTGATGAAGACTCCTGTGATGAAGAAGTGTCTTATGATGAGTTAGCTACTTCATATAAGGAAATATGTATTAAAAGTGAAGAGGTCTGTCAAATGGTAGAAAGTCAAAAGAGAAGCATATCTAAATTGCAGACTGAAAAAGAAAAGTACCTGTTAATTATCTCTGAGCTGGAAAAAGAAGTCGCCTTGCTATCTTCAAAACTTGACAACATGACCAAGCCTATTAGAATGTTGAACAGTGGTACTGACACATAGATGAAATTCTTCAAGCTGGAAAAGTGGCTAGAGACATGAATGGAATAAGCTTTAATAATCAAACCCAAAAAGGTAAATCCTTTACTACAAACTTTATTCCTTCTAAACCTGAATCAAGGATGTTAAATCAAATGTCTCAACAACATAGAAAAAATCCCTCTAGAGGCTAATTCCATCGCTGGAGATGTCAATATTATGGTCGATTTGGTCACATAAAAACCTTTCTGCTTCAAGTGGTATGGATATCCTAATGTTATTCATCAAACCATACCTAAACAAGATACTACTAAACAGTGGATTCCCAAGGATGCTAATTGTCTTATAGCTCACACTTCTCTCATAGTCTCTGCTAAAGAAGTCAGGTACTTTGACAGTGGGTGCTCTAGGCATATGATAGGTGACAAGAAACACTTGGTAGACATTAGATCCTATTCTACTAGCTATGTTACTTTTGGTGATAAGGCTAAAGGGGAGATCAAGGAAATTGTAAAGCTAAATTTCTCAGGGATTTCTAATCTTGATGATCTTCTTCTTGTTAAAAGGTTGATAGCTAATCTAATCAGCATCAGGCAACTATGTAACCAAGGTCTCAAAGTCAACTTTACTAAGTCTGAATGTTTTGCCAAAAATAAGGAGAATGAAGTGCTTATGGAGGGAGCTAGATCTAAGAATAACTGCTATTTATGGGTTCCTCAAGAAACGAGTTGTCTCCCCACATGTCTTCTACTCAAAGAAGATAAAGTTAAACTATGGTACCAAAAATTTGGCCACTTGTATCTGAAAGGTATGAAGAAGATCATCACTAAGAAAGCTCTCAGAGGTATTCTAAATCTCCAAATTGAGGAAGATGAAAAAGGATGAGTGTGGATCAAAGTCGTTACAAGGGTTTTGATTGGGAAGGTAGTGACTATGAAAGGAAGAGCATATCAGGAAGTTGTTCCTACCTTGGAAATATTCGTATATCCTGGTTCAGCAATAGGAAAAATCGTGTCACCTTGTCCACTGTTGAGGCTGAATATATAGGAAGTCGTTGTTCTCTGCTGATATGGATGAAATAGATGTTGACAAAATATAGTGTCAAGGGAGATGTCATGACATTATATTATGACAATCTAAGTTCCATAAATCTCACTCAGCACTGCATTTATACGTGGCATCAGTTCATAAGAAAACTTGTAGAAAACAAGATTGGTGCTCTTAAACACATGACGACTAGTCAGCAAATGGCAGACACTTTCACTAAAGTGTTAGATGTTAGTTAGTTTGAAAAACTAAGAGGGAAATTAGGAATATTTATGTTTGAAGATCTATATCAATTGATGTTGATCAAGCATGCCAATAAAGTTTTCTCTTTCTTCAATCAAGAGGCACACGCCTATCTAAGGAAATTATTTCAAAATTATTCTCCCTCTTGTTATCCCTCCTTTGCGTTCCTTCCCTCTAGTCCGTTCATCTTACAGCTCAACAATGATATCGTGTTCTATTCTCGTCACAACATATGCATTCAACTATCTCTCGAGATGTCTCAACATCACGTTTCACCCTCAACAATTGCTTCTGAAGATGTGTCCCCTTCAAGGGTTAGGGTTGATCCTCTCTTGCCTATAGGAACTAAAAATGAGAAAGTGCTTGATGTAATGCCACTATCGATGGTGCCTTACACTGATAACATACAAAGGAAAGATAGAACCCCCCCCCCCCTTCCAAGACTACGAAGATCCATGTAAAAAGTAAGTCTTCTACATCTTTCTCTGTTGTTAAGAAGGTTCACACTATGACGAGTCTATATATTAATCCTATTAGAACTGGGACCACAAAGGTGGATGCTAAGAAAATTTCTAAACCTGTAACTGAACACCCTAATCAAGATGAATCGGAGAAAAGGGCTATTGATAGAAACATTCTTAGGCTTGTTGCTTTTGTATTGAGAGAGGTTAGGGCGGAAGATGTGCCAGATGTTGAAACATCTATGACACAAGAAGATGCTACTGCTGTTACCACTAGTATTAGTCCTAGCGGTGATGCGTATAGTTCTTCTAAGCACCAGGACCTAGATTGTGTTAAGGATCAAGGTGTGTCTGAAAAAGAGAGGATTCTAAGTAGGAGGAATGATGTGCCTACTGATGTCGTCCACATTGGTGAAATGGTATCTGATGAATAGGTCATCACTAAAAATCTTGCCCCTGGTATTGCCAAAAGGCTAAATAGTAGGAAAGGTAAAGCTGTTGTCGTTGAGAACACATCTTCAAAGAGTCTTAAGAAGAAATATGTTGTTGGCCCTGCCAAATCTTGGAGTAAATTGGCTACTCCATCTAGGAAGAGGAAGGTTGTCTTTTCCAGTGAGTCAGAATATGATGTCGAAGAAGATGTCCAGGACATCACTCCTGCTAAGAGATTTGTGATCAAGAGAGCCTCTGTGAATGTGCCTGATGCACCCTTGGACAACATCTCCTTTCACTCTGTTGAAAATGTAGAGAGATAGAAATATGTATATTAGAGGAGGATATCCCTAGATTGAGTGTTAGGACAGGATTCCTTGGAGTGCAAGGAAGTTATGGAACTCATAGAATATGTTGGACTGATCATAAAGGTGTGAAAAGTAAACATGAAGGGGGTTGAATTATGTTTCGTATTTTCTTATTATTTAGCTTCTTATCAGAGTTTCAGAATCAGAACTGATGTTTAGATGCTGAGTTAATTAAATTGGTAACAGATACAGCAGAAGTAAATAAAGTAACGGCAGAAGGTACAAGATTTAAACTGGTTCCTCCCCTAACTGAGAGTATTTCAGTCCCCTTGTCTCAAAAGATCTTTTCATTATAACCACTTCATGATTACAACCGCTTTTACAATCACTCATGCACGCATCAGAGGTACGAGAGATCACCATAACAAAGACCTAAAGTACTTAAGATTTCTCAATGCATACATGGGTAAGAAATCTTAAGGCTTTTACAATTACAACCTAAAACAAAAAATCTTCATATTACATAGAGTTGATAATTGCTTGATCTTACTACTCCTTCAATAGAAGAATCCTTGTTAAAAATTCAGGCTTGAATCTTCAGTTATATATATAGCCTTTCCAAAAACTAGTCGTTGAGAAGGTGACTTGATCAAGTGTCTTTGCTTTTGCTCCATAATACAAGAGACGTTGAAGATGGATGCATAGCAGATTTCAGAATCTAGTGTGTAACACGTTTAACCTTTGAGTCTTTAAGAGGTTCTGTACTAATAGAGTCGTTGGGAGCAGACATCCATAGAATGTACCAGCTTTTATTGAGCCTTGCAATCTTGTAAACTCAAGTTGACAGGATGATAAGACAATACAACATTCTTTCAGTAGTACGGATAGTCCATAACTTTATCACACACTTTGAATGGTACCAGAAGCTAATATACAATTACTGAGTGTAGAAACTCGTCTGAATGCTAAAGTCTTCAGTTCAGAGTCTTTTTCAAACCACACTAGAAATGTTTCTTCAGACTTTGCCACCAGAAGCTAGCAATAAAGCAACTCCAAGTGTATCTTAAGTAAAATAGATTCTTATTATTTATGTACAAGAACCTGCATAAATAAAACACACATCAAATAAACCATTGTTCTTTTAATACTTTTGTTATCATCAAAACTAAAAGAGAATATGTCAAGAACATATCTTGTTCTAACAATCTCCCCTTTTTTTATGATAACAAACACAAGTATTTAAAGGACAATGTTGGGCATTTAATTTTCTCTACAACAACAGGGTATGAGGTTTGTAAGCTCCCCCTGAGTCTGATATTTCACAGCTGAGCTTGTTCTAGAATTAAGAAATATTTTTCAAGAAAAATAAACTAGTCTTCTTAGCAACATCAGGGTCTGAGGTTTGTAATCTCCCTCTGAGTCAAACAGTTCCAAGGTTGAGGTTTTTAAGCTCCTCCTTAGTTCCATATTTAGGAACACCAAGATGACTGCATTTTAACTCCTTTTGGCAACACCAGAATACGAGTTTTGTAAGCTCCTTATGAGTCTTATAGGCTAAGTCAGAGGTTTGTAAGCTCTATCTTAACACTATGTAAAAGGTGTGTACTAAGGTTTTCAAATCTGTAGAACAGGGTTCTAAGAGGTTCCCAGAGCCAACAGCCCATCTTTCGGATATTATCAATTTCTCAAATCACTCGGTAGTCAATAATATTCTCAAGAGAGTCTCTTCTGAGTGCAGTATCGCGTATCAACTATTTCGGGACTACTCCCTCATAGTCATTGCACTACGTCCTAACAAGGCCAAAGTGGGGTAAAAATGTAATCTAAAGGTCCTCAGTGTCATGGGCTCCTTGGTCGAAAGTAGTAATGTTTTCACGAATACTCGTTCAACAAAACTACTCCCAAGAGGGCCTCCACTGAGCGGTGGTTTCTCAAGTCAGCTTGGTCGGGAATCAACTCCCTATAAGCCTTCTTGAATATACCACCATCCTATCATAAGTGCACTCAAGTCTGGGTATAGGACTTCCTCACCACTCAAAGTAACAACCCTGCAAACAAAAAAACCCAAGCACAACGGCAGATATACATATATTTATAAATATACAGATATACAAGCAAGCAAACATATAAAATAACACAAATACAAACAAGGTGGGTTTAACCCTCTTAGGGGAGATTTTCCACAGTAAAGTCTCCATTTCTGTTGCAGTGAGAATCGGATATCAAGCTATTAATTAACTTGAATCACAAAACATGAAGTTCACCACCAAGCTTTGATTTATCTAAAGGAAAGGGTAAAGATCGAAGAAAACCCTAAGTGCGCTACGTAACAACGAAGCTAAGAGATCTAAAGTTCGGGGGTTGGTTATACCTAGGGAAGGTGTTAGCATCCTAAGTATCTGTAGTACTCTACAGGAACCTCTTGTTAGTATTTGTGTTATGCTAAAGTTTGCTTGCTAAGGTTAGTGCTAAGGTAAAGACCTAAACTATATACACTAAGTATGCTCGCCAAGACGTTGCATCTCGTGGCTACGTATCCTAACTAGGATGGAATCAGAGCAACTGTAGTTCTCCTAACTAGGGATGAGGAACTCTTGATAATGATCAAGGTTCCAAAGGGGAGTAAGTATCCATAACCATGATAGTTACACAGAGTTAACCAACTCTCTAGATCTAAGTTGAAAACTAACTAAAGAAATGACTTTAACCAAAGTTAAGGGGGAAAATGAGTATCCATAACCATGGTACTCACATAGAGTTTACTAACTCTATCTAAATCTAAGTTGCAAGACCAATTGATTCTAACGAGACCAAAAGGAGGAAGATGACAGTTAGTTGTTAGTGGTTAGAGGGCTCGACAAGATACCGCATATTGTGCCTATGTATCCTAACTAGGAAAGAGGAATCAGAGCCTCCGTAGTTTGGCTAACTAGGGATGAGGAGCTCTTGATAATGATCAAGGTTCCAAAGGGTAGGAAGTACCCATAACCATGGTACTTACGTAGAGTTAACCAAATCTCTAAATCTAAGTTAGATTACAACAAGCAAGAATCTCACAAGGTCTCAGGGGAAAGATAGACAAAGCTATACAACATGACTTACGAGTCAACTATGAGGTTCCTTTCCTTTGGAATGAAAATACAAGCGACAACAAAGAACGGGGGATGATATTCTAGCCTACTGTTATCATGCAAAGGTTAAGAGCCTAAATTTATTCTATCCCAAACTTAATTTAAAGATATTTAAACTTCCCAATCCTAAAAAAACAAGTATCAATTTTAACCAACATAAGAAATTAATTAAAACGTAAAACAACTCAAACTTAACTAAATAAGGAAAGAATCTAAACAAGACACTAATCCTAATTAATTATACACATTAAACAATAATTATATGAAATAAACAAATTTAAAAAAAAACTGAAATGGGAGAATACTAGATTCAGCCCAAAAGGAAAAGGATTTCAAACAAAAATGAGAAAAGGGTTAGAACATCTCATGAATCCTCTTCTTCTCCGTATTCACCCCGTAGCTTTCATCTCATCACCCTTTCGGTCACGATTTTCTT
Organism: Lathyrus sativus; assembly: GCA_963859935.3. NCBI lineage: Eukaryota > Viridiplantae > Streptophyta > Magnoliopsida > Fabales > Fabaceae > Lathyrus > Lathyrus sativus. The sequence goes on along the minus strand of OZ012739.1, from coordinate 539,485,245 downwards.
TTCGCCTCGATCTCGTCTTGTCAAAGCACAGATTCTGGTTCAGTTGTTGAATCTAAAGGTGTGATGGTCTCTTCTCGACGGATTTCTCTCACGCGGCGGTGAATCGATTCACAAGGAATAAAGTTCAACATAACATCACCATCATCCTGGTCTTAATTCATTCAACAGGTTTTCATATCGGCTTTGTTTGTGTCACCATCTTGCTTCTCCTTCTTATTTGTATTCGATTTGGATCTTGTTGAAGGATTTGGGCGTGTGAAGGTTGAAGAGAGTGAGAAGAGAGTGGGCAGTAGCAGAGAGGTTACGTTACAGGGGTACCGGGTTGACGGCGGCGGACGAAACTGAGAATGAGGTTAGGTTTGTGGAGGGTGCATGCAATGATGAGCTTGATCGTGAGGGAGGTTGATTCTGGTGAGAGTGATGAAGCGATTTGCTTATTGCGATGGCTTCGATGACTGTGAGGGAACTACTGGAAACATCGATATCTGTCGAACATGAAGTTACAATGTCGAAGCTACTTGTATTGGTGTCGATGAAGGTTAAGCAGCGACTTGGTTTTTTGTTTCACAGTTACCGTTTCTCGAAAGCATTGGCAAACAAGAGTATGCGAAAATCAAAGGACTGGTGAAGCTTGTGGAAGTAAAGTGTTTTGAAGGAGATGGTCCACGGATGGCTGTATTGGTTGGCTTGAGATGACCTCCGCAGTGAGGATTTGAAGCTTGGCAGATGGAGTATGGGTGACAGGATGGTGTTTGTTAAAGGGCAGGTTTGGCTTCTGTTATGCTGCAGAGATTCTGGTGTAAGTGTTGCAGCAGGATTTTTATTTTATCTGAAGCAGCAGTGTTGAGCATATGAGTTTGAGGGAAGAGTTTGGAAGTGTTATAGTGGTGACGGTTCATTAGAGGGTGAAGGTGGTTTATGGTCTAAGGTTAAACCATGAGGAGGCAACATGGTTTTGGTGAGGTTAATGAATATCGAGGGTTTTGTCCTAAGATTGAAGGATAGGAAGTTTATTGGTGATTGAAAGTAGTCGCGTGTGGTGTTGGGTGGCGGCCAAAGGTTTGGTTATGCAGCTGTTATGGTGTTTTTATGTGTGCAGGGAAAGTTCAAAGGAAAAGTGATGTGAAGCCATGTTGTTTGTGATATTTGATGGTTTTTGAAGATTGTTTGATTTTACTGAAAGTTGGAGATGAAAAAAACGTTTTCACCTGAAAGGTTGGTTTAGTGTTTTTTCTTCTTTTGAAGATCAGTTTTTGGTTGCTTATGGTGAGGGAGAGATTTGAAGCTGTGGTGAAAGTTTTGTTTGTGACTTTGAGGTTTTGTTGAAGATTAGCAGAAGAAACTTATCATGAAGAAAAGGTTATATTTTGTTATTGAAATGTTGTGGGAAGGAGTTCGTGTTGATAAAAATGGTGTGGATGGTTATTATTGTGTAATTTTATTCTTGCAGCAAAATGGCTTTAAGGAAGTTGAATGTCGAAAGAGGGTATCGATGTTGGTTTGTCGACAAAGGTGATGTGCAGGAAACAATAGGTCGTTGAAGTTTTAACAGTTGAAGTACCATGGAGATGGCGGTTTAAAGGTGTTGTCGATGGTTGGCAAAACTTTGTTGTGGATGTTGTATTGGTGTTGGAACAACCATGGGTTTCGGTTTATGGTTAAAGGGAGTATATGAAGAGATTTAAGGAAGTAAGTGATAAAGAGGTGAAGTTGTTGTCTAGTGGTTATGGGGAATCTGTAAGTTTATTGATCTTGAGACTTTGTTTTTTTGAAGGTTCAAGGTTGTTTTGTTGGGTTTTTGCTGATGAAGGTAAGCTACCTCCTCGAAACGGTCTCCCTCTCTTTTTAATTTAATTGAACTTATCAAGGGTCTCTTTCACTGCAGAACATTTACAGTTTTCTTTTTTTTTGTCTTATTTCAGATTGCTGCAAAATGTAGGGTACTCATGCATGTGTTTGGAAAAGGTTGTTCTGGTTTAGCTCTTCATTTTTTTAGGTTATGCAGCAGGTCCAAGTTGCAAAGTTCATATCATTGTTTTGGAATTGAATTGTGACAATATCTTGACAGGCTTCTTGGGAGCAAAGTTTTTTGTACATTTTGGTGTAAGCGTGTAGAGATATAGCTTGTGGAGTTTTGTCAAAGCTCAGGAGTGTAAATAGTGTATCAAATGAGTTTTCAATCTTAGCGGATCCTATGTGTTGACCCTTAATTCATCAGTATCTCCCACGGCCATGATGTCCTATTTCTCCTGATAGAACAAACAAAACTTTTGGGCCCATTGTCACTTTGTTTTGGGATGGCCAACCCATATTCGGATGGGCAAACCTCAAGTTATTGCCTTAAAATTGTTTCTTTTAATCTTCACTCATGGATGCTCCTTTTGCTAAATATAATATATCTCCACAAACAAATCAAATGCTTAAATTGGATAATTATCCAGAACATACCCATACGAATTTGCATCCTGGAAAATGGCATGACATTTAATATTGGAATACTGATGACTTTGGACACAAAGCTTGAAATGGGACCAAAATGACGGCTAACTTGGAAACTTGGATATGAGATTCAGAGTGGAATTTATATCGAACTTGGAATGAATAGTAACCATATTCTTGTATTTAGATTAACGAAATGATTTTAACTGGGTTTAAACGTCCAAAATTCTTTGAAATAATTCTAAGCAAGACCACTTGAATCCACTTTTAAACCTCACTGAAAAATCAAACGAATCACTTGAAACCATCTCAAATAGGTGAAACTCTTGACTTGCACCAACAAAAAAAACCTTGAGATCAAAATTCAACATTCTAAATTCTTCCTCGTACCAAAATTGTATTGAAACTTTGAATCAACTCTATGGAGAATATCTCCATATCCTGACTCCTACTTGAAACAATCTTGATGAGCATATGGCTTATACAACATTTAACTACCAACCTTAGAAGAAACTCAACTGCACGATACTCGCTCATCTTAAACATAAAGGGTGAGAAAACCTAATCTCCACTTGAAGCGCACACTGAATCAATGATTTGATGAGAACAAAAACCTCGATTCAGAATCTTTCCAATCAAGCCACTGATGGACCCTAAACAAACTACACCCTTTTAACAACTTAGAGAAACTGATATCATGCCTTGATACCTCTGATAGGAACTGATTATGACAATTGAAAACCCAGCACCATTGACTCAAGCTTGAGTACCATAATTGAAAGAAACAACCTTTGAATCAATAGAACTCCAACTCAAAAGAAAACCTCTCGTCCAACCCTAATTCAACCACATCTGAAGCTTCTGAAGTCAATCTCTGATTCACAAAAGAAACAAAGCAAACAGAGAGTCTGGAAACTTGGTTAGTTATGCAATATGATTGACCTAGAATGATATGCAAAAGATCAAAGAATCTGAGGGTAAAATTTGAGGTATGACAACCAAGATGACTGCATTTTAACTCCTTTTGGCAACACCAGAATATGAGTTTTGTAAGCTCCTTCTAAGTCTTATAGGCTAAGTCATAGGTTTGTAAGCTCTATCTTAACACTATGTACAAGAGAGTTACAATATGTCGCCCTTTTTAATTTTCCTTGGCAACACCAGAATATGAGATTTGTAAGCTCATTTTGGGTCTGATAGGCTAAGTCTGAGGTTTGTAAGCTTTTACTTAGACCTATGTATAAGAAAACCCAAAATGTACCCTGGGCAAGTAACAGAAAATAAATGAACAATATGTATTCAGTGGGTTCAGTTTCCACTTAAATAGTTACTATTATATCTCCCCATTTTGTCACATCAAAAAGAATAAAAAGAAAAGAAGGAAAGAGAAAAAAAATTTCACTAATAAATGTAACTCAGATCATCATTACAATATCAGTTTATAAGAAGAAAGAGTAATTAAGTAATAAGAGTCATTAAGGTTTGTAAAGTGCATGCATTGAAGTCTTAGCGGTCGTTATTGTTCCAAGAATTAAACAAGGATTAATTTTAGACGTTTGGTATCCACAGAAGTCGTTATAAAAACATCCCACTCCTAAGTCATTTTCATCAATCACCATCCTAAGGATATGGCATCAGCAACTGAGAGTCATAATGCATCTGTCATAACAGACGCAACTGAGAGCTCTACAAACTTGGTTATCCAATCCCCTCAGAGGGGAGATACTTCTGAGTCCTCTACAATTGTACCTCTTCTCTCAACACAACTTGCTTTTGAAGAAGCTACTTCAGCAGCACCTGAACAACCTTCAGAAGGCGGTTCAGCAGTAGCTTCCTTGAAGCCTCATAGAAGAAGCATGAAGAGATTAAGGAAGAATAAAAATAGGGTCAACAAGTTGTTCTACCGCTCTCTTCTAGACATAGAAGAGGAAGAAGTGATTGATTCAGAAGACAAAGAGGTGAACAATAACAATAGTGGACACTGCTCGACACGTGATGCATTGGCTAGGGATGAATTCTAGACAACATCTTGTACCCTTTGTTTTTGTTGTTAAAAAATTGTAATCCTCATTTATTTAATGAAAAAGTTTAGCATACCAATACTTCTTTATCACGCATTTACATTCCAGGACTTTTCTTTATATTTTTTGAAGGTACACTAATAAAGTGAAATTGACACAGAAACGACAAGTAGAACAGATCAATCATAAACTCATACTTATTTAGATTATTTTAATAGATTATATTACATTACCAAGAGTCACTATTAAAATGTTGATTTAATCAGTACATAAATAATATTAAACTCGAGAAAATAAATGTAACACGTCTATAAAAGGCCTCTAGTAAGCTTTCTTCCATCATCACTTAATCCCTAAAACACTAAGATATATAAGCAAAAGCATATATGGGTTCCAAAGGGAGATTTCAGTAAGGCATCATTACTGGATGCAACAAATCAAAGCAAGACAACAATTGAAGAACTTGCAAGCAAGCAGATAACTTCATAAGTGCTCTCTTCTTCAACATCCTTTGTGAAGACACACAGAAGAAAGAATTCTTATGGATCCAGATGTAGAAACAAACTGAGGAAGGAGGCTTTGAAGTTTGCTAAGGAAGAATGGCAAGATTTCTTAGACAATTTAGACATGTCAGATGATCCTAGGGAGTTCCTTGTGACATATTCACTAGACTTGAAAATCTAATTGTCTTATAATAGCTTCCTTTTCAGTAATAAAATAAGTTGCAAACATTTGAGTTCTTTAATCTATTTTAGATTCTCAATGAACAACACGAGTAAATATTAATCAGAAAAAACTGAACACAAGCGTGAACAAACTCTGAATTTATTAATAAGATGCTTAATACAAAGATTTCATCAACAATACAAAACATAACTATGCAGAAATATAACATTAGAGTCTTTCATAGATAGCTTCAAACTTGTCTCTCCAAATCTTGAAAGAACTAGCCTCATAACTTATGTTGACCCCTTGCTGAACAACCATTTCATAAATAACTTGTCTAAAAGGTATGAAGAAGGTCTTTCCCTTTAAAAAATAAGAAAGAGACCTCTTCATATGGTCAAACATAACTTGAGGAAAATAAATCTTCAAATCTGAATTAAGAAGTAGAAGCAGATCTTTTTCAATAGGGTCCACTTGGTCTAAATCTCGATCCTTAGGCATAGGTTTGAATTCAAAATCTGACTCTAAACAACAACATCAAGAAAAAGATTAGAAACTACCGATGTATTAGATGGATCTAAACAGATATGTCAAGTAGGTAGATAGTGTTCCAAAAAAAGAGTTCATGGAATTTCTCCAATCTCCTCATAATTGATTGCATTTGCAATCGCTTTAGAGGTTACTGTACTAGAAACACCAGTTACTCTAAATAGAATAGCATACTCAAAATTCAGCTCAACAATTGAGGCATTAATCTAAAACTTTTTTAGAAGACTTGGATAGGTGAAACCACATAGCATCTCAAAGTAGCCACTCCACCTTTATTTAGACACAGTCTCTTAGATGTTGAAACCAATCTTAAGCAACTCATCAAAATCCACAAACTTTTCATTGATGACAACCAGTTGGTCCAAAGGAGAGTAAATTGAAGAACTCATCTCAAGTTTGGTTTGGTCAGCACACGAACAAGAGGAAATGAAGAAAAAGAAGATGAAGAAGAAAGAAAATAAAATGAACAAGAATCTTACAGAAATAAAAATCTTGTTAGAAAAGAACATAATGATGTTTCATAGGACAGGGAATAGTAACAACAAGTACTAAAAGAAAAAACATCATTACCCAAAGGTTCTTTATCCAGCATGTATTTCAATTGCACCAGATAAGTTTTACCTTTATGAAAGATTAAGTATTATAAAATCTTTTAGATTTTTTTTTTATCTAAACTGCTATGATAGTCAGAAAGAATCTTCTTTTGAATCTCAGAAACTGAGAACTTTCAGAAGCTATCAACCATCAAAGTCTAGTAAGTCTAGACTTAAACAGAGATATCATTTATCAGTCATAAGTTTTTAAGATTATATTCAGAACTAGCACTTTATCTTAAAACAAGAGTCATGAGTGATAGACGAATATTGAATTGTCTTCTTTAGACAACTAACAAGCAACAGTATCAATACATAAGTGGGAAAACTATTTTCATAAATGTGATCATCATCTGGCTTGATAAGTTATTCAGTATAGATAAACACAACAGAGTTTCCTCTTAAAGATTTCTGAAGTTCTCTTTTTCAAAACAAAAACTTCTCTAGAGATCTAACAGGAACTTTATATTTATATCTAAACAAATGTCTCATTAAATCAAAAGATAAGTCAAACAAGAACAAATATACCACTTTTTTTTTGTCAGACTCGATTCAATATTCAGACTTGACCAATAGAGTCTAAACATAGCTTTGAGTGGATTCTAATTCAATGATTGTCTAACCACTTATTCCACTACTCACACCAAATTTAGTACCATAAATACTTGGATCTGAGTTGTTGGCTCTTCTCCCAATCAATGTTGTAAACAACCTTATGGAAGATGCCTCTACTTCTTTCCTTGAAATTTGTAGCAGATAGATTATGACACTCATATTTCTATAAGACCATACATGTAATACAAACAAACTCTTTTATGCCTTACATCTCAATCTAACAACAGATCATAAGTCACTCCAGAGTGTAAGTCTATAATGAGATATGAACAGAATCTTGTTCTAATAAATGCCAATAATCTCATTATCTTGGATTAAATCTTTTGACTTTAAAATCTTTGACAAGCTCAGAACCAGATAGCATTAGCTATTAGAGATTGACATAAAGCATATTAGAGTACTGTCTTAGTACGACTAATAGAGCTCAAAGAGAAGTTGAAGATTTCTGATAGAAATGTCTTTTAAAACAACTTCCATAATAGTCCTCAACCAAGAAGCAATGGTGTTTCTTAAGATATCACCTTAAAGAACAAACTTCATATAATCAAATATTTTGAAATAAGATAGCTTTAACAACATCTCTTACTTTTTAATACTTGATTTTTATTTCATAACATAGATGCTTCTTTTCATCTGCATCCTGCACTAATATCAGCTTCAAACGATTAAGCAATGAAGAGCATCTGACATTAGGTTCTGGTAGAATTTTCTTCTTATTTTTCAGATTTGGGAAATCAGTTGAAATACAAATATTTTAGAATCTCTTGAAGTTACTCTTCTATCAACAGATATCATAATCCATTTAGCCAGTACAAAAGCCCTTGTGACAAGAAACCTAAGATTCTCATCATTAGTCATTCCAAAGAACTTAAGCCAAAAATAGAAGGTGATTTGTTGAATATTTTTTCATCATCAAACTTCATTTCTTTTCTTTAACTGCAAGGCAAACCTTCATAACACATCAGATTCAGGATGTAAACATCACAAAAAACTGTGACTTTAGATTTAAGCCAAGAACCAGTCCTCTCAGAATTTGCTTGAAAAGATTAGATGAAGTGTAACTACTTTAAGCTTCAAAAACTGATCCCCACAAACCCAAGCACAAGACTTCAAAGATAGTCCAAGCATCAGACATATCAATGATGTTGATATACTTAGAAATGAGATAATGCATCTACCAGAATGCAACTACCTCTAAAGATATTCAATATGCATCTTCTGAGTTGGTGAAAGATATTTTCAAAAAGATCACTATAACACCATCAGCTTCTATAGTAATACATTTTTCAAGGATATTCTATATACCTTCAACAACCCTTTATCAAGTCCAATGAGTTAAAAATATGTTTAGCTTTTCCATCATTTAAATTCAATGGAATCACCCATTTGAATATGGTAGAAAAATCTGTATGGTATTTTTCATGTGGCACTTGATTCCTTCTTGAAGAAGAAATATACTTTTCATATTGGATCAATATTTGTACCACTGTTAAGTATTAAGCACAAACCATGCTCTGATACCAATTGAGGGTGTGAAAAGTACACAAGAAGGGGAGGTTGAATTGTGTTTCACATTTTCTTATTGTTTAGTTTCTTATCAGAGTCTCAGAATCAGAACTGATGTTTAGATTCTGAGTTAATTCAATTGGCAGCGGATACAGCAGAAGTAAATAAAGTAACAACAAAAGACATAAAAGATTTATATTGGCTCCTCCCCTAACTGAGAGAAGTCCAGTCCCTTTGTCTCACAGTAACTTTTCATTATAACTCTCAGTCCCCTTGTCTCACAGGAACTTTTCATTATAACTACTTCATGATTACAATCCTTATACTTTTCATAAGACTGTTAGAACTGTCTGAGACTTTCCTTGCTTAAAACACATGTATAAGACTTACCCTTTGCTTACACCATCAGACTGAGTCGCCTTCTCATCTATCTTCTGGTTGAGACTTCCCTTTGCTTATAGCACATGTCTAAGACTTCATTTTCTCACACCATTAGGTTGAGCCACCTGTTAATTTGTCTTCTAGTTGAGATTTTCCTTTGCTTAGAGCACATCTCTAAGACTTCTTTTTCTCACACCATCATACTGAGTCGCCTGCTCATATGTCTTTTGATTGAGACTTACCTTTGCTTAGAAAACATGTCTAAGACTTTCTTTTTGCTCAAACAGACTAGCTGAATAAGACTTTCATAACTCAAGCACTTAAGTAATAAGACTTACGTGACTTAAGCATCTTGGCTCAAGACTTTTTTCTCAAGCACATAGCAGGAGATTTAATCTAAACTATTGAAGACTCAGTAGAATAGAGAACAAGGTGTACATGATGCACACATCAGAGGTACGAGAGATCACCATAATAAAGATCTAAAGTACTTAAGATTTCTCAATATATACAGGGGTAAGAAATCTTAAGGGTTTTACAATTACAACCTAAAACAGAAAATCTGCATATTACAAAGAGTTGATAATTGCTTGATCTTGATGCTCCGTCAACAGAAGAATCCTTGTTAAAATTCCAGGCTTGAATCTTCATCCATATATATAGCCTTTCTAGAAACTATCTATTGAGAAGGTGACTTGATCAAGTGTCTTTGCTTTTGCTCCATAGTACAAGAGACGTTGAAGATGGATGTGAAGCTAGTGGGATTATACCTGAGTGAATTGCACACTTAAAGATATAATAGAGTCACCATCGAACTTTATTTAGTCCCAAAGGATAAGGAAAATATCGATAAAACCCAAGGGAAGAGAAACGATAAAGGGGGTCGGTTATGAGAAAGGAATGTACTAGCACCTTAAGCCTCTGTTGTACCTGACGGGAACCATTTCGCTGGCTTCTAGGCTTGGATGGGTTATCTGTCTAAAGGCTTCTAGCTAAAAAGGAAGGAAAGAAAAGAAATAAAAATAAAGAAAGGAAAGTGCTCGAGGAGGATTGGGGCCCTCGTGCCTACGTACCCTCATAGTGCAATGAGGAAGTCAGAGCTCTATAGTTCAAGGAACCAAGGAAAAGAAGGGGATATGGGCGGACCATAGAGACTGAAGAATGGAAGAAGATAAAGGAAGGTGGCTCGCCAAGATTTCGCAATCTTGTGCCTACGTACCCTCATAGTGCAGTGAGGAAATCAGAGCCTACATAGTTCAGGGAACTACTGCTGGGAAAGAAAAAGGAAAGAGATGATGTCAAAGCCAAAAACCAAAAGAGGAAGCAAGATCCCACTGGGGAATGCAAAAGGAATGGTGTCAAAACTAAGAAAACTCTGTTGAGGAACAGAGAAGTAAGACAAGAACTCTGTGGGGACATGCAGAAGAAAAGAGATAACTCTACAAGGGATAAAACAAGAGAATGGCGACAGAGTCGGGGGAAAAGGGAGTAAAGGATAAGAATCGGGATACAGGTAAGATCCACGGGGGACTTAGTGCATTAACTGCAAGAAGTGATTAACTGAAGAAAGAGACGAGTAAAACTTTATGGGGAGAGCAAAAAGGTTGGTGTCAACAGACAGACTGCGACGAACCAAGAGAAAGAGAGTATTAAACCAAAGGGAGGTGTTTGACTCTGAGGGGAAATTGGTATGTTAACTGATAAACAATGGTTAACTGGAAAGAGCAAGGAACTGGTTTTAACCGACAAACGGTGATTAACTAAGAAACGGGTGTCGAACCAAGCGAAGGTTGTGACACAAAGAACGGGTGTGGAACCAAGCGAAGGTTGTGACCCAAAAAAATGGCACATTGACTGAATAAACAGCACTTGGCGAGAGAAAAGAGGTATTTGAACTGAATAAAGGTTACTAACCTGAATCTGACAGTATTTGAACCAAAGAAAGGTTGCTAACTGCAGGGGTTCGGTGTTCAATAGACAGACTGTGATTAACAGAAAAGAATGAGTGATTAACTAGAAGAGGCTGATTAACTCAAAAGAAACTCAGTATCTTAACAAGCGGATTATGGTTAACTGAGAAAAAGAATGATTGGTTCAAACAGGCGGACTGTGATTGAACAAAAGGCGGGTGATTAACTAAGAGAAGGTGATTATCCCAAAATAAAGGCTAGTTTTAACGGGCCGGCCGTGATTAACCAAAGATCAGGTGATTAGCCGGAAGAAGGCGATTAACCCAAAGAAAAGCTGGTTTTAACGGGTGGACTATGATCAACCAAAGGTAGGGTGATTAGTCGGAAGAAGGCAATTAACCCAAATAAAAAGTTGGTTTTAATGGGCGGACCGTGACCAACCAAAGATCGGGTGATTAGCCAGAAGAATATGATTAACCCAAAGAAAATTCTGTATTAACAGACAGACTGTGATTAGCCGGAAGAAAAGAGGATTTAGTGCTTGACTGCTAAACAATGATGACCCAAATAAGAAGGAAAAAGAACCGAGAAAAGGTTGCAAACTCTGGTGGGGAATAGGTTAGAACAGGAAGACTATGTAAACCAGAGGAGAAAGATTGACTTAGCTGAGGAAGAAGGGAATTGGGTTTAAACTGAAGGACAGTTGATCAACCAAGGAAAAGAGTGATTACAAATCTCTGGGGAAACCAAGAATGATGATTGGCCGAGAGAGAAAAGAGTGTTGGCTTGAAAGGATGAAGTTACTTCCAAAGAGGAGGTAAGGGTGCAAGTGATCAAGGATCGACTCGACTGGAGAAAGAGGGATACCATATTTAGGAGGTAGAGACGACTACTCCAGGAACAGGGTCATTCGTCCCCTACCCAAAATAGTCAGAATGAGTGTAGGAATTCTCCATTCTTATTCCTTCTCTAACACCAAAGTGCGGTGCAAAAATCGAAACGGATAGCACAACGGTGCCAAATTTGTAGAGTGCTACAATGCATTGCGAACCTTCAAATCCACGGGGGAAAAGAGAAGGAGGACAAAGATCTAAAATATCCAAAGGATAAGAAAGAGAGAAGGATCGATTAATCAAAATGAAGTTTTGATTTATCAATCAAAAGGGGAATATGCTAATAATTTTCCAAAGGGGTGAAAAACCATTAAAGCAAAAGGGTGATTTATTGATTATAGAAGATTGAGTTCATTCCGAAGAGGAATAAACTCAATGCAAATATGAATAAAAGTGAAAAACAGTACCAAAACAATTAGCATGCATCACAAACCATGTAGCAAGTGATCAAAGAAATATGCAAGAATGATCATGATCAAAGTGTCGAAAATGCACATAATCGAGATTTGACAAATGACATATTGAAATATTGCATAGATGCTTCAAAGAATAGGTGAATATCTCATAAAACATCCACAAATATTAAGCATATCAAGCCATGGAAGTTACATGAGGAAAGAATAGCAAACGAGCTTGAAAACTAGCAAAAATGACATTCTGCCCTTGAGTAATCGGTTACTTTAAGCAGGTAACCGGTTACTTGCTCAAAAATGGAGAAAATAGGCTAAAATTGTACAAATTAACCGGTTACCCTATATAGAGTAACCGGTTACCACTGTAACAGTGTCAAAAACAGCTTTTTGAAAATCACTTTTTACAACCAAAAGATTTTCCCAATCATCCACATGCTATGCTTAACATTTATACACGAAAAATGAAGTTCAAACGCATTTAAACATCAATTAATCATCAATGGAAAGCATTAAATATGGAGAGCAAAGATCAAGAAATCATATGATTAAGTAAAACCGAAAAACAATTGAACTACATCATAAACGCACGAAATAGATCGAAATGGTAAATCAAGTTAAAGATAACCAACCTACAAGGCTGAGATTTGCCTTGGATGTTGTTGCTATTGATATGTGATGAGAATTAAGCAAAGAAACCCAGAGAATCCCAAGCTTGAGATCCAACCGTAACGATAGATAAAAACGCGATAAATGCTCCGAATACCGATTTGCACCGAAGAAGCTTGGGATGATTACTTGTATTGGAGAAGAATCAACTATAAATCCAGAAATCCAAGTAAGATTATGGTGGAATGAGTTTTATCTCAAGAGAATAATAATTTCGATGTGAAAATTGTTACACTCCAATGGTGGAAAATAAGCTTTTGTGAGGGTTTGTGAGAGAAGATGAAGATGAAGGTTAAAATGTTGTAGAAAATTCAGAGAGAATGTGAGAGAATTGAGAGTGATCCATAGATAATTTGGAAAAAATGATTGAGCCCCCCTTGTGAAATGGTGGTGATTTGCTTATATAGAGTTTTGCTTCAGAGACGCTAGGTTCAGAGTGAGCTTTGGATGTAGCCTCGGAACTAGCCTTGGAGTTAGTTAGGCTCAACTCACCGAGTTGGAGGTTAACTCAGTTAGTTAGGTAGTTGACTCGGTAACCATCCCAATGCAAGTTGAATATCCAATGATTCACATGCTTTGAAACAAAGGTGTATGGTGGTCTTGATTGGAAATGATGTATTAGAGCAAATGCCTTCAAGTGTCTTGAATGTTCTCGAAGTCTCTAGAAATGTCTAGAATGTTCCACACAATATTAGAACCACATAAACCTTAAAATGTAGAGAGAAAAGTGGTTTTCCCAAAAAAATGCAGCAAAATCTTCATTTTTGCACTAGGTAACCGGTTACCCTACTTTGCCTAGCAAATAAGTAATCGGTTACTTCAAGAAAAATCTGCTCTGATGAGTAGGCATAGAAACATTCATTCTGTGCTTGTTTTGATGAAGTGATATCTTTGAGAGGATGTGATTAATCGAGCTTGCAAAACCTGAATATTCCTGCAACAAAAATCACAGAGAAAAAGTGTGAATGCGTCTGTCAGTGATGCGAATGCACATGCTTATGCAAAAAGGAAAAAGGAGGTCAAATTTCAGGTTACGACAGCTGCCCCTATTTAATCTTCTTGAATCTGAATATTCGAATTGCACCAGCTTTTCGATTATTCGAGGTGGGAGGATTAAATAAAAGAGTAGGTCAAAAGATTTGGCCGACGGCGACTGATGTGGGAAAAAGGTAAAAATTTGCTCAAGAGCAAGGTTTGGCTGAGATCCGCTGGGGGAGATTAATCAGTCAAAGGGAAGTACACTATGATGCATACGCTATGATGTTCGACATGATGCTTGATATCATGTTATGCAGTGGCAAAGGTCAAGATGCGGTTTCCCAGGCGGACAGAGATTGTAGCAAAACAAACTCGACATCCTCAACTGTGGAACCCGACGATGCTGTTAGAGAAAGAGCTTAGAAATCTCAGACTTTCAAACTATAACCAATACTGCTGCTATAGAGAAATGAACTTTCTAACCATAGATGACCCTGGTTGGGGAATGAAGGAATCACAGCTGATCTTCAACTAACCAACTCTCCCTGGGGAAGAACATAGTCAAGATGATCAAAATGAAGTGTCACCACCATTGGGGAAGGAAAACCTTGATCTGTTAGGGTGTTGCGAGAAATTCTGCTTCTACTGCGGAAAAGCAAACAAGTCTCTGCTTAGGGAATATGGCTCTTCTGAGGATATGGAAGACGAATCTTTTTAAAGAACCAACCTGATGTCTGATGGCAAAATTTTGACTCTGTTGGGGAGAGGAGTGGTAAACTAACCATTCCATGGAACCAAATCGATACCTGCTGGGGAAAAGGAATGCATCCCACATTCCTAACCAATTATGACATTGTTCACCGGAGATCAAGATAAAAAAGGAACACTACCCGTCTTCCCTTGAGGATTTCTAGTAAAGCATGCAATGCATAATATTTTCCTGATTGATTTTAGCTTTTTGTTATTCCCAACGCTTTATAGTATTATGTGATCACAAATAATTGTTCAATTTGCAAACAAAATAATGAAAAGATACAAATGAGAAATCAAAGGATGAACATTTTATTGAATGCAAAAAGCTTTTGTACATAAGATGTGCACAAGGATGTAAAAAACCTTGATGAGGAAATTTACAATAAAATTGAAAAACAAAGTAAATGGCAATGGGAAATTTGATTTTGCATTGATTACAACATTGGCTACCATCCCCTGTAAATCCGGGTTTCAACACTCTGCTCAGTTGATGATGATTTGACTGATCATTACCCATCTGAGGTCTAGCCATGACGAAGATAGGCTCAGGTGTTCGCGGTCGAATTCCTTTATCCCTAATTTTTGTCTGGACATTTCTTTTTCTTTTTTTCGTCCACTAGGATACCTATTTTTTCCTAAGTCGCCATTTCGGGTTTTCAACTTAGCGGGCTTTTATTGTTTTTTGTTTTTGCTTTGTCCCTAACTTTTGCATGGACATTTCTTTTTTTTGGTCCATCGGGACGCCTATTTTTGCCTAGATTGCCCTTGTGGATGCCAATCTAGCAGGCTTTATTCATCTTTTTTTTAGGCATAATATTTTTTGACTGTATCGGAGTTCACAGGATGTGGCAACTCCTCCCCATCCAAGGTTGTGAGGATCAAGGCTCCGTCCAAGAAGGCTTTTTAGACAACGAAGGGTCCTTCGTAATTGGGAGCCCACTTGCCGCGTGGATCTGAATGAACAGGAGAATACCTCTTGAGCACGAGTTCGCCTGCGTGGAATGCTCGAGGAAGAGCTTTCTTGTCAAAAGCTCACTTGAGACGTATCTGATACAATTGACCGTGGTAAACGGCTTTCAGACGCTTCTCTTCGATGAGATTCAGTTGGTTGTATCTGGGTTGAACCCATTCAGCTTTATCAAGATCTGCTTCCATGATGACCCTGAGAGAAGGAATTTCGACTTTGATGGGTAGAACAGCCTCCATACCATATACAAGCGAATACAGAGTTTCCCTAGTGGAAGTACAAACTGAAGTTCTGTAGCCATGTAATGCAAAGGGAAGCATTTCATGCCAGTCCTTGTAAGTCTTGACCATCTTCTGGACAATCCTCTTGATTTTTTTGTTTCCTGCTTCGACGGCGCCATTCATTTTGGGCCGGTATGGTGAAGAGTTGTGATGCTTGATCTTAAATTCTTGACACAACTCTTGCATCATCTTGTTGTTCAGATTGCTTGCATTGTCAGTGATAATGTTTCTAGGAATATTGCAGCGAAAAATTATCTCTTTCTTGATAAATCTGGCGACCACTTGGCATGTAACATTTGCATAAGAAGCAGCTTCAACCCACTTGGTGAAATAATCGATAGCAACTAGAATGAAGCGATGACTGTTGGAAGCTTTTGGCTTTATCATTCCAATCATATCAATACCCCACATAGAAAAGGGCCAAGGAGAAGTTAGAACATTAAATGGAGTTGGTGGCACATGGATCTTGTCATCATAGATTTGTCACTTGTGACATCTTTTGGCAAATTTGTAACAATCTACCTCCATTGTCGTCCAATAATACCCAGCTCGAAGGATATTTTTAGCCATAGCAGGACCTTTGGCATGTACACCCTCACAACCTTAATGTATGGACCTTATGATTGTGTTTACTTCGTGTCTATCCACACATTTGAGCAACACAGAATCATAATTCCTCTTGTACAGTACACCACCACTCAAGAAGAACTTGGCGCATAACCGCCTGAGAACTTTATTATCAGTGATAGTGATACCCTCGGGATATTCCTATTTTTCCAAATATCTTTTGATGTTGTGGAACCAAGGTTTGTCATCGGACTCATCCTCGATTGCTAAACATTGCTGGTTCATTTAAATGATCAATACGGATAGAAGGAGCTTCGTTCTTCCACTTGACTTTGAACATAGATGCCAAGGTGGCAAGAGCATCATCTAATTGATTTTCTTCCCTAGGAATATGATGAAAATATATTTCATCAAAGTAGGAAGTCAAGTTCACAATGTGCTTCTGGTACGGAACCAGCTTGGAATCCTGAGTTACAAAGTTCCCTCTGACTTGGCCGATCACCAAGGCAGAATCTCCGTAGACCTCAAGAATTTTGATTCTCGTGGCAATTGCAACTTTGATATCGTAGATGCATGCTTCGTACTCAGCAATATTGTTGGTACATTCAAAACATAATCTGGCGGTGAAGAGAAGATGAAAACATGTCGGAGAGATGAGGATAGCACCAATTCCACGACCTTTAGCATTGGCAGCACCGTCAAACACGAGCATCCACCACGCCCCTGGTTCTTGTACTATATCAGGGTCTGAGGTCTCATAATCTCTGATGAACAGAACATCCTCATTGAGAAAGTCAAACTTCATCTGTTGATATCATTCCACAGGCTGATGAGAAAGGTAGTCAGACAAGACGCTCCCTTTTATTGCTTTATGGGTAACATGTTGGATATCATACTCAGTCAACAACATTTGCCACCGAGCAATTCATCTAGAGACAGCAGGCTTTTTGAAAATGTACTTTATCGGATCCATCTTGGATATCAACAATGTAGTATGGCAAATCATGTATTGTCTCAAGCGTTAGGCAGCCCAAGCCAGAGCACAACAAGTTTTTAGCCCAAGTCAGAGCACAACAAGTTTTCTCCAATAGTGAGTATCTGGTCTCACAATCATTGAACTTCTTGCTCAGATAGTAAATTGCATGTTCTTTTCTTCCAGTGTCATCATGTTGAGCTAAGACACATCCCATTGATTCATCAAGAATAGTGAGATACATGATTAAAGGCCTACCAGGAACCAGAGGTACTAAGATCGGTGGTTCTTGCAAATATTTTTTTATCTTGTCAAAAGCTTCTTGACAATCATTGTTCCATTCAACCGATTGATTTTTTCTTAGTAATTTGAATATTGGTTCACAGGTAGTCGTCAGATGAGAAATGAATCTGGAAATGTAATTAAGTTGGCTCAGAAAGCCACGAACTTCTTTTTCTGTTCCGGGAGGCGGCATGTTCTGAATTGCCCGAACCTTGTCAAGATCAACTTCGATGCCCTTCTGACTTACGATAAAACCTAACAGTTTACCATATCAAACTCCAAAGGTGCACTTTGCCGGATTCAATCGTACTGTGAACTTGCGGAGTCTGTCAAACAGCTTCTTCAGATGGTCCAGATGATCATCTTCAGTTCTAGATTTGGCAATCATATCGTCCACGTAAACCTCAATCTCTTTATGGATCATATCGTGAAAGAGGGTTGTCATGGCACGTTGGTATGTTGCCCCTGCATTTTTCAAACTAAATGGCATGACTTTGTAGCAATATGTACCCCAAGGCGTGATAAAAGTAGTCTTCTCCATATCGTATGGGGACATCTTGATCTGATTATATCGTGAGAAACCATCCATGAAAGAAAAGACAGAGAACTGCGTCATGTTGTGTACCAAAACATCAATATGAGGCAGAGGAAAATCATCTTTCGGGCTCGCCTTGTTGAGATCTCGATAGTCTACACACATTCGAACCTTTCCATCTTTCTTCGGAACTGGGACGATGTTGGCAATCCATTCAGGATATTTGGAAGTGGTTAGGAACCCAGCGTCAAACTGCTTCTTAACCTCTTCTCTGATTTTAAGTGCCATGTCGGGTCTGGTCCTTTTGAGTTTCTGCTTGATAGAAGGACAATCAGGCTTGAGTGGCAAGTGATGTTCGATGATGTTGGTATCCAACCCAGGCATATCTTGATAAGACCAGGCGAAAACATCAACATACTCTTGCAACAACTTGACCAACTCGAAGTGTACATGCTTAGCGAGGGATGCCCTAATCTTGACTTCCTTTCTGACATCATCAGTACCAAGATTGACAACTTCCACTGGCTCTTTGTGTGGCTGAATATCTTTCTGCTCGTGCTCAAGGAGCCTTGCTAATTCAGCCGGTAATTCACAATCTTCCTCACCATCTTCTTCGGCTTGGAATCCCAGAATTATAACGGATGTTTTCCAAGTTATTATCAATGCATATATTTGTTCTGCATGTTTATGAATTATGTTTAGAATGAAGCTCTTTCGAAAGGTGAAAAATAAAAGAAACTTTTTCCATTTACTTATTTGTGAAAAATAAAATAAAGAAAGAAATAAGAGCATGATTTGAATGCAAAAAACTTTTATTTATTGATCGCATAATGTTTCAAAAGAGCGAGGCCCTTACAAGCTACCCACTCGTCTCGGGCGAGGACGAGGGAACAGAAAAACAAAATTCATTACATGTTTGCAGGAAAAACCACGGGAATCACGCTAGATGTCCAGTAGTTGAGCTTGAAACCCGGCGAGCATTTGCGTACAAAGCTTGTACTTCGCCTGCTAGGACTTGCATCGTCGATGGCTGACACAATATCCCTCTCTTGGAATCTAGTGCTTGTAAACTTGATCAAATTGCTCTTCTGATGACTATGCGAACTAGCTTGCTGATCAGGATGATAACCTAGTCCAAAGCGATTATACTTTTCAACCACATCCAGAATTTCCCCCCATCCAGGTAAGGCACCTTTCTCAATGATCTCTTTAGCACTCTTAACAGATGACATGGCCATTTTTGGTATTCTACCAGAATTGATAGAAGCGAAGCTGACATCTTCGAATTCGAGACATTACAATGGCACTTCAGCTACGCCTTTATCAGTCTCGACATATCGGAAGGATGACAATTCTCTTACTAGCAAATCTTCTTCACCACAGACGATGACCATCTGATCTTCAAACATGAATTTTAGCTTCTGATTTAATATGGATGTAATTTCCATTGCGGCATGGATCCAGGGTCTACCTAATAAATAATTGTACGTGAGATTGATATCCATTACTTAGAAAGTAATGCTAAACAAATGGGGCCCGACTTTAATGGGTAAATCCACCTCACCAATGAATTGCCTTCGAGAACCGTTAAAAACTTTAACGATCAAAGTGTTTGGTCTCATCTCACTCCCCTCTACCAATAGTTAACTCAATGTACCCTTAGGAATCACATTAAGAAGAACCGGCATCCACAAGAACATGAGATAGCAAATAGTCCATACATGTCACTGAGATGTGCAAGGCCCTATTATAGGCAGTACCTTCGGGAGGCAACTCTGACTCTTTGAAACCCAAGTACCGACTAGCAATTATGTTTGTGACGACGTCATCAAATTGTTCTACTGGAATGTCGTGCATCACATGAGCGGTGTTCAAAACTTTCAACAAAGCTGACCTGTACGCTGGTAAACTCATGAACAAAGATAAAATAGAAATCCTCGATGGAGTTTGCCCTAGCTGATCCACAATCTTAAAGTCTCTCTTCTTGATCAACTTGAGGAACTCTTGATCATCTATGACTTCTTTGCTTTTAGTGACGTTTGCAGACGAAGTACATGGAACTGATGTTGCAGTTGATGCCCCTAGTTGTACCACAGGGGTTGCTGAAGTAGATTTCTCCTTAGGAGGAACAATAGTTGGATTTTTCACTGGCTTAGATACAACCTTCAGAGCAAATACTCGCCCGCTGCGAGTCATCCCTCTAGTGGTGGTTACATTCACGATTTCAGACTCTGAGAACTGGATTTCTCGACCCCCGGAGAATACGGTCGGACCATACTTCCGAGGAACCTCTTTTGAATTCTGATACGGAAATGGCTTAGGAATACATATAGTGATAGGTTGGATCTTCTTCTTAGGAGCTTCCACAGGAACCTTCCTATATACGATCGTGAACGGCTTGATAGTAGCTACCTTTTCCATAAACCTGGCTCTGGAAAACTGAACTACACCTCGATTCATCAAGATCTAAACGCAGCCTTTCAACTTTCAACACTGATTAGGATTATCATCACAGATCTGACACTTCCCATGAATACCTTTCAATAACCCTTGTTCCTTCAACTTCTTGATCACAATAGTCATCAGAGTTTTCACCTCGTCGACATCTCTAATCAACTCATCCCTTCGATCGTTCTCAATCATATTAACCACAGGTCCACCATGAGTAGGCAATGGATTAGTCTGTATATTGGGACGCTCCTCAGTAAATGTCAGTATTTTTTATCAATAAGCTCTTGAACTTTGGCCTTGATAACAATACAATCTTCGGTATCATGTCCTATGTACCCAGCATGGTAAGCAGAGGATGCATTCGGATAATGTTTCGGGCTAGAAGGAGGAACCGCAGGTGAAATCTCTCTGGGGACTATTGACCCTTGATGAATCAAATAAGGAAACAACTTTGTATAAGGCACATGAATTCTGTCAAAATTTATTCGCTTACGGTTGTTCTGATTGTTGTTATTTTGTTTGTTCTAACGCTGATTTCTATTGTTTTGTTAATATTGTTCATGATGAGATTGATTCTGATTCTGAGGATGATACTGACACGACGGTTGTTGATATTGAGTAGCAGCAACATAAGGATAAGGATAATACGACATGGGAGCCATGGGAACCTGATACTGAGGAGAGGCTTTCACCATCACAGCATGCGCTTCACCTTCCTTTTTCTTTGAATGACTACTCTGAGGTTTCTTGGTTGGTTGTTGAATAACGGAACTAGCAATCATACCAATCTTCTACCCGTTCTCAATTCTTTCACCAATAGTCACAATATCGACAAAAAATTTCGAAGAACTACCCACCATTTTATCATAATACAACCCTTGCAAAGTGCCCATGAAAATGTCGACCAATTCATAGTCAGAGAGAGCAGGTCGCACTCAAGAAGCCATCTCTCGCCACCTTTGTGCATATTCTTTGAATGTTTCGATTGAACGTTGTGAGTGATTCTGTAACTGCAATCTGGTAGGAGCCAAATCAAGATTATATTTGTATTGTTTCAAGAATGCCTCTGATAGGTCTCTCCACGAGTGAATCTTGCTACGTTCCAAACCCATATACCAATCTAGAGAAGCTCCGGACAAGCTATCTTGGAAATAATGCACCAACAGTTCATCATTGTCAATATAGGACGACATCTTCCTACAATACATGGTCACATGACTGCGAGGACAACTTAAACCCTTGTACTTTGGCAGCTCGGGAATTTTGAATTTTTGCGGCAGCACGACATTGGGAACCAAACACAAGTCTTTGGCTTCCATACCAAAGGCAGAATATCCTTCAATTGCACGGATTCTCTCATCCAACAACCTATAATCAGCAAGTCTGTTATGATTAGCAGGTCTGACAAGAGCCTGAGGATTTGGAAGTTGTGATGCGGCTGAAGCAGGTATCTGTGGAGAAGCAAACTGAGATAGATACACCAACCCAGAATTTACCATCTGACCAGCATTCTGACCCATTTGAAAACCATACGGATAACCGATAGGAAGTACCGCAGCACCGGAAGATGCCCAAGGGTAGGGCATAGAATGAACATTCTGAACCATAGTTTGAGCAGGCTGAGACAAAATCGGAACATGAATAGGAGGACCCCTATACGCATGCTCATATTCGTCAGGAAACTCAACATCAGTAGACACAGGAGTCTGGCGAACCTGTGTCTGAGGAATCTTATGATCATCATGATTCACCATATGAGGTGGAATCAGAGTAGGCATGCCCCAAGGATAAGCAGCAGAATTATCATTGGGCATAGGCGCAACGAAAGGTTGACATAGACCAAAAGCACTACCACTGGCAATTTGAGGAGCGAAATTTGGAGGCATTCCCCATGGGAAAGCAGCAGGCATTCTATTCAAACCAGGATGAGCAGAGGGTAGGTTGACAGAAGGCTGAACAATAGTCTCAACTGGCACTTCGATAATTGCTGGGGGGAAAAAGCAACGACAGGAGTAGGGATCACTACAGAAGTGACAACAGTGGCATCAGTAATAGTTACAACAACAGAAGTAGCAGCAGCAGCGTCCTTCTAAGCACGAAGGAAGTCCATGATAACGTCCATGTTAGTCTGGAACTGATCCATCTGACATTGAAACTGAGCCAAAGTCTCCTTGTAGGCAGCGTTCTCTTGTTCAATGTTAGCCATGATCCTGGTCTTGTTGAGTGAAATAGCGATCTCGAGTCGTCGTCTTGTTACAAGGCATGACGAATAGTGTAAGTGTGTGTTTCCAAGTGAAGGACATGCACATGAATATGATTGAATGCAATGTATGCAAAAATAAAGTTTTAAATTCCAGGAATTCGTAAGCATTATCATTGTCAGCGATAATCATAAAGCATATAAGTAAAGGCAAGAAAAATATTTATTTGATCAATGAGATAAAGAAGTACAAGCTTCAATACAACTCAAACATCTGCCTTTTGGGCTACAACAAGATCAGCATGAATCCTATCAAATACAACCCTACAAATAGGCAAGAAGTGAAAAACAGCCCAAGGAGTCTGGTGTGGCAGCACGTTAGCATATGCATCCTGTCATACCCCAACTTTTACCCTTAGATTTAGTGGTCTTTTTGCATATCAATTTAGATCCATCATCTCTGGTTTAGCTAACCATTTAACTGGTTTGTTTGTTTCGTTTTGTGAAGTATAGGTTGCTGGAAAAGTTCAAGAGGTCATAAAGGTTCTGCGTGTATTCCCCATTAGGATTCCATGTTCTACAAGGTATATTGAATCCCCATGGAGATAAAGGACGACCACCTCATACTAGGATCAAGTTCGAGCAAGGTCTTTTGTTTAAGAGTACACTTGATTAGGTCTGTCATTTAAAGATTCAAGTTACAAGTTCAAAGAGTTCAAAGCGTGATATTTGTAATTATGAGACATACTTGAAGTCAAATTCTCCAAGGCACCATTTAGAGGTTTGCAAAGAAATTCCAAGATTTATGTAAAGTGAAAATTCAAGATATCATAACAAAGTCATCTTATTTAAAGATTGGGTTTGCAAGTTTATACCAAGGATTTCATATGTCTAAGTAGAGTTCAAAAACTTATTGGCTTCACAAAACAAACTCTATTTATTTCCATGACAAATGGAATGGGACTCAAAACCACAAGCTCTTTACGAAGTGAGAAATTAAAGGATCTCACAACTCATTTTTTGTTCAAAAGAAATGTCATTCAGTATGCAACATAAATTCGGGTTTTACATCCAAGGCAATTATCATGACAATACCCATACAAACTCATGATTCAATTTATTTTTGAATTCAATAAAGTTCAAAGATCGAATTCTAAGCTTATCACTTCAAATTACAATTCAAGATAATCAACTACTATCATTACTCCACAAATTACAAGCTTGAAGAAAATTAGACCATACAAGTCTAAGATTGTGCTAACGGTACATCCATTACAAAGCCCCATGAGCTCATTCTTAATACAAAATAAGTTTTACAAAGAGAATCATGTTTGCATAGAGAAATTCTATATCCTATCTATGTCCAACATCAAATGCCAAGGTTACAAAGTAAAATATATTTTCATAAAGTTCACATTACAATTTCAGGTTTACATGTTGATTACAAGCCTTCAACGCTACATGATAGAATCCATAATAAATCACCAAATTTTGGATATCTAGTCTCCATTTCAAAGAACTTTGTCCATTACAAGTTTAGAAGTAACTTGCACCCTCTTGTCAAATAATAATCATGAACCTCCACATTATGAGCATGGCAAGTATCATCATGAGGGATGCACTTTGGCTCAAAAGACCACTGTTCTTCGCTCGCATCTTGAAAACGGCGGCAGCATAAATAGTGCACAAAAGTTGAACTTGAGCAAATAAAAAAGGGGGTATCGTCATCAATTATCGGCATACCGTCACGGGACGTGAATGCACCTGGCAGGTCCTCTGAATCCACCAGCTTGAAATTTGAAATGGTGAAGTCAGAACACCTCGCATACTCCCTCGTGACCTCTTTTTCCTGCAACCAACTATCCCCAACATATTGTAAACCTTCCACCTGCAAAGAAAGTAATCATATATTAAAATTAGAAGTTTGTAGCAATTACTCAATGTCTAAAAGCAGTCTAAACAATTCAAACACTCACGCTAAATTCACGTGATTACGCCAAGTTCTAGTAACAACAACATGTTTTGTTTCTATACCTGATGTTGATTTGGGGACATAATCCAGCATCTGATCCCTTAAAACCCAACTTTGTGCTAACCTTGTCATATTCCAAAAGCCCTCCAGGATGTTACATGAAAAGAGAGAAACAAGATAAAACTTAGACGCAAATTTACACGTGAGCTCAAAATCAAAAGAGTTTATGGACTAAAATCAAAGAAATTATTAACATTCCAAAAGCACCATCAAGCTCATTAAAGAAGAAATCAGCCAACTCACAAACATGTTTCGACATATTCAACTTGAAAATAGAAATGTTTTAAAGAATTCTTTATATTGTCAATAAGGATCTACTAGTGCAATTAAGGTTTCAAAACAGAATTAGACAAGTTACCAACATGTTTGTTTGAAATAGAAAAGTTCTTTATCACACAAAGATCAGCATCAATGTTTGACAGTCTATACAAGAATTCACATACTTAAAGAGCAGTGGGGGGACGAGTTCACAGAAACCATCACACAAATCCAAAAATTCACGGCCACAATAACGCATAAGAGAGGGGAAAGAACGAAGACTTATCTTTGAGAAAGTTTGACGTCGCGAAACCGTCGTTCGCGTCGAAGTCTTAAGAGCTTCTTGGAGTCGCCTTAACGTCGCGCTTCCTCAAGCCCGTATCCATTCAACCGGCCGTTTGGTTTGTACCTCTCATCTCCATTGATTTCGTTTATTTTGAGTTTATATTTTGTTTTATTGTGAAATAGGAGTTAGGGTTCGTGAGACTTAAGCTTTAACCGGAGAAGAAGAAGACAAGGCACGAGGAAGAAGAAGAAGAAGAAGAAGAAGAGAAATAGGATGTGAGAAGAAGGAGAAGTCGCGGATAGAAGAAAACAAGAACGAAGACGGAGAGTTGGAGGGGGGATGCGCCGCTCAATTCGGGGATTAGGGTTTAATAAATTTCTGACCCTTTTCCCCCTTTCCATTCAATCTGAACTGGGTCGGGTCTGGGAGTTCATCACCCAGCCCGCCCATGTTTTTTTTTACTTTTTTAATATTTTGTTATTTTGTAATTGATTATTTATATAATTAATAAACTAACACTAACCATAACTAACAAACTAATTAAATAAAAATATTTAAAAAAAACTAAAAATATTTTATCCTATTAAAAAAAACGAATTTTCAATAAATAAATAAATAATAAATTTTTAGATTTAATATTAATCTGGCTCATTTTATAATAAAAATAAAAATAAATAAAATTTAGTTTAATTAGTTAGTTTTTAAACTTTTAAGTTAATTTATCTTCTTTCTTTTAATAATCTAAAAACCCATAAAATATTTTATCTAAAAATCCAAAAACAGTTTATTTCCTTAGAACTTTAATCTTTTGCTAATCTATAATTAATTCACCTTTCTTAAAAATAAATAACTTTTATTAATTTAAGATTAACCTAATTTTTCCCATATTCATTTAGTTAATTTGAACATCTTAACTTAGACTTAATTTTTAATATTCTCAAAAAATCTTTAAAACAATTAATCATTAATTTCTAAATCAAATCCTCACTTAACCATCACTCTCTGTTTATCCATTTATCTTTAATTATTTGCTTACTGTACAATATTCACATTGCTATCATCAATTATATACCCTTGATTGCATTTACCATTATCATTTCTGCTTTACCGTCATTTCCCCTCTGAAGGAAAGGTAAACCGTTTGACCGCCGTGTCAATAGTCCTAAACCTTCACCTACACCCTTACCTTTCAAACCTTAAGACTTTGAGTCGCCGTACTCATGCTTAAGTGTCCCGCTGTGGACATCCACCTTTTATCCTAGCCTTAGGATCAGGAGTCGCCGCACTCCATGTAAGTTCCCGCCGTGGAATACTTACTCACCCTTTTCAATACTATAACGTAGAAATCAGAGTCGCCGCACTCTAAAGTAAGTGCTTCCCTATGAACGTTTACATCCCCCTAGAACCTTGACCATAGTCAAGAAGTTCTTCTTTCTCCCTTTCGAGGGGAACTACGACTACTCTGATTCTATCCCCTACCTCGGATATGTAGGCACAAGATGCGAATCTTGGCAAGTAAAATTAGGACTAACCCCTTAGGTCTTTCTCTTTACCTTTAACCCTTAGCATTACCCTTAAGCAGATAATTTTAGTAATAGCACATTTAAAACAAGAGGTTCCTGTAGAGTACTACAGAAGTTTAGGATGCTAATACCTTCCCTAAGCTTAACCAACCCCCGAACCTTAGATCTCTCCCTGCATTGTGTTTACGATGCAAAATAGGTTTTTCCTTTCTTTAACCTTTCCTTCGGATAAATCAAAGACCGATTATGAATCAAGATTCTGATTCAAATTAATCAATAATTTTATATCCTATTCTCACTGCAACACATCCCTCAATAACCTTGGTAAGTCCTCCAATGCATGCTCGACAAATATGGCTAAACGACTGTGCCTCTCACTCCAATACTTCGCATCCTTCTTGAGGTCGCGTAATAAAGAATGATTAGGTTCCTGAAGGAGATCCTGCAGAAATGCCTCTTTCTGATCCAAGAGGACTTGCAAATGACGGCTCTAGAGTTCCCAATGAGTACTCTCCAAGTGAGATTGGTTGATCTCCTCTCGACCCTAATGTATTTGATCTTGAAGCTTCTGGACATCACTGAAGACTTTGTCAAGCTCTATTTGACATTGAGAAAGGTCTTTCATCAACTGGTCAGCACGATCCTTATCACTCTGTAGCTTTGTCTTATACTCTGATAACTCTGTTCGAAGATCTGCAAGTTGCTTCTTATAGCTCAACTCATCCTTATGGGATTGATACTGAGCATCGGCAAGTTGTCTCTTCTTTGAGGCAAGTCCATCGTAAGTACTCTTCAAAGCATCACCTACTTTCTGGCGCTTGTTTTACTCAAATTCTACCTCTTTCCTCGTGAGCTCTCTCTTCTGGTGAAGATCCATCTGTAAGCTTTCCTTCTCGGATGTGACTTTGTTGAGGTTGAGACAAAGATCAACATTATCCTTCTTCAACTTCTCAATAACCTGCTTGAGCTGATCAACTTCGGAAGGGAGAACAATGATAGGTTCAGGAAACTTGACATGCACAGAAGACTTGAAAGGAAATGGTAGCAAAGTCGCTTGAACTCGTTCTTTGACCCATTATGTGTAGGCTTCTTTCACAATACAATTCTTCTTACCCAAATCATCTCTACCCTCGCAGTGAATCTGTACCCATGAAGCATTGAAAATCTTCAACAAACCCATGTCATCAACCCCTTCATGAAAGATGAACTCTTCCACTACCTTAGGATCTGGTTTGTCAAGCATCGAATATCCCAACTGACGGAAGGCGGGCCTTGGATTGTAGTTAATTCCGACCTTTGTACCCAAGAGAGATACATTAAGGAATTTACCAAAACGAAGAATGATCTTGATACCATCATAGGCTCGAGAATACCAAGAGATGTCATTAGCAGTGAGAGACATGATCCTTTGAGACCATTTGAGGCTCCCACTATTCTCCACAAAAGAACCCTTCTGCGGAAGGTGAGACATGAACCATCGATACAGCATAGGAGCACAACACACAATATTTCCTTTCTTCTTCTCATTCCGGGAATGAATAGAGTAGTAGGTATCAGCAAGAAGTGTAGGAATAGGATTCTTGGACAAAAAGATACTGATGGCATCCTGATCAATGAAATCTTCCATGTTCGGGAACAAGACGATCCCATATATCATTAAAGCAAACATGGCATTGAAATCCTTCTAGTTTCCAACTTCAGCAAAAGAAACGATCTTGTCTACTAGAAACTTCGAAGCAAACCCTCAAATAACCTTTCCTTTAGCCTTGAGATTGTCTTCCACATCCTTCTTACTATGGCCAAGAGCTTCAGCAATAAGAGGAGACTTCGGACAATTGCAGGTGTAGGCAAACGGAACCTGACTCTTGATCTCAACCCCCAAGATATGATAGTACTCCTCAAGTGTAGGTGCTAATTGGTAATCCTAGAATGTGAAACACCTTAGCGGCGGATCGTAGAAATGAACAAGTGTACGAATGGCAGTAACGTTGACTTTAGTGTTAAGAATGGCCACAAGATTCCCATAATCATCTATGAAAACACCCCTATTATCTTCAACCAGACAAGATGCCAAACCTCTCAAATTCTTCGACTTAGGCTCCACAAACTTGTAACTAAAGATACTTCTGCAACTAGTACTCATCGTCTATGACTATGCCAAAAAACAATAAGCTCTCAAATAACCTGGAAAATGAACATGCAAAAATGTTAATGGTTATGATGAAATGATATGCAACATAAAAATTGCAAAGCCAAGTACAAATCCGAACAATCAAATTTGCAAAATTTGAATATCCAAATCTGCACAAACTGAATATCTGCGTAATTCTGTGTCGGTGCAAAAATCTGACGTGCGTGAGAGAGAAAAAGGTATGAAGAATCTTGGTTTCCTGCAAAAAAAACCATATCCCACTCACATGTGATCTAGACACATAAAGGTGGTCCCTAGAAAGGTCTCCCAAACCATAGGACCCAAATGAAAACCCCCTGTCGTAGCGAATTCTCGCAGGACAGAAGTATCTTCAAGCGAATCACGATCTGGGATGTGGCTCTCGTGACAATCAAACGCGCAAAATGCAGGCGTCACGACTATCCACGTTCTAGCCTATATGTATGCTCAATCCCGGTGTTAGGACTTATCTCTCCAATAATATCTACCCAATCCAACCACAGCAAAACATAGCATATATCTAGAATATGCAGCATATGAATATTTAAAGCAGTAAAAAAATGCAGTAAATAACATAAAAATAAAGCGATTAAAGCACAAAGGTAAACACCCAAGCAAGAAAGAAAAGCAAGAAAAACTAGGCGAGACCCCAACTTGCAAGCGCAAGGACTCCCAGCAGAGTCGCCAACTGAAGCTAGCGGGATTATACCTGAGTGAATCGCACACTAAACTTTATTTGGTCCCAAAGGACAGGGAAAATATCGATAAAACCCAAGGGAAGAGAAACGGGAAAGGGGGTCGATTATACGAAAGGAAGGTACTAGCACCTTAAGCATCCGTCGTACCCAACGAGAACCATTTCGCTGTCTTCTAGTCTTAGAAGGGTTATCTATCTAACGGCTTCTAGCTAAAAAGGAAGAAAAGAAAAGAAAGAAAAAGAAAGAAAGGAAAGTGCTCGAGGAGGATTGGGGCCCCCGTGCCTACGTACCCTCATAGTGCAATGAGGAAGTCAGAGCTCCGTAGTTCAAGGAACCAAGGAAAAAAGGGATCTTGACGTACCAGAGAGACTGAAGAATGGAAGAAGACGGAGGAAGGTGGCTCACCAAGATTTCGCAATCATGTGCCTACGTACCCTCATAATGCTATGAGGAAATCAGAGCCTACATAGTTCGGGGAACTACTGTTGGGAAAGAAAAAGGAATGAGACGGCGTCAAAGCCAAAAACCAAAAGAGGAAGCAAGATCCAACTGGGGAATGCAAAAGGAATGGTGTCAAAACTAAGAAAACCCTGCTGAGGAACAGAGAAGCAAGACAAGAACTCTGCGAGGACATGCAGAAGAAAAGAGATAACTCTATAGGGGATAAAACAAGAGAATGGTGACATAGCCGGGGGAAAAGGGAGTAAAGGATAAGAATTGGGATACAAGTAAGATCCAAGGGGGACTCGGTGCATTAACTGCAAGCAATGATTAACCGAAGAAAGAGAATAGTAAAACTTTATGGGGAAAGCAAAAAGGTTGGTGTCAACAGACGGACTGCGATGAACCAAGAGAAAGAGAGTACTAAACCAAAGGGAGGTGTTTGACTCTGAGGGAAAATTTTTATGTTAACTGATAAACAGTGGTTAACCGGAAAGAGCAAGGAACTAGTTTTAACTGATAAACCATGATCAACCAAGAAACGGGTGTGGAACCAAACAAAGGTTGTGACCCAAAGAACGGGTGTGGAACCAAGCGAAGGTTGTGACCCAAAAAAATGGAACATTGACT
Organism: Lathyrus sativus; assembly: GCA_963859935.3. Classification (NCBI taxonomy): domain Eukaryota; kingdom Viridiplantae; phylum Streptophyta; class Magnoliopsida; order Fabales; family Fabaceae; genus Lathyrus; species Lathyrus sativus. The sequence goes on along the minus strand of OZ012739.1, from coordinate 539,454,568 downwards.
GAACAAACAGCACTTGGCTAGAGAAAAGGGGTATTTGAACCGAATAAAGGTTACTAACTCAAAACTGACAGTATTTGAACCAAAGAAAGGTTACTAACTGCAGGGATTCGGTGTTTAACAGACGAACTGTAATTAACCAAAAAGAATGAGTGATTAACTAGAAGAAGGTTATTAACTCAAAAGAAACTCAGTATCTTAACAGACGAACTGTGGTTAACTGAGAAAAAGAATGATTGGTTCAAACAGGCGGACTGTGATTGACCAAAAGGCGAGTGATTAACCAAGAAAAGGTGATTATCCCAAAAGAAAAGCTAGTTTTAACGGGCCAGCCGTGATTAACCAAAGATTAGGTGATTAGCCGGAAGAAGGCGATTAACCCAAAGAAAAGCTGGTTTTAACGGGCGGACTATGATGAACCTAAGATAGGGTGATTAGCCGGAAGAAGGAGATTAACCCAAAGAAAAAGCTTGTTTTAACAGACGAACCGTGATCAACCAAATATCGAGTGATTAGCCAGAAGAAAAGAGGATTTAGTGCTTGACTGCTAAACAATGATGACCCAAACAAGAAGGAGAAAGAACCGAGAGAAGGTTGCAAACTCTGGTGGGGAATAGGTTAGAACAGGAAGACTATGTAAACCAGAGGAGAAAGATTGACTTAGCTGAGGAAGAAGGGAATTAGGTTTAAACTGAAGGACAGTTGATCAACCAAGGAAAAGAGTGATTACAAATCTCTGAGGAAACCAAGAATGGTGATTAGCCGAGAGAGAAAAGAGTGTTGGCTTGAAAGGAAGAAGTTACTTCCAAAGAGGAGGTAAGTGTGCAAGTGATCAAGGATCGACTCGACTGGAGAAAGAGGGATACCATAGTAAGGAGGTAGAAACGACTACTCCAGGAACAGGGTCATTCGTCCCCTACCTAAAATAGTCAAAATGAGTGTAGGAATTCTCCACTCTTATTCCTTCTCTAACACCAAAATGCGGTGCAAAAATCAAAACGGATAGCACAACGGTGCCAAATTTGTAGAGTGCTACAATGCATTGCGAACCTTCAACTCCACGGGGGAAAAGAGAAGGAGGACAAAGATCTAAAATATCCAAAGGATAAGAAAGAGAGAAGGATCGATTAATCAAAATGAAGTTTCGACTTATCAATCAAAAGGGGAATATGCTAATAATTTTCCAAAGGGATGAAAAACCACTAAAGCAAAAGGGTGATTTATTGATTATACAAGATTGAGTTCATTCCAAAGAGGATCAAACTCAATGTAAATATTAAAAAAAGTGAAAAACAGTACTAAAAGAATTAGCATGCATCACAAACCATGTAGCAAGTGATCAAAGAAATATGCAAGAATGTTCATGATCAAAGTGTCGAAAATGCACATGATCGAGAATTGACAAATGACATATTGAAATATTGCATAGATGCTTAAAAGAATTGGTGAATAGCTTATAAAACATCCACAAGTATTAGGCATATCAAGCCATGGAAGTTACATGAGGAAAGAATAGAAAATGAGCTTGAAAATGGGCAAAAAAATGACATTCTGCCCTTAAGTAACCGGTTACTTGCTCAAAAATGGAGAAAATAGGCTAAAGTTATGCAGAGTAACCGGTTACCACTATAACAGTGGCAAAAATAGATTTTTGAAAATCACTTTTTATAATCAAAAGATTTCCCCAATCATCCACATGTTATGCTTGACATTTGTGCACGAAAAATGAAGTTTGAAATTCTGGTATGTAAATCTCAGATGTCCTAAGAGATGTTAAGAACATAGATCTCTGCTAAAACAGAACAAGGACAGAACATGAGCATTTTGAATAACTTTAAAATTATCAGTGTCATGACTTCTGTTGTAACATCTGCAAACTGACAGAACAATTTATCTAACCATTTAAATTGAGCAGAATATTAAATGCAGAAAGATAAATAACACAATGAATTGTTAACCTAGTTAAGTGCAACATCACCTACATCTGGGAAGCTACCAAGCCAGGAAGGAAATCCACTATCAGTAGTATCAATTCAGAGCTAAACTCCCAGTTTACAACCCCTCACTTAATCCCTACCCAGTGCAACTTCTACCTAGGACACTCCTAGATATGAGACCCCTCTCACTCTCCCTCAATCTAAAGCAGTGATAATAACAAGTTAATGAAACTTTAGAAGACACTCTTCAAAGACAATACTTGATCTTGCTTAATAGATTCAATCAAGGACAATACACTCTTGCTTACAAGCTTTGATTGGACAAGTTACAATTAACAACCTAGTCCAATTCACACATTAATCAATGACTTAATGGCTCACAAACTAACACATAAATATGTCTACCACGATGCATCAAAAGATACAGACTTACAAATTCACTCACACAAGAGACTCTCAAAGTCCTAAACCCTTATCTTGCACCCAAGATCTTCTTGTTGTGAATGTTTATCTTCTGCTAGGGTTTTCGCCTCCTTAAATAGTAATGAGAATGGGTTGGGGTTGTGCCAAAAGTAACAGCAGGAAGAGAAGATTTTAATCTTCATAAACTGCAACAGATTTGATTTGATCAATCAAATTTAATCATATCATTCTTCCAATATTCAATCAATCTTCTGATAATAACTCCATATCAAATCAAATCTGATCCATAATAAGTGTATCAGAAACGCCTTTAGAAAACCACCAAAAACATGCAGGTTCTACACCAGAATAGTGCAGCAAGCTTGCACAAAAAGATATGGACACACAAGCATATTCATGACAAACAGATGTCACGACACCATGTAGGACATCTTGTGATCACACCTAGTTTTACCAAAATGCCTGCTAATCAAATCTTTTCATAATAAATCTTCTGCAGAATCTTCTTCATAAAAATAGAAACAAATATTTTATATTTTCCTAAAAAGTCTCAAAGATCTTTTTATGAAATCCAATTAAATCTGCACTTTGTTCCTAATAAATCTCTTTGACCTGCGCATACTGATGAGGTATATCTACGAGGATCTCACCAAACCAAAACACCTCTGTCAAGAGATATAAAATAGCATCCTGTTATACCAGACAAAGATGTCATGACATCTGTCTCGATATCTTATTTGAAACACATGATAGTAGTACTGGCATAACATTTGATGAAGATGTTAGAACATCTTGCTTAACATCAGTGTAGAATCATGTTTTACCAAAATTTAGCCAATCATAGAATCATGGAACTAACTGATAACGTGAAATCGTATATATATAATGACGTACTTTTCTACTAATCAGCGACCGTTTTCACTCCGATTTCGGATATTTCCATACTATTTGTCCAGTATTTTGCAGGTATTCAAAGTCCATGCTCAAATGGAGCAAGATGAAGAAAAGAAGCATTTACAGGTGAAAATCAGGCCAAAAAGCAACAAAAACGAGTTCTGTTGATATGACGACCGTCACAAGGGTGTGACGATCGTCATACGTGTGACGACCGTCACAGGTCCATGACGACCGTCATGGAGTTAAAATGCAGATTTTCTGCACGTGCTGTAAAGTGCTGAAAATGCCAAAGAGGAGTGGACCACTAACTCCTATATTTTCTGATATCATTTTCACTTCCCGAAGAAATAAACCGTTGAAAATCCCATCTATAAAAGGAGGAAGCTGGTACCAGAAAAGGGGGAGCCGCATTGAAGAGACGAAGTGCTGCCAATTTACTTTCAGAGCAATTTTCAGTTTCCCATTTTCTTATCGTTATTTTGTTTCCTTTTTCTTTCTTTCCTTACAATTGTTGTTTTACTTTCCCATTTCTATTTTGTACGAGTAATTGGCATAAAGACTAAATCCTGCCGCCATTTTGAAGGATTTCCCAAAATCCAATCGAATTGTTTACAGGTTTTATTTTAATCGTTAATTGATTTTTATTTCCCATTATAATGCATGTTATTATTTTCTGCCATTATTTACGTGTTGTTAATTTATATTCCATGTCTGGCTAAATCTTAAGTAATCGGTATGTAATAAATAATCTGATGGGATTCGATAATTAACCGGTGTATACCTACCTTTTCAAAACTTATTTATGGCTTCAGTTTTTAAATCAATTTTTCTAAATAAACCTTCGTCGCGACAGCGAGAAATTATTTACAGTAGTTTTACCACGACAGTGGGAAATTTATAAAGGTACGAACCAACAAGCGACGGCTGAGGTTAAGTCCGGATAGTAAAAACTAAGCATTCGTTTTAAAAACAGCAACAGCGCTTTAAAAGGAATTAGAACTTAATAGTTTTCAAAAAGTAACTTTAACCCCGAACGGGATAGTGACAGCATACGTTCCGCCTTAGAGTTGCGACTAGCGTCAACAACCATCGTGAGAGAAAGGTCTTTAAACCATCTTTTTCTTCTTAAACTATTTTTGAAAACCTAAAGACACCGGTGACCTGTAGAATCCCTGAAGAACCAACATATTACATACCGATTCAAGCATTTATACCTTAATTAAAAGCTTTAGTTCCCTTTAGTTTACGCACTGATTTTGTTTTTATTTCCCCTAAAACATTACCAACCTAGCTAAACACAGTAACACCCGAAAATACTAGTTTGATTACGAGTCCCTGTGGGATCGATATCTATTATTACTATGCGATAGACTGTGCACTTGCAGTTAATTGAGTTAGACATAGAAAGTCGCGATCACTAACAAAGTTCAAAAGCACTTAAACATCAATTAATCATCAATGGAAAGCATTAAACATGGAGAGAAAAGATCAAGAAATCACATGATTAAGCAAAACCGAAAAACGATCGAACTACATAGTAAACGCGCGAAATAGATCGAAATGGTAAATCAAGTGAAAGATAACCAACCTAAAAGGCTGAGATTTGCCTTGGATGTTGTTGCTATTGATATGTGATGAGAATTAAGAAAAGAAACCCATGTGATCACCCAATAATGTTACCTAAGTAGTTTGGAAGTAACAAGGGGACCCATTACCCTAGGTGTCATCCCTCGTCCTAAAATGGGTGACGTCGATGCAACAAGATAGGATCTAAGGTTGGGGGGATAATGTGAAAGTTTTACCCCAATTGAAGATTCTAAAGAGATTCATATTAGGTCTATGCACCACCGAGTCACTAAGTTAGGCACCTCATAACCCAAATGTGAAAAAGAAAATTTGATCGCCCTACTTAGGAAGAATATCAACATGTTCTTCTGGGTTCCCTTGGATATATATGGCATATATACTAGTGTCTCAAAGAAAGCACAAGGTTGATAAGGAGAAAATAGCATCCATTGATGAGGAATTTCATAAGTTAACAAGCATTGGTTTCATAACAAAGGTGAAATACTCGTCGTTGTTGGCTAACATGGTCTTAGTGAGAAAGACATCAAATAAGTGGCGTAAATATGTTAATTTCACTAACCTAAATGTCGCATGTCCCAAAGATCTATATCATCTTCCCAATATAGATCGCCTGATTGAAGGATCTTCAGGTTATAAAACTTTGATTTTCATGGACACCTATTCAGGGTATAACTAGATTAAGATGGATCCCATAGATGCACCCAAGATGGCGTTCATGTCCAACCATGACAATTACTACTACAAAATCATACCTTTTGGGCTTTAAAACGTTGGCACCACCTATCAGAGATTCATGAATGTGGTGTTCTCAAATAAAATAGGTTTACATCGATCACATGATCACAAAGACATCAGAAGGAGAGATCCATGCAGCAGACTTTGAAGATATTCTGGGGTCAATCGCGAATTATAAAATGCACCTGAATCTGACCAAGTGCTCATTTGGCATAAAAGAAGGAAAATTCTTGGGTTTAATGCTCACCAAATGAAGTATAGATTTGAACCCGTACAAATTAGAGGTCACATAGACATAAGAGCCCTTCCAATGTCAAGGAGGTTCAAAAACTAACTAGGCGTTTGGGCGCCCTCTCTCATTTTTTTTCCTGTGCAGATCGCAAGGCTTTCTGCTTCTTCTCCATGTTAAAGAAATGTGAGAGGTTCAAATGGACTGATGAATGTGAGCATACATTCTTAAAGTTGAAGGCGTTCCTAGTATCATCGCCCATCTTGATATGTTTGACAGCAGGTTCACCTTTACATCTCTACTTGTTTGTCACTGGCCAGGTGATAATTTCCAGTTTTATGTAGAATACATAGGGACTTATTAAATTGTTGTACACATAATTAATATAAAATCCCCCAACTTGTCTATGAAAAGTTATATAATGACTGTTTGGACTTTCATAGCATGTATTAACTGAAAATAGATAAAAAGGACTGGAAAACCACAATTCAGCAAGGCGGCTAGGGCACTAGTCAGATAGCTAACATTTCTTAATTGAGAAGAAACCAAGCTCGCTAGGCGCAAGGTAAGTGTGCCTAGCGAGATCCCTAAATTTACACCTATAAATAAAGGCTTTCAATTTAGTTCAAAGAGAGTTTAGGTGGAGGGAGGTGGTATAGAATTGGAGTATGTTTGCCTTGGTCAACAATAAGAGAATAATAGATAGAGCTCGAAGGCAGAAGCATTTCCCAAGTGACAAGGAAGATAAACTTTCAAGCTCAACTTTGTAAGATTACTGGTACAACTACGATGAGTAAGTGTGCCTAAAAATATATTTGTTAGGGGTTAGATGTAGTTACTATATTCATTTATTAAATAGTTCACAGTGTTTTATGTAAGTCTACTCAAACTTTAATATTGATGATTCTTTAGTCTTAATGCATGTTTTATATTTTCTACCTAAAATTTGCTTTCATGGTATAACTTGATATTCGAAAGGTGTTTTTCATTACTAGATCCAATATAATCATCTATTGGATATTATTTCCTAGACATGGGGTTAGGTTCAATAATCGTGGGTATCGTAGTAGGATCAGTGTTGAGCCTTAATGCTTTATAACTTTTGGAACTTAATGCTCTATGTTGGCTAATAGATCAAGGTATCGACTATTAGGTCATCCATTTATCTCATGGCATGGAGATCTACCGAAGATACAAATGAGTACAAGAGGTGGTAATATTAATAGTTGGGTAGAGGATCATATTATTGGCCTATGGTTATGCATGATAAATACATAATGACAAAATCTAGTCCTAGCAAGCTTTCTTATTATTAACATTGAAATCTCCATTTTATTTTTTGTCATTAATTTATGTCATTTTATTTCACACATAAAAATAAGTATAAAACCCTTCTCTACTTAGAATTTTAAAAACTATTGAACGGTCTTTGAAACCACCAGTCTCTATGGATATGATGATTATAGATATTACTTTTGTTGCTCAGCGAACAAAATGGCGTTGTTGCTAGGGACTGGTGCTTGTTTTTAAAGACATCACATTTTTTTATTATTTTAAGTATTGTTTATATATGTGTATATCTGTTAATATATGTATTTTTTATAGTTATTAACCCATTAACATCTAGAATTGGTTATGTTCTTACTAGTTTATGCAAGGTAAGGTTCCTGAGGAACAATTGATATTCAATCCTGAAATCAAAAGAACTGCACGCAGAAACCTCGGTAAAATAGGGGAAAAAAACAAAGAGCCTATAGGTTGGATCTAGAAGATTCTTTCATCTCAAAACAAAGAACCGTGGTTGAAATCAACAATAACAATAACAACAATGGAGACAATAATTATGTTACACCCTGTTACAATAGTCTAAAACGTTTAGGTCACTTATCTAGAACACAAAGGAATGTTCGACAAAGTGAAAATAAAAACAAACTTATTAAAATTATGTATGCTAACTCTTTTGTAGGTTTAGATTATGAAGACCCATCCACACACCTCGCAAAATTCTATGAAATTGCTGGTACGCTAAGAGCTCTAAAAATTAAGGAAGAAGTTGCATTCCTAAGAATGTTCCCAAACTCTCTGATTGGAAAACCAAAATAATGGCATATAGATCAACCCACATCATGACAAATTGGAACTCGTTAGAGGAAAAAATTTTAAACAAATTCTTACCTCACAACAAATTTATGAAAGCAAAGAAAACCTTCATGGTGTTTTCCCAAGGCACAACATAAACTCTTTGTGAAGCTTGGGAAAGATACAAGTCAATGTTAAGACGTTATATAAACCACAGTTTTGACGAACTCGCGTAGATACACATCTTCATGAATGGAGTCCTACAACAACAAAAGTTGTTGTTATATGCTACTATTGGGGGTTATCTCATGTCTAAAAGTGCAGAAGATGCAACAACAATCATTGAGTGAATGGCGCTCAATGATCATCAAGGATAACACGACATAAACCCTTCCCATATGAAAAATGGTATTATAGAACTAAACACCAATGATGTGATTCTTGCTCAAAAAGTTTTTAACTCAGACGGTGGATGAACTGATCAAGCAATTGTTAAAGCTTCCAAAACAACTAAAAGATATGCATGAAGTATCTCTACAAAGGAAGATTGCATTTTGTGAACTCTACAGCGAAGACCATCCAAGTGAATTTTAACCCCTACAGATGAAGAAGTAAATTATGAAGGAAACCAAATACTTGCGCAATATCATAACAATAACTTCCCACAATGTAACAATTTTAATCAAGGATGGAGATTCGAAACTGGTCCATCCAATAGACAACCATTTCATCATTACCCACAATCCCTTCCACCACAAGAAGACTCAACTATTTCTCATCAAGAAGACTCGACTAAGTCTTGCCTAAATGATCGAACTAAGTCTTGTCAAAAAGGCTCGACGAGTCTTGTCAAAAATGACTCAACTATGCCTCGCCTAAGAAACTTAACTAAGTCTCGCTTGAGGGACTCAACTAAGTCTCGTCAGAAAGACTCAACTAAGTCTCACGTAAAAGATTCGGTTGAACCTCCTCTAGAAGGATTATTTGAAGCTTTGAGAACTGAAGGCATGAATAAAGTTTTGACTAAACCCCTGAGGAAGGCCTGAAGATGAGTTAAGGGTTAAAACATTTCGGCCTTTACGAGCCTTTATGCTTGAGGAACTGTGAAGAGGCATAATTGAAAAAGAATTTAGGGCGAGGTGAAAGGCGTACCCTTAGACCATCTTTCTTACAAAGGTTCACTTTTATTGGTTCGAGCATCCCCCCTTTCGGATAAGGTGTCCCTTTTTCGGATACGTCGCCCAGACCCTTAGTGTCTCATCCATAATGTGCGCTCGTGCGTAAAACGTATATTAGATCAACAAATGTTACATAGGAATTCGTGGAATTTAACTACACTTTTTGGATTTTAGAGAACCAAGCACCCATTTCCAAAGTGGTTGCTACATCTTAGAAAGACTCGGGTCCAGACCCCAAGAACTAAAAATACATCAATATTGTGATACTTAAAGAGAACGATAACACAGAAAAAAATATACACATACAGTAGTTTCTCATCTCACGTGAGCTAGCTCTCAATACTACAACAAATCTAAAGTCTTTGACAACTCTTATTCACTAGAGATTGTTATGCATTTGTACTTTTAGCAAGCTAGTTACTCATTATACATTGACTTACCTATATCAAAATCAATAATTTTCATCTAAATCTTACCCATATCAAAATCAATCATTTTCATCTAAATCAAGTAACTTTAATATATCTTAGTAATAGTGTGCAATCAAATGATTAAGAGACAAAATACCACAATTTCTCTACTTAAAAACTATTATCCTGACGAATTCGCATCAATTATGATACATCACGAACAAAATGTGAATATATGTTTCTTTTCTCTAATGTACTTTGATACATTTAAATTATTGTTTCAGTTATATACTTTCATATATTAAAAAACTGTGAGATAGTACCCTTTAATATAGGGTCTGATAGTACCCTTTTTAAAGTTTATAAGTTTTTTTTTAAATAGTTGATTTGCTTATATAATTAAAAAATTGTGAAATAATAGTTTAGAAAATATGTAAAACCAATTTAAAGAATACAACAGATGTTAATTTGATATTTACGCCAATCACATTATTATATTATAGAAAGTAAAAAAAAAAAGTAAGAATAATAAATAGATACATTAATATATCTACACATACCATACAAATAAATAAAAATTAATTATTATATATTATAATTATTTTATAGATGAAAAAAATTTTACACAATCAATTCATCATCATCTTCATCATCCCTTTTGCATTATCATTTTAGAATTTAATTGAAATGCACTGATAGTGTAAAAGTTAATCATAATCGTTGAATGTTAGAAAAAATTTAACTTTTATTTTAATCATTAATAAAGTAATATTAACAGATGATGGTGATGATAGTGTAAAAGTTAATCATAATCATTAAATGTTAGAAAAAATTTAACTTTTATTTTAATCATTAATAAAGTAATATTAACAGATGATGGTGATGAATTAAGTGACAGTGTATAATAATTAATCTTATTATTTATAAATAATTAAAATAAAAATCAAACTCATCCCAACATTGAATTCTTTTACACTATATCAAATTTTATTAGAGGTATTTATGACAATTATTAAATTTAAATAATTTTTCTTTTCATTTTATTTTTACTTTCACTAAAAAGGCACGTTATTTTCCATTTACGTTCATTTTTTAAACATGCTTTTCTTTTACTTCTTTTCTTTTCATTTTCATTTTCTTTTCTCATCCAAACAGGTCATTAGAGCACATCATAAAAGGTCGTGTTAGCATTTTCTTTATTTAACAAGTAAATGAAAATATGTTTGACCGATAAATATTGGTATATAGAACTTCATGATAAACAATAATGTTCATAAAATACTTGCAAATATTGTCCGGTTTGACATTTACCAGAGCCTGGTTGCAAAATCGAGAAACATTGCCAGTGTACAGTACATGCTCTGTACAAAATCACAAATAACCATCTACTAATGAAAAATCTCAACTAAATACAAGGGAAATTATGCAATAATAAGTGTGCAGGCAAAAATTATTAATGGAAGAAAATACTAGTAGCATACATGAGAGAAGGCATGATACTTCTTTTCATTTCTTTCTTTCTCCCCAAATTTGCCAGTTAGGAAGAAAGAGATATTCAATATCTATTGTCTAGTCGTAAACTATGTATCCTGTGATCAATGCAACAACAACGAGAGAAAAAAAATGAAGTTTAATAAAACTCTTCTACTTCCCTTTCTCCGAACTCTGAACTCAATTTTCACAATAACATCCATGCATCAAAGAACAAAACTCATTAGAATGGCAAGTTCAGTAAAATCAAATACTACTCCCTATTTGGGGGACTCTGAAGTGAAAATCCAGATGTTCCAGGATGATCTGGGATTCCTCTATTTGTAGTAAGGGTTGTTGAGCTCTCATCTTTAACCTCATCAGATGAATAATTTCCTTCTTTTTGTCCTGCCATTGAAGGGGGTGCGGTCCCACTGCGCGTATTACTGGGAACATTACCAATTAAGCTTTTGTACATAGTAAGGGCTTGAGCCATCATGTTAGCAGGATTGGAAGCAGAGCTAGGAAGTAACATTGTGGTGCCCTGAGGAAAAGAAAAGAATAATATACAAATTTTAATGTGGGCAAACTGTGCAGTGCATAAACTTGCATGTCAATCAACTTTTAGTACAAATTTTAATCAACTTTTAGTTATTACCTCCTTGGCTATGTTACTGAAAGCATGAATATATTGCTCAGCTATCCTTAAGCTTGCTGCCTGCAAACCAAATGAAATAATGATTCAATCTTTCTTTGTTATTTCCCGAGACTCTTCCCTGTGTTGATTAACAGGAAAGTTTACATTCCAGATGCTGAAGTTATGGAGATTGGGGGTTTAGACAAGAGAAGAGAAATAATTAAGACTTCAATATGATTCATAATAATTTGGTACAAAACACTAAGCAACAACCCATTTACAGGGATACATCTTAATTGAATAGGGAAACAAATCATGATAATGACTAAATAATATGAAAACTGATCTTCTGAGATACTCTAACATGAGAAATCCTGTGAGCTACTTCAAGATACAAAAACATAATCAAGCTATAATAAGATATTTCATTTAATCTAACATCAGATCACCACAAGTTTTTTTCCAGTTTCAGAAATAGTGCAAACTTAAACATAATAAACCCTTCTACTCTGTTTAATGTGTGTTAAGACAAGCATTTGCGAACCTGATTCCCTTGATATTGAAAAATGAATTTTGGTTATAGTGAAATAGAAGAGAAGTGATTTATGCTTGGAAACTTCTAAAATAAGATGTAGTAAAACTTATGCCTTTGTTTCATAATTGTACAAAAAATTATTCCCAAGAATTATGGATATTGGAAATATAAATTCTTATGTTTCTTAAAGAGTTATAAAATTTATTCTTACAGAAAATATTCACAAGAATAAAATAACTTCCACTTCCCATGTTTTTATTAGAAAAGGAGGTGCTAAAAAAATGTTTCCATGAAACGTGTGAATAAATGATGCCTACCCCTATAGCATATACATACCCCGCTCTGACAAATAATGCACAAGAATATATTGAGTATTAATCAAACACTTTTCTACAAATTACCCAAGAATAGGAGTCCACCATTATTTTCCAGAAAAAGTTATTCACAGAAACATTTTCACAAAAAAATGAAACATATGCTTCTTAGTGTAAAACTTTTGCTGCAAAGCAAAGTAAAAGCTACATTTTCACTTTTAACCAAACATGCATTTATGAGCATTCTTGATCTTGGTTCGATACAGCAAAATATTAAATTTGTAACACGGTATGAGCGGGTTAAATGCTCCTCCAAGAGAACAAACATTACACAAGAAACGGTCAACTGGGTTTTGCCCTGAAGACTGTGACTGTATTAAGTAATGACCTGGTTTCTATACAAACGTAGTCACTCACATGTTTAGTTTGTCTGAGTGGAATGCTAGGATATCGAAAGTTTAAAACTTCCATGCACCATTGATACACAAACAATGGAACTCTAAGCATAAGGAGTTTGTAACCTAAATATGATTTCCGGCCAACGCATTGTAATACTTAGATGAAAAGCTACAAAATTACTAAATAAATAATAACAAAAAATTGTAACAGAAAAAAACTGCATAACCTCACCTCTGGTCCTCCATTTTCTTTTAGGGTTTGTGACACGACAGAAAGTCCTTCAGCTGTTGCTCTTGCCTTGGCAATGATGGCTTCGGCCTCACCTGAAAAAGAATGGTGCTAATAATAAGTTTTGAAGATATCAAGCGGAAGTGACAGTGTAGTAAGGGAACATCAATCAAGCTAAATTGATAGATAAAGAAAACAGGCGAGGACAACATGCTAAATTGAACACCAAATTTATGGTCATATCTCAATACTTAAGTAAGAATGGTTCAATCCATAACTAATCATCTCTGCATGCAGAAAATCATTCATCTAAAAAGAGGCTTAGACTCTACATATGAGCATACTGATATAAATAAAAGTTTCAAATCAAATATGAGTTAGCACTTAGCACATCAAATCCACCACAAATCAAAGCTATCTTAGAAGAAGAGGAAGTTGGAACCAATATATCAACATGTAATTAACCTCTTGCTCTGTTTGCTTGATCCATCATAGATGCTTCTGATGCCAAGATCACTGAACTCTTCTTTCCTTCAGCAATGTTTATATGAGCCTGCCTTTCTCCTGTTCAACACTATAGGCTGTCAAAGCCATAAACACAAACTACAAATTTGAACGATATGGGTATTGAAACTAATTTCAGGATGATAATAATGTAATGTCATCCTTGGACATATGAGGAATTGGAATATCAAATTGATTACCTTCAGACTCAAGAATTTGAGCTCTCTTTTTCCGTTCTGCTTCTGCTTGCATCTCCATAGCTGCTTTCACTCCACGCGGAGGAGAGATATCCCCTGTAGAAAGACAACAATGAAAGAAATTACAATGATATTCTCGAGTAAAAGATAAAGGATAATTGTTCACACATTGCCAAAAACTCACTTATTTCATATCGAAGGCATTCTAGACCCCAACTTTTTGCAGCCACGTTAATGGACTCCTGCAACAATTTTGTCACAGTTAAATTAACCATTAATTATTAAGTTTGGCTGCAGATGACAAGAGAGTTATTCTTTATATACTACTTCAAGACATAATTTAAAACTCTTAAGGGTTTAGGGCTTAGGGCTTGTGTTTTACATATGGTACATAAAAAGAAAATACATGGGAGAGCAAGTCCATAGCTGTTGGTTTGTGTTTGTAATCTACCTTCATTCAGTGGTTTCAAATTTCCACCACGGCATTTTAGCACGGCAGATATGTGACAGCCACCATAAGACGTAACACTTGTTATACTTGCCATGTTTCTGCCATAGGCCACAACACCATGTTTATATGGCAGGTTTATGGCTGGCCACGACAATCTGCCGCTACCTGCCATTCATAACACTGTTGTTGTCGCTATAAAATTACTGCTAACCTTAAGCACGATTAGAAACCACGTCCAAATGAGTAAGTATGTGCAAACAAAGATCTGTTGTAAATTGGGAGGTTAGTTTCGGTAAGTTATTTAGAGTTTAAGTGTCATAAATATGGCTTTTGATTTTTGATATTATTTATTCTTACTTGCTATTTTCAGAATTTTATCCTATTTTAGATTATCATACTTCAACTTAGAACAAGAATAGCTTATTAGAGTGCTTGTCTTTTTTAGGTCTCTAAACAGATGTTGAGTGTAACATTTGAGATGCTTTTGATTAATAAATAATGTTTTCTTCATTCATAGAGTATCTGATATATCAGTAGCAGGCACACTTTCCCCAAGAGGAGGATGAATGACCCGAGAAAATATGCACTTCTTACAGTTAGACAATCTTATGGATTGTAAGTGTCTAAGAAAGGAATAGCATGCAAACCCAGACATTTTGAGCTATGAAGCACGGACACCCCCAAATATGACCCCGACACTGACATGGCGACACTGGTAATAATTTGAAAATACGAATAAATTAAACATTATCACAAGTGTTGGTGCAAGTGTCCTACGTGGACACGGACACGCCTTTTTTCAGAGATGTAGGTGCTGCATTTGAGGAACTTGTAGTCTGGAATTGATTAAAAGGTTTATAGTAGGATGAATTAAGCTGCAAAACCGTTGTTGGCATTCTGTTTATGAGGAGCTGTGAGAAAGGCATGATTCCAACTAGTGATCAATGACTATGTGAAGTAATAAATCATTGAATTTGGAGTTTCAGAATAGAAATATGGGTGTAGCAGGAAAAGGGGAAGAATTAGTTAGCAAATCCGCATATAAGTGCTTCTGGATGTTAGAGAGGAAAGAAGATATTCTGTTTTGGAAGTTGTTTTGCAGAGGCTGGGAGGTCATCTCTTTGTAAGGGATCTGTCCTGTGAGGGTGGTTCCAAGACTATTTTGGGTGGTCATTCCTTTTCTGGTTCAATTGTTGTAGCTAGCTACTGCTGTATAATTCAACCGACTTGGTAATATCTAGTTTATATCAATAATACCCGGTTGTTTCCTGATCTGTGTGCCTCTTTGCTTATCAATGATCTAACAGACTTGACTAAAGTATTTGATGTATTAAAGTCAAGTTGCTGAAATGAATTAAGCTTTATCCTATCCAAAGCGCCAACTGGATCTCATATTATCATCAGTCAGGGACTTAAGGCCACACTGGATCTGATAATAAGATGAAATGAGACAATGCTCCATAACTAACAAAATGTTTCATCGTTATTGCTTGTCTCATTCCTTTCTTTTATTTCCCCTCTTAATAGAACAAGATTAAAAGAGGTCAATTTATAAGTTAGACGGGTTATCCTTCAACCAAGTCCCTAAAACCCCATCAGAAAAGACACATTCATTTAAGAACCTAACTATACGCTGCTTATCTGAGATTACACCGCCAAGATTTTAAGTATGGCTTAAGACTGAAGTAACTAAACACTTCCATAAAAAGCATGAATCAAAGGTAAAAATAACTAGCATAGCACAAACAACCAGTTCATTGAAATAAACTCACCACAATATTTTCATTGAGCGTATCCCTTTCCGCAAAGGTCTTGTCGAGAGTGATCTTACCAAGTTCACTACGCATTGTCGTTTGAGCCAGCTGAATAACAGCATAAATGGGATTCTCAACCCCATAAGAAGCAAGTTTAGGATCTACAATCTGCACTCCAAGGAAAAATAAACTGAAAAAACAACCCCAAGAAAGAAAACAAAAAGTAGAAAACTGTTGACAGAACAATCAAAACACCTTAACATAAAGCACACCATCAATGAGAATGGTGACATTATCTTTAGTGATAGCAGACTGATCAGGAATACTAATTGCTTCTTCCTTTAGGGAATGCACGTAAGCAATTCTATCCACAAACGGGATCAAGAAATGAATTCCAGATGGAAGAGTCTTGGCGTATTTCCCGAATCGCTCAATCACAAACGCTTTCTTCTCCGGTACAATCCGAACCCCCCAATTAACCGGAGGAATAGTTTCATAATTCCTGATCAGAAACTCAATTCAATGAAATAATGGATTCAATGTAGCGAAACCTAATTAGTGAAAGTGAAATTAAGCTACCTTGAGATAGGATCTCGACCACTGCGAAGAAATCGAACGGAAGATAATCGAGAGGGAAGTGAAGAAGCGTGGTTGGTAGTTGTAGTTGACACCGCCGCCAAGGAGTGGGTGATTGAACGAAGTGCGATTCTTCCTGAATTGGATTTCAAGATGTTGGCCATTTTCGTGGTGGTTTGGACTTGTTTGCAACAACAACCCCCTTATTCTCTTTCTTTCGTGTTCATCAATTTTCTTTCGTGTTCATCAATTTTCTTTCTTGTTAGTCAATTTTGGGTTCATAAAACTAAAGCCCTACATAAACCTCTTATCTTTCCTCTATGTTTTTTATTTTATTAGAGTTTATACGGACACTCGATCCTCTTTTTTAATGCAGATTAATAAGATAAACGATTTTTTTATTAAAATATTTTTTTAAAAAAATATAATATATGAAAGTTAATAATAAAAAATTAGATGAAAGTTAATAATAATAACTTATATGAAAATTATTAAATAAATTACATAATAATATAAAAATAAAAATGATAGAAAAATAAGACACACTCAAATAAAGTATTCTCTTTATATATTGTATAGATTATTTTATTTATACATAATTTATCTCTTGAAATCTTGTAGATACATCATACAGATTATTGTTATTAAGTAAATCGCTTGAAAAAAAATCATACAGATTATTGTTATTAAGTAAATCGCTTGAAAAAAAATGTATATCCTTTCATTTTATTTTTTATAATAGAGGCTGAAATGAAAAAAAAAAGTAGGTCATGGTAAAGAATTCGATTACATTCACCCAATAAAAGAGGGATAAAAGAAGGGGTGATCTTTGAAGTATCTTGATAAAAGGCATCAAACTTAGTACAATAGTTAGTACATTGATTTCTTTTTCACAATGTAATGAATTTGGATTCTCAACCTCAAACATATGAATTTGGATTCCTTAACATGCTTTAATGATGTCAAAGGGAACAAAGAGTTTTGATTATGTCAAAGGTAAAATAAAGTAAGATATAATGAATATCGTAAAAGAAAAATATTAATTTAAATAAAAAAGTGAGAAATTTTTGATGAATGGGAATAAAAGAATCTAATGCTAAAGAACAGCATCAAGAATCAAGAAACAAAAAACATGTGTATTTGCTAAAAGCTTGTCATTTGATCATGTGAAGTGGTCTTATCTTTTTTAGGATCAAAGTTTTATTTAAGTGTGTAATTCTCAAAGTAATAAAATTATATACACACTCGTAAAACCTCTTTTTCAAAATTTCAATTTTTTAAAACCTCCTATAAAAATCACTTTAAATTTGGTGAAAACATTTTAAATTGAATCATGATTGATTGATAAGTCTTTATAATCGATTATGTGGTAAAATTTAACATATTATCAATTATGACACTTATGTAGATGATTGTGAGGTGAAATGCTCTTAATAATAATTGTGGAGACCTAATAATTGATTATGATTCTAATCCAGTAAATCCTTCCTTATTTTCTAAGTCATAGTCGATTAAGGTCATAGCCTAATCAATTATGGACTTGATCCTGGTCTTTAAAAAATTTCGTTTTTGTATTAATGTCTTACAATAAAATGAGATCTTGTATCACTCTAGAACACACAAAAATTCAGAAAAATACTTTTTCCTTATACTCTCACCTTGCTTCCAGTTTTCATACTCACATAAAATATAGTTTAAGTGTTTAGGGGGTAACTACTTTGTAGATACTTCTTGTGTAACCACTGTTATATTATTACAATTTGTAATTATAAACTATTAGAGGGTTGTTCTTTCGAACTCTAATAAGTGATAAAGGTTGCAAGCTGAACTTTGGATAAATGTTTGATATAAGAAGGTTGAGGGTTGATCATGTGTTAATAAAAGTTATATGGCAGTGAAAATCTCAAGGAGCAGTCATGGGAAACTGGAGTAGGTCTAATGGTTTTTTTTATAAAACTAATATAATTTTAATTTGTTTAAGTTTTTAAGAAAAAAAGTAATCACAACTCACCTCCTCCCCTCTTGTATTTGAAGTCACTTAGGTAATATGGACATTAGAGTCTAACTCTTGTTTAAAGACTAATTGTATCAATAGGTAGGATGACTTCAAATGATTCATTAAACAAACCTCCATCTTTCTTTAGTGAAAGGTATACTTAATAGAAAGAACAAATGGAAATTTTAATTGAATAGATGGCTTGTGATATTCGAGACCCTGTGAAAAATAATCCATTATTGACAAATAAACATTGTAATACAGTTTGAAAGCTAAAAGTATCGCCATTGTCACTTTAGACGTAAATGAATTTTTTTAGTATCACACTGTAATATTGCTAAAGAAATGTGGGATGCCCTTAAGTTACCCATGAGGGTACTATCAAGATAAAAGGTTTATGATTAACACTTTGACTCAGAAGTATGAAAGTTTATAAGGGAAGAATCATAATTACATGTCTTATATCTCCTTCATACTTGAATGAAGAGGAAATGAGTGATTGACTTGTCTTGCAAGTCCTCTTCGCTTGCATGCAAACTTCTATTGAGAAGCAAGTGTGAGTTGTATTGAAAAATAAATATGAATTCTAAGTCTCACATTACTTAGAAAAATGGAGGTTGAGCACTTTATAAGTGAGAGGGTTCATACACCTATCACCTTAAAATTTTGGGTGAATATGTGGTATCTCTCTCACTTGTTTGGATGATTCTTTGACCTTTAGGTGAGCGTTTGACCCAATATGTATGCTTCCGCCCTCTTGATGACCCATCAATCGTATCAGAGTCAATGGTTTGAGTAAGGAACCGACTCCTTGTGTTGAAAGTCTTCTTTATATGATGGTTAGGCGGCATATTTCGTTGAAGTGTCCATGACGAGATAAGGGTGTTTCTCAACGGCAGTACAAGCATATAGATGAAAGAGCTTCTGCTTGAGTGGGATTATAATGGATGAACTCACACTTGATGGGGAGATTATTAAGAAACAAGTGTGAGCTTTGTTGAAAAACAAATGTGAGTTCAAAGTTCCACATTGCTTATAAAAGTAGAGGTTGAGCACTTTATAAGTGAGAGGACGCATACATATATCATCTTAAGATTTTGGGTGAATATGTGATGTCTCTTTCATTTGTTTGGGTGAGTATTTGACTCAATGTATATGCTTCTCCCTTTCAATAATCCATTAACTTCATCATCCACCATATCATCATCATTTAGAAGAGGCAATGATCAATTTATGGAATTAATCCATAGCCACTCAAATCTATTGTATGATTATGATTAGCATGATCAGATATCAAATATAGGAAAATGATTCAAGTTAGAAATATTGGAGCAAAGGGAAGCAAGCTTGAAACTAAATTTGCAATGAATAATCACCATCTTCATTTTTTTAGAAATTTGTATATTAGGGTGGGTTTTCTTATATGATTTAATCCTTAGGTAGGATAGGCTTGTGAATTTAGGATATTCATGCTAGCAAGAATTAGGAAAAATGATGATATGTGTGAAAAATACAAAATGTTGGAACACTGGTTAGTTGACATGAGATTTGTTGGGTTTCTCTATATTTGTGAATATTGATAGCCATGATTCAGTATAAGTTTGACTCAATATTGATAGAAGGGGTTATGATCCGTACTTTTATGAGTGTTTTGGAGTTGAGAGAATATGAAAGTCTATAAAATTATAACATAAATCGATTCAAATCATCATATGACCTAGAAATCTTGATATGTCACTAATGTTTATTTCATAAATTTTGATATATGACACTTATTCAAGTTATTCTTGATTCTTTGAAAATTGGACTTAATTCCTCTCAATTATGTAAAATTTCATAGGTATTGGTTTTGTATTGGTGCAAAAATGTAAAAATCTACTCAATTATTGAATTCTTGAATTTATGAGTGAATAGAATAATATGTATCGGTGAATCAATTCGCATTTTCTATTGTCCCAAAATGCTATTGTAAGGTAGTAAACCCTATTTTAGAGTTTAATGAGATGTTCTATTGTCCCAAATAAGCGGCCTTTCTCGCCTGGGAAGCTTATCATATCTTCATCATGAGGAGCAGCAAGTGGCCATCTCCGTCGAGAAGCTGGTTTCATTTCCTTTTCATCTTGAAGTGCGGGGAGGTTTGAGCCGACTCATGTTCAGGATAGCACAAATCTTAAAGTATGAATAAGTTCATTTTATCCTTTAGTAAAACAAGGAGTCGACTCATATTCAAGAGAGCACAGGTCTTGAAGTATGAAGAAGTTCATTTTATCCTTTAGTAAAAGAAGAAGTTGAATCATGTTTTTCTCATGGAAGCTTATTTTTATCAGATGAGCGATAGTCCCTCCAGTGGAGCTTGTTAGACTAAGGCACGGATCTAGAAGGGGGGGTTGAATAGATCCCTTTTAAAAATTTGAGTGGCGCTACCAATAAAATTGGTTTTCAAAATTGTTTTCAAATGCGGAAGCGGCCTTGGAAAATATAGTCTAAAACGAACAACTATTGGAGAGCCGGATATGCGTCAAGCAGATGAATTTAAGACGATAACGGATAGTAAATCACTACACACTTTTATGCAAAACTCAGATGTGATTCACTCGTACTATTTCCTTATTCCAATGATCAAAAATTACACCAAAACTAGCAGCAAAATTAAGGCAATTTTAGTTCAGCACTTTTGTCGAACAGTTGGTGTGCACAAATACCTTAAATGATATTTGTGTTGAATGAGTGATTGAAAAAGCCTTAGTACAGTATTTCTATTGTACTTAGTAGTTAAAAAACAGTGTTTCACCAACTCACTCAATCAATACTACAATTTGACAAAATCACTTATTCTAGAATCACTTAATTTTTAAGCTGTAATTGAAAATGCAGAAAATAAAGGAACACAAGATTTGATGAGGCAGTTCCCCCAGTCGTCCTCGCGTTGGGGTACGTCTGCCCTCAATTCTACAATGAGAATTGAGATATGTATTGAATAGATATCACCTGTTTGGTAGAACAGTTATACACAAGAATCGATAGACAATTGATACAAACAATCTCAATGTTGCTGATAATTTCTACCACTTCTTGCCCCTTGATTCAAGATGAATCAAGTCCTCCAATTTGATGTGAATGACCTCCGATTGCAGCCACCTTATTGACAACTCTTCCGTTGATCAAACCTTCGGCACGGCTGATCTTAGACACACCCAAATTGAACCCGGAACGTCTTCAACCTTTCAACGCCCTAGCTACTAGATTGATCAACCTTCCGCTAATCAATCACCTTCGCACTCGCTTGATTGTTGAACCGACGATTCCGTAACAAAAGCCTTCAAAACCTGTAGTCTTGATAGGTAAAACCTCAAAGGTTTTCTCCCAAGAAACACCTGCACCAGCTTCCACTCGAACCGGATCTTCAATCACGCGTTCGAACCTTATCACCGTCGAGCAAACCACAAACCGCAGCAAAAAATTGATTATCTGTAATTTGAGGATTTGTGAGTTGATTGAACGATGAAGATGAAGAACACTGATGCACCTCTTTCACGTTTCTTGACCTGAACACTTTCTCACAATGCTTTCAAAAAAATGTTCTCTTAAAATGTTAAAATTAAAACGACAGCTATTTATAGTAATATACAAAACAGACAGTTGACAGATCAAAGAAACATAGCAGAATTTCTGTTTCTGCGCGCGAACGGTCGACCATAGGGTCGGCGTGCGCTGAGCCGTGTGACACTCAAACTGTCATGCGCCGAGTCAGCGGTCGACGCATGATCTTCATGCGCTGAGCCGTCTGATTCTTAAACCTGCATGCGCCAAGTCAGCGGTCGACGCATGGTTCCATGCGCTGACCCGTGTGAACTGAATGAAACTGTGTGCTGACGGTATGGTCGGCTCATGGTTCAAAAATCTGCAAAAACATGAATATGTTTGTTGTTTCGTGCATCTTGTCACGACCAAACATTAGTCACATATATTGTCAATTAAATATGATGATTTAAAAGGATATAGGAAGGATGTAATATGTTAAGTATTGCATGACGATTCTGATTCATCTGAGGTTGTACTTTGTCATCATCGTAAGTATGCATGACGACTCCGATTCATCCGAGGTTGTACTTTGTCATCATCGAAACTTGAGAACGTATGTTGTGAGACAGTTTTCCCTCACATTCTCCCCCTTTTTGATGATGACAAACCTGTGCGAAGCTTGGTGAACACAACATGCGATATCTTTAACATAGTAGTAAGCTCCCCCTTTCTTTTACAGTCATAGCTGTTGTGGTCTTCAATCTACTTGTCTTTTCTCCCCCTTTGACAACATCAAAAAGAGATGGAGAAAGGTAAAGTTTTGGCATATTAACAATTAACAAAATACTCAACAGGTTATAAGTAATCATATACCAATATCCACATAAAATATTGACAATGAGCAAAATATTGAAAATAGATTAAACCAGATTAAGGACACATAAGTCATAACATTTTATAGGAATCAAGACTGTAAAACAAACATTAGTGTGCACTTAGGAGAGATAAAACAGAACATGATAACAAAAACAACATGGAGAATGAGCAAATGCAAAAACAAATGACTAATATCCTTGTCCCTTGCCCATATCAAAGGAAGACGGATAACGATATGGATCAGCCATATCAGTGAGGTAATCCACTGCTTGATTCAGGCGATTGATGCTGCGAGAGACGACTGTTTCTTGGTATCCATGGGCAGTTGTGAAAGCTGCAAATCTTTCATTCATTCTTGTTGAAAAAGAGTTGAACTGTTCAGATTTGGTGTGTAGCTCAGTTCGGATGCACAAATGTAGATTTGCACTTAATGTCATATATCAAGCCATATTTGATGCCTACCTAAAATGCCACAAAACAATTTGCATCCAAACAGTTTATCATACAAAAAAAATTTTCATACATATGCAACATAGGTCAAACGATACAATTGTTGATCATGAGAGTTATTAGAGAGAGATAGAGAGAGAAATGGAACAATATCACCTTAATGCCGGAGTAGCTTGATAAACAACATACTTGTACTTACACGAATATCAAATTGTTAGAAGTACAACAGCATGATTATTTGAATGAAATAAGATAACATCAGCAAATATTATTCCCGTTCCGAAATGTCGAGGATGCCAAGTTCTCGGCGGATATGAAAGAAAGGTTCCGTTGCTAGCGGCTTTGTGAAAATGTCCGCTAGTTGGTTTTTAGTGTCAACATGTTCAAATACAACATCACCTTTCTCAACATGGTCCCTAAGAAAATGGTGTCGAATTTCTATATGTTTAGTGCGAGAGTGTAATACGGGATTTTTGGTAAGGTTAATAGCGCTAGTGTTGTCACATAGGATAGGAATACGTTCAAGTTTAAGATTGAAATCTAGTAGTTGTTGCTTAATCCACAGAATTTGAGCACAACAACTACCAGCGGCAACGTATTCCGCCTCGGCCGTTGATAAAGCAACTGAAACTTGTTTCTTGCTATGCCAACTAACCAAGGAGTTTGAAAACAAATGACATGTACCACTAGTGCTTTTCCTATCCGATTTGCACCCGGCAAAGTCGGAATCGGAGTAACCTACCAACGAGCAATCACTACCCTTAGAATACCACAATCCATACTTCGGGGTACCTGACAGGTATCGAAGAATTCGTTTAACAGCTTTTAGGTGGGATTCTTTGGGACATGATTGGTATCGTGCACACATGCACACACTAAACATAATATCAGGACGTGACGCAGTAAGATAGAGAAGTGAACCAATCATACCTCTATATCGTTTTACCTCTACGTCCTTGCCATTTTCATCTTTATCCAAATTTACGCATGTAGGCATTGGGGTGTCTATGGCCTTGGATTTTGCCATGTCAAATCTCTTGATCAAGTCCAAACAATATTTTGTTTGGCTCACGAATGTCCCTTCTTGGAGTTGTTTAATTTGCAGGCCGAGGAAGTATGTGAGCTCCCCCATCATACTCATCTCGAATTCGCCCTGCATGAGGTCAGAAAACTCTCTCACGAGATTCATGTTAGTGGATCCAAATATAATATCGTCAACATAGATTTGCACCAAAATCAAGTGCTTTCCTTGACGTTTAATGAAGAGTGTAGTGTCAACCTTTCCTCGTGAGTACCCCTGATTAAGTAAAAACTTACTTAGTCGCTCATACCAAGCTCTAGGAGCTTGTTTGAGACCATATAAAGCTCTTTTTAACTTGTAAACATGTTCAGGGTATTCATGAGATTCAAAACCGGGAGGTTGAGACACATATACTTCTTCATTTATGTGACCGTTAAGGAACGCACTTTTAACATCCATTTGAAATAACTTAAAATCCTTTGCACATGCAAAGGCGAGTAAAAGGCGTATAGCCTCGAGTCGGGCAACCGGCGCATAAGTTTCCTCATAGTCGATGCCTTCCTCTTGGTTATACCCTTGAGCGACCAATCTCGCTTTATTACGGGTTATTACCCCGTTTTCGTCCAACTTGTTCCTAAACACCCATCGGGTGCCGATTACTCGATGGCCTCGCGGAGGAGGGACAAGGTCCCATACCTCGTTTCTTTTAAACTGATTTAGTTCCTCTTGCATCGATAAAAACCAGTGCTCATCGAGTAGGGCCTCTTTGGGGTTTTTAGGCTCTATTTGTGAAACGAAAGCGAAGTGATAACAAAAGTTACTTAGCTTAGATCGAGTGGTGACTCCCTTTGTGATGTCTCCGAGAATATTGTCAATTGGATGATCTTTACACGACTTCCAAGCTTGAGGGAGATCATCGTTTGTAGGCGGATGAGCTTCCTCAGTTACCTCATGGTGTGCATCCTTATCCTCCTCAATTTTGACTCTATCGGGTTGATCAATCCCCGTTTCGCCACCTTTGAGTATGTCTTCTGTGGATGTACCTGCACCATGAACAACACTATCCTTTCCGACATTTCTCGGATAGGACTCATCAAACGTAACGTGCACAGACTCTTCAACAGCTAGTAATCTTTTATTATAAATCCTATATGCTTTACTTGATTGCGAGTACCCTAGAAAAATGCCTTCATCGGCTTTTGAATCAAACTTGCCCAAGTTTTCCTTTCCATTGTTTAATACAAAGCACTTGCATCCAAAAACATGAAGGTGAGAAACATTAGGCTTTCGCCCTTTTAAAAGTTCATACGGAGTTTTGTTTAGAATGGGGCGGATGAGTACCCTATTCAAAACATAACATGCCGTACTAATGGCGTCGGCCCAAAAGTATTTTGGTAAACCACTATCATTAATCATTGTTCTTCCCAATTCTTCTAAAATTCTGTTTTTACGCTCCACAACCCCATTTTGTTGAGGAGTTCGTGGAGCCGAGAAGTTATGATCGATGCCATGGTTACCGCAATATTCTTCAAATAAATGATTTTCAAATTCACCTCCGTGGTCACTTCTTATTGACACAATGTTTGTATTTAACTTATTTTGGGAGAGCTTGGCAAATCTCTCAAAAGCGGCAAACGTGTCACTTTTACTCACTAAGAAGATGGTCCAACAGAACCTAGAAAAGTCGTCCACTATTACGAATCCGTAATAGTTTCCTCCTAGACTTTTGATCCTAGACGGCCCAAACAAGTCCATATGAAGTAGTTCAAGAGGTCTCGTTGTTGAAATAATCTTTTTGGATTTAAAGGAGATCCTCGTTTGTTTTCCTTTTTGACAAGCATCACAAAGGTGATCCTTGGTGAACTTAATTTTGGGAAGTCCTAGTACTAGATCTTTTGAGACAATCTTATTGAGTAAGTCAAAGTTGACATGCGCTAAGCGCCTATGCCATAGCCATGAGTCTTCACTCATAGATATGAGACATTGATCGCTTGTTGGGGATACCACATTCAAGTCAAGCATATACACATTGTTTACTCTAAAACCAATAAACACATTCTTCTTATCACTTTCATGCACAATTTTGCAGCAATCTTTTGAAAAGGAAACATTGTAACCTTTGTCGCATAATTGGCTAATGCTAAGGAGATTATGTTTAAGGTTTTCGACAAGCAACACATCGGAAATTGTAGTAGAGGAGGGATTACCTATACTACCTTTACCTAGTATCGCTCCGCGGTTGTTATCACCGTATGTTACATACCCTTTCTTCTTAGCCACGAAGTCTATGAATAAGGATATGTCTCCAGACATGTGCCTTGAGCACCCACTATCAAGAACCCATCTTCTCTCGGTGGACTCGACACATTTCACCTGTCAAAATATAACTTACAAAAGGGAGGTACCCAATGGCATATTGGGTCCTAATAGGTTAGCGACAAGACGGTTGCGTTTGGGCAACCATTGGTAGATGCCTTTAGGAACAAGAAATCTCCTAAATCGACATTTACCAATGGAGTGGCCTTTCTTGCAACAGTAAAAGCATACAAAGTCGACATTAGAATCACTTTCACTTGCTTGATCCCTAATTACATATGCATATTTTTGATATGGGTTTATCATACTTTTTCTAAAATCCTTTTTATCGATTGCAAATGTAATTTTAGGTTCAAGTGCCTTGTCTAATTTGGCCTTAAGGTTTCTAACCTCACCTTGCCAAATATGACAAGTATCACAACCAAAGTTGAAAGGATTACTATTGTCCTTACAATCCGATTCATTATCTTTCACAATGGAAGCCTTAAGGTCCTCTAATTTCTTTTCGGACTCTAAGACTTTGTGCTCTAAATATGTAAAAATTCTTCTATTAGAAGCAAGTTTCTTAAAGGCTTCAGTTGCTTCCTTGTGTAAAACATCGAATGCGGTTTGTAATTCGGAATGAGACATATTAGATGACATATTATATCTAGAGTGACGTACCTGTTTCTTTTTCTTTTTCTGATTTGCGGAGAGACATAGATTCACGGACTCTTCTTCATCACTAGAGCTTTCATTAGAGGAGGAAGAATCACTGTCGCTTTCCCACGCGATGTACGCCCTCCTAGGCTTTGATGCTCTCTTATGTGACTTCGATTGTTCCTTTTCTTTTCCCTTGTTGTTCATTGGACAGTCCGATTTGTAGTGACCGGGCTTTCCACATTTATAGCACGTTCCTCTAGTCTTTTTGCCTTTTTGATTGTCATCTTTGGAGAACCTTGATTGCCTTCGGAAATTTACCAGGTTCTTCTCCGAATGTTGGATGCCGTTCTTTCTCACGTACCGGTTATACCGTTTAACGAACAGCCCCATGTCCTCATTTATGTCTTCTTCTTCGTCGTCGCTTGAAGAATAATCACTTTGCTCTTTTGCTTTAGACTTCGAGGAAGAAGCCTTAAGAGCTATTGACTTCTTTTCACTCATCTTTACTTTGTCCTTCTTTTCTTTCCTTTCATGTTGGTCAAGACTCAAGAGTACCTGTTCATGCTCTTGTAGTTTGCCAAACAATGTAGTCAGGTCTAATACCGTAAGATCATTTGCCTCTTTGATGGCGGTCACTTTCGGCTGCCATTCCCTGCTAAGACATCTCAAAACTTTATTAGTAGCAAGATCATTGGAAATAGGTCTTCCTAGTGAATGTAATCTGTTTATGAGATGAGTAAATCTCTTTTGCATGTCAGCAATGGTTTCCCCTTGCTCCATGAAAAAAAGATCAAACTCTTGTATAAGAGTGTTGATTCGAGCCAACTTAACATCGTTTGTCCCCTCATGGGCAATTTGTAGTGCATCCCACATAGTCTTAGCCGTAGGGCAATGGGATACACGGTAGTATTCATCTACACCTAATGAGGAGATTAGAATGTTCTTAGCTTTCCAATCGTAATTATACTTTCGCTCATCGTCGTCGGTCCATTGTGCTTCGGGCTTTGGCACAACTTCGTTATTCTCATTTGTCATGGTTATTTCAATCGGACCATTGAGAATAACGTTCCATATCTTTCTATCTATGGAATTAATGTGCACCCGCATACAGTCTTTCCAATAGCTATAATTTTCACCGTTAAAAACGGGAGCTCTATTGTACGCCCCTTTTGGTTCGTTAGCCATTATTCTATCAATGTTGTATTTGAAGCACCGGATAACCGGAGCTCTTGATACCACTTGTTAGACTAAGGCACGGATCTAGAAGGGGGGGTTGAATAGATCCCTTTTAAAAATTTGAGTGGCGCTACCAATAAAATTGGTTTTCAAAATTGTTTTCAAATGCGGAAGCGGCCTTGGAAAATATAGTCTAAAACGAACAACTATTGGAGAGCCGGATATGCGTCAAGCAGATGAATTTAAGACGATAACGGATAGTAAATCACTACACACTTTTATGCAAAACTCAGATGTGATTCAC
This sequence comes from Lathyrus sativus, assembly GCA_963859935.3. NCBI lineage: Eukaryota > Viridiplantae > Streptophyta > Magnoliopsida > Fabales > Fabaceae > Lathyrus > Lathyrus sativus. The sequence continues at coordinate 539,425,728 of OZ012739.1, read as the reverse complement.
TCGTACTATTTCCTTATTCCAATGATCAAAAATTACACCAAAACTAGCAGCAAAATTAAGGCAATTTTAGTTCAGCACTTTTGTCGAACAGTTGGTGTGCACAAATACCTTAAATGATATTTGTGTTGAATGAGTGATTGAAAAAGCCTTAGTACAGTATTTCTATTGTACTTAGTAGTTAAAAAACAGTGTTTCACCAACTCACTCAATCAATACTACAATTTGACAAAATCACTTATTCTAGAATCACTTAATTTTTAAGCTGTAATTGAAAATGCAGAAAATAAAGGAACACAAGATTTGATGAGGCAGTTCCCCCAGTCGTCCTCGCGTTGGGGTACGTCTGCCCTCAATTCTACAATGAGAATTGAGATATGTATTGAATAGATATCACCTGTTTGGTAGAACAGTTATACACAAGAATCGATAGACAATTGATACAAACAATCTCAATGTTGCTGATAATTTCTACCACTTCTTGCCCCTTGATTCAAGATGAATCAAGTCCTCCAATTTGATGTGAATGACCTCCGATTGCAGCCACCTTATTGACAACTCTTCCGTTGATCAAACCTTCGGCACGGCTGATCTTAGACACACCCAAATTGAACCCGGAACGTCTTCAACCTTTCAACGCCCTAGCTACTAGATTGATCAACCTTCCGCTAATCAATCACCTTCGCACTCGCTTGATTGTTGAACCGACGATTCCGTAACAAAAGCCTTCAAAACCTGTAGTCTTGATAGGTAAAACCTCAAAGGTTTTCTCCCAAGAAACACCTGCACCAGCTTCCACTCGAACCGGATCTTCAATCACGCGTTCGAACCTTATCACCGTCGAGCAAACCACAAACCGCAGCAAAAAATTGATTATCTGTAATTTGAGGATTTGTGAGTTGATTGAACGATGAAGATGAAGAACACTGATGCACCTCTTTCACGTTTCTTGACCTGAACACTTTCTCACAATGCTTTCAAAAAAATGTTCTCTTAAAATGTTAAAATTAAAACGACAGCTATTTATAGTAATATACAAAACAGACAGTTGACAGATCAAAGAAACATAGCAGAATTTCTGTTTCTGCGCGCGAACGGTCGACCATAGGGTCGGCGTGCGCTGAGCCGTGTGACACTCAAACTGTCATGCGCCGAGTCAGCGGTCGACGCATGATCTTCATGCGCTGAGCCGTCTGATTCTTAAACCTGCATGCGCCAAGTCAGCGGTCGACGCATGGTTCCATGCGCTGACCCGTGTGAACTGAATGAAACTGTGTGCTGACGGTATGGTCGGCTCATGGTTCAAAAATCTGCAAAAACATGAATATGTTTGTTGTTTCGTGCATCTTGTCACGACCAAACATTAGTCACATATATTGTCAATTAAATATGATGATTTAAAAGGATATAGGAAGGATGTAATATGTTAAGTATTGCATGACGATTCTGATTCATCTGAGGTTGTACTTTGTCATCATCGTAAGTATGCATGACGACTCCGATTCATCCGAGGTTGTACTTTGTCATCATCGAAACTTGAGAACGTATGTTGTGAGACAGTTTTCCCTCACATTCTCCCCCTTTTTGATGATGACAAACCTGTGCGAAGCTTGGTGAACACAACATGCGATATCTTTAACATAGTAGTAAGCTCCCCCTTTCTTTTACAGTCATAGCTGTTGTGGTCTTCAATCTACTTGTCTTTTCTCCCCCTTTGACAACATCAAAAAGAGATGGAGAAAGGTAAAGTTTTGGCATATTAACAATTAACAAAATACTCAACAGGTTATAAGTAATCATATACCAATATCCACATAAAATATTGACAATGAGCAAAATATTGAAAATAGATTAAACCAGATTAAGGACACATAAGTCATAACATTTTATAGGAATCAAGACTGTAAAACAAACATTAGTGTGCACTTAGGAGAGATAAAACAGAACATGATAACAAAAACAACATGGAGAATGAGCAAATGCAAAAACAAATGAACAATTTTATCGGTTAGAATTTTTCATCTGATACCCTCAAAACGGGTGTCATCATCGGGTATGTCGGGAGGGTAACGGATTGCTCCGTCGCCAACTCCCAACTTATTTTCGACATCTCGGCTAAAATCCGGCAGCAACTGTTCATTTTTGTTCCGGCAGAGAGAGAGAGAGAGAGAGAGTTGCTTCCAGAAAAAATGATTATCAAAAAGTGCTTTTTGAAAAAGCACTTATTCAAAAAAGTAATTTTCTGCCAAACACAGCCTAAACACTTTTTCCTGAAAAATCTGGGCATCAACGGATCAAACGGGCCAAAATCAACAACAACTTCGCAGAAGATCCGTTCAACAACCAATCAACGAGAATCCCTGGAAAAAATGCCAGCACAAACAATAACAGATTCATGCACAGTAAACAAAAACTCTGGGAATGGTTGAACCAAATTCGAATCATAACAAACAACCCAGCAACGGATCCGAGTAAATCAATCAGCCGAGAAACCAGTAACATGCATCAAATCCGGCGACAAAATTGTAACCTAAATAACAACAATCACATAAATCCAGGCCCAAAAGTTGAATCAATAGGGATATATAAGGGATTCGCGAGCCATCAAATCAGGGGGGATTCAGAGAATCGTAAAGATTCATCATCATCATCCGCAAAAAGAAGGTTCAAGAGGAAGGAGAAAGAAGCTTTTGCGGCGGCCGGAAAGAGGAGATAAGTTCATCACAACGAAAAACCCAACAAACAATAAAGCAAAGCGGCGGCCGTGAATCCATCAGAGGAAACCACTACCACCGTTGTCGGACTCAGAGAATCTTAAAGATTCACCATCATCGTCCAACTCAACCAACAGCGTCAAACCCACCACGAGCCGCTTCAAACCCTCCAACAAAGGAAGGTGAGCAACTGGTTTACTCTTAATAAATGTATAGGGGATTTTTTTCTCTCTTTCTTTTCAGGTGAAGAAGAAGGATATGCAAAGCAAGAAGGAGACAGACCAAGCAACCATGGCGACAGAAAGAAGAAAAACAACTCGCATGCAGCGCCCATGGATGCGCCGCCGTCAGAGGGAGAAAGATGGTTTCCAGAAACCCTAAGTGCTTCAACTTCCCCTTTTTTATGCCACTTTGTTTTATTTCCTTGAAAAATTTAAAAATTCAGCTTAAGTTGTAATAACAATTTTTATTTTTAAGTTTATATTGTAATTAATTAGGCTAGGTATAAGATAAAACGAAATCATGTTTTAGTTATAAAAAAACTTAAAATTAACGTTTTCTTCTTTTCATAACTAAATTTATTCAACACGTTTTTTGAAAAAACTTAGTAAACTTTTTTCCAAACTTAAAACTTATTAGAAAAATTAAAACTTGAGACCATTTTCTAAGATTCATACCTTTTTAAAAAAATTTAATTTAGAATCAAATCTTTTTAACATAGAATCATTTTTAGGAGAAATAATTTAAAACCATTTTTTGAGAATTTCAATTTAAACCCTCATGATTTAAGATTAACATTTTCTTTAACTTAATTATCAAGTTTATTAATCCAACTTTTGTTTTAATTAAAATCCAAACAGTTTTAATTTGTAAATATTAACTTGTGTAAATGCCTAGGTCATTTTCTTCATGTTTCTCATTTGTACTGCGGTTAATTCCTCATACTTGTCGTATTCATTTTTCTATGGTTGTAACCTTATGCGAGGCAATCATCACTTTTATTATTCTTGCATTGTTTTGGATTGTAATTTACGCGAGTGATCGTTGCATTGCACTTTTTCTTTACTGCTTTCATTACTTTTCGTACGTTAATTCTGCCATGTAATAATTTATCATTTGCACCATTAAACCCTCTGAAGGATTAGGTCTAGTCGTTTGACCACCGAGTCAATAGTCCTCTCCTTTGACCGTTTCCAAACCCTAAATTAACTAGGCGTCCCGCCGTGGACGAAAATGCCCTGTACCCTAGCATTAGGTCAAAGAGTCGTCGCACTCCACGTAAGCGCTTCCTTAAGAAATGCTTACTCCCCATTGAAACCTTGACCACAGTCAAGAAGTTTCTAACCTCCATTTCGAGGGGAACTACGATTACTCTGATTCCATCCCCTACCTCGGATACGTAGGCACAAGATGCGAGTCTTGGCGAATAAACTTAGGACTAACCCTTAGGTCTCTTTGCCACTCTTAACCCTTAGCAATATACCCTAAAGCAAATGAATAAAGAAAATAGTAAACAATAAACAAAAGGTTCCTGTAGAGTACTACAGAAGTTTAGGGTGCTAATACCTTCCCTAAACTTAACCAACCCCTTACCTAAATCTCTCCCTGCATTGTTTACGATGCAAAAATTAGGTTTTCCTTCTTTTGACCTTTTCCTTCGGATAAATTAAAGATCGGTTATGAACTAAAGATGTGATTCAAATTAATTAATAATTTGATATCCTATTCTAACTGCAACACAAGGTTTTATCAGACCTCGGGCGTGCAACTTCTTTCTCCAGTTGTCGAGCTTCCTCGGCAAAAGTTATGGCATTGTCAAGCTCTTTCAAGAGGCCAAAATCATCAAAGGCAGACAACTCAGCATTGTGTTTTTTGGCCTTCGAGATCTTGTTTCGAAGCTTCTTGATCTTTCGCTCCCAAGAAGCAATATTTTGTTCATTAAGGCAATCTCCTGCTTTTTCTTTTCTCTGGTTTCCTCCAATTCTGCCACCCTATTTTCAGATTCAGTGGCAGATGCCCAAGCGGCAGCCTCGCTACCAGATTTTGTTCAAAATGTATTTTTTGATCTGAGGCAGACGCTTGAGATCGTCATAAACTTTGTCAATCGTAGTGCCAAGCTCTAGAATGATGGTGGCAAATTCAGGGGAAACATCATGGATGTCTACTTGTTGGATAAGATTCTTCAAAGAGATGTGGGTAACGTGATCCATTTGCAAAAGTGTAAAAAGGTCACCCTTAAATATTTTTTCTTTTATCTTCAGAAGGATGTTGTCTTTAGGCTTGCTTGAAGGTTGGTCTTCAGAGGTTGAAGCACTGAGAGTTTTTCCAGAGGAACTTCCTCGACTGCCAAGAAGGATCTTGATGTACTGTTGAGGGTTGCTAACCTTCAAGGCGTCGAGTTCCTTTTTAGAAAGGCATGTTCCATACAGAGTGGATGTTGCCTTGCCTTCAGTAGCAGCAACAGTGGCTGGAGTAGCAATGGTCTCGACTTGGATCGGCTCATTGTCAAGCCATTTCCCAGTTTTCTCCTCTTCACTTTGGCCTTTATCTTCTTTGTCTTCATCCATTTCGTCACCAGCATTTTCATCACTATGGCCATCAAGTTCAGACTGATGCATGGTCTCATCATCTTCCTTCATCCCCTCACTCCCTTCTGGATCAACATTTTTGTCACCAAGAGTATCGTCCACTGGGGAATTGTCTTCATCAGCCAAAGTTGTGTTTTCCTCCATATGGACGTCTCTTGGATCTTGTGTTTCAAGATTCTGCTGATCATCATCTTCCTCGTGGTCAGAGCCATCTGTTTGAGACTGCTGAGTGGCAGTCTTTGTAGGCGAATGGGGAGCTGTTTCAAAGCCAAGTTTATTAATTTCACCAAGTGAACTCTTTCCAGATCCCAAATCAGACGTGGGATGGTATGTGGGCTCACCTTGTCTATTCAGGATGGTGGCTGGAGAAGGAGGATCGTCCATTGTTGGCTTCGAGTTACCTGCATCAGCCTGAATAGAAGGGGAAGTGAATTATGGTAAAAGGAAACAAGGTATAACTAAATGGGCATTTCAAAAAATTAAAGTGATGAGTTACCTTGACACCCTCAGCAGAAGGGCTAGAATTATCACTTTCAGCAAGACCAGTGGCTGGTTTAGAGGCAGCCTTAGTAGATGTGTCTGCAGCACAGCTAATGGGTGTGGTCTTTTTGGAGACCTTAGCCGTTCTGGGGTCATATTGGCTACCAGCAGCATGTGTCCCTTGGCTGGCTCTCTTCCTCTTCTTCAGCTTTAAGTCTTCAGGAGGAGATTCGTCATCATCCTCTGAGTCAATAATAATTTGGACAGTGGCCCTTTTCAACTTCCTCGGAGGTGTTGGAGGTAGTTTGCGGGAAGCCTGAGTTAATAAGAAGCATTAGAGAAAATCAAGACTAAGTAATGAAAGAAAGAGGCATGTGAAGTAACTTGCTGCCTTCAGCCTTTGTCGGTGTGCTCTTCTTGGGTGCAGTTGCAAAACAAATAAAGTTGCCACAAGTTAGTAATGATAAAGTTTATATAAAAGAACATAAAATCGAAGGATGATGACCTTCAAGTATTTCGAATTCGATGCGAACATCCTCGATACCGACATGAAGGTGCCCTTTGAAAATGTCGAACGTATGCTTAGTCGGAACCACCCGCTGAGCCTTGGGTTTCGACTGTTGACGAATGATCTTTATAGAATCCTCACAGATGAACCAATCTGGAAATGGAGGGGAAAGGGCCACTCCAAAATCAGCAGATGGCAGTCGAGGAGTCTTCAAAGGAAATAGGGCGAAAGCCACTTCATAGTGTTTCTCAGGAGGAACGTATGAAGGGAGTTTTAAATTCTCCATTTTCTTTTTAAAAAATTATTTCAGCGTAACTGCGGCTTCGCGGATGGTTCGACTAACATCATCTGGTCGATAAACAGTTTCAAAGTACTTCTGGACAACTTGAATCTCTTTGATGTGAGTGGATATACCTTTCTTGATTTTCTACTACATATCAACAAAAGTTTGGTCAATCAAACGAGTAAAGCTAGAAATGTCGAGGAACTCTGTAGTGTAATGCCTCGACCACTAGTTGTAGGACTCTTGGGTGCAGAGGTGAGAAGGCTCGAATTAAACAGGGGTAAGGAGAGATTTATGGGCGTGTCGAGAAAGGTATGTCGAACTCTCTATGCCATTGTAAATAGTATGAGGAAGGATAACATGAACCTTCTTGTCATATAGACACTTGGGAAATGTTTGGACCATACCGAATTATCGAGAGGCAAGGTTTGGTTGGTAGGCTATCAAAGTTGTTTGGCTCCTTAGAAGGTTGATTTTGTGAACAATGAGTCGAGGGATCAGAAAACCCTCCCAGACAAGCATTGATTCTACCTCATGTTTTTTGAAGGCAGGAGGGAAGGCCCTAGTAAACCATTCAGGATCGTATTTCCTTTTTGCAAATTGGGCCATCCTTGGTGTAAACTCGTATCATTTGGAAAACATCTTGATGAAGCCCAAGAAAGATACCCTAAGTGTCAGCCCCTCTTCACTAGGGGTTATCTTTACCAGAAGAATCCATTCGACCCGCCTCTCTTTGATTTCTGGGTCTTCTTTGTCGACCGTCCCTTTGTTGGGAAGGCTAGTCTTGAATGTAGCATTAAGCTAGAGTTTGAGCATCCAGAAAGGTCCAGACAACAAGAGATTCCTATTGCTCTCTTGGTCTTTCAGTCGACCAACACCTTCGCTCAGAGATTCATACAAGCTGGCCAGTATCATTTCACTTAGACAAACGCCTCGATTAAGATGTAGTCGATTGGCCAGAGTGAGATATTTCCTTGCCACCTGCAGAGATTTGGTGCATAACACACTGCGAGAAAGCCACATAGCCAGAAATGCTATATGTTCTTGGTCTTCGACTGTGTCATTCTGTTTTGATGGTAGTGGTTGATGAAGTGGGTGTACGTGTGCTTGGTGGTGGAAAACCCTATGGTGTCCTGAGCATCCACCTCAGGGTCATAAACCAATCCATGTGGTTTCAGCCTTGTGATAGCGGCTAAGTCGAAAAGGGTGGGTGTCATCATCCCACAAGAGAGGTGAAATGTGTAATGGGTAATATCCCATAAATACAAGGAAGAAGCCAACAAAGTTGGGCAGTAAGCGGGACCTGTCTTCGACATCATGATCAAGTCATAGATCCCAGTTTTCTTCCGAGCTTCTGCCTTGACTTTTTCTACCTTGGTCAACCAGTTCAAGTAGAGGTCATAATCTTTGAAGTATGAAGTTTCTCTAAACAACCTAGACCCATCGTTCAAGTACTTTAGGTCTATATTCTTTAGGGCTACGCTATCATGAGGTTCAGCGATGACCCTAGTTTGATCTTTCTGCCCTAAGGGTTTAGTCTTGCGGTAGGAAGGTAAAAAGTCGCTAATGGTTGAATAATCTGCGCCTAAAGTGGATAAAGGACCGGATAAAGCTAGGGATTTACCAGAAATGGTGACGGGAATCATTGCCTGAAATTCGTAGATGTGTCTCTTCTCTTCTCTGAGAGGTTCAGGAATGAATTGTTGGTTCTTCACTACCTTGGGTCCGCTTAGTGTAGCAAAGGGAGGAAGCAATGACACACTCTTTGGCCCCTTGACCTTTATGTTTTTCTTCTGATCTTGAGTAGCTGCGGTGGAATACGTCATTGTTAAGGGTTTCGAGAAAATGGGTTTATTGAAGGTGAAGAGTTGAGCGTGTTTGAAAGAGAAGAAAATGCTTAGTGATTGCTTTGGAGTGGAAAAAGTAAAGATAGTTTTTGTGGAGATTATTTATAAAGCGTTTGGAAGTAATAAAAGGTCAATATTCATCATTAAGGGCTAAAAGGTAGTGGGATACGTGGCGTCCCAGGAGCAAAAGTGGGGGCGGTGGCAGTTATTACCTATGCCCACGATCTCATAGATCCTATGAGAGATGATGATGGTCTAGGATTTGGTGGGATTTCCAAGAAATTGTTTTCATAATTGGCCATGACGTCATGGACATGTTTGAAAAGAAACTAAACAGTTTCTTAAGTCGTGGGTTGGTCAGTTACATTGACATCTATGTGGGGTCGAAAGATGGTGTCGAATAGGACACTATCAAAAACTGGCCTTTTTTCTTCAGCACTGTCGAAAAGGACATTTTTGGGGGGCAATTTGTTAGCTCGGAAATTTGACGCCCATATTAAATTGGAAGTATTGGTTGAAATGTTAAATTCTTGATGTAGTGTGAAGGAGTCTTCGATTGGGTCTTTATAATAAGTCAAATCGGAGGCACTCACATAAGAAAGGGAGACTTTTTGGGACTTAGAAAATATTTCTAAGATTGGAGAAGCTACCTTCGACCGAGAATATTGTCCAATACTAACAGAATTTGAAATTCAAATAAAGGAGGGATTAGTTATTCTTGTCCACTCCTGAATAAGACAAATGGCGCACATCCAAGAGGCAGATGCATGCAGTGTAACACTTGTCAGATGTTAACCATCTTAAAAAGTTAACAACAATTAGTTTTATTATTATAAATAGGGGTTCTAGCAATAGGATTCGGTGTGTTGTATTCACTTTGTACAAGTCACTCCAAATTTACTCAAAGTATCCGTGTGTAGAGAAAAGAGTCTTAGGAGAATGTACGTGATGTAAAACACCATTTTATGCTTGAATGAAATTTACTTTAACTTTTCATTAAAAGAGTTTATCTTTTACTTTTCTGCAAGTTATATTTTCAGCATTATATCCTGTCTGTTTTAAGTTTTCATTAAAGTTTTTAGCCCTTCTTTCGATTTAATGGCTTTATGTCTCTGTCGAACCATACTCTTAATATAAACTTTTATTCATAAACATTGTCGAAGTGTTCAGTCTTAGAATTTTCTTTGAATTAAAATTTAGCACATGTCATAGGATCAATCTGATCGATCTTGTGAGTCACCAAAGTTAGATTTAGAAGATCAGCGGTTGTTTTCCAATTTTCACGAGAAACAGTGTGCAATATTTCATATTTGTTTAAATATGTTGAGGGCACTATTCTGGATCAGGTAAAAGAGAATATTGTTTGTGCATGGACCGATCAGGTTCGACACTTTGGCAATATAATAACTAATATAGTTAAACCGGCGCATGCTAGATTGAAGAATTGGTGGGGAAACAGTAAAGGTGAATTTTGTCAAGATTGGGACGATGTGGACCAAATACTCTAAAACCAACATAATGAGATACAAACATCTTTTGGTTAGAGCACTATTGTGTTAGAACACCACTTTAAAGACGGCGTCTTTTATTCAAAATTGGTTGGCAACATATCTCGGACGGCTTTGAATTTTATTTTTCACAAAGCCGAATGAGAGGATAAAATATGTCCAAATAGCTCAAAGTGTGGATGTATATTTAGAAAGACTTAGGGTCTTCCATGTGCTTGTTTAATTTCAAAGAAGATGAAGCTTGAAAAACTAATACGTATGGACGAAGTTTACACTCACTAGATAAGACTCTGTTTTGATTAGTGTGATGAAGGATAATAGATCAAACATATCTATCATGAATGAGTGGAATGTGATCCAAGAGAGATTCATGAAAGTTGATGACATCATGAAAATGCACATCAAAGAGCAACTTAGGAAGATTACATATTCAGAAACAACGGATTTGAAACCATCGTAGGAACCAGTTAAAATAAAGAGTGCCTTTAAAAAGGTAAAACCAACTCAAAGTGACAACTCCATGAGATGGTCTCCTTCATACTTTGAACATGTTGACTCACATTGTCCAGATTTTTCGACTCCAAAATCCCAAAAAAGTGTTTTCAAGGGTGCCCGCATTAGCAAACCATCTCCTCCACCGTCATTACCAAAAATCAAACTCATTGAAGAGATGTTGTTTTTTATGCAAAAATACGTCAAGTGGGTTGTAAATGTTGAAAGTGACAACAATAGTGGTTTTTGAGATGTTTCAAGTTTACTCGGTAAAGGAGATGAGGACCACGAATTTGGTTGTTGTCATCTTATATAAAAGATGATGACGCATAGGGAATCATACACAAAGCTATACGAGAACAAAGAAAATTACGATATAACTATCAATGTATTTACTTATTATCTTAGTGGTTTGGCTCTATTTGACAAATGGATGTGCTTCCCGAAAATGGGACATCTTATAACAAGTGCTTATGATAGAGCGTGCTTTGATATAACACAATATGGTTTCTCGAAACATTCTTTCCACTTCGGAGTAAGTCATCTTAAAATCCATCCGAACGAATCATGTGTATTGGTTGGCTATAAAAAAAACAACATTTTGTTCAAGTTTATTTGAAACTGAGATGTCATATAACAAAGACATCACCGGAGTGGACACATTTCACACAAGATGCTGAAACATGGTCAGATCGTTTTCTTAAAATGATGAAAGAGTTCACTAAGTTGAGCGATATTAAACGAGAAGCAAATAAGGAAAGGTCGAAGAATGAGTCACCAATAAATTTAGATAGTGACATATGTTTTGATGTGTTTTAGTTGTAATCTAATAATGTAACACGTTTTTTGTAAGTAAGGTACTACATAATGTTATAAAATTAGGTGGTATTTTTTGAAAATTTTTGTTTTTTAAATTCTGCTATGCATAATCAATTGGTTATGTTCTGCATAATTGTTGGGTGGTTTTAGAGATGCATCTTCGGACACACCTTCTAATTATTAAAAAAAACAGGGGATCATCTGAAGATGCATCTCCGGATAGACTCTATTATTTGATGGAAAAAAAGAAGACGGATCCAGATATGTATCTCCAAAGTCTTTCATGCAGATATGATCATGTTTCTAAGGTCCTTATTGCTCTGTAACTTCTATAAATAAGGTCTCTCATTCCATTTTTCTTTACACAAACCGAATGACTACATATCCCCCATCTTGCATTTGTGTATTTTAATTGCGCAAAACTCTCATTTCAATTTAGGATCTGCGATGACATACTTCTCGTTGATATGAAAATCAAACTGAATACTCTCTTGTGATATCCAAAAATTTGGAGAGTCGTCAAGCTCGAGTTTAGTTCACCCTCGATTGACAATGAAGGAAAGATATAGTTCATCATACTTGAAGTGAAGACAAATGATGATTTGAAGGTTATGTTAAGTATTTTTTATTGTTCCTCAACAAAGGGTTCGGTTGAAGTGGATGCGACGATTCAAATATTAGCTAAAAATATTATAAGAATGTTGCAACGTCCTGAACCACCTGTTTTTAATGTGTATGTTAAATTTATGTAATGTTTATTTTGATGTTAATTTACGTTAGTTTTCCATTTTGCCATTGTTTATGCCTGTTTTTGTTTTGAACTTACATAGCGTACTTCAGTTACAGAGACGCATCTCCGAATCAACCTTTTGTACATACGAAGATGCATATTCGAATTAATATTTTATATATACAGAGATGTCTTTCACATTAAATTATAACATAAATAAAAATTTCTTATAATTTCTGTCTTACTTGTATGTGAAAAATGTGTGTTCGAAGATACATTTTCGAAAAATTCTCATATCAAATATCCATGAATATGTACTTTAAAAGTATCAAGTTGTTTTTTTTAAGACATTCAAAGAATTTCCCTCCTTCCTCCCCAACGTTCCGGCAAAACTTTTTGCCATCACCGATAGTTTTAGTTCCCACAAATAAAAAACATAAAAACTTAAAGCCTTTTCTCCATTTCCAGTCGTTTTAAAATAAAAAATTCTAGCAATTTTTTTGGCCACAGGTAATATTTTATTAAAAAAATATATACTTGAGGAAACTTTTAGCTGGAAGTATTTAAAAAATATATTAATTCTGTTTGCAGGATATTATAGCAAATAAACAATTCAATATGTATTCAGAAAAATCAATAATTTTTATATTTTTGAGGCAGTAATATATTATTCAATAACTTATAACAAAATAAATAAATAAGTAGAACTTCCCCAAATTCTATGGCACTAGATAATAACATAAAAACAATAATTAAAATAAAATCATCTCGCAAGTACAACTCAAATGAAAAAAAAAAAAATCATATAGAAATAGACACATAATTCCCTTCATGATATAAACGTTAATGTAGATTTAAACAGTCAACTTGACCTCTAAATAGTAAACACAATAAAGCATAATAGAGATTTTTTAAAAAATTATTCATAAACCAAACTAAATTGAACTAAATAGAAAAACCGATTTATTTTTTAAAAATTGATTTATATTTAAATTGGTTTGGTTCAAAATCGGTTTATACTAAAAACCAGTTTTTAGTTAGACTAGTTTTAAAATCAAATTTCCTCAATCTTTGTTTCAATTAAAACTCAGTTTTCAATTCAAACAATCTTTTTCTAACGTCATCCAATAGTTGGTTAACCAATACAAAAGTGGATATTAATTTTTTTTGTAGATTTAATGAAATGGATCTGACCCAGCTTTAATCAAAATAACATAAACATTTAAAATAAGTGTACCATATTTTTATAAATAGTTCTTCAGAACCAATTTTTTTCACACACCAGTAATTGAGCGTGTGCAAGCGTATATCGCAGTTGATCCTGATAAACTTTCAAAGCCGGCATTCTAATTTATGAAATATATACTAATTTACAAGTGAAAAAAATCTAAAAGAATATACTTCATAGCTTTAATTATGGTAATTTACTTTTATTTCGATCAATCAATCAATTTAGATGCGACAATTATTCGAAACTGATTCGTACTTTAATTAGTACTAATCAATTGAATAATTAAACGCATTTAAAAAACAACATTAAAACTAATAAATATGTCAACATGACTACTATCTATTGGAGTTACATGTTGTTGTGATAATATATAAAAGACCAAAACATTCCTTTGACAAAATGTAAAGCAGGAATATATAAAATTTGACTCTAAGTTATGTATCAATGAAAACATATATCCAAAGGGCATAACTTAAAACTAATCTATCAAAAGGCACACTACTAATGTTGTTAAGATCAATCTAATACAATACTAATGTTGTGCAGGAAAAAAATGAGAGACTCGTCTTGAGGAAGGGTGTGGATGCTTTCCATTTTCTATAAGACATACATCTTGATCCGTATCACACATATCATCACTTGGGCTCTTTCGGAAAATGTAGCTTGATAAGGGCTGGAAGTTCTGCTAACTCAACCTGGGTTTTCCCAAGTAAAATACCTTTTAATTTCTCATCGCAGTTTACCACGTTCTTGTTGTTTGGATCCTGCTCAAGTAAAGAAACAACCCATTCTTTAGTCAATCAATTGAACCTAGCCTTGAAAGCCAAGACATCATAGAAAATATGGCAGTAGCCCCCAACTTAAACTTGAAACCGGGCACACACATTTTATAGACTCAAACCTTCACATATGTTGACTTAAATAAAAAGATTATATAACTGCTCAATAACATCAGAAAGAGGCCTTCTTTATTGGGGAATGTTATGTTGAAAGTGTAATAGAAAGGCAGATAGACTGGCATGTTAGTGCCTGACTTTCCGCTATTTTATTTATAGAAAACAATCTCATACCAATACATTAAGAAATGAAAGACTAAAAATACAAAGGACATTATAATACATGGTTTCCCTCCAAAGCTTAGAGAGCTTGGATCTCTCCCTCTCAATCCTTAAAACAAAAAACCGAGTCCCCATCCCTTTGTCATAACTTCCCTATTTATTACAATTCATAAAACACAAAAAACTGTAAACATATAATCAAACTTCACATCTAACTGTAACACATCTTAAAAACTTCACACATAAAAACATAACTTCCACAAAACTGACTTTAGTAATTCTTAATGAGGAGGTCTAATATAGTGCATGGTTCAAACAATATCCACATTACAAACTAGTGAGCTCTAAACATTAATGCCCGTCTTTCCACTAGTATATTTTTAAAAACAATCTCACACCAAACCAATACACTAATAAACACTCAAAGATAAAGGACATTACAGAACACAGTTTCCCTTCCATGTTTAGACTAGCCTAAACCTATGCTTACTAATGCACAACAATTTTCTATGCACTAGTGCAACCAGTGCAATCAATAGCAGATTATGGCGGTTACTGAAGTGGTCCTTGGCAGCTAAAGGACACACAATAGCAGAACGGTTTGGTGTACTCGGATAGCAGAGTGGAGCAGCCGACCCCAAAAATGGGATAGTGCATAGCGGAATGGTTACTATATGATATTTTTTGAACAAATTACATGAATAATAGTAATAATTAATAGTAATAATTATAAGCATGTGAATTACAGAGGGAAGAACGAATTGCTGAGAGAGGTGAGTTAGGAACTTGTGATATTTTTTGGAACTGTTAAAGTGCATAAATGTCGGTGAAGGAAGGTTAGGTTGAGTTTTCAACTCAAATTTGATTGAAAAACTCAAAATTACCTTTATATCTAAGGGGCAATTTCGGTTTTTCAAAGGGGAAAGGGATAGCAGGACAAAAACCACTCCAGGCCAGGACCCCTCTGCCCCCTACCCGCTACTTACCCTATAGCAGCTGCTATAGTGTTCTGCATATCTAAGGCTCTTCCCTGATCGGTCGGCCTCCGCTCCGCTATAGCACGATGGCGCCGCGGGATAGCGGTCGGCTCTCACTCTCTTGTCGGTTGTTGAATATTTCAGCTCAATTACATTACAATCACTGCTATTTCACACATAGAAAAGTGGAAAAAGATATCAACTTGAAAAGCAAGGTTTCAAATTCAATGTAAACCCTTTGGATCGTTCATAAATACTTGCCCTTTAAATCTTCAATTAAGAAAACCGAACAATAACAATCATATCAAATCATTCGGATAAAGCTGTAAAAATAGAACAGAACCTGAAGATTGTTGGTTTTGATGTAGGACCAAACGCGCATGAAACAGGTCAATCGAGAAGTCTGAGATTGACCGACGAAGTCTCTGAGAGTGGAAGGAAGGTTAACTAGATCGATCAAGTTTGCAAGTTTTTTAGGGTTATCAGTAACAGCTTTTTTCATTCGCTGAGGAAGCATCCTTCAGTCAATACACGAATTGTAATGGCTATTACGAAGAGATGGGTTAATCGAGATTCTCAGAGAAATTGTGGTACTCAATTTGTGTTTTTTGTTAGGATTTGGAAAGAACCATGGACAGAAAGTGAATGGAAATGGATCACAGTTTAATTGTTTGGTAGGAGTGAAATTGAATAGGAAGAAAGAGAAAGAAAAACTTATATATTATATACGTTATGCATATTAAAGGAAGTGCGTAAATGTAAATTTGTTTTCCGGCCTCTTTTAATAGAATTATAATATTTTATTATATTATATTAATATTTTAAAATTAAATGTATGATTTGACAGAATATACGTTTTAATTGATTGAAAGTATAAAAAATATATATTATTTTTTTATATTAATAAAAGATTAATAATATTCTAATAAAATAATAAGAATTTAATTAAAATACACTGTCCGTATAAATGATTTTACACTGTTAATCATAGCTATTAGATATTCAAAAGAGTTTGATTTTTATTTTATTCACTTATAAAATAAGACAAACGTATGATAATGATGAATCGATTTTGTAAAACTTTTTATACTGACAGTATATAGTAATTAATTTCAAGTAATAATTATAATAAGGATTAAAAATGTATATAAAAGATATACAAAATAAGAAAAAAAATCAATAAATTTAATAGATTTATTTTTTGAAAAATATCATTTATATATTAATTATTAGAATATTAATAGTAATTCATATTTATTTAGTTGTACTATTTTCCTTAGCCCCTAAGTTTGTTAGAGGGTATTTTAGTATTTTATCTTATTCTAGTAACCCTAGTTTTAGCTTATAAATAGGGTGACAATCATTGTAACTTTTATCATGTTTTTGTAGCCGTTATTCTTAATAGAATATTTTCTTTGTTCATCATTTATTCACCTTTGCACCAACCATTGGTATCTAGAGCTCCGGTTCAGATTCATTGGGAAACACAGGAAACACGAGTGAACGTGAGGTCTTGTGCGTTTGATTTTGATTCTTAGATTCGTGTTGAATCTTGAACAAAATCTGATCAGAATTTTAATTCTGTGGGTTGGGAAACACTGTGTGAGAAATCTGAGTGTATTGTAAGGTAGAAGATGAACGGAAACGGCAACATGAACACCAAACTTCCAGTATTTGACGGTAAAAACTGGAATCGTTGGATGATCCAAATGCGTATACTGTTTGGTGCTCAAGATGTTTTAGATCTTGTCACTGATGGTTATGTTCCGGTAGCAGCAGATGCAACGGATGAACAGAAAAACGCGCAGAAGGAAGTAAGGAAGAAGGATCAGAAAGCATTATTCTTTATTCATCAATGTGTTGATGTAAATGTGTTTGAGAAGATTGCAGATTCAAGGACAGCAAAGGCTGCGTGGGACACACTGGTTAGATGTTATGGTGGTGACGCAATCAGTGAAGAAGGTGAAGCTTCAGTCCTTGAGAAAGCAATATGAGAATCTCAACATGAAGAATAATGAGAAAGTTTCTGAATACATCTCCAGAGTGATTTTGATCACTAATGAGATGAAGGCGTGTGGAGAAAATCTTTCTGAAGAAACAATCATAGAGAAAGTATTGAGATCCCTTACTCCTCAATTTGATTACATTGTGGTAGCAATAGAACATTCCAAAGATCTGAGCACCATGAGAATTGAA
The DNA here is from genome assembly GCA_963859935.3 of Lathyrus sativus. Taxonomy (NCBI): domain Eukaryota; kingdom Viridiplantae; phylum Streptophyta; class Magnoliopsida; order Fabales; family Fabaceae; genus Lathyrus; species Lathyrus sativus. The sequence continues at coordinate 539,408,300 of OZ012739.1, read as the reverse complement.
GAGCTGCAGAGCAGTTTAGAAGCGCAAGAGTTGCGTTTGACTGAGAGAACTTCTGAAAGGGAAGTAGAGCAGCAGGCTCTGAAAGCAACTTCTGATAGGAGGTATCAGAAGCAGTCAGAAGCCAAGAGAAGATCTGATGGTGGTCAGAAGTCAGAAAGCTCAACCTCTGATAGACAAAAGAATGCTCAAAAGGGAAAAGAGAAGTATGACAAGAAGAAGATCCAATGTTACTGTTGTAAGAAGTTTGGTCACTTTGCTAGAGATTGTTGGTCAAACAAGGAGAAGAAATCATAAGAAGCAAATATAGCCAGAAGTTCTGATGACGAATCTGTGCTATTGATGGCCTCTGAATCTGATGATCTGACAGACTGGTGGTATATGGACACTGGCTGTTCAAATCATCTTACTGGAAACAAGAAATGGCTGGTTGACTTTGACTCTGAAAAGAGGACAAAGATCATATGTGCTGATGACAAATATCTTAATGCAGAAGGTATAGGAAATGTCAGAGTGATTCTGAATAATGGGAAAACAACATTGATTCAGAACGTGTGGTATGTACCTGGCATCAGAAGCAATCTGATGAGTGTGGGACAATTAATTGAGAAAGGTTTTTCAGTTACCATGAAGGATAATCTTCTGAAGCTGTATGAGTGCAATCAGAAGTTGATTATGGAGTCAGAACAAGGAAGGAATAGAACATTCAAGGTGAATGTCAGAACTGCAGACTAAGAATGTCTTAGTGCAACATGTGCTGAGAAGGAGAGTGAGCTGTGGCACAGAAGATTTGGTCATTTGAATTTCAGAAGCTTAAAACATCTGAATTCAAAGAAGTTGGTACATGGAATTCCTGCAATTAAGAAGCCTGAGAAGTCATGCAAAGTTTGCATGGAAGGAAAACAACCATGTTTGCCATTTGCGTCAGAAGTTGCTCCAAAAGCAAAACATGCCTTGGGAGTTGTACATTCTGATGTGTGTGGTCCATTTCCAGTAGCATCAATTGGAGGGAATAAATACTTTGTGTTATTTGTTGATGAATTCACAAGAATGACATGGGTATCCCTTATTAAGTTCAAACACGAGGTGTTTGATGAATTCAAGAAATTCAGAATGAAGGCTGAGAATCAGAGTGGTCAGAAGTTGAAGATTCTTAGAACTGACGGTGGAGGTGAGTATAACTCCAAAGAGTTCCAGAAGTTCTGTGAGGAGAATGGAATTGAGCATGAGGTTACTACTCCTTATACCTACCCCTCAACACAATGGTCTTGCTGAAAGAAGAAACCGTACTTTGCTTGATATGGTGAGAAGCATGCTAAAGGAGAAGAAGCTTCCTCAGAAGCTCTGGGGAGAAGCTGTTGCCACTGCAACGTATGTACTCAACAGATGTCCTACGAAGAAGTTGAAGGAAATAGTTCCAATACAAAAGTGGACTGGAGATAAGCAAAGTGTCAGTCATCTAAAGGTGTTTGGTTCTATTTGCTATAAACATGTTCCAGAAGCCAGAAGACAGAAGCTGGATGATAGAAGCAAAGTGATGATTCTAATAGGGTACCACAGTACAGGTGCATACAAGCTCTATTGTCCAGAAACCAATAAAATTGAATTCAGCAGAGATGTGATTGTGAAGGAATCAGAAGTTTGGAATTGGGATAAGTCTCAATCTGATTCTGATGTTAGAACTTCTGAAGAAAGGTCAGAGTTAAGAATTTCTGAAGTTGAAGTAAACTCTGACGTTGATTCTGACTCTGATAGTGATTCTGACTCTGGAGAAGACTCAGAAGATGAAGGTGACTCTGATGATCCAGACTCTGATGGTAATCCAGATTCTGGTGGAATTTCAGACTCTGAAGATGGCCAAGACTCTGAAAATATGTCAGATCTTGAAGATGGTCAAAGCTCTAGAGGAAGTCAACCATCTGAAGCTGGAAACTCTGAAGCTCAAGACTCTGAACAAGTTCAGAGACCACAAAGAATCAGAAGCGTTCCCAGAAGATTTGCAGAATTTGACATGCTGCAAGACACTGAAGTAGACTCTGAAGGAGAAGTTATTCAGTGTGCCATGTTAGTAGACTCTGAACCTATAAGTATAGAGGAGGCTCTTAAGCAGAAGCTCTGGCTGAAGGCCATGAAAGAAGAACTTGATGCTATAGAGAGAAACAAGACTTAGAAGCTGACAACTTCCAAAAGACAAGAAAGCCATCAGCGTCAGATGGGTTTTCAAGCAGAAATTAAAGCCAGATGGCTCAATTGGCAAACATAAAGCAAGGTTGGTAGCCAGAGGATTTCTACAGAAACCTGGGCTGGATTATTCTGAAGTGTTTGCACCTGTAGCAAGACATGAAACAATCAGAATGATGATTGCAATAGCTGCTAACAGGAATTGGCCTCTGATGCATTTAGATGTAAAATCTGCATTTCTGAACGGTCCATTAGAAGAAGAAGTTTACGTGTCACAACCTTCTGGATTTGTGAAAAAGAATCAGGAAGGGATGGTGTACAAATTATACAAAGCTCTATATGGATTGAAACAAGCGCCCAGAGCTTGGAATCAGAAGATTGATTCATTTTTCAAGAAGCAAGGCTTTCAGAAATGTGAGATGGAATACGGTGTCTATGTTCAGCATACTTCTGAAGGCAATATGACTCTGGTATGTTTATATGTTGATGATATACTGTTGACTGGAAGTTCTGAACAAGAGATAGCCAAGTTCAAGAAGGTTCTAATGAATGAATTTGAAATGACTGATCTAGGCAAAATGACATACTTTCTAGGGATGGAGTTCAGATATTCTAAGAAAGGTATCATTTTGCATCAGCTCAAGTATGAATTAGAACTTCTGAAGAGATTTGAACTGAAGAATTGTAAGATTGCTGTCACACCTTCAGATACAAATCAGAAACTGGATTCAGACTCTGAAGGAAAGGATGTGGACGCTACAACCTTCAAACAGTTGGTTGGTTCTCTGAGGTATCTGTGCAATACCAGACCTGATATCTGCTACTCAGTTGGGATGGTTAGTAGGTTCATGAGTAAACCTAAGTGGTCCCATTACCAAACTGCTGTCAGGATTCTGAGGTATATCAAAGGAACTCTGAAGTATGGAGTGTTATTTCCCTCTTGAGGAAATAATGAGTCAGAACTTCTGAGTTATTCAGACTCTGATTGGTGTGGAGACAGAGTTGACAGAAGAAGTACATCTGGGTACTTGTTCAAATTTCTGGGAGGTTCCATTTCTTGGTGTTCCAAGAAGCACCCTGTTGTGGCGTTGTCAACCTGTGAAGCTGAATACATTGCAGGTGCTGTTACTGCATGCCAAGCTGTGTGGATTCTGAATCTGTTGCAGGATCTGAAGATTAAAGTAGACAAACCTCTGAAGTTGATGATTGACAACAAGTCTGCAATCAATCTTGCCAGAAACCCAGTGTTGCATGGGAGAAGCAAACATATTGAGACCAAGTATCATTTTCTGAGACATCAAGTTCAGAGTGGAGTGTTAGAAGTTGTACACTGCAGCACTCAGAAGCAGTTGGCAGATGTTCTGACGAAAGCTGTCAAGACTGATCAATTTCTCAGACTAAGGGATGGAATTGGTGTTACAAGTTTTGATGGAATATGAATTAAGGGATGATATTAGAATATTAATAGTAATTCATATTTATTTAGTTGTACTATTTTCCTTAGCCCCTAAGTTTGTTAGAGGGTATTTTAGTATTTTATCTTAGTCTAGTAACCCTAGTTTTAGCTTATAAATAGGGTGACAATCATTGTAACTTTTATCATGTTTTTGTAGCCGTTATTCTTAATAGAATATTTCCTTTATTCATCATTTATTCACCTTTGCACCAACATTAATATGTGCAACTTTCAATTTGTATATTTTTAATATATAATTAAAATATAATATTAAATATTAGATTGTCTTGTATGCATAACTTTAATTTTAAAAATCCAAAATGTGACGACATAACTTAAAATCTGTTTGCCGTTTTTTAAAAGAAATGGATTAATTTATTATCTTTTTTAAAATATTTAATTCATAATAAAATATATTAATAAAATTGTAAAAGAAATAAATAACCTTTTCTTAATATTAAATACAATAAAATACAATCTTTTTGATGGAATTAATAGATATATGTTTGTCGATGGTTACATATAAGAAAGCAGATTTAGTCTGTCAGACATATATATTTGCATGGTTGAGTATTATTAAGAGTAATAATTAATACATATTAATATATTTAAAAAATATATAAAATATGAATAGGTATAAAGAATATTTATAATGTATTTTATAATGAACTACAAATGAACGAATACTACCATTTATCATAAAATATGACTTTTAAAAATAAATAAATATATTCCTAAAACTAAATTAAAATTTATCTTAATCATACTTAATTGACTTTTTAGTATAAATAATTAGATCTATTCATATCATTTTATGTCATTAATATTTTATATTCTATGTATGTAAATTTTTATATGACCGATATTTTACCATCATTCATAAATATGATTTTAGAAATATTATTCTAACTGTCAAATATTTATTTAAAATTGAGTGAGGTATAATTTTTTATTAATAAGTATATGAATCCAATAATTTAAAAAATATATAAATTATTATTTTTAACAAAATATTAGAATTTTCTGTCATTTAATTTGCAAACTCGTGGGTTTGCATTTCATATGGGTCGAGTAATTAAAAAAAATTAGTTATAAAAAATAGAAATTTCTAATAATTCATAGTATTAAAATTATATAAGATACATTGGTTCACATGAAAGTTGCTTATAAAATTATACTATAGTTTGTTCCGAACTAAAATAGATAAATAAATAAAGTAAAATAAAATCATTTAATTAGAATAAATGACTAGTTGAAGTTTGAGAACATAGTTTTGAACATTCACTCACATTTTTTGTGTGATGTTTTAAATTGAAAAAGAATGACAAATTTGTATTTTCCATAAGAAATTTGTGAATTCACCAATTATGTCTCATTTTTTTAATAAAATAAATATTTGTAGCATTTTTATGTATAAATGCTAACATTTTATAATTTAAAAAATACTAACACTTTTTATAAATTAAAATTTTAATGTTATTTACTCATTACATAAGACAGCAATTAAAATTATTTTAAAAAAATTGTCTTTAAATGAGATTTTTTTTATTATTTATTATATTTAAAATCATATTTAATTGATTGCATCAATTTTTATTGAAGTAAAATGATTTTTTTAAGAAGAAGTTTATGGCCAGTTTGTTTTAGCTTTTAAAAAATAAATTTTTTCTTTATATTTTTTAAAATGAATTCTACAAAATATTTTTTAAAATATTATAAATTATTCTAAATTTATTTTTTATAAATTAAAAAATTAATTTTGATTTACTATAACATAAGCCTACATTATTGAAGAACAAAACATAGTTAAAATTATGGTTTTTTCAAAAAGTTGTATTTTAAAAATGATTTTTATAAAAAAACTATTTTAAATAGCTTCAAAATTAAGTGATTTTTTAAATTTTGATATCCAAAAAAATTTCAATAAAATGATGAAACACCTAAAATAACATTTTAAAAATAATTATTCAAACCAAATTTTCATTTAAAACTTTTATGAAAAACTTTTTTATAAAATTTTTTTACACTAAAATATATTACACGATAAAATTCATTAGAGAAAAACAAAACAAATGGACCATAAGTCAAATTAATTTTTTATTGTATCATATCATACTATCATAGATGTTTTTTATTCAAGTATAAATACTAACATTTTGTGATTTAAAAAATACTAACATTTTTTATAAATTAAAATTTTAATATCATTTGCTTATTACATAAAACTAACAGTTACAGTAAAAAAAATATATCTTTAAATAAGATTTTTTTGTTATTTATTAGATTTTGAAACATACTTAATTGATTAAATCAATTGCTACAGAAGCAAAATGATTTTTATTAGAAAGAGTTAAATTACTTTAATTTTTAATTTTTGTATCATATCATAATATCATAGATAATTTTTCATCAAATATACTATTTTTTTGTAATATATATATATATATATATATATATATATATATATATATATATATATATATATATATATATATATATATATATATATATATATATATATATATATATATATATATATATATATATATATATATATATATATATATTCAATTTAAAATTAAATTATTTTATACTAATATTATTATTTAAATTTTTTATTTTTTTTTTATACACATTTTTAATAAGGGGTGGAATGGGCAACTAATATTTTTTTTATTATACAATAGAAAGTGATACACTATATTTAAAGTTAACATAATATAATCAATGTTTTTTATTATCATTGCTTTAAAACATACAAAGACAATGAAACTTGTGCATTGAAAATATGTGTAAAATTATGAAAGTAATTAGAGAAGTAATCCAATCTCAAGCATCAGAAACACTTGCTCAAACTTGATCTCTAGCCATAGCCACAGCAAACATCAGTTTTTTTTTAATTATCCTTAATTGAATCGATAATCTCCTTTAAATTTCTATATGTCAGCACCATGTTCATCTCCATTACCCTTCAAATGTAATAAGAAAAAATTATAATAAATATAAATAAAATCAGAGAAATTAAAATTAAAAGCAAAAAATTGCTAAAAAAAAATGTTTGGTCACTTATTATAATCCAATCTTATCACACACAACACAACATTCAATTAAAAAATGAAGTTTTTTTTTCTTTCATTTTATTCATACATTCAACATTTTTTTCACATCCGTAATTGAAACTTATTCACCAAACAAATAATGAAATCCAACCAAATTTCATCATGTAGAGAAGGTTAACTAAAGCGTGTGCAAGCGCATGAAACAGTTGATACTAATAAACTTTCAAAGCCGGCATTCTAATTTATGAAATACATATTAATTTACAAGTAAAAAAAATCTAAAAATATATATTTCTTAGCTTTAATTATGATAATTTATTTTTATTTTGATAAATCAATAATTTAGACACGACGATTATTCGAAACGGGTTCCTACTTTAATTTAGTACTAATCAATTGAATGATTAAACACATTTATGAAACAACACTAAAACTAATAAATATGTCAACATGATTACTATCTATTGGAGTTACAAGAGTTACATATTGTTGTGATAATATATAAAAGACCAAAACGTTACTTAGACATAATATAAAGCAGGAATACATAAAATGTAGAAGAACTCACACATATATCACTTTTAAGATTTTGGGTGAGTATGTGGTGTGTATCTCACAAAAGGGTTTCTCTAGAAAGGAAAAGTTCCACAATATTCAATACTCTCTAGTGAAAAATCTTCCCCCAAAAATGGTATCAGAATTCGGATAATAGTCTCACATGCTCCCTAGTGAAAAACTCCCCTAACACTCTTGTCAATTTGGAATTATTATCCATTTTTGATATTTTTTTTTAAAATATCAAATATTCAAATAGTAACATGTTGAATGCGATAGATGACGAAGTTGACACTTTCATATCAATAAGTGCAAATACATATATGAACTTGCTTGATTTAAAATTGAAATTTTTTCAAATGATTTCTTGGCAAACCCCACTGCGACATATATGTAACTCATTGTTGATTTCTTTTTAGTATCAATCATCATTGACACATCATGTAACGCCTTACACTGCTTTTAAAATTACCGACTGACCCCACAAACCAACACGGGTCTTTTCAGCATGTTTTATCCTTACTCAAATGGTTTTAGAGAAACTTCTCAGAAGGTCACTCATCCCAAAATTACTCCAAGTCAAACACGTTTAACTGTGAATTTCTTATGGAACGGGCTACTGAAAAGAAGATGCATCTAGTTGGTATAGGTAGTACCATGCAGTCTCATACCTGCACAACCTTAAGATCTCTCTCATTCCGATGTGAATTTGATTTTCCCTAGAAGTTGGTAGGAGTGTCTCATTGTCATGCCTCGTACACCGACAACCACTCCCTCGCCCTCGGGTGTTACATGTAACCACTCTCCGCCCTCTTCGATCTTAGGTGTTACATGCCCACCAGCTTCTGATTGGTTCGTCCCAGAACCACATCGTACTGGGAGAGGTCTACTCTTATACCATTTGTAACATCCAAACTACTTTTAGGATTACCGACTGAACCCACAAACCAACACAGGTCTTTACATCATGTTTTATCCTCACTCACATGCATTCTGAGAAACTTCTTAGAAGGCCGCCCATCCCAAAATTACTTCAAGTCAAACACACTTAACTGTGGAGTTCATATGGAACGAACTACCGAAAAGAAGATGCATCTTGTTGGTATATATAGTACCAATTAATCCTTATAAGTTTTCCTTCAACCATGCAGTCTCATACCTGCACAACCTCAGGATCCCTCTCATTCCGATGTGAATTCGGTTTTCCTTAGAAGTTGCTTGGAGTGTCTCATTGTAATGCCTCGTGAATCGACAACCACTTCCTCGCCCTCGGATGTTACATGTAACCACTCTCCGCCCTCTCCGGCCTTGGGTGTTACACATAACATCATTCTGAAATAATGACATAAGTATATTACCAATTGCCCTCTTTCCTTTAGGATATTCGACGCACTTGGAACTCACTCAATCTTCACAATTGAACATCCCTCTAAGTTTAATTTTTGTTTTTGCAAACTTTGTAAAGTAAGGAAAGTGGTAGCAAACCTTGTGACTTCATTTATGACCAATTTAACGCATTCAATGGTCGTTCGCTTTATGTTTAAAGAAAATGTGTGGTTATAAATGGAGCTTACAAGACTAATTTTTTTTGTATAACCTTATGAACCTTTGATAAGTTTTCTATGTCTTTTAACGTAAGGTTTATATAGTGGATATCACATGGATTCTAAAACATTTGTGCCCTTTTTAAAGTTAACATTTTACCAGCCAACGCATTATTACTTCTATTATTAGTAATGAATTGCATAACATTTATTTCACCTATTTCTTCAACAAAAGTGTCTAATTGTTCATGTAGTCTATCTTCGATCTTGGTGTATTCAAAAGCATCAATATTTTTCACAAGCATGGTTTTTGCTGGAGAATTCACCAAGAAATTTATCCAAGTTTTACCCTTTCTATTTGTCCAAGCATGTGACATAATCGAGCATCCATAGTTGACCCATTGCACTTTGTGATTCTTCAGCAAACTTCTAATGAGGACCATATATTCCAAAAACTTCCAACATCAACTTAAAGTTTTAAAGATTTCTTATTGCACCTTATATGTTTCTACTACACCATGTGAATTTCCACATATGCCCCCTGATTACGGAGATACATCTCCGGACGCACCCTAAGTTCAGTGAATGTTGAAATATTTTGGAGATATAACTTTAGAACAATTTGGAGCATAAGTTGCGTTAGACTCTTCTTCTCCCTCGCACTTCTCAACATACACTTCTCAAACTCTTCTCAACATAAAATTTCAACTTCTTCACAACATCAAATTTCATCAAACAAGGCTCAATGGAACATCAAACATCATCAATAACATCATTCAACATTATCAAAACCATAAATTTTAGGTAAATTTTGAGTTTTAGTGTAAATGTGTATAACTTAATGATTAAGGTTAGAAATGTATAGGAATCACATGTAACATAATTTAGACTTAGTGTATGACTTGTTTGTTGTCTCAAAATGACGATCATACCATGTTTATTCAATATGTATGAGGCACATTACGCCATTGTTGCAACCTCTGATTTGCAGAACATTCCAGAGATACATCTCCAGAATAATTTAGCTTTCATATACTTTGGGAATTTCCAGAGATGCATCTCCGGAATTGTTCAACGTTAAAAGTTTTATGGTGTTTCCGGATATGCATCTCTTGAATTATTCAATGTTATTGCTTTATGGTTTTCGGGGATATATCTCCAAAATATCCTAGAGTTTGTTTTTTTTAATTTTCATGTTTGTGTGTGTTGTTTACGTGCACTAATGATATGTCTTACATTACCTTATAGGAATTATGACTTACATAGTCGATAGACTGAGACATGGTTGGGTTTCCCAGCACGCATCTGTTCGGCGGGAGAGGAGCCAGCAGGTTCTAGAGGTAGCAGGTATATCTGGTTAAGTAGAGGCATCGACTTCCGGGGCGCAGTCTACTCATAGGCTCGTCCTTCACCTCAAGCCACTACATCTCAAACCATTCTACCTTCTTCTTCTTCCCGTAGGAGACAGGATTCACCATCTAACGCGTCATTTCCCCATTCTCCCGCAGGCGTCAAGATTCACCAGTTCCACCTCATACGGATCCAGTTACACCTCTCGTTGATGATTATGTTGATCATGTGCCACCTTTGCAGGGTGAGGATGTTGCGGACGCCGAGCCAGAGGGTTTTGGAGAAGGTCCATATGATCTGTCATTACTTCCTCTATATCCAAACCACATTGTCAGACATATCTAGGACAAAGAGATAACATTAGTTGGATTATTTGTTTTGTGTATGCGTTAATTTTAATTTTAATTGTTGACATTGATTATTTCCAGTATTTTGATTATTTCTGGAAAATTTTAGGAGCGTGATCCCCAAAAGTTTCTGAACCATGGGAGAAAGATTAATGCATTGCCTCGACATGAGGAGGATTGATTTTAGACGGTTATATCTTTATTTGGCATGAGAAGCATTGCATATGCATGACCAGTTACACTCTGGTCAACCGCGGGATGCTTAATGCATTCATAAAGAGATGGCACTCTGAGACCTATTTATTTCATCTTCCGCGTGGTGGGATGTCTATCACAATAGAAGGTGTCTCGTGTTTGTTACATCTTTTGATCACATGGAAATTCCTTAATCATGGGAGGATTACCAGAGATGAGGCAGTTGAGATGATGGTAGAGCATCTGGGGGCAGATCCAGAGAAGGCGGCGGATGAGGTGGATAATATTAGGGGTGCTCGTGTTATATTTGAGTTGTTGAGGAAACTGTATTTGGCTGAGATAGGGAGGGCACAACAGGTACATGGTGATGCTGAGCAGGTGGCGGTACACAGGACGCATGCTTTGAGAACATACTTTCTTTTTTTGGTTAGCATTTGTATTTTTGTGAACATGAGTGTCACTTATACTGACATCGTCTACCTCCAGTACTTCTTGGATCTAAAATAGACCCATGAGTACAAATGAGAGGCGGTTTGCGTAGCCTATCGTTATTTGCAGTTGATGGATGGATGTTTGTGGAAGACGAAGCAAGCCACTAACAGCGCGACACTACTGGTGGTAATAATTGTTGATCCTTAAATGTTTTCTTTTATCTTTTTCATTTCATGTTTGCGAAACCATTGTCAATAATTCTTGATATTTGAATGTTTTTTTTTGTATTTTCATTTCAGGCTTGGATCCTCCAGCACTTCTCGCGCATCGCTTGTTGGGCGAGTATGGATAAGTACACTGAGGACATGCCTCATGTCTGTGCTTTTATCCCACTCATAAGGAACTAGGAGGTCGAGCCTTTAAGAGTCTATCTTGACTGTTTCGTTGCTGAGGACATGCACTTCAACAGTTACGTTGATCACCGTCAAACGCGACCATTTGACGATATAATGTTATACTCTGGATGGTTGGTTTGAGGATCGTGTATCACTGCTCCTCACCTAACCGAGCGCGTCATGCGGCAATTCGGGTACACTCAGACCATCCCTAGACACTTTGTTGTCTCTGCTCCTCCTGCCTTGTCTCGTAGACAGATAGAGGAGATGCTTGTTGATTATGAGATTCATTTAGCACCGGAGGAGCCACGGGTTACCATAGCGTCGAACGACTAAAGCTACGTTGATGGGTACATCAGGTGGTTCTTTAGAGTGTCACATCCGTACATGGTGCAAACTGCTCTAAGAGATCCGTCGAGACTAGTTCATCAGGAGATATTTTAGGAGGGGCAAACTCAGCTAGATCATATTGATGATGTCTTGCCTCGTTGTCATCGCATAATGGAGATTGCACGGGCATGCATTGACAAGGGTATCTTTCCTGAAGAGTCTATTGTTAGGCTATTGTTGGATGCCATGGTGGCGGAGGTACATGAGACCCTGTTGTATCGGAGACATTGCCGGTGGACGAGGAAATTGATGGCCGAAGAGGCAGAGGAGGAAGAGGAGAAAGAGGAGGCAAAACAGGTAGATGAGAGGTTGACAATCACACCCAGTAGTTGTCTGTTATTATTTTGTTGTAGTATTATAGTTTGTACTTTATTTCTGACATTACTACATTTTGCACCTCGATTGTACGACGTTTTCTTATTATATTGCTATATTATTTTCGACACACCCAATATTAGTCTCTTATTATTTTGTTCTTCTATTTTTTAATTCAAGATCGTGGCTTCATAGTTTATCTAAAAGCAAATACACAACTTATAACAAAAAATATATGTTATGATACACTTTAGAGATGTATCTCCGAAATATTACCGAAAATGCGTATCTGAAACAATTCAAATGTAAATGGTTTCTGGATGTTTAAAATGCATCTCCGAAGATGTTTTGAATATTTAAAATGATTTCAGAGATGTATCTTCGAAATATGTCAACGCTTGTTCAAAATAGAGCGCATCCGGAGATGTATCTCTGAAATTATAGGACATGTGTAAAAATTCACATGGCGTATTAAAAGTATATAAGGTGCAATAAAAAATTTTCAATTTTTTTTTCTCTAACCACATTAAAGGCAATTACATTTGTATATAAAAAATAGAACAATATAGTGATGTTTGTTTGCCTTGTATTCTTCTTCATGGACATCAAATCGAATGGACCTTTTTGTCGTGAAGAGATTTTTTTTTAAATAAATAAATAGATTGAAATAGAGCACAAAATGTGCTCGAAACAATTATAAAATCATTACAATTTGAAATAATCTACAGTTTTTCAATTATTCGACCCCACCTTGTTGAATATGTGAAGTGGTCTCTGCTAGCCTCTTAGTTTGAATTCTCGTTATTTCTTAAATGTCATCATTAACATCTTCATCCATTTACACTAACATCTCTTCTACAACTTCTTTAATTCTTTCTTTTTCATCCAAATCAGCCTATAATATTGCTTAACATCCGATGGTGTTTTAAGGCAAGGAGCTACATCACCTTTCATTGACAACCAATGTCTTCTTATTCTACTTATTCCTCCATTAGTAGTAAGATTAAATAAATCACATGTCACCTATTTAGATTCTTTCCATGATTAAAATCGCCATGTTATGTCAATGTTACTGCTGATAGTGTTTTAGAGCAAAGAGTTATATCACCCTTTATTGACAATTGATGTCCTTTTGCTCTACTTACTCCTCCACAAGTAATTGGATTACAAAAATCATATATCACATTCTTATTATTTATATTCTTCTACCCGGGATGTTTTAAAACAATGATCTAATCACCCTTTAATGACAATTGATGTCTTCTTGTTTTGCTTATTCCATCACTACTAGTGAGATGTCACTTTATAATTTAGATCCTTCCAATTCAATGGTTAAAACTGTCATACTATGTTATTGTTACTACCGATGAAGTTTTAAAGCAAGAAGCTATGTCACCGGTTATTGCCAATTAATGTCCTTTTTGCTTTATTTATTTGTCCACTAATTGTGAGAAATAAAAACACATTAACACCTTTTTACTATCTTTCCAATGGTTAAAATTGTCATGCTATACTAATATTACTTTTAGCCACAAGTAACAAGACAAATTGAAATATAAAATTTTAATCTACATACGTGATTAATAAATCAAACATAATAAAAAATCATATAAAATTGTGGTAATAAAAAGAAACAAAACCACGAGGCAGAGGAAGAAGAAAATGAGCCAAAGGAACAAATTTGAAAAACAGAGTGGAAAGTACGTGAAGAAATAGGCAGATTAAGGAAAAATAGAACCATTCTGATAAAGAGTAATGGTGGCACTAGAGATGAAGGACGGGGAGGTAGAAGACAGTTGATAAAGGAGAGGGAGAGAGAGAGAGAGAGAGAGAGAGAGAGAGAGAGAGGAGAAGACAGTTGAGAAAGGAAGAAGAACGTGACACAAAACAGGTTTTTCTCATCCTGTAGACTCCGCAGCCCATCGCTAACAGCAACTATCAACATCTCTAAATCGTGCATAATAAATGAAGAATGTCCAGTTTTAGTTATGAACATACTGTTTTAGTTAATGTGTCGAGCTAACTATATGTATTCTGTAATTTCAAATTGTATGAAACAATTTGTTCTTCCAATGCTACCATATACTTAGCACAATTTTCTCCTCAATTTAACTATTTGGCACAATTTTGAATCAGAAAAAATAAGTTAGCAAAATTTAGTTGAGCTGAATTCTGCAGGATTTTCAAAACAGAAGAAAAAAGATGGATACTTAAACCAATTTACCAACATGACAAAAATTACTAATAAGGATGCACAATTTGGAACACATGCAATTAGAATTCCGCAAATGCACATTAAAGGGACAATAAAAGTAAAACTAAGAAACAAGAAAGCATAAAGCACATATGAGCAATAGGCTTAGATAAGATATTCTCAAAGACAAAACCTTGCTGACAAAAACATCCAAACTCAAAAAACAAACGTAAAATGTCTCCAAATACTCCACAAAAGAGTAAGCAATAATCCATGAACAAGAAAAACTCAAACAAAACTACAAAAAAGATATGCTTATGAGAGTATCACAATCTATTCTTCAACAACTACAGCACCCTTCTCACTAACATAAATACCATCAAGAAACTTCCTGATATCCTTCTTTTTAACATGGCATTTCTGTTCCAAAAAAACAAAACCATTCAGACACATAAACAATGATCAAAACACAACCATAAAACAATCACATTTCAAAGAGTGTACCTGGTTAATAAGAGCACATGATCTAGAAACAAGCTCAATGTCATTTCCATCCAAAACAACCTCATCCTTCACCTTCTCAGATCGAACAATTGAAACTCCATCAAGCAAATCCACTTTCCTCACCTAATATACACAATTCAATTCATCATCGCAAATTCTCAAACTAGTAAATCACACATCAGCTATAGAGAAATTAGGGTTACATAATCTAAAACTGAATGGAACTAGGGTTAATTGATATTTAGTATAAATTACAAATTGGACTAAAACTAGGGCTACATAATCTAAAATTGAATTAAACTAGGGTTAAATTCATTGCATACCTTCTTCTCACCGAGAAAGTTACGGATCTCAATGGACTTGTTATCATTGGTAATGCTAGCGTTGATTGGGAAATGAGCATACACAAACCTCATCTTGTAGCGGAACCCCTTGGTGACACCAGTGATGAGATTCTCAACGTGGCTGAGAGCGGTTCTGATGGCGGCGGAGGTTTTCCGGGAACCAAACCACGCGTCGATCTTGAGCTTCTTCTTTCCATTCTCATCGGTGATGAGATCAAAATCGAGGTTGAGATGCTTGAAGTCACGAACGAGTTTACCGCGTGGGCCTTCGACTTCGATCACCTTGGCGTTAACCTTGATGCTAACGCCGTCAGGGATGTTCATGGTCTCGGAAGATAGAATGGTCTTCATTTCTGCTACTGTGGAATCGCGCAAACTGTGTCTCTTTCTAAGCCTCTCTGTGTCGCTCACCACTCTCCAGAATGCGAACAGAAAACCCTAGTTTGATATATAGTGGCACTTTTGTTCTGCGGGTTTTGTTCGGGTTTTGGGCTTTAAAAATCTAGTAGCGCTGGTTAGGTTTAGCCCAATACTCATTTGCTTACCTACACATTCATTTAATCAGGTCATGTGTTTAAATTTCACATTTTATTTTAATTTGCCTTTTGAATTTTAATTTTAAAATATCAATATAGTTGTTCTGTTTGGAAATTAGAGATGAGTAACGAAGTGATATAATGAAGTTCATATATTATAGACGTGTTTTCTGGTGTGGTGGAGATGAAGGTAAGCTTATAAGGTTAACACTTCAATGTTTAAGTCAGTGAATGAGTAAAAAGTAGTTTTAGAGTGAGAATGTATTGAATATTTAAAATGACGCGGTCTAGTTTTTATATAGTATGGACATTTAAAATTTTCCATCTGTGACCCAATGCCTTGTGCGAATTTTTGTTCAACTAGATTTAACAATGATAGATGTTACGGAGGGTGTGATTCGACGGGGATGAGGGTTCACATGTTCTATGTGCCTTCTTCTTCAACACTAGTTATGGGGCTTTCTTCGTGGGTCTTGTTGGCAGCCCAAAATAGTTACCCCTAACCTTTGTTCATACGTCGTAGAATGAGGAGTTTTACAAGTTTGTCTTCAATTCAACACATGGTAAAATAAAATAGAAGACCATTGGTGGGACCATGATGTCTTTGGGAAAATGTGCATTAAATGTTTATCTCGTGATTATATTGTTGTTTCCTCTTTTGTTCTTTCACGCTGCTACTACTTTCTTTTTATTGACTCTACTCACGACCTCAATGGTTTTCTTGGGGGGACACTTTCTCCAGGAAATAAGGTTGTTTCTTCTTTGGTGACTCATCATTCCTTCTATGAAATTTCTTTTGGTCTCGGTCGTCTCTTCGGCCTCTCTTTTTCGATATACCTGATGAGTCAGTCTCTTTTTAATCAGTTCTCCAATCACATTGTTAGGTGGATGCATTCATTAGTGTCATGGTCGTGACTTTTGTGAAATCAAATGTATTTTGACTTATGTGTCTTAATTGACTCTTTAATCGAATGTAGGTTTCTGATCCCAAATTCTTTGAACTCAATTGTTGTGCATTCTCGCCAATTTCCCCCCTTTATGTGTTTAAGTAAGTGTATGCATAAATTTTGGCTCAGGGTCCTCATTGTCCGTCATCTCTACGATATTTTTTTTGTCTGACCATATCTAAGGTTTCTCTTTCCCCAGGTCTCCTCTTCAACTTAGAGTTAATTTTTGTAGTTGATATAAGGTACGACCCTATTCAGCGAGTCACTTAAATTGCAAGTTCCATCCAACGTTAGATTCTCTCAAAACATGTAATCTGACTTCAGCCCCTTTTTGAATATCCAGCATCCGTGGTAAATCGATCAATGCACTTTTTGAGGGTTTCTTTCTTCTTCTGTGTGATCCTGTTGAGTACGACCATATTAGTAGGTTGTCGTTTTTAAGTGATACTGAGTGGTTCAAGTGATATTGAGTGGTGAACGGGTTACATAGTTCCTTTCATAAATTTATGCTCTCGTTTACGAGGGTTTTGAACTAGGTCATAAAAACTCCCTTAAGGTTTAATGCAAAAAGTATGCATTTCATAACTTGTTGGGCATCGTAATAATTTCTTGGGAGTGTTCGTCCAAATCTTTGTATCATTTTAACTTTCTAACTTTACGGGCTTATTAGGGGAGCTCGGGATCATGTGTTTGAAGAATGAGTTCCTCTTTTGCTTAGAGGGCGAGGTATATGTGTTGTGCCACTCTCTTGTTTGGGAGTGGTATGATACAAGGACAGTGAACCTTTATTGGGGTATAAGTGTCAAATTTCCCTCCCGAGTCGGGTGGAAGAGTCTAATGTCCTTTGTTTCGGTTATGACTTGGTGACCTCATAATTGTTACATACGGTGAGGCTACGTATATTGGAGTCGGTTGTCGTATAACTCCCTGGTTGTGGCGCTAAAGTTTCTCGCACATGGTTCTAGTTCCTGGAATAACACAGTATGTACTCTTCAATTTTGAGTATCCTAATTGTCAAAGCTTAGAAAGTAAATAAAGTTAATGAAAAGTATTCTAGAAGAACAACCATATATTTCCGTATATCAAAAGATATATACTCAATATTTATTCTAACTTTACTGAAACAACTATGTAATAAAAAACAATAAGTTCAAGAGCATAAATGACATTCAACTAAAAATTGTTATAAGTATTGAGCTCATCTCATACACACAATCTATCTAAAACTCAGTATGTTATTTAAGTTGTTTATTTTTTAATAAGTATTTAAGTTTCAGTTGTTTTTTTTAATAAAAACATTGTTATTATTTCATAATTTTTTGTTCTTAAAATAGTTTAGTAGCAAAACTCAAACATGTGAGAAACTCTTGATCAAAATCAAATACGCATTACTTCTTCCACCCTAAGTGGCGGAGAAACACCCTATGAAAATTCAAAATTGTCCTTGCGAATCTGGAAGTATATTTTTGGTCGCTCACATTTTACACCAAAATATGTCCTTAGTGAGAGGCACTCTTATTTTTCCCAAACACTAGTCTGAATGTGTATCTCTGGACACATCCCTTTAATGATTTTGTTCATTTAACAACTCAATGACAAATACGGAAGTGTACTTCCATATTTGTTAAACAGAAATTTGAAAAATTACAATCTTCCATGTCAATGACAATTCCGAAAATGCATTTTTGGAAATGCCAAACTAGAAATTTAATAAAGCACCACCTTGCATGTTTGTTTCAATCATGATCAAAAACACCATTTTTCTTCAAACCCTACAAAACCATCCTTCCACACTCAATCAACTATTCTACTTCAAAATAATATTCCTCTATTTTTCCACATCAAAATGAGCAAAAAATGGAATTTAAGGTAATGTACAAGTATTTTCTTCCTTTTTACTTACATTAATGTGGTTTTTGGTATGCACAAATGAACGTTCCATCCAAAAATATATTTTATGATTGGTCTTAGACATGGTGCACTATGATGTTGTCCCCAAACCTATTGTGTCTACGAATATCAAACCTGTTGATGTCAAGTTAAATGTTGGCAACCAAATTACAAATGAATAATAGTTTGTTATTCGTGATCATATACTTCAATGGATTCGCACGAAGGCTGCCAAATCGGGGTTCGACATTGTAATCAAAAGGTTAGATAATGGTTTTAGATAGAAGACTTGTATTTGTGACAATGAGATGCAAAAGAAGCGGTAATTGCATAATTTATATTCAGAAATTGAAACAAGATGACACCGGTTCGTGGAAATGTCAGTGTCCTTTTAAGTTGCGTGGATAGTTTTTGGCAAATGATAAATTGAGATTTAATGTGATTTGTAGTACATATAATCACAACATGTGCCACAAGTTATTCGGTCATCCCATTGCATGCCGCCTTAAACATGAAGAGAATAAACTTGTTTTTGACATGACATTAAACATGGTGCAGTCCAAAACATACTTGCATCTTTAAAATGGAAAAAACCTCTAAATATCTCAAATATCAAACAAGTATACAATGTTTGTGTTCAAAATAACAAGGTAATAAAAGTGGCTATAACTAAAATGCAACAATTTTTGAAGCTTATATATATATATATATATATATATATATATATATATATATATATATATATATATATATATATATATATATATATATATATATATATATATATATATATATATATATATATATATATATATATATATATATATATATATATATATATATATATATATATATATATATATATATATATATATATATATATATATATATATATATATATATATATATATATATATATATATATATATATATATATATATATATATATATATATATATATATATATATATATATATATATATATATATATATATATATATATATATATATATATATATATATATATATATATATATATATATATATATATATATATATATATATATATATATATATATATATATATATATATATATATATATATATATATATATATATATATATATATGGTTTTCTACACAATCTCTTCTAAGGACCTCATTAGCTAACAACTTATTATATTAAATATTCTCATTACCCTCTATTTCTCTTCTAACTCCTATCTTCTCTATTAATAAATCAACTAAATAATTTCTATCATAAAGCCACGCTTTTCTATATTTAACTATTCAATTATCATTATTTTATCTCTAATAACAAAATAATTAAATCCACTAAAAATGCTACTATTTAAATTATTTTATTTAATAATTAAAATAATAGTATTTTAATTATTCCACAATTTCTACAATATGACCATACTACTCTATTCTTCCCAACCATTTGCTCCACACAAATAAAACAAATATTCAATTTAAATCAACATGTACAATCATATAACCATGCTAAATCACTAAAATACACAAATTAACTTAATTAAATAATTAAACTGAAAAATCTGGGTGTTACACATACCCATATACACTCGTTTTTTTAATACAAAATAAGGGTGTTTACGGAGATGCACATTTGTAAAATACACTAGTTTGTTTTTTTTACAATTAAAATGGATTATGCTTGAAGATGCGTATTCAGACTCACTCAAAGGTTCATACTGTGCCAGTATATTATGCATAACCAATATACTTTTTATCACACAAAAAATTGTCCAAAATTACCCCAAATTCTATAACATTAAAGTAGAATACACATTACATATGTCTCAATTTGTACGAGATTACATCATTGACAACATTACATAAAAAAACGAGTTATATTGTTAGATAAGAACTAAAATATATTAAAATATGTGTCACTACCTAAATTTATTGGCGGATCCTTCTTTAACATTTTCTTATTTGGTTTTCTTTCAATGTCACTCAACATGGTGAACTCTTCCATCATTTCCAGAAAGTGATTCAGTCATGTTTCAGCATATTTTATGAAATGTGTCATCCACTCCATTGACGTCTTTGGTATAAGACATCCCGATTTCAAATAAACTTGAACAAAATGTTATGTTTTTGAAAGTCATCTAATACACATGAAGCGTCCGAATAGATTTCGAGGTGACCTACACTAACTAGAAAAAATATTTATCTTAAATTATAGCTTCTTTTATTCCATTTGATGTGTGCTAAAATACAAGAATAATGTTTAGGTGTTGAAAAATTAATTAATAATGGAAGTTTTTTTTAGGTTCTTAAAGAAGAAGCTTCTTTTAATCGAGAGGAACAAAAACATGTAAGGTGGTGTTTTATTCAATTTTCTTCTTGGAATATCCAAAGATGCGTATCCTAAAACATCACCTGGTCGTTAAATAAAATAACTTTGTGAATAAAGACAACAAAAATTAGTATAAAGGTGTTGGAGATATGCATCTCCGAATACACTCCAAATGATATTTGGAGATATATCTCCATCTTCTGACCAATTTTGTTCAAAATGGGGTGGCTATCAAAAGTTACGAAGGATAATATAACTTTAGGTGCGTTCGAAGATACATCTACTAATACAAGAAGAACAATTTCAAATTTTAAGAAGTGTGGGCGTCCTCATAGGATGGAAAGAGCATTTCCCCCAAAAAAAATATTGGACCTTGAATTTAGCAATCTTCTGACCATGCATCAGGACTCTTTTTGCATGCACAAGGACACTTGTCACACATGCTTCACAATCAATGACATGCATCAGGACTTGAACAGGACACTAGATAAGATCTGACAATTCAAAGTTCTGCTTTCACATGTGATACCGCATCATAAATCTCTGTCTTTCACTTGTCACGCATGCTCCACAATCAATGACATGCATCAGGACTTGAACAAGACACTTGATAAGACGTGACAATGCCAAGTTCTGCTTTCACATGTGATACCGCATCAGGAATCTCTGCCTTTCACTTGTCACGCATGCTTCACAGTCAATGACACGCATCAGGAATCAATGACATGCATCAAGACATTAGTCATGCATGCGTTTACAACCATCAGAACCTATCATCCATAAAAAAAAACAATATGTCTTTAATTAAGAAAAAAACATAATATGAAAAAATCACACTACGTTTAATAAAAAATCAACCTAAAAAATCAACGACGGAAACATGTGAAACACAAAGCCTTGATACGCAATCAATGACATGCAACCTGTTTGATTAGACCAGACAATGAAGGAATCTCCTTTTCACATGTGATCCTGCATGCCTACATTGACCATGCAGGCCTACGAGACTCTCTTTCTGCATGCATCAGGACTTGATAAGACGGGACACTGCATCCACCATGCTTGATTAGACGAGACACTGTATAAAAAAGACTCAACATCCAACATGCATTTACACATCACATGCATCATGACACTAGTCCAACATGCATTTACACAACACATCCATCACGACACTAGTCCAACATGCATTTACACAACACATGCTTCAAGACACTCATGGAATATAAATATAGGGTCTTTACCCATCAAATTATACTCACACTTAAACTCTCCTACTCTCCTACTCTCAACCCTTAGCTCTCAACTCTCAACCTCTTAAACTCTCAACTCTCAACCTCTCAAACTCTCAAAAGCTCAAACTCTCAACCTCTCAAACTCTCAAATCTCACAAACTCTCAAACTCTCAACTCTTAAACTCTCAACTATCAAACTCTCAAATATCAAACACAACATCTCTAAATCTCAACATCCCAAACGACAATGTCACTACTCACCATGGGTGACTCTAACAGAGGGACGACTGAAAACATCGCCGAGTTTGTAAGTCTTTCGTTCTTGTCTATGTTAACAATTTTGTCTAAAAAAATGTTAGTAATTTTACTTTTTTTCTAACGTAACATTCATTATTCTGCAGGATGTATCAAGGTTTCGATGTCGTGTGCATGATTACATACCACACGACCCGCTCATTACGGACTACCTTACTCATTGTGGGTTTGGTGATTTGATCGAAATCAAATCTTACTCCCTCGACATGAAATTTATTCTAGTGTTGTTAGAACGCTGGAGACCGGAGACACATACATTTCACCTACCTTTTGGTGCGTGTACTGTGACTCTTCACGACGTTTACATGTTGCTCGGCCTACACATCGATGGTAAGGCCGTCAACGGCAAAGTTGGTGTCCCTGACCAACTTTGCGAAGATTTATTGGGCGCCCCTCTTTGTACGGACGGACCTCATGCGGAAAGCGAGGGCCGCCCGAGGGGTCAGGGAATTAATTTAAAATACCTTAAAGAACAATACAATCGTATTGTCTTAACTGATGATAGCACCGAGTATGAGAAAATACTCAAAACTCGATGTTATATTATGATTTTATTCGGGCACTTTTTATTTCCAGATGGCACTGGAAATACCGTCCATACTATGTATTTACCATTATTGCAGAATATTAACAAAGTGTGCGAATATAGCTGGGGATCAGCTGTCCTCGCCCATCTATATAGCGCACTTTGTAAAACTTCAAAAAAAAATTCCTGTACTTTTTATGGTTGTGCTTATCTTCTGCAAGTGTGGGGTTGGTCTAGGATGCCAATGCTTGCTCCAATAAACAGGAATTCTTTTACGCTCCCGTACGCCAACAAGTAAGTATCTTTTCAAGATCATTTAGCAACTACATATTCTTTTTCAGTTAATAATTTCTGAGATGTGTTTATTTTTTTAGGTGGTCTCTTCCAGGGATGAATTATCAGAGATGTCCAAGGCACTCTATAATTCAATACCGCAACCTAATCGACCATCTTGGGCCAGATGATGTAAGTTATTTACCATTAATTTTTTTTAATGTATATGCATAAACCTCTCAAACTCTGTCTAACTTAATTGTCCAACTTTATTGTAGTTTGTCTGGATGCCGTACGAGGGTCTCAACCACGAGCCCAACCCCGACGATGCCGCTATGTGGACATCAAAGACACCCATAATTAGGTTCACTATGGTGGAGATGCACCAAAGTGACCGGGTGAAACTACAATTTGGGATGCATCAGGATATTCCAGTTGCTCTAGTAGACTTGGGGCAGTGGCATCAAAAGCGGGTAGACGCACAGCGGAGTGTCAGTGATTGGAAGGAGTTTGCGAAAGAGTTGCGTATACACTAGAAAAGAAGAAGGCAATATGTCTTAACCGACCGTATTGTGCACGGGGCTAGGCCAAGTCTTCAATATATGACTTGGTTTAGGTCTGTCACGACATCTCAGCCTTTCCTGTCCCAGCCAACCTATTTGGCCGACCCAAGGGAACGCGATTCTTCGTCAAACCCATAACAACAGTTCAGTGCCCAAAACCAGCCTTACGAAAACCCATACATGCCAACAAATACCCCTTATCAACAACGACAACCTTACATGCCACCCACCCAATCCCAGCCTCAACCACCTTACCATTACAACCCTGATACGTCTTTTGAGCCTACCACCTCCACCTATAGCCCAGACCGCTCATTTGAACCTACCCCCTCCAACTACCCCTCCAACCACCCACTATTTGACTACCACACCCCATAACAACCAACACACCTAGACCAAACCAATTCCATGTACACATTCGAACAACCATACCGTCCATACTCCACCCAACCTCCCCGACAATCCTTCGAAAACATGGGCATTGGGCTTGACTACGGAAGCGCCGCTGACAGTGGACCTCCCGGCTATTGGGGTCAAATAATACAAACTCTATCTGATACGCCGGGGCCGTCCCAACCATACCCTCATCCACAACTCAACACACAGAGACCA
This sequence comes from Lathyrus sativus, assembly GCA_963859935.3. Classification (NCBI taxonomy): domain Eukaryota; kingdom Viridiplantae; phylum Streptophyta; class Magnoliopsida; order Fabales; family Fabaceae; genus Lathyrus; species Lathyrus sativus. Next base: position 539,383,820 of record OZ012739.1, on the reverse strand, counting down.
GACACACCACAACAACCTCGTCGCAACGCGCGTCCCCCACAATGTGGCACCGGTGGTCATTTGGATAGAGCCGGTCATTAGTTTTTTTTCTTTTGTTCAATTGTAGTTGTACTTTTCATTAGATTCTAAATTAATATAATTTATTATTTCTATATTTTATTTTAACATTTCTATATTTAATTTTTTCTTAATGTTATTTAAATTTTAATTAATTATTTTAAGTTTACTAATTCAAAAATTAATTTTATCATTTAAACCTAATTTTTTTAAGTTTATTAATAATAATTATGTTTAAAAAAATAATAATAATTACAAATATAAAAATATATACATATTAAAAAATATAAAAACATATAGATAGTAATAAACAAATTTAAAAAATAAAAGCGAAACCCTAGAAAAAAAATTGGATGAACACATTCGCCAATCCAAACGGCAAATTGGCTGGAAATTAGACTCATTCGCCAATCCAAACGGCGAATTGGCTGAAACTAATTTTCCATTTGCACTCTTTCGCCAATTCAAATGGCGAACGACTGTTGATTTGTTGGCCATTTTGGAAAAATTTTTTGAATTATTGATTATTGTGGTAATTTATATTCAATATATGGTTATTATAAAAAAATCGAAATGTGATATGGGCTTATGGTTTTTGAAGTACATTTTTGGTAGAACTTTGTAAAAAATGGATAATATTTGGTTTGATTGGATTTGGATGTGGACTAATTTAATCTAAAAATGGATATTGGTTGGACATTTGGGTATATATAAAGAAAAGACTAAAATGGATTATGGAACAAAAAGATAATTAAAAGGATATTTATTGGATTTGGAAAATGGATGCTGAATATGGATAAATGGTATTAGAAAAATGGATGTGGAAATAAGTGGGATGCCCATGAGAAATTACGAATCAAACTTAGCCTCTAAAACTTGGCATTACAAATCACCCTTGTGTCATACCCCAAATTTGTCCTACCTTTTTCAAAATTTATTTGTCTGACTTCATTTTCAATTTGAATCGCTTGTATAGCATAACGTATATTTCAGCATGAATAATTCCTAAAAAGATTATCCAGAATAAATTTCTTGGATATGCAGACGGACTGGTCGAATTGTGTCTCAAGTATACGAGAAAAATCAGTGATTGAAAAGTTTTGAATTTAAGCTTGCACACGTCGGGATTTTGACCTGCTTTCCATAAAGCTTGACCTAGCGTGCTCGTCTTATCTCTCGAAAAATTTTCAGTCACTTTTGATCGGTCTGAGCCTTTTTACCGGCCCTTGTCAATTTTCAAAGTTGACTAAATGTTGCATCTTTTCAAGTTATTTATTTCGCGTTAATATTTTGTGTACAATCGATTTATTTTTTCAAGCATCTTCATCGCCCGATTTTTGTTCATTTTCACCTGATTTATTTTTATATTGTTATCAACATATCTGAAATAATTAATTAAAATTTTCCATGCTTGCATTTTATTTTTATCATGTTTATTTAATAAGTTGTGAATTTTAGCGGGTTTTAATTGATTTAATTCTATTAAATTAATTAAAGCTTCTAGAAAAGACAACTTTGCCATTTTAAATTAAGTGTGTTTCTTTGATTAAATAGAGATCGTCAGATTTAAATTTAATCAAGGGTGCACATGCATTATCCTCACTTTTCCTCATTAGCCAATCATATTTTAGAATTTTATTTTATTTTGATTTAATTGATAAAAAAATCAGAAAAATATAAACCTTTTTTATTCATGTCATTAAGACAATTGTCCATCCATAATTGGGTGGTTTTCAAACTTTTGTCACCTTAGCCAATTAAGAATTGACACATGTCCTTTAGTGTGTTGGTAGTTTTGTTTATAATTGTTTTTTTTATAATTTTGTTTATAAAAATAATAATATGCACATATTTTAAAAAATAATAAAAATTAAAAAAATGAAAAAGAAGAATAGGAGGATAAAAAAGAAGGGGGATCGCAAGAGCATTCACATCCATCATTCTCATTTGTGTTCTTTAAATAGGTCATACTTATTTTTTTACATTATATTACACTTTTAAATTATTTAAACAACTTAACTACATTTTCCAAATATCTATACAACTCATAAAATTTATAAAATGAGTCTCACTAAATACCACAAATATCTTATATTAAATCTTTTTACAATTATTTCCAATTAAATAATTAATTAAATTCACATCTGACATTTGTAAGAACATTGTTTAATATGACAAGATTACAAATAAAAGAACCATGTTATTATGCAATTATCTACCCAATCACTTTGATAATAATAATAATGTAATAATAATGCTCTAAGCTCTCTCAGACGAAAAAAAATAGAAAACTTAGAGGAACTTTTCCACTTCATCAATAAACACCCTCCTTCAATGTCCACCGGTGAAACACTGGTCACCACCTCTCTTTCTCCTTCTGTTTTTGTAGCGCAAAAAGAAAACTATGACTTCTTAAAACCCCTAAACCCATCGTTTCACCTTACAACCTTCTTATCGCCGTCACACCATCATCATCCTTCATCCTTCCGCCTTCACCCACAATGTAACCCACAACCCTCTATCTGATTTCATTTCTCCAAAGAACCACCACCTTATTTCAACGAAAACGCCATAAACACTGCTACCCATTAAAAAACCTCTCAAACCTCCATCGTGGGAAGGGAGAACCACCGTCAACTGCTCAAACAACACCACCCCCACGTGAAACCAAAACTCCACCGCGAGCTTCAACACAACCCTTACTCTGAGCTATATTTTTAAATACCATGCATCTTCTTCCGTTCCACTTTTCAACCTCTATCGCATCTTTCAACTCAGATTGTCTTTTTCGGTTTCATATCCGCTAAGTTTATTTTGATCTTGAGTTTCTATTTTGATGTTGTTTCTTTTGCAGTCGCTTGACGTCACGATGACGACATACAGTACGAGCTCGACGACACCATTTTGTACAACAACAAATCTGAGCAGCAGCAGCAGATTTTTGCAATAGCAGTTCACGTGTTGCATCACACTTTCTACCACATCCTCCAAATGCCATCATACGGTGCACCACAGCTATGGATTTTGAGTGATAAAGCAAGTTGCAGCAGCTCAACGACTCGAGGGTTCTAACAACACGCTCGCGGCACAACTCAGCAACCGTGATTAACTTTGCTAAGTTCCAATTTTGAGTCAGTTGCGTATACTGATTACCTGCGTGTTCGTGTAAGATTTAAAATATTGTGGAGGATAACGAAAAGATTGAGCTAGTTACGACTATTGTGATTTTGTCTCGGTAATACTCATATCAAATTATCTTCTGAAGTCTGTTATGTATGATATATATTTGATTCAATCCCTATTTTGATGCATTGGTTATGTATGAGGCATTATTGTTTACTACTATTGATTGCGGAGAAATATGAATCTGTTTATGCCTGCGTATGTTTCAATCCAATTCCATGACTCAGTTTTCACTGCATCATGATACTTCCTGTTTTAATATCTTCACTGCATATTTTTGATACTACTGCTTGCTTGGATACCTTCACTGCATTGTGCATATCGACTCATTTTTTATGTTATCAATGTGTAGTATGCCACTGCTTATTCCTTTAACGTATCGATACGACCCAACTGCTGTCCATTTCAAGTTTCGCTTATTTTCAATTCAGTTTTGATTTCCATATGTTCTGTTTTGGGGTTATTGTCCTTTAATGTATCAATATGCATATAATTTAAATGTTGAAAAAGCACCCCTACTCATAAAACTAGTTTTGTTGCATAGAATTTGAAAATTGAAAAAAGAAAAAGTATGTTATTTTTAAGAATGGAGTGGCGCGACTTCAAAAGAAAAAAAGCCATCTTGAGGCTGCAATTGACTATCAAATTTGTGGTCTGATTGAGAACATTATTAGGATTTTGACATAATCAAATTTAAAACAATGTCTGTTGTGTCGACTTTGGTACATCAATTTCACCTAATTGTTGTAATGTTCGTGTTTTATATTTTTTTTATCCATACTAGTTAGCTAAGTACACATCCCATGCCTTTAATTTCTAAAAAGTACTGTAGTTATCAATATCATTTGAATGGGGCAGCGCTGAGCAAATATGAAGGGGGAAGTATGTGATTTTATAATTGTTACTATGCTTTAAATGGATTCGTGCTACCCGAGTTTCGTGTCAGTTTTAGACAGGAAATGTTATCTACTTGTTGATTTTTTAATAAAAAAGGGTATAATATGTTTGTTTGAGAGCTTGCTCCACTTGTTTATAATTACTTTTATTTTCCTCATTTGTTTTTATAAGTATTTGTTTTATTATGCATACAAGTGGATTCAAACTAAAATTTGGGCTTTGTTTGATTTATATTCGGCCCACTTAATTCTCAATACATGTCATCAAACTATTTTCTAATTAGTTATGGAAGTAGTGGGTTCTTGGAGTCTAGCATTCCTTGGATCCTTAAATGAACGCTCTCGAAGTGCACGTTTTGCGTCGTGTTTGCTCCGTCTTTCATCTCTAAAAACTTTTAATTGATTCAGATATTTTCTCAAATTAAAATATTAAACTTTTAGAAAATAATAATTTATCAATTAAGTTAAAATGTTTTTAAAATATTAAACCTTTTTCAATACAATTAATTTTAATTAATTCAAAACCACGCTTATTATGATTAGTACTTCTAAAACTTTTCTCAATTAACAATAGAGATATTGAACTCTTGAGGTCCTCTTGGATTCTTGAGTGATCACTCTTGGGATGCACGACTTGAGTTGTGATCATTCGGATCTTTCTAAAACACACAACCAATTAAAATATCTCTCTAAAACACCTAACGCGTCTAATCAAGATACCCTATACATTCAAATATTTTTCCTAATTAAATTATGAAATAATTGAGTTCTTGGAGTCTCGCATTCCTTAAATTTTTTAATGACCGCCCTTGGGGCGCACGCATTGGGTTGTGGGTTGCTCGACCTTTCGTCCCTAAAATATTCACCCTAATTACTTGGACAAAGTTGTTCATTGTCCAACAAATATGATTTCGTAATTAATTGAATGAAAAAGGTATCGTTGAGATCTAACATTCCAATAATGCCCCGATTAATTGGTTGCGAGGCTGACGTCTCGTTTATCGAATAGTCGTCACTCTCCCTCAAAATACTCAACCAATCTAACCTCGTTTTCTCGCTCCCATGCGAATGAAACCCTAAATACCTATTCAAATAAATTCTCTTTTCTCAATCAAAACATCTAATACGACAATCTCTCTTTTCTCTCCCCCGTGTGATTGAAACTTCTCAAAACATTAAGTCATCGCCCCCGTGCGATCCACAACTCAAAGACTTTTCAAAAGAAAATTGTTTTGTCCCTTCTTTCGTGTATATGAACTAGTGTTTCAGCCTCCCCTAGCGAGCCGACAAGCCAATGTTTAGCAGTTAGAATGCGACCTAAACACTCGTTCGCTTCAAACACAAACCAACCAACCATAGTCTTCCAAACTACGATTGCTCCTGACTTCCTCATTGCACAATGAGGGTACGTAGGCATATGATTGCGAGATCCTAGCGAACTGCCTTTTTCTTTTTGTCCAAACCTTTTTTCGTAGTCCCACGAACTACGACGCTCTGACTTTCCCATTGCACGAGGGAATACGTAGGCACAAGGGCTCCAATCCTTGGCGAGCACCCTAATAATAAACCACTTATTTCCCCTTAGAAGCAATACCTTATAAGAAAAGAAACAACCTACCTAACTTTTCTCTCGAATCGAATCAAGAGGTTCCCGTTGAGTACAACAGACGTAGAGGATGCTAATACCTTCCCTTTGCATAATCGACTCCCGAACCTAGAATTTGGTTGTGATGACCATGTTTTTATCTCCTTAAAGGTTTTATCGATATTTTCCTATTCCTTCCTTGGAATAAATAAAGTTTGATGGCGACTTTGTTCGAACGTTTTTTCCGCATCCATTGCAAGGATCGTATTTTTTGAGGTACGACACCTTGATAAGCCAAAACTTCATTATGAATCCTCTTGGTCAATAATATGGACCTGATGAATCATGCCTTGAAAATTATATGCTTATAACTTGAAACAGTGGACTGCACTGCACCAAACCCTACTTTCCCTTGACTTCACCCCCCACAAATGAAACAAGGCATGAACTCGTCTAAAATTTGAAACAAATCAAACCCTTGAAGATAAATCCACCATTGAATCCGATCTTGAACTTGAATTGTTGAACCAAAGATTCACCATGAACCCAATGATCAGGAAACTGCCTTGAAACCAAAGACTTGACACATGAAATGCATTGCCCACAACCATAATTAGAAAATGAACTAAATCCTAATAATCTTCACCCACGAAGCATTGTGAATTTTACGTAGCCTGACAACAAACCCTAATTAGATCATCAAACACAAATCACTTGAATTATGTGCACCTTAGCCATAATCATAAAACAAACTCTTGTTTGACCAAGATTATATCGAACCAAATGAACCTCAAGCATCACTGCATACACTCTTGACCTGGAAAACGTCAAACACTCACCACTAAACTTGTGCATACCCTGACCTTGATGCCTTTGAATGAAAACTAAATTTAGGCAAGAAGAAACAACACTTTTTTATTTTTATTTTTTTGAATATTTGTTAGAGGAAGGATATATGAAATGAAAGTTATACACAAGTAGGACAAGTTTGGGGTATGACAATGTCAAACACTGACTTGGCGTTAGAATTATTCATTCATAAATAATAATTTTAATGTGATACTCATGCAAGTTTTGAATTTTTTTTTTCATTTTTGGGATGATGTGACAGTGTGTGACGAGTGGACCATTAGTCCAAACGTAGTACTTATTTAGCTGGTGTGAAAGATATGACAAGAATATGGCACCAATACAGGCGAGTAACAAATTTGTAGGAGTCAGTTTATGAAACCATGTTGTAGTATGCTTTCAGAATAAACCCCACCTCAATTAGGTCTTTTGAGGGTTGTAACATGGTCTGGTTCACGGTTTGAGTAACAAAGGATAAAAGGCTCAAAATCTATTTTGTACTCACCCCTTCTTCGTGATGAACTTCAGTCATACGTTTAGTTAAATTGGCACACACATTCATCTTCGAAGAGAGCTCGAAGGTGTAAGGGTGAAGATGAAAATTCAAGATTTACTTGAAATGGCAGTCACATTATTTTGCTTTTGTCATGATGTCAACAACCCTTTTGATTCTTGATATGGTGATCACTGGATCTCATTTTTGCTTGACTGCAGTTTTGAGGACCTCTTTTGCTTATAGTTTTCCTTGATCCCTTATATTTTTTGCATGGACTGATTTTGTTTTACGAGTCCATCGGGATTTGCCCTAATTGTTGCCTAAGTCACCTCTTTAGGTCTCCTTTTTAGGTATTCGACTTAGCAGACTTTTAACTTCTTTTTTTTCCTCCAATTTTGTTAGAGGATTGTGACTGCCAAGTCAATGGTCTTTGAGGGACAAACGCCATAGCTTTTGCATTTTGCATGGTTTCTTCGACACGTTAAGATGTGTGTAAAGAGTAGCACATGATTGATCTTCAGGTGAGATGTTTCATCTTGTAATTTGAATGTATCATCAGATTAACTAAACACTACCCATGCCCTAGGTTAAGCATAAAGGTTTATAAATCCGAAGGAAACTCCTAATTCTAGGCTCGAAGTGGTTAACTAGGGACTTACTCCTCGTCTCTCCAGTGTTTAGGGATTGTGAAACAATGCATGTATATCATTAGCAAGATCTTATTCAAAAGTATACTATCAGCAATTATGGATATTTCGTTTTTGTCATCCTCCCTTCAATCTTTGTTAAACATCAACTTGGTAGAGAAAATGGACGAGATGTATATAGACAATTTTTGTTTTTGATTTATATAAGTGAAGAAAAATGAGCGAATGTGACATGATTTATTCAGAAAATGCACGATGACTTCATTAATATTACCATTCAAAACAAAAATATTTAAAAACAAGTAGCATTTAACATAAATAAATTACAAATTTAAATGATAAAAAAGATCCAATAGTTGCCAGTGTTGAGGATGTCTTCCTGTTTGAAGCACAAGCTTTTGGGATATGTCTCTTGAAGTCTTGGAACTCATTTGGGCGAGAAGCTAACGTGCATAACCAAATTTCCTTCTATAAAGGATATGTACTTCTTGTCCATCAATTGTTGCACCTTGGCTTGAAAAGCTTCACAATCTTCAGTTGAATGCCCCATTGATCCAACATGATATCCACAATTCGCATTGGGATCACACCCATATGGGTATGGTTCTGGAAATGGCTTGATAACTTTTGGACCAGATGCGGCAGAAGTTGACTGTATGACATAGGAACTGGATGAAGAGGAGCATTCCTTCTTTCCAGGTTATTTCGAGGCCTATGTTGTGGATTATGATATCCTCGACCATTGGTTCATTGATTTGCACGAGGAACAATCCAGGGTTTCTGGTATGGCACCCTAGGCATGACTGGTTGCCTATAAGGACGATATGGCGCTGACACTGATAAATGCTGAGAAGCTAAGGGACCATAAATTTTTGCTGGTGCACCCTGACAACACTCAACGTTTACTATGACTGCAACTGTTTCATTGTTCTTTTCCTCTTGGGGGTTGTTGAAGGATTCAGCCTCACCAGTTTGGTTGCTCGAGGCGTCCTAGATTTGTTTAGATTTGAGGTAATTCTTGATGCGTTCTCCTACTATTATAAGGTCAGAGAATTTTGAGAATGAAATGCCAACCATTCTTTCAAGATAGGAGTCATGCAGGCTTTCTAAGAACATGTCGATAAATTCTTTGTCCAATAGTGGTGGTTGCACCCTGGCTGCCAACTCTCTCCACCGTTGTGCATATTCCTTAATGGATTCACCGCTCTTTTGACATAGGCTTTACAACTAAGTGTGACTGGGATCCATGCCCAAATTGTACTTATATTGCTTTAGGAAAGCATTGGCTAAGTCTTTCCATGAATGGATACGACTTTTGTCTAAATCTACGTACCAATTCAAGGATGCTCCATTCACTTTATCTTGAAAAAACAGTGAATCATCAACTTATCGTCATGGACGTGAGAAGTCATCTTTCAGCATAACATCACCAAATGACGCTTTGGGCAACTGAGACCAGTGTACTTCTCAAAGTTGGGTACTTTGAATCTCGGAGGAATTACCAAGTCTGGCATTAGGCACATATCAACAACATCGAGCCCAGTAGTACTTTGCACTTTCATAGCTCGAACTGTCTCTTTAGGGCACAAAACCTTTCCTCCATAGAATCAGTCAATGGCATCATCTGAGACTGAGCATGAATGTTCACTTGTGGAAGATGATTCTTATATAGACGATCATACAACGGGTTGGTCGACACAGTGAAACCTGATGAAGAGTTAAGATTCTTCATCCCAATATGTTAAAATTTATTCTATGACATAACTACCACAGCTTTCTACTTGATTAGTATGACTAGCTCTTCAAATTTCCTATGCTCCTCTTAACATTACTTGAACTTGCTTCAAATGCTTTGCGGCTAGCATGTGTTCAGTATGAGTGTCGGGAAATCAACTAGCTGAAAATGGACAAAGGATGGAGTGAGTTTTTGGGTGAGAGAATAATATGCAATGCAAATGAAATGCAAATGAATGTAACCATGCTCGGGATCACATGTTCATCACATTCTCAGGCCAGTTAGAATAATAGGTAAATAATGGATATCTCTTATCAAATGAATCCCATTGGTAGGCTCTAAACAGGTAGGTGCATAGAGTCATGGATCTTTCGAAAGATATTATTGCCACGAAAAAGGCTCATCTGGCAATAACACCCTTGAAATGATTTCTTCTAAGTGAGGTTTTCGCTTCATCCCACGAGAAAGGCTCCTCGTGAGTCTCTACTATACAACCATCAAGTCCAAGGTTTCTAAAGGTGTCTTAGAGTTATAGATCGAGGTTGAAAATATCATTGTCAAAATAATGATACGTTTAAGGGATCTCATCTGATTGGGGTATTCATGTCTACCTAATAAGGAATGATCCTCATGATTTAAAATTATCAACCACCATGGAAAATGGTAAAAAGGTCCTAAGAGTTATCGATTCAGGCCTAAAAACATTATTGCCATGGCAAAGGCTCACCACGACAATAACATTCCCAAGGGAATCAACTCTAAGCGGAGTTTTCGTATCCTCCCAACGAGAAAGGCTCCTCGTGGGACTCCACCACACAACCATCATCCTAATCCTAGGTTTTTCTCAGACTCGAGTATAGAGCCATCTCACAAAGCACCAATAGCTAGAGAACCCCAATAGTCTCAAGAAACAAATAATAAGATACAATAAAGATAAGCAATCAAATGATAAGAGAAGACAAACAAACAAGCAGATCTCACTCTCACGAATCGAGTCAAGTTAGGCCTGACTCTCTCTAGCATAGGTCTATGCAAAATCCCCAGCAGAGTCGCGATCTGTCGCACCTCAAAAAACACGATTCTCGCGATGGACGTGGAAAAAACGTTCGAACAGAGTCGCCGCCGAAATTTATTCATTCTAAGGAAGGCATAGGAAAATATCGATAAAACCTTTAAAGGATAAGAAAATGGTTATCGCAACCAAATTCTAGGTTTGAGAGTCGATTACGTAAGAGGGAAGGTATTAGAACCCTTTGCATCTGTTGTACTCAACGGGAACCTCTTGATTCAATTCGTGAGAAATGTTAGCTAGGTTTGTTTGTTTTCTTCTAAGGATTCACTTCTAAGGGGAAAAATGGATGATTTTTTATTAGAGTGCTCGCCAATGATTGGGGCCCTTGTGCCTACATATTGTCTCGTGTAATGGGAAAGTCAAAGCGTCGTAGTTTGTGGGACTACGGTAAAAGGTTTGGGGTAAAAGGAGAAAAAGAATGATCGCTAGGATCTCGCAATCCTATGCCTACGTAACCTCATAGTGCAATGAGGAAGTCAGAGCAATCGTAGTTTGGAAAACTACAGTTGGTAGGTTTGCATTAGAAGTTAACGAGGGTTTAGGTCACATTTTAATTGCTAAACATTAGGTTGTCTGCTCGCTAGTGGAGGCTGAAACACTAGTTCATATGCCCGGAAGAAGGGACTAAACAATGTTCTTTTGGAAAAGAGTGTTTGAGTTACGAATCACACGGGGTTGGGGACTTGGTGTCTTGAGAAAGTTATAGTCACACGGGGGAGAGAAAAGAGAGTTTGATGTGTTAGATGTTTTTCTTGGATGACGATTACTTGAAGCTTAAGAAAGGCTCCTCAGGCCAAACTAATTGGGAGAATGAATCAAAGACTCGACTCTCACTCATTTTCAACCTTAGTTGCAAAAGAGTTTTGATATAGTTAAAGTATTTTAAACGGATGACGATTACTCGAAGCTTAAGAAAGGCTCCTCGAGCCCAAGTAATCGGGAGAATGAGTCAAATGTTTGAATCTCTCTCTTTTTCATCTAAGTATTGAGAACATAGGTTTGATTTTGTTTATTGCAAAATAGTTTGATGTAGAGTCGGGTTATGAATCTTTTAGATAAGGAAATTGTTCGAACTTAAGAAAGGCTCCTCGGGCCCAAACAATTGAGGAGAGAAATTGAAGGCTCAATTCCAACTCCTTTTTCATCTTTTATTGAAATTATGTTTAAATATAGTTAAGTATATTGATTTGGTTTGAAGAAAATACCCGATGTGAACCGAGGTTTGAGTTTGCGTATGAAATGGTTAAAGGTTTGAACTAAATGGTAAGGAGATCCTAATTGTAAGGGAAGGTCGATGGCGAGGTAAAAGTGTTCAACTTACAAGATAGGTAAGGGGGTTTGATATGTGGATCAAGTGTGCTCTAGGGTTTAGATTTGAATTAAGATACAAGACAAGATACAAATGAACAATTGAATTAAGTTTTAACCGCATGCACTAACAAAATGGGCTAGTCTTCTAAACGACCAACTAAAAGTAATCGGTCGAATTGGTCTCACTGTAAGGAAGCCCAGGAGTAAGCTTTTAAACATTGTGTATGGTGACTAAAAGGTATATGAATCAGATGAATCAGATCCGCTTTAGCGCTAAGCAATCGTAACACGATCTATGAAGAAGATCATACTATAGGAGGCTACGCAATTACAATGTTTGTGCTAAAACATGCTAGAGAAATTATAGTGTGAATCATTCTCAACGAATTGTGCCACACAAAAAGAAAAGCGAACAGTCTCATCTTAATCACAAACTTTCATTGATTAATCGAAGGTAACCTATCACGATCCCAAAGTATAGAAAATGATCTCAATAATCATTCACCACAGATTTGAAATAATGAAGGTTAAACAACCTCAATAACCGACATCTATGATGTTAAAGACTTCATCGATCAAAGATAAAATTAAAAAGAATCAAAGTGAAACAAAATATAGAAAAGAAAAAATAAATCAAGAAATAAATCTAAACAAAGTGATAACCAAAATGTAATCGAAAAAGGTTTGAGAAAGTAAAATAATATTTAACAAAATATCTAATCAAAGTTTAAAATACAATTTAATTATCAAAAATCAAAATCTAAACCAAAGTTTAAAATACACTTTAATTATCAAAAATCAAAATCTAAACCACAAATCAATTATTAAAAATCAAGTTAACTCAAACATAAACAAGAAAATGGAGCTACAATAGGATCCATGGAATCATTTGGGGGTGAAAATGAAAGAACTCCACCATGGGCTTCAAATAAAACCCAACAAAACCAAGTCATGATGGGTGGTAAAAATAAAGTGTGGTGTGTAAGTTAAGAGGAAAGAATATGGGCTTTAGCCCAACCAAGTCAGGGAGTAGTTTGGAAAAGAAATAATAACTAGCTACCAGTAACAACACACTCACGTTAAAATGAAAATAAAAGAAAAGTCACAGTTCAAAATGCTAATCACATCGTTGCCATGATCGGACCTCAAATTGCCGGAAAAAAGCTCATATGCGTCTCGCTTCTTCTTCACAGGTTTGGTTTGAAATTGTCTATCTCAATCTCTCCTTCCATCTCGCCTCATTTTAACTCGGTTTGTGTTCTGCTTTGCTTCCTCTTCATCTTACACTTTCTGTTATGATCCATCATTTCACGATTTGGTTTTCGATTTTGTCAGTCAAGCTCTCTTTCTCACGGATTTGGAATTGGTCTGTGTTGAATCTCCCTACATCTCTATTTCTGTTCTGCAATTGGATTTTGAATGAGTTTTGTATGGTTTTGTTTTTTGTGTTGAAGGGAATTTGCTGTTGATTCTGAGACGAAGGATGAAGGAGGATTTGGGGTTGTGTATTGAAGGTTTGTAGTTGTGGGTGAAGAGCAATTCAAAGGAGGTTATTGTTGCTGTTGTGAAGGAGAAATTGGTTTTATTGAAGGTTTATGGGAGAAGGTTATACAGTCGAAGAGTCCCCTCAAATGTGAGAAATAAAGGTCCAATTTATGGCTGAATAGAGGTGAGATTATGATTGTGACTCAAATTGTTGTTTTTGCATTTATTATGTATTTTCCATTTGTTCCGTTTCATGCCATTTTGCCAGTTTGTCATTAGCGTGTATTGGGACATGGTTTTGTTTCGTTTTGGAATTGTGATCGCACGATGACTTGCATGGAAACTGGGTTGACAAGTTTGTGAATTGTGGGGTGAAGAGTGTATTGTTATGCTGCAGACATTAGAATTGTATGGTTTGTTCTCATCGTCATTTTTAGCAGCTTGTAACGTTGCGTATGGCAATATTTTTAGAGTTGTTGGTGACATGGTGTGAATTCATGGTACATGGCTTTATGCTAGCTAACTGAAGGTATTGACGCGTGAGGTATTGCTGAAGACTATAGACCTTATGTGAAACCTTTATTTTTTGTTTTGTAATCTTTGACCACATGACTTGATTTTCCTTTTTTGTTATTCTTTGTAATGGATTTCACTTTTAGATAATATTTGTGTTATGTGCCTCTTGTTACATTCTTGGCCATTTCTTTTTTACCAATTTTCTTGTAATGTGGACTAAACATAACATGGTTTTTTTTAATGTAACGTGACCCTTTTTTGAACTTTGATTGTCCCTTTTGAATTGTGGCTTGAATTAAGAATTGAGATTATAAAATGATGCAAATGGATTTATTTGGATTTATGGTTTAATGGATTTGAAATGGATTGGATGTAAACTTGGTTAGAAAAATGGAGGATTGAAAAATGGCAAATGGATAATGGGTTTATGATAGAAATTAGATATGAATTATGGTTAATAAAATTGGAAATGGATAATTGGATATGAAATCTTAATTTTCGACTCAAAACCAAACTTGAACTTTTTCCACGAGGTATCTGATTAAAATAACTGAACAAATCTTGGACCACTGAATCACTTGCAACAGAAGCAACAACCATTTAAACCCACTTGAACTACGCCATAATTATCTGAATCTCTGATAAAAAATGGAATAAATTTTGAATCACTTTGAATCTGTATGAATCAATCTCTAGAAAAATAAATCCACAGCTGAACCACTAATGGACTGATGGACTCTTGATCATGATAAACCTGATCTTCTAGACCAAACCTCACATAAACCACTGATTGATATTCTAATGAGTTTCACACGCAACAATTTGACCTTAGACGCACACTGGCTGAGAGAGTCTACTGATACTGATAACTTGTGATTGAAGCAGTCTCCTGATGGTTTGACCAAAATTAGGTCAAACTCCCGTCTGATCTTAATCGTGACTGAATAACCACACCTGACTTGAAGCTATAACATCATCTCTGATAATCCTGATCTCTTGTCCCTGCCATATAGCTTGGGCAATTGATATCTATCTCGAAATTTGATCACGAGAATGAGAGCATATCATTCCTTTATCTCTACTTGAAATCAAATATTTTGGCAGACACTTATAATCACCAATACGCGCCCACCCAATCATAATGACCTAATTTAGATGATTATGGTTTAATAAATGAAGGTTTTAAAAGGGTAGGACAAATTTGGGGTATGACAATAACTCACTAATCCATGTGTCAACTCTCCGATCCCTCAGGCCAATTGTCCCGTCAAATTAGACAACAAAAAACGTTAGGTCCTAATCATACTATCCCTAGTAAATTAGTGAATTCAACGATTAAAATAGTCTAGATAGATAGCCCTAGGATCAGTATTCATCATTTATCAAGATTAATTTGAATGTCGTAACAATCAAAAAAGCAATACGCATAATAAATAATTGAATAATAACAATAAGTCAGAACAATAACATTAACATCATCCGATCATATGTGCCAACCAAATAAAAACAGGTCCATCATCAAATTTGAGTGTATTTTAAATGCATACAAAAGTCTAATTTTGAATTTGAAAAAGACAATTTCATAGTTTTTAAGGGTGACTTTCACCACCACCAAAGGTATGAGGGGCAAACCCATATTTTATAATATGAATTGTCATTAAAAAAATTTAAGGGACATGTTTTTTTATTTATTTTTAATTTTGGTATATGGATACGAACCAATTGCACAACCTACTTGCAGGGTCCATTTTTTAGGTAAAACAAAACTTTGCACGACCATGGTCCAATACATGAATTGTTTGCATTTTGCGAGATTCAAATTTAAAACCCTAAGAGGAGTAGACTCTCAGGACTAACGCTTCCCGATAACGAATGTGGTTTGAATATGTTTTGTAGTTCACATTACTAAAGAGGAACAAGTGGGACGTCGCAAGTTCGAACCTGCGCTCCTACACCTGATGTCCACACATAACTACAAACAAAATTGTCTTAACGGAACTGGTCTGTACCAATTTGACAAGTTTTATATTCTACTTTGACGAGTTTTTTTTTTTAATTTTTATTTTTCATCATTAATTTTACCGACAAAATATATCAAATATTCCATCAAAAAATGTTTTGGTGAATTCTTATCTAGCCTTTAAAAGAAACTGGGTAAAGTTACCTTATTGAGTTGTTAGAACTTGTATGGTATACATGTATTCCAATTGCTATTATCATAAATATTGGCATGGTTAAAGGGGTTGACAAAATCGTGCTGGATGATCCGAGGAACCAAAAGAAGTTGTTAGGCCCAAATACTTTTGAATTCGACCTAATATCGCGCTCACCTTTTAGGATGATTGTGCCTCAGGCTAGGCCCAAATCAAGAAAGAAGAAATTCACTAACGAAATCTCCGAAAACATCAAAATACCCTTCTACCCATCATATTTATCCTCTCCAATTAGGGGTGTGCAAATAAACCGGTTCACAAGAACAAAATTTAAAAATATGGTGCACCGATTTCAAAAATCCATATTATTTGGTTTAAAAACTAGTCCAAATTCATTTTACTAAAACCATTAAAAACCGGTAACCACTTTTCAAACTCTTTATCTTATTTTTGTTTCATGGTTATAAATGACAATTAAGATAATGTATATGCAATAAAACTTATATATATATATATATATATATATATATATATATATATATATATATATATATATATATATATATATATATATATATATATATATATATATATATATATATATATATATATATATATATATATATATATATATATATATATATATATATATATATATTAAAACAAGTAATTTACTTTTACTTTTATATATATCATAAATAAATTATAGTATTATAACCATATTTCTTGACTTTGAATATAAAAAAATAAAATAAAAAAGTCGTATAAAAATAATAAAGAAGAATTTATGATATAAAATGTCCGGTTTATAAGTGAAAATTACATCATGACACTGGGTGGGGCTCGCATACTACAAAGATATTACTAGATTTATATATTTAATTAATAAAATGAAATGTTCCAGCTTCTAGAACGATTATAGTAGAGTACCTTTTATCTTTTTACTTTTAATTATTAAAATCCAAATATACATGTGCTTAACTGAGAAAACTAAATTTATGAAACTGTTCTATGGTTATAAAAACTATTCATGTGCTATGGTGCAAATTTTAATCTACAATTTTTACTATTTAGTGATAATTTTGTCGTTAAATTCTTTAGAATGATAAAGTTATTCTTAGGCGGATGCATTTTATTTAGATTGATGTTAAATTCTTTAGTAATAATACTATTTTGATATGAAATCCTCTCTAAATTGATTTTTTTTTTAAAATTGGTTTTAAAATTGTTTTTTTTATAAAATAGATTTTAAAACTGATTTCTTTAAAGAAAATAAAAAACTGGTTTTGAGAGAAACTGATTTAAAACTGGTTTTTAAAAAAACTATTTTTTTAAAAACCGGTTTGAAACCGAACCAATACACTTGTAAACCGGTTTTAAAAAAATAAACCGGTTTTATATAAATGGTTTTAAGATCCAAACCAAACCATATATGTGGTTTGGTTTGGTTTAGTTTATAATCCATGCACACCTCTATCTCCAATCCATTCTATCAATAAAGATATTTCATCCAAACCCCCACTTGTGCTCACTATTAATGATTCAATCCAAAGACCTTAAATGGGAGATTCCAATTCAAGATACTCGAGCGGGTCAATTTTATGTTGTGATTCAATAAATGATTCAAATGTAAACCAAGGTAACTCACGCATTAAAAGAGATTTGGGAGGCATCACTGGCAAAGATCTAGGGATCGAAGGTGAAAAGGATGACAAGCTTTTTGAGGGAATTATAAGAAAATGGAAGACATAAAAGCTTTTCATGATAAGTTGGAGGTATTTATTAGGGTTCCATGAATGTGTTGACTTACAACATTTGTGGAAGTGGAAGCTCAATTAAAAGAATAAGATTAAGGAAAAATATTTTGGCAGGAAAAGCAGACATCTGCTTTATACAAGAAACAAAAAATCAAAGTATGATGGATGAGGTGGTGAATAGTCTGTGGGGAAATAAAGCATGTGGTTGGTCGACATTAGATGCAATAGGCCAATCTGGTGGTATACTAATAGTATGGAGGGATAAAGTTATATGCCTAACATACAACTTCAAATGGACTAGATTTCTGGGAATTAATGCAATGTGGAATGGATTGAATTGCTACTTTGTAAATGTCTATTCACCTTGTGGTGTTGCAGAAAAATGCAAATTATGGTCCGATCTAATTGAATGGAAGAACAAGATTCCTAAAGGGGAGTGGCTTACGGGTGGTGATTTCAACGCAATAAAGACACTTGAGGAAAGGCGGGGTCATGGAAGAGTTGGAGGAGTTTTGACCTTCATAAAGACAACGAATTAGTGGCTCTACTGGTTGTGGGCAATAGGCATACATGGTTTAAGGATAATGGCAGCTGTAAAAGTAGGTTGGATAGAATGCTACTATCTGAAGAGTTAATCAACAAATGGAATGTGGTGGTTCAACAAGTTAGAAATATAAACATTTTTTTTTACCATAGGCCTGTATGGATTAAAGCCAATACTCTAAATTGGGGTCCAAAACCTTATAAGGTTTTCAATTACTGGTATGAACATCCTCATTTCTTTGAGTTTGTGAAAACAGAATGGAATGCTATTATGGTGAGAGGTAGTGCTTCCCGCATTTTGAATGAAAAACTCAAAGTGTTAGGAGCAAGATTAAGATGGTGGAATAAGGAAGTATTTGGGCGGGTTGATCTAAAGATTGATGAAGGGGTTGATTTACTAAATCAGATTGAGAATGAGATGGTATTGGAGTGTGGAAATGCTGAGAATGAGGTATTATTAGAAAGAAGTAAAGTTCAAGAGGAGTTGTGGAATAAATTACACTTGCAAGAAAGCCTAATCAAACATAAATCTAGATTGAAATGGGTGAAGGAAGGGGATAATAACACAAGATATTTTCACATGATGGTGAAATCTAGAAGTAGAAGAAATGTTATTACCTATGTGAAATTGGAAACAAAGGTACTAGAAGAGGTGGAACTTGTCAAAAAATCCATTTTGGAGTTCTTTGAAACACGATACAAGAAGGTAGAGAGGTATTGATACCTATTTTGAAAACAACAGATCTACCTAATATAACCAACAAGGAAAATGAGGGTCTAGAAAAATGGTTTACATCTGATGAAGTTTATGAAGTTGTTTTTGAACGTGATGGGAACAAAAGCCAGAGGCCAGACTGGTTCAACCTTGAATTCTTGAAGAAATGTTGGGAGATAGTAGGGGAAGATGTGGTCAATTGTATAAAAGAGTTTCACTCTATTGCAACCCTTCTTAAAGTTATGTCTTCCTCTTTTATTGTGTTGATACCAAAGGTTAAAAATCCACAAAGGTTGGAGGAATATAGACCTATATTTCTTATAGGATGCATTTATAAAATTTTATCGAAACTATTGGCTTCTCACTTAAGGAAGGTTATAGGAAAGATAGTATCGAATACGCAGACAACATTCATACATGGGAGATAACTTCATGATGGCTTCATTGTGGCAAATGAGTTGATTAATTTAGTCAAGAGATAGAAAAGTAGTTTCTTAATGTTCAAAATTGATTTTGAACAGGCCTATGACTGTGTGGACTGAGAATATCTAGTGAGGATCTTAAAAGATATGAGGTTTGAAGACAAATGGTTGGACTGGTTGAGAGGGGGTGTTTTCACTAGCTATTTGTCTATCTTGGTAAATGGTGGCACAACTAGAGATTTTAAGGCTTCTAGGGGGTTGAGACAAGGTGATACTTTGTCCTCTTTCCTATTTTCATTAGTGGTTGAAGGGTTGGCTTTAATGGTAAGAAGAGCAAGCAGTGTGAGCATTTTTAGAGGTTTGGAACTAAATGAAAATGTACGATATAATCTTCTATAGTTTGCTGACGACATAATTTTGATATGTGATGTTGTTTGGTAAAACTTGTGGGGTTTAAAAGCAATTCTTAGAGGATTTGAAATGGTGTTAAGATTGAATATTAACGCTTGGAAGAGTAGCTTATTTGGGGTAAGGGTGAATGAGTCGTTCATGAAGGCTTCATATTAGTTTTTGGCTTGTAAAATTGGTGAATTACCTTTCATGTTTTTTGGATAACAGTTGGGGGGGGGGACCATAGAAGAATTTCATTTTGGAGGACCATCATAAATGTATTCAAGGAAAGGCTTTCAACATGGAAAGGCAAGATGCTATCAATTAGGGGAAGAGTTACGTTAATTAACATTGTATTGACGAGTCTTCCATATCACTACCTTTTGTTCTTTCAAGCTCTAGTTATGGTGGTGAAAGAAATAGTGTTAATCCAACGAAGATTCTTGTGGGATGGTATGATGGATACGAAAAGTTTGGTTTGGGTTAATTGAAATTTTGTGTGTGTTCCAAAGGAGAAGGGGAGAGGGTTTGGCATTACAGACAAAGGTTTGTTCAATAGGGTACTTTTAGAAAAGTGGTTACTGAGTTTTTGGTCTGAAAAGGATGCGATTTGGAGCGGTATTCTTCACTATAAATATGGGAACATTGTGAGAAGGATTTTAAACAAGGATGTGAATGAAGGAATTTGTCAAGAATCACTATTGTGGCATGATATGATGGTTTTATGGGATGATATGGATAAGGGATCTTTTAATGATATGTTAACATTCAGATTGGGGATGAAGCTACAATTCCATTATGGATGACTAGGTGGCTTGGGCAAGATCCTCTTAAGTTTATTTTTCCTCAATTATTTAAGTCTGTTGTTAGTAAATTGGTTGTGGTGAGGAGGTTGAGGCTTGGGTAGGTGAGGTATAGAAGTGGAACATGGGAGCCTTGGGCATTGATATGAGCAACAATTTGCCTATGGATAGTTCTGAGATGCAAGTGTTGTTAAATGAAGTGTGTCCTTCGGTAGGGGTTGAGGATAAGTTTGTTTGACCATGGGGTGAGAACAAGGTTTACTCTATTGCATCATACTATGATAGACTGCAACAATGTTCAGGTGGGATTGAGTTACAGGTAGAACCTAAATCTGCACTGAAATTATTGTGGCAAACAACCATGCCGATGAAAGTTAAGTTGTTTGGTTGGAGGCTGATTTTGGATAGATTGCCCATTAGGGTAAACTTGACAGCAAGAGGTATTATACATAATTCATATGAGATTGTTTGTGTTTTTTGTTTTCTTCTTGAAGAAGTTGCCAACCATGTTTTCTGCGTGTGTGATCGAATTAGGTTGGTATGGAAAAAGGTTATGGATTGGGTAGAAATTCCATGGTTTATTGAGGATGATTACTGTGATTTTCTATTGGCGTGGTAATTCAGAGGTTATTATTCAGAAGATCATCTCTTGTTCTTGGTGGTGGTTAGCCTTAGTTTCTAAAACTAAAATTAGGTGTAACTACTATGAGTGGTCTAAATTCCCTTGTGACTTCTCGTAGGTTTTTCTATAATTTTGTTGGTTGTTATATCTAGAGCTATCAAAATGGGTTAGCTCATATGGGCCGGTCCGTCAGGCCCGAAAAGTCATAGGGCTTGGACCTTAAAATTAGAGCCCATATTTTTCAGGACTTTTTTAGCCCAGCCCTAAAAAGTCCGCTACCCATTAGGGTTAGCCCATATGGACCGCGGGTAGTCCATTAGGCCCACATCGTTATAAATTTTAAAAAATTATATTAATACTTATATTATCTTACTTTAAAATAACACATTTATTTTTCTCATCTCACTAAATTTTATCTCTATTCTATTTAATCTTT